>CM038551.1:49707678-54507678 GCA_021527575.1 Ensete glaucum
GATTCATATCCAGATATAGTCCAGATAAAGTGTACAGGTTGCTTAGGTCTGTTTATGGATTGATGCAAGTTTTCTGAAGTTGGAATATAAGATTTGATGAGGCGATCATATCTTATAACTTCCTTAAGAACAAAGATGAGACTTGTGTGTACATGAAGGTAAGTGAGAGCACTATCAACTTCTTGGTGCTATATGTAGATGACATACTAATCATTGGGAATGATGTAGGAATGCTCTCCACTGTTAATACTTGATTATCTAGAAACTTCTCCATGAAGGAATTAGGGGAAACATCCTATGTTTTGGGGATCTGGATCTATAGAGATAGATCCAAGAGGATGCTTGGCTTGTCCCACTTGAGGTATATAAACTCTAGTATTAAAAGGTTTGGCATAAATAATTCCAAGAGAGGTCTCATACCGATGAAATATAAAATATCACTTTCTAGGAGTATGTCCCCAAAGACTCCTAAAGAAAGGACAAAGATGGATATGATACCATATACCACAACGATAGGGTCTATCATATATGTTATGCTATGTACCAGGCCTGATATAACGCATGCTCTAAGTGTTACGAGCAGGTATCAGGTGGATCCAGGTTTGAAACACTAGAAGGCAGTAAAGTGTATTCTTAAGTACTTGATAATGACTAAGGATCTTTTACTAGTATACAGAGGAGGTAGCCTTCAGGTTGAGGGCTACACAAACTTGAGATTTTAGTCTGACATTGATGATAGCAAGTCGAACTCAGGGTATATTTTCATCCTGAATGGAGAAGCAGTAAACTAGAAAAGTCCCAAGCAAGATCCTACTGCTGACTCGATCACAAAGGCAAAATACATTGTTGCATTAGAAGCAGCAAAAGAAGGGGTATGGATGAAAAAGTTCACTAAGGATTTAGGAATCGTTCCGAGTGGCATGGAGATGATTCCCATACAGAGCGACAACATAGAGCTATAGCTCTAGCAAGGGAACCAATGTCTCATCAGAATTGTTCTAAGGATGTCCCAGCTGATTAGAGTGATCATGACCCTTAAAGATATAACATTAGAAAAAGTTTCATCAAAAGATAACGTTACAGAGATTGTTGGTTACAGGTGTCCTGCAAGCCAATCACGTGAGTGATGATATATTATCTATAAGATAACCTGACACGCTGCGCAATCTTTTTGCTTATAATTATTATTAGTATATTCTCACATTATATTATCTATTACATATATATTGTGATGTTCTTGATTTTGTGCAATGAGAATTAGATAATAATAAAATCACGATAATGAGATCGATTTACCTTTAAACCCAGACCCCAAATAATCCCGATCATATGTTACTCAAGAAGGACATGTGTGATACGCTGCGCAATCTTTTTGTTTATAATTATTATTAGTATATTCTCACATTATATTATCTATTGCATATATATTATGATGTCTTTGGTTCTGTGTAATGAGAATTAGATCATGATGAAATCACGATAATAAGATCGATTTACCTTTAAACCCAGACCCCAAATAATCCCGATCATATGTTACTCAAGAGGGACATAAAGATAACCGAACAAATCGGTGTACTATATATCTATCCATATGATGGAGGCGGTTGGTCTCATAACCACTTATTTGAAGATACTAAGTATACATTATAGGTACTCATTAGAGAATACATTCATTGATTGATCCACTTATGGAATATTATATAATCAATGATACATAATGTCATACAGTGATTCTGTAGTACCAGTTGTGTGTCTGGTCCTTAGACTTGAGACACCAATGGTGCCTTGTATGAGTACTCCTTTTTTTGATGCCGGAGTTACAAGTTTGGAAAGTTCCAGATCTAGTATAGTCAGTTATCAGGATTGATAGTCAACCATACGAAGGTAATTTAGTATCAATAGAGGATCATCCACTCTCGGTATCACGAGAGGAATATCCCATGTGTGCTCGCTTAGACAAATCTCTGGTCAGGGTCATTCAGATTAAGAGAGAAGTTCTCATGGAGAATCCGATTAAAGGGAGTCTGAGACGAATTCCGTATATGGCCTGATAGTACAATGTCCAATATATAGTTTTTGGGATATTAGATGGATGAAGGACTATAGATACATGGTAACTATGGACAGATAAGTTTGATAGATTCGATCTCCCTATATCATTTGGGGACTATGACGTAGTGGCCTAGTACATCCATATTCGATGAGTCAAGTGAATAATTATTGGAATAATGATTTACTATATCATAAGGAGTTCTGATGGGAGCGAATTATGGCCCGCTCGGTATTGGGCCTAGAGGGTCATACACATATTACAGATGCTTCAACGAATAGAAGATTGAATATGAGTTATCTAATTAACCCCTGTTTTCATTGGATGACCCTTACATTGATGGGCTCCTTACATGAGGCCTAATTAGAGACCAAAAGAGATTATTGGATCTACCTAATTAGAGACCAAAAGAGATTATTGGATAGAGATCCAATAATCCAAAGTTAGTGGGTAATTGGATAGAGATCCAATACCCACTAAGGTAGAATCCCTAGGGTTTTTGGTGACTCTTTATAATAGGAGGAGAGGCACATAGATGATAGGATGTACCTTTGGCCACCCTCTCCTATTCTTCTCCTTCCCTCTTCGCAAGATTTACGAGATTTGTGACTGCGATTGGAAGCGTATTACTGCAGTAATTCATCTTGTAGATACCGCTAGAGAGGAGGACGTTTAACCTCCTTCATCCTCTTCATCTGGATCTGGAAAAATAGGAATATATTATCTCTCTAGGTAAATAATTTCTCATACGATGCAGTTTTTTATTGTGTGACTTTTTGCTCGCGATTCAATCTTTTGCACAATGATTTGATCTACATGGGAAACATGTTTTGTTCTGATCTTCTGTTGCGCATATGATGCTTTCCGCTTGATTTTCCAATACAACCACCACCTCTCTGCTCATGGGCAATGAGCCCTCCACCTTGCCTCGCTCCTGTAAATGGAGCTTTTGGCTACAATAATGAGGAAGCCAAGGAGAGAATTTAGGAAGGAGCCCAAATCCGACCAAAGTTATTCTCTAGTAGGCGATTGATAGTTGATTGAACTTCACTAAGTTGTAAGGACCAAGTGTTACCCTAAATAACAGTACAAAAAGTGGAAGAAATAAATCAATCTTAGCTTAAAAGAGAAATAGCCTGTATGCAATAATTCAGTTGCAATTAATATGTATTGATACGTATTGATACCTAGCAAGAAATGATTGAACACAATAAGACCATATATATGGCAAAAGATGAAATGACATCTTCTTAATGAGAGAAAGGTGCACAAAACTTAAAACATTTTTGTGATAAAGGTCTATTGTAGACCCAAATAATACAAATTTTACACATTTACAACAACAGTTAATTTTCGTAATGAATTATTATCCATGATAGATGACTAATTCCATTGTGCACTCAGGAGCTAAAAAACAGAAAAATAGTATGCATATGTCTAGACACAATGGGAGACGTAGTCAACAGAATGTACACTTTCCTGATCTGCCGCCTGGTTCTCTGAGTTTGCCGACAAGTTAGAAGCTGAGCTCTCAATGGTAACAACTCCAGATCCATCATCTTCATTGTAGGTGGAGCGGGCCTTCTGTAGTCCTTGTATTATTTGGATAGCAGCCTTTATGCTTTGATACACACTAATATTATCCGCTCGAACAGATGAAACCTCAGGATTATATGTTTGATATGTTTCTCCCTTTTCTGTTTGATGTGATTCAATAACCTCTGGTTCCAATGGGAAAAGCACCTCAATATTTGCCTCACACTCATGGACCAACCTAGTCAATGGTTCGGTTGTGAAGAATGGTTGATGAAGAGCATGTTGAGTGAAAGGTAGACTTAACAGACCTCCTGTTCTCTTGTCATATTTTTTTAGTATTTTGACAAGGCCTGTAGTCGGAGTGCAATGGTAAAATATTGCAATTTAACTTTGTCCATTACAACTATGGATTACACAAGTGGTAACTAAATTACCTGCAAAGTTGAGGGAACTGTAGTTCTTCAAAAGAATCATCTTCCCATGGGTAGTGACAAAATCTTTACGAATCTCCAACATCTCCTCACAAAATTTTCTGTCAGATGTAAATGCTCCACATTTGCGCTCTTTGATTTTCTCAATTCTTTCCTTGAGTCCCTGGAATCCATTAAAGACATATAATACTTTGTTAATATGGGACTCCAAACAATAACCATATGCAACAAGGAAAAAGTGAAAGCAAGTGCATCTTCAAGATGTTCAAACTCCAGACACTTTATTTCTCACAGAAATATTCTAAAAGAAAAAAGCTATCTAGTTACGAAAACAAATAAATCAGCTTTTTTGCTTAGTCATAACCACATCCACAAGTAGCAGTTACAGTGAGCAATATGAATTTCAAGATAAAGTGGAGACATTGAGGTCAAAACAATCAGATGCAGTATCAGTGATTGTCAAATGAATACAGTTCATCTTCACAGAGAAAATAATGTGAAGTATCACGACTGTGTTCTAAAAGATTACGCGTGCTATCAGTAAAAAAAAAAATAGTGTTTGATGTTAAAAGAAACTATGTAAAAATTTTTAAATATGAGGGGATATAACCACTCATACCCACTTTTCATGGAGAAATTTTCTCCATTGCATAAAAAATTTCATACATTAACTAATATAGATCCAACCTTGGAGAAATTTTAATTAAAATATATGAAGTCAATAATACATACTTTTACCTAGAGAAGAGATTTGTAAATCAGGGTATAGAAGATTGAAAGCCTGGATGAAAGAAAGGATAACATCGCACATCCTATTGAAAAATTACTCCCTTAAAAATGACATAAAGGAAATGATAACACTATCTAAAAATTATCACTAAAATTGCTAAAATACCTCCAAAGAAATATTTGCTTTCCATGTAGTTATACTTACTATGATTTTTCTGTGCAACATCACATATATGCTACATGCGTACTTCTTCATAATGGCAATGCAACTTCTTTATTTCTGGCTTTACTCATACTAATTCAGCCTTTTCATTTTCTAGTTGCAGTTATCTCAATACAACCATCTTCTATTATCTTATACTCAGTTCTATGCTGGCAGCTCTCTCACTAATTTTATAGTTGTTAACATTCAGCAACATTTACACCATTGCTTGTACAGTAAAGCTAGAAATTAGGTGTGCATGAATGTTTTGACCAGTTCAAAAAGGTCTAGAGGTGAAAAATTAAAGTAGCACATTTCTGTAGAGATTCAAACTTCAAACTTGGGGCTAATTTTGAAGCTAGAAACATTTATTATCAAGCCTCCATCAAGCAACTTCGAGTGACTCCACTGATAAATAAATAAAAGACATAAATTAGACCTTACCAGTGAAAAAAAAAAGCAGGGGACAAATTATAAAGCTCCTCTACACCTATTGGCAAAAACCTTTTTATCCTTCTAAATGGCTACTCATTTTGGTCCTTTGGAACTTTTAACACAGAAGGATTAATAGCACAAAGAGGACATCAGTAGAGATGTAAACCTAGAGCCAGTCATGGTAAAAAATACAACATAAATAATCGAAAAACAGCAGACAAGAGAACATATTAAACCTAACTTGATAAAAAAATTCTATCCACTGAAAACCATGTAACTGATCCATTCAGATTAAAGGATAGCTTAGATGTCGATCTAAAGACCTAAAGTGACTGCTGTTTTTTTTGGATTTTTGGTTACTCAGCCAGATCTGACCTTCCACCTTAATTTGCGGATTGAAGGATTCCATAAAAGACCGAAAACAATTGTTGCCCAAATCAAGAACTAATTTGACCCAACACTTTACCAAAATATATCATCGACCAAGTAGGATTCCACCAGAATCATTATGAATAATTGAATCGTACTCTGGTTCCAGCTTCAGTAAATCCCTACCTAGCTCAAATCTGCCTTTGTATAAATAACTATAGAAAGGTAGCAGCTTTGCCTAACCAATCTATAAATGCAGCAGCAGTACTACTACCCTAGCGTTTCCTCTCCAAATGCAATGTCAAGAGCCGCATGCCTTCTTCTCACGCTCAAGTAGACTTTAGTCAATACATTGATCCCATATAGAGATTAAAAGCTTCCAAGGCGATTGCAGTAGTAAATCATGTGTGAATTTGGCCAATCTGTTTACCAAAAAAATGGTGCTGCTCTTGCTTCCTTCCTTCATTATTCCACTCCAATTAGGAAAGTTTTCTCCATGGTAAATTTGTTTACCGTATAGACACGAATTTATGATGGACCATCGTCTACTAAATTTAAAGGAGGGATTCGGCGATGAAGTCAATCACCTGCGACCAGATCACGAAATCCTCCTCCTTGTCGATAAAAAAGTCATTGAACTTCTTGAGCTGCTCGTTCAGGACGGAGGCAAACCACGCATCGAGAGCGGCGGCCAAGGGCCGGGCGGCGCCTCCGGTGGGGCGAGGCGGCCCCTCCGCCTGAGGCGGCCGCGGCAGGTGTTTGATGAGCTTCTTGAGGAGCTTGTAGGGGAGGAACTTGTCCCTCCACTCCGGCAGTGTTTGCTCGAGGTACCTCCGGAAATCCTTCCCAAATTTCATGTCTTTCTCCCCCACCCCGTGATGGGTTTCCCGATCCGGCGAGAATTACTGAGGGAAGACGACGTAGATTGCGCGAGAAGGGGAATCGAAGGGTTTTAAATATGGGGAAGAGGGAGAATAAGACCGGCGAATTGGGAGATGAGAGCGAGGGAGGAGAGGAGAAAGCGTCCGAGGAAAGAGTTTGGGATACCCACCCACGTCTACGTCGCCGTCAGGTGATCGGGTATATTCTTCCTCCGGCTGCGTCTTTAGCCGCCCACAGCAAGAAGAGAAGGAAACAAATTACAAGATTCTCTTTTGTTATGATTTTTTTTCTTGCAAAGTATAAGATTCTCTTTGTTATGAAATTTACTAAATTTTTAGATTTTTCATTATAAGAAATCTTTAATACTTTTTTTACACTTGGGATACCCACCTACGTAAAGTGTTATGTTTATGTTTTTTTTTTTTGCAAAGCATAAGATTCTCTTTGTTATGAAATTTACTAAATTTTGATTTTTATTTTAAAAAACTTATAATTATCTTTTACACTTTGATATTTTTCCTGTGATTTTAAAATAAAATACCTCGGTTTTTTACTAGATGACTCTATTATCATTAACTAGAGCATTAGTTTAAACTCATGATTCTTTGTTGAGAATTTTAATATTTTTGTATTGTTTATATAAATCTTAATTCTTTTTTTTTACACTTTGATCTTTTATCGTATATTTTTAAAATAAAAATACTTCAATTTTAGCTATTATAAGGAGTAATATGAGTCTAGCATCATTAATATATGAGCTTACGTAAAAAGATTTTAGATGATAAAATGGTATCAAACATAATGTTAAACGTAATGAGGAACTTAAAGAGCATCACGCTAAGGCTCAACAAAATTAATAGGTTATATATTTTTGGAATACATTTACATCATTTAGTAGAAAAAATAGAATGCTATAAAATTTGGAAAACTAGAGAATTATGTGATAAAAGACAAAAAAGTATTGACTTTCGTGATAAATTTCTCTCATTTTTCATTTATGTTGATTTTACATAAACTAAAATATTTAATATCTCGATAAAACCAAAACCATGCTCATTACTATGTTAAATTTAATATGTTAAATTCAAGAGCTCCGACCCATTACTATGGAAGGTTTAGCATCTGTTGCCATGTTGTTGTGCTTTGGCATCTTATGGAAGTAAAAAACGAATCGAACTTAATATATAATAGAATTTACTTTTGAATCATAGTAAGAAAAAAAATGGATTCTTTTCCGTAACGTTTGTGTTTGATTGCTGGTTAAATTTCTACCGTCGGTAAACAGGTCAATTGTTTTGCTTAATTTTATTTTTAATTTTAATCGAAGTGATTGATGGTAAGGAACCCATTAGTTAAAATTTTATTTTTAAGAATATAATTTTGTTTTTAGTTAAAAACGCTAAAATATCTAATATAATATGTGATTTTTAGATTGTAAGAATATAAATAATTAAACGAACTGAAGTGAAAATTTCAAGTGGACTGATACGCAAAATTCGCTCGCCATAAAGTATCGCGACTGCTTCGATGTAGGGTTTGCGTTCGATCGACCACCCACGCCGTCCGAGATGGTTGATTGCTGCCGCGGCGACTACGACCAAGAGGATCTCACCCGCGTCGTCCAAGCATGGCCAATATATCGGATCCGGCGCCGGCGCCGGCCTTACCTCCGAAGTCCTCATGGGTCAGTTCCTTTCCTCATCATCTTGTCGTCGTTTCTTTCGAAAGTTTATTTCTTCTTCTAATACCGCGTTCTGTGGATACTTAATGGTCTCCTGTAGTTCCAGATCATGTCCTTTGTCGGTTTAGATCACGAACGAGAGCTTGGTGCATATTGGATTTGCTATTAAGTTAATTTACAGTAGAGTATTGAACCGAAAATGGAGTCCTGATTGGCTGAGGTTGGCATTAGAATTAGGACTGCAGTGATAGTTGAGAATGTGATGGTGGATATACACATTGATCATACATCTTTTTGGTTTTTAGGCATATGATGGATTATTAACAAGAGCACATAGCTAAAGTTCTATCAATCAAGGCGGATCGTATAATTTATTCTTACGAGAGGTTATGAGTAGATACTGGTGAACTGTGGGCAATTTGATGGACACTTACTAGGATACCATAGCGAATCACAAGTAGACATTTTGTCACTTTTATTATTCTTCTTACTAAATTATTAATTTTCTATTATTATGTTATGTGAGTATCAACCAAACTTAATGTTTTGTGCTACCTCCTTGATGTTTAAACATCAACATATGAAACTTATAAAAAGGGCTATTCATAAGTGAAATTACAACTCAACAAAGTTAGTTTCATATGTTTGGAGTCAAGGTTTTACGTACTGATCCGTACCGGTATATCGACATTTTGTCGGTACCAGTACAATACTAGTATCGGGCAGTATGCACAGTACGTACCACCCGGTATAATAAATATTTTATAATATAATATAATATAATATTAAAATATTAAATATATTAAAAAATCAAATAAAGATGCGACGTCGCGCCTCGATCTCTCTCCCCGCGTTGTCACGGGCTTAGCTGATTTTTCTTAAGCCGTACGGCACCTATGCGTGTCCGTCCGCAAAGGTCAGCCCTTCCCGAGATCTCCTAGGGTCCCTTAGGACTTACAAAAGAGAAAACGAGCCAGAAGAAGCAAGTCCAACGGGATTCACAAGCAATTGCTCAAGCAAACACTTTATAAAGCCAATTTAAATTACACCCATGGACATTATAAATTCAGAAGGTTGGACACAAAGGATAATGATCCATTACAGACCGAAGCCCCTACAAGTGCTTACAAGACACACTCGTATTTACAAGCCAAAATCGATCACAAAGCAAACCAAACTAGGGTTGTTAATCCTACTGCAAGCTCGTTACTTGTTGTATAAGGTATATACACAAACCGAAGGACACAGACAAACATGAGCATTTCATCGAACATCTTGTTTACATTTTTGTCCGTGACATTCTCTCCCACTTATTCCTTCGACGTCATCGTCGAAGCCATTGTAAACGTTGCATCTCCTTGCATTTTGCTAAATCTTCAATCTTCTGCTTTGGGTGCAATACGCCCCTTTAGCTCCCAACCGCTCTCCTCCGCTGTTGTTGAGTAGTCGAACTCGATCCGCCATGCTACTTCAACTCACAAATGACTGAATCTGGTGTAGGGTTGGCTGAGTTGTGCTGATCCTTGTTGAGTCTCGCGGATCCTTCTGATGAAAGAAAAGTCCTGCCTTATTATGTGTCAGTATTGCAGTATACTCATGTTGCTTGAATTAGATGGATGCTTGTTGGAACTTTAACGAGCATTGCCTTGCAGACTTTGAAGTTTTTGAGGTCCTTCCTCCATAATATTTGCTCATTGATCCTTCTTCCACTTATAGTTGTCACTTTCAAGTAGGTTCACATCACTCCCGCTTTCGATTGACATTTAATTGGGAAATGAAGCGGACAATCTACTCTCAGTAGTACTGATCATCAATGGTGAGGATTTGACAACTATTGTCTTCCATAAGCTTTCTTCGAAGGGTCATTGAACTTATGCAGAACTACTCTGCTGGATAAGTAAGAGAACTGGGATACTTGACTTCACCCATTCTTTTAGTAGTTGAGAAGGCAAGGTTACTTGGCTTCTCTCACCTCCTCGAGTTAAGAGAATTGGGGTACTCAGTTTCGCCCATGCTCTTGAGTTGAGAAGGCAAAGGTTACTCGATTTCACCTGCCTCCTCGAGTTTGTACTTCATGCATTGAGCTGGTTACTAACATTCGCCTATTTTTTGCTCACACTTTTGAAGCACTTGAAGTGTTTGCACTCCTTACGTTAAGTTAGCTACTGTGATTTACCAACCCATTGCCATTGAACTTCTAGAATGCAAAGAAGTTTTGTCCGAAAAGAGCAAAAAGTTTATCCCAACTTAGAGTTTCCCAACTTGAAGTAAGTCTTTGATAGATCTGGTCGCCTTTGGGATTGTACCGTCTTCTCCATCACTTTTGCTGCCTACTCCTCTGAGTAGAAACGGTACAGTACCGCGTACTGTCTATTTTGTTCCTTGGTCGAGCACTCCTGCATCAACCCGAAGTCTCTCGCTTTCGGCTATCTTAATGAGAAGCCCATCAACACCGGTCTTATGAAGTTCCTTGGCCTTTGCCCTTCCGCCCTGTCTTTGGTACTTGGAGTTTGCCTCTGCATTCTCCACCTTCTCAGCCTCTTTTAAGACCAATGCTCTCCCTCCATGAGAGCAAGTGATCGATGACTCCATGGAAGTCCTGCCTCTGCGGCACTGTGGTGCTCCTACTATTCGTTGTCTTGCATCTGCATCCCTTTCTTCGCTATCGGTAGATCCGCCTTTGCGGCATTGTGGTGCTCCTCCGAGTCCACCTTCTTTCTAACCGGCACTTTATTTTTTAGGTAGCTGAGCCCCTCTGGACTTGTCGTCGCTTCTTCGCCCCTTTCGACCACCTGCTTCAACACCCCTGTATCCTCCTAGCAGTTCTCCTAGATCAATGGAAAGATAGACTGCTACTCTCATGCATGGCTTCTGTCATCTTGTTGTAGGGCTTGTACCGATTCTATTCTCCTTAGCTTCCTTGGTAGCAACGTTCGCTTACTCGGCCTTGTCCTCTGACTTGTCGGGCTCCCTTAAGCGAATGTAAGCACTGAAGCAGTCCAACTCTCCATTCACTCTAACCATACCTCTGTATAATCAAGTCCCCTCCATGAGACTCACTGGTACTTGCAATCTGACTTCTCCCTCAATGGTACACAACCCTATATGCTGATGACCAAAGCTTTCATCTTGTGCAAGTTTTGATGCGCACACATGGAAGATCCACCTCTGCCGTACCATGACATTCATTCCTTGAATCCATAGTCCTTCTTGCCGTTGCATTGTTCACCGAAGTGGAGCTCCCAGCAGCTCTTAATCACTCACATGATCACATCCCCCTCCATGGGACTCATTGGTACTTGCACTTGGACTTCTTCCTCGGTGGTATACAGCACCCATATGTTGATGACTAAGGTTTTCATCCAATGTAAGCTTCGATGGGCACACGAAGACCCACCTCTGCGGTACTATGACATTCACTCATTGAATCCATAGCTCTTCTTCTTATCATGTAGTACACCAATGTGAAGCTCCTAGTAGTTCTTAATCATACCTTCGTATGATCTGTCCCTCATAGGACATGTCCGCATGTGTTGCATTATCACGAACTATTCCACCACGATCCGTTGCACCATGTCACCTCCTGGTGACATCTCCATTGCTTACAGATTCTTGTGTGATGAGCTCGGACTACGACTTCTGTACGTGTGGCCTCTGCTAACACATTGTAGAGCCTCTGCCATCTTCGATTTTTGGTTCGCTCCCTTGGCAATTCACCTTTGTCCACCAACTTGGGTCACATTTGGACGAAGCATAGCTTTAGGACAGTCCATCGCCTAGTAGCTCCTGAAGTCCCCTGACTTCGCTAGAATTGATGCCCCATTGCCTGGATCCTAGGCCTCTGTCCCCCACCAGCACAATCTCCGCTATGCACCACTTGTTTCTGACAACTCGAATGACAACATTGTGGCATATTCTTCAAGAGTACCTGCCTTTGCGTCGTCTTGCCCCGTGCTAAGGTCTCATGATCCCAACTTCGCCTCCGCAAGTTGAATCACCTTTGGTTACTTCGTCAAATGCATCTTTGAGGTAAGGTGCATGTGCCTCGAAACTCCTTTCATCTTTGGCACCATGCAAGATAAGTCCGCCCCATTGGAATGAAGAACCCATAGAACGACATGATCCCACTCTTGCCTCTACAAGAGTTCATGCCCTTGACCTCTGTCCAAGGAAAGCTCCGTGCCTTCGCTCCATGTTTCATCTTCTATGTCAACTCCCTTCATACGGCTTGGATAGGTCACTCCGCTCCTCGATTTGCATTGAGTTGATAGTGGCCCTCGCGTCCACCATTCCACGGGTCAGCTTTCCGTTGAGTTCGATTTCCACATCGACGCTAAGTGTGCCTTCATATGATGTTGCCTTGGATTGCTCCCCCACTTGATCTCGAAATGCATCCACCAATGCATTACCTCATTCGAGATCATGCGATAACTCCTCGTCACTCGTTCGGTCTATTGAACTTTGTGAAAATATTGCCTTGAAGAACTCTTCCTCAATATGTGTGGTCCGTTGCACATGATTGTCCCTCTAGAGAACTAGAACTTATCCCTCCTGGATATCTGTCCTGTTAAGGCAACTTTCCTCTTGCATTCCTCCTATTGAAAGTTTCGGAGACCACCATCCCCTTTGGACTACTTCGTCTTGCTGAACAACTTGTGTCTTGTTCTGCCCCTGCAAATGCATTTGCTAGATTACGACCCTTCGCCAATACAGTCCCTACTGCACCCTTCAAGGTCTAGCAACGTGCTGAACTTGTTGCACATTTCAGTCGCCTACGGATGTATCCTTTTCATGTCGAAGAGAAAGTTCTGATGCTCCATGGCGCAGAGTTCCAATCGCGCCTTAGGATGGCCACGAACACTCCGTCGTCCGTGTACAAGCCCTTGCATAAGTACCGAATCTTTCGAGTTAGCAATTCCTGTCACCTCTGTGAGCTCTACACAACTCTTTCGATCGTTACGCAATACCTCCCACTTTGCACGGTCTCATCTTTCACCAAGCACCCCCCTTGCCTTGAGCACCACCAAGTTTAGTTGTCAACGTTAAGCCGTAGCTCGAACTCAGCCATCCCAATCTTTGTGCGCTACACATTCTTCTTTGCTTGCTTGTCCTCGTGGTGCCTCTCGCGTAAAGGGTTGGCCATTCCTCTGAATGCCAAGCCTAGATGCCCGCTCCTTTGAGTGACTCCTTTCCCTACATCTCAATGTCCGTTTCCCCCAAACGGTTGCGCGTGCTGGCTGTCCTCCATACAGCCCAGCTAGGTCCCTCACGTTTGTATGGCGAGTGTTTTTGTGTATGCTTGTCCCGCTCTGATACCACAATGTCACGGGCTTAGCTGATTTTGCTTAAGTCGTGTGGCACCGATGCGTGTCTGTCCGCAAAGGTTAGCCCTCCCTGAGATCTCCTAGGGTTCCTTAGGATTTACAAAAGAGAAAACAAGCCAGAAGTAGCAAGTCCAACGGGATCCACAAGTAATTGTTCAAGTAAACACTTTATAAAGTCAATTCAAATTACACCCATAGACATTACAAACTCAGAAAGGTTGCACACAAAGGATAATGGTCCATTACAAACCGAAGTCCCTACAAGTGCTTATAAGACACTCGTATTTACAAGCCAAAATCGACCACAAAGCAAACCAAACTAGAGCTGCCAATCCTACTGCAAGTCCGCTACTTGTTGTATAAGGTATGTACACAAATCGAATGACATGGACAATCATGAGCATTTCATCGAACACCTTGTTTGCATTTTTGTCTGTGACAGCGCAGGGGACGTTCTGTCTCCCCATGCGGGTAGAAAAGTCGCCCGCGAGCGGCGAGGGCTCGCAGGCGACCCGCGGGCAGCGAGGGCACGCGAGCGAGGTAGTTCTTCTTCTCCTTTTCTTCTTCTTTCTTCTTTTCATATTCTTCTTCTTCTTCCTCTTCCCTTTTTCTTCCTCAATCGACCCCGACGATCAATTTCTCCCTTAATCGATCGCCGATGGTCGAAATCGACCGTCGTCGAAATTGATCCGACGATTTTTTAGATCGCCTAGTAGTCGGTCTGCGTCTTGGTCATTGTCGGACCGATACTCGGCAGACGGCCTTATCGCTCAGTAAGGAAAACCTCCTTTGTACCCTCAGACTTATTACCTTCCAATGACAGTATAAATGCTAGGAGAAATATTAATTCTAAGAGTAGGAACTACATATTAAGCTTTTTAAAATATTATATTAATTATAAGAAAAATATATATTAAGGTTTTTAAAATATTTTTCTCTTCAAAGTTTTTAAAATTTGATATTTGGAGAAAAATGATATTAAATAGTATTATTCTTGGGGATTAACTCTAAATAATTATTTTTACTATTATTATTGTTATTAATATTATTATGCTTGTAGAAAAAAGTAATCTTAAAATAATCTTATTATTTCCCTTTGCTCTTGCCCCTTGCTCCTCTCTCTCAGTTTCCCTCTATCGCCCCCTCCAGTCGTCTCGCCCCTGCTCCCTATCAGTTTCCCTTTGCTCTTGCCCCCTCTCATTGTCTCACTCTTGTTCTCATCGCTTGCAAGAGTAATGTCCACTATGCCCTCTTTGTATTTAGATCATCGACGGGCTTCGCTATCTCTAATAGAAAGGAACTACCATAGTCGATTGGCTTCGCCAACTATGGTAGAAGAGAATCATTGTTGTCGTTGAGCATTGTCAACCTTCGGGTCAACATCACGTAGGAGATTGCAAGTGACTTGATCAACAAGTGTCAGGAATTGCACAACAATGAAAATGCCTCACTCCACTTGAAGTAGGACAACATTGTGTGGCGATTGTAGATGCATTGAACACTTTGGGCCAAAGTGTATGATTTTGACTGCTAGGTGGCGGTACTGATGGGATTCCGGAAGTAGGCAACAAATGGTATCTTGGAGGAGTGTGATCGCCTAATGGAGATGCAAGTGGAGATAGAAGATGACATCACTTGCATGGAAATTGCATCAATTATAAGTTTGTGGCATAGGCATAGAAATGAGAAAATGGTTCCTATGCTACAAACTTATAATCGATTCAATTTCCTTGCAGCTGGTGTCATCTTCTATCTCTGCTTGCATCTCCATGAGGCGGTCACACTTATAGTTCATCACCCTCTCATGGAAGCCCATCAATACCGTTGCGTAGTCACGAAAGTCATACGCTTTCGTCCTGATTGTCTGATGCATCTCTAATCTCTTTGCAATATTGTCTCACTTAAGGTAAGACATTTTCGTTGCTATGTAATTCCTAACATTGGTTGATCAAGTCACTCACAAGCTCTTGCGTGATGTTGGCTCGATGGCAGTGGTGATTCCCTTATGGTAGAGCCCATTGATGTTGGTGATTCCCTTCTATAGGAGTTGGCAAAGCTTGTCGGTGGTCTGAATACAGAGAGGACAGAGCGAATATTACCCATGCGAGCAATGAGAAGAGGGATGAGACCAGAGGGAACATTTGTTGGTCAATTGGCTTTATGCCCTCAATACACAACAAAATGCAAGTTTTAAATCATGTCATTGTTTTAAAGAACTTGGCTACCTTTATTTTTATGTGCCTAACGAATAACTATACTTCTCCTAAGTGTTAGAAAGTAGATTTTTGTCTTTGTTTGTAGCTAAATTATTTAAAATATTGAGTGATACTCTGTTTTTGAAAGCGCTTAATGTCAAGGTCCCAGAATGTTTGAGGCTCTGGGTGTTAGCCCAAGTGAAGTGAGGTGCTCCAGAATATTGAATTTAAAAAATATATATTACGATTGATAAATATGATCTTAAAAATTAAAATGATACATCAATTTGAAAACATATAAAGTATCAAGTTACATTGTTCATCTTCTAATAACAAAAATATTAAAATTGTGAAGTTTAACATCAAATTCAATGAAATATGCTAAACAGGATTCTATTGTTGGAAACCTATGCTAAATAGTGTTTTCAATATGATGCTAAACAATTCTAACTCCTACTAGGGTAACAGCGCACCATAAGAATGGACTGAGAAGAGACGTAGCTAGTGACTATGGAGGAAGGTGGGAGAAGGAGAGGGCAATGGACGAAGCTACGGATGTGGGGCTTCTCTTTTAAGTGGAAGGGGGGCACCATAAGAGAAGTAACTAGTTTGTTTGATTGAACAAACAAGTGCCTGAGTGGCGCTTCATTGAAATGCCTCACCTTGACATTTTGCGAGGCTCTCGAACCTCACTCGAGCACCTTTTGAAATCACTGGTGATATTATTGTTCTTTATTAACAAAACTTTTCATGGGACCACCAAAAGTAGAGCATTGTTGAGAAGAAGATAATTTGATGTTTATGATTTGACAATGTTTCTTCTTTCTCATTGATTGAAAAGCTTTTATACATTGATCTGCTTCACTGGTGAAAAAAAAAAGTAAAACATATTTGCTTTCCGCCCTGCATGAAATTGCATGGCCTTGACTGATGTTAATAGCTGCCAAACATTTTCGTAATATTTAATGCAGTCAATTGCTGACTGCAATTCATCTCTTAAGTTCATTAAGTTTTTCAATCAGACTTTTCTGTTTTAGATGTTTATTTGGTGAGGTCAGAAGGGTCTATGTGAAGTGAAACACTATGGAAGAAAAGAAGGGGGGCATATGTTAAAAGAGATGTTCACCCGATACAATCTTCCAATACTGAAATTTGTATTTTCCTGCTTGTGGTACTGCGAGAAAGTTCTACAAGTCTCAAGATACAAGACATGCATCTAGGAGGACATTCGGTAAAATTCGGAGAGCAAATATTTTGTAGCACTGTTCAGATTTAATACCATATCTTGTGATGATCTGAACAAGCTGAACTTTTCTCGAAATTTATTTGGGTTTTCATTGCACATGATATCTTCTGGTGAGATTACATTTTGAACTTTTGACTTGCTTGACAATGCATATGCATTCTTGTGTGGTCTATAAATTATATTATAATGTAGGATGGGATATCTTGATACTGTGTTACATGACAAAATCATTTTTTTAATTCCGTCGTGTATATGTAATCCAATTATCAATATGCTGGTATTTCAGAAGATGAAAAATGATTGACTGCTACTTTTCTTTTTTGTTACATTTATGATGGTTATTCATCTGAATTAATCTTAACTGTTTGCCCAGCAAGCAGGTACTTGTGTAAGATTCTTCAGCAATCAAACTGAAACCATTGCTTGAATTTTTGTTCTTGAAGTATGTGAATTGCTTTAGGAATATAGGAATAGATAGTTAGTCATCAGGGTGTCTTAGAGAACTGAATACCTATTAGTGACACCTTACAACCGATTGTAATCATCACTATGCTAGCCTTGTACATGCTATTTTGGTTGTTTACCCTGTCAATATTTAATCTGTGATTCTTAAAGGGGATCTGTACTCTGACTAGGAGCTCTGCAAGTTATTTGTCCTAGTGTTATGCTGTACATATGTATCAGATGTTACAAAAGATGTTGTCAATGTCACAAGGACTTGAATGTGAAGTCATTGGTTACGGTAAAGCATTGTAAAACCAGGTAATTGATAGACTGTTCATTAGCTATTTTTCATTAAGAACTGGAAATTTGTCGTATTTTAGCTATTGTTTTGTTGACACATTGTTACCACAAATGTTGAGGCACTGGGAGCAGTAGTTTAGGGTATCTTCTTCCTGCTATGCTTCGTGACATTGAGTTGCATTTTTCCTTATCAGGCATTGCTTGCTCGCCAGACATGTGCAACAGAAGTGGGCTGAGGACAGGAAATATGAGCCATGTCTTGAAGATATAAGAGAGAACTGAGATATGGTCAAACCTACTCTCTGAGGATCACTCTTGCTGATTTTTTTGCCTGCCGTGCGAGGTGATACTGTTGCTGCTGTGCTTATAGATTATGCCTGTTTTGGGCCCTTTGCAACCGGAAGAACCTACTTGAGGAAGAGTGATTTGGTTGTGGTGAATCTGGACTATCCAATTGAACTGGTTGATTCTAACATCTGAATTCAGTGGGATGGCAATTGTCAATTACTGTATGCTTATAGAATTCCACTTTTCTATACTGCTTTCTGGTTTCTCGGACCTGCAGAAGCATTACTTTAGTGCGAGCTGCTGCTCCCAAATTGTATATATGGTTTTTCTTACTAAAAAAAAAGTTGTGGACATATCAGATTTTATGATTATTTGAGCAATGCGCCCTTGCTTTTCTTTCTAGTTTATAAAAGTTGATTTCAGTACTTTTATACTTGTTTGTCACATTAATCTGAAGAGTTGTGGTTATGCTTCCTCTTTGGCTATATGGCTTTGTTTATGGTTCTTCTAGACCTAAGAGTGGCTTGTGCCATCTACTTTAGATCATTATGCTAGGAAGATTTGGAGACTGAATACGGGCGATTGTACGGTCGACCTGACATGGGTAAGATCGACATGTCACAACTGCAGCAGGCAAAATGTACGTCTCACCCCAAGGACCACTGACAGCGTAGAGAAGTATGATAGCATGGTAAGTCATAAAGGTAGTAAAGATCTCAGGTACGAATGACTTGTAGTCCTCATTATAAAAACTCTTGCACCTCTACACAGCAGGGGATCGTAAATCGACAACTGAACTGATTTAATCATCGGAGGGATCACGTCGGGAACCCCATCCCACTCGACCTTTTTGCAGGAATCACTAGTCGACCCGAGCTGTAGGCGTAGACTCCCGACTCGAGTTTCGACGCATCCACAGTCGACCTATCGAGTTGGACTCAGGGGCTCCTTCCATCCAACTGTGCTCCACCTCCTCTCCGTCCGAGACGACTGCGGGCGTGCTGGCACACACGGGCTAGAACTAGCCATGCCTACTCAGTATACACGGAGGCACAGACCACGCCTACTAGGCAAGCACAAAGATTTTTCACGAACATTTTGGCGCTAGAAGGAGGGCCCATGTCGTCATAACGCCCGTCTAGTAACTCGAATGCGGAGCACCACACGGAGCCGAACCACCCTCCCCAAGTGGAAGAGGTCACCACGTCGGGGCTAACTCCAAACCGCTTTTGGAGGATGATGATTGACCCGAGGTTCCCACCACCGGTGTCCAACCCCACGCCATTCGTTGTCACGGTCGAGGCCTTTTTTGGCCTCACCAACCAAGTTCAAGCACTAGCTGGCATGGTGCAGACCATCGTACCTTGCTTACCACAGCTTATATAGTCGGTAACCCCACAATCAGCTCCTCTGGCGACATCCCCCCCAGATAGAGTCACTTGTGGCCCTTAATTGAGACATTCAACTAGAGATAGAGGTGCTACAACGCCGGGCTGTAGAAGTTCACGCGGACTCCCCGGTTGCTGCATCTGCTTGGTCACGAAACCACTCTCGCGATCCGGTCCAAGCCAGTCCCGACCTCGACACCCTCTCATCTGATTCCACTGATTCATTGAGGGAACAAGTCCGCCAAGTCCATCAGCGGCTAGATGAGGTCCAGAAGGGAGTCCTCAAATCAAAGGGCGAGGTCAGAGAGAGCTCGAAGGGTGGCTCCCCGTTCACCCCCGAGATACAAGATAAACCCTTGCTAGCCAACTTCAGACTCCTAGCCTTCGAACTCTATGATGGCAACTGTGACCCAACAGAACATATCGTAAAATTTCGCGCTCAAATGGCTCTGTACGACACATCCGATGCATTGATGTGTCGAGCTTTCCCGACCACTCTAAGGGGATCGGCCAGAACATGGTATTGTCGTCTCAAACCCGCCTTTATATCTTCATTCGATTTATTGGCAAGAGAGTTCGAACTAAACTTTTTGGCGAGTGCACGCCCAAAACCGACCACCGCCTCCCTTCTAGGGTTGGCCCAAGGAAATGACGAGTCCCTTACCCAGTTCATGGGACGATTTGCCTCACAAGTTTGAGGAGTCCCTGACGTCCATCCTTCCTTAGCTATCCAGGCGTTCTTGATGGAAATTAAGCCATCAAGGTTTTTCTAGTCGTTGATCGACCGACCGCCCGTAACGATACCTGAAATGCTACAGTGGGCACACCAATACATAGCCGCCGAGACACTGGTGGCTGGCAAGCAAGATGAGTCAAAGCGCCCCCGAGCATAACAGCCCCGAGGACACCCCTCGGGACCACCAAAGAGGAGGGAAGACATGTTGGACATGTTACCATCTAGACCTCCTCCAATACCCCTCGACTCAACTCGAACATAGATCCTCCTTCAAATTCGGGAGAGGGGGCTTCTGAAGACTCCCAATCCAGTGAAGACATGCTCCAAAAGATGTGACAAAAGAAGATATTGCCGTTTTCACAAGGAACATGGCCATGACACGGAGGAATGTCGTGACTTGCAAAGCCAAATTAAAGACCTCATCCGGCATGGGCATTTGCATCGCTACGTTTGCAACCAATCTTCGATCCCCGATAGTCAGCCCCCTTAAGACCCGTCGCCCCGACCAAAGGGGCCGGTTGAGAAACAAATCAACATCATTATCGGGGAGCCAGCCTCGGGTGGCAACAGCTCCTCGGCGTGCAAGGCTTATGCGTGCACTGAGGTTGGAAAGAGGCCTACGCACGAAGAAGACCTCGACATCACCTTCGGGTCGGGGAACAAAGAGTACCCTAACTATGACGATGCTATGGTGATCTCAATTCGAATGGCAAATGCCCGTATCAAAAGGGTTATGATCGACACAGGAAGTTCAGCCAACATCCTATATTTTGACGCCTTTTAGAAACTGGGATTGAATGACAAAGACCTTATTTCCTTGACATCTACTTTGATAGGGTTCACTGGAGACTCCGTATCCCCTATGGGGGTAGCCACGATTCCCGTCACGTTTGGCGAATAAGTGAGGTCAAAAACTCTGATGGTGTCATTCATGGTGGTGAGACTTCCATTAGCATACAATGCCATCATCAGACAACCGACCCTCAACCGACTCAAGGTGGTCATTTCAACTTACCACAGACTCATGAAGTTCCCGACTCGGGTGGGGGTGGGCGAAGTCAGGAGTGACCTAAGAGAATCTAGGCAATGTTATCTGATGGCAACAACACTGCCTAAAAGGCCGAAAGTCCAAACGGCCGCTAGGCCCCCCGAAGCTCTGAAGATAATGCTCGGGATCCCAACCCGGCAGAGCAAGTTTTGGAGGTACCTCTTGATCCAAGTCGCCCAGACAAGTTGGTGAAGATCGACTCGGGACTCTCGGAAGACCAATGAGTACAATTAGTTGAGTTTCTGGGAAATAATGCGGATGTCTTCGCATGGTCCCCAAAAGACATGCCGAGGATCGACCCAGAGGTCATTCAACACCATTTGAACATCACACCCGGCATTCGACCTGTCAGGCAGTGCCCACAGAAGTTTGCTCCCGAGTGACAAAAAGCCATAGAAGATGAGGTTGCTCTCTTGTTAGATGTGGAGCTCATCGAGGAAATGATGCATCCGACCTGGTTATCCAATGTTGTACTTGTCAAAAAAGCTAATGAAAATTGGCGAATGTGTGTTGATTATACCGATCTCAATCGAGCTTGCCCGAAAGACTGCTACCCCCTTCCCCGCAATGATCAGCTAGTGGATGCCACGTCGAGACATAAGTTGCTCTCCTTTATGGATGCCTTCTCGGGATATAATCAAATCCAAATGGCTCTGAAAGATAGAGAAAATATAGTCTTCATTACTCATAACGACACCTACTACTTCAAGGTGATGTCGTTTGGATTGAAGAATGCCGGAGCAACATACCAATGGCTGGTGAATCGTATGTTCAAAGATCAAGTCGGGAGGAACATGAAGATTTATGTGAATGACATGATAGTCAAAAGTCAGGAATAGATATAAACCCTGACAAGATAAAGGCGATACAAGAGATGCAATCCCCAAGGACAATAAAGGAGGTCCAACGACTCACTGGCAGGTTAGTGGCGTTGAGCCATTTCATCTCCCGTGTCGGACATAAAAGCTCGACCTTCTTTTGAGCACTAAAGTCGGCAAAGGACTTCAAGTGGACTCAAGAATGCGAGGAAGCATTTCGCCAACTGAAGGGCCACATCGAACACCTACCTCAATTGGCGTCAGTAAAGGATAGAGAGCCTCTCGGCTTGTATCTTGCAGCATTCGACTTGGCAGTCAGCTCGATTTTGGTGAAGCTCAACAAAGCTGGACAAAAGCCATTCTACTACACCAGTCACGTCTTAGTAGGTCCCGAGCTCCGTTACCCCCCAATCGAAAGGCTGGCCTTAGCATTGATCCTAGCATCAAGAAAGTTGAGGCCATATTTCCAGACGCGACCCATCAAGGTGATAACCGGCCAACCGTTATGTCAAATTTTCTCAAAATTTGATGTTGCAGGATGGATGCTCAAGTGGTCAGTAGAGCTCGGGGAATTCAACATCGAGTAGGTGACAAGAACGGCGATTAAAGGTCAGGTGATAGCAGACTTCCTCTCAGAACTCGCACCTTCGGAAGCCCCGACGAGTTCAAACCTTGCATGGACACTACACATCGATGGCTCTGCCAACTCTTAGAGAGGAGGTGTAGGCTTGGTGCTCAAAGATCCCTCCGGGCACATCTACGAGCACACCTTTCGGTTGGAATTTAAAGCCACAAACAATGAAGCAGAATATAAAGCACTATTATTCAGTTTAAAAGTTGCTACAGAACTTGGCGCAGAAAGTGTAGAAATATTCATTGACTCTCAGCTCGTCGCAGGTCAGGTCAATGGAACCTTCGAGACCCGAGAAGAGACGATGGTCAAGTACCTGACTGAAATGCGCCGGTTGACAAATCAATTTCGAAGGTGCATCATCACCAAAGTACCCCAATCCGAGAATTCATAAGCAGACGCCTTGGTCAGGCTTGCATCCTCTTGCATGTCCGGTGCACAGCTAAGAGGAATAGCAAGGATCCTCAGACCGACAGATTAGGAGGGCGGAATCGTGGTACTGCATCGTCAATGGTCGGCTCTATCGGTGAGGCTTTAGCCAACCCCTTCTTCGGTGCCTGCACCCAACCGAAACGCGTACCACTATAGCAGAGATCCACGAGGGCATATGTGGAGACCATATTGGTGTCCGGACCTTGTCACATAAGATTCTCAGGCAAGGTTATTATTGTCCCACTATGCATAAAGATGCTCAAATTTATGTGCGGAGCTTTGAGCAATGCCAGAAGCATGCCCGAATCCAGTATCAACCGATAGTACTGCTCGCGACTGCAGACTGCGCTTGGCCCTTCGCTCAATAAGGGATGGACCTCCTCGGTCCCTTCCCTCCAGCTTCAGGGCAACGGAGGTTCCTTACAGTAGGAGTTGATTATTTCACGAAGTGGCTCGAGGCCGAGCCATTGGCCTCCATTACCGAAAGATAAGTTGAAGGATTTGTGTGAAAAAATATTATAACCAGGTTCGGTCTTCCTAAAGTCATGATCACAGACAACGGGACACAATTCAATAATACAAAATGTAAAGCGTTTTTCCAAAGCTATCACATTCAACTAAAATTCAGGTCGGTTGCCCACCCTCAAGCCAATGGATTTACCGAGGTGATGAACCGGGCCATCCTCAAAGGGTTGAAGAAGAGGATTTTTGGGGCCCCGACAACTTGGGTGGAGGAGCTTCCGAGCATACTTTGGGCATCTCAGACAACTCCAAAAACCCCAATAGGGGAATCTCCCTATACCCTAGCCTTCGAAACTGAGATGGTACTCCCTCCCGAGGTGGTTTTCCCGACACTCCAAATTCAAACACATGACGAGGGAGCATCCAGCCAACAGCTGCACGAGAATCTCGACATGCTGGAGGAGAAATGAGCCAACTCCTATTTGCAGATGTTAGCTTATAAAAAGACCGTTGCTAGACTTTACAACCACCGAGTACGCCCTCGGTTCATCAGGGTGGGTGACTTGGTGCTGCGGAAAGCCGAGGTCAGCGACCCGACCCGTTCTCATGGAAAGCTGGTGCCAAATTAGGAAGGACCCTACCGAGTTATGGATGTTGTCCGAGAAGAGACTTACACAATGGCAACGGCGGAGGGACAAGTGTTATCGAGAACATGGCACATCTCAAACCTTCAAAAATTTTACACATAATGTGGAAAAAAGTGCTTTGAATTATATTGATGAAATGTGATTACAAAAGATGTCGGGAGCAAAATAGGGCTCTCCCCGACCCCGGTTACAAAATGTTTTATATGCAAGAAGAGGTCGGACAAAAACAATGTGTTACCTGACCTCGACGAGACCTCGATAAAAAATTAAAATTACAAGTTATGACTCAGGCGGGTCTGAGTCGTCAAAGGATTGTTGCTTCTCCATGGGCATTGAGTCATCCTTGGGCCTGACGATGAAGGGATCCTCCT
This sequence comes from Ensete glaucum, assembly GCA_021527575.1. Classification (NCBI taxonomy): domain Eukaryota; kingdom Viridiplantae; phylum Streptophyta; class Magnoliopsida; order Zingiberales; family Musaceae; genus Ensete; species Ensete glaucum. The sequence continues at coordinate 49,732,324 of CM038551.1, forward strand.
CGACCTCCGAGTCCGGTGCAAGGAGGAAGTGGGCCAGCGCGACCCGATAGACGTACTCATAGGCGACTCAGCCCATCCTCTTCAAGCCCTCTTTGAAGCTAGCCGACTCCTTGTAGTCATCAACCACTCGCTTCGGCAACTCGGCCCGGGTGCTCTCTAGGTCCTTCACCGACTTCAGTAGGTCATCGTCCACTTTCTAAGCCTTGACTCACACCTCCTTCCATTGCATCTGGGCTTCAGATATGTCACCTCAGACTTCGTTCAATTCCTTGTTAGAGGTCTCGAGTTGTTGAAGAGCCTCAATGCACTCTTGTTGCATCTTTTCTAGCTCTTTTTCTAGCTTGGCCTCCCGCTCCTCGACGGTGGCCACTGCCTTTGGACCACCCCCCGCCTTCAAAGTCTCAATCTCCTGAAGGAGATTATTGATCTGATAGTCCATAAAGGTGATCAACCGACCCGCATCATGGACTCGGTCGAACAGCGCCATCTAAACATGATGATTCTGCACAAGTAACGACCGTTAAAGTGCAATCAATAGATAATCAGAAAGATGTCATTCCGAGTCAGAGGATTACTAGGGCCATCTCTTTGGTAGCTCGGGTGAGTAGCACCTCGGACGGGAGCGTGTACAGCTCCCTCACCAGTTGCGGGTGAAGGAGTCCCCTCTCGAACTCCTCCACGACCTCATGATCTCTCTAGACCTTAGAGGAGTTTCTGAGGTTTTCCCACCTCGCCTGCATCTTCTTGTTTGGATCCTGCTCAGCTAGATCGGACATGTAGAGGGTGTAATACTCCACATCATCTTTATGGACCTTCATTCCACATAAGTCCTTCATCGATCTCGGACGGATGAAGATCGGTGTCCCAGCTTCGTTGGGAGACTTCGCCTGCCCTTCGGGCTCTTCGACAGACGCTGGTGGCTCCTTGCCTTTCAAGTGTGACCGAGACGCCCCTTTGCCGTGGTGGGACTTGTGCCTCTGGGATAGGATCTTTACCTTCTTATGTCTTCGGGAAGGGTCATCGGATGGGACTAGTGTGTCGGACGACCTCTTTGATGAAGACCTTGGAGCTTCAGTCGGTGGAGCCTCACCGACCCCTTGAGTTGATGCGGCCGAGCGTGCAGTGGGAGTTTTTCCCTCTGACACCATCGGCATCCCATGAAGATCGCCGAGATCCATCCGGTCTGCGCCACGATCCACAGGTTAGAAAAATATCCCTGAGATTCAGAATGGCGTAAATAAAGTAATACCCCTAGAGGATGGGCTGAGACCCGCCTCGACCAGCCAAAGCTCGGTCATTTCCTTAATTGCATAGGAAGAGGAAAAAAATCCCTTCAGTCTGCCAACTAGGACGGACTCCTTGTCGGATAAATACGGGGGGACGTTATCGATCGGATGTGTCGACCAGTCAAGTCTGAACCCCCGGTACAGACCACTCACGAAAAGATAGCAGGACTTCCAACCTTTATTGTTGGAAGGAGATCCGCTGACCCTAAAACCGACACAGGCAGTGAGATAGTAGCTGCCCCAACTCTTGCAAAGGTGAAAGCATGCCATGAATAAGTTCCGTATTGGGATAATCCCAGCCCCTCAGCATTCGCCCAAAAACACAACAAGGTAGCGCCACGAGTTGGGGCGCTACCTGAATCGGGGAAATCCTCCACCATCTGATACACTCCTCGATGATGGGATGGAGGGAAAACCAAAGACCGGCTTCCAGAGCATCCACAGAAATACACACCCCGGGCATGTCCGAACTATAGGGACGTTGCCCGGGATGTGGGATGTACAGCCTGTACTTAGTTGGGATGCTATACCGTTCCCTGATGGCAGCAAGTGACCCCTCGATCACTGCCATGTCGAAATCATGACCCGCCTTCATGACCTCCAAATCCCTCAGAACCCTCGCGTCGATCGGCGATGGAGGTCTCGAAGACTCTCCCGAGGAACTCGCCTCGAGCTCACGTAGACTCATTCCCCCCGACCTTAGGGAAGGAACAATCCTAATGCTACTTGAAGAATTCGAGGAGGTCATTCTGACCTGTTCAGAAAACACTGATTGAAGGGGGCTAGGTGAGGACCCGAGGAAGAAGTGAAAGGGGGCAAATCAAAGAAGTGTGGTCTCAGCCAGACCGTAGAGAACTTATAGAGTTCAAGGGTGCCGTTTTAGCTTCTCGAGGTAGAGCATTGGACCCTCGGGCAAGATTTGTACCCGAGTTCACCCTCTCGGCCAAATCTCCATGATTTGTGCCTGAGTTCGCCCTCTCCAAATCTCCATGATTTGTGCCCAAGTTCACCCTCTCAGCTAGATCTCCATGATTTATGCTTGAGTTCGCCCTCTCGGCCAAATCTCCAAGATTTGTGTACGAGTTCATCTTCTCGGCCAGATCTCCATGATTTGTGCCCAAGTTTGCCCTCTTTGCCAAATCTCCATAATTTGTGCCCGAGTTCGCCCTCTCGGCCAAGATTTGTGCACGAGTTTACCTTCTCAGCCAAATCACCAAGATTTGTGCCCGAGTTCTCCCTCTCGGCTAAATCTCCAAGATTTGTGCCCAAGTTCACCCTCTCGACCAAATCTCTAAGATTTGTGCCCGCGTTCGCCCTCTCGGTCAGATCTCCATGATTTGTGCCCGAGCTCACCTTCTCGGCTAAACCACCAAGATTTGTGCCTGAGTTCACCCTCCCAGCTAAATCTCCAAGGTTTGTGCCCGAATTCATCCTCTCGACCAAATCACCAAGATTTATGCCCGAGATCGCCCTCTCGGCTAGATCTCCATGATTTGTGCCCAAGTTCGCCCTCTCGGCCAGATCTCCATGATTTGTGCCTAAGTTCACCCTCTCGGCCGAATCTCTAAGATTTGTGCCCGAGTTCACCCTCTCGGTCAAGATTTGTGCTCGAGTTCATCCTCTCAGTCAAATATCCAAGATTTATGCCCGAGTTCGCCCTCTCGACCAGATCTTCATGATTTGTGCCTGAGTTCGCCCTCTCAGCCAAATCTCCAAGATTTGTGCCCGAGTTTACCTTCTTGGCCAAACCACCAAGATTTGTGCCGGAGTTCGTCCTCCTGTCCAAATCTCCAAGATTTATGCCCGAGTTCACTCTTTTAGCCAAATCACTAAGATTTGTGCCCGATATCGCCCTCTCGTCCAAATCACTAAGATTTGTGCCCGAGATCGCCCTCTCATCCAAATCTCCAAAATTTATACCCGAGTTCACTCACTTAGCTAGATCACCAAGATTTAGGTCAGAGTTCATTTCTCGAGCCCCAACTTGGTCGGATCAACTTTCGGGTACTTAAACCCAATCAGTTTTATTTCTCGAGCCCCAGCTCGGTCGAATCAGCTTTCGGGTACTTAACCCCAACCAGTTTCATTTCCGATACCCAGCTCGGTCGGATCAGCTTTCAGGTACTTAAACCCGACCAGTTTTATTTCTCGAGCCCCAACTAGGTCGAATCGACTTTCGGGTACTTAAACCGACGCTTTAATTCTGAGCCTCACCTCGAATCGACTGGTATTTAAACGACCGCCATTTCCGAGCCCTAGCTCAGTTGAATCACTTTCAGGTACTTAAACCTAACCAGTTTCATTTCCCGAGCCCCAGCTTGGTTGAATTAGCTTTTGGATACTTAAACCCGATCAGTTCATTTCCCGAGCCCCTACTCAGTCGGATCAGCTTTCGGGTACTTAAACCCAACCAGTTTATTTCCCGAGCCCTGGCTCGGCCGGATCAGCTTCTAGGTACTTAAACCCGACCAGTTCATTTCCCGAGACCCTGCTCGGTCGGATCAGCTTTCGGGTGCTTAAACCTGACCAGTTCATTTCCCGAGCCCCTGCTCGATCGGATCAACTTTTGGGTACTTAAACTTGACCAATTCATTTCTCAAGCCCTGGCTCGGTCGGAGCAGCTTCCAGGTACTTAAACTCGACCAGTTCATTTCCTGAGCCCCTGCTCGGTCGGATCGACTTTTAAGACTAATTTGACTCTACTGTAAAACCCACGGCTTGACACAAGACCTCATCTTCAGCACCCTAATCGAGCACCTCAAGAAGAAGGTCTTCTCTGGGGGGGGGGAGAATGATATGACAAATATTGACCTGGCTGTCATATCCCCACCTCTAGTGTGGTCGACCTGACACGGCGAAGCCGACCTAACACAGGCATGGAAGAGCCAATGATTGTATGGCCTGTCATAGGCTTAGTTGATTTTACCTAAGCCCTGCGGCACCCATGTGTGTTCGTTCGTAAAGGTCAGCCTTTCCCGAGATCTCCTAAGGTCCCTTAGACTCACAAAAGAGAAAAAGGGCTAGAAGAAGTAATTCTAACAGGATCCACAAGCAACTGCTCAAGTAAATACTTTATAAAGCTAGATACAAATTACACCCATGGACATTACAAACTCAGAGATGTTGCACACAAAGGAAAATGGTCTATTGCAAACCGAAGTCCCCACAAGTGCTTACAAGATACACTCGTATTTACAAGCCAAAATCGACCACAAAGCAAACCAAACTAGGGCTGCTAAGCCTACTGCAAGCCCGCTACTTGCTATACAAGGTATGTACACAAACCAAAGGACACGGATAAACATGAGCATTTCATCAAACACCTTGTTTATATTATTGTCTGTGACATTCTCCCCACTTATTCCTTCGATGGCCTCGTTAAAGTCATTGTAGATGCTGCATCTCCTCGTATTTTGCTGAATCTTGAATCTTCTACTTTGGCTGCAATATGCCCCTTTGGCTCCCAACCACTCCCTACTGTTGTTGTTGAGTAGTCAAACTCTAATCCGCCATGTTGCTTTAAGTCACTAATGACTGAATCTGGAGTGGGGTTGGCTGAGTTGTGTTGATCCTTGTTGGTTCTTCTAGATCCTTCTGATGAGAAAAAAAACTTGTCTTATTATGCGCCAGTATCACAGTATACTCATTTTGCCTGAACTAGGTGGATGCTTGTTGGAACCTTGACGAGCATCGCCTTACAGACTTTAAGGTTTTTGAGGTCCTTCCTCCATAATGTTTGCCTATTGATCCTTCTTCCATGTTTAGTTGTCTCTTCCAAGTAGGTTCGCATCACTCCCACTTTCAATTGACATTCAATTGAGAAATAAAGTGGATAATATACTTTCGATAGCACTGATTTCCAATGGTGAGGATTTGACAACGATTGTCTTCCATAAGCTTTCTTTGAAGGGTCACCAAACTTATGCAGAGCTCCTCTACTGGATAAGTAAGAGAACTGGGATACTCGACCTCACCCATTCTCTTAGTAGTTGAGAAGACTAGGTTATTTGGCTTCGCTCACCTCCTCGAGTTAAGAGAATTGGAGTACTCAGTTTCACCCATTCTCTTGAGTTGAGAAGGTAAATGTTACTTGATTTTGCCTGCCTCCTCGAGTTTGTACTTCATGTCTTGAGCTAGTTACTAACATTCACCTGCTCTTTACTCACACTTCTGAAGCACTAGAAGTTTTTGCACTCCTTGTGTTGAGTTAGCTATTGTGATTCGTCTTCCCATTACCATTGAACTTCTCGAATGCAAGAAGTTTTGCCCGAAAAGAGCAAAAAGTTTACCCTAACTCAAAGTCCCCCAACTTGAAGTAAGTCTTTAATAGTTCTAGTCATCTATGAGATTGTACCATCTTCTCCATCACCTTTGTCGCCTACTCCTCTGAGTAGAAAAGGTACAGTATCGCATACTGCCTACTTTGTTCCTTGGTTGAGCACTCCTGCATCAACCCAAAGTCTCACTTTCGGCTATCTTGATAAGAAGCCCATCGACACCAATCTTATAAAGTTCCTTGGCATCTGCCCTTCTGCCCCCTGTCTTGGTACTTGAAGTTTGCCTTTGCATTCTCTACCTCCTCGGCCCCTTTTCCGACCAATGCTCTCCCTCTATGAGAGCAAGGGATCTATGACTCCACGGAAGTCCCACCTCTGTGGTACCATGGTGCTACCAAGTCTATGGCCCTACTATCCATTATCTTGCATCTGTGTCTCTTCCTTCGCGATCCGTAGATCCGCCTCTGCGGCACTGTGGTGCTCCTCCAAGTCCACCTCTTTTCTAACTGACACTTTGCTTTTTTGGATAGTTGAGACCCTTCGGACTCGTCGTTGCTTCCTCGCCCCTTTCGACCACCTACTTCAACACTATTGTTTCCTCCTAGTAGTTCTCCTTGGTCGGTGGAAAGACAGACTGTAACTCTCATATATGGCCTTCGCCATCTTATTGCAGGGCTCGCATCGATTCTATTCTCCTTAGCTTCCTTGGTAGTAATGTTCGCTTACTCGGTCTTATCCTCTGACTTGCTAGGCTCCCTTAAGCGAATGTGAGCATTGAAATAGTCTAACTCTCTAATTGCTCTAATCGTACCTTTGTATAATCAAGTTCCCTCCATGGGACTCACTCGTACTTGTAATCTGACCTCTCTCTCGGTGATACATAGCCCTCATATGCTGATGACCAAGGCTTTCATCTGATGCAAGCTTTGATGTGCACACACAGAAGACCCGCCTCTACGGTACCATGACATTCACCCCTTGAATCCATAGCCCTTCTTGCCGTTGCATTGTTCATCGAAGTAGAGCTCCCAGCAGCTCCTAATCATTAATATGATCACGTCCCCCTCCATGGGACTCATTAGTACTTGCACTTGGACTTCTTCCTTGGTGGTATATAGCTCTCATATACTGTTGACTAAGGCTTTCATCTAATGCAAGCTCTGATGCACACACAAAGACTCACCTCTGCGGTACCACGACATTCACTCCTTGAATCCATAGTCCTTCGTCTTGTTATGTCGTACACCAAAGTGGAGCTCCCAGTAACTCCTGATCATACTTTCGCATGATCCTGTCCCTCACGGGACAGGTTTGCATATATTACATTGCCACGAACTATTCCACCATGATCTACTACATCATATCATCTCCTAGTGACATCTCTATTGCATATAGATTCTTATGTGATGAACTTAGACCACGATTTTTCTATGTGTTGCCACTGCCAACACCTCGTAGAGCCTCCGCCATCTCCGATTTTTGGTTCGCTTCCTTGGCAATTCACTTTCATCCACCCACTTTTAGGTCACACCTAGAAGAAGCATAGCTCTAGGACAGTCCGTCACCTAGTAGCTCTTGAAGTCCCCTGACTTCACTAGAATTGGTGCACCATTATCTGGATCCTAGGCCTATATCCCCTACCAACACAATCTCTACTATGCACCACTTGTTCCTGATAACTCGAATGGCAACATTGTGATATATTCTTCAAGAGTACCTACCCACTTTTATATCCTCTTGCCCCATGCTAAGGTATCTTAATCTCAACTTGGCCTCCGTAAGTTAAATCACTTTAGTTACTCTGTCAAATACATCTTTGAGGTAACTTGCATGTGCCTCGAAGTTCCCTTTGTCTTTAGCACCATTCAAGATAAGTTCGCCCCATCAGAAGAAAGAACCCATGGAATGACATAATCTCACTCTTGCCTCTACAAGAGTTCATGCCTTTGACCTCTATCCAAGGAAAGCTCCATACCTCCGCTCCATGTTCCATCTTCTATGTCGACTCTCTTCATGCGGCTTGGATACTTCACCAAGTTTCACCTAAGTTAATCGGCTCCTTGATTTGCGTTGAGTTGATAGTAGCCCTCGCGTCCACCATTCCACGGGTCAGCCATCTATTGAGTTCGATTTCTGCATCGACTCTAAGTGTGCCTTCGTATGATGTTGCCTTAGATTGCTCCCCCACTTGATCTCGAAATGCATCCACCAATGCATTACCTCATTCAAGATCATGCATCAACTCCACGCCACTCATTCGGTCCATTGAACTTTGTGAAGATATAGCCTTGAGGAACTCTTCCTCAATATGTGCGGTCTATTACACATGATTCTCACTCTAGAGAACTAGAACTTATCCCTCCTAGATATCTATCATGTTGGAGCAACTTTCCTCTTTACATATTTCCCACTGGAAGTTTCGGAGACTACCATCCCCTTTGGACTACTCTGTCTTGCTGAACAACTTGTGCCTTGTTCTGCCCTCGTAAATGTACTTGCTAGATTGTGACTCTTTGCTACAGTTCCCACTGCACCCTTCAAGGTCTAGCAATATGCTTTGTTGCACACTTCAGCAGCCTACGGACGTATCATTTCTATGTCGAAGAGAAAGTTCTGATGCTCTATGGCGTCGAGTTCTGATCACACCTTGGGATGGCCACGAACACTCCGTCCTCCGTATACAAGCCCTGCATGAGTATCAATCCTTCTAGTTAGCAATTCCCCTCACCTCTGTGAGCTTTGCATAACTCTTTTGGTCATTGTGCAACACCTCCCACTTTGCACGGTCTCATCTTTCACCAAGCACCCCACTTGTCTTGAGCACTGTCAAGTTAGGTTGCCAACGTCGAGCCGTAGCTCGAACTCAACCATCCTAATCTTTATGCACTATGCATTCTTCTTCGCTTGTTTATCCTCGTGGTGCCTCTCGTGCAAAGGGGTTGGTCATTCCTTTGAATGCGAAACCTGGATGCCCGCTTCTCTGAGCGACTCCTTTCCCTACATCTCAATGTCCATTTCCCATAAATGGTTGTGCATGCTGGTTGTCCTCTATACAGCCCAACTAGGTCCCCCACATTTGTATGGTGAGTATTTCTATGTGTGCTTGTCTCACTCTGATACCATAATGTCACGGGCTTAGCTGATTTTACCTAAGCCGTGCGGCACCTATGCATGTCCATCCGTAAAGATCAGCCTTCCCCGAGATCTCCTAGGGTCCCTTAAACTTACAAAAGAGAAAACGGGCCAGAAGAAATAATTTCAACGGGATCCACAAGTAACTGCTTAAGCAAGTACTTTATAAAGTCAGATACACATTACACCCATGGACATTACAAACTCAGAGCGGTTGTACACAAAGGAAAATGGTCCATTACAGACTTAAGTCCCCACAAGTGCTTACAAGACACATTCATATTTACAAGCCAAAATCAGTCACAAAGCAAACCAAACTAGGGCTGTTAAGCCTACTATAAGCCTGCTACTTGCTGTACAAAGTATGTATACAAACCAAAGGACAAGGACAAACATGAACATTTCATCGAACACCTTGTTTACATTGTTGTCCGTGACAGGCCGACCTGACATGGGTAAGGCTGACACACCACAACTGCAGCAGGCAAAATGCACGCCTCACCCCAAGGACCATGAATAGCATGGAGAAGTACGATAGCATAGTAAGCCATAAAGGCAGTAAAAATCTTAGGTATGAACCACCTGTAGCACCCACTATAAAAGCTCCTACACCTCTACAGAGAAAGGGGATCGCAAATCGACAACTGAACTGACTTAATCATCAAAGGGATCACGTCGGACACCCAACTCGACCTTTTTACAGGAATCCCCAGCCGACCCAAGTTATAGGCACAGACTCCCAACTCTAGTTCCGACGCATCCGCAGTCGACCTGTCGAGTTGGACCCTGGGGCTCCTTCCACCCAACTGTGCTCTACCTCCTCTTCATCCGGGACGATTGCTAACGTGCTAGCGCACACAGACCAGAACCAATCATACCTACTCAACAGATACGGAGACACAGATCACACCTATTGGGCAGGTACAAAGAATTTTCACGAACAATCCCAAATCTTCTTTAATGTTCAGGCCCTTTATTGCCTAGGTTTATCTTGCTGAAGTAATATCTTGGTTGACGTCTGAGTCACACATTTCATAACTGTGGTCGGATCATTTAAGGGCTGAAAAAGGGTGGTGATTTTAATCTTAATCAGAGAGATGATTACATTCGCTGGAGATGTGGATGGCTTGTTTAATGTCCCAAATGTTCTATTGGAATGCTCCGTTCTAACAGCTGTTTGTTCACGGTGAGAGCATTATGTGTTTGTAGTTTCATTTTGATGCAACCCACTGGGTGTCGCTTTTGCATGGGAAGATAAGATTTTAGGTCAGAGTATTTGATTCTTTTTTACACGATTGCATCTATGGCTGTAGAAATTGCATGACATTAGCTAGAAGGTCTAGTGTCTTTTAGCAACTTTTTTGTTCAAAGTACTGGATATGATCCTTTGATGTGGTTGCCAAAGTTGGTATTATTGTGCAGGTCATAACAAAGCTGACAGTTGTTGGAAATAAGAAGAAGTAATGAAATACTCGATTGATTCAATGATTCATCGTTTATTTATACATAATGAGAAGGAAGATTTTCCTCAACTAACATACGAGATTTCCTCATTCAGTTACGGAAATCGTATCTAAATCCTGACTAAATCTTATCTTTTATCATGCCCCCGCAAGATCGAGCTCCTGTAAGGACGCCGATCTTGAACTAAGGATGTTGATCTTGAATCAATGCCAATGAAACTAAAGGAAGGAAGCTGCTGTGTTGTCAACAGCGGTGAAGACCTGACGGTGGTTGACGTTGACGATAGTTGACTTTGATGGTGATGTCAACGACAAAGAGCAAGGGTTGTAGCAAAGGACGGCGAACGCGGCTCCGAGGCAGCAATGGTGGCAGCGAGAGAAGCGCTACGATCGTAGATTTCGTCGTTTGTGAGAAAGAACTTGTTGTGCCCTCTCAGAGCATTAAGAGACGATAAGCGACGGCCCGGTACTCTCGAAAGAAAAGAACAACAGGTGCGGGGACGGATGGCGCCGGCGGTGTAGAAGCCATCATCTACTGGGGTAGGCAAGGTGCCGCTGCTTGTTGGAGCTGATGCGACAGTGGTGGTGCACAAGGAAGATGACCTCATGCAGAAGAATGCTTCGGTAGAGGAATTAAGAAAGCCAACAAGGTCCAACAGAGGAAGAGAAAGTCGATGCACTAGAAATCTCCAGCTTCGACATCGACGAGAGACTGCCGTTTGACAGTAAGAAGAGATAGATCTGCACCGATGAGGATAGAGTTACCTTGGGAGCAAAGGAAGCAAAGGATGTCCGAGATGGTGGCGGTGGATGACCCTGAGTATTTGTGGTTTCGCAGCGGAGTTGTCCACGAACAAATAATGATAAAAGTTATTGTTTGATAGTGAATAAAAAAAAAGAAAGATAATCTCTCTTATAGAGAGAGGGGCTCTGATATCATGTTGAAATAATAAGAAGTAATGAAATGCCCGATTGATTCATTGATTCATCGTTTATTTATGGATTTTCCTCAACTAACATACGAGATTTCCTCATTCAATTACGGAAATCATATCTAAATCCTGACTAAATCTTATCTTTTATCAGCAGTGAAGAGGGTTTGGCTTCATCATTTGGATTGCCGAGGGAGGGTAATTGCTGCGGCTGCTAACCCTTAAGGTGATGTGTTGCTTGTGTGGCGGAAGCAACATGGGGGGTGTCATAGTTACCAATATAACCCTTGACTTCTTCACTATTGAGTCGTGATCAAATTTAGTGGTTTATATGGTCATCATATAACAAATAAGGTTGGTCTTTTCTTGGCAACTACAAAAGTGATTAGGATTCAGGTCTGCTTATGTGCATTGACTTCGAAAAGCGCTTCATGTACTGGATTGCCTTATTCATTTGCATGAGTTCAATGTCTTTGAGGATTATCCTATTTCAGAATGTTCATTATCTCGGATTATCCATGTGTTTTGTGAGGGTAATCGATCTGCCAAGTCGCTTACGAATCATCATGAAAGATTGTGAGGGAATAACACGCATAACTTTTTCTAATAAAATTTTATTTATTTTTTGCATAGAAGAAGAATGTTCATTGTATGATCACACCATGAAATTAAATCGTCTCATTTCTCTTGCATTATCCAACCGGCAATATAGCGACGCCATGATTCCCCCACATGAACAACCATGCCCTTTGTCAGCGGCAGAATCATCATCATGTTCGAGGTATTGATTCCAAGAACAAGTTGGGTTTCGAGGAATCGTGAATGTTTCACGAGGCCGAAGTCTTCCACCACCACTTTGCCTTTCTTATTAATATTCTCTTATCCTTGACTGCATGCAAGGGGCCAGGGGGTATAAATCCCAAGTCATCTGCATCGACTTAGTGGTATGACCCCCATCTGTGATGCTGCAAATCGGCCTCGCACTTTATATGCTCTCTCACTGTCGATGTTTTGAGTGGAAGTAATTGTTCCATCTACATTTTTTGCTTTACTTACAAAGAACAAAAAAAAAAAAAAAACAAGGGTTTGCTTGGAGAGTTGAAAATCTAACCAAGATAGTGGTTGAATTTATGGAAGGAATAATAATCACATGCATTAGTTGTCTAGGACTGGATCATTTATTGGTTGTAATTTTCCTAAATTATAGTTAGAAAAAAAAATACTATTTGTGTTAGGGGTTATTCCCTTTGAAAATACTCATATTTTTTATATTTTTCAATCAATATCCCCATTTTGTGTTTTCTTAAATGGTATCTCTAATTTTAAAATATTTAAAACTTTTCTTCAAAAAAATTTCGACCTGTTAAAGTATTTTTTGACTCGTTACAATGTTTAGCCATCATAATCAAAACACTATATATGACCTATCAAAAACATTATAAATGGTCTTAATGGACCCCTAACTTCAACTAAACCAATTACAAATCTAAAAACATGATATTGTAATGATCTAGTAATGATGACAACCATCGATGCAATATGATGTCATTTACGGTATTTCTAATAGCATTTACAGTAACTAGAAAAAACTAATTGTGTTGAGGGCCATTTCCTTAGAAAATACTCATATTTTTTTATATATTTCAATTAATATCCTTCTTTTATTTTTTCTTAAATGTCATCTTTAATTTAAAAATATTTAAATTATCCTTCAATTTTTTTGACTTATTATAATATTTTTGACTCGTAAGAATGTTTAGCCATCATAATAAAAGCAGTGTATGACCCACTAAAAAATATTGTAAATGATCTAAATGGACTCCTAACATTACCTAAACCAATTACAAATCTAAAAATATGATACTGTAATGGTCTATTAACAATCATAACCAACTATGCATAATATGATATCACTTACAGTATTTCTAAGAGCATTTATAGTGATCTCAATAAAAATACTGTAAAAATTAAAAACTGTTAAAAAATAAGTAAAGAAATTAGTGAGAAAACCTTAGAAATTTTAAATTAGGGATACTGTTTGAAAAACAAAATAAAATTAGATTACCTAATGAAAAAACATATAAAATATAAATATTTTATAGAGAAATCACCCTTGTGTTAATTCAACTATCATTTGTTTTCTTTTTTTTTTTAATTTCCCTCGGTAAGAAAACCTCAGACGATGGATTAGCAATCAGTTGATTAAATTGAAATCAAAATAAAATTTTAAATTAATTATTCAATCAAATTTGAAATTGAGCAAAAAAGAAAAGAATATATTGATTAACGTTTAAATTTTAAGAAAGACGTTAATATAACTTAGTGAGAAAGATATTAAAACACTCTAATTATAACGTTGTCATTATAAATATGAAACATTCTATTTAAACATTGTATATAATTTGTAATTATAGAACATATTTCATCATCACCAAAATTAATAAATCAAGTGTTAATAATTAATTAATTAATTACAGTATATATTATATATAAAAGAAATTGATTTTTTTCCAATTAAAATAAAGGAATTCATAATTGAAGTAAAGAAAATGGAAACTAAAGGTTTTACTTCATAGTATATCATATTAAAATAATAACTAAGAATTTTTTATTTATATTAATATGTATATATATATATATTAAATTATACATATTTTTCGTATATGTTTATCACAACTAATATATTGCATAAATAATTTCCTAAATAATAAATTAAAGATTTATTAATTGCAATTTGCCTAAGTTATAAATATAAAAGAAAAGTAATAGTTATAATTCAACTATCACTTTTCTCTTTTTTTATTACATAAAAAGGGCTTTAATCAACACCAGTCAACTTCATGCTCATACTTGAGGAACTATTGCACTTCAAGTATAATATTTGCTGTTTTACTTTCTCAAGCAGAAGTGTGGTTGCATAATATTTTGGGCTTTTTTCTTCACCATGAACATAAAGCATGGGAATAATTTACGTTAGATAGGGTTTGGGGACACTATGAACAAAGCCAAGCTGCCTTTTTTTCATGCCTTCGATCCCAATTTGCGGGTCACCCAAATCTTCATCGGTGCATGTGATGTGACTTTGGTGGGGTTTCTCCACGTCAAACGAAGTCTTCACCAGAGACATGATACACAGAGCATTGTTCATATCTCTACAGTTGGTTCATGGTGCAGTTAGTAGTAGTAGAAGAAGAAGAAGTAGTTTTTGTTGACATCGATCTCTGCAGTTTATTTCCATACATCACGCACAAACAGGAGGACGGAGAAGAAAGAGGGAAGAGACATCCATACTGAAGCCACTCCATACAAAGCCAGTATAGTATATCCACACGAATTAGTAGGTGTGGTTAGAGCCAGAGAGCTCCGGCATCCCTCAGCAGCGGCACTAGATTCCCACCGAGATGGAGCGTCATGATCCTGTCCGTGGATCCGACCAGCTTGCCGCCGATGAACACGGCCGGCACCGGCGACCTGCGGCCCAGCAGCTTCACCAGCGCCCTCTCCATCTCCGCCCCTCTCGGGTCCTCGTCCAGCTCATGGACGGCAGCATTGACGCCAAGCTCATGGAACAGGCTCTTCACGCTGTAGCAGAAGCAGCAGGAGCTCCGGCTGAAGACGACCACAGCTCGCTGCGACGCCAGCTTCGTCACCTTGTCCATCCCCAGATGTTGCGGCTTCTCAGTGAGCTACCCCTTGCTTGGTGCTTAATTCACTGCTGCTCTCTGATCATCTTGCTTGCTTATATAGGCATGGAAGTCCACTGGTCTCGGTATGATCTGACAAAGTCCATGATCACTAGATGTTTGATCACGCAGTATCTTTCTGGGAGTGTGGCTGTGATCACGTCTTGTCTGAGAACAAGTTGGTACCGGAAGTGGGGCTGGGCTGGATTATCGAAGTACTTTGTTTCAGTACAGATAAGGCTCTGCAAAATAGGAATATGTGGGAGGCAAACTCCACTGTCAATCTTTGATGCCGCAAGCACTTGATGCCCTGATAAGGTTTGAATTCCCTCTTCGTTGTCAAGTGATGCAGGTTTTTGTCATCATGTTCCAGTTTCTGGAACGACCACAGTATCAATATAAAGTTTATAATCATATTTCTCTTATATGACCAAAAACAAAAAAAATATTAATATAAAAAAATAATATCAAATAATTGAAGTCTAGATGTATGTGCATATCTCTCGATATCATTCATAAAATATTTTTTTATCTGATCTATAAGTACACGATCCGAAAACTACAATAATACCTGTCTATAAGAAAACTAAGAAAAGACTAGGAAAGATATATCAAAGCAGAAATATGTATGATTTAGCACCTTTAGTACATCTGAGGCTGAGAAAAGACATCATCAGCAGTAGATAAACAAGGATTCGAGAGTTTGTGATGCCTCTTTTTGATGTTCATTGGGTTTGAACTCAATGATAAGTTAATTGGTTCCCTGGGAATTCAGCAAAATGCATGTTAGACTTCAAGCGAAAGCTTCTTTCTGTTCATACAGCTGCCAAAACCACTCCATGTTGATGCCTCTTTTTGATGTTGGATTGCTGTCTATCGATAGATAAGGGATTTTACGCATCAACAAAGTGCATCAGCTGTCTCTCAGAGACGACATAAAAGCTCAGAACCTTGTTTGTACCAAGCAGATTGAACTCCACAAGAACTAGATTCCAGATCATGGTTTGCACACTTCTAGTCATTGGAGTGAGAGCGAGGTAAAGAGGAAATCACATCATTTGGTTTGGAATTGAAGCTGATGATAGTAGTAGTAGTAACCTTTGGGTTCTTGAGGAGTCAAACATGTTGCAGGTCTTATTGCCCCTTCTGTTCGTGACCAATTAGGATGATGACAGCACCAAGGTATCTGAAATCAAAGACTTGGCTCTTCCATGACCACATGTGGGGAATTCTCTACAAAAGGAAGTCAACAAGAAGATACCCATCCTTCTCTCACTAAGCTGCAAATATGGTGGTCGAGAACCCATCACTGTATGTGTGCTTGCTTGGGTAATTTGATTCATTTGAAGCAAGGGGAGTCATGGAATAGAACTTTTCTGCATGTGGTGGCCTGTTCACCTATCACATATGCTTCAAAGCAGATTTAGAATATTTGCTGATTGAAATGTTCATATCGTAGTAGTTGACTCCCATACAAAGTGCATCATTCCCGAGTCCACAATATTCTTGCATCAAAGCATCACAAGATCAAAGTTCCCTAACCATTCTTTACTCATTAAGCTATTTCTACGCCCACATCGGGGTTTAAGCCTCTTCTTGGAGAGCTGCTTAACCTTCTGTTCGATCTATTCTCTTGTTGGATATCCAACGAGATGAACGGGCCAAATCTGGTGCAATCCACACTTCCACCTCTCAGTTAGCTTGCATTTGATGCTCGGAGATGGATAGGGGGATGAAACTGGTCTCATGGAAGGCTGTGGGTGATCATCTCGAAAGACCATCAAGACGCTCTTCAATGCTTTCGGCTGGTACTAATTACATCTTCTTGATCCTTGAAACATGAATGCTGGTTCATAGTTTAGATATTTGTAATCAGAAACAGTGAGTGACTTATTTATCATTCTTGAAAACATTCAGGATTTTTCCTACAGTTTATTCAACTCTTTAGCAAATGGTGCCTGCTAAATCCTCGCTTCTGATTAAAAATATGCGTAAATTTTGGTGAAAATATTATTATTATTATAAAAAAGAAAATTGATTTTGTCAATTTTTTTCCTTTACAATCGAAGTAATCAAGATTCCAGTCATAGTGTTCTAGATGATACTACAAAAAGATTTTCTTTTAGAAATATAAATGATGAAGATGATACCAGCTAAACTACCCGACATCCTCAAAGAGTTTAGAAATAATGTTTTAGATGTTAAATATGTCGATCAAGGTTGATAAACTAAAGTTAGTTGTTTGTCAGGGTTTAAAGGACTGCACAATAGTGACAGGATCTGCCATTTGTGTAATCATCTCAGACAATATGGGGGCAGAAAACATTCAGGTAACTTCAACCCCTTCAACATCTAAATGTGTTGTTCATGCATATCATAACTCAAAATCCATCTAAATAGGAGAAAAACAAAGAATCAGACAGAAATCATTTATGAGCAGTTATGAATGTGCATGATCTTCATTAGGACATACACCAAAAACACAACTAACAAGACCAAGAAACACAAATAAATTTGGATGAGCATTCTCTTTACGCATAATAGAACTGAGGGTATTTGATCTGTTCTATGCTTGCAATAAGAGCATCTTGGTCTCAAGTGGTTGAAGTCATAACCCTGTTCATAATTACATTCCTTAACAAGCACAAGTTCATGTAAAATTAAACATTAAAATACTTTAATCAGTACCTCTTAATTGCAAAAGAGAGGGTGCATATGTACATTATTCTCAGGAATGACAGATATGAGATGGTTCTCACTGTCTACAGTGACAAAGAACTCTTTACAAGGCATTGGCTTTAAGGAATAACTTTACCAATGGACGAATTCTAAACAGAGCTGATATCGGTATCCGATGGTGAACTTAGTTTTAAATATACAGCAACAAAGAACTCTTTACAAGGAATTGATTTTAGTAATAATTTTAACAAAGAACTAATTCTAAACAGAACTGCTAGCGGTATCTGATGGTGAACTTAGTTTCAGATGTGATGGAGCAGTAGGATCCCTGGATAACAAGATGTCACCATTGTACCCTACATCATACTGTAAAACACTAGAATCAACTAGAATTCTACAAGAGCCCCTTGTATCAGATCTGAGTTCGATGCCGTAATACTTGAGATGGTCCCTTATACTTGTCCCATAAGTGGACCTATACAAAAACAAAGGATAACATCAATGAAAATTGTAATATTTGTTATGTTAATAGAAGGTAGACATATACCTGCAACAAGAAGGATATTCTCCAGATTCATCACAAATCTTCTCTGCGTTGTCCTCTACACCAGCCATTTTAATCTCATGAAGCCACACCTGAATTTGTTTTGAAATAAAAATGATTGCTTTTGAACTATATGGGAAAAAAGATTAGATCAATCAAGAGGATTTTTATGGAATACATTAATGATATGAAGAGTAGTCTGAGTGAAAAAAGGAAAAAGATGTCACATGTGACATGATAAGTAGAGGTTGAACTTTCAGCTGTGATCCGAACCGTTTTCAATACGCATTCCAAGTAGGAACCATCTAAGACTAATTTAAGCATGTTTTAACCAGAACCTTTTAACCTTATAACCAAGGTCAGCGTTCTCGAATCGTATCGCCTGGTACGGGCAGTATATATCAGTCTGCTCGTTGATTGGTACGCGAATCGCCCACTACCGGGCGGTACCACCAATTGGGGCTGTTTCCGCCCCGTTACCGCCTGAAATCGACCAGTAACGGTCGATTTATTGGTCGATTTCGACTGTCACCAGCCAATTTCAAGCGGAATTAGTTGAGGGAGAAAGAAAAAGAGGGAGAAGAAAAGGGAGAACCTGGAGATCCAGCGCTGCTTTCCCGATCCCGATTCGTCACCTGCAGGTTTCTCAGCGCTTTGTGGGGAGAAACTTCGACGATCGCGGGGAGAAGAAAACGACGCATGGGCTTCTCACCGAGGCTTCATGGGGGGATTTCTTCTCCCCGTGCAAGCTTCTCGAGGAGAAGACGTTTCTTCTCCCAACACGGGGAGAAGAAACATCTCCCCGCATCCCATATGGGGAGGAACGAAGCGATGTCGCCGAGATGACATCGCCTTTTTTTTATTTTTATCTTTATTTCATATAATATATATATATATATATACACACCGAGCGGTATGCTTGGATATACTACTTAGTATCGGCATACCATACCATACCGAGCTGAGCTCAAAATATCGATATGGTACGAAATGGCGGACCTTGCTTATAACTGCTCTTCTCACTTTAATTTGGCTTGGTTAGCTATGCACAATTTTTATGGTGGGGTTTTCCGACACAAGCAAAAACAAAGATAACCTGTAATTCTATGGCTAGGGCTTGCAGAATAACAAGTATAGTTAGGGCTTATAGGATAACAAAAGCCTAACCATAACTCAATGTTCTGGCTTGGCATATTTGTTTAGCATAACTCAACACAAACGATTCAACATCCTCTTAGGTTAGTTAGGTCAAGTATCTACTGTGCATCAATCCCATCTGGCCCTCCCAAATTGAACATTGGTGTCGTGTGACACAGCATTAACCACAAACATATCACCTCCCCAGGAAAAGTAGGGCGAAAAAGCTAATGAAGGTAATGCAATTAAAAAACTTAAGACGTCAAAGTAAGAGAATTAAACTTAATACTACTTATGGAAAAAGTCACAAAAAATGGAGCTTGTGATATCACAGAACTGGGATTATGGGACTACATTATATATTTTTGTTTGACTTTGAACTACTTCTTAACATTATGACAACAAGTTCAAGCAGATATACCTCTCTTGGGAAATGATGGTATGTCTTGTTTGGGAAATATAAGTAGTATGGTGGTAAATGGCGCACTATATCATTCTCATGTGTCACGCGAACTGCATCTGGCACAAACTTATTGAAGGAGGCAAAAGCAGCATTGCCTATGCGAGGTTGTCCAAAGGTCATAAGCTGAATAAGTTCTACTCAATGATTAACCTGCAAAGTTCAAGAAGAAATCCTGTTACATAAATGCCAACTAGTTATCAAGCAATTTCGTAGTCAACGATCTCATCTAACAAAACCAATTACTAAACCAAGACTCTTTCATGCAAAATTACTAAACAAAAGGTAAATAGTATAATGACTACCATTGCTGGCTTTCTAACCTCAGTAGAAAATTCATCAAAAACATCCTTATCTAACTACATTCACACAAACACAAGAGCTACTTTGGTACATAATTCATATTTTTTAAAAAGAAATTACTTCATTAAACTACCCCTCTGGCATATTATTTGAAAGAATTTTCAAGACAAAGTCCAAGACAATTGTCATATGAGTAATCTGAAATCCATGCTCACATTTCAATTAAAAATAAAAAAGAACCAGCAAGATGCAAGGAGAATCATCCCATTTCTAAATACATTGGTATAGAGGTATCATTTGGATAGTTAGCAGACCAGCTGTAAGGCTGTCTGTCTTAATAGCAGAAAGCAAATGAGAACTTTCGATGGCACTTACAGTAAGATCCAGTGCACAAAACGAAGCCAGAGCCCCTCCCAATGAATGTCCTGTAACAATAATGTGGAGATTACCATATAACTCCCTTGTCCTTTGAACAGCACTTAGAATCCCATGTCGCAAACTGGTGTTATGGTAAGCAGAATAAAACCCATGGTGCACCTATGATGTCAAAAATGGAGAATAAAAATGACTCAGAGGTATTCACCAATTGTCAGGTTCAAATCAACTGAGGAAGAATTGAATACCATTGCATCTTCTGCACCTGGGTAACTTACGTCAAGCTGCTTCCAGAACAAATCAGCAAAATCCAATTCCTTATGCTGCAAAATCCAGTAAGTCAAATATGTCTATTGACTCCATAATCAGTAAATATTTCAGGAAACACGATACAGACTCCCTTTACAATTAAAGATCTACAGATAATGCAATCAATTCCTTCACTATAGATCCATCCTTCACAGCCAAAGTCAGAGTGAGCAAGGATTAAAATGTCATGTAGTGTTCCCATGCCGTTAGGCAGATGACATGGCACACACTGACATATGTAACACACATACAATTAGCACATACACATCAGCAATTCTTATTCAATGGCTCACGGTACTTAACAGCCAGCACACAGCATGGAAAGGAAACTTCGATGCCAAATTGCCAACAATGGCAAAAGAATCTGCATGCAAGCATGTGTTGAGAGGCATGCACCTTAGTAAGTAAATTATTATCTATACTCTCAATGCTAGAGCCATCCATGTCCCTTCTGGTATTAACAGCATAATTGTAATAGATAACAGATGTGACATTAATACCTGGTCTCAGTGGTACCTCTGAATGCAATAACGATGGAGTTCAGATCATGAGCAATTCCCACAAATGCCTACATAGACAGTTTAGATACAAAAAGATATTTCTCTGAGTTGGGGAGAACATGAATTAGGTTTAACATACATAGAATCTAGAAAAATGGGTGCACCTGTAAGCAGTTTTGGACATCAACTACCAGCTCTATCATCTGAAACCCCATGTCAAGTAGTTTGAAAGACCATCATGGAACGAGCATCTTTCATCTTTGCAAAAAACACAAATGTGCATTTACAACTGACTGGTTCCTTTACCTTTGTCATATCATTACACTTTGAGCAGGTCCAAGTAAAAAGTGCCATTAGATCTGTGACGTAAGCCTGCAAGAGACAGTTACACTTGCGGATAAATAGAAGCAGAATATCAATGACTAAATACTGAATATGGTTTATGTGTCACCAATTTTTAAGAAAAAAAACTCAAATCCAAGGCATCAAGTATGTTTTCCAACATAATTCTTTTACCAAAAAGAATTCCATTTTTTCTGAAGTTTCTAAAGAAAAGCTTTCTATTTTCAGAATTTCAGAAATTAAAGATACAAAGAAAATGCAAACTCATAGTCATTGGACATTGGGATTCCAAATCTAGTTCTAGAATAAGCACCCGATTTCTCATCGATAAGAGTGGTTCACTTTTAGTTAGGAATTTTCAACAAAATTAACTTTCATGGAATCAAGAATTGCGAAGTACGATTTTCCTTTCTCCCGATCAAAGAAAACACTGAAGTGCACTTCTTTTTGTACTTCCCTTGTGCTCACTCTAATAATAACAAAATTTTCTCATATTTTTTTCTTCCTCCTCCTTCCCCGTTAAGGTTGCATGGGCACAGACAGAGAACTGATACAGATGCATAATTGACAAGGAAACACGATAGAGAAAAAGCAGTATAGCGCCAAGGTCATATATGTAAGAGAAGAATTGTTTTAAAAGTATAATACTTATACTTTAAAAATATAAAAACTGTGATATATACATATAATTTATTTAAAGCGAAGTTCAACATAAGTCGACTTCTTTGATCGCCATTCAAGGTCATACTCACAGCAGAAGCATATTCCACGAGTATCTTGGCGAGCGTACGATTGTAGAGAGGAGCATTATCCTCATACTTGATCTTAATTTCTGTTAACCATCACGAAGAAGAGTCGCGACATTACGATTTAAACGTGCAAATAAAACAAAATATTCTCACTCATCATAGGCAACAATATAACAGACTTCACACACAATTAGAGGGTTTACAGATAAACTGGAATTTGCAAATGAGCAAATCACATCTAATTCTTTGAACTAAAATTTGAGGAATTCACATAACCAGAGATTAGTGATTACCTCTTCCCCCGGAAAAAGCAAATAATCCAATCAAAAGCAACAACTTTAGCCACAGCCATCGAGCCATAACCCTTCAGCGACGACGGATTCCTACACGAAACCCAACAAAGATTAAGCCCATCGGGGATTCACCAAGCAGTTCTTGAAAGTTTTCGACGAAAGGGAGTTGCAAAGAAGAAACTGTTGAAACCGTGTGAAAGATCGAAGCTTTGGAGGATGGACGATGCGGAAAAGATGCGGGCACCTTCGATGAATCGAGTTCTTGGGGTGAACCGAGATCGATCACGTCGGGAGCGCGGGCCGAACCCTATGAAGTATCGAAGATCGTCTCCCCTTCGCTCTTGGAGCGGATGGAGTATCTCTGTCAAAACAAGAAATGAAAACGTTATTGTTGCAAAATTACCTTTAATTTTTTTGTTTCTAACAACAGATTTGGTAATTGTTGGAATATGGAGCAGAGACAGCCATGAACCGAAAACATTTTTTGTTCTGCAATTAGCGTCACTTTCTGTTTCTAACAACAGATTTGGTGGCCAAATTGAATTGTTGGAATATTGGAACAGAGACAGCGATGGGCCAAAAACATTTCTTTTCTGACAACAGATTTGGTGACCGCATTTAATTGTTGGAATATTGGGACGGATGATACAATTATGATACATCATCCATAAACTTATGTTGCTGCGGTATTTGCCGCTTTGATTGGGCTGATGATACAATTATGAGAGGTACAAGAAAAGCAATTCAATCAATTCATCAAAGCATGTCCAACTTAGCACGAAGGGCCAGAATACTCGAAAGTTCACTTTGTTTAGTTTCTTGGCTGCTTCATTTCCACTATGTGGTGGAAATTTGAGGATCCAAGTATAGGATGCACTCTGATATCATGTCATAGTTTTCGATATTATACAGTTGGCAATATATGTCATGCTAACCTAGCATACCTGGTTAGCATGTTGTTATATAATATATAGGATGATTGGGCTACGGAGCCAATCGTACAAAAAGGACTACTTCATTTGACCCTCATTGCATTTTTAAGTTAGGGTTTGTTGATATGAGAGTATAATTTTTATCTCGACAACTAGATATTTATTGTTTGTACCAAAAAGGATCAGAGGATGCTCCATATCTTCCTTCAAGATAGATACATTTTGTCATTCATAATATATTGTGTGATTTTATTCGTAGATCCTTAGTGAAAACATCGTGCATAAGGAGATGTTTTATCTAATAATGATGTATTATACATATTAATGCTTTCTTTATTCTAGAGAAATTTGCATGGGGATGTCTTAGTACAATGCAACCAGACATATTGATCACAATTAGTGTTTCATATGTATTTTTATCCTTAACAAACATATCATCGATAAGGAAATATTTTATGCAGTTAAGACATATCACGAAAAGGACAATGTTAGATGTTGTTGTTCTTTATGTTGAGCCATAAGTGACATCTCAACTTGGTCCGATATAAGTGCGCAAGGGCGACCACACGGTTTAAACATGTTGGGGAGAGGGTGTGATGGGCTGGTGATTCTGTTTTTGAATCTTTGAGCTGTCTTCCCAAGTCAGGACTAATGTTTGATTCTTTCTCGTTAATCGTATCCTACACAAAAGATCTAAGTCAAGTGGAGGGTTCTTCCGACTCGACCCCTCTGATAGCTAAGTTAGTTTGGAGCCTTTTCGCTCTCAAGACAATGTCTTGGTGGTGTGTGTCCCCCCGATAATGTTCATTGGGGTGGTTTTTATATCTCTTGCCAGGGTCGTCATTGTACAAGAATGTTTAATGATTGACGGTCGTACGTGTGTGTTAATACATGTTAGCGCCTTGGGATAGTTGGACTATACTTTAGCATTGATGTCGTTTGGGCTACGTCATGCCCTACCATGCTCCTTGGATGGTGGGACGGATTAACGATCTGTTCGCTGATGTCACATCTTTGATACGTTCCGAAATATTTTCATTTGTTATTGATACGTTATGAAATATTTCATATATCTTTGACATGCTCCTAAATGTTTCGAATGCCATTATTATGTTCTGAAATATTTTATGTACTATTGATATATTCCAAAACATTTCATACATCATTGATATGTTCCAAAATGTCCTATACCTCTTTAATATGCTCCAAAATATTTCATGTTCTCATTGATATGCTTCGAAAGATTTCGTTTGCCATTAATATGCTGCTTGACATTCTTATGCCTATGATATGCATCCAACTTCAAATATGACATACAAGCTTAAGTTTGATATTTGTTTACTTGACATGTCTAGAAGTATTTGATATATTCTTGATATACTCCTAAAACTTCAAATATCATTGATATATACCAAAATGATTCTGATTGCCATGTATGCTCTAATTATCTTCCCAAATTGTTATGGATTTAAGTATGCTTCTAAAGAGATGAACCTTGTGGTTTTAAAATTGATTTGATGCTACATGTGAAAACTTTTGTACTCCCTATCTTGCATTCTTTATTAGGTTCAATTTGTAAATACCTTTCCTTGTCTTGAACCTGGGCTTTTTAGCTCACTCTGTTGCTATCTAATCTTCTCTAGGTTAGCTTGGCATTTATTGAAATACTTGATACAGGGCTAAAGCAGTGGGAAAGCAAGAAGTTCTTGGGCTAAATCTTTATTAGATAATATGTTATCCTTGTATGTGTATATCTGTTGTCTAAAGTAAAGTTGTAGATATATTTTGAAGTGGGGTAACTATGTAATGGTCTTAAGAGTAGCCCCTTGTTTGGGATCTCGAATGTTAAACTTGTTGTTCTGGGGTGCGTCACACTTTACCATGTTTCTTGGATACGGGACAGAGTGGCAATCGGTCCTGAGGTCATGGCCCGAGCTGACGTGGGGGTGCTTAGTTGGCTTTGCTGTGGTGATCTGGTGGTCGTTATTGGATGGGCCAAAATATGCTCTATCATTCTCTCCCCCCTAAAGAAGTCGTGCCTTGGGAGAATCGAGAGGAGTCACTCAGGGTAGAAGGTTGCCCTTCCGTTGGTCTTGTCTTGGGGCCTATGGCTTTTGTCAGCTAAGACATGATAGGTCGATCAGGACTGGAATGGTCAGGGCCAGGTCGACAATGAAATGGCCTTGACTGGATCGATAATAGACTTGGTTGAGACTCATTCAGCATAGAACTAGCCGAGACTTAGTCGGCATGGGACTATATAAGACTTAGTCGGCATAGGACTGGCTGCTTTTGAGTGGGAACTTTGAACTATGACGGTTGTTAGTGCGCCTAGCTCCTTCTCGAGGCCGACGCCCTCTTATGATAATGGGGTGTTAAGCTATCGTGTTATGAGCGGGTGGCTCTATAAGCGGGCCACATTTCTCCAAGTGGTTTCTAGGGGGTACTAGACCCACTTATTGTGAATTCCCTCAAGATCTGGGGGTGTCATGCTACCTTCCCATCGGGAAGGCGAAGGGTTGCTTCGGGTGGTGCGTCTATCACCTTGAGGGCGTCCCTTCGGTTGAAAAGTTGCCTCGACTTGGTCATCTTTGTTCGTCCTTATAAGCCTTGTCCATTGAGCAGGAAGGGCTTATTGCTTTCTGCCTTTTGCTAGCCTTTCTTCCATTCTCGTGCTCATCACCGTATGCCTCCTTCGGCCATCTCCAATTTCTCAATTGAGTCTTTGTATCTTCCGCTCTTTCATATTTCTTCTATAATATCTCCTTCGTCATCAAGGAGTGAGTGGAATTTGGGGGGATGTTCCCTATCGAGGTCTTTATCCTCTATGGATAAAAAGGCTTCCAAAGACTTGGAGGCTATGCTCTAAGATCATGATAAAGATTTAGTCATATCTAAATCCTTTCTGCCCCACATTAGGATTAGGTATCACATTTCTAATGAGTATGATTTGCATGTGCTAGCAATCGACCAGCGACTTCGATCCATTTGCAAACGGATTTGGATTGTCAATTGACTCCCTTGAGGCAGGGCTGAGATTTCCTCTACACCCGTTGGTGGTGTCGTGACTTCGCCATTGGAGGGTTTCTCCTTCCCAAATATCATTAAACTCCTAGTGTTACATGATAGTCTTCATCGGGAGTGTTGGGTAGCTGCAATTGACCCAACACTTATCCTATTATTGGCCTATTTTTGCCTTGGCAAGGGGCGGGGGAGCCACTACCTAATCTCCAAGAGTGGTTTCTGCATGGAAATCCCGCTTCTTCTTTGTGAGCACCTTCAGGGGTTGGGGCTTCGGCTTAAAATGGATTGGTCGGGACATTGAAAACTCCTCTCCCCTTCTGATAAAGAATGAGTTGGAGCAAGTGGTGCCCTGAGGAGGATCTTTTCCTCTTCCAAAGCCATCAAGTCCATGAAGGAGGCTTGGCTGGTGGAGACATGCCTTAGTCCAACCCCTGTGGGTACAACCTGTTTTGTTTGTCTGTCATTTTCCTTATTTGCCCCTACTCCCGATTGTGTACTAATCGAGTATTTGATTTTGCAAACATGAAGCTCAAGAAATGAAGTGAGTGTTCGTAGGATGGGCCCCATGCTCGAGCCTTCTCAGCCCTCGACCGACCCTGCTACTGAGGCGAGTGCCACTCATGGAGTTGATCCCATCGGGATAGGCCCCACTATAGATGCCACTCATGGAGCTGATCTCCTTATCAAGAAGACTAAGGTGCTTGTGAGCAAAGAGGCACCTCGTAAAGATGCCCCTCCAGCGGTCGCTCCCAAGAAGGTGACTCCCCTAGAGGCCCCTCGTGGGGAGGGGAGTAGCAGATGAAGGGACGAGGTCATATCTCAGCTCCAGTCTATGAGGGACCTCTGCAAGGTCAAAGCTCATTTTCAAAATGAGCCCTTTCTTGCTTGAGAGATGTTGGATTTTCCAGAGGTGTCTGGGGAGGGCTTACTCGAAGCTTGCTAGGCCACACTGACTCCCTAGTGCAAGGTGTGGGTGGACAGGGCCGACGCCCAGTTATTCTATCAGGGTTTTCTCTACCACCCGCTTACGAAGGAGAGCTACACCACTCCTTCAAAGGCATTTCTTGATAATCTCACTAAGAACCTAGTCACAGTGAGTCCCCCTCTCATTTTCATGTATTCTCCTAGCTTTGTTGCTGAGGCTGTGTTCCCATAGCACCACTATTTCTCCATGGGGTTGATTGATAGGATGCATGACTCTGAGAGAGTAGTTAATGAGCTCTCTCGAATAATTGACGAGCTCCAGGTTGAGGTTCGGAAGCTTAAAGATGAGGTCAGTCTGGTTGCTGTAGCGGCTGCCAAGGCCCAGCCCAATGAGGCCACCCAATGGTCAGAGAAGTCCCAGCGATAAGAGATGAAGGCTTAGGGATAAATTCAAGTCTTGGAGGCCTATCTCCAAGGCCTAGGGGATGACCTAGACAATGCCCGATCGAAGGCACTAGAGGACGAGCAGACGTCGATGATAGCCCAAGCTATGTTGGAGAAGGTTGAGAGCTCACTTGCTATAGAGTGGAGTGCTGCCCCCAAGAGAGCCCGGGTGACCATCGCCTAATACAAGGAAAACTCTGGCTTCAAATCTAGTTTGGAGAAGATAGGTCATGTCAGCTACGAGTTTGGGAACAGGGTTACCCTAGCACGCTTTCGGGCAAGGTACCCATAGTTGGGGATCGACTAGAACCCCTACGCCACCCTCCTGGAGGACAACAACGTGCCGATAGAGGCGGAGGTCCCCTTTAATGACAGTGATCCTCCAACAGCATAGGAGCTCTTCGATAGAGTTACCAGTGTTGCTCTTGCTTTTTATTTTTTGTAATCAGCTTAGTCGAGATTGTGCCTAATCGAGAATGTACTTGCTTTGGCTATAATATAAACCCTTTCTTTTAGCTTCCTACTTTGTCAATGTACTTGTTTTGTCTTCTGACATTGAGTTGCATTGCCTTGACTAGGTGAATGACGTATCTCCCATTCTTCTAACCTTTGGAGTAGACAAGTTGTTTGTTAAGGCATGCTCCATGCCCGGTCGGGTTTAGACCTTAAGTTGTGTCTGATATCTGATAAGTTGTATGTTGGTGTGGGTTTCATGTTCAATCGGGTTTGACCAAATGCTTTGCACCCAATATTTGACAAGTCATTTGTCGTGACACACTATGTCTAGAATGGTGGTCGGGACATGTATTGGGCTGTAGAATCCTGACCGTATGAACAATGTAATCTTCCCTCCTTTAATTGAAAGAGGTTTCCCTTTAGTTTGACGGCCCATCTAGCCATATTTTTTTTCACATCCCGACTTGTTACTTATGTCTTTTCTTTTGTGAATCCCTAGAAAGGCTTGTCAGGGTCACAACTTAAGTGTAGAATTTCTTCAAGTTGGATACATGCCATGTTCTGGGCACCAATGCTCCTTCTTGGGTAGGTAGTCAGTAGGTTCCATCTTGGACCACGTCGGTGACTCGATAGGGACCCTCCCAGCTTGGGGCTAGCTTTCCTTGGGAATAGATTAGGTCACTGACTTCAGCCTTTCACAACACCAAGTCCCTATCTTGATGGGTCAGGGACGGACCCTCCAATTATAAAGTCTTCTGATGACATTCTTGTATGCCAGAGCTCGTAGGTGTGCATCAGCCCTTTGCTCTTCTATCTGGTCGAGGCTTGCTCGGAGCCCTTCCTCTGGGATGCCTTCCTTATAGTTTTCGATTCAGGTGCGCATCAGCCCTTTGCTTTTTTGGGTTCGCGTCGATCTCCCTTTGATGAATGATGAAGTCGATAAACTTTTCTGAACCAACCCTAAAGACATATTTGGTCGGGTTGAGCTGCATCTTCAACTTTCTAAGGGTATGGAATGTTTCAACGAGGTCCTGTAGGTAGGCCTCGACAACCTTGCTCTTTACAATCATGTCGTCGATGTATACCTCAATATTCCTCCTAGCCTGATGCTTGAACATTTGGTTCACCATTCTTTGATATATTGCACCGACATTTTTAAGACTGAATGACATGACCTTGTAGTAGTAGATTCCCTAATCGGTGATGAAAGCAGTATGTTCCTAATCCTTTGGAGCCATAGGGTTCTGGTTGTAGCCTAAGAAGGTATCCATGAACATGAGGAGTTCACGCTCTAAAGTCTAGTCAACTAATTGATCTATCCTTGAGAGGGGGTAGCAATACTTTGGGCATGCCCAATTGAGTCAACACACATCCTCCAGCTTCTATTAGATTTCTTGATGAGGACTACATTGGAGAGTCACTTGTTGAATCTCGGATTTTGATGATGAAATCAATTAATGAATTTATGATCTAACTTATGTGTTGAGAAAAGTGATGTTAGGAAACCTGTAACCAACAAGTGATGCAGGAACTACGATCGTGAAAAGATAAAAACAATTAAAGAAGAATCATATATTGGATTGGAGTCAAAGATCGAGCATCAAGCTGAAAGAATCGAGGGATATGTCGAAGGATCGGATGATACAATGGAAGATTGTCAGGAGTTTGCTAGAAGTTCACCAGAAGATTGTCGGGAGTTTGATGAAAGTTCGTCGTGAGTTCATCGGAAGTTCATTAAAAGTTCGAATGAACAATTAACATACTAGACAATTGGGATTGCTCATGGCTCTTAAAAGAAGTTTTTGGTGAGTCATATACCTCATCATTAAGAGCCATTAGCATGTAGTTTGCCACTCCTAGGTCAATGAAATGAGCCTCCTAATGGGCTTAAATCAATTTCAATTAAGGCCTAATTGAGGCCTAATGGACCTTTAATTGAGTTAGTAGGATTTCTCATAAAACTAACTTAAATTGAAACCCTAACTATAATAATTAAGGCTAAAACTACATGCTAATGGCTCTTAATGATGAGGTATAGGACTCACCAAAAACTTCTTTTAATTTTGATGAATTACTTAATAATTTTTATGAATTGTTTGATGAGTTTAAAAAGATTAGTAAAAATCATAAATCACTTAAAAAGGATCATGCATTACTTACTAGTAAATTTGAAACTTTGCATGAAGCATCAATATCATGTACTCCTTACTCTAAATGTAAAAAGTTAGATGTAATAAAAAATAAAAATATGTTATTACAACAAACCTTAGAAAAGTTTAAAATTGGAAATAAATCCTTAAACATGATTCTTGCCAACCAAGATAGTATCTATAAAAAGGAAGAAATTGGTTGTGTAGGTAGTAATACTCAAGCAAAGCTAACAAAATTTGTAAAAAGCTCCATACTACATATTCCTCACAAAGATAAATGTAACTTTTGTAGAAGATTTGGTCATTATCCCTATACATGTTCTTACAAAAATTATAGATCTTATAAATTAGTTTGGGTTTCTAAAGGAATAATCAATGACTTAATGCCAAAGATCAAAAGAGATAGATCCAATCATGAAGGACCCAAAGTTAAATGGGTACCTAAAGTAAAACCTTTTCTTATGTAGGTATATCCCCAAACAAAAGCTAAGAGCAAAAAATGATATCTTGATAGTGGATGCCCAATGTACATGACTAGAGATCCATCACAATTGTTAAAGCTTACTAGTCGAGACAGAGGGTTTGTCACATTCAGAGATAACAATAAAAGAAAAATTATTAGGAAAGAAAATATACATAATAAATCTAACCTTTTGATTGAAGATGTCTTACTATTATATGACTTAAAATACAATCTACAAGCATTAGTCAATTATGTGATAAGGGTTATAGTATAAAATTTAAATCTAGTGCTTGTGTTATAGAAATACTTCACAAAAATAAATTAATGATTGCCTTAAGAATTAATAACGTGTACACTATTGATCTTGATGACTTATATAATAAAACTTATTTTTTGGCTTTAATCAATGATGCATGGCTTTGGCAAAGAAGATTAGGTCATACAAGCATGAAACTGATTACACAAATAGCAACTAAAGAACTTGTAAGAGGTATGCCTAGAATTAAGTTTGTGACACATGCCAACTAGGTAAATAAACAAAAAGTAGTTTTAAATCTAAGAATCAAGTAAGCACCTTTAGACCACTACAATTAATACATATGGACTTATTTGGACCAATAAACATCATAAGTCTAGGAGGTAGCAAATATCCTTTTATAATTGTAGATGATTATAGTTGATTTACTTGGACACATTTTTTGGCACACAAAAGTGATTGCTTTAAAAAAATTTTAAAATTTTGTAAATTGGTTCAAAATGAAAAGCATTTTATGATTTTATTTATGTAAAGTGATAATGGTGGTGAATTTAAAAATGATGATTTTTAAGATTTTTGTGAGTTAAATGGGTATGATGATAATTTCTCCATTCTGAGAAATACACAATAAAATGAAGTTGTTGAGTGAAAAAATAGGAGTTTACAAGAGATGACAAGAACTATGTTAAATGAGCATAACCTATCCAAATATTTTTGGGCCAAAGCCGTTAACACAATATGTTATGTCATGAACAGGGTTCTTAGAAAACCACTACTTTCTAAAACTCTCTATGAATTATGGAACAATAATAACTAATATTTTATATTTTAAAGTTCTTGGTTGTAAATATTTTATTTTAAATGAAAAAGATATCTTAAAAAAATTTGATGAAGACATATTTCTTGGTTATTTCTTAAGTTCAAAAGCTTATCATGTCTTTAATAAAAAAAACTTTAATTATTGAGGAATATATCTATATTATTTTTAATGATATTTCTAAATTAAAGAAAATTGATTTTGATAATAATTTTGATTTTGGTAATTTAAATTTGAATGAAAATTCTCCTCTCTAAAATAACTTGGATGTATCTACTTTCAAGGAATCCTTACCCAAGGAATGAAAGTATGTAGATACTCATCCTAAGGAGTTAATAATTGGAGACATATCAAAAGGTTTTTAAACTCATTCATCATTTAAAATTTTTTTCTCAAATTGAACCAAAAATGCATTGACGATGCTCGAAAAGATGAATCATGGGTTCTTGCAATATATAAGGAGTTGAATCAATTTGGGAGAAATAAGGCATGGAGGCTTATTCTTAGATCTAATTATCATATTATAATTGGCACTAAATGGGTCTTTAGAAACAAGCAAGGTAAATTTGGTATCATGGTCTAAAACAAGACTATATTAGTGGCTAAAGGTTTCAACTAAGAAGAATGTATTGATTATAAAGAATCCTGTGCTCCTATGGATAGACTTAAAGCTATAAGGATGCTCCTTGCTTATGCTTCTTTTAAAAATTTAAAACTATTTCAAGTGGATGTTAAAAGTATATTTCTTAATAGTTTCATTTTCGAAGAAGTTTATGTTTAACAATCACTCAGATTTAAAATAATTTTTTTCAAATTATATTTTTAAATTATCTAAGGCTCTTTATGGATTAAAGCAAACCCCTAGGGCTTGGTACGAGAGACTTAACTCTTTTCTTATTCAAAATAATTTTTTGAAAAGCAAGGTCAATACCACAGTGTTTATTAAGTATTTTGAAAATATTTTCTTATTATTCAAATTTAAATTAATGATATTATTTTTTGTTCTTCTAATGAATCCTTGTGTGAATCTTTCACCAAAAGTATGAGCCAAGAATTTGAAATGAGCTTAATGGGTGAACTTTTTTCTTAGGATTACAAATTAAACAATTAAATGATGGCATTTTTATAGGTCAACCTAAGTATACTTTGAATTTATTGAAACGATTCAATATGGATAGTGCTAAGGCTATAAACAAACTTATAAGCACCTCTATAAAATTGGATTTTGATAATAAAGGTAAATGTTTTGATCAAAATACTTATAGAGATATGATAGGTGGTTTACTGTACTTTACTGCCACTAGACCCAATATTATGTTTAGTATTGGATTTTGTGCTAGATTTTAATCTAATTCTAAACAATCTCATTTTAAAGTTGTTACAAGGATTTTTAGATATTTAAAAGAAACTCCTAATCTAGGATTATGATATTCAAAATCTAAAAAATTTAAATTAATTGCCTATACCGATGTGAACTTTGATGGATGTAGAATAGATAGAAAAGGTACATCCGAAATATGCCGAACTCCTAGGCCATGCACTTATTTTTTGGTCTTCCAAGAAATAAAATTTAATTGTATTATCTACAGTTAAAGTTGAGTATAGCAGTAGATGCATTTTGTGCATAAGTTATTTAGATGAAAAATACTTTAGAAGATTATGAAATTCATTTAAAATACATGCCTATAAAATGCGATCATACTAGTGCAATATGTTTAACAAAAAATCTGATTCAACACTCTAGAACTAAACATATTGATATTAGGCATCATTTTATTAGAGATCATGTCAATAACCATGATATATCTTTAGAATTTATTGATATAAAAATATCAATTAGTTGATATTTTTACAAAGCCATTGAATGAGGAACAATTTGATTTTATTATAAGAGAATTAGGCATATTATATCTTCCGAATGCATAAGTTCCTCTTTACATTTTTTTTCAGATTTTTTTTTTTTGTAAATTGAGTTTTCTTTCGAGATCATTTCCTATCGTTCCTTCTCCTTGCAATTTGCAAAAGAAAAAAATTTGATTCATGGACTTTTGGTATACTTGATCTTTTATGTAATGATTATTTCCTATGATTCCTTCTCCTTCTAATTTACAAAAACATAAATTTGATTCATGGACTTTTGGTATACTTAATCTTTTATGTGCTGATTATTTCCTATGAATCCTTCCTCTTTCTATTTACAAAAATAGAACTTTGATTCATAGACTTCCGGTACTTATGTCGTGATTCTTTTCTAAATGTGATGAATGAATTCCTCCTTTCTTCTTCTTCTTCTTTTTTTTGTTTTTAAAGGGAAGAAAGAAACTTGCTAGCATCTCAAGAAAAGCTAAAATGCTAGCTTGCACATCTCAAGAGAACCAAAAGTGCTTACACATCTAAAGAGAAGTGCTAGTTTGCCCATTTCAAGAAGCAAAAATTTTGATAACGTCACATCTCTAAAACTTGTGAGCTTGCATGTTCTAAAAGTGATGTAAAACTTGCTAAAATACTAGCTTACATAGATTTTATTGAACATTACTTTTTTTTGTTAATGACAAAGGGTGAGAAATGATGAATGCTTGGTATGAAGTGATGAATGGTTAAAAATTTTAATGTTTTAGTATCATGTATGCTATGCCCAAAGTGATGTTGATTTGTTTTTCTTATCATGCATGAAGTGAAGACGAATTGTAATGTTTTAAAATTGTGCATGTTTTGAAACTGTAATGATGGAAAATGTATGAAATTTTGATATGACATATTGCATATGATCACTATGATTAAAATTATTTCACTTGAATTCATAGGTTATTATTCCTTTCAAATTTAAGTTTGTCTTGTCTCGATATGACACATAGATAGGGAGAGTTAATGTTACCTCTATCATCAATTGGTTGTTATCATAAAAAAGAGAGAGAATATTGAATCTTGGATTTTGATGATGAAATTAATTGATAAACTTATGATCTAACCCATGTATTGAGAAAAGTGATGCAGGACTAACTATGATCGTAAAAAGGAAAAAATAATTAAAGAAGAATCGGGGGATATGCCGAAGGTTTAGATGATGATGTGAAATTTTGTCTAGAGTTCATCAAGAGTTCACCAGAAGATCTCCGGAAGTTTGCCGGGAGTTCACCGGAAGTTCACCAAAAGTTCGAATGAACAATTGACGTGCCAAACAACTAGGATTGCTTGCATTGTAATTATTTTATCCTTAAATTATCATAGTTAGGGTTTTAATTTAAGTTAATTTTAGAAAAATCCTACTAACTTAATTAAGGATCCATTAGGCCTTAAATGAGACTGATTTGAGCCCATTAGGAGGCTCACTAAAATTGACCTAAAAGGAGGTACAACCAGGTCAAGAGATGGTATAGCTCGACATATAAAAAGTACTAAAAAGTATTTTTTTTGAGATTCCTGGGTGGTGGTACCATTGGCTGCCAATAATAGTACCACCTTTCCCGGGTGGTGGTACTGCTAGAGCCTAGAATCTCAAGCTCTATTCGACGGTGGTACCACCTGTGCATCGAAATCTCAAGATGTTTAAATTTTTTGCTCCAATTTTTTAAGTCATTTGGGGTCTACAAATACCCTTGTTATTCTTGCTTGGGATAACAAGAAAGTTGATAGAAAAACTTGTGAAAACTCTATTGTAATTCCTTGAGAGTGCCCCTGCTCTTCTCTAGGTGTGATTTATGTTTACGGGAGGACTAGAAAAAAATTATAAAGGTTATCTCCTAAACTTGTGAAAAGGAGAATAGAGCTATAAGAGGGTGGTTGATCTTCACCCATTGAAAGAAATCAATAGTGGAAGCCGATGATCTCGACGGAGGAGGAATCATAAGTGAATGTAGGTCACGTCGACTAGACCACTATAAACTCAATATACATTTCCTTTTATGCTCTTTATTATTATTGCTTTCTGATTTAATGACTTTTAACTCTTTCCAAGTTAAAGCACACTTTCAATATCATTTTCA
This sequence comes from Ensete glaucum, assembly GCA_021527575.1. NCBI lineage: Eukaryota > Viridiplantae > Streptophyta > Magnoliopsida > Zingiberales > Musaceae > Ensete > Ensete glaucum. The sequence goes on from CM038551.1 coordinate 49,768,237, forward strand.
TTGAATGAAATTTTTAAATTGAGGTTCTTCATGAAAGAACTAATTCACCCTCCTTCCCCCACCCTTTTAGTGCCAACTCAATCCTAACACCACTGAGGATATCCAGCCTCGACTATGAATCCTGTCTTCATGAGGTGATCTACCTCATCACTAATCACCTTCTATCGGTCCAGGGTGAACTTTCGATGTCTTTGTTTCATCGGCTTCGCTCAAGGAGGAATGTTGAGGCGATGTTTCGCGACTTCGGGTCGATGCTAGGCATGTCCTTAGGCGACCATGTGAAAACGTCAACATTCTTGATCAGGAAGTCGATGAGCTGAACCTAATCCTTTTTTTGGGAGTGAGGACCCGATTTTCATGACTCGATCAAGTCGATGTTTATCGAGGGGAACTTCTAGCACCCGCTCCATGGGCTTTGCCCTATTGGGGTTCTTAAACACTTCCCAAGGGTTGATCTAGGGATGGTCGGAAGGTGGCATTTTTAGTGGTAGCTTTATTTTCTCAGGAGTTGGATGGCTAGCCCTCAATCTCTTCGATAGTATGATAGTAGTCAAGTAGCATCGCATAAACTCCCGAGGGTTGCTTTTGACCTCCTTGATCCTTGCTCTGGTTGGAAATTTCATGGCATGGTGATAGGTGGAGATAACTGCCCTTAGCTTATTGAGGGTCAGTCGGCCAAGGATGATGTTGCTAGTTACAAGTGCCCTACAAGCCAATCACATGAGTGATAACATGTGTGATATGTTGCATAATCATTTTGTATTATTATTATTGGTATATTCTCACATTATATTATATATCCATATGATGGAGGTGGCTGGTCTCGTAGCCACTTGTATGGGGACATTTAGGATATAATACAGGTGCTTATTGGAGAATGAGTTCACTGTCCGTGTATGGAATACTAGATGGTAAATGATACTTAGCGTCAGAAAGTGATTTCGTAGTCCCAATTGTGTATCTGTCCTTAAACTTGAGACACTAAGGATACCTTATTTGGGTACTCCTTTCTTTGACACTGGACGTACAGGTCTAAAAAGTTTAAAATCTGGTGCAGTTGATTATCGGGATTGGTAGCTAACCTTACGAAGGTAATTGAGTATCAATATAGGATCATCCACTCTCGGTATCTCGAGAGGAGTATCCCATCTGTTATCGCTTAGACAAATCCTCGGCTAGAGTCATTCAGACTGAGAGAAAAGGAATTCTCCAGGATAATCCGATTAGAGCAAGACTTGGATAGATTTTATATGAAGCTTGACAGAACTATGCCCAATATATGGTCTTTGAGATATTAGATGGATGAGAGACTATAAATACATGGTAACTAAGGACAAACAAGTCTAATGTATAAGATCTCTTATGCCTCTGGGGACTACGATGCAGTGGCCTAGTACGTCCATAGTCGATGACTTGAGTAAATTATTATAAGATAATAATTCACTGAGTCAAATGGAGTTATAATAGGTAGGACTCACGGCCAGCTCGGTATTGAGCATAAATGGTCACACATATATGGTGGATGTTTCAACAAATAGATGATTAAATATGAGTTATCTAATTAGCTCATGTTCTCATTAGATGAGACCCAACATTTATAGGCACCTTGCATGAGGCCCAATTAGAGGCCAATTGAGATTATTGGATAAAGATCCAATAATCTAAGATTAGTAGGTAATTGAATGGAGATCCAATATCCATTAAGGTAGGATCCATTAGGGTTTTTAGGTAGCTCTCCATAAATAAGAGGTAGGGGAGGCACATCAGTGATAGGTTGAGCCTTTGGCCACCCCCTCCTATTCTCTGCTCTTCCTCTGCATAAGAGTTATAAGGTTTTGGGTTGCGATTGGAGGAGCATCGCTGCAACAATCCATTGTGTGGATACTGCTAGAGAGGAGGACACTTGTCCTTCTTCATCCTCTCTATTTGGATCTAGATTTTCAGGGATATAAGATCTCCCTAGGAAATCAATCTCTAATGTATCATAGTTTTCATTTTTATGGATTTTTCATGCACCAATCTTTGCACGATAATTTGATATGTATGGGAAACATGTTTTTGTTTAATTCTATTGCGTAGGGGCGATGATGGTGGCCTACTGGAAGGAGGCAAAGGGGAATTAAGCTTTTTTTAGATAAGAAGATGATTCTACGCATAGGAATTTTAGAAATTCCAAGATCTATCCTTATGTTTAAAATTCTAAAAATGCCCTTAATAATTTTAAAAATTCCTAGCATGTCTCGATTTCTAAAAAATAATTAATTAAATAGTTTAATTAATTATTAGTTATCTATTAGTCCTACATAATGATGTGTGGTGATGTATGTGGATGTATGATCATGAGCCATGTGTTGTGATGTAAATATGATTATCATATTCTTATTATTGGAGCCTGTACGCCTCTATTTTTCTCGTTTATTATTGAGTTTGCGTGCTTATAATTATGTTGTAATTACATAAAGAGGTGTGACAGGAGAGTGGAGGTATTAGTAGGACCCACGATGCCGTGGTAGGCGATCGCGACACATAATGATGCACGGAGGATCCGACAAGACCGATGATGACGAGAAGGACGATCACAGGACATGGAGATGTATCGATACATACATAAATCCTATTGTGAGTGATTAGCCTAATCATATTATGTCTATTAGCTCGAGCCTAATCATATTAGGTGATGGTTCACGATCATACGGTGTGGCATGCATATGTGATATGTGATTATATACCTAATATATATATATATATATATATATATATATATATATATATATATATATATATATATATATATATATGCGATGTAGATATATATTAAATATGTATATGAGTGATACGACATATTAGGAGACCGATACAAAATAAAAACCCCTCTTATGATAATATTAAGTCGGTGAGCATGAGGCAATAAGACTGGTCCATGTGGTATTCCATCTTTATAGGAAGAAATTAAATCATGACATAGGTGGAGTTGGTCGAGTTCCTCGAGGCTCACCTATTTATATGATCGAGATTTTGCCTACGACATAGAGAAGTCACCAGAGACCTGAGGACATGGTATGTTTGATCAAGTCCCTCGAGGGCATATCATCAAATCAGACTAATCTAGTACTTATAGTGATGATTTAATTGAATATCATGGTTGGTCGAGTCCCTTGAGACTATGGTGGTTTAGAGGTCGAACAGGACGGGAATCACAACGAGTTGTGATTAGCAAGAGTTGCCTACCTTTTTGGATTTACTGTAATTGGTCGAGTCCCTTAAGGTTACACTAAGACGATGATTGGATCATGATCTCCACTAGAAGTCTGCCAAAGATTTTCGTTTCACGTGCCAAGGGTGTCGCATGATTCACTAGGACAATAGTGAGAGTACATTAAGATAGAAGTTCTTATCTTAATTAGTTCTCTACAAAATCTGCATGCTAATCATTTATGTTACATCTTTGCTTGTTAGAAACATGTCGCTTGCAAACCCCCTACATGACATACTTGATACCAACCACCTCGCTGGTCCAAATTATATAGATTAGCTCTACAACCTGAGAATCATTCTCACAGTGGAGAAATCATATGTTCTTATATGTTATTGCCAATACCAAAGGAAGAAGCAAGTGAGGATGAGATTATCATTATATGAAGTATATAGATACATGAGTGGATTGAGAAACTCATAGGTCTAGGAATGGTCCTAGATGATAACCAAAGAGTTAATCTTATACTTTAATCTCTACCAGATTTTTTTTCTCATGAACAAGTTTGAGATGACTACTTGAGCTCCTCAATATGTTGAAGGAAGCTAAGAGCATTATCAAGAAAGAGAAGCCAGTTCTTTATATTGGTGAGACCAATAAGAAAAGAAAGGCTAATAAGACCCTTAAGAAGGGCATGGGCAAGGGCAAACCGGGTAAGGTAAAGGTTACCAAGAAAGACACGATCAAGGACAAAGGCTAGTGCTTCCACTGCGGCAAAGATGGGCACCGAAAGAGAAACTATAAAGATTACTTTATGGAGAAGGTGAAATAGAAGCATGGAGAAGCTTCAGGTACATTCATGATCAGTCTCTATTTATCAAATTTTCATGATAGCATATGGTTATTGGATACCAGGAGTGCTTATCATATTTGTAATTTATTGCAAGTTCTAAAAAAGCCTAAGAGACTGGTCAGAGGCAAGATAGACCTCAAGATGGGCAATGGAGTAAGAGTTACTGTAGTTGCCATTGGGGAGGTCGCCCTACATCTGCCTGGTGGAGCTATTATTATATTAGATGCATGTTATTATGTTCCCTCTATTATCAAAAATATTATTTTTATTTCTTATTTAATAGTTAGTGGATATAAATTAGTTTTTTAGAACAATAGTTATTCATTAATTTTGGAAGATGAGATCATCACAAGAGGGACTTTGATTAATGACTTATATGTGTTAGACACTTCTCTGCACATCATGAATATAAGTAGATCTAAGAGGAAACAAGACGAGGTAAATAAGGTATACCTATGACATTATAGGCCAGGTCATATCCATCAGTGAAGGATTCAAAAGTTGATAAAAGACGGATATTTGGATTCATTCGACTATAAGTCATATGCAACTTGTGAACCTTACATTCGTAGAAAGTTAACCAACTCTCCTTTTAGTAGAACTGGAGAGAGAGTCATTGAGTTAATGGAACTCATACACAGTGATGTATGTGGTCCCATGTCGACTTAAGCTATAAGTGGTTACTCCTATTTCATTATATTTACTAACTATTTCTCTAGGTTTGGACACATGTACTTGATGAAGTACAAGTCTGAGACCTTTGAGAAATTCAAAGAATATAAGAATAAAGTAGAGAACTAGATTAAAAAGAGTATTAAGTCTTTTCGATCAAATTGAGGAGGAGAGTACTTGAGTCCTCAAGGACTATGAGATTCTATCCCAATGGACACCTACTTATACACCTTAGCTCAATGGTATATTAGAAAGGAGGAATTATGCACTATTAGATATGGTGCAATCCATGATGAAGCTTAATCTTAAGATTGTTAAGTTTTAGAGCTGCCCTACCCACGTTAGAAGACACAACCCCAACAAGTTGGAATTAAGGACAGAATGGTGCAAGTTGATATGATATGCCAAGGAAACTTGTAGGTATTATTTTTATCATTCTATTTACCAAAAGGTTTTCGTTGCCAAGAGAGTTATGTTCCTTGAGAAGGAGTATACTCTTGGTGGAAACAATGGGAGTGAGATAGAGTTGAGCAAGGTTAGAGAACCTAGCTCAAGTACCATTCTAGAGTTTAAGTATGTTTAGGTACCTAGCATACAAGTTTTAACTTTTCATAGATATAGCAGAGCATCCCACCCTCCTGAAAGATTTATGGGACATATTAGTGGAGGACACTCAGGATATTGATCCTCAGACCTATGAGGAGGTTATTATGAGTATAGACTCCGGAAAGTAGCAAGAAGCTATAAATTCTAAGAAGGATTTCATATACTTGAACAAGGTTTGAAACCTTGTGAATGCACCTAAGAGTATCGTACCCATCGGCTGCAAGTGGATCCCCAAGAAGAAGATCGGAGTAGATAGAAATGTGGAGACCTATAAGGCAAGGCTGGTAGCTAAAGACAAGGAGTTTACTATGACAAAACCTTCTCATATATAGCTATGCTAAAATCTATCAAAATTCTTTTAGCTATTGCAGCATACTATGACTATAAGATCTATCAGATGGATATGAAAATCACATTTTTCAATGGCAACCTCGATGAGGTGTATATGATATAGCCAGAGGGATTCATATCTAAAGAGAGTCCAGATAAGGTGTGCAAGTTGCTCAGGTCTATCTATGGACTAAGCAAGCTTCTTGAAGTTGGAACATAAGATTTGATGAGATGATCAGATCTTATAACTTTGTTAAGAATGAAGATGAGCTTTGTGTGTACAGGAAGGTAAGTGGGAGCACTATTACTTTCTTCATGTTGTATATTGATGACATCCTAATTATTGGGAATAATTTAGAAGTGCTCTCCATAGATAAGACTTGACTATTTAGAAACTTCTCCATGAAGGACTTAGGGGAATCATCATATATTTTGGAGATTCGGATCTATAGTTATACTTGGCTTGTCCCAATCCAAGTACATAGAATCATTTGTTAAAAGGTTTGACATAAAAAATTTCAAGGGATGTCATATACCGATGAGACATGAAATATTACTTTCTAGGAGTATGTTCTTAAAGACTCCTAAAAAAAAGAACAGACATAGATAAGATACCCTATACCTCAGCAATAAGGTATATCATATATGCTATGCTATATACCAGACTTGATATAGTATATACTCTTGAGTGTCATGAGCAGAGGAAGATCCATGTTTAAAACACTAGAAGATAATAAAGTGTATCCTTAAGTACTTAAGAAGGAATAAAGATCTTTTACTAATATATGGAGGAGGTAGCTTCCAAGCTGAAGGCTACACAGACTCGAATTTTTAGTCTGACATCGATGATAACAAGTCAAACTCAGAGTATGTCTTCACCCTGAATGGAGGAGCAGTAAGTTGGAAGAGTTCTAAACAAGATACTACTGCTAACTCAACCACAGAGGCATATTATATTGCTGCAGCAGAAGTAGAAAAGAAAGGGGTGTGTATGAAGAAGTTCATCAAGGATTTGGGAGTTGAGTTGAGTAGTGTGGAGCTGATTCTCATATATAGCAATATCAATAGGGCCATAAGTGAATGACTTTAGGTCAAATGGGAGATTGCTGGTTATAGGTACATTGTAAGCCAATCACGTGAGTGGTGCACGTGTGACACACTATATAATCTTTTTACATTATCTGTTGAATATATATATTATGATGTCATTGGTTCTATGCAATGGGAATCAAATCATGATGAGATCAAAATAATGAGACCAATTCACCTTTAAACACAGATCTATAAATTATCCCAGTTATAGGTTACTCGAGAGGGACATCGAGATAATCGGACAAACTAGTATAATATATACATGTTCATATGATAGAGGCGGCTGGTCTCATAGCTACTTGTGTAGGGACACTAAGTGTATAGTACAAGTGCTTATTAGAGAATAAGTATACTCATTGATCCGCTAACATAATGCTAGATGATAAATGGTACCTATTATCAGATAATGATTCTGTAATCCCAGTTGGGTATTTGATCCTTAGACTTAAAGACATCAAGGATGACTTATTTGAATACTTCTTTTTTTGATGCCAAACTTATAGGTTTGGAAAGTTCCAGATCTGTTACAATTGATTATCCAGATTGGTAGCCACTCTCGGTATCACGAGAGGAATATCCCATATATTATCGCTCGAATAAATCTTCAGTCGGGGTTATTTGAATTAGGAGAAAATGAGATCTTTGAGAGAATCTGATTAGAGTAAGACTCAGACAGATTTCATACGAGGCTCGATAATACTATACCAATATATAGTCTCTGGAATATTAGATGGATGAGGGACTATAGACACATGACAACTGAGGACAAATAGGTCTAATGGATAAGATCCCATGTACAATCTGGGGATTATGACGCAGTAGTACGCCCATAGTCGATGAATCGAGTGAATTATTATGAGATAATAATTCACTAAGTCAGAAGGAGTTCTGACAGCTAAGACTCACAGCTAACTTGATATTGGGCATAGAGGGTCACACACATATGGTGGATATTTTAGTAAGTAGAGGATTAGATATGAGTTATTCAATTAGCCCATGTTCTCAGTGTATAAGACCCAACGTTGATGGGCTCCTTGCATGAGGTCCAGTTAGAGGCCAATTGAGATTATTGGATCAAGATCTAATAATCCAAGATTAGTGGATAATTGGACAGAAATCCAATACCAACTAAGGCAAGATCCATTAGGGTTTGGATGGCTCTCCATAAATAGGAGGTAGGGGAGGCACATTAGTGATAGGCTGCACCTTTGGCCTCCCCCTCTTATTCTCCTCTCTCCCTCTGCACAAGAGTTGCAAGGATTTGGGTTGCGATTGGAGGAGCATCGCTGTAATGATCCATCGTGTGGATACCGCTAAAGGGGAGGATGCTTGATCTTCTTCATCCTCTCTATTTGGATTTTGATTTTTAGGGATGTACAATCTCCCTAGGTAATCAAGCTCTCACATATAGCAGTTTTTATTTTATAGATTTTTCATGCACCAATCTTTGTATAATGATTTGATATATGTGGGAAACCTATTTTTGTTTTCTTGTACTGCACATATGATGCTCTCCTGCTAAGTGTCCGAAAGACGTATGTCGATGACAAGCTGACCACTATGAAAGTGACCATCATGGTCTTGGACCAAGGCTCCTGCCCGAGGGTGATAAGTAGGACGATCATCCCAAGGAGAGTGATGGAGTCGTCTGTAGAGCCAGTAAGGATGAAGCTCATTAGTGAGAGGTCAGCAATGGTCAACCAGAGCTTTTGGAAGGCATCATGGTATAGGACATCAACCTAGATGTTAGTGCCAACCATGATCCTTTTTACTTGTGCATTAGCGATGCAGGCTGAGATTACCAACACATCATCATGGTTAGGGTATTTTGTATTCCCTGCTTCGAAGGTAATCTATAGCTCGTTGGTTAGACGAGGGTGCTTTTCCATGATGGCTCGAGCATAAGCCTTTCGTCTTAATTTATTCTCTTTGTCAGATGTCGACCTCTCAATGATGATGTCTATTTGCTTCTCCACTGGCCCTTGGGGGCATGGAGAAGGTTCTCGGGGCCTCTTGACATAGTGCGTGAGATACCCCTTGCGTATAAGCTCTTCGATATGATTTTGGAGGTTGTGGCATTCCTCTATGTCATGGTCATAGTCTTGGTGGAATCAGCAATACTTCGCCCAGTCCCTGAGTTCTCGAGGACTCTTCATGGGGTTGGGCATTCTCAAAAGTCTTTTTTTCTTTGATCTAGAGAAAGATCTCTATCTTGGTTGAGTTTAGGGGAGATGAGAGCGGCCTCAGGTAGGATGGTTCTATCGATCGGGCCACCTTCTCAAGGCCTTCAGAGGTTGCCCCCGGGGCTTCTCTGTATGGGGTCTCTTATGATCTTCATGTTTCCTCACCACCAATGCCTCAGTGATGGTGTACTGGTTGGCATGCTGGAGCATCTCGAGCATGATCATGGGTGGTCGCTCGATCATCGACTAGAAAACTCTAGATGGTCACAGCCCCATTAAAAATGCTTAAATAATTAGGAAAGGATGAGTTTCGGGTACTATCCTGATTTCCATGATGAATTATAAGACGAAGTGGGAGAGGGGCTCCTCGTCTTTTTGACTCATGTTGAAAAGTGCTGCTATGGATGGCTTTAACTTGGTGTTGGCCAGGAAGTTGAACTTGAACTCCCTTGCTAGCTCGTTGAAGGATGATATTGAGAGGGGCTTCAGTCAGCTTAACCACATCCGAGCAGGGCCTAAAAATATGGTTGGGAAGGCTCGACACATTAACTCATCAGATGTGCCATATAGGGCCATGTGGGCTCAAAAGGTGGCGACATGCTTTATCAGGTTGGAGCTTCCGTCATAGGCCTCCAACATGGGTAGGCAGAAGCTCAGGGGGATTAGCTTATCTTGAATCTCCTAGACAAAAGAAGATCCCTGAGAGAGCCTTCTTCATGTTCTTTTAATCTATGGAACTCTCTCTGGACTTCGTCCAGTCGACGATTGACCTAGTGTTGCTGAGCCCGAAGTGAGTCTATAGAATCAGACGATAAGACGTCCAGCTCGGGGTGACTCGAGGGGACCATATGGGCCTCCGAAATCCCAAGCGTAGGTGGAGGTCATCTAGTTACAAACGTCTCTCCATTCGACTAGCAGCTTTCTCAGGTCAATCTATCAGGTGCCGACGGACCCAATGGTGATTGAAGAAGAATCCTTTAGGATGCAAGGGGGCACCTGGAAGAGGCTTGGTTGAGGGGCTAATGGTGGTGCCCGAGATGGTATAGTTTGTGAGGTGAGCTATGGGAGGAGGCTTACTTAGGGAATGAGAGGAATAATAGATTGAATCAATTCTGGTTAAGGCCTAGACTTGTTGCATGAAGCTGAGGAATGCCTTCGGTGAGATGATGAGTTGCACCATTCCACCCTCAAGGGGTGAGAGCCCTAGGTCATTAAACAGTCTTTAGTACTTGCTTGGGGTTTGGGATGGAACGTTTCCATCCAATGGGGGAGGGAAAGATATCGGTCCTCCAAGGTCAGGGACTAGGTGCACAGCGTGAGTCTCTTCCCCTGGATGTTTCCCGAGGTTAGTTGGCTATTGGCGCTCTTGCGACATCAGCCCTCCTTCTAGCACCAACAATGTTGTCATTCTTTATGTCGAGTCCAAGGTGACATCTCGCCTTGGTCTGATTCAAGTGCGCAAGGGCATCCACACGATTCAAACATGTCGGGGAGAGGGCGTGACGAGCTGGTGACTCCGCTTTTGAATCTCTAAGCTATCTTCTCGAGCTAGGACTGACGTTTGACTCCTCCTCCTTGCCGATCGCATCCTACACAAAAGGCTTGAGCCTAGCGGAGGGGCCTTCCAACTCGACCCCTCCGATGGCTAAGTTAGTTGGGAGTCTTTTTGCTCTCAAGATAGTGTCTTACTGGTGTTATATGTGTGTGTCTCCCGTGATACTATTCATCGGGGTGGTTTTTATATCTCTTGCCGGGGAGGGTCATTGTATGAGGATGTTTAATGATTGGTGACGCCACCATATGTAGGTGTTAATGCATGCTAGCACCTTAGGATAGTTGGATCATACTTTGGCGTCGATGTCGTCTGGGCTGCATCGTGCCCTACTGTGCTCCTTGGATGGTGGGACGGATCGACAATCTATCCGCTAACGCCTTCTAGGATGTGTCACACCTTACCATACTTCTTGGACAGTGGGATAGAGTGGCGATCAGTCCCGGGGTCACAATTCGAGTTGACTTGGGGGTGCCTAATTGACTTTATTGTGGTGATTTGGTGGTCATTGTTGGATTTACCAGGATATGCCCTATCATTTAATATTATAGATAATTTCTTTACTTCCAGAAGACACATTTACATAATAGAAATATTTTGGAATGCATCACATATTTTGAATAATTTTTAATTTAAATAAACATATTATATATAAGGGGATGTTGGAGGTCATATTGAGTAATTCCTTTTTTGGATCCTTGTCAAATGATATGGGTATAAATAAATATTTTCTACATTTGTTCAGTTAGAAAAGTCGATATGTAATTGTAAGGAGGAAGTTTTTTCTTATCAAACCATATGATTAGTTATTGAATAAGTTGGTTTGCTAATTGCACATTTTGGCTTGAGAACAAGTTGTTGACTAAAGCTGTAAAGACTCTGCCAACTTCTTGAAGAACACAAATTATTATGAGGATAAGACCTTGCTAAGGCAAGTATCGCAACTTAGGCATCAATGAACTAACTGGAAATGAGAGTAATTTGAGAATTATCCAAAGACAAGATCAACTTGAAGATTCAATTATCTTTAAAACGTCTCAAAGATGTCATCACTTTACAATATTGACTTCATAAAGATGTGTTCTCAATGTGGTTGGGCTATTGCTGTATCAAGAAGGGTAAGGATCCTTTATCTCTGTATAGTTTCTTAGTGTTATCTTTCTTGTTATCAGACAAAAGGCCTTCATCATTAGGTGTTGGCTCACACTTTAGAGTCAGTGACTATAAGCCATTGATAAAGGCATGAATAGCATGGAAGGATATGGATCAGCCACCTCGCATGCCTCATTATTGATCTGGTGACATCTTCTCCTTGTTAGACGACCATGAAGGTTATCATAATCTTCCTCAAGTGATAACTATAGCTAAAGTAAAACTCCAATTATTTCACCAAATATATAAAAGAATATGATTAAGATAGAAGGGAGGTCAGAGGAATACCATTCTTTAGTATTTCCTCATAAAATAGTAGGAAAAGACATGAGGTATGTCAGAAGTGAGTCATTTATCTTCTGAATGAATAAGATCTCCAGGTTGGTCATCTTCGATGCTTTTACTGGAGTGAGCTCCTTATATATATATATATATATATATATATGGTATTTTGGTTGATGACAAGGGATTTCGTTTGTGAGATTAAAATATTGAGCATGATTAATTTAACCCCTTCCAATCCTCAAGTCAGATACTATTCTAATGACAGTGGCACAATAGGGCGGAATATGCAAACCACAACAATTAATTGCATATCATGTAGAATTGGCCTTGCATTCAAAAACCTAAGTCAAAACTAGTAGATGCTTTCTTGAATGCATCTGGCTTTAGCTGGCGTTTTAGATCAAGATATATAAAGTTATTTGGTGATGGGCACAACCATGTTGCCATTGTGCTTTTGTAATCTAAATTAACACTTATCTTTTTTCTTTTACATTTCAATTGATTTGTTCTTTAGTCTGTATATATGAAAATACCAAATGGGCAATGCGTGGCTCCCCATTAATGTCATATTCTACAAGGTTAATGATTTATAGTGCACCAATTGGCAATTGGTGGCTCATTAATGTCAGCTGGTATCTTGTCATTCACATATCTATGCTGCATATATATTATAGCATCAACAATGGAGAAGAACAAGTTCCATACAACACGCTGATACATGGAAATGGAGTTCCAACCCAAGCCTGTTGCTTCCCCTCCAACCCAAGCACCACCCATGCCTTCTTCTTCTTCTCCTTCTCCGCCAGCCCAAGCATCGGCGCCGCCTGAGCGGCTCCTGGACCACGTCCTTCGCGCCGCCGCCGTGGTGTTGCGTTCATTGCTGCGGTCGTGATGGGCGCGGCGAAGGAAGATGTGACACCTCCGGACTATTTCTTCGGTGCGCCTGCGACCATTCCAAAAATCAAGTCAGTGAACTCCGCCGCCTTCGTGTAAGTATTTCTTCCCTTCTTCCTGCTTCCTTCTGCCGCGGCATATCTATGCATGCATGGAGTTGCATGGGAGTGTTCGTTTACGTACTAGATGACCTGAGTTTAATTCCAAGACTTATCAGCTTCTCCATCTAAATTCATCGCTTGCAGATACTTCATAATCATTGGCGTGTTATATTGATCTCCATCTTTCATGTCATGCAGATACTTCATAATCGCCAACGTGCTCGTGCTGGTTTACTCCATCGCCTCCCTCGCACTGTCGTTCGTGAACAGGGCGGCGTCCAAGGGCTTAGAACTGGCACGGTCGCTTGCAGACGTGGTGATGCTGGCTTTCCTGTTCACGAGCAATGGCGCTGCGAGTGCGATCATTCTCGTAGCAGAACAGGGACAAGCGCGCTTCTTCTGGACGAAATTTATCTGCAGCAATGCGAGTGGCTTCTGCGCCAGCGTCAAGGCTGCCATCGTTCTGTCGATGCTTGCAGCTGTGGCTTACCTGCTGCTAGTCTTCCTCAAGCTACCTGTTCTGCAGAAGAAGTCTCAGTAGCCTTCAACGTAGATTCCAGATGTTTGCACTAGTTGTTACCTTTGGTCAACGAGGACATGTTCTTGTAATGCATCCGATGTTTTAATTTGATCTCTGTGACGGCATAATAAATGTTAGGAAAAATTATTGAACTTAAAATAGATTTCTCACCAAAATTATGTTACTAAAAGTAAATATTAACGAGAACGAAATACTTAATAGAGTAATAAATCAACCACAAAGTGAGATACAAGAAAAATCACGGAAACGTCTATTATCATCAATAATGATAATAAGTTCACAATAAACTCTCTCCAGAATAACTAAAGGATCACAATAGCATTAAGAACATAGATCTTAATTCACTAATAATATGTCATCATTAACATAAATAAATCTCACAAAAGAAAAAGAACAAAACTCACTAAGTGAATATATCAGGAAATTATCATAGAGAGGGTAAATTACATATCAGTACCATTAGAATTGTAGAGCTTGTTGCAAAGATTCTCTATATAAAATTTGAATAAAAATTAACGCAGTTTTAACATTCGATTCTCTTGCAAAAGCTTTCTTTCTAGCTTTTCTTGTGCAGTTATTCCACATAACTACCGCGCCTCACTTATTTTTCTTCTTTTTTCTTTTTTAATAATAAATTAAATTTAGACTAAATTTCTAAATATTCGGTCTAAGCCCACCTACGGGTTGGACCAATAATTCTACTCCTTTAGCTCATATGATGGGCTGTACTAAGTCCGTTCTCCATCTATATGCTTCAAGCTTTTCTTTAGATAAAGACTTTGTCAATATATCTGATCCATTATCATTAGTATGCACATTTTCTAAGTACAATTCTTTCATCTCAAGCATATCACGAATCCAATGATATCTTAAATCAATATGTTTGGATTTAGTATATTAAATTATTAAAGAGGTGAATGTCACTCTGACTATCACAGTAAACAATGTATCCTTCCTGTTTCAAACCCAATTCCTGTAGAAAAATTTTCATCCATAAAGCTTCCTTATAAGCTTTAGTAATGACTATATATTCTACTTCTATGGTCGATATAGCAACATAATTCTGTAACTTAGACTGTTAAGAGACTGCTCCTCTTGCAAAGGTCATCGAGAACTCTGAAGTAGATTTCTTGGAATTAGTATCACATGTTATGTTTGTATCTGTGTAACCCTCTAGCATAGGTTTACCAATGCCAAAATATAAACACAACATTGTAGTACCTCTTAGATATCTTAATATATATTTTACTACTGTCTAATGTTCCTTACCCGGATCAGAGAGAAATCGATTGATAACTCCAACTGTATAAGCTATATCTAACTTAGTGCAAACCATAGCATACATTAAACTGCCTATTGCAGATGAGTAAGTCACTTTAGATAATTCTTCTTTTTCTTTCTCACTTGTAGGACATTATTTCAAACTCAGCTTGAAATGACCTGCAAGTGGAGAACAAACTGCTTTAGCTTTATTTATGTTGGATCTTTTAAGAAACTTTTCAATGTAGGTCTCCTGAGATAATCAAATATTTTTATTTTTTCTATCATGAAGAATCTTCATGCCAAGTATTTGTCTTATCGATCCTAAGTCTTTCATACCAAAAGACTTACTTAGTTCCCTCTTAAGCTTCTTAATTTTATAAGCATCATGGCCAACAATAGCATATCATCAATATATAGTAAGAGAATAATGAAATCATCATATGAAAACTTCTTTGTAAACACACAATAGTCAAATGTAATTTTATTAACACTTGACTCATCATAAAAGAATCTAACTTCTTGTATCACTATCTAGGTGCATATTTGAGTCCATATAAGCTTTCTTAAGTTTACATACTAGATTTTCTTTTCCCTTGACTTTGAAATCTTTTGGTTGCCCCATATAAATTTCTTCTTCTAAGTTACTATGTAAAAATATAATTTTTACATCAAGTTACTCAACTTCTAAATTCAAGTAGGTAGTTAAACCAAGAACAACTCAGATAAAGGATATTTTAATCACAGGAGAAAATATTTCTTCAAAGTCAATACCCTTTTTCTGATTGAATCCTTTCACATCTAATTGTGCTTTATATCTTTGTTGTGAGCTATTATTTTCAGTCTTCAATTTATAAACTCATTTATTCTTGAGAGTTTTCTTCCCTGTATGTAACTTTACTATGTCATAGGTATTGCTCATGTAGAAGGATTTCATCTTTTTTTGTGTAGCTTTAACCCACTCATTCATATACTCATGTAGAATAGCTTCTTGGTAAGTTTCTGGCTCTCCCCTATAAGTATGCATAATATACTTATATGGAGCATATCTTATAGATGGTCTTTGCTCTCTTGTGGATCTTCTCAGTGGAATCTCATCTAGTGGTGAAGGTGCTTGCTCAATATGTTCAGTTGGGTCAACTTTATCAACTGTAGGAGTATCATCACTAATATTCTCACCACCATCTTCTTGTCCATCTCCCCTATGATCACCATGAACTATAGGTGGAGGAATGAGCCCAAACTCCAAATAATATAAATAGAGATATTTTGCTTATAAATATTATCACTATCTTCAAATAATTAGTCTTCAAGAAACTTAAAATCTCTGCTTCTAATAATCTTCTTATTCACTGAATCCTATAATCTATACCTGAACTCTTCATAACCATAACCCAAAAAAATATATACTTTTACCAAGCTTGGACCTCTAATCTTTAGGAATATAAATAAATGCTTCACACCTAAAGACTCTCAAGTAATTATAAGATACATCTTTTCCTTTCCATACTCTCTTTAGAACATCATTATTCAGAGGAACTGATTGAGAAATGTTTATCAAATCAACTATAGTTCTCATAACCTCCCCCCAAAATGACTTAGATAACTTGGCATGGGGAAGAATACACCTAATCATTTCTTCAATGGTTCTATTCATCCTTTCTACAATACCGTTTTACTAAGGAGTTTTAGGAATCATTTTCTCAAGCTTAATATCATGAAACCTGCAATAATTCTCAAAATGACCCTTGTACTCACCACTATTATTTGCTCGAACACGCTTTAATTTTTTTCCTATTTCTCTTTCAACATTAGCATAAAACACTTTGAAAACATAAAGTCTTGGTCTTTAGATTTCAAAGCAAAAGCCCAAACTTTTCTAGAATGGTCATCAATGAAAGTGACAAAATAAAGAGCACCTCCAAGAGTTCTAGTTTGTATAGAGCAGACATCAGTATGAACTAAGTCAATAACATTTAATCTTCTAAATGATAGATAAGTATGAAAGACAACTCTATATGTTTTTTTAGCTAAACAATGATCACAAGATTTAAAAGATGTATATTGCAACTTTGGTAAGAACTGCTTTCTAGCAAGAATTTGAAGTCCCTTCTCACTGATATGACCAAGCCTTTTATGCCAAAGATCTATACTTTAATCCATTTGGATTGCATTAATCTCTCCTTTATGTAGCTTAGTCTCCATGATATAAAAAAATTTCTGCTTTTTTTCTCTCGTCACAACCAGAGAATCTTTAGTGAGCTTCTATTTATTTTCACCAAAATAGTGCATAAACCCCTCTTCATCAAGTTTTCTTATAGATATCAAGTTTAAATGAATATTTAAAATATATCTTACATCTTTGAGTATCAATTTGCTCCAAATATTAGTCTTTAAGCAAATATCTCTAATACCCACAATATTAGATGTATCACTGTTTCCCATTTTGATATTGTCAAAATTACCAACAGTGTAAGATATGAAGAAATTACCATGAGAAGTAACCTGAAAAGAAGCACTAGAGTCAATCACTCAGTCACTATCCTGAGCTACAAGACTGATACATCCATCATCATGAATAATAACAATATCACTTTCAGTAGTAATTGCATTAGTCTTTTTCTCATTTTTCATTCTTTCATTTTGTTCTATCTTTCAGAACCTATGCTCTTTCTATTGAATCTTAAATTTTGATGATAAAATCAATTGATGAGTTATTGATATAACAAGGTTGTTAGAGTTGATTAATGCAAGATTAACTATGACATAATATAATCAAAGAATTAACCAAAATCAAGTCCAAGCATCGGGCCGGAGTGAGGACGATGCAATTGGGAACTCACTTGAAGTGCGTCGAGAGCTTGCTGAGAGTATTGGGAGCTTGCCAAGATGGTACAAGGGAGTTCACCGGAAGAAGACCCAAACTCGTCAGAAGATTATCAAGGGTAACCAAAAAGCTTGCCGGGAGTTAGGAAGGTCTTTAAGTGGATTTGTGGTTATGTTAATTATAATTAATTAAGTCGTAGTTAGCATCATATAAGTTTAACTATGACGGTGAAAAAGAGTTACAAACCAGACATAGATCCAAGATCAAGCTTAGGCATTGGGGCAAGTTTTGGACGATGTGATGGGAGCTCGTCAGGAGTTTGCTAGAACTTCGCTGAACGTATCGAGAAGATTGCTAGAAATACGCCGGGAGATCACCGGAGGAGGATCGTGAGACTCACTATAGGGAATACCGGAAGTTATCGGATTGCGGGAGTAAGGCCGTTAAGCTTGATGGCCATCTATGGTTATAATCCTTAACTCATAGGTTAAATTTAAGTCCGATCTGAGTGTGATTTGGAAGGAATTCAAATCAACTCAAAGAGGCAACCAGGTCCACTATGGAGTTGGATTAAGCTCAGGTCGAGCTCAATTAGTTAACTAGAGAATTGGTCAATATAAGGTTTAAGTTAAAATTCAAAAAGTGGAGGGAACCACTTTTCTGAAAATTTTGATGATTTAACCATCGGTGAGCGGTAGGTGTACCGCTGCCGCCCAGGTTTTCGGATGGTTAATGATGGTTGAACTGCCCAGGTCGACGACTGAACCACTCATACCCTATTTTCAAGGTCCTTTCAGTGGCTGCACCACTAGCGTAGGCAGGTAAATCACCCGTACCTGAATTTTTCGGATACGTTTGAATTTTGGCTCTAAATTATAAAGTCATTTAGGGCCTATAAATACCCCAAGTTTTCTTGCATTCTACACAATAATTTTGAGATTAAATCTCTATGATAAACTTGTGTGAATTATAAGAAAAAGAAAAGGGAAAGAGAGTGAGCTTAGAGTTAAAAAAATTCTTGTAAAGAGTATCTATTGTAAGCTCATGTTGTAAGAGTTTGGTTTTCACCCAAAGGAGATCGATAGTGGATGCCGGTGTGCCTCAAGGAGGAGGACTCGGGGAGTGGACATAGGCTGGTTGAGACCGAACTACTATAAATGTAAGTGTCATTTACTTGCTTTACTTATTACATTTGATTGCTCTTAATCACTCTCTATTTAGATACGAGTCTCAATCTCTCTACTTATTTCAAATCGGCTTTAAATCAATTTTGTTGAAATATAAAGAAAAGCTTTCATTGTTCACTCTCTACTTTATGAAAATTTTTTTTTTTAATAAGTACTATTTCTCTTGCACTATTCAATCCCCCCACCCCGCCCCGCCTCCTCTCTTAGTGCTAATTGATCCTAACAATTGATATTAGAGCCGTATTTTTCTCATTTGGTTTAACACCCAAGAGAAATGACTCTTTTCAACTTTCAAGATGGTTTTTCTATCGTTCATCCTCTCATGTTCAATGGGACGGACTATACTTATTGGAAAACTTGGATAAGAGTTTTCTTGCTTTCCTTGAACCTTGATTTATAGAATATTATTGAAAATAAATTTGAAATGTCTCATCTTCCGATGAACGATTGAAATGATTTAGAGAATAAGATTTTCTCTTTAAATTCCAAGGCTATGAATATCTTGTTTTGCGCCTTAGAGAAAAATGAATTTAATTGGGTTTCTACTTGTGAAACCGCTTTCGATATTTAGCACACTCTTAAAACTATACACGAAGCCACTAGTAGAGTAAAAGATTCTAAGATGAATCTTTTAATATATAATTTTGAATTATTTCATATAAAACCAAGCGAAATCATTGGAGACATGTATACCCGTTTTACGGATGTCGTCAATGGTTTAAAAGTACTTAGTAAATATCAATGTGTTTTAATTGCTTTGCTTATTACATTTGATTGCTCTTTAATCACTCTCTATTTAGATATGAGCCTCAATCTCTCTACTTATTTCAAATCAGATTTAAATCAATTTTGTTGAAATATAAAAAAAAGTTTCTGTTGTTCATTATCTACTTTACGAAAGAAAGTTTTTAAACGAGCACTATTTCTCTTGTACTAATTCATATGACCTGGTATGTTGTAGTGGAAACACTTGATATCTCTTCTAGACTTGGATCTTCTTCTATAACTATATGGGTTCCTATTATGACTTCTTCCACGTCATTCTTATTTTTCAATAGCAAGTGCACCTAAATAAGATTCTCCTTATTCTTTCCTTCTAGCATCTTAATATAGTAAACTATCTTTAACCATATCTATAGTTAGAGTCTCCTCTGGAGCTGAGTTAGAAATTACCACCATATATGTTTCTCAACTTTTTGGTAAAGAGCTGAGTAACAATCCTTGAATCTCGTCATCGACAATTTACTTGCAAGACTCTGAAATAGGCTTATATGCTCAATAATATTACCATAATTTTTATACTTTAAATTGACAAGCCTTCTGAAGAGAGAAATTATGTTTCCTACTGTCTTCTTTGTGAAGAGATTTTCTAACCTCTGCCAAATAACATCAGCTCTGGTTTCATCAGAAATATGCTCATACAAATTTATATTCATCCATCTTCTAATATAGTAATAACTTTTGTATGTTGTACCTCCCATTCTTTATCATCTATAGTAGAAAGTTTTGCTTTAACTTTCATGGGCTTATATAGATCTTTGCAATATAGCAAATCTTCCATCATCCACCTCCAAATGGAATAATTTGATGAATTCAATTTAATTATATCATTTGACTCTTCCATTTTAATCACACAAGAAAAATTACACCAAATAACCTGTGATCTAATACCACTTGTTGGGAAAAACTATTGAATGTAGAATAATACTTTTCCCTCTTTATGTATCCAAATGAGTTTCTCACCAAAATTACCAACATATTACTAAAAGCAAAGATTAACTAGAACAAGATACACAACAGAGTAATAAATCAACCAAAAAATAAGACACAAGATTTTTAACGTGGAAAACCCAATACGAAAAAAACTACGGTACTATAGTCCACTTAAACCTCCACTATCACCAATAATGATAATAAGTTCATAATAAACTCTCTCCAGAATAACTAGAGGATCATAATAGCATCAAGAACGATTTTGGTTCACTAATGATATGTCATCATCAACATAGATGAATCTTACAAAAGAAAAAGATTAAAATTTACCAAGTGAATATATTAAAAGATCATCATAGAGGTACCATTAGAATTATAGAACTTATTGTAAGGATTATACACATAAAATTTGAGTCAAAACTGATAAAATTTTACCGTTCGATCCACTTGAAAAAATTTTCTTTCTTTTCTTTTTTTTCTTCCTCTTATAGTTACTGTCTATGTCTACCAAAGTGACCCGTCTCACCTATGTAATTAGGTTTTTTTTAAATAATAAATTAAATTTAGATTAAATACCTAAATATTCAGTCCAAACCGAGCTGGATCCAACAATAAAGCACAGTACGTGCATCTAGCGAAGCATGCAAACGGTGTGATTGATTGCTGTTGGAAACAGGGAGAAGTTAAGAATCAATCTACTATATATATATATATATATATATATATAAACCAAGAGATATTTTAAGTTAAGTTCTATCAAGTAAAAACATATCTATATACGCATCAATCTACTTTTCAATCGAAGTATTTTAAGTTATGATCAAATAAAAACATCGTCGGATTAAATAAAAACATATTTATTAAACATAGAAGAAGAAAGAGATTAAAAGGAATAAGATAAAAATTCGCAAATATAACAACAATAATAAAACCATAAAGTATCAATTATTTGAAGTTAATTAGATAAATATTTTATTGCCATTAAGATATATAAGAAGTTATATTTTTTAAGCAAAGTTAGAGGTATATAAACTTTTATCCATAGTTTATATAAGAGACATTTTAAGTCTTCGTTAGCTCTTCTAATACTACTAATGATAATCATATTACATCTTCTAACTACTATATGTCTTTTGAGCACATATTTATATAATATTAAATAAATAATTTTTATCATTTTATCATGTTTAATACATAATTGTTCAAGAAGAATTTTTTTTCATATCTTTCTATAACTACACATATTTAAATCAATATTCTTATCTCAAAAATACATATTTTTTAGATGTATTAAATTTTAGCTACCAATGTTGAATCTCAGATTTTGATTATGAAATCAATTGATGGATTATTGATCTAACAATGTTGTTAGAGTTAATTAATATAAGATTAACTACGACAGAGAAAGAAAGTTACAATCAGATGTTGGGCCAGAGTCAAGCCCGAGTTATCGGGCCAAGGTTCAGACGATGTAGTGGGAACTCATCGAGAGACTTGTCACAAGCTTGCCAAAGGTATCAGAAGCTTTTCGAGAGTTCGTCGGGAGCTCACCGAAAGGATCAGAGGCTTGCTAGGAGTTTGCCGGAAGCTTGCCGAAGGTATCAGAAGCTTGCTAAGAGTTCGCTATGAGCTTACTGAAGGAGAACGGGAGCTTGCCAGGATGGCATTGGGAGTTCGCTGGAAGAAGATAAAGAAAATCACCGAAAGATCATTAGGGGTTGCCGAAAAGCTTGTCGGGAGTCAGAAGGGTCTTATTGGACTTGATGGTCACATTGATTGTAATTAATTAGTCGTAGTTAGCATCGTTAGGTTTAAATCCAACTTGAGTTAAATTTGGAAGGAATCTAAATTAACTCAAGTGAGACAAACCAGATCCACTATGGGATTTAGATTAAGTCGAGCTCAATTGGTTGACCAAAAAATTAGTCAACATGAGATATAAGTTGAGATTGGCAAAGTGATGGGAATCACTTTTTCGAAAATCCTAGTATTTGTACCATCGGTGAGTGATAATTGTCCCACTATTGCTCAAGAATCCGGGCAACAAGCGACAGTTAGACTACCCAAGCCGATGGTTGTACCGCTTGTATCCAGATTTTTTTGATACATTTAAATTTTGGATCCAAATCCTGAAGCCAATTGGGGCCTATATATACCATAAGTTTTCTTATATTTCATACAACAATTTTTGGGTAGAAATTATATGATAAAGAAAATGGGTAAAGGAGAGAGAAAAGTCTTTTATAACTTATAGTTCTCCCTTGTGAGGTTGTAAGGTTCATCTCTTAAGCCTATTAAAAGGAAAGAGGAAGCTGTAAAGGTTTTATCTTCACCCAAAAAAGGTTGATAATGCCGGTGAGCCTCAGAGAAGAGGACTCAGGAGTGGACGTAGGCTAGGTTGAGGCCGAACCACTATAAATGTGAGTATGCTTTAATTACTTTCATTTTACTTTTGATTTCTCTTAAATACTTGATAGTTAGATACAAAGTTTTAATCTCTCAACCTCTTTAAATTAGTTTCTAATCGATTTTATTAAAATATAAAGAGAAGCTTCCGTTGTTCACTCTTTACATTACGAAAGTAAGGTTTTTAAATCGAATACTATTTCTCTTGCACTAATTCACCCCCCACAAACCAATTGATCTTAATAATTGGTATCACAACAAGGTTCTTACTCATTGGATTAATACCCACTTGAATAAATGACTTTATTCGGCATAAATGAGGGTCAATGCATCACAAGTCCTCATATGTTCAATGGGCCGAACTACACATCTTGAAAAATTCGAATGTGTATATTTTTTATTTCGATAGATTTTGATTTATGGTATATTATTAAAAAAAAATTTTAGAAGTCATCTAATCTAATAAATGATTAGAATGATTATAAAAAATAAATATTTTATTTAAAAATAAAAGCAATGAATGTTTTATTTTATGCATTTGATAAAAATGAATTTGATCCGGTTTCTTATTTTGATTCGGCTTTCGATATATGACATACATCAGAAATAACACATGAAAGCAACTAAATCAAGTGAATCATTAAATGAAACGATCTATAAAAATGAACTTAAAGAACACTTTCCAAAGAACAGGAAGGATTGTGAACTGAGAGTAATATATGACTCCTCGAGTGAAACCTCAAGTGATGAGAACGTTGAACTTAACTCTTAATAAAAGAATCGAGAAATTTAATAAATATGAATAAAAATGAACTTAAAATGAAGAAAACCTCTTACTATGAATGCCAGAAGCCAAGACGCTCTAAAGATAAAGAGCATAATCAAGAAGAAGTGCAGAATCTCATGCTTATGATCATCGACAATGAGGTAAGTGAGTCTTTAAATTTTTTTGAATTATTAAATATATTTCATAAATTATTTGATGAATTTAAAAAAATTAGTAAATCTTATAAGTTACTTAAGAATAAACATGATTCGTTAGTTAGTAGATTTGATCAAATGCATGATACATTATTATCACATAATATTTGATTTAAATATGAAATACTAGATAATGTTAAAGAGGAAAATATCATACTTAAATAAACGTTAGAAAATTTTAAAATAGGGAATAAATCCCTTAATATGACCCTTCCTAATAAGGGTCATATTAATAGAAGAATGGGTATATGCTTTGTTGGTAACACTCAACAAAATCCAACTATTTTTGTTAAAGGACCTACCTTAAATTTAATATTAAAAGTTAAATATATATTTTATGAAAAATTAAGACATAAAGCCAACAAATATTTATTTACAAATTATAGTCCTAACAAATTAGTTTGGGTTCCCAAAAGAACTACAAACAACCGAAAATTATTAGATTAGAAAGATAAAATTTTTCATCAAGGACCCCATGTAAAATGGGTACCTAACCTAGACCCATCCATATTATAAATTTATCTCCTAATAAGGCTAGGAGCACTAAATAATATATTGAAGGTAGATGCTCAAGACATATAACTTGAGATCTAACACTCTTTCAAGCTCACTAGCCTAAGTAATAACAAGAAAAATTATTAAAAATAAAATTATTGATAATAAATCTTCGGATGATTCATTAATCTTGACTGCTCTCAATGATGCATGACTTTTTGCATAGCTAGAGCATGCTAAAGTTAGAATAAAGAAAGTTAAGTGCAAAATTATCTAAGTTGAAATATATGAAAGAGAGATTTTGTTGATGATTATGCTTGTATTGACTTGTAATATTTAAAAGAGTATACGTTGTCTTGAGATAAAATTCAATGAAATGATTAAATGCTGAATTTAGACTTCAAAAAATATATATGAAATCATGATTTATTTTCTAAATGTGGTTGAAAAATTAAAAAATTAAATTAGAAGAAAAATTTCTTGGTAACATATTAGACTCATTTAATAAACAAAAATCGTTGGATTGGAAATATACAAAAGATTTTGGTTGATATCTTGTTGTAATCATAATGGTTTTGTTTAAAAATATTTTATTCGTATGAAAAAATTATATTTAATGACCTTGATGATGTTATATTAATGTTAGTATTAAAGAAGTAACTTGAAATATGATTGAATGGTTGAATATTAGAATTCGAGTATAGAATAAAATAAAAAAAGGAGAGAAAAATATCATGCTTCATTTACTAATATTTTTAAAAAAATAAAAATATTTTTGAAATGATAATGAAATGAGCATTGTAACTCATTTGACTAAGTCTAAAAAATTAGACTCACTTGAAAATGAAAAATCATTGGAATGAATTAAAGCTCTTGTTTAAAAATATTTTATTGTAATGAATTTGTTGATTTCTCTTGGAAATAACTCTCGGATTTTAAATTTTGAAATGTTTGAAAATATTAAAAATATCTTTATACTATCAAGGCTCAATAAGAGATAAAGTGACATCATTATTGTTGAATTTCTTAAACTAAAAAATTGATTTGATGATTTAAACTTGACAATATTTTTGTTTGAATCATAATATTGAAATATTTAAAATTGTATATTGAGATCTTCTTATAAATCAATATCATTTACCATAATTCTTATAATTTTAGAAAATTATCAAAATGAACTATGATCTTGTTCTTTTATTTGTTCTCCTATGTTTCCTTTGCAACTTACTAAAGAAAAGTTTTGATCTTGACTTTTCAATATTTATAACTTGATATTTCTATATGAATCAAAATCCTTCTTATTTGATCTCTTAAGATTTAATTTTATCATTTAAGAGAAGATTTATTAAATTAAATCATGTCCATATTCATGAATGTCTTTTGATAATAATATACTTTTTGATATGATTTATTCTATAACTTATTACCAAAATTAATATTTCTTAAATTTTTGATAAGTTGAAAATTAAATGAGATTTGTTGTATTATGAATATTTCCTTGGTTTCTTGACTTGTCATATCCTCAATGGAAATTAATTTTTTTACATAAATAATTTTTGGTAAATATGAGATCTATGATTTTAATAATTATAATCTAAGATCAAGAGTGTTTAAATCTTATAAGATTTAAAATCAGATTGTTAGGAAAATTATTCAATCATATCTTTTGGTACTTAAATATTTAATTTTATAACATGATCTCTTTATACTTTTGGATGTAATTTGAATATGGATGTTAATAATAAATTATATTATCATATTTCTTTCTTGATAATAATCAAAAAGAAAAATAAAAATTATCAATATGATTAAAATTAAATTAGATATGATAACATTAAATGAGTAACAATTTGCTATGAAGAAAATTTAGAATTTTAAAACATATGCGAAATACTTAATTAATTAAGCTTGATTTACCATCATATTTTTCTTTGGATTTCTTGGCTTTTATAAGTTGCACTTCTTATCAAAATTTGCATGCAAAATGCACAATTTACTTGATTTGCTACCTTGCTTGAAATTTACATTAAATGAATTAAATTACATGGGTGATTTTTCATGGATTTTGATGTTTATATCTATAAAATTGATTATTTTTATGATATGATGTTTTTCACTCATCTTCCTTGTTTCTACCTTCTTGTTTACAAAAAGGGAAGAAAGTTTACATGAAATTTGCTATTTTATGGGTTTATTTACTATATTTACTTGAAATTTATATGAGATGATTTTTAAATGCATGAGTAGCTCTTAAATTTTTGAATCTTTTTGGATTTCTTAAAGCTTTAAGCTCATCTTTAAAATAATCATTTTAAAATTTACATTTATAAGATTGAGGTTGAGATCTAGGAATGCTAAACCATGAGAATACTTGAATTGTTTGATTTGCTACTTTGTTTGAAATTAAATGAATTAAATTGAATGGGTAGTTCTTAACTTTTGGATTTCTAAATTTACAAGATTAAGTTCTATTTTTATGATATGATGTTTTTCACTCCCCTCCCTTATTTCTTCTTTATTATTCAAATTAAAGGAAGAGAAATTTTAATAAAAAAATTATGATTTTATCATATTTTATTAAGGGAAAGCAATGCAAAATTTATTTTGTAAAAATATAAAAACTTTGACACATGATGACCTTATGTATCATAAAATTACTTATTTGTTATTTCACTTCTTTTTGATGATGATAAAAGGGGATAAATAATGAATTGATGATACAAAAATGATACATACATATCAAAGGGAAAAAATTTTCATGAGAGAATTATTGTTCATATCTTATTTTACTAAGGTAAAACAATGATATACGTGCTTTGAAATCATTTGCTCTTACATTTTACCTTTTTGTTGATGACTCCGAAATGGACATTGATGACACATGTAAGAAAACTTTCAACATGGGCATTTCTCTTTATTTGTTGATAAACAAAGGGGATAAATAATTAATAACTTAAGAAAGAGAATTTCTAACTTAATGTATGATTGATGCATAATATTTTGAAATAAGAAAATTTTGAATGAAATTCTTGAAATATTCTTGAATATTTGATGATTCATGATTGGCCTAAATAAATATCATGTATCATGTATGATTTGATGATTTTGAAATTCATGTTATATCATTTAATAAGTGAATGATTTGTTACTTGAATTCAAGGGTATGTGGTTTTATTGAATTTAAGTTGTCTTTATTTGAATCATATTATGGATTTAGGGGGAGTAAGGTTTAACTTCCGTCATCAATTGATTATCATCATCAAAAAGGGGGAGATTGTTGAAACTCAGATTTTGATGATGAAATCAATTGATAGGTTATTGATCTAATAAGATTGTTAGAGTTAATTAATGATGAAATCAATCAATGCAGTGGGAACTCGCCGAGAGACTCATCAGAATCTTACCGAAGGTATTGGAAGCTTGCCAGGAGTTTGTCGGGAGCTCGCCAAAGTGATTAGCGGCTTGTCCGGAGTTCGCTGGAAGCTTGCCAAAAGTATCAGAAGCTTATTGGGGGTTCACCGGGAGCTTACTATGATGGCATCGGGAGTTCGCCGGAAGAAGACTAAGAGACTCACCAGAAGATCATCGGGGGCTGCCGAAAAGCTTACTAGGAGTCAGGAGGGTCTTATTGGACTTGATGGTAACATTGATTGTAATTAATTAGTTGTAGTTAGCATCATTAGGTTTAAGTCCAACTTGAGTTTAGTTTGGAAAGAATCCAAATTAATTCAAGTGAGGCAAACCGGGTCCACTATAGCGTTTAGATTAAGCTCAGGTCGAGCTTAATTAGTTGACCTGAAAAATTGGTCAACATGAGGTACAAGTCGGGATTGGAAAAGTGAAGGGAATTACTTTTTTCAAAATCCTTACATTTGTACCATCGCCACCCAGGAATCTGGGAAGCAAGTGATGGTTGAACCACTCGTGCCCTATTTTCAGGGTGGCTTTTGGTGTTTGTACCGCCAGCGTTGGCAGTTCTACCTCCCGTACTCAGATTTTTTGGATACGTTTGAATTTTGGCTCCAAATCTTGAAGCCAATTGGGGCCTATATATACCCTAAGTTTTCTTATATTTCATACAATAAACTTTTGGTAGAAATTCTATGATAAATTATATGTAAAAATTATAAGAAAAAGAAAATGTGTAAGGGAGATAGGAAAGTCTTATAAAACTTATAGTTCTCCCTTGTGAGGTCATAAGGTTCATCTCCTAAGCCTATTAAAAGGAGAAAGGAAGCTGTAAGAGTTTGATCTTCACTCAAAGAAGGTTGATAGTCGATACTGGTGGGCCTTAAAGAAGAGGACTAAAAAATGGACGTAGATTAGGTTTAGCCTGAACTATTATAAATGTGAGTGTTCTTTGATTGCTCTTAAACACTTGATAGTAAGATAGAATGTTTCAATCTCTCAACCTCCTCTCAACCTCTTTAAATCGGTTTTCAATCGATTTTATTAATTTATGAAAGTAAAACTTTTAAATCGAGTACTATTTCTCTTGTACTAATTCATCTCTTCCCTCTCAGTGCCAATTAATCATAACAACCTATACTTAAATTCAGAAAATATTATTGGCTTAACAATTATCTTATATTTTTTTTATTCTCAATAATACTTGACGACTACACAATCATATAAGACTCTTAAATACTCTATTATTTTCATCATCATATTTGTACTCTATAAATGATATCTTGATTAATTTTTCTGTCTTACTCAAAAATTAATATAAGATACCTTAATTTTTTTATTTCATATATTCAGTATTAATTATACTTAATTTAAAACCTTTAGTTTCTAAGGACGATCTCTATAACTAAAATCTATAATTAGTTTTATTTAAAATCTCATCAATTAAATTAATACTAATAGTAAATAACATACACCAACAAGGTTATCATATAAATAATAAGTAAGTTTATCATTAATTAGGAAATATATGGACTTAAAGTGGGGTATTGATATAGTCTCCTGTACTAATAAGAAAACTCACTATACAAACTCTATGATTACATTATCATATGTATCCTTTGTAATATTAATATAGCTAGTGAATACACCTAGTTTTTAAAACATTCATAGTAATAAATTTTTATAAACTCTATTATATATCTTTTCTAAACCAATGAATCATATGAAAATCTTTCTTTTTTCTCTATATGTTTTTCGTTAACTATCTAAATAAATAAATAGTTTAGAAATATTTGTTTCAAATCTTATCTTACTTTCAATTACTTATTTTGAAAGTTTCATGACTCATAATTTTAATTTTTTTATATTTACAACAGTTTTTGGATGTTATTCTTATTATTATAAATTAGTACAATAAGTTCTTTCTCCATTCATCCTGGGATAATTTTCTAAATCTCAAAATTTTGTTAAATAATCTATATCTCAAAATTCCTTTATCTCCTAAACCTTTTTCAAACTTCCATAGTTTACCATCATGTCCTATATCCTTAACCTAATTTTATCTTTTTTTATTCCACCAGCTCTAATTTTATGAATAACTTTATGATTACTAAATCTACCATTATTGTTTATCTTTCAATATGTCATTTTTATGGATTATTTATTAAATAATATTTTATATTTTCTTAAATTAGTTATAATTAATAAGAGAGATTTGATCTTTATCTAATAATTTCTTTTCCAAGCTTTAACATCCTACCCATATCTTTTTCACCATCATTGCTACCTAAATTATTAAAAAAATATTATAAACCTTATATCTTGTCATATTAATAATTATTTTGGCCTCATATTTAGTTTTATATATCCTTTCAATTTCTTCTCATTTTTATAATTTTATTGATATTTAAAGCTTGATCTTGCCACCACTAACTTTTTCTTAAAACTAAACCTCTACATTTAGTTTCTTCAAAAATATTCTTTATTAAACTCATAATCTTGTTGATCATATAACCCAAAATGTATTAATATTATTATATCTAAGTTTCAAGTCATCTCATTTGTCACTATATTCTTAAAAATCTATCCTCATGAGATCTGACGTAGGTGAAAGGGAATCACGTCACTTTTAGATGATGACGTAGTCTCATATTAAAATCCACGTTTATAAGATATAATTTTATGTTCGCTATAAGTGATATAAAGCTATTCAAAGATTAAGTTGAATTAGTACAAGTGTACAATTAATTGATTTGAAAATTTTATTTGAAGTAAATAATAAATTAGAAGTATTTTTTTTACTCCGTTAAAAGTAAATAAAATAGTGATTTAAAATAAAGTCTAAAGGTGATACATAATTAAATACAATAGAAAAGATAAAACCAAAGATACTTATAGATTTTATAGTGGTTCAACCAAAACTTGACCTATGTCTACTTTTTGGAGTCATTTGTCGAGGCCCACCAGAGTCCACTAAACGATCTTCTTCCATGGGTGAAGACCAAATCCTTACACTTCTCACTCTCTCTATTTCACAAGTTCAGGATAGGAATCTTTACAAGTTTTTCTTACTTTCCTTACACTCAATTTATAATTTGAGTTCCCTTACACTCCATTTATAATTTGAATCACTTAACAGAAGCTCTCATATTTTACAACTCTTTAATAGAATTTTATCTCATTTTTTCATTCACCACCCTTACTTCTCCAAGCAAGAAAATTTAGGGTATCAATAGACCCTAGTTGGCTTTAAAAATGGAGCCAAAATTTAAATCTTTCCATAAATTCTACATACTAGTGGTAATACAATTGGCGTCGATGGTAATACCGCTAAAAGCATCCTGAAAACAGGACGGTGACGATACAACCGTCGTTTGGGCGATACTACCACTGCCTGGGTGGTAGTACCACTGTCCACCAATGATACTACTATCGAGAATCTTGTAAAAGCTAATTTTTTCATACTTTTGTATGTTTGACTCATACCTCCTATTGACCCATTTTCAAGTCAATGAAATGAGCTCAACTTGAGCTCAAATCCAACCCAAAGTGGACCAGATTGCCTCACATTGAGTTAATTTAGATTATTTCGAAATCTAACTCAATTTGAGTTCTAAATCAAACTAATGCTAACTACGACATACTAAGGCATACAAATAAAATCAATTTGACCAACATGTCAAATGACTTTCCTAACTCCCAGCGATCTTCCTGGTAACCTCTAGCAAACTCCCGATGAGTCTCGGTCATCTTCTAACAAACCCCCAAAGCATTCCTGGTAAGCTCCTGATTACCTTTGATGAGCTCTTGGTAAACTCCCGACAAGCCCCCAATACCTTTGACAAGTTTCAAGCGAACTCCTAGCAAGCTCCCACTACATCGTCCGAACCCTGGCTTGATGCTGAAACTTGACTTCGGCCCAATATCTGATTTTATTATCTTATCATAGTTAATCCTACATTATTCATCTCTAACACATAGGTTAAATAAAAAACTCATTAATTGATTTCATAATCAAAATATTACATTCAACATTCACAACATATTAAATTACATGATTATATTTAATTAGATAAAATATATTATGAATCTGATTAGATTTTGATTATAACTATAAGTTAATTAAATAAAAAATTATTTATTATAAGATTATTTGGAAAAAAAATTTGATGGGAGAGACTATCTTATTTATTTATTTTAGACCATCTACTTTTAACTATAAATAAATAGAATCTCGATTTAACACATGTGATAATATAATATATATAAAATTATATTTTTTTTTCTCATCTCGCTCTGGTCTTTATTTCATCACTCATAATAGTTATACTAAGCATAATAGAAGAGGAGAATGACACTCGAATTCATTTTATAGATCTATATTGTTGCTGCTTACAGATTGGACTACTATGTTCTCGGATTAAAAAAAAAAAATCACATCAGAAGGTACACACATTTAATCTTGAATCTATCGATTTTAATTTTTAGTATTAATTTTTTTCAGATAATAATAGTATGATTATAGTTTTTATATTTATAGTTAATATCAGAACTTACTGCTTTGAAATTAAAACAGCTTAGATCATAAAAAATATATATCTATTTATGTAATTAGATATGTTCATCTTTTGAATTATTATTTTAACCTCAGATTAATATTATTTCTAAATTATTTTATGATGTATTAGTTCAATGTATGAATTTATTCTTCCGTGCTCCTGGGCTGCTTGTGGCAATAAAACATGGGTGGAACCATGACACAAATATGCTGCTCATATTTGGTCGACAGGCTGCCATCGATAATTTGCTATCAACGTTAATACTGCTGAGGATAGCAGCCTCCGTTGGTCATCATTCCTATCTTAGACAACGACTGCATAGGTGGCAGCGTTGTTGTGTGCTACAGAGGCTATTAGTGTCGTAGCCCTATCGTGGGTAATTTTGCTTGGGTAGATGTATTGATGGTCCAGATTTACATATTGATAATAGAGGAAAAAAAATAAAAAATCTAGAAAAGAGAAAAAAATAAAGATAGAGAAAGATTATTCTCAATCATCCATATCTCAGGTTAGATTAGTTTGAATGGATTCTTACTGTGATC
This sequence comes from Ensete glaucum, assembly GCA_021527575.1. Lineage (NCBI taxonomy): Eukaryota > Viridiplantae > Streptophyta > Magnoliopsida > Zingiberales > Musaceae > Ensete > Ensete glaucum. Next base: position 49,801,069 of record CM038551.1, read on the forward strand.
TCTTGGGAAGGTTTTAGATATTATGCTTAGTAATATAGTCTTTGTATCCCTATGATTCTCTTGTGGCTGTTGCTTAGGCTTGGGTAATAAGCCTTGAGATATATATATTCATTATTTTGATAGTTGATTTTCTCTGGCTTGTTCCTGTTTTTTATGCTTCGAGTTTAAGAGGTCTTTCACGTAAATCTTGGTGTTCATTTGATTGTGATTTCTGTTTGATTTCGCTGTGTGTGATGGTTTGCTAGTATTTATTTGTATACAAAGTTTATTTCTTTTATTCCCATCAATTGGTATCAGAGCAGGGTTTTGATGGCATTTAACTTTTGTATTCGAACATAGAGGCTGGTAATGTTTCTCACATAATTAGCTTGAACGGAAACAATTGGATGATATGGAAACCAAGAATGGAAGATCTCTTGTATTGCAAAGATTTGTATAGACCTTTGCAAGGGGATAATGCAAAGCCCACAACTATGACAGATGATGAGTGGAAGAGATTAGATCATAAAATTGTTGGATTTATTCATCAGTGGCTTGATAATGATGTCTTTCACCATGTTTCTACTGAATGTTCTACTTACTCTCTTTGGAAAAAGTTAGAAGGGATTTATGAAAGAAAAATGGTTGGTAACAAAACGTTTCTGATCAGAAAACTTGTGAACGTAAAATATAAAAAGAGTACTTCTATTCCTGAGCATTTGAATGAAATGTAGAGTATTACTAACCAGTTATCCTATATGAAAATGTCTATTGATGATGAGTTACATGCATTATTACTTCTCAGTTCTTTGTCAGAAAGTTGGGAGATACTGGTGGTTTCCCTTAGTAATTCTACACCAGATGGTATTGTCACTATGAGTCAGGTAACAAGCAGTTTGTTGTATGAGGAGTTGAGGAGAAAGAATTTAGCAACTTCTCAGATTGATTCACAAGAACTTGTCTCAGAGAACATAGGAAGGTCAAAGTCAAAGGATAGAAGTGGTTCATGCATGGGTAGAAGCAAGTCAAGATCAAGAAAGGATATTATTTGCTACAATTATGGTGAGAAAGGATATTATAAGAATCAGTGCAAGTAACCTAAGAAGAACAAGAAAAATGGAAAAGAAGTAGAGCATACAAAATCAAAAGAGAATATCACAGCTATAGTGCGAGGTAGTGATTATTTGATTTTATCTACTCCTGATGATATTTTTTTTTATGTATGTTAGGATCTTGAGTGAATAATTGACATAGGTTCTTCTTATTATACTATACCATGGAGGAAGTTCTTTGCTATTTACAGGTCTGAAAATTCCGGTGTTGTCAAGATGGGCAACTGTGGCAAAGCAGACATCATTGGCATATGTGATATTCATATAAAGACCAACCTTTGCTGTAAGTTAGTGCTTAAGGATATGAGGCATGTGGTTGACTTAAGGTTGAATTTAATTTCAGTTGGAAAGCTAAACAATAAAGACTTTGATGTCAGATTTCACAAAGGGCAGTGAAAACTCAGAAGGGTTCTCTTGTTATAGCTAATGGAAAGAAATGTCACACCTTATATAGATTACAGTCTAAAACTTGTGGTGAGTAATTGAATGCTATAGAGAAAGACTTCAGTATAGAGTTGTGGCATAGGCGACTGGGACATATGAGTAAGAAGGGGCTGCAATCACTTTTCAAGAGAGAAGGTATTGTCAGACCTCAGAGATACACGTCTGAATCCTTGTGTTGATTATTTGGCTGACAAATAACATAGAGTTTCCTTTGTTAGTCCTACTTTATCTAGAAAAATATATACATTGGACCGTGTCTATACAGATGTGTATAGTCCTTTAAGGATAAAAACTCATAGTAGATCTATTAATGTTCCTAGTATCAGCGGTGTACTTTAGTTTATCACTTTTATAAATAACTTTTCCAGAAAAGTTTGGGTCTATTCTTTGAAGACCAAAGATCAGGTTATTAATATCTTCAAGGAGTTTCATGCCAAAGTTGAAAGGGAGACAGAAAGACAATTGAAATGCATAAGATCATATAATGGTAGTGAGTACACATGATTGTTTAATGATTATTGCATGTCATATGACATCCAGCATGAGTTGACAGTTCTTAATACACCTCAGCATAATACAATTACAGAGAGGATGAACCACACCATCATTGAAAAGATCGGATGTATGCTTTCACAGGCCAAGCTACCCAAAAGGTTTTAGAATGAGGCTTTGAAGACTGCAGTTGATGTGATCAACTTGTCACCATATACAGCTCTAGATGGTGATATTGCAGAGCATGTATAGGCAGGGAAAGATATCTCCTATAGGCATTTAAGAGTGTTTGGTTGTCGTGCATTTGCACATGTTCCAGACAATGAGAGGTCCAAGCTGGATGGTAAGAAAAAAGAGTATATTTTTCTTAGTTACTCACATGATCAGTTTGGTTACAGGCTTTAGGATCCAGAAAAGCAGAAAGTGTTCAGAAGCAGAGATGTTGTCTTTTTTGAGAATCAAACTGTTAAGGATTTGAAGAAGGAGGCACCAGCTAAGACTTCTACAGAGAAATTTGTAAATTGTGACCTAGTTATTTCTCCAATATATCAGGGTGATGGGGGAGATGTGCAGGAAGATAATATAGTGCCAGATGTTGATCTACCTGCAGGACATGTTGAGTACGAAGAAGAAAGAGAAAAAGTTCCCACATAAACTCAGTTAAGAATATCTTCTAGACCACGTCAACCTTCTAGAAGATACTTTACAGATGAGTATGTGATGCATACTAATACAGGTGAACTAGAGAGTTACCAAGAAGTAGTTGAAAGTGAGCTGAAAAAGAAGTGGTTTATTGCTATACAAGATTCTTCGTAGAAGAACTACACATATGATTTGGTGCAACTACTAGAGGGAAGTAAGGCCTTGAATAACAAGTGGGTTTTTAGGTTGAAGACTCAAGAATATTATTTTCAACTAAAGTACAAAGCTAGATTGGTTATAAAATGCTTTGGTCAAAAGAAAGGTATTGATTTTAAAAAAAATTTCTCCTATTATTAAATGTCTTCTATCCGTATTGCTCTTGGTATCGCTGCTAACCTAGACTTGGAGATTGAGCAGTTAGATGTGAAAACATCTTTTCTTCATGGTGATTTGGAGAAGAAAATTTATATGGAGCAATCATAAGACTTCAAAGTCAAAGGTAAATAAAATCTTCTCTATAAGTTGAAGAAGAGGTTGTATGGGCTGACGCAAGCTCCAAGATAGTGGTATAAAAAATTTGATTCATTTATGATTCAAAATTAATATTAAAGAACAACTTTAGATCATTGTGTGCATATCAAACAGTTTGGTAAGAATTTTATTATTTTCTTACTTTATGTTGATGACATGCTTATCCTTGGGAAAGATATATCCATGATTGATAGGTTGAAGAAGGAACTCAGTGAGTCTTTTGTGATGAAGGACATGGGGCCAACAAAGTAAATACTAGACATGCAGATTTCTTGTGACAGAAGAAACAAAAAGATTTGGTTGTCATAGGAGAAATAAATTGAGAAGGTATTGGACAAGTTTAGTATAAGCAATGCAACGCCAGTTGGTTCTCCTCTTGTAGTTCACTTCAAGTTGTGCTCAGATCAGAGTCCATCAAGTGATGAGGAGAAGGAGAAAATACAAAAGGTTCCTTATGCTTCAGTAGTTGGAAGTTTAATATACGTGATGGTATGTACGAGGCTAGACATCGTATATGCACTAGGTGTTGCTAGCAGATTTCTTGCAAATCCAGGCAAAGAGGTGGACCACTTGTGTTACAAATCCAGGCATAGCAGTGAAGTATATTTTTAGATATCTCAAAGGAAGTTCTAAAGTTTGATTAAGCTTTAGAGATGGACCACTTGTGTTGACAGGTTACACAGATGCAAATATGGTAAGAGATATTGACACAAGGAAGTTCACATCAGGTTTTGTACTTACTTTTACAGAGGAAGCTGTGTCATGGCAGTCCAGATTACAAAGGTGTATTGCTCTTTCTACCACAGAGGCAGAATATATTACTGCTACAGAGGTTTACAAAGAAATGTTATGGATGAAAGGATTTTTACAAGAATTGGGACTGAAATAGAAAAACTATATAGTGTATTGTGACCCATAGTACCATCTATTTGTGCAAGAAGCCAACATTTTATTTCAAGTCAAAGCATATAAATGTCAGATATCATTAGATCAGAAATATGTTTGAAGAGAAGCAATTACAGCTTTAGAAAATTCACACAGATGATAATGGGGCAGACATGCTGACAAAGACTTTACCGAAAGAGAGATAGGAGATGTGCCGATAGTTGGTTGACATCGCTTCACATTGAGGAGCCATGAGACAACCTCTCTTATGGGCTAAAGGGAGAGGTTGTTGGGCAGATGGCCCAAATTCAGCCCATAATGGGTTTTAGTGAAGCACACAGCCTAGAACATTACTTATATTAACCTAAATCCTAGATTAGGTAGCTAGGGTTAAGATTAAGAGGGCAACGACGACTGAAAATATAGGTGAGAGAAAGAAGGCTGTAGATTGATAGTAAAGGACAGAAAACAAGAGATCTAGGAAAGAAAAGAAGACAAGGACAGAGAAATATTATTTTCAATCATCTATATATCAGGTTATATCAGTTTGCAGTGGATTCTTATATGATCTTTTGGGAAGGTTCTGGATATTGTGCATAGTAATATAGTTCTTGTATCCCTGTGATTTTCTTGTGGCTGTTGCTTAGGCTTAGACAATAAGCCTTGAAATCTGTATATTCATTATTTTGATAATGGATTTTCTCTGACTTGTCCTATGATTTTTACCCTTCGAGTTGAATGAGTTTTTCACGTAAATCTTGGTGTTCATTTGATTATGATTTATGTTTTATTCCACTGTGTATAACAGTTTATTAGTATTTGTTCATATATAAAGTTTATTCTTTTTATTTTCATCATTACTATCATCGATGGTGACTCAATCATCATTTCATTTTGATCGTCATCTTTCCCTCGCTACGAGGGTTGCGGGGTGCCCTCGCCACAATACGAAGGCTGCACAGGCTATAATGCGTCGGCTGTTGCTGTGGATAGCTTTCCTTCACAGGCGATAGTGCTTCGTGTAGCAATTGCCTTGGTAGCATCATTGCTGTACGTGGTGGCACTATTATGTGGAATGGGCTATCGCGATGATCTCCTGATCGATAGACGATGTTGGCAGTCTACATTACAAAACTTGCATGCTGTGCTGTGTTGACGGCACGCAGTACAAGCGGCGGACGGGCTACACCACGGCGGACGGACAACGGTGTTGCATTTGGGACTCCAGGAGGCTGTGGTCGACAACGACCTTGCTTCGAGTGGCTGTGTTGTGTTATTGAAAGTGGGGTAAGCATTGGTCGATGACCGCCAGCTTGATGAGGGGTCTTGGTAGTTGATTGATAGGCAGTAGTGGCTGGTGACAGCGGACGGTGGTCTTTGGCCACCATCTCTTGTTATCGTTGTAGGGTCATCACGCGGTGAGGTCTCGTGCAGCTAGGCGCGTGCGTGGAGCGTTGGAATGCATCGATGGCTGTGAGAAAAAAAAAAAAAAGGGTTAGTGGCTTTCAACTAAAATGATCATTTTAACTTTCTAAATGATTTAATTCCATTTGTGTCGCCTTATGACAGTTTGTTCCTTAGAAAATCAATTTTTTTACTTATATCCTCAACTATAAAATTGATTAATTTGACATGCTTTAATCAAATTTTGATTGAAGTCCAATTTTTGATCAATTTATTTTTAATTTAGATCTTAATTCAACCCAATTTTGATTGGATTGGTTATTGGGTCTAATCTAGGTGGCACAATTAGTTTAGTCAAATTCGTCCGATTTGAAATGTCTAATTAGATAAAAGCTATTGACCATTTAGATCATTTATAAAATTAAAAAATATATTATGAATTTCTTTTATATTTTTTTATATGATATATTCATAAATTTTTTTGCTTGTAATAATTAATATTTAATTATTATTCTTAGATATTTATGTAGTTATTCACATTCGTATATCTTAAAATTATAAAATAATATTTATTTTCCCATAAATTCGTGATTTTATTTTATTGTGATTGTTGTCAGTTTTTTTGTGTTGATTAATTTTTTATTTAATAATGGTTATGATTATTTTTATTGATCAATACTACATTATTAGATTTAAAATATTTAGTATTATAAAATTACATCATTAAGTTTTATTTGACTAGTAGCTATCAAAGTGGCCTAGGATGATATGTTTATGGGATATAAATTATAATAAATATTTTATTATTTTATGATATTTTTAGCTATATTTTATATTATTATATTGGTCTTATAACCATCAAAGTCATCTAGATTAATAAACATAATATTATAATAATATACATAATTAGGAGATTTAGATAATATAAAAAAAAATTTTATTTTAAATAATTATATGATGAGATATAATGATACTTGAGTATCCTTTCAATTTAGGGTTATATACTCAAAGAAATCAACATTGTTCTAGAAGGATGATATTAGTCATTCATAAATAATTTTGAGTAAATATTGGATATATTTATATTTCACTCAAAGGTAAAATATGGATATATTAATATTATTTTTTATCTTATAGTAATATTTCATTCGATACACTCTCATGCTTTTAGTATCCTTGTACTCTTAAGTTCAACTTATTCAAAATGGTTAGAGTGTGTAATTTACATTTGGTATATTAGATCTTGACCTAACATTATTTGTTGAAGGGGTTACAATGCTATGAAATAAATTAATGAAATGAATGATTGAGAAATATCTAATAGGCTCAATCTAATATTTATAAGAATAACAATTACAAATAACATCAAGACTTCATTATCGACTTCAACTAACACACAAAAATATTTGATTGCTAATGCTTAAATCTACTTATAAAACACTTAAAACTTAAAGCATTAGGCATGAATGTAGATGAGTCTTTCCTTGTATAGTTCATTTTTAATTCTATTCTTTTTTAGTTTAGCCTATTCAAGACTTACTATAATATAAATAGAAATAAATGAGACTTGAATGAGCTGACTAGTATGTATACTTAGAAAGAATTTAGGTTAAGGTAAGAAAATTCTCATAATATTTTGACTATATTCATAATTAAAAAAGAAGGCTGAAGTGTCATTTATTAAATAAATTTATCAAATCTAAAAATATTAAAAATTAATAAAAATCCTTTACAGTAAAGTGATTCTTTTATGGCTAATAAATATATTAAAAAAGTACTATGTTAAACGCAAGACTTGGTTCGAAAAGAAATATATAAACTTGACGTTTGTATATGAATCAAACATTATAAATGGTCCTCCTAATAATTCATAGATTAATTTTGGTGCATCAACTCATATTATCAATAATCTACACATATCTCTTTCAACTTAAAAACTAAAAGAATATGAAAGATTCATCGTTATAAGGAGTTGTCTTAAAGCAAAAGTGTTGGTAGTGATAATTTATCACCTACTACTTAGAACTGGTCATTTGATAGATCTTGCAAATGAATTGATAAGGTAGAATATTATCTTTTTTTTATCATAGTAAATAATATATTTTATGATTAAATAAAAGTTTATTATAAAATTTGGTATGATGGTTTATATATAATTAATTTAAATCTTAAGTTTGTAAAGACATTAGTGACCATACAATCGAATATTAGATTGACATAGTTTCAATAATAAGAAATCTTCTATCTTATGACATATACATATGGGGCATATCTCAAAAAAAAAAAATCAAAAGATTAGTAAAGAATAATATATAGAAAGATTAAGATTTTATTAATTTTGATGTTTGTATATATTAAAAAAAGAAAAGCAGACTAAATATATACAGAAGAATGTCACCAAAAATAAAGAAACCATTGAGATTATTCATACTTATATTTGTGGACTACTTCATATTCTCTATTTTAGTGGAGAGAGATATTTCATTACATTTATAGATGACATATCAAGATATGACTATGTGTATAAAATATATAAAAATATTAAGCTGTTAATGTTATGATCAAGTTGGCACTAAGAGTGGTGGTGGTGGGGGGTGGTGAATTAGTGCAAAGGTTAAATAAACTCGATTTAAAAAACTATTGCTCGAAGTAAAAAATCAAAATTGGAAGTATTCCTTTTGGAATTCGTTGACCTCAAATAGAGCAATTTAAACTTAAGTCCGTAAAAATCTCGATCTAGTTGAGGAATGCTAAAGTAAAAGACAAGGAAAGAAGGCTCATAATTTATAGTGTTTCGGCCAAAAGCTTGGCCTACGTCCACTTTCGGAATCCTCCTTTGTCGAGGCCTATTGGTATCCACTAATGATCTTCTACGAGTGAATATCAAATCCCTTATACTTTTCTCCTTTTCACATGTTCAGGAGAGGAACTTTTATAAAATTTTCTCTCTTCTCTTAGACTCACTTTACACTTTGAAGCACTCAAGGGAAGCTATCAAATTTTACACAAATTTTAACCAAGATTACAACCATCAACAAAAAGGAGAAATGCTTAACTTATATTTGAACATTCTTAAACAGTTATCACATCATGGATCTTTGAACCCCAAAATATCCAAAAATTTAGTATAAAAAAAATCAAATATTAAGTGAGGGGATATATTCAAAAATATTCATAAAGGATATAAAAATTCATGAATCAAAATAATTTTTGAGAGGATAAAAGTGAATCTCATCTCAAAAAGAGCTTCAAATCCCATTTTTCCTCTTATAAATATCAATTTTAAGGAGAATCATTTCGAAAAAGAGCTCAAAAAGCTGAGAAATCCGTGAAGACTATAAGAGCTACTCATGTATTCAAAATTATCTCATGAAATCTAAAAATAGAAAATCATGTATTTGGACAGTTTAACATTCCTAACTCTCTTATCATAAAGTCAAATTATTCTTTATTTAATGGATTGGTGAAGATATCAGCTAATTGATGCTTAGTATCAATAAATTCTAAAAATATATCATGATTATTTATATGATCTCTAATAAAGTGATTCCAAATGTCAATATGTTTAATTATTCAGTGTTGAATATGATTTTTAGTTAAACATATTACACTAGTGTTATCTCATTTGATAAGAATATTTTTCAAGTGAATTTCATAATCTTCTAAGGTATTTTTCATCCAAATGACTTGTGCATAACATACACATGCTATTATGTATTTAGCTTCGTCTGTAGATAATGCAACCAAATTTTGTTTCTTAGAAGATGAAGAAATAAGAGCATGTCTTAAGAATTGAAATGTTTAGATTGTACTCTTTCTATCTATTCAACAACTTCCAAAATTGACATCCGCATAGCCAAGTAAATCAAAGTTTTTGGAATTAAGATATCATATTCCTAAATTAAAAGTTTCTTTTAAATATCTAAATATTTGTTTAACTGCCTTAAAATGAGAATGTTCAGGATTGGATTGAAACCTTACACACAATCCAATACTAAATATTATGTCTGGTTTAGTATCAGTTAAATATAACAAACTCAATATCATTCTACTATATGATTTTTGATCAAAATTTTTTACTTTTATTATCCAAGTCTAATTTCATAGAAGTACTCATAGGTGTGTTTATAGCCTTAGCATTGTCCATACCAAAATATTTTAACAAATCTAAGATATACTTAGTTTGACTTATAAAGATATCATCATTTAATTATTTTATTTATAGTCCTAAGAAAAAAGTTAGTTTACCCATTAGGCTCATTTCAAACTATTGGCTCATATTCTTAGCAAAAGATTCACATAAGGATTTATTAGTAGAACTAAAAATAATATCATCTACATAAATTTGAATAACAAGAAATTATTTTCAAAATAATTAAAAAATAATATGATATCAATCTTGTCTTTCAAAAAATTATTTGAAATAAGAAAAAGGGCTAAGTCTTTCATACTAAGCCCTAGGGGCTTGTTTTAACCCATGAAGAACTTTAGATAATTTGAAAATATGATTTGGAAAAAGACCATTTCCAAAACCAAGGGATTGTTCAACATAAACTTCTTCGGAAATGAAACCATTAAGAAAAATATGTTTGACATTCATTTGAAATAATTTAAAATTCTTGAAAGAAGTAAAAGCATGGAGCATCCTTATGGCTTCAAGTCTAGCCATAGGAGCAACGATTTCTTCATAATCGATCCCTTCTTCTTGGTTGAAACCTTTAGCCATTGATCTAACCTTATTTCTAACCATGATACAATTTTCATCGTGCTTATTTTTAAAGACCCATTTAGTACCACTTATTAAACGATTACTAGGTCTAGGAACAAGCTCTCATATCTCATTTCTCTCAAATTAGTTCAACTCTTCATGCATTGCAATAACTCAAGAGTTATCTCTTAGGGCTTCATCAATACATTATGGTTTAAATTGAGATAGAAATATGACATTAACATAAAATCTCTTAAAATAAGAAAGAGTTTGAACACTGTATCTAATCTTATAAGCTCCTTAGGATGCGGATTTACATGTTGGCATAAAAGCTATAATTATGTAATCTATTATGCGGAAAAAACTTTTATGTCAGGATTGAAATCAAATAATACTAGATCTATTTACGATGCATACCATTAGATGCCATCTGCGTGAGATCCAATTAGATCTTCAAGAGCATAGCCCGACAGATCTGAATGACGCCGAATATCGATCTGCAAGAGGAACTAGAATAGATCTAGACCCATTCTCCTCTCTTCCTATCTTTTCACAGGACCATATTAATTGATGGTTTTGGGAGATCAAGAGGATAACCGTAATCTCTTGATCTAAATCAAGAGGATAACTGTAATCTCTTGATTTAGTATCGTGTCATCCTTCGGGTTTAGAGTAGGTCCTGTCTATTTATAGGTGAGAGCAAAGGGTCTAGGGTAAGTTATTAGGAGAGTTCCTTCCATCAAGGGCATCCCCTAAAATATTCCAATATAATATGGACTTTATTTAATATTGGCTAATATTTTTTATCAGAATCTAAATAATCCATAATATATCTTATTCAATTAATAAAGGGCCACATAATCTTACATTCTCCCACTTGGCCCATTAATTGATAAGATATAAAAGATATCCAAAATCAAAATAAATAAAATAAAATTTATTTGAAAAATAATTTTATATAATTTGATTCTGAAAATTTTGAAAAGCATTTTATACATGGCCATGATTTTAAAAATAAGCCAATAAGTCCAATAAGCATAATTATACTATATTTAGTCCAACTATCAATGTGAGTCATAGCGGTTGTATATCATCAACGTCACACTTCCTTCTATGTACTACAACACTGTTAGTCTTTCCTTATATAGTCTATAATGACCCCTATAATTTGTCTTGTCAAGACAATCCTGTTTCTTGCATTCAACCATAATATGCATAAATATAAATACAAACAGGATAGTAGAAACAAATAAATTTAATTATGTAAAAGAAAATATCAATAATAGCATTCACTTAAACATGCATCACCATATCCTTTATGGCTTGCTCACAAGCTCCATTCTAAGAACATGTTCTTTAAATATTTTACATTGCAAAGCTTTAGTAAATGGATCAGCAATCATCATAGTGGTGCTTAAATTTTCAATTGACACTTGTTGTTTCTGGACTCTTTCTCTAACCACCAAGTACTTTATCTCAATGTACTTGGAACCACTAGAGTACTTGCCATTCTTAGAGAAGAAAACTGTTGCAGTATTATCACAAAATATCTTCAACAGCTTGGCAATTGAGTCGACCACACCAAGTCCTGAGATAAAATTTTGCAGCCATAAAGCTTGATTTGTGGCCTCAAAGCATGCCACAAATTCAGCTTCCATCATAGATGATGCAATAAGTGATTGTTTTACACTTTTTCAAGAAATTGCCCTACCAGCCAGCATGAACATAAATCCTGAAGTGGATTTCCTGCTATCGAGGTAATTTACAAAATCAGCATCTGAATATCCCGTTACTTCCTATATGTGAGCATATAATCTTTTGTCCCTTATAGATATCTCATTACTTTCTTTGCAACTTTCCAATGTTTCATTCTTAGGTTACTCTGGTATCTACCCAACATTGCCACTGCAAAACTTATATCTGGCCTTGTACAGGTTTGAGCATATAATAGACTTCCAATTGCACACCCATAATGAATATTCTTCATTTGATCCATTTCTAAGTCATTCTACGGGCACTGGTTTTGACTGAATTTTTCACCTCTAGTGATAGTGTATCATTGGCTTTATAAAGTTGCATATTAAACCTTTCTAAGGTACGATTAATATAACCTTTATGAGACAATCCTAACAAACCTTGAGATCTGTCCCTGAATATCTCAATGCCAATAACATAGGATGCCTCATTCATATCAACTATTTTAAAGTTCTTGAGAAATATCTTGGTTTAATGTAACAAACCAAGATCACTACTAGCAAGCAATATATCATCCATATATAAGACCAATATAATAAACTTACTCCCACTAACCTTCAGATATATACAATGATCAATAGTATTTTCCTTAAATCCAAAGGAAGTAATAGTATCATGAAACTTTATATACCATTGTCTAGAAGCTTGTTTAAGGCCATAAATGGATTTCTTAAGTTTGCAAGCCCAACTTTCCTTTCCCTTTTCTATGAATCCTTTAGGTTGATCCATATAAATTTTTTCATCTAGATCTCCATTCAGAAATGCTGTCTGCATATCCATTTGATGTAACTCAAGATCATAATGAGCTACTAATATCATGATGATTCTTAATGAGTCCTTTCGAGAAACTAGAGAGAAGGTCTTATGATAGTCAATGCCCTCTTTCTGAGAAAAACCTTTGGCCACAAGTCTGGCTTTATATCGTTCGATATTGCCCACCGAGTCACGTTTAGTCTTAAAGACCCATTTACAACCGACCCTTTTATAATTATTGGGCAATTCAACGAGTTCCCAGACACCATTTTAGTCCATTGATTTTAACTCATCTTTCATTGCATCATACTATTTTTCAGAATCATTACTTTCTATAGCTTGTGAAAACGATAAGGGGTCTCTTTTCATTCCTATATCAAAATCTGATTCTTGTAGATATATCACATAATCATCAGAAATTGCATGTTTCCTTTTTCTTTGATATCTTCTCAAAACTGCCAATTGTGATTGTTCTACAAGACTATCAGCGACGACATCAACATCATGTGAGAATTCATCAATGTTATTTTGTTGTTCACCCTCATCAATTCTATTATTGATTTGAGGAACAACAATTTCTCGAATAGGGGATAATATAGGAGAAGAAGCCTGAATCTTCTCAATATCAAAATTAATTCGAGATTTTTTGACTCCCACTGATTTCACCATTTTCTAGGAATTTTGCATTACCAGATTCTACTATCCTTATATTATAATTAGGGCAATAAAATATGTATCCCTTGGATCTTTTTGGGTAACCAATAAGATATCCAAAAATTGTTCTTGGATCCAATTTCTTTTTATGTGGATTGAATACTCTTATCTCTGCAGCACACCCCCAAATATATAAATGTCTCAAATTGGGTTTTCTACCAGTCCATAACTCAAATGGAGTTGATGAAACTGATTTACTAGGAACCCTGTTCAGGATATACATAGCTGTCCTAAGAGTATTACCCCACATTAACTCAGGTACAGAAGAATAACTCATCATGCTCCTAACCATATCCATAAGAGTACGATTTCGCCTTTCAGCAACACCATTGTGCTGTGGCACACCTAGTAATGCATACTGAGCACAAATACCCCGCTGTTCTAGGAATCTAACAAAAGGACCAATATTCTGACCGAATTCATCATATTTGTCATAAAATTTACCACCTCTATCAGATCTGACAATTTTAACTTTTCTATCTAATTGTCTCTCGACCTCATTTATGTACACTTCAAGAATGTCAATGGTCTGAGACTTTTTATGTATTAGATAAACATAGTCATATCTGGATAGGTCATCTATAAATGTGATGAAATACCTTTCTTCACTAAAACAAGAAATATGGAGTGGTCTGTAGATATCAGTATGAATAATTTAAAGAAGTTGTTTACTTCTTGTGGCATTTTTATTTGTATGCTTAGTTTGCTTTCCTTTAATGCAATCTATGCAAACATCAAAATCAGTAAAGTTTAAATTTTCTAAAATATTATCCTTCACTAATCTTTCAATTCTTTCCTTGGAGATATGCCCCAAACGTTTATGCCACAATATAGAAGATCTTTCATTATTGGAATTATGTTTCATTCTAATACTTGATTGTATTGGTCAATAATGTATTCACAAACTCAAGATTCAAATTAATTCTGTATAAACCATCACACAGAATTCTAGAACCAATTTTTATTGAATCATAAAATATGCTGAGTTTACCATTACCAAAAGAAACACAATATCCTAACTCATCAATTCTAGACAGAGAAATTAAATTTCTAGAAATTGTAGGAATAAAATATGTGTCTTCCAGATCCATCAGATGACCCGTCTCTAGGCGTAAGCGATAAGTCCCTACTGATATCACTTTTACTTTGAGACGATTTCCCATAATTATGAATTTTTCATGTTCTTTTGGTTTCCGGATTGAAAGAAATCCCTGCATATTATTAGTAATAGAGTTGAAGCGCCAGAATCAATCCACCATGTATTAGAAGGAACTTTTGCAATGTTTGATTCAAAACATACAAAAGTTGAGTTTATACCTTTCTTTTCGAACCAAGTTCTATGTTTAATGCAATCCTTCTTTACATGTCCTTTCTTGCCATAAAAGAAGTACTTTACTGTAGTAGCTTTCTTTTCAATAGTTTGTCTAACACTTCCAAACCCGGCGAATTTCTTTGATGGATGACGCTTCGATTTTCTTTTCTTGTTTCCAACTCCTTGAGTAGTTGTCAGTACATTATATGAACTTTCCTACTTTAATCTTAATTCTTCCTGAACACACATACTAGTTAACTCATTTAAGTCCCACTTATCCTTATTTGTATTGTAGTGTTTCTTGAATGGGCCAAACTGAGAAGGAAGAGAATTAAGAATGAACTGCATAAGGAAAGATTCATCAACATTCATTCCCAACATCTTAAGTTTTGCAGCTTTGTTAGTCATATTGAGGATGTGGTCCTGAATTCCTCGAGTACCATCATACTGAGCTGTAGTCAGTTCTTTCATTAATGTGCCAGCTAATGACTTATCAGCAGATTTAAATCTATCTTCAATAACCTTTAAATATTCACGTGCGCTAGATGCAATCGGTAATGATGTCTTTATATTATTTGCAATTGTCATCCTTATGAACATTAAACTGCGCCTATCAGACTCTCCCAAGCCTTCATTTCATTGACTTGTTCCATAGTACTTTTATCAGTTAATTCTGTAGAGCTTTTCAACAAGCAATGCCAAATCAAGATCTAGTACGCCCAATGTAAATTGCACATACTCTAACCATTCTGAATAATTTGATCCAGAGAGTACAGGGACACTAGAAGCATGAGAATTTATGGATGGGAATACTACTGCAGAATATAAAATAATATTAATGTTTTGAGTTTTACCAAAATATGATAAACTATTGATATCATCAATATTTAACCTTTGGGTAAAAATATTGACATATCTAGTGTTCATACAAGATCATTTATGGAGGACTGATACCATCATTGTGGAATAGTTTTGCTACCTTTGGGTATACAATTCTAAACTGTAAGGATATCCAAAACAATATCATCCTACCCCATCACATAATTATTTGAAATAGATTATCCTTTGGGATTATCTAAATCTCCTAATTATATATGTAATTTTGAATATTATTTCTTTAATGTCATTGAGGACTTGTTCCTTAATGTAATTTTATAAATCATTGATCTAGGCCACTTTGGTGATTATAAGACCAATATAGTAATATAAAGTATAAATTAAATTGTCCTATGAATGACAAGATTTTAATTATATTTCATATCCTATAAGCCTACCATCTCAGGCTACTTTGGCGGCTACCGATCATATATAACTTAAGGAGATGAACTACAAATAATATTCATCAAGTTCATTTAAACTAATTCATGCTGAGACAATTCAATAATAAGATAACAACCATAATAATTATTGAACATTTAATCAGCAGTAAAAAAAAAAACTCATATGATAACTGTAATCATGATAATACATAAATCATACATTTATGTGAAAAATAAATATTATTTCATAATTACTAGTATTTACATGTAAATAACTGAATTAATATCCAAAAACCAATAATTGGATTTAACAAATACAATTAATAATTCATATGAGAAAACTATAAAGAAACAAGAATTTATATTTTTTTACTGACTAATTTTATTTAATTGGAGAAGCCCATAAGTCTAATTAAATAAATTGATCAAAAATAAAATATAATCATTGAATAATAAAAAATATAATCATAATTAAATTTTATTAGATTATATATTGATTATTTTTATAATTTAGAAAATTACCAAAATTTCTCAATTTTATAATGATAAAACTGTAATTCTAAAAGTATATATATATATATATAAAAGAATTATAGTTTTTTTAATTATAGGATTAATAAATCACAAAGGTAAAAATATAAATAACCCTATTCAGCCGAAGGATAAAACTATAATTTTAGTGAATGACAAAACTGTAATTTAAGCATAATTGGTAAAACTATAATTTTTTTTGATTCAATGGTAAAACTATAATTTTCTTAAGGAAAAAAACCCTAGCCTCCTTCGCGCGTACCGAAAGCCCGGCATAATGGCTAACGGTAGCGACTGCCAATGGGCGCGCCATGACACTGTCTGCCGGCGACACGTGTATGCGTGTGGCTACGTCCGTGTTGGGACACGATGGCCGGCGGCCCTCTGTCTGTGACGCCTCGCCCCCGCTCAGTCGCGGGTAGATTCGCCTGCGCACACCTTGCAGACATATCTAGCCAAGAACGCGGTAAGATTACTGCGTTTATTTCATGATGCACAACCATCAAGAATCGTTCACAAATAAACGATAAAAACTTAACAGAAAGGAAAACAGATCAATAATATATTTAGATCAATGCATCGTAAACAAAAATAATAGATCTAATATTTTTGATCTCAAACCTAGGCTCTGATACCAATTGTTGGCATAAAAACTATAATTATGCAATCTATTATGCGAAAAAAACTTTTATGCCAGGACTAAAATCAAATAATACTATATCTGTTTACAATGCGTACCTTTAGATGCCATCTGCGTGAGATCCAATTAGATCTTCAAGAGCACTGACATCGAATATCGATCTGCAAGAAGAACTAGAATAGATCTAGACCCCTTCTCCTCTCTTCCTATCTTTTCACAGTACCACCTTAATTGATGGTTTTGAGAGATAACTGTAATCTCTTGATCTAGTGTCGTGTCATCCTTCGGGTTCAGAGTAGGTCCTGTCTGTTTATAGACGAGAGCAGAGGGTCTAGGGTAAGTTATTAGGAGAGTTCCTTCCATCAAGGGCATCCCCTAAAATATCCCAATATAATATGAACTTTATTTAATATTGGCTAATATCTTTTATCAGAATCCAAATAATCCATAATATATCTTATTCAATTAATAAAGGGTCACATAATCTTATATTACATACTTCCATTCTTTGGGTAAGGATTTAGAAGTAGATGCATCTAATTTGCTTTTAAGAGGATTTTCATTTAAATTTAAAGTACCAAAATCAAAATCATCTTCAAAATTAATTTTTTAAATTTAAAAATCTCATAAAAGACAACACGAATAGATTCTTCAATGATTAATGTTATTTTATTAAAAACATTATAAGCTTTTGAAGTACAAGAATATATAAGAAAAATACCTTCATCGAATTTGCATTAAATTTTTCTAAGGCATCTTTTTTATTTAAAATGTAGCATTTACAACCAAAAATCTTAAAATATGAAATATTAGATTATTTTACCATATAATTTCATAAGGAGTTTTCAAAAGTAATGGTCTTACAAGAACCCTATTCATAACATAGCATGTCATGTTAAAGACTTCAGCCAAAAAATATTTGGGTAGACTATGCTTATTTAACATGGTTCTAGCTATTTCTTGTACACTCTTATTTTTTCTTTCTATTATTTTATTTTTTTCCTAAATTTCTAGGAGTAGAGAAATTATGATTGTACCCATTTGACACATAAAAAATTTAAAAATTATTATTTTGAAACTCACCACCATGATGACTACGTATTAATGAAATCATAAAACCTTTTTTCATGAACAAGTTTATAAAATTTTAAAATATATTTAAAAGAATCACCTTTATGTGCCAAGAAGTAAGTTGAAGTATATCTATTATAATCAATTATAATGACAAATGCGTATTTGCTACCTTCGAAGCTTGTAGTATCAATTGATCTAAATAAATCCATATGGATTAATTATAGTGGCCTACAGGTGCTTATTTGATTTTTTGACTTAAAACTATTTTTTATTTGCTTTACTATTTGGTAAGCATCATAAGTTTTGTCTTAACAAATTTAATACTAGGTAATCCTCTTGCTAAATCATTAGTTAAGATTTTATTTAGAAGTTTCATGCTAGCATGATCTAGTCTCCTATACCAAATCCAAGTATCATCATTCAAAGTTGAAAAGTACATTTCATCATAAAAACTTTTCAATACCAATAGTATACATATTATTATTTCTTAAGGCAATCAAAGATTTATTTTGTGTGATATTTCAATTATACAAGTACTAGATTCAAATTAACGATGTATCCTTTAAAACACAAACGATGTAGATTATGTTTCGTATGGTTCCTTTCCCAATTATTTTCCCCTTGTTATTGTCTCTGAAGGTGACAACTCTTTCATTTAGGCTAATAAGATTAGAAAAATAAGTTGTATCTTCAGTCATATGCCTTGAGCATCTACTATCAGCATACCATTTTATACTCCTAGTCTTTATTTGAAGACAAACCTATAAGAAAGATGGTTTTGATTTAGGTACCCATTTGACTTTGGGTCCTTCATGAAAAACTCTACCTAATTTAACTAAAAGGCATTGTATTGTTTATGGTTCTTTTAGGAACTCAAATTAATTTATGAATGAACACTTATAGGAAAAATGTCCTATTCTATCACAAAAATTACATTTAAGTTTAGGTGAAGTTTAATGTAGGTCCTCTAACGATGATAGTCAGCTTTTGTTGAGTGTTACCCGCAAAACCAATATCTTCTTTCCTATGAACATGACCCATATTTACAAGTATCATGTTTAGAGATTTATTCTCTATTTTAATTTTTTTTAAAGTTTGTTATAGTATGACATTTTTCTTTCTAAGTTCCTCTAATGTTTCACATTTAGTGCAAGAATTATGTGATGTTGATGCGTCATGCATTTTTTCAAGTTTACTAGCTAGTGATGCATGCTCCTTCTTAAGTAATTTATAGGTTTTGCTAATCTTTTTAAATTCATCAAAAAGTTGATAAAATATATTTAATAATTGATAAAATGTAAATGAAACATTAGAAGATTTATTTACCTCATTATGGATGATCATGAGCATGTAGTTGGCAACTTCTTTGGTGTTTTCTTCTTCATCTGATGAGCTTGAATCATCCTATATTGTTGAGAAGACCTTCTTGTTTGGCACCTTTTCTTCAACTATGGGTATTCACTTTCAAAATACCTTGGCTTCTTACATTCAAAATATATTATATTATCCTTTTTGGATTCATTTTTATTTTTATAATTTTGTTCTTTTTCATGAATTTTTTGAGTTTTCTTGTTAGTAATGTAATATCATTGTCCTCATTACTCGAGGTTTCATTTGAAGAGTCATCTACTATTCTCAATGTCAAGTTCTTTTAATTCTTTGGAAGGTGTTCTTTAGTTCTTAAGGCAATATCTTTTTTATTCTTTGGAAGGTATTCTTCAAGTTTATCATGAGCTTTGTAGCTCATTTTATAAGTCATCAGAGACCCAATTAGTTCTTCAAGAGGTAAGTTGTTCAAGTCTTTGGCCTCTTGTATAATAGATACTTTCGAGTCCCAACTTTTAGGTAAAGATCTCATGATTTTATGAACAAGTTTAAGATTAGAAGAAACTTTAATAAGAGATTTTAAACTATTGATGACATCTGTAAAGTAGGTATACATGTCACCAATAGTCTCACTTGGTCTCATTTTAAATAATTTATAGTTATGTATAATAAAATTTATTTTTGATTCCTTTACCCTAATTATGCCTTCATGTATGACTTATAAAGTGTACCAAATATCATAAGCTGAATCACAAGTAGAAACCTGATTAAACTTGTTTTTATCTGAAGTGCAAAATAAAGCATTCATAGCCTTGACATTTAATGAAAATATTTTTTTTTCATAATCATTCCAATCATTTATCGGATTAAAAGGATATGTATTCTAGTTTTTCAATATGTGTGAATTATCCCATTGAATATGGGAGGATATAAGATAGAATATTTCTTATTTATGCTAAAAGAAGTCATAAACTCATTTGGGTGTTAATTCAATCGAGTGTAACCGACTCTAATACCAACTGTTAGGATCAAGTAAGCACTAAGAAGAGGAGGACGAGGAGGGGGGTGTGTGGGGGGGGTTTGGGAGGTGGGGGGTGGGGAGGAGGATGAGGCGGTGGCAGAGGGTAGAGCATAAATTAGTGTATTGGTTAAATAAACTCGATTTGAAAAACTATTGCTCAAAGTATAAATCAAAATTAGAGGTATTTCTTTTGGAATTCGTTGAAATTAAGTACGTGAGTGATTTAAACTTAAGACCGAAAAAATCTAAATCTAGCTGAGGAATATTAAAGTAAAAGACAAGAAAAGAAGATTCACAATTTATAGTGGTTCAGCCAAAAGCTTAACCTACGTCTACTTTCGGAGTCCTCCTTCGTCAAGGCCCGCCAGTGTCCACTAATGATCTTCTTCTATAGGTGAAGATCAAACTCTTACGCTTCTCTCATTTTTATAGGTTCAGGAGAAGAACCTTTACAAATTTTTCTCTCTTCCCTTAGGCTCACCTTACACTTTGAAGCACTCTAAGGGAAGCTCTCAAATTTTATACAACCTTTAACCAAGATTACGACTACTTTTCTTGCACTTTCTTATCAGTTTCTTGCTCTCTAATGCAAGAATACTTAAGGAATTTATAAACCCCAATTGACTTCAAAAAATAGAGCCAAAATTCAATCTTTTATGGAAAAATCGGGTACTAATGGTACTACCACTAGCACCAATGGTACTACCACCGAAAGTGCCTAGAAAACTAGGTGACATCGGTATTACCATTGCCCATCGATGGTACTACCATCGGATAGTTCGAGAATAGTACTTATTATACTATTTCATACCTGAAATGTACCACCTATTGACTTCTTTCTAGGTCAACGAAATGAGCTCAACCTGAGCTCAAATCCAGCCCAAAATAGAACCAGTTGCCTCAAATTGAGTTAACTTAGATTTTTTCAAATCTAACTCAATTAGGACTCACTTATGATACTAATTATGACACACACACAATTACAATCATTTGTGACTAACATGTTAATTGATTTTCTTAACTCTTGGTGAACTTCTCGACATCCTCCGGTGAACATTCAATGAGTTTCTTGATCATCTTCTGGTAAACTCCCAATGTGCTCCTAGTGAGCTTCCCGACTCGGTGAACTCTTATCGAACTATCGGTGAGCTCCCACTTTATCATCCAAGCCTTAGTCTGATGTTTGAACTTGACTCCTGCCCAACATCTGATTGTAATACATTTTCATCATCATAGTTAATCCTGCATCACTGTTTCTAACACATAAGTTAGATCATAAAACCCATTAATTGATTTCATCATTAAAATTTAAGATTTAACAATTAACACCCATGAGTGTATATAAGTAAAGTCGAGATATAATTAGATATAAAAATTAAATTTATTAGATTTGATAGGGATAGTAAATTTTATGATATATACTATGAATAAGTTAGAATCTTGGACTTTTTATTATATTTCTAAAAAATGAGGTATTTGTGCTTAACATGTCTTACAAGATGAAATCATACTTCTATAAACATGATTAGGTGCATGACGAATTATTCCTCTGTACTTGAGTCAATATATGGTGAAATGCTTAAGATAGTTATGTATATATTGAACATGGTCCTTAGTAAGTTAGTTACGTCAACTCTATTTGAGTTATAGACTATTAGAAAATCTAATTTGGGACATTTACATATTTAGGATTATCCTAAAGAGATAATAGTCTTCAATCCATATGAAAGAAAATAAAATCTAAGAATTATTTTTTGATATTTTATTAGTTATCTAGAAAAATATAAGAGATATAAATTTATTTCCCTAATTATATTACGTGGATAATAGAATCTAATTGCATGGATAGTAGAATCTAATAATACAAGATTCCTAGAAAAGATAAAATTAGTAGAAGTGAAAAATCTAGAAAAATTAATTTTGATATAAATAAGATATAGATTGATACTCTTTTATCATTTCTTATTTGAGAGATTATTATTTCTCAAATCATTGAATGAAAACATTAATAAACTCTCATTTGATATCACTACTAATGATCTTATAAAATAATTATAATCAAAGTTTTGAGAAGATCTCAAAGTGAAAGAAGATTATCCTTTCTAATGATTATCTAAGATATCTAAATAAATTAGATTATGACATAAGAATTCAAAGGGATTCCTTATCATTTTTACAAGTAATGAAAAGTAGTGATTCTAAAATATAGTATGATTTAATAAAAAATAAAATTAATAGATCATAATAGTATATGATAACTGGATTAATTATGTAATAATTATAAAAGGGTCAATTGTAAATATGTATTTAAGGCAAAACGTCACTTAAAAAGTAATATCGAATAATATAAACTAGACTTGTGGTTAACTTTTTTTTTCAAAAATAAGATATCAACTATAATAAGACTTTTTCTTAAGTTTCTAAGAATGACTCGTTGAGGATTAGCATGATATTAATAGCTCATTATAATCTTGAATTATATTAGATGAATATAAAAATCATATTTTTAAATGATGATATATATGAGAAAATTTACATGGAGAACCTCAAGGATTGACAAAAAAAAGAAAAGGTTAGAGTTACAAACTTAAAAAATCTATTTATGACCTTAAACAATCCTATATAAAGTTTCATGATGTCATTACTTTTTTTAAATTTTTAAAATATTATTTATTAGTGCATATATAAAAATCAATGTGTGTAATTTTATTATATTGATTTTATATATGGATGATATTTTATTTATTAGTAGCAATCTTAGTTAATTACACAAAACTAAAATATTTCTCATTAAAAAAAATTAAGATGATTAATATAAATAAGACAACTTATATTATTAACATTCAGTTATTTAAGGATTAATGGGACTATCTCATAAATGATATATTAGCTGAGAAGAGATTTAGTATGCAACTTTGTTCAATTAATGATACACTTATTATAAGAGGTAAAAAAAATTTAGTTAAAGTTAGTGCCCTAATAATAACTTCAAAAGAAATCAAATGCAGGATAATTCTTATTGATACATAGTTGAAAGTTTATTATATGCTCAAATATGTATAAGAATAGATATTAGTTTTATAGTTAGAATGCTAGATATATACTAGAGCACTCTAGGAATGAAATATTAAAAAGCAACAAAAAAAGTGATGGGATATCTTTAAGGGATGAAAGACTATATGCTCACATACAGGAGATCATATCAGCTTGAAGTGATGAAATATTCAGATGCTGATTTTGTAAATTACTTTCATACTAGGAAGTCTACTTTATGATTTATATTCATATTAGCTAGAGAGGCGATTTCTTGAAGAAAACAAAAATAAAGCAATTGCTTATTTATCATCAATAATGGAAGTTGAATTGGTGACATGTTTTGAGGTCACAAATCAAAATTGATGGCTATGAAAGTTAATTTCAAGACTTAATGTGGTAGACTCAATTATCAAACCATTAAAAAATATTTTTGTTAGGATCGTAATAGTACTGGGGGGTATTGGATTAGTGATATAGCAAATATAACCTATTTTAAAAGTTTCATCAATAAATCCATATTAGAAATACGATTAGCAAAAATAATGAGTAAGGATTACGAGTAAGTAAATCATTATGTAACAACAAATTAAGGCAAGAGAAAAAATATAAATCGATTTATAGTAGTTCGGTTATCGTGACCTATGTCTACTCCCAATTCCTCTTTCCTCAAGGTCATCGACTTTTACTATAGATATTTTTTTTCAATGGGCAAAGATCAACCACTCTTGTTACAACTCTTCTCCTTTTAACAGGCTTAAGAGAGAACTTCCACACTTACTCTTTTACGAGAGACCTCACACCTATAACTGAGAATCACTTCTAAACTCAAGGAGGAGGAAGTAACACAATGCTCAAAGAGAAAGCTACAATCCTTACAAATTTCATAACTTGTTTCTTACTCTAATCCAAGCCTTGGTGGAGTTACTTATAGCCCCAGATGGCTTCAAAATTGAGCTAAAAAATCTAAATCAATGGAAAATTTTGGAATTTGGATGATCTTGTAGTTGTAACATTTAATATCATAATTTTGGACTTTCGGACGGTGCTACCCTGCCCGAGGTAGTATAATTATCGGCTATACTGACAAGTAGAAAATAGTGCCTGTCGACTGTCTAGGCGGCACCACGGCTTGGGCCTAGTGGTACCACCATCCAGGCCTACCCAAGGTAATTGAATTGGCCTTCTAATGAGCCCAACTTGATCCTAGTTTAACCCCAAAAGACCTTGATCAAGACGTAAATAATCCAATCACATTTTCAACACAATCATGAAGCTTCTAGTACATTGTCCAGCGTTCTGTCATGCCATCTGATCATCCGATACTTCATCCGAATCTTCGGCATATTATCCAACCTATCAATGTATTGTCTTTCCCATAATATTTGATCTTTTACCATAATACCCGATCCTTCTGACATGATGGTCGAGCACGAAGTCCAATCTTTGGTACGTCGACTAATCCTCCGGTTCGACGTCCAATTTTCGACATGATACTTATTTGGCCTGATGTCTGATTTTTTTTGCTTTGATAATTTACTCTTTGATAGTTTAAGACATTAATCAGAGTTTTTCTTGTGTCACTTATCTCAAGGACATATTAGTTCATGAACTCATCAATTGATTTTATCATAAAAAATCGAGATTCAACAATCACCCTCTTTTTTATGATGACAAACAATTGATGATGAAGCTTTAACCAGGCTCCTCCTGTCTATATGTTATTTTGAAATATAATAAACTCGAATTCAAAAATTAATTATCTTTCAGTGCAAGTCTTTAAATTCAAGTGGAAACAATTTTAATTATAAATCTTAGTGACTTTCAATAGTAATCATTATAAAAAATCATATGCATAATTTCAATTAAAATATCATTACACACATCATATACATAGTTAAAATATCAAAATAATTATTGCACACATCATATACATAATTTCAATTAAATTCTTAAACATCATCAAATCATAAGTTAAAACAAACATCATCATCATAAGATAAAACATCATCATAATACTTCCACATCATGAACGAATATAGTCTACCTCTCCTTATTTAACATACATAGTTACCATGTCATCAAATGGTTACCATTATTTCTTTCCCTTTGTCATCAACAAGAAGAAAAAATGTGTATGCTACTACTTCTCTTTGCCCCTTTGTCATCATCAAAAAGAAGATAAGAATATTATTATATGATGATGCTACTTCTCTTCATTTACATTCATGTGTCAATTATACAATTACTTTGATATCACATGAAGGATATTAATATCGAAGGTAAGTTGAAGTCGTGAGAGGTCTATTGATGATAGAGTATACAAGTCATGAATACAAAGGATTCATATGAAATAAATCTCACATAATAAACATCAAGAAATCAAGATAATAATTTATTAAGATGAATCTCCTCTTTAGTAAAAAAAAAGAATTATAGGAGAACAAATAGTAAAAAATCTTGACTCGTATAAAATAAATATCAAGTTATAAATATCAAAAAGTCAAGTAAAAAATAATGATTTGCTTAGATAAATCTCTTTCATGGTCATTGGTGAAAACCAAAAAATCATAGAAGAACAAATAACAAAAGTTTCTCATTAATACAAGATAAATCTTAAGTTATAAATATTGAAAAGTCACATAAAAGATCATGATTCGTTTGGATAAATCTCTTTCTCAATCATTAGCAAAAGGAAAGAATTATAAAAGAACGAATACAAAATAAATCTCAAATCTTGAATATCGAGAAGTCAATTGAAAGATCATGGTTCGTTTGAAAAATCTCCTCTTTAGTAAAAGAAAAAATCATATGAAAAGAACCTATATAAACCTATGTAGCTACCACTCTCTTATCATGAATAAGATCAATATTACTTCAGCCATTGTGCTAAATACTTGGAGGAATCCCTACAGTATTCCAAGAGGTCGATCCCCTATAAAGATCAAACTCCAAGCTTAGAATTTGTAAGAGTTCTAATACTTGGTATCAAAGCAGCATTCCTCGGAGCTTAGCTACCCTTCTATAGTTGCCCATCATCTTCATCCATCTCCCAAGCAATTCCCATTATTGTTGTGATTATTGCTGACTCCACCATCATCACCACTGCCACAGATCACCCCTTGTTGCAAATTACATCAGGTTGTGGTATTCTACCTTACTACTACTATAATTTAATTATCTTAAACCAAAAAAATAAAAAAAAAGTGATCTTATTTCACTACATAAACTTATCATCACAAAGTTGCCATCTTTACGATGAAAGTTATGCTGTAGAATTCAACCACATACTACTGCCCTATCTTCTACATGTTTTTTACGACATCATTGGCACTCCTTATCAATGGATTTCCTTTAGGTTTTGTGCAAAAATTATTGATACAAATCACTTATCTTTTACGTCCAAACTGCTAAACCTTAGATGTAAAAATCTACCGTAGCATCTTCTCATATTCCTTGATCTCTACTGAATTTATTGCTACCATATTCTTCTAGTAAGTTTTTGACAACATTACCTTTCCCTTACCAGCAGATTCCTATTGAGTTTTACTCAAATCTTTGTCATAAATGTTGAATCCCGGATTTTGATGATGAATCAATTGATAAGTTTTATGATCTAACTTGCGTGTTAAAGAAAGTGATGCAGGATTAACTATGACGGTAAAAGGGCATTATAATCAGATGTTGGGCCAGAGTCAAGTTCGACCATCGAGCCAAGGTTCATACGATATTGTAGAGAGCTCGCCAAGAGTTCGCCGAAGGTCAATCGATGTTTGGATGATGTTATTGGGAACTCGCCGAGAGCTTACCAGAGGATTGCCGAGAACTTTATCGGGAGTTTGCCGCTAGGTTGTAGGGAGCTCACCGGGAGTTCACTAGAAGAATGTAGGGAAGTTCATCAAGAGTTCACCGATAGGTTATCGGGAGCTCACCGAGAGTTCACCGGAAGAATGTTGGAAATTCGTTGGGAGTTCACTAAAGGAAATCGAGAGCTTACTAGGGGTTTATCGGAAAGATGCTGGGAGTTTGCTGAAGAGATGATCAGACAATAAAGATTGTATTGAGTGTTATAGTTAGCATCATAATAAGAGTTAGTTTTATTAACTCAATTAAGAGATCATTAGGTCTTAATTGGGGCTGATTTGGACTCATTATAAAAGTCATTTCAGTAACCCAAGGTTAGATAAGGCACGATCTTCGAAGACACGATCTCCAAGATGACACAGTTTTCGAAGGCGTGTTAGGCGATTGAACTGCCTAGATAAGGTAGTTGAATCACTAGACACACTCCCAAATTGTGTCAGGCAGCTAAACCACCTAGAATGTAGTCTTCGAGACTAGCACATTGGGAACACTTAAAAATTAATTTTTGGCTCTGCTTTTGAAGCCATTTGGGGCCTATAAATACCTCACCCTTTCTTGCTAGTGAATGAGCAAGAATCAAGAGTGAAAAACTTATGAAAATACTGTTGTAATCCCTTGAGGGCTCCCCTCATTTCTTCTTATGTAGTTTTTGTTTAAGGGAGAGCTGAGAGAATTGTAAAGGTTATCTCCTAAAACTGTAATAGGATAATAGCGCTGTAAGAGAGGTGTTTGATCTTTGCCCATTAAAAAAGATCAGGAGTGGAAGCCGATGACCTTAAGTGAAGAGGAATCAGGAATGGACATAAGTCAAGGGGACCGAACCACTATAAAATCGATTTGCTTCCTCTTATTTACTCTTTATGTTCATTGCTTAATTGTCTATTACCTTTGCTTGCACTCTTATAAATATCTCTACATTTAAATGCATCTTTATGCTTAAAAACATTTTTGATATGATTTTTATTAAGTGAATATTTAAATCAATGTGAAATTTCTATAAGCACTAACTCATACTGACCCCCCTCTTAGTGTCGCTTTGATCCTAACAATTGGTATCAGTGCCATGTTTCTCTCTAATTGGCTTAAAATCTAAAAGAGATAGCTTTTGTTGGCAATCAAGAGGGACTTTCTATTATATGTCCTCCTATGTTCAATGAGACAGACTACACATCATGAAAAATTCGAATGCGCATCTTTTTTATTTCGATAGATTTTGATTTATGCTGTATTGTTGAAAAAAGTTTTCAAAAGTAACACCTTCCAAATGACAGGAAGGAATTGGAACTAAAGAGAACACATGACTCCTCGAGTGAAATCTCGAATGATGTGAACTTTTGACATTTGACAAATGAACTAGATAAATTAATCAATATGAATCATAAAAATAATTTAAAGATGGACAAAACTTCTTGCTATGAACGCAAGAAGCCGATGAGGTAATTAACTCACCTGATGAAGAACACAATCAGGAAGAAATGGAAGATCTCGCGCTCATAGCCCACCACGATGAGGTAAGTAACTCACCCGAAAGCTCTTTTACTTTTAATAAGTTATTACTTTCTTTTCATGAGCTTTATGATGAATTTAGAAAGATTAGCAAATACTATAAATTACTTAAAGTAGAGCATGCATCATTAGTTATCAAACTTGATGAAATGCATGAAGTAGCACCATCACACAATACATGTACCAAACATGAAACCTTGCATGATACTTTACCATTACACAATTTTTGCTCTAAATGTGAAACACTAGATAGTGTTAAAGAAAAAAATATCATGCTTAAGACTATATTAAAAAAATTTAAAATTAGGAATAAATATCTAAATATGATCATTGTCAATAAGGGTCATATTAATAGAAGAAATGACATAGACTTTGTTGGTAATATTCAACAAATGCCAACTATTTTTGTTAAAGGACCTACCTTATGAAAATTAAATATAATTTTTGTAGTAGATTACGGCATATGGCTTACAAATGTTCATTCAAAAGTTATAGTTCTCACAAATTAATTTAGGTTCCTTAGGGAAAAATAAAAAACCAAAAACCATTAGATAAGAAAGATAAATTTCTTCATATAGGTCATAATTAAAATGGGTACCTAAATCTTTCTTATAGGTTTGTCACCAAACTAAGGCTAGAAGTAAAATGGAATGATATCTTGTGGATGCTCAAGCCATTTAACTTGAGATCTAACTTACTTATTAAGCTTCCTAGCTAAAATGTAAAAAATAAGAAAAATCATTTGAATTAAGATGTTTGAAGCTTAATAACCTTATTTCTATTATAACAAATTTTTTATTAAAAATAGTTATCATTATACAATTAATCTTGATGATGCATATCTAGAACATATAGGTATGAAAAAGAACTAGAACCCAAAGAACTATTGTTATTGAAAAATATGTTGAAATTTACAAATGAGATTTTGATGATGATTGAATAATAAGTTTAAAATCATTAGTTTGAATATTTGGAAAGGCTATTGTTGAATGCCCTAAGTGTTATGAATGATTGATGGTTGAATAGTTGTATAATTTGAATGTTATATTAGATAGACTTGAAATAAATAAAAAATTTTGAAATAAGTTTGTCAACTCATTTCACTATGTAAAGAGTTAGACTCATTTACATGTTGGAATTGAGATTGATTAAATTTTTGCTTTGAAGATGTTTTATCATTTTGATGTATTATTGTAATGGCCTTGATAATGTTAAAAAAATAACTTTAAATATGGGTTGTATAATTAAATGAATATTATTGAATGATAGAATTTGAGCATAGAACATTATAAAAAAGGAAAGAAAAATCAAGCTTCATTGTCTAGTATTTTTAAAAATTAAAAATATATTTAATGAGAATGAAATGAACATGGTAACTCACTCTAAAAATAATTGGAATTAGAATAAATCAAAGTTTTTGTTTGAAAATATTTTATGATTTCTGTTGGCAATGATACTTGATTTTTAGTTTTAAAAGGTTAAAAATGTTTTACTTATTTTAATGATCTTGATGATTTCTTTTTAGATGAAACTAGAATTTAAATGACAATCAATGCATGGATTTGGCATAAAAGGTGAAGGAACTTTTGTATGAAACAAATCACATGGATTGAAATAACTAAAAAGAGGAAAGGTTTTTCTTTGAAAATTTCTAAATCAAGTTTTTAGTAAGAGATAAAGTGTTATGATTATTGTTGAATCTTTTGAACTACAAAAGTGATTTTGATAATTGAAATTTGAATGAGATTTTTTTGGATAAATCATGAACTTTCTCATGATTTTTAACTTGTGACATCTTATATGGAAATCATTTTTTTACTTCTATAATTTTTTTTTTACCAAAGAGGAGACTTGATCTTATAACTTGATATTTTCATTAAGAGCTATGATCTTGATAACTTGAAATTTTTTATATATAAATCAAAATTATTTTTCTTCTCTCCTATGCAACGTACCATAAAAAGGGTCTTATCATGATCTTGACATCTTGAAAATTATAATTTAAGAACTTTATATATATCGAGATTGTTCACTAGGACTTTTTTTTTTCATTAAAGATCAATTGGAACCCTCCACCAATCGATCTTTATCTTCTGGCCACCAATCCCTACCAAACCAGTTGTTACCATTAATAGTAACCCTAGGCCACCCCTCTAACCCTAAACTTCTATCACCAAATCTCCCTTACAGCCTCTACAATAGCCCCAAACAACAACATCGACAACACCCACATCGATGAAAAAATTATGTTGCACTACCTTCGGTACTACTTAATGCTTCGACACCCAATCCCTACCAAACCGGTTGGTGCCATCAATAGCAACCCTAAACCATTGCCATTATAACCCTTATATGACCTCTATAGCAACTCCAAACCATAGCCCCAACAACAACAAAAAACAATAACATATCAGCCATAAACTGTAGCCATCTACCCTTGATCCACCACCTCTTTTGGCTACCAATCCACCCAACCGGTTCATGCCATTGACCCAATAGTAGGAGAAGGATCTTGGCACTATAGATTTTGAGTCTTATGCCATGGCATCAGTAGATTTAATCGGTGCCAAGTTGGAGGCGTTTGAGACACGTATGGAGGATAGACTACGCTCTCTCTTCACAGAATTTAGATTGGGACGATCACTAAGCCTAATGAGATTCTAGTAAGGCGAGAGACCAGATCATAAAGAGAACCCTCTAGAGAAGGAAGAACACAAGATAGATCTAGCACCTACACTTCCCTCAATGGGAAGATGGAGACCCGACAGGATGGTTTTCATATGCGAAACGCTACTTCCATTATCACCGGACATCAGAGGCTTCTATGGTGGACATCGTTGCCATCCACCTTGAAAGAGATGCCATACAGTGGTATGATTATTTTGACTACACCCACGGAGTCCCAACATGAAGGGAATTCAAGAGCGGGCTACTGATCCGCTTTAGACCGATGGAGTACAAGAACACGAACGACCAACTCATGAAAATTCGCCAAACCTCAATTGTGCAAGAATATCAAACCAAGAGCATCTTTCAAATCAAACTCAAGATTGGTATGAAAAGTAGTTGCTAGGGATGTTTATTGAAGGATTAAAACTGGAGATCAGATGCGAAGTCAAGGCATGACAACCATATACATTAAGGGTTGCCATCTCCTTCACTCGCATCCATGAGGAATGACTGAACAACAATGCCCGAAGGACCAAGATCATGAATCAACTAGCAACCATCAAGCCTTCATCCTCCCCTACTGCCAACTAAATCTTATAGCTCAAGGAACTTACCCAAGAAGAACTCTACGATAGATCTGCAAAGGGCTTATGTTGGCATTATAACGAACTTTCGAGCCGCAACCATCGTTGCAAAAAGGGGAAGCTTCTTAAGATAGAACATATTAAAGAACCAGAATGAGAAGAGGAGAACCTCGAACATGAGGAGGAGAACATGATGGAGGACCTACAGCCAGTCGATTGCACTACTCATGCTCTAGCTAGCTATGCGAACCCGTAAACAATGAAAGTTGTATAATTCCTTAAACAGTAGCCCATCACCATCCCCAGCGAGACCAGGAGCACCAACAACTTTATGAACAACAAGGTTGCTACCCGATTGATGCTCCAAAATGGAGATTGTAGAAGGTTTGATGTTAAGGTAGCTGATGGCCAAATTT
The DNA here is from genome assembly GCA_021527575.1 of Ensete glaucum. NCBI lineage: Eukaryota > Viridiplantae > Streptophyta > Magnoliopsida > Zingiberales > Musaceae > Ensete > Ensete glaucum. The sequence continues at coordinate 49,833,724 of CM038551.1, forward strand.
TGAAGTGCGATCAAAGATGTCCACACGTGAAATTATTACTATAGGACCAAGAGATAATTGTTGATTTCTTCCTCCTACTCGATGATTATGAGGCCATGCTCGACATCGAATGGTTGACTATGTTAGGTGATGTTTCCTATAATTCAAAATTAATTATAAAATTTTTCATCAAAGGGAAACAGGTAATCCTATGCTGGAAATGCAGGAGAGACGTGACGACGGTTTCAATACAACGAATGGAGAAAGACTTGTACAAAGTTTACAATGACTTCCTAATGCAACTCCAGCTATAAAATATGAGGGAGCCAACAAAAATTGAAGACTTAAACCTTCTCCAATTGCTTGATGAATTTTTAGACATTTTTGCTTAACTGCGTAGCCTATCCCCTACCCGACAGCATGACCACCGAATTTTGATTCTTCCGGGCAAACCACTAACAAACACTCAGCTATATCATTATCTTCACATTTAAAAAACTAAAATAGAGAGGATTGTTAATGAGATGCTTGAAACATGGGTCATTCGGCCAAGTTGCTGACCCTACTCTCCGTCGGTGCTCCTAGTATGAAAGAAAGACTTGTTACTACTAAAGATCAACCATATGGCAGTGCATGCCAAGAAGAAATGGCCTCCCAACAAACTTCAAAATGAAGAAAATATGAAGATCAAGCTTTCCTACACTTCCAGCCCTACCAGCAAGAAATTCGAACCTTAAGTGGGAGAGTCTCCCCATTACTTTGGACCTTATAAAATTGGGGATCACATTAGAATCATGACCTATGGATCAAATTTATGCCCTAATTCAAATCATAACTGATCCTCCAAGAATCTTACCATAAATGAAAGATTAGAGAGGATGACTTAGCCTAGATCCATCCACTCGACACCCAAGTTGATAAGGAGGCCAAGTTCCAATTGGAGATTGCATGGCATCGCAGGATCATGATGCATCACCATCCATATATAACCACTGATGAAGAGATACAAGACAAAGTTGAACTGTGGGATCATGATATGTCTGCCTCAAATGTAACAAGGAAGCCTTATGACAAGCTGCAAACTCAAACTCAGAGATCATGGAGCCTCAGCCTCGAGGACAAAACTGATTTGAAGAGGGTGAGTCTGTTAGGACCCTTGTTAAGTCGGGTCCTAGTCGATTGAGTTGAGTCCTTAGATTAGACCTTATTGGCCAACCTAGACCTAATATTAGGTCGACTAGGAGGTGATTTGAGTCCATTATAATAAATCAGCCCAAATCCTAGTGAGGCTAGGATTCGACTGAACTGGAGTCTAGTTATGAGTCGGAGTTTGATACGGGTTAGAGTCAACTGAGTCATAATTGTAATTAACCCTAATTGGCTACCCACCTTAGAGGTTGAGTTCCTTCTAGGGTTAGAAATGAGGAGTTTCAGTTAGTTTGGGACTCTCTCTAGGAGGAGTCCTCATGGAGTGGGGCTCTCCTAAGGAGAAGTCCTTACAAGATGGGAGTCTCTTAGCCGCCTCCTCCTCTTAAGAGAGGCTGGCTAGGGCAAGAGGGGAACAGTCCCACTTAGCTAGGACTCTCTTCAAGGTTGAGTATGAGTCTCCTATAGTCACCAGCCACTTAGTTGGCTAGGGGTTAGGAGTTGAGAGGAAGAGGAGTCTTTCAAGAGTAGGAGTTCTATTATAAGTTAGGGTTTTGAGTTCTTATATAAACTCATGTATCCACCACTCTTTTATCATGAATAAGATCAATACTTCTTCAGTCATTGTGCCGAATACCTTAGAGGAGGGAACCCCTAAAGTGCTCTAGGAGGCTGATCCCCTATAGAGATCAAACCTCAAGCCTAGAATCTACAAGGGTTCTAACAGAAGTGACAACCCCTGCATGGTTCCAATTTCTCAGGGAGGACCCAAGGACCCACAACAAATATTGGCATTGCAATTGAAGAAGGGGGTATGAAAAGGTAAATTACCTTTCGTGACTATTGTAAAACTAGAGCCACTAGATGGGGAGGTCATTCATGAACTTGCTACGATGGCCCTTCCCAATTATCAATATGGTAGTCAATGTCTCTTACATGTTGCAACTATCAGTATGACTCAAAATTCACAATGTCTTTCATACAAGTAACTTGAAAGCCTAACACCAGATCCGCAAGATGCTTCATAAAGTATTTCAACTCAACTAGCACCCACTAGAGTCTCCTACGAGAAGCAAGTTAGAACTATTCTGGTGGATTGTAAGATAAAGCTACCCATCGGAGCAGAGCAAACCGAATACTTGATGAAGTAGCGAAAGCTTCCATGAATAAAAGCTAGTTGGAAGCCTAAAGATGCCCTACGATATGAAGAAGTCATCATCAAAACCTACCAATAAGCATCAACGAGGGGTACAATAGTTTAAGTAAGGGAGAATATCACAAATGGTCATTGCGCACCCATAACATCTTCACTCAACAAATTATTCATTGGTTTTACATGCTTGTACAAATATTTAGAAACCTATTTTGCTTTTATTTTATGTAGTTTTGCCTGAGAAATGTAAGCAAAAAATATTTGGTAATGTTGCAGTGTAATTGCTCACCGCACTAGGATAAAACTACCCAAAACAGCTCCATTTTCATGTGCCATGACTTAATTTTTGCAGATCATGGTACGGTGCGAAACGTTAGCCATCTTAAACCACTGGAACCCCGTAAGTGGCATAGCGCTAGATGGGGCTTCAGTATATTGTTGGGCATTGAATATTTTTCATAAGTTGAGCTTATCTTCATGTCCGACACCTAGTGAACCATTGTTTCTAGACTTATGATTGTTCGTTCAATCTTTTAAAGTCTATGTTTACTCCGTTCTCTCTTTTTTGTCTTGCACTTAAGGTGTTTATTTAATTACTTATAAAAGCTTCCCTCTTCACGAGACGTCAGGATTTGTCCATCCCTCGCTTTCAAACTAATCAACCTTTTCTTTTACAGGTCCTCCATGACTGACCCATTGCAGATGAATAACGCATGGGAGTTTCATGATTTAAGCAATCCTAGCTAAGTTCAAGACATTGGCGTAAGGGTGCTTTAGACTTAGGCAATTCCAACTAAGTTCGTAACTTTGACGCAAGGGTGCTACATGACTTAGGCAAATTCAACTAAGTCTATAATATTATGTCGGGATACGATTTCTCCTTATAACGATGGAAAGTCATGTGGGTCAATCTAATTGCCTTACGCTTATTGACTTAATATTATCTTAGGAGGGAATTTTTTTTTGTTTCTAATATGATGTCTCACATATATAAAGTATATATACTTATCTAGTAGGTTTATAGCAATCACATGCACAACCACACAAGATGATCATGAACCATAATCTAATATAATCAAGCCCGAGCTAGTAGGTCCAATCACTTACATCATGATATATGTATGCATCGGCGCATCTCCATGCCCGATGATCATCCATTTTATCGTCATTGGATCTACCAGCACCTCGGTGCATCTCCACACGTCATGGTCATCCAGATTGACCTCGAGGGTCCCGTTGTCACCTCTAGGCTTCTATTGCATCACTTTATATAATTATAATATAATTACAAGAATACAAACACGACAATAAATAAGAAAAATGGAGGTTCGTAGGCCCCGATAATAATAATCACATACACAGATCACACGATTCATGATCATCCTCCCATATCATGCATCATATATATACATTATCATGTAGGAGTATTAGATAGATCATAATAATAGTTAATTAAACCTTTTAATTAATTAATATTTTTGAATTTTAGGATATACGAGGAATTTTTTGATTTATGAAGGGTATTTATGGAAATTAGATAAAAGGATAAAACTTAAAATTTTTGTAATTCAGAAGGGTAGAATTATTCTTTTTACCTAAAATGCCTTAATTTCCCTTGCACTGGTCGTAAGCAACCCTCAGCCAACTTGTTAGGCAACAATAGTTATTGCCCCTTTTTCCTTCTTTTGCATCAACAACTTTGACATAAAAAATCGCTCTAAAGCATCGGTACCCGAACTAAAGCTCTATTTTCCTTTTAATTGCCTATTAGATATTAGATCTCTATCCAATGAAACAGAAGCTTATTAGATATCTCATATCTAATTCTTTATTCATCACAACATCCACCATTTATGTGTGACCTTTTAGGCTCAATACTATGCTAGCCATGAATTACACCTGTCAGAACTCCTTCTAACTCAGAACTATTTCTGACTCGGTGAATTATTATCCTATAAAATTCACTCAATTTATTGACTATAGACATACTAGGCTACTACGCCATAGTCCCTAGACGGTACAGGGGATCTAATCTATTGGACCTATTTGTCCTTAGTTACTATGTATTTATAGTCCCTTATCTATCTAATATCCCGAATTATCAAGCCTCATATGAAATCTATCTGAGACTTTCTTTAATCAGATTCTCCTAAAGAACTCTCTCAATCCGAACAACTTGGCCAAGGATTTGCTTGAGTAAGAACACATTAGATATTTCTCTTATAATACCAAGAGTGGATGATCCTCTATTGATATACAATTTCCTTAATAAGGTTGGCTATCATTCTCAATAACCGGTTATACTAGATCTGAAATTTCTAAACTCATAGTCTAATAACAAAGAATGGAGTACTCAAACAATACATCTTTGGTGTCTCAAGCCTAAGGACTAAATACATAATTAGGACTACAGAATCATTGACTAACAATCAGGTATCATTAACCATCCAACATTTAGTAAATGGATCAATCAATAAATTCATTCTCTAATGAGCACTTGTACTGTACCCTTAGTGTCCCCACACAAGCGGTTATGAGATCAATCGCCTCCATCATATGGACGGGTATACAACACACTAGAATGTCTGATTATCTCGATGTCTGATAGAACCCCAGAAGGAGCTCTATAGATTTTGACTATTGAGGGGGATCAACCCTTGGATCAAGAGGGGAGGCGGCTACATCTTTAAATAAGGATCAAAACTCTAGCCTAAGGGGATGTTTATCTAAGTAAAATTATCTCTTTGCCCCTCCTATAACTGGCCGGCCTTAATAGGAATAAGGGGCGCGGCTAGGTTGGCTCTATAGTTGACCTAAGCAAGGGGAAACCCTGGCCGACTAGCCTAGTAAGGGAGGCGACAGTTGCTAAGCCCTAAGGGCTAATCTAAACCCTAGCCATACTCCTTTATACAATAGGAGTGGCTTTATTATAATCGGGCAGGGTTTTTTATTGACTAGTGCTGAGATGATTAAGACTCAACCCTATTGGAGTCCTATCAAGTCCACCCTACTGGAGTCCTATCAAGTCCACCCTCTTTAAATCAACCTTGTCCTCAAGGTTGAGGGTCCATAAGCTCTAAAAACTAGATCTTTAACTCCTCATGTGACTCCCATGTTATATCTTCGAATGGTAAGTTGTCCACTTTACAGGTACTTCGATTAAAGGGCATCGTCGGTGCATCACAATCCTCCGATCAAGTATAGCTTCAAGTTAGGCTTTGATTTCGCCATCATTGGTGGTGCTCGGTAGCTGAGTCTGGGCCTTCTCATGTTCTCCCAACTTTAGCTTCAATAAGGATACATGAAATACAGGATATATCTTAGCGTCATCTGAAAGCTTTAATTTGTATGTCATGGCCCCAACACGCTCTAAGATCTAGTATGATATATAAAATCATGGAGACAGCTTCATTGATGCTCTTGCGTTGATTGATAGTTGCTTATATGGTTGGATCCGAAGGTAGACCCAATCTCTCACTACGAATTCTCGCTCACTCTGGTGGTTGTCTATTTGTTGCTTCATACAGGCTTGAATGACATTGAAGTTGTCTTTTAGCAACTGCAGTAGTTTGTCCCTGTTAATCAAATTTTGATCGACCCGATCTACTTTGGCTGAACCAAGCCCATATCTGGGAATTACAGGGGCCGGTCAACCATATAATTCCTCATAAGAGAAACATTTAGTTGATGAATGAAATGTCATGTTATACCACTATTCAACCCAAGGAAGCCACCTAGTCCACTCTTTGGGCCGATCACTGGCGAAGCACCATAGGTATGTCTCGAGGCATCTGTTCACCACTTATATTTGGCCATCTGTCTGGGGATGATAAGTTATGCTCATCTTCAACTAGGTGCCCTGTAGATGAAAGAGCTTTATCTAAAATTTATTGTGAAGACCCTGTCATGGTCGCTCACAATCAACCTTGACATCCCATGTAGTTTTACTATATGTTCCACAAAAAGTTGAGCAATACTAGTAGTATAGGGATGTTTCACAGTGCAAAAGTTAGCATACTTGGTTAGGCGATCTACCATCACAAAGATCATGCTTTTACCTTGGGATAATGGCAGCCCCTCAATGAAATCCATAGAAATGTCGGTCTATGCTGAGTCCGGTATGAGTAGTGGCTGTAGTTTCCTCGGACTTGCCATTGTTTCGCCTTTCTGCTACTGACATACATCACATTTGGATATATAATCATAAATTAATTTTTTCATGCCCTTTCAAAAGAAGTTTTGCTTCACCCTTTTGTAAGTTCTCAGAAATCCAGAGTGCCCTATTGAGGGTGAAGAATGCATCTCGTGCAAAATAATTTAAATGTAAGGGGAAGAAGGAACAATAATAATTCGATCTTTGTAGCGCAAGTCCTTCGAATCCCACGACTAGTGACCCGTAGACCCCATGTCCTTCTTCAACTTTTCTATGATGGTTTAGACTTCTGGATCATTCTTCCATTCCTCCCTAATGTTGTCAAGAAAGTCGGTGGAGGGAAGAGAGATGACTGAAATTTTGACTTGTCCCGGTAGCTAAGATAGGGCATCTGTAACAATATTCTCTTTTCCTTTTCAGTAATTAATTTCATAATCAAAGCCAAGGAGTTTAGTTACCCATCTTTGCTACTCCGGAGAGGATATTTTCTGCTCCAAAAAATATTTAAGGTTTTGGTGGTCGATCTTAATCTGGAAGCACCGACCGATCAAGTAGGGTCTCTACTTGGTGACAGCGTATACGATGGCAATATTTCTTTATCATACATGGGCATTTTAAGATGTGAAGGAGATAAAGCTTTGTTTGTATAGGCAAGGGGTCAGCCATCTTACATTAGAACCCTAGCCATACTCCTTTATAAGATAGGAGTGGATTTACTACAATCTAGTAAGGTTTTTTATTGACTAGTACTGAGATGATTAGAACTCAACCCTGCTGGAGTCCTATCAATGTCCCTCTTGAGTAACCTATGACTGGGATTATTTAGGATTTATGTTTAAAGGTAAATCAATCTCATTATCGTGATCTAATCATGATTTTATTCTTATTGTACATATCCAAGGACATCATAATATATATCCAATAGACAATATATAATGTGAGAAAATATCAATATCAATAATATGTAAAAAGATTATTACAGCATGTCACACGTGTCATTACTCATGTGATTTGTTTGCAAAGCACCTATAATTAGCAGGAAATATAGCAGCTCATGGGATGACTAGCGGCTATCAACGATTCTTATTCTAGCTGGAGACAAATATCTTCCTTTCTTCAAGCACTAAAGAATCCCACCAGCTTTGTCTAGATTGCAGAATGACAATAAACTCTTAAAAGACTGAAGCGTCACCTTCTAGACTACCATAGCTCACTTTGCCTATTCCATGAGAAGCCCTCAGCCTATACTTATCAAGCACTAAGTATGCTGTCAGTTCAGTTCTGCTATGAGAAGACGTGGGAGCACAATAACCCATCGACTATACAAGCCATGTACTGAACAAGCCTAAAAGTCGGTACCCCACTATTGAAAGGCTAGCATTAATACTGATTCTTATCGCAATAAAGCTATGCCCATACTTCCAAGTGCACTAGGTACATGTGGTCATTGACCAACCGCTATACAGAATCATCTTAAAGTTTGATGTAGCCAAATGTATGTTAAAATGGTCAGTTAAACTGAGGGAATTTGACATTCGCTACGTCCCAAGGACTACTATCAAAGCTTAGGCCCTAGCTAACTTCATATCAAACTGACGCCATCCTCAAAAGGCAAAGAAAATGCATTGACCCCCTCAACCTGGACCATGTTAATCAATGGGTAGGCCACAATGGAAAGAGGAGGCATCGGCCTCATCCTCAAAAAGACTGAAGGGCCAACCCTATGAACATGCCCTATGATTCAAGTCCCTTCTCTCTAGACTATGGCTCATGCTATAACTCCATGTATTAGAGCTTGACGTGTTTAGTGACTCATAGTTAGTGGTGAACAGATCAACAGGGAATACAAGGCCTAGGACAAAACCATGGGCAGATACTTGACAAAGGTACACTGACTCACCACCCACTTTCATTGGTTTGTCATATAAAGAGTCCCTCGGACTGGCAACACACAAGTAGACACTCTAGCCAAGCTAGCTTCCGCCTATCCTGTAATAAAAAATTGCCCAATGGTGGAAACCCTAACAACCAGAACCATAAAAAAGAATGATATATGCAACTTGGAGATAAAAAATAGCTAGATGGACAAATTCCTACATTACCAATAGGATGGGGCACTCCTTGATGACCCCATCATGGCACGAAGGTTAAGGTGCATCCAGGCCCGATACTACATCCTGAATGGGCAACTATACCAATGGGTGTATAGCCAACCCCTCCTGCAATGCACCCTAGCCTTCAAAGTGCTTTGACAATGATATTAGCCCACCATGCAAAAGGATGTTGCGACCTATGTGCAGAAGTACCAGAATGCCAGAGGCACTCATGGATCCAACACTAACCTACGACCCCACTAAGCCTCATTAACATGGCCTAGCTATTTGCGCAATGGGGAAGAGATCTCTTGGCCCCTTTCCCCTTACATTCGACCAATGTTGATTCCTCATCGTCGACATGAACTACTTCACCAAGTAGGTCAAAGTCAAGGCTCTCGCCTCAATTTCCAAATGGCAAGTGGAAGGGTTCATGAGGAAGAATATCATCACTAGTTATGAGATCCCAAAAGCTCTTATCATAGACAATAGGACACATTTTAATAATTTAACGTTCAAATAATTCTTTCGATTCTATGGGATCTAGCTAAAGTTCAGCTCGGTGGCACATCCACAAACCAATAGACTAGCTGAGGTTACCAATAGATCCATCCTTGAAGGACTGAACAGCTGGGTTATTGGTGCTAAAGGATCACGGCTCGATGAGCTTCCCAGTGTCCTATGGGCCTATGGCATAGAGGCAGTCCTCCCACCTAAAGTCATTTTCCTAAACCCTTGGATAGAGGCGTTCGATGAAGCCACTTCAAACAAGGGGCTACAAGCTCGACTAGACTTGGTTGAAGAAAAAGTGCCAAGGTGCACCTTCGTGCACTCAGGTACAAACATAAGATCACCAAACTTATAACTAATGAGCTTGACCATTGCCAATTGAGACTGAACTATTGGCATAAAAACTATAATTATATAAACTATTATATGAAAAAAACTATTATGTCAGGATTGAAATCAAATAATACTAGATCTGTTTATGATGCATACCTTTAGATGTCATCTGATTGAGATCAAATTAAATCTTCAAGAGCACCGCCAGTCGGATCTGAATAACGTTAAGGTATCGATCTGCAAGAGGAACTAGAATATATCTAGACCCATTCTCCTCTCTTCCTATCCTTTCACAGGACCACCTTAATTGATGGTTTTGAGAGATCAAGAGGATAACCATAATCTCTTTATCTAGATCAAGAGGATAACTGTAATCTCTTGATCTATTCACCCCTTTGAGATTTTATGCCTTTCCATGCCATACTATGGGTTTATAGTAGGTCATATCTATTTATAGGTGAGAACAGAGGGTCTAGGGTAAGTTATTAGGAGAGTTCCTTCCATCAATGGCATCCCCTAAAATATCCCAACATAATATAGACTTTATTTAATATTAGCTAATATCTTTTATCAAAATCCAAATAATCCATAATATATCTTATTCAATTAATAAAGGTCACAAAATCTTACATTCTCCCACTTGGCCCATTAATTGATAAGATATAAAAGATATCCAAAATAAAAAATAAATAAAATAAATTTTTTTTGATAATAATTTTATATAATTGGATTCTAAAAATTTTGAAAAATATTTTATACATGGCCATGATTTTAAAACTAAGCCAATAAGTCCAATAAGCATAATAATACTATATTCAGTCGAATTATCAATGTGAGTCATAGCGGTTGTATATCATCAATGCCACACTTCCTTCTATATACTACAACATTGTTAGTCTTTCCTTATATAGTCTATAATGACCCCTGTAATTTATCTTGTCAAGACAATCCTATTTCTTGCATTCAACTATAACATGCATAATCATAAACACAAACAGGATAGCAGAAACAAATAACTTTAATTATGTAAAAATAAATGTCAATAATAGCATCCACTTAAACATACATCACCATATCTTTTATGGCTTCCTCACAAGCCCCATTCTAAGAACATGTTCTTTAAATATTTTACACTACAAAGCTTTAGTAAATGGATCAACAATCATCATAGTGGTGCTTAAATTTTTAATTGACACTTGTTATTTCTGGATTCTTTCTCTAACCACCAAGTACTTTATCTAAATGTGCTTGGAACCACTAGAGTACTTGTCATTCTTAAAGAAGAAAACTGCTGCAGTACTATCACAAAATATCTTCAGCGACTTGGCAATTGAGTCGACCACACCAAGTCTGAGATAAAATTTCCTAGCCATAAAGCTTGATTTGTGGCCTCAAAGCATACCACAAATTCAGCTTCCATCATAGATGATGCAATAAGTGATCGTTTTACACTTTTCCAATAAATTGCCCCACTAGCCAGCATGAACACAAATCCTGAAGTGGATTTCCTACTATCGAGGCATTTTGCAAAATCAACATCTGAATATCCCGTTACTTCAAGCTGATCTGACTTCCTATATGTGAGCATATAATCTTTTGTCCCTTGTAGATATCTCATTACTTTCTTTAAAGCTTTCCAATGTTCCATTCCTGGGTTACTCTGGTATCTACCCAGCATTGCCACTATAAAATTGATATCTGGCCTTGTACAGGTTTGAGCATACAATAGACTTCCAATTACGCACCCATAAGGAATATTCTTCATTTGATCTATTTCTAACTCATTCTTCGGGCACCGATTTTGGCTGAATTTTTCACCTCTAGTAATATGTGTATCATTGGCTTTACAAAGCTGCATATTAAATCTTTCCAAGATATGATTAATATAACCTTTCTGAGACAATCCTAACAAATCTTAAGATCTGTCCTTGAATATCTCAATGCCAATAACATAGGATGCCTCATTCATATCAACCGTCTTAAAATTCTTGTTGAGAAATATCTTGGTTTCATGCAATAAACTAAGATCACTACTGGCAAGCAATATATCATCCACATATAAGACCAATATAATAAACTTACTCCCACTAACCTTTAGATATATACACTGATCAACAATATTTTTCTTAAATCCGAAGGATGTAATGGTATCATGAAACTTTATATATCATTGTCTGGAAGCTTGTTTAAGGCCATAAATGGATTTCTTAAGTTTGCAAGCCCAACTTTCCTTTCTCTTTTCTATGAATCCTTCAGGTTGTTCCATATAGATTTTCTCATCTAAATCCCCATTCAGAAATACTATTTTCACATCCATCTGATGTAACTCAAGATCATAATGAGCTACTAATGTCATGATGATTCTCAATGAGTTATTTTGAGAAATTGGAGAGAAAGTCCCATGATAGTCAATGCCCTCTTTCTGAGAAAAACCTTTGGCCACAAGTCTGGCTTTATATCATTCGATATTATCCACTGAGTCACGTTTAGTCTTAAAGATACATTTACAACTGACCCTTTTACAATTATTAGGCAATTCAATGAGTTCCCAAACACCATTCTGGTCCATTGATTTTAACTCATCTTTTATTGCATCATACCATTTTTCAGAATCATTACTTTCTATGGCTTGTGAAAACGATAAGGGGTCTCTTTTCATTCCTATATCAAAATCTGATTCTTGTAGATATACCACATAATCATCAGAAATAGCATGTTTCCTTTTTCTTTGAGATCTTCTCAAATCTGCCAATTGTGATTGTTCTACAAGACTATCAGCGACGACATCAACATTATGTGAGAATTTATTAATGTTATTTTGTTGTTTACCCTCATCAATTCCATCATTGATTTGAGGAACAATAATTTCTCGAATAGGGGATAATATATAAGAAGAAGCCTGAATCTTCTCAATATCAAAATTAATCCTTCGAGATTTTTGACTCCCACTGATTTCACCATTTTCTAGGAATTTTGCATTACTAGATTCTACTATCCTTATATTAGAATTAGGGCAATAAAATCTGTATCCTTGGATCTTTCTGGGTAACTAATAAAATATCCAAAAATTATTCTTGGATCCAATTTCTTTTCATGTGGATTGAATACTCTTATCTCTACAGGACACCCCCAAATATGTAAATGTCTCAAACTGGGTTTCCTACCAGTCTATAACTCAAATGAAGTTGATGGAACTGATTTAATAGGAACCCTTTTCAGGATATACATTGTTATTCTAAGAGTATCACCCCACATTGACTTAGGTACAGAGGAATAACTCATAATGCTCCTAACCATATCTATAAGAGTATGATTTCGCCTTTCAGCAACACCGTTCTACTATGGCACACCTGGTAATGCATACTCAGCATAAATACCCCGTTATTCTAGGAATCTAGCAAAAGGACCAATATTATGATCAGATTCATCATATCTGCCATAAATTCACCACCCCTGTCAGATTTGATAATTTTAACTTTTCTATCTAATTGTCTCTCGACCTCATTTATGCATACTTCAAGAATGTCAACGGCTTGAGACTTTTCATGTATTAGATAAACATAGCCATATCTGGATAGGTCATCTACAAATATGATGAAATACTTTTCTCCACTAAAACAAGGAATATGGAGTGGTCCACAGATATCAGTGTGAATAATTTCAAGAAGCTCTTTATTTCTTGTGGCATTTTTTTTTGTATGCTTAGTTTGCTTTCCTTTAATACAATCTATGCAAACATCAAAATCAGTGAAGTCTAAATTTTCTAAAATATTATCCTTTACTAATCTTTCAATTTTTTTCTTAGAGATATGCCCCAAACATCTATGCCACAATATAGAAGATCTTTCATTATTAGAATTATGTTTCATTCTAATACTTGATTGCAGCTGAAGATTCAAATTAATTCTGTACAAACCATCACACAGAATTCCAGAACCAACTTTTATTGAATCATAAAATATGCTTAGTTTATCATTACCAAAAGAAACACAATATCCTAACTCATCAATTCTAGATAGAGAAATTAAATTTCTAGAAATTATAGGAATAAAACATGTCTTTCAGATCTATCAGATGACCCATCTCTAGGTATAAGCGATAAGTCCCAATTGATACTACTTTTGCTTTGAGACGATTTCCCATAATTATGAATCTTTTATGTTCTTTTGGTTTCCGGATTGAAAGAAATCCCTATATATTATTAGTAACATGAGTTGAAGCGCCAGAATCAATCCACCATGTATTAGAAGGAACTTCTGCAATGTTTGATTCAAAACATACAAAGGTTAAGTTTATCCTTTTTTTTTTGAACCATGTCCTATATTTAATGCAATCCTTCTTTACATGTCCTTTCTTGCCACAAAAGAAGCACTTTACTGTAATAGCTTTCTTTTCAATAGTTTATCTAACACTTCTAGACCCGGCAAATTTCTTATATGGATGAAGCTTCGATTTTCTTTTCTTGTTACTAACTCATTGATTAGTTGTCAGTACATTATATGAGCTTTCCTGTTTTAATCTTAATTCTTCCTGAACACATATACTAGTTAACTCATTCAAGTCCCACTTATCCTTATTTGTATTGTAGTGAATCTTAAATGGGCCAAACTAAGAAGGAAGAGAATTAAGAATGAACTGCACAAGAAAAGATTCATCAACATTCATTCCCAACGTCTTAAGTTTTGCAGCTTTGTCAGCCATATTGAGGATGTGATCTTGAATTCCTCGAGTACCATCATACTGAACTGTAGTCAGTTCTTTCATTAATATGCCAGCCAATGACTTATCAGCAGATTTAAATCTGTCTTCAATAACTTTTAAATATTCACGTGTACTAGATGCAACCGGTAATGAAGGCTTTATATTATTTGCAATTATCATCCTTATGAATATTAAACTGAGCCTATCAGATCTTTCCCAAGCCTTCATTTCATTGACTTGTTCCACAGTACTTTTATCAGTTAATTCTACGGGCTTTTCAACAAGCAATGCCAAATCAAGATCTAGTACGCCCAATGTAAATTACACGTGCTCTAACCATTCTAAATAATTTGATCCAAAGAGTACAGGAACACTAGAAGCATGAGAATGTATGGACGAGAATACCATTACAGAATATAAAATAATATTAATACTTTGAGTTTTACCAAAATATGATGAACTATTGATATCATCAATATTTAACCTTTGGGTAAAAATATTGACATATCTAGTGTTTATACAAGATCATTTATGGAAGACTGATACCATCCTTGTGGAATAGTTTTGCTACCTTTGGGTATACAATTCTAAACTGTAAGGCTATCCAAAACATTATCATCCTACCCCATCACATAATTATTTGAAATATATTATCCTTTGGGATTATCTAAATATCCTAATTATGCATATAATTTTAAATAATATTTCTTTAATATCATTGGGGACTTGTTTCTTAATGTAATTTTATAAATCATTGATCTAGGCCACTTTGGTGACTACAAGACCAATGCAGTAATATAAAATATAAATTAAATTGTCCTATGAATGACAAGACTTTAATTGTATTTCATATCCTATAAGACTACTATCCCAAGCTACTTTGGTAGCTACCGGTCATGTATAACTTAAGGAGATGAACTACAAATAATATTCATCAAGGTCATTTAAACTAATTCATGCTGAGACAATTCAATAATAGGATAACAACCATAATAATTATTGAACACTTAATCAGCAGGAAAAAACTCATATGATAACTGTAATCATAATAAACATAAATCATGCATTTATGTAAAAAATAAATATTATTTTATAATTACTAATATTTGCATGTAAATAACTGAATAAATATCCAAAAATCAATAATTGGATTTAACACATGCAATTAATAATTCATATGAGAAAAGTATAAAGAAACAATAATTTATAATTTTTTAACTAATTAATTTTATTTAATTGGAGAAGCTCATAAGTCTAATTAAATAAATTGATCAAAAATAAAATATAATCATTGAATAATAAAAAATAATCATAATTAAATTTTATTAGATTATATATTAATCAATTTTTATAATTAAGAAAATAACCAAAATTGCTCAATTTTATAATGACAGAACTGTAATTCAAATATATATATATATATATATATATATATATATAAAAGAATTACAGATTTTTTTAAGATTATAGGATTAATAAATCATAAGGGTAAAAATATAAATAATCCTATTCAGTCGAAGGGTAAAACTATAATGTCTGTGAATAGCAAAACTGTAATTTAAACAGAATGGTAAAATTATAATTTTCTAATTCAATGGTAAAACTGTAATTTTGTTAAGGAAAACTCTAGCCTCCTCATCTACCGCCATCGCTTGTGCGGCCGCTAGGCGGCTACGGCCTACGCGACCGCCAGCGCTAGCTTGTGCGGTGGCCTCCAACATGCGGTTGCGGCCTGAGCATGGCTGCGTGTCGTTGGCCGTTGGGACATGGCGGCATGCGCCGCTAGTGTGAGGACACGTGCCTCTCTTGCGGCCTGCGGTCCCTCGGCCCAGCAGTCGGCCAGAAACACGGCAATATTACTGCATCTTTAACACACAACGATAATCAAGAATCATTCGCAAGCAAATGATTAAAATTAATAGATAGAAAAATAGATCAATAAAATATTCAGATCAATGTATCGTAAACAAAAATAATAGATCTAATATTTTTTGATCTCAAAACCTAGGCTCTGATACCAATTGTTGGCATAAAAACTTTAATTATGCAAACTATTATGCGGAAAAAATTATTATACTAGGATTGAAATCAAATAATACTAGATCTGTTTACGATGCGTACCTTTAGATGCCATCTGGTTGAGACCCAATTAGATCTTCAAGAGCACCGCCAGTCGGATCTGAATAATGTCGAGGTATCGATCTGCAAGAGGAACTAGAATAGATCTAGACCCCTTCTCCTCTCTTCCTATCCTTTGGCAAGATCACCTTAATTGATGGTTTTGAGAGATCAAGAGGATAACCATAATCTCTTGATCTAGATTAAGAGGATAACTGTAATATCTTGATCTATTTACTCCTTTGCGGTTCTATGCCTTTCTGTGCCATGCCATGGGTTTATAATAGGTCCTGTCTATTTATAGGCGAGAGCAAAGGGTCTAGGGTATGTTATTAGGAGAGTTCCTTCCATCAAGGGCATCCCCTAAAATATCTCAATATAATATGAACTTTATTTAATATTAGCTAATATCTTTTATCAGAATCTAAATAATCCATAATATATCTTATTCAATTAATAAAGGCCACAAAATCTTACACAAACAACTGGTCTTGTATAAAGCCGAAGTGAGCGACCCAACCCTCTCTCGAGGAAAGATGGTGCCCCGATGGGAAAGCCCCTACAAATAACATAAAAGGTCTAGGAAGGCACCTACTACTTGGCAACTATGGAGGGAAAAACCTTACCTCGAACCTGGCATGCCAGCAACCTAAAAATATTTTATCCTTAAAACATCACCAGGATGGAAGAACAGACACACCAAGACAAAAGGGAAAGAGCTAATAAATTTCATTACTATATAGAAACAAGCTCGTAATATGAGCCTAAGGTTACATACAGAAAACAGAAAACAAAAACATTAGTTGGATAAGCAAGAAGAGCCAGACCTGGAGCTATCATCAAAGGAGATCCACCCTCAAGATGCTTCCATACCCTCGGGTCGCTATATAAAGGGCTCCTCCTACATAACCAATCCAGGATATCAAGTCTAGAAGCACTGAAGGGCTACGAGGTACTCATAGTGGTAAGAGTAATAGGACCCTAGCAGGGTTGGATCCTCCTCAATCACATAACAACTAATAAAAATCCTGAGAGATTGTAATAAACCCCACCTAGCCGCCTCCATCCTTTAAAGAAGGTTGGCTAAGGTTTTAATCTAGGGCCTTAGGGCTTCCTAATTGTGGCCCCTTTTCTAGGTAGGCCGACTAGGGTTTTAGCAGGAGTGGCTAGCTAGTTGCAGCCCCCTAAGCCGCCACCCTTTAGAGGGCAAGGATGACATTTGACTTGGGAGCAGCCTCCCTAGGGTTAGGGATTTAGAGCCCTATAAAAGTATGTAGCTTCCACTACTTTTGAATAAGCAAAGATCAATCTTCATTTAGCCTTGTGGCTGACTATAAAGGAGAGAGGAACCCCTATAGCGTTCCAGGGGTTGATCCCCCTCAAAGATCAATCTACATAGAATTCTTCTAGGGTTCTATCATCTAGTATCAAAGCAGCGATCTTGCTGCTTTTGCTGCCCTTTTTGTCGCCCACCATCAGCCAAGCAATCCCCACAATTTCTTTTGACATTGCCATCACCACCATCTCCTTACCGCAGGTCAGATCAATTTGTTGTTGTTGTCACCAATTGCATCAGAGATCTGGTATTTTTTTTTACCACCAATACCTTTTGTTGCTTCAATTTCCTATCCAAAAAACACCAAAAAGAAGTTTCCATCTATCATTTGCTATGAATTCTTTTCGTCGTAAAGCTATCATCTTTGCGAATGAAGGAACATTGTAGAAAATTTCAAACATATATTACTGCCTCTAAGCTGATCTTATTGTTATCTTTTTGGAGGAAAATTTTTATACACTTCGTAGATAATCTCGGCTTTCATGTACATTTGATCTATCATTGAATTCATTTCTGAAAATGTCCTTACATTACTGCTAGTTTTTTGTCGCTAACCACTAAATTTTTCAATAAGAATTCTGCTATTGCAACTTGCAATGTTTTTCTTATTGTCTTGTTGTCAAAATTTTTTGATTTCTTTTATCATCCTTGCTTCTATCTAACCGAGATCTTACTATCAATTTCCTCTACAAATTCATGGTTTTCTATTGAAAATTTCATCAAGAAACCATTATTTCTTTGGTGATAATTTTGCTCCCCAAGACAACACCTATTCGTTGCAAACCTCCACTGGTTCCTACGAAACCTTTGTTGTCATCAACCACAGATATAAAACCTTCTTCCTAACCTCCTGTTAGAACCATTGTAGATTCTAAGTTTGAGATGATCTCTATAGGGGATCGGCCTCCTTGGAACTCTATAGGTGTCGCTCCCTCCTTGGTATTCAAGTCATTGGCTAAAGAAAGATTGATCTATTGATGATGAAAGAGGGGAGAATACAAGGCTATTTATAGAGCTTCTAAACCCCAACTTCTAATAGGATTCCTACTTAAGACTCCTACTCCTAACAAGTCCTAACAACTCCTACTCCAACTCTAGGAAGCAACTCCTACTTCCAACAACTCCAACTCTAGGAAGCAACTCCTACTTCCAACAACTCCAACTCCAGCTCTAAGAAGCAACATCCAAACTAATCCTAATCCTATTCTAACTTAACGCCTCCTCAACGAACCCTTCTTTAACTAGGATAAGAGGTGGTTAATTAGGGTGACATATGTTTTATTCTTCTCTTAAAATATCTTCTCCCAAACTAATCCTTACCTAGCCGGCCTCCTCATTAATAGGGGTCGGCTAGATAGGATTTACATGAATGCCCTTAGGATTTACATGTTTGCCCTCTTCAATGAAACTAAATTAGGACTCTCCTAGCTAGAGTCCTAACGCCTCCATCCACTACTACCCCAAAACTCCACCAAATCGCAGCTTAAACTGCACCTAAAATAGCAACCAAACAAGCCGAAATCGCAGCCTACATCCACCAATCCACCAACCCTCTCGGTCACAAATTCTACAACCGATACATGCCCCTAACCCAGCAACAAAAGAAAGATTTTAACATTATAGATTTGGAGGCCTACACTATGGCATCTGAGGAGGCAATCAATGTTAAATTCGAAGCCTTTGAGACATGAATAGAGGATAAAATATGAACTCTCTTTGTTGAACTTAGTTTGGGCCGACCACCGAGCTCGAGGAAATCACAATAAGGAAAAAGCTTTGACCAAAAAGATGAATTCCAAGAGAGGGGAGGTTATATATCGATCCATGCTATCCACACATGAGGCTAAACTTCCCTAGATGGGAAGAAGGAGACTCGATTGGTTGGATCTCGCGTGCAGAGTGATATTTTTGACATCACAAAACCCCTGACACATCTATGGTCGAAATTACTGCTATACATCTCAAAGAGGATGCCATATAATAGTTTGATTGGTTTAAACACACTCATGGAGCCCTCTAATGGAGACAATTCAAAGAAGGACTGTTGATTCATTTCGAACCAACCGATTATGAGAATGTTGACCGACAACTAGCCAAGATTCGTCAAATCTCTACCTCTAGGAGTACTAGACTAGGTTTGAAATGTTATCTAATCAAACTCATGAAATATTCTCAATAAAAATTTCAGCCAAAAATTATGAAATTTGGGTCTATGGTGTCAAGGGAGGAAGATGAGGAAAAGAAAGTTTCAAATCTAGAAAAAATAGTAGTAAAAATCTGATAGAATTCGACAAAAGATTGCTGCATACATGCAGTTCTACCGAACAGAATTTATGTCAAAGAAATGATGAGTTCTTGATGTAAATTCTAAAGAAAAACTCAAGGAAAATATGTAAAAATCCTCAGTTCAGTGTTTGATATCAGAAAAACATTTAATAAAATTTTGGTAGAGTAACACAAGGAAAATGAGGAAAAAGGTGGAAGGCAATTTCTTCATCGTAAAATTCTAACACTGCGCAACAAAGGATTGCAACACTATAATTCCGATTTCAGAAAGAATTTTTCCTAGAGATCAATCGTAGATGGAAACTAAAATGATATATGAAATTGTGTAAAAGTTTAGGCCAAAAAGGATAAACAAAAGTTTGGTTTCATGAGGCCAACAAGCGGAAGGTAGATTCTTTGTCGTAAAATTCCAGCACTGTACAATGAAGAATTGCAGCACTATAATTCCAGTTTCAGAAGGAATTTTTTTTCAGAAATCAATTGTAGATGAAATCTAAGATGATCTATAAAATTATATAAAAATTTTGGCCAAAAGGAGCAATAATAAACCGATTTCAAGAGGCAAATAAGCGGTTAAAAATTTCTGTAGCGTTTCGCCTTCGCAATAACGATAATGTTTGCGACAGTCAAAATTTCTAGCAATGAAAGTATGGAAAAATTTTTCCTCATATAAGGTAAAGGATTTTGTAGTATTGAAGAGGTATGAGTGATATAAATATACTAGATCTCCAGATCAAACGTAGGGGCAACAATAGATTGATTTGATCTGCGGTTGGGGTGGAAGGTGGAGGCGTGTGTCACAACAATTATGGAAATTTCTTGGGAAGGTGGAGGTGACTGAGATGGCTATAGGGGTAGCAAGATTACTACTCTGATACCAGATGATAGAATCCTAAATGGAGCTATATAGATTTTAATCTTTGAAGGGGATCAACCCTTGGAACACTATAGGGGTTCCTCCCTCCTAGGGTCAGCCAACAAGGCTGAAATAGAGTTTATTCTTGTTTCTCAGAAAGAGATGGAGGCTACATGTTTATATAGGGCTCCAAACCCTAGCCCTAGGGGGGTGCTTCCTAAGTGAATTTCTCCTTTTGGCCCTCATATAGCTACCATGCATAAATAAAGGGGTTGGCGACCTAACTAGCTGCACACGCCATGCCCCTCTGTTAGAAACCCTAGTTGATCAACCTGGTGAAGGGGGCGGCGACCAAGAAGCCCTAAGGCCCCAAAATAAACCCTAGCCCTACTTCTTTATATGATAGAAGTGACTAGGTAGGGTTTTGTTACAATCTCACAGGGTTCTTATTAATTACTTCTAGGGTGATTAGAACTCAACCCTGCTTGAGTCCTATCACCCAGCTTTGAGAACAAGGTTGATTTGAAGAGGGTGTGCTTGATAGGACCCTAGTAGGGATGGGTCCTACTCAATCAAATAATAACTAATAAAAACCTTTAAAGATTATAATAAACCCCACCTAGCTGCCTCTATCTTATAAAGAAGATTGGCTAGGGTTTTAATCTAGGACCTTAGGGCTTCCTAGCCGTCACCCATTTTCTAGGTAGGTTGGGTAGGGCTTTAGCAAGGGGCGACTAGCTAGTTGCAGCCCCCTAATCTGTCGCCCCTTAGAGGGCAAGGATGGCATTTGACTTTGGAGCAGCCTCCCTAGGGTTAGGGTTTTAGAGCCCTATAAAATCATGTAGCTTTCACCACTTTTGCAGAAGGAAAGATAAATCTTCATTCAGCCTTGTGGCCAACTACATAGGAATGAGGAACCCCTGTAACATTCCAAGGGTTGATATCCTAAAGCTTAATCTGCATAAAATTCCTCTAGGGTTATATCAAAGAGTCCCTCTCTACTCTCCGACCGCCTCCTACTCTCGATCACCTGAGCGACGTTGCTACTCCACTAGAAGCTCCTTCACCTCCTAGGCCTCCATCCTAGAGGCCACTAACTTGTCAGAGCTCATTTGTAACTGGCCCTCTAGCTAACAACCCCGCTCTAAGGCCTCCTCCAAGAGGTAGCATTGGTCATCCAAGCATCGCTCAGCCTCTACCAAGCCTAGAGTCTTCCAACTATTGTCGGGCCTGTCCCAACAAGCCAACTATCTTCATGGCCTGGGCCTTAGTTGTCACAAAGCCCCTCTCCAGCTCGACCATCCTCACCATGAGGGTTGTGTTCACTTGGGATAATTGGCTCATTAGCATCCCCACATCACATGCTTGGTTGGCTAGGTAGGCCTGTGATGTAGTGGTAGTGGTGCCCAGAAAAGTAGAATCAATTTTGAGAAGACAAAAGGATCGGGAAACTTAGACCCTTTCCAAAACCTCATTGTAGTAGCATTGTTCGACCAGATCCTTCTCAATCATCGTGATGGGCTAGGACATGTTAAGAGTTCTAGGCCTATCTCCACTAGGAAGGAGCAACTCTCCACATCCTCCTCTAACGAAGAAGGGCCCCCCTAGTCCCAAAATGCTTCTCGCAACATGCTTAGGCCTTTAATGGGCCCACACTGGGATGTCCTCACCTACATAAAGAGCCGACCCTTACGATGGGATAAATCCAATGAAAGATTCCTTATACGGCTCTGGGCCAACCCTCCCCAAGGTTCTCTGAACCACTCTCGTGAGCTCGACAACTCCAAGAACAGAGGGACACCCTCCCATGGACTATAAGGATCTATATTAGCCAACAAAGAAGGTGCAGAGAGTCTTGACAGATAGCAACAAAGTAAAGCTCTAAAATCTGGTGTGATAGAACCCTAGAAGGAGCTCTATAGATTTTGACCCTTGTGAGGGATCAACCTTTGGAACGTTATAGGGGTTCCTCCCTCCTAGATTTGACACAAGACTGAAATAAAATTGATAATTGCTTGATTCAAGAGGGGGGGCAGCTACATCTTTAAATAGGGATCAAAACCCTAGCCTAAGGGGGTACTTACCTAAGTAGAATTACCCCTTTGCCCCTCCTATAGCCAACCTACCTTAATAGGAATAGGAGGTGGCTAAGTGGTTCTATAGTCGACCTAAGCAGGGGGAAACCATAGCCGACCAACCCAGTAAGGGGTGTGGCGGATACTAAACCCTAAAGGCTAATCTAAACCCTAGCCATACTCCTTTATAGGATAGGAGTGGTTTTATTACAATCTAATAGGGTTTTTATTAACTAGTACTAAGATGATTAGGACTTAACCCTGCTGGAGTCCTATTAAGTCCACCCTCTTAAGATCAGCCTTGTCCTCAAGGTTGAGGGTCCATAAACTCTGAAAACTGGATCTTCAACTCCTCATGTTACTCCCAAGCTATCATTAACTGAACTTTGGCCTCCTCATCAGCTAGGGTGT
This sequence comes from Ensete glaucum, assembly GCA_021527575.1. Classification (NCBI taxonomy): domain Eukaryota; kingdom Viridiplantae; phylum Streptophyta; class Magnoliopsida; order Zingiberales; family Musaceae; genus Ensete; species Ensete glaucum. The sequence goes on from CM038551.1 coordinate 49,856,874, forward strand.
TAGTTGGAAGGATTTGGGCTGAGTTGTCTTCTTTAAATTTTCATTTGAGGTGGGATACCTGGCGGATCAACTATAATCTTGGTCTGATGCGCGAATTTGATCTCCAGGTTAGGGCCCCAATGTGATTCTCAATTTTGCAAGGCCCAAAGAAATAGGAAGACCACTTCATCAAGGCTCAAGTTTCTTGCTGATCGGGCTGGAGGTGTAGAAAAACTCGCTCTTTAATTTTTCGTCCATTCTAAAGTTTATCGAGAGGTCGTTTCTTCTTTGCATGTGTTGACATATGGTTAGTCTTTAATGATAGCCAATCTTTCTTCTGGAATGGTGACTGCCTCCTAGTATAATTCAGGATGATGAGAGCCCAATCTACATAGATTGCAATTCTTCTAGTTTTACTCCTCTTTCGTGTCATGGATCTGTATCCAACCATATTTTAAATTTGGTAGTAATTAGTATCTCATGTAAAAACCTCATATAAAGTGTGGGGGAAGCCTCGGTGTAAATTAAGAGTCGACCATCTTATATAAGAATAGCCCCAATTCTAACTCCTGACGTATCAACCTCAATGATAAAAGTGCGACCAAAATTGGGCAGCACTAGGATCGACATCATCGTCATGGCTGCCATGAGTCATTCGAAGGCTGCAGAGGCTTTATCCGACCACAAGAAGGAGTCTTTCTTCAGTAAGAACGTGAGCAGGGCACTAATCTTCCCATAATCTTTCACAAAATTTTGGTAGTAGCCCGTGAGTCTAAGGAAACCGTGTAGTGATTGTACATTTGTAGGTCTCGACCATCCTTGCATTGCCTCGATCTTTGTTGGGTCCATCGCCACTCCATCCTCTAATATAATGTGCTCAAGATACTCCACTTTACGTTGTAAGAAGCTGTACTTTGACTGTTTAACATAAAGATTATTCTCCCGAAGAATCGTTAGAACATTTCATAAGTGCTAAAAAAGTATATCAAGCATAGGGCTATATATGAGAATATCATCAAAGAATACCAATATGAACTTACGTAGAAAACTTAGAAAGATGTCATTCATCAGGCTTTGGAAAGTAGAAGGAGCATTCGTAAGTCCGAAAGGCATTACCATAAACTCGTAGTGGCCGTTATACATGCAGAATGTAATTTTTAGAATATCTTCAGTACATACCCGAATTTGATAGTATCTGGATCGAAGATCCAATTTAGTGAAGACTCGGGCTCCTTTTAATTCGTCCAAGAGTTCATCATCTTTCTTGCGTACTAGCAACACTAGTGAGGAGTAAAGGCTACAACTCGGTCGAATCACCCCGGTATTAAGCATCTCTTTAACAATGTTCTCGATCTCGTCCTTCTACAAGTGAGGATAATGGTATAATCATAAATTTGCTAGAGGTTTGCCTGGTAAAATAGGAATGTAGTGGTCATGCCGTCGGTTAGGGGGAAGCCTATGCAGCTCCAAGAAAACATTCGCGAATTCGTTCAGGCAAAGGGCAAGCTTAGTATCTGAGTTTTGTATATTCTCCCTCATAGATGGCTGATGAATATACATTAAGAATCCACCATGTGTTTGATAGGACTCCAGTAGGGTTGAGTCCTAATCTTCCTAGAAGTAGTCAATAAAACTCTACTAAATTGTAATAAAGCCATCCTATCTCATAAAGGAGTATGGCTAGGGTTTGGATTAGCTCTTAGGGCTTAGTGGGTTGGTTGGCCAGAGTTTTCCCCTGCTTAGGTTAGCCATAGAGCCAACCTAGTCGCCCCCTGTTCCTATTAAGGTAGGTTATCTATAGGAGGGGCAAATGGATAATTTTACTTAAGTAAGCACCCCCTTAGGCTATGATTTTGATCTCTATATAATGATGTAGCCACCCCTTCTCTTGAATCAAGCAATTATCAATTTTATTTCAGCCTTGTGCCGAATCTAGGAGGGAGGAACCCCTACAACGTTCCAAGGGTTGATCCTCCTCAAGGATCAAAATCTATAGAGGTCCATCTAGGGTCTTAGCATTCGGTATCAGAGTAGCGATCTTGTTGCCCCTGTAGCCATCTCAGCCGCCTCCACCTTCCACCCCAACAGCAGACTAAATTAGTCTGCCGCTGCCATCTGCATATAATCTAGAATTCTGATATATTTTTATCATGCACACCTATTAAATACTACAAGATTTTTTACTTTATATGTTAAAGATTTTTTTTCAAATTTTATCCACTGTAAATTTTGTTTGTCGTAAACATTATCATCATTGCGAAGACAAAATGCTACAGAAATTTTTAGCCAATTATTGCTTCTTGAAACTAAACTTTTAGTCATCCTTTTTAGCTAAAACTTTTATACAATTTCATAGATTATCTTACCTTTCATCTAAGATTAATCTCATGAAAAAACTCCTTCTGAGTCTAGACTTATAGTACTATGATTCTCTATTATACAGTACTAAAATTTTATAACATAGAATTTACCTTCTGTTTATTGGCCTCTTGAAACTGAACTTTAGTTCATCCTTTTTGGCTAAAATTTTTATACAATTCTTAAGATCAAGTTGGCTTTCATCTGGATTTGATTTCATGAAAAACTCCTTCTGGAACTAGCTTTTTTATGCAATATTTGACCATTACACAATTCTGGAATTTTATGATGAAGGAATCTGCCTTTCATCTTTTGACCTATTTCCCTACTGTTATGCTGCCAAAATTTGGTCAAACTTTTTACTGGTATTAACAACATCTGAACCAAGGGTATCTATATAATTTTCTTGAACTTTCCTCTAAAATTTATGTCGAGAAGTCATCATTTCTCTGACGTAAAACTGGTTCAGCAAGATAGCACATCATAGCACTTCTTTTCACCGAATTCTATTAGATTTTAGTGTTGTTTTTTGTGGGATTTTAGACTCTCTTTTCCTCATCTCAAACTCTATTATCCTCACCAAAAACTCTTTCAAATATTACCCTAAACTGAATCTAGATAGACCCTAAATTAGCCATCTAAATCAGCCTACTTCCTTATTGATCCACTTACCTTTTTAGCCAACTTTCCTTACCGAGACACCTACCTTTGTTGCCATCTATCCCAGATCTAAAATCTATTTTCCTAACCTTCATCTACTACTATCACAGTCCTAAAACCACACCAATTTGTAGCCTAAACTCCATAAAACCACAGCCCCAAATCTACCCTAAACCACAGCCTACTTCCATCCAAATCGATTCACCTTCCAACCGGCCACTCTTTTCTCCAAAATTCTCATGCCACTAACCTAACAATAGAAAAAAGATCTCAGTATTATAGATCTAGAGGCATATACTATGGCATCATAGGAGGCTATTGATGCAAAACTTAAAGCCTTTGGAAACCACATGGAAGAGAAGATGCGATCCCTTTTCGTCGAATTTAGCATTGGCCGACTATCGAACCTGAGGAAATCACAACACAGACAAACTTTAGATCGGTGAGATGATCCTCATGCACGGAGTGCTATTTTCGATTCTACCGAACTGTTGATGCCACACGGGTGGAGATTGCTATCATCCACCTCGAGGGAGATGATATTCAGCAGTTTAATTTGTTTAAGCACACCCATGGAGGACTCTCTTGGTAGTGATTCAAGGAAGGACTACTAGACCGCTTCGGACCAACCGATTTCAACAACATCGATAGACAATTGGCAAAGATTCGTCAAACCTCTACAATACAAGAATACCAAACAAGGTTTGAGTGTTTATCTAACTAAACTGAGAATTGGTCTGAGAAACAACTTTTAGGTACTTTTATCGAGGGCCTAAAGACGTAGATCCGAGGAGAAGTAAAGGCATAGTAACCATACACTCTTATGGCACGATTTCCTTCACGTATATCTAGGAAGAACAATTGAACCACGAGGTACGAAGGACAAGGGTCACTCCCCGACCAACCATGTCGAGTCCTGCTGCCACCTCTACTACCATCCAAGCCCCTGCACTAAAATAGTTGACAAGAGACAAGCTTCACGAATGATCGATCAAGGAGTTGTGTTGTTTTAGAAGTCCTTTAACTTTCATCATCTATGGGTTGGAGTAGCCGGCCAATGCGTGCACTACATAGTCGGCCGGTTGGGACTCTTCCTTCATGGCTTCTTCATATGTTTCATTGTCCTCATCCTATACTGGTTCAATCACGAGGAGCCAACCCTTTTTGTAGCGATGTTCGTGGCTCCATGGTTCATCGCAATACCAACATAACTTCTTGGCTGATCATTTGTGAAGCTCATCTCTTGTCAACTTTCTTGGTGTAGGCCTCGGCATGGCTGGTCGAGGAGTGACCCTTGTCCTTCGTACCTTGTGGTTTAATTGTTCTTCCTGGATATACACGAAGGAAATCACCGCTAGAAGAGTATATGGTTGCCACGCCTTTACTTCTCCTCGGATCTTCAGCTTTATGCCCTCGATAAAAGTACATAAAAGTTATTTCTCAGACCAATTCTCCATTTGGTTAGATAAATGCTTAAACCTTGTTTGGTATTCTTGTATTATAGAGGTTTGACGAATCTTTGCCAATTATCCATCGATGTTATCAAAATCGGTTGGTCCGAAGCAATTTAGTAGTCCTTCCTTGAATCTCTGCCAAGAGAGTACTCCATGGGTGTGCTCAAACCAATTAAACCACTGAATAGTATCTCCCTCGAGGTGGATGGCAGCAATCTCCACCCGTATGGCGTCGGTGGTTCAGTATAATCGAAAATAGCGCTCCACGCGCGAGATCCACCTGATCAAGTCTCCTTCTTCCCATCTAGGGAAGTCAACCTTCATGCATTGATTATTAAGATTAGAGGTGATGTGACCATGGTCTTAAGGATCATCTCACCGATCTGAAGTTTCTCCATGTTGTGATTTCCTTGGGCTCGACGGTCAGCCAATGCTGAATTCGGCAAAAAGGGATCACATCTTCTCTTCCATTCAGTTTTCAAAGACTTCAAGCTTTGCATCGATAGCCTCCTCTGATGTCATAGTATATGCCTCTAGATCTATAATATTGAGATCTTTTTTCTATTGTCGGGTTAGTGGCATCGGAATTTTGGGGAAGGGGGTGGCCAGTTGGAAGGTGAATCGGTTTGGATAGAAGTAGGCTACTGTTTAGGGCAGATTTGGGGGGCTGTTTGGTTTCAGTTTAGGTAGGGTTTTGAAGGATTTTTAGTGAGGATGGCAGGGTTTTAAGATGGGGAAAAGAGAGTTCAAAATCTCACAAAAAATAGCACTCAAATCTGATAGAATTCAATAAAAAAATGTGATGCAATGTGCTATCCTGCTAAACCAATTTTACATTAGATAAACGATGACTTCTCGACATAAATTCCGAAGAAAAGTTTAAGGAAATTATACATAAACCCTTGGTTCAGATGTTATTAATACCAGTAAAATGTTTGATAAAATTTTGGCAGCATAACAATAGGGAAATAAGGCAAAAGACGAAAGGCAGATTCCTACGTTGTAAAATTCTAGAACTACATAATGGTCAAAGATTACACCAGAAAACTAGTTCGAGAAGGAGTTTTTTTCGAAAATTAAATCCAGATAAAAGCCAACTTGATCTTGAGAATTGTGTAAAAATTCTGGCCAGAAAGGAGAAGGAATAAGCTAGTTTCAAGAGGCAAAATCATGGCTAAAAATTTCTGCAGTGTTCTACATTCGTAACAACGATAATGTTTATGACAAATGAAATTTGCAGCAAATAAAATTTGAAAAAAATCTTCAACATGTAAAGTTAGGAATCTTGTAGTATTGAAGAGGTATGGATTAACCCTTGAAACGCTACAAGGGTTCCTCCCTCCTAGATTCAATATAGGCTGAAATAAAATTGATAATTGCTTGATTAAAGAGGGGGGCAATTACATCTTTAAATAGGGATCAAAACCTTAGCCTAAGGGGGTGCTTACCTAAGTAGAATTATCCCTTTGCCTATCTTATAGCCAACCTACCTTAATAGGAATATGAGGTGGCTAAGTGGCTCTATAGCCTACCTAAGCTGGGGAAACCCTAGCCGACCAACCCAGTAAGGGATGTGGTGGCTACTAAGTCATAAGGGCTATTCTAGATCCTAGCCATACTCCTTTATAAGATAGGAGTGACTTTATTATAATCTAACAAGATTTTTATTGACTAGTACTAAGATGATTAGGACTCAACCTTGCTGGAGTCCTATCATGGTGATACTAAGATGAAGCCCTGCCATATAAAGACCTCAAAATAAGCTCAACAGATGTCAGAAGTAGCTCATCATTTATAAGGCAAACACTTGTACAAATTTGTTTAAGGGCAATGCAAAATTCTACACAAGAAGTGCCCACCGCACCTCCAATCATTGCATAACAGTGGAGCTTAGAGAAGGGGCATGACTCCATAAGTAGATCAAGCCTCAAAATAGCAAAAAATCCCCTCCATAATTAAAAACTGTAAGTGATACAAATCCTAAGGATGGGAAGATGTGTTGTAACCCAGCATGCACCATGGGCGACCACCCATCGTAGTATCATGCACAATCACTAGCTAGGTTCATCCTCCTTCTTACGTGGTTGAGCCAAAACCTACCATAGTGGGTTCCTCCTCTCACTAACGTAGTCGAGCCAAAACCTATCATAGTGGGTTCATCCTCCCACTTACTCGATCGAGCTGAAACCTACCATAGTGGGTCCCTCCTCTCGCTTATGCAATCAAGCTGAAACCAACTATAGTGGGTCCATCCTCTCACTTATGTGGTCGAGCTGATACCCACCATAACGGGTCCATCCTCCTGCTTATGCGATCGAGCTAAAACCCACCACAGTTGGTCCATCCTGTTGAATCTCAGATTTTGATGATGAAATCAATTGATGGTTTGTTGATTTACCATGTGTGTTAGAGAAAGTAATGCATAATTAACTACGATAGAGAAAATGAGTTACAATCAGATGTTGGGCCAGAATCAAGTTTGGGAATTAGGTCGAGGTTCAAAAGATAAAGTGGGAGTTCGCCGGGAGTTCGTTAGGAGTTTGTCAAAGGGATCGGGAAGCTCGCTGGGAACACACCAGAAGATCGTCGGAAGAAAGCCATAAGACTCACCGGAAGATTGCCAGAGGTTGTCGGATTGTCATGGGTTAGATCAATTGCTGAACTTAATAGTCGTATATGATTGTAATCAGTGAGTCATAGTTAGTTTAGAGTCCTAATTGAATTAAATTTGGAATGAATCCAAACTAACTCAAGTGAGGCAAATCGGGTCTACTTTTGGGTTTAAGTTGAGCTCAGGTTAAGCTTATTTGACTGACCCAGGAAAGGGTTAACTGAAGGTACAAATCGAGAATAGAAAGTGTAAAAAACACTTATTAGAATCCTTACGGATTCTATGCTTGGGGTGATCTCTATAGGGGATCGGTCTCCTTGGAACTCTATAGGGGTTCCACCCTCCTTGGTACTCAAGTCATTGGCTAAAGAAAGATTGATCTATTCTTGATAAAAAGTGGATGATTACAAGGCTATTTATAGGCCTTTAATCCCTAATTCCTAAGAGGACTCCTACTTCAAGACTCCTACCTTTAATTAACTCCTAATGCATCTCTAATTCTAACTTCCAACCGGCCTAACTAGGGGTGGTTGGTTGCTTATTGTTTTCCTAACCCTTTTATAACTTAATCCATTTCTTAATTAACCCCTCTTTAACTAGGATAAGGGGTGGTTTATTAAAGTAACTTACATCTTACTCTCCCCTCAAATATCCTTCTCAACTAATCCTAACATAGCTAACCTCTTTACTTTCCTTAATAGGTGTTGGCTAGATAGGATTTATATGAATGCCCTTTAGATTTTACATGATTACCCTCTTTCATAAAACTAAATTAGGACTCCCCTAGCTAGAGTCCTGACAGATCCACCCTCTTCAAATCAGCCTTGTTCAAGCATAATCCTCCATATCGGTCCCCATCTTCAGCCAATAGAAGGTCCTCTCCATGAGAGCCATGGTTCAATGAATGCCTGGATGTTTGGCCCAAAGGGAATTGTGACACTCTTTCAAGAGTTCATGCCTTAAATTATCAGCTCACAGAACATAAACTCTGTTCCCTTTGGTGTAAATGAGTCTCTCCTAGACCCAAAATCATCGTGCCTTTTCCTCTTTAATAAGTTGTATCTGGGTTATGATAGAACCCTAGAAGGAGCTCTATAAAATTTAATCTTTGAGGGAGATCAATCCTTGGAACACTATAGGGGTTCCTCCCTCTTAGAACTCGACACAAGGCTGAAATAAGATTATTCTTACTTGATAAAAATAGATGGAGTGCTACATGCTTATATAGAGCTTAAAACCCTAGCCCTAGGGGGTGCTTCCTAAGTGAATTTACCCCCTTGCCCCTCCTATAGTTGACCTGCCTTAATAGGGATAGGCGACGGCTTAGTTGGCTACATAGTTATCTCTAGCAGATGGAAACCCTAGTCGACCAGCCTAGTAAAGGGGGGCGACGGTTACTAAGCCCTAAGGCCCCAAACTAAACCCTAGCTACACTTCTTTATAAGATAGAGGTGACTATGTGGGGTTTTTATTACAATATCATAGAGTTTTATTGACTTTACTAGGGTAAGTAGGACCTAACCCTGCTGGGGTCCTATTAAGCCCACCCTTTTTGAGTCAGCCTTATCCTTAAGGCTAAGAGTCTATGAACTCCAGAAACCAGGTTTTGAATTCCTCATAAGACTCCCATGTGGCATCTTCTAAAGGTAAGTTGTTCTAATACACTAATACTTCGGTTGCAAGGCATTAGCAACACATCACAATTCTTCGATTGAGGATGGCTTGTGGTTGGACTTTAATATCTCCATCATTTGTAGTGCTCGACAGTTGGGTGTTGGCCAATGTTCTCCCAGTTTGGGCTTTAAGCAGGATACATGGAAGATGGGGTGGAGCTTGGCGTCTTCTGGCAGCTTCAATCTATATGCCACAGCTCCAATATGCTCCGTGATTTAATAGCATCCATAGAATTACTGAGATAGTTTCATCAAGGCTCTTGTATTGATGGACAACTACTTATATGGTTGTATGTGAAGGTAGACCCAATCTCCTACCAAAAATTTCTGCTCGCTTTGATGAGTGTCGGTTTATTGCTTCACGTGGGCTTGGGTGATAGCTAGGTTGTCCTTTAGTAGCTATAGGAGCTTATCTGTGTCCATCAAATTTTTGTCAACCTGTTCTACCTTGGCTACACTAATTACATACTTTGGTACTACAGGAGGTGACCGGCCATACAATGCCTCATAAAGGGTATACTTAGTGGAGGAATGGTAAATTGTATTATACCACCATTTAGCCCAAGGAAGCCATTTTGTCCACTCTTTTGATCGATCACTGGTGAAGCACTGTAGATAAGTCTCTATGCATCTGTTCACTACCTCTGTTTAGCCATCTATTTGTGGATGATAGGCTATAATCATTTTGAGTTGGGTGCCTTGTAGTTGAAACAACTCGGTCCAAAATTTGCTTGCAAATACCCTGTCACAATCGCTCACAATTAACCTTAGTATCTCATGCAGTTTAACAATATTTTCAACAAAGAGTTTGGCAATACTAGTAGCAGTATAAGGGTGTTTTACAACTCAGAAATGGGCATACCTCGTTAAGCGATCTACTACCATAAAGATCATACTTTTATCTTGAGATGATGGCAATGAAGTCCGCAAAGGGGTCGGTCCATGTTGAGTCCAGTATAGGTAGTAGTTGTAGTTTTCCCAGACTGACCATTGTTTCACCCATTATGCTATTGGCACACATCATATTTAGCCACATAATCATAAATATATTTCTTCATGCCTCTCCAATAGAAGTTTTGTTTCACCCTCTTGTATGTTCTCAGGAAGCCAGAGTGCCCTATTGAAGGTGAAGAGTGTAATTCATGTATAATAGTCATGAGGCAAGGAGAAGAGAGAACAATCACAATACAGCCCTTGTAGCGTAGGTTTCTCAAATCCCAAGTGTAATGGCCAATGACTCCCGCATCCTTCTCTAATTTTTCTATGATACCTCAGGTCTCTAGGTTCTTCTTCCAATCTTCCCTAATGTCCTCAAGGATGTTGGTGGAAGGAAAAAAGACGATTGAAATTTCGGCTTGCTTTGGTAGCTGTGATAGTGCATCTGCAACAACATTTTCTTTCCCCTTTCGATTGATAATTTTATAATTGAAACCAAGGAGTTTAGTTACCCATCTTTGCTACTCTAGGGATGATAATTTCTATTCCAAGAAGTATTTGAGACTCCGGTGGTTTGTCTTTATTTGGAATCGTCGACCAATCAGGTATGGTTTTTATTTCGTGATAGCGTGTATGATCACAAGCATAGACATTTTATGATGAGAGGGAGACAAAGCCTCATTAGTATAGGGAAGGGGTTGGCCATCTTACATTAGGACAGCTCCAATTCCAACCCTGGATGTGTCAACCTCGATCACGAAGAGTCAACTAAAATCAGGCAGCGCTAGAACCGACATCATCGTCATGGCTGCCTTGAGTTGTCGAAGGGTGTGGAAGCTTTGTCCGACCACTGGAAGGAGTCTTTTTTCAGTGAGGAAGTGAGTGGGGCACTGATCTTGCTATAGTCTTTCATGAACTTTCGATAGTAGCCCGTAAGTTCAAGGAAACCGTGCAGCGATTTTATGTTCATAGGTCTCAGCCATCCTTGCGTTGCTTTGATCTTTGCTAGGTCTACTGCCACTCTATCTTCTAATATAAAGTGCCCAAGGTACTCTAATTTCCACTATAAGAAGTTGCACTTTGATTGTTTAACGTAGAGGGTATTTTCTCAAAAAAATATTAGAATAATTCGTAAGTGTTAAAAATGTATATCAAGTGTAGGGCTGTAAATGAGAATGTCATCAAAGAATACCAGCATAAATTTATGTAAAAACCTCTGAAAAATATCATTCATCAAGCTTTGGAAGGTAAAAGGAGCATTTGCAAGTCTGAAAGGCATTATCAAATATTCGTAGTGGCCGTTATGTGTACGAAATATCGTTTTCAGAATATCTTCAGTACATACCCGAATCTGATGGTACTTGGAGTCCAATTTGGTGAAGACTCGGGCTCCTTTCAGTTTATCAAAGAGCTCATCCACTACTAATATTGGATATTTATTTTTGATGATGATAGAACCCCAGAAGGAGCTCTATAGATTTTGTCCCTTAAGGGGGATCAACCCGTGGAATGCTGTAGGGGTTCCTCGCTCCTAGACTCTACACAAGGCTGAATAAAATATGATAATTGCTTAATAAAAGAGAGGGATGACTACATCATTATATAGGATTCTAAAATCTAGCCCATACGGTGCTTGCTTAAGTAAAATTACTCTTTTACCCTCCTATAGCGGGCCTACCTAAGTAGGAATAGGTGGTGGCTATGTTGGCTCTATAGACGACTTAAGTAGGGGGAACCCTGACCGACCAGCCCAGTAAGCGAGCGATGGCTACTAAGCCCTAAGGCCCCAATCTAAACCCTAACCACACTTCTTTATAGGATAGAAGTGGCTCGGTGGGGTTTTATTACAATCTCACAGGGTTTTATTAACTACTTCTAGGGAGATTAGGACTAAACCCTGTTGGAGTCCTATCAAGCTCGTCCTCTTTGAATTAGCCTTGTCTTCAAGGCTGAGGGTCTATAAACTCTGGAGACTAGGTCTTCAGCTCCTTCACACGACATCAAGAGGAGCGGTTGAACTATAAAGCCCGAAGAACTAGGGTCACTCCTTGACCAATGGCATCAAAGCTTTCACCTTCCCCTATAATCAGTCGATCCCTTCAACCGAAGAAACTAATAAGAGAAGACTTTTATGATGGATCGGTAAAGGAACCTAAACTTGAAGATACAATTCTCGAGCCCAAGGAGAAGGATACACCACAACCGACACCCGTACGGTCCCTACCTTAACCGGCTACACCAACCTACAAAAATTTAAGATCGAAGGGTTTCTCGAGCAGTAGTCCATCATCGTCCTCGTCGACACCAGAAGCACACACAACTTCATGAGCAGAAAGGTTGCTGCCCACTTAATGCTCTAAAAATAATATTACAATGGGTTTGAAGTTAAGGAAGCTAATAGCCAAATTCTGAAGTGCAACTGGAATTGGCTGCGGGTTAAACTGAGCCTACCAGGGCAAGACATAATTGCTGATTTTTTCCTATTCACTCTCGATGATTTTGATATAGTGTGATAGGACTCCAACATGGTTGAGTCCTAATCTCCCTAGAAGTAGTGAATAAAACCTTGGTAGATTGTAATAAAGCCACTCGTATCTTATAAAGGAGTATGGCTAGGGTTTAGATTAGCCTTTAGGGCTTAGTGGTCATTGCCCCCCTTATTGGGTTGGTTGGCCAGGGTTTCCCCCTACTTAGGTCAGCTATAGAGCCAACCTAGTCTCCCCCTATTCCTATTAAGGCAGGTTGGCTATAGGAGGGGCAAAGGGATAATTTTACTTAGGCAAGCACCCCCTTAGGCTAGGGTTTTGATCCCTATATAATGTTGTAGCTGCCCCCTCTCTTAAATCAAGCAATTATCAATTTTATTTCAGCCTTTGTGCCAAGTCTAGGAGGGAGGAACCCCTATAGCGTTCCAAGGGTTGATCCCCCTCAGCGATCAAAATCTATGGGGCTCCTTCTAGGGTCTTATTATCTGGTATTAAAGCAGCGATCTTGCTGCCCTGTAGCCATCATCCACACCTCCATTTTCTAAGCAATTCATATAATTACTTTTGATATCACCTCCATCCACCGTCGTCCACCCCAGCCGTAGATCAAATCAATATACTGCCTTCCTCTGTGTCAACATCAAAAGATCTGGTTGAAGATCCTTATGTAATAACATTGGTAGGCTTATTCGAAGCCAAATTGGAGGCTCTTGAGATGCGTATGGATGTTAAATTATACACTCTCTTTGAAGATTTTAGATTGGGTCGATCACCGAGCCCAATAAGATCACAATGCGGTGTAAATTTGGATTGTAAAAAGAAGCTTAGCGAAGAACTAATGATGATCCGTCAAACCTCCACCATCCAAGAGTACCAAACCAGGTTTGAAAGGTTATCTAACCAAACTTATGATTGTCTGAAAAATATATATTAAGGACTTTTATTGAGAGCTTGAAGCCGGAGATTCAGGAAGAAGTTAAAACACGACAACTGTACACACTTAAGGCAGCCTTTCCTTTGCATAATATCAAGACGAGCAATTAAACTATGAAGCTCGGAAGACTAGAGTTACTCCCTGACCAGCGGCACCAAAGCTTTCACCTCCTCCTACTATCAGTCGACCCCCTCAGCCATAGAAATTAATAAGAGAAGACCTTCATGACGGATCGACAAAAGGCCTATGTGGGTGTTGTGATAAACTGTGGAGCCTAGAACATAAATGTAAATAGGAGACACCGCTAATGATTGCGCCCACTAAATAACCCAAACTTGAAGATACGACTCTCAAGCCCAAAGAGAAGGATACACCACAACCAGCGACCCATACGGTCCCTACCTTAGTCGGCTACACCAACCTACAAAAATTGAAGATCGAAGGGTTTCTCGAGCAGTAGTCCATCATTATCCTCATCGACGCCAGGAGCACACACAACTCTATGATCAGTAAGGTTGCTGCCCACTTAATGCTCCAAAAAGAAGATTACAATAGGTTCAAAGTCAATGTAGCTAACGGCCAAATTCTGAAGTGCAACCAGAAGTGCCCGTGGGTAAAACTGATCGTATAGGAGCAAGACGTAATTGCTGATTTTTTCCTCCTTCTCTAGATGGTTTTGATATAGTGCTTGGCATTTATTGGTTGTCCATGATTGGAGATATTTTTTGGAACTTTTCGAAGCTAACTATGAAATTTTTCATAAAAGGGAAAGTAGGTGATTCTACGAGGGAGCCCAGCGACTACAACCACAACACCACACTTGGAGGCGGTACCAAAAGAAGAATCCAGTGGTTTCCTAATTCAAATTCAAGAGTTTCATGAGATTGAAGATAAAATATCCCTCCCACAGCTTGCTGAATTTTTGGACATCTCCAACCAACCGAGTCGACTACCTCCTCTGAAGCTGGTCGACCCCCTGATACTAAACAGATCGAAACTTCTACCAGTTGTTGCTCGATCAGATTGCTTCATATAACCTTAGAAGGTCGACGATAAAAGGGTCGTCCAAGAGATGACAAAGACACAGATTGTTCGGCTATACTTATTTCCCGCTACAACACGTCCCTTCATCCTTTTCCCCAGAGATAAGCTACTTCTAAAGCGTTACATCATGTTGAACTCACCATGGTTGCTGATGCAATGCTTTCATATCTCAGGTGACTTCCACAACTTTCCCCAGGATCGGACCATGATGCTTAAAGACTTCCTTGATGATGACCTCCAATCTATGGCCCAAGACCGTGAGAAAATTGAGCCCCTCTAGTGGCGAAATTAGAAAAGGGGAAGGATCATTTGTAAGACCCAACGAAGCATGAACATCATCCCTCTCATTATAAAGAAAGATGCACCACCTTGGCCGAGTGAAACTATAGCCCTCACGGCCACGTTGTCGTCCATACTAAATCATGGCCAGATATTTATTATTGGAGTAGACACATCCAGAGTGGGGGTCAACACCATCCTTATACAAGATGGTCAACAGCCTGAAGAAGTGAAAATGGGCCCCAAAAAATCATCACTCCTGCCTACCTCGGACTCAGATCAGGCTTAGACCACTAGAGATTTTATCAGAGGATAGCCTTCACTCTAAAAGAAGGCACGACTCCTATTATAGAGCAATCACATGGCAGCCTATGTAAGGAAGAAACTTCCCTCTAATAAACGTCGGAGCAGAAGAAAGTTTCCTGAGAAAAATCAAGTCCCCCTTCATCTCTAGCTCCACCACTATGAAATTCAAGCCTCAAGAAAGTGGTCTCCCTATTTCTTTAGGCCTTACAAAATTGGGGATCACAATGGGGCCTTAACCTTGAGATCAGATCCGTACACCAGATTAAAATTATAGTTGATCCTCCAAGTATCGCACCTCAAATAGAAATTTAAAGACGATGACTCAGCTCAAGTACTTCCAACTGACACCTAAGCTGATGAGGAG
Source organism: Ensete glaucum (assembly GCA_021527575.1). Taxonomy (NCBI): domain Eukaryota; kingdom Viridiplantae; phylum Streptophyta; class Magnoliopsida; order Zingiberales; family Musaceae; genus Ensete; species Ensete glaucum. Next base: position 49,871,958 of record CM038551.1, read on the forward strand.
CTAAAGACCTGGTTCCCTAAGTTCATGGAACTTCAGCCTTGAGGATAAGACTAATTTTAAGAGAGCGGGTTTGATATGATTCCAGCAGGGTTGAGTCCTAATCTCCCTAGAAGTAGTCAATAAATCCCTACTAGATTATAATAAAGTCACTCCTATCTTATAAAAGAGTATGGCTAGGTTTTGGATAAGCCCTTAGGCTTTAGTGGCTGTCGCCCCTTACTTAGTTGGTTGGCCAAGGTTTCCCCCTACTTATGTCGGCTATAGAGCCAACCTAGTCGCCCCTTGTTCCTATTAAGGTCGGTTGGCTATAGGAGGGGCAAAGGGATAATTTTACTTAGGCAAGCACCCTCTTAGGCTAGGGTTTTGATCCCTATATAATGATGTAGCCGCCCCCTCTCTTGAATTAAGCAATTATCAATTTTATTTCAGCCTTTGTGCCAAGTCTAGGAGGGAGGAACCCTGATAGCATTCCAAGGATTTATCCCCCTCAATGATCAAAATCTATAGGGCTCCTTCTAGGGTCTTATTATAGTGCTTGGCATTGATTGGTTATCCATGATTGAAGATATTTTCTAAAATTTTTCAAAGCTAATCATAAAATTTTTCAGCAAGGGAGAACAAATGGTTCTGCGAGGGAGCCAAGCGACTATGACCACAGTGCAACACTTGGAGCGATTACCGAAAGAAGAATCCAGTGATTTCCTAATTCAAATTCAAGAGTTTCATGAGATTGAAGATAAGAACCCTCTCCCACATCTTACTGAAATTTTGGACGTCTCCACCAAACCAAGCCGACTACCTCCTCTGAAGTTGTCTGACCCCCCTATACTGAACTGGTCGAAACTTCTGCCAAATGTTGCTCGGCTAAATTACTTCCTACAACCTCAGAAGGTCGAAGATAAAAGGGTCACCCAAGAGATGATAAAGACATAGATTATTTGACTGTGCTTATTTCTCGCTACGGTACATCCCTACATATTTTTCCCCGAATATAAAATACTTCTAAAGTGTTACATCCTGCTAAACTCATCATGGTTGCTAATGCAGCACTTCCAGATCTCAGGTGACTTCCATGACTTTCCCCAAGATTAGACCATAATTCTTAAAGACTTCCTTGATGATGACCTCCGATCTACAACTCAAGACCGTGAGAAAATTGAGCCTCTCCAATGGTGAAATTAGAAAAGAGGAAGGATCATTCGTATGACTCAACAAAACATGAACATCATCCCTCTCATTATAAAGAAAGATGCACCACCTTGGCCAAGTGGAACTATAGCCCTTATGACCACGGTGTCATCCACACCAAATCATGGCCAAATGTTTATTATTGGAGTAGACACATCCAGGGTGGGGGTCAGCACCATCCTTATGCGAGATGATTAACAATACGAAGAAGTGAAAATGAGCCTTGAAAAAATACCACTCCTACCCACCTCTGACTCAGATCAGGCTCACACCACTAGAGACTTTATCTGAGGACAACCCTCACTCTAAAAGAAGGCACGACTACTATTACAGAGCAACCATGTGGCAGCCCATGCAAGGAAGAAACTCTTCCCCGACAAACATTGGAGCAGAAGAAAGTTTCTAGAGAAAGATCAAGTCCCCCTTCATCTCCATGTCCACTGGCATGAAATTCAAGCCTCAAGAAAGTGGACTCCCTATTTCTTTGGGCCTTGCAAAATTAGGGATCACATTGGGATCCTAACCTAGAGATTAGATCTGTTCACCAGATCAAGATTACAATTGATCCTCCAAGTATCCCACCTTAAATGAAAATTTAAACAAGACGACTCAATCCAAATCCATCCAACGGACACCCAAGCTAGTAAGGAGGCCAAAGTTCAATTAATGATCGCATAGGAGGAGCTGAAGACCCAATCCCTAAAGTTTATGGACTCTCAGCCTTGAGGACAAGGCTGATTCAAAGATGATGGGCTTGATAGGACTCCAACAGAGTTGAGTTTGAATCACCCTAGAAGTAATCAATAAGAACCTTATGAGGTTATATAAAACTACACCTAGTCACTTTTATCCTATAAAAAAGTGTGGCTAGGGTTTAATTTGGGACCTTACAGCTTCCTAGCCAACACCCCCTTACTGGGTTGGTCGGCTAGGGTTTCTATTAGAGGGGCGTGGCTTGTGCAGCCACTTAGGCCGCCGCCCCCTTTATTTATGCATGGTAGCTATAGGAGGGGTAAAAGGAAAAATTCACTTAGGAAGCACCACTCTATGGATAGGGTTTGGAGCCCTATATAAATATGTAGCATCCACCTCTTTTAAAAAAGTAAGATCAATCTACAATTCAATCATATGGCCGATTACTATAAGGGAGGAACCCCTATAGCGTTCCAAGGGTTGATCCCCCTCAAAGATCAAAATCTATAAAGCTCCATCTGGGATTCTATCATCTAGTATAAGAGTAGCGATCTTGTTGCCCCTATAGCCATCTCAACCGCATATTTGCCTCTTGAAATTGGTTTACTGCTACTCCTTTTTGGCCAAAATTTTTATATAAATCATCTAAGCTTTTATCTAAGATTGATGTCTAGGAAAAATTCTTTCTGAAACCGGAATTATAGTGCTGCAATCCTTCATTGTGCAGTGTTGGAATTTTACGATGAAGAAACTACCTTCCACCTTTTTTCCTATTTTCCTACCATTACTCTGCCAAAATTTTATCAAACTTTTTGCTGATATCAACCATATCTTAACCAAGGATTTCTTCATATTTTGCTTAAGTTTTTCTCTAGAATTTATATCGAGAACTCATCGTTTCTCTGAAGTAAATTCTATTCGGCAGAACTGCATGTATGCAATGATATTTCGTCGAATCCTATCAGATGTTTACTGCTATTTTTCCAGATTTAAAACTCCCTTTTCCTCATCTTCTTCCCTTGACACCACAGCCCCAAATTTTATAATTTTTGGCTGGAATTTTCATTGAGAAACTGATGTTTCTTCGATAACAATTCTGCTTCTGTAAGGCAGCATAAGTTGCAATGAACTTCGTTGAATTCTATCAAACCTTCGCTGCTGTTTCTTCCAGATATGAAACCATCTTTCCCTAGTCTTCACCCTCTACCATTATAGCCCCAAAACCCTACCAAACTGCAACCAAACCATACCCAAATCAGCCATAAAACAACCTAAAACCATAGCCTCTTACAATCAGCACATATTGCAGCATACCCTTACCGATCCCTATCAAACCTTTGCTGCCATCTATCCCAGATTTAAAACCCTTCTTCCTAACCTTCATCTGCTACTATCATAGCCCTAAAATAATACCAATTTGTAGCCAAAACTCCATAAAATTGTAACCCCAAATTGCACCCAAAGCGTCTATAAACCGCACCCAAAAATCGTAGCCTTTGATCCACCAACCTTTTAGCCATCCAATCTCCCTTATCGCTTCAACCACAACATGCATCTTTCACTGCACAACCTACCAACAATGACCTCTCGCTACCATCCTCCTTGATCGTAGCCAGCAGCGATCCTTATGGTAAAAAGCTACCAGTAATGATCTTTCGCTGCGATTTATTTACATCGCAGCCTGCAACAATCGTTTGCTGCTAACTATCTTGATCACAGCCAGCAACAAATTAAACATGACAACAGCCATTTCTTACTCCATACCACTAAAACTGATGCCAATTGTAGCCACGAAGTCACAACGCAGCCACAACCAACGTTGTTGCTGCCCTCTTCTTTCTCCATCATCACTGCTGTCTTCCGACTAAGATCTCTTGGCTGCCATCTTCCGATAGATATCAGCCACCTAAAAAATCATCGCCTCAATGACATTATAGCATCAACATTATAGAATCACCAAAGGATCACAACCGACATTACTACTACCATCTTCTTCCTCCACCATTGCTGCTACCCTTGGCTGTCATTCTCCACTTGGAGACTTCACCACTATAGCCCCGACATTGCTGCCATTTACTACCTTCAACCTAAAAATTATAGCTATACTCTTTATTTGGTTTATTTGACATGTTGGAGATTCTTATGTCATGACATCAGTGGGCTTATTCGAAGCTAAATTGGAGGCTTTTGAGATACGTATGGATGCTAAATTATGGGCTCTCTTCGAGGAGTTTAAGTTAAGTCGATCGTCGAGTCCAAGAAGATCACAACATGATGCAAATTCAGATTACAAAAAGAACCCATCGAAGATAAGAAATGAAATTAAGACACGGCAGTCCTACACCTCGATGACATCAACCTCCTTTGAATAACTTACAAGAAGGCCACCTCAATCAAGATGCTCAGAGCATGAGAGCCACATCCCAACCAACAACATATAAACCTTTGGCAGCAATTGATTACAAGAATTATGATAAAGAATTAACGATGATCGGTCAAACCTCTACCATCCAAGAGTACCAAACTAGGTTGAAAGATTATCTAATCAAACTTATGATTGGTCTGAAAAGCAGATATTGAAGACTTTTATTGAGGGCATGAAGCCAGAGATTCGTGAAGAAGTTAAAGCATGACAACCATACACACTTAAGACAGCCATCTCCTTCGCATGACATCAAGAGAAGCAATTAAACTATGAAGCCCAGAGGACTAGGGTTACTCCTTAACCAACAGCACCAAAGCTTTCACCTCCCCGTATTATCAACTGATCCCCTCAGCCGAAGAAACTAATAAGAGAATACTTTCATGATGGATCGACAAAGGAACCCAAACTTGAAGATATGATTCTTGAGCCCAAGGAGAAGGATATACCATAACCAGCCACCTGCGCGGTCCCTACCTTAACTAACTACACCAACCTGTAAAAATTGAAGATCGAAAGATTTCTCGAGCAATAGCCTGTCATCGTACTCGTCAACGCCAGGAGCACACATAACTTTATGAGCAGTAAGGTTGCTGCCCACTTAATGCTCTAAAAAGAAGATTACAATGGGTTCGAAGTTAAGGTAGCTAACGGCCAAATTCTGAAGTGCAACCGAAAGTGACTGCGGGTTAAACTGAGCCTACAAGAGCAAGACGTAGTTGCTATTTTTTTCTTATTCCCTCTCGATAATATTTTCCTATCCCCTCTATGCTGAACTGGCTGAAACTTCTATCAGTTGTTGCTCGGCCAAATTGCTTCCTACAACCTCAGAAGGTTAAAGATAAAAGGGTCGCCCAAGAGATGACAAAAGTATGGATTGTTCAGCTGTGCTTATTTCCTACTACGACACATCCCTACATCCATTTCCTCGAATATAAACTACTTCTAAAGTGTTACATCCTATCGAACTCACCATGGTTGCTGATGTAGCACTTCTAGATTTCAGGTGACTTCCACGACTTTTCCCAGGATCGGACCATGATGCTTAAAGATTTTCTTGATAATGACCTCTGATCTATGACCCAAGACCATGAGAAAATTGAGCCCCTCTAATGGCAAATTCAGGAAAGGGGAAGGATCATTCGTAGGACTCAATGAAGCATGAACATCATCCCTCTCATTATAAAGAAAGATGCACCACCTTGGCTGAGTGGAACTATAACCCTTATGACCACGGTATCGTCCACACCAAATCATGGCCAAATGTTTATTATTGGAGTAAACACATCCAAAGTGGGGGTTAGCACTATCCTCATGCAAGATGGTCAACAGCACGAAGAAGTGAAAATGGGCCCCGAAAAATCACCACTCTTACCCACCTCAGACTTAGATCAGGCTCACACCACTAAAGATTTTATCAGAGGACAACCCTCACTTTAAAAGAAGGCACGACTACTATTACAGAGCGACCATGTGGTAGCCCATGCAAGGAAGAAACTTCCCCCTGATAACCGCTAGAGCAGGAAAAAGTTTCCTGAGAAAGATCAAGTCCTCCTTCATCTCCAACTCCACCAGTATAAAATTCAAGCCTCAAGAAAGTGGTATCCTTATTTCTTTGAGCCTTGCAAAATTGGAGATCACATTGGGGCCTTAACCTGAAGATTAGATCTGTGCACCAGATCAAGATTACAGTTGATCCTCTAGGTATCCCACCTCAAATGGAAATTTAAACAAGACGACTCAGCCCAAATCTATCCAACTGACACCCAAGCTAATGAGGAGGCCAAAGTTTAGTTAATGATCACATGGGAGGAGCAGAGGACCCAGTCCTCAGAGTTCATGGACCCTTAGCCTTGAGGACAAGGCTGATTCAGAAAGGACGGGCTTGATAAGACTCCAGTTGGGTTGAGTCCTAATCACCCTAGAAGTAATCAATAAGAACTATGTGAGATTATAATAAAACCCCACCTAGTCACTTCTATCCTATAAAAAAGTGTGGCTATGGTTTAATTTGGGGCTTAGGGCTTCCTAACCGCCACCCCTCTTACTGGGTTGGTCGACTAGGGTTTCTAGCAGAGGGGCATGGCTTGTGCAGCCATTTAGGCTGCCGCCCCCTTGATTTATGCATGGTAGCTATAGGAGGGGCAAAAGGGAGAATTTGCTTAGGAAGCACTACCCTATGGATAGGGTTTTGAGCCATATATAAGTATGTACCCTCCACCTCTTTTAAAAAAGCAAGATCAATCTATAATTCAGCCATATGGTCGGCTACTAGGAGGGAAGAACCCCTATAGCTTTTCAAGGGTTGATCCCTCTCAAAGATCAAAATCTATATAGCTCTATCTGGGGTTCTATCATGATAATGGTTGTAGTTTGTCCTGATTTGCCACCGTTTCACCTTGCTGCTGTTGGCATATATTAGATTTGGATACATAGTAATAAATTGATTTTTTCATGCCCTTCCAAAAGAAGTTTTGTTTTACCCTCTTGTAAGTTCTCAGAAATCCTGAGTGCCCTACTGAAGGTGAAGAGTGCATCTCATGTAAAATAACTTGAACATAAGTGGAAGAAGGAACGACAATAATTTAGTCTTTATAATAAAAGTCCTTCGAATCCCACATGTAGTGACCTATGGAACCCATATCCTTCTCTAATTTTTCTATGATGTCTTGGGTCTCTAAGTCATTCTTCCATTCCTCCCTAATGTCTTTAAGGAAGTCAGTGGAAAGAAGGGAGATGGCTAAAATTTTGGCTTGTCCTGCTAGCCATGATAGAGCATCTGTAATAACATTTTCTTTACCCTTTCGATAAGTAATTTCATAATCAGAACCAAGAAGTATAGTTACCGATTGTTGCTGCTCTAGGGAAGATATTTTCTATTCTAAAAAATATTTAAGGCTTCGGTAGTCGATCTTAATCTGGAAGCGTCGGTCGATCGGGTAGGGTCTCCACTTCGTGACGGCGTGTACGATAACAAGAATTTCTTTATCATACATAGACATTTTAAGATATAACGGAGATAAAGCTTTACTAGTGTAAGCAAGGGGTCGGCCATCTTGCATTAGAATAGCTCTAATTCCAACTCCGGATGCGTCCTCCTTAATGACGAAGGTATGACTAAAATCAGGCAGCGCCTAGGATTGGCGTCGTTATCATGGTTGCCTTGAGTCGTTCGGAGGCTGCAGAGGCTTTATCCGACCACAAGGAGTCTTTCTTCAGTAGGGATGTGAGTGGGGCACTGATCTTGCCATAATCTTTCATGAATTTTTGGTAGTAGCCCATGAGTCTAAGGAAGCCACGCAGCGATTTTATATTCGTAGATCTCGGCCATCCTTGCATTACCTCGATCTTCGTCGGGTCTACCACCACTCCATCCTCTGATGTAATATGCTCTAGAAATTCCACTTTACATTATAAAAAGCTACACTTTGATTGTTTAACATAAAGGGTGTTCTCCCGAAGAATCGTTAGAACAGTTTATAAGTGCAGAAACTTGTAGTGGCCATTATATGTGCGGAATATAGTTTTTGAGACATCTTCAGTGCATACCCGAATCTGGTGATAACTGGAACGAAGATCCAATTTTGTGAAGACTCGGGCTCCTTTTAATTCATCCAAGAGCTCATCTACAACTTGTATAGGATATTTATCTTTAACAGTGATGGCATTCAAAGCCTAGTAATCAATGCACATTCGCGACGTACCATCCTTCTTGCGCACTAGCAACACCAACGAAGAGTAAGGGTTGCAGCTTGGTCGAATTACTCCAGTGTCAAGCATCTCCTTGACGATGTTCTCAATCTTGTCCTTCTATAAGTGAGGATAGCAGTATGGTCTCAAATTAATAGAGGTTTGCTTGACAGAATAGGTATGTGATGGTCATGCGGCCTGTTAGGGGGTAGCCCGTGCAGCTCTATGAAATCATCCACGAATTCATCCAGCAAGAAGGCAAGCTTAGAATCTGAATTTTGCATATTCTCCTCTTTGGATGGCTATTGGATATACATAAAAAATCCTCCATATACTTTATGTAAAACTTTCTCCATCCGTTGCATCGAAACGGTGGAAATATGGCTCATGTACTTGCCTCGCAATGTGACCTGTCTCCCTTTGCAATAAAACTACATAATTAGTTTAGAAAATTTTCAAGAGATATTACCTAGTGTTGTGAGTCATTCGATCCTGAGCATGGCTTCATAATTATCAATGGGTCAGAGAAAGAAATCAACTACCACTTCTTGGTCTTAGAGGAGCAGTTTCACCCGCGTGCACCGTTGGTCGTAATTGAGAATTTGACCATCGACGACCTTTACGTCGAACTTATTGCAACCTTCTATGTGAAGTGTCATATGTGCAGCAACCTTACTATTGAGGAAGTCATTTGTGTTGCCCGTATCAATGAGAATGGTGATGTGTTGCTATTTTAGAAGTCCTCCAACTTTCATCATTTACGGGTTAGAATAGTCGGCCAACGCATGCACTGCGTAGTTGGTCGGTTGGGGCTCTTCCTCCGTGGCTTCCTCTTTAGGTTTTAGGCCTTCTTCAGATGGTTCATTGTCCTCATCCTCCACTAGTTCAATCATGAGGAGCTGGCCCTTTTTGCAATGATGTTCTCGGCTCCATGGTTCATCGTAGTGCTAACACAACCACTTGGCCGAACATTCACAAAGCTCATCTCTTGTTAATTTCTTCGGTACGCAGGCTCGGATGGTAGTAGAAGGGGCTGTAGGCCTTGGCATGGATGGTTGAGGAGTGACCCTTATCCTTCATACCTCATGGTTCAATCGTTCTTCTTGGATATGCATGATGGAAATCACCGCCATAAGAGTGTATGGTTGTCGTGCCTTTACTTCTCCATGAATCGTTGCGAAGGGGAATTACTACAGAAAATTCTCATGGATGAAGTTTATTGAAACCGATCTTTTGAGTATCTTTTATGGATGAAGTTTTTACATATTCTCATAGATCAACTTAGCCTCCATCTAAGATTGATCTATCATGAAAATTCTCTCGGAAATCGATCCTATATTGCTACAATTCTTTGCTTTGTATTGTTGGTTTTTTATGATGAAGAATTTACCTTCTTAAATCAATTTTCCTACTGTTACACTGCCAAAATTTTATCGATCTTATTTGCTGATATTACCCACATCTGAACCGAGGTTTTGCTATCAAAATTCTATATATTATCCTTAAATTTTCTTCTGGAATTTACGTCGAGAACTCGTTATTTCTCTGATGTAAATTCTGTTTGACAGGATAGCACGTACGCAGCATCTTCTTCATTGAATTCTATCATATTTCATTGCTGCCAGTTTTAGTTTCTTCGACTCTGTCCTCTTCATCTTCATTCCCTACCATCATAGCCCAAATTTCTTAGTTTTTTGTTGGAATTCTCATTGAGAAACTATTGTTTCTTTGACGATAATTCTGCTTCTGCAAGGCAGTATATGTTGCAGCGAATTCATCAAATTATATCAAACCTTCGCTGCCATATCTTCCAGATCTGAACCCATCTTTCCCTAACCTTCACCCTCTACCATCACAATGCAAAATATCTTAGTCCTTCGCTGAAAATTTCATCGAGAAACTACTTTCTTTGGCGACAATTCTGCTTCTACGAGAACAGCATCTACCATAGCCAGCTTTCACCGACTTCTCCCAAACCTCTGCTGCCATCTATCCCAAATCTAAAATCTCCTTCCTTAACCTTCATAAACTTCTATCTTAACCCTAAAACCCCACCAAATTACAACCAAAACTCCATAAAACTACAACCCCAAACCACACCCAAAACAGCCCCAAAAATCGTAGCCTTTAACCTTCGGTCCACCAACCTGATAAAACCCTAGAAGGAGCTCTATAGATTTTGACCCTTGAGGGGATCAACCCTTGAAACACTGTAGGGGTTTCTCCCTCCTAAATTTGACACAAGGCTAAAATAAAATTAATAATTGCTTGATAAAAAGATGTGGAGGCTACATTCTTATATAGGGCTCCAAACCCTAGTCTTAGAGGGTACTTGCCTAACTAAGATTACCCTTTTACCCTTTCTATAGCCTACCTGCCTTAGAGGAAACAGGTGGCGGCTAGGTTGGCTCTATAGTCGACCTAAGCAGGGGGAAACCCTAGCCGACCAGCCCAATAAAGGTGGCGATGACTACTAAACTCTATGGCCCCAATCTAAACCCTAACCACACTTCTTTATATGATAGAAGTGGCTAGGTGGGATTTTATTACAATCTCATAGGATTTTATTTGACTACTTCTAGGTGATTAGGACTCAACCCTACTAGAGTCCTATCACAAGCTTTTAGTAACCTAATCTACCTTATCCTTTTAATCGTAGTATGCATCTCTTGCTGCATAATGCTGTTAGCAGCGATCTCTCACTGCCATCCTCCTTGATTGCAGCCAGCAACTATCCCTTGTGTCACAAATGCTACCAGCAATGATCCTTCGCTGCCATCTATCTTCATTGCAGCCGCAACAATCTTTCGCTGCCAACTGCCTCGATCATGGCCAACATCGAAGTGAACACGACCAGCAATGGTCTGTTACTCCATACCGCCACTGTCCTCCTCTGCAATAATTATGCACTCCATTGCCCCATCTTCCCCCTATTGTAGCCACACCCTTACTGCAATCAACTCCACCTGTAGCCACGAAGTCCCACTGCAACGGCAGCTAACGTCACTACTGCCTGCTTCTTCCTCCACCATCACTACTGCCTCTCGATTTAGATTCCTCGGCTACCATCTTCCAACATATATCAACCACTTGAAAATCGCAGCCTCGATGACCTTGCAGCATCACTGCAGAACCACAGCCAACGTTGCTATTGCTGTCTTCTTCCTCCACCGTTGGTGCTACCCTTGGCTGCCATCCCCTATCAATGCAGCATCCACTTGGAGACTATTAGAACCCTTGCAGATTCTAAGCTTGGGGTGATCTCTATAGGGGATCGACCTTCTTGGAACTCTATAGGGGTTCCTCCCTCAGAATTCTGCACTATGGCTGAAACATAATTGATCTATTCATGATAAAAGAAGGGAGAATACAAGACTATTTATAGGGCTTCTAAACCCCAACTCCTAGTAGGACTCCTACTCAAGACTCCTTCTAACAGCTCCAACTCCAACTCTAAGAAGCAAGTCCTACTTCCAACAACTCCAACTCTAACTTTAAGAAGCAACTCCTACTCCAAATAAATTAAGACTCCTAATAAACTAAGACTCCTCTTCCCCTTAACTCCTAACCATGATATGGCTTATGGCTTTAAGGGTCTCCAACTCCTAATACTTCTCTAAGAAGCAACCTCCAACTAGCCCATCTAGAGGTGGTCGGTTGCTTATTATTTCCTATTCCTGCTGTAACTTAACTCCACCTCAATCAACCCCTCTTTAACTAGGATAAGAGATGGTTAATTAGGGTGACATGTATCTTATACTTCCCTCAAAATATTTTCCTCCCAACTAATCCTAACCTAGTCGGCCTCCTCACCTATTTAATAGGAATCGATTAGATAGGACTTATATGGATACCCTTAGGATTTACATATTTACCCTCTTTAATGAAACTAAATTAGGACTCTCTAACAGACCCGCCCTCTTCAAATCAGTCGTATCCTCAAGGCTGAGCTATATGTCTCTGGGTTATGATATGCAAATCCTCACGAGGGTCCCTTGTGGCATTATAGTAGGCACATCCTATTCCTAGGTTCTAGCATCAACAATAGTGACTTGACAATGATGTGTCGCGATTTGTGATCTCATACAATCATTAGCTGAATTTGGGCCTTCTCATCAATTTGGGTGTCAAGTGGATAAGTCGAGGCTGAGTTGTCTTCTCTAAACTTCCATTTGCGATAAGATTCTTGGAGGATAAGTTGTAATTTTGAATTAATGCGCAAGTCTGATCCATAATTTATGGCTCCAATGTGATCTCCAACTTTGTAGGGTCCAAGAAACTAGAAGACCATTTCCGTGAGGCTCGAGTCTTCATAAATTCCTACCGGTAAGGATGAATATGGAGAAAGACTCGATCTTTAATAACAAACTTCCTTTTACTCTAGCGTTTGTTGGATGGTTGTTTCTTTCTTATAGGGGCTGACATATGATTGTTCTTTATTGATAGCCAGGCCTTCCTCTGTGATTGTAGCTGCCTTCTAGTAAAGTCCATGGTAAGGTGAGCTCGATTTGAGTTTGGAAAGAGCAAAAGCTAGAATTTTTCGAGACTTACTTTCATCTCCTCTTTGTGTTCAACAAAGGTTAGCATTCCCTCGTAGTTGATTAGTAGCTTCATGTGATTTAGATTGAGGGTTTGCTGATGTAGGCTAGGAGTCGGCCATCTTACATGTGGATAACATAATTTCTAGCTCCCGATGCATCAATAATAAGCACTTTATCGAAGTCAGGTAAAGCTAGCATCGATGAAGAGTAGGGGTTGCAACTTGGCTGTATGACCCCTATTTCAAGCATCTCATCTTCAATCCTCTCTATTTCAAATTTCTAGAGGTGAGGAGAATGATATGGCTAAGAGTTTGCTGCTAGTTTGCCCAGGAGAATCAGAATTTGGTGGTCTTGTCGGCGGTTAGAAAGTAGGCTGCGCGGTTCGATGAAAATATCTAAAAAATATTAGCAAACAATTAGAGTCTATTCGGGTCTTTAAATTTTGTTGGCTCCCCCATAGAGTGATGCTGAAGTTATATTAGGAAGCTATTATTTTCTTTATTCAAAACTTTCTCTGTTAGCTGCATGCAAGTCGTCGTTACATCACTCTCGCGTTTCCCACGTAGGATCTCCTGTTCCTCATGGCTGAAAATTTTCATAATAAATTTAGAAAAATTTTAAGGAACATCACCTAGCATAATCAGCCATTTGATGTCAAGCATGGCCTCATAATCATCAAGAGGAAGGTGGAAGAAATCAGCAAGTATCTCTTAGTCCTATCACAAGAATTTCACCCATGGACATCTTTTTGCTGCACTTCAAAATTTGGCTGTCGGTGACCTCAACATTTAACCTACTACAATCTTCATTTTGGAGCATTAATTGGGTAGCAACCTTATTGTTTATAAAGTTTTTGGTGCTCATCGTGTCAATAAGAATGGTGATTGGTTGTTGCTTTAGAAGTCCTCCCACTTTTATCGTTTGCAGGTTCGCATAGCCGACAAGAGTATGCAACCTCATCAGTGATATCTTCCTCATACTTTTGGACCTCCTCCTCTATGTCTTCAAGAGGTTCAATCAATAGGAGGTAGCCCTTTTTGCAATGATGATTGTGGCTCCACGGTTCATTGCAATGCCTACAAAGACCGTTTGTCGATCGATCGCATAGTTCTTTTCTTGTTATTTTTTTTGGCAGCAAAGGATGGCTGGAAGTAGAAGGAGGTTCATATGTCATGGGTCTAGGGGTGGTTCTCATCCTCCAAGCATCTTGGTTCAACTGTTCCTCTTGTACTTAGGTGAAAGAAATTACAACCGTTACGGTTCGGAGTTGCCATGCCTTAACCTCTCTAATCTCTGGCTTGAGCCCCTTGATGAATGTCCCTAATAGTTGTTGGTCAGTCCAATCATGAGCAAGGTAAGATAATTTCTCAAACCTGGTTTGGTATTCTTGGATTGTGGAGGTTTGTCAGATCTTGGCAAGTTGTTAATTGATATTCTCGTTCTTGGTCGGCCCAAAGTAGTTCAACAGTGCGTGCTTTAATTACATCCATGTCAGAGTCTCATGGTTATATTCAAGCCAATTATACCATCATATAGCATCTCCTTCAAGGTGGATGATAGCAGTGTCCACCATGGAATCCTCTGGTGTTTAGTGATGATGGAAGTAACGTTCGGCATGTGAAATCCATCCCATCGGATCTCCTTTCCATTGATGGAAGTCCACCCTTATGCATGGCTAAAGCATGTCCAAAGGCTATCTCTCCTTCTCTGAAGGCCTCTCTAAACTCTTTCCTTGCTAAAATTTAGTTGGACTTAGTGGTTGTCCAATTTTGAACTTCGTGAACAAAGCGCGTAGTTTGTCCTCCAAGCGCGATTCGAGCTGCGATTCAAGCTAAGATTCCCATGCTTCAAACTTGGCATCAATTGGATCTTGGGAAGCCATGGCGTATGCTTGTAGATCAGATATATCCTTGTCTTTTTTCTATTGATGGGTCAATGGCATGGGTGGTGAAATATTCGGAGAATCAGTTGGTGATATAAGGGTTCGGTTGCAATGATTTCTATTTTAGGCTATAATTTTTGGGGGTGTTGGTTATAAAAATAGGTTATGATAGCTGCGTCTTAAGGCTAAAGGGATACCCTAAAGACATCTTGGGTGGTGGCAGCAAGATAGTTGGGTTTCGGTGGGTTAAGAAGGGGAAGAAAGACAAAGGTGCGGTAGCATATTTTTCATCAAAAAAATTCCAGTAGTGAAGACATAATTTTTTTCATAGATTCTCAATGCAAATTCAAGGAAACAATAGCAAAAGATTCAGCAAAATCAAAAATTATGAGAAGGTGGTACTGTAGAATTTTTTCAGCGAAAGATTTCAGCAGTATAGTCAAAAAAATTTTGCAACAGTTCATAATAAGGAATTGAGTAAAACTCAATGGGTTTACTCAAGGTAGCCTGTTTTGTATTGATTTTATGTGTTTTTGCCTAAGAAATATGAGCAAAAATAGTTTGTAATGTTGTAGAATAATTGCTCGTTGCGTGAAGCCAAAATAGACCAAAATAGCTCTGTTTTGGGTCATTTTCGCGTGCTACAGTGATCGCTTTGAGCGGCCCAAGACATCAGTCATCTTAGCCCCTTCGAACTCCTCGAGTGGCATAGGGATGGATAGGGCTTCGGTTATATGTCGGGCATCAACATTCATCAAAAGTTAAACTCATCTTGCGTCCAACACCTTGGGAATCATCGTTTGAGGACTTGCGATCATTCATACAGCCCTCTAAAGTCTTATTTCGCTATCTTTCTCTCCTTTCTCTGTTGCACTCAAGGAGTTCGATGAATTGCTTGTAAAGCTTCCCTCTTTGCGAGACGTCGAGACTTATCTGTCGCTCATTTATAAGCTAACCAACTTCTCTTTATGTAGGTCCTTTGGGACCGACATGAGGTTGTAAGTGGGCTGACCCTTTGCGGACAAATAATACTTGGTGTTTCATGACTTAGGTAATCATAGTTAAGTCCAGAACATTAGGCAATGTTGCTTCATGACTTAGGCAATTTCAGCTAAGTCTTCAAGTTTGCTGCTAGGGTGCCACACAGCTTACGCAAATTCAGCTAAGTCCATGACATTGTGATATCAGAGTAGGTAACCAATTTGGACAAGTAGCAAAAAAGATTCATAATCTCGCAATGGTGAAACTAATAGGACTCCAGCAGGGTTGAGTCCTAATCACTTAGAAGTAATAAATAAGAACCTTGTGAGATTGTAATAAAACCTCACCTAGTCACTTCTATCCTATAAAGAAGTGTGGCTAGGGTTTATTTTGGGGCCTTAGGGCTTAGTGGCCACCACCCCCTTTACTGGGCTAGTCGGCCAGGGTTTCCCCCTGCTTAGGTCGGCTATAGAGCCAACCTAGCCACCACCTATTCCCTCTAAGGTAGGTAGGCTATAGAAGGGGCAAAAGAGTAATTTTAGTTAGGTAAGCGCCTATTGGGCTAGGGCTTGCAACCCTATATAATGATGTAGCTGCCCCCTCTCTTTTATCAAGTAATTATTAATTTTATTTTTAGCCTTGTGTCAAATCTAGGAGGGGGGAACCCCTACAGCGTTCCAATGGTTGATCCCTCTCAAGGGTCAAAATCTATGGAGCTCCTTCTGGGGTTTTATCATCTAGTATCAGAGCAGCAATCTTGCTACCCCTGTAGCCATCATCCATGCCTCCACCTTCCCAAGTAATTCCCATAATTGCTTTTGACGTCGCCTCTATCCACCATCGCCCACCAAGCCGCATATCCATCAATCTGCTGTTGTCCCTTGCGTCAATAATATAAATATGGTAAAAACTCCAAAGCCCACGCCTTTACTACTGCTATTCCTTTATCTTATATGTAGGTGAAGATTTTTCAAAAGTTTTCTTGCTATAAAATTTTACCGTCGTAAATGTTATCATTGTTGCGAAGGTGAAACACTGCAGAAATTTTTAGCCAATTATTGCCTCTTAAAACTGAACTTTTATTCGTCCGTTTTGGTTGAAATTTTTACACAATCCAAAGATCAACTTGGCTTTTATCTAGAATTTATTTCTCAAAAAAATTCTAGAACCGATTTTCTTGTGCTATCTTTCACCAATACGTAGTTCTAGAATTTTTACGACGAAGGATCTACCTTTCATCTTTTGCCCTATTTTCCTATTGTTACACTGTCAAAATTTCACTGAACTTTTTACTGGTATTCCCAACATCTAAACCAAGGGTTTCTATATAATTTTTCTAAAATTTCCTCTAGAAATTATGTCAAGAAGTCATCATTTCTCCAATGTAAAATCTGTTCGGTAGGACTACACATCGCAGCACTTTTTTTCATCAAATTCTATTGGATTTGAGTGTTATTTTTTGTGAGATTTTGGACTCTATTTTTCTTATCACCAAACCCTACCATCCTCACCAAAAATTCTTCAAAACCCTACCCTAAATCGAAACTAAATAGCCACCCAAATCAGCCCTAAACCATAGCCTACTCCCATCCAAACTGATTTACCTTCCAATCGGCCACCCCTTCTCCAAAATTCTTATGCCACTAACTTGATAACATAAGAAAGATCTCAATATTATAGATCTAGAGGCATACACCATGGCATCAGAGCAAGCCATCAATGCCAAGTTTGAAGCCTTTAAAAGCCACATGGAGGAGAAGATGTGATCCTTATTCGCTGAATTCAGCATTGGCTGACCGTCAAGCCCGAAGAAGTCATACCATAGAGAGACTTCAGATCAGCGAGACGATCCTCAAGAGCATGGACACATCACCTCTGATCCCAATAATCTATGCATGAAGGTTAATTTCCCAAGATGGGAAGAAGGAGACCCGATCGGATGGATCTCGTGCGCGGAGCACTATTTTCGGTTCTCCCGAACTACCGACGCTACACGAGTGGAGATCACTGCCATACACCTCAAGAGAGATGCTATTCAGTAGTTCAATTAGTTTGAATACACTCATGGAGGACTCTCTTGGTAGCGGTTCAAGGAAAGACTTCTAAATCACTTTGGTCCGATCGATTTCGATAACATCGATGGACAATTGGCAAAGATTAGTCAAACCTCTACAATACAAGAATACCAAACAAGGTTTGAGAGTTTATATAACTAAACTGAGCATTGGTCTGAGAAACAACTTTTAGGTACTTTTATTGAGAGCCTAAAGCCGGAGATCCGAGGAGAAGTAAAGGCACGACAACCATATACACTTATGACAGTGATTTTCTTCGCACGTATCTAGGAAGAACGATTGAACCATGAGGTACGAAGGACAAGGGTCACTCCCTGGCCAACCATGCTGAGGCCTACTACCCCCTCTACTACCATCCAAACCCCTACACCAAAAATTTTGACAACAGACGAGCTTTGTAAACAATCTATCATAGATAACAATGTAAACAAGGTGTTCGATGAAATGCTCATGTTTGTCAATATTCTTCGGTTTATGTACATACCTTGTACAGCAAGCAACGGGCTTGCAGTAGGCTTAGCAGCCCTAGTTTAGTTTATTTTAGGGCCGATTTTAGCTTGTAAATACGAGTGTGTCTTCTAAGCACTTGTGGGGACTTTTGGTCTATAATGAACCATTATCCTTTATGTGCAACCTTTCTAAGTTATAATGTCTATATGTGTAATTTGTATTGGCTTTATAAAGTATTTGCTTAAGCAGTTGCTTGTGGATCCCATTTGAATTGCTTCTTCTAGCCCGTTTTCTCTTTTGTAAGTCTAAGGGACCTTAGGAGATCTAGGGGAAGGCTGATCTTTGCGGACAGATACGCATGGGTGCCGCACGGCTTAGGCAAAATCAGCTAAGCCCGTGACATTGTGATATCAGAGCGGGACAAGCACACATAGAAACACTCACCATACAAACGTAGGGGACCTAGTTGGGTTGTGTGGAGGATAGCCAGCATGCGCAACCCTCTGGGGGGAAAATGGATATTGAGATGTAGGGAAAGGAATCGCTCAGAGGAGCAGGCATCTAGGTTTGGCATAAAGAGAAATGGCCAACCCTTTGCGCAAGAGGCACCATGAGGACAAGCAAGCGAAGAAGAATGCATGGCGCATAAAGATTGGAATGGTGGAGTTCGAGCTATGACTCGATGTTGGTAATAAACTTGACGATTCTCAAGGCAACCGGAGCACTTGGTGAAAGATGAGACCATAAAAAGTGGCAGGTGTTGTGCAATGACCGAAAGAGTTGTGCAAAGTGGGAGGTGTTATGTAATGACCGAAAGAGTTGTGCAAAGCTCACAGAAGTGAGGGGAATTGCTAACTTGAAGGATTTGGTACTCATGCAAGGGCTTGTACATAGACGATGGAGTACTCATGGCCATCCCAAGGCGCGATTAGAACTCAGTGCCATGGAGCATCAGAACTTTCTCTTCGACGTGAAAAGGATACATCCGTGGGTAACTGAAATATGCAACAAGTTCAGCATGTTGCTAGACCTTGAAGGGTGCAGTGAGGACTGTATTGGCGAGGGGTCACAATCTAGCAAGTGCATTTACGGGGCAAAACAAAGCATAAGTTGTTCAGCAAGACGGAGTAGTCCAAAGGGGATGATGGTCTCCGAAACTTCCAGTGGGAAGAATGCAAAGAGGAAAGTTGCTCCAAAAGGACAGATATCCAAGAGAGATAAGTCCTAGTTCTCTAAAGCGAGAATCGTGTGCAACGAACCACACATATTAAGGAAGAGTTCCTCAAGGCAATATCTCCACAAAGTTCAATGAACCGAGCGAGCAACGAAGAGTTGTCACATGATCTCGAATGAGGTAATGCATTAGTGGATGCATTTCGAGATCAAGTGGGGGAGCAATCCAAGGCAACATCATATGAAGACACACTTAGAGTCGATATGGAAATCGAACTGAATGGAGGGTCGAACCATGGAATGGTGGACGCGAGGGCCAAACTATCAACTCAATGTAAACCGAGGAGCGGAGCGACTTAGGTGAAACTTAGTGATGTATCCAAGCTATATGAAGAGAGTCAATATAAAAGATGGAACATGGAGCGGAGGTACAGAGCTTTCCTTAGATAAAGGTCAAGGACACGAACTCTTGTAGAGGCAAGAGTGGGATCATGTCATTCTATGGATTCTTCATTCTGATGGGGTAGACTTATCTTGCATGGTGCCAAAGATAAAAGGAGCTTCGAGGCACATGCAAGTTACCTCAGAGATGCATTTGACGAAGTAACTAAGGTGATTCAACTTGCAGAGGCAAAGTTGGGATCAGGATACCTTAACACGGGGCAAGAGGATCTAGCGGCGGGTACTCTTGGAGAATATACCACAGTGTTGCCATTCGAGTTGTTAGGAACAAGTGGTGCATAGTAGAGATTATGCTGGTAGGGGATAGAGGCTCAGGATCCAGACAATTGTGCACCAATTGTAGCGAAGTCAGGGGACTTCATGAGCTACTAGGCGACGGACTATCCTAGAGCTATGCTTCGTCTAGGTGTGACCCAAGAGTGGGTAGATGAAGTGAATTACCAAGAGAGTGAACCAAAAATCGAAGATGGTGGAGGTCTTACAATGTGTTGGCAGAGGCCACACATAGAGAAGTCGTAGTCTGAGTTCATCATACGAGAATCTGTATGTAATGGAGATGTCACCAGAAGGTGACATGGTGCAGCGAATCATGGTGAAATAGTTCATGGCAATGCAACACTTGTGGTCGTGTCCCGTGAAGGACACGATCATGTGGAGGGATGATCAGGAGTTACTGGGAGCTCCACTTTAGTGTATGACACAATAAGAAGAAGGGCTATGGATTCGATGAGTAAATATCATGGTACTGTAGAGGCGGGTCTTCTGTGTGCATCGGAGCTTACATTAGATGAAAGCCTTAGTCATCAGCAAATGGGGGTTGTATACCACCGAGGAAGAAGTCCAAGTGCAAGTACCAGTGAGTCCTATAGAGGGGGACGTGATCATGTAAATAATCAAGAGCTTGTGAGAGCTCCACTTTGGTGAACAATGCAATGGCAAGAAGGGCTTTTGATTTAAGGCGTGAATGCCATAGTACCGCAGAGGTGGGTCTTCCGTGTGTGAGCATCAAAGCTTGCATCAGATGAAAGTCTTGGTCATCAGTATATGGGGGTTGTGTACCACTGAGGGAGAAGTCAGATTGCAAGTACCAGTGAGTCCCATAGAGGGGACTTAATTATACAAAGGTATGATCGGAGCGGCTAGAGAGTTAGACTACTTCAGTGCTCACATTCGCTTAAGGGAGCCCGACAAGTTAGAGGACAAAGCTGAGTAAGCGAACGTTGCTACCAAGGAAGCTAAGGAGAATAGAGTCAGTGCGAGCCCTGCAACAAGATGGCGGAGGCCATGCATAAGGGTTGCAGTCTATCTTTCTATCGACCAAGAAAAACTACTTGGAGGACATAATAGTGTTGAAGCAGGTGGTCGAAAGGGGCAAGGAAGCGATAACGAGTCTAGTGGGGCTCAGCTACCCAAAAGCAAAGCGTTGGTTAGAAAGAAGGTGGACTCGGAGGAGCACCACAGTGCCGTAGAGGTGGATCTACTGATCGCAAAGAAAAGGGATGCAGATGCAAGACAACGGATAGTAGGGTCATGGGCTTGGCAGCACCATAGTACATAGAGGTGGGACTTCCATGGAGTCATCAATCCCTTGCTCTCATAAAGGGAGAGCATTGGTCGAAAAGGGACCGAGGAGGTGGAGAATGCAGAGGCAAACTCCAAGTACCAAGACAAGGTGGAAGGGCAGAGGCCAAGGAACTTCATAAGACCGATGTTGATAGGCTTCTCATCAAAGATAGTCAAAAGCAAGGGACTTCAGGTTGATGTAGGAATGCTCGACAAAGGAATGAAGTAGGCAGTATGCGGTACTATACCTTTTCTACTTAGAGGAGTAGGTGACAAAGATGATGGTAAAGATGGTATAATCCTAGAGGTGACCAGGACTATCAAAGACTTACTCCAAGTTGGGGGACTCTAAGTTGGGGTAAACTTTTTACTCTTTTTGAGCAAAACTTCTTGCATTCGAAGTTCAATGGCAGTGGGAAGATGAATCATAGTAGCTAACCCAACTCAAGGAGTGCAAACACTTCAAGTGCTTTAGAAGTGTGAGCAAAGAGCAGGTGAATGTTAGTAACCAGCTCAATGCATGAATTACAAACTCGAGGAGGCAGGCGAAATCGAGTAACCTTTGCCTTCTCAACTCAAGAGAATGGGCGAAACTGAGTACCCCAATTCTCTTAACTCGAGGAGGTGAGTGGAGCCAAGTAACCTTGCCTTCTCAGCTACTAAGAGAATGGGTGAAGTCGAGTATCCCAGTTCTCTTACTTATCTAGCGGAGGAGCTCTGTATAAGTTCAGTGACCCTTCAAAGAAAGCTTATGGAAGACAATAGTTGTCAAATCCTCACCATTGGTGATCAATACTTCTAAGAGTAGATTGTCTGCCTCATTTTCCAATTGACTGATCGAAAGTAAAAGTGATGCGAACCTACTTGGAGGTGGAGGTGACAACTAAACATAGAAGAAGGATCAATGGGCAAACATTATGGAGGAAGGACCTCAAAAACTTCAAAGTATGTGAAGTGATGCTCGTTAAAGTTCCAACAAGCATCCATCCAGTTCAAGCAACATGAGTATACTACGATACTGGTGCATAATAAGGCATGTCTTTTTCTTCATCAGAAGGATCCGTGAGAGTTAACAAGAATCAGCACAACTCAGCCAACCCCACACCAGATTCAGTCATTAGTGAGTTAAGGTAGTATGGCGGATCAAAGTTTGACTACTCAACAACAGTGGCGAAGAGCAACTGGGAGTCAAAGGGGCAGCCAAAGCAGAAGATTAAAGATTCAGCAAAATACGAAGAGATGCAGTGTCTATAGTGGCTTCGACGAGAACGTCGAAGGAATAAGTGGGGGAGAATGTCATAGACAATAATGTAAACAAGGTGTTCGATGAAATGCTCATGCTTGTCCGTATTCTTTGGTTTATGTACATACCTTGTACAGCAAATAGCGGGCTTACAGTAGGCTTAGCAGCCCTCGTTTGGTTTGCTTTGGGGTCGATTTTGGCTTATAAATACGAGTATATCTTATAAGCACTTGTGGGGACTTTCGATCTGTAATGGACCATTATCCTTTGTGTACAACCTTTCTGAGTTGTAATGTCCATGGGTGTAATTTGTATTGGCTTTATAAAGTATTTGCTTAAGCAGTTGCTTGTGGATCTCATTGGAATTATTTCTTCTAGCCCGTTTTCTCTTTTGTAAGTCTAAGGGACCTTAGGAGATCTCAGGGAAGGATGACCTTTACGGACGGATACGCATAGGTGCCGCATGGTTTAGGCAAAATCAGCTAAGCCCGTGACAAATCGGCCAAGGGGTTGTGTTGGCATTGCGATGAACCATGGAGCCGCGAACATCACTGCAAAAAAGGCTAGCTCCTCGTGATTGAATCAGTGGAGGATGAGGACAATGAAATATCTAAAGAATCCCTTGAACCTGAAGAAGAAGCCATAGAGGAAGAGTCCCAACTAGTAGACTATGTAGTGTACGCATTGGCCGGCTACTCTAACTCGCAGACGATGAAAGTTGGAGGGCTTCTAAATCAACAACCCATCACCGTTCTCATCGACACGAGTAGCACAAATAACATCCTCAATAGTAAGGTTGCTGCATGTTTAGCACTTCAAATCAAAAGTTGCAACAAGTTTGATGTAAAGGTCGCCGACGGCCAAATCTTCAATTGCGACCAACGGTGTCTGCGGGTGAAACTACTCCTCCAAGACCAAGAAGTGGTAGTTGATTTCTTTCTCCTACCCATTGATGATTATGAAGCCGTACTCTGGATCGAATAGCTTACAACACTAGGTGATATATCTTGGAATTTTTTTAAATTAATCATGAAATTTTATTACAAAGGGAGACATGTCACGTTACGAGGCAAGCGCGGGAGCCAAATTTCTGTCGTCTCGTCACAATGAATGGAGAAAGTTTTACACAAAGCATATGGTGGATTTTTTATACATATTAAGCAATCATCTAAGGGGGAGAATATACAAAATTTAGATCTTAAGCTTGCCCTCTTACTGGATGAATTCACGGACATTTTCACGGAGACGCGTGAGCTGCCCCCTAATCGACCGCATGACCAACATATTCCTATTCTGTTGGGCAAACCTCCAGTAAATTTATGTCCATACTACTACCCTTACTTGCAGAAGGACAAGATCGAGAATATCGTCAAAGAGATGTTTGACACGGGATGATTCGACCGAGTTGCAGCCCTTATTCTTTATTGATGTTGTTAGTGTGCAAGAAGGACGGTACTTGGCGAATGCGCATTGATTATCGGGCCTTGAATGCTATCACCGTCAAGGACAAATATCTTATACCCATTGTAGATGAGCTCTTGGATGAATTCAAAGGAGCTCGAGTTTTCACTAAAACGGATCTTCATTCTGATTACCATCAAATTCGGGTATGCATTGAAGATGTTCCAAAAATTACATTCCGCACATATAACGGCCACTACGAGTTTCTGGTAATGTCTTTCGGACTTACGAATACTCCTTTTACTTTCCAAAGCCTAATAAATGACATCTTTCAGAGTTTTCTATGCAAGTTTATATCGATGTTCTTTGATGATATTCTTATTTATAGCCCTACGCTTGATATACATTTTCAGCACTTACGAACTGTTCTAACAATTCTTCGGGAGAATACTCTTTATGTTAAACAGTTAAAATGCAGCTTCTTATAGCGTAAAGTGGAGTATCTTGGGTACATTATATCAGAGGATAGAGTAGTGATAGACCCAACGAAGATTAAGGTAATGCAAGGATGGCTGAAACCTATAAACGTAAAATCACTACGCAGCTTCCTTAGACTCACGGGCTACTACCATAAATTTATGGAAGATTATAGAAAGATTAGTGCCCGTCTTACATCCCTACTAAAGAAATACTTCTTCTTGTGGTTGAAATAAGCTTCTACATCCTTCGAATGACTCAAGGCTGCCATAACGATAACGTCGGTCCTAGCACTGCCTGATTTCAACCGCACTTTTGTCATTGAGGCTGACGCATCAGGAGTTGGAATTAGAGCTATTCTTATGCAAGATGGTCAACTCCTAATTTACACTGAGGCTTCCCCCACACTCCACATAAGATTTTTACAAGAGATACTAATTACTATCAAATTTAAAATATGGTTGGATACAGGTCCATGGTATGAAAGAGGAGTAAAACTAGAAGAATTGTAATTCATGATCACTCCAGATTGGGCTCTCATCATCTTGAATCATACTAGAGGGCAGTCACCATTCTAGAAGAAAGATTGGCTATCACTAAAGACTAACCATGTGGCAATACATGCAAAGAAGAAATGACCTTCCGACAAACTTCAGAATGGATGAAAAATTGAAGATCGAGTTTTTTTACACCTCCAGCCCGATCAAGAGGAAACTCGAGCCTTAATGAAGTGGTCTCCCTATTTCTTTGGGCCTTGCAAAATTAGGGATCACATTAGGGCCCTAACTTGAAGATCAGATTTGCGCACCATATCAAGATTTCAGTTGATCCGCCAGGTATCCCACCACAAATGGAAATTTAAAGAAGACGACTCAACCTAAATTCTTCCAACTAACACTCTAGCTAATAAGGAGGCCAAAGTTTAGTTGATGATAGCATGAGAATCATATGAGAAGCTCATAGAACCTTAGCCTTGAGGACAAGGCTGATCTGAAGAGGGCGGGTTTGATAAGACTCCAGCAGGGTTGAGTCCTAATTACTTAGAAGTAATCAATAAGAACCCTGTGAAATTATAATAAAACCTCAAGTCACTTCTACCTATAAAGAAGTGTGGCTAGGGTTTATTTTGGGGCATTAAGGCTTAGTGGTCGCTGCCCCCTTTACTGGGCTAGTCGGCTAGGGTTTCCCCCTGCTTAGGTCGGTTACAGAGCCAACCTAGCTGCCACCTGTTCCCTCTAAGGCAAGTAGGCTATAGAAGGAGTAAAATGGTAATTCTAGTTAGGCAAGCACCCCATTGGCTAGGGTTTATAACCCTATATAATGATGTAGTCACCCTCTCTTTTATCAAGTAATTATCAATTTTATTTCAGCCTTGTACCTAATATAGAAGGGAGGAACCCCTACGGCGTTCCAAGGGTTGATCCTCTCAAGGGTCAAAATCTATAGAGCTCCTTCTGGGGTTCTATCAGATACTATGGTAGAATTTTTTCATCAAAAGATTTCAATAGTATAGACAAGATTTTTTTCCAGCAGTTCAAAATAAGGACTCGAGTTAAAATTCAAGGAGAATCTGCTGGTAAGGGAAAGGTAATGCTGACAAAAACTTTGTGGAAAAAAATAATAGTAAAAGGTTCGATAAATTTGATCAGTAAAAAACACAATAGCAAATCAAACAGTAAAGAGTGTGTAACTAGAATTTTGTAGCGTAACTTTTGTCATGATGATGGAAACTTTACGATGAAAAGTTTATGCTGCAAATAGGAATAAATTTTTTTTATATTTTTTGAATAGGGATAACTAAATTGCAGCAGCAGTAAGGTAGGAAACTAGAACCTATTACAATTCATGAGGAGATCAAAGGATGATCTGCAGTAGTGGAGATGACGGTGGAATTTGGTGACGATCTTTAAGCAATTATGGGAATTGCTTTGAATGGCTATGGGGCGGGCTGATGGATGGTTGAAGGGCAGCGAGACACCAAGAACGCTGCTCTGGTACCAAGTGTTATAATCCTTGCAAATTCTTAGCTTGGAGTGATCTCTATAGGGGATTGGCCTCCTTGGAACTCTATAAGGGTTCCTCCCTCCTTGGAATTCTATACTATGACTGAAACATAATTAATCTATTCATGATAAAAAAGGGGAGAATATAAGGCTATTTATAGGGCTTCTAAACTCCAACTCCTAGTAGGACTCCTTCTTCCAATAACTCCAACTTCAACTCTAAGAAGCAACTCCTACTTCCAACGACTCTAACTCCAACTCTAAGAAGCAACTCCTACTCCAAGTAAACTAAGACTCCTACTAAACCAAGACTCCTCTTCCCCTCAACTCCTAACCTCTAGCCAACTCCTAACTATGATATGGCTTGTGGCTTTAGGGATCTCCAACTCCTAATACTTCTCTAAGAAGTAACCTCCAACTGGCCCATCAAGGGGTGGCCAATTGCTTATTATTTCTTATTCCTACTCTAACTTAACCCCACCTCAACCAACCCCTCTTTAACTAGGATAAGGGTTAGGGTGACTTGTATCTTATACTTCTCTCAAAATATCTTCCTCTCAACTAATCCTAACCTAGCCGGCCTCCTCACCTCTTTAATAGGGGTGAGTTAGATAGGATTTATATAAATACCCTTAGGATTTATATATTTACCCTCTTTAATGAAACTAAATTAGGACTCTCCTATCTAGAGTTCTAATAAAGACTTCATCACCGCAACCCCGACATTTTTGTAGCATCATCATAGCAGCACTTTCTCATCCTTTTACTGCCACTGCTACCTTCAACCTAAAGATTGCAGCTACACTCTTTAATTGGTTATTTGATAGGTTGGAGATCCCTACATCATGGCACCGGTGGGCCTATTCAAAGCCAAATTGAAGGCTTTCGAGACGCGTATGGATGCTAGACTATGCGCTCTCTTCGAGGACTTTAGATTGGGTCGATCATCGAGCCCAAGAAGATCACAACATGGAGCAAATTCAGATTGTAAAAAAAAACCCACTAGAGATAAGAAGTGAAGTTAAGACATGGTAGCCCTACACCTCAACAACATCGATCTCCTTTGCACAACTTCAAAAATGGCACCTCAATCAAGATGCTCATACCATGAAAGTCATATCCCAACCAATAGAATATAAACCTTCAGCACCAATCGATTACAAGAACCTTGACGAAGAATTAGAGATGATCCGTTGAACCTCCACCATCCAAGGGTACCAAACCAAGTTTGAAAGGTTATCTAATCAAACTTATGATTGGTTTAAAAAATAGATATTGACTTTCATTAAGGGCTTGAAGCTGGAGATTAAGGAAGAAGTTAAAGCATGACAACCGTACACACTTAAGGCAGCTATCTCCTTGGTGTGACATCAATAGGAGCGATTGAACTATGAAGCCCGAAGGACTAGGGTTGCTCCCCGACTGGTGGCACCAAACCTTTCACCTCTTCCTACTGTCAACCGACCCCCTTAGCCAAACAAAATTAACAAGAGAAGACTCTCATGACAAATCGGTAAAGGACTTATGTGGGTGTTGTGATAAACTGTGGAGCCTCAAACAAGATTGTAAAATGGAGAGACTTTTGATAATTGTGGCCAATGAAGAACCCAAACTTGAATATGCAGCTCTCGAACCCAAAGAAAATGATACACCACAATCGGCCACCTGCATGGTCCCTATGATAGGACTCCAGTAAGGTTGAGTCCTAATCTCCGTAGAAGTAGTCAATAAAATCCTACTAGATTATAATAAAGTCACTCCTATCTTATAAAGGAGTACGGCTAGGGTTTAGATTAGCCCTTAGGGCTTAGAAGTCACCGCCCCCCTACTAGGCAAGTCGGCCAAGGTTTCCCCCTGCTTAGGTCAGCTATAGAGCCAATCTAGTCGCCCTTTGTTCCTATTTAGGTATGATGGCTATAGGAGGAGCAAAAGGGTAAGTTCACCTAGATAAGTACCTCTTGGCTAGGACTTTGATCCTTATTTAAGATGTAACCACCTCCCTCTTTGAAAGTAAGTAATTATCATCTTCAAAATCTATATGGCTCCTTCTGGGGTCTTATCATCTAGTATCAGAGCTACGTTTCTACTATCCTATAGCCATCTTAGTCACCTCCACCTTCCCAAGCAATTCCCATAATTGCTATGACATGCGCCTCCACCTTCCACCCCAACAGCAGATCAAATCAGTCTCTCGTTGCCCCCTATGTTTGATCTAGAAATCTGATATTTTTTTTATCATCCATGCCTCTTCAATACTGCAAGATTCCTTAATTTACACATTAAAGATTTTTTTCAAATTTTATCTACTGCAAAATTCGTTTGTCGCAAGCATTATCATCGTTGCAAAGACGAAACACTGCAGAAATTTTCAGCCGATTGTTGCCTATTGAAACTAAAATTTTAACCATCCTTTTTGGCTGAAACTTTTATACAATTTCATAGATCATCTTAGATTTCATTTAAGACTGATCTTGTAAAAAAACTCTTTCTAGATCTGGACTTATAGTGCTGCAATTCTTTGTTGCATAGTACTGAAATTTTACAATATAGAATCTGCCTTCTGTATATTGGCCTCTTGAAACTAAATTTTTGTTCATCCTTTTTGGATGAAATTTTTACACAATTCTCAAGATTAAGTTGAATTTTATCTGGATTTGATTTCATAACAAAAACTCCTTCTAGAACTGGTTTTCTTGTGTAATCTTTGACCATCACACAGTTCTGGAATTTTATGACGAAGGAATCTATCTTTTATCTTTTGCCCTATTTCCCTACTGTTATGTTGCTAAAATTTCATCAAACTTTTTACTGAAATTAAAAACATCTGAACTAAGGGTTTTTCTATAATTTTATTAAACTTTTTCCTGAAATTTATATTGAGAAATTAGCATTTCTTGGACGCAAAAACTGGTTCAGCAAGACAGCACATCGCAGCACTTCTTTCCACTGAATTCTATCAGATTTGAGTGTTATTTTTTGTGGGATTTTAGACTCTCCTTTCTTCATCACCAAACCCTACTATCTTTATCAAAAACCCTTCTAAATATTATCCTAAATTGAATCTAAATAGCCCCCAAATCAGCCACTCAAATTAGCCTACTTCCTTATCGATCCACCTACGTTTTTAGAAAGCCTTCATTACCGAGACACCTACCCTTGCTGCCATCTATCTCATATCTAAAATCTATTTTTCTAACCTTCATCTACTAGTATCATAGCCCTAAAACCATACTAATTCGCAGCCTAAACTCCACAAAATCATAGCCCCAAATATGCCCTAACCCGCAGCCTACTTCCATCCAAACCGATTCACCTTCCAACCGGCTACCCTCTTCTCCAAAATTTCTATGCCACTAACCCAACAATAGAAAAAAGATCTTAATATTATAGATCTTGAGGTATATACTATGACATCAGAGAAGGCTATCGATGCGAAGCTTGAAGCCTTTGGAAACCGCATTGAAGAGACGATGCGATCCCTTTTTGCCGAATTCAGCATTAGCTGACCGTCAAGCCCAAGGAAATCACAACACGGAGAAACTTCAGATCGACGAGATGATCCTCAAGAATATGGCCACATCACCTCTGATCTCAATAATCCATGCATGAAGGTTGACTTCCCTAGATAGGAAGAAGGAGACCTGATCGGGTGGATCTCGCGCGCGGAGTGCTATTTTCGGTTCTACCGAACCACCGATGCCACATGAGTTGAGATTGCTTCCATCCACCTTAAGAGAGATGCTATTCAGTAGTTTAATTAGTTTAAGCATACCCATGGAGGACTCTCTTAGCAGCGATTCAAGGAAGGACTACTAAACCATTTCGGATAAACCGATTTCAACAACATCGATGGACAATTGGCAAAGATTCGTCAAACCTCTACAATACAAGAATACCAAATAAGGTTTGAGCATTTATCTAACCAAACTAAGAATTGGTCTGAGAAACAACTTTTAGGTACTTTTATCGAGGGCCTAAAGCCGGAGATTCGAGGAGAAATAAAGGCGCAACAACCGTATAATCTTAGGGCGGCGTTTTCCTTCGCATGTATCCAGGAAGAACAATTGAACCACGAGGTACAAAGGACAAGGGTCACTCCCCAACCAGCCATGCTAAGGCCTACTGCCCCCTCTACTGCCATCCAAGCCCCTGCACTAAAAAAGTTGACAAGAGACGACCTTCGCGGATGATCGGCCAAGGGGTTGTGTTGGCAACACGATGAACCGTGGAGCCGTGAACATCACTGCAAAAAGGGTTGACTCCTCATGATTGAACTAGCAGAGGATGAGGATAATAAAACATCTAAAGAAGCCCTTGAGCCTAAAGAAGAAGCCATGGAGGAAGAGTCCCAACCGGCCGACTACACAATGCATGCATTGGCCAGCTATTCCAACCCACAGATGATGAAAGTTAGAGGACTTCTAAAATAGAAACCCATCACAGTTC
The DNA here is from genome assembly GCA_021527575.1 of Ensete glaucum. Taxonomy (NCBI): domain Eukaryota; kingdom Viridiplantae; phylum Streptophyta; class Magnoliopsida; order Zingiberales; family Musaceae; genus Ensete; species Ensete glaucum. The sequence continues at coordinate 49,902,648 of CM038551.1, forward strand.
TCATCGACACGGGTAGCACTAATAACTTCCTCAATAGTAAGGTTGCTACACGTTTGGCACTTCAAATCAAAGGTTGCAACACTAGGTGATAGATCCGTGGGTGAAACTACTCCTCCAAGACCAAGAACTGACAGCTGATTTCATCCTCCTGCCTATTGATGATTATGAAGCCATACTTAGGATCAAATGTCTCACAACGCTAAGTGATATCTCCTGAAATTTTTCTAAATTAATCATGAAATTTTATTACAAAGGGAGACAGGTCACGTTACGAGGCAAGCGCAGGAGTCAAATTTCCATCGTTTCATCGTAACAAATGAAGAAAGTTTTGCATAAAGTGTATAGAGGATTTTTTATGCATATCCAACAGCCATCTAAGGGGGAGAATATACAAATTTCAGATCCTAAGCTTGCCTTCTTGCTGGATGAATTTATGGACATTTTCACAGAGCCGCGCGGGCTGACCCCTAACGGGCCGCATGACCACTGCATTCCTATTTTGCCAAGCAAACCTCTAGCAAATTTGCAACCGTACCACTATCCTCACTTATAGAAGGATGAGATCAAGAACATTGTAAAAGAGATACTTGACACTGGGGTGGTTCGACCAAGTTGCAACCCTTACTCCTCACCGGTGTTGCTAGTGAGCAAGAAAGATGGTATGTGACGGATATGGTTAACTACCGGGCTCAAAACGTCATCACCGTCAAGGACAAATATCCTATACCCATCCTAGATGAGCTCTTGGATGAACTAAAAGGAGCTCGAGTCCTAACTAAATTAGATCACCGATCCGGATACCATCAGATTCGAGTATGTACTGAAGATATTCTGAAAATTGGATTTCGCACGCATAATGGCCACTATGAGTTTCTAGTAATGCCTTTTGGACTTACGAATGCTCCTTCTAATTTCTAAAGCCTGATGAATGACATCTTCCGGAGTTTTCTCTGTAAGTTTGTATTGGTATTCTTTGATGATATTCTCATTTATAGCCCTACGCTTGATATACATTTTCAGCACTTACGAACTGTTCCAACGATTCTTGGAGAGAATACTCCTTATCTTAAATAGTCAAAGTGTAGCTTATTATAACGTAAAGTGGAGTATTTTGGGTACACTATATTAGAGGATGGAGTGGCAGTGGACCCGATAAAGATCAAGGCACTGCAAGGATGGTCGAGACCTATAAACGTATAATCATTACGTGGTTCTCTTGGACTTACAGACTACTACCAAAATTTTATGAAAGATTATAGCAAGATCAGTGTCATGCTCATGTCCTTACTGAAGAAAGACCCCTTCTTGTGGTCGGATAAAGCCTCTGAGCGACTTAAGGCAGCCATGACGATGATGTCGGTCCTAGCGCTGCCTGATTTTGGCTGCACTTTGGTCCTTGAGGCTGATGTGTCATGAGTTGGAATTTAGGTTATTCTTATGCAAGATAGTCTACTCCTTATTTACATTGAAGCTTCCCCTACACTTTATATGTGGTTTTTACAGGAGATACTAATTACTACCAAATTTAAAATATGGTTGGATACAGGTCCATGGCACGAAAGAGGTGTTAAACTAGAAGAATTGCAATCCATGTTCACACCAGATTAGGTTCTCATCATCTGAATCATACCAAAGGGCTGTCACCATTCCAGAAGAAAGATTGACTATCACTAAAGACTGACCATGTGGCAACCTATGTAAGGAAAAAATTTTCCCCTGACAAACACCGAAGCAGAAGAAAATTTCCTAAGAAAGATCAAATTCCCCTACATCTCCAGCTCCACCAGCATGAAATTCAAGCATCAAGATATTGGTCTCCCTATTTCTTTAGGTATTGCAAAATTAGGGATTATATTGGGGCCCCAACCTGGAGATCAGATCCGTGCACCAGATCAAAATTACAGTTGATCCTCCAAGTATCTCACCTCAAATGGAAATTTAAGGATAACGACTCAGCTCAAGTTCTTCCAACTGACACCCAAGCTGATGAGGAGTTGAAGACCCGGTTCATTGAATTCATGGAACTTTAGCCTTAAGGACAAGGCTGATTTTAAGAGGGCTAGTTTGATAGGACTCCAACAGGGTTGAGTCCTAATCTCCCTAGAAGTAGTCGATAAAATCCTACTAGATTGTAATAAAGTCACTCCTATCTTATAAAGGAGTATGGCTAGGGTTTAGATTAGCCCTTATGGCTTAGAAGTCGTCGCCCCCCTTACTGGGCAAGTCGGCTAGGGTTTCCCCCTGCTTAGGTCAGTTATAGAGCCAACCTAGCCGCCCCTTGTTCCTATTAAGGTAGGATGGCTATAGGAGGGGCAAAAGGATAATTTCAGCTAGATAAGTGCCCCCTTGGGCTAGGACTTTGATCCCTATTTAAGATGTAGTCGCCCCCCTCTTTTAAAGCAAGCAATTATCATCTTCAATTCAGCCTTTGTGCCCAGTTTAGGAGGGAGGAACCCCTATAGCATTCCAAGAGTTGATCCCCCTCAAGGATCAAAATCTATAGGGCTCCTTCTGGGGTCTTATCACCCTACTTTATCCGGCTACACAAACCTGCCAAAATTAAAGATCGAAGGGTTTCTCGAGCAACAGTTAGTCATTATCCTCATCGACCCTGGGAGCACACATAACTTCATGAGCAGCAAGGTTGCTACCCATTTGATGCTCCAAAAAGAATATTATAGTAGGTTCGAAGTCAAGGTAGCTAACACCAAATTATGAAGTGCAACCAGAAGTGCCCGTAGATAAAACTGATCCTACAGGAGCAAGACATAGTTGCTGATTTTTTTCTCCTCCCTCTCGATAGTTTTAATATAGTGCTCGGCATTGATTGATTGTCTATGATTGGAGATATTTTTTGAAATTTTTTGAAGCTAACCATGAAATTTTTTAGCAAAGGAAAATAGTGGTTCTACAAGGGAGCCAAATGACTACAACCACAAACAACACTTGGGAATGGTACCAAAAGAAGAATCTAACGATTTCTCAATTCAAATCTAAGAGTTTCAGAAGATGAAGCCAAAGGAGATTGAAGACAAAAACCCTCTCCCACAGCTTGCTAAAATTTTGGGAGTCTCCACCAAACTGAGCCTACTATCTCCAATCAAGATGTCCGACTCCCCTATGCTAAACTGGCTGAAATTACCACCAGCTGATGCTCGGCCAAAATGTTGCCTATAGAAGATCGAAGCTAAGATACCCAAGAGATGATAGAGACACAGATTCTTTAGCTGTGTTTCTTTTCTGTTACGACACATCCCTACATCCTTTTTTCTTAGGACAAGTTACTTCTGATGTATTACATCCTACCGAACTCACCATAGTTGCTGATGCAACACTTCCAGATCTTAAGTGACTTCCATGACGTTTCCCAGGACTGGACCATGGTGCTCAAAGACTTCCTTGATGATGACCTCTAATCTATAGCCCAAGATCACGAGAAAATTGAGCCCATCTAGTGGCGAAATCATAGTAAGAGAAGGATCATTTGCAGGACTCAACAAAGCATCCCTCTCACTATTAAGAAAGATGCACCACCTTGGCCGAGTGGAACTATAGCTCTCACGACTAGGATGTCGTCCACACTGAATCATGGCCAAATGTTTATTATTGGAGCAAACACATCTAAAGTTGGGATCGGCGTTACCCTTATGCAATATGGTCCATGGCACGAAAGAGAAGTAAGCCTAGAAGAATTGCAATCCATGCTCGCGCCAGATTGGGCTCTCCTCTCACCATCCTGAATCATACCATAGGGCAATCATAATTCCAGAAGAAAGATTGGCTATTACTAATGACTAACCATATAGCAGCACATGCAAAGAAGAAACAACCTTCCGATAAACTTCAGAATTGATGAAAAATTAAAGATTGAGCTTTCCTATATCTCCAGCCCGATCAGCAAGAAACTTAAGCCTTAAGGAAGTGGTCTCCCTATTTCTTTGGGCCTTGTAAAATTGGGGATCATATTGAAGCCCTAACCTAGAGATCAAATCCGCGTACTAAATCAATATTACAGTTGATCCTCCAGGTATCCCACCTCAAATGGAAATTTAAAGAGAAGACGACTTAGCCTAAATCCTTCCAACTAACACCCAAGCTGATGAAGAGACCAAAGTTTAGCTGATGATCACATCGGATCATAGGATCATGACACATCACAGTTCAACCACTACTAGTGAGGCTGGATCACAAGAGCAGGAAACACCTACTACATATGCCACATGGGAGTCTTATAAGGAGCTGAAGACCCCGTTCTCAAAGTTTATGGATCCTCGATCTTGAGAACAAGGCTGATTCAAAGAGGATAGGCTTGATAGGACTCCAATAGGGTTGAGTCATAATCACCGTAGAAGTAATCAATAAGAACCCTATGAGATTGTAATAAAACTCCACCTAGTCAATTCTATCCTATAAAGAAATGTGGCTATAATTTATTTTGGGGCCTTAGGGCTTCCTAGCTGCCACCCCCCTTACTGGGCTGGTCGGCTAGGGTTTCTAGCATAGGGGTGTGGCTTGTGTAGCCACTTAGGTAGCCGCCCCTTTATTTAGGCATGGTAGCTATATGAGGGATAAAAGGAGAAATTTACTTAGGAAGCACCTTCTCGTAGGCTAGGGTTTAGAGCCCTATATAAGTATGTAGCCTCCTCCTCTTTCAATTAAGCAAGAATCTATTTTATTTCAGTGTTGTGGCTAACCCTAGGAGGGAGGAACCCCTATAATGTTCCAAAGGTTGATCCCTCCTAAAATATCAAATCCTGTAGAGCTCCTTCTGGGGTTCTATCAGGAAGTTATTTATGCTACCCATATCTATGAGAACAGTGATGGATTATTGCTTGAGAAGTCCCCCTACTTTCATCGTTAGCGGGTTGAAGTAGCAGTCTAAAGCATGCACCGTAAAGTCGGCCGATTGGGCTCTTCCTCCGTGACTTCTTCTTCAGATTCAAGGCTTTCTTCAGATGGTTCAATATCTTAATCCTGTACCATTTCTATCATAAGAAGTCGGTCTTTCCTACAGTGATGTTCATGGCTCCACGATTTATCGTAGTGCCAACATAGTCCGTTCCCGGATCGCTCCTAAAGTTCGTCTCTTGTTAGTTTCTTTAGTGCAAGGGTTCAAATGGTAGTAGAGGGGGCCGAAGGCTTTGGCATTGCTAGTCGGGGAGTGACACTAGTCCTTCAGGCTTCATGGTTCAATCTTTCTTCCTATAGTCGTGCAAAGGAGATAGCCGCCATAAGAGTGTATGGTTGTTGTGCCTTCACTTCTCCTTGTATCTCCGGCTTTAAGCCCTCAATAAAAGTTACTAGAAGTTGCTTTTCAGACCAATCACAAGTTTAGTTAGATAATCATTCAAACCTCATTTGTACGGTGGTGGTTTCTCATATCTTTGCCAAGTGCCCATCGATGTGCTCATAGTTTATCGGTCTAAAGTGGTTCAATAGTCCTCCTTTGAATTGCCGCCAGGTTTAGCCTCCATTGCTGTGCTCGAACCAATCAATCAAACTACTGAATTATGTCTTCTTCAAGATTGATGGCCGCAATTTCCACCATGGTAGCATCGGCAGTTATGTGAAACCAAAAATAGCGCTCCGCGCACGAGATCCAATCGATCAGGTCTCCTTCTTCTCATTTAGGGAAGTCCACTTTCATGCATGGATTGTATGGATCTTTGTAGTGCCTCATCGCTCTTAGAGTTCTTCTCTTCGATCTGATGTTTTTATAGGACTCCAGCAAGGTTGAGACCTAATCATCTCAGTACTAGTCAATAAAAAAACCCTGCTAAATTATAATAAAGTCACTCTTATCTTATATAGGAGTATGGTTAGGGTTTAGATTAGCCCTTAGGGCTTAGTATTCTGATAGAACTCCAGCAGGGTTGAGATCTAATCATCTTAGAACTAGTCAATAAAAACTCTATTAGATTGTAATAAAGTCACTCCTATCTTATAAAGGAGTATGGCTAAAGTTTAGATTATCCCTTAGGGCTTAGTAGTTGCCACGCCCCCGCCCACCCCACCCCCCCTCTTACTGGGTAAGTCGGCCAGGGTTTCCCCCTGCTTAGGTAGGCTATAGAGCCAACCTAGCCGCCCCTTGTTCCTATTAAGGTAGGATGGCTATAGGAGGGGTAAAAGAGTAATTTTACCTAGATAAGTGCCCTCTTAGGCTAGGACTTGATCCCTATTTAAGATATAGCCACCCCCCTCTTTAAAAGCAAGTAATTATCATCTTTAATTCAGCCTTTGTGTCGAGTCTAGAAGGGAGGAACCCCTGTAGCGTTCCAAGGGTTGATCCCCCTCAAGGATTAAAATCTATAGGGCTCCTTCTGGGGTCTTATCATCTAGTATCAGAGTAGCGATCTTGCTGCCCCTGTAGCCATCCCAGCTGCCTCTATCTTCCCAAGCAATTCCCACAATTGCTATGACACGCGCCTCCACCTTCCACTCTAGTATCAGATTAGTCTATCGTTACCCCCCTATGTTTGATCTGAAAATCTGATATTTTTTTATTATTTATGCCTCTTTAATACTGCAAGATTCCTTACTTTACATGTTGAAGATTTTTTTCAAATTTTATCTACTATAAGATTTGTTTGTTGCAAACGTTATCATCGTTGCAAAGATGAAATATTACAGAAATTTTCAGCCGATTATGGCCTATTGAAGCTAAACTTTTAGTTGTCCTTTTTGGCTGAAACTTTTATATAATTTCATAGATCATCTTACTTTCATCAAAGACTAATCTTATGAAAAAACTCCTTCTAGATCTGGACTTATAGTGCTGTGATTCTTTGTTGCACAGTATTGAAATTTTATAATGCAGAATCTGCCTTCTGTTTATTAGCCTCTTGAAACTAAATTTTTGTTCAGTTTTTTTAGCCAAAATTTTTACACAATTCTTAAGATCAAGTTGGCTTTTATCTGGATTTGATTTCATAAAAAAACTCCTTCTAGAACTGGTTTTCTTGTACAATGTTTTCCCATCACGTAATTCTAGAATTTTATGATGAAGGAATCTGCTTTGCATCTTTTGCCCTATTTCCCTCCCGTTATGCTGTCAAAATTTCATCAAAATTTCTACTAGTATTGACAATATCTAAATGAAGGGTTTTTGTATAATTTTCTTAAACTTTCCCTTGAAATTTATGTTGAGAAATCATCATTTATCTTATGCAAAAATCGGTTCAGCAGGACAGCACATCGCAGCACTTCTTTTCACCGAATTCTATCAGATTTGAGTACTATTTTTTGTGGGATTTTGGATGCCCCTTTCTTCATCACCAAACTCTACCATCCTTACCAAAAACCCTTTAAAACTCTACCCTAAACCGAATCCAAATAGCCCCCAAATCTGCCATAAACCGTAGCCTACTTCCACCCAAACCAATCCACCTTCCAACCGACCACCCCCTTCTCCAAAATTTCCATGCCACTAACTCAACAACCAAAAAAAGATCTTAATATTACAGATCTTGATGTGTGTACTATGGTATTGGAGGAGGCTACCGATGCAAAGCTTAAAGCCTTTGAAAATCTCATGGAAGAGAAGATGTGATCCTTATTCCCCGAATTCAGCATAGGCCGACCATCAAGCCCGAGGAAGTCACACCATGGAGAGACTTCAGATCAGTGAGATGATCCTCAAGAATATGGCCATATCACCTTTGATTTCAGTAATCCATGCATGAAGGTTGACTTCCCTAGATGGGAAGAAGGAGACCCAATCAGGTGGATCTCGTGTGTAGAGCGCTATTTTCGGTTCTACTGAACCGCTGATGCCACACAAGTGGAGATTGCTTCTGTCCACCTCAAGGAAGATGCTATTCAGTGGTTTAATTGGTTTGAGCACACCCATGGAGGACTCTCTTGGCAGCAGTTCAAGTAAGGACTACTAAACCATTTCGGACCAACTGATTTCAACAACATCGACGGACAATTGGCAAAGATTCATCAAACCTCTACAATACAAGAATACCAAATAAGGTTTGAGCATTTATCTAACCAAACTGAGAATTGGTTTGAGAAATAACTTTTAGGTACTTTTATCAAGGGCCTAAAGCTGGAGATCTGAAGAGAAGTAAAGGTGCGGCAACCGTACACTCTTAGGGCGGCGATTTCCTACACACGTATCCAGGAAGAACAATTGAACCACGAGGTATAAAAGACAAGGGTCACTCCTGGACTAGCCATGCCAAGGCCTACTACCCCCTCTACTGCCATCCAAGCCCCCGTACTAAAAAAGTTGACATGAGACGAGCTTCGTGGATGATTAGTCAAGGGGTTATGTTGGCATCGCGATGAACCGTGGAGCCATGAACATCACTACAAAAAGGGCTGACTTATCATAATTGAACTAGTAGAGGATGAGGATAATAAAACATCTGAACAAGCTCTTGAACCTAAAGAAGAAGCTATGTTGAAAGAGTCCCAACCGGTCGACTACGCAGTGCACGCATTGGCCGGCTATTCCAACCTGCAGATGATGAAAGTTGGAGGACTTCTAAAATAGCAACCCATCATGGTTCTCATCGACACGGGCAACACCAATAACTTCCTCAATAGTAAGGTTACTGCATGTTTGGCACTTTAAATCAAAGGTTACAACAAGTTTAATGTAAAGGTCACTGATGGCTGAATCTTTAATTGCGACCAACGGTGCCCACGGGTGAAACTACTCCTCCAAGACCAAGAAGTGATAGCTGATTTTTTCCTCCTACCCATCGATGATTATGAAGCCATACTTAGGATCAAATGGCTCACAACATTAGGTGATATCTCCTAGAATTTTTCTAAATTAATTATGAAATTCTATTGCAAAGGGAGACAGATCATATTACGAGGCAAGCGTGAGAGCCATATCTCCATCGTTTCGACACAATGGATGGAGAAAGTTTTACACAAAGCATATGGGGGATTTTTTATGCATATCCAACAGCCATCTAAGGGGGAGAATATACAAATTTCAGATCCTAAGCTTGCCCTCTTGCTGGATGAATTCGTAGATGTTTTCACGGAGCCGTGCGGGCTGCCCCCTAACCGACAGCATGACCACCGTATTCCTATTCTGCTAGGCAAACCTCCAGCAAATGTGCATCTGTATCACTACCCTCACTTGCAGAAGGATGAGATTGAGAACATCATCAAAGAAATGCTTGACACCAGGGTAATTCGACCGAGTTGTAGCCCTTATTCTTCACCAGTATTGCTAGTGCGCAAGAAGGACGGTACATGGTAGATGTGCATTGATTATCGGGCCTTGAATGCTATCACTGTCAAGGACAAATATTCTATACCCATCGTAGATGAGCTCTTGGATGAATTAAAAGGAGCTTGAGTCTTCACTAAACTGGATCTCCATTCCGGTTATCACCGGATTCGGGTATGCATTGAAGACATTCTGAAAATTGCATTCCACACGCATAACGACCACTACGAGTTTCTGATAATACCTTTCGGACTTATGAATGCTCTTTCTACTTTCCAAAGCCTAATGAATGACATCTTTCATAGTTTTCTACACAAGTTCGTATTAGTGTTCTTTGATGATATCCTTATTTATAGCCCTAAGCTTGATATATATTTTCAGCACTTACGAACTGTTCTAATAATTCTCCGGGAGAATACTCTTTATGTGAAACAGTCAAAGTGCAGTTTCTTATAGTGTAAAGTGGAGTATCTTGGGCATATTATATTAGAGGACGGAGTGGCAGTAGACCCGACAAAGATCGAGGCAATGCAAGGATGGTCGAGACTTACAAACGTACAATCATTACCCGGTTTCCTTGAACTCACGGGCTACTACCAAAATTTTATGAAAGATTATATCAAGATCAATACCCTACTCATGTCCTTACTGAAGAAAGACTCCTTCTTATGGTTGGATAAAGCCTCCGCTGCCTTTGAATGACTCAAAGTAGCTATGACGATGACGTCAGTCCTAGCGTTGCTCGATTTCGGTCGCACTTTGGTCATTGAGATCGATGGATCAAGAGTTGGAATTGGGGCTATTCTTATGCAAGATGGTCGACTCATAATTTACACTGAGGCTTCCCCTACACTTCTTACGAGGTTTTTATAAGAGATATTAATTATTACCAAATTTAAAATATGGTTGGAGACAGGTCTATAGCACGAAAGAGGAGTAAAACTAGAAGAATTACAATCCATGCTCATACCAGATTGGGCTCTCATTATCCTGAACCATACCATAGGGCAGTCACCATTCCAAAAGAAAGATTGGATATCACTAAAGACTAACCATATGGTAACACATGTAAAAAAGAAATGACCTCCCGACAAACTTCAAAATGGATAAAAAATTAAACATCAAGTGTTTCTACACCTCCAGCCCGATCACTAGGAAACTTAAGCCTTAATGAAGTGTTTTCCCTATTTCTTGGGGCCTTACAAAATTGAGGATCACATTGGGGGCCTAACCTGGAGATCAAATTCATACACCAGATCAAGATTACAGTTGATCCACCAGGTATCCCACCTCAAATGGAAATTTAAAGAAGACCACTCAGTCCAAATCCTTCTAACTGACATCTCAGCTAATGAGGAGGCCAAAGTTCAGTTAATGATAGTATGAGAGTCACATGAGGAGTTGAAGATCTAGTTTCCAGAGTTTATGGATCCTCAGCCTTGTCCTCAAGGTTGATCTGAAGAGGGCGGACTTGATATGACTCCAGCAGGGTTAGTCCTAATCATCTTAGAACTAGTCAATAAAAACTCTGTTAGATTATAATAAAGACACTCCTATCTTATAAAGGAGTATGGCTAGGGTTTAGATTATCCCTTAGGGCTTAGTAGTTGCCCCCCCTGCTTACTGGGCAAGTCGGCCAGGGTTTCCCCCTGCTTAGTCGGCTATAGAGCCAACCTAGCCGCTCCTTGTTCTATTAAGATAGGATGGCTATAAGAGGGGCAAAAGGATAATTTTACCTAGATAAGTGCCCCCTTAGGCTGGGACTTGATCCCTATTTAAGATGTAGCTGCCCCCCTCTTTGAAAGTAAGTAAGTATCATCTTCAATTCAGCCTTTGTGTCGAGTCTAGGAGGGAGGAACCCCTATAGCGTTCCAAGGGTTGATCTCCCTCAAGAATCAAAATCTATAGAGCTCCTTCTGGGATCTTATCATGGTCACTTGCACCCCCCCCCTACTGGGCTGGTCGGCCAGGGTTTCCCTCTGCTTAGGTCGACTATAGAGCCAACCTAGCCACCCCTATTCCTATTAAAGCAGGTCAGCTTAGATAATTTTACTTAGGCAAGCACCCCCTTAGGCTAGGGTTTTGATCCTTATTTAAAGATGTAGTCACCCCCCTCTTGAGGAAAGCAATAAACAACTCCTTTCAGCCATTATGTCGAGTCTAGGAGGGAGAAACCTCTATAGCGTTCCAAGGGCTGATCCCCCTCAAAGATCAATTTCATAGAGTTTCCCCTGGGGTTCTATCATCTGGTATCAGAGCCACATTTATACTGTCTTGTAGCCATCATCCATACCTTCATCTTCTAAGTAATTTCCACAATTGATTTTAACGTTACCTCCATCCATCATCGCCCACTAAGCTGCAGAACCATCTATCTGCTGTCGGCCCCTACGTGATATGAAAATCTAGTATAATTTTATCATCTACACCTCTTCAATACTGTAAGATTTTTTACACTACACGTTAAAGATTTTTTCAAAATTTTATCCGTAGTAAATTTTGATCGTCGCAAACGTTATTGTTATTACGAAGGTAAAACACTACTAAAATTTTTAGCCACTTATTTGCTTATTGAAACCAGTTTATTTCTTCTCCTTTCTAACTGAAATTTTTACACAATTTTAAAGATCAACTTGGCTTTCATCTAGGACTGATTTCTGAAAAAAAATATCTTTCTAGAATTAGTTTTCTTGTGCAATATTTCACCATCATATAATACTGGAATTTTACGATGAAGGATCTACCCTTCATCTTTTACCCTATTTCCCTACTGTTATGCTGTCACAATTTTGTCAAACTTTTTATTGATATTAACAACATTTTAACCAAGGGTTTTTACATTATTTCCTTAAACTTTTCTCTGTAATTTATGTCGAGAAGTCATCATTTCTCTGATAAAAAATTTATTCAGCAAGTCAGCACATCGTAACACTTTTTTCACCGAATTCTATCATATTTGAGTACTATTTTTTATGGGATTTCGGACCCTCTTTTTATCATCTCCAAACCCTACCATCCTTATCAAAAACCCTCTCAGACCTTACTCTAACTGAACCCAAATAGTCACCCAAATCAGCCTTAAACCATAGTCTACTCCCATCCAAACTGATTCACCTTCCAATCGGCCACCCCCTTCTCCAAAATTCTCATGCTACTAACCTGACAATAGAAAAATTACCTTAATATTACAAATCTAGAGTGTATACTATGGCATTAGAGGAAGCTATCAATATAATGTTTAAAGCCTTTGAAAGTCGTATGGAAGAGAAGATGTGATCCCTTTTCGCCGAATTCAGCATTGGCCGACCGTCGAGCCCGAGGAAATCATGGCAAGAAGATACTTCATATCAGTGAGATGATCCTCAAGAATGTGGCCACATCATCTCTGATCCCAACAATCCACGTATGAAGGTTGACTTTCCTATATGGGAAGAAGGAGACCCCATCGGATGGATCTCACGTGTGGAGCGCTATTTTCAATTCTACTGAACCGCCGACGCCACACGGGTGGAGATTGCTACCATCCACCTTGAGGGAGATGTTATTCAATGGTTTAATTGGTTAGAGTACACCCATAGAGGACTCTCTTGGCAGTGATTTAAAGAAAAACTATTGAACTGCTTAGAACTAACTGATTTTGATAACATCGATGAACAATTGGCAAAGATTCGTCAAACCTCCACAATATAAGTACTAAACAAAGTTTAAATGTTTATCTAATCAAACTATGGATTGGTCTAAAAAATAATTTTTAGGAACTTTCATCGAGGGCCTAAAACCAAAGATTTTGGGAGAAGTAAAGGCACGGTAATCGTACACTCTTATGGCAACAATTTCCTTCACGCATATTCAAGAAGAATGATTTAACCAAGAGGCATGAAGGACAAGGGTTACTCCCCAATGAGCCATGCCAAGGCCTACAGCCCCCTCTACTGCCATCCGAGCCCCTGCATCAAAAAAATTGATGAGGGATGAGCTTCGTGAACAATCAACCAAAGGATTGTGTTGGCACTATGATAAACCATGGAGCCGAGAACATCGCTGCAAAAAGGGCCAGCTCCTTGTGATTGAACTAATAGAGGATGAGGACAATGAACCATCTAAAAAAGCTCTTGAACTTGAAGAAGAAGCCATGGAGGAAGAGTCCCAACTGGCCGACTACGCAATGCATGCATTGGCCGACTACTCCAACCCGCAGACGATGAAAGTTGGAGGACTTCTAAAATAGCAACCCATCACCATTCTCATCAACACAGGCAACACAAATAACTTCCTCAATAGTAAGGTTGTTGCATGTTTGGCGCTTTAAATCAAAGGTTGCAACAAGTTCAACGTAAAGGTCATCGACCGCCGAATCCTCAATTACGAGCAATGGCACCCGCGGGTGAAACTAATCCTCCAAGACCAAGAAGTGATAGCTAATTTCTTCCTCCTACCCACCAATGATTATGAAGCCATACTCAAGATCAAATGGCTCATAACATTGGGTGATATTGCTTGAAATTTTTCTAAATTAATCATGAAATTTTATTGCAAAGGGAGACAGGTCACGTTATGAGGCAAGCATAGAGTCATATTTCCACCATTTTGTCGTAACGAATGGAGAAAGTTTTGCACAAAGCACATGGTGAATTCTTGATACATATCTAGTAGCCATCTAAGGGGGAGAACATACAAAACTTAGATCCTAAGCTTGCCCTCTTGCTAGATAAATTCGTGGATGTTTTCATGGAGCTGCACGGGTTGCCCCATAACCAGCCGCATGACTACTGCATTCCTATTTTGCCAGGCAAACATCTAGCAAATTTATGACTGTACCGATATCCTCACTTATAGAAGGATAAGATCGAGAATATCATTAAAGAGATGCTTGATACTGGGGTGATTCGACCAAGTTGCAGCCCTTACTCCTCACAGGTGTTGCTAGTGCGCAAGACGGATGGTACATGACGGATATATATTGACTACCGAGCTCTAAACATGATCATCATTAAGGATAAATATCCTATTCCAATCATAGATAAACTCTTGGATGAGTTAAAAGGAGTCCGAGTCTTCATTAAATTAGATCTTTGATCCGGATACCATCAGATTCAGGTATATACTGAAGATATTCCGAAGACTGCATTTCGCACGTATAACGACTATTACGAGTTTTTGGTAATGCCTTTTAGACTTACAAATGCTCTACCTACCTTTCAAAGCTTGATGGATAACATCTTTCAAAGGTTTCTACACATGTTCGCATTAGTATTCTTTGATGATATTCTCATTTATAGTCCTATGCTTGATATATATTTTGAGCACTTACGAACTGTTCTAACCATTCTTCAAGAGAATACTCTTTATGTTAAATAGTCAAAGTGTAGCTTCTTATAGCATAAAGTGGAGTATCTAGGGCATATTATATCAAAGGATGGGGTGACGGTAGACCCGACAAAGATCGAGGTAATGCAAGGATGGCCGAGACTTACAAATGTAAAATCACTACATGGCTTCCTTAGACTCACGAGATACTATCAGAAGTTCGTGAGAGATTATGGCAAGATCAATACCCCACTCACATCCCTACTCAAGAAAGACTCCTTTTCATAGTCGGATCAAACCTATTCAACCTTTGAAAGACTCAAGGCTACCATGATGATGACACCAATCTTAGCGCTACCCGATTTCAGTCGAACTTTTATGATTGAGGTCAACACGTCAGGAGTTGAAATTGGGGCTATTCTAATGCAAGATAGCTAATCCCTTGCCTACACTAGCAAAGCTTTATCTCCTTCACATCTTAAAATGCTTGTGTATGACAAAAAAATGCTTGCTATCATACACGCAGTCACTAAGTGGAGACCCTACCTGATCGGTCAGCGCTTCTAGATTAAGATCGACCACCAAAGCCTTAAACATTTTTGGGAGCAAAAAATATCCTTCCCAAAGTAGCAAAGATGGGTAACTAAACTCCTTGGCTTTGATTATAAAATTACTTATCGAAAAGAAAAAAAAAATATTGTTCCAGATGCCCTATCTCGGTACCGGAACAAGCCGAAATTTTAGCCATCCCCCTTCCCTCCACCGACTTCCTTGACAACATCAGGGATGAATAGAAGAATGATCTACAAGCCCGAACCATCATAAAAACGTTGGAGAAGGACCCAGGGTCCATGGTTCACTACTTGTGGGATTTGAAGGACTTATGCTACAAAATCGAATTATTATTATTCCTTCTTCCCCTTGCATTCAAATTATTTTGCATGAGATGCATTCTTCACCCTCAGCAAGGCACTCTAGATTTCTGAGGACTTACAAAAAGGTAAAGTAAAACTTCTTTTGGAAGGGCATGAAAAATCAATTTATGATTATGTATCCAAATGTGATGTATGTCAGCAACAGAAAGGCGAAACAATGGCAAGTCCGAGGAAACTACAATCACTACCCATACCGGACTCAGCGTGGACTGACATTTATATGGATTTCATCAAGGGGCTGCCACTATCCCAAGGTAAAAGCATAATGTTTGTGGTGGTAGATTGCCTAACCAAGTATGCTCACTTCTGCACAATGAAACATCCCTATACTACTGCTAGTATTGCTCAACTTTTTGTGGAACATATAGTAAGATGCCAAGGTCAATTGTGAGCGACCGTGATAGGGTATTCGTAAGTAAATTTTGGACAGAGCTCTTTCATCTATAGGGCACCCAGTTGAAGATAAGCACAGCCTATCATCCTCAGACAGACGACCAAACAGAAGTAGTGAATAGATGCCTCGAGACATACCTATGGTGCTTCACTAGTGATCGGCCCAAAGAGTGGACCAGGTGGCTTCCTTGGGTTGAATGATGGTACAACACGATATTTCATTCATCAACTAAATGTACCCCTTAAGAGACATTGTATGACCGACCGGCCCCTGTAATACACAGATATGTGCTTGGTTCGACCAAAGTAGATTAGGTCGATCAAAATTTGATTAACAGGACAAACTGATGTAGCTACTAAAAGACAACTTGAATGTCGCTCAAGTCCGCATGAAGCAACAAGCAGACAACTATCGAAGTGAGCGAGAATTCACAGTGGGAGATTGGGTCTACCTTCAGCTCCAGCCATACAAGTAGCTATCAATCAACGCAAGAGCATCAATGAAGCTATCTCCATGATTTTATGGACCATACCAAATCTTAGAATGCGTTGGGGTCGTGGCACACAAAGTAAAGCTTCCAGATAATGCTAAGATATATCCCATCTTCCATATATCCTTATTGAAGCTAAAGTTGGGAGAATATGAGAAGGCTCGGGCTCAGCTACCGAACACCACTAATGATGGCAAAATCAAAGCCTAACCTAAAGCTATACTTTATCGGAGGATTGTGATGCATCAACAACACCTTCAGCCAAAGTACTTGTAAAATGGACTAACTTACCATCCGAACATGCAACATGGGAGTCACATGCGAAGTTAAAGATCCAATTTTCAGAATTTATGGACCCTCGGCCTTGAGGACAAGGCTGATTTGAAGAGGGCAGACTTGATAAGACTCCAACAGGGTTGAGTCCTAATCATCTTAGTATTAGTCAATAAAAAAATCCTCTTAGATTATAATAAAGTCACTCATATCTTATAAAGGAGTATGGCTAGAGTTTATATTAGCCCTTAGGGCATAGTAGCCACCATCCCCCCCTATTGGGCGGCTAGGGTTTCCCCCTGCTTAGGTCGGCTATAGAGCCAACCTAGCTGCCCCCTATTCCTATTAAGGTAGGTCAGCTATAGGAGGGGTAAAGAGATAATTTTACTTAAGCAAGCACCCCCCTTAGGCTAAGGTTTTGATCTCTATTTAAAGATGTAGCCACCCCCCTCTTGAGGCAAGCCATAAATAACTCTTTTCAGCCATTGTGCTGAGTCCAGGAGGGAGGAACCCTTATAGCATTCCAAGGGTTGATCCCTCTCAAAGATCAATTCCATAGAGCCTCCCCTAGGTTTCTATCAAGTTTCCCCTTGCTGTGATTTCCTTGAGCTCGACGGTCGGCCCATGCTGAGTTCGATGAAGATAGCCCGAATTTTCTCCTCCATGCGGGTCTCAAAGGCTTCAAACTTGACATTGATAGTCTCCTCTGTTGCCATGGTATAAGCCTCTAGATCCATAATGTTGAGATTTTTATTTTGTTGTCAGGTTAAGGGCATAAGAGGTTTCGGAGAAAGGGTGGTCGAAAAGGTGGATGGATCAGTGAAAGAGTAGGCTGCTGTTAGGGCTATTTTTGACTACGGTTTGATAGGTTTTTTGGGTGGTGATAGTAGAGATTGAAGATGAGAAAAAGGGAATTCAAAAAAACCAAGAAAGACAATAGTCAAATCTGATATAATTTAATAAAGAAGGGCTACGTACATGTTGTCCTATCGAACATAATTTACATAAGAGAAACAACGAATTCTTGACATAAATTCCAAAGAAAAATCGAGGAAATTATGTAGAATTTCAATGAAGAAATCTTGGTTCATATGTGAGTAATAGTAGCAATTTAGATCGATAAAATTTTGGCAACGTAACAATAGAAAAATTGATGCAACGAAGGAAGGTAGATTCTTGGTTGTAAAAATCTAGCAATACACAGCGAAGAATTGCAGCAATATAGGATCAGTTTCTAAGAGAATTTTCATGATAGATCAATCTTAGATGGAGACTAAGTTGATCTATAAGAATATATAAAAATTTTGTTCACAAAGGATACTCAAAAGACTAATTTCAATAAGCCTCTTTACGGCTGAAATTTTCTACAACAATTCACCTTCGCAACGATGATCACGCTTGCGACGGACAGAATTCATAGAAAGTAAGGATATAAAATTTTATTTGGAATACAAGGATAAAGGTTTGTAGTAGTAACAAGGCATGGGTGGTGGAATTTTACTAGATCTTCAATGCAAACGTAAGGAGGGCAGCGGCAGATTGATGGATCTGCGACTTAGGGATGACGGTGGAGGCGATGTCTTGAAGCAATTATGGGAATTGCTTGGATAGGTGGAGGTGGCAGAGATGGTAGTAAGGGTAGCAGGAACACCACTCTAATACTAAATGATAGAACCCCATAAGGAGTTCTATATAATTTAATCAGTGAGGTGGATCAACCCTTGGAATACTATAGGGGTTCTACTAGGTTACTCCCTGAGGATCACTATACAGTCCATCCCTGATCCTAGAAAGGAAGTTAGAATGTAGTTGATTTGCTTGGCCTCCACCCTCTAACTATATAGCATTCACCAATTCCACTTTGCGGCTTAATGCATCGGCCATGACATTTGCCTTTCTAGGCTTGTACTCTATTACCATGTCAAACTCAGCCAAGAAGTCCTGCCGTCGTGCTTGTTTTAGGGAGAGTTTCTTTTGAGTTTGAAAGTAACTCAATACGATATTGTATATCCTTAGCACAAATGGTGCTCCCAAAAGGTAGTGTCACCACACTTGTAAACAATGGACCACCACTGTCATCTCCTTCTCATGCATAGGATATCACCACTCGGTCTCGTTAAGCTTGCAAATCTTATAGGCTACTAGGTGACCCTCTTACATAAGTACTCCCCCAATAGTGAAGTCGGAAGCATCTATATAGATTTCAAAAGACTTCTCATAGTCTGGTAATTTGAGTACTTGTTCCTCCAACATAGCAGTCTTTAGGTTTTGGAATAACGCTTCACATTTGTCCAACCATCTTCAAGACTGCTTCTTCTTTAGTAACTTCGTTAGTGGAGCTACACGCTTCAAATACCTAGCTATGAAGCGCTGATAATAGTTGACGAATCCAAGGAAGGATCTCAGCTCTAGCACCTTCTTTAGTGTTCGCTAGTCCGCCATAGCTTTCACCTTAGACTTATCCATTCAAATAAAACCATTACCGATTCGATGTCCCAAGAATAAAATTTTTATCAGAGCAAAGTATCACATCTCCCTCTTCACAAATAAGGTGTTCTCCTTGAGAACTTTGAAAATTGTTCAAAGGTACTCAATATGCTCCTCAAGTATTTGACTATAGACGATAATATCGTCTAAGTAGATGACCACAAACTTGTCGAAATAATCCTTGAAAAGTTAGTTCATTAGAGTGTAGAATATGGTCGGATCATTGGTTAAGCCGAAAGGCATCAGTAGAAACTCAAATGCTCCATACCTGGTCACGCAGGTAGTCTTTGCTTTATTACCTTCTGTAATGCACACCTGCCCATACCTCGACCATAGGTCGAGTTTGGAGAAATACTTGGTCTTGCCCAATTGATCGAATAAATCTATGATAAGCAAGGAGGGATATTTGTTCCTCACCGTTACTTTATTTAGGGCTCAATAATCAACACATAATCAGAGGCTCCCATCTTGTTTCTATTGGAAGAGGATTAGAGCTTTGAATGGTGCTTTTGAACTACGGATGAGACTACCGCTAAGTAGTTCATCTAAACTGCTTTTTGAGTTATGCCAACTCTGAAGGGCCCATGTTGTATGGTGGTCTCACTAGAGGCTTCACTCCCGACTCTATCTCAATATGATGATCCACGCCTCTACATGGTAGTAGAGTTTTCGACAATTCCATCGATATCATATCTGAGAACTCCTTCAGGATGTTCGCCACTGCGGCAGGTTCTTAAATGGGCTCCTCGTCAAGTGTCTCTAGCTTTATGGTGATTACAAAGGTTGATTCACCTTTTTATACCCCCTTTTTCAATTGTAACATCGATATTTATTGTGGATCATTAGTTCCTCGAGAAATTGGAACCGCACAGGGGTTGTCACCTCCCATTAGACAAAGGGAGTTCAGGAACGACATTGGCACCAACTTCGTTGCGTGCATGAACTCTATTCTAAGAATCACTTGAAAGTCATCCAAGGGCACTACCATCATGTTTGTACTCTCGCTCCATGTTCTGATCTTAATGGGGACACCCTTTGCTAATCCAAAGATCCGCTTGGCCTCCGAGTTCACAGCCTTCATACGACTTGGGTTCTTCTTCAAGATTAGTCCAAGTCACTTAGCTTCTCGATCGATAATAAAATTGTGACTAGTGCCCATGTCCACCATTGCCCGGGTTGTTCGGCCATTTAGTTTGATGTCCACATACATCAACTCACTGCTTCCTACCTTTAATGGCTTTGCCTTTGTGTTCTCCCTCACTTGTCCCCACAATGCATTTAACAAACACATTGCTCTCATTCACGGTCCTTACAACTCCTCATCAGCGCTATTAGATTCAGAACTACTTAAACTAAGGGCGATAGCTTTGGCCTTGTCCGACTTATGGGGGTGTATTTATGCAATTAAAGCATTGAGTGCTTGCTTTTGTGGGCACTCCCTCACCATGTATGATCCTCCGCACAAGAAGCATCCGTCAGATTTCGGGGCTTTGTCTTTTGAGCTTAGTCCCTTATGGAAGTTCATCTTCTTTTATTCGCCCCCAGACTCCTTCGCTTGAGAATATTTTATTAGGTGATTTTCTGAGGATTATTTTTTCTTTCTCAAGTCCTACGAAAAAATAAATTCAGTTAGCCTTTCTGCAGTTGCAATTGCCCCGATCACATCGGTGATATTCCTCCAATATAGTTCTTATTGTGCCTATGGCTTCAGGTGATCGAGGAAGCTGAATAGCTTGTCCTTCTTAGACATATCCTATATATCTAACATTAATGCCAAAAATTGCTTCACATAGTCTCGAATAGATATACTTTGGTGGAGTTATCTCAGTTTCCTTTTTGCAACAAACTCTATGTTCTCAGATAAGAACTGAGTTCTTAAGTCTCGCTTTAAGTCTTCTCATGTATCCATTGTTGGGAAACGTAACTAGCATCCACTCGACATCAGCCTTACTAGATCTCTTCCCAACAGGTTCACCACCAAAGTTTTGTGTCCCCATTTAGATACATCATTGCTATTGAAACTTTGATTTCTTTAGAATCAGGCTTTGTAGCACGAAAATAATGTTTCATGTTGAATAGGAAATTTTTGAGCTCTTTGGCATCTCTGGTACCTCTGTAGCAATGTGGTTCGGGTGCCCTAAAGCTTTGTGGTGACACATCATAGGTATTATTCCCTCTTGCATTAAGGGCCCTTATGAGTAACGTCACCTTGGCCATGAGTTCCGCCATAACTTCATATAGATGTCTTACGTAGTCTTTGGTATCCTTCGTCAGTCGATCGACTAGGGACTTAACCCTGTCGATCCGTGATTCAGCTTTTTCTGGTGAGCTCTCTACCACGAGAAGCCTTTGTTAGCCTTGGTATAGTTCCTCCAAGCTCGATTCAAAAACATCAAGGTGGGTTTCCACCATTGTAAGTATTTTTTTGTGGCTCCTTTTCTCGATTAGTGCACTAGATTGTGCCTCCTCTGCTCGTGGAGAATACCTAACTTCACGCTCGTCTTGTTCGCTGTCATGCTTCTCATAAGCAGCTCAAATAGCTTGCGAGTGAGTTTGCACATGTAGCCCACCTGCGGCTGCTTGGGGTAAGGGTTTGGCTTGCCCCATCTTGCTCGATTCACTATGGTATTTCTGATAGAACCCCAGAAGGAGCTCTATAGATTTTGACCCTTAAGGGGGGGTTTCTCCCTCTTAGATTCGATATAAGGCTGAAATAAAATTGATAATTGCTTGATAAAAAAGAGGGGATGGCTACATCATTATATAGGGTTACAAACCCTAGCCCATGGGGTGCTTGCCTAACTAAAATGATGCTTTTACACCTTCTATAGCCTACCTGCCTTAGAGGGAACAAGTGGCGGCTAGGTTGGCTCTATAGCTGACCTAAGCAGGGGGAAACCCTGGCCGACTAGCCTAATAAAGGGGGCGACGGCTACTAAGCCCTAAGACCCCTAAATAAACCCTAGTCATACTTCTTTATAGGATAGAAGTGACTAGGTGGGGTTTTATTACAACCTCACAGGGTTCTTATTGATTACTTCTAAGTGATTAGGACTCAACCCTGCTGGAGTTCTATCAAACCCGCCCTCTTAAAATTAGCCTTGTCTTTAAGGCTGAGGTTCTATAAACTCAGAGAATCGGATCTTCAGCTCCTCATATGATTCTCATGTTATCATTAACTAAACTTTGGCCTCCTCATCAACTAGGGTATTAGTTTGAAGGATTTGGGCTGAGTCGTCTTCTTTAAATTTCCATTTAAGTTGGAATACTTCGCGGATCAACTGTAATCTTGATTTAGTACGAGAATTTGATCTTCAGGTTCGGGCCCCAATGTGATCCTCAATTTTACAGGGCCCAAAGAAATAGGGAGACTACTTCATTAAGGCTCGAGTTTCCTACTGATCGGGCTGGAGATGTAGAAAAACTCATTCTTCAATTTTTTGTCCATTCTGAAGTTTGTCAGGAGGCCATTTCTTCTTTGCATATGCTGCTATATGGTTAGTCTTTAGTGATAGTCAATATTTCTTCTAAAATGGTGACTACCCTCTGGTATGATTCAGGATGATGAGTGCCCAATCTGGCATGAGCATGGTTTACAATTCTTCTAGTTTTACTCCTCTTTCATACCATAGACCTGTATCCAGCCATATTTTAAATTTGATAGTAATTAGTATCCCCTATAAAAACCTCATGTGGAGTGTGGGAAAAGCCTCGGTGTAAATTAGGAGTCAACCATCTTACATAAGAATATCCCCAATTCTAACTCTTGACTCATCGGCCTCAATGACAAAAGTGCGACTAAAATCGGGCAGCACTAAGATCGACGTCATCGTCATGACTACCTTGAGTCATTTGAAGGCTGCGAAGGCTTTATCCGACCATAAGAAGGAGTCCTTCAGTAAGGACATGAGTGGGGCATTGATCTCGCCATAATCTTTCAATTTTTGATAGCAGCCCATGAGTCCAAGGAAACCGCGTAGTGATTTTACGTTTGTAGGTCTCAGCCATCCTTGCATTGTCTCGATCTTTGTCAGGTCTACCACCACTCCATCCTCTGATATAATATGCCCAAGATACTCTACTTTACACTGTAAGAAGCTTCACTTTAACTGTTTAACATAAAGAGTATTCTCCCGAAGAATTATTAGAACAGTTTGTAAGTGCTGAAAATGTATATCAAGCATAAGGCTATAAATGAGAATATCATCAAAGAACACTAATACAAACTTATATAGAAAACTCCAAAAGATATAATTCATCAGGCTTTGGAAAGTAAAAGGAGCATTCGTAAGTCCGAAAGGCATTACCAGAAACTCGTAGTGGCCATTATGCGTGCGGAATGCATTTTTCGAAATATCTTCAATGCATACCCGAATCTGATGATAACCGGAACGGAGATCCAATTTAGTGAAGACTCCAACTCCTTTTAATTCATCCAAGAGCTCATCTATGACTAGTATATGATATTTGTCCTTGATGGTGATAGCGTTCAAGGCCCGATAATTAATGCACATTCGTCATGTATAATCCTTCTTGCGCACTAGCAACATCGGTGAAGAGTAAGGGCTATAACTTAATTGAATCACCTCGGTGTCGAGTGTCTCCTTAACGATATTCTCAATCTCATCCTTCTGCAAGTGAGAATAGTGGTACAGATATAAATTTACTGGAGGTTTGCCCGGCAGAATAAGAATGTGGTGGTCATGCGGCTAGTTAGGGGGCAACCCGCGTGGCTCCATGAAAACATCTGTGAATTTGTCCAGCAAGATAGCAAGCTTAGGATCTGAGTTTTGTATGTTCTCCCCCTTAGATGGCTGCTAGATATGCATCAAGAAACCACCATATGCTTTGTGTAAAACTTTCTCCATTTGTTGCGATGAGACAATGGAAATTTGGCTCCCGTGCTTGCCTCGTAACGTGACCTATCTCCCTTTGTAATAAAATTTCATGATTAATTTAGAAAAATTCAGGAGATATCACCTAGTGTTGTGAGTCATTCGATCCCAAGTATAGTTTTATAATCATTGATGGGTAGGAGGAAGAAATCAGCTACCACTTCTTGATCTTGGAGGAGTAGTTTCACCCGCGGGCACCATTGGTCGCAATTGAAGATTTGACCGTCGGCGACCTTTATATCGAACTTGTTGCAACCTTCGATTTGAAGCACTAAATGTGCAGCAACCTTATTGTTAAGGAAGTTTTTTGTATTGTCCATGTTGATGAGAATAGTGATGGGTTACTGTTTTAGAAGTCCTCCAACTTTAATCATTTACGAGTTGGAGTAGTCGGCCAATGCATGCACTGCATAGTCAGCCAGTTGGGACTCTTCCTCTATGGCTTCTTCTTCAGGTTTAAGGGCTTCTTTAGATGTTTTGTTGTCCTTATCCTCCATTGGTTCAATCATGAGAAGCCGACCCTTTCTGCAGCGATGTTCGCGGCTCCATGGTTTATCGTAATGCCAACACAACCCCTTAGCTGATCGTTCGTGAAGCTCGTCTCTTGTCAACTTTTTTAGTATGGGGGCCTGGATGGCAGTAGAGGGGGCAGTAGGCCTTGGCATGGCTAGTTGCGAAGCGACCCTTGGCCTTCATACCTTATGGTTCAATTATTCTTTCTAGATACGCGTGAAGCAAATCATCGCCATAAGAGTGTATGGTTGTTACGCCTTTACTTCTCCTCAGATCTCCGGCTTTAGGCCCTCGATAAAAGTACCTAAAAGATGTTTCTTAGACCAATTCTCAGTTTGGTTAGATAAATGCTCAAACCTTATTTGGTATTCTTATATTGTAGAGGTTTGACGAATCTTTACCAATTATTCGTCGATGTTATCGAAATCAGTTGGTCCGAAGTGGTTTAGTAGTCCTTCCTTGAATCACTACCAAAAGAGTCCTCCATGGGTGTGTTTAAACTAATTGAACCACTGAATAGCATCTCCCTCTAGGTGTATGGTAGCAATCTTCACCCATGTAGCATCGACAGTTCAGTAGAATCAAAAATAGCACTCCGCGTGTGAAATTCATCTGATCGAGTTTTATTCTTCCTATCTTGGGAAGTCAACCTTCATGCATGGATTTTTGGGATCATATGTGATATGTCCGTGCTCTTGAGGATCATCTCGCTGATCTGAAGTCTCTCTATGGTGTGACTTCCTCGAGTTTGATGGTCAGCCTATGCTGAATTCGAGGAAAAGTGATCGCATCTTCTCCTCCATGCGGCTTTCAAAGGCTTCAAACTTAGCGTTGATGGCCTTCTCTGATACCATGATATATGTCTCTAGATCTGTAATATTAATATCTTTCTTTTGTTATCAGGTTAGTGGCATGAGAATTTTGGAGAAGGGTGTGGTCGGTTGGAAGGTAAATCAATTTGGATAGGAGTAGGTTACGGTTTAGAGCTAATTTAGGTGACTGTAAGGTTTTAAAGGGCTTTTGGTGAGGATGGTAGGTTTTTGGAGATAAGGAAAAGAGAGTCCAAAATCCCACAAAAAATAGCACTCAAATCCAATAGAATTCGACGAAAAAAGGTGTTGCGATGTGATGTCCTATCGAATAGATTTTACATCAAAGAAACGATGATTTCTCAACATAAATTCCAGAGAAAAGTTCAGGAAAATTATGCAAAAACCCTTCTTTAGATGTTGGTAATATTAGTAAAATATTTGGTGAAACTTTGGTAGTGTAACAGTAGGAAAATAGGGCAAAAGACGAAAGGTAGATCCTTTATCATAAAAATTCTAGTACTGCATGATGGTAAAAGATTGCACAAGAAACCGGTTCTAGAAGGGATTTTTTTGAGAAATCAATCCCAGATGAAAGCAAGTTGATCCTTGGGATTGTGTAAAAATGTTGGCCAAAAAGGATGAACAAAATTTTAGTTTCAAGAGGCCAATAAGCAGAAGGCAGATTCTACATCGTAAAATTTTAGCACTGCACAATAAAGAATCATAGTGCTATAAGTCCAGGTCTAGAAGGAATTTTTTCCAGAGATTTATCTCAAATGAAAGCTAAGATGATCTAGGAACTTGTGTAAAATTTTCAGTTAAAAAGAACAATCAAAAGTTTAGGTTCAAGAAGCAACAATCTGCTGAAGGCGGTTTCTTTCATCGTAAAATTTTAGCACTACGTGATAACGAAAGAAGGCAAAATAAAACCGGTTCTAGAAGTAATTTTTTCTAGAGATCAATCTTAGATAAAGGCTAAGACGATCTATAAAATTATGTAAAAATTTTGGCTAAAAAAGAGAAGCAATAAACTGATTTCAAGAGGCAAAAATATGGTTGAAAATTTCTACAGCATTTCGCCTTCGCAACAATGATAACATTTATGACAAACGAAATTTACAGTGGATAAAATTTGGAAAAAAATTCTCAACGTGTAAAGTAAGGAATCATGTAGTATTGAAGAGGTGTAGATGATAAAAATATACTAGATTTCCATATCAAATGCAGGGGACAGCGGCAGATTGATTTGATCTGCGGTTGGGGTGGAAGGTGGAGGGTTATGTCATAGCAATTGTGGGAATTACTTGGGAAGGTGGAGGTGACTGAGATGGCTACAGGGGTAACAATATTGCTGCTCTAATACTAGATGATAGAACCCCAGAATAAGCTCTATAGATTTTGACCCTTGAGGGGGATCAACTCTTGGAACGCTGTAGGGGTTCCTCCCTCCTAGATTCACCACAAAGCTGAAATAAAAGTAATAATTGCTTGATAAAAGAGAGGGGGCAGCTACATCATTATATAGGGTTGTAAACCCTAGCTCATGGGGTGCTTGTCTAACTAAAATTACCCTTTTTTCCTTTCTATAGCCTACCTGCCTTAGAGGGAACAAGTGGCGGCTAGGTTGGCTCTATAGCCGACCTAAGTAGGGGGAAACCCTGGCCGACTAGCCCAGTAAAGGGGGTGACGGCAACTAAGCCCTAAGGCCCCAAAATAAACCCTAGCCACACTTCTTTATAGGATAGAAGTGAATAGGTGGGGTTTTATTACAATCTCACAGGGTTCTTATTGATTACTTCTAAGTGATTATGACTCAACCCTACTGGAGTCCTATCAGTTTCACCATGGCAAGATTGCGGATCTTCTTCGCTACTTATTCAAATTGCTTGCCTGCTCTGATACCATAATATCACAGACTTAGCTGAATTTACGTAAGCTATGCGGCACCTTAGCAGCAAACTTAAAGACTTAGCTGAAATTGCCTAAGTCATGAAGCAACATTGCCCAATGTTCCGGACTGAACTGAGATTGCCTAAGTCATGAAACACCAAAGTCTTATTTGTCTACAAAGGGTCAGCCCACTTACAACCTCATGTCGGTCCCAAAGGATCTACAAAAGAGAAGTTAATTAGCTTAAAAATGAGCGACAGACAAGTCTCGATGTCTCGCAAAGAGGGAAGCTTTACAAACAATTCATCGAATACCTTGAGTACAATAGAGAAAGGAGAGAAAGAGAGCGAAACAAGACTTTAGAGAGTTGTATGAATGATCGCAAGTCCATAAACAACGATTCCCAAGGTGTTGGATACAAGATGAGTTCAACTTTTGATGAATGCTCATGCCTGACATATAACTGAAGCTCCATCAATCCCTGTGCCACTCCGAGAGTTCCAAAGGGCTAAGATGGCTAACGTTTTGGGCCGCTCAAAGCGGTCATTGCAGCACATGAAAATGACCTAAAACGGAGTTGTTTTGTACTATTTTGGCTTCACGCAGTGAGCGATCGTTCTGCAACATTATAAACTATTTTCGCTCATATTTCTTAAGCAAAAACATATAAAATCAATACAAAATAAGTTGCCAAATATTTATACAAGCAAGCAAAAGCAACGAACAGTCCATTGAGCAAAGATGTTACGATTGAGTGACGACCGTTTGTGACAGGTGGGCGACGGTTATACTGCCCAGGCCGGTGATCGTACCACCCAAGTCAGTGGTTGTACTACCATAGCCCTATTTTCAAGGTAGCTTTCAGTTGTAGTGCCATCGACGCTGGCAGTTGTACCACTCATACCAAGAATTTTTGGATACATTTGAATTTTTAGCTTAATTTTCTGAAGCCAATTGGGGTCTATCAATAGCCCAAGTCTTCTTATATTGAGCACAAGAAATTGAACAAGAAAACTGAGAAAAAAAAGTATGCTAAAAGTGTGCAAGAAAAAGAAATGAGACAAGAGGGTGAGCAAAAAAGTATTGTAATCCTTGTAAAAATCTCTCTTGTGAGTTGTAGGTAAACTACTTGTAAGGTTCCTCTCCTAAACCTATGAAAATAAGAGAGTGAGAAGTGTAAGGGTTTGGTCTTCACCCGAAGAAGAACAGTAGTGGACACTAGCGGGCCTGGAGGAAGAGGACTCAGAAAGTGGACGTAGGTCAAGTTATGGCCGAACCACTATAAATTATGAGCATCTCTTAACTTTACTTTTTTGAATTTACATGTTCTCATCCATGATTTTTTAAGCAAGATCGTAACTTAGCATCATTCAATAGTTTAATTGCTCACTTATTCAATTTGAATGAAATGCTTTAAATTTTCGGTTTTACTTCAAATAAAATTTTATTTAAATTGAGATTTTAGCATTTGCACTAATTCAACCCACCCCAACCCCTCTCTCTCTCTCTCTCTCTCTCTCTCTCTCTCTCTCTCTTAGTACTAATTGATCCTTACACATCCTCTTGCTTACATGATCGAGCTGAAACCCACCACAATGAGTCCATACTTATACTACGATGGTCGAATCAAGACTCGCTATGATGAAAGCCACTACGACAGATTAATATCAATACTCTCGCTATGATGGTCAAATGAAGAACCATTACGATGAAAACCACTACAACATATTGATACTAATACTCTCGCTATAGTGGTTAAATCAAGACCCATTATAGCGGAGAGCTTTAATGAATTGATATTGATACTCTCGCTATGGCGGTCAAATCAAGCCCACTATAATTGACTGATACCGATACTCCCACTACAACGATTGAATCAAAACCCGCTATGGTGGAAGTCGCTACTGTAGACTGATACTGATCCTTCCACTCATGCGGTTGAGCCAACACCCGCTACTGTAGGCCCACACTCCCACCTAGGCACTCGAGTACCTACCTTCAGAATCGATAGAAGGGGTAGGCCCAAAAGAAGACCCAACCTCTCGTACGAAAGGGGGAGGCAAAAACGGAGAAGGAAACCTCTTGAAGTAGAAGGCGGAGGTCAAAAAATGAGAGAGAATAAACTCCTATGTGGCGAGAATGAAGATCGAGAGGGAGGGAAAGAGAGAGATGTCCCTTAGGTCAGCACCCATCTAAATGAAGAAATCCTTAGCAAATAAGGATAGCCCACCCCAAACTGGCCTCACACCAACCACCACGGTGCTAGCGACAAACTCGAAGCTAAACAGTGATAACATCACCATCCAGGAATGTAGGGAAAGCGATGTCCTTCGAGACCTCCATTCGAAGCTTCGAATAATGCCTTTCTAGGGGGCCAAATGATAGGGATAATCTTGGGATTCCCTATCTCCCCCGCCTTGTAAGCAACATCTAAGCAAAAGCCTAAAAGCCACCTACTCCCCACTAGCAGGAGGTCACATTGCCTGCCCCAGCTTCCTAAAATGGGCCTACAACACCCACCCTCACCAATCCCACAATTGGGAAAGAGAACCTAACTCCATATTAATGGTTAATGGCATGGCTGGCTTCACTAGCCTTCCCTTCCGGATGGATGACAAATGGACCACACCCTGCCTGACCCAAAGAAGCAAGGAAGCCAGACCAGAAGCGTTACCCCAATAGTCCCCAAGCATCGTCCCTAGGGGCACATGCAAGTAAGCTGCTCACATTAAATGCCTTTGCCATGATGGGTAAGGGGACCTTCACAAGCACCTATCCATACTACTAGGCGCTCAGGTATAAAAGCTGGCCTGAGGCCAAGCAGGTTATAAATCCTTCAGTCTCTTACTTACATCATTAACCTCTCTCTTTGTCTTATTGACTTAAGCATCAAATGGGTCAAGTCGGGACACCCCCGATATAGACCAGTTGTGCAAGATCCCTGGCGTCATTCAGGAGCATGGTCGACTCAACAACAAGGACAATCTAGCTCTTTGACTTGACTTCATGATACGAGAGCAAAACCATACCCAGTGGACCACCACCTTCAGCATGCTCTCCACACTAGCTCTTTGTATCGACAATAAGGAGTCATTAGGAAGGATCTCCATCTTTGACAGTGAACCAACTGAGCTGACTCACAAGTTGATAGTCTTAGTGTGTTAGCACATCCATGGTAAAGATGACAAATTATATAATATAAGAATCAAGGTATAAGAAATAGATACAAGAGTCATATATATCATTTTATTAGAAGCATACTTAACAAGGAAGTAACGAGCAACATATAAACTACTTAGTAGATGCAAGTCATTAGCTCAGAAGTATAGTCATATTTGATATTTTCTTTGATTTGTTTATAACAATAAAGTAAAGAATATTATAGGAGCATATCAAGAAATAAATACAAAATATGAGCTCAAATGTCATATTTGACTTTTATTCCTTGCATTTATATCCAAATAGCATATAGGAACATATAAGCATAGCATATAGGAACATATCCTATATCCAAATAGCATATAGGAAAACATGTCAAAGAAATATAAAAGAAATATAAAGGGTAAAGTAAGATCATAACTTAATATGATTCATCTATTTCTAGATAATCATTAATGTAAGTCTCCTACATTTGGGAGTATCATCCACTCATGTCTACATGAAGTCATTGG
This sequence comes from Ensete glaucum, assembly GCA_021527575.1. NCBI lineage: Eukaryota > Viridiplantae > Streptophyta > Magnoliopsida > Zingiberales > Musaceae > Ensete > Ensete glaucum. The sequence continues at coordinate 49,933,514 of CM038551.1, forward strand.
TTTTAATAAGAGCATCATAAGCTCTACTCATAACTCCTTTTTTATTTCTGGCAAAGATTCATATTATCTCATAAATACTCAAATATAAAAGGATGTTCAATGTATGAAAGTTAGAATGTATAGGAATTACGAACCAACAAAAGCATATGTGTAATGTGAGATAAACATGAACTTTTGCATAACTCATTTACATGTAATAAGAACTAATGATAAGATATAGAAGAATGTAAAGTGTCCACATAAGATTCATTTAAGGTAGAAATTTTAGCTGAAGTCAAGTTCACAAAGATAGAAACAAGAATTGACAAATTTGAGAATAAATCTATTTTGGCATAATATATAAGGATTACACTAGATATTTTGACAATAAAGTGTGCTCTAATTTATTCAAACAAAATATATTTTTAAAAGATATATAGAGCTAAAAGGGATTTAGTATAGAGAGTCCGAACATATTGTCTCTATTTAACAAAATCCAAATAATCAAAAGAAATAAATATTTAAATATATATTTATACTTCAAATCAACTAAGAGTTTAATATCTAACAAAATTTTTTTCTCAAATCCAAATTTTATATAGAGCACTATAATCAAAATCATACAAATAGGCTAGATATTCTATGTTTAATAAAATTAAAATAATCAACTAAAATAAATATTTGGATAGATATTTACATTCGAAATCATTCAAGTAAGATACTGAATTGATATAAATTCTAGATTAACAAATTTATCATTCAATCTTGGGTTAAAATACTTGTATTAAAAGAAGTTAATTCCAAGGGTAATGAATTGATACAAAATCCTCAAGCTAAAGTAATAAACTCTATAATTACTCATCAATAAGAAGAAAATCAAAAATAAAAATTATTATAGGATGGGTTAACATATTTTACTTAAAAAATTAATTCCAAAAGTGACGAATTGGTACAAAACCCTCATGCCACAGAATACCTCCCTTTTTTCTCCTTCCATTTTTTTTCTCTACTTTACTCCAAGATAAGTTACAGCAAAATTCTCATATGATAATTTTTTATTTTTCCTCTAATTATTTAGGTTTAACTAATATAAAAAGAATAATATGATAAACATGCATTAAAAAAACATATGTATCATCAATATAATGGATAGTAGATGACTCTGCTGGATGGTGTCATGGGTACCATTGATTAATGAGTCAGCCTGGTCGGTTCTCTACTGAAGGTGCAGCGGAGACCATTCCATTGTTGAGTATTCGACCCGAGGCAACTTGAGTAAATAGACGAAGGTCTTCTAAGCTACGAGATTCCTCCTTGTTGGTTCGTTCCATTGTTGGTCCGTTCAGGTATCCTCAAGTGACAGGCAAGCGATCCTACATGTTAGGTTAACGTTGATGTTGTCTAGTGTGCCCCCTTCGATGCTTAAGTCGGTAGAAAGAAAATACAGTGACAATGGTCGTTAATACAGAGAGAGTGTATAGAGGAATGTTTTGCATGCATTTCCCTCCTCAACGTGAGTTGGGGGGTTTCTTTTATACCTGGTCCATAGGCTTCCCTTATTGACTGGCCCGGGATGAGATTAGTTTAACAACATAATCATTCTAGCTTCTGACCTAATAAAATAAGGTGGTTACAATCAGTTATTGACGCTGGGTTCTTTGAGACATGCAATAGCGTTATTGGGGAGTTGATGACATGGAGCCTTACTTAGGTGTCAATCTTCGTGACGAATGAGCTGGCAGGGTCAAAATTATCCCTATCATTTGCCCCCTTCGGAAGGGTGTGCTATGGGGTCCTTCTCTGGAGGGCACACTATTGGGTTCCTATTTTAATGGGGATTTACTAGCTGGGGCACAGAGAGTGTGCTGATCTCATGGTCCTCATACTAAGTGTACGATTAGGGGAGCATGAAGGTTCAGTCTATGTGTAATCCTATAAGTTTACGCCAAGGTGCTTAGCGCGGGAGAGAGCCTTTTGACTCTTACGTATCCGAGGAGTGACCCTCGGGTCTTCTACATCAAATGCACAGCTAAGGGAGCACAAAGACTCGACCTAGGTGCAGACCTCGACCTTTAACACCGAGTGCACAACTATGAGAGCATGGAGGCTCAGCTAGGTGCATCCCTCGGCCTTTAACACTTGAGTATATAACTAGGGATAGCATGGAGGCTTTGTCTATTTACAACCCTCGACCTATAACATTGAGTTCACGATTAAGAGGAGCACAAAGGCTTAACTTAGGTGCATCCCTCGGCCTTTAACACCGAGTGCATGACTAGGAGGAGCGTGAAGGCTCAATATAGGTGCATCCCTCAGCCTTTAACACTGAGTGCATAGTTAGGAGAAGTGTGGAGGCTCAGCCTAGGTGTAGCCTTCAACCTTCTAAGTTTGACTGCTATAATTGAACACCTGCCTACGATGCACCACAGTTAGGGAGAGCCTTTTGCCATTTCAAGCCTTGATGTACTTTATGGAGATGCACTTTTCTTTACATCCTGAGGTGTTGCGTCCATAGTAGATCTACGAATACAGAAAATTGAGAAAAAGGATTGAGAAGGTGTCAAGGTAGAGATGTATGGCCGCAGAGACTTTGGTCCCTAGCTATCCTTGGCATGTTTGGGTTAGACTCAACTGCATTGAAGCATGTGTCCAAACCCATATGGAGGTTCTAGATCAACCACATTAAAGTAGGAGAATGAATTCACTCGGGATCAGAATCGCTCGGGGAGTAGGTTCTGGCCATTACGAGGAATCCCACCTGGGATATGTTATGTCACCTTATCCTGATGGCTTGCACTTTTTCCTATAAAGTCCTTTGCCCTCGGCTTGATCTACATGGGGATCAGAGCCTTCTCCTGTCATTTTAGGTGTAGTTGTGTTAGGGTACGTGATGTGATCTTCACCATCATTACTCGTGTGGTCCCTAGGCATGTGCATCAAACTGTCACTTACTGGGACATTTCCACCTCTAGTCCGTCAGCTACCACTACCCCTAGATGCCTAGCTCCCTCACCAAGTACACCACTAAGGCCCCGTTGGGAAGGGCTTATGGAGACCCAACAGTTATGGGAGGAGGCTAAGGTAGCCACCACCTATTGTTAAGGGTTGTTTAGTCCTGCCCTAGCTGGGATGATATATCACTGCCCTTCAAAGGCATTGGCAGATCTCTATTCCCACCATAAAGTCCTGGTAAGGCTTCTCCAAGGCATTTTATGTTGTTCTTGTATATCTTTCTTCCTGAGCATCTTGCTCCTGCCTCATGTGGCACCATCACTACATGACAGTGCTCACTAACCATTTGCGGGATGCAAGGGCTTTAATCAGTCAGCTCTCTAGGGATAATGCAACCCCATAAGCTCATGTAGAGTGGCATGAGGAGAAGAAGGTGATAGAGGCCCGGGCCATTGAGCTATCCTCACAACTAGCTCAAGCCTACCTCTGAGCTATGAAGGTGGAACAATGCCTTACTAAGGTGCACAAGGAGGCCAACTCCTAGGTTAACAAGCTAAACCTAGAGTTGAGCCTGGCCCTCTACCATGCTGAGAAATCTAAGGCATGGGTAGAGGAGGCAGGTGATGAGACAGCCATAGATGAGGACATGGCTGCCAAAGAGTGTCACAAAGAGCAAGCGAAAGATTGAGACCCTTCGCCACGAGCTGAAGGACGCCCACTAGCAGTTGGGCAATGTTATCGAGGAGAGTAGGCAACTCAAGAAACAGTTGCCAGCCAACTCTAACAGACTAGGAGCCACATGACTGACCGTCGAGGAGGACAAGAAGGCCTAGAAGGAGGAGCGAAGCTACGTCACTGAGTGGGAGAGGAGATTTGTGGCCTCCTACAAGGAATCTGAGGGGGTTTCGCTATGGCCTCGAGCATACCAGCCAAGTTGCATATGAGTTTGGGTACTATATCACACTTCAAATGCTTCAAGGCAAGGTATCCTGAACTCGAGGTCGATGAAGACCCATTTGTGGAACTTCCCTCGGATACATAAATGCTCCTACAGAGGTCCCCTTCGATGACCACCCAACCACTCCTCCAACTCTGCCTCCTCCACCCTGATGTTCTAGGTCCTAACAACCTTCTCTTTTGTCCTTTGTCTTTACTACTTTTTTTGTAGCCTCCCCTTAGGATAACCTCTATTTATAAATTTCTTTCAAATTAATGAAGATCTTAATCCAGATGCATAGTCTGTTTTAGCATGAATAATGTATGAGGAACATCCGGGGGCTTGTTATCCCAGTGTCTCGCAAGGTAGAGGCCATTAAATCTTGATCGTCAAGAGCACACTCTTAAGGGGGGGGAGGGCATGGTTCCCTGGCTTTTATTCCCTCCTTGTTAGGATCAATTGGCACTAAGAGGGGGACGGGGTGTGAATTAGTGCACGTACTAAAATTTCGGTTTAAGAAAAACTTTTCATTTGGAGCAAAAATAGAAATTGAAAGCATTTCGTTGAGTAAGTGAGCAATAAGCTTGTTAAACGAAGCTAAGTTATGATCATGCTAAAGGAAAGCTCCATATAAAAACATGCATAATCAAAGAGGTAAAGTAAAGAGATGCTCAAAGATTTATAGTGGTTCGACCTCAACCTAGCCTACGTCTACTCCCCGAGTCCTCTTCTCCGAGGTCCACCAGTGTCCATTTTTAATCTTCTTTTGGTGAAGATCGAACCCTTACACTTTCCACTCTCTCCTTTTTATACGTTTAGGAGAGGAACCTTTATAAGAGTTTCTCACTTCCCTTAGACTCGATTTACAATTTGAAGCACTTAAAGGAAGCCCTCAATTTTTACAACATTTTAATAGAATTTTAATCCACTATTTCATTTACCACCCCTTCTACTCTAAGCAAGAAAACTTGGGGTATTTATGTACCTAAATTGGCTTCAAAAATAGAGCTAAAATTTAATTATATCTGGAAAATCCGAGTACAAACAGTACAACTATCGAAAGCTGCCTAGAAAACTAGGCAGTGGCGGTACAACTGTCAACCTAGGTGATACAACCATTTGCCTGGGTAGTACAACCGTTGCCCACCGATGGTATAACCACTAGGAATCCTAGAAAAGTGATTCCCTCCACTTTTCCAATCTTGACTTATACCTTATGTTGACCAATTCTCAAGTCAACCAATTGAGCTCAATCCATCCTCATAGTGGATTCCTTCCAAATTTAACTCAAGTAGAACTCAAACTCAAATCGATACTAATTACGACTTAATCAATTATAATCATATGACCATCAAAGTCTAACAAGACCCTCCTGACTCCCGGTAAGCTTTTTGGTAACCCTCGATGATCTTCCAAAGAGTCTCTTGGTCTTCTTTCAATGAACTCCTGATGCCATCCTAGCAAGCTCTTAATTACCTTCGGCAAGCTCCCTGCGAACTCCCAACAAGCTTTTGATACCTTCGGCAAGCTTCCGACAAACTCCTGACAAGTCTCTAATCCCTTCGGCGAGCTCCCGACGAGCTTCTGATACCTTCGACAAGCTTCCGACGTGTCTCTCAGTGAGTTCCCACTACATCGCTCGAACCCTGGTCTGATGCCCTAGACTTGACTCTGGCCCACATCTGATTGTAATTCTCTATCTGACATAGTTAATCCTACATCAATCATCTCTAACACATATGTTAGATCAATAATCCATTAATTAATTTCATTATTAAAATTTGAGATTGAACAATCTCCCTCTTTTTGATGATGACAATCAATTAATGATGGGGGTTAAACATTACTCCCCCTAAATCCATGTCATAATCCAAATAAGGAAAACTTAAATTTAAGAGAACCAATCACTCTTAAATTCAAAATTCAAGTATTATAACATCCATTTATCAATTTTTGAAATGATATACCATATATTTTAAAATCAAATCATCAATAATATAGCATTAATTTCAACCAACAATGAATCATCAAATTTTCAAAGTATATAACATGTCATGAATCATCAAATTTTTAAAATATATGACATGAATTTCAAAATTATGCATCAATCATACATTAAGTTGAAATTCTCTTCCTTAAGTCATCAATTATTTCTCTCCCTTTGTTTATCAGCAAAAATAGGAGAATTATGTCATTTATCCACCTTTGTCATCAATAAAAAGGTGAAATGTTAGAGCAAATGATTTTAAGACATATGTGTCATTACTCTCCCTTAGTAAAATAGGATATGAGCAATAATTTTCTCATAAAAAATTTTCTTCCCCTTTGTCATAAATGTTTCATTTTCATATATATGTCATCAATATACTATTTCTCCCTCTTTGTTATCAACAAAAGAGGTAAAATAATAAGCAAATAATTTCAAGATACATAAACTCATCATGTGTCAAATTTTTCATATTTGTATAAAATAAATATTGATTTAATATTTAATACTTAATTGCTCCCCCTTAATAAAACATAATTTTCTCATGAAAATTGACTTCCCTTTTTGTAAATAAGAAAGTAGTAGAAATAAGAGAGGGAAACAAGAGAGGGAAGTCAAGAATCCAAAAATTTAGCATCCAAAAGAACAAATATTAAGTAGGGAATGATACTTAAAATAGTTATCAAGGATCATAAAAATCTCATCACAAAGAAGAGCTCTGAATCTCAATCTTACAAATGTCAATTTCAAATAGAATTATTTTGAAGATGAGCTAAAAAAATGAGAAATCTAAGAAGAACTAAGAGCTACTCATACATTTAAATTCATATCATGTAAATTCCAAGCCAAAGTAGCAAATAGCAAATCATTCATTTTGAAGATCATCTAGTAGCAAATAGCAAATCATTCATTTTGAAGATCATCTCATGTAAATTTTGATAAGAAACTTAATTTGTAAACATCAAGAATTCCAAAAGAAAACATGATAGTAAATCAAGTTCAAATTGTAAATCATGTATTTTGCATGTATTTAGAAAATTTAAAATTCTAGATTTTTTTCTAAGAAAATTGCTTGTCATTGAATGTTATAAGATTCATCATATCCAAATTTCTTCTAATCATATTGATAATTTTATCTCCCCCTTTATTGATTGTAAAAAAACTATGATAGTATTTATTTATTTTTTTTACTTCCATATCCTAATTATGACCATAAGCATAAAAGGATCATGTCATTAAGGATGAAAAATCAAATTGTAAGTATCAATTATAAATCTTTTTAATAAAATAAAATAATGATCTTGATAAAAATCTTAATTATAATTGTTAAGATCATAAATCTTCTTCTTATTAAAAAGTAAAAATCATAGAGATTTAAACATGATTCCTTAAAGAATATGGCAAGTCAAGAAATCAAAAAAATATTCATGATAAAATAAATCTTTTTTAATTTTTAACTAATCACAAATTTACGAAATATTAATTTTGGTGATAAGTTATATCATTCATGAGTTATAAAAAGTCATAAATAAATCATGTCAAGAAATATATTAACATTAAAAGACATTCAAAAGATATGAGTTAATTTAATAAATCTCCTCTTAGATGACAATGGAATCTTAGAACATCAAATAATAAGTATCTTGATTCATATAGAAATATCAAGTTATAAATATTTAAAAGTCAAAATGATTAGGATAAAAAATTTTCTTTAGTAAGTTACAAAGGAGATAAAGGAGAACAAATAAAAGAATAAGATCATAGTTCATTTTGATAATTTTTTAAAATGTAAGAATTATGATAAACGATCTTGATTTATATGAAGATCTCAAGTTGTAATTTTCAAGATTTCAATATCACGATTTGGACAATATTTTTTTCAAGTTTAAATCATCAAATCAATTTTATAGTTTAAGAGATTCAACAATAACGATGTCACTTTATCTTTTATTAAAGCCTTGATAGTATAAAGATATTTTAAGAAGAAATATCCTCCTTTTTAGTTGCTTCATATGATTTGTCTCAAGAATGTCTTTGTCATCAAAAATTGAGTTTCATTTATAAAAGAAGACATCAAGATCATAATAAAACATTTTTAAAGAAAAATATTTTCAAACATTTTAAGACTTAAAAGCCAAGTATTATTTCCAAAGAGAATCATTAAAATTATTACAATAAAATATTTTCAAACAAGAGCTTTGATTCATTTTAATTGTAATGATTTTTCTTTCTTAAGTGAGTCCAACTCTTTAGACTTATTGAAATGAGTTACCATGCTCATTTCATTCTCATTTTAAAAATATTTTTATTTTTAAATAATACTAAAAAATGTATTATTTTTCTCTCCCTTTTTTTATTTTATTTTATGCTCAAATTCTAACATTCAACAACAACCATTTAATCATTTTTCAAGTCATTTTTTCAACACTAACATTAATATAACATCATCAAGGTCATTACAATATGAAATTTCCAAACAAGTAAAACATTTTTAAATGAAATCATTTGATTTATTTTCAATCCAATGATTTTTCTTTATTAATGAGTCTAATATGTTATCAAGAAATTTTCCTTCTCATTTAATTTTTCTAATTTTTTAACCACATTAGAGAATAAAGTATGATTTCCTATATATAATTTTTGAAGTTCAAATTTAGCATTTAGTTATTTCATTTAATTTTATCTCAAGATAACGTATATTCATTTAACAATTATAAGTCAATACAAGCATATAAGCATACAAGTACAATCATCATCAAAATCTCCCTTTCATGTATATAATTTTCTCTTAAAAATAACTAAACTTTCTTTATTCTAATTTTAGCATATTCTAGCTATGCAAAAGTCATGCACCATTAAGAGCAATTAATTATGAATTATCCAAAGATTCATTACCAATAATTTTTCTTGTTATTTATTTAGATTAGTGAGCTTGAAAGATTATTAAATCTCAAGTCATATGTCTTAACATCTACATTCAAAATATTATTTAGTGCTCCGAGCTTTGTTAGGAGACAACTCTACAAGATAGTGAGTTTTGATTTAGGTACACATTTGAGTTTGGGTCCCTTATGAAAGGTTCTTACTATTTTCTCTCATAGCTTGAGGTTGTTTATGGTTCCTTTAAGAACTCTAATTAATTTATGTGAACTATATTTTCTAAATAAACACCAATAGGCAAAGTATCCACATCTACTATAAAAATTACATCTTTTTTCTGGCAAAAAGTGTAATGTGGATCTTTTAATAAAGGTAACTCATAATGCCAATACCCTCCTTATAAACATGACTCCTATTCAGCATAAATCATGTTTAGAGACTTATTGTCTATCTTAAGCCTTTTTAGAGTTTGTTGTTGTATGTTATTTTCTTGTTTAATTACCTCTAGTGACTCACACTTAGAACAAGAAAAATATGATGATGCATCATTCAAAGTTTCATGTTTAGCGCATGAATTGTGTGTTGGTGCTACTTCATGCATTTCTTCAAGTTTACTAACTAGTGATGCATGCTCTTTTTTGAGTAGTTTATATGATTGGCTAATCATTCTAAATTCATCATAAAGCTCATGAAAAATATTTGATAATTTATCAAAGGTAAAAGAGACATTAGAAGAATTACTTACCTCATTGTGGTTAGCCACAAGCGTGAAATTCTCCACTTTTTGGTTGTGCACTTCATCTTTGGAGCGTCTCAGCTTCTTGCATTCATAGCAAGAGATTTTGTCCAATTTAAGTTTATGATTGTTGTTCATTAATTTATCTAGTTTATTTATCAAGAGTTTAAGTTTAAGTTTCTCATTACTCGAGGTTTCATTCAAGGAGTCATATGTCAGTCTCAGTTCACAATCCTTCTTATTTTTTAGAAGGTTTTGTTCTTGTGTTCTCAAAGTCCTTTCCTTCATATTCTTTGGAAGGTGTTCTTCAAGTTCAATTTTATGGATCATTTTATTTAATAATTCATTTAATTTAGTTATGCTTTCATATGTGATTTTTAATTTATGTCATATATCAAAAGCCGAATCACAAGAAGAAACCTGATCAAATTTATTTTTATTTGAAGTATAAAACAAAGCATTTATAGCTTTAGCATTTAAAGAAAACATATTTTTTTTATGATAATTTAAATCATTTATTTGATTAGATGACTTCTGAAAACCATTTTTGATAAATCAAAATATAGAGAAATTAAGAAAATACACATTCGAACTTTTCAAGAGGTGTAGTCCATCCCATTGAACATTGGAGGACTTGTGATGCATTGATTCTCATTAATGCCATACAAAGCCATTTACTCAAATGGGTGTTAGTCCAATGAGTAAGACCTTGCTTTTATTCTAATTGTTAGGATCAATTAGCACTAAGAGGAGAGGGGGGGTCGTGTGAATTAGTGCACGTGCTAAAATTTCGATTTAAGGAAAACTTTTCGTTTAGAGCAAAATAAAAAATCGAAAGCATTTTGTTGAGTAAGTGAGCAATAAGCTTATTGAACGAAGCTAAGTTATGATCATGCTAATGGAAAGCTCCATATAAGAATAAGCTCCGTATAAGAATATGCATAACCAAAAAGGTAAAGTAAAAAGATGCTCACAGATTTATAGTGGCTCGTCCTCAACCTAGCCTACGTCCACTCTCTGAGTCCTTTTCTCGGAGGTCCACCGATGTCTACTATCAATCTTCTTTGGGTAAAGATCAAACCTTTATACTTCTCACTCTCTTCTTTTTACAAATTCAGGAGAGGAACCTTTATGAGAGTTTCTTACTTCCCCTAGACTTGATTTATAATTTGAAGCACTCAAGGGAAGCTCTCAATTTTTATAACTCTTTAACAGAATTTTAACCCACTATTTCATTCACCACCCCTTCTACTCCAAGAAAAAAAAATTGATATTTATAAACCCCAATTAGCTTCAGAAATGGAGCCAAAATTCAAACGTATCAGGAAAATCTGAGTATGGGTGGTATAACTGTCGACACCGACAGTACAACCATCAAAAACTGCTCGGAAAACTGGGCAACGATGATACAACTGTCGACCTGAGCAGTACAATTGCTGGCCTGGGTAGTACAAGCACCACCCACTGATGGTACAACTATCGGGAATCTTGAAAAAGTGATTCCCTCCAATTTTTCAATCTCGACTTGTAACTTCTGTTGACCAATTCTCAGGTCAATCAATTGAGCTTAATCTTAGCTCAATCCATCCCCATAGTGGACCCATTTTACCTCACTTAAGTTAATTTGGATTCCTTCTAGATTTAACTCAAGTAGAACTTAAACCCAAACCGATGTTAACTACGGTTTAATCAATTACAATCATGTGACTATCAAGTCCAATAAGACCCTCCTGACTTCCTATAAGTTTTTCAGTAACCTTCAATGATCTTCGATGAATTTCTTGGTCTTCTTCCAGTAAACTCCTGATGCCATCCTGGCAAGCTCTCGATTATTTTCAGCAAATTTCTGGTAAACTCTTAGTAAGCTTCTGATATCTTCGATAAGCTTTCAACGAACTCTCGGTAAGCCTTTGATCCCTTCAGCAAGCTCCTGATGAATTTCCAGCAAGCTTTTGATACCTTCAGCAAGCTTTTGATTAGTCTCTTGGTGAGTTTCCACTGCATAGTCTGAACCCTAGCTCGATGCCCCAAACTTGACTCTGGCTCACATTTGATTGTAATTCTCTCTCCATCGTAGTTAATCATGCATCAATCATCTCTAACACACATGTTAGATCAATAACTCATTAATTTTTTTCATAATCAAAATCCAAGATTCAACACTCCTTTACAAGCAAATGGGATTAGATGCCGACCTGAGGAGATCAGGGGCAAGATGTAGAGCTACAGATGCCCGACCTCTGATGTCGAGGCTAAAAGAGCACTCCTGCTATGGTAATCATGAGGCTTGCCTCTACTCCTCAAGAGTGGGATGGAGAGTCTTTCTTTGTCTTGGAAGGTTGTGCTTGCGATGTTCTAACTCTCCTTCTAGCATCAAAATAATGGTGTCATAAGTATCATCGACTAATGAGTCGACCTAGTCGATTCTCTATCGAAGGTACAGTAGAGGTCGTTTCATTGTTGAGCATCCGACCCGGGGTAGACAAAGTAAATGGACAAGGGTCCTTCGAGCTACAGGATTCCGCCTTCGAAGGTTGGTCTGTTTAGGTGACATCAAGTGACGAGTGAGTGATCCTGCATGTTAGGCCAGCGCTGGTGTTGCTCGGCATGACCCCTCCGATGCTTAAGTCAGTAAATAAAAAATATAACGATAAGAGTTGTAAATACAGAGAGAGAGAGAGAGTGTATAGAGGTATGCTTTGCATTTGTTTCTCTTATTAGCGTGAATTGGGAGATTTTTTTTATACCTAATATGTATATTTTTATTACTAGTTAGTCTGAAAGAAGATCAATTTAATATCTTTAGTATTATTTTCATCATGATATGATGATTATAGTTATCATTGAGGCTGAGTTCTTTAATATGCGGTGTTGTTGGAGAGCTGATGATGCAAAACACTTCTTATGTGTCAATCTTCATGAGAGGATCAAGAGCTGCTAAAAACAGATTAGAAGACGATGAGATGCTCCATCACACTGAGTTATCATTTGCGATTACATTTGGGATAGAGGGAAGAGTTGACGACCTTTATTCAATTAGATGTACCTATCTCATATGAAGTGCTGGTTCGCTGCACCGATTCAGAGGATTTTTAGTCATTAAAGCAAAATAAAGACAAAGAGTCCTAGACAAATTCTACCAGGTGGGATGCTTCCTAGTAAAAGATGGAACTTTTCTGAATAAATCACCTCAATTTTGTATACACTTATCATTAATAGTAGTTGTTATATATTTCTGAATTCTAATTGATATTGATGTATCTTAATAATGGTATTTAGTCTATGGAGGTTGACTGAGGCGTGTACTGAGTGAGAGGGGCATATGTTAGAGTTTACAGGGATATTTATGTTATTTTTAATCCTTGAAAAGTATATATATGTAACAATAATTAGTGTATTCAAGAAATAAAGAATTTTTCTTTTTTTACCCAACAAATAATAAAACCTTTTTCTAATCCCACCTTGCCGCCGAAGGAAAACAATAACAAAAATCACCTAATAAATTTACCTGTAAATATAAATAAAATTAAATGCCCGAAGCACCGCCTCTATTTCCCCTCTTTGCTCCCTCTCTCTGTCTCTCTCGATCGAACGGGAAGCGTCGTCTTCTTTTCTTGATTCCACTTCTGCCAAACCCTAATTGGTCCGTTGCTACCTGCGATCTGATCGGATGCCCAAACCCTAATTTCTGGTCAAGGAAAAGTCTCGAACTCCGGTATGGACGACTGCAGCGGCACAGCCACTACGGTGGCCCAAGCCATCGCCGCCGCACTGGATTGGAGCTCTCCCCCCGCCGCCCGGAAAGCCGCCGTCGACTACCTGGAATCCGTCAGCATTTCTGAACTCACGCTACGCAACGTCCTTTTCTTGAATTTGATCAATCACGGTTGCTGTTCTTCTTCCAGAGTCGTCTTCCTAAAATTTTCTTCCCGTTGTGATCCACTGGATTGCTCTTGGTTTATGCTTGTAGTATGGCATATTCGAACGACCCCTGAGCGAGCCCGATAATTAGGTTAGGAAATAACACAATTTGCAGATTGTTAGGTCATCCTGAAAGAAACGGGGTGGTAAAAGATGTGAAAAAGGAGGAATAAGATTGAAATATAAAGGATGACAGATTGCTGCTAAAGTTGCAGAAATGTATGTCAAGTTTGTACTGGTTGCTATTACTCAGAATTGGTGTGATAACGTGCCGTGAAAGCTTAAAAGAGGTTCCTTGGTAGGAAATTCAGAGAAATGACATTAAATATGATTAAAATAAAACTAGAGACTGGCTCTGTCAAATATGCTTAAAAGATTGTAAATGTTACCTTTTAACAGTGATTCACAAAAAAAGATACAAAAAATCTGTCTTAAGTTGGTGCAAACTTACATTATCATGACAGCGATAAAAAAATGCTCCCATATGTTATTAATAAGGTTCTATTTTCATTTTCTATTTTGGTGGTTTTGTTTATTCAAAAAGGCATGGTAATGGAGTTTGTAGCTTAAAGTTTAGATTAAAAAAAGGATCTAAGTAGTTGAGATATTTGGAACTTCTAATTGTGCTGAATTATGATAGGCTGTAATCCTTCATCATTGCACATTAGAACTTTGATTTTGTTAGCAGGTTAACTCTGTTCTTTATTTAAATCTAGAAAAGGTTGGGCCTTTAGTTTGTAGCATTGCAAGATCTACAAGTGAAGGCATCAGTATTTTTGTAGTTTTGGATTTTACTTGTCTGGCTAAGTTCTTTAAGATAGTTCTAGAACTTCTTTTTATTCAAATAGATACATTGTTTCTCACAGAGCATATTGGATGATTGTTTCAGGACTAGAGTAAAGGAACCTGGTCCCCTTGGTTCCTTGATCACATAACCATGCTTGACTTTCAGGTGTTATGATTCTGGAGTTTTCATCAGTATTAATTTGAACTTTTGTAACTCAAGTTGATTATCATCAAAATAGAGATTTGACAATGTGTCAGTTGTTTAAGGAAACTTGACAGTTGCAGATCAATTTACAATGTTGCTAAGTTGTATATTAGAAGCATTGAAAATGGCTACTTTTATGTTTGATCTAATATGACAGATGCTCTAAAGTTTAATACATTGACAAGCAGTGGAATTTTTAGTCTAAGAAGTTAGTTTATAGTGATAGGATATTGTAATCCGTTATTTCCATTATCTGCAACCATGTACCTGTTGAACTGCATTTCATTGTCAAAACTGTATCTTTTTTGTGCACATGACTGAAATCAATGTCTAGGTAGGAGCTCCAATGTATCTGATCTTAGACTTTTGTGATGTTCATATATTTACATTAATATGCTATGCAGGTTAAGAATGGTGACATTCGAACTTTGGCAAGCACATCTCTGATTCTAGTTCGGAGGAACTGGCCATCAGAGATCCGGCTACATGGGTTCAAATTATTGCAGGTTTGTTCAGATAGAGCATCTATTTTTTCATTCTTCATCTAACATGATAAATGAGAATTTTTCAATAACTGGAATAACGTGGTAAACATCAACGTCATTGTTGAGTAACTAATTATAAAGGTACATTCTTTTTTCAAAGGGAAACTAACAGTCTATTTTATCATATCATTGTACTGGTATGCCTTAAGTTTAAGCAAATGATATCTAATTTAGTCATGGTTGTAGTTATTTATAGATACATATACATATACAGTTATCTATACTTTCTATTGATAAGTTATCTATACATTCTTTTATGATACTGTCTTATACAAGTAAGTATGTTGCCATATATACTGGTATGTAATATGGTCTGACTGGTTGCTGAAGTCGGTTTTTGGCTTAAATTTCAAATCCTTAATATGATGTATAATAACAAAATGTCCTTATCTTGATTTTCATGTATTATTGTAGCACTTGGTTCGATTTAGATGGGATGAGTTTAACATCACAGAAAGGAGAGAATTTGCAAACCTCACAATCAATATAGTATCAGAGGTGGTAAATCCTTATGAGGAATGGGCGCTGAAGAGTCAGACAGCTGCTTTAGTTGCCGAGGTGCTTGTGTTGCCTGGTCATTTGTTGTGAATTTTATAAGGATCATTATGCAGAGAGTAATATAATTGCCTTTATTTTGGCACAAGGTTGTTCGAAGAGAAGGAGTAGCATTATGGCGTGAGCTTCTACCAACTTTGGTTTCTCTGTCAATCAAAGGTCCTATTGAGGTAACCTAATAACCCACTTTTATTTTTCACTTCTCTTATCATCGAGTCATGTTGATTGTGCACAGTACCATCTTTTTCTTTTTATACTGCATATTACCATCTTTACAATCAACAATTTGTATATTTTTCTGTATGATGTCAGGCTGAGTTAGTTGCTATGGTGCTGAGGTGGCTTCCTGAAGACATAACAGTTCATAATGAGGACTTAGAAGGTTGCTATGGGTTTTCTCTTGGGTAGATTTTCCATAGTCAAGTTTTCTCTTTCTAGCTAATATGAAACAATGTTAAAATGATTCTTGCCTAGTTTGTTCTAATTCTGAGTTTCTAACAGGTGACAGGCGAAGAGTACTCTTGCGTGGGCTTACTGAATCATTGACTGAAATTTTGCCACTTCTATATACTGTAAGTTTGTTGTGCTTCAATATGATTGTTTTGGTTCGACGAAGTGTTTGCACAATGGATACACAATTAAGTAGGTAAATGATGCTTCATTTCAGTTGCTTGAAAAACATTTCGGGGCAGCTTTGAGTGAGTTTGCAGGACAACAGTTGGATGCAGCAAAACAGCATGCATCTACTGTAATAGCTTCTCTGAATGCTGTAAATGCATATGCTGAATGGGCTCCTGTGCCTGATCTTGCTAAATATGGTTTGATTCACGGGTATGCTATTAGTTATTATCTGAAATATCTCTTCGTTAGCAAAATGCAAAATTAATAGATATCCTGTCAGGGCCTTATTAATTTCTTTTCAACAGATGTGGGTCCTTACTGCAGTATAATGAATTTCGCCTCCATGCTTGTGAGTTTTTTAAGTTCATCTGTCAAAGGTATGATTCTTTGTATTATAGGAAGTGAAACCTATTTCAGTTTTGTGGTTGAAGTCCTTATTTAACCTTCTTTTGTACATACAGGAAAAGACCTACTGATGCTACTGCTGTGGAGTTTGATTCTGCAATGACGATGATCTTCCAGATTTTAATGAATGTGTCTAGAGAATTCCTGAGCAGATCTAGGTCAAATTTTACTGCAATTGATGAAACCGAGTTTGAGTTTGTCGAATGTATATGTGAGTGCATGGTAACTTTGGCTTCTTCCAACATGCAATGTATTACAGGGGACGGAACAACAACAACTCAATTTCTTCAACAGGTGAAACCAAGGATGTCTGAGTTCTTACAAGACCTGCATCATTGAGTGCTGTTCTTTTAACAACTTTTACAGAAAAAATCTATTGCTTCAAATGAAGCTATGTTCATTTTTTTCATTTTATTTGTCCATTTCTGCATAATTTTAGATTCAGCTTATTCTATGATGAGACTGAAACTGTCTTTCATGAGCTAGTGCCAAGAATTTTAAAATGGTTGAAGGATCACCTTGGAAAATAGTGTAGGAATATTTGAAGGCCAGAAAGATGAACATAGGGTTTAAGAGAAATGGTTGATCAATGATTCAAGGGATAGATGATAGAATAAGAAATAATAGTAATTGGATCAATCACATAGATTGTGTCCTCCTAGATTTTTTTTATTCTCCTATTTATTCTAGGTTGTTATTGCGGCTGGAAATAAGGAAATTATAAAGAATGATGAGAAGAGTTATCCAGAGCAATGTGCTTCAGCCAGAAGCACACAAATTTCATCTTAGGAGGGACTTATTTGGTATATGATATCAGTCATTTTTCACAGCACAACATGTGATTTTTTGGCTAATATGGATTTTGCATGTAAAAGTATTGTGGAGTTATGAATTTCCAGTTTCCAGGTCATCCAATTTCCAGTTTCCAATTTCCATTGACCATTTAGCATATCCTTTAACACAGTTTGAATTTAAGTGCAGTCAGTTTTACATGTATCAACTTTCAACATTTTTAGATGCTTAAGGTCTGAGTCCCTGAATACGCTTCTTTGTCTGTGTATACATAATAAACTTATTTTTTAAACATTTATTCAAGAATGTGTTTTTACTTGTAAAAATATAGCAACAGGCATCTTCAAAAGTTTCATCTTGAAAACAAAATGTATTTTGAAGTTTCCTATTCATCTGATCTCTTCCACAGTAGTGCACCTTTTTGTACATGCTACTTGTCATAGTGTATTATATTTTAGTGGTTAAAGAGTCCTGGTATATGTCTATGTTTTACATAATTCTCAGTAAACTTTTAGTCCTACAGAAGAAAAAGTTCTGTCCTCTTACTTTATTTACCAGATGTGGCTAGCACTAAATTAAGTTATATGTTATATGATCTATAATTTCTAATCTGGACTTAATTGAATTATTATTTAGAAGTTTTTAGGTGCTTGGTAAATTCCAATTATATCCAATTATTCATTTGCAGGTAGAACCTTCCTTTTCCCTTGGATTGGAATTATATCCAATTCCAATAGTTCTTGTTGCAGTTTAACCAACCAATTTAGAATCTAACAGTTTTTTTTTTAATTACCTTTTGAACGTGTGACAATTTTCAATTCCTCCATGTTCGCTTTAAAATGTAAACTTACTGTTTGATGAAATTAGGGCAGTGAATTATTCTTCAACATTGTATGTCCCATTACATATCTCTATTGAGGTTTTTGTTCTTTGCAAATGGTTAGTGATCGTTTGACCTTCCAACACTGTGTTTTAGCATGACAATTTACATCTTGATGGGATGCATAGTGCCTTTGTTATAAGTTCTCTTGATTTTTTGTTTCTTTAGTTAGTTATGCATTAATTCCATATATTCTCTTTGCAGATGCTGGAGTACTACCAACATGTAAAGTTTGGCCTCCACTTCCAAGCTTTGCTCTTTTGGCTTGTATGCATCAGTTCTTGCCCAGAATTATTTTTGTCTACAGTGTCAGATATATGTTGATATCATTATTTCATATTGGTGTGTGCATAACTAGGTTGTGATATAAAGTGTCCTGTGATGCTAACAGGCAATAATGAGAGAACCTCTATCAAAGGCGAAAGGCGGTGGACAGATTGGTAGGGACAATTCTGCTGTTGGTAACTCTGGAGTTTGTTCCAGACCTACAGAAAAAGAAAAGAAAGGGGTGTCAGCCTTCATCAATGATGACATTTGTGCAGCTATCTTGGATATTTCTTTCCAGAGAATGTTAAAGAAAAATCCTTCTGCAACCAATATATCAACATCTAAAGCATTTGAACTTTGGGACGATGAGTTTGATTCAAGAACTGACTTCAGCCAATACCGTTCTAGGCTGGTATGGCTTTTTTTGATTCAATTAACATGGTGCATTATGTAACATCCTTTCATGCCTGTGTTGTTTTCCAAACTATATGGAAGTGAATAATGTGGTGCATTTTTTGTTTCTTTCATGCCTGTATTGTTTTCCTAACATCCTTTTATCCTTTCATGGAAATTTGGATTGTATTTTGTCAATATCCTGATTGGACATAGCTATGCCATATTCTTGAATAAATTTATATATAATTGTTGCATATGCTCTGGTGTAACAACAATTGTGGATGACATTTGTTACCAACTTGGTCAATCTTTTTCATCTGCTCGGCTCCTTTTATTTGCTTAGGAAACTTCTTCAAATATTTTGTCATTGTTCTGTTCATTTGTATCTCAATTTTGTTAAAATAGTTGTTGGATGGACATTTATCATGTCCTTTTTTTTTTCTGTCAGCTGTAATTTAGTGATGAAAGCTGATGTTTATTAGACCCTGACAGCTTATTTGTGAGTTGGAGGCCTATTTTGTAACTGTCATTTCTTTGCATGAGTCACGAAGTCTTGGACAAGATACATGTGACTTGATGCATCAAGTTCTTTATTTCTTAAATGGGTTGCAAGCCACTGAATGGTGGAACTGTTTGATAAGCATAAGAAGAATAGTACTTATTAAAAAGCAAGAGATCAGTATTATCTTGGGAACATAATAACCTCCACTTCACAGATGTAAATTCAAAAAGTTAGTGCAATAGAGCTCTCTAATTCTGTTCAGTGTGACATATTCTCTTTGTTCCGTTGTGAGTTTGTAACTAGAGATGCTATGACGTGCAATTGAGATTAACTTTTTTTTCACTTGTACTCTTAAGCTAGGTTTGCCTTACCGAGCGGTAAGGCCCTGTACTGGGCGGTACATACCGGTCCTCTAGTTGACCAATACGCAGACCGCTCGCTACCGGGTGCTACCGCCGAAATCGATCATCGACGGTCGATTTTGACCATTGGCGATCGATTTCGATCGGTATTAGTCGAGGGAGAGAGAAAGAAGAAGAGGGAGAAGAACAAGAGGGAGAAACCTAGTTCCCTCGCGTGCTGCTCTTCCTCGGTTCCCCCGTGCGATTCGTCGCCCGCGGGCGATTCCTTCTCCCTGAGCGGGGAGAAGGAACGAGGCGACGTCACCCTTTTGTTTTTTTTAATTTATATTATATATATATTATATTATATTTATTATATAATATATATTATATTATATTATATTATATATATTATATAATATATATTATATTATATTATTATATACCGAGTGGTGCACCCTATGTGTCTTTGATCTTAATCTATACCATCTAGATGAACTCGGTATGCTGCCGCAGACCGGTATGGAAAACCTTGCTTTTAAGATTCACTGTCTAGTAATTAGCTGATCATTATAACCATTTAAATTGGGAGTGTTAATTTGTGGTCTGTCATAAAACCTTGGTTAGCATGTGAGCCACAACTTGTAATGTTCTGATTCATGGGTTGTATTTTGTTAGATCACATGGTTTCAGTAATGCAAAAAACTGAAAGCAAATACTACCTACTTATCCTTAATATTAAACTTGTCCAGAATAACAGTTTAGAAATCTTATTGTGTTTGATTAGTCTAAGATCTTTTTGACAATCTTGTCCTTCACTGAATGTCCCAGCTGGAGCTCATCAGACTTGTTGCTGTTCAAAAGCCACTGGTAGCTGCAACTAGAGTTTCAGAGAGAATTAACCTGATACTCAAGAGTTATGTCCATGCTTCAGTGTCTGCGCAGGTTTTATGCTTAACTTCTATGGAGAACTAAGTTGCTAAATTCCAATTATCTTCCATCATTTGTTATATAATTAATTTATTCCTAATATCCAAAAGTAACTGGAGAACTTTGTTATTGTGTTTGAACCTCAGGATGTAGCCTTAATAGAAAGTATGCAACTGGGACTTGAAACAGTTGTTGTTGCAATTTTTGATGGTTCAGCTGAATTTTTAAGTAGTGCTGCAGAGTGCAAATTCCAGTTATCCACAATTTTTGAAGGTTGTTTTTGTACTCTGGTAGTGATGTGGGCTTGTATATTTTAATTGTTTTTCCTGCCTGCTAAAATACCATGGTTTTGATATTTTCAGCTATGCTTCAACAGTTCCTTTCTTTAAGCTGGACCGAACCAGCACTTGCAGTAATCCTTGGTAGATATTTGGATGCGATGGGGCCTTTTCTCAAATACTATCCTGATTCAGTTGCAAGTGTTGTGAATAAACTTTTTGAGCTTTTGACATCACTTCCTTTTGTGATCAAGGTTATGTTTAAAATCTATGTTTCTGACTGAAATATTGCGAAATTCAATTATATTATCATTATTATACCTCTGAATTATTTGGACCTTCTTTTACAGGATCCTTCTTTTAATAATGCTCGGCATGCTAGATTGCAAATTTGTACATCATTTATACGCATGGCAAAAGCTGCAGAAACAAGTCTTCTTCCTCATATGAAGGTTCATTTAATAGTGTTAACCTCTTCTGAATGGATATTTTTATAGGATGCATGTCTATAAGCATTATATATAAAATATTTGCTATAGTAATTGCATTTATGATGAAATAGCATATGCTTTTGGGTATATGTTATTTGCAAAAGAAATATAAAATGTCTTTAACCTATTCTGGATTCCTCGTGTTGCCTTTCCTGCCATTATGTGGCATTTGCTTAGAGGACACCATTTTGGTTAAAAAAATTACTATCTTTTGGGCAGAGGATTATTTTATTTAATTATGAGGTTTATTTTCTTTGTACATTGTAGGATATGGAATAATGAATGTCTTAATATCTGCTTCTTTGGGAACTCCATAATTTTTAGTTAAATTGGACTTGGATCTAGAAATATGCTTAGAGGTATTTATTTAGGGGAAGCATACTTGTGTCTCAGAGCTAAATGATAAAAAGTTCGTTATACACTCTCCTATATTGTCAGGAGTCAGGACAATTCTTCATTTTTTATAGTCTGAAAAAGAAAATTATTTTAACAGCTGCGAAGTACAAGCCTTGGTAGTTGGTAGTAAAGTAGAACAATGAGCTCTATTATTTTTTAAGTTATGTTGCAAAATGAATTCCCAACACAAATAAACGCAGAAATAATAGACCACCAGGCTTCAGAAATCAGGGACAAATTATATTGTTAGTAGAGCTCATTTATCAGTTCATCACAGTTTCAGTAAAAAAAAAAATTGTGGTCAGTTGACAAGTTCTGCATTGGGGAATTTCTCCCACTCAAGTATCTTGATCCATGCAGCATCAACTATGGTAATACTGCAATGAAATTTGTAAAGTATTCATCAGTCAACAATAGAAAGGAATCCAAATTAATCCCCATTGTTCAACAAGATTTCAGTAAGGTATTTATTTGAACCACCTCCTTAAAGTGCTTATAAATTATAATAGCAAATTCTGAAGATTTGATTTCTCTAAAAAAATTATTGTTCTTTTCTACCCATGGGAAATATTAAGCTGCAGCCTGAAGGCATTTCTTGGAGTCATTGGTCACACTCCTTCCTGCATAATTGTCTAAAAATCATTTGCCTTCCTGATTAAACAAGCGAGCAATTCTATGATTGTTAAAGAATGCACCAAAGGCTCCCGAATAGTTTCAGTAAAGGGACATAAAAAAAAGAGCATTTTATTCTCAGAGCTAGCTTGACAGTATACACGAAGGTTTCTGCAACATGACTTTCTTAATCATATTATGTATTATTTGTTGTTGCTATTGAATACTTGAGTCTACAGATTAGGGTACATCATAGGTGTATGTATTATTAACAGTAATGAAGTTTATAATGCTTAATTATTTTTGAAAAATGATGATTTGGTAATTAAGGCTTTCACCATAGCTGAGCGTGTGGAAGGTTAGATATATGCAGGTTTCAACAAAGAGGTTATTTTGTAGATTTAAACACATAGTATTGACTCCTTTCTGGAGCAACATCTCTGCTCCAAGGCCTGCCCACTTTCAAAACCATAGCCATGTTAATTATCAACCCTTTCTCTATTTTTCAGGTTTGTGATACTTATATAAGTGTTTAATGAATCATTTAGGCAGAGATTAAATAAAAAATGGAATGAAGTTTCTGTACGTCTAGAATTGATAGAAGGATTCTGGGTGATTAGGCTGAATTATATTTCTAATATTGCAGGGTATTGCGGACACCATGGCTTATCTACAAGGAGAAGGTCACTTACTTCGTGGTGAGCATAATCTTTTAGGTGAAGCATTTCTTATCATGGCATCTTCTGCTGGGTAATATCTCATTCTTACTTTAAGTTTGCCTCATCGGCCACTTATAGAAGTTCTTGTGGCTTTTTTCTTTTGGCAAGTAGCATGAAGAAAATATTAAAAATGTCATTCCATGTTCAGAATTCAACAGCAACAGGAAGTGTTAGCTTGGTTACTTGAACCTTTAAGCAAGCAATGGACACAGTCAGAGTGGCAAAATGCTTTTCTATCCGACCCTGCTGGTCTAACTCGATTATGTTCTGATCCTCAATTTATGTGGTCAATTTACCATACTGTAACATTCTTCGAGAAGGCACTGAAAAGAAGTGGAATTAAAAAGTCTGTCCTGAATCTACAAGGAAGTTCAGCAGTCACTGATGTTTCCACTCAACCACATCCTATGTCTTCTCATTTATCATGGATGTTGCCCCCTCTCTTAAGGGTGAGTGGATTAACTGAAGCTTGAATATTCCTATATTCTTGTACTAGTTTAAAGAACATGTTGCAAATTAGATCAAGGTAGACAAAAACTTCAATGCAGCACCAGAATTATTTTGTTCTTTTATGACCACTTTGTATTTGAAATAAGTTAACCTATCTTTTTGTTCGAGTACAGCTGATTCGTTCCATACATTCTCTTTGGTCTCAACCTATAACTCAAACTTTGACGAGCGAAATCAGAGCAGCAAAGGCTATGAATCATGTTGAGCAGGCTAGCCTTCTTGGTGAAAGCAATAAATTGTTCAAAGGTCTGTCCACTTCTGCAGATGGACCCCAGACTGACACAATGAGGGAAGGAGAGTCAAGTGAAAATGACATAAGAAATTGGTTAAAAGGAATCAGGGATAGTGGGTAAGGATGCCATTATTGTGCTTATCCATAATTCATTTGGGTATATAATTTCTTTGCATCATCCTTTGCTTTCAGCTTTGTTTCATCTTTGGCTGAGCTGGTATCATAGAAGCAAACAGACACATGTATAGGGGATGCACAATGAAAAAAGTTGATATATTTTTAATGGATATGATGGTATGATAATATTAATGTTGAGTAGCTAGTGTTACTGTCTGGAGATAACTCCTGTTATCATTGTTGTTGCTGATAATAAGGGAGAAAGTTCTGAACTTGGAAGTTCAGGTAGGACATAAGTCTCATAAGATAGAATCTGAAAGGAAAGTGAATAATTTTACATTTGATCTCAACAGGTAGGAACAACTCAGCTAATCATATTCAGTTGTCAGATATTTCATGATAAATGAGATAAAATGTTTATGGAAACATCTCTTATTACTATCATCATGATCACACCTGTGGATTAATATGGGATAAAATGTGATGGACCTAAAAGTTTTTGTAGGAAACAAGACATAGATGGTGTTTGATATGGTTTCTTTTTAGTGTTGAAACTCTAATCAGAATATAGAGCTTAGGTTTATTTGGATTTATGAAAGACAGAGTAGGTGTGTTCTTTACAGCTCCCATTTTCGAGGACTCATTGGTATGCATTTTCAGTGATACAAAACACTCGTATCATTTATAGTGGTCCAAAAAACGATTTTAAATAAAAATGTAAATCCTTGTTCTTTGTTCCAATTTCAGCTGATTTTAGTCACAATACCAATTGCGAACTAGCCAGACACCGCTTGAAGATAAATTAAAAGAAAAATAAATAATATAACATATATTGTATTAAAAAAATATATTCAAAACAACTACCTCTTATTTTTTCAAATGTTCAGTGATAAATGCCATTGTTGCTGTTTAGGTTAAGCAAATGACAAAAAGTTAAGCAGCTAGCTTTTAGATGATACTTTATGGAGTGGGATTGTGGAACCATAAATTAGCCCAGTATTCTAACAGATTGATTAGAGCTGTGGAGTGTTATGGATGGTTGGATGCTGCTCACTATTTTGTCATAGGCTGTGATCTAGGCATCTAACAAGAAATAATAACAATCCAAAATATTTTGGAGACAGAGAATAAATCATGATAAGAATATATAGATTAAAAAATCTGTCCCAATTATTCACTAATCATTTAATTTTTACTAAAAAATGTTAAAACTAAAACATAGAAAAAGAAGCTTTGATTATTACCTTGATAGCATGGACTACTTTTGTATTGTCGATTAAGATGGGATAACAATAGGAAGGGGAAGAGAATATGAAAGGAGAAAAGAAAGAGAAGGTGAGTATATGCTATTTTTTTTATTTTTGGTCACCATTGGTGATCTCCTACTTGGCTGATGTCAGCATATCCTCCTCCTAGAGATAGAAAAGTGAGTTGTACATAGTGTGTACTTCATGGGAAAAGGGGAGAACTTGCTCTTTTTAACCAAACCTACATATCAGATTATTGCATAGGTCCTTGCATATTGATTTCCAGTAAATTATCAACTGGAAGCAAAGGGCCAAGGTGGCTACCAAGGCATCTGCGTCTTGAACAATAAATTAGCCTATTGTTGGTTATATTGTTATGTTCACATGTATTAGTCATGGAAATATGTTGTGCTACAACAAATTTGTTCTACTACTCGAGAAATCTGACACCCTTTATATGACAAAAAAGAGTCAGTATTCTTAGTTGTCTTATAATATAGGATGGTTTATAAATTAAATACAATATTTAAGTGATAGCTATTGGGTAATAAATGATAAGTATGGAACTACATGTTGTACCTGAATAACTTGGTATGCTGAATTAAATTGGTACCACTAAGTACTTGGCACCTAAGATGATAAAGTTCATGATTCTCTTTTTATTATCTGTTTCTTAGAGACATTTAGTGTTGTAAAAACCATACACAGAAGCCTTTTTAAAATTGGAATATCATTTCCATGCAATTAAAGTGAGTTATTATACTTGGAAATATTAACTTAAATGGGGTTTAAAGCAAAGACTGTTGTGATAATTGTTTGGATTGAAGTGTACATTTGTGCGATTGTTTATCAAACTTTTTAGTTTTTATGATGTTTGTTTTATGTTTTCGGTGTATGATTCTCTGGCCATACTGATATTTCCTGCTCTAAATTCCATGAAGCATATAAAGTCTTGGCATTTGTCTTTAAGGTCTTGAGGATCCATCTTTTTCAGTTTTGGCTTTGTGATCTGCAAATTTAGTGTTAAATGATATCTTTCAGTATTATGTTTATCTTCCACCTTGGGATGGGCTTCATGAGTTATTAGCAGTTTTCATTTCCTGCACACTCCGTTTTGCTCTCTTTGGGGTTGCTGCTATGTCTTGCAATCCTGAAAGGTAATGACTATAATATTATCAATTTGTTCGAGTGACTGCAGGTACAACATTATAGGACTATCAGCAACCACAGGAGATACATTTTTTCGATGCATTGAGAGTCACTCTGTTGCATTAGCTCTAGTCGAGAATGTCCAATCTATGGAATTTAGACATCTGCGGCAACTTATCCACTTGGTCATCATTCCTATGGTCAAATTCTGTAATCCAAATTTATGGGAGGTTTGGCTAGAGAACATTTTACACCCATTACTCCTCCACTGTCATCAAGCTCTTGCTTGTTCATGGTCCAGTCTTCTACTTGACGGCAGGGCAAAGGTTCCTGATACCTTTGGTAATCTTTCTGGTTTGGAGCTGAAGGTGGAAGTGATGGAAGAAAAGTTGCTCCGTGACTTGACTCGGGAAGTGTGTTCTCTTCTGTCAGTTCTAGCATCACCACCTCTTAATAGTGGACTTCCTTCTTTGGAGCATCTTGGACCTACTAATCGTGTAGACTCACTTAAAGAACTGAATGCATTTGTTCCAAATTCTATGGTCGGGTAAGTCCCAGGAACACTCACAGCCTCAAATTTGTTCATCAGAAAAACACCCAATAGATTTCTGGTGTTAGCATTTCTGTAAAGCTGATAATCGTGATTTTGCAGATTTCTCATGATGCACAAAGGTCTTGCTCTTCATGCACTGAAAATAGGCATTGATGTATTTGCATGGACAGATGGTGAAGCTGTGACTAAAGCTATCCCTTTCTGCGGAGCTATTATTCTTCTTGCTATCATGACAAATTCTGTGGAACTTAGAGAATTTGTTGCAAAGGATTTATTCCTTGCTTTAGTTAAAGGTCTAACTCTTGAGTCAAATGCTGTAACTAGCTCAGATATCCTCGGATTGTGTCGTGAAATATATGTCTATCTGGCAGAGAGAGATCCTGCACCTAGACAGGTAAATTTGAAAACCTTTTGATTTAGTGTCGAGTCACAATTTTAAGAAGCAAAAGTTTCATGCCAAATACAATTGATATCATGAGGTGAATTTGTTTATAGGTTCTGCTGTCCCTTCCTTCTAGTACAAGAGATGATTTGCTCGCTTTTGAGGATGCTCTGGCTAAAACAAGTAGCCCCAAGGAACAAAAACAACTTTTTAAGAGCTTGCTTCTGTTAGCTACTGGAAACAAATTACGAGCCCTTGCTGCCCTTAAGAGCACAAACATCATAACGAATGTAACGGGTGAGAAACTCCATACCTTTCACTCATGTTTCTTTTGGTTCATGTGGCATTTCTTTGTGACGTTTTGGTGTCTGTTACAACCATACATATTTCTCTGGATTTTCTTTTCCATCTTAAACCTGTTTTAACCTTGTATCTGATATAGCCTCTGACAAGAATGAACAGACTAAGAAATAACTAACAAGGCATGCTTTAATCAAACCATCTTAGTGCTGCAACCTTAAATCTGTTTATGTTACAGCATGTATGAGTGTTGTCAGATCAATCAGGCCAATCATACATCATACTTTGAAGAGTATAGATTATAATCTGCTGCTGAACAAAACATAAGATGGAAATTATAATCATGCTTACTTGTGGTGGCACTAAATTAACAGCTTGTAACAGTTGATTTCTTTCCTACATTCGGATTCCTGTACAAATATTGAAATTGGATCATGCAAGTTTTTCGTGAGGATAGTTGACTTCATTACAATACATTTTGTTATTTACATTTTACAGGTAGATCACGTAGTTCAACCTCAACTTCTGGACCTAACATTGAAGAAGATGACACCATTGGCTTAGCGGCAATAACTTGAGATACTTTTATCTGTTCTGGTCTCTAATCTTTTGGAGGATGGGTTCAGAAATTTCAGATGGGGTTTATAACCAAGACATACAAATTGTTGTGCAAAAAACAAATGCACAACTATTCATGATACCAAAGAGCAGAATGAAATTATTTTCGTTCAATCAGGCCTCAGTAGGTTGTATCATAATGTTCAACAGATGTCTCTTTTCCTTGGGTTTGTGTGGCATCTATCCTTTGCGTTTGGATTTCCCTTGTGGAGTTAATTCATATGTTTCAGGTGCTGTATAATATAAATGTTCTATAGTTCAATTGCCTATTTATTAGTTTGGGATCCATAAATATTACATGCACATGTAAACTACACTTGTATTTTGATTGTGCTTTTGAGGGGCGGCAATTCACAGCAAAAATGATTCTTTGACAGAAATCATGTGTGTTCATTATGTGGCATTGGCAAGACAAGGATTTCTAAACCTAATTGTGGAGGATGCTTTTTGAAACACTCTACTTGTATATCTCATGAGATTATGCATGCAAAGAAAATAAGAACACCTCAAAAAAATAATATGCTGCAGTGTATTTCCAACTGGAATTTTATATATATATATATATATATATATATATATATATATATATAACAATATTCTGTTATAAATAACATAAAAAATGATAAAAATAGCATTTAGATAAAAATGTGAGCGTTAATTTTTTAATAATGTCTTAACAATATATTCTTCAGTAGTAGAATCCACTGATGGTTAAAACACTAGGATCTGAAATCTTTTGGATCCAACAAACTTATTAGATTGTGGTAGATGGATATTGGATCCAACAAACTTATTAAATCCGGATTCTGAGTTCAAACAATCCAAGAAGCCTAGTGGTTTAGATTTTGGGAGCAATTATGCGATTTTATAATTTCAAGAATGTAAACTATATTTGCATTGTTAAGGTTGACCTGTTAGCGGATCGCGTTTCGACAAGGGTCAGACATATTATCCGAGATCAGCCCAGCCCGACCCGACCCGTTTCAGCTCTACTGGCTCCCACACTTATGGCCATTCCTCCATCTTTCCCTCCAAAATCGCCCACTCCTCTTCCACTGCCGCCGCCTCTCTGTCTCTCGCGCCGCGCCCTCTCTTTCTATGGTTCCCGATCCCTTTGTCAAAGAAACCACTTCTCACTCAAAAGATCGATCTTTTCGCTTCCGTGGATTCGCTCTGCCCTCTCATCAACATGGTTTCCACCGCCGGCGTCGACGATGAGGAGACCCAGGTTTTGGACCTCGATTCTGCGGTACCCGGTAGTTGCCCTAATCTTTTATTATCTATTGATTGGACTAATACAGTTCTGATTCGGTGGTTTTGGAGGTCATGGTTACTGTGATATCCATTTGATAGTTTGGTCGGGGTCTCGCTTCTTGCAGGGGAAGTCCCGGTCCTGTACGGTGATACCCAAGCCCTAGATGGATCGGCTGGTTCTGATTGCGAGGGCGATCGGGGGATTGATGAGCGGGAAGAGACGCAATTGTTGGATGAAGATGAAGAAACGGCTGCTGTTGACAGCAGTGGCGAAGGGACGGATCGGACCGAGGTGCTTAGCGATGATGAGGGACTGTCGAATGATGTTGCTACTCACTATGGAGATCGAGAGGATGGTGGAAATGTTGACTCCAGACCGGGGGTACGGGTGATTGGAGGAGAAAAATTATGCTTGGCTGAGGATAAGAAAGATGATTTGGTTGATTCTGGTGCTTTGACCGATGGTGGTGATGGTGATGATGATGATGATAGGAATGCAGGTCGGTTTTAAGTTGTATCACTTCTTATTTGATTAATATTATGATTATGTTTTTTAATCCTATGATTTGGGTCTTTGGCTGTTCTGCCTGTTCTTTGACCGCTGCATCAGTGACTGCTATATTATCTGATGTATGTCCTAACTATAGCTCTCTTGAGTGGTGCTAACGCTAATTTGCTAAAAGGTTGTCCTTAGGAAGTTTCTGTCTCTTTTTCACCTTTTATATGGCTTCTCTAGTTGGTACGTGTTCATTAAAAATGTGTTTACAGACACATGATCCTGCTCTCAAATGCTCAAGACCTGTCTTCAGAAATTTCACCTGGTGGACTCTATTGAGTCATCATTTTAAGAATTAATTGGATCCTTTTCTAAATTATATGGAGGAAAGAATGAAATTCTAGGTACCGGGCTTATTATGGTTGATGACCAGATTGGTATGTGACATATGGTATGATGACATATACCATGGCACCATTCTGTTAGGGGATGGGAAGGTGTGAGAAGGATGAAGGAGGATGAAAAGGAAAGAAGAAGAAGAGAGGAGGAAGAGCATGCAGTGGAGGAAGACGAGTAGAAGAGTAAGGAGAAGTACAGACGATGAGGCACGCAATGGGCTGCAGGTGGCGAGTGACGCAGCAGTGGGTGCGACGTTGGGAGGTGTGGGAGGGTAGATGGGCTCGTGAGGAGTGCCAAGCGCTAAGCGCTAGAACAGAACCCAATGTCTTTTAAAAAACCAGCCTACAATTAAAAAATAATGAACTGGACCACCTGAAATAAGGCAGTTGGCATCTCAATTCATGCCCTGGTAAATACTGATTGTTATGGACCTATTTGGGCAAGATTGAATCCCATGATTTGAAGGGATTTATTATTCAAGGTGGGTGATGTTCAGGGTTTTAAGGGCTCAATCCATAAATAAGGTAGCAGAAACAAGCAAACATCTTGCTTGAGTCAGTTCTAGATAAATAAGCTTGGAAATATTTTTCTGGGTTTCTTGATAGTGCCAATCAAGGTTATACATGTCAGATACCAGACTCTTACTGGTTAATTGCCAGACTGGTATGACTTAGGTTCTTTTCCAGCATAGTGACACATGGTATGTTAGAATACACTGCGGTTCAAAGAAGTGAGGATGAGGAGGGGAGGAGCATGAGGAGGAGAGGAAGCGGAGGAGACAAAAAAGAAGATGAAGAGGGAAGGCAATGGCGAAAAAGAGAGTACCGATTCGATAAGCAGCCACGGACTGGGGATGGTGATGGATGTGGGCAGTGAGCAACATGATGGTCCGTCAGGTTTGTTGATCCCTGGTTACAAATATTTATCTAATTAGCTTTAGGAATGGGGACCTGGAGGTCTTCGTTGAAGGCTTATGGTAGTTATACTTAGGAAAGTAAAAGAATGAGTGTGCGTTTTAAAAGGGAATTGTGGTTGCTAAAGTTAGTTTAATAATTAGTTATAACTTTCATTTTCAACAAGTTGATTTCTAGTGATGCAGGCACACATCTCAGTGGACCTTAGTAGCTGATGTTTAAGTTCCACCATTTGGGCTGATGGGCATTGAGTTTCAAACCTATATGCACTAAATATGGCTTTATCGGATGTGGCTTGGAATTGTTGAAGTGAAATTTGTATTATCTTTTGCTGGTGACATCATGTTTATGAAGTTGCTTGTTTGCTCCTGTAAAACATTATAGGCATCTATTTGTTTAAACCATCAGATGTTTTAAATCTAACTTGGTCACAAGAATTCCAGGATAAAATGGCTCACCTTAATGGTGGGTTAAAATAACCTTCTCTGATATTTTTTGCTAACACATTGTTCATTATTTGGAACTAGACAAAAAAAAGAGGATTCGAATTGGTTAGCTAGGTTAGTTATCATGATTTGATCCAGTTATTTTAACTCTGAACCCAAGACATTCTACAGGCTTGCTTTGTTGGATAGATAAGCATCTCAGGAAGTTGGAGTACTCTGAATTGCCTTATGGTTTTTTCATTTTACATGTAATTCCTGGTTTATCTTCCGGTTTTTGTCTGCTTCTATTTTTTTGTCAATGTGATATTTGGTCTCTGGGGTTTGGAACTCATTATTGTAGCTTATGTTCTTTGTATCACTCTGGGTTTTTTGATTTGTGTGTCATATTGAGGAAATTTGGTACTCATAGAATGTTCTTTCATTTTGGTTTTGCGTTTGGTTGACAATACTTGGTGTTTTTTTATTTTTCAAGGATCAAAGATGAGGAGCTTTAGTGCAGTTCGTGCGGCAGCAATGTGCTCGTCCAGTCTTGCTGCAGCTCAATACCTTGTTTCTAGGAGACTTGAGAAAATGTTGAGACCTTTTAACAATGGAAAGCATAGTGAAATGGGAGACTGTGCTGTAGATGGACGGATAGATTTGGCAGGGATTGGTGTGAATAATTGGAAAAATAGGGGAAAGGACATCTCCTCTTTCAGCAATACAGTTGATAAATTAGACCTGGACCATGAAATGGCAGACATTCAGAGGTCTAACCAGAATTACTGTAATGATGATACTAAGAGTAGATGTTGCAACATGAGGGTAAAAGGACTTCTTAAAGAGTTATTACCTTCTGAAAAACATAAAAGCACAAGCAAGTATGACAGCACCTTATCCAAGGTGGACTCTTCTCATTTACTAACAGCTGATTATGCTGTTGCAGGATTAAGCTACATTGATTCTCAGGACCCTAGTGATCTATCTCAAGCAAATGCATTGGAAATTGTTGATAAATTTCTTTCGATCAATGATGTGGGGACCTCTCAAGAGATCATAAAGGTGGAAACTGATATTTTGAAGTCCCCTCTTG
This sequence comes from Ensete glaucum, assembly GCA_021527575.1. Taxonomy (NCBI): domain Eukaryota; kingdom Viridiplantae; phylum Streptophyta; class Magnoliopsida; order Zingiberales; family Musaceae; genus Ensete; species Ensete glaucum. The sequence goes on from CM038551.1 coordinate 49,966,316, forward strand.
TATTTGGTACAAAGGGAGTTCAACTGTTGGCTGAAAAGATTGATTATAGAAGTCCAGTCGGGAAGCCAGGAATTTTTGACTGGAATGACAGTATTGAAGATGAAGGAGGAGGTGAACTCTTCAGTAAAAGAAAGGATTCCTTCTTTGAACGATCATGTGGTGCATGGAAAACTCAAAGCCATCCGCCAAAGTCTGGACATGCAATCTCTGGTATAACCAGATATGCAGTTGATAAGAGTGGAGAGCTAGGTGATAACTTAAAAATATGTGACAAAGGAACTGTTTTAGTTAATTCAGATTCGAGGTTAATGATACCAAATCCTGTAATAGGTGAGAGGTTTTGTATTTCTGAAACAAATATAAGGAAGAATCTTTTCAAGGATGCAAAAGGTGAATCAAAAATAGAATCTTTAGAGCATCAACTGGATACAACTGAAGTGGAAGGAAGTTTAGATGGTATACACAATGTTGGTCCTGATACTCAATTGGCAGCTGAGGCTTTGGAAGCCTTGGTCTATGAATCTCTAGTTAATGTGGAAAAGGAGGAGACCAGGGATACTGTTACTGGAAATTTGACTTCAAATTCTGACAAAGCCCCAGTCATGAAGACAGGTTCTTCAAAGAACGTTTCACCACCAAAGAGGACTTCTGTTAATGATTCACAAGTAATTATGACACGTTCTAAAATGAGAAAGACACTCTCTACAGAATCGAGGGGAAGCCTAAATTTACTTCGAGTTTGTTCTAGTTCAAGAATGAAAAGCAGTTTGGAGGATACAACTGCTAAACGTCGAGCAAAGAGGGGAAAGGCTAAACTAGATGGGCAAGCAGATATGAGTTTTATCAGTGGACATGATTCTTCTAAGTCCACCAAGGAGACAAAGACACAAGCAAAGGATGACAGACATTTGGATGAAAAGCAAAAGCAACATCATAACATCTTAGTGGAGAGACATCCTGTACATTGTGCTAGGTATTCCAAAAGCACGAAGTTATTGAAACAGAATGAGGATTTACCTCATGGTGGGAAAGATGAGTCAGTAAATAAAAATGCTTTAAGATCTGTAGAATCCGCAGATAAGCATGTGACTGATAAAGGTTGTCCTAGTGCCGGTTTAGATCTAACCACAGAAGTAAAGAAGTATCCTGCAACTCATGCTAAGTTTCTGAATGGTGCTCGTCTTGGAGAAGAACTTCAAACTTTATCTCTAACAAAAGATGGCTATCACTGCCCTAAGCGGAGGAGAACTAGTCAGGTTAATTCTGGAAACTTGAATGACAACTTGAATAAAGCATCATCTATGTTGGATGCTGGTGCATCAGAGGCAATTGGGCGATTGTCTGAACAAGTAGGGAAAAATAAAATCTTCATCAGAAGTGTAGCAGATATCTTAAATAAGGTTAAGCAAAAAAAAAGATCTATTTTTGCATATGCATCACTGGAAACTGACAGAGATCCTTCTAGTACCACATTGGTAAGGATTATACGTGGTATGCAATCATCATTTAGGTCCCCTTTGCTTAAACCACTTTCAAATGAGGATACCAAGGAATTGGTGAGGAAACATTTGATTTGCCCTGTTACACCAAGAAATTCTAGTATTCTTTCTGCTAAAAAAGCAGAACAGCCAAAGTTATGTTCTAAATATGTTGAAGATGCAGCAGGAAATAACAGATTATATAGGTCGCCGAAAGCAAAAGGTCAACCACATAAGTTAGCATGTACAACACCATCTAGGGATAGGAATGCTGTGTCACCTTTTTGTACAGCTCGGTATCCTCCAAGCTCTTGCAATAAATCTGTATCAGCATCTTCAGTTGCTAGTATGCTGAAAGACATGCGGAAGCGAAAAGATATGTCTAGTGTTCGTGTTTTATTTAGTCATCATTTGGCTGAGGATACTATCAAGCAGCAGAAGAAGGTATCTGCATTGGTATATACTTATTTTACTTACAAGTCATATTTTGAAATACTAATGTTGGGTACAAGCTACCATATGATACATGATAACTCTTTTGGTTTTTTGGTTAGATTTTGGCACGCCTAGGACTTCCGACTGCATCTTCAATTTCAGATGCAACTCACTTTGTCACAGATGAATTTGTTCGCACACAGAACATGCTTGAAGCAATTGCGATGGGTAAACCCGTGGTAACACCTATGTGGCTTGAAAGCTGCGGACAGGCAAGTTGCTTTATGGATGAAAAAAAGTACATACTGAGAGATTCCAAGAAGGAGAGAGAGATAGGATTCAACATGCCTGTTTCACTGGCTCGTGCATGCCAACAACCTCTTTTGCAGGTTTAATTTCTAGCATTTGTAGGTTTAGCTGCTAGTTTTTTGTCTATGATATTCACTACTTAGCTTCTTGATGCAGCTAAATAACAATTATCAGTTTTCTCATCCTTAAAAAATCTTTGCAGGACAAAAGAGTGTTTGTAACACCAAATGTCAAACCTAACAGAGAACTTATTGCGAGCTTGGTTAAGGCATCTCATGGTCAGGTAATTCATGTTTGCTATTCTACATTTCTAGAGTTCTGATTCCAGAAATTATATAATCTGTATCTTGACATTTTCACTAGTGTCATTTATCAATATTTTACAAACACTTCTTGAATGCATACTATAAAAGCCCATTATCAACCATAGTGTATGAGTCATGGGAACAACCTCTCCACTTGCAAAGATAAGGCCATTTACATTAAGGGCTGAGCCTTGCTGCTACAGGAAGATTGCTCTTTTATGACTTACGTATGAACAGTTCGAGTCATAAATTTACTTTTGGAGGTAAGAGTGGGTGCATTGATGTACTCCAACTTGCACTAGAGGGAGCCTTGTGCATGAGGCTCCTCTGTTTTTATGTTGATCTATAAATAGGTTGATCAAATTTATGGACAACATTTTTGAACTTGTGTAATTATCATTTGGTTGCTCCCCTTTAGGTAATAATGGTAGAATATTCTTGTTAGACATTTGTTCAATATCCTCATCTTGAGTTTACTTGGAAAAACTTTAGTGAGATCATTCTTGTATTTTATCCAGAATCCTAACAGCATAGAGACTGATGGTAAAGGAATTCTGGAGGGCAAAGGCTTTATACTGGCTGTAGTTACCCTCAATGGGCAACTTTCTGCATAGAAAACCTATTAAAGAACTTAGCCATGTAACCCAGTTTATAATTCAACCCAATGAAATTTCTGACCTTTATTGGAGTTAAATTTTGCTATTCTTATACAGACAAAATCTCAGTAAATTGGAATAGATATGCTCCCATAGAGACCATCCTTCAAATTTTATCAAGCATTCTATCATACCTTAATTTGAGTAGTCTAGATATAACATTCATTGCCATGAAAATGGTTTTAAATGACATGATCAATCTCTGATTTCTGTTAATAAGTGTTGGGTTATTGAGGTCAGGGGATCTGAAGGCTTCTGAGTCTCATAAAAAGAGCATAGGTGAGCACTTTTAGATGTGAATGCATTGTTGGCATGAATATACCTGTGGGTTAAGTTTTATCACTAATAGGGTCATGGAAGGATTGGATACAATTATCTGAGATTTTTCAGTCTGACTTTATTTTGTTTGTTAAATTATGAACGTAACAGGTTCATAGTAATTACTTTAGAATGGGAACAAAATTTGTATTAATATGGATGATTAATTCTTTGTAAGAAGCAGTTGATTCAATGGTCTGCAGAATGCAGCTGCATCCTCAGTACACTGGCAAAGTATATGTTGGTTCTGTCAATCAGCTTTGTAGATCTAGGGGGTAGTCTAATCTGATGTTCATGTGATTAAAAAGAATAAATTACCCTGAGTTCTTCCATATAAATTACCCTGAGTTCTTCCATACAAGTGACTCTCTCTCTCTCTTGCATTAATATGCAATGGCTAGAAATTTTGCACCAGTTTTTAGAGGGTTGGACTTCGGTGACACGTGCCATTGTCTTTGTATTCTTCCATTATTAAAATCTAATGTGTCATACCCATGCTCATATGATATTGTTTATTGCTAATAAGTAAGCTTGTGAATGTTTTTGACCTTTTACAGAAACCATAAAAATGTGACTGCAGCATTTGAACTTTGTAGAACTTTTGAAAACATTGGTTTATTTCATCTGCAATTTATCTTTCCACTTAATTCAGTCCTAAACAACAAAAAACTTCCATTGCTTCCAAGTTAAAACTTCAAACTAATGGATTGAAAGAATCATGCCATCACAAGTATGTTTCAAGGGGATAGGAGCAGATTCTAAGTGTTCACATATTATCAATGGTGGATGAGTCACATCCCTGTGAAGGTATGGAATGAAGCATCATATTAGAATTCTGTTTAATGGTTGAGTTGGCATGCACTGAGAGGTCTGAAGTGTTTGCATATGCATTCATCCTAAACAGCACCTTTTAAAGGGTGGATTTATTTCCTGCCAATGGTGAACATCTGTTCAAAGTAAGATAACACACATCTGGCACATGTAACATATGATGCTATTGATTTCTCTAACTTGGATAGACAGGAAGGAATAGTCTGTATAATTGATATACTGATGGAAGTATTATTCAGTTCACACTCACTATGGCATTACGCAAATGTATCTATTTTACTTAGGCAATCAAGAGAATTGGGAGATATGCATTGAAGCAAGATAAAGCACGAGATGAGCTTTTGGTTATATCTTGTGAAGAAGATTATTCCATCTGCATGCCTCTCCTTGAGAAAGGTATTGTTTCTTGTGTTTATTTGACATGTCTTATACAATCAAAGAGATCCAACAGCACGTATCATGGTCAAATTTTATATGTAGGAGCTGGTGTTTTCAGCTCAGAGCTTTTACTCAATGGTATAGTCATCCAGAAGCTAGAATATGAGAGGTTGGTTTTGCTTATGGTTTTTTCCTGAAATCTTGGATTTTAACCAAATATTTCTGTGCTCACACGTCCTTTTCTCTTCCCATCATCTTCAGGCATCAGCTCTTCTTGGACCACATTAAACAGACCCGATCAACAATATGGATGAGACATGAAGGTCGCAATGAATTTCTTCCTGTGACCAAATGTGTGCAGTCTCATTAACAGGTGCTGGTGTGGCTTCACGAATGAGTTCTCCGTCTGTAATAAGTTTGCTAAATCATGATACATAGATGAGATGTATGCTCATGTGTACGCTTCTCTCCGCATCTTAGTGCTAGTTTGTATCTCTTAATTAAACTGTATAAATAACATTTCCACTATCTATCATCTTTTAAATTATTCCTTGTCATATATAGGCCATGGAAACTGAGAAATAATTAAGGTTTATTGTATATTTATGTGTAATGAGAGTTCATTGTCGAGCTTTTTCCGCTTCATTCAGAGCCCCTGTTTTGTCAGAGGTGTGCTTGTTTTGGATAGCTGAATCGAACACGAACTTGGGTTTTTTGTTTTGTCAGTCCTTTTGCACATGCCTACTATGCATTGGAGGCAGCGTAGTGTAGAGCAGTTCACCCCCCACACAATATGTTCTGTCTGAGGTGCGGAAGCTCTCTGTGTAGAAGTGCACCGAGTTGTCACAGACATCCTTTCATGATCAGCATCATATACTTCCTATGAGTGAATGTGTGCGTGTGTGTGTGTGCGTGAGAGAGAGAGAGAGAGAGACCGAAGCGACTCTCAATGGCAGCTGCATGCAATGGCGTCTTACCGTGGGAGCCTGATACACTGCTCGCAGGGTCAATCTCAGCCTCGGGGCGTCACATGGCCGTCAGAATCTTCTTTTCGGCGGCCGCCAAACCCATCTCGGCAGCCAAGGACAGTGGAGTCTCCCTAGCGTTGTTGACGCAGTTGGCCGGCCGTGGATCCTGTTCCACCGTGTCGCCCTCCGCGTTGGAATGGAAGAGGGCGCCGCCGCCAGTTCAACATGGTAGCACCGAATGAACAGCTCGACCAGGCCGAGGTGACCCGAGCGAGCCGCCACGTGAAGCAGCGCGTCTCCGTGCGAGTTCTGTTGGTGCAGCGGCTCGGGTTCCCGTCTGACGACTTCGTCGGCGAGCTCCGCCCGCCCATTTCTTGGCGGTGACACGTAAGGTAAGATTTTACAGGGCAGGCGCCGCCTCCAGCTGCTGCTGCTGCTGCTTCAGCTATCACCAGAGACTTCATGTTTCCAGATATTACTGCTTGGTACATCGCTGACGTCATTGGCGACTGCACCACCGCTGCCATGCTCGACTTCATCGCCTCTCTTGCCTCCCTCATCAGCTGCATGTGTGACTGCTTTGAAGATGTTTGCAGATTAATTTATGGCTGGTATTCTTCTGATGACGATGATCTGTGTGCGTCAAGCACCAAAGCGTGATCTCTATATGATAAATTAGTACATGATGATTATATGTTCCTGCCGTACTAGGATGACAACATAATCCCAGTCAACTATTTCCATCACACCAAACTAATTAATCTTATCATGTAAGAGGATTGAAACAACTTAAACTATTTGATTCCACGAGACATTCCAATGAACACAAATACTGAGAACTGACAACTCTGAAATCACTGAGCACCCACGACCTTTTTTTCTTTCTTAATTGCAACGACAATAAACTCGTAAAATATTAAGTATTGGGAGTGGTTACATATCATTGAGATTTAAATTAAAATATTAAATTTTTTATTTATAATTTTTATTATTATATTTTAGATCTTCCTTTATCTCTCCTCATACCACTAATAATAATTATTTTACTATTCTGAATTATTAGATTTGTAGATCTTTCAAGCACATGTTAATAACATTCTAATATTAATTAAATGGATCAATTAGTTTAAGATGATATTAACATGTGCATTTAACATGTGCTTTAAAGATCAAGTTTTCAAAAGCTTCCAGGTGGGGGGTTGGATTTTTTGAATTAGTATAAGTGCTGAAATCTCGGTTTGAAAAATTTTGCTTACTTACAGTATAATCGAAATGAAAAGATTTTTCCGGAATTCGTTAAGAGCAAATGACTGAACAATTTAAAACAAAGTCAAAAAAATATTATTAGTGCTTTTCTCTGAATTAGTTAATAGTAACTAAATTTAATAGCAAAATTAAAGAAGATATAGAAGCTTTTATAGTGGTTCGGTCAAAACCTTGACCTACATCCACTCCCGATCTCTCTTCACTTGAGGCTAATCAATGTCCACTAAAGATCTTATACGGGTGAAAACCAAATCCTTTACACTTCTCTTCTTTTCATAGGTTCAGGAGAGTAATATTTTACAAGTTTTTATCTCCTCCCTTAGACTCACTTAACACTTGAAGCTAAGGGACTCACTTAACACTTGAAGCACTCAAGGAATTTCTCAAATTTTACAACCTTTTAACATAATTTTCACCACTTTTTCATACACTTTCTTGTTTTTTTTCTTACTCTCTAAGAAAGAAAACTTGGGGTATTTATAGACCCTAATTGGCTTCAAGAAATGGAGCCAAAATCCAACCAATCCCAGAAAACCCGGGTACTGGCGGTACTATAACCAGCACCGATAGTAATACCATCAAAAGTACCTCGAAAACAAAGGCAGTGGTGGTACTACTATCGCCTAGACAATACTATCGAAAATCATGAAATAATATTTTCCCATACTATTTCAGACCCGACTTATACTTTCTGTTGACCCCTTTTCAGGTCAATGAAATGAGCTCAACCTGAACTCAAATATAACTCAATGTGGACCAGGTTTTCTCACATTGAGTTAATTTGGATTTCTTTCAAATCTAACTCAATTAGGACTCAAACCAACTGATGCTAACTACGACACACTAAGGCATACAAATACAATCACCCTTGTTATCCGACACATCAATTGATCTTTGATCTCCTAGTGAACTTTTCGACATCCTTCGGTGAACTCCCGATGAGTCTCCCAATTATCTTTGGGCAAACTCCTGACGCACACATGACAAGCTCCCAGTCACCTTCGGCTAGCTCCCAGCGAACTCCGAGCAAGCTCCTGATTACTTTCAACGAGCTCCCGACGAACTCTCGGCCCTGATCACCTTCGACGAGCTTTCAGCAAGTTTCCACTACATCATCTAAATCCTAATCCGATGCCCAAACTTGACTCTGGCCTAACATTAGATTGTATTATCTTTTCACCATCATAGTTAATCCTGCATCACTTTCTCTAAAACACAGGTTAGATAATAATACTCATCAATTTATTTCATCATCAAAATCTGAGATTCAACAATCTCCCCTCCCCCCTTTTTGATGATGATAACCAATTGATAACGGAAGTTAACCTTAACTCCCACTATGTATATGTCATATAATAAATTAAACACACTTGAACTCAAAAAATCCATCACTTTTGAATTCAAGTATTTTATCAATATTTAATTTATTTCGATGACAAAATTTTCAAAGCATACAACTTTAATCATAAAAATTTGCATTCATCATATGTTTATTCATCATATCACTTTCGAACATTTTAAGGATCTCAAAACATTTTTTATATCATCAATTATATCATTTTTCTCTCTTTCGAGAAATGTCTAACTTATGTATGAACATTCTTAAATATTTATCACATAAAAGAAAATTTCCCTCTATATAAATAAACCAAATTGATAATTTTATCTCCCTTTTGGTCATTGTTAAAAAAGAAACATGATGGTATAATTTTTCTTTTTTCGTCCATGTTTTAATTACAATTATAAGTACAAGTGATCATGTCATTAAAGATAAAAGGTCAAATTATAAGTATCAAAAGATATGATTTCTTTTAATAAATCTCTCCCATTTTATCTTTGTAAATAACGAAAATGAATCTTATGGGATTAGATACTCTTGATTTATCTAAGATAAATCTTAAGACACCTAATTCATTTAGATAAATCTTTTTAATAAAAAAGAGTAATAATCTTGATAAAAAAAATCTCAAATTATAATTGTTAAGATCATAACTCTCCTTTTTATTAAAAAGAAGAAATCATATAGACTAAAAATGATTTCTATAAAGGATAAGTCAAGTCAAGAAGTCAAGAAAAAGTTTTTAAAAAAATATTATTAAAATTTAAGAAATATTAATTTAATGATAAGTTATACCATTCATGATTTATAAGGAAGTCATAAATAAATATCACGAAGGATATTAATATTAATTCATGAATACCAAAAGACATGATTTAATTTTGATAAATCTCCTCTTAGATGACAAAAAGAATCTTAAGAGATCAAATAATAAGGAGGATCTTGATTCATATATATAAATATCAAGTTATAAATATCGAAAAGTCAAGATAATGATTAGGATAAATATTTTCTTTAGTAAGTTGAAAAAAAAGACATAGAAGAATGAAAGATATCAATTCGTGTAAAAGAGATTTTAAATTATCAAGATCATTATTCATATAAAAATCAAGTTATAATTCTAAAAAGATAAATTATGATTTATTTAAATAATTCTCTTAAAAATAAGGGGTCATAGTGAACGATCTTGATTTATATAAAGATCTCGAATTATAATTTTCATAATGTCAAGGTCATTTTTAAGTTTAAATCATCAAATCATTTTTGTAGTTTAAGAGATTCAATAATAATGGTATCACTTTATCTCTTATTGAAGGCTTGATAGAATAAGAATATTTTTAAGAAGAATTTTTCTTATTTTAATTGTTTCAATTCTTGTGATTTGTTTCAAGAATGACTTCTAAATCTATGCATGGTAAACCAAAAACTAAATTATAAAAAAATATCAAAATCATTACAATAAAATTTTTTAAACAAGATTTTCAAATATTTTAGAACTGAAAACTAAGTATCATTTACAATGTAAATCATTAAGATCATTACACATTTTTCAAACAAAAGTTTTGATTATTTTAATTCTAATATTTTTTTTCCTTCTTTAGACTTAATCTAATAAGTTATCATGTAATTTTCATTCTCTTTACAAAAATAATTTAATTTTTTAAAAATACTCAAAAGAGAAGCATGATAATTTTTTTTGTTATCGTTGTTCAGGCTAGTGAGCTTGAAAAGTGTTTTAGATCTCAAGTCATGTGACTTAAGCATCCACTTCCAAGACACCATTTAATGTTCCTAGTCTTATTAGGAGACAAACCTACAAGAGATGAGGTTTTGGTTTAGGTACCATTTGACTTTGGGTCTCTCATGAAAAGCTCTATCTAATTTAACTAAGGCATTTGGTTATTTATGGTTCCTTTAAGAACCGAAATCAACTTATGTGGACTATATTTTCTAAATAGGCATCTATAGGCAAAGTATCCACATCTACCATAAAAATTACATTTATTTTCAGGTGAAGAATGTAATGTGTGTCCTTTAACGAAGATAATTAGCTTTTATTGATGATTACCCACTAAGCCAATACCTTCCTTATGAATATGACCCTTATCAACAAGGATCATATTTAGAAACTTGTCTATCTTAAGTTTTTGTAGAGTTTGTTGTAGTACGGCATTTTCTTTTTTAATTATCTCTAGTGACTCATATCTAGAGTAATAAATGCATGATATTGTTTTCAAGTTTACTAGCAAGTAAAATATAATCCTAAAGTAATTTATAAGCTTTGCTTAGCTTTTTAAATTTATCAAAAAGTTCATGAAATGTATTTAATAATTTATCAAAAGTAAACGAGACATTACGTGAGTTACCTCATTATTGATAGTCAAAAGCACAGGATTCTTCACTTCTTTATAGTTGTGCTTCTCATCTTCAAAGTGTCTCGGCTTCTTGCGTTCATAGTAAGAAGGTGTGTCCATTTTAAGTTTATTTTTATATTTTTTATTTATTTATATTAATTTTTGGTTCTTTTGTCATAAGTTCATAGTTCTCATCGCTTAAGGTTTTACTCAATGAGTCATATGTTGTTCTCAGTTCAGCATCGTTCTTATTCTTTGTAAGGTGTTGTTCTTGTGTCCTCAAGGTAATATTTTCTTTCTGTTCTTTAGAAGGTGTTCTTCAAGTTTATTCTTGTAAATTATTTTATTTATTGATTTATTTAATCTAATTATGCTTTCATAAATGATTTCTAATGTATGTCATATATCGAAAGCCAAATCATATATAGAAACTTGATCAAACTCCTTTTTATCTAAAGTACAAAATAAAGTGTTCATAGTTTTAGTATTTAAAGAAAATATTTATTTTCTATGATCTATTCAATCATTTATCAGAGATGACTTCTAAAAACTATTTTTGATAATATACCATAAATCAAGAGCAAGAAAATATATATTCTAATTTTTCAAAATGTGTAATCTATCCTATTGAACATGGGACAATGTCTGATAGAGTGTCCCATGTTTATGCCAAAAAAAGTCATTAACTCACTTTGGAGTTAATTTAATTGAGTGTAATTAGCTCCGACACCAATTGTTATGATCAAGTTGGCACTAAGAGAAGGTGAATTAGTACAAGTGCTGAAATCTCAGTTTGAAAAACTTTGCTCGTAGTAGAACTGAAATCAAAAGCTTTTTTGGGAACTCATTAAGAGCAAATATCTGAATGATTTAAAACAAAGCTAAAAGCTAATGTTTGTGATTTTCTCTGAATTAGCTAATAACAACTAAATTTAATAGTAAAATTAAAAATGAGATAAAAGATAAAACTCATAAAGCTTTTATAGTAGTTCAATCAAAATCTTTACCTACGTCCACTCCGGATCTCTCTTCATTCAAGGCCAATCAGTGTCCACTAAAGACTTTCTTCGACGGGCGAAGATTAAACCTCTTACACTTCTCTCTTTTTCACAGGTTCAAGAGATGAACCTTTTACAAGTTTTTATCTTTTCCCTTATACTCACTTAACACTTGAAGCATTCAAGGGAAACTCTAAAATTTTATAACTTTTTAACAAAATTTTCACATCTTTTTCATGTACTTTCTTGCTCTTTTCTTATATTTTAAGCAAGAAAACTTGAGATATTTATAGACCCCAATTGACTTTAAGAAATGAAGTCAAAATCTAACCAATCCCGAAAAACTTGGGTACTCGCGGTATTATCATCGGTACCAATGATATTACCAAAAGTGTCTTGAAAATAGGGACGACGATGATATTACTACTGCTTGGGTGATACCATCGTCGCTTGGGCGGTACTACCATCGCCTACCGGTGGTACTACCACCAAGAATCCTGAAACATTACTTTTCTCATATTGTTTCATACTCTACTTGTACCTCATGTTGACCCTTTTTATGTTTAACAAAATAAGTTCAACTTGAACTCAAATCCAATCCAAAGTGGATACGATTGTCTCATATTTAGTTAATTTAGATTTCTTCCAAATCTAATTCAATTAGGATTTAAAATAACCGATGCTAACTATGACACTCTAAGGTACACGTCAATTGATCTTCTGAACTCTCGGCTAACTTCCTAACATCCTTCGACGAACTCTCAGCGAGTCTCTCGATCATCTTCTAGCGAACTCCTGGTGCACTATCGGTAACCTCATGATCAACTTCGGTGAACTCCCGGCAAGCTCCCAATTACCTTTAGTAAGCTCTCGATGAACTCTCAGCAAGCCCTTGATCACCTTCGGTGAGCTTTCCGTGATCTCCTGGCAAGTTCCCATTACATCATCTGAACCTCGGCCCAATGCTCGAACTTGAGTCTAGCCTAATATTAGATTATATTATCTTTTCATCATCGTAGTTAATCTTGTATCGCTTTCTCTAACACACAAGTTAGATAATAAAACTCATCAATTAATTTCATCATCAAAATTTGAGATTCAACAATATCCCCCTTTTTTATGATGATAACCAATTGATAACATGGGCTATGGAATCGCTGTTTGACATTAAGTATCATTAACCATATAACATTCTATAAGCGGATCAATCAGTGAACTCATTATCTAATCAATACTTGTATTGTATCTTTAGTGTCTCCACACAAGTGGTTTTGAGACCAGCTGCCTCTATCATATGGACGAGTATATAGTACACCAATCTGTCCGGTTGTCTCGATGTTCTTCTCAAACAACCTATGACTCGGATTATTTAGGATTTGTATTTAAAGGCGAATTGATCTCATTATCGTGATCTCATCATGATCCAATTCTAATTGCACAGAACTAAGAATATCACAATGTATATATTCAACATATAATATAATATAAGAATATATCAATAATAATAATGATGCAAAGAGACTGTATAGTGTGTCACACGTGTCATTACTCATGTGATTGGCTTGTAGAGCACCTATAACCAGCAAGGATATACTTACTTGACATGCTTACTCATAATAAATAATTAATATAATAATATATATAATTTAAATTAAAAAATTTTAGACCATCATCAATGATGGATGGATGCATTGTCATGAAAGTGACCACCAAAAATAGCACCAAGCCGCTACTGCCTAGTAGGGTGGTGTATGCACATAACCTCTCTTATACTGGTGATAAGGTTAGGGACTTCCTATTGAATCATAGATTTTGATGATAAAATTAATGAATTAATGGACTAATATATTTTTAAGATAAGTGATGCAGGAAAAATTTGATCATGGACTCGAACCATCGAAAGGTAAATTATTAAAGTAGAAAACTCAATCATTATGTCGGGAAGCATTATGTTAGAGATTGGAGGTCAGACCAGAGGATTGGTCAACATGTCGAAAGATAGACTTCATGTCATGAATTCCAGGATCATGCCAGAAGGATCATGTATTACGTCAAAATATCATATATTGTGGGAAGTCAACATACTGATAGATCATGTGATATGTCAAAGGAAATGATGATGTGCCTAAGATTTGGACGAAGTGCCAGATGAACAGATGACATGCCAAAATATTGGGCAATGTGCTTAAGGCCATGTAATTATAATTAGAGTGGTTAAGTCTTAATCGTGGTTATTTCGAGTCAAATTGAGTTGGTATTAGGTCAAAACCATGCTAACTTAATTAGGAGCCTATTGTGTCTTAACCAAGGTCAAATTAGGCCTATTGGAAGGTCAATTCAGTGACCTTAAGTAGACCCATGTAGTGAAACCACCTAGAGAGTCAAAAAATAGTATTTTGTGCTTTTTCGGGTCTTCCGATAGTGGTACCACTTGTGGCCGATGATGGTACCGCGCAAGCAGTGGTGGTACCACCATAGCCCATAATCCCAAGCTCTGTTCTGTGGTAACACCGCTAGTACCTTGAAAACTCAAGGATTTAAACTTTTTTTGCTCTATTCCTGAATCCCTTGGGGTCTATAAATACCCCACTCGTGCTTACTTGATACAAGAGTGAGAAAGAATGAAAACTTGAGAGTTGAAGTGTGTAAACCATCCTGAAAGTGTTTGAGTCTCTTCCTCGAGTTTAGATGTTATTCTAAGGAGGTCTGAGGTCTTTTGTAAAAGAGAGGTAGAAAGGTTCTTTCCTAAACCTATTAAAAGGAGAAGGGTTGTAATAAGATTAGTTGATTTTTGCTCATTAGAAAGAAGATCGGTAGTAAGAGCTAGTACCCTTGAGGGAAGAGGAATCATGAATGAATGTAGGTCGAGATGATCAAACCACTATAAATCGATTTGTATTTCTTTTTTTGTTTTGCCTTGTCATTACTTATTTATTTACTCACTATCGTTACTTATACTTTTTAGTTAAATGTATTTTTGATGCATATTTTTCAATACAACTTTGAAAAATCAAATTTTTTAAGATAACATTAATTCACCCCTCCCCCCCTCCATAATGCCATTTTATCTCAACAGTTTTGGTTCTACCTCAGGTGGATGTGCGTCGATCAATCCGATGCTAGGCACATAATGATCTCTTGTTCCTCTTACTCCTATATATTTTTGTCCCCACCGTCTCTCACTTCATCCTCTCCTATGCCCCCACCCATCTTACCTATGACGTGGTGGTCTAACTCTTTCTTATCTCCGCCTTCAGCCTCTTCTACCTCTGTCTCTTTGCCTTCATTTACCGTTATGATCTCTGTCACTTTCTCTTCCTCGATAAGATAGATTTTTTAAAAATATTAAATTAAATATTATTATATTAATAATTTATTGAGTTAGCATGTCACGTGAGCAGACTCTAAAGTTTGTCAACTCATACTTACGGGAGAGGCTTATATGCTATGTTTTTAAAGATATAGGAACTATTTTAGATATAAGTAAAAATATAAGAGCTTAAATAGTTTATGACTAAAACTATAAGGGTTAAAATAAATATTTTTAAAAAAATTTAAATTATATGTGTCATTATATTAATAATTTATTATGAGTAAATATTTTACGTAAGTAAGCAGACTCTGACATCTATTAACTTAGACTTGACAGGAGTAGGTTATATGCTATGTTTTTGAAAATATAAGGATTATTTTAGACATAAATAAATCATAAAAGATTAATTGATTCATGGCCAAAATCAACAAATCCACTATGATCTAATGATAAAACCAACCCAACGAATTCAATCGAGGATACCAATTAAAGATGTCAACTAGAGTTTCTCTATCTTGTTTTGTACATGCATTGAGCATTTAATATCATAAGAATCTTCAATCAGTTATAATCGAAGAAATCTAATTATATTAATAAAAGTAACCACATCAACTGATTTCATGTTAGAAGTGATTAGATGCATTCTTCTAATTCTTTACACACAAACAAGTGCGCCAAACATTGTCGCCAATTAATCAGCAGGCCCAAAAGTCAAAAGACAACTTGGGGGCAGTTGTCTTCCTCCTGAATGAAACTGAGGAGAGTCTGTCATGAATCACATCCTAGAGAACTAGTCATTGGTCATGGTGAATCAAATATTGTGTTGAGATTTTGACGATGGCACTGGTCCTCTCCATATATCCTTGTATGAACACAGATAGATGGTCAGTGATTTCTTGAGGGTAAAGTCAACAGGTAGAATCCAATGATTTAGGAGTCAAAAGCAATCTGCTTATGCCGATTTATGTCCTTGAGATATCTGGTGGAGTTATACTCTTCTGCATCGGGGATCTCCTCAGAGAAGGTCCTCCGGATGAATGGCTTTTGAAGCACACGGACGGTGTCAGATCGGCCTTCTTCACCTCTTAATATCCTCAAAACCTGAAGAACGATGAAGACCTCGGTTTAGGTATCTTTAGGTGGAGTCAAGATGCAGTTTGGAGTGGAAGTTATCAGCACGCATGCCTGGCTCATACGAGGTCGCACCACTGATGAGTGCTGGATGCACATGAAAGCTGTTCTTGCTGCAAAAAGCAGCTGCTTGCGGTCGTAGGAATCACCGAGTAAAGGATCGACGAGATCCTTGATATTATTCTCCTCGAGCACGGGCTTCGCCTGCAACAAAGAAGGAGGAGGAGGAGGAGGAGGAGGAGGTGAAGCTGGGTGTCATGGACACGCGTACGTACCCACATCAGTAAGCTTTGCTGTGAAGAGTCAACAGCCCTACGGCCGGTGATGAGCTCGAGCAGCAGAATGCCGAAGGCGAACACGTCAGTCTTCTCATCCACCACGCCATGCATGCAG
Organism: Ensete glaucum; assembly: GCA_021527575.1. Classification (NCBI taxonomy): domain Eukaryota; kingdom Viridiplantae; phylum Streptophyta; class Magnoliopsida; order Zingiberales; family Musaceae; genus Ensete; species Ensete glaucum. The sequence goes on from CM038551.1 coordinate 49,982,788, forward strand.
TACTCAGGAGCGACATACCTACTCCGAGGCAATTGTTAGGGTATCAAATATTTTAGGATCTATAAAGGATCAAAGAGGATGATCATGGGATCAAAGTTAACTACTTACGAAGAATCTTAATCAAAAGATATCGAGTCTTTTAATTAGGGTTTTCAAATATAATTTGTTTTTAAAAAATAATAATTTATTTCTATAAATACACATTGAGTCTTAAGGTTTTGATAAGAGAAAAATATAAATATTTAAGGTCGATGTAGAGATGATTGAGAAAAGAATTATTCGAGTCTCTGTGAGAAAGGATACGAGAGTTTTAAGTTTGGGTTTGGATTAACTCAAGGGAGAGTATTCTTTATATTATATTTTTTATATAATAAAAAATTTAGTTTAAGCAACAGAGATAGTGTTGTTAAATTTTTGCTTCGGCTTTTGTGTTTTTGTTGATGATTTTTAGAGTTGTATTCTTCCGCAACATTAATTTCTTTAGAAAGAATGAACGGTAGAGGGGGAAGACGGCGGTCACAAACCCAAATGTGCCTTCGAAGCTGGACAGTGTGTGATGCGTCACTTCATCCGGCAGCCACTTCGCCAGTCCAAAATCACATATCTGGATTGCTCGATCGAATCAGACATGTCGATGAGGAACACCGTATAGGGCAGAAATGTGAGATCAGTACCTGCGGTTCGAAGTCTTCGGTAAGCAGTATGTTATCGACCTTGATGTCGCGATGAATGATGCGCCTTTGACACCTCTCGTGAAGGTACTCGAGGCCCTTTGCTGCTCCAATGGCGATCTTGTACCGCACCTCCCAGTCCAGTTTGTCCTTGGAATCTTACACCAGAGAGAGGAGAAGACGTGGTTGAGCAGTAAAGGCGAGGAGGAGTAATGGAGTGGCTGAGCAGTCCAGCTTGTACCATGGAGAAGGTTTTCTAGGCTTCCATGATGGGAGAGCTCAAAAACAAGGTGCATGCCTCCTTCGACCCCGACTCCGATCAGTTTGGCGATGTTAGGATGATGAAGGTGGACGAGAACTCCCATTTCGCACAGGAAGTTGTGAGTTATTTCGTCTTTTGAGCCGCGGCTGATCCTTTTGACTGCGACAAGCCGGCCGTACTCCAGCCGTCCTCTGTAAATGTCAGCATATCCGCCCTTCCCTATCATGTTCTCTGCAGCAGAAAACATCCACCATGATTTAGAGCAACTCATGCAAAATTCTCTCTCTCTCTCTCTCTCTCTCTCAAGCTGGAGGAGAAGACGTAACAAGCAGCGTCACCTGGGCTGAAATTGTCGGTGGCCTTTTCGAGCTCGGAGATGGTGAAATTTTTCCAAGTAGGTCGGAAGAAGCAGAAGTCGTCGGTGGAGGTGGAGTGCGTACAGGATGGATGAGCGTCTCTGTTGCCTCGCTTCTTCGACCACTTCCGGAATCCGACAGGAGGGAAGCTGGAGAGGCGTCTCAAAGATTTGTGCTTCCACAGACGGAAGAATCCACGACACAGGGACGAGTTGCTTCGTGATAATAGGGTTTCGACGTGGGAGGTGCTGGCTTTTGAGCTTGTCTCTGCATCCGAAGGCCTCCTCCCTTCTTGCAGGGCACCCCCGGTCTCCTTATCGGATCCGAAACACCGTAAATCTATAGAACCAATGAGAGAATGTGGACATTCATGATCACAACAATAAGGACGAGGAGAAATGGCAGATGTGAGCTGTGAGTTTACCATGGGCGGAGACAGAGGCAGACAACACCATGCCTTCTCTGGATTTAAAGAAAACAGTTGCAGGACAAGAAAGACGATGAAACGCGGAGACAAATGGGTTCATCACTTAGATTCATGTGGCGGAGAGACGATGTAGAAGAAGAACAAATTTGGGGGCCATTTCTGCTTCCTTCCATTGACGACTCCTTCTGATCTCTTCTTCGAGACAAATGGGTGAGCAATTCGGACAAGAAGAACTCAGGAGAAGGAGCGATACGTTTCCGCGACTTTACCTCTCATCCTCTCAATCTGCAGAGGGGGTTAGATGGAACGGGTCAAGATCTGCACATCTGGTCCGTCCATTTGCTCATAGTCCATCCTGTCGGACTAGATGATGATGATGAATAACCAACACAAAAAACACTATAAACAAAGTTATTATTATTGTGGAAATGTATGCAATCAAACAATAAACTACATAATAATTATGGAAAGTATCTGCTAACTTTATTATGAGGTATAATATTGTTAAGCAATTTGACGCAAAAAATAATAATTAAAACTATAGTCGTCGACAGCAGGGTTCGAACCTGCGCGGGCGGAGCCCAACAGATTTCAAGTCTGTCTCCTTAACCACTCGGACATATCGACAAGTTGTTGTTGTTATTGTTGCCAACAAATGATATGATATATTAATTTCTTCTCTCTATAAGTAAAATCCTAATTGAGATCAATAGATGAATTAATATTCCCCTATTTTTATTAAATTTGTAAACTCGATTCATTGGGAGAAGTCAAATCAAATCTCGTTAAAAACTACTGAAATTTTGACTTAAGAGAGTATTGGTGTGGCTTTGAATTCTTTGTAATCTTTAATTTTAAAATTTTGATTCTAATATTCATTAATTTACCTAATTAAAATCTGCATATCCTTATTGTTACGCCTATATAATTTAAAAGATAATAAAAAATCATTAACTTTGGAATACATAATATGTCTTCATTCCAAGGAAACGCCATACATTCGATGAAGCATTAATGAACGAGACTCGAGCGGTGGCCGCACGCGCGGCTCGGCGTGACGCGCGCAGATCCCGCAATTGGGCAACGAGGCCGACACGCGCGGGACCACCAGAGGCACCGCGCTCACGCCGTCATCGGCACCAGTTGACGGCCGTTACGTGAACCAAAGGCGCGGCGAGGGAGACCGCGTGTCTGCAGTCCCCGACACTGCCCGTGCCCACGTGACCAAACGTAAAATAATATTAATTCGTATCAATTAATTAATTATATTAATTAGATTATTCCTGACGCGGGCGGTCGGGCAGCACAACTGTATCCTAACTCCTATTTACCACACGGCGTCTACCTGCACCCCACTCCAGCGGCGCTCGACCGGTAGCAAGGCGTGTCGGCCGGGGATTGGGGCACACGTTTAGCATTACGCTACTTCGCACCGAATTGATGTGGAAACGAGGGCTGCGGGCCCCAGAGCGGTCAAACCGCCCGTGGACTGCGCCCATCCTTGTCCGCTCCCTCCTCTCCTCTTTTCCTCTCTCCTTCCGTCACCGGTCCTCTATTTCTAGTCCCCCGCCCGCACTATCTCCCACCATATTGCCATGCGCTCTCTCTCTCCCCATCAATAAGAAAGAAAAGAAGAGAAGTAAGTCTTGCTATGGCGCCCAGGGTGAAGGCTTCCAGCATCGGTGACGGATGCGGCGGCGGCGGCGGCTGCCGAGGAGGAGGAGATGGGAAGGGGGCGAGCTACCGAGGGGTCAGGAAGCGGCCGTGGGGGCGGTACGCGGCGGAGATCCGGGACCCAGCCAAGAAGTGTCGCGTGTGGCTCGGCACCTTTGACACCGCCGAGGAGGCCGCGCGCGCCTACGACGCCGCCGCCTGCCGGTTCCGCGGGTCCAAGGCCAAGACAAACTTCCCCTGCCCCCCGACCACCTCGGCGGCGGGCGCGGCGTCCTCCAGCCCCAGTGTCAGCACCGTCGAGTCGTCCACCCTGCCGAGGAGGCCCGCTGTCCGCATCCCGGCACTGGATCTCGGGCTCCCCCATCCCTCCGCGCGGATCCCACTCGCCCACTGCCTACCCGCCACAGCGTGTCCGCTGGTGTTCTTCCACCCGATCGCGGCTTCCGAGAAGGCAGCAACAATGATCGCTCCTCCTGCGATCGTGGCGGAGTTGAGAGATATCAGGGGGCCGGTGTGTGGCGGGGTGGAGAGCGACTCGGACTCCTCGGTGTCGGTGGTTGATTGCGCTCACTCACCGTCGGCCATAGCGACAAAGAAGATTTGCTTCGACTTGGATCTCAATTTGCCACCTTTCCCGGAGTTCGCAATTGGTTCGTCTTGATATCCAAGTCTTTGCAAATAATAAAAGAAAATTTACGATAAATATTAGACACTTTACGGAGCAGAATACTTTAATAAAAAAAATCATCTGTAAGAATAAATGATAATATATATATATTAAAAAAAATTCATGTAACGTCTCAACTTTATAAATTTTTTACAGAACACTCTACGCGTGAAAATATCAGTTTATTTCTATCTTATTGATTTCACCTTGTTAATCACCCTTGTAAGACCCAGGGCAAGGCGAAGGGTGGTGATGACATGAATAGGATGATTAATAAGTACTATCGAATAAGTTTCCAAAGTTAAGAAGCTCTATAGAAAATTTTTAAACTTATATGTATTTTTTAAAATTCATATATATATATATATATATATAAACACATGCGGGTCATACTTCTATTTTCTAAGAATATAACATTAAAAAATTTGTTGTGAAAGTACAATATAAAATTTTAATTGAGATTAATATAATTAACAAAATATCTCCATTAACTAGTGATAGGATAAATAATGGGCTGACCGAGCTCACCCAAGCCCATGCCAAGCGAACAACCATGTCGCCATCCAAGGTGGAGGCACATCAATGCCAATTCGACGGACAAGTTGGTATCCGAGGTGGAACCATCCAGATGGCACGCCAGCTCGACTATCGTTGCATGCACCATCAATGCCGCGTGGTGCGCCATACCCTCGCACCATGTCTTGCACTAACTGACTTGTCATACGAAGTGGCTACTCCCGAGGTAACAGAGGCTATAAGGCTGAGCATACGGATGACCTACCCCCGGTGAATATAAAGCCCCCTCCCGGTGACGCCGAGGGGGTTGCTTTCTAACATAAACACTAACACCTCCCAAAAAGGAGTTAGGACACTGACTTGAACACCGAAGGGGTCACGTCAGATACCCTCATCCCGACGAGGCCTTTGTGCAGGACCTCATCAGTAGACTCCGCCCGAGCTTTACACCAGGAAGTCTACCCAAGGCACGAATTCCTGAGACACAAGACCAACCCGAGTTGAAGATCTCAACCCAGATTGTCGTGGACGAACTTGCGCACACGGGCAGAACCAAGTTGTGCTGACACCTCAACCACAACCCCAAAGTTCCCTAACATTTTTGGTGCTAGAAGGAGGGCCCGATATCGCAATAATGCTTGTCGAGCAACCCGAACTTGGAACATCCCGACGGATTCACCTATGTTCTCCCACTGACTTTGCAAGCTGGAGGACTAGGAACCCGCTTCTTAGCAGAGGAAGCAAACACGATAGCACCCACACCGAGTCGCTACTGGAGGCTATTTAATAACCCGAGATTCACTCCTCCGGTAACGAACCCCGGGCCCCCTGCTGTTTCGATTGAAGCATTCCTCGGCCTCACCCAACAGGTCTAGGCGTTGGTCGGGATGATGCAAACCATCATCCCCTATATCCCTCAATTGGCACAGGTGCTGGCACACCAACACTCGGATGCCCCTCGGTGGACACCACAACAAGGAGTACTGAATCGAGGGGAGTAGCCCAACAACGGGGGACCACGCCATCTCCTTACCAATGTCACGGTCGAAACCCGAATGCCTCGGTAATGCAATTGGTGAGCCGTTACAGGAATTTTGTACGTGTGCCCTCCAAGCCGGTCACCATTTCCTCGGACTCAACCGACTCGGTGAGGGAACAACTTCGCCAAGTCAACCAAAGGCTGGACGAGGTTCAAAGGGAGTTCGTCAAGTCGAAAAAGGAAATTGGCGAGAGTTCTAAGGGTGGGTCTCCGTTTGTCCGTGAGATATAGGACAAACCAATCCCAACCAATTTTTGGCTCCTGACCTTGGAACACTACAACAGAAGTATCGACATGTTGGAGCACATTGCGACATTTCGGGCCCAGATGGCTCTCTATGACACCTCCGACTCTTTGATGTGTTAGGCCTTTCCGACGACTCTAAGAGGCCCGGCCTGGATATGGTACAATCGACTTAGGTCATCTTCGATCTCATCCTTCGACTCACTTGCCAAAGAATTCGAGCTCAACTTTATGGCAAGCTCTCGTCCAAGACCGACGGTCGCGTCGCTCCTTGGCCTCGCACAAGGAAGCGACAAACCCGCACTCAATTTGTCAGTAGATTTACGGCCGAGGTCTGAGGAATGCCCAACGCCCATCCCTCAATAGCAATCCAGGCGTTCCTGATGGGACTCTAGCCCTCCCGGTTCTTTTGGTCTTTAATTGAGCGACCACCATCAATGGTTCTAGAAATGTTATAGCACGTAAATCAATATGTAGCTACTGAGATGTTGGTGGTCGAAAAATGAGAGGATCAAAAGAGGTCATGGAGTGACCATCCCCGAGGACAACGCTCAGGAGCTCCCAGAAGAAGAGATAGGCCAGAGCTGCCCATGCCCAGGTCTCTCCCGATCCCACTCAACTCAACTCAGATGGAGGTTTTCCTCCAAATACAAGGCAAAGGGCTCCTTAGGACCCTCAACCCGATTAGGACAAAGACTGGAGGGCATGATAAGAGAAGGTATTGTCGCTTTCATTGTGACTACAAACACGATATAGAGGAGTGCCATGACCTCAAGAATCAAATCGAAGACTTAATTCGGCAAGGGCAACTTCATCGGTTTGTCTGAGACTAGCAAACACTTCCTGACAAAAATCATCGTCGACAAAGAGAATCTTCACCTTGGCCAAAACGATTGATTGAGAAACAGATAGACATCATTGTTGGCAGACCAACATTTGGGAGCGATAGTTCCTCGGCCAGGAAAGCTTATGCACGGTCTGCTATGGAAAAAAGACCGAGGAGCCACCATGACCCCGAGATCATCTTTGGATCGGGGAGCGAGGTGTACCCCGACCATGACGATGCCTTGGTGATCTCGGCCCAAGTCACCAATGCCCGAGTCAAAAGAATTATGGTTGACATGGGAAGTTCAACTGATATTTTATAATTTGATGTTTTTCAAAAACTCGGGCTAACTGACAAAAATATACTCCCTGTGACATCAGCACTAACAAGATTTATGGGAGACTCCATCTCCCTTACCGGGACGACGATCCTCCTAGTCACCATTGGAGAAGACCCAAGATCGAAAACGTTAATGGTGCCTTTCATCATAGTCGGTCTCCCCTGGCATATAATGCCATCATTGGCCGACCGACTCTAAACAAAATGCGGGCAATCATCTCAACTTATCACCGAGTCATGAAGTTCCCGACCAGAGCTGGGGTTGAAGAAGTAAAAAGTGACCCTCGGGAGTTGAGACAATGCTACCTGACGGCAACAACACTATCCAAAAAACTCAAAACCACAATCCCCGTCATCGACCCTTGAGGAATGGACATGATGACGCTAAAGCCTGAGCCTATAGAATAAGTGGTTGAGACGCCCCTTGAACCCAAGAATCCCATCAGGACCATCAAAGTTGGCTCGGTGCTCCCAGAAGAATAGCGGGTCTAGCTAGTGGAATTCCTCAACAAGAATGCAAACATCTTCGCCTGGTCCCCAAAAGACATGCTCGGTATCAGCCCCGAAGTGGCTCAACATCACCTCAACATAGAGCCTGGCGCTCGACCAGTAAAATAGTGATCGAGGAAATTCACCCCTGACAGACAAAGAGCCATCGAGGACGAGGTCGACCGCTATTAGAGGTAGGGCTTATATCGGAAGTCGAGTATCTGACATGGCTATCCAACGTTGTACTTGTCAAGAAATATAATGGAAGCTGGCGAATGTGCATTGATTACACAAGTCTGAATCGGGCTTGCCCGAAGGATTATTACCCTCTCCCAAGAATAGATCAACTGATCGACGCAACTTCGGGATACAAGCTCCTCTCTTTCATGGATGTCTTCTCAGACTACAACCAAATCCAAATGGCTCCAGAAGATCGGGAAAGTACGACCTTCATCACACACCATGGTACATATTGCTACAAGGCCATGCCGTTCAGATTGAAGAATGTCGGAGCGATATACCAAAGGATGGTCAATCGGGTATTCGCAACCCAGATCGGGAGGAATATGAAAGCCTATGTCAACGATATGATAGTCAAAAGTCGCAAGGCGACAACACACCTCTCAGACTTGGCCAAGACATTCCAAACGTTGAGGCAGTATCAGATGCGGCTTAACCCAACAAAGTATGTACCTTGGTCAGTTCATCAATCTTTGCCCGAGTTGTCTATCTTAGCCAATCCTTCAGTCTTTGCCCGAGTTGTATACCTTAGCCAATCCAGCAGTCTTTGCCCGAGTTGTATATCTTGACCAGTCCTTCAGTCTTTGCCCGAGTTGTGTACCTCGGTCAATCCATCTATCTTTGCCCGAGTTGTGCATCTCACCACCCATCGCCTTGCACGAGTTGTGTATCTCGGCGATCCATCGCCTTGCCCGAGTTGTGTATCTCCACCCTTCTTACCGAGTTGTGTACCTCATTTAGTCCATCAGTCTTTGCCCGAGTTATGTATCTCGGCTAGTCCATCAGTCTTTGCCCGAGTTGCGTATCTCGGCCAGTCCTTCAGTCTTTGCTTGAGTTATGTACCTCAGCCAGTCCATAAGTCTGTCCGAGTTGTGTATCTTGGCCAGTCGAACAGTCCTTTGCCTGAGTTATGTATCTTGGCCAATCCAACAGTCCTTTGCTCGAGTTACGTATCTCGGCCAGTCCATTGCTCGAGTTGCATATCTCTACCAGTTCAATAGTCCTTCGCCCGAGTTGCGTATCTTGGCCAATCGTATAAGTTCTCGCTTAAGCTACCAGCCTTGGCCATGCCCCGCGATAGTTGAACTAACCTTTGATGACTCCTCGAAAACAGGTCAAGCAGCGACTAGAGTCCACGGTGCAGGGACCCATGACAATGAACGCTCGGGATCTTCCCTTCGGCCTGCAAAGCGCCTCAAAGTAGGGGGTTTGTGTGGGTGGGAGGGGGAGAGAGAGAGAGTAATAGGGTAAATAATGGGTCGACCCAACTCACCCAGGCTCACGCCAGGTGAACAGCCACGTCGACATCCAAGGTGGAGACACGTCCGCATCCGAGGTGGAACCATCCGGACTGTGCGCCAGCCCGACTATCACTGCACGCACCATCAATGCCGCGTGGTGCACCATACCCTCGCGCTATGCCTCTACACCGACTGACTCACCGTATGAAGTGGCCACTCCCGGGGTAACGGAGATTGTAAGGCTGAGCATACGACCGACCTACCCGCGATGAGTATAAAACCCCCTCCTGGTGGCGCTAGGGGGGTTGCTTTCTAACACAAACACTAACACCTCCCAAAAAGTAGTCAGGACACTGACTTGAACGTCGGAGGGGTCACATCGAGTACCCTCATCTTGATGAGGCCTTTGTGAAGATCTCAACCCTGATCGTCGTGGACGAACTTATGTATACAGAACAAGTGTTGACACCTCGACCATAACCCCAAAGTTTCCTAACAACTGGTATAATGATTAGAATATCAATAATATTATAGAAATAATATAGATTTAAAAATATTGCCTCTCCTACATGCGACAATTAAGGCAGGGCGGAGGAAATCGAACATAAAATGGACCCCGTGCCTCTTGCAAAGCCAGCACTCTACCATATGAGCTACACCCCCACGCTGATGTCCATCATTGTTGTGAAATCTATTTTAAGATTAAATTAAAGGCTAGCAGGAACTTTTGGCAGAAATTAAATTTCCAGCTTTTGTTTTCAAATATATTGATTAGCTATTAATCTCATTTAGTTCGCAGTCAGAAAGATCACTACATGGATGTTGGTTGGTTTAAAACATATTCTAGAAAAAGGAAAAAAATTGATTTCTCGCGATAAATATAATAAAGATTACAATATCATGTCAGTTGATCAGACCGAAGCGGATGGCAAACTTGATGAATAGATTCTCATGAGAGCAAAAGCATATTAACCCTTTGGGCTCTATGAATCGATAATACCGAAAGAATGGTAAACAAAAATACCAACATAATACACAAGACTTCTCCATAATTTCATTTTTGTGTGTCAATACGATGAGAAAGTAGATATTATAATCACATTTAGAAGCGCTATAGCATCCTTGCAAACTCCTCGGCGCCTTCAACCTCAGAAGTGACTTTCCTTTATTTGATAAGCCACCATTGTCAACCCCTAACCGAGCAGCAGCTCCTGCTCTTAGATCTTCTATTGTTTCTTTCTCTTTTGCTCGCTCGAGGACCTAAAGAACAAAGAATAAAAAGTTGGCCAAGCTTCAAAGGCAATGGATTCACACGTATATGTATACATGACAGCTTTCAAGGAAATTACCAGATGATGACTATAGAGATCCGTGCTTGAACTATTCTCCAATGCAGTTTGGGCCTCTTACTTAGTAGCGTCCTTGTGATGACCACCAAACTTCACTGCAGTAAGGCATCATGTAATTTCCACCAAGTAATTCTTATATGCCAAAACATATTTGATGTAGTGGAAATATCTACTAAAGATTGTCATCAATAGTCAATAAAAATTTTGAGAACAACGAAACACAATACCATATAAGACAGCAATTCAATACATACCAGTACCTGACCAAATGGACTGACCGTGATTTCGGCCTTGGTTTCCATATCGTTATTCTATCTTATCCATATAAATATGCGTGCTGTCGTGTGCAACTGCATATTCTTTTTGTGCCTAGGTGCCGATTCTCGCTCTACTGCCCGAGAGAACTAGTTTGTTTTTTCAGTCCTGTTGTCATTGGTAGCCTTCTTTCTATTAGTAACTGAGTTATGAGAAGCACTAGATGGGGAATGAGATAAAGCAATAGTAGACTTCGAGGGCGGCACTGAATATACTCTTATGGATTGAGGTCAAGAAAGTCAGAAATAAAGTAATAAATGAGATCAGGAGAGGTAGACTTGGAGCTAGACATTGAGGACATTAGTATAAGTCCAATAGGCAGTAAGTAAGGTTGGATATCAGCAGTTAGAGAGTTTAGTGAGCAAAGACAGGCTTATAGCCCCGCATTAGTCTTAGTTCCCAGTAAGGCGTTCATATGTTCTTACTTTTCCAATCTGGGACTAAAGGGTGTTATACTCTCCCCAACTTGGTGCATGTGAAGCTTAGCCTGTTGATAAGCTAACTATCATGTTAATTTTTGTTTGGCTCAACCACTAGCCAAAATGCTAAAGCCGGAAATCACCAATAATACACTCATCAATCCTTATAAGACCATCATATGTTCCCCACTTTTCCAATGTGGGACTAAGGGATGATACACTCTCCCCCACTCAGATACTTGACGTCCTCGTCAAGGTCGAACATATCCCAGAAAGAACCCTAGCATGGTGCACTTGAGGCTTAGCCCAGTGGTGGCTCCATGCTGTGTCCATCCATAGGTAGCTCTTTCCGACTCAGTAAGAACATTTAAAAAGAAGAATAAAGAGAAGAAAACCCACGATCCAATCAAGAGAATGTACCTTTACACTGCTTATTGTCCCATTCTTCATTTTATCACTAAATGTTTCTTCAGAGAGTCATCAATTGGCTTGAAATTCAGGTTCTTGATAAATAGTGATCGTGACTGGATAACAAGAACAAAAAATAAAAGATAAAGACTTGGAATCTCAATCACGAACTACTGGTTTCATGGAACTGGAGGAGCATAAATAACCTGATTATGTCTATTAGGGGAGGTCTCAGACGTAGCATGGTGGATGACACATCAACTTTGATTTCTGCAGATCCTTGGATTGATGGTATTCCTATTAGCAAGTTGCTGACTTTTGTAATCGTTGATTTGATTTCGAATTTGCAGATGGTTTCGGATCATTTATTAAATGGATTTTGGGATTTCTCGCTTTTATCAAATTGTTTCAATCCCCTCTTGATGGATAGAATTCTTTGAATTGATATTTCTAGTAGCCCTGGTGATGACCGCTGAGTATGGGCTCTTACTCTAAGCAGTGAAGCCTTGGTTAAGAGTCCTTCCCATTTGTTGAGTGAGGGCGCCCCATCCATGGATCCATCTTGGTCTGGTTGGATGGCACTTTGGCGTTTACATGTTTATCCTAAAATAAAAATTTTCTTATGAAAAATATTGTGGAATAGACTGTCTACCTCAGATTAGATAGTTATAGCCATGCACTCACAGGTCCTTCTATACCTAGTGTATAAATGTGTGGAATAATCGGCAGATCACATCTTTTTTAGCTGTCGGTATGCCTGTGTCCTTTGGAACATGATCTCTGAGCAATTCCAACTGGATATTAGTGACTTTATAAACTGGAGGTATGGAACATGGTGATAGGACTCCAGCAGGGTTGAGTCCTAATCTCCCTAGAAGTAATCAATAAAACCCTCTGAGATTGTAATAAAACCCCACCTAGCCACTTCTATCCTATAAAGAAGTGTGGTTAAGGTTTAGATCAGGGCCTTAGGGTTTAGTAGTCACCGCCCCCTTTACTAGGCTAGTCGGCCAGGGTTTCCCCTGCTTAGGTCGGCTATAGAGCCAAACTAGCCACCACCTGTTCCCTCTAAGGCAGGTAGGCTATAGAAGGGGGAAAAGAGTAATTTTAATTAGGCAAGCACCCCATAGAGCTAGGGTTTAGAGCCCTAATATAAGCATGTAGCCTCCACCTCTTTTTTTCAAGCAATCATCTATTTTATTTCAGCCTTGTGCCGAGTCTAGGAGGAAGAAACCCATACAGCATTCCAAGGGTTGATCCCCCTCAAGGGTCAAAATCTATAAAGCTCTTTATGGGGTTCTATCATTTAGTATCAGAGCCGCGTTCCTGCTGCCCTGTAGCCATCATCCACGCCTCCATCTTCCAAGCAATCCCCACAATTGCTTTTGACGTTGCCTCCATCTACCATCGCCCACCAAGCCGCAGATCCATCTATCTGCTGCCGCCCCCTGCGAGATTTGGAAATCTGGTATTTTTTTATCATCCATGCCTCTTCAATTCTGCAAGATTCCTTACTTTACACGTTGAAGATTTTTCCCAAATTTTATCCGCTGCAAATTTCGTTTGTCGCAAACGTTATCGTTGTTGTGAAGGCGAAACACTGCAGAAGTTTTCTGCTGCCGCCCCCTGCGAGATTTGGAAATCTGGTATTTTTTTATCATCCATGCCTCTTCAATTCTGCAAGATTCCTTACTTTACACGTTGAAGATTTTTCCCAAATTTTATCCGCTGCAAATTTCGTTTGTCGCAAATGTTATCGTTGTTGTGAAGGCGAAACGCTGCAGAAGTTTTCAGCCGCCTTTTTGCCTCTTGCAACTAGTTTATTTCTTCTCTTTTCTAGCCGAAATTTTTACACAATTCTAAAGATATACTTGGCATTCATCTGGGATTGATTTCTGGAAAAAACTCCTTCTGGAACCAGTTTTCTTGTGCAATCTTTCACCATCACGCTGTGCTGGAATTTTTACGACGAAGAATCTGCCCTCCGCCTATTGGCATCTTAAAACCGACCTTTTGTTCATCATTTTTGGCCGAAATTTTTACACAAATTCATAGATCGTCTTAGCTTTCATTTAAGTCTGATCTCTGGAAAAAACTCCTTCTGGATCCGGACTTATAGCACTGCAATCCTTCGTCACGTAGTACTGAAATTTTATGACGAGAATTCTGTGATCTTGTTTGAAACAATTTTTCTACCGTTACGCTGCCGAAATTTTGTTGATCCACATTACTACTACTGTCACCATCTGAACCGAGATTCTGATATTGAAATTCTCCATAAATTTCTTAGATTTTTGCTGGAATTAATGTCGAGAAACTGCTGCTTCTTCGACGAGAATTCTGTTCGGCAGTACAGCGTATACCGCAGCGATCTTTCGTCGAAATTTTATCGGATCTCTCTGCCATCTTTTCCAGATTTGAGACTCCCCTTCTCATCTTCAATTCCTACTGTTACTCCCCAAAAAACTCTTAACAAAACCGCAGCCAAACAGCCATCCCAATCAGCCCTAACCGCAGCCTACTTCCTTATCGATCCACTTACCTTTTCAGCCAACTTTCCTTACCGATACCTCTACCTTTGCTGCCATCTATCCCAGATCTAAAATCTACTTCCCTAACCTTCATCTACTGCTATCACAGCCCTAAAACCACACCAATTCGCAGCCTAAACTCCACAAAACAGCAGCCCCAAATCGCACCCACAACAGCCACAAACCGCACCCAAAAACGGCAGCCTTCGGTCCACCAACCTTTCAGCCGCCCAATCTCCCTTATCCCTTTAACCACAGCACGCATCTTTCGCTGCCCAACGCTGCCAACAGCGACCTCTTGCTGCCATCCTCCTTGATCGCAGCCAGCAACAACCCTTGCGGCAAAAAGCTACCAGCAGCATCTTTCGCTACAATCTGTTTACATCGCAGCCCGCAACAATCGTTCGCTATCAACTATCTTGATCGCAGCCAGCAACAAATTGAACACAACAGCAGCCATCTCTCACTACATACCGCTGCTGCCCTGCTCCGCAACAGCCATGTACATCGCTGCCCCGTCTTCCTCCTATTGTAGCCACATCCTTGCTGCAACCGATGCCACCTGCAGCCATGAAGTCGCACCGCAGCCGCATCCGATGTTGCTGCTGCCCTCTTCTTCCTCGGCCATCGCTGCTGCCTTCCAACTCAGATCTCTTGGCTGCCCTCTTCCGACAAATATCAGCCACCTAAAAAATCACAGCCTCGACGACATTGCACCGTCAACATTGCAACATCATCGAAGGACCACAGCCGATGTTACTGCTGCCATTTTCTTCCTCCACCCTTGCTGCTACCCTTGGCTGTCATCCTCCACTTGGAGACTTCACCACCACAGCCCCAACATCACTGCCATTGCTGCCTTCAACCTAAAGATTGCAACTACACTCTTTAATCAGTTTGATTTGATAGGTTGGAGATCCTTACGTCATGACATCGATGGGCTTATTCGAAGCCAAATTGGAGGCTTTTGAGACGCGTATGGAGGTTAAATTACGCGCTCTCTTTGAAGAGTTTAGATTGGGCCGATCACCGAGCCCAATAAGATCACAATGCGGTGCAAATTTGGATTGTAAAAATAACCTTAGCGAAGAACTAACGATGATCCGTCAAACCTCCACCATCCAAGAGTACCAAACTAGGCTTGAAAGGTTATCTAATCAAACTTATGATTGGTCTAAAAAACAGATATTGAGGACTTTTATTGAGGGCTTGAAGTCGGAGATTCAGGAAGAAGTCAAAGCGCGACAGTCGTACACACTTAAGGCAGTCATCTCCTTTGCACGACATCAAGAGGAGCAATTGAACTATGAAGCTCGGAAGACTAGAGTTGCTCCCCGACCAACGGCACCAAAGCTTTCACCTCCTCCTACTGCCAACCGACCCTCTCAGCCATAGAAATTAACAAGAGAAGGCCTTCATGACGGATCGACAAAGGGCCTATGTGGGTGTTGTGATAAACTATGGAGCTTAGAACACAAATGTAAAAAGGAGACACCGCTGATGATTGCGCCCATTGAAGAACCCAAACTTGAAGATACGACTCTCGAGCCCAAGGAGAATGATACACCACAACCGGCCACCCACATGGTCCCTACCTTAGCCGGCTACACCAACCTGCAAAAATTGAAGATCGAAGGGTTTCTCGAGCAGCAGTCCGTCATCATTCTCATCGACGATGGGAGCACACACAACTTTATGAGCAGTAAGGTTGCTGCCCACTTAATGCACCAAAAAGAAGATTACAACAGGTTCGAAGTTAAGGTAGCTAACGGCCAAATTCTGAAGTGCAACCAGAAGTGTCTGCGGATAAAACTGACCCTACAGGAGCAAGACGTAGCTGCTGATTTTTTGCTCCTCCCTCTTGATGGTTTTGATATAGTGCTTGGCATTGATTGGTTGTCCATGATTGGAGATGTTTTCTGAAATTTTTCGAAGCTAACCATGAAATTTTTTCAGAAAAAGAAAGCAGGTGATTCTACGAGGGAGCCAAGCAATTACAACCACAACACAACACTTAGAGAGGGTACCAAAAGAAAAATTCAGTGGTTTCCCAATTCAAATTCAAGGGTTTCATGAGATTGAAAATAAGAACCCTCTCCCACAGCTTGCTGAAATTTTAGGCATCTCCACCAAACCGAGCCGATTACCTCCTCTGAAGCTGTCCGACCCCCCTATGCTGAACAGGCCGAAACTTCTACCAATTGTTGCTCGACCAAATTGCTTCCTACAACCTCAGAAGGTCGAAAATAAAAGGGTCGTCCAAGAGATGATAAAGCCACGGATTGTTCGGTCATGCTTAATTCCTGCTACGACACATCCCTACATCATTTTCCCTGGAGATAAGCTACTTCTAAAGTATTACATCTCGTCGAACTCACCATGGTTGTTGATCTCAGGTGACTTTCACGACTTTCCCTAGGATCGGACCATGATGCTTAAAGACTTCCTTGATGATAACCTCTGATCTACGGCTCATGACCGTGAAAAAATTGAGCCCCTCCAATGGCGAAATCAGAAAAGGAGAAGGATCATTCGCAGGACTCAACGAAGCATGAACATCATCCCTCTCATTATAAAGAAAGATGCACCACCTTGGCCGAGTGGAACTATAGCCCTCATGACCACGATGTCGTCTACACCAAATTGTGGCCATATGTTTATTATTGGAGCAGACACATCCAGAGTGGGGGTCAGCACCATCCTCATGCAAGATGGTCAACAGTACGAAGAAGTGAAAATGGGCCCCAAAAAATCACCACTCCTACCCACCTCAGACTCAGATCAGGCTCACACCACTAAAGATTTTATCAGAGGACAACCCTCACTCCAAAAGAAGGCACAACTACTATTATAGAGCAACCACGTGGCAGCCCATGCAAGGAAGAAGCTTCCCCCTGACAAATGCCAGAGCAGAAGAAAGTTTCCTGAGAAAGATCAAGTCCCCCTTCATCTCCAGCTCCACCAGCACGAAATTCAAGCCTCAAGAAAGTGGTCTCCCTATTTCTTTGGGCCTTGCAAAATTGGAGATCATATTGGGGCCCTAACCTGGAGATCAGATCCGTGCACCAGATCAAAATTACAGTTGATCCTTCATGTATCCCACCTCAAATGAAAATTTAAAAATGACGACTCAACTCAAATTCTTCCAACTGACACTCAAGCTGATGAGGAGCTGAAGACCCAGTTCCCAGAGTTCTTGGACCCTCAGCCTTGAGGACAAGGCTGATTTTAAGAAGGCGGGTTTGATAGGACTCCAGCAGGGTTGAGTCCTAATCTCCCTAGAAGTAGTCAATAAAACCCTGTGAAATTGTAATAAAACCCTGTGAGATTGTAATAAAACCCCACCTAGCCACTTCTATCCTATAAAGAAGTGTGGTTAGGGTTTAGATTGGGGCCTTAGGGTTTAGTAGCCGTCGCCCCCTTTACTGGGCTGGTCGGCCAGGGTCTCCCCCTCTACAACCAACCTAGCCGCCACTTGTTCCCTATAAGGCAGGTAGGTTATAGAAGGGGCAAAAGGGTAATTTTAGTTAGGCAAGCACCCCCTAGGGCTAGGGTTTGGAGCGCTGTATAAGCATGTAGCCTCTACCTCTTTTTATCAAGCAATCATCTATTTTATTTCAGCCTTGTGCCAAGTCTAGGAGGGAGGAACCCCTACAACGTTCCAAGGGTTGATTCCCCTTAAGAGTCAAAATCTATAGAGCTCCTTCTGGGGTTCTATCATATGATTAGAGGAACACAACAATACCACAAAAGAAGATAGTGTTTTATCCAACACCATTGTTGCTAATTGATTTTTGCAGCTTTGGATAAACAAAAATAACTGACATTATCACAACCACCAGACCAAAGTACACTCTATGTACAGGAATATAGTGGCTGCTACTATTGGCCTCGAAACCTATCCAGCAACTTGAGGGGAATGTTCAGATATATAGAAACAAAGATCTTTCCACTGAGGGGACACATGAGTTTGTGATACTTTGTGATGGCTCTTTTTCTTCCTATAATACAGGTTTGGGATTCATCAACAAAACCAAGGAAGGCAGATTTCTAGCAGCTGGATATAAGGGATGCAAGGTGCAAGACACCAAACAAGCTGAGGACAGAGCTATCTTGAAGGGTCTGGAGAGAGCCCAAATGCAAGGATGGAAGAAAATAGTTTTTGTACAGATTCCAGTGAATGGATCAAGTTTGTAAGGAACCATAGGAGGGTGCCTCGGCACCTTTACAGTCTCTTTAGTGATAAATGGACTTGGCCATGGAAGTCAATATGATTGACTTCCAACACATACGTCGAGCCTATAAAGACTTGACCCATAGACTAGCTAACTGGGGAAGGGTGGTTATTGTGCAGCCTTCTGGGAAGGCAATTTTGGTCTGCAAACATTATCGTTGTCTTTGCTCACTGAGCAGTTTGAATTTAAAACGAATTTATGTTTTCCTTTTTCAAAAAAAAATATTTGCACGTATCCATATAAGAATTGTTATAGTAGCCAAGGCATCTTCAGCTTCCCTCTCAGTTCGGAACCCAATAAATGTGAATACCTTCTTTTTCCATCTCTAATATAAACATGTTTAACATATAAATCCCAAAACCATAAAAATTAATATACAAATAAAAATTACTATACAAATAAAATATGTCATCTCAAAAGAAAAAGATATATTTTTGAGTTAAGGTCCATTTTAGCCCTGTGATTTTGGTCATGGACCACTTAAGCACTTATGGTTTACTCGTGTCTAAAATAACCCCTACATTTTAAAAAATATAGTATATAAGTTCCTCTTATCAAGTCTAAGTTAACAAACGTTAAAGTCTACTTACACGACATGCTGACTCATAAGAAATTATTAATATAATGACATATGTAATTTAATTTTTTTAAAAAAAGATTAATTTTTACCCCTGTGGTTTTGGCCATGGACCACTTAAGCCCCTATGGTTTTGTTCGTGCCTGAAATAACCCATACATTTTAAAAAATATAGCATATAAGCCCCTCCTATCAAGTCTGAGTTAACAGACGTTAGAGTCTATTTATGTGATATGCTGACTCAAAATAAACTATTAATATAATAACATGTGTAATTTAAATTAAAAAAATTGAGACCATCGTGGATACGACTACCAAAAGCAACACTGAGCCGCTACTATCTAGTAGAGCATCAGACACACATAACCTCTCCCATGCTAACGACGAGCTCAGAAGCTTCCGGTCCTTTCTTAGGTGAATGTGTGTCGACCAATCCGATGCTAAGCACGGAATGGTCTCTTGGTCCCTCTTCCTCCTCGTGGGCGTCTTCGTCCCCATCGCCTCCCACTTTATCTTCTCCTACACCCCCACCTGTCGTGCCTACAACGTGGTGGTCTTGCTCCCCTCACCTTTGCCTCCGGTCTCTCCTACCTCTGCCTCTCCGCCTTCATCTGTCGCTACAGCCTCCGCCACTTCCTCTTCCTTGATAAAATAGACCTTTCTTTAACTTAAATTGGATATGTCATTATATTAATAGTTTATCATGAATTAGTATGTCACTTAAGCAGACTTTAACGTCTGTCAACTCAAACTTAATGAGAGGGGCTTATATGCTATGTTTTTTAAAATATAAGGGTTATTTTAAATGCTTAAGTGACTTAAGTGCTTACGTGGTCCATAAAGGTTTAAGTGATCTATGACCAAAATCACAAAGGTTAAAATAGATTTTTTTTAAAAAATAAATTATACGTCATTATATTGATGGTTTATTATAAGTCAGCATGTCACATAAGCAGACTCTAGCTTTTGTTAACTTAGAGTTGACGAGAATGGCTTATATGCTACGTTTTAAAAAATGTATTGAGTTATTTTGGACACGAGTAAATCACAAGGGCTTAAGTGGGCTATAACCAAAACCACAATAAAAAATATATGAGTTATTTTATACACGAGCAAACGACAAGGGCTTAAGTGGTTTACGACTAAAACCACAGAGGCTAAAATGGATCTTAACCCTAGTTTTTTTTCTGTTTCTTAGGTTTAAAGTGGCCACCAGGCAAATCATTAAGTCACAAAGAAACAAAAAGTGAGTCGAATTAGGTTCTTGATCCACTCAGTAAAACGATGAGATATTTAAGATAATGAATGAAGGCCATACAACAAAATGACTAATCTTCCAATAATGAATGAAAGCCAGAGAAGAACATTCAAATTAGAAAAACCAAACCCTACCAATATAATGTTTGATAAGCACTGAATGAAGGAAACCGTCTACTTGTATAGAGCAAGAAAACATTTTCCCACTTATTAAACTTGCCTAATAAGCAGGTAATTCTAACTAAAAATGAAAAATGCGTTGATCCCGTGAAGAAAAGATGGGACCTTTATAACGGCACAAATTCGCTACTCCTCGAATATGTAGTTGGAGCTTATCAAAGCTCAATGAACAGAAATATTTCCAAGGAAGCATACAGAAACGACGCAACTACCAATATAGAGTGCTTCATAGGGCAACAGAGCAATTCATTCAATCTCTTACTTAGTTCGCATAAGCTTGGCATCGGTGACCTCCCCATTCTGAGAGAAGAATCCACGAAGGCGGTCCTCGTTGACGTACTTGGGCAAATTCTTGACACAGATCGGAGATCCGCAGACGAGTTGAAAGCGAACTAATCAAAGCAAGGAGGGAGGCAAAGAACTCGGGAAAGAATGGAGGAGCAAGCCACTCACATCGTAGATATCGATGGAGAACGCGAGGTGGGGTTTTTGCCTGAAAGGACGGGGCAAGCGGGCGTGTGATGGGGTCTAACTACACATTATAATTAATTATCTTTATATTTTTTATATTTTAAAAATTATATTAAAATTGTTAAATTTATGAAATTAAATATTTAATTTATTTTTTCTAATTGGTAAAAATATTTAAAATTTACCATTAAATAAGTATTGACTTCTGTGGTATTTTCGTTCACAGAACTGAGAAAAACGAGATTAAATATTTAACTTTCATGAATATAAAGATTCATGTATAATTTTTAAAAATATAATGATAGAAATATTTAAAATAATTAATTATAAAAAAATTATAATTTTTTATCATGATCTAACGAGGGCCATCTTACGAGAGAGTGACACGCATTCCTACACGGATCATGAAAGCAGCGCAAACGTAGCTGAGTTCAGGTCAAGTACTTAACATTAAAGACAATTCATTTATTTAATTTAAGTAAATAAAGAAACATATCAAGACTTACCCAGAAAAATCCTATGCCCCCTCCTTTTTATTACCTGTCGAACAATCTACTTAGTTTTGCCTTTTGATTGGTCAAACAAACGAATGAATAAAGATATAAAATGAAAACATCGACCGACAGAAGTAAGGCTAAATTGGGGAAAAAACACTCATTTTAAACCACGGTTTTTTTCTTTTTCTGATATCATCCAAATAATGACGCATAAAGAGGATTTTCTTAAGAAAGAAATATCACCTTGTATCAATTTACTAGAAAACAAGATAATTTTATCTTTCTAAATTCTAAAGCAGGCAGGAAACAGGAGATAAAGTTTTGCTTTTACCCCTTCCACTAACATCAGAAGTTTATCTGCAAAGTGGAAGATATTTTGCATGTATTTGATGTAACAATTGAATCTACTGATTCACAAATTAAATCTACCTACTTCGACGCCAGCATATGAAATTTGACGACCACAAAATAACACTATCAATTAGTAAACAATTTAAACGATTGGACCCGCTTACAAGAGAAGACAATGAAACTATGTACGAGTATTTAAGTTTTTAGATCTTGATAAAGTACAACTTTGGTAACCTATCAGACCGATATACTGGTCCATACAAATCATATTATTGGGACATACAGTCTCAACTGGTACTGGAGACCTTGCTTTGTTAGCACATTATGTTCATTAGCCTCCATTCAACAAATTTCATAGCCCACAGGATAAAGAAAGATGAAAATCAAAGATTTATAAGTCCAAACTGCATGGTATATTCACCGGCAATTTTCTATCAATGACTTAATACATTGGTGAACTGGAATAATATATGCTCTGTCCAATCTTCTGCTCCAACTGCTGGGGTTTCTACTCCTCACATTTAACTGTCTTATCTTCCACCTAACTGCTAACTTGGGCATATCATGCACACAAAGGAGTTTCAAAGCTTTAATGGCAGTGAATTGTGCACCATAAATCAAGAGAAGTTCATGGCTCCAGGAACATGTGCATAACAGAGCTGGAACTCACAACCTCGCTGAAAAATCTCATACAGCATGATACAATTTGTACAAGTCAAAACAATATCCTTTCCTGATATAGCTCCAATGCCTGGATGACCTTTTTGAGGAATAGCTTTCTATGCAACCGATACCTGCAAGAATAAGACAAAGTGTGTTAATTTTGCTCGAAGATCTCCAAAAGCTGGTACGAACTACATAAGATTGGCTTGTTGAGCTACATACTTTATGGCAGCTTCATGTGTTCTACTAGCATCAGGGTTTGAATCTGAAAAATCCAAAGGTGGAATAAGAGAGGAAAAGATTAGAATTTAGCACCGTATGTTTCATGTGATCAACAGAAGACACAAATGGTACACTACATGGAAACTGAAAACTTACCCAATATTTGCTGATCCTGCTCTAATGTAGTTGGAAATTCCAATAACAATCGATAGCAGTTTTCTTGAAGTTCCCGTGCAGATCTCCTTTCTGTGCTTGGGACTGGAGGTATATCTCCATCGGACCATGTAGGTAATGTCCGTGCAGCTGCAATGACTGCTCCATCAGCAAAGTTATTGTCTTCTTCACTAGACAAGAGGCCTACAAACAAGAGCAGTATATGACAACAAAAGGACTAGGAGGCCACTAGAACATCCAGAAAGTGATAAACTCAAATCATCAAAGAAATTTGGGGGTTTTTTTTGTCCTCACTGTTGTGATAGAATTCTTCTGGCAATCCTGAGATGTTGAAGACTGACAAGTAAGAATCCAAGTGAATTTTTGCATTGCTTGAAAATTTTATGACATCCCAAGGATTCTGTAGAACTTTCAAGGAAATCAGAGAAAACTCAAGATGGAACTACCCCAGGGAAACTTAGAACATCTTCATACAAGGAAACATGTACAAGAACAAATAAATTACCTTATATATCTAACCAAAATATTTGAACACATCCAAGAACCATAAAAAGACAAAACTATATAAAACAGCTTTTTAATCGGTTTGAGAAAGAACTTATATTAACATCTGTTTCTCAATACATATTAGCTGACCAATTAACATCTGTTTCCCAATTCATATTAGTTGATCAATATAGATTTGCAGGTCACAAGTCTAACATGGTTATCCTTTTTTCCAGTGTCGACACTTGAATGCCACAATACGTTACTATAATTGTAGCCTATTTAAAGTTGAGAGCCTTGCTTAAATTGGGAAGAAAACCAACACTTGGCATACACCTCCAGATGATATACACATCACAACAAATTTCATTTCAAGTTTAAACATCCTTATTCTGTTCTTAATACTTACAGAATAAGGATTTTCTTTATATCTGGGGTATGAAATGTCTTCTAGTAATAAGTATCAATTCATAATCAATATTGATCATAACAAACTCAGTATGTTAACAAATCAGGAAGTTAAGACTTTTGCATACACCTAGAACATACCAATCTAGCTTAGCATGAAAAATCTGAGGCAGCATTTCTTAGACCAATTAAGTGACCAGCTATATGACAAGTTTTCTCGAAGTTGGATAAGGTAGAGCTTGTCATGTTTCGTTAGAAATCATTTTTTACCTATCATGACATATGCAGTTCATATCATCAAGAAATACAATTTATTAATAGAACTAGAGGCATTATGATCTTATACACTTAACTCTAAATACGCTTAAAGCTTACTATCTCCTGCCGGATATTTACCAAATTACTTGCTCAAGGAAGTAAATCACACTTGTGTTTAGATAATTTTGACATTAGCAATCCGTGAGATCTTTGGCTGGCTTCTACATAACCACCAAAAGAGTTGAAAGGAAAAGGCTAAAAATACATAGTTAAGATGGATGGTTATCTGCTACTATGATACAGTTAATCTTGATTAGCAATGACAGCATGCACAACACCATGGTAACTTGTGCTGCACGTGTAAGTGCAAGTTCCTGATTCCTACATATTCCACATCATGCTACAATTTCATATATCATTTAATCATTATGACCTCACCTGGTTATGTTAATTCTATTGTGGTATATGCATGAATGAACTTTCTAGATGGTTAATTACTTATTTAATTTTTTTGCAGGTTGCTCATCTAGGTTTAATATCTCGGCTGCACCTGTACGTATGGGGCAATGTTTACTGGTTCAGGCATGCATTAGAACATGAACCAGGGATTTTAACCCAAACCATATTTTATACTCTCTCTCTCTCTCTCTCTCTATATATATATATATATATATACACACACACCCACACACACACACACCCACCCACCCAAGAAAGACCTCTAGAGTCATCTACCTCACCTCACGAGACACCACCCGCTACACACCACCGGCTGGCGGACTTGTCTAGTATTTTCTCCTCCTCTTTCTCCTCCACCTTCTTTGCCTCTTCCTTCCTCTTCCTTTCCTTCTTTCTTCCTCCTCTTCCCTCCTCAATCCCAATCGGTGTATTGTATGCTGGTATGCTAGTATATACTAGGTCGATACCAGTCTGAACAGCAACTAGTACAGAGTCCAGTAAAAATTTTAAAACCATGATTGCAACTGTACATATGTGTACTATAGAATTTTTGGCTAACTTGCTAGCTGCAGGTTCCATATTTTCTTACTTTCTTGATGAACAAATAATGCAAATAAAAGTGTTTATAAGCCTTGATCTAACTCTTTCCAACAGAGAACATCTCTTAATTTGTTGAAGATTAGATCCTGTTTAGCATCTGCCTAACATCAATCAGCTAAAAGCACTTAATCAATATTGCCTAACACTAATCAGCTCAAACAGCAATAGTCAATGTAAAATAATATAACTAGTACCGTTGGTGATGAAAAGCCATATCTTTCCATGTAGATGTTATTCTTCTGTCCACTCAAATAATTGATAGTCATCTGTCAATACATGAGATAATTAACGAAGTAATCAGAAATCTGAATTACAACAGCAGTAGTATGCAGTTTTGGTGTTCGATTAAATGTCATAATCAATTAGATGTCTCTATATGATAGGAAACGAGAAAAGCTAAATTTTTCCTGGCATGAACTGACAAATGGATACACACCCATAGAATCCAGCATCAAGTTTATCTATGCAGAAACATGAGGATGTAGATTTAATTGATATCATCATCGTCAATTTTCTAGATAGCTTCTAACAAAAGCAATCATAGGAGTGGACACCGTCACTTAAATTATTTCCTAAAACTGTTTATAGTTACTTCGTGAACTCTCATGGTTCTGTAGACTAATATACTACGATATGACCTCAACAAGTAATTTCTTTGTGTTTTAAATGAGTCTAAGGGAATATAAAACTCCCTAAAATTAAAATGGAATTTTATAATTATAATTGGTAGATTGAAAAACCCAGGCTTCAACATTCAGAATGTTTAACAAATTGGAAGGAACAAAACAGGAAAACATTTGAAGGGAAGACTAGAACTATTTTGCAAATCTGCAAGGTACCTCTGATTTATTGCTAGATTGATGCAAGCAAATTCACAGGTGAGGCATATAAAGTGGCAAGTTTATAAATATAGGTTTTTATCTTAAAACAGGGATGATATGCATATCTAATTGGTGGAAAAACAGGATATCAATTATCACTTGTCTTTCACTTTTAACCAGCCTTATACTTTGTTACTCTTGCAGTCTTGATTAATTGATGGGATAAAAACCACATCATTCTCTCAAAATAAAATAACTAATAAATTAAAAGAAGGCATATGCAAATAATAGAAATACACAAACCACTAGGATGTGTACACTAAAACCAGAACCTTTAATCTACCCAAACATCACAAGTCAAATGGTTATGGATGAAGGGCTTCTCGAGTGGTTTGATTTTGGTGAGATGGGTTAGGGATCAATTTTGACATTTTGCATCCAGAATGTACCTGATTAAACAGGTTTGATAGGGATTTGCCACATGGATCTGATGGACCCATAAGCAACCAGATACATACATTGGAAATGTCAAAAATAGCTTTTTCTTAAAAGAACAGAATCACCTATATACTATCATCACCTTGAACTTTGGTACTAACAGTTGTCATTATTTCACCCTTTATTCTTCTCAGCCTCCTTATACTTTAAATATATCAACATCCGGAGCAGTTAAAAGCAATCTAGTGAGTTAAGTGTCAAATGCATAACTAAGATGACCTAGCTAGCAGCCAGATATGGAGAAAGACACGAACATGGAAAATGGGTGCAACAAAATGGACATGGCGATGCAGCAAACGTTAGAGAATTAGGATATGACATAGCATGAAGAAGGAAATTAATAATTATATAGTTACCTATTTTACTAATGGACTTAGTGGTCACTGGGCGCTCATGCGCTCGCCTAGGAGCCCAAGAGATGCGAAGCTCGAGCACCCACCTATTGGGCTATGCAGGCGACTTGACTCAGGCACGGCATAGGCTATTTTAGTTCAATCAAACCAGGTATTTATCACAGAAACCCACCCGTGAGTGCCCTAATGCAGAAGTCCTTTACTCACTGTATTTCTCACAGTGACAGAGTTCCTTCCATCGGCAAATGATGATAACAGCGGCAGCGTCTTCCTCTGGCAATAGCAGCACTAGTGGGTCTTCCTCCAGCAGTAACAACAGCAGCTTCTTCCTCTCCCTCCAGGTCTTGACTTAGGCACGACATAGGCTATTTTGGTTCAATCAAACGAGGTATTTATCACAGAAACCCACCCGTGAGTGCCCTAATGCAGAAGTCCTTTACTCACTGCATTTCTCACGGTGACAGAGTTCCTCCCATCGGCAAATGATGATGACAGCGGCGGCGTCTTCCTCCGGCAATAGCAGCACCAGTGGGTCTTCCTCCAGCAGTAACAGCAGCAGCTTCTTCCTCTCCCTCCAAGTATATCTCTCATTTTCCTCCTCCCTCCTCCCTCCTACCTCTTCCCCGTTCACTGCAACCCCCCCTACGTTCACCACAGCCCTCCTATATTCACTACAGCACTCCATAGCCCTTGTATGGTGTCACCCCAACTCCCTATCCCTCTCTTCCCTCTTCAGCCCTCCTATGTTCATCCCAACCCTCTGTCTCAGTGTCACGAACTTAGTTGGTTTTGCCTAAGTCATGCGATACCCTTAAGTGTCCATCGGTAATGGGTTAGCCTCTATGAAACCTCTTATGGTCCCTTAAAGATCTACAAAAGAGAAGACGGGTTAAAGGAAGTGTTTAACTTGGGATCCCACAAGCAGTCATTTTAACAAACATTTGATAGGCAATGCAAATTACAAACATAGATTTCGCAAGCTCTGAACGGTCGTGCAACAAAAGATCCAAGATGGTCTGCCACAACCAAAAGCCCCCACAAGTGCCCACATGACACTGCTGCGACACAAAACAACGAACCAACCTCAAACATTATCCCAAAGGCCCATCCAACCATGTGCTACCGGGGTAGTTCCTGGGTGCTGTTCTGGTTGACACTCTGCACCACACTGCGGAGCTAGAAAACCACCAAAATAACTACTTGGATGGCTTGTTTTTGGGCAGTTTTGCCTCTATGTGAAGATTGCACATAACCAACGTTTATAAGCCTGAAATGGACACAAAAGCCTACCAAAATGGGGTTTCCGAGTCTACTACAAGCTCTTTATATGCTGTGCAAAGTATGAACAAAACCGGGTAGACATGGATATACTCAAGCATTACATCGAATAACATGTTTACAGTTTTGTCCGTGACACCAGTTTGCAGCCTTCTCTTCCCTCTCCCCTCTACTGCAGCCATGGTGTCACCACAGTCACCCCCCTCCCCTTCCCCCCCCCCCATTTTTTCCCCAATCGCTCTTCTCTCTCCCTCTTTCGCTCTTTCCTCTTTAACCCTCCTATGTTCCCTCTTCACCCCTCCACCGCAGCTCACCGTCTCCCCCCCTCCTCGATCACTATTCTCACTTCCCTCTTCCCCCTCTTTCCCGTTCACTGCTGCCCTCGTACCATCATATGTTCCTTTCTCTTCCCTCTGTGTCAAATTTTATGCTTGAGTTTTGGGGTAATCAGTTTGGAATTTGGTTTTACAAGAATCTGCAATGCATGCAATGAGTGTTTCTTACTTACTGTTGATTCGGTGGAAAGCTTTTAGAAGAAATATCATATGGTTTTACAAGAAGAGCAGCTGCCTTCTTTACTGTAGTGAATCAGTAAAATGTTGATTATTATGGAAGAGGTGGAAGAAGAGGAATATAGATCATCTGCAGAGGAAGAAGAGGAAGATGGTAACAGGATTGAAGATGATGAACTGGATTTTAATAATCTTTGATGTTAATTTTGTTTTATTTTGTCATTTTTGCTATTGGATATGGACAATGTAGTCTGGTACTTTAAACGAATGCAAGTTTGATGTGTTATTTTAGTTTTAATTTATCTTTATTAATCATGATACATACTTTTTAAATTATAATATTTGGGAGTGTATCGCTTCGCTTAAGTGAGCGCCTCGGATATTTTGGGACTGTGGTGCCTTTTGATGCCTAGCATTTTTTACTACATTGCTGATAGTCTTATACATGTGAGGTGTGCTTTGTACAATTATGATCATCATATATAGCCCAGAGAGAAGACTTTGTTGGGCAAGGATTTGAGTTGTCCATCCATGATAAGGATCAGGATAACTGTTAATGAGGACCCCAACTTTGCCATTGATATTCATGTGTCTATAGATCAATTGGTTTGCTTAGTGATCTACTGCCCATGGGTTGTGGCACAGAGCATCAGTCTCAATCATCCAGTCACCAAGTCAAGAAAAAGATCCTCTGTTGCAATCGGTTGATCCATTGGATGCCATAAATGAGTGATAAATTGATTCAAATAATGAGACATCTCCATCAAATTTATGTTCTCGTAAGGTTCATGGAGATAATACCGAGGTGGATAGTTTTACTACCACTGGTGGTGAACAGAGCTAGGAGACCTATGTTGACTATGCAAACACAAAGAAGTGCTTGTCAACCAAGGAACAATATCTCACTCATGCCACCTAAAAGGTTAAAATAATAATCCTGATGCATGCCAATTCACCCAATTTATTTATAGCAAAAAAGACAAACAAAGGAAAAGCATTGATATTTTAAAATGAGAGACTACTTATATTATGACGAATCAGACAGAAGATTCTTACAGTCACAATCTTTCTTACAGCACGAATCTCATGGCCAATATTATATAACAATAATTAATCATTTTCCTTAAAATCTATACTTCATATGGCTCACAATGCCATTATAATAATGCTATTGCAGTCTTACAACTCAATGGCCAATACAGTCATACTTGCCATAGCCATACTTGCCCCAGCTGCCTACTACTGCAGTTATAATTAATGACAATAATGCTACAACTATTATTGCTATTGCTTTATTAGTGGCACAAACAATATCGATATCAGATGTAATGGAAGCAGTTTCATGCATCGGTTCTCCAAAATTATAATCTTAATTGACAAATGAGTAATATTGAGGACCAGAAATTGTCCGTTGAATCAAAGTGATCCTTTCGGTTGTAGTAGGCCATCCATAAGGTAGAACATTTAAATGCCTATCATATGTTTAATATACATGTATCTTGAAAAAATTTTGTGCATGCTTCTTCATATATGGTTTGCAATATATAATACAGACATATTTTAATCTTTTATTAACTCAAACTTTAGAAAAAACCAAGTTTTTGTACAAATAATTGGACCAAAATTGGTCCAACTGGAACCGATCTATTCAACAAGTATCGACATACAGATGCATACTGATATCAATACCAAATTGAGATTTTAATCCTTGCTTGAGACACCTCAGGACTCTAAACCTTGTCTCGAAGATCAACCTTATCATTGAAAAATTTGCATCCATCCAACACTCCTATTTAGAAACCAATTAGGTGAGTAAATTAACAAGGTCATTGGTTTTGTTGCTAAAGAAAGTGGGAAAAGATCTTATGGACATACTTGCATGGTAGACACAAAATGCCCTTTAATGCATGGATTTGACATAATTCAACTATTCAAGGACATAGCTACCTTGACGAGACTCAAGCATTTAATCACCGATAAATAAGCATTGTGCTAACAGTTACAAGTAGTTACTAAATGTTACAAATGCTAAGCTTACCTCCTCTCCCTTCTTAATGCGCTGTCCAGCATTAATCATCACTTCAAGCATGCGATCCTTGAAACGCCAATGCAGGAAACAATTGGGCTGAAAGGAATGGTTCAACATATCTGCATAATAAATATGCTTAACATGCTCCTAGACATCCAATGAAATACTTCTATCAACAAAAGCTGAAAACTGTGGCAGAAATGAAATCAATAAATAAAGAGTAGAGTTCCAGAACTGGAGGTTTATTGAATGTTCAAGTGAAAAGGCTGACATTTGTGAACAACGCAAGAGATTGTGAATTTTTGTCAACCAAATCTATCTGAGCAGTTGTCCCTGTTGGATTTATTGGCAAATAAAATGGGTCCGGACTGACAGTTTCTGACCTACTGACTGCAGTCTCCACATACTAATAATATGACATGTAAATATCACGAATTTATTACATGATTGCAGAAACTATGAACTACTGGTTTGGTGCTTTACACTTACCAGCATAAGGAACAAGCATGTTTGCATCTTGTACAAGAGCTCCAACCCTGATTTGCATGTTAACAGCTCGTGATTGAACAATACTCAATGCCCAAAGAAATCTTTCAGCATCATGAGCAAGGCGTTTTATCTTTAAAGGGGCCGCTGAGTGCTAATTTATGCCAACCATGACTGACGTTAGGTGAAGCTAAGGTTCACAAAAAACAGAATAAAAACTTACCCAGTGTTTTTCCCAAAATTCTATAGCTCGTTTTTGCTGTTCTTTCATTTTAGAAGCCAGATCTGTGTCTTGCAGCTCCAAAAGGTCATCCTAAAAGCAATATGTCAAAAAGAAATTATTACAACCTGGAAAAAAAGCTACCCAAGCAGATCAGGGTTAGAGCTTGTTTATGAGAATTTGATTGCACTAGAAGTAAGAAAGAAACAAAGAAGACTAGAAAAGATGACTTCATCTAGATCTCAAAAGAACATTGTACAGGAAACTTGATGGACACACTGGAATTTCTTAAGTTTGAAGAACAATAAATATATATAGATACTTAATTGGATCCTTAAAGTTCAACAATCCGAGTAAAACTTAAACTAAC
This sequence comes from Ensete glaucum, assembly GCA_021527575.1. NCBI lineage: Eukaryota > Viridiplantae > Streptophyta > Magnoliopsida > Zingiberales > Musaceae > Ensete > Ensete glaucum. The sequence continues at coordinate 50,014,205 of CM038551.1, forward strand.
ACAATCTTGAATTGCAATTCTACCACTTTCAGAGTCTGTTCTCTTATGGGGTGAAGCAACAAAATCAACTTTCCAATCGAAGGGACAAATAAGAAACGTGAAATTAGTAACTTCCAAGCTTCAACACTTTCAACTTAAACTCTTATATGATCCTTGACAGTGATTTAAACGCGCTAGGCGCCAAAAAACATCAGGGTCCCAAAACACCCGAGGCGCTAGGCGCTCGCCCGAGCGAAGAGTGGTGCTAAAATATAAAAAATATATTAATACAATTAATAAATATGATTATTTAAATAGAAATATGATATTAAATTAAGAAAATATAAAGTACAAACTACAAAGTCACAATGTCACATTAACAAAAGTCCCAAAATTTAAAACAATAAAGTTTTACATCAAAGTCACTCATCATAATCAATATTATCGTCATTTTCAAACAAATCATCTTCATTGGAGAATCTATTCATTTATCTTGGAACCCTAACAATAATTTCAAATAAATAAAGATTAATATTATTAAAATCGAAATAAGAAATCATTAATCTAATAAAAAAATATTATTATCAGCATACTATTAATAGTATACTATTAATATATTGCTAATACACTGTTAACGGTATACTATTAACCAAGGTTTGCCTTACCACCGTACCGAGCGGTATGCATCGATCCGTTAGCTGACCAGTACGCGGATCGCCCACTACCAAGCAATACTACTTAAATCGATTGTCAATGGTCAATTAAGGGAGAAATAAGAAAAATGAGAAGGAGAAGAGAAAAACATCTCGTGCGCTGCTCTTCACTGATTCCCCCGCACGATCCGTTGCCCATGGACGATTCCTTCTCCCCGTGTCGAGAGAAGGATCGAGGCAACGTCGCCAACTTTTTTATTTTTTTTAATATATATTATATTATATTAATATTATATTATATAATGTTATATTATAAAATACTATACTATATTATAATATATCGAGCGGTATGCACTGTGCATATCGCTCGATACCAAGTACCATACCGTACCATACAGAGATAAACTCGTTACACCGACACGACAAACCTTGCTATTAACAGTATACTGTTAACAATATACTATTAATGTATTGTTAACAATACATCAACAATACTGTTAATAGTATACAAACAATATATTGTTAATGTACAGTTAACAGTATACTGAGTCGAGCCGAGCCGATGTAAGGAGAGCGTGAAAAGAGTAGAGACGAGGTTGGCCGAAGGCGGGTTATCGAGAGCGGCGGACAATGAGCGGCCAGCAAGCGGCACGACGGCACGATGGCGGCGGAGCGACAAGCGGCGGAGAGAAACGACAACAACAGAAGCAACGAAGAGAGGCAGAGGCAGTAGCGGTGGTAATAGAGAGAAATGTCGACGATGGAATATTAGGGTTGAGGAAGTCGCGAGCAGGAGGTGGGAAGCTGATATCGGTGCGTTAGTTGGTTCAATTGAACCAACTAATGCGAATGCGACCGAACCAGAGATAAAAACCTGGTTCGATCGCCTGGTTTAATCCGAGCGCGCTCGCCCGAAGCACCCGACGCTTGGGCTTGGGCGAGTGCTAGGCGGCACCTCCTTGAAGCGCGTCGCCTAGACATTGAGTGATGCGCTCGGGCCTTGCCTCGCCTCGCCCGAGCGCATAGGCGAGCGCCCGAGCACCTTTTGTAATCCCTGATCCTTGATCATTCAAGATATATAAATTTGGAAAGTTGGCTAGTTGCTTTTACTTAGAAAAGAACGTTCATCTTTGATCAACAAGTTCTCACAGTAATAATGGCATCATGGTATAAAATATAAAGTATAAACCATAGGTTTTTTAGTTAACAAGGATGAACCTTCACATATTTTGAGATCTTTACACTCATCTAAAAAATAATTATAATGGTTGTCTCTCTTAAAGATTTAAAGCCAACATTAGATGAGGAGAGCCCCTTATTTCTACATATCTTCATACTAGCTCAACAAATTTTATCCTCTTTATTTAACAAGCATGTTAACCAAAAGGATATTATCCCACAAGGACCACAATTTCATCAGTCATTGGCGAGTTGAAGCAGCATGGCAAATCAAAATTCGACTATTCCACAACAACGACGGAGAGCAGCTGGGAGCCAAGAGGCATGTTGCAGCCAGAGCAAAAGATTGAAGATTCAACAAAAGGCGAGGAGATACAGCATCTGCAGTGACTTCAACAAGGACATCGAAGGAATAAGTGGGGGAGAATGTCACGAACAAAAATATAAAGAGGGTGCTCAATGTATTATTCATGTATGTCCGTGTCCTTCGGGTTTTGTTCATACATTTTACAGCAAGTAACGGGCTAGCAGTAAGCTTGGCAGCCCTAGCTTGGCTAACTTTCGAGGTCGGTTTAAGAGTTGCGTCATGTGGACAATTATGGAGATTTTGGTCTGTAATGGACCTTGATCCTTTGTGTGCGACCATTCAAAGTTTATAAAGTCCATAGTTGTAATTTGCATTGGTTATATAAAGTGTTCATTGAAGTGGTTACTTATGGATCCCATGGGAAATACTTTCTTTAACCCGTTTTCTCTCTTGTAGGTCCTAAAAGACCCTAGAAGGTTTCGGGGAGGCTGAGCTTTGTGAATGGACATGTGATGGTGCCACACGACTTAGGCAAAACAAGTTAAGTTCGTGAAGATGGTTCTAATAAATTATTTTCTTAATTCTATACCCACTCATCTCCTTCTTAACTGTTTCATTTCTGATTCTATCCTGAATCACATGACCAAGCTTTCCAGTTATTTCTTTTGGAATTTAAACCTCGCCAGAAAGGAGGCGAAGCTCATTAGTTAGGACACCATCTCAAGACCTAAGAAATATAGGGGCTTGGGATTGAGAGATCTCACTATAAAAAAATCTATCTGTGTTGAACAAATTTTACCTTTTTTGAATAATTCCAATTTGCTTGGAGTTAACATTCAAAATGCCAAATACAGTCACTTACATCCTTGGGATGATCCCTCCTATTTCTAAATCTAGAAGAAATATTTACACTCTTATTGACTTAATTAAAGAAGGATTTATGAAATTGATTGGTGATGGTACATCTACAGATATTTGGTGTGATCTATGGATTGGAAATATTACCCAACGTTTTACTTACCGGTCCGTACCGGCATACCGACATTTTGTCGGTATGATATGGTACAATACCATGGTGGTACACACAATGCATACTATCCAATATTATTATATTATTATAATATTATATAATATAATATTATATAATATAATATTATATTATATTATATTATATTTAAAATATTTAAAAATAAAAAATAAATGGGCGACGTCGCCTCGGTCTCTCTCCCAGCGAGGGTGGCAACGTCAGAGGCGACCATGAGCGGCGAGGCGACGCTGATGAAGCCGAGCGAGGACGATGGCCAAGTACTTCTTCTTCTTTCTTCTTTTCCTCTTCTTTTTATTCTTTTCCTTTTTCTTCTTCAATCGACCGTCGACGATCAATTTTAGCGGTCGCCTGTGACGTCGTATTGATCAGCCAGACTAGTATGTCTTGGGCGACGGGCCTTCTCGGTAGGGAAAACCTTGATATTACCATAAATAGATGGCCAACTTTGATTAATGTGTTTGCACTAAATGACTTTAAGATGGTCTCTGATCTTATTCTTTATAATCGTTCGGATGATTATAAACTCTATTCCTTTTTCATCCTTCATTAGTTGAAAGTATTAGGAAGATTCATATCCCTAGAGTTCCCACTAATGACATGGATTTGGTCACTCAATCCGTCGGGTACTCCTTCTATGAGTAGTGCTTACCAAAGTTAAAAATTTGGCTTAGAAGCTAAGGTTGAAGTCTGGCCCGATTGAAAAGGCAATTTGGCAGCTTCTGGTAACTCCTAAAATTAAACTCTTTTTGTGGAAACTTTGTTGGAATATACTCCCCACTTCTAATCTAACTTCTCATATCTTGCACAGCCAAGTTGAATGTTGTCCTGTTTGTAATATTTACATTGATTCTCCTAAACATATTTTCTTGTGAGTGTTCATTCTCTAAGAGTTTTTGCTCTAATCTTCAAGAGAAAGCCAACCTTAATTTTAAGTATTTTGACAATTGGTACCTTGGCTCTTGGTTAGAAGAGGGTAAGGATACCGACAAAATCACTTCCAAATGGATCTTTAAGTCTCATTTCTTACTCTCTTGGGTGTCATTAGTTAAATAAGAATAATGTCAAATTTAGTAATCATCAATCCAAATCTATTTCCTTAATCAACAAGGCACTTGCACTCATGAATTATTTTTTTATATCTATTGTACTTCTGAAGGGACTAATGTTGTTGCTCCTGGGTCATCTTTCTATAACTATGGTTACTTTTGATTACATTTTGGAATGTGATGGCTCTTTTTGTTCTTCTAATCTTACTGCAGGCTTGGGATATGTCTTCGTCAATGCTCAAGACAAACTTATTGCTATCGCTGCTCCCTACCAAGCTTCATATCCTGTTATGTCTGAAGCCCTAGCTCTTCTTAAAGTGCTTAAACAAGCAGAATCCCACCAGTGGAGAAATATTTTTATTCAAATGAATGCCTTACATCACTTCTACTGCTGCTGTTCATTGGCATATCAATATCATCATTGCAGATATTTTCTTGATAGAAAAGTTTAATGTTGTTCATCTTAGTCACATGTCGAGGAGCTCTAATTATAAATCTCACGATCAAACTAATTTTGCTAGAACAACTGGATTCTCTTCTTTTTGTATGACTGAGGAGAGAGGCTCTTTGCCTAATCCCCTTAGCATGTTTCTTCAATAAATGAAAGCCTCTAATTTTTCTCAAAAAGAAAAAACTAATTATATAGATGTCATCAAGATATGTGATGGAAAGCTGCAATAAAGCGATTTACTGGAGTTCATAATTATATGTGAAATCTTGTGAAACCAAATTAACCACTGGCCTTCATTTTGTGTATGATCAAGTTGAAATATGCTGCAGCCAAAGGTTATGATTCAGCATCTAAAATAGGCCTTCAGTCATATCTGACTGGTTTGCCAGCAAGCCTCTTACGAGTGCACAAGCAAATCATTAGATCTATTTCAGATAGCCATCTGGATCCAAAATCAAAGCTGAGACAACAATGATAACAAAAATGTAATGTTCCAACTATTTGGGGTCACATGGATCTTTTTGCACCGTTGAAATCTGCACAATGTTATATTTCTAGTAAATTCAAGAACAGTCAAATCTCCTTTTATCGTTTCTAGTGAAGTCTTCTTGGGTCTTTCTCTCTCTCTCTTCCCACCACCAATAAGCTATCGAATTCAAGTTAAGGGTGGATGACTAAACCCGATCATGTTATATGGATCTACAAGATGACAGTAACAACAATGAGAACAACAAGCAGCGATTTTCTTTGTATTTGTATCTGTGAGCAAAGGGGAAATCTTCATATATATCCGTCTACAAAGGGAGTGATTCAATTAGTCATACCACTTGAAAAGTTGACTTTTACATGCATATCCAAAAAAAATTATAGGATCACCAAAGTAGCCCTAATCTTCTTCCTTCTCCCCTCCTCTGTGACCCTTCTCCTTCATCATTAGCCCTACACAGAATCCTCCTTCACCATCTTCAAATTACTGAAGGATCTAACCTTTTACTTACCCTCTCCCTTTCATTCATCTCATCCTTGTTGACACCCCCCAAACCTCAACATCTCTCAAAATCCAAAGAAAAGAAAGGAGAACAAGAAAACAATCCCAACGTCAAGGTAAGCCTAACTCCCCTTCGTCCATATTCTCCTTTACCACCACCAGTCCTCTACTTAGGCTATCACTGACAGTGCAAGGATATTTTTGAACTAGGACAGACCTAAGGGCATAACTCAAGGACATTTTAAAATAGGACAGATCCAACTTAACTCGAATCCACCATAACCACTAACACTCTCGAATCTCTAGCCAGCTTAATCTCTGAATTTTTCCTTGATTTGATTGTGTACCCCATTACACACAAATGGCACTTTGGAGAAAGGTTATTTTTTCTCATTTAATCACTAAAAGAAGTTTTTTAGCAATCAAAATTTCAAATGACAGTACCTAAACTCAGAAGCATATTTACAATTTTTAAATTTCCAAGGATATGTATATAAAATCAAGATATAGAGGGATGCATACAAAGTAATTCAAGAAGCATAATCTAATGTACAGAATATATGATCCATTGACACCAGAGTACATCAGTTGCACCGACACATACCTTATGTGCCAAAAGCAAGCTTGTACATTCTTCTGGACTTGGTAAAAAGTCACCATAGAGCTGCCAAAAGTTACCCTCCACATCAAATGAATATAGAAGAAGACAGGCCAATCTGAGGTCCCAATCTGTCTGCAAATCAAGCACAATAGTGTAAGGAAAAAAAATCTTATACTAATCTAACATTAATGTCAAAATCACCAGCAGTAAACAAGAACATTGTGTACATCATTGGTACATTTTTGGAAAATCAACAAAAATAAGGAATAGATACAATAAACTAAAATACTAAATATGTGGAGTTAAAGGAAAGCAGATTCTGAAAACAAAGTGAAAAGCATCATTGTGAATTTTCCTGGCAGAAATTTTAATCTACAGGGCTTGGTTAAAAATCTCACTTGAGTGAAGAGAGATGAATCAACAATCAGAAAATTAGGTTTATTTAATTTTTGCTCACTTCTGTCTGGTGTCAAAATTTAATTATGATGCAATAGATATAGCATGTAAAATTATAAGCCAGCATGACAAAAGGCCTCCAAAAAAAATTGTCAGTCTTTCATATGCCCCACAATCGCTATTATAGATAAATTATGATTCTCATTCAATTTTGTTCGTTGTCTAAAATATATGGAGATTTTTCTTTTAGGAAACTAATAAATGTTTGCAATAAGAGAATGGCAGTGTCATGTAGAAATCTCTGAAACCGACTTTAAATGTCTTACAAATCTGTTGTAACAAGAGAAAATAGTCTTGGTTAATTGCATTGCATAAAATTACTATCCCACTATTGTGATTAATCTCTATAGTTTAACAATAGAAAGTAGAGCCTATCTTTTTCTTGAGTTCATAATACATCTTTAGCCTCTCTATCAAATTTTTGAAGTACTTATGCAAAACTTCTAATCAAGGTTCGCCGTATCATACCATACCGGCATACCAAGCTCAGTTCCGTATGGTACGGTATGAGTATACCGAGCAGTACACCTAAATTAATAATTTATGCCTCCGTAGCGGTATTTGGCCGTTACAGGATCGGTAACGGGCAGAATCGGCCATTACAAAGTTGGTAACGGTCAAAATCAACCGTTACCGACCTGTAACAATCAAAATTTCGACTAATACAGGTGGGTAATGGCCGATTTTGATTGTTACCGATCCTGTAACAATCGATTCGCCTGGTACAATCTATAACAGTCAAAATTTCAATCGTTACCAACCATTACAAAATAGTAACAGTCGATTTCAACTGTTACCAACCCTGTAACGATCAAAAATCGATCGTTATCGACCCTGTAATGATCAATTTTGACAATTACCAATCCTATACCGATCAATTTCGACCGTTACAGGGTCGGTAACGATCAAACTTTCAACAGTTACCGACTGTACCAAGCTAAAACAGCGGTACCCTCCGGTAGCGAGCAGTTCGTGTATCGATCTACAGGCAGATTGGTACATACCGCCATACCAAGCGGTACATAACGATACAGCGGACCTTGCTTCTAATATAGAAGTTTGGCCTCTAACATGACAAAAAGTAGAGCTTATCATAATTGTATATACTACTTTTTTTAAAATAATCATTATATATACTTAATGCATATGTTTTAAATGTTAATGGTGCAAGGTACTATTTTACCAGTGACGAAAGACATCATTGTTTTGCAACAGCTATATATTTACTGGAGATATACAACACTAAATATATAGACGGAGTTAGAAGTCATTCTTCGGAGTTTGGAGCAAAGATACATGAACTTGTCAAGTCATTTCAATTACCTCAGGTTTTGTGGAGTTGATAATATCAAATATTGGATGACCAACAGGTATTATATCAGGGAAAAACATCCATGGAAGCTTCTGGCTTATAGTCAGCATCAGCTCCAATGGTATTTCCATTATAACCTGGAAATAAATATAGAATCTAATATCATTAAAAGGAATAATTTGTTATTACCAAAAAATTCTATGAAACATAAAGAAGGGAAAGCTAACAAATATGCCTAATATCAAGCACCATTTACAGCAACCAAGGGCACTGGAATTATGATTTCATCTACCAATTATTTTCTGTCAGAAATAGGTTGCCTCCTTGAACAATAATCTTAGTGACGCTTTTATTTTCCATTTGAAGGAAAAGTGGAAATCCTACCTGTTTTCATTTAAAAATTGAAAAGGAAGCATGACCTTGGAAACACTAGCTAGAAGAAATCTCCAAAAATGTACATCACAAGAGAAGGAAAACATCCCGACCCATAAATTCAAGAAATCAACAAAAATTCTCCAATATTAGAACAACTCAGATAAAGAAACTGTGGAAAAAGAGAAAATCTCATGGTGTTCACATTTTCATTAATATTTTCAATAAGTATAAATAAGCACATGTACCAACTACCAACTCACATGGTGTTCACATTATATAAGATGTGTTCACACTAATAGAAAATCTCAATCAGATAATAGTTGATAGAAGGAACATCATCTTATCAATTTGCAAATACTTTGCTTGATATGTCAGATCTTTTGCAATACAGTGCCAGTATTCAGCACTTACAAATTAGAGCATGAATGCTCAAGATGTCAAACTTATGAAATAGACAATGAAAGAGTGTCTTTCCAAGTACGTTAGTAAAATATCTGCAATTTAAGTGTGTAATGGAGTAAAAGCAACAACAGTAGTATAATCTGATAGTTTTGTTTTTTCTCTCAACCAACATTTCAATGTGTTTCATGTGTTCATGAAAGACAGGAATTGCTACAATAAGTAATGCCACCTTATCATGACAGTGTAACTTGGCAAGACCCAAAATGTTAACTTATAAATCTTGTAAAAGATGTATCAACCAAATAAATTCATAAGTAATCATTGTCATAGTTATATATTCTACTTCTGTCAAAGAACAAAAAAAATTGTTATTGTTTCTTTATCTTCCAAATCATGAAGTCCTAGGAAAACACAATACCCAAAAAGTGATCTTGTAACAGAGCAACCTCCCCAATCAGCATCACCATACCCAGTTAAATTCATGTCATTCTTTGTTGGAAACAATAGACCTTGTGTTGACCCATTAAATATCACAAAAATCGAATCACTATGACAAAATGTGGTATGTGAAGCTAGTGCATAAATTTACTAACAAGGTGCAGTGAACAAGTTATATATGGTCTTGTGATTGTAAGATGAATAAATGTGGTATATAAAATTGGTGAATAAATTTACCAAGAAGGTGTATCGAAGAAGTTATATCACAAAAATCGAATCACTATGACAAAATGTGGTATAAGAATCTGGTGCATAATTTTGCTAAGAAGTGCATCGAAGAAATTACATATGGTCTTGTGATTGTAAGATGAATAAGTTGGCCGACAAGTCTATAACTCTTCTATATTGCAATGGAGATTTCACCGTAAAGAAAAGCATTTTGAACACTAAGTTAATAAAGAGACCAGCGTCTTATGGAATCTATAGTAAACAAGCATTAATGGTAACTAGTTTACAATTAGTGCAAATGTTTCATTGAATCCAATCCTTCAACTTATGTAGGTAGATCTTGGCAATCCATATGACCTTATAACCAAGGTTTTACATACCGGTGTACCAAGACTATCTCGGTACTGGTATGATACTGGTACTGGGCGGTACACATAGTGTGTACCACGCGATATATTTAAATATTTTTATAATATTTTTATAATATAATATTAAATATTATATATATTAAAAAAAGAAAACAAAGGGGTGACATCGCCTCAATCTTTCTTCTCGCACGGGGAGACATTCCGTCTCTTCGCGCAGGAGAAAAAACGGGTGAGGAGGTACTTCTCTCTTTTTCTCCTTTTCTTCTTCTTTCTTCTTTTCCTCTTCTTCTTCTTCTTCCTTTTTTCTCCCTCAATCGACCGCCGATGATCGATTTTGGATCTTGCCCGTGCGGCGCATACCAAGAATGGCGGACATACCGCCCATACCAGCGATGATCAAAATTGCATTCCTTGCTTATAACGTTTAATGAAACAAGCAGATTTATACTTGATCTTATAGACTATTTGCAACCAATGAGCATTTTTCCTTCAGACAAACAAGTAACATCTTTTTCTTCTTATGCTCGAAGTTTTTAAGTCATGGTATATTGCCACTTGGATGTTTTTCTCAGCCTAAGCAAATGTGTTGAGTTGAATGGAAATAGAGATGCTGACAACAAAGGAATGGTGAGAGGAAGAGATTTTTATAAGACATAAAAGCATTTAAAGGATCAAAAGTGCCCTTACCAGACATCAGCATTGGAGATGATGTTGAGTTTGGGAACAACATGGTACAGGAACAATGGGAATCTCATAGCCAAACTGATGGTAGACCAATGCAACCTGATCATCTTAGCATAGGTTGGCTGATTGGAACTTAGTTGAGATAAGATAGATGGAATGGATTCTTCAACAACAATGCCATCATTCTTTATGCGAGTTAAAATGGTTGAATAGGTACGCTCCTTAAAGGCTTGTAAGTCACAAATGATAACTTAGTCAGACAATGATAATGGCAAAACTGACAATCTAGTGTTGTTGTTTCATTTCACCATCAAAAAAGCAAATATGTTCATAGAAAATAGCATCTCGGCTTGTGAAAATCTATTTAGCCTCAAAATCATAGGCTTTAGAAGCCACTTGATCCAAATGATATCCAACAAAAGTACATTTTCAAAACATAAACAAACATGCAAAAATGACTATAAGTAGGTGACTGTTTATAAAGAACTTCGTATGGTATTTTTCTATGGAGAAGAGATGCCAGCAAGAGCTGATGAGGTAAGATATGGTGAGCAGACTCTCACTCCAAAAGGTAATGGAAGTTTTGACTGAAATCTCAAGGCCTGGGCTACAGCAAGACAGTATCTACGTTCTAAGGCCTCCCTATTTGTTAAGGAGTGAAATCTCAACTATGCTTATAAATAATTCCATGTTCACCAAAGAAATCTCCCATAATATAAAACTCAATTATATTATCTACTTGAGTTTATCTAACCCTTCGATCAAATTGAGTTTAAATTCTAATAAGGTTTGGGGTTGTAATATAAAATGCATGAGATATATCCATGCATTACTAGAAAAATCTTCTATGATGGTCAAAAAATAATGAGCATTTAAATAAAAAGAATATCAATAAGCTCCCCAACTATCATAATGAATCATTTCAAACAGTTCAGTAGTAGAATTTGAACTTAATCCAAAAGGAAGTAATTTGTTTGGCCAAAGGATAAACATCACAAACTTTATTGAAAGAATCCAAAATTTTAGGAACTGATTCTGCAAGGTGCTTCATGGAATGCATGGACGGATGACCTAGGCTGTCCCCAAATATAATTGGAGTGTGAAGGTTATCCACATTAAGACAAACAAGGACTGGGAGGACGAGGTATCTTCAACACATGTCACGTCCTTTAAGACCAACCTCCAAGAAGGTGGCATAGCAATAGTACCAAGAAAAGAGTGTACTGTGCACTGCTTTGGATGCTCTAATACTATGTGGAGATCAGTTGGAAGAATAGTTCATTTTCGTTGATTCTTCAATGAGTATAAACAGGCACATGTATAATTTCTAGATAATGTGTTGTCTAATGTATACAAGATGTATTCACATTATTTTCTCACTATTTTAGAAATCTGTAATAGTTGGTAAGAGGAATATTGTCTTAATCAATTTGGAGAATCCTTCATTTGATTTGTCAGATTCTGTACAATATATAAACAATTGTCAACAAACAAAAAAAATGTATCAAAAAATCTTTACGCATTAGAAATAAATCAAGGAACAAACGAAGATTATAAACAAAAAATTGCATCAAGAAATCTTGACGCGTTAGAATGAGATCAAGAAACAAACAATGTTTACAACAATCTATCATACAATGTCCACCGATTAGATGAAAAGCCAAGAAAATGACACTCAAAACACTGAAAAATGAAACATTTTTCAGGAGGCTAACGCAACTCACCCTAGCCCGTCGCAGCGGCTCGACGTCCTTGGACGCGTACACTCCGAACCCATTAGGTCCTTCCATGAACTCAACGCCATAAGCACGCATGCTCCTCACATACCCAATCTTATAGAAGTCAGGATCGGCGGGCTCCAACTGCACGGTCCAGGCACAATAAAGAAAACCTCCAGCAAATTTGAGATAGCACGAGGAGTCACACCTCAGGGGGTAGGGAACTCTCCTCGACCTTCGGCGGCTCGAAGAACTTGAACGGGGGAAGAGGAGCGGTGGAAGCTCTGCTGACGGTGACAACCCTTCTCCTTCCCTTCCTGCTGCTGGTTCTGCTGTTGTTACCAAGGGGGACAAAGAAGGAATTGTGTCCGTTCCTAAGCTGCTGAGAATGATGAGATAAGAAGAGGAAGAGATTTCAGGAAACCCCAAAAGAAAAGGAACAGATGAGACATGAGTGAGAGGGGGAGAAAGGGAAGATACTTACAATGCGATGGGTGAGGAAGGAAGGAGACGGAAGGGGGAGAATGGGAGAAGAAGACATTGAGGAGCGGGGAGTGTGGAGATGCTCGAGAAAGGCAATAAAAAGAGGGGAAGAAGATAAACCGAGAAGGGGGTTTCAAAGAACGTTATCTTGCGGCGGAACCGGTCGAGGTAAACCGGCTTACAATTTAAACCGATTAGCTTCTTTCCAGACAAAAAACCTCCCAACCCCGACCCCCGCCTCCCCGCGCCCACGCCCTTCAAATGAAAAAGAAAAAAATGGATTTTACATTTCCATTACAAAGTTTCGTAATATCATTTTTGCCCCTTCCAAATTTAATAATGCAAATATATTACTTGATTTTTTTAAAATTTCCCTCTAGATATCTTCATTAATGAAACGTAAAAAAATTTAAAAATTCATTATGTTTAAGTTTTTAACTACTAATCATGGTCGCATTTGAACTAAAAATTTCATTGAAATTTTGGACAATATAAATGTATTATTTTTTACAAATTATTTGATCCCTCGTGATTTCCAATAGTTTTGAAAAAGACGTTAACATAAATTGGAGTCTCAGCATCATTACACTAATAATTATGTTGATTTTGCTCAACAAAAAAAAAGGATTACTCAGAATGAGACCACTCTCTTGAAGGAATCCAAGTTCACATGGTTTGCCACGATCATAGGAGCAGAACTAGTATTTGGAGTTCACGGCCTAGCTTAAAGATCTTGGCAGAACTAATAAATTGACTCTCCTATTTCCTTCCCTGTATACATAATTAAAATCAATAAATGACACTAAATAATTAGGACTGTCCTCGATTATGATAAGGATTTGACACAGATCAGTGAGGTTGTCGAGAACGTCAACAAGTAAAGCTGCAAATGTTGCATAGATTACTTCAAAGTGAGTAGCAATTGATTCACAAAATTAGAATGGGTCTATTGAGAAGAAACTTGCATCCAGCTAGCACACTCGTACCATTTGTATCATGCAACAAAAAACCCACAACACCCTCATCAGTGATTGCATGAACTCCTGTTTAAACTAAAAATGTCTGATCAGCAAATCTCCTATTTGTCGTCCTCAGATAATTAAACAGAAGAGTAGCTAGTAGGAAGACATTTATTCAAAATTTTGAAAGAAAGGTGCTAAATAGCATGGCATATCAGATGCATCATACATGTTGATCAGAAATCACAACTCCTCTCAGCTTTCTACAAAAGCTTCTTTGATTTACTAAGGAAAAAGATGACACTTCAGCAAAGACCATGTTGCATTGGTAGCCGGTCACTACTTGTAATGCTGTGATACCTCCCAGACAAGCTTGTCCATGAACTGGTATTTCTTGTCAAACCCCCAGCCCGGGTTACTCTGCAAGATATGGCCAGGAGATCAATAATCAGGAATGCCTCTCACACCAGTTACAACTGAAATCAAGATATTTAAGGAAGCAATAAAAACATGAAGTATGGTGCTGCCGTTTTAATTGAACTGCATAATGGAACCAACAATGAATGTCCAATCGCTATTATAACTCGCCAAACCAAAGAATTCTTACTTCTCCATTGTTTTTATCAAACCCAGCATAAGATTATAAATCAAGAAAAGTAACCCATTGAATATGACTTTATTGGCTTATTCTGATATTATATTTGATACAGATGAAATTGTACAAGCAGAGTTTTTTTATTAGGTAACAAGCAAGCAGAAATTTAATTTGCCTAATCAAGCTAGCAATGAACAAGCAATAGATTCAACTCCAGCAGTGTTAAATGTCAAAAACATACACTAAATAATATCTGTGAGCAGCACAAGCAAAGCAATATGAAGTGACTCTAAGCCTATATTTCCAAAAAAGACAAATTTGGGGAAAAGGCTGCATGACAGAGACAGACCACACCAGTCTCCGGCACCACTCTTGCCTCTCGCTATGGTTAATGGGATAGAGAATCATCGCTTCAGAGTCTTACCTGTTGCTAAGGTTCTCGGAGGCGTTTGATTTTCTTTAAACCTAAAGCATAACTAAGATGCAGTGTGGAAGAAACATTCTACAACTGCACACATTTCAATAAACCAATCTATGACTAAGCTGAGCTTGAAGCAGTCTTCTGAAAAGCATATAGAAAATATTTTCACTATGCTCCTGAATTTGGTTCTAGAGCAATTCTAGAGAATAGAGTAATTTACTTTTTCTTGTTGGTCAAGGACTCAGGTACACAAAACCACTGCACAAAAAATATCTACAAGTGAGTTTCATACCATCTCTAGATATCAAAGAGCAGAACTAAATGATATTTTTTTCCAGCATTTTTTGTCATTAAAAATAGCTCATAGGAAAAGTATATTTGTGACTCATTGCAAATGGTAATGAATAACATTTTTGCAGTCTCATATGATAATGAAGAGTTAAAGAGGAATGTAGAGAGCTAAAAGATTAATTGTATTTAGTATGAACTATAAAATCCTTCCAAAAGGGACTAGCATCAAATTTAACAGCAGCAAGGGTTTTGTATATATTCCTGAAGATGTCAATCTGATATATTCTAGACAATCAAACGGATGAATTCACTCTTCAGAAAAAGAATATGACTTTCAACTTGTTTGCATCTGCTTTCTTTTTCTTTTTAGTAGAAGCAATGACACCCTGTCTTATACACTAGGGCTTGTTGGATCCAGCAGACCGGCATGCAGCTATATGGATGCAGGTTCTGGCTGTACAGTTCCTGCATTAAGCACTTGCCAATGCAGTAACTTATATCTAATGCAGGCGACCGAACAAGATAACAAAGAACCAAACAGCCATGATTTAATTTATGGATGTCGCATAACTAGATCCATAAATAATCTATTATTCTGGTATGCAAGCTATATGGATCCAAGCAACCTCTAAATTAAGATAATAGGTCCATCCCTTGGACCATTTGCATTCTGATAGTCAACAATATCCAATTAAGTGTCCATAAATGATACTACACAGTCCCAAGAATTGCAACATTTTTACATGGGTTTTTTCCTTGACAATCTCAGAAACACATCTGAGTCCTTCAATTCATCATGTCTTCATCAGAGTTGCTACTTAAGTCTTTTACAGTATCAAAATACTGATTATTAGAATTTTGCATGGATTTTCCTAAAAATAAAATGAAAATAGTTCTACATGAAAGTCAAGAATTTTAAATAGTAGAGAGTAAAACAAAATGTAGTGTACTGAAACATCTAAAGCATATATATGCATTGACTGCTTGTTCTATAAAAAAAAAAGGCTTTATACTTTTAAAAATCATGGCCCAGATTGAATCATAAAGAATTATAAATATGAAGAGAACCTGAAGAGACAGAAGTGCTCGCTCAGTAAACCTCTTCACGGAAGAAGCTGCATTCTCTGGAAGAGTTTTTGCCACTCTTTCCAACTCTTGCTGTTGTTGCTTAGCAGTAACTCTATCAGGTCCACAGTACATATCCATAAGCTCTTTCATATAAGGTAGCTTTTCCATAGTTTCTTTCACAGCTTCCTAGTTTAGGAAATTGGACATCAGAAAGTTCACGAAATAATACATGAAATTTCTAACTGGTAGCCACAAGTAAGACATCACTACCTACAATTTTAAGTTCATGTAAAGACAAAAGGCAAAAGACAGGATATAGTTTTGACCCAATAGTACACAGAAACTGATTTTGTGATTGAAACAGTCATATTTGATATAAGGAACTAGAATGATGATATGCTGTTTGAACAACAAAAATACAGTGCAGCTAAGGGGCAAAAATTCACAGCTCCAAGAGAATCTAGAAAGAGGAAGAATATGATATCTAGCTTCGCATGGATATAAGTCCCGAAAACATTAAAAAAAAGCTTGCAATAGATGCTACCAACAAGGTGTACACAATATTTCAAAGACAGTGATGATTATCAGGATGTGGTGTGTTCAACAGTTGCTTGAATAAAGAGCATCGAAATATATTCCTCAAGTTTTAAACTAAAAAAGGACTAAGATAAAAACAACACCATATTTTCCCTCTTACCGAGACAATTTAACATGCAGCACAAAGTAGAGATAAATGAACTTACAAAAAGCCAAATGATAAAGGTGCATTAATTATAAGTCAAGTCATCAACAAGTCATTTGTACTAAGGTCCAGGCAATGTTATAAACTACAAAAGATAATCAAGCATCTATAGTCTTCGCCACTAATAGTCAATTGGAAAAGAATGCAGCTTCTGCAATATCTGAAAAGCTAACAAAATTCAATAAGGCATCAAAGCTGCTAACATATCATGCCTTGGGAGCGGTTTACACTCTTCAACTCTATAATAATTCGTACAGGGATTAAAAAAACAATTTTCGTTTCTAATAGAAGTTGAAACAAAAGAACAAGCACTTCAACAAACCATTTGAGAATTCTACTTGTATATTGGTTCCAAAACAGTTTAGGTATACCATGTCGGAACTCATTGCCTTGATATGAAAAATAGATATCAAATTATATGCTGCAAAGCAGAAATTGGAAGAGGAACTATGTAAAACCATAACTACAAAATTCAAACTCTTTTAACAACTAATTGAAGTCAACTTTAGAGATTTTTTTAAAATAATAATTTGAATTAATCACAAATTTATGCATTCACTTCCAATTTTGTATATCTGCTCAAGGCTCACCATTGAAGTTAGATCAGTTTGTCACTACTCCTTTGAACTTTGGTACTCTGTGTGATCTTAGCCAGCAATCATCACTTTATATAAGTCCATTTCACCCATTGTCCTACGTTGCATTAGATTCTTGAGATTCTGACTCTACGTTTTTTTTATTTCTACAAATATTGATCTCGACAGCTATTATTTGAAATTTTGAAGATAAATTGGTCTGCACATAATTTTGACGAACAATATGAGTCTTGTTGACATCTTTAATTTCTTATCCTAGGAGCAAATTGTAAAGCAAAGACAAAACAGTATAGAGCTTAATGCTTAAAGCAGCTTATATAGAAGAATGTGCCCATATTTTTCATCAGATCAGTGAAGCCTATTATATTCCAATCAGATTCCAAGTTGTATCAACACATGTATGCATACAGGTAATGCCTTGGAGATAAAAAACCAAAAAAGCTACCATAATGTCTGGATCAAAACTATCTGAAAATGGAACAACCACTCAACAGGTGCAGCTGGCGTCTAAGTCTTGCACTAGCAGGCAGATGGTGGTCAGATTTGGCTCAATGAACTTAAAATTTTTGTTGTGTGTGTAGAGATGTACAAAAATAAAAGTTGCATGGATCAATTCCACCCTGTAAGTTATATATCGGGAATGACCACCTTCCGCGGAGGACCATCAACTACTTTTCATAATGTAGAAGGTCTAGAACTTATCAACAAGAATAGACTTCTCTATCTAAAACAAGCCAACAGCACAACAAATCACCTCCCATTCTTCTTGGCTCTGTATCCCTTCATATGCCATCAAGAATGGCTTAGCTTTCTCCAGTGCTTCAAGAAGGGCCATTGGAGGCTTCTCATCAATATCCGGATTATCAAAATCGACCAAGTATTCTGGTTCATATTCGATCTGCACAAACAAAAAGATCAAGCTAGAGCAAGATAAAAGAGAAGGCAACTTGCACAATACAACAAAGGTAGCCTGACAAACCATGTTGTTAGTATGTAGAGCATCCAAATATGCGTCCTCAAATGGAGAAGGCAGAGCTCTCCAGCTCATCTCATCGAACGCTTCAGACAACTCTTTCATCTTCTCTTCTCCAAGCATCTTCTTCAGCTTCTCCCCGTCAGCATTGTCTCCGAGGTAAATGCCAATATCTTCATCAGCTTCCCCCGCTCCTCGTCCCCTAAATCTCCCACCTCTCCCTCTTCCTCGCATCATTGCTCTCCCTCCTCTTCCCCTACCAGGGCCCCTCCCACCGCCGGGGCCACCGCGAGACAGGACCTCCACCGCCTTCCTCACAGCCTCCTCCCGTCCCATTCGAGGCTGGCTCGATGTCTGATCAGATGTTCCCAGTCCCGACCTTGGAGCCGCTCGTGGCCGGAGATGCCGGTTCTCCTCGCGCGTCCTGGAGTCGGGTTCAGCCGATCGGGTGGGCTTGCCCCTTCCGGCACCGGAGAGTCCAGAGGACAGGCTTCGAGGAATTGAGTCGACTTCATCCGCATCGGCGAACTCAGGCTTCTCTACCGGAGATGCGGAGACATCCTCCCGCTTGAAAAATATGGACTTTTTAAGTAGCATATCAGAAGAGGTTTCGGAGGAATCCGGCGGAGACGGCGCTAAGCGACCGCGGCCCCGGCCGACGGCGGGTTTCTCGGAAGAGATCCAAGACGAGAAGGAGGGAAGGACGGGAGAGGAGGAGAGCACGGGCTGTCCCCTCCCGCGGCCGACGCCGGGAGGGGCGAAAAGGTCATCGTCATCACCGGCGTTGGAATCGAGTTTGTCCGGGACTCGGGATGGGGTCCCAGAACCCCTGCCTCTTCCTCTTCCACCGCCTCCACCAGATAAGGTGGAGTAGGAGGCCACCGCAGCGGAGGCGGGGGCGGTTATGGGCCGGCTGGAGACTGCGGCTAGCTTCCCGAAGCCCCGCATGGTGTTCGATGGATTGTCGATAGTGAGATAGCACGAGAGGGAGAGAGAGAGAGAGAGAGAGAGAGAGGATTTTGGTTGACAGGGCTACGTGGGCTTTAGTAGAATTAGGCCTAATCCTGACCTAATTTTCTAGATAGTTTATGGGCTTCTATAGGGATATGGGCCAATTCATATATATAGAGAGAATTATGTGTATATATATACAAGAGAGAGCGAAACAAAAGATTCCACGTCGGGTCAAATCCGATTAGCCAAAATCTAAAATTTACTGGGTTAGGATTAGAAAAATTTAGGGTTTGGGTGAAACAATTTGGTCTGGAGAAATAGTGATGTAATACTTGCTCACCTTTATACTTTTAGAGTATAATTAATGAGACATGTACACGCAATATCTTAGATATACATGTCTTATAGTTAAAAGGGCACTTAGTTCGGTCATTATAATGAAACATAGTAGGTTAATTAGAGCTCGAAGAATCATTAGTGCAAATTCTATCCTCTTTTATTTAAAAATTTTTATACCTTTGCTTGTTATGAATTAGTGTTTATTGTATGAATATAGGTTTGACAGATTAAGAAAAAATAAAAAACATCTCCGATCAGTAAGGTGTTGAAGATTGTTGAACTTAAACGATCGGTGGAAGGGTAAATGACTCGTTTACCCCTCCTAATGATCATATAAATAATTATATTTAGAGATATTTTAATTAATTTTATAATTAAAATATAATTTTTTTTGAAAAAAAATGTTTGTCCCTTCTAACTATCACATAATAACTATTTTTTAGAAAAATCTAAAAATCCTATAAATACCCTTCAAAACCCTCATTTTTCGTAGTACCTTTAGTTAAATACTCATTGAACTTTAAATGCACTTAAGCTCTCTTTTTGATCTCATCTTAAGTGAAAGTCATCACTTCACCGTTAAAAATTATTTTAAAAATCTAATTATGACAACTTAAGAAAGCAATACATTAACATCGATGTCAATATAGAAGATATTGATATGACCACTGATAGGGATGATTTTATCTCCTACCAGATCATTTGTCACAAAGGCCAACACCTAGGTAGAGCTCTATGTCACTCGCCCCAAAATGGCACCATGGTGCATCCTGGTGATCGACAATAACTGTCTCACCTTATCAAGATCAGAGACCAAAATAATTAGGTGGTTAACTAGATCCTATCTTGAGCCAACTCATAGGGAGGTCTAGTGATCAGGTATAAGAGGAACTTCTTAGCTCATATTGAAATGAGGGGACTCGGGTTCACTCTCACTCAACCATATAGTTTATATCGCTGGCTTCTCACGTCCATCAACTTAAACATCGGAGGGGTCATATCAGGCAACCCCGGTATTGGCCTGTTATGTAGGACCGTTGAACAACCAAGGATATACAATCGACCAAACCCTCAAAGGAAGAACCAAGTGGCTCGAAGGATTCCGATCCGCCTTCCCAATCACCCTGAGCCAGGTCCTCACCAATGAAATGACTTCTAAGTCGGACCAACACCACTATCTCCCCTCGCCATATCTCCTACATCAACCAGGAAGAGAGATAGGGTAAGCCTACACCCTTAGTAGTGGACTAACCATGTCGACTCATCAATCGATGGTACACATGGCATCATCATTTTGGTGCTAGAAGGAGGATTGAGTGTCACAGGTGCACCATTTTGCCACCCTTCCTAGTGAATGCCAAGGTGAA
Source organism: Ensete glaucum (assembly GCA_021527575.1). Classification (NCBI taxonomy): domain Eukaryota; kingdom Viridiplantae; phylum Streptophyta; class Magnoliopsida; order Zingiberales; family Musaceae; genus Ensete; species Ensete glaucum. The sequence continues at coordinate 50,035,226 of CM038551.1, forward strand.
AGGAGCCCCTTCTCCCTTTCTAGAAGAGTAGAGGCGAGCCCCAAGCGTACCTCGGCAAAGGCACTCCTTGGGCCTTAGTGCCAGGGGGCTGGCATTAGTGGCTTTGTACTCTTGTCACACCTATGCCAATGTCGTCCCTTGACCCCCTCAAGCCAACACTTAGTCTCCCATGTTTATAGGAAAATCAGAGTTAGGCCCTCAATGACCTCATAAGGGGCACCTCGATGATAACTAGGACTTAGGAACCCTTGCCCCATGAAATAACAAAAAAAAAGGATTTTGAGCATTCCCCCACTTAAGAATCATACAAAAGGCTAACCAAAGATTTTTTTTCATTAACAAGAGTAGATGTCATCACAAGGAGGAGGCTACAAAAACGGAGCTAACTAAAAACACAAAGGAGGGTCAGTAGGACCCAATTGCATTAAACCGGAGGAGGCAGTGGCAAAGGGGATGTTGGACGATCATCAAAGGGAACCTCCGTAGGAGGCACTTCTGCATCCAAGGGAAGCTCCGTGTATGGATCCTCATCGACATTGAGCTCAGAGTATCAGAGTACCTTGCCTTAAAGTGACCGATGGGGATCTAGTACCCGAACTCATATGCAACCTAGCTAGAACACTGGAGGCCACAGTGAAACCCCTCAGATTTCTTGTAGGAGGCCACAACCCTCCTCTCTCACTCAATAGCGTGGCTCTTTTCCTCCCAAGCCCTTCTCATCTCCTTAGTAGCCAGGCGGGTAGTCAATAGCTTATCAGAGTCATTGATAGCTGCTCCTTTAGCTATCTACTTTCTTCGATGGCCTTTTCTAGCTATTAGTGAGCATCTTTCAACTTGCAACTAAGGGCCTCGTTCTATTGCTCCCCCTCCGCTATGCATTCAATAGCCATGTCCTCCATCATAGCCACCTTATCTGCCTGTGTCTTAGCTTCTTTGGCATGACAAAGGGCTAGACTCAGTTCTAGGGCCAGCTTTAAGGCATGGGATTCTACCTCCATGAGATGCAGCTTCACCTCATAAGCTTGAAGTCAGGCTTGAGCTAGTTGTAAAGATAGCTCAGTGGCCCAAGCCTCCTCCTCCTTCCTCTCCCTCTCAAGCCACCCCGCTTGGGGCCGTAGGATGGAGTTAGCCTGAGAGAGTTGGCTAATTAGTACTCTTGCATCCCATAGACGGTCTTCATCAAGTAATGGTGGTGCTGCATAAGGGTAGAACCAAGAAGGTTAAAGAGGAAGACCAGAGAAGATAATTAATATACTCAAGGGGCCTTACCAAGACTTCATTGCGGGAGTAGAGATGAGCCAATACATTTGGTAGATAATGGTACACCAGATCCATAAGGACAAGGTTGAAGGACCCCCGGGAGTAGGTTGTCGTCGCCCCGACCTCCCCCCACAACCGTTGGTCCTCAGCCAACCCCTCGCAATGTGGCTTTAATGGGGGTTCTGGGGACAGAGCCTCATGACCAAGTGCAATAGCAATATATGGACTAAGGAGAAGGAGCTCTAGTCTGTCGACGCATCGATAGATGAAGAGGAGGGATGGCCATCAGCCCCTTGGGGGCGCCTTCCCCTTGGGGAGCAAAGATCTCTTCAACTGCCTCCACTCATGGTGGCATTACTACAAGTGGACCCAAGGATGGGTCCGAAAAAGTTATAGGTGGAACCTCCCCCATCAAAGATAATGGCGAGTTAGGGCCCTCTTCAATTAGTGACTCCACATGGGGAGTCACAGCCACAACCGATGGAGAAGGGGATCTGAGTGGTGATGTTGGTTGCCCGGAGGCAGCAGCCTCTATAGATGGCTCTGTGGCCGGACTATACAAGGGCCTCGGAGAGGTGATAGTAATAGGGTGAGGACCCACTATCAGGGACCCTATAGGAGAGACATGGGGTGGCCCCTGAGAGGCCTCCACCCCCATGGGCAATCTCAACCTAGGAGCTAGGGTTAGTTTTGCAGCTGTGGGTGGCAACCCCACCATAGGTAATGGCTTTGGGGGTCCAACAGGGACCCCTTAATGCCTTTTGCAAGAGTGTAGACCCACCTCACTTCCAGAGGACTCCGAAGAGGTTAAAACCATTGCCAAGGGTTGTGGATCTCCCTCGAACAAGCAACGCCAACTATAGAGCCTCTAGAGGCCCCGATGGAAGGGTCGCAAGAGGAGCCTCAGGCCTATGTCGATCGCTCGCCTACCGATAGCCTCTCACTAGGCCTAGAAAGAGGAGCATAAGGGCATCACCTCTACACCTCCAGAAGATTCACACCTGCCAAAGAACCTTATAGTAAAGGTCAAAAACAATTAAGGAAGAACTAACAAAAGAGGAGAAAATGACCTTACCATAAGGGGCTGGAGGGGGAATGACCTCCACTGAATGGGCCTCCTCCTCATATTTCACGGCCCCGAATGAGAAGAACCCTCATATCTTTTCTAGATCTTCAGTCTTGCTCGCGGAAAGGGCAGGAAGCGCATTGTTGACACTGTGCACCACCCATATCACTGGGAAGCCCCACTATTCACTTTTGTTGGTGATGAAGAAGTGGCGGCTCCTCCATCCTTTGCAGTAGGAGGCCACTCCATTTATCTTAAACCTCGCATAGTGTAACATGTAATAATTGCTCGGCCCTAGGCTTAGCCAACGACACAAGTAGAAAAGGTTATGAGATGACTCCACCCCCACAATATTACATGCCTTAAGAAAGACCCTTAGGAAGCACCAAGAATTTGGCACCATATGGGAAGACGAAATATGCCAATATCTCAAACAAGAAGTACTATAAGAGGAAGAGGCAGGCAAAACCTTGCCTCCTTGATGTCCATCGAGAGGCAAAACCCCTCACATAACTAGTGAAAAGAGTGAGCCTTGACCCCAACAATAGATAAAATGAACTCCGACAAAACACAAAAGCAAGTGTGTAACTCCTCCAACTACTGCGAGGTTACCATAGAGTAGCAATCGTGAGCTTCTTTCACCTGCACTAGGTCCCACGAAGCCATAGGAGCCTTAGAAGACTCGCTCCCCGCGGATGAGAGCTCACTTGTACCACCTTTTATGAGGAGATGGTTGACATTTCCACCTTTTTAGCACCTCGTCGATGCAGAGAAATCGAATGAAAGGCAATTGGAAGGTCGTCGCGAAAAAGGATGATCCCATAGGAGAAATTAAAGTCTTATTGGAGGAGGAAGACATCTTAGTTCACACTGAGATGTCTGATGGCCAACCATAAGAACAACAATGGAGGAAGAGGAGTAAGGGAATGCCAAATAAAAGCAACTCCCCAATAGATATTAGTTTGATGTACCGATATACTTAGAAACCACATGAGTAATGATGTCAAAGATCCCATCACATACCCCAACGCAACCACATGAGCACCTGAAATGATGAAGGAAGACTCTGATCCCTAGGTGGATCAGATCCAAGGAAGAGGACCCCGCATAAAGGGGTGTAAACTATCATGATAAAACGACGTATCAAATATCTTGGGTGGGATGCCCCACAATGGCTATAAACCATCCACAGGTGAATCCGACCTTAGGCGGATCTAGTGTCCCACCTTAAAGTGATTGAGCCAAACCTCTGGATAAGTCCAGACCCTTACTTCAATGTGGCTGAGTCCGATCCAAGATGGGCCGAGTCCCCTTCCTCGATGCACTCGACCTCAGCCCCGAGGGTTGCACCTAGCCTTAGCTTACTATTGAATCTCATATTTTGATGATGAAATCAATTGATGGGTTATTGATCTAACAAGATTGTTAGAGTTGATTGATGCAGGATTAACTATGATAAATTACAATCAGAGGATTGGTCAAAGTCAAGTCTAGGCATCGGGCCGGAGTGAGGAAGATGCGGTTGGGAACTCGATTAGAGTACGTTGGGAGCTTGTCGAGGGTATTGGGAGTTTGCCAAGATGGCACAAGGGAGTTTGCCAGAAGAAGATCGAGACTCGCCGAAAGGCTTGCTAGGAGTTGAGAAGGTTTTCAAGTGGATTTGTTGGTCCTGATTGTAATTAACTAATTCATAGTTAGTATTATTCAAGTTTAATCATCACGGTGGAAAGGAGTTGCAAACTAGACTGTTGGTTATAGGTGCCCTGCAAGCCATTCACGTGAGTGATGGCACATGTGATACACTATACGATCTTTTGACTTATGATTAATATTGATATATTCTCACATTATAATATTTGTAGCATATATATTGTAATGTCTTTAGTTCTGTGCAATGAGAATCGGATCGTGATGAGATCACGATAATGAGATCAATTTACCTTTAAACATAGATCTTAAATAATCCCGATCATAGGTTACTCGAGAGGGACATCGAGATAACCGGATAAACCAGTGTACTATATACCCGTCCATATGATGGAGGCGACTAGTCTCATAGCCACTTGTATGGAGATACTAAGGATATCATATAGGTGCTTATTGGAGAATTAGTTCATTGATTGATCCACTTATGAAATGTTGTATGGTTGATAATACCTAATGTCAGATAGTGATTCCATAGTCCTAGTTGTGTATCTGATCCTTTGACTGGAGACACCAATGATGCATTGTATGAGTACTCTTTTCTTTGATCTCAAACTTATAAGTCTGGAAAGTTTCAGATCTTGTACAATTAGTTATCAATATTGGTAGCCAACCTTACGAAGTCAATTGAGTATCAATAGAGGATCATCCACTCTCAGTATCATAAGAGAAATATCCTATATGTGCTTGCTCAAACAAATCCCTACCCAGGGTCATTCGGATTGAGAAAAAAAGAGTTCTCCGACAGAATCCGATTAGAGCAAGACAAACTGATTCCGTATGTGACCTGACAGTACCATATCCAATATACAGTCTCTGGGATATTGGTTAGATGAGGGATTATAGATATACTATAATTATGGACAAATAGGTCCGATGAATTTGATCTCTCCTATACCGTCTGGGGACTATAGCGTAGTGGCCTAGTACGTCCATAGTTGATAAGCCGAGTGAATTATTATGGAGATAATAATTCACTGTATCAAAAGGAGTTCTAATACGAGTGACTCATGGCCAGCTCGGTATCGGGCCTAGAGGGTCACACATATATGGTGGATACTTCAGCGAATAGAGGATTGGATGGAGATTCAATTAGCCCCTATTCTTATTAGATGAGAGCCTATATAGATAGACTCCTTAGTTGAGGCCCAATTAAAGGCCTAAGGAGATTATTGGATAGAGATCCAATAATGTAAGATTAGTGGATAATTGGATGAAGATCCAATACCTACTAAGGTAGAAGTCCTAGGGTTTTTGTGGCTCTCTATAAATAGGAGGGGAGACTCATGGTTGATAGGTTGCAACTTTAGCCACCGCCTCCTATTCTCCTCCCTCCCTCTGCGCAAGAGTTGCGAGATCAGATTGAATGAGTTTTGCTACAGAGATCCATCATGTGGATACCACTAGAGAGGAATCTCGACCTCCTTCATTCTCTCTATTAGGATCTGAAAATATAGGGATATACGATCTCCCTAGATAAAATCAATCTCTCACGCATCGTAGTTTTTCGATTTTTTGTATTTTTCTTGTGACCCCAATCTTTTTCACGACGATTTGATCTGTATGAGAAACTAGTTTTTTGTTTAGATTTCTACTACACATATGACGCACCCACTGAGGTTTCCCAACAGTGGTATCAGAGTGAGGGTTTTTGTGTGAAAGATTAATTTTAAACTGCGTGTGATGAGATTGAATCACATAGAATCGTTCTATGCGTTCTTGTTGCATTTTTGCAATAAACTCAGTGAGGACAGGGCGCAGTCGGCCATGGCTAAGCTATCTACAAGGGTGGTTGGTACGCCCCTACGGGGTTGTCACCACGACCGCCACCGCAAAGGGCAACCAAGCGTGGCCAAGACCGCAAGGCGGCTAGATCTCGCCAACCCTATAGGGGCCACCGTAGGGGCAACACCACTCGTGGGCATAGCCACTTGCAATGCAATGCCGCAAGGGCGATCGACGCAGGATGCCCGTAAGGAGCGGCCCCAGTCGTGCCGCCAGAGGCGATGTCATAGGAGCGATCAGAAGGGCACACCGCACAAGGGTGATGGTGGTGGTGCAGAGGGGGCAAGAGGGGTTAAGGCAATCCTTTTATGAAAAGGATGATCCTGTCCCTCTAAATTCGAGAAATTTCGAGCACTGTCCTCGTATACAAAATTTTCAAAATACACTCAACAATTCTGAAAATTTCGAGGACTATTATCTCTCATCCAGAATTATAAAAATACCATTAATAATTCTAAAAATTTTGAGCATGTCCTAATTTTTAGAAAAATAATTAATTAAATAGTTTAATTAATTAGTATATATCTAGTAATCCTACAAATGATGTGATGTACATATGATGTATGATGTGGATGAATGATCATGAGCCATTTGTTATGATGTGTTTAATTATGATTATTATGATTATGATTATTATTATTATTATTATTATTATTATTATTATTATTGGGGCCTATGAGTCTCTATTTTTCTCATTTATTGTCGGGTATATGTGCTTGTAATTATCTGTAATTACATGGAGAGGCACGATGGGAGCGTGGATGTGACAGCGGGACCCACGATGTCGTGGCAAGAAAACACGACGCATGGTGATGCGACGAGGATCCGATGGAAACGATAATGACGAGATCAATAATCACTGCATGGAGATGCACCGATGCACACATAGATCATATTGTGAGTAATTAGGCCCATTGGCTCGGGCTTAATCATATTAGGTGATGGCTCATGATTATTCGGTGTGGCTTGCATATATGATGTGTTATACACCTACTAGATATATGTATATATATTTGCATGCGATGTATTAAATATGTATATGTATGATATGATATATTAGGAGATCGATACAAAATAAAAAAACCCCTCCTATGTTATGAGACAATAAGATTAACCCATGTGGTCTTCCATCGTTAAATAAAGAAATTGAATCACGACATAGTGTCACGGACAACAATGTAAACAAAGTGTTCGATGAAATGCTTGTGTTAGTCCATGTCCTTCGGTTTAGGTACATATCTTGTACAACAAGAAGCGGACTTGCAGTAGGCTTGGCAGCCCTAGTTTGATTTGCTTTATAGCCAAGTTTGGCTTATAAATACAAGTGTGTCTTATAAGCACTTGTGGGGACTTCGGTCTGTAGTGAACCATTATCCTTTGTGTGCAACCTCTCTGAGTTTGTAATGTCCATGGGTGTAATTTGTATTTTGGCTTTGTAAAGTGTTTTTCTTGAGTAGTTGCTTGTGGATCCCGTGGGAATTGCTTCTGCTTTCTCTTTTGTAAATCTGGGACTTTAGGAGATCTCGGGAGGGCTGACCTTTGTGGACGGACACGCATGGGTGCCGCACGCAAAAATCAGCTAAGCCCGTGACAATGAGGTATCGAGCGAGATAAGCACACGTAAACACTTGCCATACAAATGTGGGGACCTAGCTAGTGTGGAGGACACAGACAACCGCTTGGGGAAATAGACATTGAGATGTAGGGAAAGGAGTCGCTTAGAGGAGCGGGCATCCTGGTTTGGCATTCAAGGAATAGCCAACCCCTTTACGCGAGAGGCACCACGAGGACAAGCAAGCGAAGAAGAATGCGTAGCACACAAAGATTGGGATGATTGAGTTTGAGCTATAGCTCGACGTTGGCAACCAAACTTGACGGTGCTTAAGGCAAAGCAGGGCGCTTGGTGAAAGATGAGACCGTGCAAGGTGGGAGGTGTTGTGTAACGACCGAAAGAGTTATGCAAAGCTCACAGAGGTGAGGGGAATTGCTAACTCGAAGGATTCGAAACTCATGCAAGGGCTTGTAAACGGATGATGGAGTGTTCGTGGCCATCCCAAGGCGTGATTAGAACTCGGTGCCATGGAGCATCAGAACTTTCTCTTCGACATGGAAAGGATATGTCTGTAGGCGGCTGAAATGTGCAACAAGTTCCGTATGTTGCTAGACCTTGAAGGGTGCAGTGGAGACTGTATTGGAGAAGGGTCGCAATCTAGCAAGTACATTTGTGGGGGCAGAACAAAGCTCTAGTTCAGCAAGTTGGAGTAGTCTAAAGGGGATGATGGTCCCCGAAACTTCCAGTGGGAAGTATGTAAAGAGAAAAGTTGCTCCAGCAGGACAGATATCCAGGAGGGATAAGTCCTAGTTCTCTAGTAGGAGAATCATGTGTAACGGATTGCACATATTGAGGAAGAGTTTCTCAAGGTTATATCTCCATAAAGCTCAACGGACCGAGTGAGCGACGAAGAGTTGTCGCATGATCTCGAAGGAGGCAATGCATTGGTGGATGCATTTCGAGATCAAGTGGGGGAGTAATCCAAGGCAACATCATATGAAGGCACACTTAGAGTCAAGGCAAAAATCGAACTCAACAGAAGGCTGACCCGTGGAATGGTGGATATGAGGGCCACTATCAACTCAATGCAAATCGAGGAGCAGAGCGACTTGGGTGGAACTCGGTGAAGTATCGAAGCCGCATGAAGGGAGTCGACATAGAAGATGGAACATGGAGCGGAGGCACGGAGCTTTCCTTGGACAGAGGTCAAGGGCATGAACTCTTGTAGAGCCAAGAGTGGGATCATGTCGTTCCATGAGTTCTTCATTCTGATGGGACAGACTTATTTTGCATGGTGCCAAAGATGAAGGGAGCTTCAAGGCACATGCAAGCTACCTAAGAGATGCATTTGATGGAGTAACTAAGGTGATTCAACTTGCGGAGGCAAAGTTAGGATCATGAGACCTTAGTATAGGGCAAGAGGACACAGAGGCGGTACTCTTGAAGAATATGCCAGTGTTGTCGTTCGAGTTGTCGAACATGAGGTGCATAACAAGATTGTGTTGGTAGGGGATAGAGGCTCAAGATCCGCATAATGGTGCACCAACTCTAGCGAAGTCGAGGACTTGAGAGCTACTAGGTGACGAACTATCCTAGAGCTATGCTTCGTCTGTGTAACCTAGGAGGAGGGGGGAGGACGAAGGAGAATTGCTAAGGGAGCGAACTAAAAATTGGAGATGGCGGAGGCCCTACGATGTATTGGCAGATGCCACACGTGGAGAAGTCGTAGTCCGAGTTCATCACATGAGAATCAGATGCCATGGAGATGTCACCAGGAGGCGACATGGTGCAGCGGATCGTGGTGGAATAGTTCATGGCAATGCAATACAGGCAATCTTGTCCCGTGAGGGACAAAATCATACGAAGGTATGATCAGGAGTTACTGGGAGCTCCACTTTGGTGTACAACATAACAAGAAGAAGGGCTATGGATTCAAGGAGTGAATGTCATAGTACCGCAGAGGCGGGTCTTTGTGTATGCATCAAAGCTTGCATTGGATGAAAGCCTTAGTCATCAAGAAGGGCTGTGGATTCAAGGAGTGAATGCCACAGTACCGCAGAGGCAAGTCTTTCGTATGTATGCATCGAAGCTTGCATCAGATGAAAGCCTTGGTCGTTAGCATATGGGGGCTGTGTACCACCGAGAGAGTAGTCAGATTGCAAGTACTAGTGAGTCCCATGGAGGGGACTAGATTAACCGGAGCAGTTGGAGAGTTGGACTGCTTCAGTGATCACATTCGCTTAAGGGAGCCCGGCAAGTCAGAGGACAAGGCCGAGTAAGCGAACGTTGCTATCAAGGAAGCTAAGGAGAACAGAATCGACGTGAGCCCTACAACAAGATGGCGGAGGCCATGCATGAGAGTTGCAGTCTGTCTCTCCATCGACTAAGGAGAATTGCTAGGAGGACACAGTGGTGTCGAAGCAAGTGGTTGAAAGGGGCGAGAAAATGACGACGAGTCCAACGGGGCTCAACTACCCAAAAGAAAAGCGTCGGTTAGAGAGGAGGTGGACTCGGAGGAGCTCCACAATGCCACAGAGGCAGATCTACTGATCGCGAAGGAAGGGATGAAGATGCAAGATAACGGATAGTAGTGCTATGGGCTTGACAGCGCCATGGTACTGTAGATGTGGGACTTCCGTGAAGTCATCGATCCCTTGCTCTCATGAAGGGACAACATTGGTCGTAAAAGGGGCCAAGGAGGTGGAGAATGCAAAGGCAAACTCCAAGTACCAAGACGAGGCAGAAGGGCAGAGGCCAAGAAACTTCATAAGACTGATGTCGATGGGCTTCTCATCCAGATAGCCAAAATTAAGGGACTTCGGGTTGATGCAGGAGTGCTCGACCAAGGAACGAAGTAGGCAGTACATGGTACTGTACCTTTCTACTCAAGAGGAGTAGGCGACAAAGGTGATGGAGAAGATGGTATAAGCCCGGCAAGTCAGAGGACAAGGCCGAGTAAGCGAACGTTACTACCAAGGAAGCTAAGGAGAATAGAATCGGCGCGAGCCCTGCAACAAGATGGTGGAGGCCATGCATGAGAGTTACAGTTTGTCTCTCCATCGACCAAGGAGAACTGCTAGGAGGACACAGTGGTGTCAAAGTAGGTGGTCGAAAGGGGCGAAGAAGTGACGACGAGTCCAATGGGGCTCAGCTACCCAAAAGAAAAGCATCGGTTAGAGAGGAGGTGGACTCAGAGGAGTTCTACAGTGCCACAGAGGCAAATCTACCGATCGCGAAGGAAGGGATGAAGATACAAGGTAACGGATAGTAGTGCTATGGGCTTGGCAGTGCCATGGTACCGCAGATGTGGGACTTCCGTGACGTCATCGATCCCTTGCTCTCATGAAGGGACAACATTGGTCGTAAAAGGGGCCAAGGAGGTGGAGAATGCAGAAGCAAACTCTAAGTACCAAGACGAGGCAGAAGGGCAGAGGCCAAGAAACTTCATAAGACCGATGTCGATGGGCTTCTCATCCAGATAGCCGAAATTAAGGGACTTCGGGTTGATGCAGGAGTGCTCGACCAAGGAACGAAATAGCCAGTACATGGTACTGTACCTTTCTACTCAAGAGGAGTAGGCGACAAAGGTGATGGAGAAGACGGTATAATCCCAAAGGTGACCAGATCTATCAAAGACTTACTCCAAGTTGGGGGACTCCAAGTTGGGGTAAACTTTTTACTCTTTTCGGGCAAAACTTCTTGCATTCCAGAAGTTCAATGGTAGTGGGAAGGCGAATCACAGTAGCTAACACAACGCAAGGAGTGCAACCACTTCAAGTGCTTGAAGTGTGAGCAAAGAGCGCGAATGTTTGTACCTTAATGCATGAAGTACAAACTCGAGGAGGCACAAAATCAAGTAACCTTTGCCAGCGAAATTGAGTAACCTTTGCCTTCTCAACTCGAGAGAATGGGCAAAACCGAGTACCCCAATTCTCTTAACTCGAGGAGGTCAGCGAAGCCAAGTAACCTTACCTTCTCAACTATGAAGAGAATGGGTGAAGTCAAGTATCCCGTTCTCTTACTTATCCAAGGGAGCTCAGACAAGTTCGGTGACCATTCAAAGAAAGCTTATGGAAGACAATGGTTGTCAAATCCTCACCGTTGGTGATCGGTGCTATTGAGAGTAGTTTTTCCACTTCATTTCCCAATTGACTAAGAGGGAGTGATGCGAACATACTTGGAAGTGACAACTAACTGAAAGAAGGTTCAATGGGCAAATATTATGGAGAAAGGACCATAAAACTTCAAAGTCATGAGGCGATGCTCGTTAAAGCTCCAACAAGCATCTACTCAAGCAATATGAGTATATTGCGATCGCACATAATAAGGTAGGTCTTTTCCTTCATCGAGGGATCCACGAGAACCAACAAGGATCGACAACTCAGCCAACCCCACACCGATTCATCATTGGTAAGTTAAAGCGATGGCGGATTAGAGTTCGACTACTTAACAACAATGGGAGAGCGGCTAGGAGCCAAAGGCGTGTTGCAGCCAAAGCAGAAGATTAAAGATTCAGCAGAATGTGAGGAGATGCAGCGTCTACAGTGGTTTCGACGAGGACGTCGAAGGAATAAGTGGGGGAGAATGTCACGGACAACAATGTAAACAAGGTGTTTGATGAAATGCTTGTGTTAGTCCGTGTCCTTCGGTTTAGGTACATATCTTGTATAACAAGAAGCGGACTTGCAGTACGCTTGGCAGCCCTAGTTTAATTTACTTTATGGCCAAGTTTGGCTTGTAAATACAAGTGTGTCTTATAAGCACTTGTGGGGACTTCGGTCTGTAGTGGACCATTATCCTTTGTGTGCAACCTCTCTGAGTTTGTAATGTCCATGGGTGTAATTTGTATTTTGGCTTTGCAAAGTGTTTTTCTTGAGCAATTGCTTGTGGATCCCGTGGGAATTGCTTCTTCTGGCCCGTTTTTTCTTTTTGTAAATCTGTGGGACTTTAGGAGATCTCGCGGAGGGCTGACCTTTGCGAACGGACACGCATGGGTGCCGCACGGCTTAGGCAAAATTAGCTAAGCCCGTGACAATAGGTTGAGTTGGTCGAGTTACTCGAGGCTCACCTATCTACGTGACTGAGTTCCTACCTACAATATATAGATGTCATTGGTGACCTGAGGACATGGTATGACTTGGTCAAGCAGTCGAGAAGATATCCATCAAATTATACTCATCTTGTAATGATGGTGATGACTTAACTGAACTTCATGTTTGGTCAAGTAGTTGAGACCATGATGATTCAGAGGTCGAACCTGACGGGAATCATAAGGAGTTATGATTGGCAAGAGTTGCCTACCTTTTGGGCTTAGTGTAATTGGTTGAGTCCCTCGAGGTTGCATTAAGATGCTGATTGGATCTTGATCCCTACTAGGAGTCTGTCGAAGACGTTTGTCTCATGTGTCGAGGGTTGTCGCATGATTTGCTAGGAAAATAGTGGGAATACATTAAGATAGAATTCTATATCTTAATTAGTATTTTATGCAAAGTCTGCATGTTACTTATTTACTCTATATCTTGTTTATCGCTTGTAAAACCCCTATGTGGCATACTTGATGCCAACCGCCTCATTGGTCCAAAGGCTTCACAATTTGAGAATTGTTCTCATGAAAGAGAAAATTGTATATGTTCTTAACATGATTATTTCCATGCCGGAGGAAAGGACAAGTGAGGATGAGATCGCTCGCTTTGTGAAATATAAATATAGTCCTAGAGGATAACCTATGTGTTGATCTTATACTTCAGTCCCTACCAGATTCTTTTTCACAGTTCATTATTGACTTTAATATAAATAAGTTTGAGGTGACTTTGCTTGAGCTCCTCAATATGTTGAGGGAAGTTGAGAATACTATCAAGAAAGAGAAATCAATTCTCTATATTGGTGAGACCAATAGGAGAAGGAAGGCTAGTAAGACCCTTAAGAAGGGCAAGGGAAAATAAAGATCAGGTAAGGCAAAAGTTGCTAAGAAAAACCCGGCAAAGGACAAAGAACAGTGATTCAACTACAGCCAAAAGGGGCATTGGAAGAGGAACTGTAAGGACTACCTTACAGATAAAGCAAAATAGAAGCTTGGAGAAACTTCAGATATATTCATTATTAGTCTTCACTTGTCAAATTTTTATGATAACACATGGGTATTGGATACTGAAAGTGCTTATCATATTTGTAATTCGTTGCAGGTTCTAGCAAGACTTAGGAGATTGGCTAGAGGCAAGATGGACATCAAGATGGGCAATAGAGCAAGAGTTGCTACAGTTGCTATTAGGGAGGTCACCCTACATCTACCTGGTGGAGCTATTATTGTATTAGATGTATGCTATTTTGTTCACTCTATTATCAAAAATATTATTTCCATCTCTTATTTGACAATTAGTGGATATAAATTAGTTTTTGAGAATAATAGTTATTCAATAATTATGGATGATGAGATTATCACTAGAGGGATATTGATAAATGACTTATATGTGTTAGACACTTCTTCACATATCATGAATATAAATGTCTAAGAGGAAAATAGATGGGGTGAGTAATGTATACGTATGACATTGTAGACTAGGTCATATACATGAGGGAATGATTCAAAAGTTGCTGAAAGATGGATACTTAAATTCATTTGACTATGAGTCATATGCAACTTGTGAACCTTACCTTCGTGGGAAGATGACCAACTCTCCTTTTAGTGGATCCGGAGAGAGAGCCACTGAGTTATTGGAACTCATACATAGTGATGTATATAGTCCCATGTCGACTAAGGCTATAGGTGGGTACTCATACTTCATTATATTCACTGATGAGTGCTCTAGATATGGACATATGTACTTAATAAAGTACAAATCTGAGGCCTTTGAGAAATTCAGAGAACATAAGAATGAAGTCGAGAACCAGATTGGAAAAAGTATTAAGACTATTCGATCATATCGAGGAGGAGAGTACTTGAGTACAAAGTTCACCCATTTCCTTAGGGACAATGAGATTCTATCCCAGTAGACACCTCCTTATACACCTCAATTCAATGGTGTATCAAAATGGAGGAATCACACGCTGTTAGATATGGTACGATCCATGATGAGTTTCGCTGACCTACTCATCACGTTATGGGGATACGCTCTAGAGACCGTAACTTACCTCATGAATATAGTTCCATTAAAGTCGGTAGAGTCTACACTATATAAGATATGGAAAGGAAAAAAACCTGATCTTAAGGTGGTTTAGATTTGGGGTTATCCTACTCACATTAGAAGACACAACCCCGATAAGTTGGAATCAAGGATGGAATAGTGCACGTTCGTGGGATATCTTAAGGAGACTTTGAGGTATTATTTCTATTATCCCAAGGACTGAAAAGTCTTTGTTGCCAAAAGAGCTGTGTTTATTGAGAAGTAACATATTCTTGGTGGAAATAGTGGGAGTGAGATAGAATTGAATAAGGTTAGAGAACCTAGCTTAAGCACTATTCCAGAGCCCGAGTCTGTTCATGTATCTAACAAACAAATTCCAACTTTGCGTAGGTCTAACAGAGTATCTTAGCCTCTTGAAAGATGTGTGGGATATATCAGTGAAGATAACTCTCAGGATATTGATCCTTAGACCTACAAGGAGGTTATTATGAGTATAGACTTCGGGAAGTGGCAAGAAGCTGTGAATTCTAAGATAGATTCCATGTACTCTAACAAGGTTTGGAACCTTGTGGATGCACCTGAGGGTATCGTACCCATCGATTGCAAGTGAATCTTCAAAAAGAAGATCAGAGTAGATGGAAAGGTCGAGACCCATAAGGCAAGGCTATTAGGTAAAGGATATCGTCAAAGATAAGGAGTTGACCATAACGAAACCTTTTCACCTGTAGCTATGCTTAAGTCCATTAGAATTCTTTTGGCCATTGCAGCATACTATGATTATGAGATCCGGTAGATGGATGTCAAAATAATATTTCTCAAAGGCAACCTCGAGGAGGAGGTGTATATAATACAGCTAAAGGGATTCATATCCAGAGAGGGTCCAGATAAAGTGTGTAGGTTGCTCAAGTCTATTTATGGACTAAAGCAAACTTCATGAATTTGGAATATAAGATTTGATGTGACGATAATATCTTATGACTTTGTTAAGAATGAAGATAAGTCTTGTATGTACAGGAAGGTAAGTGGGAGTGCTAGCACCTTCTTAGTATTATATGTAGATGATATCCTAATCATTGGGAATGATGTAGGAATGCTCTCCACAATGAAGACTTGGCTATCCAGAAACTTCTCCATGAAAGACTTAAGAAAATCATTCTATATTTTGGAGATCTCGGATCCATAGAGATAGATCTAAGAGGATGCTTGACTTGTCCCAGTCTATGTATATAGATTCCACTATCAAAAGGTTTAGCATGGAGAATTCCAAGAGAGGACTCATATCAATGAGACATGAAATATCACTTTCTAGGAGTATGTCCCCAAAGACTCCTAAAGAAAGGGTAGACATGGATAAGATACTTTATGCCTTAGCGATAAGGTTTATCATATATGTTATGCTATGTACAATGCTTGATATAGTACATGCTTTGAGTGTCATGAGCAGATATCAGGCAAATCCAGGTTTAGAACACTGGAAGATAGTAAATAAGGACTAAGGATCTTTTACTAGTATATGGAGGAGGTAGCCTCCAGGCTTAGGGCTACACAGGCTCGACTTTTCAGTCCGACATTGATGATAGCAAGTCAAACTCAGGGTATATTTTTACCTTGAATGGAGGAGCAATAAGCTGGAAGAGTTTTAAACAAGATACTATTACTGACTCAACCATAGAGGCGGAATACATTACTGCAACATAAGCAACAAAAGAAGGGGTATGGATGAAGAACTTCATCAGAGATTTTGGAGTCGTACCAAACAGCGTGGAGCTGATTCCTATATACTGTGACAACGATAGGGCGATATCTCTAGCAAGGGAACCCAGGTCTCATCAGAATTATTCTGTAGAGGTTTCATCTGATTAGAGTAATCATGACTCGAAAAGATATAGCAATGGATAGAGTTCCATTCGAAGATAACATTATAGATCCACTGATGAGTTGACTCAGATTGTATTTGAGCATCACAAGAGTCTGATGGGGATCAGACACATAGGTGATTAGCTTTAGGTCAAGTGGGAGATTGCTGGTTACAGATGCCCTATAAGCCAATCACGTGAGTGATGACACGTGTAACACGCTGTGCGATCTTTTTGCTTATGATTAATATTGATATATTCTTACATTATATTATCTGTAGCATATATATTGTGATGTCCTTGGTTCTATGCAATGTGAATCAAATCATGATGAGATCATGATAATGAGATCGATTCACCTTTAAACACAGATCCTAAATAATCTCGGTCATAGGTTACTCGAGAGGGACATCGAGATAACCGGACAGACCGATGTACTATATACCCATCCATATAATGAAGGCGATTAGTCTCATAGCCACTTGTATGGAGAAACTAAGGATATAGTATAGGTGCTCATTGGAGAATGAGCTTACTGATTGATCAACTTATGGAATGCTATATGATTGATGATACCTAATATCAAATAGCGATTCCATAGTCCTAGTTGTATATTTAGTCCTTTGACTTGAGACACCAAGGATACATTGTATGAGTACTCATTTCTTTGATGCTAGACTTATAGATTCGAAAAGTTTCAGATATGGTATAACTGGTTATCGGGATTGGTAGTCAACCTTACGAAGGCAATTGAGTGTCAATAGAGGATCATTCACTCTCAGTATCATGAGAGGAATATCCTATATGTGCTTGCTCAGACAAATCTCTGGCCAAGGTCATTCAGATTGAGAGAGAAAGAGTTCTCTAGTAGAATTCGATTAGAGTATAATAAACTTATTTCGTATGTAACTTGATAGTACCATGTCCAATATATGGTCTCTGGGATATTAGTTGGATGAGGGATTATAAATATACCGTAACTATGAACAGATAAGTCCGATGGATTTGATTCCCCCTGTACCATCTGGGGACTATGGCATAGTGGCCTAATACGTCAATAGTAGATGAGTCGAGTGAATTATTATAGAGATAATAATTCACTATATCAGAAGGAGTTCTAATAGGAGTGACTCATGGCCAGCTCGGTATCGGGCCTAGAGGGTCACATACATATGGTGGATACTTCAGTGAATAGAGAATTAGATGGAGATCCAATTAGCCCCTATTCTCATTAGATGAGACCCTTTGCAGATGGGTTCCTTGGTTGAGGCCCAATTAGAGGCCTAAGGAGATTATTGGATAGAGATCCAATAATACAAGGTTAGTGGATAATTGGATGAAGATCCAATACCCACTAAGGCAGGAGCCATAGGGTTTTGGTGGCTCTCTATAAATAGGAGGGAAGACTCATGGTGGATAGGCTACAACTTTAGCCACCGCCTTCTATTCTCCTCCTCCCTCTACATAAGAGTTGCGAGATCAGATTGGAGGAGTTTCGCTGTAGAGATTTATCGTATGAATATCGTTAGAGAAGAGTACCCTTGACCTCCTTCATCCTCTCTATCTAGATCTGGAAATACAGTGATATGTGATCACCCTAGGTAAAATCAATCTCTCACGTATCATGATTTTTTGATCTTTATATTTTTCTCGCGACCCCAATCTTTTGCACTATGATTTGATCTACATGGGAAACTAATTTTTTGTTTTGATTTCTACTGCATATGTGATGCTCTCGCCGAGGTTTCCCAAGACGGATATGGATACACGATTAAGCTTTGGCATCGGGCCAAGGTTTGGACGATGTGGTGGGAGCTCACTAGGAGTTCGTTAGGACTTTGCCAAAGGTATCGGGAAGATCGCTAGGAACACGTCGAGAGATCGCTAGAGAAGGACTGTGAGACTCACTGCAGGGAATGCTAAAGGTTGCCAGATTGCGGGAGTAAGGTCATTAAGCTTAGTGGTCATATATGGTTGTAATCCTTCAGTCGTAAAGTTTAAGTCCAAATCGAGTGTGATTTGGAAGGAATCCAAATTAACTCAAAAAGTCAATCGGGTCCACAAAAGGGGATTAATTGAGCTCAGGTTGATCTCAATTGATTGACCAGAGGATTGGTCAATATAAGGTTTAAATCAAAATTTAAAAAATTGGAGGGAACCACTTTTTCGAAAATTCCAGTGGATGAACCATTGGTGAGCGACGGGTGTACCGCTGCTACCCAGGTTTTCGGGTAGCTGACGATGGCTGAACCACCCAGGATGGTGGCTAAATTACCGTACCCTATTTTTAGGATACTTTCGATGGTTGCACCACTGACATCAATTGCACCACCGACGCCGGTGGGTGAACCGCCCGTACCTGAATTTTTCGGATATATTTAAATTTTGGCTCCAAATTCTTAAGCCATTTGGGCCTTTAAATATCCCAATTTTTTTATATTTTAAACAATAATTTTTAAGATTAAATCTCTATGAAAAACTTGTATGAATTATAAGAAAAAGAAAAAGAGAAGAGAGTGAGCTTAGAGTTGAAAAAATTCTCATAAAGAGTCTCCCTTGTAAGCTCATGTTGTAAGGGTTTAGTCTTCACCCAAAGAAGATCAATATTGGATACCTATGTGTCTCAATGAGGAGGACCCGGGGAGTGGACGTAGGTTGCTTGAGGCCGAACTATTATAAATGTAAGTGTGCTTTAATTGCTTTACTTATTATAGTTAATTGCTCTTAATCACTCGCTATTTAGATACGAGCCTCAATCTTTCTACTTCTTTCAAATCGTCTTTAAATCATTTTTATCGAAATATAGAGAAAAGCTTTCGTTCTTCACTCTCTACTTTACGAAAGAAAGTCTTTAAACGAGCACTATTTCTCTTGCACTAATTCGCCCCCCTCCCCTCTTAGTGCCAATTGATCCTAACACTTACATGCTCCCTAACCAAACACTCGGTATAAAGCCCTGAGGGCTACACCTAAGCCGAGCCCATGGGCTCTTTAGCTGTGCACCTTGGTGGGAAGCCTCAAGAGTTGTATATGTTAGGATCAATTGGCACTGGGGGGGGGGGGTGGTTTGAATTAATGCAAGTGTAAATTTTCAGTTTAGATGAAAACTTTTCCATTAAACCAAGATAGAAAATCCAAAGCTTTTTATTCTTAGTAAAATAAGTGAGTGATTAAAAGAAAGTTGCTAAGTTAATAAGCAAACCGGAAAGATAAGTAATGTTTGAAGGAAAGAACTTATCGTGAAAACTTTGCTTTCAAAGAGTTGAGTTAAATCGAAAGCGTCAATACAAAAATATGTACGCAATGAAAGCAATAAACCTATAATAAGCAAAAGTTGAAGAATCCCTTAAGAAGCAACCCGTCACTGCCCTTACTAACAATCTTATGAATGGCAAGGGAGAACAAGTGACCTTACATGAGAAACATAGGAGCGAAGTAATAACGATCTCGACACAGTGCTTGCAAAAACTTGCTAAAATTTCAAGCACCTCCGTTGAATTAAGCTGACTACTTCTAACCAAGCTATACAATCTTCATATATGATCTTGCAGGAGGAACTGCCAGCATATATTCAGCTATATTGCTGTCCATATCCTCAGAGGGCTAAATCTAAAAAGATTGTTTAGGAGATGCAAGAGATACAGATCATTCGACCATGACCTTCCCTAGCAATGACACTTTATCTCCAAAAGCTTTATATCTTTGTCTATAGGGATAAACTCTTCCTGAAGTGCCACATCTAGCTAAACCAGCTACGGCTTCTGAAGCAGCACTCCCAGATCTTGGGCTACTTCCACGACTTCTCTAAGGAGTAGACCATAATGCTCAAAGTCTTCCCTGATGATGACCACTGATCCATGGCCGACAATTGCAAAAAGATTAAGTCCCTCCAGCGATAGTACCGATATGGAATCTGTGACATCAAACCTTACTAGATAGAGATCAAAATTATGAAGGAACAAGAGAAAAGTATCCACACATCCACCATCTACAAGATCCTTATAGTCACGATGCCATCTACATCAATGCTAGCATTACCCGACCGTGACAATTTATTCGTAATTAGAGTAGACATATCAGGAATTAGGATCGGCACCACCCTGTGCAAGATGGTGGACCCCTAATATGCACCAAGGCTCTCCTGATACTTCACACGATGCTTCTGATCTATAAAGGGATACTAATTGCTACTAAATTTGAAGTTTGACATGATACAGGTCAACACGAAGGAATAATAAAAATAGGCTCAATAAAATTGTAGCTCGTATCCACCTCAGACTTAGAATGAGCTCACACCACGAGGGACCTTATCAAAGGGTAGCAATTATTCCAAAAGAAGGCTCGGTTACTATTAAAGAACAACTAACAAGCAGCCTATGCAAGAAAGAAATAGTCACCCGATAAATACTGAAGTAGAAGAAAGTTTGCTATTGAAGATCGAGTTTCTCTTCATCTCTAGCTCTACCAGCAGAAAATTTGAGCTTCAAGGAAGTGGTCCCCCTGCTACTTTGGCCCTTGTAAAATTGGAGATCACATTGGAGATGTGACTTATGAATTAGATAGGTACACTAATTCAAAAATACAATTGATTCTCCAATGATCTTACCGCAAATGGAAGTTTAAAGAAGATGACTCAACCCAGACCTACCCATCAGACATCTCGACTGATAAGGAGGCCCAAGTTCAGCTGATGATTGTATGAGATCATAGGATTGTGACACATCACCGTCCAATCACTACTGTTGATGCTGGATCATAAGAGCAAGATGTGCCTACAATAGGGACCATAAGGGAGCCTCATGAGGAGTTACAGATCAGGACTAAGAGACATAAAGCTCAGTCTTGAGGACAAGGCTGATTTGAAGAGGGCGGGCCTATTAGGATCCTAGCTAAGTAGGGTCCTAGTCAATTAAGTTAAGCCCATAGATTAGGACTTGTTGGCCAACCTAGTTCTAACACTACGTCGCTAAGAGGATATTTGAGTTTATTGTAATAAATCAGCCCAAAACCTAGTAGGATTAGGATTCAACGAAACTAGAGTAGGAGTTGGATATGAGTCAGAGTCAAATGAGTCATGAATGTAATAAACCCTAATCTAGCCACCACCCCATAGTAAAGAAGTGGTTGGCTAGGGTTAGGAAGGAGTCTTATGGGATGAGAGTCTCCTAGCCACCTCCTCTTAAGAGAGGTCGGTTAGGGCAAGTGGGGGAGAGTCCCACTTAGCTTGGACTCTCTCTAGGGTGGAATAAGAATAAAATTAGGAGTTGGAGACCCCTATAGCCACTAGCCACATCATGGTTAGGAGTTGCCTTAGGGTTAGGAGTTGAGGGGAAGAGAAGTCATGGTTTAATAGGAGTCTTGGTTTACTTTGAGTAGAAGTTGATTGAAAGTTGGAGTTTGTTAGAGTAGGAGTCCTATTAAGAGTTAGGGTTTAAAAGCTATATAAATAGCTTGTATTCTCTCCTCTTTTCATCATCAATAGATCAATTATCTTTCAGTCATTATGTAGAAAACCAAGGAGGGAGGAACCCCTATAGAGTTCCATTGAGGCCGATTTCCTATAAAGATCACCCCAAACTTAGAATCCGCAAGGGTTCTATCAGCTAGTCATAGGTGCCCAGCAATCCAATCACGTGAGTAATGATAGTATGATATATTATCTACTCTTTTTTATTATTAATATTATATTTATTTTTCTCACTTTATATTATTATTGGATTAATATATTATGATGTTCTTAAATCTGTATATGAGACTAATTTATCTTTAAACATAAATTCTAAATAATTTTGATCATAGGTTACTCGAGAGGGACATCGAGATAACCGGATAGATCGATATGGTATATACCCATCTATATAATGAAGGCAACCAATCTCATAGCTGCTTGTGTGACGACACTAGAGATATAATGCATGTGCTCCTTAGAGAATGAGTTCACTAATTGGTTTGCTTATGAAATATTGGATGGTTAATGCTATCTAATTGTCAAACAATGATTTCATAGTCTTAATTGTGTGTTTGTTCTTTAGACTTAAAAACCACAAGGATATATTATTTAAGTATTACATTCTTTGATACTGGACTTATAAGTTTGGAAGTTCCATATCTAATATAGCTAATTATTGAGAATGATAATCAATCTTACAAAGGTAATTGAGTATTAATAGATGATCGTTCACTCTTGGTATCATGAGAGGAATATCTTATATGTTCTTACATAGGCAAATATCTAACCAGGGTCATTCATATTGAGAGAGAAAGAGTTTTCCGAGAGAATTCAATTAGAGTGAGACTTAGATGAATTCCGTATAGGGCCTAATAGTATCATGCCCGATATATAGTGTTTGAGGTATTAGATTGATAAGGGACTATAGATACATGATAATTGAGGACATACAAGTTTTATAGATTAGATCCCAGTGTACGGTTTGAGAACTATGGCATAATAACCTAGTACGTCTATAAAAGAGTTTTGAGTCAAAAGGGGTTCTGGTAGGTGAAACTCATGGTCCGCTCAGTATTAGGCTTAAAGGGTCACACATATATGGTACATGTTACAATGAGTAGAGGTTTGGATATGAGATATCCAACGAGCCCCTATTTTATTAAATATCCAATAAGCTCATGCTTTATTGATCCTTTGGGTGAGACACAATAAAAATAAATAGTGATTATTAGATATAGATCGATAATCTAAGAGGCTTGGGTAATTGGATAGAGATTCAATACCTAATAGGGTAGGATTCATTCGGGTGAATTTGATAGAGACCTCTATAAATATGAGAGAAACTAAAAGGTTATAGGCTAGACTCCTTTTGGCAGTCACTTCCTATTCTCCTCCCTCTCTCTCCTCCTCAGCCGATAGTCCTCTTGGTGGTGTAAGAGAACAGTAAGAAGAGACCAGCCCTTCTTGATCACTACTGCCAGGTGGTGTATGAAGACCGTGGATTCGCTCTACAAAAGGAGTGTCATCGCCTTATCTGCTCTATGGATCACTACTATAAAGGAGGACATCTAACCTCATTTATCCATAGACTTGGATCTATAATTTTGAGAATATACGATCTCCCCTATGTCATGGACAAAAATATAAATAGGATGTTTGATGTAATGCTCATATATGTTTGTATCCTTCGACTTTTCTTCATACTTGTACAACATGTAGTAGGTTAGCAGTAGGCTTTATAACCCTAGTTTAATTAGTTTTTGTTGTCATTTTCAACTTGTAAATGAGAGCAGTGTCATCTAGACACTTATGGGGATTTCAATTTGTAATAGACTATGATCCTTTGTGTGCGATCGCTCAGAGCTAGTGAAGTCCATGATTGTAATTTGCATTAGCTATAAAGTATTTTCTAAAATAGTTGCTTGTAGATCCCATATGAAATGATTTCTCTAACCTCTTTTATCTTTTATAGGTCTTAAAGGACCATAAGAGGTTTTGGGGAGGCCAACTTTTACGGATGGACACGCAATGATACTGCACAACTTAGACAACACTAGCTAAGTTTATAAGTTTG
Source organism: Ensete glaucum (assembly GCA_021527575.1). Lineage (NCBI taxonomy): Eukaryota > Viridiplantae > Streptophyta > Magnoliopsida > Zingiberales > Musaceae > Ensete > Ensete glaucum. The sequence goes on from CM038551.1 coordinate 50,059,093, forward strand.
GTATCAGCACAAGAAAAGCACACATAGAAACACTTGGCATACAAATGTGGGAGACCTAGCTGGGCTGCGTGGAGGGCACCCAACATGCATGACCATTTGGGGAAAATGAACATTGAGATGTAGAGAAATGAGTGGCACAGAGGAGCGAACATCCAAGATTGGCATCCAGAGGAATGGCCAACCCTTTGCGCGAGAGGTACCACGAGAACAAGTAAGCCAAGAAGAATGTATAGCACACAAAGATTGGGATAGTTAAGTTCAAGCTATGGCTCGATGTTGGCAACCAAACGTGATGGTGCTTATGGCAAGTAGTGCGCTTGGTAAAAGATGACACAGTCTAAAGCAGGATAGGTTGCACCATGACCAAAAGAGTTGTGAAAGCTCACAGAGGTGAGGGGAATTGCTAATTCAAAGAATTTAGTACTCATGCAAGGGCTTATATGCAAACAATAAAGTATTCGTGGCCATCCCAAAATGATTAAAACTCAGCGTCATGGAGCATTAAAGCTTTCTCTTTGCTATGGAAAGGATATATCCGTAGGAGGCTAAAGTATATAACAAGTTCAGTATGTTACTAGGCCTTGAAGGGTGTAATGAGGGCTGTATTGGTAAAAAGTTATAATCTAGTAAGTGATTTTGCGATGACAGAACAATCCATAATTTATTCAATAAGATGGATTAGTCCAAGGGAATGGTAATCTTCGAAACTTCAAGAGGAAATGATGTGAAGAAGAAAGTTGCTCCAATAGGACAAATATCTAGGAGGGATAATTCTTGGTTCTCCAAAGGCAGAATCATGTGCAGTGGACTATACTTGTTGAGGAGGAGTACCCCAAGATGACATATTCACAAAACTCAACGGACTAAGCAAACGGTGAGAAGTCATCGTATAATCTTATATATGATAATGCATTGTTGGATGCATTACGAGATCAAGTGAGGGGGCGACCTATTACAACATTAAATAAAGGCACACTTAGGACTGATATGAAAATCAAACTCAACAGAGGGCTAACCCATAGAATGGTGGGCTCAAGGGCTAACATTAATTTCATGCAAATCGAGGGGTGGAGCAACTTAGTGGAACTTGGTGAAGTATCCAAGCCATATAAAGGGAGTCGACATAGAAGATAAAATATGGAGCGAATGCATGAAGTTTTCCTTGGACAAATGTTAAGGAAATGAACTCTTGAAAGACAAGAGCGGGATTATGTCGTTCGATGGGTTCTTGCACCTAATCTCATAGAAGCATTGACGGAGGAACTAAGGTGACTCAACTGGCTGAGGCGAAATTAGGATCAGAAGGCCTTAGCACTGAGAAAGAGGACAGAGGCGGGTACTCTTAAAGAATATACCATGTGCTGTGATAGGACTCCAACAGGGTTGAGTCCTAATCTCCCTAGAAGTAGTCAATAAAATCATACTAGATTGTAATAAAGTCACTCCTATCTTATAAAAGAGTATGACTATGGTTTAGATTAGCCCTTAGGGTTTAGTGGCCACCGCCACCACCCCCTTACTTGGTTGGTAGGCTAGCGTTTCCCCCTACTTAGGTCAGCTATAGAGCTAACCTAGTAGCCACCTGTTTCCTCTAAGGCAAGTAGGCTATAAAAGGGGTAAAAAGGTAATTTTAATTAAGCAATCACCCCCTAGGGCTAGGATTTAGAGTCCTATATAAGCATATAGTCTCCACCTCTTTTATTAAGCAATTATCAATTTTATTTCAGCCTTGTATCGAGTCTAGGATGGAGGAACCCCTATAGTGTTCCAAGGGTTGATCCCCCTCAAGGATCAAAATGTATAGAGCTCCTTCTGGGGTTCTATTATCTGGTATTAGAGCAGTGATCTTGCTACCCCTGTAGCCATCATCTATGCCTCCATCTTCCAAATAATTCCCATAATTGCTTTTGACGTGGCTTCCATCCACCGTCGTCTACCCCAACCGCAGATTAAATCAATATGCTGCCTTCCTTTGCATCAACATCAAAAGATCTGGTAAAAACTCCAAGCCCACGCCTCTTATTACTGTTATTCCTCTATCTTATACATGGGAGAAGTTTTTTCAAAATTTTCTTGCTGTAAAATTTTACCATTGCAAACGTTATCATCATTGAGAAGGCGAAACACTGGAGAAATTTTCAATTGATTATTGCTTCTTGGAACTAAACTTTTAATCATCCTTTTTGGCTGAAACTTTTACACAATTTTGTAGATTATCTTAGCTTTCTTCTAAGACTAATCTCATAAAAAACTCCTTCTAGATCTGGACTTATAGCACTATGATTCTTCATTGTGCAGTGCTGAAATTTTACGACAGAGAATCTACCTTCCGTTTATTGGCCTCTTGAAACTGAACTTTTGTTCATCTTTTTTAGCCAAAATTTTTATACAATTCCAAAAATCAACTTGGCTTTGATATGAGATTGATTTATTTAAAAAATTCCTTCTAGAACTGGTTTTCTTGTACAATCTTTCACCAGCACATAGTTCTAAAATTTTTACGATAAAGGATCTACCTTTCATCTTTTGCCCTATTTCCCTACCGTTATGCTGCCAACATTTCACCAAACTTTTTATTGGTATTCCCAACATCTAAACTAAGGTTTCTGCAAAATTTTCTTGAATTATCCTCTAGAAATTATGTCAAGAAGTCATCATTTCTCTGACATAAAATTTGTTCGGCAGGACTGTACATCACCGCACTTTTTTTTTGTCAAATTCTATCGGATTTGAGTGTTATTTTTTGTGGGATTTCAGACTCTCTTTTCATCATTAAAAAACCCTACTATCATTACCAAAAATCCTTCAAAACCCTACCCTAAACTGAAACCAAACAGCCACCTAAATCAGCCCTAACCGCAGCCTACTTCCTTATCGATCCACTTATCTTTTCAGCTAACTTTCCTTACCGATATACCTACCTTTATTGCCATCTATCCCAGATCTAAAATCTATTTTCCTCATCTTCATCTACTACTATCATAGCCCTAAAACCATACCAATTCATAGCCTAAACTCTATAAAATTGTAGCCCCAAATCGCACCTAAAATAGCCCCAAACCGCACTATAAAACCGAAGCCTTTGGTCCACCAATCTTTCAGCCGCCCAATCTCCCAAATCCCTTCAACCGCAACATGAATATTTTGCTACCCAACGGTGCCAATAGTGACCTCTTGCTGCCATCCACCTTGATCACAGCCAGCAGTGATCCTTGCAGCAAAAAGCTACCAGCAATGATCTTTCACTGTAATTTGTTTACATCGCAGCCCGCAACAATCGTTCACTGCCAACTATCTTGATCACGGCCAGCAACAAATTAAATATAATAGTAGTGGTCTCTCACCCTATACCGATATTGCCCTCCTCTGCAATAGCCATGTGCATCGTTACCCCATCTTCCTCCTATTGCAGCTGCACCCTTGCTGTAACCGACGCCACCTGCAGCCACGAAGTTGCACCATAACTGTAGCCAACATTGCTGCTGCCCTCTTCTTCCTCCATTGTTACTACTACCTTCTGACTTAGATCTCTTGGCTGCTATCTTTTGACAAATATCAGCCACCAAAAAATTAGAGCCTCGATGACATTGCAGCGTTAACATTATAGCATCACTGAAGGACCGCAACTGATGTTACTACTGCCATTTTCTTCCTCCACCATTATTGCTACCTTTGGCTACCATCCTCCACTTGGAGACTTCACTACTGTAGCCTCGACATCACTACCATTACTACCTTCAACCTGAAGATTGTAGCTACACTCTTTAATCGATTTGATTTGACAGGTTGGAGATCCTTACATCATGACATCGGTGGACTTATTCGAAGCCAAATTAGAGGCTTTTGAGACGCGTATAAATGTTAAATTATGTATTTTTTTAAGGAGTTTAGATTGGGCCGATCACTGAGCCTAATAAGATCACAACGTGGTGCTAATTTGGATTATAAAAGGAATCTTAGCGAAGAACTAGCAATGATCCGTCAAAACTCCACCATCCAAGAGTACCAAACTAGGTTTGAAAGGTTATCTAATCAAACTTATGATTGGTATGAAAAATAGATATTGAGGACATTTATTAAGGGCTTGAAGCAAGAGATTTAGGAAGAAATTAAAGTGTGATAGCTGTATACACTTAAGGCAGCCATCTCCTTTGCGTGACATCAAGAGGAACGATTGAACTATGAAGCTCGGAAGACTAAAGTTGCTCCTCGACTTGCAGGACCAAAGTTTTTACCTCCTCCTACTATCAGCTGACCCCCTCAGCCACAGAAATTAACAAGAGAAGACCTTCACGACGAATCGATAAAGGGCCTATGTGGCTATTGTGATAAACTATGAAGCCTAGAACACAAATGTAAAAAGGAGACACTGCTAATGATTACACCCACTAAAGAACCTAAACTTGAAGATATGACTCTCGAGTCCAAAGAGGAGACACCACCGCTGACCACCCACATGGTCCTTACCTTAGCCGACTACACCAACTTGCAAAAATTAAAAATCGAAGGGTTTCTCGAGCAGTAGTCTGTCATCATCCTTATCGACGCTGGGAGCACACACAACTTCATGAGCAGTAAGGTTATTGCCCACTTAATGCTCTAAAATGAAGATTACAATGGGTTCAAAGTCAAGGTAGCTAGCGGCTAAATTCTGAAGTGTAACCATGAAATTTTTTAGAAAATGAAAGCAGGTGATTATACGAAGGAGCCTAACTACTACAACCACAACACAACACTTGGAGGGGGTACCAAAAGAAAAATCTAGTGGTTTCCTAATTCAAATTTAAGGGTTTCATGAGATTGAAGATAAGACCCCTCTCCCACATCTTGCTGAAATTTTGGGCGTCTCCACCAAACCGAGCCAATTATCTCCTCTGAAGCTGTCCGACCACCCTATGCTAAATAGACCGAAACTTCTACTAGGTGTTGCTCGGCTAGATTTCTTCCTACAACCTTAGAAGATCGAAGAGAAAAGGATTGTCTAAGAGATGATAGAAACATAAATTGTTTGGCCATGCTTATTTTCTACTGCGACATATCCCTACATCCTTTCCCTGGAGATAAACTACTTCTAAAGTGTTACATCTCGTCGAACTCACCATGGTTGCTGATCTCAGGTGACTTCCACGACTTTTCCCAGGATCGGACCATGATGCTTAAAGACTTTCTCGATGATGACCTCCAATCTATGGCCCAAGATCGTAAAAAAATTGAGCCCCTCCAGTGGCGAAGCATGAACATCATCCCTCTCATTATAAAAAAAGATGCACCACCTTGGTCGAGTGGAACTATAGCCCTCACGACCACAATGTCGTCCACACCAAATTATGGCCAGATGTTTATTATTGGAGCAGACACATCCAGAGTGGAGGCCAACACCATCCTCATATAATATGGTCAACAACACGAAGAAGTGAAAATGAGACCCGAAATATCACTACTCCTACCCACCTCAGACTCAGATCAGGCTCACACTACTAGAGATTTTATCGTAGGACAGTCTTCAATCCAAAAGAAGGCATGACTACTATTATAGAGTAACCACATGACATCCTATGTAAGGAAGAAACTTCCCCCTAGCAAACACCAGAGCAGAAGAAAATTTCTTGAGAAAGATCAAGTCCCCCTTCATCTCCAGCTCCACCAGCATGAAATTCAAGCCTCAAGAAGGTGGTCTCCCTATTTCTTTGGTCATTACAAAATTGGGGATCATATTTGGGCCCTAACCTGGAGATCAGATCCATGCACTAGATCAAAATTATAGTTGATCCTCCAAGTATCCCACCTCAAATGAAAATTTAATGACGACGATTCAGCTCAAGTTCTTCCAACTGACACCCAAGTTAATAAGGAGCTAAAGACCCGGTTCCTTGAGTTCATAGAACTTCAGCCTTAAGGACAAGACTGATTTTAAGAGGGCAGGTTTGATAGGACTCTAGCAAAGTTGAGTCCTAATCTCCCTAGAAGTAGTCAATAAAACCCTACTAGATTGTAATAAAGCCACTCCTATCTTATAAAGGAGTATGACTATGGTTTAGATTAGCCGTTAGGGCTTAGTGTCCGTTGCCCTCCTTATTGGGTAGGTAGGCTAGGGTTTCCCCTTGCTTAGGTTAGCTATAAAGCCAACCTAGCTACCACTTATTCCCTCTAAGGCAGGTAGGCTATAGAAGGGGCAAAAGGATAATTTTAGTTAGGTAAGTACCCCTAGGGCTAGGGTTTGGAGCCATGTAGCCTCTACCTCTTTTTATTAAGCAATTATCAATTTTATTTCAGCCTTGTGCCGAGTTCAGGAGGGAGGAACCCTTACAGTGTTCCAAGGGTTGATCCCCCTCAAGGATCAAAATCTATAGGCTCCTTCTGGGATTCTATCATGCTACTAATTGAGTTGTTATGAAAAAAATTGTGTGTAGCGAAGATTAGGCTAATGGGGGATAGAGACCCAGGATCTATACAATGGTGCATTAATTTCAGTGAAGTTTATGGACTTTAAAAGCTATTAGGTGATAGACTATCCTAGAATGATGTTTCGTTTGGGTGTGACCCGAGAACGGGTGGGCGAAGGTCAATTGCCAAAGGGGTGAACACAATTGAAAGTGGCGTAGGCTCTACAATGTATTGGCAAAGGCCACACGTAGAGAAATCGTAGTATGAGTTCATTCCACGAGAATCTGAATGCAATTAAGATGTCACCAGGAGGTGACATGGTGCAGTGGATTATGGTTGAATAGTTTAAGGCAATACAATACACGCATGACAAGCCCTATGAGGGACTTGATCATGTAGAGGTATAATCATGAGCTTATAGGAGCTCCACTTTGGTGAACAACATGATAGCAATAAGGGCTATAGATTTGAGGAATGAATGCTGTGGTACCGCAGAGGCGGGTCCTCCGTCCGTGTCTCGAATTTTGCATCGACGAAAGCCTTGGTCATCAGCATATGTGACCAAAGGAGAATCTTGAGTGCAAGTACTAGTGAGTCTTGGGAGAGACTTGATCATACAGAGGTATGATCAGAGCGGCTGTAGAGTTAGACTACTCCAGTTCTTATATTCGCTTAAGGGAGCTTGACAAGTCAGAAGATAAAGTCGAGTAAGTGAATATTGCTACCAAGGATGCTAAGGAGAATATAATCAATGCAAGCCCTGAAATAGGATGGCATAAGCCATACATGGGAGTTGTAGTCTATCTTTTCATAGATCAAGAGAACTGATTGGAGAACACAGAAGTGTTAAAGCAGGTGGTCGAAAGGGGCGAGGAAGTGACAACGAGTCCAAAGGGGCTTAGTTACCTAAAAGCTAAGCATCAGTCAGAATGGAGGTGGACTCGGAGGAGTGCCATAATTTTGTAGAGGCAGATCTACTGATTGTGAAGAAGGATGCAAATGTAAGGCATCAAATAGTAGAGATGGGACTTCCATGGTGTCATCAATCCCTTGCTCTCTTGGAGGGAGAGCATTGGTCATGAAAAGGTCCGAGGAGATGAAGAATATAGAGGCATACTTCAAATACCAAGATAAGACTGAAGGCCAGAGACCAGGGAACTTCATAAGACCGATGTAAATAGGCTTCTCATCAAGATAGCCAAAAGTTGAGGACTTTGGGTTGATATAAGAGTACTCGACCAAGGAACCAAGTAGGTAATATGTGGTATTATACCTTTTTTACTTGAAGGAGTAGATACCAAAGATGATAGGGAAGATAGTACAATCCTAGAGGCGACCAAAACTATCAAAGATTTACTCGAAGTTGGGGTGAAATTTTACTCTTTTTTGGCAAAACTTCTTACATTTCGGAAGTTCAATGGTAATGAGAATGTGAATCACAATAGCTAACTCAACACAAGGAGTACAAATACTTTGGGTGCTACAGAAGTATGAGCAAAGAGCGGGCAAAAGCTAGTAACCAACTTGATGCATAAAGTATCACCTTGAGGAAGCTGACAAAGTCAAATAACCTTTGTCTTCTCAACTATTAAGAGAATGGGTGAAAATGAATACCTTAGTTCTCTTATTTATCCAGCATAGTTGCTCTGTATAGGTTCAAAGACTCTTTGAAGAAACCTAATGGAAGATAATAGTTGTCAAATCTTCACCTATAGTGATCGATGCTACTGAGAGTAGATTATCTGCTTCATTTTCTAACATAATACCAATAAAATGTGGAAGTAATGTGAACATACTTGTAAGTGCCAACTAAGTTGAAGAAGAATCAATGAGTAAATTTTGTAAAGGTCTCAAAATCTTCAAAGTCTGTAAGGCGATGTTCGTTAAAACTCCAACAAGCATCCATCCAGTTTAAACGACATGAGACAATTAAGTTACTAATGTATAATAAGGAAGGTCTTTTCTTTCATCAAAAAGATCAGTAGGAATCAACAAGGATTAGCACAACTCAACCGACCCCACAATAGATTCAGTCATTGGCAAGTTAAAGCAACATGATAGATCAAAGTTTGACTATTCAACAACTGTTATGGTTTAATTGACACTAAGAAGGGGGGTGGGGTGGTGGTTAATTAGTGTAAGTGTAAAAATTTTGATATAAGGAAAACTTTTCTTTTAAATACAATCGAGAATCAGAAGCATTTCTTGAATTAGAATATGTAAGTGAATTAAACTTAAGATCAAAAATTTTGATTTAGCTAATAAATGCAAAAATTAAGTAAAGAGAGATATACTCACAGTTTATAGTGGTTCGACCAAAAACTTGGCCTACATCCACTTCCCGAGTCCTCTTCGTCAAGGTGCATCGGAGTCTACTATCGATCTTCTTTGGGTGAAGACTAAACCTTTACAAGCTTTTCAATCTCAACTCACAAGGGAGACCTCTTACAAGAAATACAATACTTGACTTACTCCCTTGCCCCCTTTCTTTTTCTTACATACTTTTAGCATACTTTTTCATAGATTTTTGCCTAATGACTTGTGTGAATATTTGTGCTAAATGCAAGAAAATTTGGGGTATTTATAGACTTCAGTTGGCTTCAGAAGAATGAAGCTAAAATTTAAATATATCAAAAAAATCCGGGTATGGGCAGTACAACCACCGTAAGCTGCCTAGAAAACTGGGCAATAGTGATACAATCGCCAACCTAAGCAGTACAACCATCGGTCTGGGCAGTACGACCATTGCTCACTGGTAATTCAATCACCGGGAATCTCGAAAAAGTGATTCCCTTTACTTTTCCAATTCTAACTTATACCTTCTATTGACTAATTCTCATGACAACCAATTGAACTCGACTTAAGCTCAATCTAAACCTCATAATGGACCCGGTATGCCTCACTTGAGTTAATTTAGATTCCTTCCAAACTTAACTCAAGTTAGACTCAAACCTAATGATGCTAACTATGACTAATTAATTACAATTACATGGACGAGTATACAGTACATTGGTTTATCCGGTTATCTCGATATCCCTCTCGAGTAACCTATAACTAGGATTATTTAGGATATGTATGTAAAGGCGAATCGATATCATTATCATGATCTCATCACGATATGATTTCCATTGTACAAAACCAAGGATATCACAATATATATATGCAATAGATAATATAATATGAGAATATGCCAATAATAATCATAAGCAAAAAGATTACGTATCATGTCACCTATGCCATCACTCACATGATTGGCTTATAGGGCACCTGTAACCAGCAGCTCATTGAAGGAATAAGTGGGGGAGAATGTCACAGGCAAAAATATAAATATGGTGTTTGATATAATGCTCATGTATGTTTGTGTTCTTCGACTTCTGTTCATGCTTTGCATAATAAATAGCGGGTTAGCAGTAGACTTGGCAATCCTAGTTTGGTTGGTTTTCGTGGCCATTTTCGGCTTATAAATGAAATTTGTGTCATGTGGACACATATAGGAATTTTAGTCTATAATAGACCATGTTCCTTTATGTGCAATCGTTTATAGCTAGTGAAGTCTATAATTATAATTTGTATTGGTTATAAAGTATTTACCAAAATGATTGCTTATGGATCCTATATGAAATATTTTCTCTAACCTATTTTCTCTTTTGTAAGTCCTAAGGGACCATAGGAGGTTTGGGGAGGCCAATCTTTGCGGATAGACATGTATGAGGCACACGACTTAGGCAAAACCAGCCATGTTTGTGACACCTAGGTAAAACATCTCACATATGGTATGTAGTTTTTCAACATTTTGATTTTTCATGCACTAATCATTGCACGACAACCAGATATTAATTTCTTAGGAAACTGATTTTGTTTTTATTTTTTGCTGTACATGTGATGTCGTATTTGTAAAAATCTTGGATTTTGATGATGAACTCAATTGATGGATTGTTGATCTAACATGTGTATTAGAGATGATTGATGTAAGATTAACTATGATAGAGAAAGAAAATTACAATAAGATGTGGGCCAAAGTCAAATTCGGGCGTCGGGCCAGGGTTTAGACGATACAGTGGGGACTCACTGAGAGACTTGCCAAAAATTTATGAAGGTATCAGGGTCTTATCGGAAATTTATCAGGAGCTCACCGAAGGTGATCGGGAGCTTGCTAGGAAGGCATTAGGAGTTCATCAAAAGAAGACTAAGGGACTTAGTGGAAGATCATCAAGAGTTGCCAAAAAGCTTGCTAGGAGTTAGGAGGGTCTTATTAGACTTAATGGTCACATCAGTTGTAATTGATTAGTTATAGTTAGTATCGATTAAGGTTTAAGTCCTACCTAAGTTAGATTTGGAAGGAATATATATTAACTCAAGTAAGACAAACTGAGTCTACATTTGGGTTTGGATTATGCTCACATTGAGCTCAATTGGTTGACCTGAAAATGGGTCAACTTAAGGTACAAGTTGGGATTAGAAAAGTAGAGAAAATTACTTTTCCGAGATTCCTAATGGTTGTATCGCCAGTGGATGGAGGTCGTACCACCTAGATCGGTGGTTGTACCACCCAGGTCAGTGATTGTACCCCCGTTGCCTTATTTTCCAAGCAGCTTTCGACGGTAATACTGTTGGCGTCGGTGGTGGCACCGCTTGTACCCGGATTTTGCAGATAAGTTTGAATTATTGGCTCTAAATTTCTGAAGACAGTTGGGGTCTATAAATACCATAAAGTTTCTTACATTTAGCACAATACTTTGGTTAGAAATTATGTGAAAAATAGTATGCTAAAATTATGTAAGAAAAAGCAAAGGGGCAAGGGAGTGAGAAAAAAAGTTGTAATTCTTGTATAGTCTCCCTTGTGAGTTTGTAAGGTTACTCTTCTAAGCTTATGAAAAGGAGAGTGGGAAGTGTAAGGGTTTAGTCTTCACCAAAAAAAAAATTGATAGTGGACATCAGTGGATCTCGAAGAATAGGACTCGGGAAGTGGACGTAGGCTTGGCCGAACCACTATAAATCTGTGAGCTCTCTATTCTTATCTTATTTACTACTTTTAATTGCACTTAACTAGTTTAAAGAAAGATACAAGTATCATTTTATGACTTTCTCTTAAATCATTTGATTATTTATTTCTAACGAAACTCAAGAAGCACTTTTGATTTTTCTTCTTTAAGTTAGCAAGTTTTTCAAATTGAGCACTTTCACTCTTTCGCTGATAACACATGCGCCTCCCTCCCCCTTATTTAGGCATGGCAGCTATAGGAGGGGCAAAATGAAGAATTTAACTTAGAAAGCACCCCCTTAGGGTTAGGGTTTTGAGCCCTATATAAGTTTATAGCCTCCAACTTTTTTCATCAAGTAAGATCAATCGACAATTCAGCCATATGGCTGACTACTAGGAGGGGGGGAACCCTTATAGCATTTCAAGGGTTGATCCCCCTCAAAGATCAAAATCTATAGAGCTCCTTTTAGAGTTCTATCATCTAGTATCAGAGTTGCGTTCCTGCAGCCCCTACTGCCATCTTTGCCACCTCCACCCTTCTAAGCAATTCCCACAATTGCTGTAACATGCACCTCCATCTTCCACCCTAAGCCGCATATCAAATCAATCTACTGCTGCCACCTGCATTTGAAATTAGAGATTTGGTATATTTTCATCACTCATGCCTATTTGCTACTGCTATTCCTTTGTCTTACACATTGGAGAAGTTTTTTCATATTTTCTTTGCTGCAAAATTCTATCGTCACAAATGTTATCATCATTGTGAAGGCGAAACACTACAGAAAAATTTCAACCGATTGTTGCTTCTTGAAATCAAACTATTGATCATTCTTTTTACTTAAAACTTTTACACAAATTCATAGATCATCTTAGCTTTCATCTAAGATTGATATCTAGAAAAGATTCTTTTTGAAACCGGACTTATACTGCCGTAATTCCTTGTCGCGCATTGTTGAAATTTTACAACGAAGAATTTACCTTCCATCTTTTCATCCAATTTCCTACCGTTACATTGTCAAAATTTTGTTGAACTTATATGTTGATATTACCCATTTCTGAACCGAGAATTTATGACAAATTTTTGCATATGTTACTTGGGTTTTCCTCCAGAATTTACATCGAGAATTCAGTGTTTCTACGATACAAATTCTATTCGGCAGGTGATAGAACCCTAGATGGAGCTCTATAAATTTTGATCTTTGAGGGGGATCAACCCTTAGAACGCTATAGGGGTTCCTCCCTCCTAGTAGTCGGCCATATGGCTTAATTATAGATTGATCTTGCCTTTTTTTAAAAGAGGTGGAGGCTACATGCTTATATAGGACTCAAAACCCTAACCCTACGGGGATGATTCCTAAGTGAATTTCTCCTTTTGCCCCTTCTATAGCTACCATGCATAAATAAAGGGGGCAGTGAGCTAAGTGGCTGCACAAGCCACGCCCCTCTGCTAGAAACCCTAGCCGACCAACCAAGTAAGGGGGGTCATGGCTAGGAAGCCTAAGGCCCGAAATTAAACCATAGCCACACTTCTTTATAGGACAGAAGTGACTAAGTGAGGTTTTATTATAATCTCACAGGGTTCTTATTAATTACTTCTATGGTGATTATGACATAACCCTACTAGAGTCATATCAAGCCCGCCCTCTTTGAATCAGCATTGTCCTCAAGGTTGAGGGTCCATGAACTTTGAGAACCGAGTCTTCAGCTCCTATGTGATCATTAATTGAACTTTGGCTTCCTCATCAGCTTGGATGTCAGTTGGATGGATTTGGGCTGAGTCGTCTTGTTTAGATTTCTATTTGAGGTGGGATACCTAGAGGATCAACTGTAATCTTGATCTGGTGCATGGATTTGATCTCCAAGTTAGGGCCCCAATGTGATCCCTAATTTTGCAAGGCCTAAAGAAATAAGGAGACCACTTTCAGGCTTGAATTTTATACTGGTGGAGCTAGAGATGAAGGGGGACTTGATCATTCTCAGGAAATTTTCTTATGCTCTAGTGTTTGTCAGGAGGAAGTTTCTTCCTTACATGGGTTGCCACGTGGTTACTCTGTAATAGTAGTCATGCCTTCTTTTGGAGTGAGGGTTGTTCTCTAATAAAATCTCTAGTGGTGTGAGCCTGATTTGAGTCTGAGGTAGGTAGGAGTGGTGATTTTTCGGGGCTCATTTTCACTTCTTCGTGTTGTTGACCATCTTGCATGAGGATGGTGTTGACCCCCACTCTAGATGTGTCTTCTCCAACAATAAACATCTGGCCATGATTTGGTGTGGATGACATCGTGATCGTAAGGGCTATAGTTCCACTCGGCCAAGGTGGTGTATCTTTTTTTATAATAAGAGAGATGACGTTTATGCTTTGTTGAGTCTGTGAATGATCATTCCTCTTTTCTGATTTCGCCACTGGAGGAGCTCAATTTTCTTGTGATCTTGGGCTATAGATCGGAGGTCATCATCAAGAAAGTCTTTAAGCATCATGGTTCGATCTTAGGGAAAGTCATGGAAGTCACATGAGATTTAGAAGTGGTGTATCAGCAACCATGGTGAGTTCAATGGTATGTAACACTTTAGAAGTAGCTTTTCTCCTAGGAAAAGGATGTAGGGATGTATCATAGCAGGAAATAAGCATAGCCGAACAATCCATGTCTCTATCATCTCTTGGACGACCCTTTTATCTTTGACTTTCTGAGGTTGTAGGAAGTAATCTGGCCGAGTAATAACTAGTAGAAGATTTGGCCTGTTCAGCATAGGAGGGTCGGACAGCTTCAGAGGAGGTAATCGGCTCGGTTTGGTGGAGACACCTAAAATTTCAGCAAGTTATGGGAGAGAGTTCTTATTGTCAATCTCATGAAACCCTTGAATTTGAATTGAGAAACCACTGGATTTTTCTTTTGGTATCCCCTCCAAGTGTTGTGTTGTGATTGTAGTCATTGGGCTCCCTCGTAGAATCACCTGCTTTCCTTTTTTGAAAAATTTCATGGTTAGCTTTGAAAAATTTTAGAAAATATCTCCAATCGTGGACAACCAATCAATGCTAATATTATATCAAAACCATCAAGAGGGAGGAGGAAAGAATTAGCAACTACGTCTTGCTCCTGTAGGATCAGTTTTTGATAGGACTCCAACAGGGTTGAGTCTTAATCATCTTAGTACTAATCAATAAAAACTCTATTAAATTATAATAAAGCCACTTCTATCTTATAAATGAGTATAGTTAGGGTCTAAATTAGCCTTTAGGGCTTAGTAGCCATCACACCCCTTGCTGGGTTGGTTGGCTAGGGTTTCCCCCTGTTTAGGTCAGCTATAGAGCCACTTAGTCGACTCCTGTTCCTATTAAGGCAGGTTGGCTATAGGAGGGGCAAAGGAATAATTCTACTTAGGCAAGCACCCTCTTAGGCTAAGGTTTTAACCATATTTAAAGATGTAGCTGCCCCCCTCTTGAATCAAGCGATTATCAATTTTTATTTCAGCCTTGTGCCAAATCTAGGAGGGAGGAACCCTTACAGCGTTCTAAGGGTTGATCCCTCTCAAGGATCAAAATCTATAGAGCTCCTTCTAGGGCTCTATCATCTGGTATTAGAGCAGTGATCTTGTTGCCTTTGTAGCCATTTCAATCGCCTCCACCTTCCCAAGCAATTCCCACAATTGCTGTGACACGCACCTTCACCTTCCACCCCAGCCGCAGATCAAATCAGTCTGTCGCTGCCCGTGCATTTGATCCGAAAATCTGATATATTTTTTATCATCTACACCTCTTCAATACTGCAAGATTCCTTACTTTACATGTTGAAGATTTTTTCTAAATTTTATCCACTACAAATTTCATTTGTCATAAACGTTATCATTGTTACGAAGGCGGAACACTGCAGAAATTTTTAGCCGTGCTTTTGCCTCTTAAAACCAGCTTATTCTTTCTCCTTTCTAGCCAAAATTTTTATACAATTCTCAAGATCAAATTTTCTTTCATTTGGATTTAATTTCTTGAAAAAACTCCTTCTAGAACTGATTTTCTTGTGTAATCTTTCACCAGCATGATGTTATGAAATTTTTATGATGAAGGATCTACAATTCGTCTTTTGCCCTATTTCCATACTGTTACACTGCCAAAATTTTGCCAGACTTTTTATTGGTACTCTCAACATCTACAAGGGTCTCTACATAATTTCATTAAACTTTCCTCTGAAAATTATGTTAAGAAGTCATCATTTCTCTGACGTAAAATCTGTTCGGCAGGACTGCACATCACATCACTTTTTTTCGTCGAATTCTATTGGATTTGAGTGCTATTTCTTGTGAGATTTTGGACTCTCTTTTCCTTATCACCAAACCCTACCATCCTCACCAATCAAAACCCTACCCTAAATTGAAACCAAACAGCCACCTAAATCAACCCTAAACCGTAGCCTACTCCCATCCAAACCGATTCATCTTCCAACTGGCTACCCCTTTCTCCAAAATTCCCATGCCACTAACCCAATAATAGAAAAAAGATCATAATATTATAGATCTAGAGGCATATACTATGGCATCAGAGGAGGTTATCGATGTAAAACTTGAAGCTTTTGAAAATCACATGGAAAAGAAGATGCGATCCCTTTCGCCGAATTCAACATTTGCCGACTGTTGAGCCCGAGGAAATCACAACATGGAGAAACTTCAGATCGGCGAGATGATCCTCAAGAACATGGCCACATCACCTCTGATCTCAATAATCCATGCATGAAGGTTGACTTTCCTAGATGGGAAGAAGGAGACCTGATCAGGTGGATCTCGCGTGCGAAGCACTATTTTCAGTTCTACCGAACTGCCGACGCCATACGGGTGGAGATTGCTGCCATCCACCTCAAGGGAGATACTATTCAGTGATTTAATTGGTTTGAGCATACCCATGGAGGACTCTCTTAGCAGCGATTCAAGGAAGGACTACTAAACCATTTCGGACCAACCGATTTCAACAACATCGATAGACAATTGGCAAAGATTTATCAAACCTCTACAATACAAGAATACCAAATAAGGCTTGAGCATTTATCTAACCAAATTAAGAATTAGTCTAAGAAATAACTTTTAGGTACTTTTATCGAGGGCCTAAAGCCAAAGATCTGAGGAGAAGTAAAGGCGCGGCAACCGTACACTTTTATGGTGGTGATTTCCTTCGCATGTATCTAGGAAGAACAATTGAACCACGAGGTATGAAGGACAAGGGTCGCTCCTCGATCAGCCAAGCCGAGGCCTACTGCCCCCTCTACTTCCATCCAAGCCCTAGCTCCAAAAAAGTTGACAAGAGACGAGCTTCGCAAACAATCGACCAAGGGGTTGTGTTGGCATTGCTACAAACTGTGGAGCCGCGAACATTGTTGCAAAAGGGCCGGCTCCTCGTGATTGAACCAGCGGAGGATGAGGACAATGAAACATCTAAAGAAGCCCTTGAACCTAAAGAAAAAGTCATGGAGGAAGAGTCCTAACCGGCTGACTACACAGTGCATGCATTGATCGGTTACTCCAACCCGCAGATGATGAAAGTTGGAGGACTTCTAAAATAGCAACCCATCACCATTCTCAATGACACGGGTAGCACTAATAACTTCCTCAATAGTAAGGTTGCTGCATGTTTAGTGCTTCAAATCGAAGGTTGCAATAAGTTCGACGTAAAGGTCACCGACGACCGAATCTTTAATTGCGACCAATGGTGCCCGCGGGTGAAACTACTCCAAGACCAAGAAGTGATAGCTGATTTCTTCCTCCTACCCATCGATGATTATGAAGCCATACTTAGGATCGAATGGCTCACAACACTAGGTGATATCTCCTAATTTTTTTTAAATTAATCATGAAATTTTATTACAAAGGGAGATAGGTCACGTTACGAGGCAAGCGTGGGAGCCAAATTTCCACTATTTCGTTACAACGAATGGAGAAAGTTTTGCACAAAGCACATGGTGGATTCTTGATGCATATTCAGTAGCCATCTACGGGGGAGAACATACAAAACTCTGATCCTAAGCTTGCCCTTTGCCTAAACAAATTCGTGGATGTTTTCTTGGAGCCACGTAGACTGCCCCCTAACTGGTTGCATGACCACCGCATTCCTATTTTGCTAGGCAAACCTCTATCAAATTTACAATCGTACCACTATCCTCACTTATAGAAGGATGAAATCGAGAATATTATTAAAGAGATGCTTAACACTGGGCTGATTCGACCGAGTTGCAGCCCTTACTCCTCATCGGTGTTATTAGTGCGCAAGAAAGATGATGAACTCTTGGATGAATTAAAAGGAGCCCGAGTCTTCACTAAATTGGATCTCCGATCCAAATACCATCAGATTTGGGTATGCATTGAAGATATTTTGAAAATTACATTCTGCACGTATAATGGCCACTACGAGTTTCTAGTAATGCCTTTTGGACTTACGAATGCTCCTTCTACTTTTCAAAGCCTGATGAATGACATCTTCTAGAGTTTTTTACGCAAGTTCGTATTGCATAAAGTGGAGTATCTTGGGCACATTATATCATAGGATGGAGTGGCGGTGGACCCGACAAAGATCAAGGCAATGCAAGGATGGCCGAGACCTATAAACATACAATCACTACACGGTTTTCTTGGACTCACGGGCTATTACTAAAATTTTATGAAAGATTATGGCAAGATCAGTGCCCCGCTCACATCCTTACTGAAGAAAGACTCCTTCTTGTGGTCGGATAGAGCCTCTGTAGCCTTCGAATGACTCAAGGCAGTCATGACAATGACGTCGGTCCTAGCGTTGCCTAATTTCGATCGCACTTTTGTCATTGAGGCCGATGCGTCAGGAGTTGAAATTGGGGCTATTCTTATGCAAGATGGTCAACTCCTAATTTACACTAAGGCTTCCCCCATACTCCATACGAGGTTTTTACAAGAGATACTAATTACTACTAAATTTAAAATATGGTTGGATACAGGTCCATGGCATGAAAGAGGAGTAAAACTAGAAGAATTACAATTCATGCTCATGCCAGATTAGGCTCTCATTATCCTGACCCATACTAGAGGGCAATCACCATTCCAGAAGAAGGATTGGCTATCACTAAAGACTAACCATATGACAGCACATGTAAAGAAGAAATGACCTCCCGATAAACTTCAGAATTGACGAAAAATTGAAGATCGAGTTTTTCTACTCCTCCAGCTTGATCAAGGAAACTCGAGCCTTAATGAATTGGTCTCCCTATTTCTTTGGACGTTAAAAGTTGAGGATCACATTAGGGCCCTAACCTGGAGATCAAATTCATGTATCAAATCAAGATTATAGTTGATCTGCCAAGTATCCTACCTCAAATGGAAATTTAAAGAAGATGACTCAGCCCAAATCCTTCCAACTAACACCCCAGCTGATGAGAAGGCCAAAGTTTAGTTAATGATAGCATGGGAGTTACATGAGGAGTTGAAAATCCAATTTCCAGAGTTTATGGACCCTCATCCTTGAAGACAAGGCTGATCTGAAGAGAGTGAACTTGATAGGACTCCAGCAGGCCTAATCATCTTAGTACTAGTCAATAAAGACCCTATTAGATTGTAATAAGACCACTCCTATCTTATAAAGAAGTATGACTAGGGTCGAGATTAGCCCTTAGGGCTTAGTAGCCGCCACACCTCTTATTAGGTTGGTTGGCTAGGATTTCCCCCTGCTTAGGTTAGCTATAGAGTCACTTAGCCAACTCCTGTTCCTATTAAGGTAGGTTGGCTATAGGAAGGGCAAAGGGGTAATTCTACTTAGGCAAACACCCCCTCAGGCTAGGGTTTTGATCCCTATTTAAAGATGTAGTTGCCCCCCCCTCTTGAATCAAGCAATTATCAATTTTTTTTCAGCCTTGTACCAAATCTAGGAGGCAGGAACCCCTATAATGTTCCAAGGGTTAATCCCCCTCAAGGATCAAAATCTGTAGAGCTCCTTTTGGGGTTCTATCAGTTTTACCCACGGGCACTTCTGGTTGCACTTCAGAATTTGGCCAGTAGCTACCTTGACTTCAAACTTGCTGTAATCTTCTTTTTGGAGTATTAAGTGAGTAGCAACCTTACTGCTCATGAAGTTGTGTGTGCTCCCGATGTCGATGAGGATGATGATAGACTGCTACTCAAGAAACTCTTCAATCTTTAATTTTTGTAGGTTGGTGTAGTCGGCTAAGGTAGGGACCGTGCGGGTGGCTGGTTGTGGTATATCCTTCTCCTTGGGCTCGAGAGTCATATCTTCAAATTTGGGTTCTTCAGTGCGTGCAATTATCAGTATTGTCTCCTTTTTACATTGGTGTTATAGGCTCCACAGTTTATCATAATTCTCACATAGGCCCTTTGCTGATCTGTCACAAAGCTCTTTTATTATTAACTTTTTTTATTGAGGTGACTGGCTGGTGGTAGATGGGGCCAAGGGTTTCTATGCTACTGGTCGTGCGATGGCTTTGATCCTCTGAGCATCTTGGTTCAACTTGTCTTCGTGTAGTCGTGCAAAGGAGATGACTACCTTAAGTGTGTATGATTATCGCACTTTAACTTCTTCCCAAATCTTTGGTTTTAAGCCCTCAATATCTGTTTTCAGACCAATTATAAGTTTGATTAGATAATCTATCAAACTTGGTTTGGTACTCTTGGATGGTGGAGGTTTGATGGATCATCGCTAGTTCTTCATCAAGGTTCTTTTTATAATCTGAATTTGCACTATGTTGTGATCTTAGTGGGCTCAGTGATTGGCCCAATCTAAACTCCTCAAAGAAAGCATGTAGTCTAGCATCCATACGCATCTCAAAAGCCTATAATTTACCTTCAAATAAGCCCATCGATGTCATGATGTAAGGATCTCCAACCTATTAAATAAATCAATTGAAGAGTGCAGATGTAATCTTCAAGTTGAAGGTAACAAATGGCAATAATGTTGGGGCTATGGTGGTGAAGTCTCCAAGTGGAGGATGACAACCAAGGGTAGCAGCAATGGTGAAGGAAGAAGATGGCAGTAGTAACGTTGGCTGCGGTGATACTGCAACATCATTGAGGCTATGATTTTTTTGTAAGATTATGTGGCTCTTTATTAATTGAATAAGATATATTATGGATTATTTGGATTATGATAAAAGATATTAGCTAATATTAAATAAAGTTCATATTATATTGGGATATTTTAGGGGATACCCTTGATGGAAGGAACTCTCCTAATAACTTACTCTAGACCCTCTGCTCTCGCCTATAAATAGATAGGACCTACTACAAACCCAATGCAAGGAAATGCACGAAAAAGTACAGAATGTGAAAAGGGGTGAATATATCAAGAGATTACGGTTATCCTCTTGATCTCCCAAAACCATCAATTAAGGTGGTCTTGTGAAAGGATAGGAAGAGAGGAGAAGGGATCTAGATCTATTCTAGTTCCTCTTGCAGATCGATATTCGGCGTTATTCAGATCCGACTGGTGGTGCTATTAAAGATCTAATTGGTTCTCAATCATATGGCATTAAAAGGTACACATCATAAACAGATCTAGTATTATTTGATTTCAATCCTGGCATAATAGTTTTTTCCGCATAATAGTTTGCATGATTATAGCTTTTTATGCCAATAATTGGTATCAGAGCCTAGGTTTTGAGATAAAAAAATACTAGATCTATTATTTTTATTTACGATGTATTGATCTGAATATCTTATTAATCTGTTTTCCTATCTGTTAATTTTAATTGTTTGCTTGCGAACGATTCTTGATGGTTATTGTGTGTTAAAGACGCAATAATCTTATCGTGGTTTTTGGCTGAATCATCGCCGCTGAGCGGGGAGGCAGACATCGAGGGGCCTCAGCGTCATGGTCGAGGCCGTAGTCTTGTGGCGCCTCAGAGGCCGTAGCATAATTAGGAGATAATATTCAAAATTACATTAAGAAACAAGTCCTCAATGATATTAAGAAAATAATATTCAAACTTACATGCATAATTAGGAGATTTAGATAATCCCAAAGGATAATCTATTTCAAATAATTATGTGATGGGGTAGGATGATACTATTTTGGATATCATTGCAGTATATAATTATATACCCAAAGGTAGTAAAACTATTCCATAAGGATGGTATCAATCCTCCATAAATGATCTTGTGTGAACACTAGATATGTCAATACTTTTACCCAAAGGTTAAATATTGATGATATCAATAATTCATCATATTTTGGTAAAACTCAAAGCATTAATATTATTTTATATTCTGTAATAGTATTCTTGTCCATACATTCTCATGCTTCTAGTGTCCGTGTACTCTCTGGATCAAATTATTCAGAATGGTTAGAGCACATGCAATTTACATTGGGCGTATTAGATCTCGATTTGGCATTGCTTATTTTAAAGCCCGCAGAATTAACTGATAAAAGTACTATGGAATAAGTCAATGAAATGAAAGCTTGGGAAAGATTTGATAGGCTCAGTTTAATGTTCATAAGGATGACAATTGCAAATAATATAAAGACTTCATTACCGGTTGTATCTAGCGCACGTGAATATTTAAAGGTTATTGAAGACAGATTTAAATCTGTTGATAAGTCATTGGCTAACACATTAATGAAAGAACTGACTACAGCTCAGTATGATGGTACTCGAGAAATTTAAGATCACATCCTCAATATGGCTGACAAAATTGCCAAACTTAAGGCGTTGGGAATAAATGTTGATGAATCTTTCCTTGTGCAGTTCATTCTTAATTCTCTTCCTTCTCAGTTTTGCCCATTCAAGATTCACTACAATACAAATAAGGATAAGTGGGACTTAAACGAGTTAACTAGCATATGTGTTAAGGAAGAATTAAGATTAAGGTAGGAAAGTTCATATAATATACTGACAACTACTCAAGGAGTTGGTAACAAGAAAAGAAAATCGAAGCATCATCTATCAAAGAAATTTGCCGGGTCTGAAAGTGTTAAACAAACTATTGAAAAGAAAGCTATTATAGTAAAGTACTTCTTTTGTGGCAAGAAAGGACATGTAAAAAAGGATTGCATTAAACGTAGGACTTGGTTCGAAAAGAAAGGTATAAACTCAACCTTTATATGTTTTGAATCAAACATTGCAGAAGTTCCTTCTAATATATGGTAAATTGATTCTGGCGCTTCAACTCATGTTATTAATAATATGCAGGGATTCCTTTCAATCCGAAAACCAAAAGAATATAAAAGATTCATAATTATGAGAAATGGTCTCAAAGCAAAAGTGGTATCAGTAGGGATTTATCTCATACGCCTAGAGACGGGTCATCTGATAGATCTGAAAGACACATGTTTTGTTCCTACAGTTTTAGAAATTTAATTTCTCTATCTAGAATTGATGAGTTAGGATACCGTGTTTCTTTTGGTAATGGTAAACTCAGCATATTTTATGATTCAATAAAAGTTGGTTCTAGAATTCTGTGTGATGGTTTGTACATAATTAATTTAAATCTTAAGTTTATGAATACATTATTGATGCTGCAATCAAGTATTGGAATGAAACATAATTCCAATAATGAAAGATCTTTTATATTGTGACATAGATGTTTGGGGCATATCTCAAAGGAAAGAATTGAAAGATTAGTAAAGGATAATATTTTGGAAAATTTAGACTTCATTGATTTTGATGTTTACATAGATTGCATTAAAGGAAAGCAAACTAAGCATACAAAAAAATATCACAAGAAGTAAAGAACTTCTTGAAATTATTCATACTAATATCTGCGGACCACTCCATATTCATTGTTTTAGTGGAGAAAGGTATTGCATCACATTTATAGATGACCTGTCCAGATATGACTATGTTTATCTAATACATGAAAAGTCTCAGGCCGTTAACATTCTTGAAGTGTACATAAATGAGGTCGAGAGACAATTAGATAGAAAAGTTAAAATTGTTAGATCTGATAGGGGTGATGAATTTTATGGCAGATATGATGAATCCGGTCAGAATATTGGTCCTTTTGCTAGATTCCTAGAATAACAAGGTATTTGTGCTCAGTATGCATTACCAGGTGTGCTACAACAGAACGGTATTGTTGAAAGGCGAAATCGTGCTCTTATGGATATGGTTAGGAGCATGATGAGTTATTCCTTTGTACCTGAGTCAATGTGGGGTGATACTCTTAGGACAACTATGTATATCCTGAACAAGGTTCCTAGTAAATCAGTTCCATCAACTCCATTTGAGTTATAGACTGGTAGGAAACCAAATTTGAGACATTTACATATTTGGGGGTGTCCTGCAGAGATAAGAGTATTCAATCCATATAAAAAGAAATTGGATCCAAGAATAATTTCTGAATATTTTATTGGTTACCTAGAAAGATTCAAGGGATACAGATTTAATTACCCTAATTATAATATGAGGATAGTAGAATATGGTAATGCAAAATTTCTAGAAAATGGTGAAATCAGTGGGAGTCATAATGTAGCTCATTATGATCTTGAATTACATTAGATGGATGTGAAAATAATATTTCTGAATGGAGATCTAGATGAGGGAATCTATATGAAACAACCTGAAGGATTCATAGAAAAGGAAAAGGAAAGATGGGCTTGCAAACTTAAGAAATCTATTTATGGCCTTAAACAAGCTTCCAGACAATGGTATATAAAATTTCATGATACCATTACTTCCTTCGGATTGAAGGAAAATACTATTGATCAGTGTATACATCTGAGAGTTAGTGGGAGTAAGTTTATTATATTGGTCTTATATGTGGATGATATATTGCTTGCTAGTAGTGATCTTGGTTTGTTGCATGAAACTAAAATATTTTTCAACAAGAACTTTAAGATAGTTGATATGAATGAGACATCCTATGTTATTGGCATTGAGATATTCAGGGATAGATTTCAAGGTTTATTAGGATTATCTCAGAAAGGTTATATTAATCGTATCTTGGAAAGTTTTAATATACAGCTTTGTAAAGCCAATGATACATCTATTACTAGAGGTGAAAAATTAAGCCAAAACCAGTGCCCGAAGAATGACTTAGAAATGGATCAAATGAAGAATATTCCTTATGGGTGCGCAATTAGAAGTCTATTATATGCTCATACTTGTACAAGGCTAGATATCAGTTTTGTAGTAGCAATGCTGGGTAGATACCAGAGTAACCCAGGAATGAAATATTGAAAAGCTACAAAGAAATTAATGAGATATTTGCAATGGACAAAAGATTATATGCTCACATATAGGAAATCAGATCAGCTTGAAGTAACGAGATATTCAAATGCTGATTTTGTAAATTACCTCGATAGCAAGAAATCCACTTCAGGATTTGTGTTTATGCTGGCTGGTGGGGCTATTTTTTAGAAAAGTATAAAATAATCACTTATTGCATCATCTACGATGGAAGCTAAATTTGTGGCATGCTTTGAGGCCATAAATCAAGCTTTCTGGCTGCGAAATTTTATCTCAGGGCTTGGTGTGGTCAACTCAATTGTCAAGCCACTGAAGATATTTTGTGATAATACTGTAGCAGTTTTCTTCTCTAAGAATGACAAGTACTCTAGTGGTTCCAAGCATATTGAGATAAAAGTACTTGGCGGTTAGAGAAAGAGTCCAGAAACAACAAGTGTCATTTAAAAATTTGAGCACCACTATGATAATTGCTGATCCATTCACTAAAGCTTTATAGTGTGAAATATTTAAAGAACATGTTCTTAGAATGGAGCTTGTGAGCAAGCCATAAAGGATATGGTGATGCGTGTTTAAGTGGATGTTATTATTGACATTTCTTTTTACATAATTAAAGTTATTTATTTCTGCTATCCTGTTTGTGTTTATGTTTATGCATATTATGGTTGAATGTAAGAAATAAGATTGTCTTGACAAGATAAATTACAGGGGTCATTATAGACTACATAAGGAAAGACTAATAGTGTTGTAGTATATAGAAGGAAGTGTAACATTGATGACATACAACCACTATGACTCACATTGATAGTTGGACTGAATATAGTATTATTATCCTTATTAGACTTATTGGCTTATTTTTAAAATCATGGCCATGTATAAAATGATTTTCAAAATTTTTAAAATCCAATTATATAAAATTATTTTTAAATAAATTTTATTTTATTTATTTTGATTTTGGATATCTTTTATATCTTATCAATTAATGGGCCAAGTGGGAGAATGTAAGATTATGTGGCCCTTTATTAATTGAATAAGATATATTATGGATTGTCTAGATTCTGATAAAAGATATTAGCCAATATTAAATAAAGTCCATATTATATTGGGATATTTTAGGGGATGCCCTTGATGGAAGGAACTCTCATAATAACTTACCCTAGACCCTTTGCTCTCACTTATAAATATACAGAACCTACTATAAACCCAATGCAAAGAAATGCACGGAAAGGCACAGAACATGAAAAGGGATTAATAGATCAAGAGATTACGGTTATCATCTTGATTTCCCAAAACCATCAATTAAGGTGGTCCTGTGAAAGGATAGGAAGAAAGGAGAAATGGTCTAGATCTATTCTAGTTCCTCTTGCAGATCGATATTCGACGTTATTTAGATTCGATTGGTGGTGCTATTGAAGATCTAATTGGATCTCAATCAGATGACATATAAAGGTATGCGTTGTAAATAGATCTAGTATTATTTGATTTCAATCCTGACATAATAGTTTTTTTCGCATAATAGTTTGCATGATTATAGTTTTTTATGCCCACATTTTCTGGTGACTGATATCTATCGGAAGATGGCACCCAAGAGATCTGATTTGAAAGACAGTAGCAATGTCAGAGGAAGAAGAGGGCAGCAACAATGTTGGCTGTGGCTGTAGTGCGACTTCATGGCTGCAGGTGGCATCGGTTGCAGCAAGGGTGTTGCTACAATAGGAGGAAGATAGGGCAACGGTGTGCACGATTGTTGCAGAGGGGGGTAGCAGTAGTAAGGAGCGAGAGAAGGCTGCTATCGTGTGTAATTTGTTACTGGTTGTGATCAAGATTATTGGCAGCGAATGATTGTTGCGGGCTATGATGTAAACAGATTGCATCGAAAGATTGTTGCTAGTAGTTTTTTGCCGCAATGATCACTATTGGCTACGATCAAGGAGGTTGATAGTGAGAGGTTGCTATTGGCAGCATTGAGCAGTGAAAGATGTATGCTGCGGTTGATGGGATAAGAGAGATTGGGTGGCTGAAAGGTTGGTGGACTGAAGGCTACGATTTTTGGGTGTGATTTATGGCTATTTTGGGTGCGATTTGGGGCTACTGTTTTGTAGAGATTTAGCTACGAATTGGTATGATTTTAGGGCTGTGATACTAGTAGATGAAGGTTAGGAAAAAGGGTTTTGTATTTATGATAGATGGTAGTAAAGGTTTGATAGGGATCGGTAAGGGTATGCTGCAATAGGTGCTGATTGTAAGAGGCTACAGTTTTAGGTTATTTTGTCGCTGACTTGGGTATAGTTTTGGCTGTGGTTTGGTAGGATTTTGGGGTTATGATGGTATAAGTGAAGGTTAGGGAAAAATGGTTTTAGATCTAGAAGATATAGCAATGAAGGTTTGATAGAATTCAACGAAGTTCACTGCAATGTATGCTGCCTTGTAGAAGCAGAATTGTCATCGAAGAAATAATAGTTTCTCAACAAAAATTTCAGTCAAAAATTATGAACTTTGGGGATATGGTGTTAGGAGATGAAGATGAGGAAAAGAGACTTTCAAATCTGGAAGATGGTAGCGAATCTGATAAAGTTTCGATAAAAGATCGCTACGGTATACGCTGTACTGCCGAACAGAATTCTCATCGAAGAAGCAACAGTTTCTCAATATTAATTTTAGCACAAGTCTGAGAAATTTATGGAGAATTTCAATATTAGAATCTCAGTTCAGATGTGACAGTAGTAGTAATATGGATCAAAAAAATTTTGGCAGCGTAACGATAGGAAAATTATTGCAATCAAGATCATAGAATTCTCGCCGTAAAATTTCAGCACTACACAACAAAAAATTACAGCACTATAATTCCAGTTTTGGAAAGAATTTTTCTTAGAGATCAACCTTAGATGAAAGCTAAGACAATCTATGAAATTGTGTAAAAGTTTCAGCCAAAAAGAATGAATAAAAGTTTAGTCTCAAGAGGCCAACAAGCGAAAGGTAGATTTTTCATCGTAAAATTTCAGCACCGCATGATAAAGAATTATAGTGCTATAAGTTTGGATCCAGAAGGAATTTTTTTTAGAGATTAATATTATATAAAAGCTAAGATGATCTAGGAATTAGTATAAAAGTTTCAACCAGAAAGGACAATCAAAAGTTTAGGTTCAAGAAGCAATAATCGGCTAAAATTTTTCTATAGTGTTTCCCCTTCGCAATGATGATAAACTTTTCCCACATAAAAGATAAAGGAATAGCAATAGCAAGAGGCGTAGGCTTTAGAGTTTTTACCAGATCTATGATGTTGATATAGAGGAGAGCAGTAGACTGATGGATCTGTGACTTGGTGGGCGATGATGGATGAAGGCGACGTCAAAAGCAATTGTGAGAATTGCTTGGAAGATGGAGGCGACAGAGATGACTACAGGGTAGTAGGAATATGGCTCTGATACTAGATAATAAAACACTAGATGGAGCTCTATAGATTTTGATCTTTGAGGGAGATTAACCCTTGGAATGCTATAGTAGTTCCTCCCTCCTAGTAGTCGGCCATATGGCTGAATTGTGAATTGTTCTTTCTTTTTTTAAAAGAGGTGAAGGCTACATGCTTATATAGGGCTCCAAACCCTAGCTCTGGGGGGTACTTCCTAAGTGAAACCCCCCTTTTGCCCCTCCTATAGCTACCATGCCTAAATAAAGGGGTGGCGGCCTAAGTGGTTGCACAAGCCATGCCCCTCTACTAGAAACCCTAGCCGACCAACCCAATAAGGGGGGTGGTGGCTACGAAGCCCTAGGGCCCCAAATTAAACCCTAGCCATACTTCTTTATAGGATAGAAGTGACTAGGTGGGGTTTTATTATAATCTCATGGGGTTCTTATTGATTACTTCTATGGTGATTAGGACACCACCCTACTGGAGTCCTATCAGCAAGACATCACGTAAATAATCCTTTCTTGGTTGAATTTCATCAGATTTGAGTGCTATCTTTTGTGAGTTTTTCGACTCTCTTTCTATTATCCTCAAACCGTACCATTCTCACTAAGAACCCTTCCAAACCACACCCTAAACTGATCCCAAACAGCCTCCTAAAATACCATATAATTGTAGCCGTCTACAACCAACACCTACTCGCAGCATACCTCCACCGATCCCTATCAAACCTTTATTGCCATCTATCCTAGATCCAAAATATCTTTTCTTGACCTTCATCCACTACTATCACAACCTTAAAACCATACCAAATTATAGCCAAAACTCCATAAAACCATAGCTCTAAATCACCCCCAAAACAACCATAAAACAAGCCTAAAAAATCGTAGCCTTCCACCTTCGGTGTACCAACCTTTCAGCCACCCAATCTCCTTTATCCCTTTAACTGCAGCACACATCTATTATTGCATAATGCTGCTAGCAGTAATCTCTCACTATCATCCTCCTTGATAGCAGCCAACATTGATCTCTTGCGGCACAAACACTACCAACAGCGATCTTTCACTGCCATCTATTTTCGTCACAACCATAGTAATCTCTCACTACCATCTACCTTGATTACAACTAGAAGCAACTTGATCACATCCAGTAGCAATCTCTCACTACACAATGCTACCAATAGTGTCCACTCACTGCCATCCTCCTTGATCACAACTACCAGTGATCTTTTGCGGCAAAAAGCTACCAGCATCGATCTTTCACTGCAATCTATCTACATCGTAGCTCGCAACAATCTTTCGCTACCAACTATCTTGATCATGGCCAGTAACGAAGTGAACATGACCAGTAGTGGTCTCTTGCTCCATACTGTCTCTACCCTCCTCCGCAATGGCCGTGCATTCCGCTAACCCGTCTTCCTCCTATTGCAGCCGCACCCTTGCTGCAACCAATGCCACTTATATCCACGAAGTCACACCGCAGCCGCAACTAACATCGCTGCTGCCCTCTTCTTCCTCCACCATCACTACTGCCTTCCTTTTCAGACCTCTTGGTTGCCATATTCTAATAGATATCAGTCACCTGAAAAATCACTGCCTCGACGACCTTGCAACATCACCGCAGAACCACAACCGACGTTACTATTGCTGTCTTCTTCCTCCACCATTGTTGCTACCCTTGGCTGCCATCCTCTATCAACATAGCAGTCACTTGGAGACTTCACCACCATAGCCCGAATAATTTTGTAGCAACATCACAACAGCACTTTCTTATCCTTTTGCTACAATTACTGCCTTCAATATGAAGATTACAACTACACTCTTCAATCAGTTTATTTGACAGGTTGGAGATCCTTATGTCATGACATCGGTGGGCCTATTCAAAGCCAAATTAAAGCTTTCGAGATGAGTATGAATGCTAAATTATGCGCTCTCTTCGAGGAGTTTAGATTGGGTCGATCACTAAGCCCAATAAGATCACAACATGGTGCAAATTCAGATTGTAAAGAGAACCCATTGGAGATAAGAAGCGAGGATAAGACATGGCAGCCCTACACCTCGACGACATCAATCTCCTTTGCACAACTTCAAGAAGGGCACCTCAATCAAGATGCTTAGAGAATAAGAGCCACATCTCAACCAAAAGCATATAAACCTTCAGCACCAATCAATTACAAGAACCTTGACAAAGAACTAGTGATGATCCGTCAAACCTCCACCATCCAAGAGTACCAAACCAGGTTTGAAAGGTTATCTAATAAAACTTAGATTGGTATAAAAAATAGATATTGAGGACTTTCATTAAGGGCTTGAAACCGAAGATTTGAGAAGAAGTTAAAGTGCGATAGCCATACACACTTAAGGCAATCATCTCCTTCGCGTGTGATAGAACCCTAGAAGGAGTTCTATAGATTTTGATCTCTGAGGGGGATCAACCCTTGGAACGCTATAGGGGTTTCTCACTCCTAGAACTCGGCATAAGGCTGAATAAAATATTGATCTTGCTTGATAAAAGAGAGGGGGAGGCTTCATCATTATATAGGGTTCTAAACCCTAGCCTATAGGGTGCTTGCCTAAGTAAAATTATCCCTTTACCCCTTTTATAGTCGACCTGCCTTAGTAGGAATAGGGGGTGGCTAGGTTGGCTCTATAGCCGACCTAAGTAGGAGAAAATTCTGGCCGACTAGCCTAGTAAAGAGGTGACGACCACTAAGCCCTAAGGCCCCAATCTAAACCCTAGCCACGCTTCTTTATATGATAGAAGTGGCTAGGTGAGATTTTATTATATTCTCGCATGGTTTTATTGATTACTTCTAAGGTGATTAGGACTCAACCCTGTTGGAGTCCTATCAAGTCCGCCCTCTTAGAATCAACCTTGTCCTCAAGGCTGAGGGTCCATAAACTCTAGGAACAGGGTCTTCAGCTCCTCGTAAGACTTCCATGTTGCGTCTTCGGATGATAGATTATTTCACTTTATGAGTACTTCAGTTGAGGGGCATCGACGGTGCATTACAATCCTCCGATCAAGTATGGCTTCAAGTTGAGCTTGAATCTCGCCATCATTTGTAGTGCTCGGCAGCTGAGTCTGAGCCAACTCACATTCTCCAAATTTCAGCTTTAGTAAGGATATGTGGAAGATGGGATGGATCTTAGCATCATCTGGGAGTTTTAACCTATACACCACAGCCCCAATATGCTCTAAAATATGATCTGGTCCATAGAATCATGGAGATAGCTTCATCGACGCTCTTGTGTTGATTGATAGCTTCTTGTATGGTTGTAGGTGAAGGTAAACCCAATTTCGTACCAAAAATTCTCACTCGCTCTGGTAAGTGTCTAGTTGTTGCTTCATGCGAGCTAGGGTAGTAGTTAGGTTATCTTTTAGCAGCTACAGAAGCTTGTCCCTACCAATTAAGTTTTGGTCGACCTGATCCACTTTAGTCGCACCAATTATATACTTAGGTATTATAGGGGGTGGTCGACCATACAATGTCTCATAAGAGGCACATTTAGTTGATGAATGATAAGTTATGTTGTACCATTATTTGATCTAAGAAAGCCACCTTATCCACTCTTTGGGCCAGTCACTAGTGAAGCACTGTAAGTAAGTCTTGAGGCATCTGTTCACCACTTCTGTTTAGCCATCTGTTTATGAATGATAGGCTATACTTATCTTCAATTGGGTGCCTTGTAGTTGGAAGAGCTCGGTCCAAAATTTACTTGTAAATACCTTGTCATGGTCGCTCACAATCGACCTTGGCATCCCATACAATTTTACAATATTTTCCACAAAAAATTGAGCAATACTGACAGCGGTATAAGGATGTCTCGCAGCACAGAAATAAGTATATTTGGTTAGACGATCTATCAACACAAAGATTGTGCTTTTACCTTGAGATAGTGGCAGCCCTTCGATGAAGTCTATGGAGATGTTAGTCTGTGTTGAGTCTAGTATAGATAATGGTTATAGTTTTCTCGAATTTGCCATCATTTCACCATTTTGTTGTTGGCATACATCACATTTAGATACATAATCATAAATCAATCTTTTTATGCCTTTCCAAAAGAAGTTTTGCTTCACCCTCTTATATGTTCTTAGAAATCTAAAGTGCCCTACTAAAGGTGAAGAGTGCAACTCATGCAAAATAATTTTGATGTAAGGGGAAGAAGGAACAATCACAATTTGGTTTTTATAGCGCAGGTCCTTCGAATCCTAAGTGTAGTGGCCCATGGAACCCGGATTCTTCTCCAACTTTTTTATAATGTCTCAGATCTCTAGATCACTCTTCCATTCCTCCCTAATGTCTTTTAGAAAGTCGGTGGAGGGAAGGGATATGGCTGAAATTTGGGTTTGTCCCGGTAGCCGTAATAGAGCATCTGCAACAATATTCTCTTTCCCTTTTTGATAAATAATTTCATAATCAAAGCTAAGAAGTTTAGTTACCCATCGTTGCTGCTCTGGGGAATATATTTTCTACTCCAAAAAATACTTGAGGCTTCGGTGGTCGGTCTTAATCTGGAAGCATCGGTCGATCAAGTAGGGTCTCACTTCATGACGGCGTATACGATGGCAAGTATTTCTTTATCATATACAAACATTTTAAGATGGGAGGGAGACAAAGTGTTGTTGGTATAGGCAAGAGGTTGGCCATCTTGCATTAGAACAGCCCCAATCCCAACTTCGCATGCATCAGCCTCAATCACAAATGTGCGATTGAAATCGGGCAGCTCTAGGACCGACATCATTGTCATGGCTGCCTTGAGTCATTCAAAGGCTACAAAGGCTTTATCCAACCACAAGGAGTCTTTCTTCAGTAGAGATGTGAGTGGGCACTGATCTTGTCATAATCTTTCATGAATTTTCAGTAGTAGCCTGTGAGTCTAAGGAAGCCGCTCAGCGATTTTATGTTCATAGGTCTCGGTCATCCTTACATTGCTTTAATCTTTGTCGGGTCTACCACCACTCCATCCTTTGATATAATATGCCATAGATATTCCACTTTATATTATAAAAAGCTACATTTGGATTGTTTAACATAAAGGGTATTCTTTTGAAGAATTGTTAGAATAATTCGTAAGTGTTGAAAATACATATCAAGTGTCAGGCTATAAATTAGGATATCATAAAAAAATACCAATACAAACTTACATAGAAACCTCTAAAAAATATTGTTCATTAAGCTTTGAAAAGTAGAAGGAGCATTTGTAAGTCCGAAAGGCATTACCAAAAACTCGTAGTGGTATATGTGTAATGTTTGAACATCTTCAGTATACCTGAATCGATGGTAACCGGAACGGAGATCCAACTTAGTGAAGACTCGGGCTCCTTTTAGTTTATCCAAGAGCTCATCTACTACTGGTATAGGGTATTTGTCTTTAATGATGATGGCGTTCAAAGCCTGATAATCAATGTACATCCGTCACGTACCATCCTTCTTGCGTACTAACAACATTAGCAAGGAGTAAGGGCTGTAGCTTGGTCGAATTATTCCAGTGTTAAGCATCTTTTTGATGATGTTCTCAGTCTTGCCTTTCTGTAAGTGAGGATAGTGGTATGATCTTAAGTTTGCCGGAGGTTTTCTTGACAAAATAGGAATCTGGTGGTCATGCGACCAGTTAAGGGGAAGCCCACGCGGCTCCATGAAAATATCCACGAATTTATCCTACAAGAGGGCAAGCTTAGGATCTGAATTTTATACTTTTTCCTCCTTTGATGGCTGTTGGATATACATCAAAAACCTACCATTTGTTTTGTGTAGCACCTTCTCTATTTGCTGCATCAAAATATTGAAATATGGCTCCCGCTCTTGCCTTGCAATGTGACATGTCTCTCTTTACAATAAAACTTCATGATTAGTTTAGAGAAATTCCAGAATGTATCACCTAATGTTGTGAGCTATTCAATCCCAAGCACGGCTTCATAGTTATCAATGGGTAGGAGGAAGAAATTGGCTACCACTTTTTAGTTTTTTAGGAGCAATTTTACCCGCGAGCACTATTCGTTGTAATTGAGGATTCGACCATCGGCAATCTTTACGTCGAACTTGTTGCAACCTTCAATTTAAAGTATCATACATGTAGCAACCTTGCTATTGAGAAAGTTATTTGTGTTGCCCGTACCGATGAGAATGATGATGGGTTGCTATTTAAGAAGTCCTCCAACTTTTATCATTTGCGGGTTGGAGTAGCCGACCAGCGCATGTACAGCGTAGTCGACCGGTTAGGGCTCTTTTTCTATGGCTTCATCTTCAGGTTTGAGGCTTTCTTCAAATGGTTCACTGTCCTTATCCTCTATTAGTTCAATCATGAGGACCCGACCCTTTTTGCAACGATGTTCTCAGCTCCATAGTTCATTACAGTGCCAATATAACCCCTTCGCCGATCGTTCACGAAGCTCATCTCTTATTAATATTTTTGATGTGGGGGCTTAGCTGGCAGTAGAGGGGGCTGAAGGCTTTGGCATGGCTGGTCGGGGAGTGATCCTTGTCCTTCACACTTCGTGGTTCAATCATTCTTCTTGGATTCTTGCAATAGAAATCACCGCCATAAGAGTATACGATTTTCACGACTTTACTTATCCTCGAATCTCCGGCTTTAGGCCCTTGATAAAAGTCTCTAAAAGTTACTTTTCAGACTAATCCATAATTTGGTTAGATAAATATTCAAACCTTTTTTGGTATTTATGTATTGTAGAGGTTTGCCGAATCTTTGCCAATTGTCCATCGATGTTGTTAAGATCGGTTGGTCCGAAGTGATTTAATAGTCATTCCTTGAATTGCTGCCAAGAAAGACCTCCATGAGTGTGTTCATACCAATTAAACCATTGAATAAC
Source organism: Ensete glaucum (assembly GCA_021527575.1). NCBI lineage: Eukaryota > Viridiplantae > Streptophyta > Magnoliopsida > Zingiberales > Musaceae > Ensete > Ensete glaucum. Next base: position 50,093,828 of record CM038551.1, read on the forward strand.
ATCTCCTCGAGGTGGATGGCAACAATCTCCACCCTTATAGCATCGACGGTTCGGTAGAACCGAAAATAACATTCCACGCACGTGATCCATTCGATCGGGTCTCCTTCTTCCCATCCAGGGAAGTCAACCTTTATGTGTGAAGTGTTTGAATCAGGGATGATGTGGCCATGCTCTTGAGGACCGTCTTGCCGATCTAAAGTTTCTCCTTGTTATGATTTCTTCGGGCGAGGTGGTCAGCCCATGCTGAATTTAGCGAAAAGGGATCGTATCTTCTTCATGTAGCTTTCAAAGGCTTCAAACTTGGCTTTGATGGCCTCCTGTACTGCCATGGTGTAGGCCTCTAGATCTATAATATTGAGATCTTTTTTCTATTGTCGAGTTAGTGGCATGAGAATTTTTGGAGAAGAGGTGGCCGGTAGGATAGGTGGATCGGTGTAGATGGAAGCAGGCTACAGTTTAGGAATGATTTAGGTGGCTATTTGGGATCGATTTAGAGTACAAATTGATAGGGTTCTTAGTGACGATAGTAGGGTTTGCAAATAAGAGAAGGAAAGTCTAAAAACCCACAAAAGGTAGCACTTAAATCCAATGAAATTTGACAAAGAAAGGTGCTGCGATGTGCTGTCCTGTCGAATAGATTTTACGTTGGAGGAACTATGAATTTTCGATGTAAATTCTAGAGGAGAACTTGAGAAAAATATACAGAAATTCTCAATTCAGATGTGGTCAATATCAGCAAGAAGTTTGACAAAATTTTGATAGAGTAAAGGTAGGAAAATAGAGCAAATGATGTAAGGCAGATTCTTTATTATAAAATTTCAGCACTATGTGACGATGAATTGAGGCACAATAAAATCAGTTTCAGAAGGAGTTTCTTCCAGAGATCAATCTTAGATGAAAGCTAAGATGATCTATAAAATTGTTTATAAGTTTTGGCTAAAAAGGAGAAGCAATAAATAGGTTTCAAGAGGCAAATAGATGGTTGAAAATTTCTGCAGTGTTTCGCCTTCGCAACAATGATAACGTTTACGACGGTCGAAATTTACAGTGGATAAAATATGAAAAGACTCTTTAATGTGTAAGGTAAAGGATTTTGTAGTATTGAAGAGGCATGGTTAATGAAAATATACTAGATCTCTAGTTCAAACGTAGGGGGTAGCAACAGATTGATTTGATCTGCGGCTTAAGGATGACGATGGAGGCGCATATCATAGCAATTATAGGAATTACTTGGGAAGGTGGGAGCGGCAGATATGGCAGCAAGGGTAGCAGGAATGCTGCTCTGATATCAGATGATCAAACCGCAGATGAAGCTCTATAGATTTTGATCTCTGAGGGGGATCAACACTTGGAACGCTATAGGGGTTGCTCCCTCCTAAAACTCAGCACAAGGCTGAGTAAAAGATTGATCTTACTTGATAAAAGAGAGCGGGCGGCTACATCATTATATAGGATTCTAAATCCTAGCCCATAGGGTGCTTGCTTAAGTAAAATGACCCTTTTACCCATTCTATAGCCGACCTGCAGTAGTAGGAACAAGGGACGGCTAGGTTGGCTCTATAGTCGACCTAAGCAGGGGAAAACTCCGGTCGACTAGCCTAGTAAAAGGGGTGATGGTCACTAAGCCCTAAGGTCCTAATCTAAACCCTAGCTACGCTTCTTTATAGGATAGAAGTGACTAGGTGGGATTTTATTATAATCTCACAGGGTTTGATTGATTACTTCTAGGGTGATTAGGACTCAACTATACTGAAGTCCTATTAGTGCGATATCAAGAGGAGCGATTGAACTATGAAGCATGAAGGACTAGGATCACTCCCCGACCAGTGGAACTAAAGCTTTCACCTCCTCCTACCGTTAACCGACCCCCTTAGCTGAAGAAATTAATAAGAGAAGAGTCTCATGACGGATCGACAAAGGGCCTATGTGGGTATTATAATAAACTATAAAGTCTAGAACACCATTGTAAAAAGGAGAGACCTTTGATGATCATGCCTACTGAAGAACCCAACCTTGAAGATATGACTCTCAAGCCCAAGGAGAAGGATACACCATAATTGACCACCTGCATGGTTCCTACCTTAGTCGGCTACACAAACCCATAGAAATTGAAGATCGAAGGGTTTCTTGAGCAGTAGCCCGTCATCATCCTTGTCGACACAGGGGGCACACAACTTCATGAGCAGCAAGGTTGCTGCCCATTTGATGCTCTAAAAAGAAAATTGCAGTGGATTTGAAGTCAAGGTATCTAATGGTCGATTTCTGAAGGGCAACAAGAAGTGCCCGCGACTAAACTTGATTCTACAGGGCCAAGACATAGTTGCTAATTTTTTCCTCCTCCCTCTCAATAATTTTGATATAGTGCTTAGAATTGATTTGTTATCTATGCTGGGAGATATTTTCTGGAATTTTTTGAAGCTAACCATAAAATTTTTCAGCAAAGGAAGACAGGTAGTGCTACGAGGGAGCCAAGCGACTATGACCACAACAAAGCACTTGGAGAGGGTACCAAAAGAAGAATCTAACAACTCCTTAATTCAAATTCAAGAGTTTTAGGTGATGAAGCCAAAGGAGATTGAACATAAGAACCCTCTCCCACAACATGCTAAAATTTTGGGCGCCCCCACCAAACCGAGCTGACTACCTTCTTTGAGCTGCCCGACCCTCCTATGCTGAATTGGCCAAAACTTCTACCAGCTATTACTTGGTAGATTGCTACCAATAGAAAATCAAAGATAAGAGGGTCGCCCAAGAGATGACAGAGAGACATACTGTTTGACAATGCTTATTTCTCGCTATGACACATCTCTACATCATTTTCCCTAGGGATAAGTTACTTCTGAAGTGTTACATCCCACCGAACTCACCATGGTTGCTGATGCATACTTCCATATCTTAGGTGACTTCCACGACTTTCCCCAGGATCAGACCATGATGCTCAAAGACCTCCTTGATATGACTTTCGATCTATGACCCAAGACCACGAGAAAATTGAGCCCCTCTAGTGGCGAAATCAGAATAAGAGAAGGATCATTAGCTAATCTCAAAACATCATTCCTCTCACTATGAAGAAAGATGCATCACCTAGGCCGAGTGGAACTATAGCCCTCATGACCGCGATGTTATTCATACCAAGTCATGGCCAGATGTTTATGCTTGGAGCAGACACATCTAGAGTTAGGATCGACGTCACGCTTATGCAAGATGGTCGACTCCTAATTCACATCGAGGCTTCCCCCACACTCCACATGAGCTTTTTAAATGGGATATTCATTGTTACCAAATTTAAAATTTGGCTGGATATAGGTCCATAGTATGAAAGAGGAGTAAGTCTAGAAGAATTACAATTCATGCTCACACCAGATTGAGCTCTCATTATCTTAAACCATACTAGAGGGTAGTCACCATTCCAGAAGAAATATTGGCTATTGCTAAAGACTAACTATATGATAGTACATGCAAAGAAGAAACGATCTCTTGATAAACTTTAAAATAGATAAAAAATTAAAGATCAAGTTTTCATACACCTCCAGCCCGATCAGTAGGAAACTCGAGCTGTAAGAAAGTGGTCTCCCTATTTCTTTGGGCCTTGTAAAGTTAGGGATCATATTGAGGTCCTAACATAGAGATCAAATCTGCGCACCAGATCAAGATTACAGTTGATCCTCCAGGTATCCCACCTCAAATGAAAATTTAAAGAAGACAAAGTAGCCCAAATCCTTCCAACTGACACCCAAGTTGATGAGGAAGCCAAAGTTAAGTTGATGATCGCATGTGAATCATATAAGAAGTTGAATACCCAGTTCCCAGAGTTTATAGATCCTCAGCCTTGAGGAAAAGGTTGATTCAAAGAGGGCGGGCTTAATAGGACTCCAGCAGAGTTAAGTCCTAATCACCCTAGAAGTAATCAATAAGAATCCTATGAGATTGTTATAAAACCCCACCTAATCACTTCTATCCTATAAAAAAAATGGCTAGGGTTTATTTTGGGGCCTTAGGGCTTCCTAGCCACCACCCCCCTTACTGGGCTGGTCGACTAAGGTTTGTAGCAGAGGGACGTGGCTCGTGCAGCCACTTAAGCCGCCACCCTCTTTATTTAGGCATGACAGCTATAAGATGGGTAAAAAGGGAAATTCACTTAGGAAGCACCCCCCTAGGGCTAGTGTTTTGAGCCCTATATAAGCTTGTAGCCTCCATCTTTTTTCATCAAGCAAGATCAATCTATAATTTAGCCATATGGCCGACTATTATGAGGGAGAAACCCCTATAACGTTCTAAGGGTTGATCCCCCTCAAAGATCAAAATCTATAGAGCTCCTTCTAGGGCTCTATCAGATACCCTTCTGAGGGGCGGGGCAAATGATAGGGATGACTTTATCCCCTGCTAGATCATTCTCCACAGATGCTGATACCTAGGTAGAGTTCCATGTTACCAACCCCAAAATAGCACTGTGGTGCACCCTGATGATCAACAATAACTACCTCATCTTATCAAGATCAGAGACCAGAATGATCAGGTGGTTAACTTGATCTTATCCCGAGCTAACCCATAAAGAGATCCATGGATCAGGTATAAGAGGAACCCCTCAGCTCATACTGAAAGGGAGGGGACTCGGGTTCACTCTCATTCTCTCTTAACTCACTAACTCAACCATACAGCTTATGTTGCTAACTTCTCCCCTCCCCTGACTTAAGCATTGGAGGGGCCACGTCGGACAACCCTCGGCATAACCTATTATGCAGGACTATTGAATGACCAAGGACATATGAGTGACCCAACCCTCAGAGGAGGAACCAAGCGACTAGGATGATTCCAATCCACCTCCTTGACCACCCTGAGTCGGGTTCTCATCAACAAAACAACTTTTGGATCGGCCTTGTTAGGATCAATTGGCACTTGGGTGGGGTGAATTAGTGCAAGTGATGAAAACTCAGTTTAAAGAAAACTTCATTCAAAATAAAATCGATATCAGAAGCATTTCGTTTTAGGAGTAAGTGAGCAATTTAACTTATAGAACAATGCTAGGATTCTTGCTTAATGAAAGCTGAAGCATGAACATGTAAATCCAAATACAATTCAAGATAGGAAACACTCACAAATTTATAGTGGTTGAGTTTCAACTTGGCCTATGTCCACTACCGATCTTCTTTGGGTGATGACCAAACCCTTACAGGCTTTCAACTTATAATGGAGACTCTTTATAAGAATACAACACTTAGATCACTCCCTTCCCTTTTTCTTTTTCTTGTACACTTTTAGCACCTAATTTTTCACATAATTTATAGCCCAATTGTTGTGTAATAAATTATGCTAAATGCAAGAAGACTTGAGATATTTATAGGCCCCAATTAGGTTCAGAAGAATGGAGCTAAAATTTAAACTCATCCGAAAAATCCGAGTATGGACGGTACAACCACCGGCGCTGACGGTGCAGTCGCCGAAAGCAACCTTGAAAACAGGGTATGGGTGGTACAACCATAAAAACCTAGGCGGTGGTGATACAATTGAAGCTCACCGGTAGTATAACCACCAGAGAACCCGAAAAAGTGATTCCCTTCACTTTTCTAATTTCGATTTGTACCTCCTGTTGACCAATTCCCATGTCAACCAATTTAGCTCGACTTGAGCTCAATCTAAACCCCATAGTGGACATGGTTTGCCTCACTTGAGTTAATTTATATTCCTTCCAAACTTAACTTAAGTTGGACTCAAAACACCAAGCATAGTTTCGTTGAACATAAAACATCTTCAATCAAAATAAAAAAGCAATATGAAAATGATAGAACCCTAGAGGGAGCTTTATATATTTTGACTCTTGAGGGGGATCAACCCTTGGAATGCTGTAGGGGTTCCTAGATTTGGCACAAGGCTGAAATAAAATTGATAATTACTTGATAAAAAGAGGTGGAGGCTACATGGTTATATAGGGCTCCAAACCCTAGCCCTAGGGGGTGCTTACCTAATTAAAATTATCCTTTTACCCCTTCTATAGCTTACTTGTCTTAGAGGGAATAGTTTGTTGCTAGGTTGGCTCTATAATCGACCTAAGTAGGGGGGAAACACTATTTCGTATTGCTAAGACCCCAATCTAAACCCTAACCATACTTCTTTATAGGATAGAAGTAGCTAGGTAGAGTTTTATTAAAATCTCACAATGTTTTATTTGACTACTTCTAGGGTGATTAGGACTCAACCTTATTAGAGTCCTATCAAACCCGCCCTCTTAAAATCATCCTTGTCCTCAAGGCTAAGGTTCCATGAACTCAAGGAACCAGGTCTTCAACTCCTTATCAGGTTAGGTGTCAGTTAGAAGAATTTGGGCTGAGTCATCTTTAAATTTTCATTTGAGGTGGGATACCTAGAGGATCAACTATAATCTTGATCTAGTGCATGAATTTCATCTCCATGTTAGGGCCCCAATGTGATCCCCAATTTTGCAAGGTCAAAAGAAATAAGGAAACCACTTTCTTGAGGCTTGAATTTCGTGTTGGTGGAGCTGGAGATGAAGGGGGACTTGATATTTCTCAAGAAACTTTCTTCTGCTCTAGTGTTTGTCAAGAGGAAGTTTCTTCCTTGCATGGGCTGCCACGTGGTTGCTCTGTAATAGTAGTCATGCCTTCTTTTGGAGTGAGGGCTGTCCTCTGATAAAATCTCTAGTGGTGTGAGCCTAATGTGAGTTTGAGATAGGTAGGAATGGTGATTTTTCGGGGCCCATTTTCACTTCTTCATGCTATTGACCATCTTGCATGAGGATGGTGCTAACTCCCACTCTGGATATGTCTGCTCCAATAATAAATATCTGGTCATGATTTGGTGTGGACGACATCATGGTCGTGAGGGCTATAGTTCCACTCGGCCAAGGTGGTGCATCTTTCTTTATAATGAGAGTGATGATATTCATGTTTCGTTGAGTCTTGTGAATAATCCTTTTCTTTTCTGATTTCGCCATAGGAGAGGCTCAATTTTCTCACGGTCTTGGGCTGTCGATCGAAAGTCATCATGAAGAAAGTCTTTAAGAATCATAGTCCAATCTTGGGGAAAGTCATGGAAGTCATATAGGATCAGCAACCTGATAGGACTCCAGTAGGGTTGAGTCCTAATCACTTAGAAGTAATACATAAGAACCTTGTGAAATTATAATAAAATCCCACTTAGTCGTTTCTATCATATAAAGAAGTGTGGCTAGAGTATATTTCAAAGCCTTAGGGCTTAGTGGCTGTCGCCTCCTTTACTGGGCTAGTCGGCTAGGGTTTCTCCCTGCTTAAGTCAGTTACAGAGCCAACCTAGCCGCCACTTGTTCTCTCTAAGGCAAGTAGGTTATAAAAGGGGTAAAAGGATAATTTTAGTTAAGCAAGCATCCCATGGGCTAGGGTTTGTAATCCTATATAATGATGTAGCTACCCCCTCTCTTTTATCAAGCAATTATCATCTTTTATTTGGTTTTTTGTGCCGAGTCTAAGAGGGAGGAACCCATACAACATTCCAAGGATTAATCCCCCTTAGTGATCAAAATCTATAGGGTTCCTTTTGAGGTTCTATCATCTAGTATCAGAGCTATGTTCCTGCTATCCTATAGCTATCTTAGCTGCCTCCACCTTCCCAAGCAATTCCCACAATTGCTTTTTACGTTGTCTCCACCGTCGCCTATCAAGCCATAGATCCATCAATATATTATTGTCCTTGTGTCAACAACATAAATCTGGTAAAAGCTCTAAAGCTCACACCTTTGCTACTACTATTCCTTTGTCTTATATATGGGTGAAGATTTTCCAAAAGTTTCCTTACTGCAAAATTTTACTATCACAAACATTATCATCATTACGAAGGCAAAATGCAATAGATATTTTCAGCCAATTATTGCCTCTTGAAACTAAACTTTTATTCATCCATTTTGGTCAAAATTTTTACAGAATCCCAAGGTTCAACTTTGCTTTCATCTGGGATTAATTTCTCAAAAAAATTCCTTCTAGAACCGGTTTTCTTATGCAATCTTTCACCAGCACACAGTTCTAAAATTTTTATGATGAAGGATCTACCTTTTGCCTTTTACCCTATTTCCCCACTGTTACACATCCAAAATTTTGCCAAACTTTTTACTGATAGTCCTGACATCAAAATTGAGGGTTTTTGTATAATTTCCTTGAATTTTCCTTTGGAAATTATGTTGAGAAGTCATTATTTCTCTGATGTAAAAATCTGTTCGGTAGGATTGCACATCTCAGCACTCTTTTTTATCGAATTCTATTGGATTTGAGTGCTATTTTTTGTGGGATTTTGGACTCTCTTTTCCTCATCACCAAACCCTACCATCCTTACTAAAAACCCTTCAAAACCCTATCCTAAATTGAAACTAAACAGTCACCCAAATCAGTCCTAAACCGTAGCCTACTCCCATCCAAACCGATTCACCTTCCAACCGGCCACCCCTTCTCCAAAATTCTCATGCCACTAACCTGATAACAAAAGAAATATCTTAATATTATAGATCTAGAGGCACACACCATGGTATCAGAGGAGGCCATCAACGCCAAGTTTGAAGCCTTTGAAAGCCGCATGAAGGAGAATATGCAATCCTTATTCATCGAATTTAGCATTGGCCGACCATCAAGCCTGAGGAAGTCACACTATGGAGCGATGTCAGATTGGTGAGACAATCCTCAAGAGCATGGATACATCACCTCTAATCCCAATAATCCATGCATGAAGGTTGATTTCCCAAGATGGGAAGAAGGAGACCCGATCGGATGGATCTCGTGCATGGAGCGCTATTTTTGGTTCTACCGAACCGTCGATGCTACACGGGTAGAGATTGCTGCCATACACCTCGAGGGAGATGTTATTCAGTGGTTCAATTGGTTTGAATATACCCATGGAGGACTCTCTTGGCAGCAATTCAAAGAAGGACTACTAAACCGCTTCAGACCAATCGATTTTGATAATATCGATGGACAATTGGTAAAGATTCATCAAACCTCTACAATACAAGAATACCAAACAAGGTTTGAGCGTTTATCTAACCAAATTGAGAATTGGTCTGAGAAACAAATTTTAGGTACTTTTATTGAGGGCCTAAAGCCAAATATCCAAGGAGAAGTAAAGGCGCAGCAACCGTACACACTTATGGCGGTAATTTTCTTCGCGCGTATCTAAGAAGAACTATTGAACCATGAGGTACAAAGGACAAGGGTCACTCCCTGACCAGTCATGCCAAGGCCTACTACCCCCTCTACTACTATCCAAGCCCCTGCACTAAAAAAGTTGACAAGAGATGAAATTCGCGAATGATTGGCTAAGGGCTTGTGTTGGCATTGCGATGAACCATGGAGCCGTGAACATTGCTGCAAAAAGGGCTGGCTCCTCGTGATTGAATCAGCAGAGGATGAGGATAATGAAACATCTAAAGAAGCCCTTGAACCTGAAGAAGAAGTCATGGAGAAAGCGTCCCAACCGGCTGACTACGTAGAGCAAGCATTGGCCGGCTACTCCAACCAGCAGACGATGAAAGTTGGAGGACTCCTAAAACAGCAACCCATCACCGTTCTCATCAACACAGGTAGCACAAATAACTTCCTCAATAGTAAGATTGTTGCATGTTTGGCACTTTAAATCAATGTTGCAACAAGTTTGATGTAAAGGTCATCGACGGTTGAATCTTCAATTACAACCAATGATGCCCGTAGGTAAAACTACTCCTCCAAGACCAAGAAGTGGTAGCTGATTTCTTCCTTCTACCCATCGATGATTATGAAGCTGTACTCAGGATCGAATGGCTCACAACACTATCTGATATCTCTTGGAATTTTTCTAAATTAATCATGAAATTTTATTGCAAAGGGAGATAGGTCACGTTACGAGGCAAGCGTAGGAGCCAAATTTTCACCGTTTCGTCGCAACGAATGGAGAAAGTTTTGCACAAAACACATAGTAGATTTTTTATGCATATCCACAGCCATCTAAGGGGGAGAATATACAAAATTCAGATCCTACGCTTGCCATCCTACTGGATGAATTCACGGATGTTTTCATGGAGCTGTGCGAGATGCCCCCTAACCGGCCATATGACCACCGTATTCCTATTCTGCCAAGCAAATCTCTAGCAAATTTGCATCCATACCACTACCCTCATTTGTAGAAGGATGAGATCGAGAACATCGTCAAAGAGATGCTTGACACCGGGGTGATTCGACAGAGTTGTTGTCCTTATTCTTCACCGATGTTGCTAGTGCGCAAGAAGACAGTACATGACGAATGTGCATTGATTATCAGGCCTTGAACACTATCACCATCAAGGACAAATATCCTATACCAGTTATAGATGAGCTCTTGGATGAATTAAAAGAAGCCCGAGTCTTCACTGAATTGGATCTCCGTTCTGATTATCATCAAATTCGGGTATGCACTGAAGATGTTCTGAAAACTACATTCCACACGCATAACGGCCACTATGAGTTTCTGATAATGCCTTTCGGACTTACGAATGCTCCTTCTACTTTCTCAAGCCTGATGATATTCTTTGTGGATATTCTCATTTATAGCACTACGCTTGATATATATTTTCAGCACTTAAGAATTATTCTGACGATTCTTCGGGAGAATACTCTTTATGTTAAACAGTCAAAGTGCAGCTTCTTACAGTGTAAAATGAAGTATCTTGGGCATATTATATCAGAGAATGGAGTGGTGGTAGACCCAATAGAGACCGAGGCAATGCAAGGATGGCCAAAACCTATAAACGTAAAATTGTTGCATGGCTTCCTTGGACTCACAGGCTATTACCGTAAATTTGTGAAAGATTAGTGCCCCACTCACGTTCTTACTGAAGAAAGACTTCTTCTTGTGGTCGGAACAAGCTTCTATAGCCTTCAAATGACTCAAGGCCACCATAACAATGATGTCGATCCTAGCACTGCCTGATTTCCATCGCACTTTTGTCATTGAGGCCGACGTGTCAAGAGTTGGAATTAGGGCTATTCTCATGCAAAATGGTCCATGGCACGAAAGATGAGTAAAACTAGAAGAATTATAATTCATGCTCACGCCAGATTGGGCTCTCATCATCCTTAACCATCCTAGAGAGCACTCACCATTCCAGAAGAAAGATTGGCTATCACTAAAGACTAACCATATGACAGTACATACAAAGAAGAAATGACCTCCCGACAAACTTTAGAATAGATAAAAAATTAAAGATCGAGTTTTTCTACACCTCTAGCCCGATCAGCAGGAAACTCGAGCCTTAATGAAGCGGTCTCCCTATTTCTTTGGTCTTACAAAATTGGGGATCACATTGGGGCCCTACCCTGAAGATCAGATTCGCGCACCAGATCAAGAGTATAGTTGATCCGCCAGGTATCCCACCACAAATGAAAATTTAAAGAAGACGACTCAGCCCAAATCCTTCCAACTAATACCCCAGCTAATGAGGAGGCCAAAGTTCAGTTGATGATAGTATGAGAACCATATGAGGAGCTCATGAAACCTTAGCTTTGAGGATAAAGCTGATTTGAAGAGGGCAGGTTTGATAGACTCCAACAGGGTTTAGTCCTAATCACTTAGAAATAATCAATAAGAATCCTGTGAGATTGTAATAAAACCCCACCTAGTCACTTCTATCTTATAAAGAAGTGTGGCTAGGATTTATTTTGGGGCCTTAGGGCTTAGTGGCTGCTGCCCCCTTTACTAGGCTAGTCAGATAAGGTTTTCCCCTGCTTAGGTCGGCTACAGAGCCAACCCACCTATTCCCTCTAAGGCAAATAGGCTATAGAAAGGTAAAAAGGGTAATTTTAGTTAGGCAAGCATCCTATGGGCTAGGGTTTGCAACCCTATATAATGATGAAGTCGCCCCCTCTCTTTTATCAAGCAATTATTATCTTTTATTCAGCCTTTGTGCTGAGTCTAGGAGGGAGGAACCCTTATAGCGTTCCAAGGGTTGATCCCCCTCAGCGATCAAAATCTATAGAGCTCCTTCTGGGGTTCTATCACAACTATGGTAAGTTTGACGGGATGTAACACTTTAGAAGTAGCTTATCTCTAAGGACAAGGATGTATGGATGTGTCGTAGCAGGAAATAATCATGGCCGAACAATCTGTATCTCTATCATCTCTTGGATTACCCTTTTCTCTTCAACCTTCTAAGGTTGTAGGAAGCAATCTGGCTGAGCAACAACTGGTAGAAGTTTTGGCTTGTTCAACATAGGGGGGTCGGATAGCTTCAGAGGAGGTAATCGGCTTGGTTTGGTGGAGACGCCCAAAATTTTAGCAAGCTGTGAGAGAGGGTTCTTATCTTCAATCTCTTAAAACCCTTGAATTTAAATTAGAAAACTACTGGATTTTTCTTTTGGTACCCCCTCCAAGTGTTGTGTTATGGTTGTAGTCACTAGGCTCCCTCGTAGAATCACGTGCTTTCCTTTTCTGAAAAATTTTATGGTTAGCTTCGAAAAATTTCAGAAAATATCTCCAATCATAGACAACCAATCAATGTTATGCACTATATCAAAACCATCAAGAGGGAGGAGGAAAAAATCAATAACTACGTCTTGCTCCTGTATGATCAGTTTTACCCGTGGGTACTTCTGGTTGCACTTCAAAATTTGGCCGTTAGCTACCTTGACTTCGAACCCATTGTAATCTTCTTTTTGGAGTATTAAGTGAGTAGCAACCTTACTGCTCATGAAGTTGTGTGTGCTCCCAGCGTCGATGAGGATGATAATAAACTACTGCTTGAGAAACCCTTCGGTCTTCAATTTTTGCAGGTTGGTGTAGCCGGCTAAGGTGGGGACCGTGTGGGTGGTCGGCTGTGGTGTATCCTTCTCCTTGGGTTCGAGAGTCATATTTTCAAGTTTGGGTTCTTCAGTGGGCGCAATCATCAGTGGTGTCTCCTTTTTACATTTATGTTTTAGGCTCCACAGTTTATCATAATACCCATATAGGCCCTTTGTCGATCCATTATGAAGGTCTTCTCTTGTTAAATTATATGGCTGAGGGGGTCAGCTGACAGTAGGAGGAGGTGAAAGCTTTGGTGCCACTGGTCAGGGAGCAACTCTAGTCTTTCAAGCTTCATAGTTCAATTGCTCCTCCTGATGTCGCGTAAAGGAGATAGCTACCTTAAGTGTATACGACTGTCATGCTTTAACTTCTTCCTGAATCTTCAGCTTCAAGCCCTCAATAAAAGTCATCAATATCTATTTTTCAGACTAATCATAAGTTTGATTAGATAACCTTTCAAATCTGTTTGGTACTCTTGGATGATGGAGGTTTGACGGATCATCATCACTAGTTCTTCGCTAAGGTTCTTTTTACAATCCAAATTTATACCACGTTGTGATCTTATTGGGCTTAGTGATTAGCCCAATCTAAACTTCTCAAAGAGAGTACATAAATTAATATCCATACACATCTCAAGAGCCTCCAATTTGGCTTTGAATAAGCCCACTGATGTCATGATGTAAGGATCTCCAATCTATCAAATCAAACCGATTAAAGAGTGTAGCTAATATCTTCAGGTTGAAGGTAGCAATGGCAGTGATGTTGGGGCTACGGTGGTGAAGTCTCCAAGTGGAGGATGGCAGCCAAGGGTAGCGGCCAAGGGTAGCAGCAATGGTGGAGGAAGAAAATGGCACCAGTAACGTCGGCTGCGGTCCTTCGGTGATGCTGCAATGTTGACGCTACAATGTCATCGAGGTTGTGATTTTTTAGGTTGCTGATATTTGTCAGAAGATGGTAGCCAAGAGATCTAAGTCGGAAGGCAACAACGATGGTGGAGGAAGAAGAGGGCAGCAGCAACATTGGCTGCAACTGCGGTGCGACTTCGTGGTTGCAGGTGGCATCGGTTGTAGCAAGGGTGCAGCTGCAATAGGAGGAAGATGGGGCAGCAATATACACGGCTGTTGCAGAGGAGGGTAGTAATGGTATCGAGCAAGATACAACTACTGTTGTGTTCAATTTATTGCTAGTCATGATTAAGATAGTTGGCAGCAAATGATTGTTGCGGGCTACGCAGCGAAAGATTGTTGTTGGTAGCTTTTTGTTGCAAGGATCACTGCTGGCTATGATTGAGGATAGCAACAAGAGGTTGTAGTTGGTAGTGTTGGGTAGTAAAAGATGCATGCTGCGGTTGAAGGGATAAGGGAGATTGGGCGACTGAAAAATTATGGACTGAAGGATTTAATTTTTGGGTGCAGTTTGTGGTTATTTTGGGTGCGATTTGGGCCTGCAGTTTTATGGAGTTTAGGCTATGAATTAGTGTGGTTTTGGGGCTATAATAGTAGTAGACCAAGGTTAGGGAAATATATTTTAGATCTAGGATAGATAGCAGCAAAGGTAGGTGTATCGGTAAGGATAGTTGGCTGAAAAGGTAAGTGGATCGATAAGGAAGTCGGTTGTGGTTAGAGCTGATTGGGATGGCTATTTGGTTGCAGTTTTGTTAGGGTTTTTTAGAGAGTAATAGTAGGAATTGAAGATGAGAGGGGGAGTCTCAAATCTAGAAAAGATGATAGTGATATCCGATAAAATTTCGACAAAAGATCGCTGTGGTATATGCTATACTACCGAATAAAATTCTCATCAAAGAAGCAGAAGTTTCTCGATGTTAATTCCAACAAAGATCTAAGAAATTTATGGAGAATTTCAATATCATAATCTTAGTTCAAATGGTGATAGTAGTAGTAATATGGATCAAGAAAATTTTGGCAGCATAATGGTAGAAAAATTGTTGCAAGTAAGATCACAAAATTCTCATCGTAAAATTTCAACACTATGTGACGAAGTATTACAACACTATAAGTCCGGATCTAGAATGAATTTTTTCCAGAGATCAGTGTTAGATATAAGACAATTTATGAATTTGTGTAAAAATTTTAGCCAAAAAGGATTAACAAAAGTTCGGTTTCAAGATGCTAATATGCAGAGGGTAGATTCTTTATTCTAAAAATTCCAGCACTATGTGATGATGAAAAAGGCACAATAAAACCAGTTCTAAAAGGAATTTTTTCTAGAGATTAATATCAAATGAAAGCTGAGTTGATCTATAGAATTGTGTGAAAATTTCAGCCCAAAAGGATGAACAAAAGTTTGGTTTCAAGATGCCAATAAGCGAAGGGCAGATTCTTCATCGTAAAAATTCTAGCACTGTATGATGATGAAAGAAGGCACAATAAAACTAGTTCCATATGAAAGTTTTTTCAAAAATTAATCTCAGATGAAAGCTGAGTTGATCTATAGAATTGTGTGAAAATTTTGGCCAAAAAGGAGAAGAAATAACCTGGTTTCAAAAGGCAAATAAGCGGCCAAAAATTACTACAATGTTTCACCTTCGCAAAGATGACATTTACGACGAACGAAATTTGCAGCAGATAAAATTTGAAGAAATTCTTTAATAAGTAAGGTAAATGATATTACAGTATTGAAGAGACGTAGGTGATAAAAATATATCAGATCTCTAGATCTATGATGTTGACACATAGGACGACAGCAGATTGATGGATCTGCGGTTTGGTGGGCGACGATGGATGGAGGCGACATCAAAAGCAATTGTGGGAATTGCTTGGAAGATGGAGGTGACTGAGATGGCTATAGGATAGCAAGAATGTGGCTCTGATACCAAATGATAGAACCCCAGAAGGAGCTCTATAGATTTTGACTCTTGAGGGGGATCAACCCTTGGAACACTATAAGGGTTCCTCCCTCCTAGATTCGGCTCAAGGCTGAAATAAAATTGATAATTACTTGATAAAAAGAGGTGGAGGCTACATGCTTATATAGGTCTCTAAACTTTACCCCTAGGATGTACTTGCCAAACTAAAATTATCCTTTTGCTCCTTCTATAGCACACCTGCCTTAGAGGGAACAGGTGGCAGCTAGGTTGGCTCTATAACCGACCTAAGCAGGGGGAACCCTGGTCGACCAGCCCAGTAAAGGGGGCATTGGCTACTAAACCTCAAGGCCCTAATATAAACCTTAACCACACTTTTTTATATGATAGAAGTGGCTAGGCGGGGTTTTATTACAATCTCACAGGGTTTTATTTGACTACTTCTAGGGTGATTAGGACTCAACCCTACTGGAGTCCTATCAAAAAATCATCAAGATATACATTATTATTTCTTAAAAGCATACATAGGATTTATCTTAAGCATTAGATTTAAGTCTAATATTTTATTCTTTTATCATAAAACATGTAATTTTCATAATCAATATAATTTTTCAAAATCACTAGAAATAAAAGCATGATCCCTTTTTATTTATTTATTTTTAATTATTTTTTTGTATTTTATATACTAATTTAAAAATAACTCATAAGTAGCATTAAGTAATTTTAAAGTAAAGCAAAAGGGTTTTGGTTACATCGTCGTCAAAGTCCATTAAGGCGTAGTTTGCAACCTCACCTTCAATGGTTTGTTCTTTATCTTTGGATGAATTTGATTTGTCCCAAGCTACCTTGAGTGTTTTCTTTTTCTTTTGTAGCTTCTTTTTTTTAGGCTCATTTTTATTTTTTGATTCTTGTTTTAAGAGTTTTTTAATTTTTATAGGTAAGAGTTCAAAGTCATCATCACTTGAGCTTTCACTCAAACAGTCTTCAATTGTTCTAAGTGCCAAATCCTTCCTTTCTTTAGAAGGTTGTTCTAATTTTCATATAGTTTATCATGTGCCTTGCACATCATTCCATAGGTCATTAATGACCCGATAAGTTTTTAAGGTAGAAACTTATTTAAGTCTTTTGCCTCTTGTATTGTAGTTATTTTAGGATCCCAATTTTTAGGAAGAGAATGTAAAACTTTATTAACAAGTTCAAGATTTGAAAAACTTTTACAAAGTGCTTTTACACCATTGACGACATCCGTCAAATGGGTGTATATATCTCCAATGGTTTTGCTTGGTTTCATATGAAATAATTCAAAATCGCGCATTAAAATATTTATCTTAGAATCTTTTAATCTACTAGTGCTTTCGTGTGTGGTTTTAAGAGTGTGCCAAATATCGAAAGCGATTTTGCAAGTAGAAATCCGATTAAATTTATTTTTATCTAAGACACAAAATAAGACATTCATAACCTTGGCATTTAAAGAGAAAGTCTTTTTCTTCAAATCATTCCAATCATTCATTGGAAGAGAAGACCTTTCAAATTTGTTTTCAACAATATTCCATAAATCAAGGTTCAAGGAAAGCAAGAAAACTCTCATCATATTAACAAGTGTAGTCCGTCCCATTAAATATGGGAGGACGAATAATAGAAAATCCCTCTGGAAAGCTGAAAAGAGTAATTTCTCTTGGGTGTTAAACCAAATGAGAAAAACGTGGCTCTAATACCAATTGTTAGGATCAATTAGCACTAAGAGGGGGGGTGACTTTGTGCAAGTGATAAAAACTCGGTTTAAAGATAACTTCATTCAAAATAAAATCGATATCAGAAGCGTTTCGTTTAAGTAGAGTAAGTGAGTGATTTAACTTATAGAACAATGCTAGGATTCTTGCTTAATGAAAGCTCAAGTATGAACATGAAAATCCAAATAAAATTCAAGATAAGAAACACTCACGGTTTTATAGTAGTTTAGCCTCAACCTGAACTACATCTACTTCCGAGTCCTCTTCTCTGAGGTCCACCGGTGTCTACTACCGATCTTCTTTGGGTGAAGACCAAACCCTTACAGGCTTTTAACTTAGAAGGGAGACTCTTTATAAGAATACAACACTTAGCTCACTCCCTTCCCCTTTTCTTTTTCTTGTACACTTTTAGAATCCAATTTTTTACACAATTTCTAGCCCAATTATAGTGTAAAAACCTATGCTAAATGCAAGGAAACTTGGGGTATTTATATGCCTCAATTAGCTTTAGAAGAATAGAGCCAAAATTCAAACTCACCCAAAAAATCTGGGTTAAGGCGGTACAACCACTGATGCCAGTAATGCAACCGTCGAAAGTAACCCTGAAAATAGGGTACAACGATACAACCATTGACTTGGGCGGTCCAACCGTTGTTAGTCACCCAAAAACCTAGGCGATGATGGTACAACCATCGCTCATCGATGGTCCGTCAGAAAACTCAAAAAAGTGATTTAATTCATTTTTCCAATTTTGACTTGTACCTCCTATTGACCAATTCTTAGGTCAACCAATTGAGTTCAACCTGAGTTCAATTTAAACCCCATAGTGGACCTAGTTTGCAGCACTTGAGTTAATTTGGATTCCTTCTAAACTTAACTCAAGTTGGACTCAAACTTAACGATGCTAACTATGGCTAATTAATTACAATCAATGTGACCATCAAGTCCAACAAGACCCTCATGACTCCCGGTAAGCTTTTCGGCAACCCCCGACAATCTTCTAATGAGTCTCTTGATCTTTTTCTAGCGAACTCTCGACGCTATCCTGGCAAGTTCCCAATCACCTTCGACAAGCTCTCGGCGAACTCCTAGCAAGCTTCTCATACATTTGACAAGCTTCCGGCGAACTCCCGGCAAGCCACCGATCCCTTCGGCGAGCTCCCAGTAAGCTTATGATACCTTCGGTAAGCTTCCGGTGAGTCTTTCGGTAAGTTCCCACTGCATCGTCTGAACCTCGGCTCGATGCCTCAGACTTGACTCTGGCCCAACATCTGATCGTAACTTCTCTCTGTCGTAGTTAATCCTGCATCAATCAACTCTAACACACATGTTAGATCAATAACCCATCAATTGATTTCATTATCAAAAATCTAAAATTCAACGGGACTGACCCCATTGTCTCCCATTGCTTGGTCTTCCATATTAGCTAGAAAGATGCACTAAGGTGAGCATGCACCCTTGGTAGCGGACTAACCATATTGACTCATCAGTCAACGATACATGTGACACCATTAACAACCAAACTAAAGTTATATATCTTCAAGCTGCACTTCAATAAGGTTTGAAATGCCGATGGCTCTTTCCATGATATATGTAATTATTATGACTAAATTTTTAAATTTAAAGGAGAATATAGAACATTATTGAGGAGAAACATCCAACAGAAGTCGGTATGGATAGGAATCAAATTTTCAACTACCCTACTTCTCTCAAGTTTCATGTTTTTTTAAAATCATGAGTCATTAGTTAAATTAATTATCATTGAATATGTATCTTTTAATTTTGATAAAAAGTTAGATTTATTGATTATAATCAAGAGGCTTTAAATCTCACCACATAACGAATTGCACGTATCACTCTTTCTCGTTCTTTACATAATCTTTATAAAAATACAAAAGATTTATAAAAAGTTTTTGAAGCTTTGGACGATCATGTGTTTATTTGTACCGATATTTGAAATGCATTTCTACAACCCACTTCTCATTAGATTGACAATGGACGGGCAATGCAAAAATGTTTTATTGTTTTTAAAGTTTTCGATGAACTACATACAACTCAAAATATTTATAAAAAGATAAAAATAATTATAAAAAATATTACTTGATTTTTAAAGTTTTTTATTGATTTTGATAATGCATTGATAAATATTGCTTCTAATTTGAGAATTTATTAGTTTATTAACCAGTTATTATGTTTTGAATTTATATGTAAAAGATAGACTTAGATCTCTTATTTTTTTTCTATTAAGCAAACTATTTTTGTTGAATCTCATATTTTTATTATGAAATAAATTGATGATTATTGATCTAACAATTATGTTAGAGATGATTAATGCAAAATTAACTACGATAGAGAGAATTACAATAAGAGATTTGGCCAAAATCAAGTCTAGGTATCAGGCCAGAGTTAGGACGATACTGTTGCGAACTCGCCTAGAGTGTTTTAGGAGCTCACCGAGGGTATCAGAAGCTTGTCGGGGTTTGTCGGAAGCTTGCCAGGGGTTTGCCGGAAGCTTGTCGAAGGAGCGGGAGCTTGCCAAGATGACACGAGTTTGTCAGAAGAAGACCAAGAGACTTGTCGGAAGATTATCGGGATAAGTCGAAAAGCTTGCTGAGAGTTGAAAAGGTCTTGAATTGGATTTGTTGGCTATAGTGGATGTAATTAATTAAGTCATAGTTAGCATCGGTTAAGGTTGAGTTCTACTTGAGTTAGATCTGGAAAGGATCCAAATTAACTCAAGGCAAATTGGGTCCACTCTAGGGAGTGGATTAAGCTCAAGTCGAGCTCAATTAGTTGACCAGGGAAGTGATCAATTGAAAGTACAAGATGAGATTGAAAAAGTGGAGGGAATCACTTTTTTAGGATCTTTTATGGTTATACCACCGTCGCCCTATTTTTTGCGTTGCTTTCAATGGTGGTACTGCCCGTACCCTGCTTTTCCGGGTGTGTTAAAAATTTTGGCTCCAAATTCTGAAGCCAATTGGGGCTTATAAAATACCCCAAGTTTTCTTACATTTTACATAATAATTTTGGGCTAGAAATTCTAAGAAAAAAATTATGTGCTAAACTTGTAAGAAAAAGAAAATGGGTAGGGGAGAGAGAAAAGTCTTTAATACTTATAAATCTCCTTTGTAAGGTTGTAAGGTTCACCTCCTAAGCCTAGTAAAAGGAGAGAGGAAGCTTTAAGGGTTTAATCTTCACCCAAAGAAGGTTAATAGTGGATGTCGGTGGGCCTCGAAGAAGAGGATTCGGGAGTGGACATAGGTCAGGTTGAGGCCAAACCACTATAATTGTGAGTATCTTTGCTTTTTTTTATTATTACTCTCAATTTGTTTATAGTTAAAATCGAGATTTAATCTCTCTACTTCTTTTAAATTGGCTCTTAATTGATTTTATCAAAATATCAAAAGAAGCTTTAGTTGTTCAAATAAAAACATTTTGGTTTAAGCACGATAGGAAGATTCAAAGCTTGTTATTCAAATAAAGTAAGTGAATAATAAGAAGATTGCTAAGTTACTTGCTTATTAATTACTTAAGAAAGAACAAAAAAAATCTGAAAGATAAGAAACGTCATAAGTGAAATGTTTGCTTTCAAAGAGTAAACAAGATCAGAAGCGTTAATAAAGAAAGCAAAAGATGATCTCACAATTTTTATAATGGTTCGATATCAACGGCCTATGTCCACTCTCAAGTCCTCTTTGAGGCACACCGGTGTCCACTACCGATCTTCTTTGGGTGAAGACTAAACCCTTACACTTTGCTTATAAGGGAGACAAGATTATACTATTTGATTACTCCCTTACCCCTTCTCTTTTGCTTACAATTCTCATACAATATTTCTTAGAATATAATTTTTAAAATTATTATTTAGAATGTAAGAAAATTTGGGATATTTATAGACCCCAAATGGCTTTAGAAATTAGAGCTAAAAATTAAATATACCCAAAAAAACTAGGTCCGAGCGGTTTACCACTTTGATTCAACCGCCCAAACACCAGGGTACGGGCAGTTTACACATTGGCCCTAGGTGGGTCAATTGTCGAAAGTATCTAGTTTCCTGGGTATGGGCAGTTCAATTGCCTAGCTTGGGCGGGTCAGTTGCTCGAAAGCTTGGGCGGTGATAGTACACCTATCGGAATTTCCACAAAAGTGGTTCCCTCCACTTTTCGAATTTCAGCTTGAACCTGATGTTGACCAACCCTCTGGTCAACCAATTGAGCTCAACTGGAGCTCAATCAAACCCCAATATGGACTCAGTTGTCTTATTGAGTTAATTTGGATTTCATCTAAATCTAACTCAATTAGGACTCACTTCTGACTACGACTCAATGATTACAACGCTTAAAGACCAACAAGCTAAACCAAGACCTAACTCCCACAAATCCGACAGCCTCCGGCATTCTTGTGGCGAGTCTTCCGGTCTTCTTCCGACGATCTCCCGACGTGTTCTCAGTGAGCTTCCTGATCCCTTCGGTGAATCTCCTAGCAAACTTCGACGAGATCCTACTACATCATTCAAACTAGGCTTGATGCCCAAGCTTGATCTTGGCCCATCATCTAGTTGTAACTCTATTGCTCCTGTCATAGTTAGTCCTACACGATGCTAATTACGATTTAATCAAATACAATCATAATTGTCAAACATCTATTATAAGACCATCCCAACTTCCGACAAGCTTTTCAGCTACCCCCGATAATCTTCCAATGAGTCTTGGTCTTCTTCCGACAAACTCTCTTGCACCATCCTAGCAAACTCCTGATACCCTCGGCGAGCTCCTGATGCACTCCTGATGAGTTTCCAACCGCATCGACCCGATGCATGGACTTAACCTTGGCCAATAATGATTGTAATAATCTTTCTATCGTAATTAATCCTACATCAATCAATTTCTAACAATCCATGTTAAATCAATAACCCATTAATTGATTTCATCATCAAAATCTGAGATTCAATAATCTCCCCCTTTTTGATGATGACAATCAATTGATGACAGGAGTTAATCCTAACTCCCCCTAAATCCATGCCACTTAAATTTAAGAGAATTACACACTCTTAAATTTAAGCGATCAATATTTTATGTAAATTTCAACACAAATTTACAACAAGTCATCAAATCATGAGTAAAAAGGAATTAAGCATCTATATCCAAGATGTCCAATTCATATCCTTATCCAAGATATCCATGTATTTTAACAAGATCATGTGTCAACAATGTATTCATCATGTGTCATCTATATATATTTCTCCCCCTTTTTCATCAACAAAAAGGTGAAATATAGTTAATAATTTCAAAGCACAGGATGACATTACTCCCCCTTAGTATATATATTATAAAATTTTCTTCCCATTTAATAAGAAGAGAAATAAGGGAAGTATTGTTGAATCATTTCATCATAAAGAAAAGCTCTTAATAAATTTTAAAAGCAATACTAAGATGAGCTCAAAAGTTTAAGAGATTTAAAGATTACTTTTATATTTCAAATGTAACAAATGTCATCTCTTGATATCAAAAATTATCCATTGTAAATTTCAGATGTGGCACATCTTCATGCAATGTATATATATATATATATATACATATATATACATATACATAGATATATATATATATATATACATATATATATATTCCCTTTTTTGAAAACAATAAGAGAAAATCACAGAGAAAATTTTTAGAAAAAAAATGTTATCACAAAAAGACTTTATTTTATGAAATCTATATGAGTAATTTATATATTTTCATGATTTAACATTTCTAGGTCTCAACCTCAATCTTGTATATATAAAATGTCGAATATGAGCTCAACAAATTTTTCTCATATAAATTTAAAGAAAATATAACAAATAAATCCGAACAATAACAAATCATTATATTTATATAGATTTTCAAAATCATCATTACATGCATGATCATCATACATGATTTCACATCATTGTACCTTCTCTCTCTTTGTCATCAACAAAAGGAGAAGTGCAATTAGCAAATTTTGATATATGAAAGATTAGCAATTTAACAAAATTTTCATTACTTTAGAACATGCTAGCTAGTGAATTCATTCTTCTCTTTTGAGAAGTGCAAGCTAGCAAATATTTACTTTCTTTGCATTATTCAAGCTAGCAATTTTATAACCTAACAGGTTTTGCTCCCTCTTTATCATTATCAAAAAGAAGGGATGGTTAGAATAGTGCAAAACGTTTCTCATTACATCATGTTTCAAGAAATAAATCAAGAAATATACCAATCATCACATGAAATATATTAAAAAAATTAATATTATGATGAGATATTCAATTTATGAAAACAAATTATGAATATCAAGAGACAAATCATAGGAGAAACAAATAAAATCTCATGATTTATCCATAAAAAATCTTAAGTCATCAAGTTCATGATTTGTATCAAAATCTCCTTTTAAATAATATGATAACACATAACAAATGATTTTGATTCATAAAAGATTTCAAGTTATAATTTCAAGAAATCAAGACCACGATATAGATAAATCACTCATTCAATTTCAAAATCATCAAAATCATTTTCAAGAGATTCAAAATGTAATTAATGGACTTATTAGTCTTTTAAAATGCTAGTGATTTTCTTTCTCCACATGTGTAAGCAAGAAGGTAGAATCAAGGTACAGAAATGAAAAATATCATATCACAAAAATACTCAATTTTAAAAATATAAATTTTATAGATGTGAATTTTGAAATTAAGCTTAAAACTTTAAGATATTTAAGGAGATTCAAAAGTTTAATAATTTCTCAGGCATTTAAAATCATGTCATGTAATTTCAAGTATAGCAAAAAAATCATATATTGCAAATTTTGATAAAAAGCATCAAGAATTTCATAAGAAGACATGATAGTAGATCAAGCTCAAATTATAAATAAAATATTTTATTATTTTCTTCCAAGCAAATTATTTTTCATTCAAGGTTATCATATCCAATTTACTTCTAATCATATTAATAATTTTATCTCTCTCTTTTTTTGTTATTATCAAGAAAGAAATATGGTGACATAATTTCTTCTTAGCATTGATCATGTCAATAAAGATAAAATCAAATTTTTTAATATCAAAAGACATGATTTCGTTTAATAAGTTTATTTCCCATTTTTTTGTAAATAAAAAATGAGTCTTAGGGGATAATCTTAATTCAACTAAGATAAATCTTTTAATAAATAAGACTAATTTTAATTAATATTGTTAAGATCATAAATTATATTTTTATTTAAAAGAGAAAATTATAGTAATGTGATTCCCATAACATATAAGTCAAGTCAATAAATTAAGGAAATATTCATGATAATACAAATCTCTTTCAATTTTCAACTTATCACAAATTTAAGAAAGCTGATAAGTTATGTCATTCATGAGTTTTAAAATAAATTTACCCCTCCTTATTGTTTATAAATTTTAACATAAGTAATCAAGAAATCTTATATATAAAAAATTCTAAGTAAAATAGAAATCCAATCATGTAAAATTTTATGTATTTAAAATTTAAAATTTTGATTTTGGTAAATCGCTCCTCATCCAACAAAGATTTTTCATAATCAAAATATTTATGTAAAGATTTCAAGTTTCATTTTCTAAACTTGCTAAAAATCATGATAATAACTTATGCAAGGTTAAATTATCAAAATTTACTTTTCAAAAAATTCAATGGAAGCATCATAGATTAATTTTTAATAGCTAAAATTCTCTAATCTATTTTTGTAGTTTAAGAGATTCAACAATAATGGTATTATTTTGTCTCTTGTTGAAGGATTAATAGAATAAAAATTATTTCAAAGATAATTGTCATTCTTTTGAAATTTATTTCAAGAATGTAATGTCATTTAAAGTCATAAACACAATTTCATCAACATCATTGCAATAAAATATTTTCATATAAAAACTTTAATTTATTTCAGTTTCAATGATTTTTGGACTTAGTATAGTGAGTTACCATGCTCATTTCATTCTCATTAAATATATTTTTAATTTACAAAAATACTAGACAATGAAGCATGATTTTTCTCTCCCTTTTCTATATTGTTCTACACTAAAATTATTTCATTCAATACATCCATTCAGTCATAGTATTTCAATCATTTAAATCAATCATTCAATATATTTTGTCAATATTTAAACCATTTAACAATAGTATTTACATTTGAACAAGCCAATGATTTTAGCATTCACTCAAAATATGTTATTCAATAACTAAGGTTTTGTTGTTCTAATTCATTTTCATACTTGTATACTCTAGCTATGCATCATCAATATTAATTATATAATGATGAACCATTAAAAAATTTATTATTAATAATTTTAATTCTAATAATTTTCTTATTACTACTTAGGCTAGTAAGCTTGAAGGAGTGTTAGATCTCAAGTAATATGACTTGAGTATCTACTTTCAAAATAGTTTTATTGCTCCTAGCCTTGTTAGGAAACAACTTTATATTATAGGAGGTTCTGATTTAGGTACCCATTTAACATTGAGTCCTTCATGATATGTTCTTTCCATTTTCTCTAATGGCATATGATTGTTTATGGTTCCTTTAGGAACCCAAACTAACTTGTGAAGACTATAGTTCCTTAATGGACATTTATAAGTCATATGTCGTAATCTACCATAAAAATTACACTTAATTGTTGATGACATATTTAAGGTTAGTCCTTTAACAAAAATAGTTGGCTTTTGTTGGTATTTAACAAAAATAGTTGGTTTTTATTGGGTATTGCCTACAAAGTCTATTTCATTTCTTATATTAATATAACCTTATTGGCAAGGATCATATTCAAGGATTTATTACCAATTTTAAAATTTTCTAATGTTGTCTTAAGTATGATATTTTCTTCTTTAATGTTGTCTAGTATTTCATATTTAGTACTAGGATTATGTGATGCTAATAACTCATGCATTTAATCAACTTTACCAACTAACAAATCATGTTCATGTTTAAGCAACTTAAAAAATTTACTAAGTTTTCTAAATTCATCAAACAAATCATAAAGTATATTTAATAATTCTAAAAAAGAATTACTTAATGAATCACTAACCTCATTGTCGATGGTCATAAGAGTAAGGTTCTCCACTTCTTGATTGTGCATTTGATCTTTGGAGCTCCTCAGCTTCTTATATTCATAGCAAGAAATTTTATCCATCTTTACATTATTTGTAAGGTTCAAGTTCGTTAATTTTTTCAGTTCATTTGTCAAAAGTTCAAGGTTCTCATCATTCAAGATTTCACTCGAGGAGTCATGTATTCTTCTCAGTTCACATTCATTCTGGTTCTTAGGAAGGTGTTTTTCTTGTTCATTTTTAGAAGTATTTTTATTTAATGATTCATTTATAATAAGTGTGCTTTCATATGTGTCATATATCAAACGCTGAATCAAAACAAGAAACCCGATCAAATTCATTTTTATCAAGAGCACAAAGCAAGATATTCATAGCCTTTGCATTTAAAGAAAAAGTCTTTATTCCAATTATTCATTAAAAGAGAAGACTTTTCAAATCTATTTTCAATAATAGTCCATAAATTAAGATCTAAAGAAAGCAAGAAAACTCTCATCCGAGTTTTCTAATAAGTGTAGTCCGTCCCATTGAATATGGGAGGACGAATGATAGAAAAGCCCTCTTAGAAGCTAATAAGAATTATTTCTCTTAGATGTTAAACCAAATGAGAAAAACAGAGGCTCTTATACTAATTGCTAGGATCAATTAGCACTAAGAGGGGGGGTGGGGTGAATTAGTGCAAGTGTAAATTTTTCGTTTTAAATAAAAATATTTCTATTTAAGCATGATAGGAAGATCCAAAGCTTATTGTTCAAATAAAGCAAGTGAATAATAATAAGATTGCTAAGTTACTTACTAATTACTTTAGAAAGAGCAAGAAAATTTGAAAGATAATAAACGTCGTAAATGAAATGTTTGCTTTCAAAGAGTAAACAAGATCGGAAGCGTTAATAAGGAAAGCAAAAGATAAACTCATAATTTTTATAGTGGTTTGACACCAACGGATCACTCCCTTATCCCTTTTCTTTTCTTACAATTCTCACATAATATTTTCTCAGAATATAATTCCTAATATTGTTGTTTAGAATGTAAGAAAACTTGGGATATTTATAGACCCCAAATAGTTTCAGAAATTAGAACCAACAATTAAACATACCAAAAAAAACTAGGTACAGGCGGTTTACTCGTCGACCTAGGTGGCTCAACCACCCGAACACCAAGGTATGGGCGGTTTACCCACTGGCCCTAGGTGGGTCAACCGCTGAAAGTACCCAGTTTCCTAGGTACGAGCGGTTCAACTGCCCAGCCTAGGCGGGTCAGCCACCCAAAAGCCTGCGTGATAGTGGTACACCCATCGCTCACCGGTGGTTTACCCATCGGAATTTTCGTAAAAGTGGTTCCCTCCACTTTTCAAATTCTGACTTGAACCTAATATTGACCAACCCTCTAGTCAATCATTGAGCTCAACCTGAGCTCAATCAAACATTAATAGTGGACCCGATTGCCTTCTTGAGTTGATTTGGATTTCATCCAAATCTAAATCAATTAGGACTCACTTCTAACTATGACTCAATGATTACAATGCTTAAATACTAATAAGCTAAACCAAGACCCAACTCTCGCCAATCTGGTAGCCTCTGGTATTCTTGCAGCGAGTCTTTTGGTTTTCTTCCGGTGATCTCCCGACGTGTTCCTAGTGAGCTTCCCGATCCCTTCGGCGAATCTCCTAGCAAACTTCGGTGAGATCCCATTGCATCGTCTGAACTCGGCTCGATGCCCAAACTTGATCTTGGCCTATTATCTGATTGTAACTTCATTGCTCCTATCATAGTTAGTCCTGCATAATGTTAATTATGACTTAATTAAATATAATCATAATTGCCAAATATCCATTACAAGACCATCCCAACTTTCAGCAAGTTTTTCGACCACCCCCAATAATCTTTCAACATGTCTCGGTCTTCTTTTAGCAAACTCCCTTGTGTCATCCTCGCAAATTCCCAATACCCTCGGCGAGCTCTCAACGCACTCCTGGCAAGTTCCCAACCGCATCAGCCCGATGCATGGACTTGACCTTGGCCAATAGTGATCGTAATAATATTTCTATCATAATTAATCATGTATCAATCAATTTCTAATAATTCATGTTACATCAATAACCCATCAATTGATTTCATCATCAAGATATGAGATTCAATACTAATTCATCCCCTTTCTTAGTGCCAATTGAACTTAATAATTTCATGTGGTCATCCATAAGTAATAAAAGAATTTATAAGATTTTATAAGTTAAATGGCAAAAGGCCCAAAAAAATTTCTAGGGTATGTTTCAAAGCAATGGAATTCTACCTATAAATTACTTAAAAAATCTTTTGAATATAAAGAATTATTATACACTTTTATCAAAAGTAATGTTGGGCAAGTTTGTTTATATTCACAGCATTAAAACGTGTATGAAAGAATTTTAAAATTTTAAAGTATTTAATAATACAATATATACTTCTTATGATGTTTATTATCCTCCACATATATTTTTAATTATTTGGATTAATATTGTTGGTGCATTTGAAGAATACCAAAATGATAATGATTTAAATATGATAATAATGGCTATGAAATTAAAATGGATAAATTATTTTCTCGAAATTTCATTTGTTTATTTAGCATTGGTTAAATGACGTAGATGATTATTTGCCTCTTTATTATGAAAGTTTAGGAGTAGGTGTTGATATTGATGATAATATTAGAGATATTAAAAAATTGATCAATAACTTATATGATGATCATTGTAGTGCTAACTTTGTTAGAGAACATGGTACCTTCAAAAACTTCTGAATATGATCAAGTTAGTGGGAGTAGTAAGGGAGAAAATATATTAATAAAAGATAAAAAACTATTAAGGGGATTATCAAGCTCGAACTTATTTGAAGTTTGGAGACAATATTATATGTATAGAGTTTCCTAGAACGGTGGATACCATACACAACAATATTTTCAATCTTAGTAAGGATCATAAGACAGATACTAGTAACTCTAGTGTCGATGATAGCTATCGAACAAGCCTTCAACGTGGGAAGATAAATCTTAGATGAAACCAAATCAAGCATAACCTTTGTATTAGTTAAAGCTTATGTATGCCTTGATGATTGAATAAAGGTGATGAAACAGAACTAAAAGATTGTTCGTGAAGACAACAATCTCCTATTCATCGATATATCGACACCAACAACGATTAAATATTTATTATTTTACTCAATATTATGTCATGTATTTTAGTTATGTCATTGCACGTTCATACTCATTAAGTCATTATGGGTGTACATTATTTTTTAAAAATTTTAAAAATAAAATTATATTTTTATATTATAAATTATTTTTTTTAATATTAAAAATTGATGGTTCTAACTAGAACAAACCCTTGTTGATTTGGTTTCGGTTTTAAGTGTTGTCAAATCAGAATCGATAATTTTTGAATCATGATTGGGTCTATTTAGAAATTAAAATAATAATTTAATAATAAATAAAATAAAAGTCGGTTAAGATACTTATTCAATTTTGTTATGATCAATTGGCACTAAAAGAGGGGTGAATTAGTGAAAAATGTAAAAATCATGATTTAAAGAAAACTTTTCGTTTGGAGCAAAATCAAAAATTAGAAGCGTTTCGTAAGCAATAAGCTTATTGAACGAAGCCAAGTTATGATCATGCTAAAGGAAAGTTTCGTATAAGAACATGCATAATCAAAATATTTGCTTTCGTGCAAGATTAATCATACTCATTTAAAAACCTTTGATTTCGGAAAGTGAAGAAGGAACAATAGAAGCTTCTCTTGAAAAATCAATTAAGAACCGATCTGAAAAGGTTGAGAGATTGAAACTTTGTATCTAACTATCAAGTGTTTAAGAGCAATCAAAAGTAAAATAAAGCAATTAAAGCACACTCACAGTTATGGTGGTTCAGCCTCAACCTGGCCTACGTCCACTCCCGAGTCCTCTTCCTCGAGGCCCATCGATGTCCACTATCAACCTTCTTTGGGTGAAGATCAAACTCTTACAACTTCCTCTCTCCTTTTACCAGGCTTAGGAGATGAACCTTACGACCTTACAAGGGAGAACTGCAAGTTTTACAAGACTTTCCTCTCTCCCTTATCCTTTTTCTTTTTCTTACAAATCTTGTACATAATTTTTCACAGAATTTCTAGCCCAAAATTATTGTGTGAAATGTAATAAAACTTAGGGTATTTATAGGCCCCGATTGGCTTCAGGATTTGGAGCTAAAATTCAAACATATCTGAAAAATCCGAGTATGGTACACAAGTGCAGATATAATCAAAGCTACCCTAAAAATAGGGCGGTTCAACCGCCTAGGCGGTCTAACCACCCGCTTGATTCCTCGGTGACAGTACAACCACTCACAACAACCGCTAGGATTTCTGAAAAAGTGATTCTCTTTACTTTTCTAATACCGACTTGTACCTCATGTTGACCAATTTCCATGTTAGCCAATTGAGCTCGACCTAAGCTCAATCTAAACCTATAGTGGACCCGATTAGGTGTACTTGAGCTAATTTGGATCCCTCCCAAATCTAACTTAAGCAGGACTCAACCTTAATGATGCTAACCATGACTTTATTAACTATAATCATTATGGTCAACAAATCCAATTCAAGACATTCCTAACTCCTGGTAAGCTTTTAGGCTACTCCCAACAATCTTTCGGTGAGTCTTGGTCTTCTTCCAGCGAACTCCCTTTCACCATCCTGGCAAGCTCCCGATACTATCGGCAAGCTCTCGACGCACTCTAGGCAAGTTCCTAATCACATCATCCTCACTCCGACCCGATGCTTGGACTTGACTTTAGCCAAACATCTTATTGTAATATTCTCTCTATCGTAGTTAATCATGCATCAATCAACTCTAACAACCTTGTTAGATCAATAACCCATCAATTGATTTCATCATCAAAATATGAGATTCAATAAATTTATGTTTAGATGACAATAATAAGATATATTAATATAATATTAATATCATGGATAATAATGAAACAACAATCAAGGAGTGGAAAATATTGAATATACATACTAACATTTATATTAACTACATCAAGGAATAGCATCATCAATCAAAACCCAGAAACATCATATAGATGATGGAAGCGTGATCATAGACAGCCATCCAACTAGGAAGGACAAGTGGACAAGCATGGTAATAGGGCAGATAATGGGTCGGCCTGTCACCATGAGCCATGCCACTGCCCGGAGCCAGCTCGCTCGACCACATCATCTGATGGCTTGGGACAGATCGCGCAACCTCGCCCGACCTAGCACAGTGTCGGCCGAGTTGCCATAGTGTCATCCGATCTAGTATAGCGTCGATTGACTTGTCATAGCAGTAAGCTCGAGACTCGAAAGGCAGTGCTGTCTGACAACAACCCACTAACCGAGACCTTGGGACTTAATAGTGTCATACCTCTGATTCAGCACAGGACGCCATCGACATTAAGGGCTGGGGTACGACTGTCTCCCACTCAGCCAGTATCAAAGCCACCCTTAAGAACGGCTCATGGGGTCTCTCTCTCTCTCTCTCTCTCTCTCTCTCTCTCTCTCTCTCTCTCTCTCTCTCTCTCTCGGACACTTTAACTCTATATATTGAACTCTTTAGACCATTTCAAGTCGGGGCACTGACTTGATCATCGGAGGGGCCACATCAAGCGCCCCTAACCCAACGAGGCCTTTGTGCAGGATCTCTTAGTAGACCCTGAGAAGGAAGAACCTAAGGCGCACTCTCAAGCAGACCCAACCAACCTCTCCCGACCCCCTTACCTAGTGCTGACCAACATAGGCGAGCCTGCACACATGGGGTGTACCAAGCCGTGCTAACTCCTTGGCTATGGCATAAAGTCCAATAATATTTTTGGCGCTAGAAGGAGGGCCTGATGTTACAAGAGCTCTCGCATAAACAATGTGAATGGAGAGCGCCTCGAGGAGGAGGTCGCCACCATCCCACAAACCCTTGGCATCAGGGGCCCAAGCTTCTTTCCTCCCCTTGGGAAAGAGAACCCATCTAACCTCACTCTGAATCGCTACTAGAGGTTATTGAGTGACCCGGGGTTCTCTCCCCCCACATCAAACCCCGGGTAACCTACTGTCACAACCAAAGCCTTCATCAGCCTCACCCACCAAGTACAGGTGTTGGCCTGGATGATGCAGGCCATTATCCCGCATATTCCACAGTTGGCACACTTATCGGTGCCCCATAGTTGGCACCTCGGATAGTGTGACCCGACATGCCCACGCCTCAGGAGGATCTACTCCCCTCATGACCCGACGTCGAAGGACAATACTTCCTTCCCTAGGTCATATCAGGAACCCTAGAAGCCACTATCGGATGCTTGGCACTCGATCCTAGAGCCTCCATCCCTAGTCCTCCCTGTTAGGGCACTAGAGGGAGGTTGAGTTAGTGCAAGTGTAAATTCTCGTTTTAAACAAAAACTTTTCATTTTAAGTAAGATAGAAAGATCCAAAGCTTTTTGTTCAAGTAAAGTAAGTGAGTGATTAAAAGAAAATTGCTAAGTTACTTGCTTATAAATTACTTAAGAAAGAATAAGGAAATCCCAAAAATAAGCAATGTCATAAGTGAAGTGCTTGATGTGAAAACTTTACTTTTAAAGAGTAAATTAAATCGAAAGCATTAATACAAAATTAATAAGTAAGGAAAGCAAAATAACTCATAAGTTTTATAGTGGTTCGGTACTAATGGGCCTACATCCAATCCCGAGTCCTTCTTAAGGCACACCGACGTCTACTACTAATCTTCTTTGGATGAAGATTAAACCCTTATACTTTTCTTATAAGGGAGACTTGATTACAACTCTTAGATTACTCCTTTATCCCTTTTCTTTTTTCTTACAAATCACACAAGTTTTTTTTTCATAGAATTTTATCCCCAAAATTATTATGTAGAATGTAAGAAAACTTGGGGTATTTATAGGCCCAAAATAACTTTAAAAATTGGTGCCAAAATTCAAACATACTCATAAAATCCGAGTATAGGCAGTTCAGCTGTAGGCTTGAGTGGTTCAGCTGCTGACAGTCGCCCTATTTCCAAGGTATAGACAGTTCAACCGCCACTCACCGATAATTTACCCACCGAAATCTCTGGAAAAGTGGTTCTTTCCACTTTTTTCGAAGTCCAGCTTGAACATGATGTTGACTAATTCTTTGGTCAACTAATTATGCTCAACCAGAGCTTAATCAAACCCCATAGTGGACCCAGTTGCCTTATTTAGTTGATTTTAGTTTCATCCAAATCCAACTCAATTAGAACTCAATCCCTAACTACGACCCAATGATTACAACTCTTAATAACCAACAGCTAAACCAAGACCTAACTCCTGCCAATCTGATAGCCTCCGGCATTC
Organism: Ensete glaucum; assembly: GCA_021527575.1. Classification (NCBI taxonomy): domain Eukaryota; kingdom Viridiplantae; phylum Streptophyta; class Magnoliopsida; order Zingiberales; family Musaceae; genus Ensete; species Ensete glaucum. The sequence goes on from CM038551.1 coordinate 50,127,583, forward strand.
TTACGGTGAATCTTACGATATTCTTTCAGCGATCTCCCGGCGTGTTCCCAGCGAGCTTCCCGATCTCTTCGGTGAATCTCCTAGTGAACTCCCCGGAGAGGTCCCACTGCATCGTCCGAACCCAGCCCAATGCCCAAGCTTGATCTTGGCCCATCATCTGGTTGTAACTCCATTGCTCCTGTTATAGTTAGACCTGCAATTCTTTCTCTAACACACATGTTAGATTAAACACTCATCAATTGATTTCGTCATCAAAATCTAATATTCAACACTCCCAAATGGGATACTCTCTTCTCTGACTTAGTAGACTCCCTCCGAGCATAGTTGCGCCAGGTAAACCACTGATTGTATGAGGTCCAAAAGGAATTCATCAAGTCAATAGAGGAGCTTGGGGAGAGCTCCAAGGGCAACTTGCCCTTCACACTAGAAATTCAAGACAAACCAATCTTGCTCAGTTTTTGGCTCCTGACACTTGAGGCCTATGGTGGTAGCTCGGACCCTATAGAGCACGTCATAGCCTTTTGAGCTCAAATGGCTCTCTATGACACCTCGGACGCATTGATGTGCCAAGCCTTCCTAACAACCCTTTGGGGTCTAGCTCAAATGTGGTATAGCCGATTAAAGCCATCCTCTAATGCCTCCTTCAGTTCGACCTGAACTTTTTGGCTAGTGCCCGATCAAAGCCTACCACTGCATCGCTCCTCGGCCTATGCCAAAACGATGATGAATCCTTGGCCCAATTTGTTGCGTGCTTTGTAGAAGAAATCCTAGGAGTCCCCTATACACACCCCTCGCTGGTGATCTAAGCTTTTCCGATGGGTCTATGACCCTTGAGATTTTTCTAGTCACTGGTCGAATACACGCCTACAATAGTGCCCGAGATGCTACAGAGGACCAACCACTACATCACTGCCAAGACTTTGGTGGTAGGAAAGTGTAAGGACTATAAATGTCCATGCATGGAGCACTCTCGAGGGTAGCCCTCGGGACCCCCGAGTAGGAGGATAGACAGGCTTGAACTGCCTCCGCCAAGACCGCCTTTGATTCTGCTGAACTCTAACATAACTAAGATCTTCCTCCAAATTTAAGAGAAGGGCCTTATCCGAGAGCCCAACCCAATCAAAACCCACCAGAAGGAGTAGGATAAGTGCTAGTTACAAGTGCCTAGCAAGCCAATCACATGAGTAATGGCACGTGTGACACGTTATGCAATCTTTTTGCTTATGATTATTATTGGCATATTCTCACATTATATTATCTATTGCATATATATTGTGATGTCCTTGGTTCTGTATAATGGGAATTGGATCATGATGAGATCATGATAATGAGATTAATTCACCTTTAAACACGGATCCTAAATAATCCCAGTCATAGGTTACTCGAGAGGGATATCGAAATAACCAGACAGATCGGTATACTATATACTCATCCATATGATAAAGGTGGCTGGTTTCATAGCCACTTGTGTAGAGACACTAAGGATATAATATAGGTGCTCATTGGAGAATGAGTTCACTGATTGATTCGCTTATGGAATATTATATGGTTAATGATACCTAATGTCATACAGCAATTCCATAGTCACAGTTGTATATCTGGTCCTTTGATTTGAGACACCAAGGATGCCTAATATGAGTACTCCTTTCTTCGACTCCAGACTTACAAGTTTGGAAAGATTTAGATCTAGTACAATTGGTTATCGGGATTGGTAGCCAACTTTGTGAAGGCAATTGAGTGTCAATAAAGGATTATTCACTCTCAGTATCATGAGAGAAATATCCTATATGTGCTTGCTTAGACAAATCCCTGGCCAGGGTCATTTGGATTAAGAGAGAAAAGAGTTCTCCGGTAGAATCCGATTAGAGCAAGACAAACTAATTCCGTATGTGACCTAACAGTACCTTGTCCAATATACGATCTCTGGGATATTAATTGGATGAGGGATTATAGATACATGATAACTGTAGACAAACAAGTCCGATGGATTTGATCCCCCTGTACCATTTGAAGACTATGGCATAGTGGCCTAGTACGTCCATAGTCAATGAGTCAAGTGAATTATTATGGAGATAATAATTCATTGTATTAAAAGGAGTTTTGATGGGAGCGACTCACAGCCAGCTCGGTATCGGACCTAGAGGGTCACACATATATGGTGGATGCTTCAATAAATAGAGGATTGGATGAAGATCTAATTAGCTCATATTCTTATTAGATGAGACCCTATGCTGATGGGCTCCTTGATTAAGGCCCAATTAGAGGCCTAAGGAGATTATTGGATAGAAATCCAATAATGCAAGGTTAATGGGTTATTGGATGAAAATCCAATACCCACTAAGGCAAGACCCTTAGGGTTTTTGGTGGCTCTCTATAAATAGGATGGGAGGCTCATGGTTGATGGGCTGCAGCTTTGGCCTCCCCCTCCTATTTTCCTCCCTCCCTCTACACAAGAGTTACGAGATCATATTGGAGGAGTTTCACTACAGAGATCCATTGTATGAAAACTACTAGAGAGAAGGACGTTTGACCTCCTTTATCCTCTCTATCTAGATATAGAAATACAAAGATATATGATCTCTCTAAGTAATCAATCTATCATATGACACAGTTTTATTGGTTTTTGCGGCTTTCTCGCGACCCCATTATTTTACACGATGATTTGATCTATGTGGAAAATAGATTTTTTATTTTAATTTCCACTACACATGTGATGCTCCCACTAAGGTTTCCCAATAGTGGTATCTGGGATAAGGTTTTCATGTAAAAGATTGGTTTTAAACTGTATGATAAGATTGAATTACGTAGAATCGTTCTACGCATTCTTGCTACGTTTTTGTAGCAAACACAACGAGGAAAGGGGGCAGCCAACCATGGCTAGGCCATCTATAGGGGTGGCCTACCACGGCCTAGCCACTTGCAAGGGAGCGATCGGTTGTGGCCAAGGTCCCCTGCATAGGGGCGTGACCAACCCAATGTAGTCACCGGTGATCGCTTGACTGGCCCACAAGGTGACGCAGGTGTGGTGCTAACCGTAGGGGCAACTGCTGGTGGGTAAGGGCAACCGCCGCCTATGTAGGAGCGGTGGCGACGGCGTAATGAGGGTGAGGGAAGAGGGCTAGGGTATCCTTTTGTGAAAACGATGATCCTACTCCTTAGAATTTGAGAAATTATGAGGTTTGTCTTATGCACAGAATTCTGAAAACACCCTCAATAATTCTAGAAATCCCGAGGACTATCCTTTTATCTAGAATTCTAAAAATACCCTTGATAATTCTACAAATTTCGAGCATATCCTGATTTTCAAAAAAATAATTAATTAAATAATTTAATTAATTATTATATATTTAGTAATCCTACATATGATGTGGTATGTATATGTGATGTATGATGTGGAAAGATGATTATGAGTCATGTATTATGATGTATGTAACTGTGATTATTATTATTATTATTATCTAGGCTTGCGAGCCTCCATTTTTGATGCATGGTGGAGTATCATTGCATTAGATGCATTGTATTTTGTTTTCTCTATTATCAAAAATATTATTTCCATCTTTTGTTTGACAATTAGTAGATATAAATTAATTTTTAAAAATAATAATTGTTCAATAATTATGGATGATGAGATCATCACTAGAGGGACATTGATAAATGGCTTATATGTATTAGACACTTCTCTATACTTAATAAATTTAAATATGTCTAAGAGGAAAAGAGATAAGGTGAATAATACATACCTATGACATTGTAAGCCAGGTCATATACACGAGGGAAGGATTCAAAAATTGCTGAAAGATAGATACGTAGATCCATTTGACTATGAGTCATATGCAACTTGTGAACCTTGCCTTCGTAGAAAGATGACTAACTCTCCTTTTAGTGGAACTAAAAAGAGAGCCGTTGAGTTACTGAAACTCATACATAGTCATGTATGTGGTCCCATGTCGACTTAGGCTATAGGTGGTTACTTATACTTCATTACATTCATTGATGATTTCTCTAGGTATGGACACGTGTACTTGATAAAGTACAAATCTGAGGCCTTTGAGAAATTTAGGTAATATAAGAATAAGGTGGAGAACCAAATTAGAAAGAGTATTAAGACTCTTTGATCAGATTGAGGAGGAGAGTACTTGAGTACGGAGTTCACTCATTTCCTCAGGGACAATGAGATTATATGCCAGTGGATACCTCCTTATACACCTCAGCTTAGTGGTATATTAGAAAGGAGGAATCACATACTGTTAGACATGGTACGATCCATGATGAGTTTCGCTGACCTACCCATCTCATTCAAGGGGTACGCCCTAGAGACTGCAGCTTACCTTCTGAACAGAGTTCCATCAAAGTCGATGGTGTCTACACCATATAAGATATAGAAAGGAAAGAAGTCTAATTTTAAGGTGGTTAATATTTGGGACTATCCTGCCCACGTTAGAAGACACAACCTGATAAGTTAGAATCAAGGACGGAATGGTGCACATTCGTGGGATACCCTAAGGAGACTTTGGGGTATTACTTCTATCATCCCTAGGACCGAAAGGTCTTTGTTGCCAAAAGAGTTGTGTTCCTTGAGAAAGAACACATTCTTTGTGGAAACAGTAGGAGTGAGATAGAGTTGAGCGAGGTTGAAGAACCTAGCTCAAGCACCATTCTAGAGCCCGAGTCTGTTCATATACCTAACATGCAAGTTCCAACTTTACGTAGGTATAGTAGAGTATATCACCCTCCTGAAAGATATATGCGATATATCAGTGGAGAGGACTCTCAAACCTCAGACCTACGATGAGGCTATTATGAGTATAGACTCTGGGAAGTTACAAGAAGCCATGAATTCTAAGATGGATCCATGTACCCTAACAAGGTTTGGAACCTTGTGAATGTACTTGAGGGTATCATACCCATTGGCTGCAAATGGATCTTTAAGAAGAAGATCAAAGTAGATGAAAATGTGGAGACCTATAAGGCAAGACTGGTAGCTAAAAGATATCGTCAAAGATAAGGAGTTGACTATGATGAAACCTTTTCAATTATAGTCATGCTTAAATCCATTAGAATTCTTTTGGCTATTGCAACACACTATGATTATAAGATCTAGCAGATGGATATGAAAATAACATTCCTCAATAACAACTTCGAAGAGGAGGTGTATATGATACAGCCAGAGGGATTTATATCCAGAGAGAGTCCAAATAAAGTATGCAAGCTACTTAGATCCATTTATGGATTGAAGCAAGCTTCTTGAAGTTGGAACATAAGATTTGATGAGGCAAATAGATCTTATGACTTCATTAAGAATGAAGATGAGCCTTGTGTGTAGAGAAAGGTAAGTGGGAGCGCTATCACCTTCTTGGTGCTGTATATGGATGACATCTTAATCATTGGGAATGATGTAGGAATGCTCTCCACAATAAAGGCTTAGCTATCCAGAATCTTCTCCATTGAAGAGTTAGGGGAAGCATCCTATATTTTGGGGATCCAGATCTATAGAGATAGATCTAAGAGGATGCTTATCTTGTCCCAGCCTATTTCTGGTCCTTGAAGGCGGTATTTACCCGATCTCTAGGTACCATGCGGATCTGGTTGTATCCCGAATATGCGTCCATGAAGGAAAGCATTTCATGGCCTGATGTGGAGTCCAACAATTGGTCGATGTTAGGCAGGGGTAGCAATCTTTAATGCAGGCCCGATTAAGGTCGATATAGTCAATGCACATCCGCCAATTTCCATTGGACTTCTTGAACAGTACAACATTGGACAGCAAGGTTGGGTACGTGACTTCTGTGATAAAGTTGGCCTCAAGTAAGCGTGCCACCTCTTCCTCGATGACTCTTTGGCATTCCAGAGCGAACCTTCTTAGCTTCTGCTTGATCGGACGAGCTCCAGGAGTTATGTTGAGATGGTGTTCTGCCTCCTCTGGGTTAACGCCGGGCATGTCTTCGAGGGTCCACGCAAACAGGTCAGCATTCTTCTTCAAAAATTCCATGATCTTGACTTGTTGTTGGCCCAAGAGCGTCGAGCTAACCTTTAAGGTTTTGTTAGGCTAGTTGGGGTTGGTGGCTACTTCCTTTACACCTTTAACCAATTCGAGATTCAAAGCGAGTTTTCTGGGTTCTCTCGGGTCGATATCCGGGCTCATCATTCTAGGTTTCTTCGGGAGTGTGGTGGTGGTCAAGTAGCATCATCGAGACTCTCGGAGGTCACTTTAGGCCTCGCTGACTCCTGTGTAGGTTGGGAATTTCATGGAGCGATGGAATGTCGACCACCATGAAGACGACCATTAGAGTCTTGGTACATGGCTCCTTGCTGATTGTTAATGGCAGGGTCATCATTCTAAGAGGGGCGATGGAATCTCCAGTAAACCCTGTTAATGTAGAGGTCAGCGGGGTTAAATCTTGATTGGTTAGACCAAGTTTCTGAAAGGCTTCAAAGTACAGAATGTATGCGGCACTCCCTGTGTCTATCATTATCCACTTGACTCGGGCGTTGGCAATATGCACGGTGACGACCAGGGCATCATCATGTGTTGGGTACTCCTCTCCTTCTAGTTGGAAACTGATCTTGGGGTTGGGGCAATGTCGCGACCTCTTCTCGGCTGCAGCCCTAGTGTAGGCTTTACGCGCCGAGGTGCTGTCTCCACATGTCATGGGTCCACCGACTATGATGTCGATCCGACGTTTGACCGGGTAGGCAGGGCGCACTAGACGATCTCTCTCCAACTACCTATCTGGATGGTCCACTCTCCTTTGGACATAATGACTGAGGTATCCCTAGCGGATCAAGTCCTGGATTTGGTTCTTTAGGTCCCGACACTCTTCAGTGTCGTGGCCGTATTCACGGTGGAAACGATAGTCTCTATCCTTGTCCCTTTCTTCGGGTCTGGTCTTGATATGGTTCGGTGGTGTCAGGAGTCCCTTCCCCCTTATTTGGAGGAAGATCTCGGTCCACGTGGAGTTGAGAGGAGTCTTCGGGGGCCATGGGCAGCTGAAGTTTGGCCCCTCTATCCTCCTCCTCGGTGGTCCCGAGGCGGATCCCTGAGGCTATTCCACTCGAGGATGCTTTTGTTCTTCACATTTTCCGACGATCAGGGCCTCGGCTGCGATGAAGTGGTTTGCCCTCTACATCATCTTGGGGACTATGGTCGTAGGTTTCTCGACCAGAGACCAAAATAGTTTGGACGGGCGTATGCCCATCAGAAAGGCTTGGATGACTAAGGAGGGTGTGTGTCAGGGATCGCTGGCAACTCGGTGGCAGATCTGTTGACGAACTGTGCAAGGGGTTCCTCCCTTCCCTGGGTGATGCCAAGAAGCGAGGCTACTGTGGACTTAGGTCGGGCGTTGGTGAGGAAGTTCTGCTCTAGCTCCCTCACAAGCTGGTCGAAAGAAATAATGATTGCCGACCGGAGACGATCGTACCACATTCATACTGGGCCCCTCAAGGTAGTCGGGAAAACCCAACACATCAGTGCGTTGGACGAGTCGTACAATGCCATTTGCACTCAGAAGGCCGCGATGTGTTTGGTCGAGTCTGAGCTCCCATCATACTACTCCAAAACGGGTAGCCTGAAATTAGCCGGGACTAGCTTGTCCCGTATTTTTGGGGCGAAGGGCGATTTATGTTTAGAGCTCTCCGTAGCCTCTTCCTTCAACTTGATGACCTCCTTTTGGACTTCATCGAGGCATTCGTTTACGCATCGGAGCTGCACTCGGAATGAATTGGTCAAGTCTGATGATAGGGTGTCCTAGTCCTACTGGGTGTGCTCGATCCCGAGGTGGGGGGGCAATAAACATTTCCATGACAATCGACGGGGTTTTGGACCCAGTCTTAGGGGGACTCGGTTCCATTGGACCAGGCCAAGCTGGCACCAGGGGCTCCCGATACCCTTCCTGGTTGGTAGGGGCCCGCTGAGGCTCCGATCGGGGGTGGGGGTGTGCTGTTGCTTGAGCGAGCTGAGGGATATAAGGGATGATTGCTTGTATCATCCCTGTCAAGGCCTATACTTGATGCACGAGGCCGAGGAAAGCCTCCGTGGTGACTACCTATGACGCGTGAACTGTGGGGGTGAGTCTCGGATCAGTGAACAACCTCTAATATCTGTCGGGAGTTAGGGCAGACTGTCCCCTGTCTGTGATCCCCGGTTAGGGAGCCGAAGGTGCAGCCATGATCTGGGGCATGGCCGCGGGGGCGGGAGTAGGCGAGGCTGCTTCCTCGGCCATCCGACTGGGGATAAGATTCGAGATGCGATCTTGCGATATGGGCCCTCCTTCTAGCGCCAAAATGTTAGGGTCGTCCCGCAACATGGGATGACAGGTTACCCCGATGAGAGTTTCCGTGTGCGCTAGATCGCCTCCGTAGATTCGGTGATGTGGCAACTCCACTCTTCCTCCGGGCGACCTACTAATCAAACGTCATGAAGTCCTGCAAAAGACCCAAGACGAGCAGTTTGGGCTCAGTCGAGTCCCTCCGATGCTCAAGTCAGGGGTCTTCTCTGCTAAAAAAAAAGGATCCCCCCTGGCAGAGACATGGTGAGTGAGCATTTATACCTACGTAGATGAGTTGGTCGTACGAGGGCCACATCATTGCTATGGTACCTGACAAGTCTTCAACTGCCTGTTGTCGGGGGAGCTGTACACTAATCGACCACTGCGCCAGCCCTGACATGCCGCCTGTTGCTAGCTACCAGGAGGTACTATTTGCCGATCGGCCATAGCGCTTGCCCTGACACGTCGCCTGTTGCCAACTGCCATGGGGTACTATTCGGTAGTCGACTATCATGCCTGCCTTGCCACGTCGCTTATCGCTAGTTGTCGAGGGTCAGGGAGGGGGCTAGTCTAGCACATCAGCTCTGCTGCATCCCCCGTTGACAAGGGGGACAGTTGATCGGCCACAAAGCCGTCAGAGGATACCCCATGGTCAGGTCAAGTGGAGGACGTTGGGTCGATGTGGCTGAGTCATGACGTGGCTGAGATGTGAATGCTACATTGCTCACCATGTTGGATTTGACCATTACTGGCCTCATCAGATGGTATATGAAATGGAGATCCAATTTAGTGAAGACTCGGGCTCTTTTTAGTTCATCCAAGAACTCATCTACTACTGTATTTATCTTTGATGGTGATGGCGTTTAAAGCCCGATAATCAATGCACATCTGCCACGTACCATCCTTCTTGCGCACTAGCAACACCGGTGAGGAGTAAGGGCTGCAGCTTGGTCGAATCACTTTGGTGTCAAACATCTCCTTAATGATGTTCTCAATCCCATCCTTCTGCAAGTGAGGATAGTGGTATTGTCTCAAATTTGCTGGAGGTTTGCCCGGCAATATAGGGATGCGATGATCATACGGTCGGTTAGGGGGCAGCCCACGCGGCTCCATGAAAACATATACAAATTCGTCTAGTAATAGGGCAAGCTTAGGATCTGAATTTTACACTTTTTCCTCCTTTGATGGTTGCTGGATATATATTAAAAATCCACCATTTGTTTTGTGTAGCACCTTCTCCATTCACTGTGTCAAAATGGTGGAAATATGACTCCCGTGCTTGCCTCGCAATGTGACCTATCTCCCTTTGCAATAAAATTTCATGATTAATTTAGAGAAATTTTAGGGTATGTCACCTAATATTATGAGTCATTCAATCCCAAGCATGGCTTCATAGTTATTGATGGGTAGGAGGAAGAAATCGGCTACCACTTCTTGGTCTTGTAGGATCAATTTTACTTGCTGGCACCGTTGGTCGCAATTGAGGATTCGACTATTGGTGACCTTTACGTCAAACTTGTTGCAACATTCAATTTGAAGCACTATACATGCAGCAACCTTGCGGTTGAGGAAGTTATTGGTGTTGCTTGTATCTATAGGAATAGTGATGGGTTGTTGTTTAAGGAGTACTCCAACTTTCATCGTCCACGGGTTAGAGTAGCCGGCCAGCGCATACACTGGATAGTCGGCCGGTTGAGGCTCTTTCTTTATGGCTTTATCTTTGGATTTGAGGCTTTCTTCAGATGGTTCATTGTCCTCATCCTCTACTAGTTCAATCACAAGGAGCCGGCCCTTTTTGCAGCGACGTTCTCAGCTCAACAATTCATCACAGTGCTAACACAACCCCTTGGCCAATCATTCATGAAGCTCATCTCTTATTAATTATTTTAGTGCGGGGGCTCGGATGACAGTAGAGGGGGCTGAAGTCTTTGGCATGGCTGATCGGGGAGTGACCCTTATCCTTCATAATTCGTGGTTCAATCATTCTTCTTGGATTCTTGCAAAGGAAATTATCGCCATAAGAGTGTATAGTTGTCGTGCCTTTATTCTCCTTGAATCTCTGGTTTTAGGCCCTCAATAAAAGTCCCTGAAAGTTACCTTTTAGAAAATCCATAGTTTGTTTAGATAAACATTCAAACCTTGTTTGGTATTCGTGTATTGTAGAGGTTTGTCGAATCTTCACCAATTGTCCGTCAATATTATCGAAAGCGATTGGTTCGAAGCGATTTAGTAGTCCTTCCTTGAAATGCTACTAAGAGAAACCTTCATGGGTATGTTTAAACTAATTGAACCACTGAATAACATATCCCCTTGAGGTGGATGGTAGCAATCTCCACCCTTGTAACATCGGCGGTTCGGTAGAACTGAAAATAGTGCTTCACGCGCATAATCCATTTGATCGGGTCTCCTTCTTCCCATCTTGGGAAGTTAATCTCCATGTGTGAATTGTTTAAATCAGAGATGATGTGACCATGCTCTTGAGGATCATCTCACCGATCTAAAGTTTCTCCTTTTTAAGATTTCTTCGAGCTAGGTGGTCAGCCCATGCTGAATTCGACGAAAAGAGATTGCATCTTCTACTCCCTACGGCTTTCAAAGACTTCAAACTTGGCGTTAATGGCCTCCTTCAATGCCATGGAATAGGCCTATAGATCTATAATGTAGAGGTCCTTTTTTTTTTGTCATGTTAGAGGCATGAGAAGTTTTAGGGAGAGGTGGCTGGTTAGGTAGGTGGATCGGTTTAATGGAAGTAGGCTATGGTTTAGGGCTAATTTGGGTGGCTGTTTGGAATTAGTTTAGGGTGCAGTTTGGAGAGGTTCTTAGTGAGGATGGTAGGGTTTACAAATAAGAGAAAGAGAGTCCAAAAACCTGCAAAAGATAGCACTCAAATCTAATAGAATTCAACAAAGAAAGGTGTTGCGATGTGTTGGCCTATCAAATAGATTTTACATTGGAGAAATGATGAATTCTCAAAGAAAAACTTAAGAAAAATATACAGAACTCCTTGGTTCAGATGTGGTTAATACCAACAAAAATTTTGACAAAATTTCAGTAGAGTAACGGTAGGGAAATAGGGGAAAAGACGGAGGGCAGATTCTTCATCGTAAAAATTCCAACAATACATGACGAAGAATTAGAGCACAACAGAACTAGTTTTAGAGAGAATTTTTTTCAGAAATTGATCTTAGATGAGGGCTAAGATGATCTATAAAATCATATCAAAATTTTGGCCAAAATAGGGGAGCATAAAATCAGTTTCAAGAGGCAAATAGATGGCTGAAAATTTCTATAATGTTTCACCTTCGCAATAATGATAACGTTTGCGATGTTTGAAATTTGTAGCAATGGAAGTATGTGAAAACCTCTTCAACATATAAGATAAAGGAATAGCAATAGCAAATAGGCGTAGGTGATGAAAATATATAAGATCTCTAATTTCAAATGCAGAGGACAGTAGTAAATTGATTTGATCTGCGACTTAGGTGAAAAGTGGAGGCACGTATCACAGCCTGGGAATTGCTTGGGAAGGTGTGGGCAACAAAGATGGCAGCAAGTGCAGCAGAAATGTTGCTCTGATACCAGATGATAGAATCCCTGAAGGAGCCCTATAGATTTTGATCTTTGAGAGGGATCAACCCTTGGAACGCTATAGGGGTTCCTCCCTCTTAGAACTTAGCACAAGGCTGAATAAAAGATGATCTTTGCTTAATAAAAGAGAGGGAGCAGCTATATTATTATATAGGATTCTAAACCCTAGCCCATGAGGTGCTTGCCTAAGTAAAATATCTTTTTCTCCTTTTATAGCTAACCTAGCTGAGGGAAACCCTGGCCGACCAACCTAGTAAAGGGGGCGACAACCACTAAGCCCTAAGGCCCCAATTTAAACCCTAACCACACTTCTTTATATGATAGAAGTGGCTATGTGGGGTTTTATTATAATCCCACTGCATGCTAGAATCCTATCATCATATTGGAAAGAGTATTAAGACTCTTCGATCAAATCGAGGAGGAGAATACTTAAGAGTATGAAATTCACCTAGTTCCTCAAGGACCATAGGATTCTATCTAAGTGGACACCTCCTTATACACCTCAGCTCAATGGTGTATCAGAAAAGAGGAATCACACGCTGTTAGATATAATATGGTCCATGATGAGTTTCGTGGATCTACTCATCTCATTTTGGGGATACGCCTTAAAGACCATAGATTACCTTCTGAACAAAGTTTAATCAAAGTTGATAGTATTTACATTATATGAGATATAGAAAGGAAATAAGTCTAATCTTAAGGTAATTAAGATCTGGGGCTGTCTTGCCCATGTTAGAAGACATAACCCCGACAAGTTGGAATTAAAGACGGAACGGTGTATGTTCATGGGATACCCTAAGGAGACTTTGAGGTATTATTTATATCAGCCCAAGGACCAGAAGGTCTTTGTTACCAAGAGAGTTGTGTTCCTTAAGAATGAACATATTCTTGGTAGAAATAATGGGAGTGAGATAGAGTTAAGCGATGTTGGAGAACCTAGATCAAGTACTATTCTAGAGATAGAGTTTGTTCAAGTACCTAGTACACAGGTTCCAATCTTGCACAGGTCTAGTAGAGTGTCTCACCCTCCTGAAAGATATATGGGACATATAAGTGGACACGACACTCAGGATATTGATTCTCAAACCAACGAGGAGGCTATTATGAGTATCTCTAGGAAGTAGCAAGAAACAATGAATTCTGAGATAGACTCTATGTACTCTAACAATGTTTGGAACCTTATAGATGCACCTAAGGATATTGTACCCATCAGAGTAGATGGAAAGATGGAGACTATAAGACAAGGCTAGTAGCTAAAGGATATCATCAAAGGCAAGGAGTTGACGATGATAAAATCTTTTCACCTATAGCCATGCTTAAATCCATCATAATATTTTTTGTCATTGCAACACACTATGGCTATGAGATCTAGCAGATAGATGTGTAAATAATATTCCTCAATGGCAATCCCAAGGAGGAGGTGTATATGATACAACCAGAGGGATTCATATCCAGAGAAAGTCCAGATAAAGTGAGCAAGTCACTCAGGTCCATTTATGGATTGAAGCAAGTTTCCCGAAGTTGGAATATAGGATTTGATGAGGCGATTATATCTCATGACTTCGTTAAGAACAAAGATGAGCCTTGTGTGTACAAGAAGATAAGTGGGAGTACTATCACCTTCTATGTGTTGTATGTAGATGACATCCTAATAATTAAGAATAATGTAGGAATACTCTCCATAGCAAAGTTTTGGTTATCCAAAAACTTCTCCATGAAGGACTTAGGAGAGGCATCCTAAATTTTGGGGATTCGGATCCATAGAGATAAATCCAAGAGGATGCTTAGCTTGTCCTAGTCCAAGTACATAGACTCCATTGTCAAAATGTTTGGCATGGAGAATTTCAAGAGATGTCTCACATTGATGAGATATAAAATATCACTTTATAGGATTATGTTCCAAAAGATTCCTAAAGAAATGATAGACATAGATAAGATACCCTATGCCTCAGCCATAAGGTCTATCATGTATATTATGTTATATATTAAGCCTCATATAGTATATGCTCTGAGTGTCATGAGTAGGTATCAGGCGGATCCAGGTTTGGAATACTAGAAGGTAGTAAAGTGTATCCTTAACTACTTGAGAAGGATTAAGGATCTTTACTGGTATATGGAGGAGGTAACCTCTAGATTAAAAGTTACATATGCTCGAGTTTCTAGTCCGACGTTAATGATAGCAAGTCAAACTCAGGGTATATTTTCACCATGAATGGAGGAGCAGTAAGCTAGAAGAGTTTCAAGCAAGATAACTACTACTGACTCGACCATAGAGGCGGAGTATATTGTTATTGCAGAAGCAGCAAAGGAAGGGATGTGGATAAAGAAGTTTATCAGAGATTTGGGAGTCATACCGAGTAGCATAGAGCCAATTCTCATATACTGTAATAATAATCTGATGATCACTCAAGCGAAGAAACTCAGGTCTCATCAGAAGTCTAAACACGTTTTGAGGAGGTTTCATGTGATTAGAGAGATCATAGCCTGTAAAGATATAGTAATACAAAGAGTTCTATCTGAAGATAACATTGTAGATCCACTGACAAAGCAATTAGCTTAGATTGTATTTGAGCATCACAGGGGTCTAATGGGGATCAGACACATAGACCATTAGCTTTAGGTCGAATGGGAGATTACTGGTTGCAGGTGCCCTGCAAGCTAATCATATGAGTGATGACACGTATGACACGCTGTGTGATCTTTTTGCTTATAATTATTATTAGTATATTCTTGCATTATATTGTCTATTATATGTATACATATTGTGATACCCTTGGTTCTGTGTAATGGGAATCAGATCATAATGAGATCATGATAATAAGACTGATTCACCTTTAAACAAAGATCCTAAATAATCTTGATCATAGGTTACTTCAGAGGGACATCGAGATAACTAGACAGACCAATGTACTGTATACTCGTCCATATAATCGAGGCGGCTAGTCTCACAACCACTTGTGTGGAGACATTAAGGATATAGTACAGGTGCTCATTGGAGAATGAGTTCACTTATTGATCCAATAATGAAATGTTGTATGGTTAATAATACATAACTTTAAACAACAATTCCTAGTCCAAGTTGTATGTCTGGTCCTTAGACTTGAGACACCAAGGATGTCTTGTACGAGTACTCCTTTCTTTGATATCGACTTATAGGTTTGGAAAGTTTTAAATCTAGTACAACTAATTATTAGGATTGGTAGCCAACATTACGAAGGCAATTGAGTGTCTATTAAGTATTATCCACTCTTGATATCATGAAAAGAATATCTTGTATGTACTCGCTCGGACAAATCCCAGGCCAGGGTCATTCAGATTGAGAGAGGAGTTCTCTAAGAGAATCTGATTAGAGCGAGACTCAGATGAATACCGTATATGGCCTAACAATACCATATCCAATATACGATCTCTAGAATATTAGATGGATAAGGGATTATAGATATACAGTAACTATAGATAGACATGTCTGATGAATTTGATCCCCTTATACTGTCTTGCGACTATAGCAAAGTGGCCTAGTGTATCCATAGTCAATGAGTCAAGTGAATTATTATGGGTATAATCATTCACTATACCAAAAAGAGTTTTAATGGGAGTGACTCAATGCCAGCTCCGTATCGGGTCTAGAGGGTCACATGTATAGTGGATACTTTTATGAATAGAGGATTGGATAGAGATCCAATTAGCCCCTATTCTTATTAGATGAGACCTGACATTAATAGACTCCTTACATAAGACCCAATTAGAGGTCAAAGGAGATTATTGGATAGAGATCCAATAATCTAAGTTTAATGGGTGGTTGGATGGAGATCCAATACCCACTAAGGTAGGATTCCTTAGGGTATTTTATGGGTAGTTCTCTATAAATAGGAGGGGGGGCACACATAGGTGATAGGCTGCACCTTTGGTACCCCCTCTATTCTCTTCCTCTCTCTCTCCTTCTCAGTCAATCAGCCCCTCTCTAGTGCGAGAGGGCAGTGAAGAAGATAGAGGATCTTCTTCCATGTTCATTGCGAGAACCCGCATAAGAGTAATGAGAATTGAGGCTATGATTAGAGGAGTATCTCTATAGCGATCCATCGTGTGGATACTGCTAAAGATGATACTTGACCTCTTTCATCCTCTTCATCCAAATCTGAAAAAATAGGGATATATGATCTCCCTTGGTACACAACCTCATAAATGATGCAGTTTTTTTATTTTACTATTTTTTTCACGATCCAATCTTTGCATGATGATTTTGATCTACCCGGGAAATCATTTTTGTTTTGATCTTTTGATGTGCATATGATGCTCCTGCTTAGTTTCCTAGCAAGTCTCACCTTCGGCATCGAGGCAATCCTTCTGTTTGAGGTGGTCTACCCTACTCTATGGGTTGAATTCCATAAAGAGTAGACCTCAGGTAATCATCTGTGAGAGAACCTCAATATGCTAAGAATGACGAGTCGAGGCACACCTAAGAGCCCCCACATACAAGAAGGCCATTACCAGACTTTACAATTGTAAGGTGCAACCTCAACAGGTCGGAACATGCGACCTGGTCCTGCGAAAAGCTAAGGTTTATAACCCGACGCGTGTCCGTGGCAAGTTGGCCCTGAATTGGGAAGCACCACACCGCATCGTTAGCACTGTCCGAGAAGGGACTTACATCTTGGCCACAATGGAAGAGAAGTTGCCACCAAGAAGTTGGCACATATCAAATTTAAGAAATTTAATGTGTAGTCAAAATATGGTGATTGAAGAAAAGTTGTTTGCATTGATTAGAAAGACATTAAATAAGAAGTTGAGCGACGAGACCGAAACAATGCCCAAATAAGCAAAAGAAAAGTGTGCAGAAAGTGGTCGGGCGATCGAAATACAAAGTTGTAACCAACTAACAAAAGAAAGAGAAGGACATTCTAGTCCTCCAGAGGTAGGGAGTCGTCAAACGGTTGCTCCGCCTCCATCGAAATGTTGAAGTCCTTGGGTAGGATCATGAAGGGGTTCTCTCTGACTTTAGCTCCTCGACTTCTTTACAGAGTCCTGCCATCTTATTGTCCATCACCATGATGACTTGACCCGCATCATGTATGTGGTCGATGAGGGCCATCGTATAATGCTAGTTCTGCAAGAGGGAAGATAGTCAGGTAAGGATATTTAGTTGCAAATCAATGATAAACCAAATCGAGGAGGCATGACAATTACCCAAACTAGCAATTTTGTCGCTTGATCAATAAGTGCCTTAGACAATAAGCATATAGCTAAAATGTCAAGTTTGGGTTCAAGACACCTCTCTCGAACTCTGCGATGTTGGCCCCGTCCTATCATATTCGGGTCAAGTGCTTTAGGGTCGACCAACGTGGCTACAAGGGGGTGTCCAGATCTACGTCTGATAGGTCGATATCTTCAAGGAGTGATAGTCCTCACCCTTATCTCCAAGGGAAGCTCGATACAACTCTCGCATTGACTTCGAACATTGAATTCTGGCAAGGGCCTATTCCCCGATCAGCTTGGTCGTCATCTTCCTCTTAGGGCTATGCGCCCTCGTGTTGTCTTACCCGTGATGGGACTTGTGCTTCTGTGTCAGCATCTTCTGCTTCTTGTATGCATGTGTAACCTTGTCAGTGGGACGCTTCACCAGCACCTCGATAGATCGCCTCACCGTTGCCTTAGTGAGAACTTCCTGGACCTACAAGAAAGACACTATTGTGATTGCGGTCCCCCAAGTAGCAGACGCTTGTGCGATAGAAGAGGGGCGCCCAATGACGACCTTCGGCATGCCCCTTAGTACTTGTATGTTCACCATGTCTACATCTTGGGAGACAGGTTAATATCCATAAGGAAAATGTACAAAGGATAACCAAGGAACAAACAACATTCAACGTACCCCAAGGGGCCGAACTGAGACCCGCCTCGACCAATCACAATTCGGTCATGTCCCTTATTGCCCGAGAAGAAGAAATAATCCCCTTTAGTCATCTGACCAGGTTGGACTCCTCATCAGAAAAATAAGGAGGGACATTGCTTAAGGTGGGCCGATCACTCAAGGTGAAAGCCCCACCCTCGATGATCACTGATAAACTTCCAACCCTTATTGTTAAAAGGAGCCCCTCTAACTTTAAAGCCGCTTCGGGCAGTCAAGTAGTAATCGCCATGACCCTTGCACAGGCAAAAGCACGACATAAACAAGTTGTAGGTCGAGACAACGCCTACCCCTCGGCATTCCTCGAGGAATGCTATCATGTAAAGCCATGAGCTAAGCACTATCTAACTCGGTGAAATTTGCCACCACTCGAGACACTCCTCGATCACGTGGTGGTGCGGGAACTACAACCTTGCCTCAAGGGCATCAGTGGACACACTAAACTCGTTCAGGTATGATCATATGGGAGCTGCCTTGGCTACGGAGCATGCAGAGCATACTCATTCGAGATATTATAGCACTCTCAGATCATGATCAAACACTCGACGGTCACGACCAAGTCGAAATCGTGACACAACTTCATTATCCCTAAGGCATTTATGCTCATCGAGGTCATCATGCCCGAGGACAAACTCGACATCTCGACCTCGGGGCTGCTAGGGTGACCACTCCTCGTCCTAGGTGAGGAAACCGAGGAGGAACTCGACGAAGATGAGGTAGAGGGGAAAGATGAAGAAGAGGTCATTTCGACCTGATCTAGTAAGCTTGACTGAAGGGTCGAGCAAAGTTAGGAACCGAGGAGTGGAAGGCCAAGAGGCAGAACAAAAATAAGCAGAAATGAAGTAAGACCTCTCTAGTCAGCTGTATAAGGCTTATAAAGGATAACTCCCACATAAAGTGATGTTTTGCCTCCCTAAGGCAATAAAGCAACTTCACCTGGGAAACCTAATAGCCACATTGAATGTGCCTCAAACAAAAAAAGAGAGAGAGAGAAGAAAGAAGAGGCTAGACATGTCGCATATAAACAACGTGCCACATGGACTAAGAGATCTTGGTGTCATATGCGAAATCTCGTATGACACCAAGGAGATCTCAGCATCAAGTGCGAAATCACACCTGACACTCGCCACTGATTAACGTGACAGATTGGCGCAGCATGCACAACAAAATTGATAATGCAATAAATCTCGACCAACCCATCAGTCTTTGCTCGAATTCAGTATCTTGGCCAGTCCATTGGTCTTTGTCCGAGTTCAGGATCTCGGCTAGTCCTTCAGTCTTTGCCCGAGTTTAGTATTTCGGCTAGCCCATCAGTCTTTGCCTGAGTTCAGCATCTCAACCAATCCATTAATCTTTGCCCAAATTTAGTATCTCGGCCAGTTCTTTAGTCTTCGCCCGAGTTCAGTATCTCGGCCAATCAATTAGTCTTCGCTCGAGTTCAGTATCTTGGCCAATCCATTAATCTTTGCCTGAGTTCAGCATCTAGGCCAGTCCATCAATCTTTGACCGAATTCAGCATCTCAGCTAGTCCATCAGTCTTTGCTCGAGTTCAGTATCTCGGCCAATCCTTCAATCTTTGCCTGAGTTCAGTATCTCTACTAGTCCATCAAGTCTTTGCCCGAGTTCAGTATCTCGGCTAGTCCATCAGTCTTTGCCCAAGTTCAGGATCTTGCCCAATCCTTCAGTCTTTGCCTGAGTTGAAGATCTCGGCGAGTCCTTCAGTCTTTGCCCAAGTTCAAGATTGCAACCAGTCCTTTAGTATTTACTTAAGTTTAGGATCTCAGCCAGTCCTTCAGTATTAGCCCGAGCCCAATATCTCAGCTAGTCCTTCAGTCTTTGCCCGAGTTTAGTATCTCAACCAGTCCTTCAGCCTTTGCCCAAGCCCAGTATCTAGGCCAGTCCATCAGTCCTTGCCCGAGTTTAAGATCCTAACCAGTCCTTCAATACTACCCGAGTCTAGTGCCTCGGTCAGTCCAGCAGATTTTCCTGAGTTCAGTACCTCGACCAATCCTATAGTACCACCCAGCCCAGTGCCTCAACCAATCGATCAGCTTTTCTTGAATCCATTGCCTCTGCCAACCAATCAATTTTGCCCGAGCCGAGCTTCTCGGCTGCCCTCGTTTATCCAACCTCAGTGCCTTAACCTCGGCCAACCACAACTCAATCAAGACATGCCACCTTCAGCCTCAGCATCAAGAGTGGTCAATTCCCAAGAATAGACAATAGCCAACGATGACAAGCAAACAAATCCTTTCCCAACACCCCTCTCTGAGAAGCTCTCGAAAGACCTTTTCATGGGGGAATGATAGGTCACGCCACTCACCGGAGCCAGCTCACCCGACCACATCATCCGGTGGCCCGGGACAAATGGCATGACCTCGATCGACCTGGCATAGTATTGATCGAGCTGCCATAGTGTCATCCGACCTGGCAAAGTGCTAGTCAACCTATCATAGTAACAAGCTTAAGACCCTGAAGGCGGTGCTATATTAACACCAATCCACCAACCGAGGCCTCAGGATTCAACAGTGCCATACCACTGATTCAGCCTAGGACGTCAGGCGACATTAAAGGCTAGGGTACAACTATGTCCCACCCAATGAGTATAAGAGCTACCCTTGAGAATAACTCAAGGTTATCTCTCTCTCTCTCTCTCTCTCTTGCAGACACTCTAACTCTATATATTGAACTATTTAGACCATTTTAGGTCGGAGCATTGACTTGATCGTCGGAGGGGCCTCATCGGGCGCCTTCACCCCGATGAGGTCTTTATACATGATCCCTCGGCTGACCCCAAGAAGGAGGAACCTGAAGCACACTCCCAAGCAAACCCAACCGACCTCTCCCAAGCCCCCTACTACTCCCGATCACGGGCAAGCTTGCGCACACGGGTTGAATCAAATCATGATGACTCGTCAGTCATGATACAAAGTCCAACAAAACTATCAAACTATTCAACAGTTGCATTTGTCTACATCTGAACATTGTAGGCGATTAATTCTCCTATTAAGGAAATTTTTGGTTGCCCAAATGGATGGCATATGTTGGTCCATCACCAACAATGCATGTCTATCACTAATAATATCTGTTTATGATGTAGTGGTTTGATTTATTCATGAATATTTTACAAGCAAGAAGAGTCTTCTTAGTGTCTTAACATCCTTAACCAATCATGTGTGCCATGTCAAAATTCATGTCTAGAAAAAATTTAATCGGAAACACAATTACATATATTTCTTTAGTCAAGAAAGAGAAATGGATTAGGCAACAAAACGAGTAAAATTATTTTAGATTAAAAGTTAAGGTAATCAAATTATATCTTGATTTTGATTTTGAAGCGCATGAGTTGGGTATATAAAATTACTTGGATTTCTTTTTTTTTTTTAGTTCCATTCGGAGAAAAATTTTGATTCCACGATTCTAAAGGATTCCCGATGCATATCTTAGTTCATAGACTCAATGAGACATTTTTTATATATATCCTCGAGATATCGTTATTTGTATATGTATATATAGAAGTTGATATGATCGATTTTGTTAATTTGACCTAATTTCTAGTTTAGTATTATGAAATCTAGTAGGGAAAAGAAGATTGAATTACTACAAGAATTTTAAGTAAGAATAAAAAATAATTATATCTTGGATCCAAACTCATCCCGAAGGCAGAAAACGTCACGATCCCCCATCTCATATTTTTTTTCGGCTCATTTTTATTAAAAAATATATTGATAACATACTTGAGAAGATGCGAGCGATCAAATCAATTCTGATTTGTACGCAAGCAGCATAAGAGCTTAAATTCAATTTCACTTTATATAATATTTATTAGTTTTATATTAATGAGAGCATATTTTCTTTTAAATATCACACTAATATAACACTATCTCGGAAGTTGACATGACATGTCGAATAAAAAAAATTAGTATTAATTGATTAAAAAATAATATTAGAAGTATCTCAATTGCAAATATTTTTGAAATATAAAATTATTCATAATTAATACAATTTAAAAAATAAATGAAAACCAGATTTCACATATAAAATTAGACAAAAGAAGAATAACAACAACCAACAATCTTTTTATCCATATTAAAGAACACATAATAATATCTAAAAAGTACGGAAAATTAAAGTAATTACGTTAGTCCAATCCAAAATAAATTGTTCAACAATAGAAAGTAAATTTTATAGAGATCAAAATGATTCTTTCTAGTAATCAAATTAGCACTTCGTGGTAGACATAAGAAGTTCATGCAATATAATATTCGAAAATTTAAATTGATATTATGAATAATACAACAAGAAAGGATAGCAACGATGAGGATAATCATAGGAAGAAGACTTAATAGAAATGAATAGATGAAGGACCTATGGAAGGGAGAGGAGCGGGTGATCATAGAAGCGTTGTCGAAAGAAAAGAAATGGATAGAAGATAAAGACAGACGTAAGGAAAAAGGTGCAACGAGGGAGCACAGGTAGAGAGAGAAAGAGAGAGGAGAGAGCGGACGACCAGGAGTAGATGCGGAGATGAAGGAAAGACGCAGGTGTTTTGACTTCGAGAATTATTATAAGTTATGTGGAATCGGTGTGCTTGCAAATTTTACATCAGACAGCAGCACTGGTTCTCCATGTGACTATGGCTCGAGTATTTAAATCTTCTATGAATCTTATCAAAAGAATTAAATTTGTCATGCTTTTAAGTATTATTCTAAATATCATATCGTTGTGATATATTAATCAATTATTGATATGATATATGTCAAATTATATGAAGTTATATCGAGTATATCGACACATGATGTATTAAGGTATCAATCTATACCAAGTATATCGATCGTTTAACGGATCGATACGTATCACTCATACCGAACGATATGATATAATATTATAAACTCTGCTTTAAAAATCAAATTATAAATTGTGAAACCTTCATTATCAATCTAGTCCCAACATTCTAAGTTAGAATTACGTCTTAGTGGGAATCATACAAACCCATATATCTAATCAATGAAAAAGTGACCTCACTTATTTTTAATTTTTTTTGCCAATTACATATTATTCTTTATACTTAGACCATATTAGTATCACGATCTTTATATTTAAAAATTATATTTTGTCAATAAAATTATTAAAAAAAATATTACAATTATATTTTTATCTATCACTTTTCATTAGTGCAGTTTACGACGTCAGGGCAAATGAGATTATTTATTTTATTTTTAGAACTATAGAGATTCTATAATAAACTATATGAATCACAATGTAATAGGATCTAAGTACATAGATAATATGTAATTAACCTCTCATCTCTTTATGATTGATTCTTTCTTGGTCCAATTTCATGCATCAAGAATTGGCCTGATGAATTAAACCAAACTAAATTAATATAAAAAATATAATTTTTTAAAATAAAATTAAAATTTTGCTACTAAGTGCAAAATTTAGAAAAAAATTCTAGAAATCATTAAGAAATGTATGATCCAACCCTTATTTTAATATAATATATAAATTACACAAATCTTAAAAATATTTTAATTTTTTATAATTTTAAATTTTATTTCTAAAGTTTGTATTTTTTTATAATTTCAAAGCTACCTAATAAAAAAAATTTGGGGGTGTTAGAATTGATTCGAACTGGTTTATTTATAATCTATTGAACCAAAAACTAGGCTAAAGAAAATTTGAAATGCGTTCCAAAAAAAACTTTTCATCTTTTCTTCAGGGGTAAAACTGTAAATAAAAAATATTCTGTAGGAAAAAAAAGGTGGTAAAATAATATTATCTTCAATAAAAAAGGAAAAGAAACAAAACCCGCAACTTTGTTCCGAGAATTCCTTTTGATTAAAGCATGTGAGCGTGGAAGTTTGAACCCTCAGGAAATCAACGTTATGACGCGTGTGGTTAGTTCATAACTGTACTGACAGCACCAAAGTTAGCACGACTCTTCATCCATCTGACCGGTCATCATTACCATCATGTGCGTGTGCGTTGACTGGGGAAGGCACGTCCACGCATCAAAATCTCTGGCCGAGACCAGACGAATCCGACCGTCTCCTCGCTCTTGCCGCTGCGTCGGTGGTTTCCCACGTCACCTGGCGTTCCCTCGCGGGCCACGACATGCGAGATAGGGCGCGCGTGGCGTGCTCTGCTCCTCCACGGCCTGCGTCCTTATCTTCCCATCGCCTCTTCGGATTTGATTCACGTAGAAACATTATAGTACATAGCGTTAATTTTTGGGACTCTGCTGCTGACATCTGTTGTTGACATTAAATAAAATAGGGTCCATTTAGTTTTACTCTATTTATGATATGTACTGTCTTCATGAATTAAATAATAAATACGAAGGATGCTTCCCAATCCGTACCTCACTTTTTTTTCCCAACTTTTATTTTAATTAAAAAATTAATAAATTTGATTTTCATATAACATTTTATTTTATTTTTTAAATAATAATATTAAAAAAAAAGATCATCCTACTTCCATCGTTTTTTACCTCATCGATCGATCTCCTTCATTTTATCGATTATCCTTCTTTAATCATCCTCTAAGTATGAATTAATCTTACCAGTCATCCTCCCTGATGCTCTTAGGTCCTACAAGAACGGAAATGATGTAAGAATAAAGAGATAATGATGGATAAAATTTTTAAAAATTTATCATATGTATATGGGCTTTTAATAACCTTGTTGTGGCCCGAAAAACAGACCGGGATTAGAAGCAATAATATTGGTTCATAAAGTATTGTTCCAGAGAAAATAGAAGCAGAAGCAGTTGTTCCAGAGAAATTAGAAACAGAAGCAGCAAGCGGTTATGCAAGTGAAAATGGTGTTCGAGCACTGGCAACGTGTATATATATATATATATATGAGTTTTAAGTATAAATTCGTTGTTTTCCATATTTCGGAAAGAATATATATGTGAAACAATTGTGACTTTGCCACCAGTCGACTGCATCCTACTATATAAAACATCGGGCAAGGAGAAGGTGGTGGTTGCCGAGCGGTAGGAGAAAGTGACTTCGCGCTTACGGCAGCGTAGGAAATGGAGAAAGCCTCCTCGGTGATTGCTTCCGTCTTCGGATCGCGGGAGCCGGTGGCGTCCGCCACAGTCGCCACAATCTTCGTCTACCCTATCAAGTCTTGCCGTGGGATCTCTGTCCCTCGAGCCTGCATCACCTCCACAGGTACTTGAATCAGATTTCCCTTCCTCTTCGGAGGCTTGATTAGAGTTGTCGGTTCGAGTGTCGCTTAGGCGGCAGCGACGTCTTCGACTGATACCTTCATTTATTTCCGATTCCGACAGCTAATGCTGTCGGCTTTGTTGATTTATTTGTGGGATGTGTTGAGTTTTGATTTGGTGTTTCGGATTTTTATGTGGAGCAAAGGCGTTTGCTTTTTCTTTCTTCGGCTGTGGAGAAGTCAAATTATTTACGTATTCAACATGTATTTACCATTTATTTATTTATTTTGTGATTTCATGTTTCTTAGGTTGGCGTAGGGCTTTTTATGCAAGTACTCCTGAGTGTGATTAACATGACGTTTCTTTCAATTGCTTGTAGGATTTCGATGGGATCGACAGTGGTTGGTTGTGAACTCGAATGGGAGAGCATACACCCAAAGAGTTGAACGAACACTTGCTCTGGTTGAGATAGAGCTGCCAATGGATGCCTTTAGGGAGGGTTGGGAGCCAAATGACATCTCATATATGGGTGAGTTATACAAAGTAATTGCTGTAAGATAATCTTTGTAAGATTTATGTGTTATATTATCCTATTTAATTATATAATATAATAAGATCTGATTAAATTCTAATCATACTTATCAACCAACAGAATGAAACTACGATAGGATTCTTTAGGAGATGATCTTGATGTGAGAGGTTCTCCAGATTACGTTTTCTATATCTTTTGTTTTCGGGTATATATAGGTAGGATCTTCTAGGGATCATATCATGATTGTAGATATCTCTTCTCTCACCTCCCAATAGGTTTCTATTCAATAAATTACAATGGTTCTGAAAATAAAAAGAGGGTAGAAGACGAATCTAGCTTCTTTCTTGTATAGATTCATGACGCATGCAAATTATGATATGTTGCTTCATGATATTCAAGGTACCTGTTGATTATCATATTCAAAAGGTACGCACCCTCGATTTTGAATCTACGATACTTGTTTTCAATTCTAGCATTAAATTTTTATATAATAGTTTATTTATTACAATTGGTATTAGAGTCATGTCATTGAAATTTAAGTTATCATAACTCGTTAAAAAAACTAGATCCATTTATGCATTAGATCTATTTTATATTGAGATATTATTATCGCCTTTGGCTTGCGAAAGGTGTTTCTATTCTGATCATGTGACACTTGCCTCACACAATCTTTTTGTTTTCATATGGCACACCTAAGTCCACACCTCTATTCTCTCGCCTCTTTGTTCTCTCGTTTTCTTACAAGCGTTGCAAGGTTCCTCTGAGAAATCGTAAATGAAAAGATGCTGTCATTTTGGTCAACGGATTACTATCAACAGCCTACTGTTAGCAATGACACAGTGTAGGGTAGGAGTGTACTATGATCACCAGCTTTGTCAAGGACTACTACTGTGTTGTGGCAATTTATAGCGGCGAAGCGAAAGTGCAACTGCAAGGTGATGATCGTGAGCCATACTATCACGAATTTAGTTGGTTTTGTATGCTACACATTCTTTTCCTTAAAGAAATCGTAAACGAAAAGATGCTATCATTTTGGTTGATAGATTACCATCGATAGTCTACTGCTGGCAATGGCACAGTGTAGGGTAGCAGTATACTATGGTCGCCAGCTTTGTCAAGGACTACTACTGTGTTGTGGCAATTTGTAGCAATGAAGCGAAAGTGCAATTGCAAGGCGACGATCGCGAGTTCTACTATCACGAACTTAGCTGGCTTTGTGCGCTACACATTCTTCCTAGCTTGCTTGTCCTCATGGTGCCTCTCGCGCAAAGGGTTGGCCATTCCTCTGAATGTCAATCTTGGATGCCCTCTCGTTTAAGCGACTCCTTTTCCTACCTCTCAATGTTTGTTTTCCTCAAACTATCATGCATGTTGGCTGCCCTTCAGACATCCCAGCTAGGTCCCCCACGTTTGAATGCCAAGTATTTTTGCGTATGCTTATCCATTCTGATACCAAATGTCACGAACTTAGTTGGTTTTGCTTAAGTCATACGGCACCCTTGCATGTTCATTTGCGAAGGTCAGCCTCCCTGAAACTTCCTATGGTCTCTTAGAACCTATAAAAGAGAAAATGGGTTAGAGAAAGTGTTTTACACGAGATCCACAAGTAACCATTTCAGCAAATACTTTATAGCTAATGCAAATTACAACCATTGATTTTACAAGCTCTAAACAGCCGCACACAAAGGATCATGGTCCATTATAGACCAAAATCCCTACAAGTGTCCAAATGACACAACTCTTATTTACAAGCCGAAAACGGACATGACCAAACTAGGGCTGCCAAGCTTACTGCTAGTTTATTACTTGTTGTACAAAGCATGGACAAAGACTGAAAGACACAGACATACATGAGCATTACATCGAGTACCCTGTTTATATTTTTGCCTGTGACATTCCCCCCCACTTATTCCTTCGATATCCTTGTCGAAGGTGTGGTAGATGCTGCATCTCCTCGCCTTTGGCTGAATCTTCAATCTTTTGTCCTAGCTGCAACACGTCTCTTGGCTCCCAACTGCTCTTCGCCGCTATTATCGATTAGTCGAACTTTGATCCACCATGCTGCTTCAACTCGCCAATGACTGACTTTGGTGTGGGGTCGATTGAGTTGTGCTAATCTTTGTTGATTCCTATAGATCCTTTTGATGAAGGAAAATACGTTTCTTGTTATGCATCAGTTTCTTAATTGTCTCATGCCGCTTAAACTAGGTGGATGTTTGGTAGAGCTTTAACAAGCATCACCTTATAGACTTTAAAGTTTTTGAGGTCCATCCTTCACAAAATTTGTCTATCGATTCTTCTTCAACTTAGTTGTCGCTTCCAAGTAGGCTCGCATCACTTTCGCTTTTGATTGACATTCTGTTAGGGAATGAAGTAGTGGACAATCTACTCCCAGTAGCACCGATCACCATTGGTGAGGATTTGATAATTACTATCTTCTATTAGATTTCTTCAAAGGGTCTTTAAACTTGCACAAAGCTCTTCTACTGAAAAAAAAAAAGAATCGAGATACTTGGTTTCGCTCATTCTCTTGAGTTAAGAAGGCATAGGTTACTTGACTCTGCCCGCCTCCATAAGGTTGTACTTCATGCATCGAGCTGGTTACTAGCCCTGCTCTTTGTCTTCACTTCCAAAGCACCCGAAGTGTTTACACTCCTTGTATTGAGTTAGCTACTATGATTCGCCTTCTCACCGCTGTCGAACTTCCAGAATGCAAATAAGTTTTTCCCAAAAAGAGTAAAGTTTCACCCCAACTTAGAGCAAGTCTCTGATAGTTCTGATCGCCTCTAGGATTGTACTGTCTTCTCCATCATTTTTGTCGCCTACTCCTCTGAGTAGAAAAGATACAATACATACTACCTACTTCGTTCCTTGGTCGAGCACTTTTACATCAATCTGAAGTCCTCCACTTTCGACTATCTTGATGAGAAGCTCATTGACATTGGCCTTATGAAGTTTCATAGCCTCTGCCCTTCAACCTTGTCTTGGTACTTGGAGTTTGCCTTTGCATTCTCTACCTCCTTGGCCCCTTTCATGACCAACGCTCTTCTTCTATAAGAGCAAGGGATCGATGACTCCACGGAAGTCCCTCCTCTGCGATACCATGGCGTTGCCAAGCCTATGGCACTACTATCAATTACTTTGGATTTGTGTCCTTTTCTTCATGATTGGTAGATCCATCTCTGTGGCACTCTTCTGAATCCACCTCCATTCTAATCGACGCTTTGCTTTTGGGTTGCTGAGCCCCATCTGGACTCGTCGTCACTTTCTTATCCCTTTTGGCCATTTGCTTCAAAACCTCTATGTTTTTCGAGCAGTTCCCCTTGGTCGATGGAAAAATAGACTACAATTTTCGTGCATGACCTCTGTCATCCTATTACAGGGCTCGCGTCGATTCTATTCTCCTTAGCTTCCTTGGTAGTAATATTCACTTACTCGGTCTTGTCCTCTGACTTGTCGAGCTCTTTTAAGCGAATATGAGCATTGGAGCAGTCCAACTCTCCACCGTTTTGATCATACCTCTATATGATCAAGTCCCCTCTATGGGACTCACTGGTACTAGCACTCGGAATTCCCCCTTGGTGGTACACAACCCGCATATGTTGATGATAAAGGCTTTCATCCAATGCAAAATTCGATGTACATACAGAATATTCGTGTCTACAGTACCATGACATTCACTCCTTGAATCTATAGCCCTTCTTATCATCATGTTATTCACCGAAGTGGAGCTCCCAACAGCTCCTGATCATACCTCCGCATGATCAAGTCCCTAATAGGACTTCTCCCACGTGTGTTGTATTGTCTTGAACTGTTTCACCACTATCTACTACACTATATCGCTTCCTGGTGACATCTTCATTGCATTCAGATTCTTGTAGGATGAACTCGGACTATGATATCTCTGTTGGGAAACTATTAGAGAGCATCACATGTGTAGTGAAAAAATAAAACAAAACTAGTTTTCTACGTTTATCACGTCGTCGTACAAAGATTGGTGCACGAAAAATCACAAAAATTGAAAATTACGCTAGTGTGAGATTGATTGACTAGGGAGATAGTATAACCCTAAACTTTTAGATCCAATTGGAGAGGATGAAGGAGGTCAGATGTCCTCTCTAGCGGTATCCACACTATGAATTGTTGTAATGATGCTCTCCTCTAATCGCAACCAAAACCTTGCAACTCTTCCGCACCTTCTCACAGCGAACGTGAAAGAAGATTTGCTATCTTCTTCGTTGCCCTCTCGTGGTAGGAAGAGGCTAGCCAGCTGAGAAGATGAGAGAGGGAGGAAAATAGGAGGGGGTGGCCAAAGGTGCAGCCCCGACCTCTTATTTATAGAGAGCCACTAAAACCCTAATGGATCATGCTTTAGTGGGTATTAAATCTCAATCCAATTACCCTCACTTAATTGGGCCTCATACAATGGGTCCATCAATGTTGGGTCTCATCCAATGAGAACATGGGCTAATTGGATAACTCATAACTAATCCTCTATCGTTGCAATCATACACCATATGTGTGTGACCATCTAGGCCCAATACTGAGCTGGCCGTGAGTTCCACCTATCAGAACTCCTTCTGACTCAATGAATTGTTATCTTATAACAATTCACTCAATTCATCAACTATGGACGTACTAGGTCATTGTGTCATAGTCCCCAAATGGTACAGAGATCAAATCTATTGGACTTGTCTGTCCTCAATTATCGTGTATCTATAGTCCCTCATCTATCTAATATCTCAAAGACCGTATATTGGGCATGGTACTCTCAGGCCATATACGGAATCCGTTCGTGTCTCGCTCTAATCGGATTCTCCCGGAGAATTCCATCTCTCTCAATCTGAACGACCTTGGCCAGGAATTTACCCGAGCAAGAACACACGGGATATTCCTCTCATGATGCCGAGAGTGGATGATTCTTTATTGACACTTAATTGCCTTCGTAAGGTTCGCTACCAATCCCGATAATCGGCAGCACCAGATCTGAAACTTTCATACTTGTAAGTCCGGCGTCAAATAAAGGAGTATTTAAACAAGGTACCTTGGTGTTTCAAGTCTAAGGACTAGACATACAACTGGGACTACGAAATCGCTGTCTGACATTAGATATCATTAACCATACAATATTTTGTAAGCGGATCAATCAGTGAACTCATTCTCCAATGAGCAAATGTACTGTATCCTTAGTGTCCCCACATGAACGGCTATGAGACCAGTTGTCTCCATCACATGGACGAGAATACAGTACACCGATTTGTTCAGTAATCTCAATGTCTCTCTTGAGTAACCTATGATCGAGATTATTTAGGTTATATTTATAGGTAAACTGATCTCATTAACGTGATCTTATCATGATTCGATTCATATTACACATAACCAAGGACATTACTATATATATATATCAAATAATATAATATGAGAATACAAATAATAATAATGCAAAAAGACTATACAACATGTCATATGTGTCATCACTCAATTGATTGGCTTATAGGACACCTGTAATTAATAATCTCCCACTTGACCTAAAGCCAATCACCTATATGTCTGATCCCTATCAGACTTCTATGACGCTTAAAGACAGTTCGAGGCAGCGACTTTTGTCAGTAGATCTGCAATGTTATCTTCGGATGGAACTCTTTTCATTACTACATCTTTACGTGCTATGATCTCTCAGATCATGTGGAACCTCCTCAGAATGTGCTTGGACTTCTGATGAGACCTGGGTTCCTTTGTTTGAGCGATCGCCCTATTATTGTCATAGTATATAGGAATCGGCTCCATTTTGCTTGGTATAACTCCTAAATCCCCGATAAACTTCTTCATCCATACCCCTTCCTTTGCTACTTTTGCCGCAGCAATATACTCTGCCTTTGTTGTCGAGTCAGCAGTAGTATATTGTTTGGAACTCCTCCATTCAGGGTGAAGACATATCCTAAGTTTGACTTGTTATGATCGATATTAGATTAGAAACTTGAGCCCGTGTAGCCCTCAACCTAGATGCTACCTTTTTTGTATACCAGTAAAAGATCCTTAGTCCTTCTCAAGTACTTAAGGATGCATTTTACTACCTTCCAGCGTTCCAAACCTGGATTTGCCTAATACCTATTGGTGACACTCAAAGCATGCGATATATCACGCTTGATACATAGCATAACATACATGTCTACCCCTTTCTTCAGGAGTTTTTGGGGATATAATCCTAAAAAGTGATATTCCATGTCTCATCGGTATGAGACCTCTCTTGGAATTTTTCATGCCAAATCTTTTGATAATGGAGTCTATGTACTTGGACTGGGACAAGCCAAGCATCATCTTGGATCTATTTCTATATATTCGAATCCCCAAAATGTAGGATGCTTCCCCTAAGTCCTTCATGGAGAAATATTTGGATAGCCAACCTTTAACTATAGAGAGCATTCCTACATCATTTTTAATGATTAGGATACCATCTGCATACAACACCAAGAATGTGATAGCGCTTCCACTTACATTCCTATACACACAAGACTCATCTTTATTTTTAACAAAGTCATAAGATATAGTCGTCTCATCAGATCTTATGTTCCAACTTTGAGAAGCTTGCTTCAGTCTATAGATGGACTTGAGCAACCTGCACACCTTATTTGGACTGTCCTTGGATACGAATCCCTCTAGTTGTATCATATATATCGCCTCCTCGAGGTTGCCGTTGACGAATGCGGTTTTCACATTCATCTGCTAAATCTCATAGTCATAGTGTGCTACAATAGCCAAAAGAATTCTGATGGATTTGAACATGACTATAGAGTGAGAAGGTTTCATCGTAATTAACTCCTTGCCTTTGACGATATCCTTTGGCCACCATCCTTGCCTTATAAGTCTCCACCTTTCTATCTACTACGATCTTCTTCTTGAAGATTCAATTGCAGCCTATGGGTACGACACCCTTAGGTGCATCCACAAGATTCCGAATCTTATTGGAGTACATGGAGTCCATCTCAGAACTCATGATTTCTTGCTACTTCCCGAAGTCGATACTCATAATAGCCTCCTTGTTTGTCTGAGAATCAACATCCTGAGTGTCGTGTCCACTGATATGTCCCACATATATTTTAGAAGCGCGAGACACTATGCCAGACTTGCACAAAATTGGAACTTGTGTACTAGGTACCTAAACAGACTCAGTCTTTAAAATGGTGCTTAAGCTAGGTTCTCCAACCTCTCTCAGCTCTATCACACTCTCATTGTTTCTACCAAGAACATGTTCTTTTTCAATGAATACAGCCCTCTTGGTAACAAAGACCTTCTGGTCCTCCGGATGATAAAAATAATACCCACAGGTTTCATTGGGGTATCACACGAACTTGCATCGTTCCATCCTTGATTCCAACTTGTCGGGGTTGTGTCTTCTTTTAACGTGCGCAGGACAGCCCCAAATCTTAACAACCTTAAGATCGGGCTTCTTCCCTTTCTATATTTCATATGGTGTAGACACTACCGACCTAGATGAAGCTTTGTTCAAAAGGAAGATGCGGTCTCCAAGGTGTATCCCCAGAATGAGACGGGTAGGTTGGTGAAACTCATCATGGACCATACCATGTCTAATAGCATGTGCCTCCTTTCTGTTACACCATTAAACTGGGGTGTTTAAGGAGGCATTTGCTAGGACAAAATCCCATGGTCTCTGAGGAAATGGGTGAACTCTATACTCAAGTGCTATCGTCTTCGATCTGATCGAAAAGTCTTAATACTCTTTCCAGTTCGGTTCTCCACTTCATTATTATATTCCCTTAATTTCTCGAAGGCCTGAGACTTATACTTCATCAAGTACACGTGTCCATATATAGAGAAATTGTCATTGAATGTAATGAAATATAAGTAATCACTTATAGCCTGAGCCGACATGGGACCACATACATCACTATGTATGAGTTGCAACAACTTAGTGGCTATCTCTCCGGTTCTACTAAAAAGAGAGTTGGTCAACTTTCTATGAAGGCAAGGCTCGTAAGTTACATTTAACTCATAGTCGAATGGATCTAAGTATCCATCTTTTAGCAACTTTTAAATCACTCTCTTATAAATATGACATAGCCTACAATGTCACAAGGTATGCACTGTTCACTTCATCTCGTGTCCTCTTGGACGTACTTACATTCATGATGTGTGGAGAAATGTCTAGCATATATAAGTCATTAATCAATATCCCTCTAGTGATGATCTCATCATCCAAAATTAATGGACAACTATTGTTCTAAAAAACTAATTTATATCAACTAACTGTCAAATAAGAAATAAAAATAATATTTTTGATAATAGAGGGAACATAATAGCATACATCTAATGCAATGGTAGCTCCACCAGGTAGATGTAGGGTAACCTTACTAATAGCAACTGCGACAACTCTTGCTCCATTGTCCATTTTAAGGTCCATCTTGGCTTTCGCTAATCTTCTAGGCTTTGCCAGAACCTACAATGAATTACAAATATGATAAACACTCCCGGTATCCAATACTCATGTGTTATCATGATCCAACAAATGAAGAATGATTATAAATGTACCTGAAGCTTCTTTAAGCTTTTGTTTCGCCTTCTCTGCAAGTAATCCTTACAATTCCTCTTATAATGCCCATCTTTACCGCAATAGAAGTAGTGACCTTTGTTTTTTGTCGGGTCTTTCTTGGCAACCTTTACCTTACTCAGTCTGCCCTTGCTCATGCCCTTGCCCTTCTTAAGGGTCTTATCAGCTTTCATTTTTTTCTTGATCTCACCAATATAACGAACTGACTTCTCTTTTTTGATAGTGCTCATAGCTTCTCTCAACAAATTTAGGAGCTCAGAGAGAGTCACCTCAAACTTACTCATATTGAAGTTCATGATAAACTGAGAAAAGGAATATGGCAGGGATTGAAATATAAGTTCAACGCACAGGTTATCCTCTAGGACTATTCCTAGACCTGTGAGTTTTTCAATCCACTCTATCTAGCAGGTGTATAATCATATATCATATACAAGGTTTGACTTACTGGTCCATACCGACGTACCGAGTTCATCTCGATACTGGTATCGGGCGGTACACATAGTGGGTACCGGGCGGTACGTACAGTGCGTAGCTCCCGGTACATTAAAATATAATATAATTTTTTTATAATATAATATTAAAAATATTAAAATATAAAAAAAGAAGAAAAAGGGGCGGCGTCGCCTCGATCTTTCTCCCCGCGCGGGAGAAAGAGCACCCACGACCCGTGGGCAACGATGGCTCGCAAGCGGTGACGGCACATAGGCAAGGACTGCGCACGGGCAATAAGTATTCTTTTTCTCATCTTTTTTTTTCTTCTTTTTCCTCTTCTTCTTCCTCCCTTTTTCTCGCTCAATCGACCGCCAACGATCGATTTCTCCCTCAATCGACCGTCAACGGTCAATTTCTCCCTTCAGTCGACCACCGACGGTTTATTTTTGGCTGAACCGCCCGGTAGCGGATAGTCCGCGTACCGGCAAGAACTGGCGGACCAGATATACCGCCCGTACCGGACGATAAATATCGAAATTGCAAACCTTGATCATATATGCATACCACATTAGATCATGAACCGTCACCTAATGTGATTAAGCCCAAGTTAGTGGGCCCAATCACTCGCAATAGGATCTATGTATGTATCGGCGCATCTCCATGCCCCATGATCGTCCATCTCATCATCATCGGTTCTGTCAGATCCTCGATGCATCACCATGCATCGTGATCGCCCGTCATGACATCGTGGGCACCTCTGACACCTCCACACTCCTGCGGTGCCTCTTCATACAGTTATAACATAATCATAGGCACTTAGGCAAGACAATAAACGAGAAAAACGTAGGCTCGCAGACCCCAATAGTAATAATAATCACATATATATACATCACAACACATGGTTCATGATCATTCATCTACATTACACATCATCATGTAGGACTATTGGATAATTAATAATTAATTAAATTATTTAATTAATTATTTCTAGAATTTTTTAGGTTACCCTATCATGGGGTTACTAATATGGTAGGAAAATAGACTCCTTATACGGCTAGGAAACCCTATCCGCTAGGAGTATCCCTGTGGCCAAGAGTCCCTGGCCACAGGGCAACCTCGGGTGGCCAGGAAACCCTGGTCCCCAAGGAGTCCCTTTACAACCAACCTCTTGGCTGCAACTTTACTTAGGCGGCCAACAAACCATGGCCGCCTAACTAATCCTTGTGGCCAAGAGTCCTTGGCCGCAAGGTTACCCTTGGCGGCCAGGAAACCCTTGCTGCTAAGGTCCCCCATGCGGCCAGGACTCTTGGCCGCATAGGGAGGCTGTTATCATAATCAAGAGCTTGCTGCTCTGGGCCATGCTGTCTTCGGCCAGCTACAAGTAGCCTTTGGCGATGCCATAGGGTAGCAATAGTTGCTACCCTTTCCCCTCATCTTCGTGTCAACAATTTTGACATCGAAGGACCTCAAAAGACCTCTCTACAGTACCTCTCCACAGTGAGAAAAGGTGTTGTCCAAATCTGAAAAACTACGAAAAGTCGTAGCAAGGTACATTGAAAAATATTTACGTGTTTCAATCTCATCCACGCAGTTTAAAAGCCAAGCTTTGCACAAACAACCTTGCTCTGATACCACTATTGGGAAACCATCATAGAGCATCACATGCGCATCAAAAAAATAAAACAAAATTGGTTTCCCATGTTTATCACGTTATCGTACAAAGATTGGTGTGTGAAAAATAGTAAAAACCAAAATCTACGACTAGTGTGAGATTGATTACCTAGGGAGATCGTATATCCTTGAAATTTCATATCTAATTAGAGAGGATAAAGTAGGTCAGATGTCCTCCTCTCTAGCAGTATCCACATGATGAATTGTTGCAGTGATGCTTCTCCAATCGCAGCCAAAACCCCGTAACTCTTGTGCACCTTCTCGCAGCGAACGTAGAAGAAGATGTGCTATCTTCTTCGCTCCCCTCTCGCAGTAGGGAGGGGCTGGTCGGTTGAGAAGATGAGGGAAGGATAAGAATAGGAGAGGGTGGCCAAAGATGCAGCCTAAAATCCCGTAATTCTTGTGCACTTTCTCGTAGCACTTGTGGAAGAAGATCTTCTATCTTCTTCGCTGCCCTCTCGTAGTAAGGAGGGGCTAGTTGGCTGAGAAGATGAGGGAGGGAGGAGAATAGAAGGGGGCAGCCAAAAGTATAGCCTATCACCTTGTTGGCTGCCCCTGCCTCCTATTTATAGAGCGCCACCAAAATCCTTAGGGATCCTGCCTTAGTGGGTATTGGATCTCCATCCAATTACCCTCATTTCTTGGATTATTGGATCTTTGTTCAATAATCTCAATTGGCCTTTAATTGGGTCTCACACAAGGGGTTCATCAATGTTGGGTCTCATCCAGTGAGAATAGGGGTTAATTGAATAACTCATATCTAATCCTCTACTCGCTGCAATCATCCACCATATGTGTGTGACCCTCTAGGCCCAATATTGAGCTGGCCGTGAGTTTCACTTGTCAAAACTCTTTCTGACTTAGTGAATTATTATCCATAATAGTTTATTCAACTTATCGACTATGGATGTACTAGGCCACTGCGCCATCGTCCTAGACGGTATAGGAGATCAAATCCATTGGACATATATGTCCTCAGTTACTATATATCTATAATCCTTCATTTATCTAATATCCCAAAAATCATATAGTGGGTATAATATTGTCAAGTCATATATGGAATCCATTTGAGTCTCGCTATAATTGGATTCTCCTGGAGAACTCATTCTCTCTCAATCCGAACGACCCTAGCTAGAAATTTGCCCGAACAAGAACACACGATATATTCTTCTCGTGATGCAAGAGTGGATGATCTGATAGGAACACCTAGGGTTCTATCGAAGAACGAAGGAAATAGAATGATGATCGCTTTGAGGGGATCAACTTCCTTGATCACTTCGAGGGGATCAGCCTCTTAGGGTTTGCCCAAAGGGCTAAGATTTCTTGATTAATTTCGAAGGAAGTGGTTACATCCCAATTTATAGTGGACGTATAACTGAAAATTAAATAGACCCATAACTGAAAATAAATAGACTCATAACTGACTCCAACTGGGCTAACCAAACACATAAAACATGACTCAAAAATTGGGTCATATCAGTCCTCCCCCCTTCAAATCAGCCTTGTCCTCAAGGCTGAGTGGTGTTGAACTCTGGAAACTTCTCTCTCAACGCCTTGTAGGTCTCCCATATGGCATCTTCAATTAGTAAGTTGGCCCATTGCGCCAGCACCTTGGTCATAGGACATCTACGGCACATCATAACCTGTCGATTAAGTATGGCTTTCGGTTGAACTTGAACTTCACTAGCAGTAGAGATGTCTGGCAAATGATGTTATACTACCTCATCTTCACCTAACTTCCTTTTAAGACAGGAAACATGAAAGATTGGGTGTATCTTGGAGCTAGGTGGTAGGTCCAAACGGTAGGCAACCAGTCCAATGTGCTTTAATACTTTATAAGGTCCAAAAAATCGAGAAAACAATTTCATAGAAGATCATATCTTTTTGGAAGCTTGCTTGTAGGGCTAAAGACAAAGGGAAACCCAATCACCTACAACAAATTCTCTCTCACTTCAGTGTTTATCAGCTTGCTATTTCATCCTTGCTTGGGCGACTATGAGGTTGTCCTTTAAAAGCTGAATAATTTTGTCTCTGTTAAGCAATTATCTGTCAACTTGATCAACCTTTAAGGAGTCGGCTACTTTGTAATTACAGGGGGAATTCGACCATAAACTGCTTCAAATGGTGTCATCTTGATATAAGAATGATAGGTGGTATTATACCACCACTCTGCCCAAGGAAACCATTCAGTCCATTCTTTCAGCTTATCGCTAGTAAAGCATCTAAGATAGTTTTCCAAGCACTTGTTCACTACTTCAGTTTGTCCATCTATTTGTGGATGGTAAGCAATACTCATATTCAATTGTGTTCCCTGCAAATGAAAAATCTTTGTCCAATACATCCTAGTAGAGACCTTGTCTCGATCACTTACAATAGAGCGAGGAATTCCATGCAGTTTAGCTATGTTCTCAACAAAGATATGGGTAATACTTGCGGTAGTATAGGGGTGTCGTACAGTGCAAAAATAAGCATACTTTGTAAGTCGATCCACAACCACAAAGAGAGTACTTTTTCTCTGTGACGATGGAAGTCGATCAATGAAATCCATAGATATGTCAATCCAAGCGACATCCAGAATAGAGAGGGGTTGGAGCAAACTTAGGGTAGCTATTGTTTCTCTTTTATGACATGGCATACATCACATTGAGCAACAAATTTCCTAATAATTTTCTTCATACTTTTCCAATAAAAAAGCTAATAGACTCGTCTGTAACTGCGGAGAAATCCAGAATGACCAGCCATTGGTAATTAATGGAACTCTTTTAGGATTGTTGTTTGGCAAGAAGAATATGGAGCTACGATAATTCAACCCTTATATCATAAGTCCTTCGAATCTCAACTATAATATGGAATAGAGCCCGGAAATTCTTCTAGTCTTCTGATAACCTCCTGGGTCTCACGATCATTCGCTCATTCCTTCCTAATATCTTCCAAAGTCTCACAAGCAGGGATAGAGATAGC
Organism: Ensete glaucum; assembly: GCA_021527575.1. Lineage (NCBI taxonomy): Eukaryota > Viridiplantae > Streptophyta > Magnoliopsida > Zingiberales > Musaceae > Ensete > Ensete glaucum. Next base: position 50,166,678 of record CM038551.1, read on the forward strand.
CATTAGTTCAATATGTTCAGGAAGACGGGAGAGTGCATTTGCAACCAAATTTTCACTTTATTTTTTATAAATAATCTCATAATCAAATCTTAGTAGCTTAGTGACCTATTTTTGTTGCTCTAGGGAAGAGATCTTTTGTTCCACAAAGTATTTTAAATTTTTGTTATTAGTGTATATTTTAAATCGTCTGCCAATTAAGTATGGTGTCCACTTTATGACTGACTGCATGCACAATGGCTATCTCTTTGTCATAAATAGATAGATTCAGATGAGAAAGGGAGAGGGCCTTACTGGTGTAAGCAAGTGGCCGACCTTCTTGCATTAAATCGACAACAATACATGCTATAGAAGCATCAAACTCAATTACAAATAGTTTGTTGAAATTAGGTAGGGCAAGCACTGGTGTAGTAATTATTGTAGTCTTTAGGGAGTTGAAAGCCTTGGTTGCCTCTTCTGACCATTTAAATGCATCCTTTTAAAGAAATGTTGTCAATGGGGCACTAATTTTGTTATAATCTTTTACAAATTTCTAATAATAGCCCGTGAGTCCCAAGAATCCCCTTAAAGCCTTGATTGATGTATGGATTGGCCAATCTTTCATTGCTTGGATTTTTGAGGCATCAATTGCAACACCCTTTTGAGAGATGATGTGGCCGAGATATTCAACCTCCGTCAACGCAAAGCTGCACTTGGATTTCTTGACAAAAAGACAATGCTCATGAAGGATAGTCAGAATAGTCTGTAAACATAACAAATGACTTTCGAAGGAAGAACTATATACTAGAATATCATGAAAGAAAATCAGAACAAAGTTCTGGAGATGAGCCTAAAATATATCATTCATCAAACTTTGGAAAGTAGATGGTGCATTGGTTAGTCCAAAAGGCATTACTAGAAATTCATAGTGACCATTGTGTGTTCTGAAAGCTGTCTTCTGAATATCATCCTCTCATGCACTCGGATCTGGTGATAGCAGTAGGTTCAATTTAGTAAAAATCTAAGCTCTTTCCAATTCATTTAGCAGTTCATCTACCACTGGGATATGATATTTGTCCTTGACTGATGCTGTTGAGCGCTCAGTAGTCCACACATATTCACCATGAGCCATCCTTCTTTCTTACTAATAGAACTAGGGAGGAATATGGGCTGACTCCTGTTTCAAGTATCTCTTTAACAATCTTCTCTATTTCTGCCTTTTGAAAATGCGGATATCGATATGGTCAGACGTTGGTTGGAGCTCCCCAAGGTAATATAGGAATTCGATGGTCATGGAGTCTAAGGGGTGGGAGCCCTTGTGGCTCTGCAAGTACATCCGCAAACTCACTAATCAATGAATGGACATCTTTGTTTTGGTTGAGCACAATCACTTCCCTTTTAAAGCCTTGCAATTATACCAAGAATTTAGTGTGTGTTTTTTAAAGAACTCTCTCCATTCGATGGCTGGTGGTAGTATTGATCTTACCTCTGTGCCTTCCTTTTAAAATCACTTATTTTCCATTAATAGAAAACTTCATGATGAGTTTAGAAAAATTCTAGGAAACATCAGCTAAGGTTGATAACCATTCAATTCCAAGAATCACTTTATAATCTTCCAAAGGTAAGAAAAAGAAATCCACAAGTAATCATGGTTGTGCATGATCAGTTTTATCTTTAAACACTTGCTGTCACAAGTTAAAATTCGTCCGTCTGTAACTTTTACTTCAAACTTGTCACAACCTTTAATGTGGTAGGCCAATCGGGCAGCAACCTTTTTATTCATAAAGTTATTAGTTGTTAGGATCAACTGGTACTAAAGGGGTGGCTGGGGGGGGGGAAGAGGTGAATTAGTGCAAGAGTGAAAGTGCTCTATTCGAAAACCTTGCTTACGAAAAATAAAATCCGAAGCGCCTTTTTGTATTTCATTAGAAATAATTAAAAAAATAATTTAAAATAAAGTCACAAAAAATGCTCGTATCTTTCTTAAACTAGTTAAGAGAAATTAAAAGCAACAAATAAGGCAAGAATAGAAAACTCACAAATTCATAGTGGTTCGGCCTCAACCTAGCCTACGTCCACTCCTCGAGTCCTCTTCTCCGAGGTCTACCTGTGTCTACTATTAATCTTCTTTGATGAAGATTAAATCCTTATACTTCCCACTCTCCTTTTCATAGGCTTAGGAGAGGAACCTTACAAACTCACAAAGGAGACTTTACAAGAATTATAACTTTTTTTCTTACTCCCTTGACCCTTTCATTTTTCTTATAATTTCAGCATACAACTTTTTACTGAATTTCTAGCCCAATGTGTTGTGCTAAATGCAAGAAATCTTGAGGTGTTTATACACCTCAATTGGCTTCCGAAAATGGAGCCAAAATTCAAACGTATCCGGAAAATTCAGGTACGAACGATACAACCGCCAAGCCACCCTAAAAACAAGGCAGCAGTGGTACAACCGCTGACCTGAGCGGTACAATTGCCGCTTGGGTGGTATGCTGTCGCCTACCGATGGTACAACCACCGAAAATCCAAGAATTCTGAAAAAGTGATTCCCCACTTTTCCAATCCCAACTTGTACCTTCAGTTGACTTCTTTCTAGATCAACCAATTAAGCTTAACCTGAGCTCAATTCAATCCCAAATGTGGATCCGGTTTACCTTACTTGAGTTAATCTAGATTATATCCAAATCTAACTCAAGTAAGACTCAGACCTTAACCGATGCAAACTACGACTAATTAATTACAATCAATGTGACCATCAAGTCCAATTAACACCCTCCTAACTTCTGACAAGCTTTCTAGCAACCCCCAATAATCTTTCGGTGAATCTCTTGGTCTTCTTGCGGTAAACTCTCGAGCCATCCTGACAAGCTCCCGATTACCTTTGGCAAGCTCCCATTGAACTCCCGACAAGCTCCTGATACCTTCGGCAAGCTTTCGACAAACTCTCGGTAAGCCTTCGATCCCTTCGGCAAGCACCCGACGAACACCCAACAAGCTTCCGATACCTTCGGCAAGTCTTTCGGCGAGTTCCCACTACATCATTCGAACCCCAGCCCGATGCCCGGACTTAACTCTAGCCCAACATTTGATTATAATTCTCTCTATGTCGTAGTTAATCATGCATCAATCATCTCTAACACATGTTAGATCAATAACTCATCAATTGATTTCATCATCAAAATCCGAGATTCAATAATCTTCCTATTTTTGATGATGACAACCAATTGATGACAAGAGTTAATCTTAACTCCCCCTAAATCCATACCATAATTCAAATAAGAAAAAATTAAATTCAAGAGAACCAAACACTCCTGAATTCAAGAATCATATCATTCATTTATCAAATTTTGAAATGATATACCATGAATTTTAGAATCATCAAATCATCAATGATACATGATATTAATTTCAACCAATTATGAATCACGAAATTTTCAAGGATATTCCAAGAATTTCAAAATTTTATGAAAAATTTTGTTATAACATTAATTTCAACCAACAAATCATGAATTATTAAATTTTCAAGAATTTTAAAATTTATGCATAAGTCATACAATGAATTTAAAATTTTTCTTTCTTTAAGAAGAAATGCTATTTTTTTTATTTTTTCATATATGTATCATTTTTCTTGTTATTTCTTCCCCTTTGTCATATATGTATCATTTTTCATATTTGTAACATCAATACGCTATTTCTCCTCCTTTCTCATCAACAAAAAGAGGTGAAATAATGAACAGATAATTTTATAATATATAAACTTATCATATGTCAAAAATTTTAATTTTTTATAAAATAAATATTGATTAAATATGTAATACTTCATTGCTCACCCTTAGTAAAACATAATTTCCCATGAAAATTTTTCTTCCCTTTTTGTAAAATAGAAGTAGAAACAATGGGGGGTGTGTGTTGGGTAAAATCAAAGATCCAAGCATTTAGTGTCCGAAAGATATTAAGTATGGGGAGGAGGTACATTAAAAAATATTCATATAAGGTCTATGAATCGAGATAAAATCTCATTATAAAAAAAAAATCTTGAATCCCCTTCTTATAAATGTCAATTTTAACGAGAATCGTTTTGAAGGTGAGCTCAAAGATCTAAGAAATCCAAGAGCTACTCATGCATTCATCTTATGTAATCTTCAAACACAAATAGCAAATCATGTATTTTGAAGATCATATCATGTAAATTTTGATAAGAAGCTCAATTTGTAAAGGTCAGGAAATCAAAAAGAAAAATATAATAGTATAATTTTTTTTTTTGCGTCCATATTCAAATTATAACCATTAGCATAAAAGGATAATGCCATTAAGGATGAAAAATCAAATTGTAAGTACCAAATGACATGATTTCTTTTAAGAATTATCTCCCCCCTCTTTTTTCTTTGTAAATAATAAAAATTAGTTTTAGGGGATTAAATAATTTTAATTTATCCAAGATAAATCTTAAGGTACCCAGTTCATTTAGATAAATCTTTTTAATAAAATAGAAGAATGATCTTGATAAGAATCTCAATTAGAATTGTTAAGATCATAAATATCCTTTTTATTAAAAAGACAAAAATCATAGAGATTAAAACATGATTTCCAAAAAGGATAAGTCAAGTCAAGAAATTAAGGAAATATTCATGATAAACTAAATCTCATATAATTTTCAACTTATCATAAATTTAAGAAATATTAAATTTTTGGTGATAAGTTATATTAAGAAGGAAGTCATAAATAATCATGTCATGAAGGATATTAATATCAAATCATAAATGCCAAAGGACATGATTCATCTTGACAAATTTCTTCTTAGATGAGATTCAAAGCTGTTATAAATCTTTGGAGATCAAAGGAAAGTCTTCATTCATAAAAATATCAAATTATAAATATCAAGATCATGAATAAATTACAAAGAAGAAAAGATAGAAGATCTTGATTTGTATATAGAAAACTTCAAATTGTCAAGAATATGGTTCATAAGAAGATTTTCAAGTTATAGATCATGGTTTATAATGAAAAAAATCTCATATTATAATTTCAAAAGATCAAAAAAATAAATAATGATTCATTTAGATAATTTGCTTCAATAAAACATATGAGTCATAGTAAACTATCTTGATTTATATGAAGATTTACAATTTTCAAGTGATAGATCCATAGAGCAAATTACGATTCATTTATATAATTTTCTTTGAACGAACTTGATTTATATAAGGATTTCAAGTTTTAATTTATTAAGATGTCAAGATCATGATTTAAATTATCAAATTATCAAAATCAAAATATCAATAAAGTTGAATAGATTCATCAATCTCTTTTTTTTAAAAAAATCATTTAAAACATATACAAAATCATCATCAAAATCGCTTTTCGAAAAATTTCAATAACAACAACATAGATTGTTTTAGCCAAAGTTTTTTGATTCATTTTTGTAGTTTAAAAGATTCAACAATTATGATATCATTTTATCTCTTGTTCAAGGATTGATAGGATAAAAATATTTTCAAGAAGAATTATTCTCTTTTTTAGTTGTTTTAAGAATGACTTTATGCATTATGGTCAAAAAGTGAGTTTCATTTATAAAAGAAAACATCAAGATCATAATAAAATGTTTTTAACTAAGTAAAATATTTTTATATATTTTAAAACTAAAAAATCAAGTATTATTTTCAAAATAAATCATCAAAATCATTACAATAAAGTATTTTTAAATAAGAGCTTCAATTTATTTTAATTTCAATGATTTTTCTTTCTTAAGTTCGTCTAATTCTTTAGATTTAGTGAAATGACTTACCATGCTCATTTCATTTTCATTTAAAAAATATTTTTAATTTTTCAAAAGTACTAGAAAATGAAGCATGATTTTTCTCTCCTTTGTCTATATTATTCTATGCTCAAATTATATTATTCAACAATAATCATTCAATCATGCAACCCATACAACTATTATAGCATTTAAATCAACATAATATTTAAATCAATCATTTCAAAAACTTAGTCAATAATAATATAATATTTAAACCATTTAACAATAGCCTTTACATTTAAACCAACATCCAAGCTAATGATTTTGAACCAATGATATCATCAAAAGTTAAATTATAACTTTTCATTAAAAATAGTCTTTTTTTTAATTCATATTTGTACTAGCATGCTCTAGTTGTGCATCATCAAGATTAGTTATGTAATAATAAAAAATTATTATAATTGAAACAAAGATTATTAAGTTTCAATCATCTTGATTCAAATAATTTTTTTTTATTTTTGTCATTTTGGCTAGAGAGCTCGATAAGTGAGTTAGATCTTAAGTCATATGACTTGAGTATCCACTATCAAGATAACATTCGTTTTTGCTCCTAGCCTTGTTAGGAGACAACTCTACAAGATTGGAGGTTTTGTTTTAAGTACCCACATGAGTTTGGATCCCTCATGAAAGGTTATTCCCATTTTCTCTAATGGCTTGAGGTTGTTTATGATTCCTTTAGGAATCCAAATTAATTTATGTGGACTATACTTTTTAAATGAATATTTGTAGGCTTTACGTCCTAATCTACTACAAAAGTTGCATTTTATTTTTTATGGTAAGTTTAGAGTGGTTCTTTAACGAAGATAGTTGGTTTTTTTATTAAATGTTGCCAACAAAGCCTATATCTTTTTTCCTTATTTGCAATGATCATGTTTAGGGATTTATTTCCTATTTCAAATTTTATAATGTTTGTTTTAATACAAGATTTTCTTTTCTAAGTTCATCTAAGTTTTCATATTCGGAGCATGAAATATTTAACTATGGTGCTACATATATTTGTTCAAATCTACTAACTAGAGAATCATGCTCTTTCTTAAGTAACTTATAGGACTTACTAATTTTTCTAAACTCATCATAAAGTTCACGAAACATATTTAGTAATTCATCAAAAGTAAATGAGATATTAGGTGAGTTACATACCTCATTGTTGATGGCCATAAGTGCGAGATTCACCATTTTTTCTTAATTGTGCTCTTTATCTTCGGAGTGCCTCGGCTTCTTGCATTCATAGCCAAAGGTATTGTCCAATTTAAGTTTATTTTTATGATTTTTATTCATTAATTTATCCGATTCATTTGTCAAAGGTTCAAAGTTCTCATCACTTGAGATTTCACTAGTGGAGTCATATGTTCTTCTCATTTCAAATTCCTTCCTGTTCTTTGGAAGATGTTCTTGAGTTCTCATTGTCAAATCCTTCCTAGTCTTTGGAAGGTATTCTTCTTATTCATTTTTGTAAGTCATTTCATTCATTGATTCATTTAATTTAATTATGCTTTCATGCGTGATTTTTAATATATGTCAAATATCAAAAGCAGTATCACAAACAAAAAGTCAATTAAATTCATTCTTATCAAGTACACAAAATAAGACATTTATTTCCTTTGCATTTAACGAAAAAATTTTCTTTTCAAAATCATTTCATTCATTCATGAGTTTAGAAGGTTTTTCAAAATCGTTCTCAACAATGTGCCATAACTCAAAATCCATGAAGATCAAGAAAATATGTGTAATCTGTCCGTAAGCAAGGTTTTCCAATATGTGTAATCCATCCTATTAAACATGAGAGGACGTGTAGTAAAATATCCCTCATTCATGTCAAACGAAGTCATTTACTCATTTGGGTTTTTAGTCCAATGAGTAGAACTTGGCTCTAATACCAATTGTTAGGATCAATTGACACTTAAAGAGAGGGGGGTTGCGGGGAGGTGGGTGAATTAGTACAAGAGTGAAAGTGCTATATTCGAAAACCTTGCTTACAAAAAAGAAAATCGAAAGCATATTTTTTTATTTCATTGGAAATAATTAAGAAAATGATTTAAAAGAAAGTCACGAAATACTGCTCGTATCTTTCTTTAAATTAGTTAAGAGAAATTAACTAGTTTAGGAGAGGAACTACCGCCCAACCTGACCTACGTCTACTCCCAAAGTCCTCTTCTCCGAGGTCCACCGGTGTCCACTATCAATCTTCTTCGGGTGAAGATCAAACCATTACACTTTCCACTCTCCTTTTCACAGGCTTAGGAGAGGAACCTTACAAACTCAAAAGAGAGATGGATTGAGCTCAAGTTGAGCTCAATTGGTTGACCTGGGAATTGGTCAACAAGAGGTACAAGTCGGGATTCAAAAAGTAAAAGAAATCACTTTTCCAGATATCCTAGCGATTGTACCGCTGGTGAGTGGTGGTTGTACCACCATCACCCAGGAATCCAGGCAGTAGGTGGCGGTTGGATCAACCAGGCCGGTGGTTGTACCGCCCGTACCCTATTTTCAGGATGGCTTTCATGGTTGTACCGCCCATACCCGGATTTTTCAAGTAAGTTTGAATTTGGGCTCCATTCTTCTGAAGCCAATTGGAGCCTATAAATACCCCAAGTTTTCTTGCATTTAGCATAGGTTTTTGCACAAAAATTGGGCTAGAAATTATGTGAAAAAATTGGGTGTTAAAAGTGTGCAAGAAAAAGAAAATGAGAAAGAGAGTGAGCTAAGTATTGTATTTCTTGTAAGAAGTCTCCCTTTAGTTGAAAGTCTGTAAAGGTTTAGTTTTCACCCAAAGAAGATCACTAATAGACACCGGTGGACCTTGAAGAAGAGCACTTGAGAGTGGATGTAGGCCAGGTTGAGGCTGAACCACTGTAAATTTATGAGCATCTCTCTACCTTGTTATTTGTTATTATGCATGTTCTTATACGGGGCTTTCTTTTAGCATAATCATAATTTAGCTTCATTCAATAGCTTATTGCTCACTTACTCAATGGAACGCTTTCGATTTTTGGTTTTGATTCTCACAAAAAGTTTTCCTTAATCAATATTTTTTACACTTGCACTAATTCACACACACAACCCCGTAGTGCCAATTGATCCTAACAATTGGTATTAGAGCAATGTACTTACTCATTGGACTAACACCCACTTGAGAAAATGGATTTGTTTGGCATGAATGAGGATATTTCATTTCACGTCCTCTCATGTTCAATGGGACGGATTACACATATTGAAAAATAAGGATGCATATTTTTCTCATTTCTATGGATTTTGATTTATGACACATTATAGAGAATGGTTTTGAAATCTTCCAAACCAATGAACAAATGGAATGATTTGGAAATGAAGAATTTTTCTTTGAATGCAAAGGCTATGAATGCATTATTTTATGCTCTCGACAAAAACGAGTTTAATTGTGTTTCTGTTTGTGAAACTGCTTGTGATATTTGGCATAAATTAAAAATCACACATGAAAGCACAACTAAATTAAATGAATCATTAAAACTTCCAAAAAACAGGAATGAAAGAACTTTAGGAACAAAAAAAAAAACTTTCCAAAGAACAGGAAGGATTGTGGATTGAGAATGATACACGACTCCTCGTGTAAAACCTCGAGTGATGAGAACCTTGAACTTGAACTCTTGACAAAAGAATCAAAAAATTTAATAAACGTGAACCATAAAAATGATCTTAAGATGGAGAAAACCTATTGCTATGAACGCAAGAAGTCGAGGTGCTTCGAAGATAAAGTGCACAACCAAGAAATAGAGAATCTCGCGCTTATGGCCATCCAAGAAGCGATTAGTGATTCATTAAGTATTTCCTTTTACCAAGTTATTAAATATGTTTCATAAATTGTTTGATGAATTTAGAAAAATTAGTAAATCTTATAAGTTGCTTAAGAATGAACATGATTTGTTAGTTAGTAAATTTGATGAAATGCATGATACATTATCGTCACATAATCTTTGCTCTAAATATGAAATGCTAGATGATGTTAAAGAGAAAAATATCATGCTTAAACAAACGTTAACAAAATTTAAAATAGAGAATAAATCCCTTAATATGATCCTTACTAATAAGAGTCATATTAATAAGAGAAAAGGAATAGTCTTTATAGGTTATACCCCACAATAGCCAACTACCTTTGTAAAAGACCTACCTTAAATTTGCCATCAAAAGTTAAATGTATTTTTTGTGAAAATTAGGAGATAAACTTAACAAATGTTTATTTGGAAATTATAGTCCTCACAAATTAGTTTGGGTTCCTAAAGGAACTGCAAACAATCGAAAACCATTAGATAAGAAAGATAAAGTTTTTCGTGAAAGATCCAATGTGAAATTGGTACCTAAGCCTAGACCCCCCCATACTATAAATTTGTCTTCTAACAAGGCTAGGAGCACTAAATAATGTGTTGAAGGTAGATGCTCAAGACATATAACTTGAGATCTAACATTCTTTCAAGCTCACTAGCCTAAGTAATAACAAAAACGATTATTGAAAATAAAACTATTGGTAATGAATCTTCGGATGATTCATTAATCTTGATTGCTCTCAATGATATATGACTTTTTGCGTGGCTAGAGCATGCTAAAATTATAACAAAGAAAGTTTAGTGCAAAATTATCTAAATTGAAATATATAAAAAAGAAATTTTGATAATGATTATGCTTGTATTGACTTGTAATGTTTAAAGAGTGTACGTTGTCTTGAGATAAAATTGAATGAAATGATTAAATGCTGAATTTGAACTTAAAAAAAAATTATATATATGATATCATGCTTTATTTTCTAATGCGGTTGAAAAATTAAAAAAATTTAAATGAGAAGGAAATTTTCTTGGTAACATATTAGAATATTTAATAAAGAAAAACCATTGGATTGGAAATATAGCAAAAGATTTTGTTTGAAAATATTTTACTCTTACGAAAATTTCATATTATAATGACCTTGATGATGTTATGTTAAGTGTTCAAGAAGTAACTTGAAATATGATTGAATGGTTGAATATTAGAATTTGAGCATAGAATAAAAAAAGGGAGAGAAAGATCATGTTTCATTTACTAATTTTTTTAAAAATTAAAAATATTTTTGAAATGAGAATGAAATGAGTATTGTAACTCATTTCACTAAGTCTAAAAAATTAGACTCACTTAAAAAGAAAAATTCATTGGAATGAATCAAAGTTCTTGTCTGAAAATATTTTATCGTAATGATTTTGATGATTTCTTTTGGAAATAATTCTTGGATTTTCAGTTTTTCAGTTTTGGAGTGTTTGAAAATATTTTACTTGGTTGAAAATATTTATTATGATTTTGATGTTTTCTTTATAAATGAAACATAGTTTTTGACCTTAAATGAGATTGCATTCTTGAAATACATTTCATAAGTTAAAACAACTAAAAAGGAGGATAATTATTCTTGAAAATATTTTACCCCTATTAATCTTTAACAAGAGATAAAATGATACTATTATTGTTGAATCTCTTACAAGATGAATTAGAGAACTTTAGGTATTTTCTTTTGAAAAACAATCTATGTTGCTTTCACTGAAATTTTTCAAAAAGTGATTTTTGCTGATGACTTTGGATATGTTTACATTCTTTTTAAAAGAGATTGATGAATTTATCTAACTTTATTTCGATTTTGATGATTTGATAACTTAAATCATGATCTTGACATCTTGAGAAATTATAAACTTGAAATTCTTATATAAATCAAGTTCATTCAAAGAAGATTATATAAATGAATCATAATTTGTCTCTTCGGAACTATAATTTGAAAATCTTCCTATGAACAATATTCTTAACAACTTGAAGTTTCATATATACAAATCAAGATCTTCTATTTTATCTTCCTTGAAATTAACTCATGATCTTGATATTTATAATTTGATGAATGAAGACTCTTCTTTGATCTCTTAAGATTTCATTTTATCATCTAAGAGGAGATTTATTAAATTAAATCATGTCTTTTGGTATTCATGATAGTCTTTTGATATTAGTATCTTTCTTGACATGATTTATTTTATAACTCATGAATGATACACCTTATCACTAAATTAATATGTCTCAAAATTGTGATAAATTTGAATTAAATGAGATTTGTTTTTCATGAATATTTTCTTGATGAAAATCATGTTTAATCCCTATGATAAAAGGGAGAATTAATAATCTTAACAATTATAATTGAGATTTTTATCAAGATCATTCTTCTATTTTATTAGAAAGATTATCTAAATAAATTGGGTGTCTTGAGATTCATCTAGATGAATTAAGATTATTTAATCCCCTAAGACAGTTTTATTATTAAGATTATTTAATCAGAAGCAAATTGAATATAATAACATTGAATGAGAAACAATTTGGTTAGAAGAAAATTCAGAATTTTAAATTTTAAAAATATATATGAAATGCATAATTCACAATTTGAGGTTGATGTATTATCATATTTTCTTTTAGATTTCTTGACCTATACAAATTGAGCTTCTTATCAAAGTTTACTAGATTAAGATCTATTTTTTTGATGATGTTTTTTAAATCCCCTTCCTTGTTTCTACCTTCTTGTTTACAAAAAGGGAAGAAAATTTACATGAAAAAGATGATTTGCTATTTTACAGGTTTACTTGCTACATTTGCTTGAAATTTTATATAAGATGAATGCATAAGTGGATCTTGGATTTCTCGGACTTTTGAGCTAATTTTTTAAATAATCATTTCAAAATTTATATTTATAAGATTGAGATTGAGAGCTAGGAATGCTAAACCAGGAGAATGTTTGAATTGCTTGATTTGCAACTCTTGTTTGAAATGAAATGAATTAAATTGAATGGGTAGTTCTTAATTTTTGGATTTCGGAATTTACAAGATTAAGTTCTATTTTTGTAATATGATGTTTTTCACTCCCTCCCTTGTTTCTTTTTTATTATTCAAAGAAAGGGAAGAGAATTTTTTATAAGAAATTATGATTTTATCCTATTTTATCAAGGGGGAGTAATGCAAAATTTATTTTATAGAAATATGAAAACTTTGACACATGATGACCTTATGTATCATAAAATTACTTGCTTGTTATTTCACCTCTTTTTGATGATGACAAAGGGAGAGAAATAATGAATTGATGACACAAAAAATGATGCATACATGTTAAAGGGAAATTTTTTTAATGAAAATTATTGCTCATATCCTATTTTACTAAGGGGGAAAGATGACACATGTACTTTGAAATCATTTGCTCTTACATTTCACCTTTTTGTTGATGATAAAGGGGGAGAAATGGATATTGATGACATATGTAAGAAAAAATTTAATATGGATATTTATCTTTGTTTATTGATAAACAAAGGGGAGAAATAATTGATAACTTAAGGAAGAGAATTTCAACTTAATGTATGATTGATTCATAATGTTTTGAAAGAAGAAAATTTTGCATGAAATTCTTAGAATATTCTCGAACATTTGATGATTAATTGAAATAAATATCATGTATCATATATGATTTAATGATTTTGAAATTCATGTTATATCATTTGATAAGTGAATGATTTGTTATTTGAATTCAAGGATATATAATTCTCTTGAATTTAAGTTGTTCTTATTTGAATGATGGCATGGGTTTAGGGGGGAGTAAGGTTTAACTCTCATCATCAATTGATTATCACCATCAAAATGAGGGAGATTGTTGAATCTCGGATTTTGATGATGAAATCAATTGATGGGTTATTGATCTAACAAGGTTGTTAGAGTTGATTGATGAAGGATTAACTACGACAGAGAAAATTATAATCAGAGATTTGGCCAAAGTTAAGTCCAGGCATCGGGTCGGAGTGAGGACGATGCAATTGGGAACTACGACGGAGAAAAGGAATCACAACCAGATGATGGGCCAAGGTTCAGATGGGGTTTAGATTGAGCTTAGGTCGAGCTCAATTGGGTGACCTAGGAATTGGTCAACAGGAGGTACAAGTCGGGATTGGAAAAATGAAGGGAATCACTTTTCCATAAATCATGGCAGTTGTACCACCACCGCCCAGGAATCCAGGCAGCAACCGGCGATTAGATTGCCCACGCTAGTGATTGTACCACTCGTACCCTATTTTCATGGTGGCTTTAGGCGGTTATACTACGTACCCAAATTTTCGAGTGAGTTTGAATTTTGGCTCCATTCTTCTAAATCCAATTGGGGCCTATAAATACCCCAAGTTTTTTTGCATTTAGCATAGGTTTTTGAACAACAATTGGGCTAGAAATTATGTGAAAAAATTAGGTGCTAAAAGTGTGTAAGAAAAAGAAAATAGGGAAGGGAGTGAGCCAAGTGTTGTACTTATTGTAAGAAGTCTCCCTTGAGTTGAAAGCCTGTAAGGGTTTGGTCTTCACCGAAAGAAGATCGGTAGTGGACATTGGTGGACCTTGGAGAAGAGGACTCGGGAGTGGACGTAGGCCAGGTTGAGGCTAAACCACTATAAATCTGTGAGCATCTCTCTACTTTGTTGTTTTTTATTATGCATGTTCTTATATAGAGCTTTCTTTTAGCATAATCATAACTTAGTTTCGTTCAATAGCTTATTGCTCACTTACTCAAGCTCCCAATACTTTCGGCAAGCTTCTGGTGAACTCCCAACAAGCCTCTGATCCCTTCGGCGAGCTCCCGGAGAACTCCCAGCAAGCTTCTGATACATTCGGCAAGCTTTCAGCGAGTCTCTCGGCGAGTTCCCACTACATCGTTTAAACCTCGACCCGATGCTCGAACTTGACTCTAGACCAACATTTGATTGTAATTCTCTCTCTATCGTAGTTAATCATACATCAATCATCTGTTAGATCAATAACCCATCAATGCATGTACTGTATGAATGATAGTGATAGGACTCCAGTAGGGTTGAGTCCTAATCTCCCTAGAAGTAGTCAATAAAACCTTGTGAGATTGTAATAAAACCCCACCTAGTCACTTCTATTCTATAAAGAAGTGTAGTTAGGGTTTAAATTGGGGCCTTAGGGCTTAATGGCCGTTGCTCACTTTATTGGGCTGGTCGGCCAGGGTTTCCCCCTGCATAGGTCGGCTATAGAGCCAACCTAGCAGCCACCTGTTCCTACTTAGGCAGGTCGGCTATAGAAGGGGCAAAGACATAATTTTACTTAGGCAAGCACCCTATAGGCTAGGGTTCAGAACCCTATATAATGATGTAGTCGCCCCCTCTCTTTTATCAATCAATTATCATCTTTTATTCAGCCTTTTGCCGGGTTTAGGAGGGAGGAACCCCAACATAGTTCCAAGGGTTGATCCCCCTCAAGGGTCAAAATCTATAGAGCTCCTTGTGGGGTTCTATCATCTGGTATCAGAGCCACGTTCCTACTGCCCTATAGCCATCTCAGTCGCCTCTATCTTCCAAGCAATTCCACAATTGCTTTTGACGTTGCCTCCATCTGTCGTCGCCCACCAAGTTGCAGATCTATCAATCTGCTGCCGTCCTCTGTGTGAACACCATAGATCTGGTAAAAACTCCAAAGCCCACGCCTCTTGCTACTGCTATTCCTTTATCATATACATGGAAGAAGTTTTTCCAAATTTTCTTTACTGCAAAATTCTACCGTCGCAAACGTTATCATCGTTGCGAAGGGGAAAAGCTGTAGAAAAATTTTAGCCGATTGTTGCCTCTTGAACCTAAACTTTTGATCATCCTTTCTGGCTAAAACTTTTACACAAATTCATAAATCATCTTAGCTTTCATCTAATACTGATCTCTAGAAAAGACTCTTTCTGGATCCGGACTTATAGCGCTGCAATTCTTCATCACGCAATCCTGAAATTTTATGATGAGAATTCTGCGATCTTGTTTGCAAAAATTTTTCTACCGTTATACTGCCAAAATTTTCTTGATCCAAATTACTACTACTATCACTATTTGAACCGAGATTCTGATATTAAAATTCTCCATAAATTTCTCAGATTTTTGCTGGAATTAACGTCGAGAAACTGCTGCTTCTTCGACGGGAATTTTGTTCGGCAGTACAGTGTATACCACAGCGATCTTTTGTCAAAATTTCATCGGATCTCACTGCCATCTTTTCCAGATTTGAGACTCTCCTTCTCATCTTCAATCTCTACTATTACCTCTAAAAAAACCCTAACAAAACCGCAGCCAGATAGCCATCCCAATCAGCCCTAAACTGTAGCCTATCCGCATCTCCACCGATCCAACAGACCACCACCTCTCCAAAAATTCTCATGCCACTAACCTGTCAACAGAAAAAAGATCTCAATATTACAAATCTATACCATGGCATCAGAGGAGGCCATCAACGCCAAGTTCGAAGCCTTTGAAAGCCACATGGAGGAGAAGATGTGATCCCTATTCGCCAAATTCAGCATAGGTCGACCATCAAGTCCAAGGAAGTCACAGCATGGAGAGACTTTAGATCGGTGAGATGATCCTCAAGAGCATGGATACATCATCCCTGATCAGAATACTTCATGCATGAAGGTGGACTTCCCAAGATGGGAAGAGGGAGACCTGATCGGATGGATCTCGCGCGCGGACTGCTATTTTCGATTCTATCGAACCGCCGACGCTACACAGGTGGAGATTGCTGCCATCCACCTCGAGGGAGATGCTATTCAATGGTTCAATTGGTTTGAGCACACCCATGAAGGTCTCTCTTGGTAGCGATTCAAGGAAGGACTATTAAATCGCTTCGGACCAACCGATTTCGACAACATCGACGGACAATTGGCAAAGATTTGTGAAACCTCTACAATACAAGAATACCAAATAGGGTTTGAACATTTATCTAACTAAACTATGGACTGGTCTAAGAAACAATTTTTAGGGACTTTTATTGAGGGCCTAAAGCAGGAGATTTGAGAAGAAGTAAAGGCGCGACAACCGTACACTCTTATGGCAGCGATTTCCTTCGCATGTATCCAAAAAGAATAATTGAACCACGAGGTACAAAGGACGAGGGTCGCTCCCCGACTAGCCATGCCGAGGCCTACAACCCCCTCTACTGCCATCGGAGTCCCTGCACCAAAGAAATTAACAAGAGACGAGCTTCGTGAACATTCGGCCAAGGGGTTGTGTTGGCACTACGATGAACCGTGGAGCCGATAACATCGCTGCAAAAAGGGTCGGCTCCTCATAATTGAACCAGTGGAGGATGAGGACAGCGAACCATCTGAAGAAGGCTTCGAACCTGAAGAAGAAGCCACGGCGGAAGAGCCCCAACCGGCTGACTATGCAGTGCACGCGTTGGCCGGCTACTCCAAATCCATAGACAATAGAAGTTGAAGGACTTCTAAAACAGCAACCTATCACCATTCTCATTGATATGGGCAGCACAAATAACTTCATCAACAGTAAGGTTGCTGCACATATGGCGCTTCAAATCGAAGGTTGCAACAAGTTTGATGTAAAGGTCGTCGTCGATGGCCGAACCCTCAATTGCGACCAACGGTGCTCGCGGGTAAAACTGCTCCTCCAAGACTAAGAAATGGTAGCCGATTTCTTCCTCCTACCCGTCGATGATTATAAAGTTGTGCTCGGGATCGAATGACTCACAATGCTAGGTGATATCTCCTGGAATTTTTCTAAACTAATCATGAAGTTTTATTGTAAAGGAAGACAGGTCACATTGCGAGGCAAGCGCGGGAGCCATATTTCCATCGTTTCGACGCAACGGATGGAGAAAGTTTTGCACAAAGCACATGAAGGATTTTTTATGCATATCCAGTAGCCATCTAAAGGGGAGAATATTCAGAATTCAAATCCTAAGCTTGTCCTCTTGCTGGACAAATTCATGGATGTTTTCATAGAGCCGTGCGAGCTGCTCCCTAACCAGCCGCATGACCACCGCATTCCCATTCTACCTGACAAACCTCTAGTAAATTTGAGACCATATCGCTACCCTCACTTGCAGAAGGATGAAATTGAGAACATCGTTAAGGAGGTGCTCGACACCGGAGTAATTCAACTAAGCTGCAGCCCTTACTCTTCGCCGGTGTTGCTAGTGCGCAAGAAGGATGGTACGTGACGGATGTGCATTGATTACCGGGCTTTGAACACCATCACCGTCAAAGATAAATATCCTATACCAGTCGTAGATGAGCTCTTGGATGAATTAAAAGGAGCTGAGTCTTCACCAAATTGGATCTTCATTTCGATTATCACCAGATTCGGGTATGCGCTGAAGATGTTCCGAAAACTGCATTCCGCACGCATAACGGCTACTATGAGTTTCTGGTAATGCCCTTCGGACTTACGAATGCTCCTTCCACTTTTCAAAGTCTAATGAATGACATCTTCCAGAGTTTTTTACATAAGTTTGTGTTGGTATTTTTTATGATATTCTCATTTATAACCCTACACTTGATATGCATTTTCAGTATTTACAAACTGTTCTAACGATTCTTCGGGAGAACACCCTTTATGTTAAACAGTTAAAGTGCAACTTTTTCAAGCATAAAGTGTAGTATCTAGGGCATATTATATCATAGGATGGAGTTGCGATAGACCCAACGAAGATCGAGGCAATGCAAAGATGGTCGAAACCTACGAATATAAAATCATTGTGCAGCTTACTTGGACTTATGGGCTACTACCGAAAATTCATGAAAGATTATGGCAAGATCAATGCTCTACTCACATCTCTACTGAAGAAAGATTCCTTCTTATGGTCAGATAAAGCCTCTGCAGCCTTTGAACGACTCAAGATAGCCATGACGACGATGCTGGTCCTAGCGTTGCCCGATTTCAACCGCACCTTCGTCATTGAGGTCGACGCGTCCGGAGTTGGAATTGGAGTTGTTCTAATGCAAGATGGCCAACCCCTTGCTTACACCAGTAAAGCTTTATCTCCCTCACATCTTAAAATGTCCGTGTATGATAAAGAAATGCTTGCCATCGTACACACCATCACGAAGTGGAGACTCTACCTGATCGACCGACGCTTTCATATTAAGACCGACCACCGAAGCCTTAAATATTTTTTGGAGCAGAAAATATCTTCCCTGGAGCAATAACATTGGGTAACTAAACTTCTTAGCTTTGATTATGAAATTACTTATCGAAAGGGGAAAGATAATGTTGTTACAGATGCTCTATCACGGCTATTGGGACAAGCCAAAATTTCAGTCATTTCTCTTCCTTCCACCGACTTCCTCAAAGACATTAGGGAGGAATGGAAGAATGACTCAGAGACCCGAGACATCATAAAAAAATTAGAGAAGGATCTGGGTTCCATAGTGTCACGGACAACAATGTAAACAAGGTGTTCGATGAAATGCTTGTGTTAGTCCGTGTCCTTCGGTTTAGGTACATATCTTGTACAACAAGAAGCTTCTGAGGCTTGGCAGCCCTAGTTTGATTTGCTTTATGGCCAAGTTTGGCTTGTAAATACAAGTGTGTCTTATAAGCACTTGTGGGGACTTCGGTCTATAGTGGACCATTATCCTTTGTGTGCAACCTCTCTGAGTTTGTAATGTCCTTGGGTCTAATTTGTATTTTGGCTTTATAAAGTGTTTTTCTTGAGCAGTTGCTTGTGGATCCCGTAGAAATTGCTTCTTCTGGCCCGTTTTCTCTTTTTTTGTAAGTCTATGGGATTTTAGGAGATCTCGGGGAGGGCTGACCTTTGCGAACGGACACGCATGGGTGCCGCACGGTTTAGGCAAAATCAGCTAAGCCCGTGACAATGTGGTATCAGAGCGGGACAAGCACCTGCAGAAACACTTGCCATACAAATGCGGGGGACCTAGCTAGGCTGTGTGGAGGACAGCCCGGCCGCGTTAGGGAAACGGACATTGAGATGTAGGGAAAGGAGTCGCTTAGAGGAGCGGGCATCCTGGTTTGGCATTCAAGGAATAGCCAACCCCTTTGCGTGAGAGGCACCACGAGGACAAGCAAGCGAAGAAGAATGCGTAGCACACAAAGATTGGGATGGTTGAGTTTGAGCTATAGCTCGATGTTGGCAACCAAACTTGACGGTGCTTAAGGCAAAGCAGGGTGCTTGGTGAAAGATGAGAGCGTGCAAGGTGGGAGGTGTTGTGTAACGACCGAAAGAGTTGTGCAAAGCTCACAAAGGTGAGGGGAATTGCTAACTCGAAGGATTCGAAACTTATGCAAGGGCTTGTACACGGATGATGGAGTGTTCGTGGCCATCCCAAGGCACGATTAGAACTCGGCGCCATGGAGCATCAGAACTTTCTCTTCAACATAGAAAGGATATGTCCGTAGGTGGCTGAAATGTGCAACAAGTTCCACATGTTGCTAGACCTTGAAGAGTGCAAGGAGATCAGATTGAAGAAGGGTCACAATCTAGCAAGTACATTTGTGGGGGCAGAACAAAGCTCGAGTTCAGCAAGACGGAGTAGTCTAAAGGGGATGATGGTCCCCGAAACTTCCAGTGGGAAGTATGTAAAGAGAAAAGTTGCTCCAGCAGGACAGATATCCAGGAGGGATAAGTCCTAGTTCTCTAGTGGGAGAATCATGTGTAACTGACTGCACATATTGAGGAAGGGTTTCTCAAGGTTATATCTCGATAAAGCTCAACGGACCGAGTGAGCGACGAAGAGTTGTCGCATGATCTCGAAGGAGGTAATGCATTGGTGGATGCATTCGAGATCAAGTGGGGGAGCAATCCAAGGCAACATCATATGAAGGCACACTTAGAGTCGAGGCAGAAATCGAACTCAACAGAGGGCTGACCCATGGAATGGTGGACGTGAGGGCCACTATCAACTCAGTGCAAATCGAGGAGCAGAGCGACTTGGGTGGAACTCGGTGAAGTATCCAAGCCGCATGAAGGAGTCTACATGACGATGGAACATGGAGCGAAGGCACGAGCTTTCCTTAGACAGAGGTCAAGGGCATGAACTCTTGTAGAGGCAAGAGTGGGATCATGTCGTTCCATGGGTTCTTCATTCGATGGGAGACTTATTTTGCATGGTGCCAAAGATGAAGGGAGCTTCAAGGCACATGCAAGCTACCTAAGAGATGCATTTGATGGAGTAACTAAGGTGATTCAACTTGGAGGTAAAGTTAGGATCACGAGACCTTAGTGGCAAGAGGACGCAGAGGCGGGTACTCTTGAAGAATATGCCATGTGTTGCCATTCGAGTTGTCAAGAAGAGGTGCATAGCAAGATTATGTTGGTAGGGGATAGAGGCCCAAGATCCGACAATGGTGCACCAACTCTAGCGAAGTCGAGGACTTGTGAGCTACTAGGCGATGGATGTCCTAGAGCTATGCTTCGTCGTGTAACTCGAGTGGGAGGACGAAGGGAATTGCCAAGGAGCGAACTAAAATCGGAGATTGCGAGGCCCTACGATGTGTTGGCAAAGGCCACACGTGGAGAAGTCGTAGTCCGAGTTCATCACACGAGAATCAGATATAATGGAGATGTCACCGGGAGGCGACATGGTGCAGGATCGTGGTGGAATAGTTCGTGGCAATACAATACAGCAATCTTGTCCCGTGAGGGACAAAACATCGAGGTATGATCGGGAGTTACCGAGCTCCACTTTGGTGTACGACACAACAAGAAGAAGGGCTATGGATTCAAGGAGTGAATGTCGAGTACCGCAGAGGTGGGTCTTCGTGTGTGCATCAAAGCTTGCATTGGATGAAAGCCTTAGTCATCGGCATATGAGTCAGATACCACCGAGGAAGAAGTCCAAGTGCACATACCGTGAGTCCCATGGAGGGGACATGATCATGTGAATGATCGAGCTGGGAGCTCCACTTTGGTGAATACCGCAACGGCAAGAAGGGTTGTGGGTTCAAGGAGTGAATGCCACAAAAGGCGGGTCTTCCGTGTGTATGCATCAAGCTTGCATCGATGAAAGCCTTGGTCGTCAAGATATGGGGTTGTGTACCACCGAGGGAGTAGTCGATTACAAGTACCGTGAGTCCCATGGAGGGACTTGATTAATCGGAGGCTTGGAGAGTTGGACCGCTGCTCACATTTGCTTAAGGGAGCCCGACAAGTCGAGGACAAGGCCAAGTAACGTTGCTACCAAGGAAGCTAATGAGAACAAAATCACGAGCCTGCAACAAGATGGCGGAGGCCATGCATGAGAGTTGCTCTGCCTCCATCGACCAAGGAGAACTTCTAGGAGGACATAGTGGTGTCGGCGGTGGTCTAACGGGCGAGGAAGCGACGACGAGTCCAACGGGCTCACCCAAAAGCGTCGGTTAGAGAGGAGGTGGACTGAGGAGCTCCACGGTGCCGAGGCAGATCTACCGATCGCGAAGGAAGGGATGAAGATGCAAGGTAACAGATAGTAGTGCTATGGGCTTGGCGCCATGGTACCGCAGGGACTTACGTGAAGTCATCGATCCCTTGCTCTCATGAAGGGACAGCATTGGTCGTAAAAGGGGCCAAGGAGGTGGAGAATGTAGAGGTAAACTCCAAGTACCAAGACGAGGCAGAAGGGCAGAGGCCAAGAAACTTCATAAGACCGATGTCGATATGCTTCTCATCTAGATAGCCGAAATTAAGGGACTTGGGTTGATGCAGGAGTGCTCGACCAAGGAACAGTAGGCAAGACATGGTACCTTTCTACTCAAGAGGAGTAGGCGGTAAAGATGATGGAGAAGACGGTACAATCCCAAAGGCGACCAGATCTATCAAAGACTTGCTCCAAGTTGGGGTAAACTTTTTGCTCTTTTCGGGCAAAACTTCTTGCATTCCAGAAGTTCAATGGCAGTGGGAAGGTGAATCACGAGCTAACCCAACGCAAGGAGTGCAACCACTTTAAGTGCTTGAGTGTGAGCAAAGAGTAGACGAATGTTAGTAACCACTCAATGCATGAAGTACAAACTCGAGGAGGCAGTAAATCGAGTAACCATTTGCCTTCTCAACTCGAGAGAATGGAGGAAACCGAGTACCCTAGTTCTCTTTCTCTCGAGAGGAGAGGAGGAGCCACCTTACACCTTACCTTCTCAGAAGAGAAGAAGATAAGTGAAGTCTTCTCTCTTACTTATCCAAGTAGGGAGCTCGCAACAGTTTTGACCCTTCAAAGAAAGCTTATGGAAGACAATGGTTGTCAAATCCTCACCGTTGGTGATCTGCTATTGACTTCATTTCCCAATCGACTAAGAGGGAGTGATACGAACATACTTGGAAGTGACAACTAACGGAAGAAGGTTCAATGGGCAAACATTATGGAGAAAGGACCTTAAAAACTTCAAAGTCTATGAGGCGATGCTCGTTAAAGCTCCAACAAGCATCTACCCAGTTCAAGCAATATGAGTATCGCGATCGCACATAATAAGCGGTCTTTTCCTTCATCAGAGGGATCCGCGAGAACCAACAAGGATCAGCACAACTCAGCCAACCCCACACTAGATTCAGTCATTGGTGAGTTGAAGCAGCATGGCGGATTAGAGTTCGACTACTCAACAACAGCGGCGAATAGCGGCTAGGAGCCAAAGGGGCGTGTTGCAGCCAAAGCAGAAGATTAAAGATTCAGCAGAATGCGAGGAGATGCAGCGTCTACAGTGGCTTCGACGAGGACGTCGAAGGAATAAGTGGGGGAGAATGTCACGGACAATAATGTAAACAAGGTGTTCGATGAAATGCTTGTGTTAGTCTGTGTCCTTCGGTTTAGGTACATATCTTGTATAACAAGAAGCGGCTGATGCGACCTAGTTTGATTTGCTTTATGACCAAGTTTGGCTTGTAAATACAAGTGTGTCTTATAAGCACTTGTGGGGACTTCGGTCTGTAGTGGACCATTATCCTTTGTGTGCAACCTCTCTGAGTTTGTAATGTCCTTGGGTCTAATTTGTGTTTTGGCTTTATAAAGTGTTTTTCTTGAGCAGTTGCTTGTGGATCCCATGAAAATTGCTTCTTCTGGCCCGTTTTCTCTTTTTGTAAGTCTGTGGGATTTTAGGAGATCTCGGGGAGGGCTGACCTTTGCGGACGGACACGCATGGGTGTCGCACGGCTTAGGCAAAATCAGCTAAGCCCGTGACAATAGGTCACTACATGTGGGATTTGAAGGACTTACGTTACAAAGACCGAATTGTTGTCGTTCCTTCTTCTCCTTACAGTTCAAGTTATTTTGCATGAGATGCATTCTTCACCTTTGCCAGGGCACTTTGGATTTCTAAGAACTTATAAGAGTGTGAAACAAAACATCTTTTGGAAGGGCATGAAAAAATCAATTTATGACTATGTATCTAAATGTGATGTATGCCAGCAGTAGAAAGGTGAAACGGTGGCAAATCTGGGCAAACTACAACCACTACCTATATCGGACTCAGCATGGACTGACATCTCCATGGATTTTATCGGAGGGCTGCTATCATCTCAAGGTAAAAGCATGATTTTTGTGGTGGTAGATCGTCTAACTAATGATGCTCATTTTTGTGCTATGAGACATCCTTATACCGCTGTCAACATTGCTCAACTTTTTGTGAAAAATATTATAAAATTACATGGGATGCCAAGGTCAATTGTGAGCGACCATGACAGGGTGTTTACACGTAAATTTTGGACCGAGCTCTTCCAACTACAAGGCACTCAACTGAAGATAAGCACAGCCTACCATCTACAGACGGACGACCAAACAAAAGTGGTGAACAGATGCCTCGAGACTTACTTATGGTGCTTCACCAATGACCGACCCAAAGAGTGGATAAGGTGGCTTCCTTAGGCCAAATGATGGTACAACACAACTTATCATTCATCAACCAAATGTATCCTTTATGAGGCATTGTATGGCCGACCACCTCCTGTAATACCGAAATATATAATTAATGCGGCCAAAGTAGATCGGGTCGACCAAAATTTAATTGACAGGGATAAGCTTTTGTAGCTGCTGAAGATGAGCACAGCCTACCATCTACAGACGGACGACCAAACAAAAGTGGTGAACAGATGCCTCGAGACTTACTTATGGTGCTTCACCAATGACCGACCCAAAGAGTGGATAAGGTGGCTTCCTTAGGCCAAATGATGGTACAACACAACTTATCATTCATCAACCAAATGTATCCTTTATGAGGCATTGTATGGCCGACCACCTCCTGTAATACCGAAATATATAATTAATGCGGCCAAAGTAGATCGGGTCGACCAAAATTTAATTGACAGGGATAAGCTTTTGTAGCTGCTGAAGGACAACCTAACTATCGCTCAAGTCCGCATGAAGCAACAAGCAGATACTCACCGGAGCGAGCGAGAATTTTTGGTAGAAAATTGGATCTACCTTCACCTACAACTGTACAAGCAGCTGTCAATCAACACCAGAGCATCGATGAAACTATCTCCATGATTCTATGGACCATATCAGATTTTGGAGCGTATTGGAGCCGTGGCATACAAATTAAAGCTTCCAGATGATGCTAAGATCAATCTCGTCTTCCATGTATTCTTGCTAATGTCGAAATTGGGAGAATGAGAGTTGGCACAGACTCAACTATCGAACAATACAACTGATGGTGAAATCCAAGCCCAACCTGAAGCTATACTTGATCAAAGAATTGTGATGCACTGACGACGCCCTTCAACTGAAGTACTTGTGAAGTGGAATAACTTAACATCTAAAGATGTCACATAAGAGTCGCATAAGGAGTTAAAGACCCAGTTCCCAGAGTTTATGGACCCTCAGCCTTGAGGACAAGGCTGATTCTAAGAGGGTGGGCTTCATAGGATTCTAACAAGGTTGAGTCCTAATCTCCCTAGAAGTAGTCAATAAAACCCTGTGAGATTGTAATAAAACCCCACATAGCCACTTTTATCCTATAAAGAAGTGTGGTTATGGTTTAGATTGGGGCCTTAGGGCTTAGTGGCCATCGCCCTCTTTACTGGGCTGGTCTGCCAGGGTTTCCCCTTCTTAGGTCGGGTATAGAACCAACCTAGCCGCCACTTGTTCCTACTTAGGTAAGTCGGCTATAGAAAGAGCAAAGGGGTAATTTTATGTAGGCAAGCACCCCATGGGCTAGGATTTAGAACCTTATATAATGATGTAGCTGCCCCCTCTCTTTTATCAAGCAATTATCATTTTTTATTCAGTCTTGTGCCGAGTCTATCATCTTTTAATAGAGCTCCTTCTTGGGTTCTATTAGATAGGTTCAACCTCCTCATGAGTATCCATATCTTCAGGATTGGAGTTCACATCATCGGCTTCCGGTTCCTCCTAGTTCGATTATCAGAAGCTTCCCTTGCTTACAACGGTGTTCCGTACTCCATTTTTGGTCAAAATGCCAACAGAACCCTTTTGTTGATCGTTCCTTGAGCTCCTCTCTAGTAAGTCTCTAAAGGGTAGGGTTTTGACTAGTGGCAGGTGGGGTAGACGATTTGCTGATTACCTATCTATTGATGCTTCTATTTATGTGGGTTTCTATACTGATTTTTTCTTCATGCAAGCAGGCAAATGATATCGTGGCTATCATAGTGCAGGGTTAGCAAGCTTTAACTTCACACCGAATCTCGAGATTAAGTCCTTCGATGAATGTTCTAACCAGTTGCCTTTCGAACCAGTCTCTGGCTTGATTTGATAGTCATTCAAATCTGCTATGATATTCCTGTACTATGGAGGTCAAGCGGATTTTGGTGAGCTGCCCATCAATATTCTCATACTCAGATAATCCAAAGCGAATGAGGAGTCCTCTCTTGAACTGCTCCTATGAAGGAATCCCGTGATAGGTTTCATACCAATCGTACCACTAAATCGCATCACCATCGAGTTGAATTGAAACTATCTTCACCTTTGATTCCTCGGGAGTTCTATGGAAACCAAAGAATTTTTCAGCCCAAGATATCCAACTGGTCGGATCTCCATCTTCCCATTTTGGAAATTCTACCTTTATGCGTGGATAGCTTGTGTCCTGCCCTTGGTTCTTTTTCCCTGTGTCTCCAAATCAGTTCACTATGACACTTGAACTTTCATCTTGTTGAAATTTTTTAAAGCTCTCTAATAGACTCCTTTTAAAATCGTTAAGGGTTTTTTGCAGCCTCTTCTCCATTCTGGCCGCCAAGGCTTATAATTGGGCTTCCACTGAATTATCGGTAGATCGCGTTAGACTGCAGATCTGTAATCTTCAACTCCTATTTCTGATGTCGGATCAAGGGCATCAGTATTGTCCCACGCGGTGCTGCTATTGTAAAGTTTGCCCAAAATAGTGTTGAGGGTGCAAGGGATCACGAGGCTATCGAGGAAGCAGATGCTAAGGGCGATTGCAGCCTAAGACTGGAAGTTGCCCTGTTTCGGTCCTTGTGTAGGATGAGAATACCGCAGAATTATGAGCGGCCGGGGTTGGAAGGCTGCTTTGGCATAGGGAACAGCTAAGGCTGCTGCAACTGGAAGACGGTAGTGTCGGCGTAGGGGCGACGACGGCTAATGGCGAAGGAGGGCAGCAGCATCGTCTCCGGCGAAGGCACAGGAGATGGCAGCGGCAAGGGAGGGGAACGTTGGCAATGGAGGAGGGCACAGTGTTGATGATGGGAGTTATTATCAGGGTCGCCAAACATGATTACTACAGTGGCGGCAGTAAGGGCAGGGAAGAGAAAAAGCTTTGCAGAATGAGGGCAATGGTAGTAGCGGCAGGGGCGAGGACGATGGCAAGGAGGAGCAGCAATGGTGTGGCCGACGATTGATGTCGATGCTGATAGCGAGGAGGGGAGGGATAGCAATAGCGACCCTTTCTTGCTCGAGCAGGATACGCGTGGTTGCTGGCTTCAATCTTCCACCCCAGAAATGCAGCAAGGTGAAGCAAGTTGTATGAAGAGTTACCGCAGAGATTATTTGCGGATTCACAGTGGAAACGCCGAGGATCACTGCTCTGATACCAAAATGATATAAACCCCTAGGGTTCTATCAAAGAACAAAGGAAATATAATGATGATCTCTTCGAGGGATCGGCCTCCTTGATCACTTCGAGGGGATCAGCCTCCTAGGGTTTACCAAAAAGGCTAAGATTTCCTGATTGATTTTGAAGGAAGTGGTTACATCCCAATTTATAGTGGACTCATAACTAAAAATTAAATAGTTATGATAAATAGACTCATAACTAACTCTAACCAGGCTAACCAAACTACATAAAACATGACTCAAAAATTGCTCCTATCATAATCCTTTATTGGCACTCAATTGCCTTCATAAGGTTGGCTACCAATCCCTTGATAACCGATTGTACTGATCTGGAACTTCTAGTACTCAAATAAAATATCCTTAGTGTCTCAAGTCAAAGGACCAGACACACAACTAGGACTACAGAATCACTATATGACATTAGGTATCATTAACCATATAACATTTAGTAAGTGAATCAATCAGTGAACTCATCATCTGATAACAACTTATATTATATCCTTAGTGTTCCCACACGAGCGGCTATGAGACCAGCCGCCTCCATCATATGGACGGGAATATAGTATAATGATATGTATGGTTATCTCGATGTCTCTCTTGAGTAACCTATGATCATTCCCATTACACAGAACTAATAACATCATATATATATATATATATATATATATATATATATATTATAATGTGAGAAAATGTCAATAATAATGCAAAAAGACTGTGCAGCATGTCACATGTGCCATCACTCACGTGCTTGGCTTGCAGGGCACCTGTAACCAGCACTCTCCATGTGTGGTCTCTGCCAGCACATCATAGGGCATCTACCACCTCTTATTGTGTTTACTCTTTTGGCAATTGACCTTTGTTCACCCATTCTACGGTCACACCCGGACGAAGCATCGCTCTAGGACACTCAGTTGCCTAACAACTCTCAAAATCCACAAACTTCACTGAAATTGGTGCACCATTATCTGGATCCTGGGCCTCTATCCTCCACCAGCACAATCTCTATTGTTTACCACTTTCTTCATGACAACTCGAATGACAACACTGTGGCATATTCTTCGGGAGTACCCGTATCTACGTCCTCTTGCCCCGTGCTAAGGCCTTCTGATCCTAACTTCACCTCGGTCAGTTGAGCTGCCTTAGTTCCTTTGTTAAATGCTTCTCTGAGATAAGGTGCATGTTCCTCGAAGATCCCTTCGTCTTTGGCACTATGCAAGATGAGTCTGCTCCATCGGAATGAAAAACCCATGAAACTACATGATCTCACTCACTACAAAAGTTCATGTCCTTAACTTCTATCCAAAAAGAACTTTGTGCCCCTACTCCATGTTCCATCTTCTATGTCGACTCCCTTCATGCGACTTGGATACTTCACCAAGTTCTACCCGAGTTGCTCCACCCCTCGATTTGCATTGAGTTGATGATGGTTGACACTCTCACCATTCCACGGGTTAGCCCTCCGTTACGTTTGAATTTCACATCAGTTCTAAGTGTGCCTTCATTTGATATTGTCATGGGTTGCTCCCCTACTTGATCTTGTAATGCATCCACCAATGTATTACCTTATGTGAGATCATGCGATGACTCCTCGCCGTTAGCTCGGTCTATTGAGCTTTGTGGAGTTTTTGTATTGAGGTACTCCTCAACATGTGTGTTAGGACCCTAGCTGAGTCGGGTCCTAGTCGATTGAGTTGAGTCATTAGATTAGGTCTTGTTGGTGAACCTAGACCTAGCATTAGGTCAGCTAGGAGGAGATTTGAGTCTATTGTAATAAATCAACCCAAATCCTAGTAAGGTTAGGATTCGGCTAAACTAGAGTCTGGTTAGGAGTCGGAGTTGGATAAGGGTCAGAGTCAATTAAGTCATTAATGTAATAAACCATAATCTAGATGTCACCCCCTAGTAAAGAAGTGGTTGGCTAGGGCTAGGGAGGAGTCCTTATGGGATGAGAGTCTCCTAGTCGTGGTCTCCTCTTAAGAGAGGCCGGCTAGGGCAAGAGGGGGAGAGTTCCACATAGCTTGGACTCTCCCCAAGGTGGAATAAGAATAAAGTTAGGAGTTGGAGACCCCTATAGACGTCGACCACATCAAGGTTAGGAGTTGGCTAAGGGTTAGGAGTTGAGGGAAGATGAGTCTTAGTTAGAGTAGGAGATTCACTAGGAGTTGGAGTCTTCCATTAGGGAGGAGTCTTCATGAAGTATAAGTCATATTAGGAGCTAGGGTTTAGAAGCCCTATAAATAGCATGTATTCAACCCTCTTTTCATCATCAATAGATCAATATTATTTTCAGCCTTTATGCAGAAAACCAACGAGGGAGGAACCCCTATAGAGTTCTATATTATTTTCAGCCTTTATGCAGAAAACCAATGAGGGAGGAACCCCTATAGAGTTCTAAGGTGGTCGATCCCCTATAGAGATCACCCCAAGCTTAGAATCCGCAAGGGTTCTAACATTTGGTATCATAGCAATGTTCTTGGCATCTCACTACTCTTCCATAGCCGCCCATCATCCCTCCACAGCCACCCAAGCAATTCCCACAATTGCTTATATCGTCGTCGAATTCTACTGCCATCTCCACCACCGCAGATCACCTTTTGATCTCCTTGAGAATTGCATCAAGTTCTGACTTTCTACCTTACTACTGCTGCAATTTAGTGTTCCTATCTCATTGTATAATCTCTTTGTTGCAAAGTTTCCATCTTTACGATGAAAGTTGCGTTGCAGAATTCAGTCGCATACCATTGCATATTTTTTATCTTGCTGTTGTAATTTTTCTAACCAATCTTCTACAAGTTTTTTACGATGGCTTTAGTACTCCTTAACAGCAGATTTCCTTTTAGTTTCATGCAAAAATTGTCAATATAAACTGTTGATCTTTTACGTCAAAACTGCTGAACTTTAGATATAAAAATCTACAGTAGTATCTTCTCGTAATCTTTGCTCTAGCCGAATTCCTTGCTGATGTATTCTTTCACGAATTTTTTGTCGATATTACCTTTTCTTTACTAGCGGATGTCCCTTGAGTTTTAGTCGAATTCTTGTCATGAACTGCTGGAAAAAAATTGCTTATATCTTGCTGAAATTTTTGACATAAAATTTTGCTGCTACAATACTTTTCGGTGTTTCTTGCTGCATACATGCCTGATCTTGACCCATCTTGTTGCTGCCATTATTCTTATCCATCTCGCTGCTATCCTAATGGGTTTTTTGTTGTTGTAATCCTCTAAATCGTTGCTGGATCTTTCATTGCAAAACTGTTGTTCTCAACAAAAAAAATTTACAGCAACATCTTTGGCACTTCTTGCCGCAGCCCTACCAAACTGGTTGCTGCCACCCATAGCAACCATAAACCATATTCCTAACCTTAAACCACTGTCTCCAAACCCCCCTTACAACCCCCACAGCAGCCTCAAACCGCAGCATCATCTACACCTCCGACAACAGCCTATCGACGTAGAATTCTGCAGCACTACCTTTCGATGTTTTGTGCTGCACCCATATCTAACCCTTACCAAAATTGTTGCTGCCACCCACA
The DNA here is from genome assembly GCA_021527575.1 of Ensete glaucum. Lineage (NCBI taxonomy): Eukaryota > Viridiplantae > Streptophyta > Magnoliopsida > Zingiberales > Musaceae > Ensete > Ensete glaucum. The sequence continues at coordinate 50,197,782 of CM038551.1, forward strand.
TCATCCTTAAGGCACCCTTCTAGCCTTAAGACACAGCCATCATAACCTATTTTCATAACCCTAACAGCACCAAAAACTGTAGCCCAAAATAGCAACCTATCACAGCCACAGCCCTTCACCACCAATCTTATCTTCCGCTGCCACCAAACCTTCCACCACCTTATGCCCTTGACCCGTCAACAAAAAAAAGACAGAAACATCTCAGATCTGGAGGCATATGCAATAGCATCTCAAGATTAAATCGATTCCAACTTGGAGGCATTTGAATCACAGCTTCAATCACGCATGGAGGTCACATTGTGCGCTTTATTCGCAGAATTCAAAATTGGATGATCTTCAAGCTAGACAAAATTGTAGCAAGGTGAAAGTTCAGAGAGGCCTCCCAAAATGGAAGAACAAGCCACTGATTTGATGCAACCATGCATGAGGATAGACTTCCCTCGATGGGAAGAGAGAGACCCGACAGGATGGCTTTCACGCGCAGAATGTTATTTTCATTATCACCGAACACCGAAGGCTTCCATGGTGGACACCGCTATCATCCACCTTGAAGGAGATATAATTTAATAGTACAATTGGCTTGAATACACCCATGGTAGATGAAGGAGATGCAATTCAATAGTACAATTGGCTTGAATACACCCATGGGATCTCGACGTTGTGTCACAGGTTTAGCTGATTTTGTCTAAGCCATGTGGCACCCATGCGTGTCCGTCCGTAAAAGTGAGCCTTCCCTGAGATCTCCTAGGGTCCCTTAGGACTTACGAAAGAGAAAATGGGCCAGAAGAAGCAATTCCAAGGGATCCACAAGCAATTGCTCAAGCAAACACTTTATAAAGCCAATACAAATTACACCGATGGACATTACAAACTCAGAAAGGTTGCACACAAAGAATAATGGTCCATTGCAAACTAGGTACCCACGAGTGCTTACAAGACACACTCGTATGTATAAGCCAAAATCAGCCACAAAGTAAATCAAACTAGGGTTGCCAAGCTTACTGCAAGCTCGCTACTTGTTGTACAAGGTATGTACACAAACCGAAGGACACAGACAAACATGAGTATTTCATCGATACCTTGTTTACATTTTTTGTCTGTGATATTCTCCCCCACTTATTCCTTCGACGTCCTTGTCGAAACCGCTGTAGACGCTGCATCTCCTCGCATTTTGTTGAATCTTCAATCCTCTGCTTTGGCTGCAACACGCCCCTTTGGCTCTCAGCCGCTCTCCGCCATTGTTGTTGAGTAGTCGAACTCTGATCCACCATGCTGCTTCAACTCACCAATAATCGACTCTAGTGTGGGGTTGGCTGAGTTGTGTTGATCCTTGTTGACTTTCGCGGATCCTTCTGATGAAGGAAATGACTTGCCTTATTATGCGCTAGTATCGTAGTATACTCATGTTGCTTGAACTGGATGGATGTTTGTTAGAACTTTAACGAGCATCGCCTCACAGACTTTAAAGTTTTTGAGGTCCTTCCTCCATAATATTTGTCCATTGATCCTTCTTCCACTTTTAGTTGTCACTTCCAAGTAGATTCTCATCACTCCTGCTTTCAATTAACATTTAATTAGGAAATGAAGTGGACAATCTACTCTCAGTAGTACTGATCACCATTGGTGAGGATCCGATAACTATTATCTTCCATAAGCTTTTCTCGAAGGGTTATTGAACTTATGCGGACCTCCTCTGCTGGATAAGCAAGAAAATTGGGATACTCGACTTCACTCATTATCTTAGGAGTTGAGAAGGCAAGGTTACTTGTCTTTGCTCGCCTCCTCGAGTTAAGAGAATTGGGGTACTCAGTTTCGCCCATTCTCTTGAGTTGAGAAGACAAAGGTTACTCGATTTCGCTTGCCTCCTCGAGTTTGTACTTCATGCATTGAGCTAGTTACTAACATTTGCCCGCTCTTTGCTCACACGTCTGAAGCACTTGAAGTGCTTGCACTCCTAACGTTAAGTTAGCTACTGTGATTCGCCTTCCCACTGCCATCGAACTTTTGGAATGCAAGAAGTTTTGCCCAAAAAGAGCAAAAAGTTTAGCCCAACTTGGAGTCCCCCAACTTGGAGTAAGTCTTTGATAGTCCTGGTCGCCTCTGGGATTGTACTGTCTTTTCCATCACCTTTGTCGCCTACCCCTCTGAATAGAAAAAGTACAATATCATGTACTGCCTACTTCGTTCATTGGTCGAGCACTTCTGCATCAACCTGAAGTCCCTCGCTTTCGACTATCTTGATGAGAAGCCCATCGACACAGGTCTTATAAAGTTCCTTGGCCTCTGTCCTTCTGCCCTGTCTTGGTACTTGGAGTTTGCCTCTGCATTCTCCACCTCCTCAGCCCCTTTTCGACCAATGCTCTCCCTCTATGAGAGCAAGGGATCAATGACTCCATGAAAGTCCTGTCTTTGTAGTACCATGGCGCTGCCAAGCCCATGGCCCTACTATCCGTTGCCTTGCATCTGCGTTCCTTTCTTCGCGATTGGTAGATCTACCTCTGCGGCACTGTGGCGCTCCTCTGTCCACCTCCTTTTTAACCGACACTTTGCTTTCTGGGTAGCTGAGCCCCTCAGGACTCGTCGTCGTTTCCTCGCACCTTTCGGCCACATGGTTCAACACCACTGTGTCCTCCTAGCATTTCTCCTTGGTCAATAGAAAAACAGACTGGAACTCTCATGTATAGCTTCCGCCATCTTGTTGCAGGGCTTACGCCGATTCTGTTTTCCTTAACGTCCTTAGTAGCAACGTTCGCTTACTCGGCCTTGTCCTCTGACTTGTGGGCTCCCTTAAACGAATGTGAGCACTAAAGCAATTCAACTCTCTAATCGCTCTGATCATACCTTTGTATAATCAAGTCCCCTCTATGGTACTTGTTGGTACTTGAAATCTGACTTCTCCCTCGGTGATACACAACCCTCATATGCTGATAACCAAGGCTTTCATCTGATGCAAACTTCGATACGTACACACGGAAGACCCGCCTCTGCGATACCATGACATTCACTCCTTGAATCCACAGTCGTTCTTGTTGTTGCATTGTTTATCGAAGTGGAGCTCCCAACAGCTCCTGATCATTCACATGATCACGTCTTCCTCCATGGGACTCACTGGTACTTGCACTTGGACTTCTTCCTCGGTGGTATCTAGCCCCCATATGCTGATGACTAAGGCTTTCATCCAATACAAGTTCCGATGCACACATGAAGACCCGTCTCTGCGGTACCATAACATTAACTCCTTGAATCCATATCTCTTCTTTTTGTTGTGTCACCAAAGTGGAGCTCCCAGTAGCTCCTGATCATGCCTCCGTATGATCATGTCCCTCATGGGACGTGTCCGCATGTGTTGCATTGCCACGAACTATTCCATCACGATCTGCTGCACCATGTCACCTCCTGGTGACATTTCTATTGCATACAGATTCTTGTGTGATGAACTCAGACTATGACTTCTCTATGTGTGGCCTCTGCTAACACATCGTAGGGTCTCCGCCATCTCTGATTTTTGGTTCGCTCCCTTGGCAGTTCACCTTCGTCCACCCACTCTTGGGTCACACCTGGACAAAGCATAGCTCTAAGACAGTCTGTCGCTTAGTAGCTCCTAAAGTCCCCTTGACTTCGCTAGAATTGGTGCACCATTATCTGGATCCTGGGCCTCTATCCCCTACCAGCACAATCTCTACTATGCACCACTTGTTTCTAACAACTCAAATGACAACACCGTGGCATATTATTCAAGAGTACCCGCCTCTGCATCCTCTACAATCTCTACTATGCTAAGGTCTCATGATCCTAACTTCACCTCCGCAAGTTGAATAACCTTTAGTTACTCCATCAAATGCATCTCTAAGGTAAGGAGCATGTGCCTCGAAGCTCCTTTCATCTTTGGCACAATGCAAGATAAGTCCGCCCCATCAGAATGAAGAACCCATAGAACGACATGATCTCACTCTTGCCTCTACAAGAGTTCATGCCCTTGACCTCTGTCCAAGGAAAGCTTCATGCCTTCGCTCCATGTTTCATCTTCTATGTCGACTCCCTTCATGCAGCTTGGATACTTCACCAAGTTCCACCCAAGTTGCTCTGCTCCTCAATTTGCATTAATTTGATAGTGGCCTTTGCGTCCACCATTCCACGAGTCAGCCCTCCGTTGAATTTGATTTCCACATCGACTCTAAGTGTGCCTTCATATGATATTGCCTTGGATTGCTCCCCCACTTGATCTCGAAATATATCCACCAATGCATTACCTCATTCGAGATCATGCTATGACTCCTTGTCACTCGCTCGATCCGTTGAGCTTTGTGGAGATATTGTCTTGAGGAACTCTTCCTCAATATGTGCGGTCTGTTGCACATGATTCTCCCTCTAGAGAACTAGGACTTATCCCTCCTGCATATTTGTCCTGTTGGAGCAACTTTCCTCTTTGCATTCTTCCCACTGGAAGTTTCGGAGACCACCATCCCCTTTGGATTTATTCATCTTGCTGAACAACTTGTGCCTTGTTCTGCCCCTGTAAATGCACTTGCTAGATTACAACTATTCGCCAATATAGTTCCCACTGTACCCTTAAAGGTCTAGCAATGTATTGAACTTGTTGCACACTTCAGCTACCTACGAACGTATCATTTTCATGCCGAAGAGAAAGTTCTGATGCTCTATAGCGTCGAGTTCCGATCACGCCTTGGGATGGCCACGAACACTCTGTCGTCTGTGTACAAGCCCTTGCATGAGTATCGAATCATTTAAGTTAACAATTGCCCTCACCTCTATGAGCTTTGCATAACTCTTTCGGTCATTGCGCAACACCTCCCACTTTGCACGGTCTCATTTTTCACCAAGTGCCCCATTTGCCTTGAGCACCATCAAGTTTGGTTGCCAACGTCGAGCTGTAGCTCGAACTCAGTCATCTCAATCTTTGTGCGCTACGCATTCTTCTTCGCTTGCTTGTCCTTGTGGTGCCTCTCGCGTAAAGGGTTGGCCATTCCTCTGAATGCCCAAACCTGGATGCCCGCTCGTTTAAGCGACTCCTTTCCCTACATCTCAATTTCTGTTTCCCTAAGCGGTTGCACGTGCTGGCTGTCCTCCACACAGCCCAGCTAGGTCCCCTACATTTGTATGGCGAGTGTTTCTGCGTGTGCCTGTCCCGCTCTGATACCACAATGCCATGGGCTTAGCTGATTTTATCTAAGCCGTGCGGCACCCATGCGTGTCTGTCCGCAAAGGTCAGCCTTCCCTGAGATCTCCTAGGGTCCCTTAGGACTTACAAAAGAGAAAATGGGCCAGAAGAAGCAATTCCAACGGGATCCACAAGCAACTACTTAAGCAAATATTTTATAAAGCCAATACAAATTACACCCATGGACATTACAAACTTATAAAGGTTGCACACAAAGGATAATGGTTCATTGCAAACCGAAGTCCCCACAATTGCTTACAAGACACACTCATATTTACAAGCCAAAATCGGCCACAAAGCAAATCAAACTAGGCTTGCCAAGCTTACTGCAAGCCCACTACTTGTTGTACAAGGTATATACACAAATCGAAGGACACGGATAAACATGAGCATTTCATCAAACACCCTGTTTATATTTTTGTCTGTGACAGTGGATACAATTCAAGGGCGGGCTGCTGAACCACTTTGGACCGACCAAGTACGAAAATATCGATGAACAACTCGCGAAGATCCAACAAACCTCCACGATCAAAGAATACCATATCAGGTTTGAGAAATTATCTTACCTCGCTCATGATTGGTCTAATAAAAAATTATTAGAGACGTTCATCGAAGGAGTCAAGCCAGAAATAAAAGAAGTTAAAGCGCGGTAGCCCTGCACTGTGACGGTTGTAGTTTCCTTCACTCAAATCCAAGAGGAGCAGCTTAACCAAGATGCTCGAAGGACGAGGACCACTCATAGACCAGCAACATATAAACCTTCAACACCCCCTACTCCCAGCCATCCTTCACTGCCAAAGAAATTGATGAAAGAAGAACTTCGCGATAGATCGCGACGGGCCTTTGTTGGTATTGTAACAAACTTTAGAGCCGCAACCATCACTGCAAGAAAGGGAAGTTTTTCATGATAGAACCTATTGAAGAATCTAAAGAAGAGGACCTTGAACTTGAGGAGGAGAACATGAAGGAGGACCTACAGTCGGTCGATTACATGACTCACACTCTAGCCAGTCATGCGAACCCGCAAGCAATGAAAGTTGAAGAATCTCTTAAGCAGCAGCCCGTCGCTGTCCTCACCGAGACCAAGAGCACCAACAACTTTATAAAAAACAAGTTTTCTGCCCAATTGATGCTCCAAGATGAAGATTTTAGCAGGTTTGATGTTGAGGTAGCTGACGGCCAAATTTTGAAGTGCGATTGAAGATGTCCGCGCGTGAAATTGTTGTTGTAGGACCAAGACGGAAATGCTGATTTTTTTCCTCCTCCCTTATGATGATTATGAGGCCATGCTCGACATCGAATAGCTGACTACATTAGGTGATGTTCCCTGGAATTTTTTCAAATTTATCATGAAATTTTTCAGCCGTAAGAAATAGGAGATCCTATGCGAGAAACGTTGGAGCAATGTGCTGACGGTTTCAACGCAACGAATAGAGAATGTCTTGCACAAAGTGAACAATGGCTTTCTAATGCAACTCTAGCAGCAACATATGAGGGAGCCAACAAAAATTGAAGACACAAACTTTCTCTAATTGCTTGCTGAATTTTTAGACGTCTTCGTCAAACCGCGTAGCCTACCTCCTACCCGACAGCATGACCACCGAATGTCGATTCTCCCGGGCAAATCAGCAACAAACATTTGGCAATATCATTATCCTCATCTTCAGAAAGCTGAAACAGAGAGGACTAAAAATGAGATGCTTGAAACAGGGGTCATCTGGCCAAGTTGCAGCCCCTACTTTTCATCGATGCTAGCTTTACCCGACTTCGACAAAGTGTTTGTGATTGACGCATCGGGAGCTAGAATTTGTGTTATGCACATGCAAGATGGCCGACCCCTAATATGCACCGAGGCTCTCCTTACACTTCACACGATGCTTCTGATCTGTAAAGGGATACTAATTGCTACTGAATTTGAAGTTTGGCATGATACATGTCAACAGCATGAAGGAGAGATAAAAATAGGCAGCTCCTATCCACCTGAGACTTAGGATGGACTCACACCACTGGGGACCTTATCAAAGGGCGGTCATTATTCCAAAAGGCTCGGTTACTATTAAAGAACAACTATGTGGCAGCTTATGCAAGAAAAAAAATGACCCCCCGACAAATACCGGAGTATAAGGAAGTTTGCTATTGAAGATCGAGTCTTCCTTTGTCTTCAGCCCTACCAGCAGGAATTTATGAAGACTCAAGCCTCATTTTTTGATCTCCCAGTTTCTTTGGACCCTACAAAATTAGAGATCACATTAGAGCAATAACTTATGAATCGGATCAGCACACTAATTCAAAATTGCAACTGATCCTCTAGGAATCTCACCGTAAACGGAAGTTTAGAGAGGATGACTCAACCCAAATCTATTCACCTGACACCCAAGTCGATGAAGAGGCCCAAGTTCAGTTGATGATCGCAAGGGATCATAGGATCATGACACATCACCGTCCAGCCACTACTGTTAATGCTGGACCGCAGGAGCAGGATTCGCCTACTATAGGGGCCGCGAGGGAGCCTTGTTAAGAGTTGCATATCAGGACCTGGAGATATGGAACTCAACCTTGAGGACAAAGCTGATTTGTAGAAGGTCCTAGCTGAGTCGGGTCCTAGTCGATTGAGTCGAGTCCTTAGATTGGGGCTTGTTGGCCAACCTAAACCTAACATTAGGTCAGCTAGGAGAAGATTTGAGTCCATTGTAATAAGTCAGCCCAAATCCTTGTAGGATTAGAATTCGGCTAAATTGGAGTTTGGTTAGGAGTTGGAGTTGGATACGAGTCAGAGTCAATTGAGTCATGAATGTAATAAACCGTAATCTAGCTGCCACCCTCTAGTAAAGAAGTGGTTAGCTAGGGCTAGGGAGGAGTCCTTATGAGATGGGAGTCTCCTAAGTGCCTCCTCTTAAGAGAGGCCGGCTAGGGCAAGAGGGGGAGAGTTCCACTTAGCTTGGACTCTCTCTAGGGTGGAATAAGAATAAAGTTAGGAGTTGGAGACTCCTATAGTCGCGAGACACATTAAGGTTAGGAGTTGGCTAGGGTTAGGAGTTGAGGGGAAGATGAGTCTTAGTTGGAGTAGGAGATTCACTAGGAGTTAGAGTCTTCCATTAGGGATGAGTCTTCATGAAGTACGAGTCCTATTAGGATTTAAGGTTTATAAAGCCCTATAAATAGCATGTATTCAGCCCTTTTTTCATCATCAATAGATCAATAGTATTTTGAGCCTTTGTGCAGAAAACCAAGGAGGAAAGAACCCCTATAGAGTTCCAAGGAGGTCGATCCCCTATAGAGATCATCCCAAGCTTAGAATTTGTAAGGGTTCTAACAATGTGTTATCTGCTACACATGATTCTCCCTCTAGAGAACCAAGACTTATCCCTCCTGGATATCTGTCTTGTTTGAGCAACTTTCCTCTTTGCATTCTTCCCTCTAGAAGTTTCAAAGACCACTATCCTCTTATATTACTTCGCCTTGCTGAACAAACTGTACATCTTCCCCCGCACATGCACTTGCTAGATTGCGACACTCTTCGCCAATACAAACCTCGTTGCACTCTTCAAGGCCTAGCAACATGCTAAAGTTATTGCACACTTCAGTCTCCTACCGATGTATCCTTCCCGTGCCAAAGAGAAAGTTTCAATGCTACATGGCTCTAAGTTTCGATCGTCTTGGGATGGCCACAGACACTTTATCATCCACATACAAGCCCAAGCATAAATACCAAATTCTTCAAGTTACTAATTCCCCTCACCATCGTAAGTTTTGCACAACTCTTTGGATCATTGTGCAACCCATCCCCCTTTGCACAATCTCATCCTTTACCAAGTGTCACTCTTGCCATGAGCACCATCAAGTTTGGTTGCCAACGTTGGGTCATAGCTCAAACTTAATTATCCTAACCTTTATGTGTTATACATTCTTCCTAGCTTGCTTGTCCTCGTGGTGCCTCTCACGTAAAGGGCTGGTCATTCCTACGAATGCCAATCTTGGATGCTCGCTCCTCTAAGCAACTCCTTTCCCTACATCTCAATAATCATTTCCCCCAAACGATCATGCATGCTGGCTGCCCTCCATACAGCCCAACTAGGTCGCCCACGTTTGTATGTCAAGTGTTTCTACGAGTGCTTGTCCCACTTTGATACCAAATGTCACGTACTTGGCTAGTTTTGCCTAAGTCGTACAGTATTGTTGTGTGTCCATCCACAAAGGTCGGCCTCCCCGAAACCTCCTATGGTCCCTTGACCTATAAAAGAGAAAATGGGTTAGAAAAAGTGTTTTACACGGGATCCACTGGCAACCATTTCGGCAAACACTTTATAGCTAATGCAAATTATAATCATAGACTTACAAGCTTTGAACGGTCACACGTAAAAGGATCATGGTCTATTACAGACCGAAATCCCCACAAGTGTCAACATGACATAACTCTCATTTACAAAGCCGAAAACAGCTACTAAAGCTAATCAACTAGGGTGCCAAGCCTACTACTAGCCCGCTACTTACTGTACAAAGCATGAACAAGACCGAAAGACATGGATATACATAAGCATTACATCGAGCACCCTGTTTATATTTTTGTCCGTGGCACTACGATGGGCAGCAGTTACAGAAGCAGCAACAGAGCTACGTTTAGTGAAATAGGGGGGGCGATAGCCTGCAATGATCATTGGAGGTGTCGTGACAGTAGTCGATCAAGAACTATGGGCTGCAAGTGACAACGCGGCATTAGATGTCACGATATAGTGACACCAATAGCATCGTTGGCAGTCGCTCTAGTGGAGGCTTCCTTGGGTAGTTATTGGCTGTTGGTCTAGGCCGACGATTGCATAAGGCTGATTGGTGCAATGGTGGCAGTTGTGTTGCCAACTGGTTGTGGGTGGCAAGCTTCATGGCTTATAGGTGGTAGTAACGACAATGCATGTTGCAACGGATAGTGGATGATGGTGTTGTGTCATAGCAAGGTGGTTGTGCGTGGCAATGATGTCGTGGTGATAAATTGCGGCGCACCGTGATGGTCATAGGTGGCATGCATGTGGCGGACAATTGCGTGCCACGATTGCCGCATGCGTCACATAGGCCACGCACTACGACGATAGTTGTAGTGCCTCGTGGAGGCACTGGGACGGCTGAGAAGGAAGTGAAATAAAATTTTTCGGTCCATTAAAAATTGTTTTTCCCTTTTAATTTCCTTTAATTCCATTTGATTCAAAAATCAGATATTTTTAATATGTCCTGACAAAATTATAATTTTACCCTTCATAAATCATAATCATCTGTCCTATCAAAATCAATTTTGACCCAAAACTTACCCCAAATATGATTTTGACTAGACTTCTTTTTTCACTTAGGACTCTAGATTTTGATCGGATTTGACTCCAATTTTGATCACATTTTGATTATGACCAGTCAATTTTATCTTTGACTCAATCTGAATTTTGATTGTTTGACTGAAACATGGCCACAATCTAATTTAAATATAATTAAGTTTTTGATTGAATTTGACCTTGGTCAACCTTTTCATTATCGAACCCTAATTTTGACCAATTTTGGCATTGTCAACTTTGATTCTGATTGGTCTAATTGGGTTGATGTTCCAGCCTAAATCTATAACGTCAATTTGGGTATCCTAATTAAATAGGATTCACTGGTATAATTTAGGATTCCGTACTAAATTAATAAAAAATATGAATTATGGATTTCTATTATAATTTTCTAAAATGGTAAAATTTTATTACTGTGATTCTTAAATTGTACTTATCATTTTTTGATATGTGTGTAGTTATTCACATATATATGTTTGAAGTTATAAAATAATATTTATTTTTCACATAAAAATATGATTTATGTTTATCATGATTCAATTATCATATGAATTTTGTTTTATGTTGATTAATGTTCAATAAGTATTACAGTTATTATTTATTATTATTTAATCATTTTCATATAAATTATATTAAAAATTTTAGTAAATATTATTTATAACTTGTATCCCCAATTTTTATTTGAGTACTAGCTGTCAAAATGGCCTAGGATGATAGATTCATTGGATGTAAATTACAACAAACATTTTATAATTTATAGGACATTTTAAATTATACTTTACATTATTATATTGGTCTTGTATTCGTCAAAGTGGCCTGGTCTAATAAATTTATAAAATTATATTAAGAGATTAGTTTTAAATGATATTAAGAAAATAATATTCATAATAACATACATAATCAGTAGGCTTAGATAATTCCAAGATAGAATCTATTTCAAATAATTATGTGATGGGAATAATGATATTATTTTGAATATCCTTATATTTTAGAGTTATATGTCCAAAGGTAACATCTCTATCCCACAAGGATAGTATTAGTTCTCCATAATGTTAAAATTTTGTGTGAAAACTAAATACATCAATATTTTACTTAAAGGTGAAATAGAAATGATATAAATAGTTCCACATTTATTGAAAAGCTTAAAGTATTAATATCGTATTATTTTGTTACAATAGTACTTCCTTTATTATATTTTTTATATTTTTAATGTCTATAATTTCTATATTTAATAATTGTAAATGGCTTCAGCATGTGTAATTTACACTGAGAGTTAAATATTGACCTTATTTATTGAAAAAGTCACGAACTCAACTACTGAAAATTTTATAAGATGTATAATTAAATGATTGAGAAAGGTCTAAAAGGCTCAATCTTAATAATTGCTAATAATATTTAAACTTTATTATAGAACATAACTAGCACAATGGAATAAGAAAGTATTGATTTAAAATTATTGATAAGTCATTAATTGACACCTTGATGATAATTGACTTTAGCTCAATGTTATAATATTCGAGGAATTCTATTATATTCTTGTTGTGACTGACAAAACCACAAAGCTTAAATATATTGCGTATGAATGTAGATGATTCATTTACGTGTAATTTGTTCTTAATTCTCTTCCTTTTTTGTTTTGCTTATTTCAAATTCGCTATAACATAAACAAATTACAAGGGTCATTTTAGACTACGTTAGAAAAGACTAATAGTATCACAATACATAGAGTAAAGCATGACATTGATGATATATAATCGTTATGGCTCGTATTGTTAGTCAAACTTAATATAATGTTATTGTATTTATTGAACTTATTGACTTATTTTTAAATTTGCGAGTGTACAAATGCTTTTCAAATTTTCAAAATCTAATTGGATAAAATTATTTTTAAATAAATTTTATTTTATTTATTTTGATTTTGAACCCATTTATACCTTACCAATTAATAGGTCAAGTGGGAGAATGGTAGATTATGTGAGCCTATTTAATTAGGTAAAATATATTATATATTTGATTGGATTATGATCACGGTTATTAGTCAATAGTATAGAAGTTCAATTATGGTTGGATTCTCTAGTAGATGACTTTGATGAGAGGGACCTTCCTAATTACCTTTTCTAGATTCTTTACTCATGCCTATATATAGGCAGGACTTTCTAGGGATCATATCATGGTCATAGAAGTATCTTCTAACATTAGTCAATAGTATAGAAGTTCAATTATGGTTATATGCATTAAAGATTCTTTAACAAATATGATGTTGAATAAGGCTATTGCTAATGCACCTCTGAACTATAATGTGTGTAGGGAGAATATGGAAGAAGGAATAAAGAAAAGGAGAAATTGTATGATTCTGATGACCATATTCTTATCTCAATATTTACTCTTCTTGTTGGGTCCAGCCCATTAGTGGGCTTGAGTTGAGGTACAAAGAGCACAGTGAGAATAAAGAGAAAAGAAAAAAAAAAGAAGAGAGTGAGCTTTTACAAGATCGAACGGTGAAACTTCCTCAGATTTGATCCAAATCTTATATGGATAATCCTTGTAATAAGCTCTACAATCCTAACAGTATTGATATATAATCTATCCTCTCTATGATGGTTTCCTGCAATACCCACTTGGGGAGATTTGGTATTTACCTATTGTGAGATCCATATATTTTGATGATGCTATCTCATTTGTAAACCAAGACATATGTATTCTTGATATTGTAGTGATCCTCTAGTTGTCTAGGGAAGTTTCATTGTAAACCTATTATCAATAGTGGTGATAATGGAAGTTAAGTGGACTACAGTCTCGTGGTTTTTCCCGCATTGGATTTTTCACGTTAAAATTTAGTGTCTCATTTTATGGATGATTTATTACCTTGCTCTGGTTAATATTTGCTTTTTGGAACAAGTTGGTAAGTTTGATGAGAGTCTCATTTTGATACACAAAGAGGGAAAGATATTATTCTGCATTCAATAGTTTTTTTCCAACAAGTGGTATCAGAGCATAGGTTATTCGGTGCAACTTTTCTTGTGTGATTGAAATGGAAGAGTCAGATGGTATGATTAAATTAAACTCATCAAACTATTCTATTTGAAGGCGTATGATGGAAGATTTGCTCTATTGCAAAGATCTGTATAAGCCTATTAAAGTTAAAGCAAAACCTTCTACTATGGATGATGAAGAATGGGAGGTACAACACAGAAAGGTCATTGCCTATATTAGAAGATGGATGGATATAAATCTGCATGAGCATATTTTTAATGAAACCAGAGCTGATGTTATTTGGCAGAGGTTAGAAAATCTTTTTGCAAAGAAGACAGTGGGAAACAGAATTCCTCTCCTCAAAAGGCTTGTCAATCTAAATGAATATAGATGATGAGATGCAAGGACTGCTACTCCTGAGCTCTTTACCAGAAAGTTGGAAAACATATGTGGTGACAATTTCTAACTTCACACCAAAGGGGACTCTAACTATAGATATGGTTAAAGACAGTTTGCTAAATGAAGATGCCAGAAGAAAAGAACAGAGAGAATCTTCTTCTGGTGCACTTGCTATTTAAAAACAAGAACGACGTGGAAGAAGTCATAGCAGAAATCCACATGGTTATAGAGGAAGATCCAAGTCCAGAAGAGATATCAAGTGTTTTCACTGTAACAAGCCAGGTCACATGAAGAAAGAATATAGGTTCTAGAAGAGAGAACAAAATGAAAGAAAGAAAAATGAAAAAGAGGCTAATACAATTGCTATTGAAGGTGATATTGTTATTATTTGTGATGATGGATGTGTTAATCTTGCAGCTCAGGACAGTAACTAGGTAATCGACTCTGGTGCTTCTTTTCATGTTACTTCTCATGGTGATTTCTTCAGATCTTACACTGCTGGTGATTTTGCCAATGTCAAAATGGGAAACAGTGGTACATCTAAGATTATAGACATTGGAGATATTTGCTTGGAGACCAATATTAGGAACAAATTGATACTCAAAGATGTAGGACATGTTCCAGATATTTGTCTAAACTTGATATCTATAGGGAAACTTGATGATGAGGGGTTTATGCATTGTTTTAGTGAAAGCAAATGGAAGCTCACTAAAGGTTCTCTAGTTGTGGCAAGAGGAAAGAAGCAGAATTCTTTTTATGTTATGGAGGCTAAGCTACACAAATGAGAGATTAATGCAATCCAAAAGGATGAAAGTATAGATCTTTGGCATAAAAAACTTTGTCATATCAGTGAGAAGGGACTTCAAACTCTTGCTAGAAAGAAGTTTTTACCAAAGCTGTAAGGTACATCTCTTAAAACTTGTAATCATTGCTTAGCCGAAAAAACACATAGAGTTACCTTTCATACTTATCCATCATCTAGAAGATTAAATGTTATTGATTTGATTCACACTGATGTCTGTACTATACAAACTAGAACTCCTGTAGGTGCTCTTTATTTTGTTACTTTTATTGATGACCATTTTAGAAAAGTTTAGGCTTTTGCTTTAAAATCTAAAGACCAGGAACTCGATGTTTTCAAAGAGTTTCATGCTAATGTTGAAAGAGAAACAGGAATAAAACTGAAGTGTATTCAAGCAGATAATGGTGGTGAGTACAGGGGTCCTTTTGAAAATTATTACAGGTTTCATGGTATCAGGCTTGAGACGACAGTTCCTAAAACTCCTCAGCAAAATGGTGTGGCAGAAATGATGAACAGAACTATTGAAGAAAGGATTATGTGTATGCTTTCCCATGCTAAGTTACCTAAGTCTTTTTGGGGGGAGGCTATGAGAACTATAGGTGATCTGATAAATCTTTCTCCATTAGTTCCTCTGAATGGTGATATTCCAGAGAGAGTATGAAAGGGAAAAATGTATCTTATGATCACTTAATAGTCTTTGGTTGTAAAGCATTTGTTCATATTCCTAAAGATGAGAGATCCAAGCTTAATAATAAGACAAAAGTATGTATTTTCTTGGGATATGGTCATAAAGAGTTTGGGTACAGATTATGGGATCCAGTAAATAAAACGATTATTAGAAATAGAGATGTCGTGTTTCTTGAAGACCAATTATTTGAAGATGGTGATAATGTTGAGAAGCAAAATACCTCTGTTTATACTCCTTGGAGTTTGAGCCCAGTTCCTCTACCTATAGTTCATGATGATCAAGGGGGAGATGAACAGGAAGATGATGGTGAGATTGTTAGTGATGATACTCCTACAGTTGATGAAGCTGATCCAACTGAACAAACTGAACAAGTACCTCCACCACCAGATAAGATTCCATTGAGAAGATCTACAAGAGAGCGAAGACCATCTACAAGATATCCTCCACATGAGTATGTTATGTTGACTAACGGTGGAGAACCAGAAACTTAACAAGAAGCTATTGTACATGAGCACAAAAATGAGTGGGTTAAAGCCATGCAAGAAGAGATGAAATCCTTGCTGGAGAACCACACATATGACTTGGTAAAGTTGCCTACAGGGAAGAAAGCTCTCAAGAATAAATGGGTTTATAAATTGAAGACTAAAAATAATAGCTCGTAACAAAGATATAAAGCACGATCAGTTGTGAAAGGATTCAGTCATAAAAAGGGTATTGATTTTGAAGAAATATTTTCTCTTGTGGTGAAAATGTCTTCTATTCGAGTTGTTCTTGGTTTAACTGCCCGCTTAAATTTAAAAGTAGAGCAACTTGATGTGAAAATTATATTTTTACATGGTGACTTAAAAGAAAAAATTTATATGGAGCAACCAGAAGGTTTCAAAGTCAAAAGAAAAGAAAATCTTGTGTAAGCTTAAGAAAAGCTTATATGGACTCAAACAGGCACCTAGACAATGGTACAAGAAGTTTGATTCCTTTATGATGAGCTAAGGGTATAATAAAACCACATCTGATCATTGTGTGTTTACAAAGAAGTTTTCATATGATGATTACATTATTCTCCTGCTATATGTTGATGATATACTGATTGTTGGCCATGATGCTGGTAAAATTGAGAAGCTTAAGAGGGAACTAAGGAAGTCTTTTGCTATTAAAGACTTAGGATCAACGAGACAAATTCTTGGCATGAAGATTCTTCATGATAGAAAAAATGGAAAGACTTTGTTATCTCAGGAGACTTACATTGAAAAGGTTCTTGAAAGATTCAACATGAATAAAGCCAAACCAGTTTGTTCTCCACTTGCAGGTCATTTCAAGCTGAGTTCAAAACAATGTCCTACAAGTGAGAGAGAAAAAAAGAAATGTCCAAAGTGCCTTACTCATCAGCAGTAGGCAGTTTGATGCATGATATGGTTTGCACTAGGCCAGATATAACTTATACAGTTAGAGTTGTCAGCCGATTTCTCTCTAATCCTAGTAAGGAACACTAAGCAACAGTAAAATGGATCTTAAGATATTTAAGAGGTACTACCAGGTTGTGTTTATGTTTTGGCATTGGTAAACCTGTGCTAAAGGGTTACACAGATGCAGACATGGCTGGTGATATTGATTCCAGGAAATCCACTTCAGGATTCTTGATGACTTTTACAGAGGGAGCAGTCTCTTGGCAGTCTAAGTTACAGAATTGTGTTGCTATATCGACCACAGAAGCAAAATATATAGTAATTACTGAAGCTTGTAAGGAAGTTTTATTGATGAAAAAATTTCTACATAAAGGATACACTATTTATTGTGACAGTCAGAGTGTCATCCACCTCTTCAAGAATTCAACATATCATTCTAGATCCAAGCATGTTGATGTAAGATATCACTGGATTTGTGATGTGCTTGAGATGAAAGAATTATACTTAGAAAAAGTGCATACCGATGAGAATGGTTCAGATATGTTTACAAAGTCTTTGCCTAAAGAGAAACTTGAAGCATTAGATAGAGAGTGGGCTTAGTACAGCCCACCATATAAGTTGGAGGGGGAGAATTGTTGGGTCCAGCCCATAGGTGGGCTTGGACCAGTCAAACTTGCTTTATAAAAAACAAAGGAAAAAGGTAAAGTGAGAAAACTCTAACTAAGTGGATGTTGTGCGGTGGCAAGATCGAACGGTGAAACTTTCTCGGATTTAGTCCAAATCTTATATGGAGAATCCTTGTAGCAAGCTCTACAATCTTAATGGTATTGATCTATAATCTATCCTCTCTATGATGATTTCCTGCAATACCCACTTGGGAAGATTTGATATTTACCTATTGTGAGATTCATATATTTTGATGATGTTATTTCATTTGTAAACCAAGACATATATATTCTTGATGTTGTGGTGATCCTCTAGTTGTCTAGAGGAAGCTTCATTGTAGACCTATTATCAATAGTGGTCATAGTGGAAGTTAAGTGGACTACGGTCCCGTGGTTTTTCCCGCATTGGGTTTTTCACATTAAAATTTAGTGTCTCATTTTATGGATGATTTATTACCGTTAATATTTACCTTTTGAAACAAGTTGGTAAGTTTGATGAGAATCTCATTTTGATACATAAAGATGAAAAGATATTATTCCGCATTCAATAGTTTTTTCCCAACACTTCTCTATATTCCTCATTGTCCTAATTTTTTGAAAATAGAAATTATTGATTGATTGTATTAAGGTGAGAGGCAAGGAGCGTAACATTTGAGTCATATGGGTTACAGGAGAACAGCTCTACACTTGAAATTAATAAGTAAATTACATTACATTGCCTAATTGCCTAGGTGGGCCTGTTAAGCCCTAGTGAGGTGCAAAGGTGGTGCCTCCTTCGAGATGATTGTTTAATTGTTATAAGTGGCAGTTTTCTAAATAATAGAAATATTAAGATATCCCTCAGTAGAGTTTAATGGAAGATAAATATTAATGTGAAAGAATTGTTTTTAGTTTTAATAAGATTGTTGTGAGCGATGTTGGTTGCCACTTAGAGTTTCTTTCTTTTAATCTAACACTTACCAATACTAGAGAGAGTGGACAATCAATATCTTTTTCCCATTTCCAGTTTTTGTTGATTTTGATCATATATATCTAGCTTCGATGTCTATAAATAAGTATTGATAAATATTGTTTTGGTGGTGATGAATGTAACTCATCTACCAAAAGGTTCAAGGTTCAGAATCCATCCAATACATCTATACACTACAATATTGGTATGATGGTAGTGTACAAAGTTAACTTCAAACTTTTTGAAGATGACAATTAGCATATCTGATAAAAATCTTGACTATTGATAACAATATCTTAGGATCAACTAGTCTTTTTATCTTGCCTTTGCACAGAAAGGGAAAAGAAAGTTGGTATTGATGCACTTTGCTGCAATGTTGGTCATAAGTTTTCAGTAGTTTCCTACTTTTGTGGTCAACAATATGATTTGATGTTCTATTTTAAGGAAACATCTTTACTTATTTGGTATGTTCTTTGCAAGTATTATATTTCTCTACATTTTCTGCAGTTATAAGGGCACCTCAGATGGAGCCACTGAAGATTCCTTTGAATAGAGAACATGCTGTCACTGATGACATATCTGTATGGGAGTGGTCTGGCTCCGCACTTGATGAAGGCAATGAAGCATTTGAGTGGTTTACCAAGTATCTTGGAAAACCAAGCCGTCTAGTCCGTTTTAATACTGGTATTTATTTTCTAATGCTCTTTGTATTTCTTTCAATGCTATTAGTTCTTCAGTCTCATAATATTTTATGCTAGGAAGGGTTTTTAATTGGAAAGGTTATCAAGGTGCTGAATGGGAATGTAATATGGCATCTACGTAGTTGATGTTCATTTCTAATCCACTTGGCTAATATTACCATTCTTGTTCACCCCTCAGCAATACTAATTTTACTTGGCATGTTTTTACCTGTATTGTTTAGTTGTGTAGAAAATATTCTGTTGCTAGTTCAGTGCTAGGATTACATTTCATCTGATGAGCACTTGTCATCCATGCATAATAATGGTAGTTTGTCAGTTTTCATATGATTCAATAATAGTTAAAACTTAATAGTTGGCACTCCTTTATTGTGCGAAGCTTAGTGCAGTTTTTGAACTTGTTGATCAGAGTCATAAAACTAAATAAGGATCAGATCCTTATGAACACTTGTAAGCTTTGACTGGCAGGATTTCCTAGATTTAGGCAAATATCAAATTATCAAAATTATAAAGCAACACAATCAGTAGACTAGAAATAGGAGTAAACCACTGGCAACATATAATGCTATGGTCTCTATAGAGTTTATAGGCCTTGAGTAATTCATTCAAAGTTCAAAAGAATTAACTAAATCTGTATATTTATGATATTACTAAAAATATTCTAACACTTTTTAACTGATGAAGTATGCATGTTTAGTAACCACATGCTCATCTTGAGGTGGAATTACATAAAGAGAATGTTGTTTAAATCTTCTTTATGAAAATTAGTCTGCTTTTGAATATTGCTCGTATAGTTCTGTTCAGCAATATTTTAAATTGTGCCTCTTGTTACAAATGTTATCTGTATATTTTTCTTTGTCTAAGGAGATGTGTCTTAGGTTTTCATATCTTCACCCTAAAACTGATAGAACTTGAATTTGAATGGTGTATTTTTTTTTTACCTAGAAAAAAAGGAAATATCAGGAGGGGCATGATTGTAGGGATAGTATTTAATGCTCACTTTGAAGAACAGTAATAGTTTAATACCATGTAAAATTCCTTTGATATAGGGACACAGGTAGTGGGTACACAGGATTTTTCCAAACTGCCTTAAAGTAGATTAGGACAAGTGAAAAATTTGCAACCGCAGTTCAACTAATGGGAAGAGCTTAAGTGACTCGGCCAATTTACTATTTAGAATAACTAAAAGATGACAGTGAAACCTGACTTCATCCTGAAAAGCCAAGCTATATGTGCAGGTAGTTCACAATGAGATAATATATATGATTGTAAAATTGATAGATTTATCATATCATGTCCGACATTTTTTTTATTAAAAATGTTCTTACCTTGCACCATTTTCATGAACTAGTATAGAGGGCTGCCTGTAAGAAGTGATGAATGTTGAATTTCAGATATACTAACTAAATCAAACCACAACTGTTATCATAAATTGTAAGGTTTTTCTTGTTAGCTTAATTCTTTTTTCCCTTTTTTTTTTTTGCAAAAATGTTACTATCATGTCTATTCAATCAGCAAATTGATGGAGCTAATTAAAAAATTTCCTTGTGATGTTAATTTTTCAGTATCAGAAGTTAGAGCTGTGGACCCCGATTATGCTCAGGGATACAAAACTGCATTTTCTGATGGGTTTCCATTCTTATTGGCATCCGAGGTTAGATTCCTTTAAAGTGGAACTGCAAGATTTCAAATGTTAATATTATACTAAAGCAAAAGTCAGCTTTTTGTTGTAATATATCATATGCAGGGATCATTTAATTCTGTAAATGAGCTTCTGGAAGAACCATTATCAGTTAATCGCTTCAGAGCAAAGTAAGAAAGTAATATATACATAACATCCTATTTTAAATCAAAAATACACTTGGCGTGCATATCATTTTAGTAATTGATAATTTTGGTATGTTGCACTCTACCATATCCATCACCGGTATTCTTCAGGGACTTATGAGTTACAAATTTTAATTTGTCAGTATCATTGTTGATGGCTGTGATCCATTTTCAGAGGACATGTGGAAAGAAATAAAAATAAACAAGTTAACATTCTGTGGTGTTTAGTTATGTGCACGCTGTAAGGTAACATGCCTTCTGTTATTTCCACTTTTTTTATATTATTACTGTAAGATATTATTGGTGTTTGCTTTTGGATTTAAATTATCATAGTTTGTGGATAAGTATGTTTCAACCATGAGCTTTCAGTCTGTCAATATAAGTATATAATTGCAATTTTTTTTTTACCTCAAATAGAAAGGGTAATACTTCTCATTTTAGAGCCATATGAAATCTCTTTATTGATATAGCCCAATACCATCTCTCAACGAATGCGTAATGTTGAAGTTAAGAAGGAAAAAAATATAGTTTTCAATAATATAATTGTATTTATGGGATTTTTAGTTGTTAAACAATATGAAGCAGAGTACATCTTCATTTAAACGCAATGAGCATCAGCATGTGAGTCTAGTCAAACCAAATTTAAAGAGATCAGGCCTTTAAAACCTGGTTATTGATATTACTTGCTTATTTCCTCCACAATCTACCATTAAAATCTCTCATTTAAGTTGATGATCAGAGCTTTTCAATTTATGCTGGGTTTAGTATGTATGTCCACTTGTGTGATTCAATGCTCCACTGAAATTAGAAAACCTTTTTAGGAGACTGTTGGCTAATATCATTAAAAACATTGACTTTGTCCTGAAATGTTTTAGATTATGTACTTTTTTAACATTTTGAGAAGAGTGAACATAGATAAGATTATCTCTGAGATTCAATATAAATTTCTTGTCATTTTCATCAGGTACCAACTATCAACCAAGAGAATGGAACTGTGGGGAATGAGCCAACCCAAACTCTAATGAAGTTTCGGTCAGACTATGTTTTGCATTTAAAGGAAAAGAAGGGGAAGGTAAAATCTTCTTTACTTTGTATGCGTACCAAGTCGACGTTCCACATGGATATGTGATCCTCGATACACATGACAATATTTTGCAGTAAACAGGAACTAGTTTTTCTTTTGGATAATCTGAAACCAATATGCCATAATGTTCACCTAAAGTCAAATTTCACGGTGGTTAAATTTATGATCTTTGAAAAAAATGTAGGTCTTCTTTGGACAGAATTTGATCTGCAAAGGTTCACTCGCACCAACAGGCAGAGGGAAATCTATTGCTGTAGGGGATCCGGTTTTTGTTCTTCAGAAGTACCCATCTTACGCTGATGCACCTGTCTGACCATTCAAGAACCTTTACTCAAGGTATCTAAGATGGTAATGATGATGGATATTTGTAGTAGTACCTAGAAAAGAAGGTGAATTGATAACTGTATCAAAATGTTCATCCAGGATGCAGGTCTCAGTAAGGCAGCGCGTGAAGCAAGTTTGGCTTTTGGCCGTCTGTATCTCATTTCTGTCAATGTTCTTCTGTCCTTCAATAAATAACTGTATATTATAAATATGAAGTAAGGTCACAGTGTTGTCGAAATAATAAGTTCATACGCAATACCTGCCTGGCTTTTGGTTTAGGAAAGTAAATGACATATTTCCTTGGTTTTTTCTAGAAAACACCATTCTTACTAAGCTTTTTAGGTTCTTGGTTCCGTAAATGAACTTTTAGTTTCTGCATTCTTAGACTTATCTGATTGAACTTTTTTAATCTCTTTCTTCTGCATAGAAAAACAACTCCAACGAAGATGTGGTTTGATTTGATAGATTTGTAATATTGTCTTGTTGCTCTGTCAGGAATGGGATTAAAGCCATCCATCATTCTCTGAGGGGAGGATAAAAATGGTGGTATTGCATGTGGAACTTTGTGTAGATATGATAACTGGTTAGCAATGCATTTTAGCTTTTATCTTCCCATGTAAATTGTGATCGATGAACTATATAAACTCAACAAGATGGTCATGGTAAGAACACTGACCCCATCAATTACTTGTCTCAACAGGTGGTAGTCTTGACCAACTCTAACTGCTGATACTCCACAGGACTAACATAGATAACAAAGCTATGGTGGCCTAAGGATCCAATATGGTTTTAAGAGCCACATGAAGATGAATGATACTGGACCATTTATCCCTAATGAATCAATTCAATTCAATTTTCCTTTTATTTTCAGTGTAAATTGAGTTACGAGCAAACGAATTAATGCATAATGTGGCTGCATCAATGTCACAAGGGCAGCAAATTCCAAAATAAATATGTTCTCATTTTTATTCTCATAATAATGGTTTCATCCTTTCCAAAAGCAATGAAGTATCATAATTGTATCAAGGGGACCTCATGTATCAAAACCCAACTCAAATAAATATGAAGTTTTTTTTGTGGTTTCGAGTTCACTTAGAAATCTGATTTTTAATATCAAAATATGCGGAGTAATTGTCACCTCTGCTATCCCTAAGGAAAGTGTCAGAGATCAAACTCTACATATTAGTAATTTCAAAGAAATAATCAATATTACTGGAACTATAATTACCATCATACTATGATTCCAAATAGGAATCTTTTTCTTCGTCTAGTTTGGAAGAGGTTGTTCATTTCTACCGGTAAGTCCACTACCATCAAGACTATCCATCGAATTGAATCATCGTTTTCTCGTAAAGTCTTTCCTACCCTTATTTGATGAAAATATAATATTATACGATGAATAGTCATTTTATTAATATTTGATTTCTTATCAGAATTAAGCATACAAATCTAATCCTAAACATTAGGATTGTTAATTAATAACTAGCAAGATTGAAACGGGTATAATATTGCTAAAGCTGTCATCTTTTAGTCCCATAGCAAGTCGAGAGAATCAAATTGAGGTCATTTAGAATGAAGGCGACGGTGGTCAGCACGTCGCCTGGGAGCTGATGCTATTGAATTGTGAGAACAGTCGTGAAATATAACACGAGAATAGTGAGAGAAAGCTCACAAACATAAGACAACAGGTAGAATTAAATATTATACTTTATCGGAATCAGTAGGAGTGCAAATAATTCAATATAAATCAACTAAAGAACACCAAACAGCAGTGATTCTTGGTTTGGAAAATAGATATTCTAGTGAGTTTTAGCAATAACGACGGGAGACAAATCAAATTTAACTCTATGAAGGAATTGATGTCATAATTGATACAGTGTGTTGTTATCAAGAAGGAATGAAGTATGCACAGGAGATGGTAGATTTGCTGCAGAGCACAATATAACAGCAGACATCGACCTATTGAATCGTCATCGACGGCCCAGCCCAAACAGCCTTTCGGCTGCGGAAAATCATTAGAACTGTAACCGTAGATGAACTCGGAATTCTGATAGGGAATGTTTTCCTGCAGATGTTTAACACAAACCATCACGGAGTTAACTTCACAAGATGAAATCCAGATTTCACAGTATGAGTACCTGCTCATGCTGAATACCAAATTATTCCGTACAAATCAAATTCTAGCATTGTTCAAATAATTTGTACATTTTGATCACTCTTCTAATTTCTACTGTCACTGTATACATCTTGCGTATTGTAACATGATCCATAAGCGGTTCCAGTTAATGACATGCTTGTGCAGTATCTGAAGGAGCAAAAAGGAATTGTGATTATTAGTCTTGAGTCATATCAGACACATTTCAATGCAGATGTAAAATAGATCAATCACAGAACATGACATAAATGTACAATTCAATGAGCCATCATAATTTTTTGTCAACTGACACAGCTAGATAACTATTGAGAACTAAATTTTGGGTAAATACACAAACAACAACAGCAACAACAATGACGATGGAATTGTAGAATAAGCAGAATGCAAGTGTCACCGGGACGTGCCAAGAGAACTGTGAGTCTGTATTAAGGATGACCAAGGGAGAATGCTTCCAAGGTTCATAATTTTGTATACTGGTACTGTACCAATCATGGTTAGGACCAATATCGTCCTGATCAGTACTGGTCTACAGACACAGGGTAAACTGACATATACTGAGTTTCGATAGACTTAGAAAATAAAAAAATTCAAAAAACTGCCCAGTACAGAGCCTATACCATCCTGTACTGGCACCACACCTATCGAGCAGTACCAGGCCTGTACGACTCACGACAGGTGTGGTGCCTGGTTTACCTTGGTTCATGTACTGGCAACTCATGGGACCGATTAATACTAAACCATTCTGGACAGGATTGCAAACTTTGCATGCTTCTATCTCTCTGGTTGTAAGGTAGTATGATGCTCTGGTTGGATAAGAAAGTGTACACCAGTAGAATTGTTGGATCTCTGCTTCTCCACAGTTAATTAAAGTACACAATTAACTATTGTCTAAAATCTGCAACAAGCAGATCTTCTAGTTAGTCAAGAAAACTTGTCCAAAGGATGACCACATAACTATCGGCTAATGAAACTACTACTCTCAACCTTTTGCAGCTAGTCATTCACCATCATTCATCATAAAATCCACAAAATCTGCTTATTGGTTTAGAATGAAACAGAAATAGAAACTTACTATACAATTAAGTTGTAGATTTATCTCATGAGCAAATAATCTTTGTTGGAATGAATATTAGGGGAATCAACTAGATTTATGATTTACAAGTTATCGAATTCCAAGGAGAAATAAGATACTGGGATGTCGACATATTCAAGTTCAAGAATCTTCTAATCTGTAACAAAAGCCAGCAGACAGTTGATGTTTCAATCTTGGCAAAACCAGGATTGAATCAATCCTATACAACTATAGGAACAGCATGCAGCAGTCACCAATGAATCTAACAGCAGGTTACTGCTAGCAATGTGGAATGTATTCAGGACAAACATATAACAGAACTAAATGTGCTTATAATCTTTTAAAGATTTGCTAGGACCCTAGCTAGGTTGGGTCCTAGGCAAGGTTAGACTTAACGGTCCGTACCGATGTACCAATATATTATCGATACCGGTATGGTACTGATACCGGGCGGTATGCACAGTGCATACCACGCGGTATATTAAAATAAAATATAATGTAAATATATTATATTATAATATATTATATTATATTATATATATCAAAAAAAGGAAAAGAAAAGGGGCAACGCCGCCTCGATCTTTCTCCCCGCGCGGGAGGCGTCTCTTCGCGGAGAGAAAGCGACGAGTGCTCGCCGACAATGGCGCGGCGACCATGCGAGGCGGCGATGGTGCGCAAGCGAGGACGGCGCTAGGTTTTCTTCTTCTCCTCTTCTTTTTTCTTCTTTTCCTCTTCTTCTTCTTCCTCCCTTTTTCTCCCTCAATCGACCCGGTTTCTTCCTCAATCGACTTACGGCCGTCGACGACGTCGCCTCGATCTTTCTCCCCACGCAAAGAGATGTTGTCTCTTGCGCAGGAGAAAAAGTGGGCGAGGGCGCTCGCTCGACGACGGCGCACGGGCGAGGGTGGTGACGATGCGCGGGCGAGGACGGCGCTAGGTTTTCTTCTTCTCCTCTTCTTTTTTTTTTCTTTTCCTCTTCTTCTTCTTCTTGCCTTTTTCTCCCTTAATCGACCCGATTTCTTCCTCAATTGACTGTCGACAGTCGATTTTTGACAATACCGCCTGTAACAGGCGGTCCGCATACCAGCAACTGGCGGACGGTATGTACCGCCCGTATCCTTGGTCCTAGGTTCATTGAGTCGAATGTAATAAACCCTAAATTAGCCACCACCCCCCTATTAAAGAAGTGGTCAACTAGGGTTATGGAAGAGTCCATATGAAGAGGGAGTCTTCTAGCCGCCCCCTCCTCTTTGGAAAGGCCAGCTAGGGTAGAGGGGGAGAGTTCCATTTAGCTACGACTCTCTCCCCTTGATTGAATAGGAGTCCCCAATAGCCGTCGGTCATCTAGTTGGCTAGGGGTTATGAGTTGAGGGGAAGAGGAGTCTTGGTTTAGTAGGAGTCTTGGTTTAATTAAAGGAGTCCCCATATAAACTCATGTAGCCACCACTATTTTATCATGAATAGATCAATCTTTCTTCAGCTCTTGTAGCCGAATATCTTAGAGGAGGGAACCCCTATAGAGTTCCAAGAGGGCCGATACCCTATAGAGATCAACCCCAAGCTTAGAATCCGTGAGGGTTCTAACAAGATTGCTCCATTGCAAGATCTGAGATGTAAATTCCACTAAAATAGAACATATGTTTCATAATCAAATCTAGTTTTCTATCTACAATAAGCGATCATGATCTTCCTCCTTCGGTCAGCCTGCAACATTCAATCAAATGGTACTATTTGATAGAATCATAACTAAAAACTTGTATCAAGAGTGTATACTCAATGGCAAGGTTTGACTTACTGGTCCGTACCGATACCGGGCAGTACGCATACTGTGTACCATCCGGTATATTAAAATATAATATAAATATTCTATAATATAATATTATATAATATAATATTAAATATATTAAAATATTAATTAAAAAAAGAAAAGGGACGACGTCGCCTCGACCTTTCGCCCTGCACGGGGAGACGAGGCAGTACACATAGTGTGTACCATCCGGTATATTAAAATATAATATAAATATTTTATATATAATATTATATAATATAATATTAAATATATTAAAATATTAATTAAAAAGAAAAGGGCCAACATCGCCGACCTTTTTCCCCACGTGGAGACGTTCGCCTCCTCGCGATAGGAAAACGCGACCAGGTGGCGATAGCACCAGTGACCGCGAGCAACGACGCGCCAGCGAGGATGGCGCAGGGAAATAGGTACTCCTCTTTTATTTTTTTCTTCTTTTCCCTTCTTCTTCTTCCCTTTTTCTCCCTCAATCGATCGACGACAGACAATTTCTCCTTCAATCGACCATCGACGGTCGATTTCTCTCTCAATCGACCGCTGATGGCGAAATCGACCGATCGATTTTTGGCGAACGCCCGGTGGCAGGCGATCCCATCGCAACTGATGGACGGTATGTACGCCCGGGCGATACAAGTCGAAATTGCAAACCTTGCTCAACGGTTCAGCTTGGTAAGGAGATAAAGATGATGATACATTGAAAAAAGAAAATTAAAGAGAACTTAGGTGAAAAGTTGAAATTTAATCTTATATGGTCTTAGGATGATGTAAAAAAACTAATTTTTATGTTATTGTAAAATCTGATGTTACACTAGTATTTTTTAGAGAGAATTTCATATATGCCCGTGAAAGCACTCCTATTTCATGAAACACTTCTTAGAGTTCCAACTGTCGATAATAACCCACTAAACCAAGTAAACAATCAAAGATGCCCTTGGAGGTAATTGAGAAGCAGATCATGAAGAAATTCTATGTTACCCTTCTATTAGTACACAAACTTAGTTGTCATAGCCAATTTATTACAAAGTAAAACCAATCATCACATATATTTTGATTGGTGGTAGGACTTCCAAGGTACTTATTAGTATATTGGAGCATACTTCACCACTCCTTAGTATGGAGTGTTGTGCACATCCCTGATATGGACTAATAGCTAATGGCTGATCATTCAAGCAAAAGCTTATAGTTTTTGTAGTTTTAACCAAGGTTTGTCATACCGGTCTATACCGGCATACCAAGTTTAGCTCAGCACGGTACAGTACCCAATACTAAGCAGTATACATAGGGTATACCACTCGATATATATTTAATATAATATAATATAATATAAAAAATAAGTTAAAATAAAAAAAAGGGGCGACGTCGCCTTATTCTCCTCACGCGGGGAGACGGTTCTTCTTCCTGCACGGGAGAAGAAATCGCCCGTGAGCGATTCTTCACCCGTGGGCGATGGATCGCGTGGCCGATTCTTCACCCGCGGGCGATGGATCGCGTGGGCGATTCTTCACCCGCGGGCGATGGATAGTGCGGGGGAAGAGCAGCGTGACTCCAGGTTTTTCTTCACCCTCTTCTTCTTTCTCCTTGGTTGATACCGCCCGAAACCGATCGTTGACGATCGAAATCGATCGTTCGGGTGGTAATGTGGCGGAGACAACCCCAATCGACGATACCACCCGTTAGCGGACAATCCGAGTACCAGTTAGTTGGTGGACCGGTACTTACCGCCCATACTAGGCGATACACATCGAAACGGCAATCCTTGGTTTAAACTACTAGATAAGATCAGAATCATTTTCGCTAGCAAGGTTCATTATAATGGTACTCTGTCATAACAAATTCAACATGTGCAGACACTTGATATTGACTTGACAATATAAATACAAACCATTATAATTCAACCAAGTAGATTCAATAATTTTTCTTGCCTTCAAATATCCCCAACAGAAGGATGCAACTGGCTTGTCCTCTCTTGGATTCAAAGTTATTCTTATATATTTACTAAATAGAACTTTAACATGTAAATTCTCAATGAAATCAACAACCAAGGAAGCTGTCCATTTCAATTTTCATCAAGGGTTCCATAACATTAATGTAAAGTATGCCTGGCATAATCATGCTACATGAAATTTATAAATAATACAAGGTAGTTACAAAAGAACCTCGAAAAATACACCCATAAAACGCAATATTTGTTTGGAATTTATGTAAAAAAAACGATACATCCTAGCTCATTCCATTATGTGAAGTTTAGGTCATAATTTTATGACTCTCCTCATGATAACAACCCAAACTCTATGCTGACTCTTTCATAATGATTAAAAGGCAATGTGCAGTATCCTAGTGATCTTGAATACAGGGATTCTCAGCTAAGATCATACCAGAATTATATTGAACAAAATGGTACTATTGCAAAAGGAAAGAGATGTATCATTATATGCAAAATGGACCAACAAAAGTGTACAATAGTTGGAATAGCAAAGAACTCAATATGCCACATGATATGTATAATTTGAGACTTCACATGATATCTATTGTTGTTCTCCCTATATAAACAATGATATATGTTTAGTGAGGTGGAACTCACCATTAGCAGTCCATGTATACTTCATAATCACCTCCTGATGCCCCACGCTATGAACAGGTGATCAAACCTTCAATCCCAATCCCTATCGGACTGCTTCCTTCCTGTTCCAGTGTACTCCTCACCGCCCGGTAGAGCTCCAGCCACGAGGAAGAGCCTAACGAGAAGGTTTCCCCCAATATGCCATCGGAAAACGTCAAATTAGGACTCGGCGGACAGGCGGCAGCCACCAAATCGATCACAGCCGCCGTCCTGATTGGCGCCTGAGGGAAATTGAAGGCCAAGTTATCAACTTTATGCTCGTAAATCTTCCCATTCCTATCCAGCTTATACCACGACGTGCCCTGGAACCTCCCCTGCGCTTCCCATGGCACCCGCGGCACCCCCTGCAGCTCCCACCGGATGAGGATTATGTTCTCCGACGGCTGCCAGACCCGGAAGATCTGGAGCCCAATCTCCCTAAACAAAATCCTGCCGTGAAACCTCAGCGCCCAGAAGATGAGCCTGTAGTTCTCGATGCCGAGGAAAGTGTTGAGCGGATCAATAAAGGTGATATCTTCCCTGGAGGAAACCCCCGAAAACCAATAAAAAGCAAGACAAACCAATCAGGGGGGCATCAAAATCCGAACTTTACGCCGCATTCAAATGCGAGGGTAGGGTTTCTACCGGTAGATGTCATAATTGAGATCTTTGGAGAAGAGGGAGGGGAGGTCGTTGCGGAGGGTCCGGACGGCGACCCCGAGGTTGAGATAAAAATCGTCCTTGTTGCCGTTGCCGTTGCCGTTGCGGTCGCCAGTGGTGGTCGTAGTGGTGAGAGGCTTGTGGGGAAGCGAGGGCGGCCTCTCTCGCACGGCGTCGCGGCGGGAGGGAAGAGGAGGAGGGAAGTCGAGATTAGTGCGGGCGGTGGGAGAGAGGATGAGCCGCTGGGAAGGCTTTTGAAG
The DNA here is from genome assembly GCA_021527575.1 of Ensete glaucum. NCBI lineage: Eukaryota > Viridiplantae > Streptophyta > Magnoliopsida > Zingiberales > Musaceae > Ensete > Ensete glaucum. The sequence goes on from CM038551.1 coordinate 50,228,635, forward strand.
AGGGAGGAGAGGCGGGGAGGAGAACTTGGGAAGAAAAGCCATCGCGTGACTCTGCTGCCTTATTTTCTTGTCAAGCTTCCATGGCTCTGAGTGACGAGAGAGAGAGAGAGAGAGAGAGGGATTTTAGTGGCTTCGAGCCATGCAGCGAAATAATAGCGGAATTGGTGGGATAAAAATGTGGTGGTACGAGACCTCCAAAAAGCTTAACAGTACACGTCTCTAAATTTCCAGGTTTCGGCGCAGCAGCCGTTCCACGTGACGTCGGACTGTATCTATTAATGACACGTTTCCGTGGAATGCCCGATTGGATCCGTCGGGGGAGCCCCTTTTTTGTCTTTTTGCAAGAGAATATTCACATCTCACTGATTCTTAATCGTTATTTTTATTTTTTATCAAATAATATTTCTAGTTTAAAAAATATATTTCAACTATCCATGTTTTAACCATTACAACAGAAACACGAATAAAATCTTCTTGAAAATATTATGAATAATTTAAATAAAATTCCAACCCCAACCATATGATGATATAATATTACTAATGTAAAAATTTATCAGATAAAATTTAAAACTTTCCTACAATATTCTAAAATGCAATCATGTTCATATATAATTTTGACTCCATCATTAATAAGGATGTAAAAAATGCAAGTCAAGTTGTTCGTGAGCAACTCGTTAAAGACTTATTTAAGCTTATCGTGGTCACCGATATTAATAATCAAAGCTTAAATCTAATTTTGAAGCTCGAATAATTTGGATTTACCAAATGAGTCAAAGAAAATATAATCATCATTGTTACACATTTAGGATTATTTGCTCTTCAATAAAGTTGTTGACATTGAGTTACCCAACTCACATCCGAACAAACTTCCCCCTCTCTACTGGAAGTAGCTGCGTCTTCTCCGTGAAATCTTTATACCACCATTGGAAATGATAGTTGGTGTTGGAGACAGGAGAAAGTTAAGTTTCAAAGTCAGCTGCTGTATGGCTACCCAAAGGTTTGAGAAAGCTAAGCCCGGCCGGCCTGAGAACTGAGTCTATCTCTTCAAGATCTTAAACGAAAAAGATATTGTTGGGAGCTGATTAATTTTACCAAGGGAATCATTCCTATTCACTGGCTCTTTAGGAATACTTTTGTGATTGATTCGCTTGAGGTTGTCATCCTCATCTAGAGATATTAATTTTGTAAATTTCTTTGATATTAATTCCGTTTGTGACACTCAGGAATATGTTTTACTTGATTCCCATTATGCTTTCATCCTCGTTCAGGAGTATGAATCTTTGATAATATTATGTTTGTGGTATTCGAAAATATAAATCTTATTATTGGATTTCGTATCATGGATGGGGAGTCAGCATGGCATGGCTCGGCCCGCATGCACAAGATCGTTCAAGCAGGATTAAAGGATTGGTGTGGTTCGATCAGGTCAAGAGCAAAGTCGAGCGATGAAGCCCTGGGTTGAGAGATCCACTAATGTTTGGTCGGGTCAAGAATGATGTCGAGCAATGAAGCCCCAGGTCGAGAGATCCACTAATAGAGTGCTCAGCCCCTCAATCGATTCCTACAAGGTCTCAGTCAAGGTGGTGTGTGCCCGATGTGGCCCCTTCGATGGCTAAAGTAAGTTCTCGGGGTGTGAAAATAGGAGACCGAGGTAGTGTGGGTTGAGAGTCGAGAAGAGGTCCCCCCACTATTGGCTACAGTGGGGATATTTATACGTAAACGGTGGAGGGAGGCCATACTAAGATTATTAATGAGAGCGATGCCTTCGGCCAACCTATAGATATGGTTATGCATCAGTCATTACCCTCGTCGGTTCTCGGGACCTCGCTCGATGGGACTATTAACTGATAGTACAATCCTATACTGGGTCGACGACATTGCACCAAGCGCCATCGGGGATTGTCGATGTGGCTGTCTGCGTGGCCCTCAGGTTGATGTGGCCGAGTTGACTAATCGGGCCAGTGTGGTCCTCGAGCTAGCATGGTCGAGCCGCTTAGATGGGCCCAATATCATTCTCTTACCCCCCACCTACGAGGGAGTGCTCCATGAAGTTTCTTGAGAAGGAGCTCTCAGGAAGACTTTATCGCTCAAGGGTCTGTAGCATCGTGGGCGGGGCGACTTCATCCTTTGCAGGAGCTTGTTTGACTATCGAGGCAACTTTGGGCATCCGTTCCTAACCAAGGCCGCGAGCAGGGGGTGAGTTGGAGTTGGGATTGACACACACCAGTTGTACTGTGGTTGGCATAACTTCATTGGTGCAAACATTGTTGTGAGCTGGAGTCTGCTGTAGTTGTCTAGGATTGAAAGCTCATTTGATGCTGTCGGGACTAAAAGCCTATTAGAATTGTTGGGACTGAAAGCCCGTCTAGAATTGGTTGGGATTGAAAGCCTGTTTGGAGTCTCTTACTTTTGAATCTTCCTCTTTGGTCCTCCTTTCTCGGCTTCTACTCTTGGTCTTCCTCCTTCTTGCCCCTTGATCCTTTCTCAAGTAGGTCAAGATAAGCTCCAGCAGCTTGTCTTCCTCTTTCTCCTATTCGATGACCACCACAAAACTCATATGTTTCAGTCGTGGATGGTGCCTTGGGTATCACCAAGGAGGCGGGCCCGAAACCTCAAGTAGTCAATTCCCCAGGTAGTCCCAAGGTGGAGGTAGTGAGTTCATCCTCAGGGATCATGACCTCAATGGATAGGAAGGCCCTTAAAGCCTTGATGGTAATACGGTCGAGCCATGACTATGACTCGACCATGACTATTCAGCATTTAGCTGAGATTTGATAACGCTATTTTGTTCCAAGGGAGTATGAGCTTCATATTCCCTTTCCCAAGCGGCATTCCTATGATGCTTTCCCATATAGCTTTGGGTTGTTGGTGGACGCTCTCGAGGCGGGACTCTGATTTCTGTTTTACCCTGTGATCGAGGCTTGCCTCGACGAGTGGCAAATCCCATTGTCTCAAATGGTGCCCAATTCATGACGTTACATAGTGGCATTATTCGGGGAATGCTATGGGTTGAGCATCGTCCCGACCCAAAATATGTTCATGGCCTACTTTCGCCTGTGTCGGGGGCAGGCTAGGTACTACTTGACTTCTCAGAGCGGATTTCAAGTTAGTGGGGCTTCGTCCAACAATAAAGGTTGGAAGGCCCGATTCTTTTTTATTTCTCATGGTCAGAGTTAGGGTTTCTGACCCGAATGGATGGCTTGGACTATGGACTATGACCTTTCGGACAAAAGTTCGAACTGGTCGAGAAACTTAGGGGCATTCTACCCAATTTGAGGACTATCAAGGATATGATTGAGGCATAGATGGTCGAAGTGGGACTCAGCCCGGTGCCTTGGGGTATGACCCATTCTGATGGTTACCTACCTTTTGTTGAGTCTTGGTCGAATTAACTGACCTTTCTTGTTTTGTCATTGTAGATATGGTCAATCTCTTAAAGATGGAGGGCAGGTCCATGAGCTACCCAACAAGTTAGCCTACACAACTACTGAGGGAAAAACTCTAGTTGTGGTGGTCGAGAAACACCCTACCGAGGGGGGCAATGAATCATCCACAAAGAGGAAGAAGTGGGTGCTTAAAAATGTAGTTACATGTGCCCTACAAGCCAATCACGTAAGTGATGACACGTGTGACACACTTTGTAATCTTTTTGCTTATAATTAATATTGGTATATTATCATATTATATTATTTGTTGTATATATATTATGATGTCATTGGTTTTGTGTAATGGAAATCGGATCGTGATGAGATCGATTCAAATTTAAACACAAATCCTAAATAATCCCGATCATAGGTTACTCGATAGGGATATTGAGATAACTTGACAAATCTATGTACTATATACCTGCCCATATGATGGAGGCGACTGGTCTCATAGCCACTTGTGTGGAGACACTAAGGATATAATACAAGTGCTCATTGGAGAATGAGTTCACTGATTAATCCACTTATGGAATGCTGTATGGTTAATGATACCTAATGTCATACAGCAATTCCATAGTCTCAGTTGTGTATTTGGTCCTTAGACTTGAGACACCAAGGATGTCTTGTATGAGTAATCCTTTCTTTGATGTCAGACTTACAGGTTTGGAAAATTCCATATCTAGTACAACTGATTATCGGGATTGGTAGCCAACCTTACGAAACCAATTGAGTGTCAATAGAGGATCATCCACTCTCGGTATTATGAGAGAAATATCATATATGTGCTTGCTCAAACAAATCCTTGGCCAGGGTCATTCAGATTGAGAGAGAAAGAGTTCTCTTGGAGAATCTAATTAAAGCGAGACTATGATGGATTATGTATGTGGTCTGACAGTATCATCTCTAATATATGGTCTCTGGGATATTAGTTGGATTAGGGGTTATAGATACACACTAACTAAGGATAGATAGGTCCGATAAATTTGATCCTCTTATACCATTTGGGGACTATGGCGTAGTGGCCTAGTATGTCCATAGTCGATGAGTCGAGTGAATTATTATGGGGATAATAATTCACTATATCAAAAGGAGTTCTAATAGGAGAGACTCACGGCCAGCTCGGTATCGGGCCTAGAGGGTCATACACATATAGTGGATACTTCAGCGAATAAAGGATTGGATGGAGATCCAATTAGCCCCTATTCTCATTAGATGAGACCCTATGCTGATGGGCTCCTTGATTAAGGCTCGATTAGAGGCCTAAGAAGATTATTGGATAGAGATCTAATAATACAAGGTTATTGGGTAATTGGATGGAGATCCAATACCCACTAAGACAGGAGCCCTAGGGTTTTTGGTAGCTTTCTATAAATAAGAGGGGAGACTCATGGTTGATAGGTTGCAGCTTTAGTCACCACCTCATATTCTCCTCCCTCCCTTTGTGCAAGAGTTGTGAGATCAAATTAGAGGAGTTTTACTGCAAAGATCAATCATGTGGATACCGCTAGAGAGGAGGACGTTTGACCTCCTTCATCTTCTCCATCCGGATATGGAATACAGGGATATATGATCTCCCTAGGTAAAATCAATCTCTCACATATCATATTTTTCTGATTTTTCTCACGGCCCCAATCTTTTGCATGACAATTTGATATGCATGGAAAATCAGTTTTTATTTTTATTTTCACTGCACATGTGATGCTCCCGCTGAGGTTTCCTAATAAAAAAGGCAGAGAAAGGCACCTCCTCCCGAGGTGAGGGTCATGGATTTGCCCCTGAGAAGGACAAGGCGAGATGAAGGAGCTGACCTAGGAAGCCATCGAGGGCCCACATTGTCGGATGACCATGAAGGAGCTCGGCAAGATGGAGGGTCGAGCGGGTGATGTCAAGTACTTCGTCGGCTAGGTATTTGTCCTTTCGGGGCTCAAGGTCGGGGCCCTGATGAAGGTGTGTTGGACCGACCTCTTGGCCTTGGCCCATTTCTAGGACAACACGAGCTAGTTGCAGCCGAGTATGTGAGGGGTGTGCTACATCCGTCTGTCGCAAAGCAACTCTATAGAGCTTCATCAGAAGAGCTTATTGATTGGACTATGAAGTCGGTGGTCTAGGTAAGTACGCCTTTCCTCCTCACTACATTCTCGATGCCTCCGTAGCATAACTGACCTTTGCCATCCTACATAATCTTCACTTCTCTGCTATTGTGGCCGACCGGGTTCACAATGCAAGTCGCGTCATCGAGATGTTGTCCGAGAGGAACTTCACTCTCCGGAACGAGGTCCTCGACCTGAAATCAGGCATTGGGTCAGAAGCGATAGCAACCGTAGAGAAGCAGGTCGTCGACCTAGAGGCCGAACCAGGCACATCAAGGCTGCACTTGGGGGTGCCGAGCAATGTCGCCAGTCATTTGAGCAAGAGGTCGAGCAGGCTCAAGACGAGGTGGAGAATCTAAAGTGCACCCGATGCCAGTTGGACGACGAAGTGCTTAAACTAGCCCGGGATGCCGAGGCACTACGAACTGAGCTTCAATCGGTGGTTGCCAAGGCAATCGTCGAATACAAGATATCTCGAGGCTTCGAGCTTAACATGGAGAGGACGGGGCAAGTCACTTATAAGTTCGGGTATCGGGTGGCATTATAGCGCTTCCGAGCAAAGTACCCAGACCTGTCTATCGAGGAGGATCCATTCGCAAACTGCTTAAGGATGCCAATGTGCAAATGGAGGGCAACTTACTCTTTAATGATAGAGTCCCCCCATTTTGATTGTACTCGGTCGCTCGACTGATATATTAAAACATTTTGAATCAATACAAAGTTTTAACTTTTGTTTCTGTTTGTATCATCTTTCTAGATTGTACTCGATCACCCAACCTCCTATAAAGAGTGTTTTGGAATCAATATAAGTCCCTTTTCAATAACTTGTTTGTCTTGTGTTGTGAGTTTGCTTTCTTCAGTCACCTGACTGACCTTAGTCCAATGCTTTAAACGTAGAATTTCCTTAGGTTCGAAATGTGTCGTGTCCTAGGCAGCACCTTGCCATATATTGTGGTTAGAATATAAGTATTGTCTTAGATGGTATGGACGACTCAATAGGGACCTTCCTAGTTTGGGGCTAGCTTGCCTCAAGTGCATCCTGGGTCATTGACTTTGGCTTTCCTCAAGACCAAGTCACCATCACCGACCCGCTATAGTCGAACCTTATGGTTGTATAGTCAAGCAACAGCTTTCTGATATGTGAGGGCCCACAGATGTGCCTCGGCCCTTCGTTCTTTAATAAGGTTGAGGTTCTCCCGAATACCCTGTTCCGAGGTATTCTTTTCGAAATCATCGACCCGAAGAGTAGGGAAGACCACTTCGAGTGGTGGAACAGCTTCTATGTTGAAGGTGAGGCTGAAGGGAGATTCTCTCATTAGTGTTTTTGAGGTTGTATTGGATGCCCATAATATAATCGGGAACTCCTCCACCTAAGTGCCTTGTGCTCTCTCGACTCGCCTTTAAAGTCATTCAAGGATTGCTCGGTTGGTGATTCGGGGAGGCCATTGGCCTAAGGGTGTGCCACCGAGCTAAACTTCAACTACATCTAGTAGCTCTGGTAGAAAAACTTGTACCTTGGGTTATTAAACTATGCCCCATTGTCAGTGACTATAATCCTCGGAATACTGAACCTCATAATGATGTTCTTCTAAATGAACCCTTCGACTTGCTTCTCAGTGATTGAGGCCAAGGGCTCAGCCTTAATCCACTTTATAAAGTAATTAACTCTAACGATTAGGAATCTTTGTTGTCCTAAGGCTGGTGCAAATGGGTCGAGGAGGTCCATTCCCCACTGTGCAAAAGGCCACTCGCAATCCGTCGAGGCGCGGGGCAACTATTAGGAAACCTCAGCGGGTGCATCACATGGGCAGCAGAAATCAAAACAAAAACTGGTTTCCCACGCAGATCAAATCATCGTGTAAAATATTGGGGTCGCGAGAAAAACGTAAAAATCGATAAAACTACAATGTGTAAGAGATTGATTTTACCTAGGGAGATCGTATATTCCTGTATTCCAAATCCGAATGGAGAAGATGAAGGAGGTCAAGCGTCCTCCTCTCTAGCGGTACACGATGGATCTGTACAACGAAACTCCTCCAATCTGATCTCGTAACTCTTGCACAGAAGGAGGGAAGAGAATAGGAGGTGATAACTAAAGTTGTAGCCTATCAACCATGAGTCTCCCCTCCTATTTATAGAGAGCCACCAAGAAACCCTATGGCTCCTTCCTTAGTGGATATTGGATCTCCATCCAATTACCCACTAAACTTACATTATTGGATCTCTATCCAATAATCTTCTTAGGCCTCTAATTGGGTCTTAATCAAGGAGCTCATTGGCATAGAGTCTCATCCAATGAGAATATAGGCTAATTGGATCTCAATCCAATCTTCTATTCGCTGAAGCATCCACCATATTTGTGTGACCCTCTAGGCCTAATACCGAGCTAGTCGTGAGTCACTCCCATCAAAACTCCTTCTGATATAGTGAATTATTATCCTCATAATAATTCACTCGACTCATCGACTATAGACGTACTAGGCTATTATGCCATAGTCCCCAAACAGTACAAGGGGGATCAAATCCATCGAATATGTCTATCTACAGTTACCATGTATCTATAATTCCTCATCCAACTAATATCCCAGAGACCGTATATTGGACATGGTACTGTCAAGTCACATACGGAATCCGTCATGGTCTCGCTCTAATCGGATTCTCTCAGAGAACTCTTTCTCTCTCAATCTGAATGACCCTGGCCAGAGATTTGTCTATGTAAGCACATATGAGATATTCTTCTCATAATACCGAGAGTGGATGATCCTCTATTGACACTCAATTGCCTTCATAAGGTTGGTTACCAATCCCGATAACGAGTTATACCAGATCTGGAACTTTCCAAACTTATAAGTCTGGCGTCAAAGAAATGAGTACTCATACAAGGCATCCTTGGTGTCTCAAGTCTAAGGACCAGATACACAACTGGGACTATGGAATCACTATCTGACATTAGGTATCATTAACCATACAATATTTCATAAGTAGATCAATCAGTGAACTCATTCTCCAATGAGCACCTATACTATATCCTTAGTGTCTCCACACAAGTGGCTATGAGGCTAGTTGCCTCCATCATATGGATAAGTATATAGTACACCGATCTGTCCGGTTATCTCAATGTCCCTCTTGAGTAACCTATGACCGGGATTATTTAAGATCTGTGTTTAAAGGTGAATCGATCTCATTATTTGTGATCTCATCATGATTCGACTCTCATTGCACAGAACTAGGGACATCACAATATATATGTAAAAGATAATATGAGAATATATCAATATTAATCATAAGCAAAAAGATCACACAGCATGTCACACGTGTCATCACTTACGTGATTGGCTTGCAGGGCACCTGTAACCAGCAATCTCCCACTTGACCAAAAGTCAATCACCTATATGTCTGATCCCCATCAAACCCCTGTAACGCTCAAATACAATCTGAGCTAACGACTTAGTCAGTGGATCTGTAATGTTATCTTCAGATGAAACTCTTTCCATTGCTATATCTTTTGGGTCATGATTGCTCTAATAAGATGGAACCTCCTCGGAACAATTCTGTTAAGACCTAAGTTCCTTTGTTAGAGTTATCGCCCTGTCGTTGTCACAATAGATGAGAGTCAGCTACACGCTGCCTGGTATGACTCCCAAATCCTTAATGAACTTCTTCATCAAAACCTCTTCCTTTGTTGCTTTTGCTACAGTAATATATTCTACCTCTATGGTCGAGTCAACAGCAGTATCTTGCATTGAACTCTTCCAGCTTACTGCTCCTAAATTCGACTTGTTATCATTAATATTAGACTGAAAACTCGAGTCCATGTAGCCCTCAACCTAGAGGCTACCTTCTCCATATATTAGTAAAAGATCCTTAGTACTTCTCAAGCACTTAAGGATATACTTTACTGCATTCTAGTGTTCTAAACCTGGATCTACCTGATACCTGCTCGTGACACTCAAAGCATATGCTATATCAGGCCTGATACATAGTATTACATACATGATAGACCCTATCGTGAGGCATAAGGTATCTTATCCATGTCTGTCCTTTCTTCAGGAGTCTTTGGGGACATACTCCTAGAAAGTGATATTTCATATCTCATCGGTATGAGATCTCTCTTGGAATTCTCTATGCCAAACCTTTTGACAATGGAGTCTATGTTCCTCGACTAGGACAAGCCAAACATCCTTTTAGATCTATCTCTATAGATCTGGATCCCCAAAATATAGGATGCTTCCCCTAAGTCTTTCATGGAGAAGTTTCTGGATAGCCAAGCCTTTACTATAGAGAGCATTCCTATATCACTCCCAATGATTAGGATGTCATCCATATGAGCACCAAGAAGGTGATAACGCTTCCACTTACCTTCCTGTATACACAAGGCTCATCTTCGTTCTTAACAAAGTCATAAGATTCGATCACCTCATCAAATCTTATGTTCCAACTTTGGGAAGCTTTCTTCAATCTATAAATGGATCTAAACAACCTTCACACTTTATCTGGACTCTCTTTGGATACGAATCCCTCTGCTTGTATCATATACACCTCTTCCTAGAGGTTGCCATTAAGGAATGTCGTTTTGACATCCATCTGCTAGATCTCATAGTCATAGTGTGTTACAATGGCCAAAATAATTCTAATGGACTTAAACTTGGCTACAAACGAAAATGTTTCATCATAGTCAACTCCTTATCTTTGATGATATCCTTTAGCTACCAGTCTTGCTTTATAGGTCTCTACCTTTTCATCCACTTTGATCTTCTTTTTTGAAGATCCATTTGCAGCCAATGTGTACAATACCCTCATGTGCATCCATAAGGTTTCAAACCTTGTTAGAGTACATGAAATTCATCTCAGAATTCATAGTTTCTTGCCACTTCCTAGAATCTATACTCATAATAGCCTCTTCGTAGGTCTAAGGATCAACATCCTGAGAGTCATATCCACTGATATGTCCCACATATATTTCAGGAGGGTGAGATACTCTACTAAACCTACATAAAGTTGGAATTTGTGTGTTAGGTACCTGAACAGACTCGGGCTCTGGAATGATGTTTAAGCTAGGTTCTCCAACCTCGTTCAATTCTATATCACTCCCACTATTTCCACCAAGAATGTATTTATTCTCAAGGAACACAACTTTCTTGGCAACAAAGATCTTTTGGTCTTTGGGATTATATAAATAATACCCTAAAGTCTCCTTAGGGTATCCCACGAGTGTGCACCATTCCGTTCTTGATTCTAACTTGTCGAGGTTGTATCTTCTAACGTGGGCAAGACAGCCCCAAATCTTAACCATCTTAAGATCAGACTTTTTTCCTTTTCATATCTCATATGGTGTAGATACTACCGACTTTGATTGAACTCTGTTCAGAAGATAAGTTACGATCTCTGGGGCGTACCCCCAGAATGAGACGAGTAGGTCAGCGAAACTCATTATAGACCACACCATGATATACCATTGAGTTGAGGTGTATAAGGAGGTGTCCACTATGATAGAATAAAATCTCATTGTACCTAAGAAAATAAGTCAACTCCATACTCAAGTACTCTCCTCCTCGATCTGATCGAAGAGTCTTAATACTCTTTCCAATTTGGTTCTCTACCTCATTCTTATATTCCTTGAATTTTTCAAAAGCCTCAGATTTGTACTTCATTAAGTATATGTGTCCATACCTAGAGAAATCGTTAGTGAATGTAATGAAATATAAGTAACCACATATAGCCTGAGTCGACATGGGACCACATACATCACTATGTATGAGTTCCAATAACTCGGTGGCTCTCTCTCCAGTTCCACTAAAGGAGAGTTAGTCATCTTCCCATGAAGGCAAGGTTCACAAGTTGCATATATCTCATAGTCAAATGGATCGAAGTATCCATCTTTCAACAACTTTTGAATCCTTCTCTCATGTATATGACCTAGCCTACAATGTCATAGATATGTATTATTCACCTCATCTCTTTTTCTCTTAGACATATTTATATTCATGATATGTAAAGAAGTGTCTAACACATATAAGCCATTTATAAGGGTCCCTCTAGTGATGATCTCATCATCCATAATTATTGAACAACTATTGTTCTCAAAAACTAATATATATCTACTAATTATCAAATAAGAGATAGAAATAATATTTTTTATAATAGAGAAAATAAAATAGCATGTATCTAATGCAATAATAGCTCCACTATGCAGATGTAGGGTGACCTCTCTAGCAGCAATTGCAGTAACTCTCACTCCATTATCCATCTTGAGGTCCATGTCGCCTCTAGCCAATCTCCTAGGTCTTACCAGAACCTACAACGAATTGCAGATATGATAAACACTCTCGGTATCCAATACTCATGTGTTATCATGAAAATCTGACAAGTGGAGACTGATCATGAATATACCTGAAGCTTCTCCAAGCTTTTGTCTTACCTTCTCTACAAGGTAGTCTTTACAATTCCTCTTCCAATGCCCATCTTGGCCACAGTGGAAGCATTGTCCTTTGTCCTTTCCCGGGTATTTCTTGGCAACCTTTGCCTTACCTGGTCTTTCTTTGCCCTTGCGCTTCTTAAGGGTCTTACTGGCCTTCCTTTTTTTTTTGTCTCACCAACATAGAGAACTGGCTTCTCCTTCTTGATGGCACTCTCAGCTTCTCTCAACATATTGAGGAGCTCAGGGAGAGTCACCTTAAACTTGCTCATGTTAAAATTCATGATGAAGTGAAAAAAGGAATCTGGTAGGGACTGAAGTATAAGATCAATACACATGTTATCCTCTAGGACTATTTCTAGACCTGTGAGTTTCTCGATCCACTTTATCATCTTTAGGACATGGTTCTCAATCGATGTCTCTTCTGTCATCCTAGCTTGGAAGAGTCTCTTAGATATCTTATATCTTTGAGTTCTTTCATGTTTCTCAAACAACTAGCGGAGATAAAGAAGGATAAACTTTGCATCCATGCTCTCATGTTGCTTTTGTAACTCAGGAGTCATGGAGGCCAACATGTAACATTTTGCCAACGTGGAATCATCTATGTACTTCACATAACGAGTGATCTTATCCTCGCTTGCCCCTTCTTCCAGCGTGTGTACAATTGTATCAAGGACATATGTGATTTTCTCTACCGTGAGAATAATTCTCAAATTACGGAGCCAATCTGTATAGTTTGGACCAGTGAGGTGGTTGGCATCAAGTATGCCGTGTAGGGGGTTTGTGAGCGACCTATTTCTAACAAAACAAGATATAGCAAAAACTAAATAACACGTAGATTTTATAGAAAATACTAATTAAGATATAGACTTCTATCTTAATGTACTCCCACTATTTTCTTAGCGAATCACGCGACACCCTCGATACGTGAGACGGAAGTCTCCGGTAGACTCCTAGTGGGGATCGGGATCCAATTGGTATCTTAGTGCAACCTCAAGGGACTCGACCAATTATACTAAGCCCAGAAGGTAGGCAACTCTTGCCAATCACAACTCCTTGTGATTCCCATCACGTTCGACCTCCGAATCATCATAGTCTCGAGAGACTCGACCAACCATGATATTCAGTTAAGTCATCACTAACGTTACAAGATGAGTCTGATTTGATGATATACCCTCGAGGGACTCGACCAAGCATACCATGTCCTTAGGTCACCGATGACATCTCTATATCGTAAGCAAAAACTCAATTATGTAGATAGGTGAGCCTTGAGGGACTTGACTAACTTAATCTATGTCGTGATTCAATTTCTTCCTATAACGATGGAAGGCCACGTGGGTCAATCTTATTGTCTCACGCTTACCGACTTAATATTATCGTAGGAGGGGTTTTTATTTTGTATCGGTCTCCTAATATATTGTGTCACACACATACATATTTAATATATATCTACATCGCATGCAAATATATATATACATATATCTAGTAGGTGTATAACACATCACATATGCAAGCCACACCTGATGATCAGGAGTCTTCACCTAATATGATTAAGCCCGAGCCAATGGGCCTAATCACTCATAATAGAATCTATGTGTGCATTGACGCATCTCCATGCCCTATGATTGTTGATCTCGTCATCATCGGTTCCGTCAGATCGTCGCATCACTATGTGTCGTAATCTCCTACCATGGTATCGTGGGTCCCGCTATCACCTCCACGCTCCCTTTGTGCCTCTCTATGTAATTACAAATAATCACAAGCACGCAGGCTTGATAATAAATAAGAAAAACAAAGACCCGCAAGCCCCAATTATTATTATTATTATTATTATTATTATTATTATTATTATTATTATTATTATTATTACACATATCGTAACACATGGCTCATGATCATCCATCCACATCATACATCACATGTACATCATATCATATGTAGGATTACTAGATATATATAATAATTAATTAAATTATTTAATTAATTATTTTTTAAAAATCAAGACATGCTCGTAATTTTTAAAATTTTCAAGGGTATTTTTATAATTCTGGATGAGAGGACAATCCTTGGAATTTCTTAAATTCATAGGGGCAGGATCATCCTTTTCTCCAAAGGATGCCCTAACCCCTCTTTCCCCTCTGCTGCTGTTCCAGCGTGCCTCTTGCCACCGGGCAACCCTACCAAGGCGACCACCCTTGGCACCACCGTGGCATCGTGGCTAGCCGCGGGCTATAGCATGAAAATGTATCCATAAACAAAAGTAGTTTATAGCCGGAGTTAGCGTCTACCAGTTGATCGATCCTCGGGAGCAGGTAGCAATTCTTTGGACTAGCTCGGTTAAGATAAGTGTAATGAATACACATGCACTAACTTCCATTAGCTATACATCAGACAGCCAGGTCGGGTACTTAACCCCAATGATAAATCCTGCTTCCAACAGCCAAGCTACTTGCTCCTCAATAGCTTTTTATCGGTCGGGGGTGAACCTTCGAGGCCTCTGCTGCGCTAGTCAGGCCCCATGTAGTATGTTGAGGTGGTGTTGGGCCACTTTATGATGGATTCCCCATATATCCCTCGGTGACAAGGCGAAGATGTCGGTGTTCCACCCGATGAACTCGATGAGTTGGATGCATTCGCCCTCAGGAAGTGATGACCCAACCTTTATGACCTTGTCTGGATGTCTTTGGTCGAGGGGAACTCCACCGCTTGCTCCGTGGGCTTGGGACGTGGAGTCGACTTGTTGGGTTCCTGGGGGTCGATGATCGATACTTCAAGCTTGACTTTCTTGGGGAGAGTTGTCTTTGTCAGATAACATTGCTTGGACTTTCGGGGGTCGCTCTTTACTTTGCAGACTCCAGCGCTAGTCGAAAACTTCATCATACGGTGATATGTAAAAATGACAACCCTTAGTTTGTTAAGAGTCGGGTGATCGATGATTGCGTTATATGCTGAGGGGAGCTTGACCACCATGAATGAGACCATATCGTCTTGGTTTTTGGCTCCTCCCCGATGGTTACTGGGAAAGTGGTGAATCTTGTGAGAGTAGAGGCCATGGGGACGAGGTCCCCGTCAGACAAGTTAAGATTTTGAAAAGCATCAAAATATAATATGTTAGTCGAACTCCCTGTGTCAACCATAATCCGCTTGACTCAGGCATTTGCAATCTGAGATGAGATTATCAATGCATCATCATGATCAGGATACTCTTCCTCCCCTGACCTGAAGGTGATCTCGAAGTCGCGCTCGTGCTTAGGTCTTTTCTCCACCGTGGCTCGGGTGTACGTTTTGCATGCTGAAGAGCTATCACCTCTCGAGGTGGGCCCACCAATGATGATGTCGATTTGTTTCTCCAGTAGGATCTTTGGTGGAGTGAAGGCTAGCACAGCTTCCTTATATAATGATCAAGGTGCCCTTGGTGGATAAGATATTTGTTAGTTGTAGGTGACTTGCAAACCAATCACATAAGTGATGGCACGTGTGACACGTTGTATAATTTTCTTTGCTTATGATTAAAAATATTGGTATGTTCTTATATTATCTATTATATATATATTGTGATATCCTTTGTTCTGTGTAATAGGAGTCGGATTATGATGAGATCATGATAATGAGATCGATTCACCTTTAAACACAAATCCTAAATAATCCCGGTCATAGGTTACTCAAGAGGGACATTAAGATAACCGGACAGATCGGTGTACTATATACCCATCCATATGATGGAGGCAGCTAGTCTCATAGCCCCTTGAGTGGAGATACTAAGGATATAGTACAGGTGCTCATTGGAGAATGAGTTCACTGATTGATCCACTTCTGGAATGTTATATGACTAATGATATCTAATGTAAGACAATGATTCCATAGTCCCAGTTGTGTTTTTGGTCCTTAGACTTGAGACACCAAGGATGCTTTATAATGAGTACTCATTTCTTTAATGTCAGACTTACAAATTCGAAAAGTTTCAGATCTGGTACAATTGGTTATCGGGATTGATAGTTAAACTACGAAGGCAATTGAGTATCAATAGAGGATCATCCACTCTCGGTATCACGAGAGGAATATCCCATATGTGCTTGTTCAGACAAATCCCTAGCTAGGGTCATTCAGATTGAGAGAGAAAGAGTTCTCTAAGAGAATCCGATTAGAGCGAGACTATGACGGATTTCGTATGTGATCTGACAGTACCATATCTAATATATGGTCTCTAAGATATTAATTGAATGAGGGATTATATATATATATGATAACTATGAAAAAACAGGTCGGATGGATTTGATCCCCCCGTACCGTATGGGGACTATGGCGTAGTGACATAGTACGTCCATAGTCGATGAGTCGAGTGAATTATTATAGGGATAATAATTTACTATATCAGAAGGAGTGACTCACGGCCAGCTCGGTATCGAGCCTAGAGGGTCACACACATATGGTGGATGCTTCAGTGAATAGAGGATTAGATGAAGATTCAATTAGCTCATATTCTCATTAGATGAGACCCTAAGCTGATGGGCTCCTTGATTAAGGCCCAGTTATAGGTCTATGGAGATTATTGGATAGAGATCCAATAATACAAGATTAGTGGGTTATTGGATGGAGATCCAATACCCATTGAGGCAAGAGCCCTAGGATTTTGGTGGCTCTATATAAATAGAAGGGGAGACTCATGGTTGATAGGTCGCAACTTTAGCCACCACCTCCTATTCTCCTCCCTCCCTCTACGCGAGAGTTGTAAGATCAGATTGGAGGAGTTTTGCTACAGAGATCCATCGTGTGGATACTGCTAGAGAGGAGGACGCTTCACCTCCTTCATCTTCTCCATCCAGATATGAAATACAGGGATATACGATCTACCTAGGTAAAATCAATCTCTTACACATTGTGATTTTTGTATTTTTCTTGCAACCCCAGTATTTTGCATAATAATTTGATCTGCGTGGGAAATCAGTTTTTTTGTTTTAATTTCCTTGCATGTGATGCACCCGTTGAGGTTTCCCAACATTATTCGATCTAGTTCTTCAAGTTGTAACACTCCTTGGTGTCGTGCCCATAATTGCAGTGGAAGCGACAGTAACACCTTCGGTCTTGCTCCTTCGATTGGGTTTCTATTGGGTTAGGTGCTTGAAGGAGGTCTTTCTCCTAGATCTGAAGGAAGATCTCGATCCGGGTAGAGTTGAGGGAATCGGTGGTGGCCTCGAGATGGCTGGCTCAAGCCTCTCCATTCTTATTCTCGAGGGTCCAGGGGACGGGCATATACTGGTTAGCACTTTGGAGTATTTTGGGAACCGTCACAGGTGGGTGCTCGACCAGCGACCAAAAGAAGCATGATGGCAGCAACCTAATTAGGAGCATTTCGGGAACCTTCACAGGTGGACACTTGCCGATCGGCCACCAAATCTTCATACTTGCCGGCCACCAAAGCTTCGACGGCCATATATTGGTTAGGTGGGCACTCAACCAGCAACCAGAAGAGGACTGTCCTCGAGCAAGGGCAGTCATCGCCTACGCAGGGTAGTGGCGGCGGCGACAGGGGAAAGAGGGGTTATGGCATACTTTAGGGAAAAAGATGATCCTACCCCTATAAATTTAAAAAATTCTGAGGACTGTCCTCATGTACATAATTCTCATAATACCCTCAATAATTCTGAAAATTTTGAGGACTGTCCTTTCATCCAGAATTATGAAAATGCCCTTGACAATTCTGAAAATTTTGAGCATATCCTGATTTCCAAAAAATAATTAATTAAATAGTTTAATTAATTATTATATATATCTAGTAATCCTACATATGATGTGATGTACATGTGATGTATAATGTGAATGGATGCTTATGAGTCATGTGATGTGTATAATTGTGATTACTATTATTATTATTATTATTATTATTATTATTATTATTATTATTATTATTATTATTAGGGCTTGCGAGCCTTTTTTCCTCATTTATTGTCGGGCCTGCATGCTTGTGATTATTTGTAATTACATAAAGAGGCACAGCGGGAGCGTGGAGGTGACAACAGGACCCACAATGCCATGGTGGGAGATTACGACGCATGATAATGCGACGATCCGACGGAACCGATGATGACGAGATTAATAATCAAAAGGCATGGAGATGCGTTGATGCACACATAGATCCTATTATGAGTGATTAGGCTCATTGGCTCGGACTTAATCATGTTAGGTGACGACTCATGATCATCCGGTATGGCTTGCATATGTGATGTGTTATACACCTACTAGATATATGTATATATATTTGCATGTGATGTAGATATATATTAAATATATGTATGTGACATGATATATTAGGAGACTGATACGAAATAAAAACCCCTCCTATGATAATATTATGTCGATAAGCGTGATGCAATAAGATTGACACACATGGCCTTCCATCGTTATAGGAAGAAATTGAATCATAACATAGGTTGAGTTGGTCGAGTCCCTCGAGGCTTACCTATCTACGAGATCTTGCCTATGATATAGAGATGTCACCGGTGACCTGAGGATATGATATGCTTGGTTGAGTCCCTCGAAGGCATATCATCGAATCAAACTTATCTTGGAATGATAGTGATGGCTTAACTGAACGTCATGATTGGTGGAGTTCGTCGAGACTATCTATGATGATTCAGAGGCCGAACATGACGGGAATCACAAGGAGTTGTGATTAGCAAGAGTTGCTTACCTTTTGGGCTTAGTGTAATTAGTCGAGTCCCTCAAGGTTGCATTAAGATGCCAATTGGATCCCGATCCCCACTAGGAGTCTACCAGAGACTTCCATCTCACGTGTCAAGGGTGTCACGTGATTCACTAAGAAAATAGTGGGAGTACATTAAGATAAAAGTTTATATCTTAATTAGTATTTTCTGTAAAATTTGTATATTATTTAATTTACGCTATATCTTGCTTATCGTTTGTAAAACCCCTATGTGGCATACTTGATGCGAACCGCCTCATTAGTCCAAAAGGACTGTATTTTGAGAATTATTCTCATGAAAGATAAAATCGTATATGTCCTTAATATGATTATGCCCTCGTTGGAGGAAAGGATAAGCGAGGATGAGATCGCTCACTTTGTGAAGTATATAGATAGTCCTAGAGGATAACCTATGTGTTGATCTTATACTTCAGTCCCTACCAGATTTCTTTTCATAGTTCATTATTAACTTTAATATGAACAAGTTTGAGATGACTCTCCCTGAGCTCCTCAATATGCTGAGGGAAACTGAGAGTGCCATCAAGAAGGAGAAGCCAGTTCTCTAAATTGGTGAGACCAAAAAGAAAAGGAAGGCCATCAAGACCCTTAAGAAGGGTAAGGGCAATGATAGACTAGGTAAGACAAAGGTTACCAAGAGAGACCCTACAAAGGACAAAGGACAGTGCTTCCACAATGGCTTAGATGGGCATTGGAAGAGGAACTGTAAGGACTACCTTATAGGTAAGGCAAAATAGAAGCCTAGAGAAGCTTTAGGTATATTCATGATCAGTCTTCACTTGTTAGATTTTCATGATAACACATGGGTATTGGATACCGGGAGTGTTTATCATATCTGCAATTCGTTGTAGGTTCTGACAAGACATAGGAGATTGGCTAGAGACGAGATGACCCTCAAGATAAGCAAGTAAGAGTTGCTTAAGTTGTTGTTGGAGAGGTCACCCTACATCTGCTTAGTGGAGCTATTATTGCATTAGATGCATGCTATTTTGTTTCCTCTATTATTAAAAATATTAGTTTTATCTCTTGTTTGACAATTAGTGGATATAAATTAGTTTTTAAGAATAATAGTTATTCAATAATTATGGATGATGAGATCATCACTAGAGGGGACCCTTATAAATGACATATATGTTAAACACTTCTCCACATATCATGAATATAAATATGTCTAAGAGAAAAAGAGATAATGTGAATAATGCATACATATGACATTATAGGCTAGGTTATATACATAAGGGAAGGATTCAAAAGTTGTTGAAAGATAAATACTTAGATCCATTGGACTATGAGTCATATGCAACTTACAAACGTTGCCTTCGTAGAAAGATGACTAACTCTCCTTTTAGTGAAACTGGAAAGAGAGCCACCGAGTTATTGGAACTCATATATATGTGATCCTATATCGACTCAAGCTATAGGTGGTTACTCATACTTCATTATATTCACTAATGATTTCTCTAGGTATAGACACATGTAATTAATGAAGTACAAATTTGAGGTATTTGAGAAATTCAGGAAATATAAGAATGAGGTAGATAACCAAATTGAAAAGAGTATTAAGACTCTTAGATCAGATCGAGGAGGAGAGTACTTGAGTTTGGAGTTCACCCATTTCCTTAAGGACAGTGTGAACACCTCCTTATACACCTCATCTCAATGGTGTATTAGAAAGGAGGAATCGCATGCTGTTAGACATGGTGCGGTCCATGATGAGTTTCGCTGACCTACCCGTCTTATTTTGGGGATATGCCATAGAGACTGCAGTTTACCTTCTTAACAGAGTTCCATCAAAATCGGTAATATCTATACCATATGAGATATAGAAAGGAAAGAAGATCGATCTTAAGATTATTAAGATTTGGGGTTGTCCTACCCTCGTTAGAAGACACAACCCCGTTAAGTCAGAATCAAGGACTGAATGATGCACATTCGTGGGATACCCAAAGGAAACTTGCGGGTATTATTTCTATCATCTTGAGGATCGAAAGGTCTTTATTGCCAAAAGAGTCGTGTTCCTTGAGAAGGAATACATTCTTGGTGAAAACAATGGGAGTAAGATAGAATTGAGCGAGGTTTGAGAACCTAGCTCAAGCACCATTCCAGAGCCCGAGTCTGTTCAGATACCTAACATATAAATTTTAATTTTACGTAGGTCTAGTAGAGTATCTCACCCTCCTGAAAGATATGTGAGACATATCAGTGAAGATGACTTTCAAGATGTTGATCCTCAGACCTACGAGGAGGCTATTATGAGTATAGACTCCGGGAAGTGGCAAGAAGCCATGAATTTTGAGATGGATTTCATGTACTCTAACAATGTTTGGAACCTTATAGCTGGAAATGGATCTTCAAGAATAAGATCGGAGTGGATGGAAAGATAAATACCTATAAAGCAAGGCTGGTAGCTAAAGGATATCGTCAAAGATTTTTTGGCCATTATAGCATACTATGACTATGAGATATGGTAGATAGATGTCAAAATGACATTCCTCAATAGCAACCTCTTGGAGTAGGTGTATTTGATACAGTTAGAGAGATTTATATCTAAAGAGAGTCCAGATAAAGTATGCAGGTTGTTTAGTTCCATTTATGGATTGAAGCAAGCTTCCCGAAGTTGGAATATAAGATTTGATGAGGTAATAAGATCTTATGACTTTGTTAAGAACTAAGATGAGCCTTGTATGTACAGGAAGTTCAGTGGAAGTGTTATCACCTTCTTGATGCTATATGTGGATGACATCCTAATCATTGGAAATGATATAGGAATGCTCTCTACAGTAAAGGCTTGGCTATCCAGAAACTTCTCCATGAAAGACTTAAGAGAAGCATCATATATTTTCGGGATCCAGAGCTATAGAGATAGATCCAAAAGGATGCTTGGCTTGTCCCAGTCTAGGTACATAAACTCCATTGTCAAAAGGTTTGGCATGGAGAATTCTAAGAGAGATCTCATACCGATAAGACATGGAATATCACTTTCTAGGAGTATGTCCCCAAAGACTCTTGAAGAAAGGGCAGACATAGATAAGATACCTTATGCCTCAACGATAGGGTCTATCATGTATGTGATGTTATGTACCAGGTCTGATATAGCATATGCTCTGAGTGTCATGAATAGGTATCAGGCATATCCAGGTTTAGAATACTGGAAGGCAGTAAAGTGTATCCTTAAGTACTTGAGAAGTACTAAGGATCTTTTACTGATATATGGAGAATGTAGCCTCCAGGTTGAGGGCTACACAAACTCAAGTTTTCAGTCCGACATTGATGATAGCAAGTCGAGTTCAGGGTTTGTTTTCACCCTGAATGGAGCAGCAGTAAGTCGGAAGAGTTCCATGCAAGATACTACTGTTGACTTGACCATAGAGACAGAATACATTATTGCAATAGAAGCAGTAGAAGCAGTAGAGGAAGAGGTATAGATAAAGAAGTTTATCAAGGATTTGGGAGTCATACCAAGTAGCATGGAGCTGACTCCCATATATTATGACAGCGACAGAGTGATAAATCTAGCAAGGGAACCCATGTCTCATCATAATTGTTCTGAGGAGGTTCCATCTGATTAGAGCGATCATGACCTGAAAAGATATAACAATGGAAATAGTTTCATCCAAAAATAATATTGCAGATCTACTGACGAAGCCGCTGGCTCAGATTGTATTTAAGCATCACAAGGGTCTGATGGAGATCAGACACATAGGTGATTGACTCTTAGTCGAGTGGGATATTATTGGTTACAGGTGCCTTGCAAACCAATCACGTGAGTGATGGCACGTATGACACGCTGTGTGATCTTTTTTGCTTATGATTAATATTGATATATTCTTATATTATATGTTACATATATATTGTGATGTCCTTGATTTTGTGTAATAGAAGTCGGATCGTGATGAGGTCACGATAATGAGATCGATTCACCTTTAAACACAGATCCTAAATAATCCCAGTCATAGGTTACTCAAGAGGGACATTGAGATAACCTGATAGATTGGTGTACTATATACCTATCCATATGATGCCTTGTATAAGTACTCCTTTCTTTTACGCCAGACTTCAGGTTTTGAAAGTTTCAGATCTGGTACAACTGGTTATCGGGATTGGTGGTCAACCTTACGAAGGCAATTGAGTGTCAATAGAAGATCATCCACTCTCGGTATTATGAGAAGAATATCCCATATGTGCTTGCTTAGACAAATCCTTGGCCAGGGTCATTCAAATTGAGAGAGAAAGAGTTTCTGGGAGAATCCGATTAGAGTGAGACTATAACGGATTACGTATGTGACCTGACAGTGGTAACTGTGAACAGATAGGTCCGATGGATTTGATCCCCCCTGTACCGTTTGGGTACTATGGCGTAATGGCCTAGTACATCCATAGTCGATGAGTCAAGTGAATTATTATTAGGATAATAATTCACTATATCAGAAGGAGTTCTGATGGGAGTGACTCACGGCCAGCTCGGTATCAGGCCTAGAGGGTCACACATATATGGTGGATGCTTCAACGAATAGAGGATTGGATGGAGATCCAATTAGCCCATATTCTCATTAGATGAGACCCTAAGCTGATGGACTCCTTGATTAAGGCCCAGTTAGAGGCCTAAGGAGATTATTATATAGAGATCCAATAATGTAAGGTTAGTGGGTTATTGGATGGAGATCCAATACCCACTAAGGTAAAAATCCTAGGATTTTGGTGGCTCTATATAGGAGGGGAGACTCATGGTTGATAGGCTGCAACTTTAGCCACAACCTTATATTCTCCTCTCTCCCTCTGCGCAAGAGTTGCGAGATCAGATTGGAGGAGTTTCATTACAGAGATCCATCGTGTGGATACTACTAGAGAGGATGACACTTGACCTCTTTCATCTTCTCCATCCGGATCTGGAATACAGAGATATACGATCTCCCTAGGTAAAATCAATCTCTCACACATAGTGGTTTTATTGATTTTTGTGTTTTTCTCATGACTCCAATATTTTGCACAATGATTTGATCTGCATGGGAAATCAGTTTTTTATTTTAATTTTCGTTGTGCATGTGATGCACCCGTTGAGGTTTCCCAACAGTATTCGATCTAGTTCTTCAAGTCATAACATTCCTCAGTGTCATGGCCATAATTGCAGTGGAAGCGATAGTAATGCCTTCGGTCTTGCTCCTCCGATCGGGTTTTTATTGGATTAGGCGTCGGAAGGAGGTCTTTCTCCTGGATCTGAAGGAAGATCTCGATCCTGGTAGAGTTGAGGGAATTAGTGGTGGGCTCGAGATGGCTGTCTCAAGCCTCTCCATTCTTCTTCTCAAGGGTCCTGGGGGTGGGCATATACCGGTTAGCCCTTTAGAGTATTTTGGGAACTATCACAGGTGGGTGCTCGACCAGCTTCCAAACGAAGCATGATCACAGCAACCTGATTAGGTGCATTTTGGGAACCGTCACAAGTGGACGCTCGTCGGTCGGCCACCAAAGCTTTGTGCTTGTCGGCCACTAAAGCTTCGATGGTTATATACTTGTTAGCCCTTTGGAGCATTTTGGGAATCGTCATAGGTGGGCACTCAACCAGCGACCAGAAGAAGCATGATGGCAGCAACTTGATTAGGAAAGCTTGAACCACTATGGAGGGATAGGTGTCGGGCATTCCTCGGATCTCGACCACAACACGTGTGATGAACTAAGCTAACATTTCATCATCTTTCTGGCTTATCCCGGGGAGGAATGCAACAGTTGATCTTGGCCGAGCATTGGTTTGGAAATTCAACTTGAATTCTTTGGTGAGCTGGTCAAAGCAAAAAACCGAGGAGGGTTTTATGTAACTATACCACATCCAAGTAAGCCTTCACAAGGTTATCAGGAATGTTTAACATATCAAGGCATCTGAGGTCTCATAGAATGCCATCCGCGTTCGGAATGCCACAACGTGCTTTGTTGGGTCAGAGCTACCATCATATGCTTCAAGTATCAGGGTTGAAAGTTCTATGGAATTGGCTTATTCTAGATCTCGGGGACAAAGGTAGATCCACCGCGGAGCTCTCCCCGAGCTTGTCCTTTGACTTGACAAACTCCTTTTGGACTTGTGTTGGTTCATCAGTTGCAATTGTGCCTTGAGTAAGTTTGTTGAGTCGGAGGAGAGGGTATTTGACTCGGGCATGCTATAGGTGGGTGCGCTGGTGGTAGGCACTGATTGGTCGGCTACATTCCTAGGAGGTCTCGAGAGAAGCTCTGGCGAGAGCTGTGGGACCTCATCGTCGGGTCACCATTGGATTGGGGGTTGCCCCTGTGAGGGTGGGGGCTCTAGTGGCGTTGCAGGGTAGGTTTGCTACTGGTGAGATGGCTACTGTATCATCTAAGGGATGTGGGGGATGATTGACTTGATCATCCCAATTAGGGCTTGTACCTAGTGGGTGAGCTCGACGAAGGCCTCGAGGGAGACAACGGGAATACCGGGGTTGAATGTCGATCGGGGAAGTCCTGGGTCATTGAACAACTACCAGTAATGATTGGGAGTATGTGTCGACATACTTCCTTCTCTAGGGAGAGGAAAAGCAAGCTACCCTCCGGTTCCAGGGGCATGCTGGGTAGCGGAGGTTTCTTCCTTGAAATTGTTAAGCATCTAATGTTCTTGCGACATCGGCCCTCTTTCTAGCCTCAAAATATTTCTGGATTTTGTGTCATGGACGGGGGTCAGCACGACACGGCTTAGCCCGCATGCGCAAGATCCTCCGAGTAGGGTTGGAGGATTGGCATGGTTCGGTTAGGTCAGGAGCAGCATCGAGTGATGAAGCCCCAGGTTAGGAGATCCGCTGATGGAGTGCTCGGCCCTTGGGTCGATTCTGATAGAAGATATGATTTAGTTATGATTTAGATATGATTTTCCAACTAAATAAGAAAATCTCATAGGTTAGTTAAGGAAAATCCTCCTCTTCATATGTATAAATAAATGATGAATCAATTGAACTTTTTGTATTACTATTTCTTATTTCATCATGGTATCATAGCTTCTTTAGAGCCACCGCCCATCAACTCCTCTTCTGCGAAGCCGCAGTTGTCGATCGATCATTCATTAAGCATCGACAAGGGTTTTGTGTGACAAAAACAGAGGACCTCTGCCAAAGCAGTAGGTCTCTATGCCATCAGCCTCTCCCGATCTTCTGCGACTCCTGTAAAATACTCACCCTCTATCTGCCGCCTGTCGAACCACCGACGCAAGCCTCTAATTGTCAACCGCACCATGGCTCTTCCTAAGCCTAGAAGATGCGGCACCCGTTGTAACTTTCCATATCTTGAGCCTCTCCTTGAGCTAGAGATCTCGGTAGCACTTGAGTAGAGGCTGCGTTTTACAAAGTTTCTGAAGAAACCGCAGCGCTCGCATCACTTCACCATCTTCGCTGGCGCCTCACCCGAGGAGAACGATGGGTTCGCCATAGAAGACGCTGGCCACAACTAGGCCTCTCCTTAAACCGTGACCCTCAGTGCTCCTTTCCAGTCAAGATCGATCCTTCCCCTACTTCCCAACCATGGCAACATATCTTCCAGGCCGCTCGTTGCCACCACTGTTGATTTTGCTATTGCTGACCACATCCACAGCTGCTGGTCGACTCCTCTTACAAAGTTCTATTTCCTGACAAAAACAGAGCAACAATAGTTTCTTTCAACTGCCTTCTTCTTCATTGCGCACAGTAGTGTGCGTAGAGCCAGTGATACCCACTGGGAAGTCGTCGCCAGAGCCCACCCCATCTTCACCCCTCCGACCTCACAACAGCCAAGCTCGATTTTGGCTTTATTTTCGACTTCGTGGGCATCGAAGCTTTTGGCTTCCCTTGCTCTTTGCCACTACTCCTGTGAGTTTAGCTTACGGCTTCAGAAGGAGCGGCAACATGCTTGGTATTTGGTTTCGATTTCAACACATTTCAACAGTGCTTCATCTACCGATCGGTACATTACTGTCTTCATCATCTTCATCTGATGCGTATATTACTTTTGCTACTCCATGCCTCATCTCCATCAACACTACAAATCTTATCCCTTTCAAGTTATCTAAAAATGAAAATTATGCGTCTTAGCGTGCCCAGTTTTCTAATCTCCTACTTAAGTATGATCTGTTTGGCTATGTCGATGGTTCTTCCCGTGCTCCACCAAAGATGATCAACCCACCTGGTGCATCTAGTCCGGTACTAAATCCGAAGTATAAATTGTGGTTCCGCCAGGATTGTTTCATCCTTCAAGCAATACAAGCTTCAGTATCTGCATCCCTTGCACTAGTCATCTCCTTGTGTGATACTAAGCATGGAGTAAGTTATAAACAACTTTGGCAAGTCGTTCCAGTACACGTAAACTCAGTCTACTGTCTAGTCTGATGAACACAAAACAAGAAGGTACTACTATTGGTGATTATCTTCAACATATAAAAATAATCATCGATGATTTAGCTTTGATAGATTATTACCTTGGTGACAAAGAAGTTATTGTTTACACTCTTAATGGTTTTGGAGCTGAGTATAAAAAAATTACAGCAGTAATACGAGCACGTGACTCGCCACTGTCGTTTAAATAACTTTACTTTTACTGACTATGATTCATCATTTATATATACATATGAAGAGAGGATTTTCATTTAGTTAGGAAAATCATATCTAAATCCTAACTAAATCCTATCTTCTATCATACCCCCGCAAGATCGAGCTCCTGTAAGGATACTGATCTTGAATGAAGGATGTCGATCTTGAATCGATGTCAATGAATATGAAGGAAGAAGGTCGTTGTGTTGTCAACCATAGTGAAGATCTGATGGAGATTGACTTCGATGGCGATGTCAATCTGGCTGAGAAGCTGGTGCGACATTGGGCAGGTGCAATAGAATGGATGGTCGCCTAGATCGTTGAACCTTAGAGGGCTACCACTGATAGAGGAGAGAAATCGACACTAATGGTAGAGAGCTGGAGTGGAGTTGTCGATAGTGTCGCCGAGGCCTCGATCGTTAGTCAATCTGGCTGAGAAGCTGGTGCGACATTGGGCAGGTGCAATAGAATGGATGGTCGCCTAGATCGTTGAACCTTAGAGGGCTACCACTGATAGAGGAGAGAAATCGACACTAATGGTAGAGAGCTGGAGTGGAGTTGTCGATAGTGTCGCCGAGGCCTCGATCGTTAGTAAGAGGCTACCGTTTGACAGCAAGAAAGAGTAATCTCTTTTAAAAGAGAGAGACGAAGAGGAAGAAGAAAGAAGTTATCGTTTGATAGCAAGAAAAGATAATCTTTCTTAAAAGAGAGAAGCGCTCTGATACCATGATAAAACAAGTGGGGAGGAAGAAAGCTTGCTTTATTCCTATGATTCATCATGAGTTTATACACTTTGAAGATAAGAATTCTTCAACAGATTCATAACATCTAAATCTTATCTAAACTAAACTCTCATTTTATATCATCTAAATCTCATCTAATCTTATTTGTTAATAGATTCCTGTAAGAAGACCTAAATCGGGATGGTGTGTGCCTGACTGTCACGGGCTTAGCTAAAGTTTGCCTAAGCCGTGCGGCACCCTCGCGGCACTCAAGACTTAGCTGAAATTGCCTAAGTCGTAGAGCAACCTTGCTCACTATTCCGGACTTAGCTGGGATTGCCTAAGTCATGCAACGCCCAATGCGTTTCCTGTCCGCAAAGGGTCAGCCCTCTTACAACCTCTTAAGGCCCCGTAGGACCTACAAAGAAGAAGTTGATTAATTGGGCCGGACACATCCCGACGCCTCGCAAAGCGGAAAGTCAGTACAAGCAATTTATCGAACACCTTGAGTGCAGCAAAGAAAAGAGAGAGAGTGAAACAGGACTTTGGAGGGTTGTAGGAACGGTCGCAAGTCCACAAACGACGGTTCCCAAGGTATCGGACGCAAGACAAGTTCAATTGCTGATGAATGCCTACGCCCGACATATACCCGGAACCCCATCCAGCCCGGTGCCACCCGGGGGGTTCCAAGGTGCTGAAATGTCTGACATTTCGCACCGCTCAGAAAGGTTATCGTGGCACATGAAAAAGACCCAAAAACGGGGCTGTTTTGGGCGGTTTTAGCTCCGCGCAGGGAGCGATCGTTCTGCAGCCTTCTACACTACTTTCGCTCACATTTCTTAGGTAAAAACATGTAAACTCAAGGCAAAACAAGCTGCCAAACATATGTACAAGCAAGAAAAAAAAGATGACGAACGGTTCAAGGAGCAAAGGCATTACGGTTGAGCGACGACCGTTCGTGACATTCTCCCCCACTTAAACTATCGACGCCCTCGTCGACGCTTGTTGGTAGGCTTTGATGCGAGCTTCTTCATGTCGTAGGGCATCTTCTAGCTCCCAACTGGCTTCTGTTTGAGGAAGCTTTTGCCACTTCACCAAGTACTCTATTTGCTGCGCTCCATTGGGTAGTTTTATTCTACGATCCGCTAGAATAGTTTCAACTCGCTTCTCGTAAGAGGCTCTGGTGGGGGGTAGTCGAGTTGGAACATTTCGGGAATCATCTCGCGGATCTGAGTGGTAGGCTTTCAAGTTGCTCGCATGGAAGACATTGTGAATTCTGAACCATGCTGGCAGTTGCAACTTGTATGAGACATTGCCTACCCTGCTGATGATTGGGAAAGGCCCTTCATACTTGCGTACCAATCCTTTGTGCACTTTGTGTCTAAAGAATTGGAGTGATGCTGGTTGGAGCTTCACCAACACCATGTCACCAACTTTAAATTCTTGTGGTCGCCTTCCCAAATCTGCCCACTTCTTCATCTTTTTGGCCTTCTCCAAGTAAGCCCGCAATATCGCATTACGATGCCATTCCTTGCAAGTGATAGGTGATGGGCTACTCCGTATAACCAATAACTGTGGTATGAGGAGTTGATGGTTGTTGTCCGTAATAATCTCAAATGGGCTCTTGTTGGATGCAGAGCTCCGCAAGTTATAGGAGAACGGGCGATGTCCAACCTTCACCCGCCTCGTTGGTTGGCACTCACGTAGTATCAAGATATTGCTCCAAGAGCGAGTTAATTCTCTGTTTGGCCATCCGTTTGAGGGTGGAGGCTTATGGAGAAGTATAATTTAGACCCCAACAACTTGAACAACTCGGTCCAATCGTCCCAAGAACCGAGAATCCCGATCACTAATGATGTTGTGTGGGACTCCCAATACTTAACCACATTCTTCATCATCAACTTAGCCTCCTCCGAAAGCAATGTAGGGTGCAGAATGAATGTTGCATACTTAAAATCGGTCAACTACCACAGTATCGATCCAAGTCCCCTCATGGGCAAGCTTGATATGAAGTCCAAAGAAATGCTCTCCCATGGCCTTTCTGCACGGCGGTTCCAAAAGTCCCAGCGGCTGCTCTATCTTGTCCTGTTGACAAGTAAGGCATGTTCGAACATATTCCTCCACATCTCCCCATCTTTGGCCAATAGAAGGCCCTCTCCACGAGAGCCATTGTTCGGTGGATACCCGGATGTCCACAAAGGGAATCGTGACACTCTTTCAAGAGTTCACGCCTCAAGTTATCCGCCGTGGGACATAAACTCTGTTCCTTGGTGTAGATGAGTCCCTCCGGACCCAAAATCGTCGTGTCTTGCCCTCTTTAATGAGTTGAATCGAGCCACCGCTTGAGGATCTCGACAGTCCCAACCCCGATCTCGGAAAGAAAGTTGGAGCGCAATTGACTTGCTTGGCCTCCGCCTCCAAGTATAGCATTCACAAGCTCCACTTTCCGACTCAATGCATCACGACATTTGCTTTTCCGGGTTTGTACTCCATCACCATGTCGAACTCAGCCAAGAAGTCCCGCCATCGTGCTTGCTTTGGGAGAGTTTCTTTTGAGTTTGAAAGTAACTCAATGCGACATTGTCGGTCCTTAGCACAAATGGTGCTCCCGAAGGTAGTGTCGCCACACTCGTAGACGTGGACTACCGTCATCTCCTTCTCATGTACAGGATATCGCCCGGTCTCGTTGAGCTTGCGACTCGTGAGGCCACCGGATGACCCTCCGCATAAGAACTCCTCCAATAGCAAAGTCAAGCATCGGTATGGACTTCAAAAGACTTTCCATAGTCCGCAACTGAGTACAGTTCTTCTAACACAGCCTTCTTGGTCTTGAAATGCCGCCTCACATTTGTCCGACCATCTCCGGATCGCTCCTTTTTAGCAACTCCGGCTGCGCGCTTCGAATATCCAGCTATGAAGCGCCGATAATAGTTAACAAACCCAAGGAAGAATCTCAACTCTGGCACCTTCTTTGGTGTTCGCCAGTCCACCACAGTTTGCACCTTAGCTTTGTCCATTCGAATAGACCCATTCCCAATTCGATGCCCCAAGAATAAAATCTCTGTTTGGGCGAAGTAGCACTTTTCCCTCTTCACGAATAAGGTGTTCTCCCTGAGAACTTTGAAAATTGTTCGGAGGTGTCTAACATGCTCCTCAAGTGTTTGGCTATAGACGACGATGTCGTCTAAGTAGACAACCACAAACTTATCCAGATATTCTTTGAACAGCTGATTCATGAGAGTGCAAAATGTGGCCGGAGCATTGGTTAAGCCGAAAGGCATCACCAAGAACTCGAATGCTCCATACCTGGTCACACAGGTAGTCTTTGCCTCATCACCTTCTGCGATGCGCACCTGCCAATACCCTGACCGAAGGTCAAGTTTGGAGAAGTACTTTGCCTTGCCCAATTGATCGAACAAGTCTGCGATGAGTGGGATAGGGTACTTGTTCTTCACCGTCATCTTATTGAGGGCTCGATAATCAATGCATAATCGGAGGCTCCCATCTTGTTTCTTCTGAAAGAGGACTGGAGCTCCGAAAGGTGCTTTGGAACTGCGGATGAGACCACCGCTTAGCAGTTCATCTAACTGCTTCCTCAATTCTGCCAACTCTAGAGGGGCCATACGGTATGGTGGTCTCGTTGGAGGCTTAACTCCCGGCTCCAGCTCAATCTGATGATCCACGCCTCTGCGTGGTGGTAGAGTTCTCGGCAACTCTTTCGGCATCACATCCGAGAACTCCTCCAGGATGTTCGCCACAATGGCAGGTTCCTGAATGGCCTCCCCGTCAAGTGTCTCTAGCTTCATAGCAGCTAAAAAGGTTAATTCACCTTTTCGCACCCCTTTCTTCAATTGTAAAGCCGATATTTGTTGTAGGTCCTTGGTTCCTACTCGAGAAACTGGAACCATGCAGGGATCATCGCCTCCCATTAGACACAAGAAGTTCAGGAACGGTATTGGCACCAACTTTGCTGCGTGCATAAACTCCATTCCGAGGATCACTTGGAAGTCGTCCAATGGCACCGCCATCAAGTCTGTGCTCCCGTTCCATGTCCCGATCTTGATGGGGACCCCCTTTGCTTGTCCGGAGATCCGCTTGGCCTCCGAGTTCACCGCCTTCATACGACTTGGGCTCTTCTTCAAGATTAGTCCCAGTCGCTTAGCTTCGCGATCGGCAATAAAATTGTGGGTCGCGCCCGTGTCTACCATTGCACGGGTTGTTCGGCCATTAAGCTTGATGTCCACATACATCAACTCGCTGCTTCCTGCCTTCGGTGGCTTCACCTTTGTATTCTCCCCCACTTGACCCCGCGATGCATTCAACAAACGCATTGCTCCCATCCTGGGTCCTTGCGACGCCTCACTGTCGCTACCGGAGTCAGAACTACTCGAACTAAGGGCGATTGCTTTGCCCTTGTCTGACTTACGGGGTAGAATCGATGTCGTCAAAGCATTGAGTGCCTGTTTTTGTGGGCACTCCCTCACCATGTGCGGTCCTCCACACAAGAAGCATCCAGTAGGCTTTGGGACTCTACCTCTTGAGCCCAGTCCCTTGTGGAAATTCTTCTTCTTTTGCTTGCCCCCAGACTCCTTCGCTCGAGAGTATTTAGATGGGCGATTTCCCGAAGATTGTTTCTTCTTTATCAAATCCTCCGAAGAAACAAAGTCAGTTAGCCTTTCCGCGGCTGCAATTGCCCCGACTACATCAGTGACATTCCTTCGATGTAGTTCTTGTTGTGCCCATGGCTTCAAGCCATCGAGGAAGCTGAATAGTTTGTCTTTCTCAGACATGTCCCGTATATCCAGCATCAGTGCTGAAAATTGTTTCACATAGTCTCGGATTGTTGTACTTTGGCGGAGTTGTCTCAGTTTCCTTCTTGCGACAAACTCGTGTTCTCCTAGAAGAACGGGTTCTCAACTCTCGCTTCAAGTCTCCCCATGTATCCACTTGACATCGGCCTTGTTGGATCTCTTCCCAACGGGTTCGCCACCAAAGTTTTGCATCCCCATTCAGATACATTGTTGCTATAGCAACTTTGGTTTCTTCAGAATCAAGCCTTGTAGCACGGAAATACTGTTCCATGTCGAACAAGAAATTTTCGAGCTCTTTGGCATCTCTAGCACCTCCGTAGCATGGCCTCGTGCCTCAAGTTTTGTGGTGGCGCGGTGTTGTTCCCTCCCGCATCAAGAGTCCTTGTTAACACCATCACCTTAGCCGTGAGTTCCGCCACAACTTCATGTAGGTGTCGTACGGAATCTTTGGTGTCCTCTGTCAGTTGATCCATCATAGATTCAACTTTCTCGATCCGAGATTCAGCTTCTTCTAGCGAGCTCTCTACCCTAAGTAGCCCTCGCTGACCTTGGTAGAGTTCCTCCACGCTCGCTTCAAGAACATCAAGGCGGGTCTCCGCCGCTATAATTCTCTCCTTGTGACCCTTTTTCCCGGTTGGCACTGCAGATGGCGCCTCCTCCCCTCGTGGAGAATACCCAACTTCACGCTCGTCTTGTTCACTATAGAGCTCCTCATGAGTGACTCCCATAGTTTGCGAGCGAGTTTGCACTTGCACCGCGATCGCTTGGAGCAAGGGTCCGTCTATCTTGCTCGATTCACCATGATGTTTCACCATGGCGAGATTGCGAATCTTCTTCTGTCAGATGAATTGCTTGCCCGCCTGATACCACCGCCGTGGCTTAGCTAAAGTTTGCCTAAGCGCGGCACCCTCGCGGCACTCAAGACTTGCTGAAATTGCCTAAGTCGAGCAACCTTGCTCACTATTCCGGACTTTGGGATTGCCTAAGTCATGCAACGCCCAATGCGTTTCCTGTCCGCAAATGGTCAGCCCTCTTACAACCTCTTAAGGCCCCGTAGGACCTACAAAGAAGAAGTTGATTAATTCAGAAGCGAGCGACGGACACATCCCGACGTCTCGCAAAGCGGAAAGCTGTACAAGCAATTTATCGAACACCTTGAGTGCAGCAAAGAAAAGAGAGAAAGAGAGTGAAACAGGACTTTGGAGGGTTGTAGGAACGGTCGCAAGTCCACAAACGACGATTCCCAAGGTATCGGACGCAAGACAAGTTCAATTGTCGATGAATGCCTACGACATATACCCGGAACCCCATCCAGCCCGGTGCCACCCGGGGGGTTCCAAGGTGCTGAAATGGCTGACATTTCGCACCGCTCAGAAAGGTTGTCGTGGCACATGAAAAAGACCCAAAAACGGGGCTGTTTTGGGCGGTTTTGGCTCCGCGCAGGGAGCGATCGTTCTGCAGCCTTCTACACTACTTTCACTCACATTTCTTAGGTAAAAACATGTAAACTCAAGGCAAACCAAGCTGCCAAACATATGTACAAGCAAGAAAAAAAAGATGACGAACGGTTCAAGGAGCAAAGGCATTACGGTTGAGCGACGACCGTTCGTGACACGACGTAGCCCCTTCAATGGCTAAGTCAGCTCTCGGGATACGAAAATATAAGACCAAGGTAGTGTGGGTTGAGAGTCGGGAAGAGGTCCCCCTATTGTTGGCTACAGTAGGGTTATTTATATGTGAAGGGTGTAGGGAGGCTGTACCTAGATTATTAATGAGAGCGACACCTTCGGCCAACCTGTAGGTATGATTATATGTTGGTCACTGCCCTCGTTGATTCTTGGGACCTCGCTTGCTAGGGCTGTTAATTAATAGTATGGTTCCATATCAGGTTGCGGTGATGCACCAAGCGCTATCAAGGATTGTCAAGGTGGCTGTCGGTGTGGCCCGACAATCCCGAGACACCGACGTAACACTCAGGCTGATATGATCTAGTTGACTAGTGTAGTCCTCAGGCTAATATGACTAAGCCGCTTGGATGGACCAATATTTACATCTCAACTTTGCGGCACACAGATTTGTCAATTTCAAATCATATGCTATATGCTGATGTTTAGATAGGTCAGTTTGTAATGTTCCCTTAATTTAATATACACCTTTTCTTTCAAAAAAAAAAAAAGTAGGGCACTTAATTAAATATACGCATTCTTATCCAATGAAGAAGCATAAAATGGTGCCTTAATTAAATGAATTTGTCACTAACTGCATTAGTGATGATAGGTCGGAATCAGAAATCAAATCCTTCCACTACTTATCTTCCTTTTACCAACACAACACAATGCACATTTCAAATATAAATTAATATTCATTTTTTAAATTATATCTGACTTAAGTATTAAGCTAAAAATGTTGGATAACATTAGTGTTTCAACATTTATCTAAAACTATAAGATTACCAAGATGATTTAGTAAGAAATGATATGATTTATATTTTCTAATCAATGTAGAATTTTATCTATTCATTTTTAAAGATTATTTTATATTTTTATTTATTATATATTTGAGCCATACAAAGTTTTCATAAGGTTACATATATATTTATTTTATGTTTTACCTATTAATCTAAATAAAAATATATATTTAAAATAAATAATAAAATATTAGAAGGATAAATTTGTCATAAAGTATTCATTGGACCTTTAAAATACAATATTACTAATCAAAACTAAAGTGAATGCACATTTAAGGTGTATATTTCATTTATTATTTACTAAATATCTAAAGCATTTCACTCAAATCTCTTTTTTCAAATATATATTAAAAATAGAAATACATTCCTGACTGCAATATAGTTTATGCGATTCGATGTCTTGTCTCCCTTCAACAACACCCCAAAATGTCAACAAAAATAATATATCTTTCCGATCGTAAAAAATAAAAAAAAAACTTCAACCATAGTACTGATATTTCTCAACATAACAAAACCGAGCGATGTGAGAAATGATACATCGAAATCTTCCTTAGAATTTAAAGACATTATTAAAAGAAAAATATCGGCTCCAATACAATCTCTCATCTTTCTATCACAGGATCTAAATCTAACCCATCAACTCCAATATAAGATAGGCAGTGAGGTGAGGTTGGATGTCAAACCCTTTCGCCCTTTGGACTTATCACATATCTGAACTGAACATATTTCTAGAGCTACTCTTATTCTCCACATGGTTCTCTAAGATGAGGCTCTCCTGCAATGCTGTGTGGTGGATTTGATTAAGAAGACCGATGTTAGGATATACACTTTGGTGTTGATATCCACTAAGATGCAAAAGCTGTACATGCTCTAGAACTTGGGGTTGCAAAATACAGCCTAATACAAAACAATGTTGGAGATGAAGGTTCTTCATGTGAATAATGCAACTGGAATTTTTGTAATGCACATTTTCCCTGAGAATATTAGTCTCATTACATCTAAATTGCCATATTTTTAAGGAACAAGTGTAGCAATATATTGTTTGAATCTAGGAAATGGAGCAGATTATTTGCCAAATAAAAACAATGCACCTAATAATCTTCTCATCTGTTTTTTTTTTTTTTTTCTCCTCACTTTTTATAACTTGACATATATGGGTGCTGAAATTTATTCCTAAACTTACCCCCCCAGTGCCAAAGACAAGGTTTATGGATCATTCATTACATGTCATCAGCACCCCTTGAGAAATAACAAGGTGCGTGGTTGTGTGCATAGTCAAAAAGACATGCAAGGAGTAGAAAATAGAACACTTCTTAGCCAAATAGTATCGGCATGGTTATGACATGAAAACTGGATTATATGGGCAGTTCATCCCTAATTCCCAGGGACACATTTATTGAAACACATCTACAAAACTGTGGAGAAATTTTGAGGTACACACAGTAAAACAACTCTAGCAAGCAAGACGATGAGTTAGTTCAGGCATCGTAGAAATGTGGCTCATCTTGTCGGCAAGACCTGCTTTCTCTACAGCAGCAACCGAGTCGCCACCACCGATGATGGTTGTGACCCCTGCCGTACTCGAGTCAGACAGTTTCTTTGCAATTGCCCGAACAATGAAATAAAAAGTGCCCCTTCATATATGAACAAAATGCATGATTTGATGTCTTGGTCTACTTATCTGGGAGAGTAATTTACCTCAGTTCCAACTGCAAACTTCTCAAACTCAAAACACCCCCCATGGGTCCATTCCATATGATGGTCTTGGTGGTATCCAAAGATTCACTGAATGCCAGAAGCTGGAACAACCTGAGGATGCAAGAGCAATGTCAAAACATAATTTATGGTCTCCATAACCAAAGTCATCATACCATGTTCGCTAAAGAACCTAACATCCTTGTCTCTCAACCTATATCAAGTCTTAGCGAACTGACATACATGTGAACCCCATAGTTTCCTATTAATCTACATCAGCACGAGGACTAGTGCATCAATGGTTCGATCCTAATCAGTGACATTAGTCAAAGTATGACCTCCACCTCCTTCTACCAGAAGGTTTACAGACAGACACAAGTCTGCAAACTAAACTAAAACCACTACAAACTAAATAAGAGGGTGAGTTTTAACCACTCTTTGGCACTACCACAAATGCCTAGTTGGTTGTGCATTGTCAAAATTTTGCTCAATTTATTCCAAAAGGCATACGTGGACCAACCATGCAATTTGCATCTGCAGCGAACTTGTCAGCTGCCACGACATCGGGTAGGCAACAGTACTTTAGACTTGGCTTTCTCCACAAGTGAGGTCGCCAGATTGAGCTTATCTTCCTCCACGAGAGATGATCTAACTGTGTTGTACCCCTATGCCTTTGTAAAATGTGAATATCATTCCTCCTACCAAGGAGGAGGAGATCTACCTTCTCCAACAATGACTCCATCACCCCACCCCAATTTTAGTGGAAACCTTAGAGCCTCCAACAATGGCTGCAAAAGGTCTCTTGGGGGTTTGCTACAGCTCCCACTAGAAAATCAAGCTCCTGAGAGGGGAAAAAAGAGGGATTATCTCCAGTTTGTACTATAGTTTGATAAACACAAAACATTTTAAAAGAAAAGTAACCATATCACATGAATTTTTTCACACTAAAGAAAAAACTAATAATATTTCAGTAAAAACATAAGCAGGATTTTCCAATCGCAATTAGTATAAAAAACAGTCTTTGAAGTAATTGAATACAATTTATATAACCAATTAAAAAGCTACATTGTGAAATTAGTGAATACCTTGTGCATTAGATAGCCGGCAACAGCTGGCTTCAAGAATTTGGTCACTCCCTCAGTAGAAGCATGAGCCCGGTGAGCTGTGCCAAATGCATCATTGACATAGAGATCAGCTAGCGATGCTAGCTAGCTTCTTAGCAAACCCTGGGTCATTTTTTTCTTTCTTTGTAAAATTCGACATTCTCAAGAAGCAGAACACCTCCATCTGGTAATGCACCCACCATCTTGAGAATGTCGATGGTGAAGACTTGAATAGAACACCAATACATACATTAACACCAACAAGTTCAGAAAGGCTAGGCACAAGAGGCTTCAGTCTGTATTTTGGGGTGACACGTTTAGGACGGCCCTGAAAAGTTACACCACACCATTAACTCCATATTGATCTGAAAATAGAAATTAGGTAAAATATTTGAAATAAGTTCACATCTAAATGTGAACAAACAATGCATGAATTGCACAAACATTGAAGCATGTTGGTTGGATGCATGTGACATGGTGACTTCAAAAAGCATATCATCACATAGTAGTACTGCGTCAAACATCGCAAGTGAACATGTAAAACATCAAAAAGAGAAAGCTAAAGTAATGGTAAATAAAGTCTACAAAGGTAAAAGTTTGTGAGGAATGGCGCAATAAATTAGTATAACGAAACCAACTTCTTCTCATGGGGGGAATATTAGAGAACTATAAATACTGTAATCTGCAGTAAGAAACATGTGGATTCTATGCCTAATGTGTACTTCATGAATGAACCTTACTAAAAAAGTTAGCCACAACAGCTATTGAGGATCGCCTAATGCTATTTTTCTGATTGCAGCAACCAGCAAGGAGAGGTCGTAGCTTGATTTAGAAAAGCATATCTTGCCATGAATATTCCGAGAATGATGTATGGATGGAATATTAAGACAATATGGTATCACTGCCCGGTGTAGAATAAAAATAAATACGAAAGACAAGCTTTTAGTCTTAGCCTGCAATGCAGTCAAAGGGAAACTGCTAAAAGAAAAAAACAAATTATTCAGTAAACAATTTTTTATTGAGCAAGTTATCTGAAGAAACCATGAGTATAGGAAAACTTCCTAGATCCTATCTCAGTTTTTGCACAGTTTTCCTCAGGATTGTTTCTTTATTTGACTCAAAAGCATCATACTTA
This sequence comes from Ensete glaucum, assembly GCA_021527575.1. Classification (NCBI taxonomy): domain Eukaryota; kingdom Viridiplantae; phylum Streptophyta; class Magnoliopsida; order Zingiberales; family Musaceae; genus Ensete; species Ensete glaucum. Next base: position 50,267,768 of record CM038551.1, read on the forward strand.
AATGATAATTACAAGTTGCAATGTGATAATGAAGAATCATAAACTTCTATTATATTTTTAGCTTTTATACTAAAGCCTGAACAATTGTATTAATATCATGATTACTATGCAACTTTAAAGAAAAAGAGAGCAAAACAGAAAACGTGTAAAAAAAATTCAAACATGACGCTTCCATGTTCATCAATTTATACACCATGAATACCACATTGTTTTCTTATCCAATGCAATTCATAAATTTCTATTATTTCTGTAGCTTTTATTCTAAAGCTTAAGCATTTGTATATATAGATTCATGCTAGAAAACATTGTTTTTTATAATAAATAAAACAATGAAGCTTTTCTTTTTTGTTTCTCCTCCCGTAGGAATTAAAATCCGATTAAGCTAACAGAAAATGACATCTCAGCTACGTAAATCTGATAATAAACGATATGAAAACAGAATTATCCAAATTTTCAAATGACAATGGCTCACATTTTCAGAATTAAAAATATCGTATCAAAAAAGGGATCAAATTCTATTGCATCCGATACATATTACACGTCCAGATTAAACAAATATCGATAAAATCAGAAAGGTATAGATTTCGAGAAGCTAACATAAAATCACAAGCGAAGAAATATCACAAAAAAAAAAAAAGAGCTATATTAAGGGGACATGAGCTGATGAACGGTTAGAGATGTAATATTATGTGATTTTTTATTAATTGAATAATATATATTATGGATTATTTTGATTCTGATAAAAGATATTAGTCAATATTAAATAAAGTCCATATTATATTGAAATATTTTAGGAGATGCCCTTGATGGAAGGAACTCTCCTAATAACTTACCCTAAACCCTCTTCTCTCATATATAAATAGACATGACCTACTATAAACCCACGACACGGAAAGACACAGAACGACATGGGTGAATAGATCAAGAGATTACAGTTATTCTCTTGATCTAGATCAAGAGATTACGGTTATCCTCTTGATATCTCAAAAATCATCAATTAAGGTGGTCCTCTGAAAGGATAGGAAGAGAGGAGAAGGAGTCTAGATCTATTCTATTCCTCTTGCAGATCGATACCTCGACGTTATTCAGATCCAACGAGCAGTGCTCTTGAAGATCTAATTAGATCTCAATCAGATAGCATCTAAAGGTACACATCGTAAACAAATCTAGTATTATTTGATTTCAATCCTAACATAATAGTTTTTTCTGCATAATAGTTTGCATGATTATAGTTTTTATGCCAACAATTGGCAGCGTACGGTTGCGGCCTGTACGGCGACGGCGGCAGAAGAGAAGAGGATAGGGTTTTTCCTTAAGAAAATTATAGTTTTGCCATTGAATAAAAAATTATAGTTTTACTATTCATCGAAATTATAGTTTTACCCTTCAGCTGAATAGGATTATTTTCAATGATTTATTAATCCTATATTTTTAAAAAAATTATAAATTATTGTTTCTTTATAGTTTTCTCATATGAATTATTAATTACATGTGTTAAATCCAATTATTGGTTTTTGGATATTTATTCAGTTATTTACATATAAATATATTAGTAATTATGAAACAATATTTATTTTTCACATAAATGTATGAGTTAGGTATTATCATGATTATAGTTATCATATGAGTTTTTTCTTGCTGATGAAGTATTCAATAATTATTATGGTTGTTATCCTATTATTAAACTATCTCAGCATGAATTAGTTTAAATGAACCTGATGAATATTATTTGTAGTTCATCTCCTTAAGTTATACCTGACCGGTAGCTGCCAAAGTAGCCTGAGATAATAGGCTTATAGGACATAAAATATAATTAAAGTCTTATCATTCATAGGACAATTTAATCTATATTTTATATTACTGCATTGGTCTTGTAGTCACCAAAGTGGCCTAGATCAATGATTTATAAAATTACATTAAGGAACAAGTCCTCAATGACATTAAAGAAATAATATTCAAAATTACATACATAATTAGGAGATTTAGATAATCCAAAGGATAATCTATTTCAAATAATTATGTGATGGGGTAGGATGATACTATTTTGGATATCATTGCAGTTTAGAATTGTATACTCAAAGGTAGCAAAACTATTCCAAAGGATGGTATCAGTCCTCCATAAATGATCTTGTATGAACACTAGATATATCAATATTTTTACCCAAAGGTTAAATATTGATGATATCAATAGTTCATCATATTTTGGTAAAACTCAAAGCATTAATGTTATTTTATATTCTGCAGTGGTATTCCCATCCATACATTGTCATGCTTCTAGTGTCCCTGTACTCTCTGGATCAAATTATTCAGAATGGTTAGAGCACGTGCAATTTACATTGGGTGTACTAGATCTTGATTTGGCATTGCTTATTGAAAAGCCTGCAAAATTAACTGATAAAAGTACTGTGGAACAAGTCAATGAAATGAAGGCTTGGGAAAGATCTAATAGGCTCAGTTTAATGTTCATAAGGATGACAATTACAAATATTATAAAGACTTTATTACCGGTTGCATCTAGCGCTTGTGAATATTTAAAAGTTATTGAAGACAGATTTAAATCTGTTGATAAGTCATTGGCTGACACATTAATGAAAGAACTGACTACAGCTCAGTATGATGGTACTCGAGGAATTCAAGATCACATCCTCAATATGGCTGCCAAAGCTGTAAAACTTAAGACGTTGGGAATAAATGTTGATGAATCTTTCCTTGTGCAGTTCATTCTTAATTCTCTTCCTTCTCAGTTTGGCCCATTCAAGATTCACTACAATACAAATAAGGATAAGTGGGACTTGAATGAGTTAACTAGTATGTGTGTTCAGGAAGAATTAAGATTAAAACAGGAAAGTTTATATAATATACTGACAACTACTCAGGGAGTTGGTAACAAGAAAAGAAAATCGAAACATCATCCATCGAAGAAATTTGTCGGGTCTAGAAGTGTTAGACAAACTATTGAAAAGAAAGCTATTACAGTAAAGTGCTTCTTTTGTGGTAAGAAAGGATATGTAAAGAATGATTGCATTAAACATAGGACTTGGTTCCAAAAGAAAGATATAAACTCAACCTTTGTATGTTTTGAATCAAATATTGTAGAAGTTCCTTCTAATACATAGTGGATTGATTCTGGCGCTTTAACTCATGTTACTAATAATATACAGGGATTTCTTTCAATCCGAAAACCAAAAGAATATAAAAGATTCATAATTATGGGAAATCGTCTCGAAGCAAGAGTAGTATCAGTAGGGACTTATCGCTTATGTATAGAGACGGGTCATCCGATGGATCTGAAAGACACATGTTTTGTTTCTATAATTTTTAAAAATTTAATTTCTCTATCTAGAATTGATGAGTTAATATATTATATTTCTTTTGGTAATGGTAAACTCAGCATATTTTATGATTCAATAAAAGTTGGTTCTGAAATTTTGTATGATGGTTTGTACAGAATTAATTTGAATCTTGAGTTTGTGAATACATTATTGACCCTGCAATCAAGTATTGGAATGAAACGTAATTCCAATAATGAAATATCTTCTATATTGTGGCATAGACGTTTGGGCATATCTTCAAGGAAAGAATTGAAAGATTAGTGAAGGATAATATTTTAAAAATTTTAGACTTCACTAATTTTGATGTTTGCATAGATTGCATTAAAAGAAATTAAACTAAGCATATAAAGAAAAATGCCACAAGAAGTAAAGAACTTCTTGAAATTAAACTAAGAATATCTACGGACCACTCCATATTCCTTATTTTAGTGGAGAAATGTGTTTCACCACATTTATAGATGACCTGTCTAGATATGGCTATGTTTATCTAATATATGAAAAGTCTCAGGCCGTTGACATTCTTGAAGTGTATATAAATGAGGTCGAGAGACAATTAAATAGAAAAGTTAAAATTCTCAGATCTGACAATGGTGGTGAATTTTATGACAGATATGATGAATCTGGTCAGAATATTAGTCCTTTTCCTAGATTCCTAGAACAATGGGGTATTTGTGCTCAGTATGCATTACCAGGTGTGCCACAGCAGAACGGTGTTGCTGAAAGGCGAAATCGTACTCTTATGGACTAGAACAATGAGGTATTTGTGCTCAGTATGCATTACCAGGTGTGCCACAGCAGAACGGTGTTGCTGAAAGACGAAATCGTACTCTTATGAATATGGTTAGAAGCATGATAAGTTATTCCTCTGTACCTGAGTCAATGTGGGGTGATGCTCTTAGGACAGCTATGTATATCCTGAATATGGTTCCTAGTAAATCAGTTCCATCAACTCCATTTGAGTTATGGACTAGTAGGAAACCCAGTTTGAGACATTTACATATTTGGGGGTGTCCTCCAGATATAAGAATATTTAATCCACATGAAAATAAATTGGATATAAGAATATTTTTTGTATATTTTATTGGTTACCTAGAAAGATCCAAGGGATATAGATTTTATTGATATTAGAATTTGGTAGTACAAAATTCCTATAAAATGGTGAAATCAGTGGGAGTCAAAAGTCTCGAAGGATTAATTTTGATATTGAGGAGATTCAGGTTTTTTCTCCTATATTATCCCCTATTCGAGAAATTATTGTGCCTCAAATCAATGAGAGAATTGATGAGGGTGAACAACAAAATAACATTGATGAATTCTCATATAATGTTAATGTCACCGCTATTAGTCTTGTAGAACAATCATAATTGACAGATTTGAGAAGATCTCAAAGAAAAAGAAAACATGTCATTTCTGATGATTATGTGGTATATCTACAAGAATCAGATTTTGATATAGGAATGAAAAGATACCCCTTATCATTTTCACAAGCCATAAAAAGTAACGATTCTGAAAAATGGTATGATGCAATGAAAGATGAGTTAAAATCAATAGACCAGAATGGTGTTTGGGAACTCGTTGAATTACCCAATAATTGTAAAAAAGTCAGTTGTAAATGAGTCTTTAAGACTAAACGTGACTTGGTGGGCAATATCGAACGATATAAAGCCAGACTTGTGGCCAAAGGTTTTTCTCAGAAAGAGGGCATTAACTACCATGAGACATTCTCTCCAATTTCTCGAAAGGACTCATTGAGAATCATCATTGCATTAATAGTTCATTATGATCTTGATTTACATCAGATGGATGTGAAAATAATATTTCTGAATGGAGATCTAGATGAGGAAATTTATATGGAACAACTTGAAGGATTCATAAAAAAGGGAAAGGAAAGTTGGGCTTACAAACTTAAGAAATCCATTTATGGCCTTAAACAAGCTTCCAGACAATGGTATACAAAGTTTCATGATACCATTACTTCCTTCGGAGTTAAGAAAAATACTGTTGATCAATGTATATATATGAAGGTTAGTGGGAGTAGGTTTATTATATTGGTCTTATATGTAGATGATATATTGCTTGCTAGTAGTGATTTTGGTTTGTTGCATGAAACCAAGATATTTTCCAACAAGAACTTTAAGATGGTTGATTTTGAATGAGACATCCTATGTTATTAGCATTGAGATATTCAGGGACAGATCTCAAGGTTTGTTATGATTGTCTCAGAAAGGTTATATTAATCGTATCTTGGAAATATTTAATATGCAGCTTTGTAAAGCCAATGATACACATATTACTAGAGGTGAAAAATTCAGCCAAAACTAGTGCCCGAAGAATGACTTAGAAATGGATCAAATGAAGAATATTCCTTATGGGTGCGCAATTGGAAGTCTATTATATGCTCAAACCTGTTTAAGGTCAGATATCAGTTTTGCAGTGACAATGCTGGGTAGATACCAGAGTAACCCAGGAATGAAATATTGGAAAGCTGCAAAGAAAGTAGTGAGATATCTGCAAGGGACAAAAGATTATATGCTCACATATAGGAAGTCAGATCAGCTTGAAGTAACGAGATATTTAGATGCTGATTTTGCAAATTACCTCGATAGCAGAAAATTCATTTTAGGATTTATGTTCATTTTGGCTGGTGGGGCAATTTCTTGGAAAAGTGTAAAACAATCACTTATTGCATCATCTACGATGGAAGCTGAATTTGTGGCATGCTTTGAGGCCACAAATCAAGCTTTATGGCCGCGAAATTTTATCTCAGGACTTAGTGTGGTCGACTCAATTGCCAAGCCGCTGAAGATATTTTGTGATAATACTACAACAGTTTTCTTCTCTAAGAATGACAAATACTCTAGTGGTTTCAAGCACATTGAGATAAATACTTGGTGGTTAGAGAAAGAGTCCAGAAACAACAAGTGTCAATTAAAAATTTAAGCACCACTATGATGATTGCTGATCCATTTACTAAAGCTTTGTAGTGTAAAACATTTAAAGAACATGTTCTTAGAATAGGGCTTGTGAGCAAGCCATAAAGGATATGATGATGTATGTTTAAGTGGATGCTATTATTGATATTTTTTTGTGTAATTAAAGTTATTTATTTTTGTTATCATGTTTGTGTTTATGTTTATGCATATTATGGTTGAATGTAATAAACAAGATTATCTTGACAAGACAAGTTACAAGGGTCATTATAGACTATATAAGGAAAGACTAATAGTGTTGTAGTATATAGGAGGAAGTGTGGTATTGATGACATACAACCGCTATGACTCATATTGATAGTTGGACTGAATATAGTATTATTATGCTTATTGGACTTATTGATTTATTTTTTAAAATCGTGGCCATGTATAAAATGCTTTTCAAAATTTTCAGAATCCAATTATATAAAATTATTTTTAAATAAATTTTATTTTGTTTATTTTGATTTTAAATATCTTTTATATCCTATCAATTAATGGACCAAGTGGGAGAATGTAAGATTATGTGACCCTTTATTAATTGAATAAGATATATTATAGATTATTTAGATTTTGATAAAAAATATTAGTCAATATTAAATAAAATCTCTATTATATTGGGATATTTTAGGGGATATATTTCGTGGAATAAACTCTCCTAATAACTTACCCTATATCCTTTGCTCTCGTCTATAAATATATATGACCTACTATAAATTCACGGCACGGAAAAGTATAAATAGATCAAGAAATTATGATTATTCTCTTGATATTACGGTTATCCTCTTGATCTTTCAAAGATAAGAGGTCTAGTTCTACGCCGTGCGGTGGGTACGACGACGTCGGACACGGGTGTCATCGGTGATCTTCTGACTGTCATCCAGCGGCACGTTGAGATCCACCCTCACGAACATCCTCTTTACCTTGAGGTCGTCTTCCTAAATATCACCATCACTCCTCTTCGTCGCCATTTCTCCACCAAAATAACCACCGAGAAAGAAGACAAGGAAAGAGGATCTCACGATCCGATCTAACAGATGGAGAACGATGAGTCAAAAAGAACAAAGATGAGAAGAATCGGGATCGAATCAATCGACGAAGGCTTGTGGAGGGCTTTACAGACGGGGGAGTGGCGTCAATATAGTGGAGCTGTGCTAACGTGCGCTTTGTGGGTCGAGAATGTTCTCGTCCCTCATGGCCTCTTCGCCGGCAGACAAAGTGGACGGTCAAGATTTCTGATTCGAAGAGTATCGAACGACCCAGGACGCGCGGGTGGATTCGGTGCTCAGATTCTCACCATATATTAAACACACTCGTGACCTCAAAGAAACGAACACATTTTTTACCAGCTAGCACACTACCCGATTAAATTGGGTCCCACGTTAAACACAACACAAGCTCCAACCACGAAGTAGGGTATGTCTTCAGGTAATACAAAAGATTGATTTACGATGGGATGTCAGAGGCTGCCCGTGATTGATTCTAGAAGACATCTCCTGATTTCATAATATAGAAATTAGCATAAAAATACTGATAATAAAAATATTACCATTAATAATAATAAGCTTTGTGAAGGATTGATTACATGACATGGTAGAATTATTGAGCAAATCAATTCTCTCCTTTCTTCCTTTGTTCTGGGTTTGGAGTTATTGAGAGTTGACCAAACAGTCAACCAGGCATGACATGCCAAAATTCAACTTAGGGGAATAAGAAATGAAGTCTTAAGACATGGAACGACTTTTTTCACTAGGGGCATAAGAACTTCCCCTCAGTTTAATATAATATGTGGAAGATCAAACTTCAACCATTTCTGTGAAGACTAAACAGTCAATTCTCTTTCTTAATATGAAGGTACTCAATTCTCTCTCTTTGTTCTGGGTGTAGAGTTCGTAAGGTTGACCAAAAAGTCAACCACACATAACATACCAAAAACGCAACTTGGAGCAACAAGAGAATGAAGCCTTAAGACATGGAACAGACTGTTTTAGTAAGGGCATAAGAACTTCCTCTCAGCGGAATGGCAATAAAAGGAATCTGGGGAGATCGAACTACAACCATTTTTTAGGAGATCAACACCAGCACAGCTATGGTGGTTCTCTAATCAGAAAGCAACCAAAGTCGATAAAGGATTCCTAGCAAATGAGAAACGAAATGGCACCAGAAATCTACATCTCACAATACAGACATGTCAAGGACTTGAAAGTTTTGTACTGCTGTATTGTAATAATCTTCTTGTGCTGAACTTGCTACAAAGGTCTGATATGCTATCCATTTGGATGAAAGGACAACTTGGTGCCAAATTCGAATCTGAAGCAAAAAGAAAAAAAGAAAAAAAAAGAAAAAAAGCAAAAAAAAAGAGGGAAAACCTACTAAGGATCTGAAACCACTCAATCTTCTTGTGTTGTTCTTGAGGAATCAGTAAGCCAAGCAGGCGAGTGTTTCCAGTAATCTATCCCAGGATCAGCTCTGTAGGGTTTCAGCCTTCAGCTCGTTCATTGGCATGATTCCAAGTTTTGATCTGCAGTGTGGATATAGAATGATTCAAGGAACCAGACAAACCAAGGACCAGTTCTTTATCTCGTCGAACACAACAGATTCAGCCGTGAATTCTGCACTCTGAATGTCACATTTTGGAACTCTACATGAATTCATAATGCCATTTCAACCCTTCAAACTCATCAACCATTGCACTATATTCTTTCCAGTTGGCTCTTCTGCTAGTAAAGCCAGTATAAGATGTGCAGATACACTGCCATCAGGTAAGGAGAGATTCAGTTTATACACGTACTGAAAAAAATCTAGATGCATCAGGATACAATAATGCCAAACTATTTTTGGGTGTTCCAGCACTTTTTGAGAACTAATTTGACTGCTAGTATCATAAACTGATGTTCAAAGATCATAACAAGACATCAATTTCTGGAAGCATTTTCTGTAACTATATTAGGGAGATATCTATAGTCTCACATAAATATAAAGCCAGTTGTTTCTAGAAATAGAATCTGAACAGAGCACCATTTTTGTTATTGCAATAGCACTCAGTCTGATGATAACTAATCCTGAATTTGATTTTAATGTAATGTTTCAACTATGCAGTGAAATGTGAAGTTATTTGGTTCAGCTCAGACAGGTGCCACAACCTAAATATACTTTTTCCTGGAATCAACAATACAGTATCAGAATCAGAATCAGACTCGAGTACTCTCATCTAGATAGAGGTACATGTCCAAAGCTGATTACATATTTGCATTACTAAGTACATGTTATTAGTTTAAGCTTTCATTGAATTTCAAAAGCCTCGAGTAGATGATAACAACATGATCAAGATTGACAAACCACCAATCACTATATATCAGAAGGATTTTAAAGTAAAGCCATGATGCTGCATCTTCCTAAGAGCTGCAAATGCTTGAGAGTTAATTATCAGCCAAATGTTCCATTATCCATTAGATCCTTGCTTGTATGTCAGCTTTCTTAGATAGACAGTGTCAATAACTTTAATTGTAACATTATTGCTGAGCATGCTTAGTTGGTACAAATTTACAACCCTTTTAAATCTAGCCCAACTCACTTGCAAGAAAACCTACACATGCTTTTAGGAAAATGTATGTGTAAACAATACAAAGTCAAATTTATTTCAGATGTGTTAGTCTCTGTACATGAGGCCCAAAATAAGGAAGTCTTAAACCATCTATGCAACAAAATTGCCACATAAGATGAAATTTTGTTTGCAAAAGAAAGTAATAAACCATACATGGTACAGGACATTGCACTACTTTCCTGCAGTAGCAGATGTTGTCGAGATCAATCCTTAGAATGTTAAGGTATTCATCTGTCTAAGAAATTTTACATGTCAAATATGTATATCAAATGGCAGATGAGTTCTATAGCAATCCTAGGAATGTTCAGTCTGAATATTAATCACTTTATATAGCATGGTAATTAATGATGCATCTCAGAAAAGTAGAATAGTCACTTTGAGTTCTTGACTTCCTCAAACAGTGGCCATTTGACAGCTGCAACATATAGGATTGTTGATTCATCATTCTAGTCCGCACCACATCTATCATATATGCAAAGATCATACATAAGAATGATATGTTCAAGAAAATGTTACATAAGCATGGTTAATATAGAATTTTAAACCACGTCGTAAGGCCCATTCTGGCTATCTTTATTCCTTACGAGCTTCCATTATTGTATCACATAAAAATGATGATTCAGCCGAGAATTCTATAATAAGAGCAAGTCAACCTATAATTGTAGTCATTATAATCTTCAAATAAATATAATTGTGGACTTCCAGCAGACGTTTACTGTTGCTTAAAATCTAAAAATGATATTGAGTAGGGTGACAAAAGAAATCGCAGGAAAGTAGGACATGCATAGACACATCAACCAGTCCATGTATATTTTCATATGCTGTGTATCTTGTATAACATAGATCTTCTATATTGTCACATTGAAACTCATAAGAAGCATAAAAACTACTCACATAGCGGCAAATATTCACAAAATTACTTCAAAGTTCAAACACATATACATAACATCAACAAAATCCAAATGGCATATGTAGATGTTCTAAAGCCTTATGCATTTACTTTGGCTATATATATAGTAGTAACCCAAAATAATCATTAACGGTACAAGATTCATGATATATTTTGAGCAATATGAAACTTATTAGGTCTGAATTTACTTCTCAAGACTAGTAGTTCATGAACAGTCGTCATTCCCTTTACCAGAAAGAACTTGAATCACACTAACAGTGGCATCATTTCCTTTCTTCAGTCATCAAGACGAGCCTTAGTTCAGAAATAGTTGCAGTGATGGTACCATTAGTCCATTACCAGGCCTATTTCACTGTTTAGCAGACATCCCACTTACATGATCCCTGAGAGGAACAAAGAAGCGAGTATAAATGAACCACGGAAGCCCCACTGTCTGCTAATCGGTACAGAAAAGGATTGGCCAATCTCAGCAGAACCGGAAATGAAATGACAAGTTCATTGATGCATATCGTAAGGTCATCCAAGAAGGCAAAGGAAATTGCGGCATTGCAGTGCAATCCATCAGATTGCGAAGACAGTTAAGAGGAGTTCACCAGGTCCTGAGGAAGCATCAAACAGCTGGAGACAAAAGTTTCACCTTTAGAGGCTCAAACTCAACAGCACTGAAGACGACTACGATGAACGTGAAGTTTATTGAGGTGGAGAGGGAGAAGAGAATTAGAACAACTCAGCACAAAGAGAGAAGCTTTTGGCATTTGGAAGAGTTAAGAGGTTGCGGAGAGGATTTGGGAAGGCAAAAGGAGGCTGTTTTGGCGAAGGGGAATTTATAGTCTTGGCAAACCTGATGCATCAATCATGTCCGTCTGATGCACGGACGTTGTTGGAGTCTTTTAAGTGGACCAAAGCCGATCACTCGACACGGAAAAATCTCTCTTTGATCGCTCATGGCTACGCCGTCTGCGTTCCCCTCCCTCTCCCCGATGCTTCGTCGCTCCGTTGCCCTAACCAAGCCCTCACTCCCGATTCGGAAGCTCTCCACCTTCCGAAGAAACCCTACTCGGCTCCCGATCAAAGCCCTCAAAGAGTGGAGGGAGTACGAGGACGCCCTACGTGAGAAGGACCTCGCCCGCGCTCTCCGGTTCTTGAGGTCCATGGAGTTGGAGCCTCTTCCGGCGGAGCAGTCCTCGGTTTGTTCGGTTTCGTATGTGCCCGCTGATTACCCAAGGACGGCGAGGGACTGGGAGGTGCTAGACGCCTGCTTGAACGCCGATGACATGCGCCTCGTCGGCAGCGTCTATGCGTTCCTTCAGGACCGCGGGTTCCTGCCTAATTTTGGGAAATTTAAGAACATTGGTATTCTGAAATTTTCTTCAAAATTACTCTTTATATATATATATATATGTACATGTTCTTCCTTCATGAAGTTGTTTGACTTGAGTAATTGATGGTGTCACGGCTACCGTCGATTGGTGAGTCGACCCGATTAGTTCACTGCCGAAGGGATGGATGGTGTCTTTTCCGTGCTGATGTGGGGATGCTGACATGAGCCAGCGTGAGGGGTCTGTTGGAGAGAGGGTTTCGCTGGGATGATCTGGCCTGAGAACAAAAAGCCCCGGAGGAGGAGCAGGGGTCTTCCTTGCTGTTGAATCCTTTCCTAGCTGTTGGCTTGCCTTCAGGCAGCGATGTTGTCGGTGACCCTCTTCCAGCGTGAGCTGGGGGTATAATTGAGCGCTTGGCGGGGGCCGATGAGTCTCCGTTCTGGTTGAGAGAAGATCTTGATCACGATAAAATCAGAACTAACTGATTATGATAGAGGAATTCTCTCTCTCCTAACTTCCTCTAATGCGAGAGTGTTAAAGTAGGCGGCTTGCTGTCAGTTGTTAATACAAAAGTATGGCGTTAAATGTCAGTCAGGAGGTGAAGAGGTGTGCTGTCGTTAATGATCGCTAATTCTCATGCTTTTATTGTCTTTTAGTCCACGTGATGGAGAGAGCTGGAGGGTGTCAATATTATCCCTATCAGTAATTATAATGAGTTTTTGCTGCTTCAATTGAACCTTTGCTTGTTTTTCCAGCTTTTCCTAGTAAGCACTTGAAAGGATCATTCATAGTGAAGGCTGGTGATCTACATTAAAGGGCAACTTGGTGTTTGATCATATAATGATTAGGGGTTAGAAATCGGCTTGAGTATGAGTAAAGAAGAAACAGAAGGGGCCATTATTATCCAAAGAAATCAATCAAAATTGCTGCTACCATAGTGTGATATGAAGTCATACTCTCTTATTGGAAGAAACAGAGGAAGAATATAGTTTGGTTATTGAGAGTTGTGCATTTCTGTGTTAGGTAATATAAAAAACTCCGTTTTGTAGATAGTTGAGCCTTCAAGTCCGGTGTTGCTCTTTCACACTTTAATTTTGAATAATATGCATTTCATGATATGGTAGCCACTGAATGCCCATCTCTGAGTTTTTGTAATCCAGTCATTTGTGCACTTGCCTACTTATTTCCTTTCATGTCATGATGTTGGTGCTACCTGGATCATACATTCGTGCACTTGCCTACTTATTACCTGGATCATACATTTATCCACCCACATCCTCTCAAAGGTGTTTCTTCATTCTTTCACATGATTCCTTTTATTCTAGGGCATGGTTCAAGCTAAGCAGTTATTTCAATAGATTCTGTATCCTGATGACGGGAATTTATGTGAAAACATGGGAGAAGCACATGGGAAAAAAGGCATTAATATGCCCATTTTGTAACAGACATTAGAATTAATTCAAATTCGGTTTTTTATATCATCTGGGTGAAGTTGCTTTTAGTTCTTTCTGTATCGGGTCTAAACTGACTCAGGCCTTACAAGCAATTGTGCCAGGAAGGTATTTAGATGGATGAGCTTGCAGTAGGTCCATTACGAGCCCTAAACTAGCTTAAATTATGAGCTGCAGACAACCAAGTTTATATTATTAGTTTAAGACATATAATTATTTTTGCAATTTGGGACTAGTGGGATATCACATCAATCTTTGTGTTCCTATTATGTTTTATTTTACCATTTTGGTTGGTGTTCTATCTTTCGTTTGCTCTATGAACTTTTTACTGGTGATCATGATATATACATTGGATAAGAAATAATTTCTTACTCTTAGTATCAATTGTACCACTTATTTTATTCCTAGTACTCATCATACTTTTTTGTCTCCTGTGTTTGGGTTCAATTTTTTAAATAGTTGTTCCTCTCTTTTGGTTATAACAAAAATTGGAACTCCATCTAGGAATTGCTAGACAAACTCTTAAGTTGTTAATGCTCTATTATTGGCCAGATGTTGAAGAAAAGAAGAAACCTGTCAATGAGATCATTTTACTGGAAACAAGATGTGTGTGATGGGTCCTCAGGAATCTAAAAACTAAAAGGGCAAAAACCTGGTAATGTTGTGCATGCAAGTTATAATGATTTTTTTGATGTGCTCTCAAAATAAATCTTTAATTTAATATTGTGAACATGTAGGAAAGATACAGAGGTAGAAAAACACATGGTGTCGTGTTACTGGGCTTTCTGGAAGATATGGAAGATAGACTCACTGAACAGAGAACTTATTCTGGTTCCATGTTGCTTTCCTGATTGAATGACAAATGAGTTTTGGGCACAGGGTCTTTTTGGCTGAGGCAGGCCTGTATGACCCTTGGCCAACAAATTCTGTGCCAGTTACACCCTTGATTGGAGTTTAGGGCAAAGTATAATTTCATGCTCTTCTATAATGTCGAGAGCGCTTGAAATATCACTTCATATAACTGAAGAAAATGACTGTTTGATGACTTTTAGGCTGTATTTAATGGTACTATTGAGTATTGACTAAACCCTTGGAGTTTAAGGTATGTTTGTTGCCTGAAGTAGCTGTTCTGTTCAAAAATCAAGGTTGTGAATTTATTTAAATTTATCTAATATTTGCCTGAAACCAGAGTGAATATATTCATCCAACGATGGAAAAGGCATGTGCCACTTATAAACTGCCAGTCCTGCGCAATATATGGAAATGGCAGTTGTCCTAGAAGTCAATTGTCACCTTGTGAGACACTCCATGGTCATTCTTATTTGCTTTAGTTTCTTGAGAGAGGCATCATCTTGTCCTGAGGATTCTCTTTCCCTGAATACTCATTGCTAAAGCCTTTTATTTTTAACTATTTAACTTATAAAGAATCTTCTTACTTATCCATCTGTTGTATGCAGTTTTAGAGGGACCAAGAGAGGTGACGCCAACAGTTCTAAAGGAATCAACTGGTTTGGAAGGTTAAACATTTCTTTAGGCTATTTTGTTATTTGACACTTTTGTGTTTTCAGTACTTTACTCTTGTAAGCTTGATATTTTACTGGAGAACATCCCTTGCAGTGACTTTTTTAGTAAGTTTTCTATAGAATTTCTGCCACTGCTTGTTCAAATTCAGGGGCTCTAAAAAGCTTATTTGGTGTTATTCAGCTTCTAAGCTTGCACCAAAGAAATGGGGCATTTCTGGAAGCTCCAGGCTTTTGTTGATTGGATTCCTTGGAGGTGTATCTTTTCTGCTTTCTCAAGGAGTAGACATACGACCTAACTTAGCTACAATACTGGCTTTAGGGATGTTTGATGCAATTTTTCTAGGTGGCACTTGTCTTGCTCAGATCCAGTGTTTTTGGCCACCATATAAACGTCGAGTACTTGTTCATGAAGCAGGACATCTACTTACTGGTGACTCTTATACTATCTTTATATTTGAATTTCTTAATTATTTTAAGAGCTGAATTAGAATTATCAGTTTCTTTTTTTTCTCTAATTTAAATCCAATAACTTGATGTCTGTAACTTACAGCATACCTAATGGGTTGCCCCATTCGAGGGGTGATTTTGGACCCAATTGTTGCCATGCAAATGGGTATCCACGGACAGGTACTTAAAATTCTTTGCATGCTAATAATGTTTCTTATTTGAACAATTTTTCCTTTTACTCCTGTCACACAATGCTGAGATACTTGTGCATCATTGTTTGTGAAATACTTTTCCACTTTCTCACTCTTGATATTGTTTCTTTTACAAATTCATTTTAGCTTCTTCAATTCGTGAACTGTAGTCCAAATACAGTGGCTTGCTGGTAATCATTTATTAACAGCAAATGTTTAAAGAGTCAACAAGCTAAACAATTATACTTGGATCAAGTATTTAATGAAGTGAAGCCATAGGTAGATAAATGGTGTGTTTGATAGTTTCGATTGCTAAGTGATGGTCTCAAGCATACTCTAGACCTTGTACCTGATCCCTGTAATTCTTGCCTTACCATTTGAAGACATGGTAGGATATAGTTTTATTTAGGTTTGGTGGTTATATTTCCTGTTATATATAATCATTTCAGTTGCTACTTTTTCTTTTGGAAATTAAAATTCTGAATTCAAGAGATGAAACTCCCTTGGTAATTATTGTTGTGTTTTGTCTTCTTAAATTCTGTTCTGTTGGTCATATATACACTTGGGTATATTACTCCTAAAAATTCAAAAACAAACTCAAAAAATGATCCATGAGATTTATATGCCCTCTTCCCTGGCAAATAACCTGTTTCCCTCATCGCTTTTTCTTCTCTATTACCATAAATTTGTTTTTATTTCCATTCTCGGAAACAAAACAGTTGAGCAGTAGTTTCCTTATTACGAAATACATGAAAATGGACATGATGCAATCCAAACCTTGCATTATCATTCTAGATTGTTCAGCAACGTCTGAATTAAAACAGCTGAAACAAGTTGCTCGCAAAGTTACATTGCTCGTGTTAGTCTTTCAAGTTAGTCTTCACAAATTAGTATGTTTACCGAGGCAAAATATGTTTCCTTTATGTGATTCTATCAGAGTGAGGCTTGTCAAGGGACATAACTTAAGGTGCATTAATGACTATGACAGCTGATGAGGCAATACTTAATTGAGCCCAGGAGTGTAAACTGATAGATAATGTTGCTCACAGAAATAATATAAGTATCAAGCGCCCAATTTAAGGAAATACTGAGCATTAGATATATTTCATATGGTGATGGTTCTTTGTGATGATTGTGTTGAGATAAATCTCGAAGCACTGGTCTTTATAAGGATTAACCTGGTTGGCCTAAAATTGTGTTGCAGAACAATTTAACCATGACTGAACTCTCATTTGACCAGGTAAACAAAAAGCAATTTCATTTTTGTCCCTTCCTCTCCACAGACAAACACCTGCCTTTTTTCTTTTTACATTATCTTCTCTACCCCATCTCCGTCACTTTCCAGTTATGTTCTTGAGACATCTTCAGGGGCAATCTTTAACAGAGGACAAGTTGCAAATCACCAGATTCCTTTTTCTTTTTCTTTTTATCTTTTCAGATCTATTTATGACTCAGATGCTTTAAATTGTTTGTATCAGATACTTTTGAGATACATAAGGAATGCCGCATAAATACTTCTTGTGGAGACATTTATTTTTTTAGAAGTTAAATCTTTTCATTATGGATGTGAAAAATTAGTTAATTTTGGATCTCTTTCTTGTGGATGAGATGAATATATATTTTATTTGTTGTTTTTGTATAGTTTGTATTGATTACTGGGTTATTAAGTGCAAATAAAATTGATTTCATTTTAATTTATTTATCATAGGTTCTTGTAATATCCTCTAGATTTTTCATGGTACTGTCTTGCCAAAGGTAGTTTTTATATAATGAACTTGCTGCATGTTTACTTTTCATGATTTTTAATTGTGTATTTGTGTATATATATATATATGTATGTATGTATGTATGTATATATATATATGTATATATGTATATATATATATATATATATGTATATATATTTATATTTATTTATTTATTTATATATATATATATCGTGTGTATATCTGTGCTTTATAGACTTAAAATAGGAAGCCAGTAAATTTAGATAATTATGAAACTTGGTGTTTGAAAGATTAATCATCTAAAAAATCCTTCTTTTAACTAGAACATAGGTTTCATTTTAGTGGGTTCCATTCTCTTTTAACAGCTTCACTACATTGTCATTGTTCCCAAACAGTTATCTGGTTAAAGCCCATATCATGATGGCATGACCTATCTCTGCGACTGTTGCCTGGACTATGAAGCAACTTCATTTCTTACTGTTAGATTAATCATTGTTTTTTACAGAATAATTGGCAATTATGCATGCATGCGGCAGAGAAATGAAAGTTTTTTCTGTTAAAACCATTGCTATCTGATTATTGATCTCATTACATCCCAGTCTTATCTGGATTTTGTTTCTGAACCTTTGTCTCTTCAAATTAGCAAATTATTTACACCTTTTAAAAATGGTTTGTACTTTTTGTTATTGTCTTTCTTCTATACTAATTTTTTCCTTCAAATGAATTTTATGATAAATTAGGCAGGGACTCAGTTTTGGGATGAAAAGCTGGATAACGAGCTTGCAGAAGGTCATCTTAGTAGCACTGCATTTGACAGGTATTCTTTGGTAATTACCATTGTTGGAATTTAACCAAACGAAGATTCAATGTTTGATTGGCGTATAAATCGTTTCTTAGAATAGTCTGTATGCATGTGAAATTCAATGTGTAGGTACTGCATGGTACTTTTTGCTGGAATCGCAGCTGAAGCTCTTGTTTATGGGGATGCAGAAGGTGGAGAAAATGATGAGAACTTGTTCAGAAGTTTGTGTGTTCTCCTACGACCTCCGCTGACCGTCATGCAGGTGGTACATTAGGCACTAGCATTTTGTTGCACTTCATTAAAGTATAATTTCCTATTACATAATAACTCTAGCCTTGCAGATGTCAAACCAAGCACGGCGGTCTGTTATGCAATCATACAACCTTCTGAAGTGGCACAAGAATGCACATAAAGCTGCAGTCAAAGCTCTAGAAAGTGGCCATAGCCTTGGTGTTGTCATCAGGAGGATTGAAGAAGCCATGTCTTCTGGTAATTGACGGCGGTAAATTTCACTACATAGGTGATCTTCATAAGCAGCCACTTGCAGTAGAACTGTTGGATTTAGCTTCAAGTGATGATCTCTCTTGTTGATTTTGGTGGAAGCACATCATGCTAATCAACAAAGTTCCACAGAGCTGCTGTACTTCATCTGGCCTCTGTATCTCATACAGTTGGCTGTCATCGAATGATATGACAATTGATGCCGATAAGATTGTTGATAAGCTAAACATGAGTTTTACCGGCGACAGTCCACCCAACTTTGATGATACTCCAGAACTCCATCACAGATCAGGTAATCAGTTCCTCATGGAAGACAGTCTCAGTGGCAGAGATTGTAACTTGTTACAAACTCAAGTAACTCATGTCGATTTGGTGACCCTGCATAAAGAAAATAGTGCAAAATTGTCTGTATTCTTTACTTGATATGCCATTAAAGAAAGTCCTGATGACTTATTCTTTCGTGTAATAATCTGCAGAGAAATGTATCTGGTACTGTCAGAAGACTTCACGTTTGCATACTGTGATGCCACTCACCATTGTTGTTCCTTCTTTTCTCTCTTGTTTCCATCTCTGTAATTTGCTGTAGGAACCTTTTTCTTCCCCTTGAAAGATGAAATGGTTGATGCATGTGAAGTTCTTGCATGTGAAGTTCTTGCTTGTTTGATTAGTGCTTCTTGAAACAGAATGGACATTGTAGTTAAATATGATTTCTCTATTACCTATATATATTTTTGTATGTATATATTATTGCTGCTGAAGGATGAGTTTTAGCTCCCTCAGCATCATAGTCAGATCGCCTCTTTATGACTCTAATTATCAGCATTCAATTTACAAAAACATTTTTCTATGCATCCGTTCAATATTTTTATCTTGATGATTAATACTTATGCTTACCAGTGAGTTTGAAAAGAATTAAAGAACTAAATATGAATATTATATATATATATATGTGTGTTAAATGGATAATGAATATTAATGTCACTTTGGGCCAAATTTTTTATGTTTCAGGTACACCTTTTACAACTGTTAACCTGACTAAATAAGTGCCAAGTATTTAGTTTGGATTAGCTTCTACTAAAATGTCAGGAAAGGATGGAAGCATGAAGAAATGTTCTGAAAGATTAAACTAAAAAGAGAGCAAAAAATCATTTTTTTAAAAAAATTAAATTCAATCTTGCTCCATGGAAACAAATGGAGTGATGCCATTTTTCTTAAACGGATACTAGCTGTGCTAACATACAAGTTAGGTGAGATCAACTTTTAGGGGATGGCACAAATGTAATGCCGATGGCTGTTTACATCAAACAAGCGGAAGGGAGAATTGAAGCTTTGGCAAAGATCCAATCAAGGAGAAAAATACAGAGAAAAATTCCCCTTGGCACATTTTATCAATAGTTAGAGACATGCATCTTCTTTTACAATGCTTTGATGAGTACAAAATTACTCATATTTTTAGGCCCCAAAAATTACTCTTTTTTTGTGATCCTCTAATGAACATGATTATTTTTGTAACAATCTAGAGGGAGGACTAGCCCCCAAAAAATACTTTTATTTGGTTATCCTCTAACGAACAGGACAGGTTTTGTAACCATTTAATTAGGCAATAGATCAACCTCTCTCTTTGGGATAAAAGGCCAAAAAAAAAAGGAGCAATGACGAAACCACTGTTTGATCCCACCAAGAATGTTGTACTCATAAACAATAATTTCTTCTCAGTGGTGGCTTAATGGACATATCCATAACAGTACTCGTCTCCCAGTCGGCTCCCTCCACAACAGAGCTATGCCCTTTTCTCACTGCGTTGTGGCCCTCCCCATCATTACTCCTTTAGAACTTTTAGATCTCCTCCTTCCTCTCCTCTCCCCTACGCTCCTCTCTCTCACTGTCCTTCCATCGCTCTTGCTCTACTAAAAGCTCTTTGTCCAATTGGCAAGTGGCCAACTTTCCCAAAAGCCTTCAAGGGCATCTCAAGTGGAGGGCCTTGGCTTCCAGTATATCCTCCATTGCCATTTGAGCCTTAGGTTGGTCTCCACCTCGTAACTCTGGAGAAATCGTCCAAAGATCGCTTCTTGCTGCCGGCTCCATGGTTTAGGAGCCGAAAGATGTGTTTTTAGATGGTAGACACACTCTTTGATCCTATCAGACTCTTAGGTTCGTTCGATGTAGGGGGAGCAGTGGGTTTTTTGACGTTGTGAGTCCATCTAAAGATGATAGCCTTCTTATTTTCCGAACTGGGCTTTCTTTGGTTTCTTATTTGGCAATAACATTTTGCTCGACGTTCTACCCTATGGTAAAAGATGCTGGCCTTGTGCCTGTTGCCCTTTATGTTTACTTGCTTTGGACTCGTTCTGAACCTTATGCAATCTCACTAGGTTGTCTGAGTAACTTGAGCTAGCTCTCATATATTTTTGTTGATCATAGTTGAGCAGACGAGGTGGTCTTTTGAAAAATCTTGTGCTTACCCTATTGTTTGTCTTTCCGAATCTTTGTTCACTTTTACTTCAGTGCTTTTCCATGTTCTGCAGATATAGAAAACCCAGCCCTTCCTATATTATGATTACTTTTACCTGTTTTGCATGCTTTATGGTGTATCATTCTTCCAAGCAATTGCTTATTTCTCACCATCTTTGTTGCTTGGAGTTCATTTAATGAGAAAAGGAAGTAACAAGGAAAAAATTCACCTTTACTGATGCTGTAAACAGACTATATTCGTCTGGTAGGACTCTTGTTCAAGCATCAATTTTCTTCAATGGATCTCGATCTTCCATCTTTTTCTTTTTTTCTTAACGTGCCTTGTATTTATATTTATCAACTTGATTGGCATAGAAAAAGAGAACTTCCCATATTTTCTCTTTGTCTATTGCTGTTTTTGTAGAGCACCTATACCTCTTGTTTCTGTTTCATGCCGGAGAAAATTGAAAATTCTAGTATTTCTTCTAAAATATTATACGGGTGCTAAAATTTTTATGTTCTTTTACAAAAGTCATTAAGATTCTATATGCAGTAAGTTGTTCTCTTTTCACAAGACATGGTTCTTTTCATCCTACATGTTAGTAAGTGTTAAAAGAACAAGCTTTTTTACCTATTTTATTGTAGTATTCATT
The DNA here is from genome assembly GCA_021527575.1 of Ensete glaucum. Taxonomy (NCBI): domain Eukaryota; kingdom Viridiplantae; phylum Streptophyta; class Magnoliopsida; order Zingiberales; family Musaceae; genus Ensete; species Ensete glaucum. The sequence goes on from CM038551.1 coordinate 50,289,648, forward strand.
CTTCATGTAATTGGTATTTTTGGGACTTCTCCAATGTCCGTTCTTAGACTAATATGGTTTCTGATAGTTGAATATTCAATTTAAAAAAACTATGTATATGGTGTCTAGTGTTGCAGATTTTTATTTTCCAGACATTTGATCTTGATCATGCAATTTAGAGATCAGTTTGAGCTGGGCCTAGCAAGTAAACTTTGTTAGGAAGAAATTTTGCCTAATGAGGCACTCAGACACCCAATGCCATCACTCAGGGTCAACACAATCGGATGAATCAGCCTTGGACATGGAGAGAAATTTTTGCAATCATATCCATTCCTATAGTACATCTCCTATCCAGCCTATTGCATCAGGTGGTCAACATTCTGAATGTGCTGCTGCATACTTTTCTTGGCCAACCTCTACACTGTTACATGGTGCTGCTGAAGGTCGAGCTAATTATTTTGGGAACCTTCAGAAAGGAGTACTACCAGCACATCTTGGCCAGCTTCCAACCGGGCAACAGGCCACAACACTGCTTGACCTCATGACTATAAGAGCATTTCACAGCAAAATTTTGCGTCGTTACAGTCTAGGTACAGCTATCGGCTTTCGCATCAGAAAAGGGACATTGACAAATATCCCAGCAATTCTTGTATTTGTTGCTCGGAAAGTTCATAGAAAATGGCTCAGCAACAGTCAGTGTCTACCATCTGCTCTTGAGGTAAACAATAGTCTTTTCTGGTACTTTGTTGTTCTATGATGTGGGAGTTGTTTGTCATTTCAGCTGTGCTACTGTATGTATTACTATTTGTTTGACTTATTGGTTTCTTTATGTGCTTATGGAGTTTCACTACAACCTGTTACATTTGAGTGACCTATTCTTACTAATGCAGTTTACTTTTATGGTGAACAGGGACCAGGGGGTGTGTGGTGTGATGTGGATGTGGTAGAATTCTCTTACTATGGTGCACCAGCACCGACTCCTAAGGAGCAACTTTATAATGAGCTCGTGGATGGCCTACGTGGAAGTGATCAATGTATAGGTTCAGGTTCTCAGGTACAGTTATCCTATATGTTCTAAATTAAAGGTCTTGACTGATGTAATTGATTTATGTGAACATAGAAATGCACCCTGTTTTCCATTTAGTGCATAATGTCTATGATTTTGTAGACTTCAGGTAAATAATGTTGATACTGTCTTGTCTATGAATTTTGTTTTTTATGTTGATACTGTTTTGTGAATGATCAGCTAAATATCATTGCATCATATGCATCAAAACTTTTTCCATCTATAAGTGAGATATTAGTTCTATACTGCTCTTATGCATGCATTTCCTTGGTCTTATTTTGTTCTAGTAACCTGCCATCTGAATTTTCAGCATTTGGCTGGGAGTTAGGTGAAATAATTGCAAGTCTTTTCCAAGTGTTGCTGTAAATTATTATCTCAGAGGATAATTTGACTGCTTTTGTTGAATTTAAGAAGTTGTTTGAATGCCTTAGGTATTTAACATTAGTGGACCAATTTGTCTATTCTTGTTGATGAATCATGTATGACAAATTCTATTATCATCTCGGTTGGATACATCTGCATATTCACAAGTATGCCTAGATTTTGTGAAATAAGATTAGCTAGTTAGTAATTGCTACCATGTCTATCTCAAATGTTAGCCAGAGAAGGCGGCTAGACTCTTTAGTTACCAGTGTCCAACTATCTGGTGGCTAACCTCCTTCTACACTTGGTCTAGATTGAGATCGGTGACTGTTTAAAACCATGTAAATAATAGTTACATGTTTGTTTATGCTCAATCTTAATAGTTTACCATGATTGAGGAATTGAACCTGACTTACGATCTTGTAAAGCAAGATTCCGAGTCTTGTGTACTGCTGCCATGCTAAGTTGGGTAGTTATATTCATTGGCATTGCATAGGAATGTGTTGAGACACCCATATATATATATATATATATATATATATGGATGCCGGAATATTAGCCATTGTGGTCCAATCAATTCTGGAAGGTTGGAGCTCTAGACTTATAAGGTGTCATTTTATAGAGGGAGATTGGGTGCCAGTTAGGAAACCCATGGGATTGGGTTCTAAATACCAGCTATCAAGCCCCATGTCAAGGAGCTTTCAAGTTCATCAAACTGCTTGAGCCTTGAAGAGACAACTGTCTTTAGCACTTAAGCCAATACTGAACTGGTCTGGCACACATAAAAAAGATATTCTTTTAGTGTTCTTACAATGTTGCATCAGTATACCCTGGTTCAATACCAAATCCAGTTGTGAATAACATACCAAGATGGAATGTAATCCCTTCTATCAAGGTTTTGACACGACTGTCAAGTATTCTTTACGCTTAGCTAAGTTATGTCTTTAAATGTCTCTTGGTTAACATGTCTTATTTCCCCTAGATCTAGAGATTGCTAACATAAAGGAGCATTAATTATTGCACAATTGCATACTCACTCTATTGCAACAGTTTGCTCAACTCTCGGTATGAGTTTTTGTACCATTTCCAGGGTGTACTTACATTATTAGCAAAATAATTGGCTCATATTGCTAGGCATGAGGCTGGCACCTTGCCAAACCTATGGGTGTTCCACCATGAACAACTATAGGATTGATAAAACAAATTGCGATCCTCAATGGTGTGTGTGTGTACACACACACACGCAAGGATTGTAATTTCAGTCCGTACTAGTATATCGAGTCTTACTCGGTACAATATGTACTGAGGCATACCGACAATATGCCCAAAATCATAAAGAAAACCTTTAAAAATATCTAAAAAATAGAAAAAAAGTTAGATTTAGGTTTTTAAGTTAGAAATAAATATAAATTTATATAATTTTATAATATAAATTGACCTAATATCACTCAAATTTCAATTAAGTCATCATTAAAATCACTAATCACAGCATTAAAAAACTTAATTAAAACCTAATTAAACCTATTATACCATCACAAACATATAATCAAATCCTTAATATGCATAAAATATAAAGATTTAACCTATTAAGTTCTTAATTTTTTCGAAAAAATTAATGTTACACACATTAATTACAACATTAAAGACCTTAATTATTTCCTAATTAATACTATTCTATCATCAAAAGTATATCAAACAACATATTAGATGTTAAGTCATGCACCACATAGAATAGACTTAATTATCTCATAAATCAATAAACATATACAAAGAGAATATATATTTCTTTATCAGTGTGTTTTTCATCTTAGTCCTTCCAAATTAGCCTCCTAAATTTGATCCAATCCACAAATCATAGCTTTGTTGAGTTTAGGAGAGAGAAAATATAGGAATAAGAGAGAGACGTGAGTGAAAAAGAGTTTTGAGAGCGTTTAAGAGATTGAGAGAGTGAAATAAGTTGAAAGAGAGAGGAGGAAAGGGTTTAAAAACCCTTTTGAAAGCTTCAAATGATTAAATTAGCCATTTGAAATAGGGCAATCTCTGCCCTTGATCGGTAACAGTCGAAATTCGACTATTATTGACCGGTATAAGTCGGTAACGATCGGACTTTGACCGTTACCGCCTAGTACAAACCCTATATTGCCCAATACAAGGTCAAGTGATCGGTACCGCCTAGTAGAGGGTGGTCCATGTACTAGTGTTTTATCGAATCGATACATACCACCCATATCGGGCAGTATGCTTCAGTACAACAAACCCTATATATATATATATATATATATGAGGTCTTTGTGCTGTGGTCATCATTATGTAGAAATGACAATATGCTCCTTGTTTCCAGCATATTGACATTTTTTTAATTGCCTCTGATCCATATGCACACACACGCACACACACACATATATATATATATATTTATATATATATATGTATATATATGTATATATATATATATATATATGTGTGTGTGTGTGTGTGTGTATGTATATATACACACATATATATATGTATATATGTTTATATGTATATATATCTGTATATATATATCTATGTATATATAGATATATATGTATATGTATATATATATATATATATACACATATATATATATATACATATATATATATACACATATATATATATATACATATATATATATACATATACATATATATATACATATACATATACTTACACACACACACACACACACACACACACACACACATATATATATGTGTGTGTGTGTGTGTAAGTATATGTATATGTATATATATATGGTCTCTGTGTTGTGATCATCATTATGTAGAATATGTGTAAATGACAATATGCTCCTTGTTTCCAGCATATTGACATTTTTTAATTGCCTCTGATCCATATGTATGGATATACTTCTTTTCGTGCTGTATTATGATGCCAGTATCAGATTTATGATTTTTGCTCTTATATGCAGGTTGCAAGCCAAGAAACATATGGAACTTTAGGTGCTATTGTGAAAAGTCGAACAGGTAACAAACAAGTTGGTTTTCTCACAAATCGCCATGTTGCAGTTGATTTAGATTACCCTAACCAGAAGATGTTTCATCCTTTACCACCTAATCTTGGACCTGGGGTCTATTTGGGCGCTGTTGAAAGGGCAACATCTTTCATCACAGATGACGTTTGGTATGGGATCTATGCTGGAACAAACCCAGGTAATATAGTTCAAAACTATTTTTATTTGTAATTGCATGGAGTTAAACATCTCTAATTGTCAGATCCTTGAATATCCGTTTCTGTATCTATTGCATATCTTTCTAAAACCAGAAAATTACGAGTGGTTGTTAAATGCCTTTGCTAGAATCTCATTTATGCATATAGGATAAGCTAACAAAATCCTGCAAAAATGTTTATTAGATTATGTAATGATGAACAATCTATAATATTCATGAGTAACATGAGACCCGGTCAGCATGGATCGGTTGAGGATATATTACAACTAATCACTTTGTTACCTTTTATTGAGGATATATTACAACTGATCACTTTGTTCCTTTTATTGAGGATATATTACAACTAATCACTTTGTTACATGATTGATCATCTCTCTTGGTTCGTATACTTACTAGTCGAATGATGTTCTGATTCCCAACATACCTCTTACCTTGTGAAACACCTGCAGAAACTTTTGTGCGAGCAGATGGGGCTTTTATTCCCTTTGCTGATGACTTTGATGTGACCTGCATCACCACTACAGTGAAGGGATTGGGTGAGATTGGAAATGTTAAGGTTACAGATCTACAATCTCCAATCAACAGCTTAATTGGGAGACAAGTGGTGAAGGTTGGGAGAAGCTCTGGTTTGACAACTGGCATTGTAGTGGCCTATGCTCTAGAGTATAATGATGAAAAAGGAATATGCTTCTTAACAGATTTCCTTGTTGTGGGTGAGAACCAACAAACATTTGATCTGGAAGGTGACAGTGGGAGTCTCATAATTCTGTCAGGACAAGATGGGGAGAAGCCACAGCCTATAGGGATCATTTGGGGTGGAACAGCCAACCGTGGAAGATTGAAGCTTAAAAGTGGTCAAGGTCCTGAGAACTGGACTAGTGGAGTTGACCTAGGTCGTCTTCTTGATCTTTTGGAACTTGATCTTATAACAACAAGTGAAGGACTTCAAGGTTTGCCCTTCTGGCTTAATTATGAGCTGTTAGATATTGTGTCATATTGCAACATCATCTCTCTTATTTCTGTGCTTTGAAACATTTGTTTTGATTTTTCCTTCATCTTGATTAAAGATGCACTACGGGAACAAAGATTTGCTTTAGCAGCAGCAATCAATTCCACAGTTGACGATTCATCTCCTACAGCATGCACCTTTCCAAATGAAAAGATGGATGAGATATACGAACCTCTAGGCATTAACCCTCAACATTTTCCTCCTGAAGGGGCTTCTGGTTCAGAGATCAGACCCTCTTTTACAGGTGTTGAATTTCAGGTGGATACCATTGAGGTGGTAAAGAATGTTGAAGAGCATCAGTTCATCCCAAACTTCATCAGCATGTCCCCAGTGCGTCGAACTCAAGAAGGCAGCCCAGAAAGGAAGAACTTATCTACACTTGGGAACTCATCCGATGAAGATCTTTGTGTTTCTCTATATTTAGGGGACCGAGAACATAAAAGACAGCGTTCTGATCCTAAATCAAACACTGAGTTACCACGATGAAGTAGATCTGATTTTGTGTGGTTGATTTTGTAGCTGCTAACAACTTCCTGGTAGTAGTTCCATATGATATGCAGTTGCAGCAAATGCATCCAGAGGAAGCTTTTTAGGCTTTGAACATGAACTGAATTTTCAAAGAACCAGTCTTTGCTTTGCAGAAGAGAAGCCAGAGTCAGCAGTCGTTCAAACTGTCTTTACTCATGACTATAGTTCGGACATGTTATGGATCGGCAGTGTGCAAGGTCAGTCATCAAACTACTCAGTGGCCTTGCAATTTAGTATGTTCAAATGAATTACAGATGTCTTGACCCTGAAATATATATGAGACAATGTCAATGGATATCTTTAAGTCTACCTTCTTATCTTAAGTTTCTTTTAATATATTTATGTATAGGAAAACTCAGTGGGAGTAGCACTTTCCTTTCTCTTCTCTTCATGTCTGTCAATGATGCAATTGTTAGATGCTTCTGATTTTTCTTCTTAAGTAAGAGGTATGGTTTAGATGGTTGTTAAATATCTGGAAATATGGTTCATTTAAATGGGTTCATTTTCCAATGGCTCATTTAACGAAGTACTGGCTTTTCTAGCTGCTTAAGAACTCAAACCGACTGAAGTGGTTCTTAATCAATGTGAGAACTTGAATATTCTATAGTGTACGTGAACTGCTTAGATGTTTTTAGTACATTTTGCATAAACAAATTTACACTCAAGATCGTGAGATACAAGTTTAATAAGTGCTGCTAAAAAATTTCATATTACTTGTGTTTCTAATATTTATGGTGTTGGGAAACCATGAGAGCATCACAGGCGTAGCAGAAAAACAAAACAAAAGGTTTCCCACGTCTATCACGTCATCGTGCAATGATTGGTGTATGAAAAATCGCAAAATCAAAAACTGCGAATCGTGTGAGATTTATTACCTAGGGAGATTGTATATCCCTGAAACTTTCAGATCCTATGGAAAAAGATTAAGGAGGTCAGATGTCCTCTTTAGCGGTATCCACACGGTGGATCGATGCAACGATGCTCCTCAAATCACAACAAAAGGCCCGCAACTCTTGTGCACCTTCTTCGTAGCTTTTGCTCATCACCTTACAGCGAACGTGGAAGAAGATCTCCTATCTTTTTCACTGTCCTCTCACAGTAGGGAGAAGGGTGGTCGATTAAGAAGAGATGGGAGGGAGGAGAATAGGAGGGGGTGGCCGAAGATGCTGTTGGTCGTCCCTGCCTCCTATTTTTAGAGAGTCATCTAAAACACTAATGGATCCTACCTTAGTGGGTATTAGATCTTTATTTAATTACTTACACCTCTTGGATTACTGGATTCCTATCCAATAATCTCAATTTGCCTCCAATTGGGCCTCATGCAAGGAGTCCATTAATGCTAGGTCTCATCTAATGACAACAGGGGCTTATTGGATAACTCATATCCAATCCTCTACTCGCTGCAATCATCCACCATATGTGTGATCCTCTAAGCCCAATACCGAGTTGGCTGTGAGTTGCACTTGTTAGAACTCCTTCTGACTCATAGCTCCTTCTAACTTAGTGAATTATTATCTCACAACAATTCACTCAACTCATCGACTATGGAAGTACTAGGCCACTACGCCAGAGTCCCTAGATGGTACAGGGAATCTAATCCATTGGACCTGTTCGTCCTCAGTTACCGTGTATCTATAGTCCCTCATCCATCTAATATCTCAGAGACCGTATATTGGACATTGTATTATACTATAAGGCTATAAATGGAATCTATCCGAGTCTCGCTCTAATTGGATTCTCCTGGAGAACTCCTCATTTCTCAAGTCGAACGACTTTGGCGAAGGATTTGCCTGAGCGATAGTATATGAGATATTCCTCTCGCGATACTGAGAGTAGATGATCCTTTATTGACACTCAATTACCTTCGTAAGGTTGGCTACTGATCCCGATAACAGGTTGTACTAGATATGGAACTTTCTAGTCCTATAAGTCCGACGTCAAATAAAGGAGTACTCGAATAAGACATCCTTGGTGTCTTAAGTCTAAAGACCAAACACACAACCGAGACTACGGATCATTAATCATCCAGCATTATATAAGCGGATCAATCAGTGAACTCATTCTCCAATGAGCACCTGTACTGTACCCTTAGTGTCTCCACACGAGTGGCTATGAGATCAACCGCCTCTATTATATGGACGGATATACAGTATACCGATTTGTCTGGTTTTCTCGATGTCCCTCTTGAGTAACATAAGTGGGAACATATGAATGCCTTATAAGGGTTGATAAGTGTACTACTGGGAACTCTCGGCTCGAGCATTTTGGCCAGTGGTTGGGCCAAACTGAAGCTATCAGGATAGTTAACTCATCAACCCGAGTCATGACATTTGGTATCAGTAATCGAGATTATTTAGGGTTTGTGTTTAAAGGCGAGTCAGTCTTATTATCGTGATCTCATGACTATTCGATTCCCATTGCATAGATCCAAGGACATCATAATATATGCAACATGCAACATAAAGTAAGGATATACTAATAATAATAGTAAGCAAAAAGATCGTGCATCACGTCACACATGCCATCACTCACGTGATTGGCTTGTAGGGCACCCGTAACCAGCACATGAGAGGCATAATTTAATTTGTTAATTATCATGAGGAGTACCTAGTATTGGTTGTATTACTGCAACAGAGTATTGGTTATGTATTGCTCTACTATTCACATATATGACTTAATCCTCAAGGTGACCCGATCAATGTCCTTTTTCTAGTGATGTTAAAAACAACTTTATTTGAGTCTAATCTTCATTTACAAAGAATTGATTAGTAATTTATAGGAATGATTGCCTGTAGATGTTAGATTTCCACTAGGGGCTAAATGATGCTTTCTTGTCCACAATGAAATTATAGGTAATTTAGAGGACAATCAATAACTTTCTTTTGCTTTGTTTTTAAGGCAACAGTCTTTGACTTCGCAAGACAACTATGGTCCTATATATGAGATGAAATTATAGATTGAATCTTGGAGGATTGTTATCTTAGATAACCAACCAAGTCTACCATTGTTGAAAACCATTAACTCCCTTGTGTCGTAGCTGCCATGCAAACTGTGGTCTATCTTGCTGGATGAGTGGTGCAAGTTATCTATCTTGCTGGATGAGTGGTGCAAGTTATCTATCTTGCTGGATGAGTGGTCTTTAAGCTCAATTCATCATCTGTAATATGTTAGTTTCTGAATTTTATCTAGCATTAGTCCTTCTACAAAAGACCAAAGTTAGATCATAGTTTTTTTTCTTTTAGAAATTCATATCTTTTCTCTCTCTCTCTCTCTCTCTCTCTCCCTCTCCTGTTTGTAGAGCTTGTACAATTTGGGAAGGTGCTGTGCAAGACCTCTAACTGCTTCTGCTGGTCTTCAGAACAATGGTTCACTCTTTTCCATATAGTTAGTGGAAGAACCTTCTATTCTGTTGGTGGTGAAATTTGAAGGTATGGGGAAACAGCAATCCTACATAGCATGTGTAGCTTTCAGATTATTTTTTTTCTTTTTCTTTTTTGCAAAGTTGCTTTCGGATCCCATCTTTGAGACATATATATGTATGTATATATCAAGCTTATCTGTCTAAAATAATTTATTATATTGAAGTTCCTTCCCTGTTTGAGCAAATTCCTTTCTTGTCAGGAACCTTAGTAGATGACCAGACTGAGTTCACTACCTTTTACATGAAATGCTGAAAGGTTTGTCATGTCTTTGGGATCCCACCCTACTCTCTGAATCAAGAGTACTGTGGCAGGGTTCTGTTACCATCTGAGATGCCTTGGAAGTTCTTTAGCGTCTTCATTACAAAGTTATCAGTCAAATGAGCTGCACAATCCACCTTGCCTGATTCTAGCCTGTTTATCTCAACCATCCTCTGCATTTTCACCCATTTTTTTATGCTCAAAATTGCCGAATCAGATTTGAATCTTGCTTGGCACATCCAACTTTAGTTTCTTAGATTTAGCACTTTTATGCTCACTGTGTGAGCCTCTCCAGGTTCAAATTTATAACCGATGGTAACGAAGATATTTGGTTTATGGACATGCTTTTGGATTAGTTATATCTTTGTTCGCCGACAATGGTTCTAATATATGTTTCTTAAGAGGGCTTCGTGCTGCTATTAATGTCACATCCCGGATTAAAAAATATATTAAATTATTATTTTATTGTTCATAGTTTATAGAATATATTCTTTTCCTTTTTTTCTGAATTCAAATTCTTGTATTTATAATAATAAATATTTTAGAAAAGATATCTTTTTGGTAGGCTCATAAGTATCTTTCACTCAATCTTCACATCTATTACAAAGAAGGAGATTACTTTGAAAATAAATATAAGATAAAAATATATCAGTAATCATATATTCTGGTAAGAATCTCAAAAAATCATACGAATAATTTTTAATATTTGTGAAACATATACAAATATCAATAATAATATATCAATTTGTCATAAAATTTATATAAAAAAAGATAATAATCGAATAACAAAGGTGTGCATCACACTTGATGGTGCACTCTTCTAACAACGGATGGAGAGACATACTTCACGGGATAGATTTCTCCCAATAGTGGCTAGAGATAATCTATATCATAGTCTCAACATCAGATGAAGTGATATCCCTCACTCGTGCAAGTGGAGACATGTTCCTCGCAATAACGAATGAAAGAATCATTTAGTCATCACATCTGATAACCCGTTAATCTCCGAAGGAAATTATCATATTTGCCCTCGACACGGATACATAAACATCCATGATCATTCATTTACACTTATTCATTCATTCACACATGCATCCAAGAAATAGTATGATCAAATATTATAAAAGACCATGTTTGATGCATGATATGCTAGACTCTCCATTGGTGGTTCCGCATTGTGATAGTCCCGTAGCTCCTTTCATAAGTTGTACTTCCAATGTCGACTACTAGCATAGTTACATATACTATATGGTAATAACTATATGAATATCATAAATTTAAATAAAATAAAAAACTAATAATTATTTTCAAATGATATCTTTAGATAAAATTTTTAAGTTCATCAAATCATAAAGACATGAAACATCAATCTCTCAATAGTCCTCAATCAATTAAAACCCTAATTGGAATAGCTCAATTGACTTAAACCAAGCTCAATTCGATTATGACCTAATAGAACCAAACTTAAATCCTTATAGAACTGATAGAACCCTAGGTGGAAAAGGGGATAATCAATCTCTTCGAGGGGACATGCCTCCTATGGTTTCTGCCTGTAGCTAAAACTAATATTTCTTCACTGATTGATCTTTATGAAAGAGTTTATAGCCTTATTTATAGGGCTCTACCCGCTAATCTTTGACTATTAACTAACTTCAAACTGAAAATAATAACTGACTTCATCCTAACCGAAGATAAAAACCGCTCAATCCACTCATAACTGACTTGATAAGATTCACCTGACCCATAACTAACTCTGGCTAACATGACTCAACCTGAATAGATGGACCTGACTTAGTTAGGGTCCTAACAAGAACCTATTTAGAATTACCTTAGACTGGTCAAATTTAGATTTAATTAATTTCGATTAGGTCGAGTAAGTTTGAAGTAGTCAAGTTAGTCTAGAATCACCTTAAACTGACTTGAACCGATCAACCTATCTAATTCAGTCAATTAAGGAGCTCAAACCAATAAAAGCGAGGAAATCAGACTATGTCATATAGTGCTAGCCCAAACCGAACCAACCCACCTAAGTCTTGCATGGGTCACGTGTGCCGCACGTGCTTGTCCCAAGTAATAGTTTAGGCTGGGGTACAATAGGCTAGATAAAGGAGCGACAACATGTCTATCGCTAATCACATTATTAGGCAGGCTTAACTTCGTGGACTAGGCTAAGCCTTAATCAGAAGTTAGGTTGAGCCTTACCATTGAATTGGGCTATGCTTGGCTTATAGATTGGGTCATGCTTAGACACATGAGTTGGAGTGATGTCTAACCACACAGACTAGATCGTACCTGGTCACATGAACTAGACTATGCCTTGTACCTTGCCACATTGGCTAGCTGCTACCTAGCCATATGAGTTAGGTCGTACCTTGCTGCATGGGATTGCTATTGCCTAAAAACATGGGTTGGGTTGTACCTGGTCATATGGAATGGGTCATGCTTGATAATAAGAGTTGGGTCATACCTTGCCATATGGATAAGATCATACATAAGCACATGGGTCGGATTATACTTGGTTACATGGGCTAGGTCGTGTTTGGCCACATGGATTTAGTCATACCTTGCCACATGGGCTGGCTCTTACTTGGCCATGTAGCCTGGGTCATGCCTAGCCATATCATATGGGTTGGGTCATGCCTAGTCACATGGGCTGAGCTGTATTTGGCCACATAGGCTGGGTCATACATGATCATATGGGTTGAGTCGACCGGCTTGACAGATCAATATCACTCAAGTTAGTCCCCAATTAGACTTCTCTTATTAAATTATATTTTAATATTTTAAATTATTAAAGAATAAGTCAAATCTATAAATTAAAAAATTTAAATTCATGATCTTAAATTTAAAACTAATTGTTGAATCTTTTTTTATCATAAAATCAATTGATGAAGTATCAATATTTGAGAAAAGTGATGCAGGACCATCTTCGATCATGAAAAGGTAAAATGATTGAAGCAGAAAAATTAGACGTTGGGCTAGAGTCAAAGATCGGGTATCAGGCTAGAAGAATTGGACATTACATCAAGATAGGATGTTCCAGGAGTCAACATACCGATGGATTGAGCAATACGTCGAAGGAGAGCATGATGCACCAAAAGTTCGGATGAACCAATGACATGTCGGACAAGACAAGATTTACGCTTTGCAATCGTTTGTGTTACGATCATCGTAGTTTAGGTCTTAATTGAGTTAGTTTTGGGTATAACAATGCTAACTCGATTAAGGGCCTATTAGGCTTTAATTAAGGCTGATTTGGGCCCATTGGGAGGTCCAATGTTGGATCTAAGTGTGAAAACTCTATTAAGGAAGAAAGAACTAACATAAAAAACTTGTGATTCTAAGTGTGCAAACTAAAGTTCCCATCCTAATAAAGTTTATATTTCATTCTAAGGGAGGTGTGAGACTTATAAAAGTTCTCTCCTAAACCTGTGAAAAGGAGAAAATATTGTAAAAGGGTAGTTGATCTTCGCCCGTTGAAGGAATATCGTGTTTAATCTCAGATTTTGATGATGAAACTAATTGGTGTATTTGTAATCTAACCCGTAAGTTGAAGAGAAGTGATGTAGGATTAACTACGACTGAGAAAACGCTAAGCAATTAAAGAAGAATATGCCATTGGGCCGGAGTCAAGATTGGACATTAAGCTGAGGTTCGGATGATGCTGCGGGAGCTTGTCGAGAGATCGTCGGTAGTTTGTCAAAAGGATATTGGGAGTTCATTGATAGGTTGTTGGGAGGTCACCGAGAGTTTATCAAAAGATCAATTGACGTGTCATACAACGAAGATTATGTTTGTAATTGTTTGTCTTAAATATTATAGTTAGCATCATGATTAGAGTTAGTTTTACTAACTCAATTAGGGGCCAACCGGGTCTAATTTGGCATTAATGAAGGATACTATCACATATCTTCCTATATTTAATGAGACAAATTACACATATTTGAAAACTATAATACAATTTTTTTTGATTTTGACTTGTGGAATATAGTTGAAAATGGATTTCAGAAGTCATACAATCCTATAAATGATTGGAACGATCAGGAAAGAAAGATGTTTTCCTTAAATGCCAAAGTTATGAATGCTTTATTTTGCGCTTTAGATAAAAGTAAATTTAATCAAGTTTATACTTTTGATTCATGATACATGACACACATTAAACTTAGATATGAAAGCACAAGTAAATTAAAAGAATAAAAAATAAATGAAATAACTTATAAAGAATAACATAAGAATAACCTTCCAAAGAATAAGAAGGATTTAACACTTAAAACACTAGAAAAACACCTTCTAAAGAATATGAAGGATTTGACATTGAGAACACAAGAAGAACAATTGTCAAAGAATAAGAAGGACATTGAATTGAGAACACAGATGACTCCTCAAGTGAAACCTTGAGTGATAAGAACTATAACTTTGAACTTATGATAAAAGAACATAACAAATTTATGAAAAAGAATAAAAAATATAAAAATAAACTTAAAAAGGATATAAGATCAAGTTGCCTTGGGTTCCCAGGATTTGCCTATAGATGCTCATTTAGAAGGTCTAGACTACACAAGTTGCCTTGGGTTCCTAAAGGAACTATAAACAACCAAATGTCATTAGTATAATTACGAAGAGCCTTTCCTGACGGACCCAAAATCAAATGAGTACCTAAACCAAAACCTCATTCATTGTAGTTTTGTCTCCAAATGAAGGCTAGGAACATAAAATGGTATTCTGATAGTGGATGCTTAAGGCACATGACTTGAGATCTAAAATACTTTTCAAACTCACTAGCCTAAACAACAATAATAAGAAAAATTATTAGAATTAAAATTATTGACAACAAATCTTTTGATGATTCATAGTTATACAATTAATCTTCATTGATTTTCGATGATGCATGACTTATACGAGCATGCTAGTAAAAAAATGAATTAGAACTAAAAAACCTTAGCTATTTTTAATGAGAAATTATCTATATTAAAATTATTCAGAAAAGGGACTTTGATGATGATTTAATGTTAGACGGGTTATATGTTAGATAGGATTGATATATTGAAAATTATTAGCTTGGATGTTGGTTGATTTAAATGTAAATGTTATTGTTGAATGATTCAAATGTTATATTGATGTGTTGACTTGAAATAAGTTATATGTTGTATAAATTGTTATTGAACAATAGATTTGAAAATTAGATGGGTGGTATGATTGAATGTTTGATTGTTCTTAAATTGAGGGTTGAAAAAAAAAAAAATCATGCTTCTCTTTCTAGTATTTTTGGAAAATTATAAGGTATGACTCTCTATGTCGCTGGTGGAACTGGCTATCGATCCAGGACACTTATTACTTAAAGCGTAAGCAAAGGTTATGTAATAACGGTACTATGTTTCAATGGGTGAGGATGCTAGGTTACCACAGGTTTGGTTCTAAAATTGCCTCTCTTTATTCTTCCTTGCTTTCTTCAATCTCTGTACTCCCACCCAGTAAACAAGCCCTCATCCAATAGGATTGATGATCAACTCGCTTTCTGTAAAGCTGTCAATTAAGGTGTCTTTATCCTTTCTTCCAAATAATGGGTAACTCAGAACTGAAAGACTTATAGTGCGGGTCACTAGGGCCCAGCAAGCATAGGAATAATTGTGAGGGATTATATTCTGTAGTAAACATTAAAATTATTTTTTGAAATGAGAATGACAATTAGATGTTAACTCATTGCACTAAGTGTAAAGAGTTAGATTTACTAAAAAATCGTTGTAATTAAAATAAATTGAAGCTCTTGTTTGAAAATGTTTTATTATTGATCTTGATGATTTCTTTCTAAAATGATACTTGGGTTTCGATTTTAAACGATAATTCATGGATTTGGTATAAAAAATAAAGATATTTTTGCATGAAATAAATTATATAAATTGAAATAAAAAAGTGAAATATGTTTTTTTTAAATGTCTCTATCCTATCAAGTTTTCAATAAGAGATAAAAGTGATGAATCTATGTATATCATTATTTATGAATCTCTTAAATTATGAAAGAGATTTTGATGATTTGATGAACTTTAATAAGTTATTATTCAGATCATAATTTTGATATTTTAAAGATTATAACTTGAGATTTTTATATAAATCAAGATCGTTCATTATAATTCTTTCATGTTTATTAAATAAAATTATATAAATGAATCAAGATTATTCTCTATTTGATCTCCTAAGACTTATTATCTAAATGAATCAAGATTATGTCTTTTGGTACTTGTGAATTGTTCTTTTGTATTATATCCTTAATGACATGATTTTCATTATATAATCGATTTGTACTTATGGTAGCAATTAGAACATCGATGTAAAAGAAAAATTATACCATCATTTTCCTTTTAGACAATAACTAAGTGAAATAAAATTGCTTAGAAGAAAATTAGGAATGTTAAACCTTCAAATACATGATTTTCTATCATATTATTTTTTTTCGGATTTCTCATTTTGAGTCTCTTCTTGAAATCTACATGAAATAATTTTAATCTTCTAAATGCATGAGTAGCTCTTATATTTTTCTCGGATTTTTTAGCCTTTGCCAATTGAGCTCTCTTTCGAAATAATTTCACATCATTCTTTCCTCTTAAAATTTACAAAAGAAAAACTGTGATTCAAGAACTTTTTGTGATGCTTGATATGTGATTCATGAGCTCTCTTCCGAATCCTCCCTCTTAAGAAAACCCTCTTGATATTTGATTTTGTTTCGGGATACTTGATCTTTGATTTTTGGACTTTTTGATATATTTGATATCCCCCTTCTTCTTCTAAAAATTTGGTATGATATTTGTGATGAATAAAATCCTCTCTTTATTCTTCTTCTTATTTTACAAAAAGAGAGAAATAAAATAAATTCCTCTCTTTACGTGATCAAATATGTGTTGAACACTTAGTGTTCAAATATGTGGTGAATATCTCTTCTTTTTTGTTGAAAACAAAGAGGGAGAAATGACATGATTGATGACATAAGTGAAATATTGTTTTGAAATCTTTGAAATGTTTGAAACATATTCTTATTTAAAATTATAATCCTTGAAATGTTTGAAATATATTCCTGTTTTAAATTTTTATCATGTGATGAACATTTGTCTATAAATGATATGTTGAATATCTCTATTTTTTGTTGATGATATAGGGGCAGAAATGATATATTGATGACAAATGATATATTTAAATATTTTTGATAATCAAATATGATGAATATTTGTGATAAATGTTTAAATATGAGTCAAATATTTCTCCTTTTGTTGATGACAAAGGAGGATAAATGGTATATTGATGATGCTTGTTTTAAAATGTTTATCATATGAAATATATGTTGTTTGAAATTTTTATTATGTGATACTAAAAAATATGAATGTTTGTTATTGAAAATTTAATTATGTATTGTATCATGGTGAAGAATGGATAAATTGTTAAAGTTTCAATGTTTAGTCAAAATGGTCAAATTGCTACCCTGAATTCAAAGGTAATTATTTCGTTTGAATTCAAGAGTATTCTATTTCATATATGACATATGGATAGGATGAGTCAAGTTAGCTTCATTATCAATTGGTTGTCATCATAAAAAATGGGGAGATTGTTGAATCTTGGGTTTTGATGATGAAAGCAATTGGTGTGTTTGTGATCTAACCCATTTGTTGGAGAGAAGTGATGCATAATTAATTATGACTCCGAAAAGGCAAAGTAACTAAGGAAGAATCTATCGTTGGGCTAGAGTCAAGATTGAGCATCGTGCCGGGGATCGGACGATGTGACAAGAGCTTGTTGGAAGCTCGCTGGGAGTTCACTGGAAGGATGTCAAGAGTTCGCTGATAGGTTGTCGGGAGCTCATCGGGAGTTCATTGGAAGGATGTCGGGAGTTTGCCGAAAAATCGATTGACATGTCGGACAATGAAGATTGTGTTTGTAATTATTTGTCTTAATTATTATAGCTAGCATCATGATTATAGTTAATTTTGCTAACTCAATTAGGGGCCAATCAGGTCTAATTTAGGCTTGATTTGAGCTCATGATAGAGTTTATTTTGTTCACCTGGAAAGGGGTCAATAGAAGGTATGCTCGAGTATGAAATAATGCTTAAAAGGTACTATTTTGGGTATCCAGCGGTGGTACCATTGTCGCCCAGTTTTCGAGCACTTTTGGTGGTAGTACCATGGGTGTCGGTGGTAGTACCGTGCATACCTAGATTTTTTAAAAAGGTTAAATTTTGGCTCTAATTTCTGAAGCCGATTAGGGTATATAAATACCCTTTGCATGGTAATACAAGAAAGGGCTAAGAATGTGAAAGAAAACTTTGGTAGAATTCTATTGAATTGGGTTGAGAGCTTCTCTTTTTCTTTTAAGAGTGAATTATGTAAGGGAAGGGCTGAAATTGAGTTAAAAATGTTGATCTTATGAGCTTGAGAAAAGGAATATAAAAGTTGTTATCCTAAGCCTGTGAAAATGAGAAAGGTGTAAGGGGTATTTGATCTTCACCCATGAAAGAAGGTTGATAGTGGATACCGATTGGCCTTAAGTGAAGAGGGATCGGGAGTGGATGAACGTCAAAGTTTTGATCGAATCATTATAAAATCTAGGAGAATCTCTACCCTTGCCTCTCTTTACTATTGCATTCAAATTTGATTTTTTTAAATTATTTTTAAGAAAAGTATAAGCATCTTCTTTCGATTTTCTCTTTACTATTATTCTCAAACTTTGTCGCTCTCAACACTTCCAAGAAAAGAACTTACGAAGATCTTACTTCGAGCAATATTTTTTAAACCGAGTTTTTTAGCACGTGCACTAATTCACCCCACCTCTTAGTGCCAACTCGATCATAATAGTTGGTATCAAAACGAGGTTACACTCATTTGGATTAACACCCAAGTGAGTTAATGATTTCATTTGGCATTAACGAAGGATGCTCTATCACACGTCATCCTATGTTTAATGGGATAGACTACACATGTTGGAAAACTAGAATGCGGATTTTCTTGATTTCGATGAATTTTGAATTATGGAATATTATCAAAAATATATTTCAGAAGTTATCCAATTATATAAATATTGGAATGATCATGAGAGAAAGATGTTTTCCTTAAATGCCAAAGCTATGAATGATTTGTTTTGCGCTTTAGATAAAAAATAAATTTAATTGAGTTTCTACTTATGATTCAATTTTTGATATATGACACATTAAAAGTCACACATGAAAGTAAAAGGAAATTTAAGGAATCAAAAATAAATAAAATAACTTACAAAGAAGAACATGTGAATAACTTTCCAAAGAACAGGAAGAATTTGACATTGAAAACACAAGAATAACACATTTCAAAGAAAAAGAAGGATTTAATATTGTGAACACAAGAAGAACATGTTCGGAAGAATAGAAATAACATTGAACTGAGAATAACAAATGACTCATCGAGTGATGAGGACTATGACTTTGAACTTATGATAAAATAACCTATATAATTCATGAAAAAAATAAAAAATATAAAGTTAAACTTAAAAAGGATACTCTCAAGATCAAGAGGACTACTAAGAAGAAGTGACAAACTACGCGCTCATGACCATCAATGATGAGGTACATGCCTCTCCCGAAGCCCCTTTTACATTTGATGAATTATTAAATGATTTTCATGAATTATTTGATGAATTTAGAAAGATTAGTAGAAATTATAAATTACTCAAAAAGGATCATGGATTATTTGTTAGTAAACTTGAAACTTTGAATGATGCATTAATACCATATACTTCTTGCTCAAAATGTGAAATGCTAGATGAAATAAAAAATATTATATTAGAATAAAACTTTAAAAAGTTTAAGACAACAGATCTCTAAATATGATCATTGCTAATAACAATAATATTCATAAAGAAGGTATTGGCTTTGTGGGCAATACTCATCAAAAGCCAACTACCTTTATCAAAAGACCCACGTTTTATTGTTGATCTTGATGATTTCTTTTGAAATGATACTTAGGTTTCGGTTTTAAATAATAATGCATGGATTTGACATAAAAGATAAAGGTATTCTTGTATTAAATAAATTACATAAGTTGAAACAAAAAAGCAAAATGTGTGTTTTTTTTTAATGTCTCTAATCCTATCAATTTTTCAATAATAGATATAAGAGATGAATCGATGTATTTCATTATTTATGAATATCTTAAATTATGAAAGTGATTTTGATGATTTGATAAACTTGAATAAATTATTATCCAAATCATGATTTTGATATTTTAAAAATTATAACTTGAGATCTTTATATAAATTAAGATCATTCATTATGATTCTTTCATTTTTATTAAATAAAATTATCTAAATAAATAAAAATTATTTTCTATTTGATCTCCTAATACTCTTTTTTGTTATTTACTAAAAAGGGGAGATTTGTTAACATAAATCATGTCTTTTGGTACTAGCAACTTGATCTTTCATATTATATCTTTAATGACATTATTTTCATCATATAATCCATTTGTACTTATGGTTGTAATTAGAACATTGATGGAAAAGAAAAATTATATTATCATTTTCTTTTTTGACAATAACTAAGTGGTATTTTAATCTTCTTAATGTATGAATAGCTCTTAAAATTCAATTATTTCACATCATTCTTTCCTCTTAAAATTTACAAAATAAAAAATGTGATTCAAGAACTTTTTGTGATGCTTGGTATATGATTCATGTGCTCTTTTTCGAGTCCTCCCTCTTAAGAATAAATATTTTAATTCTTGAATTCATGAATATTTTATGTAATACTTTTAAATGTATCCTCCTTTCTTGATATTTGATTTTTTTTTTTTAGGATACTTAATCTTTGATTCTTGGACTCTTTGATATATTTGATACCCGCCCTTCTTTTTCTTCTTCTTACAAATGGGGAGAAAGAAATTTGATATAGCATTTATGATGAATAAAATAATCTCTTTATTATTCTTCTTATTTTACAAAGGGGGCGAAATGAAATAAATTCCTTTCTTTATGTGATGAAATATGTGTTCAATACTTGGAGTTTAAATATGTTATTAATATCTCTTCTTATTGTTGATAACAAAGAGGGAAAAATGATATGATTGATGACATAAGTGAAATGTTGTTTTGAAATGTTTGAAATATATTCTTGTTTGAAATTATAATCTTCAAAATGTTTGAAATATATTTTTGTTTCAAATTTTTATCATGTGATGAACATTTGTTTTGAAATGATATGTTGAACATTTTTCTTTTTTGTTGATGACAAAGGGGGAGAAATGATATATTGATGACAAATGATATATTTAAATATTTACGATAAATATTCAAATATGATAAATATTTAAATATGATTAATGTTCAAATATGATGAATATTTGTGATAAATGTTCAAATATGAGTCAAATATTTCTCCTTTTTATTGATGACAAAGGAGAAGAAATAATATATTGATGATGTTTATTTTGAAATATTTATCACATGAAGCATATGTTGTTTGAAATTTTTATCATGTGATACAAAAAAAGATGAATGTTTGTTATTAAAAATTTTATCATGTATGGTATCATGGTGATAAATGGTTAAATTGTTAAAGTTTCAAGTCAAAATAGTCAAATTACTACCTTGAATTCAAAGGTAATTGTTTCTTTTAAATTCATGATTGTTCTATTTCATATATAACATATGGCTAGGGGGAGTTAAGATTAACTCCGTCATCAATTGATTGTCATAATAAAAAAGGACGAGATTGTTGAATCTCATATTTTGATGAGGAAACCAATTAGTATGTTTGTGATCTAACCCATGTGTTCGAGAGAAGTGATGAAGGATTAACTACGACTGGGAAAACACAAAGCAATTAAGGAAGAATCTATCGTTGGGCCAGACTCAAGATCGGACATCGGGCCGGGGTTCGGACAATGTGATAGAAGCTTATCAAGAGCTTACCGGGAGTTCGCCAATTGGTTGTCGGGAGCTCACCAGGAGTTAGCCAAGAGGTTGTCGAGAGCTCACGGGGCATTCGTCAGAAGGTTGCTGGGAGTTCGTCGAAAGATCGATTGATGTGTCAAACAATGAAGATTGTGTTTATAATTATTTATCTTAAGTGTCATAGTTAACATCATGATTAGTTAGTTTTACTAACTCAATTAGGGGCCAACCAGATCTAATTTAGGCTTGATTTGAGCTCATAATAGTGCTCATTTCGTTGACTTAGATAGTGGTCAACAGAAGGTATGTTTAAGTATGAAATAATACTTAAAAGGTACTATTTCAAGTATCTCAATGGTGGTATCATCCAAGCAGTGGTCATACCACCCAAGCAGCGATCGTACCACCACTGCCCAATTTTCGAGCATTTTTTGTGGCAGTGCTATTGGTGTCGGCGGTAATACCGTCTATTCCTAGATTTTTTGGAAAGGATTGAATTTTGGCTCTGATTTTTGAAGCCAATTAGGGTCTATAAATATCATAAGTATTCTTGCATAGTAAAGAAAGAAAAGTGCTAAAAATGTAAAGAAAAATTTAGTAAAATTCTATTAAAGTAGGTTGAGATATTTCTTTTTTCTTTCATGAGTGAACTAAGTAAGGGAAGGGCTAAAATTGAGTTGAAAATGTTGATCTTCTAAGCCTGAAAAGGAGAGTGTAAATATTATTCTCCTGAGACTGTGAAAAGGAGAAAGGTGTAAGGGGTGTTTGATCTTCGCCCGTGAAAGAAGATCGATTGTAGACACCGGTTGGCCTCGAGTGAAGAGCGATCGGGAGTGGACGTAGTCAAAGTTTTGATCAAACCACTATAAAATCTGTAAGCATTTATTCCCATGTCTCTCTTTACTATTGCATTCAAATTTAATTATTCTTAATTAGTTCTAACAAAATGATAGGACCCCAATAGGGTTGGGTCATATTCCACCGAGTTATATCTCTTGTCTAGTCATATTGGTCGGTCTGGTCAGACCAGTTAGGAGATTGTTGAGTTGGCTAGAAGTCCATTAATAAGGAGTCTTAATTCAGTAGGACTCTTGGTAGGAGTCTAGGGTTGGAAGGGCTCTTAGTGGAACCTTGTAAATAGGCATGTCACTATCTTATTTTTCATCAAGAGGAACTATTTAATTTCAGCTATTGGCTGAAACCCTAGAAGGGCCGATCCCCTATAGTGATCAAGGAGGCTCGATCCCCTATAGCAATTATTTATCCCCTCTTCTCTCTGATATAAATCTTAGGGTTCCTATCATCTGGTATCAAAGTAGTGTTCCTTGGCATTCCTGCTGCTGTTGTTCATTGATTCCACCGCTTCTTATACTACCTTCATATGCTATTGTCCAACATCTCCACGGTCGCCCCTACCACCTTCAACTACTATTGCCACCTGCAACCCTAGATTGTAGTCACCGACCTCCATACTTTGTTATTGTCGTCGATGCCATCTAACTCTAGATTGCGGTCACCTTCTCCAACACCTTGTTGTTGTCATTTAACCCTAGTTTGTTGTTGCCACCGCCTCATTCATCTCTTGCTGCTGTCACTGCTACCATCAATCCCAAGCATGACCGCCCCTCTCACAACCTTGCTACACTCTAAATCTCATACCCCTGACTTGACAACAGAAGAAAGAATTAAACATTACCGATCTGCAATCTTACACGATGGCCACTGATGATGCAAGAGATGCAAAGTTTGAAGCCTTCAAGACCAGTATGGAGGAGAAGTGGCAAGAATTCCTTAATGAATTTAGAAGGAGTCTAGTAGTAAGCCCCATCAAATCTCAACCTGGTGAATACTCTAACACCAAAGAAAGTCGATCCAAGGAGG
Source organism: Ensete glaucum (assembly GCA_021527575.1). NCBI lineage: Eukaryota > Viridiplantae > Streptophyta > Magnoliopsida > Zingiberales > Musaceae > Ensete > Ensete glaucum. The sequence goes on from CM038551.1 coordinate 50,313,270, forward strand.
ATGATCAAGGGTTGGACATCAGATATCTACATATGACGGTGGAGTTTCCCATATAAGAGGATGGAGACCCAACTGATTGGATTTCTTGTGCTGAAAAGTTTTTTCATTTCCACAAGATCTTGGAAAAATCTAAAGTCGACATAGCTTCCTGAAATTAATGCATGCAACACTTAAATGTGATTTGAAATTATGATGCACAATATGATGACTTGAAAATTGAGTTGCTGGTGACCCTCATGCCTACCATTCCACGGGTCAGCCCTTTATTGAGTTTGATTTTCATATTGGCTTCAAGTATGCCTTCGTTTGATGTTGCCATAGGTCGCTCCCATACTTGATTTCGCAATGCATCCACCAATGCATTACTTCATGCGAGATTATATGATGACTCCTCGCCGCTTGCTCAATCTATTTAGCTTTGTGGAGATATTGTTTTGAGATAATCCTCCCCGATATGTGTAGTCTATTACATATGATTCTCCCTCTAGAGAATCATGACTTATACCTCCTAGATATCTGTCGTATTGGAGCAACTTTCCTCTTCATATTATTTCCTTTGGAAGTTTCGAAGACCACCATCCCCTTAGACTACTCAGCTTTGCTGAACAAACTATGCATTGTTCTGCTCTCGCAAATGCACTTGCTAGATTACGACTCTTCACTAATACAGCCCCTGCTTCACCCTCCAAGGCCTAGCAACATGCTAAACTTGTTGCACACTTCAGCCTCCTATGGACATATCATTCCCATGCCGAAGAGAAAATTATAATGCTCTATGGTGCCGAGTTTTGGTTGCCTTGGGATGGCCACGAATACTCTATGGTTGGTATATAAGCCATTGCATGAGTACTGAATTCTTCAAGTTAGTAATTTTTCTCATCTCTATGAGCTTTATATAACTCTTTTCAGTCGTTATATAACCCATCCCACTTTGCATGGTCTCATCCTTTACCAAGTGCCTCGATTGCCATAAGCACCGACAAGTTTAACTACCAATGTCGAGCCATAGTTCAAACTCAGCTATCCCAATCTTTATGCGCTACACATTCTTCCTAGCTTATTTGTCCTCATGGTGCTTCTCGTGCAAAGGATTTGTCATTCTTTTGAATGCTAATCTTGGATACTCGTATCTTTAAGTGACTCCTTTCCTTATATCTCAATATTTATTTCTCCTAAACGATCAATTTGCATGCTGGATGCCCTCCACGTAGCCTAGTTAGGTCCTCCACGTTTGCATGATAAGTGTTTCTATATGTGCTTGTCCCGCTATGATACCATCTATCACGAACTTAGCTGGTTTTGCCTAAGTTGTGTAGCACCCTTACGTGTCCGTTCGCAAAGGTCAACTTCTCCAAAAACCTCTTATTGTCCTTTAAGACCTACAAAAGAGAAAATAAATTAGAGAAAATATTTCACACGAGATCCACAAGCAACCATTTAAGCAAACACTTCATATAGCTAATGCAAATTACAAACATGGACTTTACAAACTCTGAACGGTCGCACACAAAGGATCAAGGTCCATTACAGATCTGAAGTCCCCACAAGTGTCCATATGACACAATTATCATTTATAAGTCGATATCGACCATGAAAGTTAACCAAACTATGCCCATTACTAATAATATAAAGTATGAACAAATCCCAAAAGATACGGACATACATGAGCATTACATTAAGCACCCTCTTTATATTTTTGTCTGTGATAAGATGAAGAGGCATACTCCATGTGATAGATTCCTCCTAACAGCAGATGGAGATAATGCATATCACATTCCCAATAGTGGATGGAGTGGTATCCCTCACCGGCCCAAGTGGGGACACGTTCCTCCCAACAGTAGATAGAAGAACCATCTAGTCATCATGTTTGACAACTTACTAATCCCCAAAGAGAATTGTTATACCTACCACAGTGATACATAAATATCCATGATCATTCATTTACATTCATTCATACATGCATCCAAGAAATAGTATGATCAAATATTATAAATGATCATGTTTGATGTATGATCTGATAGACTATGTCCATTAGTGGCTCCGCACTATGATAGGCATGTAGCTCATGTCACATATTGCACTTCCAATATAGACTACTAGTATAGTCACATATGCTATATGCTAACAACTATATAAATATCATAAACTTAAAGAAATTATAAAATTAATAATTATTTTTAAATTATATCTTCATATAGAACTTTTAAGTTTATCAAATCATAAATATATGAAACATTTGACTTCAACCAATAGTTCTCAATTAGTCAAAACCCTAATTGGAATAGCTCAATTGACTTCAACCAAGCTCAATTCAATTATAATCTAACATAATCAGCCTCAAATCCTTATAGAACTTGTTTGAAATCACCCTAGACTAGTCTAATTTAGATTTGATTAATTTTGATTATGTTAATTAGGTTTGAAATAGTCAAATTAGTCTGAAATCACCCTAAATTGACTTGAACCAATCAACCTTTCTGATTCAACTAATTAACAAGCTCAAACCAATAAAGGAAGAGAAAATTAGAGTATGTCATATAGTGTTAGCCCACACCGAATTAACCCACCTGAATCTTGTATAGGTCATATATGCTACACGTGCTTATCCCAAGTAATAGGCTGAGTGGAGGTACAATAGGCTGTATAGAAGAGCGATAACTTATCTAACACCAATCGTATAGTTGGGTAGACTTAACTTTATGAATTAAGCTAAACCTTACTCACAAGTTAGGTTGAGCCTTACTACTGAATTGGGCCATGCTTGGCTCGCGGATTAGGTCATGCTTAGACACATAAGTTGAGGTGATGTCTAATCACATGGACTAGATTATACCTGGTTATATAAGCTAAACCAGGCTTGGCCACATGGGTTGGGTCATACTTTGTCACATAGGTTGGCTGCTACCTGGCCACATGATTTGGGTCATACCTTGCCACATGGGTTTACTACTACTTGACCATATGGGTTGGGTCATACCTAGCCACATGGGATGAGTTATGCCTAATGACATGGGTTAGGTCATATCTTGTCATATATATCAGGTCGTACATAACTTCATGGGTCGAATTATACTTGGCCATATGGGTTTGGTCATGCTTGGCCACATGGGTTAGGTCATACATTGTTATATGTATCGGATCATACATGGTTTCATGGCTTGAATTATATGGCCACATGGGTTAGGTCATACATTGTCATATAGGCTGGTTCCTACCTAGCCACATAGGTTGGGTCATGCCTAGTCACATAGGCTGAGCTGTACCTGATCACATATGCTGGGTTGTATATGATCACATAGGCTGAGCACACCCGGCTTGACAGATCAACCCGACTCAAATCAGAGCCCAATTAGACTCCTCTTATCAAATTATATTTTAATATTTTAAATTATTAAAAACAACTCAAATCCATGAATTAAAGAAATTAAATTCATGATCTTAAATTTAAAACTAATTAAATCATAGAAATTCACACATAATTCTTGAAACACACACACACACACACACACACACACACACACACACACACATATATATATATATATATATATATATATCTAATTAAATAAATTAGAATTATTTTGTTAATCCAAAAGTAAAAAATTTAAATGATTAAATCAATCTTAAATTTTACTTAATCTTAAAAAATAAAACCAATATAAATTAAATAATCATTCTACATCACCAATCAATTATCATTATTTATAATCATAAAATTCTAATTTTTTAAAAATATCATAAAATTTTAATAATCTAAATATCAAGATTTCAAAACATGAATGAATGGTGATAGCAAAGAATAAAGAATCCTACCTCCTTTATTATCCTTTTCTCGAGATCATCTCTTTGGGAAGTCTTCACCTCAATACTCCCAAGCTCGATAAGGAATATAGGAGGAGGAGAATATGAGATATGAGATATCCCCAAAAGGTAAGTAATAATTTATTTTTATTTTTATTTATATTTATTTTTGCTTTCATATACAAAGAGAGAAATATAATATTTATTTTTTATGGTTCACATACTAAAATAGAATGTAAACTTTTTTACTTCCTAAAAATCATACGACTCAATAGGAAATGGATAATTAATAATTTAATTGATTAAAAAATTTCTAAGTTGCTCACATTATTAAGGAAATCAATTCAACCATTCCTTTAATAATAAATTAACATATTATTTATAGCATTTAATTTATATTAAGAAAGTAAATTATTGATTATTATAATTAACCTATCTTAGTTTATGAGGAGCTTTATGTTTGTATTGTGTCGGATCGAGGGACAACGAAAAGAGTTTATGAAACTTATATTGAGACTTGGTGGCTTCAGACATTGCTTGATTTCTTTGGAATGTGTTATTATCTTAGCCTTGCAAACCCCATGAAATCACAAAGGTGTGCAGACATGGGAAGTCATTTTAGGATGCCAATGGCAATCAAGATAGAAGATATGATTAAGTTAGGATTTAGATATGATTTCCCCAACTGAATGAGAAAATCACGTAGGTTAGTTGAGGGAAACCCTCTTACCTTCACCTATATAAATTGATGATGAATCAATGAACTAAATGGTTTTTCATTTCTATTTTACTACTTTCAACATGATATCAGAACCCCTCTCTCTATAAGAGAGATTACATTTTTTATCTGTTGTCAAACGACAGCTTCTATCACCATTTGTTCGCCCCATCTGCAATCGACGAAAGCTTCTACACCTGCTCGATGACTTGCTTTTATCTTCACCATGGTTGACAACAAAGCGGCCTCCTTCTCAACCAAGCTGACATCATTGCCCAAGTCAACCACCGTCAGATCTTCATCGCGATTGACAATACAGCGACCTCCTTCCTTCAGATTCATTGACATCATTTCAAGATCGACGCCCTTGACAGGAGCTCGATCTTACGGAGGCATAATAAAAGATAGAGTTTAGCTAGGATTTAGATATGATTTCCCCAACTGAATAAAGAAATCTCATAGATTAGTTTAGGAAAATCCTCTTATCTTCACACGTATAAATTGATGATGAATCAATGAACTCAATAGATTTTTCATTTCTACTCCTTATTTTAACATGGTATCAAAGCCCCTCTCTCTATAAGAGAGATTACCTTTCTTCTTTATTTGCTATCAAACGACAGCTTCTATTACCGTTTGTCCATGGACAACCCCGCTACGAAACTGTAGATATCCAAGGGTCATTCGCCACCACCCTCCCGGACATCCTCCGCTTCCTCTGCTCTGAAGGTAACTCTCTCCTCATCAGTATAGATCTCCCTTTCTAGCAAGAGACAGGCACCGCTCATGATGCTATTGATGATGCCCGCTCTTCTCCTCTATCGATGGTAGCCCTCTGAGGTCCAGCGCTCCGGGCGACCATCCTCTTAGCCATCTCCACCCTGCTGTCGCTGCTTCCCATTGCAACCAGCCATAGCACTCGCTGCCATCATCCTCTACTCCTCTTCCCAAATCATCAAATCAGGAGACCCATAATTCCTTGAGACCAAGAAATCCCATTGAAAGGCCTTTGGAGACAGTCATCTCGTGGCCCCTTTTCCTGATCCATCGGCTACCTGCCCTTCCCCTTTTGTCTCACGGGGCCATTGGTGCAGTTGTTGCTGACTCCGCTAGCAGCCTTCGTGAGGGCCATCTTTCGCCAGATCTGTTGCTCCTCCTCTGCCTGCAGGACATCCTCAGGCGTCGCCCTTCTCCACTCACGGCAACCTCACGTCGTCGCACCCTACCTCTCTGCACGATTATAACCGGATCTGATCTCCGCCCAATTACTCCTTCCCCTCCTAACAACGCCCTGCTGCTACTATCATAGTCGCTTCTAGCCGACTGCCTGACCGCTGCCTCTTCCTCCCCTGCTATTGCATTTTCTACTTCCTATGGCTTTTTCCTCCATCAATCGCTCCCAGCTACTGCCATCTCCCCATTTTCTATCGCAGCTACTCTCTACCAGCCCCTGCCCTTTTCTAGTCACCTTGTTGCAAGCTTTTGTAGCAATCATAAAAAAAAAGATAATACAGAGGGAAAAGAGTGAAAGAGAAGAAGACAAAGGGCGTTACTATCGTATCTTCCTCCCCTCACTTCCAGCCTTTACTGACACCTTCTCACCCAGCGAGATCCTTCTATCTGATGCCACTGTTCGGCTACATCGTGACCTTCTTCCATGACAGTCGGCCCCAGCCCTATTAGTTCTCCACTCCTTGTCCAACAACAACTTCTTACCTTTTCTTTTGACGTCGCCAGCATTTTATTCTGTAGTGCAACAGAAACATAGCATCCTCTGCTTCTTCTGCTATAGTTGTCGGACCTCCTCTTCCTACCATCGAGGTCCCCTCGCTTTTATTGTCCAGCGACAGCTTCTGCTCTATCTATTCTACTACGCCTACCTCGTGCTAGATCTCCTCTTCCTACCATGCCTGCATCCTCTTTCTTGGCCAGGCTTACATAGCGGCTGAAGTCAACTGTCGTCAGATCTTCACCGTGGTTAACAACATAGTGGTCTCCTTCCTTTAGATTCATTAGCATCAGTTCAGGATCTGCATCCTTCATAGGAGCTTGATCTTACAGGGGCATGATAGTCTGATCAAATCAAATTTTCAAACTTAGCTCTAGTAGAATCGTCTGCTCTTTCTTAGCCATGCTAACATCATCATCAAAGTCAACTACTATCAGATCTTTACCGTAGTTGCCTATTGAATCTCGAATTTTGATGATGAAATCAATTGATGAGTTATTGATCTAACATGAAATGTTAGAAATTGATTAATGTAGGATTAATTACGACAGAAAGATTATTACAATCACGATTGGCCAAGGTTAAGTCCATGCATCAAGTTGATGCAGTTGGAAACTCGTTAGGAGTACGTCGGGAGCTCGCCGAGGGTATCAAGAGTTTACCAAGATGGCGCAAGGGATTTCGCCAGAAGAAGATCGAGACTCGCCGATTATAGGGAGTAGCCGAAAAGCTTGCCATGAGTTGGGATGGTCTTGTAATAGATGTTTGGCAATTATAATTGTATTTAATTAATTTATAATTAGCATCATGCAGGACTAACTATGATAGGAGCAATGAAGTTACAACTAGATAATGGGCCAAGATCAAGCTTAAGCATTGGGTCGAGGTTCGGACGATGTTGTCGGATCTCACTAGGAGTTCGCTAGGAGATTCGCCGAAGTGATCAAGAAGTTCGTTGGAAGCATGCCGGGAGATCATCGGAAGAAGATCAGATGACTTGCCACAAGAATGTCGGAGGTTACTGGATTGGCAAAAGTTGGATCTTAATTTAAGTTTATGGTTTTTAAGCATTGTAATCATTGAGTCATAGTTAGAAGTGAGTCCTAATTGAGTTAGATTTGGATGAAATCTAAATCAACTCAATAAGGCAACCAGGTCCACTATTGGGGTTTAATTTAGCTCAGGATGAGCTCAATTAGTTGACCAAAGGGTTGGTTAGGTTCAAGCCAGAATTCGAAAAGTTGAGGGAACCACTTTTGTGAAAATTTCGACGAGTAAACCGTAGGTGAGCGATGGGTGTACCGTCGTCGCTTAGGCTTTCGGGTGGTTGACCCGCCCATGTTAGGCAGTTGAACCACCTATACCCAAGAATTTGGGTACTTTCGACGGTTGACCTGCCTAGGGCTAGCGGGTAAACCGCTCGTACCCTAATGTTCGGGCAGTTGAGCCATCCAGGTCGGCGGGTAAATCACATATACCCAATTTTTTAAGGTATGTTTGATTTTTAGCTCTAAAAATCTGAAGCCACCTGGGGCCTATAAATATCTCAAGTTTTTTTGCATTCTACATAATAATTTTGAAAACTATATTCTGAGAAAATATTGTATGAGAATTGTAAGAAAAAAAAAAGGGGTAAGGGAGTGATCAAAGAGTATAATCTTGTCTCCCTTATAAGCAAAGTGTAAGGGTTTGGTCTTTACCTAAAGAAGATTGGTAGTGGACGCTGGTGTGCCTCAAGAAGGAGGACTCGGGAGTGGATGTAGACCATTGACGCCGAACCACTATAAAAATTATGAGTGTTTCCTTGCTTACATATTTTTGTATTGATGCTTCTGATTTAACTCAACTCTTTGAAAGCAAAGTTTTCATAATAAGTTCTTTCCTTCAAACGTTGCTTATCTTTCCGATTTACTTATTAACTTAGTAACTTTCTTTTAATCACTCACTCGTTTCACTAGGAATGAAAATGTTCAAATTTCTTATCTTGGTTTAATCGAAAAGATTTCATCTAAACTAAAATTTATATTTGCACTAATTCACACCCCCCCCCCCCCCCTTAGTGTCAATTGATCCTAACAATTGGTATTAGAGCTTTAGTTTTTTTCATTTGGTTTAACACCCAAGAGAAATAGCTCTTATTGGTTTTCAAGAAGGCTTTTCTATCGTTCTTCCTCCCATATTTAATGGGACAAACTATACTTATTGGAAATCTTGGATGAGAGTTTTCTTGCTTTCTTTAGACATTGATTTATGGACTATTGTTGAAAACGGATTTGAAAAGTCTTTTATTCGAATGAACAATTGGAATGATTTGGAGAAGAGGACTTTCTCTTTAAACGCAAAGGCTATGAATGTCTTGCTTTGTGCTCTTGATAAAAATGAATTTGATTCAATTTTTTATTTTGATTCGGCTTTTGATATATGGCATGCATTAGAAATAACATATGCAATCACACTTAATATAAATGAATCATTAAATGAAAATATTTCTAAAAATGAATAAGAAGAACGCGTTCCTAAAAATCCGAAGGAATGTGAATCGAGAAGAACATATGACTCTTCAAGTGAAATCTCGAGTGATGAGGACCTGAAACTTTTGATAAATGAACTAGAAAAATTAACGAACTTGAATCTTAAAAATAATGTAAAGATGGATAAAACCTCTTACTATGAATGCAAGAAGCCGAGGAGCTCCAAAGATCAAATGCACAACCAAGAAGTGGAGAATCTTGCTCTTATGGCCATCAACAATGAGGTTAGTGATTCATTAAGTAATTCTTTTTCAAAATTATTAAATATACTTCATGATTTGTTTGATGAATTTAAAAAATTTAGTAAATCTTTTAAGTTGCTTAAACATGCACATGATTTGTTAGTTGGTAAAGTTGATGAAATGCATGAGTTATTAGCATTACACAATCCTAGTTTTAAATGTGAAATGTTAGATAACATTAAAGAAGAAAATATCATACTTAAGGCAACGTTAGAAAATTTTAAAATTAGTAATAAATCATTGAATATGATCCTTGCCAATAAGGGTCATATTAATAGAAGAAATGAAATAGGCTTTGTGGGGAATACCCAATAAAAGCCAACTATTTTTGTTAAATACCAACAAAATCCAACTATTTTTGTTAAAGGACCAACCTCAAATATGTCACTAAGAATTAAGTGTAATTTTTATGATAGATTATGACATATGGCTTATAAATATCTATTCAAAAACTATAGTCCTTACAAGTTAGTTTGGGTTCCTAAAAGAACCATAAACAATCTTATGCCATTAGAGAAAATAGGAAGAACATGTCATGAAGGACCCAATATTAAATAAGTATCTAAATCAAAACCTTCCATAATATAAAGTTATTTTCTAACAAGGCTAGGAGCAATAAAAATATTTTGAAAGTAGATAATCAAGTCATATTACTTGAGATCTAATACTCCTTCAAGCTTACTAGCCTAAGTAGTAATAAGAAAATTATTGAAATTAAAATTATTGATAATGAATCTTTTAATAGTTCAGCGTTATACAATTAATATTGATGATACATTGCTAAAGTATACAAGTATGAAAATGAATTAGAGCCAAAGCACCTTAGTTATTGAAGAACATATTTTGAGTGAATGCTAAAATCATTGGCTTATTTAAATGTAAAAACTATTGTTAAATGGTTCAAATATTGACAAAGTCTATGGAATGATTTATTTAAATGATTAAAATCAAATGATTGTGTTGAATGATATAATTTTAGCATAGAACAATATAGAAAAGGGAGAGAAAAATCAAGCTTCATTGTCTAGTATAATAAGAATAATCATTGGAATTAAAATAAATTAAATTTTTTATTTGAAAATATTTTATTGCAACGATGTTGATTAAATTGTGTTTTTTACTTTAAATAACATTGTATTATTGAAAGAAATTTTAAAAGAAGGACAATTATTCTTGAAATAATTTTTATTCTATTAACCCTTTAACAAGAGATAAAATAATATTATTATTGTTGAATATCTTAAACTACAAAATGAATTAGATAATTTTAGCTATTGAAAAATAATCTATGATGCTTTCATTGAATTTTTCAAAAACGAATTTTGATGATGACTTTGGATAAGTTTTAAAATGATTTTATTTTAAAAAGAGACTAATAAATCGATTATATTATTTTTATGACTCTTGAACTATGAAAGCGATTTTGATAATTTAATAATTTAAACTTGAATAAATTATTATCATGATTTTGGCAAGTTTAGAAAATAAAACTTGAAAATATTTTATTGTATCATCTAAGAAGAGATTTATTAAATTAAATCATATCTTTAATATTCATGAATGTCTTTTGATATCAATATTTATTTTGACATTATTTATTTTAAGACTCATGAATGACATAAATTATCACTAAAATTAGTATTTCTTAAATTTGTAATAAGTTAAAAATTGAAAGAGATTTGTATTATCATGAATATTCTTTTAATTTTTTGACTTGACTTATATGTTATGAGAATCACGTTATTAATCGCTATAATTTTCTCTTTTAAATAAAAATATTATTTATGATCTTAACAATATTAATTAAAATTATTATCAAGATTATTCTTCTTTATTAAAAAAAAATTATCTTAGATAAATTGAGACTATCCCCTAAGATTCATTTAATTATTCACAAAAAAAGGGGAAAAGAAACTTATTAAACTAAATTATATCTTTTGATATTCAAAAATTTGATTTTATCTTTAGTGACATGATTTTCTTTTACTTTTTGGCATCATTTGAATATAAATACTAAGAACAAATTATATTATCATATTTCTTTTTTGACAATGACCAAAAAAGAAGGGAAGAGATAAAATTATTAATATGATTAGAAGTAAATTTAGATATGATAACATTGAATAAAAAAATAATTATTTTAGAAGAAAATTAGGACTTTCTAAATGCATGCAAAATACTTGAATTACAATTTGAGCTTGATCTACTATCATGTGTTCTTATGAAATTTTTTATGCTTTTTATCAAAATTTACAATAAATATTTTTTTTTGCTATACTTGAAATTGTATGAAATGATTTTAAATGCATGAGTAGCTCTTAAAATTTTGAATCTCCTTGAATATCTTAAAGTTTGGAGCTTAATTTCAAAATTCACATATATAAAATTTACATCTTTAAAATTGAGCATTCTTGTGATATAATATTTTTCATTTTTCTACCTTGATTCTACCTTCTTACTCACATAAAGTGAAGAAAGGAAATCACTAGCATTTCAAGAGACTAATAAGCCTATTAATTATATTTTGATTCTCTTGAAAGTGATTTTGATGATTTTAAAATTGAATGAGTGATTTACCTATATCGTGGTTTTGATTTCTTGGAATTACAACTTGAAATCTTTTATGAATCAAAATCTTTTGTTATTTATCCTCGTATTATTTAAAAGGAAATTTTTATAGAAATCATGAACTTGACAACTTGAGATTTCTTATGAATGAATCAAAAGATTTTATTTTATTTGTTTCTCTTATAATTTATCTTTTGATAGTCACAATTTGTCTTCATAAATTGTACATCTCATTACTATATTAATTTTTTTATATATTTCATGTGACGATTTGAAAAATGATGTAATGAAAAAAGTTTTGCATTATCTCTTCTTTTTGACAATGACAAAGGGGGAGCAAAACTTGTTTGTTTGCATGATAAAAATTGCTAGTTTGAATATTACAAAAAAAATATAAAAATTTGCTAGCTTGCACTTCTCAAAAGAGAAGAAAGAACTTACTAGCTTGCATGTTCTAAAATGATAAAAAATTTACTAAATTGCTAAGCTTTCATATATAAAAAATTTGCTAATTGGGCTTCTACTTTTTGTTGAAGATAAAGGGGGAGAAGATATGATGATGTGAAATCATATATGATGATAATGCATGTTGATTTTTGAAAATATAAATGATGATTTTGAATAATAATCATAATTTTATAATATGATGTATTGTATATGATGTGGTTAAAATAGTTTCAACTTGGACTTTTGAGCTCATATTAATATTCTTTTTGAAATTTATTAAGAGCTCTTCTTAATGATATTTTACTACTCCTTCCTTATTTTCTTTCCTTCTTTTTCACAAGAGGAAGAAAATTATTTATGGCTCATGTGCCTTAAAATCCATAGCCCTACATTTCAACTTTTTGTTGATGATAAAGGGAGAGAAATATACATTGATGACACATGATATTGATTGATGACTCATGATATTGATGATATACATTGATAACATATGATATGGATATAGATATAGTTTGGGCATCTTGGATATAGATGTTTAATTCATTTTTATTCATAAGTTGATGACTTATGCAAATTTATGTTGAAATTTACATAGAATGTTGATTGCTTGAATTTAAGAGTGTGTACTTCTCTAAAATTTAAGTAGTATGGATTTAGGGGGAGTTATGATTAACTCCTGTCATCAATTGATTGTCATCATCAAAAAGGGAGAGATTGTTGAATCTCATATTTTGATGATGAAATCAATTGATGAGTTATTGATCTAATATGGATTACTAGAAATTGATTAATGTAGGATTAATTATGATAAAAAGATTATTACAATCATGATTGGCTAAGGTTAAGTCCATGTATCGAGTTGATATGGTTGGAAACTCGCTAGGAGTGCGTCAGGAGCTCGCTGAGGGTATCAGGAGTTTGTCAGGATAGTACAAGAGAGTTCACTAGAAGAAGATCTAGACTCACTGAAAGATTATCGAAAGTAGTCGAAAAGCTTGCCGGGAGTTGGGATGGTCATGTAATGGATGATTCACAATTATGATTGTATTTAATTAAGTCATAATTAGCATCATGTAGGACTAACTATGATAAGAGTAATAAAGTTACAACTAGATAATGGGCTAAGATCAAGCTTAAGCATCCGGCTGGGGTTCGGACGATGTAGTGGGATCTCGTCGAGAATTTGCTAGGAGATTCGACGAAGGGATCGGGAAGCTCGCTAGAAGCATGCCAAGAAATCACCAGAAGAAGACCAGATGATTTGCCGCAAGAATGTCAGAGGTTACCGGATTAGCGAAAGTTGGGTTTTAGTTTAAGCTTGTGGTCTTTAAGCATTGTAATTATTGAATCGTGGTTAGAAGTGAGTCTTAATTGAGTTGAATTTAGATGAAATTCAAATCAAATCAATAAGACAACTGGGTCCACTATTAAGGTTTGATTGAGCTCAAATTGAGTTCAATTGGTTGACTAGAGGGTTGGTCAACATCAAGTTCAAACCGAATTCGAAAAGTGCAGGAAATCACTTTTGTGAAAATTCCGACGGGTAAACCGCTAGTGAACGATAGGTAAACCGCCAGTGAACGACAGGTGTACCATCGTTGCTTAGGCTTTCAAGCGATTAATGGCGGTTGACCCGCCCAAGCTAGGCAGTTGAACTGCCCATACCCAACAATCTGGGTACTTATGGATATTGACTCGCCTAGGGTCGGCAGGTAAATCTCTCGTACCCTGGTGTTCGGGCGACTGAGCCACCCAAGTCTACGAGTAAACCACCCATACCAAGTTTTTTCAGGTATGTTTGAGTTTTGGCTCTAAAAATCTGAAGTCACTTGGGGCTTATAAATACCTTAAGTTTTCTTGTATTCTACACAATAATTTTGGGGATTATATTTTGAGAAAATATTGTATGAGAATTGTAAGAAAAAGAAAAAGGGTAAGGGAGTGATTAAAGAGTGTAATCTTGTCTCTCTTGTAAGCAAAGTGTAAGGGTTTGGTCTTCACTCAAAGAAGATCGATAGTCAATGCCGATATACCTCAAGAAGGAGGACTCGGGAGTGGATGTAGGCCGTTGGCGCCGAACCATTATTGTGAGTCTTTCTTTGCTTACATATTTTTGTATTGACGCTTCTGATTTAACTCAACTCTTTGAAAGCAAAGTTTTCACGATTAGTTCTTTCCTTCAAACGTTGCTTATCTTTCTAGTTTGCTTATTAAATTAGTAATTTTTTTTTAATCACTTACTTATTTTACTAAGAACAAAAAGCTTCAGATTTACTATCTTGGTTTAATTGAAAAGATTTCATCTAAAGTAAAATTTATACTTGCACTAATTCACTCTCCCCTCTTAGTGTCAATTGATCATAACATTGACAACACAATGACTTCCTTCTCGGCTAGGCTGACATCACCATCGAAGTCAACCGCCATTAGGTCTTCACCACGGTTGACAACATAGCGGCTTCCTTCCTTCAGATTCATTATTACCGGTTCAAGATCGACATCCTTAGTTCAACATCAACGTCCTTACAAGAACTCGATCTTGCAGGGGCATGATAGAAGATAGGATTAAGTTAAGATTTAGATATGACTTCCCCAACTGAATAAGGAAATCACGTAGGTTAGTTGAGGAAAGCCCTCATATTTTCACCTGCATAAATTGATGATGAATCAGTAAACTCAATGGACTTTTCATTTCTATTTTCCTAGTTTCAACAAATCAAAGCTGTTTAGAGTGAATATGTTATCGAGTATTACACTAAAGTCCCACTATTAGACCTGTTTATCAATCTTTTCCATGTAGGACTTTAAAGAATTTGGACTTTTCTTGTGGCATGAAGATGATGATGATTGATAAGAAATAAATTTAAAAGTCAAGTAAGAAGATTTCCAATCAAGAATATTACTAAAAATAATTTGACTAAGGAACAGCACTACTGCATACTGGTCGGTTGTGCTGACAGCAGCGATCGCGTGTAGGTAGTAGTCACGCACAGCGGTCTGAGTGCGGGCAACAGCTATGCAACACCATTGTAGAGCAGCAATCGCGTGCAGGTAGTAGTCACGCACAGCGGTCTGAGTGCGGGCAACAGCTATGCAACACCATTGTAGAGCAGCAATCGCGTGCAGGTAGCAACCGCGGGCAGGTAGTAGATGCACATCAGCATGCATGAGCAACATGCGGTAGTTGTGGGCAGAGGTGGCAGCGCCCACAAGGTGACGGCCTCCTACGGCCACTTTCAATGGCTGTGGGAAGACGCGGCACCACGCTCGCCCACGATGATGGTGCCCGCCTATAGCAGAGGATGATGGCCACACAGGTTACGGTTGCTAGCACACGGAGGCAACGCCCGCTCGTAGAGGCGGTGGCCGTATGCATAGGGGTGACAACGTAGGGAGATTAGAGTTTTTCTTGTAAAAAGATATTTTTGCCTTTCATCAATATAGGAATTTAAGGAGATTGTCATTTTATTTACTTTTCATTAATGTCATTCACAAATTGGATATTTTTATGCATATCCTTTTGATAGT
This sequence comes from Ensete glaucum, assembly GCA_021527575.1. Taxonomy (NCBI): domain Eukaryota; kingdom Viridiplantae; phylum Streptophyta; class Magnoliopsida; order Zingiberales; family Musaceae; genus Ensete; species Ensete glaucum. The sequence goes on from CM038551.1 coordinate 50,328,834, forward strand.
TCGTCCATAAAATTATAGTTTTCCCTTTATGAAAATAAAAATTTTCAATCAATATCTTTGATTATAAAATTGATCAATATGATTTAATTTTAATTGAATTTGATCATGATTAGATTTAATTTTGATCAAACTTAGAAAAGATTATATTTTGATTAATTTTGATTTTGATCAATTTTTATTAATTGACTTAATTGGGTTAATACTTACCTTTAATTCTAGGCTTACCCAATTAAATAAGATTGACTGGTATAATGATTTTTTGATGATTTTCTTATATGATTTATTTGATTGTATGTGGTAAATAAAATTTAATTATTATTCTTGGATATTTATTTGATTATTCACATGTATATGTTTGAAATTATGAAATAATATTTATTTTTCACATAAAAGCCTTTGATGAGTTATATATCATCATGATTATAGTTATTAAATAAGTTTTATCTATGTTAATCAATGTTCAATAATTATTATGGTTATTATTCTATTATTCAACTATTTCATCATAAATTAGATAAAAAACTTAATGAATATTATTTATAATTCATCTTCTTGAGTTTTATCTGATCCATAGTTACTAAAATAGCCTGGGATTGTATACTTATAGGATGTGAACTATAATAAATGTTTTGTCATTTATAAGACATGGGCTGTATTTTATATTCTTGTATCGATCCTATAGCCACCCAAGTGACTTGATCAATAATCTATAAAAATACATTATGTAATTGATCATAAATGATATTAAAGAAAATAATATTCATAATTACACACATAATTAGGATATTTACATAATTTTAATTAAATCTATTTCGAACAATCATGTGATGGGGTAGGATGATAATGTTTTGGATATCCTTGAAATTTAGCATTGTATACCCAAAGGTAGCAATACTATTCCACAAAGATGGTATTAATCCTTTATAAATAATTTTATGTGAATACTAGATACATTAATATTTCACCCAAATGTGAAATAGAAATTATATCAATAGTTCAATATTTATTAATAAACTTAAAGCATTATATTATTATAATAGCACTTATTGTATTTTTGTAATATCCCTATATATCTGGAATAAATGGATTGAGCATATGTAATTTATTTTGAGTTAATTAGACCTTGATTGATTAATTGAAAAGAAACACAAAATTAATTATTAAAAGTTTTATGAAATAAATAATTAAGATAAATGATTAGAAAAGGATCTAAAAGACAATGTTATTATAATTGCTAATAATATTTAGACTTCAATATAGTTTGCAACTGGCACATAAGAATATTTATAAATTAATTTATAGTTACTGATAAGTCTTTAGCTAACACCTTAAAGAACTGACTTAAAATGATAGTAATTGAGGAACTTGAGATTATATCCTCAATATAGCTGACAAATCAATAAGTTCAAAAACATTAAGGATGATTATAATTGAGTCATTTCTCATAATTTATTATCTTTCTTATTAGTTTGACTCATTTAAAATTTTTTAAGAATATATGAAACTTAAATAAATCAACTAGTATATGTGTATAGAAAGAATTAAAATTAAAATAGAAAAGACTCATAATATTACTCAAGAAGTATGTAATAATAAAATAAAGTTGAAGCACAAGTCATCTGAGTTTATAAATATTATATAAACTCATAAAAAAATTCTTTTCATATATATATATATATATAATTCATGTAAAGTCTCAACCGTTGACACTCTTGAAGTATACATAAATGAGGTCGATAGACAATTAGATAGAAAAGTTAATATTATTATATTTGGTATGAGTGATAAATTTTAAAACATTTATAATGAACTCAATTGTAATTCTTTTGGTATATTATTGAAAAAGTAGGATATATATGTATTCAGTATGATTTACGAGATGTGTCAAAGTAAAATATGATTGCTAAAAGATACTCATACTCCTATAGATATGATTAGGAGTATGATGTATGTAAGAAGAAGCTCTAAGAACAACTATACATATCTTAAATATTGTTCATTGTAAGTAATTTTGTCTACTTTTTTTGAGTTATGGATCAATAGGAAACCCAACTTAAGATATTTGTATATTTGAGATTATCTTATAGAGATAATGATATTCAATTCACATAAAAGGAAAGTAAATTTAATAATTATTTTTTGATATTATTTATAGTTTATCCAGAAAAGTTCAAAGGGATATATTTGTTATTGCCCTAATCATAGTACAGAGATAGTTAAATCCGGTAATATAAGATTCTTATAAAATAGCTAACTAGTAATAGTAAAAATCTCAAATTTTAATTTTGATATAAAAGAGATACAATTTATGAGAGATTATAGTTATTAAAATCATTAAATAATTTGATAAAGGTGAATAACAAAATAACATCACTAAACTCTCACATAATATTGATATCGTTGTTAATGATCTTATAGAACAACCATAATTAACAGTTTTGAAAATGTAAGGGAAGAAAACTTTGTTATTTATGATTATTATGTGATATATCTATAAGAATCATATTATAATATAGGAATTAGAAAGATTTTCTTGTTATTTTCATAAGTCATGAAAGGTAACGATTCTAGAAAATGTAATATGATGCAATCAAAGAAGAGTTAAAATCAATAACCAATATGGTGTCTGGTGAATTCATCAATTGTCCAATTATTGTAAAAGAGTATATTACATAAACTTGATTCAAGGATAACGTCGAATGATATAATGGTCAGACTTAAAGATTTTACTCATTAAGAATGCATCGACCATAATTAGATATTTAGTTTTAAATGAACTCGTTAAGAATCGTCATGACATTGGTGACTCATTTTGAGTTTGAGCTACACCATAAGAATGTGAAAATAAGTTTTGTGATTAGAGATCTAATTTTATATATGTTACTCTAAATGATTCGCAAAGAACTTAAAATTTGGTAAGAAAATTCAAGAATCTATTTATGACCTTAAACAAACTTCTAAATAATGATATATAAAGTTTCTTGGTATCTTTGATTTCTTCAAATTAAGAAAAAAATTGTTGATCAATATTTATACTTGAAGATCAATGGGAGTAAATTTATTATATTGGTCTTATACATTGATAAGTTCTTGGTTTATTATATTAAATTAAGAAATTTATCATAAAGAATTTTTAAGATGATTTATATGAATGAGAGATTTTATATTATTAGCATTGAGATATTTAATGATTAATAAGACTATCTCAGAAAGACTATATTGACCAAGTCTTAGAAAATCTCAATATACATTTTTGTTCAGCAAATCATAAAAGTAAAATTTTAGTAAAAATAGGTACTTTAAAATGACTTGAAAAGAATTAGATAAAGAAAATATTATATATATATGTGTGCAGTTGGAAATTTATGCTAAAGCTTATATCGGAATAGATATTAGTTTTATAATTAAAATATTAGGTAGATATTAGAGTTATCCAAAAGTAAAAATATTATAAATAAAAGTAATAAGATATCTGGAAAGAATGATTATATACTCACATGTACGAAATTATATTAGCTAGAACTGATGATAATTTTCAAGTGTTGATTACTTGGATAAGAGGAAATCCACCTTATAGTTAATATCTATATCAATTAGAGGGATAATTTATTATTATTAATAAAGAAAGTTGATGTTGACGTATGCTTTGAGGCCATTAATCAAATTTATGACTATGAAATTTTATCTTAGGACTTGATATAATCAGACTCAATTGTCAAGTCGTTGAAGACATTTTGTGACATATCATAATAGTTTTATTCTCTAAGAATAACAAGTACTACTTATTGTATCCCTATATATTATAGTATAAAGTGCTTGATGGTTAAAGAAAAATAGTCCAGAATCCAATTATGTAAACTTATTTTTAAATAAATATTATTTATTTATTTTAATTTTGAATCCTTTTTGTATCTTACCAAATTAATTGGTTAAGTGAGATAATTTTAGATTATGTGGCTTTATTTAATTAAGTAAGATGTATTATGGATATGATTGGATTTTGATTATGGTTATTGGCCAAAGGAAGTTCAATTAAGATATGATTATTTAGGAGACGCCTTTGATGGGAGAAACTCTCCTAATTATTTATCCTAGACTCTCTGCTCTCACCTTTAAATAGACAGGATCTCCTACGGACACCAAAACGATGAACGATGATAAAAATATAATATCCTGACATAGTTGAGAGATTACAGATCTTTCCATCTCCCTTTGTCACGTGAACCAATCAATGAGATATTATAGTTCCTCTCTCATATCATTGTGTTCCTAAATCCATTAATCATAGTGGTCCTGTGAAAGGATAGGAAGAGAGAAGAAGGAGAGTCTAAGTCTCATTTCAAATTAACATTATTACATATCTCGAATCCGACGATGGTGCGTTTGCAGATCAGATGAAGGTTTTTCTGAATAGCAATATTAAAAGATATACATCGTAATAATCTTTTAGATCTATTATTATTTGATTTCATTTTTACATTAAAAATTTATTACATAATTATAGATTTTATGCTAATATTTTCATATTAACATTAAGTTAACATCTGCATAGCCTTAACTATGAGCTTATGTTAGGATATAGTTTAAAGTAAACCTGCGTATGATAGAACACACTATGGCATCTTTGTGTTGTAGGCTTTAGGTATAGGTAAGATTGTTTCTTTATGATATAAGAGACCGGAGTTTAAATCTCAAAAATAAGCACACTATAAAAAATATAAGTAAGACTGCATACAGTGACCATCCAGCAACGACGATCATGTTCATCCTTATTAATTATATTTTATATAAAATGAAATCCATAATTAAATTAGGAACACTTGAGGTTTTATTTATATTTCGCTAAAGTCTTCTTATATATCTGTATATCCTTTCTTGCGCCCCAAATGCTATTGCCAAATCTCTTCACACCTAATTCTTTATGGATGAAAATATTTTCTTATTAACTCCACATCTCAACGTTTTCATCTCAACAACAAAAACTGCTTCTTCATCGTGCACACTGCATATGAAACAAGACATAGTAGGAAAATTCTTACCTAAAATTTTATGATTGTTTTCTTGCAAAATGTATGTGTGATACTCTTCATATCTAACAAAGAAAGGTGAAGAGGAAAAGTCAGTAGCATAAACTATAAAGAGGAAATTAAAGAAGCAAAAAGATCAAACAATTTCTATGCAATTCTGCAATTTATGAGTGCAAGAATACAGAGAGAGAGAGAGAGAGAGAGAGAGAGAGAGAGAGAGAGAGAGCAAAGAAACATGCAGACTTCTGTTGGTGAGTGAGTGATTGAAACTGCCAGATGATCTGATGGAGTAAAACTCAAAAGAAGTCTTCTCTCTGTCTCTTCTCTCTCTCTCGGCATAGAGGGGGGGACATCTTTAGAGGTTTTGGTATCTTTAATGATGCCAATGGTGTTGATCCTTGTGCCTTGTTGGTTGGAGATGATGATTTCAAAGAATGTAGCACCAGTCTCTACAGCTAATCTTCCTACAGTTATCACATCCTGTTCTTCCATCACCCGCCGTAGATGCTCATGGTAGCTTCTGAGCCATGACTGAACAACCCTGGATCCATGACCAGATCATGCTGGCAGCTTCAGCCTCTCACACCAACAAATCAAACTTAAGCCAAGAGCTGGGATGGACAAGAGAAGTAAAGACAATAAGCAGATGGAAAGATAAAGCAAGAGATGAACAGGTTAGGAGGTGAGAAAGCGGATGCTGTGCATGGTGGTGGTCATAAGCTGGTCTCATCATCCCTACCCTCCACAATTCATATAAATGCAACCCCCCCCCACTCCAATTCACTTGGTCCCTTGTTACAGTCTCTCACGGTAACTCTCATCAGATACTAATGAAAAGCATCGAATAATACAATATTATATGAATCTATAATGTCAATTTTTTTAAGGATAAATAGTAAAAACGAGATTCAATCTCATAATCTTACTATCAATAATCAAATTTCTTACCAACTAAGATAGATAACATCCTAAAAAAATTCATCCAACGATAAGTGAGTCAAGTTTACCAAATTCATTATAATCCTCATCTATAGTAACCAAGTTGGATAACATCCTCATGAATCACTAGATCGATACATTCCACTATTATTTAGTATAGACGAGGCTTATAATAGATTTTTTTATTAAACAATTATATGTCAGGTCGTAGACATGTAATATAAGGTAATATAGTAAGTTGTGAAGGATGACTTATTTCTTGGCACAATCCCATGATAACGGTTAACAATTCTAAGAGAGAATTGATATGCACTTGCTATTCTATGAGCAAAATGCAATAATATCCTTAGTTAAATTAAGAATATCTAAATTTTTCTTTATAATTTTTAATAAAATTATATATATATATATATATATATATATATATATATATATATATATATATATATATATATATATATATATATATATATAATCACTTGGGCTATCTACCCATTCAACTGTTTGGTTCCATTGCGGTCATTGTTACCTCCGAATGCAAACCCTGCTGAAACATTAATACCCCATAATTGTCAACCCACACAGGGTGCAGGTTGTCTTGTTTTTTAGCACCTTCTGTGGGAAGGTCCCCTTGTACGTCCTTAAATGACACATTTGCTCAAACAAGGAATCGGCAACTTTAGACCCTTCCCTAGCTCCGCCATGGCAGTTTGCTCGGTCTTTGTGCATGGTGGGATGTGATAGGAGGCAGCTGTGTGGCTTCTGTCTTCTTCCATGGGTGGTTCCACGTTGCCTCGACTGGCTGCTCCTTTTTATGGTGTAGCATAATGTGTCCTACCCTACTCATTCATGGTTGGAAGTTATGTGGATTTCAGCTCTATCCAACTCCCTTTGCTAATCCAAAGCTCCATCACGGTGTTATTGATATAGTTGGTTTTATCTACGTCGTTCATCTATTAAATATTAATCTTTTCAAAATCTCTTATAAAAAGTTCTTCAAAAATCTATAAAAGAAAAGATGGATTAAAAAATATTTAACTCTGAATCTAGTAATTAAACATAACAACAAACATCTGATAGGTAATACAAATTAGACTTCATAAATTCTAAATATTCATGTGACAAATGATCCAAGGTGATCTTCCACGATAAAAAATTCTCATAAGTATCTACATGATATTACTGTGAAACAAGACATAGAACTAGCCCTAGACATTATCATAAAAGGCACATCCAATCATGTGCCACCCAGGTAACTCCTAAGTAATGTGTTGGCTAACACTCTGCATCACTCAATGAAACTAGAAAATCCTCAAAATGACTACTTGCATAACCTATTTATGCATAGTTAACCACACACAATTTACATTCATAAATATGAAACAATCATAAAAGCCAATCAAAATGGGATTGTCAAAGTATCTGTAAACTTTTTACATGTTGTGCAAAGCATGAACAAAACTAAAAGATATGAACATAAATGAGCATTACATCAAACACCCTATTTACAGCTTTATCTGTGATATTATCCCCTATTTATTCTTTCAACGTTCTCGTCGAAGCCTTTGTGGATGTTGTATCTTTTTACCTTTATTGAATCTTTAATCTTTTGTTCTAAGTATAACACGCCTCTTTGACTCCCAATTGCTCTCTACTATTATTATCGAGTAGTCAAACTTTAATCTTCTATATTGTTTCAACTTGTTAATGACTCAGACTTTTGTGTGGAGTCTGACGAGTTGTGTTAATTTTTGTTGGTTCCTACAATCCTTCGGATGAAGGAAAAATGCATTCCTTATTGTGTTCTATTCTCTCAAATATCTCGTGTCACTTGAATTGATTGAATGCCTATTGGAGTTTTAATGAGCATCGCCTTGCAAACTTTGAAGTTTTTTTAAGGTCTTTCCTCTATGAAATTTGTCAATCAATTCCTCTTCTACTTAGTTGTCACCTCCTAAGTATGTTAGCATTACTTTCGCTTTAGATAAAGTGATTTGATAATCAATTTGTCTTCACTTTCTATTAGGAAATAATGCAGATAATCTATTCTCAGTAGAACCTATCACTATTGGTAAGGATTTGATAATTATTATCTTCCACTAAGTTTCTTTAAGGGGTCTTTAAACACGTGCATAGCTCCTCTACTAAATAATAAGAGAACTAGAGTACTCTATTTTGTTCATTCTCTTAAGAGTTGAGAAGGCAAAGGTTACTCGACTTCGTTTGACTCCTCAAGGGTTGTTCTTCATATATCAAGCTGGTTACTTATCTTTGTCTGCTATTTGCTCACACTTTTGGAATATAAGAAGTTTTGCCCAAAAAGAGCAAAAATTTATTTCGACTTGAAGCAAGTCGCCAATAGGCTTGGTCACCTTTAGAATTATATCATCTTCTCTGTCGTCTATGTCACCTACTCCTCCGAGTAAAAAAAGTACAGTACTACATATTACCTACTTCATTACTTGGTCAAGCATTCTTGCATTAATCCAAATTCTTCCACTTTTAGTTATTTTGATAAGAAACACGTTGGCATTGATCTTACAAAGTTTACTAGCCTTTGCCCTTCAGTCTTATCATGATATTTGGAGTTTGTCTCTATATACTTTACCAACTCTACCTCTTCTATGACCAAGAACTCTCCCTCTAAGAGGACAAGGGATTGATGACTCTATGGAAACCTCACCTTTATGGTACTATAGCGTCGTCATGCCCATGGCCCTAATATCCATCGCTTTGTATCTACGTCTCTTCTTGCAATTGGTAGATCTGCCTCTATGACACTCCTCCAATTCTACCTTCATTTTAATCGAGACTTGGTTTTGGGTAGCTAAGTCATTTTGGACTTATCATCACTTCCTCGCCCTTTTCGATCACCTGCTTCAATGCCTCTATGTTTTTCAAGTGGTTCCCCTTGATCGATGGAAAGACAAACTGCAACTCATGGCCTCTACCATCATGTTGTAGGACTCACACAGAGTATATTATCCTTTGTATCCTTCCTTAGTAGTAATGTTCACTTATTCTGCTTTGTCCTCTAACTTATCAGGCTTCCTTAAGCGAATATAAGCTCCGGAGTAGCCCAACCTTTCGATTGCTCTGATCATATTTTTGAATCAACAAATCTCTCCCATGGGACTTATTGGTACTTGCACTCGAAATTTTTCGTCGATGGTACACTACCCCTATATACTGATGACTAAGGCTTCTAGTTGATATAAAATTTGATACACATATGGAATACCTATATTTGTGATACCATGTCATTTACTCCTTGAATACATAGGTTTTCTTGCTCTTATATTGTTCGTTGAAGTGGAGCTCTTAGTAGCTCTTGATCATACATTTGTATGATCAAGTCCCTTATGAGACTTATCCTATGTGTGTTGAATTGCCTCGAATTATTCCACCACAATTCACTGCACTATATCGCCTCATAGTGACACCTCTATTACATTCTAATTTATTTAGGATGAACTCGAACTGCGATCTCTTCATGTGTGGTCTCTGCCAGCATATTGCAGGGTCTCTGTCACCTCCAAATGTGCTCGCTCTTTTGGCAATCAACCTTCGACCACTCGCTCTCGGGTCACACCCAGACAAAATATAGCTTTTATCAATCCATCACCTAGTAGCTCTCAAAGTCCACTAACTTCGGTATGCTATTACTCATATTTTGGACCCTTGCCCCTAGCACAATCTTCATTGAGCACTGCTTTCTTTGCGGTAACTCGAATAGCAGCTCTATGATATATTCTTCAAGAGTACCCGCCTTCATGGCCACTTACCATATGGCAAGGCCTTTTTGACCCCAACTTCACCTTTGCAAGTTAAGTCACCTTAGTTCCTTTATCAAATGTTTCGCTGAGATAAGGTGTATATGTCTCAAAGCTTCCTTCAACTTTAGCACCATGCAAGATGAATCTGCTCCATTAAAATGAGAGACCCATGAAACATGATCTCATACCTTTGACATTCATCTAAGAAAAGCTTTGTGCCTCTGCTTCATGTTTTGTCTTTTATATCGACTCCCTTTATGCGGCTTGGGCACTTCACTAAGTTTCACCCAAGTTGCTTTACTGCTCAGTTGCTCTGCTGCTTAGTTTGCATTGAGTTGATGGTGGCTCTCGTGTCTATCACTCAACAGGTCAGCCCTCTGTTGAGTTTGATCTCCTCATCAAATCTAAGTGTGTCATCATTTAGTGTTACCTTAGGTCACTCGCTCACCTGATCTCGCAATACGTCTACCGACGCATTACCTCATGCCAGATCATGCAATGACTCCTTACCGCTTGCTTGGTCTGTTAAGCTTTATAGAGCCATTATCTTCGAGGAACCCCTAATCAATATGTGCAGTCTGTTCCACATGATTCTCCCTCTAGAGAACCGAGACTTATCCCTCTCTATCCTATTGGAGCAACTTTTCTCTTTACATCATTTCCTTTAGAATTTTTGAAGATCATCATCCCCTCGGACTACTCTACCTTACTGAAGAAATTATGCACTATTATATCACTATAAACACATTTGCTAGATTACGACTATTTATCAACACAGCTCCGATTGTACTACTCAAGGCCTAGTAATATATTGAACTTAATGCACACTTCAACCTCTTACAGATGTATTTTTCTCATGCAAAAAAAAAATTAATGCTCTATGGTGTTAAGTTTCGGTCGCCTTAGGATAACCATGAACAATCCATCATTCACATACAAATCCTTCCATAGGTACTGAATTCTTTGAGTTAGTAATTCTCCTCACCTTTGTAAGCTTTAAACAACTCTTTCGATTACCGAGCAACCCATCCCTTCTTGCATGTTTTCATCTTTTGCTAAGTGTTTTGTTTTCCTTGAGCATTATCAAGTTTGGTTACTAATATCAAGTCATAGCTAGAACTTGGTCATCCCAACATTTGTTCAATGCACATTTTTTCAGCTCGCTTATCCTCATGGTGTCTTTCACACGAAAGTTTAGTTATTCCTTTGAATGCAAATCTCAGATGCCCGCTCCTTTGAGCAACTCCTTTCTGTATGTTTCTATACCTGCTTCACTCAATCAGTAGCGCGTATTGACTACTCTCAATGCTACCCCACTAGGTCCCCCACATTTGCATGCTAAGTATCTTTAAGTGTGCTTATCCCACTCTGATACCATCTATCATAAGCTTAGTTGATTTTGCTTAAGTCATGCGGTATCTTTGCGAGTCAATCCGCAAAGTGTAAATCTCCTCAAAACCTTTTATGATTCATTAAGGACCTACAAAAGAGAAGACGGGTTAGAAGAAACATTTAATTCAAGATTCAATAAGCAGTCATTTCAGTGAACATTTGATAGGTAATATAAATTATAAACATAGACTTCATAAGCTTTGAATGGTCGCACAACAAAGAGTCCAAGGTGGTCCAATGCGATGAAAAATCTCCACAAGTGCCCACATGACACTACAACAGAATAAAGCAATGAACCAACCGTAGACACTATCCTAAAAGCTTATCCAGCCATGTGCCACCTAGGTAGCTCATGAGTGTTGTATAGTCACTTCGTATCACTTTGCGGAGCTAGAAAACTCCCAAGATGACTGCTTGAATGATTTATTTCTATATCATTTTGAGCGACGAGTATATATAACATGTGGTTACAAGCTTAAAACAATCATAGAGGTCAATCAAAATGAGACTGTAAAATCTATTATAAACCTCTCTACATACTGTACTAAAAAAATATTACAACTTTGTCTGTGACAACGGGTCGACGCTTTGAGCCCTGTGTGACTCAAAGCATTCACTGGATTCTCATCGATATTTCTGCCTAAACATTACTTACGGGACGAATGACATCTTGCATAACTTCAGTTTAACTTAGTTGCAGTGGAACGCTATATCGAGGTTACAAAGCATCATGGTTAAACAGGTTGAAGTCATCGTTGGTTGCTTCACTGTAAGCCGGACAGAAAAATTGGTGTTTACAAAGCTTTGATGTGATCATTAAATAGCTGAAATTTGTCCATTTGTAGAACACCAAGTTCTTTTTTGTGTGATATTAAAGTGATTTTGTGAGTGAGTGATGAACTCTTCCCAGCCAAAAAGTTTTGCTTTCAAGCTAAATTTTGGTGAAACTAATTGGGAAACATTGACCACCGATTCCGAGTTCTCCCACCACTAATGGTCAGTTTGTCATAATATATAAATCTCAGTCATAGATCAACTGCTAAGTAGTAACTGTAGAGGTACAATCCTAGTGAGAGAGATGCCTAAAAAAAAGAGCATGTGTCTGAGGTAGCTATGTTCATCAAACTTTGTTCTGGCTTACCTTTCAGAACGCAAAGCATTGAAAAGGATTGCTATTGAGGTACACGTGAGCTGGTGTACAATAAATGAAACAAATAAACTTAAAAAAAGTCTTAGCACAAAGCCATAATAAGCAAGAAGACCGTGTCATAATAAGAAAAGACCAATTTCAAGAATGTATCATATTGTATTCATCCAGCAAGCCACAGTAATTAATTTCTTTCTTTCTTTTTCTAGGATTTTTAATTAGTATGAATAAGCCCTGCAACTAAAGAAAGACTTCCCGTTGTTTGAGCTGGAAAATCATGCTACAAAAATGGACTGTTAAAATGGTTTGTACTGTATCTACCTGCAGTGGTTGCTTTTTTAGACACCATTTCTGTTTTATCTACTGCCCTGGCTAATTGAGCCACAGCTTTTCTTTCCCTTCCTTGTTCATTCCATTAATCTAATTTTGCAAAAGATCACAAAAATTCTGACCATCCAATAACAGTTACATTGAGATTTGGATCAAAAGGAGCATGTAACAGTTATTAAACTAGGTATACTACATATTGGCAAATGGTATAAATAGGAGAAATAATCGGTGTTAAATTCAAACCTGAAAACCACAAACTGCCATACACACCATATCCCGCCCCTAGTGTCTCCATCCAAAATGTTCCGCTCCCAGCACCAACTGGAGATGCTGCACAGATATCTGTTAAGTCAGCAAATGTAATAGTTTACTAGAAGAGAACATTTCTAATTCAAAAATGAAAGGACTGGAATGTAGCATGTCATCCATAAAGATTAACATGAGAATTTACAACTTTGGTATAGTGACACTTTCAGACCATCAAGCAGACACCTGACGAGAAGGATCTTGCAAAACTCAATCAGAGAGGGACAGAAAAACCAAGAATTATACCATTCATGTATTACCTTCATTGGCTTACCTGCCTTATTTTTTGGTAAGTCAAGATACAGGAAAAAGCACACCAGTTTGGATGTCACAAAAAATGGCTCGGCTTGGTTAAAGAAATGATGATGATCCAAAAATGTGAGGATGCTTAAATAAAAAATAAAAGGATACACAAGCTTGTTCGGCACATGATAAAAAATTTCACGTTGGTCAAGAAAATCCACTTGTTCACTGCCAAAGCTACAAAGCAACTGACAACACAATGTATCACTCATGCATAAGTTAATTATAAGACAAGTTAAACTGTCTAGTTGGACTCAATTGGTAAATTCCATGACACAACGAACAACTGTTACACGATTAAGTGAAAAATTGAATCCAATTCTCAATCTACAACCCTAGTAACAAATCATGCAATAAAAAAAAAGAAACTTCCTTCCTGATCCAACCTCTCAGCATGGATTACAGATTTACGAACGGTACATAGCAAGCGCCAGTTCATGATTCTCTAAGACTAACAAAATATGTCAAACATCAAAGTCCAAGTCACAAACGCGCATTTACAGAATGCTATCGCTTGCTTGCACGCTAAGACAAATATCTGTTCCCAGAATCCAAAAGAAAACCAGCATCCAACACTTCTCAAAATGCTTCCCCTCACTCCTGCTTTTTGGGTTTTCGAATCTTCACGTAAGGGAATAAGCCAAAAAGGTGAACGACTTGGGGTTCCCAACCCAGCTGCTGAGCACGACAGAACATCAAAAATGTGTTTGCAAAGTATGAATTAAATCCCATAAGCGCATGCCACCATGCATGACCCTGAGGGTTGATATACCAATGTGATAATTTCTTGCAGAATATCCGGTCAAACAACCAGCATATGGTCCCAAGAAAAATTGTCGCAACATAGAACTTGGCTAGCCGTTTAGCTGCAACATCTTTTGTTTGTATGTAATACTTGTACATCCGAGGAATACAAAGAAGGCAAAGGCCAACATAGTGTACCTTGAATCCTATTCCAAAACGCACCAATGAATGAACACCAGCAAAAGCAGCACCATAGAGGAAAAGAAAAGTCGGCATAGTGCTCCTATAATGCCAGTCCGGTGAGTAGAGAACATAAAGATAAAGCAGCATCTCCCATACCATAGGTGTTTCATCACTCTGCTGTAGTCTGAAAGTGACTTAAATGTGATCAAATTATTCATAAGCATGAAAAATTAGTTGTGACATTATCTCATGCATAAAACATATCCTAGCAGTTGCTGAAGAAGAATTTTAAGTATTAAATAAATGCATGGTAAGAGGATAAATGCTCATGATGTCAAGCAAACAATTCAAGAAGAAACATGCATGTAACTAATAACAAAAAATAAACAATCAACAGAATAAAAGCCCAACAATGAAATACTTGGAAAAAGCAGCACATAAGTGCAACTGTCTTAAATCAAGTAAAACAGAGAAGACACAGAAAAGAAAGTAATGGGACGAATCAATTCTTCATTCATTACAAAAAAAAAAATAACAAAAAAATTAAGCACTAATGACTAAATTAACATCATTAAAATGCAAAGTAACACACTTAAGACAATGGGGGACCATTATTTAACTGAAGCTGCATGCAGGTGCCATGCTACGGAAATGCTACATCATGAGAATGAACTTTGAAGAAAAATATATAATTAGCCTTGAAAACAAAAGTCAACTTTCTCTCGCTTAATATTACCATCTATAGTTCAAGAATATTGATAAGCATCCAACATATTGGAGCATATCTAACATATTTTTTAATAGAAAGGATACGAGAGACCAGTAACACCTGCCACTGAATCCCGAGATAATCAGTTTTTTTTTTTTAAATGGTAGATTTCTTTCATAATCATAAATGTGTAGCAAATTTATAATGTGAATAATAATTAACAAATGACTAGAATTCAACAAAATCACCAGATAACTATCATGGAAAATTGACAAAACAGAAGAACCACTAATCACAATTGCAAATTAACCACTTCTTTATTCTAGAAAAACAAGAAGCATGATGTTGCGAGATTACACTGCTTTCAGTTACTTCACAAGAGTGTATTAAACATTTAAACTGGATCTTAAATTAATTGCTGCCACCACAATGCTCGATAAATGACTTAACCAATATTTAATGGCACTGAGACCTGTAAATTCTTCATGCACAACCTTATAGAGCAATGCAAAAGATTAGAATGTGACTGTCCAGTTTAGTCCCTATGTAATTTCCCACTGTTCAAAAAAGAAACTAAAACAAAATAGAAATAACAGCTGAGTAAAAACTTACACATGTTGCAATGTGGCATGAAATATCATGCTCCCGATTGCAAGTATCATATTGGAAATATGAAGAACACTGAATCTTTTCTCAAACCTTTGCCTTAGGGCATTTGTAAGGCCAATAAGTGCCAAAAGAATGCAAGGAATGTTTGATATGGTGTTGTAAAATTCTGCAATATATGACGAATGGGCATAGTTTTCCTCGCACAATTCTGTAGTGGATGTAACAGGTCCCCAAAAGCTTGAGATCCCCGAGTCTTCCATTTCTTTATATCACTTGACTAAATCTGGATTTCAGATTTACATAATGAATAAACCTTGCAAGGAAGAAACTGCTGCTATAAGCATATATTTAGCACGAAAATGACCTGAAAAGAACAAAAAATGAAAATTATGAAACAATTTCATGTAAGAGTATCAACCAAAATGATCCTATGTGCATTCATCAAGCATGTCCAGGAATATGTTTTATTATGGCTGCCAAAACTAATAATCAATTCACAACATCTGTCTTATTAAACAATGATATGAACACATCATCATGTAAACAATCTATTTCTAGAGAATAGAGAGTCGCAGTAATGCTAAAAACACAAACATGCAATACAATGATCTCGCTCCTCTCTCGGCCTGTCAAACAGAAACATTGCTGTCAAAAGTTGGTGAAACCAAACTAGGTTAATTGTGCAGGGATCCATAAGAAAATCACAAAACTGATCATATCAGCTATAGAGCATGGTTAACAAGGTTATCTTCATGTTGGGGGACTAATTACAGTTGTACATAGTAAACTAAGTCATGTAACTTGATATTCAAGTCAAACAATCACAGGCCTGGTGATGTAGATTTCATCAGAAAGCAAAAGCTAAAAGATAGAGAAGAATGAGCATTAGGAAACCATGAAAAAGAAAGGTATATCCTAAGATTTCCTTGGCAGACCAACCTAAATATTCAGATAGTTGAATTTCAAATGGTAGAAATATCCAAAAGCCTACAGTGTAAAAGAAGATACAGAAGTTGTAGAAGACAAATAATCAAGAAATTCCCATGAAGAATTGATGAACCCAAAAATGTAGTGTCGATAGAAGCTGGGAGCCATATATTGAACTAATCACCTCTTTCCCAGTCATATTTTAAATTTCCCATTTGTTATTTCTTTATTCCTCTAGTTGGATAATGAAAAAAAAGAATAACTATAAAGCCCTTTACCAGTGATTAAAAAAGCGCTAGGCACCAACGTCCCAAAACGCCCGAGGCGCCAAAATATAAAAAAATATACTATTTAATCTAACAATAATTTCAAATAAATACGAATTACTATTATTAAAATTTAAAATTGATATAATATGTTATTAATCTAATAAATAAAAAATATTGTTATTAGTATACTATTAACAATAAATTAACAGTATACAGTTAACAGTCCATTAACAGTATACTATTAATAGTCCATTAACAAGTATAATGTTAATATTTAATGTACATTATATAGTATATACTGTTAATATACTATTATATTGTTAACAGTATAGTATACTATTAATAATTAGTTAACTTAACAGTATACTATAGTGTTAAGTGTTAATATACAGTATATTGTTAAGTGTTAATATACTGTTAATAGTAGAAACGAGGTGACGAGCTGACCTGACCAAAGGCGAGAGGAGTGACAGTGACAGCGACGACGGCAAGCGACAGCAGTGAACGAAGGCAAGTGGTAGCAGTGATGGCGGCGAGCAATAGCGACTGCAGTGACGGTGGCGAGCAACAACGATTGCAGTGATGGCGGCGAAGAGAAACGACAGTAATGATGGTGTCAGCGATGTAATCCAAGCGACCGAACTAGGCTCTCGGGCGCTCAGGCAAGAGCAGCAACGACGGCACAACAACAGCGGCAGCAAATAAGGCAACGGCAGCGACGAGATGCAGCGATGTAATCCCGATTTGAGATGAGGATTAGGGTTGAGTAACGAAAGATATATAACTACATTAGTTGGTTCAATTAAACCAACTAACGCAAACAACTGAACCAGAGCTAAAAGCCCGGTTCGATCGCTGATTAACACGGCGCCTCGCACACACTGGCTCGGCGAGCGCCTGTGAGGCACCTCTTTGAAGCGTGCCACCTGGGGTTTGAGCGAGGCCCGAGGGCCTCGCCTCGCCTCGCCTGGGCGCTTAGGCGAGCGCCTATTTAAATCACTGCCCTTTACCTATTTCATTATTAGCATCTCAACCACTCAATATAACAAAAATATTTTAAAAGAAAAATCATTATGCACACGGCAAGCATCCTTCTCAGCTTGGACACTATGGTAGACATATGGCATCCAAGTTGTAGCCCTAAAGCTTCATGAAAACCTTCATTTAGGACATAGAATCCCACAACAACAACATACAACAAAAGGGCATGCCCTGATACACCCATCTAAAAAAGATCATTGTTCTCTTACCTACATGTTTTATAGGTTGACAAAAAATAACAAATAAAATGAGGTACTAAAGAGTAAAGAGGGTCAATGAAATGTCGTATTTAGGAAAAAAGGCATGAGATCCAACAATAGTTTGAAGAAAAATAGTACTGATAAGATTATATATTAAAGACATATTGGTTAGATGACTAGGAAAAATAATATCAGGCATATCACACCTCAGGTAGCAATTGAGATCGCATGAGGGGGATTTTAGTAAACATATCATCTGCTTAAGTCTCCATGGTTGACTTCATAATTCAGTTATTGAGTCACCAAACTGACAAACTTATCTTCTAAGTACCACTACACCACCATATTCAAGTTTACTAAAGCCTCTGAGGGAAAATACAAATGAGGAGGGACTTGCTAGAGGTGCGACTCCTCAAGGAAATTTCCGCTATCAAAAGCTGCATTTGTATTTCCCAGAAAATATATCAACGGGCCTACCTTCATAAGGACAAGGGATAACCCAACCAACACATAGATCATTGGTTCCCTAAAAGTTTTGACAATAGGGTTATCCTTGTTAGCAACAAATTTGGTCTTTCTTTTCCAACTTCACACCCAACAGTGATGTTGACTAAAGAAGAGTTTCAAAAACAACAAACTATAGATATATCGACAGTTTCTGTCTTATTTATTGAAGAACTTCCTCCACAAAGCGATCCACCTAAAATTTCAACCCACAGTCTTTCCCTCCAACATGGAAGCACACATCGATATAATAATGCTAACGCATCGACACACATAAAAATAAGTTGTACGAAAATATATCTACTCTCAACACAAGAAAGAGAAGGACTAACTTCTTCCGTGACCTAAAACTAAGAGCGATCAGCAAGCGCCAGAGCGTCATTCCAGATACGGCATTCGACCTAATTTTACGTCCTCACACCACATGCCAATCCGCCCACTCATCCTCTCTGCTACTTTCCACCAAGCGGATCCGAGGAACAAGGGCTCCCCTCGGATCTCGCATGAACATCGACGCAGGGCGACCAAGAACACGCTCAGGATCCAAATCCAGCATCCGACGAGTCCCATGGATCGTCGAATTACGCGCCGAAGTCGTCGGCAATCAGGGTTTATGTGGGGAGAGATCGAACCTGGAGGAGTCGCCGAGGAAGGAGAGCGCCGACCGACGGGAGATGATGCGATTAGGGCTGGGTGCGGTCGCATCCATGTTTGATTTTTTTATTTAAAGCCTTTTCCTCTGCTTTATTCTTTGTTCTTTTTCTTTTTCTTTTTCTTCTTTTTCTCTCTTTTTTTTGGCTTTTAATATATATATATATATATACATATACATATATATATATATGTATATATATACATGTATATATACATATATATATATTTATATATAAATATATGTATATATACATATATATATATATTTATATATAAATATATGTATATATACATATATATATATATTTATAAATATATATATATATGTATATATACATATACATATTTATATTTGTTAACGTACTTTATATTGTAGCCGAGGTGGTAACATAGCTTCGTGTCATATTAGTGTGCAAGATTGACAATGTTTCTCTGGGCTAGCAATGAGGGATCGTAAGAAACCCAATCGTGGGATCTTCAGGTCGACCTTATGAGATAAGGCGAATGATTATCTTTTCCTCTCAGGTGGTCGTGTCCTGCACGAAGCCTTGAGTCGAGTGGAGGGTCCCCTGATGCGACCCCTCTGATGCTCAAGTTAATCGACCAATTCATTGCGACCTAGTCTCGGCTAGTCCATTATAGACCTAGTCTCGGTCATTCACATTGCTGACCTTGTTTCGATGCTAGTCCATTGTCGACCTAATCTTTACCAGTCTATTGCTGACCTAATCTCGATCAGTTTATTGTCGACCTAGTCTCGACCGGTCCATTGCCGACCTAGTCTCAGCTAGTCTATTACCAACCTAGTCTCGACCAGTCTATTATTGACCTAGTCTCGACTAATCCATTTCTGACCTAGTCTCGACCAGTCTACTATTGACCTAGTCTCAACCAGCCCTCTGCCGACCTAGTCTCGGTCAGGCCACTGCTGACTTAGTCTCAGGCAATCCATCACCAACCTAGTCTCGGTCGGTCTACTGTCGACCACGTCTCGTTGATCTATTACCGAGTACTACCAACCAGTACGGTATCATAACAAAATATAATGGGAAGGATGCTTAAGCCTCCCAAGGCTCTGGTCTCATAGGACCAAGCATACCCCGATGAAATCCCTAAGCACCGTAAACAATCACTGAGACTAATGAATAAATGAGTTCAGACTCCAAGTTGTGCCTCTCAATTCTCCTGAGACATGACTCCTTTGGGGTGGAGAGAATGATATGGCATAGCCTGACCCCCTATTGCACAGAAGCCCTTAAACCGCTATAGTAGAGTCAATCAAGATCCCCGAGCCAGCTCAACCCCATGACCTTGGGACAAGTCGGCCATCAGTCTCGTCACTCGGCACTACAAAGTCCAGATGATATCGGCGCCCAATGTACAGGCCAGCCTCAGGTGCCTATGTACGTTGACACCAGTAACCATTGAGTATCAGTGTATATTGACTCAAGGCTAGAGATAGAAAAGCCACCCTCATGAACAATATAGTACTAGAAAAGATAAAAAAGTCCCACACACACTACAAACTCTTGATTTTTACTAAAGCCCCGACTCTGACTAACTTGAGTATGGAAGGGGCTAACTTGGGGGACCCTTCGCCCGACTCAGGCCATCGTGTAAGACGCAACCACCTGGGAGGAAGAGTCAATCATTCGTCACATCTTAGAAGGTCTACCAAAAGATTCTATGACTAGGTTTCCCGTCGATCCCTCATTGTCAACCCGAAAAAATATTGATGATCTTGTGCACTCAATCGTACCAAGCTATGGTGTCATCTCGCTACGACATAAAGTACATTAACGATATTTATTATTTTAATTAACACAATGACCAATTGGTCTTCATAAATTTCAACGCAGCATGTATTTTCTCCTCCTTTTTTTCACAAAAACATATATTTTAAAAAAAATCGAGTAATTTACTCACAAAATTTGCTCACGGTAACTTTTAACGAAGGAATGTCTCTCTTCGGAAATTCTTGGGTGCCCTAATCTACTCACTCAAATATCCAATGGCTCAGTGAACCAAATCGACTCCTAATTTCATTAAATGAGACTTTAAAAATCTATAGAATTTAATAAAATAAAAATAAAAAAATCAAGAGAGTAGTGACTTATGCTTATTTTTTTTATATTATGAGTTAGATACTTTATGATATTACACTCGTAAATAAACTATGTTGTGCACGACCGTAGAGTCTAGATAAAACTATGACAAAATTGGACTATAAAGACCCCTGAATCAATAAAAATATAAAAAAATAATATGAGATTGACAAACTTTATTATCTTAACTAGTAAATAAATTGCATGATTTCAGAAACAAGATGAATAACATACAAAGTGGACTATAAAAAGTCCCTAAAATTAATATAAATTAGTAAAAATAATAAAACAATTATTTATAATATCTTCCTTCAAAAGTCAAAGCTTGATATGGGATGGATAAACCTTATAATATTATACTCATAAATAAATTATGTTATATCCGATTGCATAAATCATTTCGGTCTTAGATTCTATAATCGAGTGAAACTCTATATCGTTTATTCAGCTTACAAATTAATCATTGCAGACAAATATATATTTTCTGGTGTAACATGGTTCATTTATAAGTTTAACACCATAAAGTTTGTCTAACTAATCTCAATCTTTTAATATATAGCAACAAATACCATATATTGTGTTCCAATGATTTTTTTTTCATTTCTAGTTGATTTTAAGGATTTTTAAATTGACACACTCAAATCCTATAGGTTGTGTGATAATCTTTATGGGACAAGAACATATTTATCCTCTATATTTACTAGAAAATCTAGTAAATCTGAAAAGATATGCTCCTATGTAAAAATCTATGCACGATTGTTTTAGATAAATTATTCAAAATAATATCATCCTCTAGATTTAGTAGAAAATCTTATATTATAAACAACACTGGGGACTAATTTAATTCTTATAAATTATGAAATAAATTATCTACAGCACTTTCAATATTCTTAACATGTAAGTTCTTACAGAATATTAATGTTAATTTAAATAATGGCATCTTTACGTTGATTATTTAATGAGAATTGAGTGATGAAGATTAAATGTATGGCTTCTACTTTATGATCCTCCTTCCTCCTCCCCTCCCCCCCCTATTTTTCTGTCCTTTAATTGCTTTATTTGCCATCGATAATAAGAACAAAAATAAAATGTTATTTTGAAACATAGTCATATGAAAAATATTCTTAAATATAAGATTCCAAGAACAAAAAAAAATTGAAGATAGGTTTTATATTCAAATGAGACTTAAGATTTTCCATTCAATTTTCATAAATAGGTACTCTATAATGGGGATTTATATAATAAACTAGATACCAAACTTAAGCCATGGCAATAAATCAATAAATTAGTACAAGTGTGCATTTGAATTTGTTTTATAAACTAAATTAGTAAATACAAAACTAAAGAACAGAAGAAAGATACATTAACATGGTTAGACTTATGTTTGCTCCCATCAATTTTTATTAATAATACTCCTTCCTTTTTTTTTAGTGTGAGGTTGTCACTTTTACCCATTGAATTTCACCCATTGATAAAAGATCACTAATTGATGAGGAATCAAAAGTAAATAAAGCCTTCTGTATCTCTCTTTTGTTGGTTAGGTTCTTCCATTCGTATGTACTTTGGTTAATTGGATTATAAATTTTTTAAATATATTAATTTATATATATACACACAATGTCATGAATTTAATTATAATTGTCTAAATCATAACATATCCTTACGTTATCTATCTAAAAAAATCAATCTATTAAGTACCAAAGGATTTATAAAGAAATAAATTGATTAGTTCCAAAAATAAGTGATGAATAAATCACTATATCTTGGAAGGATAATTTTACAAGTAATTCAATAAACATTTGGTTAAAAATAAAAAATAAAAATTTTAAGAGGTAAATTAATACACACATATATATATATATATATATATATATATATATATATATATATATATATATATATATATATATATATATATATATATATATATATATATATATATATACACAAGTGTGTTCATTCTTTCTATGTTTTTGGTATTGCATCATTTCACGGTTGCATGGCAGCAGAGGAAGAGATCTATGACACCACATCGCAACACATATACTTGGCAACACAAATCAAGAATCATTCTCGCAACAAAAACAGTGAGCTTTTGGTTTTGCCAACCCCACTTCTTGGCTATCTATACGCACAATACTATCTTATTTCATGCTTGTAGCCTTCCAAACGAAGCTGACGTCCTGCTCACTGCACGAATGAGAACCTCCTACGATTTCCTTGGCTTGTTATTCTTCAGAGTCCTATAACACCAAGGTGGACCGCGAGGAGTATACACTCAGTCTATTTATTCTGAATGATCTTAGCATAAAAATTATAATTATATAAATTATTATAAAAAATTATTATAAGTCAAATAATATGAGATCTGTTTAATATATATACCTTTAGGTACCATCTTATTGAAATCTAATTAGATCTTCAAGAGTATCGCCTGTCAAATCTGAATAATATATATCGATCTACAAAGAAAACTAGAATAGATCTAGACCTCTTCTTTTCTCTTCCTATCTTTTCACACGACCACTGTAATTGATCGTTTTGGGGAGATTGAGAAAATAATCGTAATCTATCTAACTTTATTCTCTCTTGTCATTCTAGATCTTTTCGTGCTTTTGGTTTATAGTAGATCTTGTCTATTTATAGGCGAGAGCAGAGGGTCTAGGATAAATTATAGGAGAATTCCTTCCATGAAGGGCATATCCCAATATAATTATTCTGAATGATCTTAGCATAAAAATTATAATTATATAAATTATTATAAAAAAAATTATTATAAGTCAAATAATATATAAATTATTATAAAAAAATTATTATAAGTCAAATAATATGAGATCTGTTTAAAATACATACCTTTAGGTACCATCTTATTGAAATCTAATTAGATCTTCAAATCTGAATAATGAATATCGATCTATAGGGAAAACTAGAATAGATGTAGACCTCTTCTTCTCTCTTCCTATCTTTTCACAGGACCACTGTAATTGATCATTTTGGGGAGATCGAGAAAATAATCGTAATATATCTAACTTTATTCTCTCTTGCCATTCTAGATCTTTTCGTGCTTTTGGTTTATAGTAGATTTTATCTATTTATAGGCGAGAGCAGATGGTCTAGGATAAGTTATATGAGAGTTCCTTCCATCAAGGACATCCTCTAAAATATCCCAATATAATATGAACTTTATTTAATATTGACTAATATCTATTATCAGAATCTAAATAATTCATAGTATATCTTATTCAATTAATAAAGGGTCACATAATCTTACATTCTCCAACTTGACCCATTAATTGATAAAATATAAAAGATATCTAAAATTAAAATAAATAAATAAAATTTATTTGAAAATAATTTTATATAATTGGATTATGAAAATTTTAAAAAGCATTTTATACATGGCCATGTTTTTAAAAATAAGCTAATAAGTCCAATAAGCACAATAATATTATATTCAGTCCAACTATCAATGTGAGTTATAGCGTTTGTATGTCATCAATGCCACACTTTTTTCTATGTACTACAATACTATTAGTCTTTCCTTATATAGTCTATAATAACCCTTGTAATTTGTCTTATCAAGACAATCATGTTTCATGCATTCAACCATAATAAGCATAATCATAAATACAAATAGGATAATATAAATAAATAACTTTAATTATGTAAAAAAATATCAATAATAGCATCCACTTAAACATGCATCATCATATACTTTATGGCTTGCTCACAAGTCTCATTCTAAGAATATATTATTTAAATATTTTACACTGCAAAGCTTTAATAAATAGATCAGCAATCATCATAGTAGTGCTTAAATTTTCAATTGACACTTGTTATTTCTGGAATTTTTCTCTAACCACCAAGTACTTTATCTCAATGTGCTTGGAACCACTATAGTACTTTTCATTCTTAGAGAAGAAAACTACTACAGTATTATCATAAAATATCTTTAGCGGCTTGACAATTGAGTCGACCACACCAAGTCCTGAGATAAAATTTCCAATAATAAAGCTTGATTTGTGGCCTCAAAGCATGCCACAAATTTAGCTTAAATTGTAGATGATGTAATAAATGATTATTTTATACTTTTTCAAGAAATTGCCCCACCAGCCAACATGAATACAAATCATGAAGTAAATTTTTTATTATCGAGGCAATTTGCAAAATCAGTATCTGAATATCCCGTTACTTCAAGCTGATCTGATTTCCTATATGTGAGCATATAATCTTTTGTCAATTACAGATATCTCATTACTTTCTTTACAACTTTTCAATATTCCATTCCTGGATTACTCTGGTATCTACCCAACATTACCACTACAAAACTGAAATATGGTCTTATACAGGTTTGAGCATATAATAGACTTCCAATTGCGCACCCATAAGGAATATTCATCATTTGATCCCTTTCTAAGTCATTTTTTTCGGGCACTGGTTTTGGCTGAATTTTTTACCTCTAGTAATATGTGTATCATTAGCTTTACAAAACTGTATATTAAATATTTTCAAGATATGATTAATATAAACTTTCTGAGACAATCCTAACAAACCTTGAGATCTATCCCTGAATATCTCAATGCCAATAACAAAGGATGTCTCATTCATATCAATCATCTTAAAGTTCTTGTTAATAAATATCTTAGTTTCGTACAACAAACCAAGATCACTACTGGCAAACAATATATCATCCACATATAAGACCAATATAATAAACTTACTTCTACTAACCTTCAGATATATATGCTGATCAACATTATTTTTCTTAAATCCGAAGGAAGTAATGGTATCATGAAACTTTATATACCATTGTTTGAAAGCTTGTTTAAGGCCATAAATGGATTTCTTAAGTTTGCAAGTCAAACTTTTCTTTCCCTTTTCTATGAATCATTCAGGTTGTTCTATATAGATTCCCTCATCTAGATCCTCATTCAGAAATGATGTTTTCACATTCATCTGATGTAACTCAAGATCATAATGAGCTACTAATACCATGATGATTTTTAATGAGTCCTTTCAAGAAACTAGAGAAAAGTTCTCATGGAAGTCAATGTCTTCTTTTTGAGAAAACCTTTGGCCACAAGTCTAGCTTTATATCGTTCGATATTGCCGATCGAGTTATGTTTAGTCTTAAAGACCCATTTACAACCGACTCTTTTATAATTATTGGGCAATTCAATGAGTTCCTAAACACCATTCTGGTCCATTGATTTTAACTCATCTTTCATTGCATCATATCATTTTTCATAATCATTACTTTCTATGGCTTGTGAAAATGATAAGGGGTCACTTTTCATTCCTA
Organism: Ensete glaucum; assembly: GCA_021527575.1. NCBI lineage: Eukaryota > Viridiplantae > Streptophyta > Magnoliopsida > Zingiberales > Musaceae > Ensete > Ensete glaucum. Next base: position 50,355,301 of record CM038551.1, read on the forward strand.
TATTAAAATCTGATTCTTATAGATATACCATATAATCATCAGAAATTATATATTTCCCTTTTCTTAGATCTTCTCAAATCTACCAATTATGATTATTCTACAAGACTATCTTGTGAGAATTCATCAATGTTATTTTATTTTTCACCCTCATCAATTCTCTCATTAATTTGAGGAACAATAATTTCTCGAATATGGGATAATATAGGAGAAGAAACCTGAATCTCCTCAATATCAAAATTAATCCTTTGAGACTATTGACTCCCACTGATCTCACCATTTTCTAGGAATTTTACATTACCAGTTTCTATTATCCTCATATTATGATTAGGGCAATAAAATTTATATCCCTTGGATTTATCTGGGTAACTAATAAAATATCTAGAAATTGTTCTAGGATCCAATTTCTTTTCATATGGATTGAATACTCTTATCTCTGTAGGACACCCCCAAATATGTAAATGTCTCAAACTGGGTTTTCTACTAGTCCATAACTTAAATGGAGTTGATGGAACTGACTTACTAGGAACCCTGTTTAGGATATACACAGTTGTCCTAAGAGCATCACCACATATTGACTCAGGTATATACCAATAACTTATCATGCTCCTAACCATATCCATAAGAGTACAATTTCACCTTTCAGCAACATCGTTCTGCTATGGCACACATGGTAATGCATACTGAGCATAAATATCCGCTGTTCTAGGAATCAAGCAAAAGGACCAATATTCTAATCGGATTCATCATATTTATCATAAAATTTATCACCCCTATCAGATCTAACAATTTTAACTTTTCTATTTAATTGTCTCTTGACCTCATTTATGTATACTTCAAGAATGTCAACGGCCTGAGACTTTTCATGTATTAGATAAACATAGCCATATCTAGACAGATCATCTATAAATGTGATGAAATACCTTTCTCCACTAAAACAAGGAATATGGAGTAGTCTGCAGATATCAGTATGAATAATTTCAAGAAGTTCTTTACTTGTGGCATTTTTCTTTGTATACTTAGTTTGCTTTCCTTTAATACAATCTATGCAAACATCAAAATCAGTGAAGTCTAAAAATTTTAAAATATTATCCTTCACTAATCTTTTAATTCTTTCCGTGGAGATATTCCCCAAATGTCTATGCCACAATATAGAAGATCTTTCATTATTGGAATTGCATTTCATTCCAATACTTGATTGTAGGGTCAATAATGTGTTTGCAAACTCAAGATTCAAATTAATTCTGTATAAATCATCACACAGAATTCTAAAACTAACTTTTATTGAATCATAAAATATACTGAGTTTACCATTATCAAAAGAAACACAATATCTTAACTCATCAATTCTAGATAGAGAAATTAAATTTCTAGAAATTATAGGAACAAAATATTTGTCATTCAGATCCATCAGATGACCCGTTTAGGCGTAAGCGATAAGTCCCTACTGATACCACTCTTGCTTTGAGACGATTTCCCATAATTATGAATCTTTCATGTTCTTTTGGTTTTTAGATTGAAAAGAATCCTTGCATATTATTAGTAATATGAGTTAAAACGCCAGAATCAATCCACCATGTATTAGAAGGAACTTCTGCAATATTTGATTCAAAACATACAAAGGTTGAGTTTATAGTTTTCTTTTCGGACCAAGTCCTACGTTTAATGCAATCCTTCTTTACATATACTTTATTGCCACAAAAGAAGCATTTTATTGTAATAGCTTTCTTTTTAATAGTTTGTCTAACACTTCCAGACCCGACAAATTTCTTCGATATATGATGCTTCGATTTTTTTTCTTGTTACTAACTCCTTAGGTAGTAGTCAATATATTATATGAACTTTCTTGTCTTAATCTTAATTCTTCCTGAACACATATACTAGTTAACTCATTCAAGTCTCACTTATCCTTATTTGTATTGTAGTGAATCTTGAATGGGCCAAACTGAGAAGGAAAAGAATTAAGAATGAACTACACAAAGAAAGATTCATCAATATTCATTCCCTACGCCTTAAGTTTTGCAGCTTTGTCAACCATATTGAGGATGTGATCTTAAATTCCTCGAGTACCATCATATTGAGCTATAGTCAATTCTTTTATTAATGTGTCAGCCAATGACTTATCAACATATTTAAATCTGTCCTCAATAACCTTTAAATATTCATATGCGCTAGATATAATCGGTAATGAAGTCTTTATATTATTTGTAATTGTCATCCTTATGAATATTAAACTGAGCCTATCAGATCTTTTTCAAGCTTTCATTTTATTGACTTGTTCCATAGTACTTTTATCAGTTAATTCTGCAGGCTTTTCAACAAGCAACGCCAAATTAAGATCTAATATGCCCAATGTAAATTGCATATGCTCTAACAATTCTGAATGATTTGATCCAGAGAGTACAGGAACACTAGAAGCATGAGAACGTATGGACGGGAATACCACTGCAGAGTATAAAATAACATTAATGCTTTGAGTTTTACCAAAATATGATGAACTATTGATATCATCGATATTTAACCTTTGGGTAAAAATATTGACATATCTAGTGTTCACTCAAGATCATTTATGGAGGATTGACATCATCCTTATGGAATAGTTTTGCTACCTTTGGATATACAATTCTAAACTGCAAGGATATCTAAAATAGTATCATACTACCCTATCACATAATTATTTGAAATAGATTATCCTTTGGGATTATCTAAATCTCCTAATTATGCATGTAATTTTGAATATTATTTTCTTAATGTAATTGAGGACTTGTTCCTTAATGTAATTTTATAAATCATTGATCTAGGCCACTTTGGTGACTACAAGACCAATACAATAATATAAAATATAAATTAAATTATCCTATAAATGACAAGACTTAATTATATTTCATATCTTATAAGTCTACCATTCCAGGCTACTTTGGCATTTATCGATCAGACATAACTTAAGGAGATGAATTACAAATAATATTCATCAAGTTCATTTAAACTAATTTATGCTTAAACAATTCAATAATAGAATAATAACCATAATAATTATTGAATACTTAATCAATAGAAAAAAACTCATATGATAACTGTAATCATGATAATACATAAATCATGTATTCATATGAAAAATAAATATTATTTCACAATTACTAACATTTGCATGTGAATAACTAAATAAGTATCTAAGAAACAATAATTGGATTTAACATATATAATTAATAATTCATATAAGATAATTTATAAAGAAATAATAATTTATATTTTTTTAAAATTAAATTAATTAATTTTATTTAATTAGAGAAGCCCATAAGTCCAATTAAATAAATTGATCAAAATAAAATATAATAAATAAATAATCAAAACATGATTAACTTTTATTAGATTATATATTGATCAATTTTATAATTGAGAAAATAAACCATAATTTATCAATTTTATAATAGCATAATTGTAATTTTAAAAGAATTACATAATTTTTTTAAAGGGTAAAAATTTTATAGGATTAAAGGGTAAAACTATAAATAATCATATTCAATCGAAGGATAAAACCATAATTTTGATGAATGGTAAAATTATAATTTAAGCCTAATGGCAAAACTATAATTTTTCATTCAATGGCAAAACTATAATTTTTTTTTAAGAAAACCCTAATTCTTCCCCTTCTGACGCCGGGCCACGCCAGGTGGCGCGGCATGTGTGTGACGCGTCTCGTGCCGGCATCACGCGGCTACCAGCATGCGGCCGCCACGTGGCCTTTCAGATGTGACCGCCACTTGATGCGGCTGTAGTCAGTCTTTCGTGGCAGACCTGCATGTGGTCGTTGCTTGATGCGTCTATCGCCTATGCAAGACCAACTGGGTCGTCGGCAGCGTGACCGTCGTCGTCTCTGCCCTATGCGCATACGCTGCTGAGTGCAGCATTGCCACAAGCATATTCGATAAAAAACGTAGCAAGATTATTGCATCTTTTTCACGATACACGATAACCATCAAGAATCGTTCGTAATCAAATGATTAAAATTAATAAATAGGAAAACAGATCAATAAGATATTCAGATCAACGCATCATAAACAAAAATAATATATCCAATATTTTTGATCTCAAAACCTAAGCTTTGATATCAATTATTGGCATAAAAACTATAATTATGCAAACTATTATGCTAGGATTTGAAATTAAATAATACATATCTGTTTACGATGTGTACCTTTAGATGTCATCTGATTGAGATCCAATTAGATCTTCAAGGGCACCGCATGTCGGATCTAAATAATGCTGAATATCGATCTGCAAGGAGAACTAGAATAGATGTAGACCCCTTCTTCAAGGTCCTGTCTATTTATAGGCAAAAGCAGAGAGTCTAGGGTAAGTTATTAGGAGAGTTTCTTCCATCAATGACATTCCCTAAAATATCTCAATATAATATTAACTTTATTTAATATTAACTAATATCTTTTATCAGAATCTAAATAATCCATAATATATCTTATTTAATTAATAAAAGACCACATAATCTTACAGACCCATCTCTATTGTGCCTGTTCTACAGCACCCCAGCGTGGTCACCTCAAACTCTAAGCCAAGGGAGAAAGATGATATCATCTAGGTGTTGTTAAAGAGGTAGAAGAAAAGTTGAGATGGGTTCCGTATTCTTTGGGGTTCTTGATCATGTGCATCATTGAATTGTATTCATCAACATATAGGAATCGAGCTTGGAGGACGGAAGAACTCATGTTGCTGATGGAGGCCCTAAGGAGGGAGTTGTAGGCGACAGCGTCTTGGTTTTGGCCGAGCACGCATCTCCGCTGTGGCATGCGATAGATCAACACCATCGCTGCCTGGGTGATCTGTATAGGGAGACATCCGAGTGGTGTAAGGCCGGAGATGGCGAACCTGTTGGCTTTTCTACATAACTTCAGGGAGGAGGAGAAGAGAATAATAGAAGACACCAGGAGTATTTTCAATCAATAGTCTGCAATGTCTTGCAATGCCTTGGAATAAACCAAGAGCACCTATTTATATTGATTAAAAGATAGAATAGAAATATTTTAGAACACTAAAAAATCTATCACATCTAAATAAATCTTATCCTCATCTAAACTAATCACATCATCATCTAAACTAGATTTAGATTTAAATTTTTATCTAATCCTAACTACTTAACTTTATCTTAACTACTTGGATTATTTTCAACATACCCCTTAATTCAAGTAGTTATAATTTAAATTTATTTAAAAAAATATTTTTTTCGCTAAAATTTTTGTGAAGACGTTAACGAGCTGATCTTCGATATTGCAACGGTTGTCTTATATTTTTTTCTCTGTCTATAGATCTTTAAGAACTTCTGACCTGAAATATTTTATTATTTTTCTTAATATTTTTCTCTTTGGTAGCCATCTTTAATGATATGATGGAGACTCCATATTTGTAGGATTGAATCTCTTTATATGCGAAAGTTTTCTCTTTCTTTTTTTTCTCTTAGTTTTCTTCACATCATCATAAACTTCTATCAACCCTGTATGTGTACTTTCATTATTGTCCTTGGAGCTTAGAGCTTCACCCAATTTATGTATATATATATCATCATCATTATGACCTACATCATCTGAGATAGTTTGCATAGATCCACACAAATTTAGATGATCATAATTTTTATGTCATAATGTTGATTTATCAGTAGGAGTAACAAAATTCGAAAATAATAAGGCAAACATTTTGTTTTTTGTTATCCATGCAATTGCTATCAATTTATCGATTTTCTTATCATAAATCAAATATTTTTCATCATAAAAAAGAACATAATATCCTTTTCTCATTAGTTGTCCTATACTAATAAGGATTTATTTTAAATCAGGAATAAATAACACATAATCAATAATTTTTTTACCAGACTTTGTGTTCACAGTAATTGTTCCTTTTCCTTTTACTTGAACATTTTTATTGTTTCCCATTTGTAGAGTAGATCTGACCGAATCATTAAGCTTCTGAAATAAACTTTTATTCCCTGTCATATGATCACTACATCCACTATCCAAAAACTAAACAAATCTAGAATATTTTTCATCAGATGCTATAAAGAAAATACTTTCTTTATCTTTTTTATCATCATTATTTTCCTCATGATAGTTTGTTTGATTTTTGTTCCAACAATTTTTTTCAAAATTTTTATATTTTCAGAATAAGAACATAGAGGAACATTTGTATTTTTATTTTTATACCAATAATCTTTTTCAATATGTTCTATTTTTTGCAACAAAAATATTTTCGATTACCTTCGTTTGATTGGCCTCGTCCTCTGTCCTTTTGATCTCTCCCTTGAGATCTGATTTCTGAATTCTCTTTTTGATCCTTCTTCTGATCTATCTTCATTTGAAGAATATGTTCCAAAGTTTTATCTAGAGATATGTTTACTTTTTTTGTTCATGAAATAAAAGAGAACTCATTAATTCATCAATAGACAATGTATTGTATCTTTAGCTTATTCTATAACAGTAGAGATCATATCAAATTTTGAAGATAAGCTTCGTAAAACTTTTTCTACTACAATTTGATCTTTTAGATTTTTACCATAAGACCTCATTTGATTCACAATAGAAAAAACTTTTAAGAAGAAAACAACAATCGATTCTGAATCTTTCATTATGAGAGTGTCAAATTCACGTCAAAGAATTTGAAACTTTAAAATTTTTAATTTATCTGTGCTTCCAAACACATTTTTTAATATCTCCCAAGCTTTTGTTGATGTTGATGCTATCATGATTATGGGAAATAGAGAATCAAAACCATATTATACCAAATTCTACAATCCTTGTGAAAGGAACACTTGCTTTTATAATACTAGTACTTTCAATCAAATAGTCTGCAATGTCTTGGAATAAACCAAGAACAACTATTTATATTGATTAAAAGATAATACAAATATTTTAGAACACATCATCATCTAAATTAGATTTATCACATCTAAATTAAAAATCTATCACATCTAACTTAATCTTATCCTCATCTAAACTAATCACATCATCATCTAAATTAGATTTAGATTTAAATTTTTATCTAATCCTAACTAATTAATTTTAAATTAATCACATTCCACCTTCGCTGTACAGCTCCTGCGTTGACGCCCAACCGATAACGAGGAGAATGATCACGTACACGTGAATGGAGTAGGTGACGTTTTGTGACAGACGGAATACCTCGCCGAAGGAACGAAGCTTGCCGATGAGGATATGACTGTAAGCCGCATTGCAATACTTGTGGCGTCTGATGGGGAACAAGTAACAGTTCATTATCCAGTCGTTGGAGCCGTTCCCGATGACGAACAAGGCGTTGCGGATGATCTCGTCTGCCTTCTGTTTCCCCATCGCCTGTCTCAGCCTCTTCGTGTACTCCTTGAAGTCGCTTAGCTCCTGCTCCATGGTTATGACCTGCGCCAGTCTGGCGGTGAGGTCGTCGAGGCCGGAGCCCCCGGAGGCGAAGCTGACGCCGGTGGTCGTGTCGGAGAGGTCGAGGCGGTTGGCGGCGGAGTAGGGGGGAAGAAGCTTCTTAAGGCCCAGGGAGGAGACGAGGAAATCGGTGATCAGCCTGCCGTCGGAGAACCTGCCCGAGAGGCGGTGGGTCGGGAGATCGCGGCCGTAGGGGACGTGGTCGGCGCGGAACAGAGTGTGAAGGTGGTTGTTGTTGCCGGCATCCAGGGTGGAGTCGCCGAACGCGAAGACCGCCGTGATGTTGAGGCCACCCGTGGCAGCGAGAGGGTGCGCGAGGGAGAAGATGACGTAGAAGATGAAGGTGGCGGCGAAGGCAATTCTCTTCTCCATGACGGCTACTCTCCTAGTGACTGTGTGCATGTCTCTCTCTCTCTCTCTCTATATATATAGATAGATAGATAGATAGATAGATACAAAGGAGAGAGAAGGTAGTAAGCCAGCAGTGTTCACCTGAGTTAGCAGCAACTCAGAGAACTCGGTCGAGGTGTTGACCGGATCGCACCCTGCAATTCGACTTCTTCGAGCAGGAGTTAGAAGAGGGAGGGAGCGGATGAAGTCGAACTGATGCAACCCAGTAGGGAAGGGACACTGATGACCGATGCCATGGTTACAGAATCATTCAACTCGTTGCTAATCATGTACATGGCTATCTATGATTTCAGTGTTCATGGATGGTTAACTCCCTCGATCGTTTACTAACAGCAGCTCTTTTATGCAATCGCAATGATTTAGAGTTTGATTAGGTTGTCAGTGATAGTAAAAGGATTTAAGCTATTAACGAAAAGATTCAATCTATAGTAAATTATAAACAAATGCCACTGAACAAACAAGACAGTAAAAGTAGAGCAGGTTTATTCATTAACCATCTGAAAGTTTGATGATTTGATGTGGAGTTAACGCACAACAATTTTAGAAGAACACTGCTGCTTCTGATTCTAAATTGACAACAGGGAGAAGCAGGAACAGTGACTGGTCGTCAATCTCGGATGGGAACATGGTGACTGGTCACAAACATATATCGACAGGTAGATACATGCATAATGTTGTCAACGAACAACAGGGCATAACAACTCACAAGAAATCCCAGACTGGAATAGCACATTGCCCTTGATCGCTGCTTTGGTGGTCGAGCTGGGCATTGCTCCCAATGAACTGCAGGGCTTGAAGGTCTGGCGTGGGAAAACCCTGCATGGATTAGTATAACACAAATCAGTCTGTCTGTCTATGGAGTAGAAACAATAGCTATCCGCTTCTATATAACAGTGTGCTATTGTCATGAAAGAATTAAGAAACAAACAAGGCTTTGTCGCATGAGTTGACATTGGTTTAATCACCTGAGTGAAGTGGGAGCTGCTGGGAAATGGCTGTGGTGGCAACGTTTGTGCTGAAGAATCCTGTATATTGGACACAGATGAGTAAGCTCTAATTTTGACAATAATTGAATCATGAACTTTAAGAACATGATTTACCTGACCAAATTGGGTCATGGGATGAAACCCTTGCACAGCACCAAGTCCAAACTGATGAGAAGTTACAAAAGGACCCTTCATTCAAGAAAAGGGAACATTACATGAAGACATGGCGACCGTATATACGAAACGGAATATATCAAAATATAGCTTTTTTCTTTCTTTTGCAAGGCAAAAGTCAACCTGCATAAATTGATTAGGTGCAAGGAATTGGTTCGAGGGATTCCCAGGTTGAGAAGGCATACTCGTTGGAGGTATGTGAGATTCACTGTCTCTGATTGCAACTTCTGCCTCATCAGATGGTCCTATTGAGGATCGTATCATAGCTCATGGCATACACTAATATAATTTATGACAATAGTACACGAAATAAGCATACAAATGGATACAAAATTTGTGCAAACCTTTTCTTGCCTTTTGCCTTTTGTTAACCTCCACCTCATTCTGTTGCCTACGACGTGTACCTCCGTTCTTCTTTTTCCCACTAGGCTTTTGAGTTTCGTTACCATCGTCATGGCCTGGGTTTACACTATCAATCAGATTATGAGGTTGACCTTTTGATGTGCCACTGACAGATGGCTTCTCAAGAAGTTTTGCCTGCAAAATCTGCTCTACTTGTTCAAGAAGCTGATCAGAATGGTTGACCATTAACCTGAAAGCTTCCTCATTTTCAGCAGCCCTCGCTGCAAGTTTGAACAAGACACGACAAAGAGAGCCATAACGCTTTGATACAGATGACTTGGGATCACCGTCCAATGTTACACCATGATTCTCACTTAAGTTCCCAGCCTTAGCATCTTTTCTCCACCTCTTTAAAATGAATTGTGGAGGAAGTTCTTTAATATTTCTGAAGTCTAGTACTTTTAATACATGACAACACTGAATCCCAACAAATTCAAACTTACTGCAACTACAAATGACTGAACCATCTGATGAATCAAATCTGATATAGTGCACTTTACTTTTCTCCTTGACAGTGACCTGATATTCAGATAAGCTTCCAACTTCACTACCGCTGTAAACCATACAATCCAGGAACAATTCAAACTCTCTTCTGAAGATTTCAAAGAGAGCAGGTGTATATGCACTTGAAGCTTGCCAGAGTAGCCGCAAGGGAGGTATTCTTGGAGTGCCTTGATTTGCATTATAATCAGCTTGGAGTTCTGCATATCTTCGCTCCTCCAATAGCATCTCATATATATCCAGAAAGTGTCTTAGATCTTTTTCCAAGATCAGGTGCTCCTTTAGCAAACTACTCAAGCTTTCCACTCGTAATGTACTTTTTATATCAGCAGAAAATGTTTGCCGGCCATATGCAGAGGACCAATTTTCCCTTTCTTCATACAGTTTAGTCAACCACTCGTCATCCTTAAGATTATACTTCTCCAACATCAGATTCCATGCCAAAAGAAACTCATCTTCATCCTCAAAGTCGTAGATACATTGGCTGAAATCATGAGCAAAGGTTTCCGAGCTTTCAAAGACATTGGCTAGTTGCTTAGTGGCATTTTGGTATATTTGCTCTATACAAAGACGTTGAACTGTACCTGGCCATGCAGCAGCGATTGCATCACTTATAGCTAAGCACCGATCAGTGACAATTGTTTTTGGTTGTTTTCCGCACATTGCTGTCTTAAAAGACTCAAACAGCCATTTATAAGATTCCACAGTTTCATCATAGAGAAATGCAGCAGCAAATATGACGGTTTGTTTGTGATGATTCACACCAATAAACAAAGCAAATGGCCTGCCATAATCATTGACTTTATAGGATGTGTCAAAACACACAACATCACCAAAATAGTGATAATCGATCATGGATTTTGCATCTGCCCAGAAGACATTAGTCATTTGATCATATTCATCAACCTGGATGGCATAGTAAAATGAAGGATTATCACCTTTCATCCTCTGAAAGTATTCCAACAAGGCTCCTGTATCACCTAACTGCACATCCCTAGAACGTTTTGCTCGGAGGTAATTCTTATATCCAGCAGGTATTATACTAGCATTCTGACGGCCTACAGGTTGGACCTTAGTTAACAGTTTTTTCGAACTTAACATCTGCATGTCTAGGGGAGCTGCAAGCTGATGATTATGATCTGGTACAAACTCTGTTATACGATATTTACCACTGGATGTCAGTTTGATAGCCATACGAGCAGGGCAACCAGTTCTCGTTTCTGCTCGTGGTCTCCTTGCCTCGTTCTTCGGTCGAAATCCCTCTCTAGAACATACATAAACCCGTGATCTAGTAACATTTCTGGCAGATTTATCCCACCAGCCTTTTCGGACACTGAAACCTATACTTCCAGCATACTTGATGTAATAGTCGTATGCCTTATCCTCATTTTCAAACACCATACCCACAATAGGCACTCCTCCAGCATTTGCAACTACCTCTGCAGGCAACTCTGGCTCTTCTTCTATTGTTTCTTCCTGTCTATTCATTGTCTAAAAAAGAGCTCATCAGGTTAGAAGAAAATACCAAAACTAACAAGTTAGCAGAACATGCACGAAATGTACATCAAAGAAAATGGTATAAGAAAATAAAACAGAGAAACTGAAAACACTGGTTCAACTACATAAATTGTTTATAAACTCTAAAGACAACAAAAACACATACATATGACTCTCCCTACATGATGAAGTTTAGTATGAATTCAATCCAGCAACCAAAGGAAGAATCAGATACTCCCAAAACAGCTTGCAGGTGAAGAAGTTAACAGGTTTCTGATCAACCTCGCATATAAAATAATGCCACAGGTTTCTGATCAACAACAGAAAATTCTATAGATTTAGTTAGGTCATATTTTTTAGTCCAAATCTAAATCAAAATATTTTGTGTTATTGATACTTACAGATGTAACTGTGACCATATTTTTAGTGGCTACTTAGGAATACTTTAGCCTTATGGCACCCCAGAAATGCCTTTAAGTCCTATTTAGGTAGACATGGACTCCAGAGATTTCTTTTAGAGATTAGTACTGATGTGAGGACAGCTCCAAAAGTCACTTGAAACAATCCTATGAACGATTTCTTGAAAAGAATTTTTGTTCGACAAGATCTTTTATTGTAGAATCCTAATTAACTTGGACTTGGATCTAGAAGGTCTATAATTAAGAAGGCGAAATAAGACCAACTGAAACACTGAAAGTTGGTTCTTTTTTTGTTAAGACAGCATGTCTTTGATGCTTTTCCTTCTCCAATTTCTGTGATTTTCCTTGATATTGATATTTTAAGTGACAACAACATCAATGCATTGTTCATCATCAGCAATACTTTGCATATCAGTTCTACTCAGATTTCTTACTTTCATACAGGCTGCAAAGCATATTTCATGATTCCCCCTGCTTCCAACTATTTATCCCAGAAGGAAACACTCGCATCCTCGAGATGTTGTTGAAGTCAAACTTGATTTGATCCGATATCAATAATCTTAACCAAGTCTGACAAAGTGGAGTAAGCTCCACAAGTACCATGGATCATAAGGACTTCCAAAAGATGTTGAAATAGTTATGGGTCTACTGAAGTGGTGGATTCATCATAAAACCTAAAGAGTTCAAATAAGAGGATAACCTGCAAGATGAGCCAATAGAATTTTAAGGTTGTGCTGCAAACAGTTAATCAACCATTTGATGAAAAGTCCCAACACATGCAGCTAGTGATAAGAGTCATTTCACCAAATTGTTGATCTGTTCTCACTTGATATTTGAGAATTCTGCAAAAGATGAATGTAATATGTCTGCATCCAGAAGTGATTTTATGCCAAATCGTGCAAAGGTTGGTTCAAACAGCAATCAAATGAGCATTAGTCAACAGTTATAGAGTGTTTACCATTGTTCTTAAACTTGCAAATAAAAGATTTCAAGAATAAGATCGATGTTGTAGAAGTTATCTGATATATGTCCATAGGACTGGATTAAGTCTTAATTTGAGTCTAGTTCCAGTCAAATATTATTTTTAGTAGGTCAGGTTTTCTAAATTATTTCGTTTCAGATAAACTTTAATCTTTATTCTAAGTGGTTATATTAAAGGGCATTAGAGTCATATTTCAAGTTATCTAATTCTATAATCCTACTTCAGTCAAGATTTCAAGGCAAACTGTTTACAAATGAAAGATAATAAAAAGCTGATTAGTGATTAGTGATCAAACAAAGATTAATTCAGGCCAGATCTGAACTTCCCAACCTGCATTTCTCCCATTAGATACCCTGTGCTCTCCTAATGCCTAGTTCAGCATCCATGCCTTTCACATGTGTAATCATATTTGTAGGCACTGCTAGCACCAATAGGTCCATAGGGTTCACAGCTTATGCTACAAACATCACAGGTTGTATCTATCCATCACATTACTCAGAATTACACTGACCTTCCAACTAAATGTTTGGTCCTATCCAGTTTCATATCATCAAGCTATGTTTTGTTTGACAATAATATAATTAGCAAACAAAATAAAATGTAGACTCAGATCCAGTTCATCAGTATCCTATCATGAGGATGTGAATATCAGATAACAAAGGGTGGGAGGAATAACTAAACAACAAAGAATATCAAATACAACTAACTCATACCAAGTTAAGACTGTTCTGTATTGACTAATAATATTGTAAATTTACAGGACTAACCTGTCTACAGGTTCAAATAATAGGAACTGAAAATACAAAATCTGCACTGCTATTGATGGAGCAAGATAACTACCTTAAATGGGCTACCACAAGCTATGACTTCAAAAAAGAATCTAGAATGTTCCCAGACACAGCTGAAAAAACAAAAAATACAGTACTTTCTTTGCTTCATATGTGTTGAAAAGAGATGCAAAGATTAATCAAAACAAAGGATCACAAAGAATATGGACTGAATACAAATTGCAGAATATGCCATCTATTCTCATGCCCCAAAGAGGATTCTCTTACACACATAAATTGCTTTATCTATCTAGTGCTTCCTGATACTATGAAATAAGCTTCATCATCCTTCAAAAGAAATTGTAAAGCATGACTTATGCATTTTCATGCGACCAATTAAACAAGTCAAGTGTGTTTCTGACAAAAATAATCATTTCCACACCATCTGGGTTGAATCTACATTATGACTTCTTAAAGTCACCAAAGGTCATCAAAATAATGTGCAGTAGCTTTTCTCGTGTCCTGAATAGAATAGCAGAATCTATAGATACAGATGGTTGTAGTCTTCGACTCCCCATTGCCGAAATTATGACACAATTTTTGGCAAGTCTCTCATAACACATTTAAGGAAAATGAGAAACGAAAATAAATTACACAACGTGCCAAATAAGAAATGGTGTTATTTCCTATGTAAATTCTAAGGAGATACTATCTTTAAACCATTGTGCATAAAAAGTCCAGACATACATATTAAAACTAAGTTTACATGCAGTTACTTTTCAAAAAGATTAGTCATATGCAATTAGTTCGATGCCACGAACCCCAACAGTGCATGCCTGCAGGCTGTCCGAAGCTGACTACACAATGCAGCATTAAGTAAGCACAACTCTGCCAACAAAAACAACATAATGCAATTCTCAAACGTATTTACTTTTCTGTTATATGGTGTAAGGCAATTTTGTCAAAACTTTTGAACAGAGATGACAAAGTTTTACAATGATGCTGCAAAAAAAAAATTGACTATTCACTTTACTTTTGACCTTGTCTAATTCAGCTTACCGTTCATCAGATGTAATTATTGTAAAAACAACAGATTTCCCTTATCCCAACCATACACAATTCTGGGGAAGACAGAAAACTGAAAAATCCTTCAACAAAAGTAGATGACCATAGCATCTTATTTTCTTACCTTTGATGACTTATGCAAAAAAGATAAAGTCATTTCTATGTTTCTTACACCATATCTAGCAAGGTATTGAATAATGATACTAGATCCATATAGGCCCCTAGTTAGATCAACAAATGCCGACGTACCAACCAGTGAAGTTACTAGGAGCCCGAGTGCTTGCCTAGGCACCCAAGTGAGACGAGGCCCGAGCACCCGCCTGTTGGGATAGGCGAGCGACTTGACTCGAGTGCGGCCCAGGCGCTTGGGCCCAAGCGCTAGGCGAGTCGAGCGCTCGCCTGGTTCAGTTGAACCAAAATACTCGTATGGTTCAATCAAACTAGGTATCCATCGCAAAATCCCACTTGCGGGTGCCCTAACATAGATGTCCTTCCCCCACATTGTTTAGTGCTTGGGCCCAAGCGCTAGGCTAGTCGAGCGCTCGCCTGGTTCAGTTGAATCAAAATACTTGTATGGTTCAATCAAACAAGGTATCCATCGCGGAATCCCACTTGTGAGTGCCCCAACATAGAAGTCCTTTCCCCCACCGCATTTACACGATGACGGAGTTCCTCCCATCAGCAAATGACAATAGGAACGACAACTTTTTCCCCTCCCTCTAAGTATATCGCTCTTTCTCCTCCTCCCTCCTCCCTCCTACCTCTGCCCCGTTCGATGCAACCCTCCTACGTTCACTGTAGCCCTCGTATGGTGTCACCATAGCCCCCCGTCTCCCCCCTCTTCCCCAATTGCTCTTCTCTCTTCCTTCGTCCCCCTTCAACCCTCCTATGTTTCCTCTTCACCCCTCTGCCACAGTCCATGGCCTTCTCCTCCATCTATCGTAGCCCTCCTAGGTTCACCGTAGATTTTGTATGGTGTCACTACAGCCCCCCATCTTCCCCTCTTCCCTAATCACTCTTCTCTCTTCCCTCTTCAGCCCTCCTATGTTCCCTCTTCACCCATCCGTCGCAGCCCTTGTATGGTGTCACCGCGCCTTTTGACACCTAGTGCTCTTGACTATACTGGGACCAACACATGATACATCGGTTTACCAGCTGGCATGGACCAAAGAGAAAAAGGGATATAAAATAAGAGAGGAGAAGGAAGGGAGAGGAGGAAGAGAGTGAAAAAAAAAAAGAGAAGATGCAGAGGAAGAGGACGAGAAAAAGCAGAGGGCAAAGAGTAGGAGCACTAGAGACGGAGGAAGAAACAATAGCGGTGAGACAGCAAGCTAATGCGAGGCAACGTGTGGTGATAACGAGGTGGCAGCAGGCATGACAAGAGACATTAGAAGAGAATTGGGAGGCAAGAGAGGATAGAAAGAGATAGAGATAGAGAGAGGAGCTTGGGAGGCATAAAACAAAAAATTGATTGGGATATTGGTTTTACCCTAGAGAACCGAGTGATAAGTCTAGTTTTTAACCCAAACTAGGCAGTAAGCCTTGGCCCAAAACTAGACCAGGTGGTAGGGCACAATCCATGTATCAATTGTAGGTCATACTAGAAAACAATGGTTGTTGAATACCAGCCCACCCTGCCATGAACAAAAATATAAATATGGTGCTTGATGTAATGCCCATGCATGTCTGTGACTTTCGGTCTTTGTTTATGCTTTGTACAGCAAGTTATGGGCTAGCAGTAGGCTTGGCAGCCCTAGTTTGGTTAGCTTTCATGGTCGCTTTCGACTTGTAAATTAGAGTTGTATTATGTGGACACTTGTGACAATTTTGGTCTGTAATGGATCATGATCCTTTGTGTGCGACTGTTCAGAACTTGTAAAGTCCATGGTTGTAATTTACATTAGCTATAAAGTGCTTGCTAAAAATTGTTGCTTGTGAATCCCGTGTAAAACGCTTTCTCTAACCTGTTTTCTCTTTTGTAGGTCCTAAGGGACCATAGGAGGTTTCGAGGAGGCTGACCTTTGCGAACGAACATGCAAGGGTGCCACACGACTTATGCAAAACCAGCTAAGTTTGTGACAACCCAACATTTAAAACCATGATCATCTAGTATGTTTGACGATTGGTTGTGCTTATCATAACAATGTCTTGGTAATCTTTGGTTATTATTAAGCTGATGTTCCTCACTTTGTGACTGGTAGTATATGAAATGGTATCCATAAATATGTAAACATTTCTTGGTAAATCTGTTAGGACCCTAGCTAAGTCGGGTCCATCCATTCATGATTAAATCGAGTCAAGTCATGTTAGTCTATCCAGTCGGAATCAGTTATGAGACGGGTGAGCCCAATCGAGTCAATTATAAGTTGGTTGGAGTTGGTTTTTATCTTCGTTAGGATGGAGTCCATTATTATTTTCAGTTAGGAGTCTATCAAGAGTCAAAGATTAGTAAGACTCTTGGTAAAGCCTTATAAATAAGGTTGTAAACCCTTTTTCACAATGAAGGAATGAAGAATCTTAGTTTTAGCCAATAGGCAGAAACCCTAAGAGGTAGATCCCCTCGAAGTGATCTAGGAGGCCCGATCCCCTCGAAGAGATCGTTTATCCCCTTATCCACCCTCTTCCTCCACGATAGAGCCCTTAGGGTCCTATCATTTGGTATCAGAGCCACCGTTCCTCGGCTCTTTCGCTGCTACCATTCACCATCCACATTATCACCATCATCGTCGTTATCATCATTGCATCTGCCACTTTACTGCAATCTCAGCATCATCGTCTTTGTCGTCGCCATCATCGTCAACGTCACGTCGTCGTCATCGTCGTCATATCTACATCTTGCTGTATAAAAAAAAAGAGAAAGAGAAAAGAAAAGAAAAAGGAGAGAGAGAAAAAAAGGGAAGCCGCAACCACCCTCTTTTCTCGTCATCTGTGAAAGAAAAAAGAAAAGAAAAAGAGAAAAAGGAAGAGAGAGAAAGAGAAAGAGAGAAGAAGAAGATGAAGAAGGGCCCCGCTGCCCTCTCCTAACGCCGCACCCCCTTCTTCCTCCTCTGCTCCTGCCGCCGGCGCGGCCTTAGCCATTGTCCTCGTCCTTTACTCCTTTCCTGCCGCAGCAGTCGCACGCCCTTTACGCGGTCTTCCTCTCCTCCCTCATATGCCGCTGGCACCTCTGTTGTTGCCCCATCTCCCTGCTCCCTACGCGGCCTCGCCTATCTCCCCCCTCGCTGCCCGCCGCCACAGCCTCCTGCCTCTTCTTCTCCTCCTCTCCTCATGGCATTGTGCCCCTCCTTTCCAGCCATACGCCCTCTGCGCTGTCCTCTCCTCCCTCATCTGCCGCCGGCACCTCTGCTGCTGCAACCATCTCCTCTGCTCCTGCCGTGGGCCAGCGCCGCCTCTATTGCTGCCCCATCTCCCCTGCTCCTGCCGCCGCAGCCGCTGCCTCCCTTGCTCTTAGCTGCAACCACCGCTAGGCGCTCCTCACGCTGACGCCACAACCTCCTCCCTCTCCCGCTGTCGCAGCCCTCACCTTCCTCCCTCGCTTCCTTGTCGGACCCTGCTTCTCCCACTTCTTCCTCGCCAAACCCCTCGCCGGAACCCGCTGCCCCTCCTTGTTGTAAGCATCTCCACAACTGTTGCCCTTCCCTACAACCCAAACCCATGCCCCTGACTCAATAGCAAAAAAAAAAAAAAGGAACTGAACATTACTAATCTACAATCCTACGCAATGATTACAGATAAGGCACTTGATGCATGGTTTAAAGCCTACGAGGCTCGCATGGAAGACATATTTGAAGAGCTCCTCCGCGAAATTAGAAAAAGCCTATCAGAGAGCCCCAACAAAACTCAACATGGTGAAAGTTTCAAAGGGAATCGATCCGAAAAGTATGACCACGGGCAGGACACAAGATACACACGCATGAGGATGAAGTTTCCTAGATGGGAAGATGGAGACCTAATCGATTGGATCTCACGTGCTGAAATGCTTTTTCATTTTCACAGGACTCCGGAGGAATCAATGGTGGAGATAGCTTCCACACAACTCGAAGGTGATGCGATCCAGTGGTATGATTTATACAAGACCTATCACGGAGTCCCTTCGTGGGAACAGTTCAAGAGAGAGCTCTTGAGTCGCTTTGGACCGTCGGAGTACAAGAATATTAATGGACAGCTCGCCAAAATTCGTCAGACTTCTACAGTACAGGAGTATTAGAGCAGATTTAAGCACCTATCGAACCAAACCCGAGATTGGTCTGAGATACAATTGGTGAGAAAATTTATTGAGGGACTTAAACCCGAGATTCAGTGCGAAGTTAAAGCTCGCCATCCCCGCACCATGATAGCAGCCGTATCATTTGCTAATATATATGAAAGAAAAATCATTATGGACACTCGCCGAAACAGAAGCTTCAATAGACCGGACTTAAAGGTGGTCAATATAGACAATCACAAACAAGAGCAGCTTCTGACGGTTGAGACAATTAAGGAGGAAATAAAAACAAACAATATGGAGCTTGAATATAAAGGCCATGACAAGCTTCTGACGATTAAACCAGCTAAGGAGGAATCAAAAATTAATAATGTGAAGTCCGATCATGAAGGTTGTGCCAAATCTGAAGATAAGATTGCTAATGGGCAAACCCTAATTTGTGATAAAAGGTGCTTAAAGGTAAAACAACTATTTGTCGATTTCTTTTTTATGCCCCAGGAAGACTTCGATGTGGTGATCTCCAAAAGAAGACATGATACTACCACTAGCCATCGGATGAAAAGAGTTCTCCAAAAGACTACAATGACAACTGCACAAGAAGACCAAACCATTGCTTACACCAAGTGGAGATCCTACTTAATTGATCAAAGAGTCGTGATGCGTGGTAAATATTGAAGTGCTCCCGAAATCTGATATTGCTCAGCCTTGAGGGCAAGACTGATTTGAAGTGGGCGGGTCTGTTAGGACCCTAGCTAAGTCGAGTCCATCTATTCATGATTAAATCGAGTCGAGTCATGTTAGTATGTCCAATCGAAGTCAGTTATGAGACGGGTGAGCTAAATCGAGTCAGTTATGAGTTGGTTGGAGTTGGTTTTTATCGTCGGTTAGGATGAAGTCCGTTATTATTTTCAGTTAGGAGTCTATCAAGAGTCAAAGATTAGTAAGACTTTTGATAAAGCCTTATAAATAAGGTTGTAAACCCTTTTTCACAAGGAAGGAATGAAAAATCTTAGTTTTAGCCAATAGGCAAAAACCCTAGAAGGCAGATCCTCTCGAAGTGATCTAGGAGGCCCGATCCCCTCGAAGAGATCGTTTATCCCCTTATCCACCCTCTTCCTCCACGATAGAGCCCTTAGGGTCCTATCAAAATCCCAAATCCAATAAGAACCTCCTTCAACATGAATTATTAGTAATGTCTTTCTTATATGATTCCACAATGTGGATGATGCATACTGTATAAGAAGAAAATTAATAGACTCATCACAAGAATAATTAAAACAAAATAAACATTTTCCTTATGGATAATCATAGGATGAGGTATGCCCCACAGGAGAAAGGCCAAGTTTATTTGTAAACAAAATAAATACATCCCTAAAAATTTATGGACTCATCACAAGAATAATTAAAACAAAATAAACATTTTCCTTATGGATAATCATAGGATGAGGTATGCCCCTCAGAAGAAAGGCCAAGTTTATTTGTAAACAAAATAAATCCATCCCCAAAAACTTACGTAGGCATATGCTAAATTCCTCATAATAATTACCATATATGACCTTTGAAACTATCTTAACCCAAATAAAGATTAAACCTCATGCTACAGTATACAAAAACAATAAATAACTGCAGCTCAGACAAGTTACATAAATGAAGCATAAGCATTCAAATGAAAGATAAAAGATATCCAACAAGCTGAGAACCATGATGTGCTTTATATTAGAGAAACATCAACTTCAGATGCAACAAATACATTCAAAATCCAAGGCTCCAAATTTACCTGTGTTTCTTCTCTACTAAGAAACTTCCCTCCAACACCTCGCTGCCTTCTTTCTGCAAGCGCTTGTCGGGAGGGTATCTGTCAAGAAGAGTACATAAATCATAGATTAACCATATTGAGAAACATAAGCAAAAACTGCATTTCTTTTTATGACAACTTGTGAAACAGGCATCACATTTAGAACAGTTGAAGATACTTGCAACCATAATTGAGAGAAGTTCATAAAGTTACCTTAATGGATCTGTCCACTGCTTGCCTACCACTCCTTTTTTGCATGTACTTGAGTATTATATTCCTCCTTTCCTCATGTGTGTAGCGCGACACTCTTATGCCAAGCTCTCTCAACAACCGTGATTGTCCTGGATTTGATACCAATGGTACCTTTCCGACATCCTTCCCTTTCCCTTTCTCATTTACAGAACTAGACGGAGTCTTTCCTGCATCTGAAGTTTCAGGCCGACCACTTTGGACCTCCGGTCTCTGCTCATCAACTGCCATGCCTTCTTTATCCGTTGAGCTCTCAAGCTGAATCACTTCCACCGCATTGCCATCTTTCTTGGCTTCTTCTGCTTCCTTTTCAATTCTTTTCCTATAAGTCCCACGCTTCCTCTTCTTCGTTGAATTCTCAGCGGCATTATTGTAGGTGGGGAAGTGCCCCTTGGAGCATGAGAACCTCTGCATGATCAAGAGCCGGGTACCCCTTGACCGCTTCCCTGAGCCCATCTTCGACTGGAACCCCATCTTCTCACTGTAAGCACTGTAATACTGCTTTGCAGCTGAGACGGAGTCAAACTCCATGCCCACCACCGGGACCAGCCCGCCAGCAGCGAGAGTCCCAGCGGGGTCCGGCGGTGGGTCAAGCGGGTGGGTATGTTCCAGCTCTATCTTTGACACGCCCCACCGCCCGTTCTCCCTCCGCGTCACCTCCATCGTCGCTCTGCAGCGGTCCTCCCCATCAGCAGCAGAGGCAGGAGGGGCGTGGGAGGTGGCACTGCCGGGGCGCATGTGGAGGTAGCTGCGCATGATGTAGGCGACGCGCAGGGCATACTCGTTATAGGGGACCTTGACAGGGGCGGAAAGAGAAGGAGGGGCCGGGGCCGCGAGCTGCGAGTCGTCCGGCGGCGCGGAGCTCGAGGAGGGGGGAGGCGGAGGAGGGTTAATCCCCGACGGCTCGGGGGGCGTATCCTGGGGCAGGGGCGGCTGCTCCTGCTGCTCCGGCAGGGGGAGCGGCTCCTGGGTCGGAGTCGGGGGCCGCGGCTGCGGCTGCGTCTGCTCCGACTCGATGGGGTTGGTGTCCTGGGCAGTGGTGTCGGCGGCGGCCAAGGTAGGCTCAGCATCGTCCGATTGTTCCACCTTGGGATCGGGGGCCCCGTCACCTTCGGCCTTGGGGGCTTCGTCGGTGATCTCGGAGATGAGCACCATAGAAGCACGGGATCGAGAGCGAAGGAGGGATTGAACCGGAAACCCTAGGCTTACAAGAGCTCTCAGCTTCGGGAGACCTAGCTGTCGTTCTTCCTCCTCTTCTGTTCTGGAAACCCTAAAAGATGGATCCCGGAGTGGGGGAGGGGGATTGGAGATGCGGAGGAGAGGCAGAAGCAAGGGTGGGGGGAGGGGAGGGCGGGGTCGGAGGAGGGGATCCCTCGCGGAGGAAGGAGGAGCAGGGGAACGAAACTCCGCCACTAGGGATGGTGATGGTGCCGTAGGATCCTGCAGGCGAAGACTCACGTGCCTGTTGCGTGCGTCTCGAGATAAGGTCGACAGTGGCCCAGGCGGATCGGATCGGATCGGATCGGATCGGGTCGGGTCGGGTCGTGGTAGCAGCGGCCCGCTTGCCTCGCTCCTCTCTGGCGTTCTTAAACCACCCGTCGACGAAGCAATCATAAAGCGCTGATAAATAAACTAGATATTTCCAAAAAAACAAAAAAAGAAGCCAAAATTTATATATACAGAGATAGTTATTTTACCTGGAAAAGCCTTCACTGTTTTAACCAGTAAATGAAGAGTCTGATAGGGCCGCTGTTTTTACCTGTGAGTCACTGTTTTTGCCTTAGAAAAAACCTTCACACCCTCTAGTTTAGTTTTGTCGCCTCCTCTACCCGCCTCCAACCTACTTGTTCCTCTGTGCCTCCTGCTCTCATCACGAGCAGTAGACCCACGCAATGCTGTCACGTCCGCTCCCATTGTGGTTGTCGCCCGCCCTTCCTCGCCCCTGCCCTCGACGATGCCGGCACGATGCAGTCAACTCAGTGGGCCCCCCCTTCCCTCGCCTCCCCACCCCCCTCCCCCCCGCCCCCAACCCCTTCTCGCCAAAGACATGCCACAGTTTTACGGTATAAGATATATAACGTGGATTAATTAGATTCTGATGACATATATTAGTTAATATTAAATTAAAATTTATATTATATTAAAATATCGTAGAGGATATTTTTTATTGAACTAACTCTCCTAATAACATATTATAGACCCTCTGTCCTCTAAATCTAATACACTATAGAACGGTGTATACGATATAAAGTTGAGGGATTACGATTATTGTCTCATCTCTCTAATCTATCAATCTCAATGGTCCCGTGAAATGATAGGAAAAGAGGAGAATGATTCTAGATCTTTTGTAGTTTTTTTTGTAGATCGACGATACGGTGATATTCGAATCTGGAAGACAATGCTTTTGAAGATCAAAAGGGATCTTATTCATATAGCATCTAAAGGTATGTGCATCGTAAATAGATCGAATATTATTTGATTTCAATCCTGACATAAAACAAATTATATGATTATAGTTTTTATACTTATAATTATTATCAAAGCCTAGATTTTTGAGATCAAATATATTATATCTACTTTTTGTTTACGATGCCTTAGTGATATGAATGTCTTATCGATCTGTATTCCTGTATGTTCTATTCTATCGTTTGCTTGTGAACGATGTGAAATTTTTATTATCATGACTTTGGATGATTGTTGTGCACTGTCAAAAAACGTAGCAATCTCAATACGTTCGACCAGATTTGCTTATGGCAACGTGTACGCACCGCAGTAGAAAAGTGCTGCAGCGGCGACCGCACAGAGAGAAGCCATGGTGGCCATGCTAGCGACGGTCTAGGGCGGGCACTAGGCCGACCATGTAGGTAGTAGTTGCATCCTCCAACGATCGCATGCGGGTAAAGATTGCCACAAGCGGCTGGCGACAGTCGCGTGCAGTAGAGGCCGCATAGAGGTAGTCGCATACAGGTAAAGGTCGCATCCACCAATGGCCACGCGCTGGTAGGGGTTGCATAGGCAGCAACTGTGCGCTGGCGGCCATGCGCAAGCAGTAGCCATCGTGTCCCAACGGTTGGCATGCACGTAGAACCCGTGTAGGCCTAATTGTGCACAAGCGGCAGCCGTGTCCCAACAACGGGTGCACAGGGAGAGGCTGCACAGGAGTCACTGCACTGGCGTGTCAGCAGACAAGGGTTAGGGTTTTCGGATGAAAAATTATGGTTTTACCCTTCTACCAAATTAGGGTTATGGTTTTTCAGATGAAAATTATGGTTTTGCCCTTATGTAGAATATGGTTATGATGTTTTTTTTATTTCAGATGATATTACGATTTTGCTCTTTTGCTTTTTTATTAATACTTATCATACCTAACATTTATGTCCTTTATAAACTTGGTAATTCTATTTTATGTCCTATTATAAAATTATGATTTCGTCATTATGAAATTATAGTTTATTTTCTAAATTATAAAATTGATCAATATATAATTTAATGATATTTAATCATGATTATATTTTTGATAATTCATTAATCAAATTTAGTTTTAGTTAAATTTGGAAATAATTAAATATTGATCAATTTTTGTTTTTTTGATCAATTTATTTAATTAGGCTCATGTGCTTCCCCAATTAAATAAAATTAATTAGTTTAATTAATTAAAAATTAAAAATTATTATTTTTTATAGTTTTTCTCATATGAGTTAATGATTGCATGTGATAAATAAAATCCAATTATTGTTCTTGGATATCTATTCAATTATTCACATGCATATATTTGAAATATGATGTATGAAGTTATGAAATAATATTTATTTTTTATATGAAGACATGATTTATATATTATCATGATTATAGTCATCATATGAGTTTTGCCTTGTTGATTAATGTTCAATAATTATTATTATTGTTATTCTATTATTGAACTGTTTCAGCATAAATTAGATTAAAGTAACTTGATGAATATTATTTATAGTTGATTTCCTTAAGTTATGTTTAACCATATACAGTATCTGCCAAAGTGGTCTGGATTGTAGGCTTATAGGATATGAAATAAAATTAAGCTCTTGTCATTTATAGGATAATTTAATTTATATTTTATATTACTGCATTGGCCTTGTAGTCACCAAAGCAGCCTAGATCAATGATTTATAAAATTACATTAAGGAACAAATCTTAAATGATATTAAGAAAATAATATTTATAATGACATATATAATTAAGATATTTAGATAATATAAAAGTTTAATCTATTTCAAATAATGATGTGATGGGGTTATTTGATGGATATGCTTGTAGTTTAGAATTGTATACTCAAATATAGTAAAACTATTTCACAAGGATGGTATCAGTCCTCCATAAATTATCTTGGGTGAACACTAGATATGTCTATAATTTATCCAAAAATTTAATATTGATAATATCAATAGTTTATCATATTTTGATAAACTCAAAGCATTAATGTTATTTTATGTTCTGCAGTGGTATTTTTATCCATACATTCTCATGCTTCTAGTGTATCTAAACTCTTTGAATCAAATTATTCAGAATGCTTAGAGCATGTGCAATTCATGCTGGTCGTATTAGATCTTGATTTGGCATTGCTGGTTGAAAATTATATAGAATTAATTGATAAAAGTACAAGTTAGTGAAATGAAGACTTGAGAAAGATCTAATAGGCTCAGTTTAATTTTCATAAGAATGACAATTACAAATAACATAAAGACTTCATTACCGGTTGTAACTAGCGCACGAGAATATTTAAAGGTTATTAAAGACAGATTTAAATATACTGATAAGTCATTAGCTAGCACATTAATAAAAGAACTAACTACAGCTCAGTATGATGGTATTCGAGGAATTCAAGATCACATCCTCGATATAGTTGATACAGCTATAAACTTAAGGCATTGGGAATGAATATTGATAAATCTTTCCTCGTACAATTCATTCTTAATTCTCTTCCTTCTCAGTTTGGCTCATTCAAGATTCACTACAACACAAATAAGGATAAATGAGAATTGAATGAGTTAACTAGTATGTTTGTTCATGAGAAATTAAAATTAAGATAAGAAAGTTCCATATAATGTTATGACTACTACTCAAGAAACTAGTAATAAGAAAAAAAAATTGAGGCCATCCATTAAAGAAATTTGTCGGGTCTAGAAATATTAGACAAACTATTAAAAAGAAAACTATTAAATTAAATTATTTATTTTGTGGCAAGAAAGGATATGTAAAGAAGGACTACATTAAACGTGGGACTTGGTTCGAAAAAAAAGATATAAACTCGACCTTTATATGTTTCAAATCAAACATTACAAGTTCCTTTTAATACATAGTTGATTGATTTTAGTGCTTCAACTCATGTTACTAATAATATGCAGTGATTTCTTTCAATTCGGAAACCAA
Organism: Ensete glaucum; assembly: GCA_021527575.1. NCBI lineage: Eukaryota > Viridiplantae > Streptophyta > Magnoliopsida > Zingiberales > Musaceae > Ensete > Ensete glaucum. Next base: position 50,381,586 of record CM038551.1, read on the forward strand.
AATAACATGTAAGATTTATAATTATGGGAAATTGACTCAAAGTGAAAGTGGTATCGGTAGAGACTTATCGCTTACACCTAGAGACAGGTCATCTGATGGATCTTGAAGATACATGTTTTATTCCTATAATTTCTATAAATTTAGTTTCTCTATCTAGAATTGATAAGTTAGGATATTATCTTTCTTTGGGTAATGATAAACTTAGTATATTTTATGATTCAATAAAATTTGATTATAGAATTTCATGTGATGGTTTATACAAAATTAATTTAAATCTTGAGTTTGCAAAAACATTATTGACCCTAGAATCAAGTATTAGAATGAAACATAATTTCAATACTGAAAGATCTTTCATACTATGACATTGATATTTGGAGCATATCTCCAAAGAAAAAATTGAAAGATTAATGAAGGATAATATTTTGAAATATTTAGACTTTACTGATTTTAGTATTTGTATATATTGTATTAAGGAAAGCAAACTAAGCATACAAGAAGTAAAGAACTTCTTAAAATTAATCATATTGATATCTGTGGACCACTCCATATTTCTTGTTTTAGTAGAGAAAGGTATTTAATCATATTTATGGATGACTTGTCCAGATATAACTATGTTTATCTAATATATGAAAAGTCTCAGTCCATTTACATTCTTGAAGTGTATATAAATGAAGTCAAGAGACAATTAGATAGAAAAGTTAAAATTATCAAATCCGATAGGGGTTGTGAATTTTATGGTAGATATAATGAATCCGGTCAAAATATTAGTCATTTTGCTAGATTCCTAGAACAACGGGGTATTTGTGCTCAATATATATTACCAGGTGTGCCACAACATAATGACATTCCTAAGAGGTGAAATCGTACTCTTATGGATATGGTAATGAGCATGATAAGTTATTCCTCTGTACCGGAGTCAATGTGGGGTGATGCTCTTAGGACAGCTATGTATCTCTTAAACAGGATTCATAGTAAGTCAATTCCATCAACTCCATTTGAGTTATGAAATGGTAGGAAACTCAATTTAAGACATTTACATATTTGGAGGTGTTCTGCAGAGATAAGAGTATTTAATCCATATGAAAATAAATTGGATCCTAGAATAATTTTTAGATATTTTATTGGTTACCCAAAAAGATCCAAGGGATGCAGATTTTTATTGCCCTAATCATAATATGAGGATAGTAGAATCTGGTAATGCAAAATTTTTAGAAAATGACGAAATTAATGAGAGTCAAAAATCTCGAAGGATCAATTTTGATATTGAGGAGATTCAGACTAATTCTCCCGTATAATCTCCTATTTGAGAAATTTTTGTTCCTCAAATCCATGAAAGAATTGATGAGGGTGAACAATAAAATAACATCGATGAACTCTCACATGATGTTGATGTCACCGCTGATAGTCTTGTAGAATAATCATAATTGACAACATTGAGAAGATCTCAAAGGAAAAAAAAGTATATCATTTCTGATGATTATGTAGTATATCTACAAGAATCATATTATAATATAGGAATTAAAAGAGACCCCTTATCATTTTCATAAGTCATAGAAACTAATGATTCTAAAAAATTATATGATGCAATGAAAGAAGAGTTAAAATCAATTGACCAGAATGGTGTTTGGGAACTTGTTGAATTGCCCAATAATTATAGGAGAGTCAATTGTAAATGGGTTTTTAAGATAAAATGTGACTCGATGGGCAATATCAAATAATATAAAATTAGACTTATGGCAAAGATTTTTTTTAAAAAAAAGACATTAATTATCATGAGACATTTTCTCTAGTTTCTTGAAAGAACTCATTGAGGATCATCATGGCATTAGTAGCTCATTATAATCTTGAGTTACATTAGATGGATGCAAAAATAATATTTTTAAATGGGGATCTAGATGGGAAAATTTATATGAAACAACTTGAAGGATGCATAAAAAAGGAAAAGGAAAGTTGGGCTTCTAAACTTACGAAATCCATTTATGGTCTCAAACAATCTTCTAAAAAATGGTATATAAAGTTTCTTGATACCATTACTTCCATCGGATGGAAGAAAAACACCATTGATCATTGTATATATCTGAAGGTTAGTGGGAATAAGTTAAATATATTGGTCTTATATGTGGATGATATATTGCTTGCTAGTAGTGATCTTGATTTGTTGCACAAAACTAAGATATATCTTAATAAGAACTTTAATATAGTTGATATGAATGAGACATCTTATGTTATTGGCATTAAGATATTCAAGGATAGATCTCAGGGATTATTATGACCGTCTCAGAAAAGTTATATTAATCATATCTTAGAGAGATTTAATATGCAGCTTTGCTTAGCCAATGATACACTTATTAATAGAGAAAACCTATACCTGAAAAGCAATTTAGAAAGAGATCAAATGAAGAATATTTCTTATTGGTGCACAATTAAAAGTCTATTATATGTTGAAACATGCATAATACCATATATCAGTTTTGCAGTTGTCATGTTGGGTAGATACTAGAGTAACTCAGGAATGAAACATTGGAAAGCTGCAAAGAAAGTAATGAGATATCTACAAGGGATAAAAGATTATATGCTCATATATAGGAGATGAGATTAGCTTGAAGTGACGGGATATTCATATGAGAATTTTGTAAATTGCCTTGATAGTAGGAAATCCACTTTAGGATTTGTGTTCATGCTAGCTAGTGGGGCAATTTATTAGAGGTGTAAAATAATCACTTATTGCATTATCTACGATAGAAGCTCAATTTGTGGCATGCTTTGAGACCACAAATCAAGCTTTATGGCTGTGAAATTTTATCTCAGGACTTGGTGTGGTCGACTTAATTGTTAAGCCGATGAAGATATTTTGTGATAACATAACAACAATTTTATTCTCTAAGAATGGCAAGTACTCTAGTAGTTCCAAGCACATTAAGATAAAATATTTGGTGGTTAGAGAAAGAGTCCAGAAACAATATGTGTCAGTTGAAAATTTGAGTGTCACTATGATGATTGTTGATCAATTTACTAAAGCTTTGCAGTGTAAAACATTTAAAGAATATGTTCTTGGAATGGGGCTTGTAAGCAAGCCATAAAGAATATGATGATGCATGTTTAAGTGGATGCTATTATTGACATTTCTTTTACATAATTAAAGTTATTTATTTTTGTTATCCTGTTTGTATTTATGTTTATGGATATTATGGTTGAATGCAATAACATGATTGTCTTGATAAAATAAATTACAAGGGTTATTATAGACTATATAAAGAAATACTAACAACGTTGTAGTACATAGAAATAAATGTGATATTGATGACATAAAACCATTATGACTCGTATTGATAGTTTGACTAAATACAGTATTACTGTGCTTATTGGACTTATTGACTTATTTTTAAAATCATGGTCATGTATAAAATTCTTTTCAAAATTTTCAGAATTTAATTATGTAAAATTATTTTTAAATAAATTTTATTTTATTTATTTTTATTTTGAATATCTTTTATATCTTATCAATTAATGGGCAAGTGGAAGAATGTAATATTATATGGCCCTTTATAATTGGATAAGATATATAATTTGATTAATTGGATTCTAGTGACAGATATTAGTCAATATTAAATTAAAATCCATATTATATTAGGATACCTCCGGGGATGCTCTTGATGAAAGAAACTCTCATAATAACTTAACTTAGACCCTTTGCTCTCACCTGTAAATTGTCAAGACCTCTAAACCTAATACATTATAGAATAGTGTATAAGTCATAGAGTTGAGGGATTACGACTATTCTCTTATCTTCCTAAACCATCAATCTCAATGGTCCTATGAAAGGATATGAAGAGAGAAGAATGGTTCTATATCTATTCTACTTCTCTCTGCAGATCAATATTACAGTGATATTCGAATCCGAAAGATAGTACTTTTGCAAATTAAAAGGGATCTTATTCAGATGACATTTAAGGATACATGCATCATAAAAAGATCTAGTATTATTTGATTTCAATCTTGACATAAATTTTTTTCGCATAACAAATTGCATGATTACAGTTTTTATGCTTATAAAGGATTGCCACGAATGACGAGTCATGAAGTTGATTTTATTCGTGACTAAGTCAATCGTGAAGTTGGTTTTATTCATGACTAAGTCAATGACGTTACGACAAAAGGTGTCATAGTGCAGTACCATAAGCATCGACAAAGGGGTATCAAAGACAAGGAGCTCTAGAAATGACGAAGACGGACGATAAGAGATCGAATGTGGGGATAAGGGGGAGCAACACAGGGCTATTAAGGGTGGAGGGGGAAGGAGAAGGGGCAAAGGAGGCGATGAGCAACGCCACTCATAGGGGCCAATGATGCCAACAAACGAGAGACAACAATCAGACGATGCTGATTGAAGATGAAGAAGAGATATTTTCATCAAATTGAAAAAACAAATATTTTAAATAAAATTAATTAGGTAAATATCATTTGATAAAAGTCCAACAGTGGAAATACTTTTAGGCAAAAAAAAAAAAAATGCATTCATAATATTGACCCCAAAAATCCTGACATAGTGGAACCATTTTATTCAAATAAACATCCACTCTAATTTTCTAGACATAATTTATCAAGACACACAACATCATGATCGCACATCATTCCCACATTAAAAAAGAAACAATCCTGATATCATTTATCTTGTAAAATAAATGTCAAAACAAATCAAAGAATATCCTTCCAATATCCTGCATATAATTATGGAAACTTGGCAGCCAAATGTACAGGAAATGCACAATCAAGGGGATAAGAAAAAAAAAGAAAATTTTGTATACAATCATATGAACTGTTCATGGATTATATATATATATATATATATATATATATATATATATATATATATATATATAGACAACCATTTTATTTTCCCTTTTGCTACAATGGAGTGCATGCTACAGGCAATGCAAGAGTATCTATCATAAGCTGTCCTGATCCAATGAGCATTTGTTCCATCATATGATTTCTGTGGAGTGTGAACCATTATCTTTTCTGAACCTTCTTAGGTTTGATCCTGTATTGACGGCACATTCTGCTGGGCCTCTTGTGCAAAAACCTGGCCTCGGTGTTGGAAATTCCTGAATATGGAGAAGGAAACTAAGTTGTCAGAAGCACCACCTGTTATCCAGGACAGAAGATGTCTGAATGGATTTAGTGAGCTGGATCCTGAAGTAGTTCCTGTTTGCTGAGAACTTGGATCTGAAGCTTGTCGAGGTTCAGGGCCTTCTGTAGGATCAGATAATCCGACAGGGTTGGATCCCGTGGGTGAATCTGGGCTTGGCATGGACTCATTATGGATCAAATCAGGATCGGGCATGGTCAGTTCGGTGACATGGAAAGCCGAGGGGTACAAGGTGGATGATGTGATCTGAACACTGGTCTGATGGTGCAGCTGAGCTCGGGCTCTTATGAATCTCTGGACGGCTGGGACCTGCAAGGGATTGGAGAAATATGATGCAAACAATAATGAGTTTAGTTTCTCTGTCACTTCCATGAGATAATTATTATAACCAGATACAACAAAAAGGACAAGCTGAAGCATAAATCTCTTTTTAATTTCTCAGTTAGCAAATGTTTTCCTTCCAAATGGATGAGTTACATGTGAGGAACCATATAATAAACCACAAAAATTTCTCATGACTGATAAAGTTTAGAGAATGGTGACAAATGACTTCAAAACTTATAATGCACAATAAAGTTGCATTTTGAGAAAAAAGTATTGTTCTCAAAAATGACTTTGACAAGAAGAGATGTCAGACATTGAATTTGCACAGTAAGGTTGATCGAAGGTAATATTTTTAAGAAAATGATGTTATAATTTATAACACAAAGATCGGTGCAAGTGGTATGACCAGATTACATATTATGAGCTTCAACTTTCTCAGGGGTCTCAACACAAGTGGTATCTAAAACTTAGTGCAACTGGTTTAACAGCCTTCTTCAGGTATTTTACTCAAGTTCCTATATCAAAAATGAAAGAACTTTCTCTTCGTCCTCTTCCTCAGATGCTTCAATATTATATCCGACTGTTTGATGGTATCCTTGAGTTTCAGGTACATATAAGTACAAATTCCATAACAGGAAACTTAATGAATTCCCACACAGCATCTCTCTGATGTTTAGAAAATATTTAACATTTTCTTCAGCTGGATGATGGTATTTATCAAATATTTAATCTTTTCTCTGATATTTATCAACTATGCACACTCTCTCTTTCTTTTTTTTTTGTAAGTCACTCTCTCTTTCTGTGTGTCTGTGTATGCTATTTCTTGAATATGTAACTACATTGTGATCTGCTTTGATGATACTGTAAAGGAACTTTGCATATTTCCTACTTTGGATAGTAAATGTGCAGTTTATAAATTGAATCTGTTAAGACACATCATTATATGAGAAAGAGTCTCCGGGGGAAAGCAACCCAAGACATATCCTTGTATCTATAACAAACAGTCAGCTACTTGCAAAGCTAGCAGAACATGTACCTCAAATCTATTCCAGAAATAAAGGACCAAATGTTGCATGAATGCTGCTGTAGCAGAAAATGCCAAGTACAGAAAACCTGGAGACAGTTGACATAAAAACAAGAAAGCTAGCAAATGATATCATAATCCAAGAAAATAAACCTAAATGGTGTTAAAAAATAAAGCAGGAAACATGATTAGCATACCATAAGCATAAGAAAAGAAGTATATATGGAACACCAGGAAATAGAGCAAGAAGAACCGAGGAAAGAACTGTGCTGATATAGCTGTCCGAACACTGCAAATGAACCAAAAACACGATATTATAAAATACACAACATGGCCCTTCTCGAGAAAAAGGTATTGTTGGAGAACCATCTACTTTTCTCGTTCTGTTCTATATCAGGTATGCTTCATCTGGTTTCTTTCAGGCTTTCAGCAGATTTTTTTTTAATAATGATTGTTTCTCAAAATGTTTACACTGGTGCTGACAAGGAAGACAGACACGGGGAGCCATATTCTATCACAACATGGCAAATGTATTATGAGCCTATATTGATGCTATTAATATAAGTAAATAGATTTGCATGTTAAAAGCATTTAAGGCAATAGTAACACAAAAAAAAAAAACAGCAGTTCTTGATAACACAAATGAGCTGTACCTGATCATAGTGAAAAGTTCACAGAACCAGACAAGAACGAAAACCAAGAATGCAAGTAGCTGGTCGTCATAGAACTCAAACAGAAAAAACAGGATACCAACCATAATCTGCATTAGCAAGAAAGTGTAATAATAAGATGTTTTACAAAAACAAACTACATTATGCTTTCACAAAGTTCACAAAATGAAAAATGGTTGCAGCGAGATATTACTTACAGGTACAAATATCAGAGACTCAATTACATGCACAAAGATCAATTGGAATGTGGGAAGCTGATTGCTAGCATAGTGTTGGAGTTGCACTGCAGTAGTGAATGAAGTATTTACAGTGAACTCTTATACCATAAGCTGAAAGATAGTTATTTAGGTAATTATAAACAAGAACAAGAAACAAACCAGTGAACTTGAGCATTCGCGACTGTGTTTCCCTCAGAATGAATGAAACTGACATGGTTGTAGTAAAGAAAACAAATAATGACATTATAAGCACACCACTTTTGGTGACAAAGAAGTCTGCATTGGCAAATGATCTAGTTAGTTTTAGCAACAAAGATACCGCATTAACAGAGAGAGAGAGAGAGAAGCACCCATAAAAAATGACAAATCATTTGCAAAGGAAACTGAACTGCACACAAACATGATTACAGGTAAATCTTATAGCTCACTAACTATTTATAACCTTCTGTGCTAATTAAGGAAGTATGCAACAGTCCTGTAATCTTTTTCACTAAGCTAATACAAATGTGCTGTTAAGCATTCAGAAAAAGTAATCCCATAACATTCAGAAGATGTTTGTATAGATGCAAGTTCTTAATGATGTAGTGACGTACAATTTTCCAGTATCATAAATATACATATCATGGCAGCAGAAAGATACCAACATAAGCACACTAGTACAATTGTCGTAAGGCCCATATATTCCTAAAGGGAAATATATATTACACCATAACATCTGACATAAAAAACAAATGATGACAAGAGCTGAAGTAGAGATTAAACAAATGTCTCACGAGTAAGGTTTCAATACCACCCACTACAGTATAATATGGATGGTATTTCTCAGTCTGATGGCCTACCAGTACATTGACCATGGTAAACCATGTGGAACACTCAGTATAGGGTGGTACAAATTTCTTTCTATTTTTTCAGAACTTTTCCAAAATTATATCAGTGTACCAACACTCAATGCACATCGGTACCTTACTAGTCTGAACCCTAACCAAGATATTATAGGTACATTAAATTGCAAACCTTGATTATGACTTGGTTCAATGGGACAACTAACACATTAACTTAATGGGTCTAAGACCTTGTGGATCAAATTGCTTAAGCTCAAGCCAATAGTAGTACATCCATCTATCCTATATAACAATTCAATTGACCTCCCACATCTAACATGAAACCAAATCTTGAGTGTCATAATCTCCCTCAATTAAGATTTGACATTTTTGTAAAGGATTAACATAACACTTAATCAACCTCTACCATGCCGCACATGACATCTAGCCCTCTACTATAGGTAGTCTTTTCTTTTTTCCCCTTACCGTGCCTAATATTATGTTAGCTCCAATACCATTTATCACAACCCAAGTTAATAGGATAATTAACCCATTAACTTGATAGACCTAGAAACGTGTGGCCAAAAATACTTGAACTTAAATTAATGATGGTAGACTAATTTAGCCCCATATACCGAGACAATTGGTCTCCCACATCTGATGTGGGGCTAAATCTAGGTTGATTGTAAAAAATATTCAGTAATAAGCTCATGACCATGTTCGCTGACATATATTATGTCATGTCAAAGAGAATGCCACTAGTTTCCTCTCTCTTTTCCAATTATGCGAAGTTTCTAAATGAACACCTTTCAAAAGTAACCTAAAGAAAAATCCATCGTCTGTAGACTTGTAACATGCTCTTAATCCTGCTGATTTTAATATATCACCTTCATCTTCATCTCACGGATCATATAGAAACTTCTGTTTGTTAGATTTTCCTCGTATACCTAACTCTACATGAAATCAAGCTATTATCCAACTGTTAAAACCAAATAAGTACATATTTGTTTCACACTTTGAGGTGCTTGAATCTGTTTTAACTTGATGAAACCTGTCGCAGCTTTTACACAAAATTGATTACAATAAAAATTACCACTAAAGAATAACCTTCAACAAACTGGAAACTGAATATAATTTTCAAATTCCAAAATCAAGCATCTGAATCACTAAGTACATTCATTCATTTAAGACAGTTCTTTCTGTTTCATACATAAATTAATTAGTTGAAACATATACAAAACTAATTGTGAGACAAAAAAAGGTATATCCAAGACAACTAATTTCATCTAGGGAGAAAGGATACTTATTCCATACACCAGTGTTGTATTATAAGCGATATAATGAGTTAGGCAGGCACACTCAGTAAAAGCAATAATAAAATCTTTTATGAAGCTAATAGAAGCATCACACGTGAAAGAAAGTACCATAGTAAAACCAACATTAACTGCCAACACAACCATTGCATTATATAAGCACTAAGACCATCCAGAAGAAAGCAAAAGTACGAACAGGAACATTTCAACAAACAAGCAACTAGGAAAAATTATAATATAAAAAATCTTACATACTAAAACACCGAAAAAAATGTTCTATACAGATTTGTCTAGCAGATACTAAATTAACAAACCTCCAAATCTTGCATGACCTTCTGATGGTTCTTGCCCATACCTAAGATTATAGAATTCCTTTGTCTGGAAGTTGTATAGATAACCTGCACTAGTTAAAGGGTAGTCGTTAACAATAGAGATATATAGATACATAGAAATTCTTACTAGACAAAACATATCTGTTGATCCAATTGCAAAAGTGAGAAAAATTAATTTTTTATCTCCTAAGAAAATATAAAATTACATTTTTTTACTATTACAAATATCATGACAATACATGTTATCTTTCAAGGAGGGCACATAGAATGAAAAATGACCATCTCAGTTGTTATTCAGCATATTTAATTTAATCGATCATGAATCAAATGATACAAAATTACAAATAGTATTTGATACAATCATGATTAATTAAGAAAAGGCAATCTGGTGCACGCATGGTTTTGATCCTACCAGCAACAAATTCCTACTTCTATGTATTATTCTATAATATTTTCCTCCTTTCCACTAATTTAACTGATAAGGACACTGATTCTAAATCCCCCTCCATTTCCCTATGTGTACCTATATTATCTAATATGATCAAGCATCGCATATTAATCACAAAAAGGAGAGTCATCATAGAGATCTGAAAAAGGTGATATTAGGAATCAAAAGAGAGTCTGCTCTTTTCTGGACACCTTCATGTCAAGAGGAGTATGAAGCATGACAAAGAAGTTGAAACAGGTTAGTAGTTTTAATTCTGTACTAATCTACAAAATAGTATTCTGTTTTCCAAAGAAAGAGAAAAGAGAACCTAACCAGAAGCTAACAGTCATGGAAGTCCATTAAAGTAGTTCGAGTACAGAAGCACAAAAGAAAGAATTAAATACCATCAATGCGAGACACCTGTGGCAATAACCAGAATTCATTTGTTTCCAGAAAAAGAAAAGCAGAAGCCCAACTTCTACAAAGTGGGAAGTATGCTTCCCTAGCATCAAAACGATACAATTTTACATAAAATAAAACTTACATATCCATTACTTATGAGTCTCAAAAAACCTAAACTGGCTCAATTCAGTATTTTCCTCAATTTAACTTGAATTGAATGTAATGCATTACTAATGTATTAAACATGAAAATAAGAAAAAATATTTCAACAAAATAAAATTTTTACCATGACCAGGAGAATTTAAGAGGCTGTTAATTAAAATTGTATCATAACCAACAAAAGTGTTGATAAGAAGTTGCTGCCACCTGTGAGGACATACAATAACAAATAAATCACAAGATAAACAGTACTATAGCAGTTTAAATGAACCTTCTACTATTAATAAAAAAGCATTGTTACACAGAAACATATGAAGGATGCTCTCATGGCAGAGATGAACATGCAGGAGTGTCCTACTACAGCGAGTACTTGTCCTTCTGATGCAATATTGCACACATCACATACAATCAAGTTACTGTTCCAACACAGTGGTGCATAGCCCAATATGTACTGATTCATTCCTACTGCAACACCCCAGTTTAGTCCCACTTAGGAAGTGGACAAAAACTTAGATTGGCTGGTTTGATTAGTGCCATGAAAAGGTGCATAGCCCAATATTGTGAAGGTTAAACTTTCAATTTAGGTGATCTATGAAATTATAACCGGCACTCAATTTTTTTTTTAATCAAGGTTTTGACCAAGGTTTGACTTACCGGTCTATACCGGTGTACCGATATATTATCGGTACTGGTACAGGACCCATACTAGGCAATATGCACAGTGCGTACCACCCAATATTAAAATATAATATAATATTTTTATAATATAATATTATATAATATAATATTAAAAATATTAAAAAAAGAAAAGGGGGCGACGTCACGGGAGAAAAAGCGGCCGCGGCCGTGAGCAACCCGCAGGCGGCGATGGTGCGCAAGCGACCCGCAGGCGAAGACGGCACGCCGACGAGGTATTCTTTCTTCCCCTCTTCTTTTTTTCTTATTCTTTTCCTCTTCTTCTTCCCTTTTTCTTCCTCAATCGACCGCCGACGATCGATTTCTCTCTCAATCGACCGCCGACGGTCGATTTCTTCTTCAATCGGCCGTCGATGGTCGATTTTTGATGGAACCGCCCAGTAGCGGGCAGTCCGCGTACTAGTAACGTAGCGGACCGGTATGTACCGCCCGGTACGGGCGGTACAAGTTAAAATTGCAAACCTTGGTTTTGACAAAAACATGCTTGGTCCAACCCTCTATTCAAGGGACATATACCTTTAATTAATGGCTGGCCATGTCTTTTTCACCTTAAAATGATGTTTATAACATCAATTTAAGTGTCAATTTATTAACAGTTGGCATAATACAAGCTAGCACAGCATCAACATACGGGTCCATGCCTTGCTGCTCACACTTGCCAACATTATGCTGACTTGGCAAAGAACCAGCGTAGATAGTACGGACCTCAGCACATAAAATGCTGGTTATCAGATAGCTTACTGAAGTTGTACTAATATGCTCTTACATCATGAAATTTAACATCTTGGTTGAAAACATACTTTTATTTTGCTCCATATCTTGGATTTGTACATTATTAATTGTACTTAATCATTTATCACAATTGCAAAACCACAATAGAAGAAACTTCTCAGTATCCTGATCTACTTTTAAATCATGGTAGAATAAGAAACTCTGATACCTACAAACTTGGAACAATTTCAGTGATATGAGACTGAATTGAGCCATTGTCAAAAAGGGAGTTCCACGGTCACTAAAAAATTTCATCTGCTAGCTGAATATAAAACTCATGAAATATATAATTAGAAGCAGAATGGCCATTCTTGACATTGTTAACCCAATTCTGTTGTCATATCCTTACAATCATAATCTATAGACAAAGTATATAATACCTCCAACGTAGAATTACAAGGACCCAATGTTGGGATAGGCATAAGATTTCAGACATTAGCTTTTTAATTCTTCTATCAAATAGAAAAAAAATCATGAACAAAGTCAAGTTGATAAGATAATAGGTACTGGGTAGCGATTTTGTGAACAGCAGGCCATTTATACTTCTGAGTGTTAAATGACATCACCAGCTAGATATGAATATCTAGAACCACTATGGTACCAATTAGTCTACAGAACATTGGGATACTCTTTTAAATGTAATTAACAAGTTGTGTAGTCATGTTATATATGACAAGGAGAAAAGGTAATGCAAGACATGTTCTTTGATTTGATTAATGAAATTAACCAACATGCAACAACTACAACAAAGCCATTATGCCCAACTATTTGGAGATGATATTAACGAACATTAACCTCTCATATTTACCTCATTTGGAGTTTATTTACTGGTCAAGAATTGTAGGATGAGCAAATAAGCAGCTGATCACTGCAGCTAAATTAATGTTGAATTTGAATTCCGAAATATGAATGGATGTCCTGCTCAAACATCATTTGTTGTCTCAATATTTGAGGGAAACATAACTTTATGACGAGCTACATTTTTGGCTTTATAGGAATATATTTTAGATCAAGTATTGTACACGCAATGTTTGTTGGTTTCACTTTATAAAGTACAACATCCAAAGGGCAGGACTTGAATGGTAAGGTTGTTCCATTTAGACCGTAGTGTCTAGTGTTCAACCACCACAGTATGCCCAGGGCAATGCTTTTATCCATTCTGTGTTCTTGAAGTCTTACAGGTGGAATACTATTCTTTCAGAGCAACTAAATCTTCAGGTCTTTTCTAGAAATAGATTTACTTTTTATCCAGAATTACACAAGTTGTTCATTACAATCTCCCAAACTTTATCTTAATCCAGCTAGATCCTGTAGCGACCATAAGAATCTCAGCTCTCATATCATTTAGATGAAGAGTCTGTCATTTTGGTTAACTTGTTCTACTCAATTTATGCAATATATGTAAATTTACTGACTAGAGAAAGTAAGGCTTTAATGTGGGACATCAACTAGCTTTATAAAATTAAAACTAAATAAGTATGCTCAAAAAGCACCATGGAGCACCAATTAGTTCCTAAAAACTAACTGCATTCTCCTTAGAATCATTGATGTCCAACCATTTGCAGTTTTAAATCACCCTGTATACAGGCATATAACTAGCTGTAACAGCACTAAACCAAAATTTATACACAAATACATGATAACATTGAAGGCTTGTTTTTGTCTATGAAATTCTGTGCTTAGTTCTTGCAATAAAAGAATGAATAAGATTATTCAACAGAATTACAGAAGTAGACCAAAAAGTGCACTCACGCATGTGTGTTCAAACCATGAAACTGAACTCAATATATGAGGTTAGCACTAATAATAGCGACACTCAGCATTTGAAAAAAAGAAAAAAACCAAGTCTCAAGATATCATAATTCAAAGAAATTTGCCTGATACAGTCAGCGTTTTAAATAGGTGCTCGGGCGCTCACCTAAGCGCTCGGGCGAGGCGAGGCAAGGTCCGAGCGCCTCAATCTACATCCAGGCGGCGTGCTTCAATGAAGCGCTGGCTGGGCGCTCGCCCAAGCCCAGGCGACGAGCGAGCGCCCGGTTTAATACAGTCGACCGAACCAAGCTTTTAGCTCTGGTTCGGTCGATCACGTTAGTTGGTTCAATCGAACCAACTAATGCAACTATATATTTCTCGTTAATCCTAATCGGTATTAGCATCTCGCCGCTACCGTATTTGGTGTTGTTGCCGCTGTCTTCGCCGCCTCGCTGCCCCTGTCTTCACCGCCATCACTGTCGCTTGGATTACGTCGCCGACACCAGGCTTTCTCTTCGCCGTCATTCAACTCACTCCGTCACTCTGCCGCTTCGCCGTCGTTGTCTACTCCTCTCGGTTAGGTCACGTCATATATAATAGTATCGTAATATATTAACACTTAACGATATCGTATATTGTTAATATAATAGTATCGTTAATATCATTAACACTTAATAATATATTAACGATATCGTGTATACTATATAATGTATATTAAATATTAATAGTATACTATTAATGAACTATTAACAGTATAGTATGACATTTTTATTTAAATAATTATATTTATTAATTATATTATATATTTTTAAATATTTTGGCGCCTCGCTTCGCTCGGGCAAGCGCTTAGCGCCTCGGGCGTTTTGGGACCCTAGCGCCTAGCACTTTTTTAATCACTGGATATAGTATAGCTCCACAATTCTCTAGGAGTCAAATGATTTAGTGAACAAAAGGATTCAAGGTAACCTGTTTCCGAAGCAGGAGTTTTGAGCAGATATAGTAACATTAGTCGTGCGTATGTGGTGCTGAGATTTTGCCCCTTCAGGAAGTAAGAGATACCCCTGTAAATCAATGATTAGATCCCCATAGTGGAAAATGTCTGATTAATTAAATAAAAGCAGTGAAAAAAAGGGCATTGTAAGCTTAAGTTATAGAAGTCTCAGCAATGACGATAGACATGTTAAAAAGAAGACAACTAGAAGAAACATACTACCTTCTCCACAGTGTACAAATAAGTTGGCTCATGTGCTTTGCTTCTCTTCTCAAGCCACTGGACTGCAATATTTGGTCACAACTTAAACAAATTTAGTAGAATTGACCATAAGTTCAAGGTATAACAAGTGTATCAGCATAAGCTTATGATCTTGATCATACTGATAAGCAAGATAAAGAAAACATGAGGTGAATAGCATTTTAAGATGCACAATCCACATGCTTGTAATTGACAAACAGCAAACATAAGGATGTTTTTATCACTTCAAATGCCAAAAGTGCAAAAATATTTAACTATGAACCAAAATAAAATATGATGATAAATAACATGATAGGGAACATTACCCATAAATGACTTAAGATGGTTGAACCGAAATGGTCGAAAGCTCTTTGGAACGCTTAGGAATGCATTCCATCCTAAATGTTTCTGCAGCTAAAAACTTGTGAGTCAAAAATAATCTTGTGACATTAAACTAAAAACAATCATTCTTCAACACTCATATAATGATTAAATTCAGAGTAATACTTAGATTGTTTGCATTTGATTAACTTCTGATTATTATTTTTTTTTTTGGCAGAAAGAGTTTGAAACTATTTTACTTAAAACAGCCTAGTCACCTCTGATACGCAACATGTGATAATCTAGCTGAAAGTGGCAGGAACACGTGGCACCTCTCAATTACATGCCACTGTAAAAGATGGTCTTCATCAGGTGGCACCTCTCAGATCCAGCTTTCAGCATGTTTCAGCATTGGGATCCACAAATTGGAAAACAATATTTTGTTCTCCTTATTAATACGAGTAGTGTAGGAAAACCATGAGGTACCTCCTTTGGCAAAGGCAAAAACTATCACTTGCAACTCTTTGAACATGAATAATAGGACTGCAGAAATCATTTACTTTAAAAAAAGGTTTTGTGTAACATTAGTTATTTTTTGTGCATAACGAACAACCTCAAAAGCAATTTCAGAAGAAGAGTAGTTCTTCATATGTTAAACTCTTCCAACCAAAAACAGTTTATATTAGAAGTCAAAAAGTATCTTTTAAATTACAGATGAAAGAATTTCAAATTATTCAGAGCAAGGTTTGCCGTACCATGACATACCGCTCAGTATGGGCGGTACATTCGATCAAACAGGGAGACTGGTATGTGCAGCATATACTGATCCATTGGTATACCTTACTATACCATGTGTTGGTACATCGGTACATATCATACCGATAGCTAGTTGGTATACTGGTACAGACAGGTAAGGCAAACCATGATTCAGAGTATAATTATGTTATACATCATTTATATAGAACTCCATTTCTCAAGGTAGTAGTAGTCGGTACAGTTCCTTCTAATGGAAACTTTCAGTAAGAAACACGTCTGTAAATCTGAAGAACTTGGTACCAAATTGTATGTTTTGGAAGTCCAAAGGTATGCCAAATAACAATAGCAAGACTGTATTTAAATAATGTATATAAATTCATGGTTACATGAATTCCTAGACTCTGCATGTAATTTCAGATATGATCCTGAAGTTGGAAATTCACAGTCTTGCCTTCCAAAGAAAATAGTTATACCCAGAAACAAAACCAAAAAAGCATGACAATGGAAATTTGTTCTCACCCATAATTTGATGGCATAGCTTGAGTACTGACTTGCACTACTCCAAAATGAAACAACTGGCATTCTCCACTTACTATAGAACCGTGATTTTGCTTCTACAAGTGACTCACCAACAGAAACAGGCTTCCCAATTTGCAAGTCCTTTGCCTCTGCTTTCTTACTCCAATCACACAACACTGAATTACTAATGCTAGTGTCAGGACTCTTTCCAACCTGAGGCTTAAATAAGTCTTTATCATTCTTCCAAAATTTGGAAATCAATTTGCTTTTTGTAGCACCCGAGCATAGCAAATTTGACCAAAACTTGGCAGATAAAATTGTTATATCATTTTCATTCATTTCCGGACCCTTGGAAATCTCAGACAAAATTCCCTTCTGAAAGGACAGTCTCTCCGTTTCAGCCGAACTCTGAGTCCAAAGACCACCACCTGTTATCTGAAATGACTGACAGTACTTACTGCACATCCAGAGTGTAAATATACATAAATTACAGAGGTCATATTTTAGCATGAGTGCAAAATCATAAAGATGATGTTTGTAGACAAAAACTCTGTAAAAACATTAAGGAATGAAGAAGCCGAAACCGCGTGTTAAACTGTCTTTTCCAGGATGATCACTGATTGAATAATTAAAAGCAAGAACAAAACAAAGGAGTTATGAAAAGGAAAGCAATTAGATTGCTATCTAGGATAATTTCATGTAAAGTCAAGTGAAAATGCTTACATTTAGCAGTTATCATATCAGTAACTAGTAAGTATACATATGCTGGTGACTACTTCCACAAAGACATTGACTGTACCTTGATCTGCACCACCTGAGCTTCAATAAATTCAAGCCCAGAAAACTCTCTCGAACACCCAGGCTGCATACACAAATAAAACCATAAAGTTTCCGATATATACTTTGAAAATAAAACTGCACCACATATTTTTAATACATGTCTGGATGCTAAAATAGAACTAACTGGTGTAACATTGGATAGTGTGATTGGAAACCTATCAGGTATTGTTAAAAAACATCAATTTTAAGGTTTAATAGACAGCAAAACACAGGTTGCAACTTCAGCAAAACATTTATCTGAAACATATTCAATGTAAGCATAAACAATAATTAGATGACTCGGATCAGGGCTAAACTCCCAGACTAAATATGTTTGCTAGTTCAGAACTTATAGGCAATTGACAGTTGATGAAAAAGTGTGACAGAGTTTCTCTGCAAAACAAGTTCCTTTGGCAGTTCAATTTCTTGGCAACAAATTAATAAGAATTTAATTGTTAATGGCAAGCCAATAGAAGACTCTCTTGGTCGGTACACAGAAATTTGATAAAGTGGGCATATTATCATAGAATGCACCAGAATTTATACAATTATCTAGCCATAGAAGTCTTTACAGATTGCCATATTAAGAAAAGCAGGAATGTGTTTTACGAGTAATTTCTTGATACTACAATTCATTGGACGGTCTATCCACCAGAGTTAATATCAAAAGATGCTCCCTATAATGTACCATCAGCCTCTTTCTTGAATTTAGTTCCAGACTGGAAACAACATTGGAAATTTGGAATAATATAAAATCCAAGGAATTCAAATTTCGATCAGTTGGGTTAAACTCATTACAAGTTCAAAGAAAATAAAGCTGTATAAGAGACGCTGCTGGTCTAAATTCTAGAGAAAGCAACATTTCGTCGCTCATAACGAAGCTGAAAGCTCTTTTTCCGTCTATCTAGGATTGACAAGGTGGGTACGTCACAACAAGTTCTTCAACCAATCAAGCTACATCTATCTTGACAACTACACAACTACACCAACAGGGTCAGTGCAAGATCCTCAAACCATAGAAGGCCAAATCAAAATCATCAGAAACAGCACAAAGATGACAGTACCGAGAGGGGGAATGGACCACCGACCCACCTGCTGCACGAAATTGGTGTGCATGATGACGAGGAGGCAGAAGAGGGCGCCGGCTGCGGCAAGGCAGGCGTACTCGAGCATTAGCCGAACCCTGGGGCCGAGAAGCTGGGAGAGCGTGCCGGAGACGCGGGCGTGCACGCGGAGGAAGGTGTGCTCGGGATCCATCCCGACGAGCCAATCCTCCTCCAAAAGCCCTAAAGCTTCTAGGATTTTCCCTCGGCGCCGAGCGAGGGAGGGAAGGAAGGAAGGAAGAGAAGGCCTTCGAAGGCTTAATTTGGAGGAAGCGAGGGGGGATAGGCGAGGAGGTGCGAGAGAACTCAGAAGTGGCTTTCTTTGTACCCTCTTGACGACATGGCTATGTATTCATAAGCGAAGCTTCGAATCAATGGGTGGGAAACAAACACACACACACACGAAAGGTCTTTAAAAACACCTTATTCTCTTCAAACTCTTCTCCTTTTCTTTAATTCATTAATTGTATATTTTAAATCCCAAAAATACTCCGCTCTCAATTTTTTATGAGATAAATCTTGAAAGAATATAATCTTTTTATTTAACAAAAAATAAAATTTATAATTTTATTAGATAATTTTTTTTAGACCTAAAATTTTAAAATGATGATGCTATTGCAGACCTACTTACATCTGGAGGGTTGATAGTAAGATTGGATCATTTAATTTGGACTTTGTTATTTATCCATACAAAGAAAGAAGAGAAAAAAAAAATCAACGATTTTAATGACTTTCCTATGAAGCACGATGCACTGTATGAAAAAAAAAATAAATGTCAAGAGAATTCATTCATCCAAATATATACCATTCTTGGAATTACCATTTTTTTTTCCTATTATTATTAAACTGCATACAGATTCAAATATTAAATGCTCGTTGGAAGGTTTCACACAAGTTTCCATGGGTCGGGTCCAAGTCAACTCCATGTCACGTTGGGAGGGAGGTGACCGAGACCGGCGACGAAGAAGGCATCTCGTGTTATCATGCCATGCCATGCCATGCCATGCTTCATATCGGAATGCCAAATGGAGAGACGTCTGAACAGGGAGGGGCGGTCGAAGCGCGCTTTCGACGTGAACCACGCCACCTCCACGTGAGACTCGATGGCGTCGCGTGCGCTGCACGAGCGCTGGGGTCCGTGTCTTAACTCGTCCAACACTCGATGTGGCTCCGAACAAGTGGTTTCGGCTCCATGCAAAATCGAATCTTTCTCGATTCTAATTTTTTATTTGAATTTTAATTTAAATTATCGGTTTCGATTAATAAAGAATAAATAATAATTTCACTAACATCCACACTAAAAAATTTGAGTTTGAAGTACTAATCATCCATGTTTCGTTTTGATTCTTAATTAGTTTAGTCTCGATTCGAATCGATAGTGATTAGTCATAAATGAATTCAATAGATAAATTTATCAGAGCCAAATCAATCGACATATTATGCCTGAAACATTGGTAACTTATAAAATATAAAAAGTTCAAAAACTTTTTGATTCGTGATCCCGTAAATTTGAAGGATGTCACTTAACTGGCTATCCGTTTCACTGCTTATCATTTGAAAGAGAGAAAAATAATAATAAAACCTTCACCACATTTGATTATTAATCATCTTCGAATTAGTCCAAGATATTTAATTTAATTAAAAAAATCAATCAAAAATCTCCAAATGATAGATACTCTCGTGAAAAGATGTCCATACGGTCCTCCTGTCTTTATCATCAAATTGGAGTCATTGCCTTCTCCCCCTTTACGTATCACCCTAATTTACATTGATTTAAATGGATAAATAAGAGCAAAAGATTATACACCTGAATCCTTCGTACTCTAACTTACAAGTTTCCCATCCAAATGTGGCATCCTCTTCCTCTCATCTCCTAAGTGAAGATGATTGGATCAACTTTCCGATTCTATGTTGAGCGAGTCAATTTTTTTTTTTATCATCTAGAAAGTGAAGATGACCGGCTCAACTTTCCAATTCTATGTTGACTGAGTCTTTTTTTTTTTTCTTTTTTGTCTTTGTTATGATAAAGTTGAGGTGATTGATTCGTTAATACTATGTGTCGACACTATTGTTCAATACCTCAATTTCACATGATCCAATCATCTAATCGATATATAAGAGTCACTTTAACAATCTCTTCCTGTACCTATAGCGTTATGTGGTTCTGTTGTATAAGTGCTAATTAGGGAACGAGTGTGGTTAATCTTTGTTCTCCTTTTATCTTACAAACAGTATATTAAATGAGTATAACGATCTAACATTATTGATAACAATTATAAATTGATGTTCTAATAGACGAGTATAATGACTCGGTATTGATAGATGATGATAATGATCAGACTTAGGCTCCATTATCATGCGAGTTAAGTAACACCCACTATAAAAAGAGAGCGTTGGTACATTCAACACACATAATATTCTCAATCCAACTTGTTCTACTAGATTACTGATTTAAACATTTAACTTATAGGAAATAGGTACATTCAACACACATAGGAATCTTATCGGAAATAACCCTAATATAATTTTGTAGGGTTTAAACATTTAACTTGAAAAGTTTTAATAAAGTTTTTATATGACTCGAAGAAGAAGTAAGGTTATATATAAATCAACTTCCAATTCTAACCATCAAAATCTATTCTAATATGTTTGGTCCTCATCTTCTTCAAATTTAGGCATCCGAGTCATTGGCGTTCTTGACAAACAAAAATAAAGACAGTCAAATAAAATTAGGTGAATACTCATGCTTCGTCACGTTGCTCAATATAAAATTACATATGATTCTGCCATTCCAACAATTTAACATGACTAGCAACCAGCGCAATCAGTCTAAAAAAATTTGTGTTGCTATTGAACTTGTATAACGTATACACACACACACATATATATAAATCATTTTAAATTTTTTATTAGTATTATTATATATATAATTATATATACATATAATATATGATCATAATTTATATTTTAATATATAATTCATTTGGTACTTTTATTTTTGAAGAAAAAATAAAATTATTCTATTTTATTATTGTAACGAAAACTAGAGAATTAAAATTTCTACAAAAATCATATGAATCATCCCGAAGACTAACAAACGAGCCTTGATGGAGCAAAGTTAATTAAATAGTTATCTATCACTGAGTTAAATAACAAGATCCGATCTGCGACGGATACAGCACCACTGCCATATGTTTGACACTCTTTTTCTTGTCACGATGACACAACCAAAGAATCCATGTCATAATGTGTCACATTTGGCATCATTGGATGTTGCTGTCATATGCCGTGGGCTTAGGTAGATGTTGCTTGCTGTCTTTGCGGGTTACATATATACACACAGAGAGATATTTAAGGACTGAGTTAATATTAGCCTTATGATCGAGTTTTAATGTTTATGCATTTTCCACGGTTTAGGGCATTTAAATACGTCATTGCATGCTGATTTTGAAGACGAATTGGTCAACGAACATTGAATTCAGTAATAAAGTTGAACGAATTGAATTGTGCGAATATATATATATATATATATATATATATATATATATATATATATATATATATATATATATATATACAAGTAATAAGAATAAGGAATTGATGGACAACTGTAATCTTAATTGGTCATGCTCTGTTCTTCTTTGATTGCTTGTAGGGCCAATTAAATTTATGCGCAAACAAACACATGAATCACAAATCCTTTTTGGGCTTTGAACGCTTCTTCAGCAACATTAATTGGCACAAAGGACCTCGATGAAGAGTTATGGAGTAGCTTTCCGATTGAACAGTCAACGGTCAAAGCTTCGACATGGCTCTACCGTCCACTGCTCATTTGGAGTCGGATTTGGTCAAATCATATGAATTCTTCATTCTCAACGTTTATGGAATTATTTTTTAGTTATTGATATTGATGAAAATATAATAATAATATTCATAAAAAATATTTTTTGCAGAGTTAATATGTTTTTATGGATAAATGAGTTTATTTTAATAAATAAAAATTATAAGATTTTTTTTAGGGAAAAACATCTTTTTATCATTAACTCAAAAAAAAATTTGACAATGAAAAGGGAAGGGAATGAATGGGTCTTTTTTGTGTTAATTTTCTTCACTATATGTAATTAATTCTCTCTAATACAAATCACAGTCATCAGTGTGAAGAGAGAAGTTGAGGTCAATCCATGGCTTCTTATGGGGCACGTTGACCGGCACATGCGCCGCACACCTGGGGCACCGGGGGTCCACCTCCGGGACGAGCACGCAGAGGAGGCACGCGGGGCAGACCGCCACCGCCATCATCGTCGCCGGGCCCGTCGACGCGACGCCGTCCTGGGCGTGCTCGACCGCCCACCGCCTGGACAGGAAGAAGGCGGAGGCGTAGGAGGAGGCGGAGGAGGAAAAGAGGGGCGGAGAAGGGGAAGTGTCGGGCCGGGGCAGGAGGCGCGACTCCCTCTCCAGGGCGGACTTGACCTTCTCCAGGGTGCAGACGCTCTGGTACTCCAGTTTCTGGCCGCGAGAAGGCGACGGTGGCGGAAGGTTAAGGTCATGGAGAAGGCGGGGAGCGGGTTCCGTCTCGTGCTTCTGGAGGTACGTCTTCCCCGTCTGAAGCGATAGCAGTCGAATTATACTCGGTTGAATTAGAGCGAGAATTGACGAAAAACTCACTCATTTCAGCATGAAAAATGACCAAAATCACGGTTTCCACATGACAAAAAGGGGAAATTTGGGCTCTTTCTCATCGGAGAAGGCCTTCGCAATGCTTTATTGAGTAATAAAGATCATTGAGAATTGGGGTCAAAAGGAACTTGATTCTCCTAGGTTTCTGAATCCCGCCCAATCGTGTCGCAATTCCGATACCAGATGATAACAGATCCTCTTTTGGAGGTGCCTACACCCGCAGAAAAGACGGATCGGGAAGAAGCGAAGTGGATTAGGGCTGGAAGAAGAAATGCGTACCGAGAGATCGAGGTGCCTCTCCCACCCGGCCGGGACCTGGAGGTCGAGATCCACCTCAGCGGCGCCGCCGAGCAAGTCCCGCGTGACTAGCTCCCGCTCTCGCTGCCCCTCGCCTTCCTCCCCGTAGCCCCTCAGCATCCGTGCCAAGGAGCTCACCTCCGTCAATTGATGGGGAGAGAGAGAGAGAGAGAGAAAGAAGAAACGGGTAAAGCCGTCCGCAGACACCTATGTAATTTATAGACCATTTCTTTTGAGAATTAATTAATATTCTCCCGCTTTGATGAGACTAATAAATACTTACTGTTGTTTGGTATATTAATTACTGTTTTCAATTGATGGACATCTTTTTCTTATTTAATTTCTCATCAATGGGATAGATGGTTTGGCTACTGAATCTTTTATCATTATTACTAAAAATTAACTAAAAATATATGAAATGAAATGAAATTTCTATTCATAAATAATTATCTGTAGCTTCAAAGAAATATGTGAGGTGGTTATCTTTTGAAACAATAAAGATATATGCTAAGGATATGTGTAGATATTATGGTTAAAGGATGTAAACTAATTAATATTAATATTACAAGAAAATAGAAGAAAACCTATCAAGATTTTATTATAAATCATAAATAAATTTTTAAATATTTTAATTTAACTAATATTATTTTTTTATAAAAAAGATCCTTATAGTCGATCTTACGCTTCACTACATTATTGGTACTCATGTATAAATATTCTATAAACCTGGAAAACTTGTATTTATATCTTTGGAGTTGATTGTTGCTTCATGGTCACAACCTAATAGTAATAGTAAGAGATTTTTCATAAAAAAATATTTTTAACTTAAATAAAAAACATATTCTGCATATTTAGCATGGAGAAGTAACTACATGCAAGAGTGGTTCCTTCTTGGAAAAAAAAGAAAAACAAAATCTTGTATTACAACACACAAGCAAATTTGTTCATGATGTTTTTAAATCAAAATATAAAATCTTCATTGCTAATTCTTTTTCTTGTTTTTCTTTTATTTTGGGCTAATTCATTCAAATGTAATTAAAGTGGTCAGCATGGAGTAGTGATTCAGTCTATTATCATATGTGCTACATGAGAGGGCCTGTCCAATTAATGCATGCCAATTTATGAATGGCAGCCAAGCACTTGTGCTGCTCCAACAAAAGGTGGTCAGGCAATTAAAGTGGACTTATATTCTTGTGGTCCATGAATCTTAAATACCATGCCTCACTTCATTCTCAGCCACTGTGAATTGATGGACACTTAATTACTTCAACCACAAGAAACATTGCATAGGACACATGTTCATGCCTTCTACATGTTTGCAAAATGTCAGCAAGTGAGTGCACATAAATGATTCCTCACCTGTACAGAGTGGGTGGCTCAACTGTCCAAAATGGGTTGTGGGACCAATAAATGCTCAAGGTTTTATTTTCCTCACTCATTTAATTCAAGCCATAAAGGTAGATTTATGGTTGGACTTCATGTTTTGATACTTTGGGTGGCAAAGATTTTGACTTGTTTGTTGTTTGATCTAATTTATTGTATCATTTAATCTAAATTTTCCCCTGAAATACTCATGCCATTAAATGGGTTCAAAATTTTTTATTATGACCAATGATATCTAGACTTCAATATAGATATTTAATTTGGTCTGCTGTTAACGCCTTCCATAAACCTTTTCTGAAACATTTGCTGAGGTCAATGTCATGAGCACACAGACATCCTATCAGAAATGCACATGCAAATAAATCAACGGCAACATAACACATGCATACTCTATCCATTCACAGCCATTGATATTTGATGATCCATATAGTATGATTTTTTTACTTTTTTTTTTGCGACTACATATGAGACACCTTTCCTTCGTTATTGAATGAACGCTTGATCAGGTGTGCATTTGTTTAATTTTTTTTATTATTTATGTAGTTAATTTTCATTTTGAATTGCATCATGAGTGTATTATAGGAATCAATTATAGTATCTGGGTTGATATTCATTTACTATGTTGATGATCTTTTTACTTATTATTATTATTATTGATATATTTTTATTTTATGTTACATGTTGTATATATTATGATGGATTTAGATTTTTATAATAAAAATCGGATCGTGATGAGATTACGAGAATGGAACTGATTCACTTTAAACACAGACCCTAAATGATCTTGGTCATATATTATTCGAGAGGGATATCGAGATAATTGGACAGATCAATATACTCTGTACCTGTCCATATGATAGAGATGATTGTCTCATAACCACTTGTGTGAGGGACATTAAGGGTACAACACATGTACTCATTGGAGAATAAGTTCATTGATTGATCTGCTTACGGAATGCTAGATAGTTAATAAAACATGATATTGGACAACGATTTTGTTCTAAATTATACGTTTGATCCTTAGACTTGAGACACCAAGAATGTCTTATTTGAGTATTTTTTTTTTAACACTTGGCTTATAGGTATGAAAGTTTTATATCTGATACAGTCGATTATCGAGATTGATAGTCAACATTACAAAGGAAATTAGGTGTCAATAGAGGATCGTTCACTCCTAGTATCACGAGAGAAATATCTCGTGTGTTCTTGCTAAGACAAATCCTTAGCTATGGTCGTTCGGATTGAGAGAGAAAGAGTTTTTTTGGAGAATCCTATCAGAGCAAGACTCGAATGGATTTCTTACGAGGCCTGGTAGTAACCATGCCCAATATACGGTCTTTGAGATATTAGACGGATGCGAGACTATAGATACACATTAACTGTGGATAGATAGGTCTAATAGATTAAATCCCCTATATCGTTTGGGGACTATGACGTAGTGGCCTAATGCATCTATAGTTGATGATTTAATGAATTATTATGGATAATCATTCACTAAGTCAGAAAGAGTTCTGATAGGTGCAACTCACGGCCAGCTCGGTATTGGGCCTAGAGGGTCACACACATATGGTGGATATTACAACAAGTAGAGAATTAAATATAAGTTACCCAATAAGCCCCTATTTCATTGGATGAGACCCAATATTAATGTATTCCTTGAGGCCTAGTGAGAGATAAATTGAGATTATTGGATAAAGATCCCATAATCCAAGAGGTGTAAATAATTGGATAGAGATGCAATACCCACTAAGGCATGATCCATTAGGGTTTAAGAGGCTCTCTATAAATAGGAGGCATGAGCGGCTAAGAAAGATGATAGGTTGCATCTTTGGCAGCCCCCTCATATTCTCCTCTCTCCCTTCTCTTCTTAGCTGATCATCTCTTTCCATATTGTATGAGGATAAAGAAGAAGAAATGAATTCTTTTTTCACGTTCGCTACAAGTTGGTGTGCAAAAGTTGAGAAGGTACACAAAAACTATGAGTTTTGCATTGAGATTGGAGGAGCATTGCCATATTGATCCACCATATGGATACGCTAGAGAGGAGACCATTTGACCTCCTTCATCCTCTCATATTGGATCAAAAAATTTTAGGGATATATGATCTCCCTAGGTAATACATCTCACATGATTCATAGTTTTTCAATTTTATGGGTTTTCACACACCAATCATCATATGACAAAATAATAAATGTCAGAAACCTTTTGTTTTATTTTTTTAGCTGCACATATGATGCTCTCAAGGTTTTCCAACAGTGATATCAGAGTTAGGTTTATTATGTGATGAGTAGCTAATTAACTATGTGTGTTGTGTTGAATCATATAGAATTATTCTACGTGTTCTAGTTCTGCCTAAAGATGCCTACAGAGAGGTAGTGTGTGCCTTGGCCATGAAGACAGCACCCATGGGCAAACTAACTATAGGTGGGGGTGGCCACATGCGGGCATGCTACCTATAGCTAGGGCTCCTACAAAGGCGACCACTTACGGTTAAGCCGCCTGCGAGTAGAAGCGGCACCCGCCCGTGGGATAAATGATCATGATGCATGTAGATGCATCGAGGTGTCGATGAAACCAATAACAATGAGATGAATGATCATAGGGCATAAAGATGTGTCGATATACACATAGATCCTATTGTGAGTGATCAGACCAATTGGCTTGGGCGTGATCATATTAGGTGATGGTTCATGATCATCTGATGTGATTATGCATATGTGATTATTTATACACCTACTATATATATATATGCATGTGATGTAGGTATATTTTATTAAATATGTGTGACATGTCATATTAGGAGATAGAATCAAAACCCCCTCCTATGATAATATTAAATCGATAAGCATGAGACAATTAGATTGATCTATGTGACCTTCCATCGTTGTAGAAAGAAATTGGATCCGGATATAGGTTAAGTTCGTCGAGTCTCTCGAGGTTCACCTATCTTCGAGATTTGAAATCTTGCCTACAATATAGAGATGTTATCAGTGACCTGAGGACATGATATGCTTAATCGAGTCCCTTAATAATATATCATCAAATCAGACTCATATTGTAACGATGATGATTACTTAATTGAACATTATAGTTGGTCGAGTCACTCGAGGCCATGATGGTTCATAAGTCGAATAAGATATAAATCACAAGAAATTGTGATTGACAAGAGTTACCTACCTTTTTGGGCTTAGTGTGATTAGTCGAGTCCCTTAAGGTTATACTAAAATATCAATTAGATCCTAATCCCCATTATAAGTCTGCCAAAGACTTTCATTTCACATGCTGAGGTGTCACGTGATTCGCTAGAAAAATAGTGAAGAGTAGATTAAGATAGAAATATGTATCTTAATTGCAAAATCTCTATGTTATTCATTTATGCTATATCTTATTTGAAACATGTTGCTTGCGAACTCCCTGCGTAGTATACTTGATGCCAACTACCTCATGATAGGAACCCAGCTAAGTTAGGCCTAGTCGATTGAGTCGAGTCCTTAGATTAGGCCTTGTTGGCCAGCTTAGATCCGACGTTAAGTCGGCTAGGAGATGATTTGAGTCAACTATAATAAATTAGCCCAAATCCTAGTAGAATTAGGATTCGATTGAATCAGAGTTTGATCAGGAGTCGGAGTTGGATTATGGTCACCCGAGTTGTGATTGTAATAAAACCCTAAAGTATGTATCCAAATCCTATCTCACCCACCTTGCTTATGGGAGTCGGCTATCGTTAGGAGAAGAGATAGCTAGGGTTGAAAGAGTAAGAGTTTGATTAGGAGTTGATCTCTCACTAGGAAGTATTTTATTTAGAATACGAGTCCTACCAGGGTTAAGGTTTGTGAACCTTATATAAAGCATATAGCCACCACTTCTTCATCAAGCAATTATCATCTTTTTTTTAGCCTTTGTGGTCGACTACCAAGGAGGGAGGAACCCCTTTAGAGTTCCAAGGAGGGCTGATCCCATACAGAGATTAACCCAGAGTTAGAATCCTTTGGGGTCTATCCTTTGGTATCAGAGCGACACTTTTGGTGTCTCACTGCTCTTCCACTTTCGCCCTACCTTTAGTCGCCCCACGATCATCCATAGCAGTTCCCATAACTGTTGATCTCACTACTGACTCCGTCGTCATCACCCTTTGTGGCAAATCCCACATCTGTTGGCGTCGCAACAATTGCAGTCAAGATCTAGTATTGCTCCATCTTGGAAATCCTACTGCTGCTGCAATTACTTATAAAAAACATAAAAAAATTTACTACATCTACCTTTACTGCAATTCATTGCATCTCGTAAAAATTGCTACAATGATCTTTTGTCATTGATGCAATTTTTTTGCATATGTCGCATACTACCTTACTACCATCTTATTATTGATTTTGCTGTAATATCTTATTGCTATATTTCTTTCAATATTTGTATCGACTTTGCTATCATTATCACCAATTCCTTGTTGTTGAAATCATCCATATATTATTGGCATACTGCTGAAATTTTTCATCATAAAACTATTGTCTTTTTTATGAGAATTATGCTACCAAAATTTGTCAGAGTTTTTTACTACATACCTAACCAATCTCTACTGATTTTACTATTGAATTGCTACCTATATTTTCATTGATTTTTTTGTCACCATCCCCTATTCCTTGCTATCAAGCCCATCCATAAACTATTGGTATACTACTAGAAAGTTTTCATCGTAAAACTGATGTCCCTTGATGAATCATTTAATATTCCTTACTGCATCCACACTCGATCCTTACCAAACTCGTTGTTGTCATTAATAGCAACCCTAAGCCATCTCTCTAACCTTAAGCCACTGCCACGTAACCCCCTATGGCCTCTACAACAGCCCTAAACTATAGCCCGAACAACACCCCAAACTGCAACCTACCAATCCTGAATCGCAACCCTCTACCTTTGATCCTCGTCTCTTTCAGCCACCAATCCATCCAACCGATCTCTGCCCTTAACTTGATAGCAAAGAAGGACTATAATATTTCAGATCTGGAGACATACGCCATGGCCTCAGAAGATCTAATCAATGTCAAGTTGGAGGCCCTTAAGACGCGTATAGAGAACATACTATGCGCTCTCTTTGTGGAGTTTAGATTGGACCGATCACCGAGCCCAAGGAGATCACAGTGTGGTGAGAGTTCAAAATGCAAAGAGAACCCACCAGAAAAAAAAAAGAATGAACGATAGACTCATCATGCCCACGCACAAGGATGGACTTCCCTCGATGGGAAGATGGAGACCCGATGGGGTGGATTTCACGCACGAAGTGATACTTCCGCTATCATAGGACCCTAGATGCTTTTATGGTCAATATTGCTGTCATCCATCTAGAAGGTGATGCGATCCAATGGTATGATTGGTTCGAGTACACCCACAGAGTCCCGAAATGGTGGCAATTCAAAAGCCGACTGCTACTCCGCTTCGGATCGTCCGAGTATGAAAACATCGATGATTAAGTTACAAAGATCTGCCAGACCTCCATAGTTCAAGAATACCAGACTAGGTTTGAAAGACTTTCTAATCAAGAAAATCTGAAAAATAGTTGCTAGGGACTTTTATCGAGGGGTTGAAGCCAGAGATATGAGGAGAAGGCGCGACAACCCTACATGTCGATGGCGACTATTTCCTTTACGTGACTACAAGAAGAGTGACTTAACCAAGATGCTTAGATAACTAAATTCACCACCCGACTAGCAGCACCTGAGCCTTTGGCCCCCCTACTATCAGCCGAAGAAGTTGACGTGAGAAGAACTTCATGATAGAACCACGAAGGGATTGTGTTGGCACTGTGATGAGTCTTGGAGCCGCAATCACCATTGCAGAAAGGGAAGACTTTTGATGATCAAGCCCATTAAAGAATCTAAACCCAAGGATAT
Organism: Ensete glaucum; assembly: GCA_021527575.1. NCBI lineage: Eukaryota > Viridiplantae > Streptophyta > Magnoliopsida > Zingiberales > Musaceae > Ensete > Ensete glaucum. The sequence continues at coordinate 50,412,636 of CM038551.1, forward strand.
AGATCACGAGTCCGAGGAGGAGAACATAAAGGAGGACCCGCAACCGGCCGTTGGCATAGTTGACACTTTAGCTGGCTATGCAAACCTGAAAATGATGAAAATTGAAGGGTTCCTCAAGCACTAGTCTATCACCATCCTCATTGACATTGAGAGCACCAACAACTTTATAGACAACAAGGTTGTTGCCCGGTTAATAGTTCAAATTAAAGATTATAGTAGGTTCAACGTCAAAGTTGCTGATGGCCGAATCCTGAATTATGACCAGAAGTGCCTGTGGGTGAGACTAGTTCTGTAGGGCTAAGAGATCATTACTGATTTTTTCCTTCTTCCACTTAAAAATTATGAAGCTATGCTCGACATCGAATGGTTGTCCACATTAGATGATGTTTCTTGGATTTTTTTGAAGCTAATAATAAAATTTTTCAGTAAAGGGAAATAAGTGATCCTACGAGGAAGGCGCGAGAGCGAAGCAACAACAGTTTCCACACAGCGCTTGGAGAAGGTTTTGCATAAAGTGTACGGCGAATTTCTAATCCAAATTCAAGGACTACGGATGATGGAGTCGAAGGAGATTGAAGACCCAAACCTTCATCCACTACTTGCTGAATTTTCAGACATCTTCACCAAATCGAAATGTCTATCCCTTACCCGGTTGTATGATCACCATAAATTCGTGAAGGACGATGACAAGATTAGCTCCCATCATGACGATATTGAAAAAAGATGCCCTCCTTTGGTCGAGTGAAACTACAGTAATTTTTGATGCCCTCATGGCCACGATGTCATCTACACCGGTGATAGCGCTACCCGATTTTATCAAGGTGTTCATAATCGAAGCAAATGCGTCAAGAGCTAGAATTGACACTGTCCTCGTATAGAATGACCGACTCCTAGCCTACATTAGCAAGGCCTTCTCTCCACCTCACCTGAAGCTTTTAATCTACAACGAGCATATGCTGACCAAAATTATTGAATTTGTGGCTTGGTATGATACCAGTCAACGACACAAAGAGAGATAAAAATAAGTCTGAGAAAGATTTCACTACTATTAAGGAATAACCACATGACAACCCACACAAGAACAAAATAACCACTTGACAAACACCGGGGTAGAAGAAAGTTTGCTACAGAAATCGAGTCTCTCTTCATTTCTAGCCCTACTAGCAGAAATCTATAAAGACTCAAGCCTCAAGAAAGTGGTCACATTGTTTCTTTGGACCCTATGAAATTGGAGAACACATTAGAGTTACGTCCTACGGATTGGATCTGCACGCTGACTCAAAAATACACCTGATCCTCCATATGCCTTGCCACAAATGGAAGCTTATAGAGGATAACTCAGCCCATACCCATCCACATGACATCTCAGCTGATGAGGAGGCCTAGGTTCAGTCGATAATCACATAGGATCGCAGGATCATGATGCATCATCAACACACCTCTACTAATTTACCTACCATAGATGCCACGAGGAAGCTTTATGAAGATTTATATACCATGTTTCATAGTTCATGGAGCCTCATCCTTCAGGATAAGGCTGATTTGAAGAGGGTGGATTAATAGGACCCCAGTTGAGTTGGGTCCTTGTCGATTAAGTCGAGTATTTAGATTGACCTTGTTGGTTGGCCTAGATCTAACATTAAGTGAGTTAGGAGGTGATTTGAGTCAATTGTAATAAATCACCTAAATTCTAGTATGATTAGGATTCGACCGAATCCGAGTCTAATTAGGAGTCAGAGTTAAACTAGGGTCACTCGAGTCGTGATTGTAATAAAACCCTAAAGCATATATCCAAACCATATCTAGCCGACACCAACCTTGCTTATGGGAATCGGCTAAGGTTAGGAGGAGAGGGGGCGAGGGTTAAGAGAGTAGGAGTTTGATTAAGAGTTGAAGTCTCTCACTAGGAAGTATTTTACTTGGAGTAGGAGTCCTACTAGGGTTAGGGTTTGGGAACCCTATATAAGGCATGTAGCCACCACTTGTTCATTAAGTAATTATCATCTTTTCTTTAGTCTTTATAGCTAACTATCAAAGAGGAAGGCACCCCTATAGAGTTCTAAAAAGGGCCGATCCCCTATAGAGATCAACCCAGCATTAGAATCCTCTGGGGTTCTATCATCTCATTGGTCCAAACGACACGAATTGGCTCTGTAACTTAAGAATTAAACTAACAGTGAAAAAATTGCTTATGTCCTTGACACAAAATTGCCCATGCTAGAGGAAGAGGCAAGTGAGGATAAGATTACTTACTACATAAAGTATATAGACGATTCCACCTTGGCTAAGTGCTATATATTGGCCTCTTTAACTCATGAGCTATAGAGGTAATATTAGAGTATGTATGTTAATTTTATCCCTCTTCATCTTCACCAGCTGTTTTAGAAAAATAGAGAAATCAGAGATATAAGATATCTAAGAGTCTCCTCCGTGTTAGGATGATAGAGGGGACATCAGTTCAAAATCATATCCTGAGGATGATTAAGTGGATTGAGAAATTCACAGGTCTAGAAATAGTCCTAGAGGATAACATGTTTATTGATATTATACTTTAATCCTTACTAGATTTCTTTTCTCAATTAATTATAAATTTTAATATAAATAAGCTTGAAGTGACTCTCCCTAAGCTCCTCAATATGTTGAGGGAGGTTGAGCGTACCATCAAGAAAGAGAAGCCACTTCTCTACAATGGTGAGACCAAAAAGAAAATAAAGGCTGATAAGTCACTAAAGAAGGGCAAGGATAAGGGTGAACCAAGTAAAACACAAGTTGCCAAGAAAGACTTGCCAAAGAACAAATGAGAGAAATTACAAAAAGTACCTTACAAAAAAAGTGAAGCAGAATCTTGGAGAAGCTTCATGTGCATTCATGATCAGTCTCTATTTGTTAGATTTTTATAACACATGGGTATAAGATACCACAATTGCATATCATACCTATAATTTATTGTAGGTTCTGACAAGACCTAAGAGATTGGCAAGAGGTGGGATGGACCTTAAGATGGACAATGTTGTAAGAGTTGCTGCATTTATTATTGTGAGGTCACCCTACATCTGCCTGGTGGAGCTACTATTACATTAGATGCATGTTATTATATTTCTTTTATCATCATAAATATTATCTCCATTTTATGTTTGATAGTTATGAGATATAAATTAGTTTTTAAGAATAATAGTTATTTATTAATTTTGGATGATAAGATAATCACTAGAGGAACATTGCATAATGGTCTATTTATGCTAGATATAACTTCACAGATCATGAATGAAAGTGTATCCAAGAGGAAATAAGATGATGTGAATAAGGAGAGTATTTGAGTATAGAGTTCACTCATTTCCTCAAAGGCCATGAGATTCAATCCCAGTGGATACCTCATTATACACCATAGCTCAATAGTATATTAGAAAGGAGAAATCACATGATATTAGACATGGAGCGGTGCACGATGAGTTTCAATGATCTATCGTCTGATTTGAGGATATACCTTGGAGACCATAATTTACCTTCTGAACAGAGTTTCATCTAGGTCGGTAGTGTCTACACTATGTGAGATATAGAAAGGGAAGAAGCTTGATCTTAAGGTTGTTAAGATTTGGGGCTACATTGCTCCACGTTAGAGAATATAACCCCAACAAGTTAGAATTAAGGACGGAGCGATTTTTTCGTGGGATACCCCAAAGAAACTTAGGGGTACTATTGCTATCATCCTGAGGACCAGAAGGTCTTTGTTACCAAGAGGACTGTGTTCTTTGAAAATAATTATATTTATTAGAACTCTTGCAGATTCTAAGCTTGAGGTGATCTCTATAGGGGATCAACCTTCGTGGAACTCTATAGGGGTTTCTCCCTCTTTAATTTTTTGCACATAGGGTGAAAAATAATTGATCTATTGATGATGAAAAGAGGTGAGAATATAAACTATTTATAGGGCTTCTAAACCCTAACTCCTAATATGACTCCTACTCCAACTTCTAATCAACTTCTACTCCAAGTAAACCAAGACTCCTACTAAACCAAGACTCCTACTAAACCAAGACTCATCTTCCCCTCAACTCCTAACCTCTAGCTAACTCCTAACCATGATGTGACTGGTGGCTATAGGGGTCTCCAACTCCTAATTTTATTTTTATTCCACCTTAGAGAGAGTCTAAGCAAAGTGAGACTTTCCCTCTCTTGCCCAAGACAGCCTCTCTTAAGAGGAGGAGGCGGCTAGGAGACTCTCATCCCATAAGGTCTCCTCCCTAACCCTAGCCAACCACTTCTTTACTAGGGGTGGTGGCTAGATTAGGGTTTATTACATTCATGACCTAATTAACTATGACCTGCATCCAACTCCAACTCCTAATCAAATTTCAGTTCAGCCGAATCCTAACCCTACTAGGATTTGGGCTGATTTATTATAATAGACTTAAATATTCTCCTAGCCGGGCCAACAAGACATAATCTAAGGACTCAACTCAATCGACTATGACCCGACTCAGTTGGGGTCCTAACAGACTTGTCCTCTTCAAATTAGTCTTGTCCTTAAGGCTGAGACTTCATGACTCTGGGTCTTGATCTATAACTCCTCATGAGGCTTTCTCATGGCCCCTGTAGATGATGCACCATGTTCTTATAGTTTAGCATTAGTAATAGTGTTTGGATGGTGATACGTCGTGATCTTGTCATCCCATGCAATCATCAACTGAACCTGGGCCTCCTCATCAACTTGGGTGTTGGGTGGATAGATTTGGGCTGAATCATCTTCTCTGAACTTCCATTTACAGTGAGATTCCTGGAGGATCAGTTGCAATTTTGAATTAGTGTGTAGATCTGACCCACAAGTTATGACTCCAATGTAATATCCAATTTTGTAGGGTCCAAAGAAACTGAGAGATCAATTTCGTGAGGCTCGAGTCTTTATTGATTCTTGTTAGTAGGGCTGAAGACAAAAGAAGACTCGATCTTCAATAGCAAACTTCCTTCTACTTTGGCTTTTGTTGGGTGATTATTTTCTTCTTGTAAGAGATGGTGTATGGTTGTTCTTTAATGGTAGCCAGACTTTTCTCTATGATGGTGGTTGCCCTATAGTAGAGCCCATGGTAATGTGAGTCTGATCTGAGTTTGGAGGGAGTAAAAGTTGTAATTTTTTAGGGCTTATTTTTATCTCTCATTTGCTTCACTGTCCTATTTATGCCAAGCCACAAATTCAACAAAGGTTAGCATTTTCTCATCGTTGATTAGTGGCTTCAAGTGATATGGAGAGAGGGCTTTGCTTATGTAGGCTAGGGCTCAGCCATCTTCCATGTAGATAATACAATTTTTAGCTCCCAATACGTCAATAATAAACACTTTGTCGGAGTTGGGTAAAGCTAGCATCGATAAAGAGTAGGGGCTGCAACGTACCCGAATGACCCCTATTTCAAGCATCTCTTCTTCAATCTTCTCTATTTCATCTTTCTAGAGGTGAGGATAATGATATGGCTAAGTGTTTGCTACTGGTTTGCCCGGTAGAATCAGAATTTGGTGGTCATACCGACGGGTAGACAGTAGGTTGCGCGGTTCTGCGAAGATGTATGAAAATTCAACAAGCAATTGGAGTATGTTTGAGTCTTCAAATTTTGTTGGCTCCCCCATAGATTACTGCTCAAGTTGCATCATGAAGCCACTATTCACTTTATGCAAAACATTCTCAATTTGCTACGTGCAAATCGTCGTTATGCCATACCCGTGTTTCCCACATAGGATCTCCTATTTCTTATGACTGAAAAATTTTATGATAGATTTAGAAAAATTCTAGGGAATATCACCTAGCATAGTTAGCCATTTGATGTCGAGCACAGCCTCATAATCATCGAGAGGAAGGAGGAAGAAATTAGCAAGTATCTCTGGGACCTATCATAATAATTTCTCCTACGGGCATCTTTGGTCGTACTTCAAAATTTGGGCGTGAGTAACCTCAACGTCAAACCTACTGCAATCTTTATTTTGGAGCATCAATTGGGCACCAACCTTGTTATTCTTAAAGTTGTTAGTGCTCCTAGTCTTAATGAGGATGGTGATGGGCTACAACTTAAGAGATTCTTCAACTTTTGCTACTTAACGATTCGTATGGCCGGCTAAAGAGTGAGTCATGCAATCGACCGGCTATGATTCTTCCTTTATGTTCTTCTCTTTAGGTTCCTGGACCTCTTCTTTAGATTCTCTAATAAGCTTTATTATGGAAAACTTCCCTTTTTTGCAACGATGATTGTGGCTCCAAAGTTCGTCACAATACCAACAAAGACCCTTCGCCGATCTATCGTGTAGCTCTTCTCTCGTCAATTTTTTTAGTAGCGAAAGATAATTGGGGGCAAAGGGAGGTTTATAAACTGCTGGTCAGGATTGGTTCTCATCCTTCGAGCATCTTGATTGAATTGTTCTTCTTAGATTTGGGATAAAGAGATTACGGCCTTCATGGTGTGGAGCTATCGTGCTTTAACTTCTCCTTTAATTTTCGGCTTGAGTCCTTCGATGAATGTCCCTAATAATTATTTGTTAGATCAATCATGAGCAAAGTAAGATAATTCCTTAAACTTGGTATGGTATTCTCGGATCGTGGAGGTTTGTTAGATCTTGGCAAGTTGTTCATTGATATTCTCATACTTGGTCGACCCAAAGTGGTTCAACAGTGCTTTCTTTAATTGTATCCATGTCGGAGCCCCATGGGTGTATTCAAACTAATTGTACCACTGAATTGCATCTCTTTCGAGGTGGATGACAGTGGTGTCCACCATAGAATCCTCCAGTGCTTGGTAATAGCAAAAGTAATACTCGACATACAAAATCCATCCCATCAGGTCTCCTTCTTCCCATTGAGGGAAGTCCACCCTCATACATGGTTGTATGATATATGAGGGCTATCCCTCCTTCTCTAAGGGACTCTCTAAACTTTCTCCTTGCTAGAATTTTGTTAGGCTCGAAGATCGGCCCAATCCAAATTCAACAAATAAGGCACACAATCTGTCCTCCATGCATGATTCAAGCGCCTCCAACTTGGCTTCAAATATATCTCCTAATGGCATAATGTAAACTCCAAATTAGTGTGATAGAGTCCTTCTCTTGCTATTGGATCACTCGTATAGATTGATTGGGTGGATTGGTGTCCGAAAAGGGTAGATGGCTCAAGATGAAAGGCTGCGGTAGGCTGTTGTTTACTGCGGTTGCTGTTACTGTTTGGCATGACTACAGATTTTGGAAATAGGTTATGATGGCTGCATCTTAAAGCTAGAGGGGTAGCTTAGGATTGTTATTGATGGCAGTAACCAGTTTGGTAGGGATTGTCAGCTAAAAGGGTGATCGATCAAAGTTGCAGTTTTAGGGTGCTACTTGGGCTGCGGTATTTTGGGGGCTATTAGAGTTGGCTATGGATTATGGAAATAGGCTACAATGGTTGCATATTAAGGCTAGAGGGGTGCCCTAAAGATGACATGGGTGGCATCAACAATTTCGATAAGGATAAAATATGGGTGCAGCAAAAAACATCAAAAGGTAGTGTTGCAGAATTCTACGTTGATAGGTTACAATAGGTCACTGTTTTAGGCTACAGTTTTGGGTGTTATTAGAATTATGAAAATAAGTTATGATGATTGCGTCTTAAGGCTAGAGGGGTGCCCTAAAGACATCTTGGTTGGTGATAGCTAGATGGTTAGGTTTCGGTAGGTTAAGGAGAATAAGAAAGACAAAGATGCAGCAGCACATTTTTCGTCAAAAAGATTTCAATAGTAAAGTCAAAATTTTTCCCAATAATTCACAACAAAGATTTGAGTAAAACTTAAGGGGAATCTACTTACAAGGGAGAGGTAATGTTGCAAAAAATTTCATGAAAGAAAACGACAGCAAAAGTTTTGGCAAAATCAAAGATCACAAGTATGAACTATATGAACTACGATAGAATTTTGTGTCAAAAGTGCAGTAGCTTGGATGCAAAAGATTAGCAGTTTATATTGATAATTTTTTAAAAAAACTATAAGAAAATCTACCGTTAGGAAGTGCCAAAGCTGTCATAAAAATTTTGTAGAGATTTGGACAGAAAAAATGCAGCAACAAGATTAGATAAGCAGTGCTATGCAACTGAAATTTTACAGTGTAACTTTCATCATAGAGATGGAAACTTTACGACGAAAAATTTCTACAGCAAAATAAGAATAATTTTTTTGGGTTTTTGGAATAAGGAGAACTAAATTGCAACAACAGTAAGGTAGGAAACTAGAACTTATTGCAATTCACAGGGAGATCAAATGATGATTCGCAGTGGTAGAGATGACGACATAATTTAATGACGATTTTAAGCAAATGTAGGAATTTCTTTGGGCAGCTGTTTAAGGATGATGGATAGTTGTGGAAGGGCAACGAGATGCCAAGAACGCTGCTTTGATACCAAGTGTTAGAACTCTTATGGATTCTAAGCTTGGGATGATCTCTATAGGGGATCGACCTCCTTAGAACTCTATAGGGGTTCCTCCCTCCTTGGTTTTCTACACATAGGTTAAAAAATAATTGATCTATTAATGATAAAAAGATGAGAGAATACAAGCTATTTATAGGGCTTCAAAACCCTAACTCCTACTCCAACAAACCAACTTCTACTCCAAGTAAACCAAGACTTCTACTAAACCAAAACTCATCTTCCCCTCAACTCCTAACCCCTAGCCAACTCATAACCATGATGTGGCCGGTGGCTATAGGGGTTTCCAACTCCTGATTTTATTCTTATTCCATCTAAGAGAAAGTCCAAGCTAAGTGAGACTCTCCCCCTCTTGCCCTAGCTGACCTCTCTTAAGAGGAAGAGGCGACTAGGAGACTGTTATCCCATAAGGAATCCTCCCTAACCCTAGCCAACCACTTCTTTACTAGGGGGTGGCGGCTAGATTAGGGTTTATTACATTCATGACTCAATTGACTCTGACCCGTATCAAACTCTAACTTATAATCAGACTCCAGTTCTGTCGAAAATCCTAATCCTACTAGGATTTAGGCTGATTTATTACAATAAACTTAAATATTCTCCTAGCCAACTTACTGTCAGGTCTAGGTTGGCCAACAAGGCCCAATCTAAGGATTCGACTCAATCGACTATGACCAAACTCAGTTGGGTTCCTAACAATATTCTTGTGAAAATGGTAGGAGTGTGATAGAGTTGAGCGAGATTAGAGAACCTAGCTCAAGAACTATTCCAGAGACTTAGTATGTTCAAGTACTTAGCACACAAGTTCTAACTTTATGCAGGTCTAGCGGAGTATCTCACCCTCCTGAGAGATATGTGAGACATATTAGTATAGAGGGCACTCAAGATATTGATCATGAGACCTACGAGAAGACTACTATGAGTATAGACTTTAGGAAGTGGCATGAAGCCATAAATTCTAAGATGAATTTCATGTACTCCGACAATGTTTGAAACCTTATGGATGCACCTGAGGGTATCGTACTTATCGATTGCAAGTAGATCTTCAATAAGAAGATCAGAGTAGATTGAAAGGTGGAGACATATAAGGCAAGACTGGTGGTCAAAGGGTATCATAAAAAATAATGAGTTGGCTATGACAAAACTTTCTCACACATAGCCATGCTGAAATCTATCAGAATTCTTTAGGCTATTACAACACACTAAAATAAAATATGATATATGGATATGAAAATTGCATTCCTTAATGATAACCTCGAGGAGGAGGTGTATATGATACAAGTTGAGGGATTCATATCTAAGGAGAGTTCAGATAAGATATGTAGGTTGCTCAGGTCCATCTATGGACTAAAGCAAACTTTCTGAAGTTGGAACATAAGATTTGATGAAGCAATAAGATCTTATGACTTTGTTAAGAACGAAGATGAGTCTTATGTGTATAAGAACATAAGTGGGAGCGCTATCACCTTCTTGGTGCTATATGTAGATGACATTTTGATCATTAGGAATGATGTAAGAATACTTTCTACAGTTAAGACTTAGCTATTTAAACACTTCTTCATAAAGGATTTATATGAAGCATCCTATATTTTGGGATTCAGATATATAGAGATAGATCCAAGAGGATGTTAGCTTGTTATAGTTCAGGTACATAAAATCCATTGTCAAAAGGTTTGACATGAAAATTTCTAAGAGAGGTCTCATACTGATAAAACATGAAATATCACTTTATAGGAATATATCCATAAAGACTTCTAGAGAAATAATAGACATGGATATGATACCTTATACCTCAATAATAGGGCTTATCATATATATTATGTTATGTACAAGACCTGATATAGCGCATGCTCTAAGTGTCACGAGTAGGTATCAGGAGGATCTAGGTTTGGAACATTGGGAGGCAATAAAGTATATCCTTAAGTACTTGAGAAGAACTAAGGATCATTTACTGACATATTGAGGAGATAACTTCCAAGTTAAGGGCTACACAAATTCGAGTTTCTAGTCCGATGTCGATGATAGCAAGTAAAACTCAGGATATGTTTTCATCGTGAATGGAGGAGCAGTAAGCTGAAAGAATTTCGAGTAAGATACTACTGTTGACTCGACCACAAAGGCGAAATATATTGCTACAATAGAAGTACCAAAAGGCTGAATAAAAAAAGTTCATCACAGATTTGGGAGTTGTACTTAGTAGTAAGGAATTGATTCCTATGTATTACGACAATAGCGGGGTAATAGTTCTAGGAAGGGGACCTAGGTCTCATTAGAATTATTCTGAGGAGATTCTATCTGATTAGAGAGATCGTGGCCTATGAAGATATAGCTAATGGAAAGATTTACATCTGAAGATAATATCGCAGATCCACTAATAAAGCTATTGCCTCATATTGTATTTAGGCATCACAAGAGTCTGATGGGGATCAAACACATAGTTGATTGACTTTAGATTAAGTGAGATATTGGTGGTTACAGGTGCTCTACAAGTCAATCACATGAGTGATGACACGTGTGACACCCTGCATGATATTTTTGCTTATTATTATTATTGACATATTCTCACTTTATATTACTTGTTGCATATACTATGATGTCTTTGGATCTGTGCAATGAGAATCAAATTATGATGATATTACGATAATAAGGTCGATTCATCTTTAAACACAAACGCTAAATAATCTTGATCATAGGTTACCCATAAGGGACATTGAGATAACTAGATAAACCGGTGTACTGTATACTCATCCATATGATCGAGGCAGCTAGTCTCATAACCGCTCGTGTGGGGGACACTAATGGTACAATATAGGTGCTTATTGAAAATGAGTTCACTGATTGATCCACTTATGAAATGCTGGATGGTTAATGATACCTGATGTCAGATAGAGATTTCATAGTCCTAGTTGTATGTTTGGTCCTTAGACTTAAGACACCAGGGATGCATTGTTTGAGTACTTTTTTCTCTGACGTCAGACTTTCAGATCTGAAAGTTTTAGATATGGTGCAACTGGTTATCAAGATTGATAGCCACTATTACAAAGGCAATAGAGGATCGTCTACTCTCAGTATCACGAGAGAAATATCCCATGTATTATTGCTAAGGTAAATTCCTGAACAGGGTCATTCAGATTGAGAGAGAAGAAGTTCTCCAGGAGAATCCGATTGGAACGAGACTCGGATGAATTCCATATGAGGCCTAGCAGTACCATGCCTAATTACAGTCTTTGAGATATTATATGTATGAGGGACTATAAATACACGATAATTATGGATAGACAAGTCTAATGGATTAGTTCCCTTATATCATTTGGGAACTATGACATTTAGTACGTCTATAGTGGATGAGTCAAATGAATTATTATGTGATAACCATTCACTAAGTCAGAAGGTGCTCTATGTCAGAAAGAGTTCTGATAGGTGTAACTCACGACTAGCTCCGTATTGGGCCTAAAGTGTCATACATATATGGTAGATGTTGCAACAAGTACATGATCGAATATGTTATCCAATAAACTCTGTTTCATTGGATGAGATCTGACATTAATGGATTCCTTGTATGAGGACCAATTGGAGGCAAATTGAGATTATTAGATAGAGATCTAATAATTGAATATGTGTGGGTAATTGGATAGAGATCCAATACCCACTAAGACTGGATCTATTAGGGTTTAAGAGACTCTCCATAAATAGGAGGTAGGGGCAACTAAGAAAGATGATAGGTTGCATTTTTTGGTTGCCCCTACTATTCTCTTTCCTTATCTTCTCAACCGACTACCCCTCTCCTTGTTGTGTGAGGACAGAGAAGAAGAAAGGAGTTCTTCCTTGTTCGCTACAAGGTGGTGCATATAAACTACAAAGAATGTACGTAAAAACTACGAGTTTTATATTGTGATTGGTTGAGCATCGCTGCATCGATCCACCGTGTGGATACCACCAGAGTAGAATATTTAATCACATTCATCCTCTCCTATTAGATCTAAAAATTTTATTTTAGAGATATACGATCTTTTTAGGTAACACATCTCATATGATTTATAGTCTTTCGATTTTATAATTTTTTATGCATCAATCATCAATAAATATAAAAAAAATTATTTTATTTTTTTAGTTACGATGCTCTCAGGATTTCTGACGGCAAGTTACGGGGTGTCGAGCACAGACATAATTGGCTTGTAAGATGATCATGGCTTTATGGATTTATGCTCTCTTACACGGGGCATTGAGTACAGATATAATTGGTTTGTAAGTTGATCATGGCTTTATGGGAGAAGACATTGAATGACTATAAGGTAGGTGGATTCTTGGTCATAATACAGTTTGAATGCCGTCAGTGAAGAGATTCCCATTCTCATTCAAAGTGTCTACTGAGACAATTTGTAGTGGTACTTTATTGATAATAGTATCTTGATATCAAATCCGACCGCCTTCTTTGGTTTGTAGGACACAAAAAGGTTCAAAATTTTCACAACTAAGTTCACAGTACTGAGTAAAACAACACAGGGGCATACAGCATTGGACCAGAAAATAGAACCAATTAAAATCTACATCATCTGAGAAAGCAACCCAAGAAACACATCCCAGCAGATTGTTGACGTACAAGAATTTTTATCAACTCCTACCAAGCATAGCCTATCAATTTTTAGCTCTGATAGTTATGTTTTCTCTAATACATGCAAGGTTATGCAGCTTAACAAAATGTCTAAGGCTTTGAAAAGGAGGAAATCTTGTGTCCTTCCTCCACAGTTCGCTCAATATTGGATGTTTGTTATGCAAAAGCCAAAGCCAATTTGGGTACTCAGTATCTGGCTTTATCTTAGAATCTGCATCATCCTTGAGGATATTGGTTCCAAGAACAGTGGTACTTTTTAGTTCTATGTTTAGTGCAGAAGCTTTAGCAGCAGCACTTGCTGTGCAATTAACAACAAAAAAAGAAAATGCTGATTGAAGTTGTCGTGCAGACAGATAGGGCAGGAGAAGAAATCAGATTTCACCTTGTAGCCATGTGCTACTTCCACATGGTTAGAACATGCAAGATAGAAAAGCATTATTCTACAACAATAACAACAAAACTCCAAAATCTCAACTATTTGAGACCGGTTACGTAGATCTCATATGTTTTTTTTTTATAATCTTATTCAAAGTCAATAAAATAGTGTTTGAAAGAAGGGAAAAATCTCATGTGATTTAAACTAAGAAGTAACTATTGGGATTAACAAAAATTAGCTGAACCCAAAAAGGAATGTGCAGCCAATTTACACAGATACTCAACAAAGGTAATTGAATTTTGGAATTGCAGTGATATTTTATATATCTAAGTATTGCACGGTTAAGAAAGAAACAACATATATAGAAAAGCTTATGATATTGAGATAAGAATTTTAAGATGGATACATGGAATTACAAGGAAAAATAGGAAAAAAGACATTCTTATCACAAACAATTAGGTGTTATCATATAAACAATTAAGTGTCACCATGAACAATTAGGTGTAGCTCCGATGTTGAATAAATTGAAGCAGAATTGTGTTAAGATGATTCAGCGATAAGTTAAAAAGACCCGATGTTGTAATTACAAAATGTGAAATAATTAATATTAATGATATAAGGAGAGGTATAAGAATACCTAAAAAATCTTATTAGAAATTATAAACTGATTTAAATCCTCTTAATTTAACCAAAATTATGATTTTTCATGCTTTAAATAGCTGGGACATTATGACCGTGTTGTTTTCATTGCCAATGAAGAGTAGCACACAATAACAAGAACAACAAACTGGAAAACTTCCTAAGGGTCATCAGCTACAAGATTTTTCGTCCCCACCATTTAGGTCTGCTGAGGACAATGTCAGTGTTTAAACTAAGAGCCATCGAATCCCTCATTACAAGATCTAGTAAAGCTATTCTTATGCATTCATCTATTTAAATTGTCATAGTCAAAAACAACTTTTGTTCACTTAGTTAAACTCAAAAGACCGCTGGTCACTGATCCTAAGATTAAGCAGAACTTGAGCTACAAAAGAAAAAAGTAGGTCCTAACCTAGAAAATGCACATAAGACACATACCTTAAGCAACAAAATAATGATTAAGGCTACATCATGAAGCTTTCCTAAAGAAAGTCCTATGAGGTGTGAAAGAGCAAACTTCAATAGGGACTCATAGTCAGGGTAATACTCGATTACAAATATGAAGAGGGGCCTCCAAAGTATATTAGTTTCAAAAGATTCAGCACAAAACAACTTGATTTCCAATAAAGATATCATAAGACAAATGATGGAACTTAGCTTGAAATGTTAACAGATGGGCTTCCAAACATATATTAGTTTCAACAAAGTAAGCTGTTAACTTGTGAAATGTTAAAATGTTTACAGATGAAATGACACATTTTCATTGCCAAAGAACATTTGATAGACCTTGGCTTGAATGTTACCTTATGAAACAGAAATGCTGCACCATTTGCAATAATGAACAAAATTTGTCTGATCAATGAGACTACAGTCTATTTACATACGAATGCATCACATGAAAAACACTAAATTTCACCTTTCTATGTCAAAAAAGGTCCTCCTTCTACCCACATTAAATATATAAAGATAAACTAATGTGAGCTTTATAGTTGCCTTGTCAACATTCTTATCTTCTCTACATAATCATACATGTTTCTTTGTTCAACTTCTCGCAAAAGCATCTTGCATGTTCGACTTCTAGGCAGAATCTCTCGATCTATCATCTCGTCAAAGAGGCGAGTGGCCCATCCAATATCACCTACACTACATAGGCCATGGATCAGAGTAGTGTAAATATCAAGATCAAAACTGAGATGATATTTATCAGCCATGTCATTCAGCAAGCTGTGAATCCGGAGATCCAGTTCTCCCTCACTAAAGCATAACTTAAGTAGTGGCCTGTATGTCTGAAGATCAGGCTTACAAGATGAACTTTTCATTTTCTCAAAGACATTCAGAGCACTTTGCCATTGTTTATGATGACATGAAATTGAGATCATTGTATTATATGTGGATATACTACAATTGACACCATTCATTTTCATCTCCTTCTCAAAGATATGAAAGGCTTCTGGAAGTCGACCTGCTCTCCCTAGAATGTTGATGAGAGAGTTGTAGAATAATGTGTCAGGTATACAACCAGCAGATTTCACTTTCTCAAATATACTCAAGGCCTCATCAAATTTTTGTGCCTTAGCAAGTGAATTCATAAGAATAGTGTAAGTGACAATATTTGGAAAGCAACCATCGGCAACCATTTTATCAAGAAGTTCATAAGCCTTTCCAACATTAAATTGGTTACAGTAAGCTTGAATAATAATCGAGTATGTAATGGTTGAAGGTTTGAATCCCAAGTCTTTCATCTCTTGGATAGTCCACAATGCTTCATCAATTCTACGAGCATTACACCAGCCATGGACAAAAATATTAAAAGTATGAGCATTTGAGGATATGTGATTCTTGAGCTCTAAAAAAGCTACATGAGCAACTTCAACTTTTTTTTCTTTGCAAAGAGTATCAAGTAGAAGGTTCATGGTCTCCGTATCCTTAACAAAACCCATATATTCTAACTCATCAAAAAACAGAACAACTTCTCTCCATCTCCTGGACCCTGCAAGTCTTCTCATGACTTTCGCAATTGTGTCCAGTGTTACGAAGCCTCCACTATGCATTTTGTGCACCAAGTCCCACATTCTATCCATTTGCCTCATTTTTCCCAGTAAGTCCACCATCCTATCATGTCCAAACTGTGTATGTTTGTATCCCTTGTGTGAACTAGCCCACTCATAGAAACCCAAAGCAGATTTCCAATCATCTCCAAATTTTTGCAGCAGACTGTCCACAAGGTTAGCTGTAAGTTGAATTTCACAACAAAATCCATCACCCTTAAGAGATTGAACAACATCTTCAACGGTACCATTCTTAACTTTCAAAACCACTCTCCTGATATGTTGAGCATACACTTCTTCCCCTAGGTTATGAGAAACTAGAGATTCCCTTTTGGTCTGATTTGGTTCTTGTTCGAAAGATGTGGGTGACAGGGACGACGTTGTATAGCAGGCCTCAAGGTTCCTAGAAATAAATGTGAGAGGTCCACAAGAAGAAAAAGGAGTTATACTATGACCTATGTCCCTCCCTCCCACATTGACGAGCTGAAGAGAGCAGGAAAATACGTCAAGGAAACCCTGCACCTCGAAAGAGATCCAAATATCAGCTCCCTCTACTATGCTTGAAGGTGAAAAGAAAATCAACAACATAAGCACTCTTATATGATATCAAACTAGGGGGCCTCATATCCCAAACAAGCAACTAAACTCCAACACCATCATCTTAAAGCTCTAGAAATAATGAGCAAGGGTCACTACCGTACATGATCAACCTATCAAAATTTGGACTTCTGACAACTAGAAGGCCTTCCAAATACAAATTCAAATGTTGAACCATACCAACGAATCAATCACACAAACAAATTTCGGACCGATATCTCACATCACATAAGTTCCAATCACGCGACCGAGAAACCGCAGGAAAATCATTGATTAAAACTCAAACAAACAAAAGAAAGAAAGCATTAAATACAAAGAATAGAACGATTCCTAATTTTCTGAGGCTAAGAACAGAAAACATAGCAAGCAATCATCCGACGCGCGCTAAAACTAAACAAGATTCAGATAGAAAAAATTTTGATCCATCGACGATACCTTGCGAATAATTCGCATTTACTGGGGCAGGGAAGACGGCAGAGATGCTCGTCGTGTTCTGATCTTAGGGTTTTTGTTCGAGGAAGTGAACCGAGTCGGACTGCCGAGTTCGAGCCATCAAACGAGAAAATGTATAATAGAATGAACCCGGCCGCCCAGGCCGGGTCAGAAGTCCCAAAATAAGGATCTTACCCGGGCCGATCAAACTATGTTGGGCCGAGTTAGGCCCAAATACTTCATCTTTTTACTAAATTATTTGAATTAGGATTCTTTTTTTATTTGTTATTTTTCTGGCATACGGTAAGTGATAAAGCCAGAATTTAATCAAAAATTCAATCTGCAATAAATTTTTAAAGCCTCATCTTCAAAGTTTATATGTCAAGGATTCAAACCCTCAAACTAAATATTTAAGTTTATGGATCTTTAATAAAAATTATAAGTAAAGATGTAAGTACTTCAAACATAATTTATACCTCAATGTCGATAAAAAATCTATATAGTTGACTTTCGATAGTTGCAACATACAATATTAATAATAATAATAATATTATTATTATTATTATTATTATTTATTATTATTATTATTATTATTATTATTATTATTATTATTATTGTTATTATTATTTCAAAATATACTAGGATTTATCATTATTTTATAATAAATCAAACTTGTACTTACTTGATGTAACTTAAAATAAGATTTTTTTTTCTAAGGATCTACTGTCCTCAGTGATCGGGTGTACTAGGAAACTAAAAATATATGAAGTTGGAGCACAAGATCATGATATACTTAAATTAAAAATCTTTTTATTTTAAATCACTCATAACTCCCGATATAACCAATCTTTGGTAACAAAATCTTGATAGTATTCTCTTCTAAATTAATTTAAAACAAACTTGTAAATTCATCTAAGTTCTATATTATTTTATTATTACCAATCAAATAACTATCTATTTGTGAAGTAATCTTGCTTTACCATTATGGCTGGTTAAACCATTTTAGGTTATCATAAAATTTTATAAAACCTTAGAAGAGATATAAAACTATATATACATCAAATTTTAGTTCAGAATCATCAGGAGGCTAAAGTACTCTCTTTATTTAAATATTATCATTTATTTTATTTTATTTAAATTGGGTTATGACTATCTAAACTTATAAGGCGCATATCTTAGTCCATGTTTGCTCATCTCTCATGAAGATTAATACTTAAGTAGGGTTTACATTATCAAATCCCAAATAACATCGTAGTGGCGTCCAGAAGTATCATGCACCAATGATTTATAATAATTATTCTATCTTATCATGATTAGAGGCTAGAATAATCAGATTGTTAGACTGATTTTATCTCGGGTCAGGTAGTAAGTGAAGCCTACGGACCAGCTATAAAAAGAATTCTCCAGCTCACATTATGGGGGTGATGGACTTTAACATACCACTAGACACACACACACACACGCACTTTCTCTCTATTTATAGCTTATACCACTATATTCTCCTCTGTTGATTTAGGCATTGGAGGGGATGCGCGGGGCAACCCCTGGTGTTGACCTAGCATGTAGGGTCACTAGTCACCTGAGGACACTCGGATGATCCAGTTGTCGAAGGAGAAACTCTACAGCTTGGAGGATCCTAGTTTGTTTACTTAGTCACCCCCGAGCTGAATACCTAGCAATGAAACGACCTTTGACTGGAGGCCCTACACCACCTCACCCTGACCAAGCCTCTTATGTCAGTCAAAGAGAGACACCGGGATTAGCTTGCACCTTCGGTAGAGAATCGATCGGGTCGATTTGTCAATCGATGATATCCATGATGCCATCATTCTGATGATAGAAGGAGGGTCGAATGTTGCATGCGCAACTTTCTACTCTTCTTAATAGATTTTCCAAGGTAAAGAAAGACTCATTCTCCCTATCTCAAAGAGCAAAGGCAAGCCTCACACTTACCTCATCATAGGTGCTCTTTTAGTGTTGGCATCCTGAGTCGGGCATCTATGGCTCCGTATCCTATCTCAAAGAGTGGAGGCAAACCTCGCTCTTACCTTGTCAAGAGTGTTCTTCTAACCTCGACATTAGGAGCCGAGTATCCGTAGCTTTGTGCCCTATTACACAATTGATAATGTCGCCCCTAACCACCTCAGGTTAGCTTTCAGTCCAACCTATTTGGGGAGGGAATCAAAGCCAGGGGATCACCCCAGAGGACATTTCAATGATGGTCAAGATTTCGGGACCTTTGCCTCGGAAGGCAACAGGATAATAAGGCACAAAACATTCTGCATGCACTATCCATGCTAAAATAGATCACACATCTAGAATGAGTTCTTCATTAACTTGAACAAAACTTATATAGAAACAAAGGCCATCCCAAGGGGATGCCACAAAATAAAGAAATAAGATATAAGGATAGAAGGAATAGTCATCAGGACCCATAGACATTAGGATAGGGGAGACATAGCCGGAGGAGTGGTTGGGCGGTCATCAAAGGGGACCTTTGCAAGGTCAGACACTTTCACATCCAAGGGAAGCTCCATAAATGGGTCCCCATCAACCTTAAGTTTAAGATACCTCGTTTTGAAGTGCTTAATAGTGATTTGGTACCCGAACTCATATGTAACCTGGCTGGCACACTCGAGGCCACAACGTAACACCTTAAATGCCTTGTAGGGGCCATGACCCTTCTCTCTCACTCAACGACATAGCTTGTCTCCTCTTCCCAGGCTCTCTTTGCCTCCTTGACAGCTAGTTGCACAACCACCAGCTCATCAAAGTTGGCTAACAACTGCTCCTTAAGCTGCCTACTCTCCTCGATAATATTACCCAATTACCAGTGGGCGTCCTTTAGCTCGCGACAGAGGGTCTCAATCTTTCACTCACTCTTTGTGATACTTTTAGTGACTATGCTATGATCACCTCATCAAGGGCCTCCTCCGCTCATGCCTCAGTTTCTTTGGCATGACGGGGGCTAGGCCTAGCTCTAGGTCTTACTTGTCAACCTAGGAGTTTGTCTCCTTGCATGCCTCTACAAGGCGTTGTTCCACCTCTTCAGCTCCAAAGTGAGCCTAAGCCAGTTGTGACGATAGCTCGATGGCCCAAGCCTCCATCTCTTTCTTCTCTTCCTTAGGCTGCCCCACTTCAGCCCATAAGGCGACATCACTAGAGAGCTGATTGATTAATGCCCCCATGTCTTGTAGATGGTTAGCGAGTGTTGTCGTGTAGTGATAGTGCTACATAAGGATAGGAGTAGGATGCTTAGAAAGGACATACGAGAACAACAGAAGATGTTTAGAAGACGCCTTACTAGGATTTCATGGTGAGAGCAGAGATCCGCCAACACCTCCGAAAGCCTCAACGGAGCCTTGCAACCAGCAGCCTCAACGGAGCACTCAAGGATGGAACTAAGCACCCAGAGATAGTAGTAGCTGATGGATCAGAGATGGAGAGGCCCCAGTCTACTAAAGCATTGTCAGATAGGAGAGGAGTTGCTAATTACAAATGCCCTGTAAGCCAATCACATGAGTGGTGGCATGTGTGACATGCTATGTGATCTTTTTGCTTATTATTATTATTGACACATTCTCACTTTATGTCGCCTATTGCATATAGATCTATTCACTGTCAATTGAATCATGATGAGATCATGATAATAAGACTAATTTATTTGTAAACATAGATAAATAATCTTGATTATTGGTTATCGTGAGGGATATTGAGTTAACCGAATAGTGTATTGTATACTCGTCAATATGATGGAGGCGACTGATCTTATAGTCGCTTGTGTGGGGACACTAAGGATACAGTATAGGTGCTCATTGGAGAATGAGTTCACTAATTGATCCGCTTATAGAATACTAGATGGTTAATGATATCTGACGTTAGACAGCAATTTCATAGTCCCAATTGTATGTCTAGTCCTTAGACTTAAGTGACCAATGATGCCTTATTCGAGTACTCCTTTCTTTGACGTAGCATCCATTGTATGGATACCACTAGAGAGGAGGACATCTGACTTCCTTCATCTATGCCTACGAATCTAATTTTTTTAGGGATATGTAATCTCCCTAGGTAAAACGTTTAACACAATGCATAAATTTTTTAGTTTTATGATTTTTCTTGCACCAATCATTGCACGATGATTTAACTAACATGAGAGATCTTTTTATTTTGTTTTTTCATGACACATGTGATGCTTCTGATAAGGCTTCCCAACAGGAGTAATCATCAATAGATCCTCTAAGTTGCCCTCCCCCTAGGGGGCAAAAGGCCAACTAGCCACTTCCCTACACGACAACATCACTGCATATGGACCTAGAGAAGGGTCCAAAGAATATACATGTGGACCCACCCTTACCAGAGACAATGGCGAGTTAGGGCCCTCTTCAACAGATGACTCCACATATGGAGCTGCAACCTCAAGAGATGGAGCAATAGGAGCCGGGAGCAAGATATCGACTATTCAAAGGTAGCCTCTTCAAACAATTCTGGGGCCGAGCCATGGTAGAGGCCCTAGAAAAACAAAAGCAATAGGATCATGACCCCCCACCAAGGGCCCTACAGGAGAGATAGGCAGTGGTCCCTAAGGGACCTCCACCCCCACAGGTGAGCCCTGCATAAGGGCCAAAGTCGATACTTTAGTCGCAGGTGGCAACCCCCCCCATAGGCAGAGGTTTTAGGGGCTCAGTGGGAACCTCCCGACATCGCTTATGGGGGCGCAGATCCACCTCCTCTCTGAAGGATTCCGAAGAAGGGGGAACTCTGGCCAAGGGCTCTATATCTCCCTAGAGTAGGCCAATGCCCCCAAAGGCCCTCATGGATGGGTCGCAGGAGGAATCTCGGACCCATGACGGTTGTTTGCCCATCGAAAGGCCCTCGTCAGGCCCGGAAGGAGTAGAGGGTGTCATCTCTTCACCCCTCAGAGATCTACACCTATTAAAGAGCCATAGAGCGAAGGCTAGAAGCAGGCAAAATAGAAGGGAAGGAAAGAAAGAGACCCTATCCGAAGGGGCTAGAGGGGTAGTGGCCTCCACTGAGTGGGCCTCCTCCTTGTCTTCCACGACCTTGGTAGGGAAGAATTTTCGTATCCTCTCCAAGGCTTTAGTTTCATCTATGAACAAAACAAGTAGCGAGTTATCAATGATGTGCATCGCCCACACCACCGGGAAGCCCTAGCCTTCGCTTTCATCCATGATAAAGAAGTGGCTCCTTCATCCCTTTCTGTATGAGCATGCCCCACTGATCTTAAACCCTAAAGAGGGAGATAGATAGTGGCTACTCGGCTCCCGACTTAGTCAAAAGCACGAGTAGAACAACTTGTGAGATGATGCCATCCCCGTGTCATCGCACACCCTGAGAAAGATCCTCAGGAAACATCAGGATTTTGGCATTATCTAGATGACAAAATCCGTCAGTAAAAACCCAAGTAAGCAGCCGCCACCAGAGGCAAAGGAAAGTGCAACCCAACCTCCAAGGCATCTATAGAGAGGTAGAACCCTCGTAGAATCCATAATAAGGGCGGTCCTCGCCCCCAGGAACAGACATGATGATTTTTTATGCAACCCGAAAGTGAACACAAAGTTTTTCCAGTTGTCATGAGGTCATAATGGAACTACAATCGCGGGTCTCCTCCATTTGGACTAGGTCCCATGAGGTTGTAGGAGATTTAGAAGGCTTTCTTCCTACCGACGAGGATCTTACCTAAACCACCTTCCATGAGGAGGTGGTCGACTTCTTTGCACCTCGTCGACTCTGGGAGGTCAAGTGGAAAGTGATCGAAAGGTTATCCTTAGAGGAAGGCGACCACATAGGAGAAGTTACGGTCTTGTAGGAGGAAGAGGACATCTCGATTTATGCTAGGGTATCAAATGGCTAGAGTGGCGATGGAATAACAATAGAAGAAGTGTTAGGGAGTACTAAATTAAAGCAACTTTCCATACAGTAAGTATAAGTTTAATGCAACAACATGCTTGGGGACCACGTGAGCAATGATGGTGAAGATCATATAACATAACCCCATGATCACCTGAAATGACAAAGGAGGTGATAGGACTCCAGCAGGATTGAGTCCTAATCACCCTAGAAGTAATCAATAAAAACCCTATGAGATTATAATAAAACCCTACCTAGTCACTTCTATCCTATAAAGAAGGGTGGCTAGGATTTATTTGGAGCCTTAGGGCTCACTGGCCATTGCCCTCTTTATTGGTTGGTCAGCCAGGGTTTCTAGCAGGCATAGGAGGCCTTGGTGCCATCATAGCTATCGTCCATCCCTATTAAGGCAAGACAACTATAGAAGAGGCAAGGGGGTAATTTTACTTAGACAACACATCCCTAGGGTTATGATTTTGAGCCCTATATAAGTTTGTAACCTCCTCCTCTTTTAATTAAGCAAGTAATCTCTTTTATTCAGCCTTATGGCTGACTCCTAGGAGGGAGAAACCCCTATAGTGTTCCAAGGGTTGACCCTCTCAAAGATCAAATTCTATAGAGCTCTTTCTGGGGTCCTATCATCTAGTATCAGAGTCACATTCATGTTGTCCCTATAGCCATCTCTGTCGCCTCCACCCTTCTAAGAAATTTCCATAATTGCTGCAACACGTGCCTCCATCTTCCACCCAAGCCGCAAATCAAATCAATTTATTGCTACCCTTTGTGTTTGAATTGGCGATCTAGTATAATTTCATCATCCACGTCTATTTATTATTGCAAACCCTTTACCTTACACGTTGAAGAAGTTTTTCTATATTTTCTCCGCTGCAATGTTCTATCGTCGCAAACGTGATCATCGTTGCGAAGGGGAAACGTTGTAAATAAATTTCAACCGACTATTACTTCTTGAAACTGAACTATTGCTCCTCTATTTTGGCTAAAGCTTTTATATAATTTTATAGATCATCTTAGCTCTTATCTAAGATTGATCTCTGGAAAAAATCCTCTTTGATACCAGTTTTATTGTGCTGCAATTCCTCATTACATATTGCTAAAATTTTACGATGAAGAATCTGCCTCCTATCTTTTCATCTATTTTCCTACAGTTACTGTGTCAAAATTTTATCAATCTTAATTACCGATATTGCCCACATCTAAATTGAGGACTTGTTGACAAATTTTTGCATATTTCCCTTAGATTTTCCTCTAAAATTTATATCGAGAATTTATTATTTCTCTGACGTAAATTATGTTTGGTAGGACAACATGTACATGGCACTTTCCTTATCTAATTCCAACAAACTTGGTTGTTGTCTCTTTTAGTTTTTGGACTATCTTCCCCTTATCTTCAAACCCGACCATCACCACCCAAGAGCCCTACCAAACTACTCCATAAACCGATCCTAATCAGTCTCTAAAACCAGTCCTAACTGCAGCCTTCATCTCCACCCATCTACCCACCCTACCGGCCACCTTTTCTCAAAAAAAAAAAAAATTCTCATGCCATTAACCTGATAACAAAAGAAAGACATCAACATCACAGATCTAGAGGCTTATATCATGGCATTTAAAGAGGTTATTAATGCTAAGTTTGAAGCCTTTGAGAATTGCATAGATGAGAAGATTCGGTCCCTCTTCATCGAATTAAGTATAGACTGACCACCGAGCCCAAAGAAATCATAGTAAGGAGAAACCTTAGATCGGAAAGATAATTCCCAAGAGTGAGGTTGCACCATCATTGATCCATGTAATTCATGTATGAAGGTAGACTTCCTAGATGGGAAGAAGAAGACCCAATATGATGGATCTCATGTGTGAAGCGCTATTTTTGGTTCTACCGAACTACTGATGCTACCATAATGGAGATTACTGCTATCCACCTCAAAGGAGATGTTATTCAGTGGTTCAATTGGTTTAAGCATACCCACAGAAGTCTCTCTTGGCAATAATTTAAGGAGGGATTATTGAATCATTTTGGACTAATCGATTACGAAAATATTGACGGACATTTGACAAAGATTCGACACACCTCTATAATATAAGAATACCAAATAAAGTTTGAACGATTATCTAACCAAACTTATGGTTAGTCTAAAAAAAATATTTTAGGGACTTTTATTGACCATTTAAAGCTGGAGATTCGAGGAGATGGCACTACAATCGTACAATCTTATAGTGGTAATTTCCTTCAAAAGAATCCAAGAGGAACGACTGAACCACAAGTATGAAGGATAAGGGTCACTCCCCGACTGACCATGCCAAAGCCTTCAGCCCCTTCTACTGCCATTCGAGCCTCTACACTATAAAAATTGATAAGAGATGAGTTTTGGGAATGATTAGCTAAAGGGTTATATGGGCACTATGACGAACCATGGACCCGAGAACATCGCTGTGAAAAGGGATGACTCCTTGTGATTGAACTAGTAGAGGATGAGGATACTAAACCTCTGAAGAAAGCTTCGAACTTGAAGATGAAGCCATGGAAGAAGAGCCGCAATCGATCGACTATGCAATACATGTGCTGACCGGTTACTCCAACTTACAGACGATGAAAGTTGAGGGACTTTTCAAACAACAATCCATCACTGTTCTCATAGATACGGGCAGCACAAATAACTTCCTCAACAACAAGGCTGCTGCATATATGACACTTCAATTCAAAGGTTGCAACAAGTTTAATGTAAAGGTCTCCAATGGCCAAATCCTTAAGTGTGACCAACGGTGCTCGGAGGTGAGCTTGGTCCTACAAAACCAAGAAGTGATTGCTGACTTCTTTCTCCTACCCATCGACAACTATGAAGCTATCCTCGAAATTGAATGACTTACAACATTAGGTGACATCTCCTAGAATTTCTCTAAGTTAATCATGAAGTTCTATTGTAAAGGCAGACAGGTCACCTTACGAGGCAACCATGGGAACTATATTTCCACCGTCTTGACATAGTGTATAGAGAAGGTTTTGCACAAGACATAAGGTAGGTTTTTGATGCATATCTAGCAGCCATCAGAGGAGAAGAACGTGCAAATCTTAAATCCTAAGCTTGCCCTATTACTGGATAAATTCACCAATATTTTCATGGAGCCACATGGACTTCCCCCTACCTGGCAGCATGATCACCGTATCCCTATACTTTCGGGTAAATCTCCAGCAAACTTAAGTTCATACCACTATCCTCACTTACAGAAGGATGAGATTGAGAATATCGTTATGGAGATGCTCGACACTAGAGTAATTCGGCCAAGCTGCAGCCCTTACTCCTCGCCGGTGTTGCTAGTGCGTAAGAAGGATGGTAAGTGGTGGATGTGTGTCAATTAGGGGGCTTTGAACGCCATCAACGTTAAAGATAAATATACTATACCAGTAGTAGATAAGCTCTTATATGAACTAAAATGAGCCCGAGTCTTCATAAAATTAGATCTCCATTCCGGGCACCATCAAATTCAGGTATGCACTTAAGATGTCCCAAAAATAGCATTTCGCACACATAATGGCCACTATAAATTTTTGGTAATGCCCTTCAGGCTAACGAATGCTCCTTCTACTTTTCAAAACTTGATGAATGACATTTTTTGAAGGTTTTTATGTAAGTTTGTGCTGGTATTTTTGGATGACATCTTTATTTACAGTCCTACGTTTGATATATATTTTCAGCACTTATGAATTATTCTAACGATTCTTCGGGAGAATACCCTTTATGTTAAGCAATCAAAGTATAGTTTCTTACAGCGTAAAGTGGAGTACTTAGGACACATTATATCAGAGGACGGAGTGACGACAGCCTCGACAAAGATCGAAGGGATGCAAGGATGCCGACCTATGAACTTAAAATTGCCGCGCGGCTTCCTTGGACTTACGAGCTACTACCGAAAATTTGTGAAAGATTATGGCTAAATCAATGCTCCACTCACTTCCTTACTAAAGAAATACTCCTTCGAGTGATCGAACAAAACTCCATGTGTTGAATCTTAGATTTTGATAATAAAATTAATTAATGGGTTATTGATCTAACATGGATTGTTAGAAATTGATTGATGCAGGATTAATTACGATAGAAAGATTATTACAATCACGATTGGCCAATGTTAAGTCTATGCATTGAGTTGATGCAGTTGGAAACTCACTACGAGTGCGTTGGGAGCTCAACGAGGGTATCGGGTGTTTGCTAGGATAGCGCAAGGGAGTTCGCTAGAAGAAGACCGAGACTCACCGAAAGATTATCGGGGGTAGCCGAAAAGCTTGCATGGAGTTGGGATGATCTTGTAATGGATATTTGGTAATTATGATTGTATTTAATTAAATCATAATTAGTATCATGTAGGACTAACTATGACAGAAGCAATGAAGTTACAACCAGATAATGGGCCAAGATCAAGCTTAGGCATCGGGCCAGGTTTGGATGATGCAGTGGGACCTCGTCGGAAGTTCACTAGGAGATTCGTCGAAGGGATCGGGAAGCTCGCTAGGAGCACATCGGGAGATCACCGGAAGAAGACTGGATGACTTACCGTAAGAATATCGGAGGTTACTAGATTGACGAAAGTTGGATCTTAGTTTAAGCTTGTGGTCTTTAAGCATTATAATCATTGAGTCGTAGTTAGAAGTGAGTCCTAATTGAGTTGGATTTGGATGAAATCCAAATCAACTCAATAAGGCAACCAGGTCCATTGTAGGGTTTAATTGAGCTCAGGTTGAGCTCAATTGGTTGACCAAAGGGTTAATTAACATTAGGTTTAAGCTAAAATTCAAAAAGTAGAGGAAACCACTTTCGCAAAAATTTTGACGAGTAAACCGCCAGTGAGCGACGGGTGTACCATCACCGCCCAGGCTTTCGAGTGACTGATAGCGGCTGACCTACTCAGGCTGGGCGGTTGAACCACATGTACCCAGGAATCTGGGTACTTTATGCGGTTGACTGATAAAACCCCAGATGGAGCTCTATAGATTTTGATCTTTGAGGGGGATCAACCCTTGGACTGCTATAGGGGTTCCTTCCTCCTAGTAGTTAGCCATATGACTGAATTATAGATTGATCTTGCTTGATAAAAAGAGGTGGAGGCTACATGCTTATATAGGGCTCCAAACCCTAGCCCTAGGGGGTGCTTGCCTAACTAAAATTATCTTTTTGCCCCTTGTATAGCCTACCTGCCTTAGAGAGAATAGGTGGCGGCTAGGTTGGCTCTATAGCCGACCTAAGCAGGGGGAAACCTTGGCTGACCAACCCAATAAAAGGGGCGACAACTACTAAACCCTAAGGCCCCAATCTAAACCCTAACAACACTTCTTTATAGGATAGAAGTGGCTAGGTGGGGTTTTATTATAATCTCACAGGTTTTATTGACTACTTCTAGGGAGATTAGGACTCAGCCCTGCTAGAGTCCTATCAAATCTACCCTCTTAAATTCAGCCTTGTCCTCAAGGCTAAGGGTGTATGAACTCTAAGAATCGGGTCTTCCGCTCCTCATCAGCTTGGGTGTCAGTTGGACAAATTTGAGTTGAGTCATCATCTTTAAATTTTCATTTGAGGTGGGATATCTGGAGGATCAACTGTAATCTTGATCTGGTGCATGGATCTGATCTCCATGTTAGGGCCCCGATGTGGTCACTAATTTTATAAGGCCCAAAGAAATAGGGAGACCAATTTTTTAAGGCTTGAGTTTCCTGCTAATCAGGCTGGAGGTGTAAGAAAACCCGATCTTCAATTTTTCATCCATTCTGAAGTTTATCGGGAGGCCATTTTTTTTTTGCATGTGTTGGCGTGAGCATGAATTGTAATTCTTTTGGGCTTACTCCTCTTTCGTGCCATGGACCTATATCCAGCCAAATTTTAAATTTGGTACCAATGAGTATCCCCTTTAAAAATCTTATGTGAAGTGTGGGGAAAGCCTCGGTTTGAATTAGGAGTCGGCCATCTTGCATAAGGGTGATGCCGATCCCAACTCTGGATATGTCTACTCCAAGTATAAATACATTTCCATGTTCAAGTAATGCTAGCATCGATATAAATGATATCATGGTTGTTGGGGTCATATAGATACCTTTCTCATGTTCCTTCTTATGATCGTGGGTCGAGGATCCGAGGTCATCATCAGGGAAGACTTTTAGCATCATGGTCTGCTCCTCGGTGAAGTCGTGGAAGTAGCCCAAGATGAGGGAGCACTGCAACAGAAACCATATCTGGTTTAGCTGAATATGACACTTCAGGAAGAGCTTATCCCTACAGATAAAGAGGTAAAGTTTTTGGAGATAAAGTATCATTGCAAGGAAAGGTTATGATTGAATGATCCATATCTCTCGCGTCTCCTAGATGATCTTTTTAGCTTCGGTCATCTGAAGATATGAACAACAATATAGCCGAATATGTGCTGGTGGTTCCCCTTATAAGACCAGCATACGGGGGTCATGCAGTCTAGTAGGAAGGAGTCGGCTCGGTTCAGCGGACATGCTTAAGATTTTAACGAGCTTCTCCAAGCACTATACCGAGATCATCTTTTCTTCATTCTCTCCTTTCTCACATAAGGTCACCTATTTTCTTTTGTCATTCATAAGGTCATTGGAGCTCTTGGTGTTGGCAAAGATGGTGATGGGCTGATGCTTGACGAAGCCATCAATGTCCAATATATGTGGTGGAGCATGAAAGGTGCAGGTGGTCAATTGTGGTTTTTCCTCTATATCCTTCTCCTCGAACTCAAGAGCCGTATCTTTAAGTTTAGGTTCTTTAGTAGGCTCAATCAATAGAGATCTCTCTTTTTTATAATGGTGGTCTCGGCTCTATAGTTTATTATAATACCAACATAAGCCCTTTGCTGATATATTATAAAGCTCTTCTCTTGTTAACTTTTTTGGCTAAGGTGATCAGCTGGTGGTAGATGGGGCTGAGAGTCTCTGTGCTACTGGTCGTGCAACGACTTTTATCCTCTGAGCATCTTAGTTTAGCCTGTCTTCGTGTAGTCATACGAAGGAGATAACTGCCTTAAGTATGTATGGTTGTCGTGCTTTAACTTCTTCTTGAATCTTCGACTTCAAGCCCTTAATGAAAGTCCTCAATATCTGTTTTTCAGACCAATCACGAATTTGATTAGTTAACCTTTTAAACCTGATCTAGTACTTTGGATGGTAGAGGTTTGATGGATCTTTATTAGTTCTTCATCAAGGTTCTTGTAATTGATTAGTGCTGAAGGTTTATATGCTTTTGGTTGGGATGTGGCTCTCATGCTCTTAGCATCTTGATTGAGGTGCCCTTCTTGAAGTTATATAAAGGAGATCGACGTTGTCGAAGTGTAGGGCTGTCGTGTCTTATCCTCACTTCTTATCTCTGATGAGTTCTTTTTACAATCAGAATTTGCTCCATGTTATGATCTTCTTGGGCTTGGTGATCGGCCCAATCTAAACTCCTCGAATAGAGTGCATAATTTAGAATCCATATGCATCTCGAAAGTCTCCAATTTGACTTCGAATAAGCACAAAGATGTCATGATGTAAGGATCTCCAATCAGATTTTTAGATCACGCAAGGGGCGGTAGTAGATAGATGGATCTACAGTTTGGTGGACGATTGTGGATGGAGGTGATGTCAAAAACAATTATGGGAATTACTTCAAAGATGGAGGCGGCTGAGATGGCTACAAGGGCAGCAAGATCGATGCTCTGGTATCAGATGATAGAACCCCAGATGGAGCTCTATAGATTTTGATCTTTAAGGGGGATCAACCATTGTAACGCTATAGGGGTTCCTCCCTCCTAGTAGTTGGCTATATGGCTGAATTATAGATTGATCTTGTTTAATAAAAAGAGGTGGAGGGAGGAACCTCTATAGCATTCCTAGGATTGATTTTGAGTAGTTTAAATTGGAAGACCTATAACTTTATGAACTAATATTGGATTAAAATATTACCAGAGGTATTAGAATTATTATAAGTTTATAGACAATAAATCCAAAAGATGTTAATTCCAAGTCTAGGCTAATCAAACGTAGCTGAAAAAGTTTAGTCCATAATTAGTTGAATTGAAATTGAGTTATAATCAGGGGAATAATTAGGTTTTCTTATAGAAGTGGTAGAAGATAAAAGAGATGTGTTAAAAGAATTACTGAAAAAGGAGAAAAAGAGTGGTGGGTTATTAAGTAGTTATTAAGTGAGCAAGGATGATGAGATCAGAATAAGATAAAAATATAATTTTTATAATATAATTTCAAGCTATCATCTCAAGTTAAGTATCATCTCAAGTTTCTTCTAATATAATTTTAGTATTACAGTAACTTAATTTTGAGCCTAATTTGATTTTTCTAGATTGTCACGAACAACAATGTAAATAAGGTGTTCGATAAAATGCTTATGTTTGTCTGTGTCCTTCGGTTTGTATACATACATTGTACAGCAAGTATCGGGTTTGTAGTAGGTTAGCAGCCCTATTTTGGTTTGTTTTGTGGCTAATTTTTGCTTGTAAATATGAGGATGTCTTGTAAGTACTTATGGGGACTTCGGTCTATAATGGACCATTTTCTTTTATGTGCAACCTCTCTGAGTTTGTAATGTCCATGGGTGTAATTTGTATCTGGCTTTATAAAGTGTTTGCTTGAGTAGTTGCTTGTGGATCCTGTAGAAATTACTTCTTCTGGCCCATTTTCTCTTTTGTAAGTCTAAGGGACTCTAGGAGATCTTGGGGAGGGTTGACCTTTGCGGACAGACACACATGGGTGCCGCATGGCTTAGGCAAAATTAGCTAAGCCCGTGATAATGTGGTATCAGAGCGGGACAAGCATACATAGAAATACTCGCTATACAAACGTAGGGGACCTAGCTGGGCTGTATGGAGGATAGCCAGCACGTTCAACCGTTTGGGAAAAATGGAGATTGAGATATAGGGAAAGGAGTCGCTCAGAGGAGCGTGCATCTAGACTTGGCATTCAGAGGAATGACCAACCCTTTGTACGAGAGGCACCACGAGGATAAGCAAGCGAAGAAGAATGCGTAGCGTACAAAGATTGGGATGGTTGAGTTTGAGCTATGGCTCGATGTTGGCAACCAAATTTGATGGTGCTCAAGGTAAGCGGGACGCTTGGTGAAAGATGAGACCATGTAAAGTGGGATATGATGCTCAATGATCATAAGAGTTACATAAAGCTCATATAGGTGAGGAAAATTGCTAACTCGAAGGATTCAGTACTCATGTAAGGGCTTGTACACGGATGACGGAGTGTTCACGGCCATCCCAAGGCGCGATCGGAACTCGACGCCATGGAGAATCAGAACTTTCTATTTGGCATGGAAAGGATACATCCGTAGGCGGCTGAAATGTGCAATAAGTTCAGCACATTGCTAGACCTTGAAGGGTGCAGTGGAGATTGTATTGGCGAAGGGTCGCAATCTAGCAAGTGCATTTGCAGGAGTAGAACAAGGCATAAGTTGTTCAGTAAGACGGAGTAGTCCAAAGGGGATGGTGGTCTTCGAAACTTCTAGTGGGAAGTATGTAAAGAGAAAAGTTGCTCCAATAGGACAAATATCCAGGAAGGATAAGTCCTAGTTCTCTGGAGGGAGAATCATGTGCAACGAACTACATATATTGAGGAAGAGTTTCTTAAGGTAATATCTCCATAAAGCTCAAAGGATCGAGCGAGTGACATGGAATCATCGTATGATCTCGAATGAGGTAATGTCTTGGTGGATGCATTTCGAGATCAAGTGGAGGAGCAATCCAAGGCAACATCATATGAATACACACTTAGAGTCGATGCAACAATCGAACTCAATAGGGGGCTGACCTGTGGAATGATGGACACGAGGGCTACTATCAATTCAATGTAAATCGAGGAGCAGAGTGACTTGGGTGGAACTTGGTGAAGTATCCAAGCCGCATGAAGGGAGTCGACATAGAAGATGGAACATAGAGCGGAGGCACTGAGCTTTCCTTGGATAGAGATCAAGGGCATGAACTCTTGTAGAGGCAAGAGTAGGATCATGTCATTTCATGGGCTCTTCATTCTGATGGGGCAAACTTATCTTCCATGGTGCCAAAGATAAAGGGAGCTTCGAGGCACTTGCAAGCTACCTCAGAAATGCATTTGACAGAGTAACTAATGTGATTCAACTTGCGGAGGCAAAGTTGGGATCAAGAGACCTTAGCACGGGGCAAGAGGACACAGAGGCGGGCACTCTTGAAGAATATGCCACAGTGTTACCATTCGAGTTGTCAGGAACAAGTAGTACATAGTAGAGATTATGCTGGTAGGGGATAAAGGCCCAGGATCCAGACAATGGTGTACCAATTCTAGCTAAGTCAGGGAGACTTCATGAGCTACTAGGAGACAGACTATCTTAGAGATATGCTTTGCCTAGGTGTGACCCAAGAGTGGGTGGACGAAGGTGAATTCCTAACGGAGCGAACTAAAAATCGAAGATGACGGAGGCCATACGAGGTGTTGGTAGAGGCCACACATGGAGAAGTCATAGTCCGAATTCATCACCCGAGAATCTATTTGTAATGGAGATGTCACCAGGAGGCGACATAGTGCAGCGGATCATGGTGGAATAGTTCGTGATAATGCAACAGAGGTGATCGTGTCCCCTGAGGAACAAGATCATGCGGAGGTATGATCAGGAGTTACTGAGAGCTCCACTTTGGTGTACGACACAACAAGAAGAAAGGCTATGGATTTAAGGAGTGAATGCTGTGGTACCATAGAGGCAGGTCTTCGTGTGTGCATCAAAGCTTGCATTTGATGAAAGCCCTAGTCATCAGCATATAGGGGCTATATACCACTGAGAAAGAAGTCCAAGTGCAAGTACCAGTGAGTCCCATGGAGGGGACGTGACCATGTGAATGATCAGGAGCTATTGGGAGCTCCACGTGAACATTGTAATGGCAAGAAGGGCTATGGATTTAAGGGGTGAATGTCATGGTACCACAGAGGTGAGTCTTCTGTATGTGCGCATCGAAGTTTGTATTAGATGAAAGCCTTGGTCATCAACATATGGGGACCGTGTACCACCAAGGGAGAAGTCATATTACAAGTACTAGTGAGTCTCATAGAGGGGACTTGATTATACAAAGGTATGATCGGAGTGACTGGAGAGTTGGACTACTTCAGTGCTCATATTCGCTTAAGGGAGCCCGCCCAGTCAGAGGACAAAGCCAAGTAAGCGAATATTACTACCAAGGAAGCTAAGGAGAACAGAATCGGCACGAGCCCTACAACAAGATGGCAGAGGCCATACATGAGAGTTGCAGTCTGTCTTTCCATCGATCAAGGAGAACTGCTAGGAAGACACAGTGATGTTGAAGCAGGTGGTCGAAAGAGGCGAGGAAGCGATGACGAGTCCAGTAGGGCTCAACTACCCAAAAAGCAAAGCATTGGTTAGAAAGGAGGTATACTCGGAGGAGCACCACAGTGCTGTAGAGGCGGATCTACTGATCGCGAAGGAAGGGATGTAGATGCAAGACAATAGATAGTAGGGCTATGGGCTTGGCAAAGGCAGGACTTCCGTGGAGTTATTGATCTCTTGCTCTCATGGAGGGAGAGCATTGATCGTAAAAGGGGCCGAGGAGGTGGAGTATGCCTACCAAGATAGGGTAGAAGGCAGAAGCCAAGGAACTTCATAAGACTTATGTCGATGGACTTCTTATCAAGATAGTCGAAAGCGGGGGACTTTGGGTTAATGCAAGAGTGCTCGACCAAGGAATGAAGTAGGCAGTACGTGGTATTATACCTTTCTACTTAGAGGAGTAGGCGACAAAGGTGATGGAGAAGACGGTACAATCCTAGAGGCAACTAGATCTATCAAAGACTTACTCCAAGTTGAAGTAAACTTTTTACTCTTTTCGGGTAAAACTTCTTGTATTCCAGAAGTTCAATGGCAGTGGGAAGACGAATCACAGTAGCTAACTCACACAATGAGTACAAACAGTTAAAGTGCTTCAGAAGTGTGAACAAAGAGTGAGTGAATATTAGTAACCAGCTCAATACATGAAGTACAAACTCAAGGAGGCAAGCGAAATCGAGTAACCTTTGCCTTCTTAACTCAAGAGAATAGGCGAAACTGAGTACTCCAATTCTCTTAACTCGAAGAGGTGAGCGAAGTCAAGTAACCTTGCATTCTTAACTACTAAGAGAATAGGTGAAGTCAAGTATCACAGTTCTCTTACTTATCCAGCAAAAGAGTTCTGCATAAGTTTAGTGACCCTTCAAAGAAAGCTTATGGAAGACAATAGTTGTCAAATCTTCACCATTGGTGATCAGTACTACTGAGAGTAGATTGTCCGCTTCATTTTCCAATTGACTAATCAAAAGCGGAAGTGATGCAAACATACTTGGAAGTGATAACTAAACGTGGAAGAAGGATCAATGGGCAAATATTGTGGAGGAAGGACCTCAAAAACCTTAAAGTCTGTAAGGTGATGCTCGTCAAAGTTCCAACAAGCATCCACCCAGTTTAAGCAATATGAGTATACTACGATACTAGCGCATAATAAAGCAGGTCTTTTCTTTTATCAGAAGGATCCACGAGAACCAACAAAGATCAGCACAACTCGGCCAACCCTACATCGATTCAGTCATTGGTGAGTTGAAGCAACATGGCGGATCGAGTTCGACTACTCAACAACAGCGACAGAGAGCGGTTGGGAGCCAAAGGGCATGTTACAGCCAAAACAGAAGATTGAAGATTTAGCATAATGC
The DNA here is from genome assembly GCA_021527575.1 of Ensete glaucum. Taxonomy (NCBI): domain Eukaryota; kingdom Viridiplantae; phylum Streptophyta; class Magnoliopsida; order Zingiberales; family Musaceae; genus Ensete; species Ensete glaucum. The sequence goes on from CM038551.1 coordinate 50,448,363, forward strand.
GAGGAGATGCAGCGTCTACAGTGGCTTCGACGAGGACGTCGAAGGAATAAGTGGGGGAGAATGTCACAGACAACAATGTAAACAATGTGTTCGATGAAATTCTCATGTTCATTTGTGTCCTTTGTTTTGTATACATACCTTGTACAGCAAGTAGTGAGCTTGCAGTAGGCTTAGTAGCCCTATTTTGGTTTGCTTTGTGGCTGATTTTGGCTTGTAAATACGAGGGTTTCTTATAAACACTTGTGGGGACTTCGGTCTGTAATGAACCATTTTCCTTTGTGTGCAACCTCTCTGAGTTTGTAATGTCCATGAGTGTAATTTGTATATGGTTTTATAAAGTGTTTGCTTGAGCAGTTGCTTATGGATCCCGTGGGAATTGATTTTTCTAGCCCATTTTCTCTTTTGTAGGTCTAAGGGACTCTAGGAGATCTCGAGGAGGGCTGATCTTTGCGGACGGACACGCATAGGTGCCGCAAGACTTAGGCAAAATTAGCTAAGCCCATGACAAGATGTTTCGATGAAAATTTATTCTTTAATCTCCTTATATATTTTAGTATTTTTTAGTTAAATACTTTCTTTTATTTTTATCTCTACTTAATTATTCATTACTTCATCTATCCATTCTCTCATTTCAATTTCTAACATAAGTAACTTATTATAAACTTATTTCAATCTTAAAATTATTTCAATCGTTATCTTAAACTTAGAATCACTCAAGGCTTTTTATAATGAGAAAATCTTTTCTAACCTATATACGCATACGCATGCATATTACTTTACTTCATCCTGATTTCTACTAGTATATTTAGGTCTATTAAGCGAAAGCATCATACCTTTTCATTGCAAAACATACTTAACATAGGTGTTAATGCTTTTATATATTTCAACTAATATTTCGAAGAACTTAATGCATAATATGTCTAAAAACTGATAAGATGAGCATATCCTATATCATTTTTTTTTAAGCATAGACATCATTAAATATATCTTTAAGTGATGATAATATATGTTCTACTGGCATGCTACATCTATTGTGTGTACAATTGATGACTAATGTAAGAAACATTTATGACTAACAAAAAATGGGGCACCAAATGATAATTGTTGTGGTTCATGGTGTTCCACATCTTCCATCTGTGGTATCGCTTTCAACCAGAATTTTTAGATCAAGAAACACATGTTGTATCTCAATTATATCCCAACTCATCTCTGCATCAAATATTAAATAAATTAAAATTTTATTGACATCAACTTAATTTAACAGTAACAGCATATATCACTTACTTCCACTGTTATGTGTGGTACAACTGTTTGCAGGAACTCACATGAAGAACACCACCTTTTCCTAGTTGATCGAAGGTTTGGTGGTGTAACTGGGTCAAACCGCATGAATAATTATTTTGCAGATTCTCTTCATGTCACAGGGACTTTTATCCACTGCATGACAAGCCATTCAAGCAATAAAGCTGCTGTCAACTAATTTCCGATTGATGGGGAGGAGCTGTCTGAGAGAATCTCAGTCAATCCAAGTGGTCAAGACAAAATCCACTGCGCAACCAGGCAGGAGAAGGAACATCCCCACACCTGGGAGTGAGTGAGGAAAGCCAGCAGCCTTCTCCTCTCTCTTTGTTTCCCCCTCTGAGTCCCTGAGAGCCTGGGAGTCATGGCAGCTCTCTCACTCTTCCTCTCTTCCAGTATCCTCCCCAACACCCAGTCCGACAGCTAAAGTTAGAGAGAGAAGGAAAGATAGGGTTTGCCAAGCCTGTGTTAGCTCCTACGTGGCCTCCCCCCACTCATCATCATCTCTCCCTTTCGATGGAATTGGCGGTATAGATCCTTACGGGAAGAGGAAGAGCTTTATGGATCGACTGTTTGATCACCTCGAGAGAAGCAATGAGCTTTCTAATTCTCTTTCTCCTTGGTCTTGCCTCCTCAAAGAAGAAGAAGAATAAGAAGTGGCCTTGGCGCAAAAGATCACAGGTGACATGGGATGTGCCTGGCTCCTTGTATGCCACACATGTAGACCGATCCGCGGGCGATTGGTTGCTGTGGGTGGTGTGCAAGGAGCCAGGCATGCCCCTCTCTCTCTCTCTCGCTCTCTCTCTCTCAATGGGAGTAGCAGTACTTCTATCTAGTATTTCTGGTTTTGGGTGAAGGAATTATGGATGATAAAGGGGGTAATTCTAATGATTGTCCCAATTATTTTGGAGGACTCGAAGGGATGATGATCACCTTATCTCTCATCTACTGTTGGGTAATTGAAGGTCTTCTTGTTGCTTTCTTACGTCTGAATAATAATGACCTGAGAATGTCCAACCATTTATCTCACTGTTTTGGCTGATATTAATTTGTTTGAAGTTTTACTATTTCATAATATTATATAGGATTTCATGGATTCATACTGTATCATGAAAGTGTCATGGGAGGAAGGTTTTAATATGATCTTCACAAACCTTAAAGATGCATCATATATCTCTCTCTCTCTCTCTCTCTCTCTCTCTTATGTATCATACAAACAGCAAAACAGCCATTCAACAGTGTCTTGGAAAGTAACAAGCTTCCTCCTTGTTTCATCAGTTTGTAGAACAAGTTTCGTTCAGGGAAAGTATATCCTTGTGATGAGCATATTTCTTTTTGGTCTCTCTCTCAGATTTGGAATTTTTACTGGGAATCTCACTTTTTCTTTTCCAGATAAATCATTGTGTCAGTGTCAATGGCAAACACTCATTGCATGCATGGAGGGAAAAATAATTCGTTTCTGCAGATAAAAATTTGTGACCATATAGATAAATAAATAAATAAATATCGATCAGAAGATGAAAGTATTTTGTTTTTTACCAAAAGAAAATAACTATATTACTTTAGAAAAAGAAATGTATAAAACATTACTGAGGATGTTTGTCTTCCTTCCAAAACCTACTAGTTTTCCAGTTTTTAGAAAACACAATAAGTCAATGGGCACTTCTTTTGCCTCGCTGAAGGTTTCCATTAAATTTCCATTCAGAAAAAGGACTCCAAAAACACAAAAAACGAGGGGATCTTTCTAACACAATTGTAGAGTGACCACAGAAGCTTCTCTTCCTTGTTCAATCGTAGATTTAGCTTCCTTCTTCAATGAAGGACCAACCTGCAGCAATGCACAATTAACCCATTAAAATCTCTGATAAGATGACCTACAATTCTGCATATTAAAAGGCCCACTAGAATTGAGTTGGTGCAATCAATCTTACATCATATTTCTGCAATTGTAGCAAGCTATGGTACAGACAAAACCATATGTTTACTGTTCATAACACATCAAACAACATCATACACGTGCAAAAATGGAAAGCAAGTGATCAGCTTTATATATATATATATATATATATATATATATATATATATATATATATATATATATATATCTATCCTTCCTAGGATTCAGATTTTTGGGCCATAAAACCAATTTCTCAAGACTGGTGAAAGAAGCCCTTGAGAAGAATAAATAAATAAATAAATAATATATATATATATATATATGTATTCTTTTGTATTTTCATAGACATTTTTTTTAACTCAACAAATTGATGTCAAATTGTACATTGGGAGAGAGGATTACATGTTAACCTTAGATGATAAAGAGAGGTCAAGGTTCACAAACCATCCATGCCAAAGATCAGTTGGGCACCTCTGAGATCTAGAACCCCAATTCAATGTATCAATCTTTGAGTTGTTTCTAACTTGTATTCAATCCATCATTCAAACAAAATCCATCTGCCGACGTCAGTAAGATTAAGTTGTTGGGTTGGAATTTGGGAAGAGTTTTGATTACTTGAAGGCAATCTGACTACCAAAGCCACCCATCCAAATCTCAAATAGGCAAGTGTAGATCAAAGATAAAGCACAAATTGGTAGAAAAATATTGCTCACTTTTATGTGAATCAAAGGCCCAAAGAGAACGTTGGTCATTCCCCTCACATGACTGGACCGAACTGTCACATTTCATCATATTTGATACGAGAAACATTAGCTTTTGTTTGAAGCTCGACGACATACGATAGCCACAACAGCAGTAAACAACAAAAGATATCTTTTAGCTTTGTCATGTCGTCTCTTTCTCCCTCTACATTCTAATCTCGAATCAAGTTAATTGACTTAAGTACAAAGAATTATAACGGTAGCCCCTCCCGACATTGATCTTTGTATAAAATAGATACCTTGTGATCTAGGGCCCTCCCGTGGATCAGATTCAAATAAAGTCGGGAGCCTACTCCCAACATCGATCTTAATAAACGCCTTACGATTAGCACCACCTCGGGGAGATCAAGATGTTGGAGGAGATCTAGGATCCTCACTTGGATCATACTCAAATCTAAGTTGGGAGTCCACTCCCAACATCGATCTTTGTACAGAATAAGTGTCGCAGTTAACACCATCTTGAGAGATCAAGATGTTGGACGAGACCTAGGTGGACCCTCCTGTGCATCAGATTTAATTCAAATCAAGACGGGTTGATCAACATAAAGGCAACCACCAACAGCAGACAACAACAATACTGGTAATACCAATTGCATTATTTGGACAGAACAGGAAAGGTCAATTGTTACGAGGAGAAAGAGTGAAGTTTAATGTGACAGCAACAAGTTGCCAAACTTGTTCATACATATCCAGTTGAGTGACAGAGCAGGTGGCATAGATTCAAGATTCTTGTGTTCCTTTTCATAGGTTTGAAATCAAGGCAGGTATTTCATTCTCACAGAAGCTCTTCAGCAGTGCAAGCTGATTCATAGCAGACACATGGTTGCCCTGGTTGATTAGTGGTTGAAGAGATCTTGAATCCACAGGAGCTGGCAATTGCATTCCAAAGCATTACACCAGTTCTCTGTATAAGTCTAAAATTGCTGCATGCAAATTAAACGAGGAATCCGAGATGTATTTGCATGATGTAACCAACGGAGGAACCACAAACATAGGCAGAAGTATTAAGCATGGTTACGACCTCTTATGAGATATCGAACCTTTATAAAATGATACTACACTTTTTGAGAACACACATTGAATGAGAGGCACAAAAGACAGTGATTCGTTGATGTCCACTGAACCTTAGCCTGCATCATTTTATGTTTCACATACTCATATCAGTGAAGAGTCTAGTCTGTCCAAGCTCTTCATGATGGTTTTGCAGGGAACCAAGAAACTATCTTTAAAGCCTCAGAGCAGGAACAACCTGACAGTAGACACTACTAGAATACTTTGCATCCCTCTCTCTATGATGCCTTCAATGAGTTCCATTTGCTTGAACATATTCTTCTGAATTGGGCTAAAACTTTCCTCCTTCTAATCCCTAAGAAAAAAAGTCCCTCCAAGTTTCTTATCTTAGTCCTATTGCTCTTTGCAATATGGTCTACAGAATTCTTGCCAAGGTTCTTACCAACAGATTGAAACCTCTGATTGATCTTTCATCTCTAGCAGATCCTTAGACGATAGCATTCCCATTGCCCACGAGTTAGCTATGATAGAATTTTTAACTCCAAGGCATTTCACAAATTTTTAACTCACATAAACAACATACAAACACAGCTTTAGCTAAGGCGTTCACTCACATAAGCAACATACTAACCAAGACACAGAAATATGACTGCAAGCAGTACTCAATAAGGGTTGCCATTTGATTCAATAATCTCATACCAGTAGTAATAAAAGGATATAAAGTACAAGTTGGCCTATGCCTAAGCACTTTAAAAATCATGCAATTTCATGTACAGCAACAATAATCTCATTCAGTTAAAAGTGATCATCTAAAAATATCAACATTAATTCCATCTTGATGCTCAAGATAAATAAATTTGCCTTCAAGTCTTTTAAGCTCCAGCAAATACCCAGATCGACAATCATCAGTATCCCAGAGTATTTAGAAAAAAAACGAGCATGTACTCAAGGATCAAACAACAGAAAAAATTTTTTCACAAAAACAAAAAAAGTTACATGGACTATACATGAAGTTATGTACCTCGAGATGAATTCTTTTCTTAGTGATGTTTCGGCTCAATCTGACATCACTGTGAAGGTCATGGATGCATGTGTAGTATTTTCTGATGATAAGGGTGAACTACCATGACCAGATGTTATAAGGGAGGTCGTATGGGGATCATTAACATTCTCCTGGCTTCTAACTTTAAGTTCCATCAAGTCACTAAGTAGTCCAGGCTTTGTGATTTTCTCTAAGTTGACATCCTTTTCACCAGTCAGCATCCTGACAACGGTAGACATCGAAGGGCGAAGCTTCATAGTGTCTTGTGTGCAAAGTAGCCCAACCTTCAAGAACTTGCATGCTTCATCGACGTCTAAATCATCAGTTAACAAAGTATCTATGATGTTTGCAATCTCACCATGCTCGTATAGAGTCCATGTCTGCAATATGAGAAGTCTAAGAATTATGTCTGGGACTTTGGATTATTCAAAGGTTTACTTTTGAATACTAATGTAGGTTTGTTATGATGAGATTCAGATTTAGAAGAACTTCATCAGTGGTTTAACACATTTGAATAAGCAGACATAAAAGTCTAAGCTGTTCTTTTGTTTTTTTTTAATTGTGAAATCTGTGACAAAGCCATTATGTATATAATGTATAAAAGCAATAACCTATTGAAAATTAAAAATGAACATATTTAAAATTGACCAGTTTTCCCTCTTCTTAGCACACATAATAAATTAAAAATGAACATATTGAAGATCATGTAAATATTAAAACAAAGTAACGATATATAATTAAAGAGTAGTTCAAATTTCAAAATCTTGCCTGATCATACACTAGTTGTTGCTTCACATTAACAGGAACCAATTTTCAGTTGACTGGGATGTAATGATAAAAAAGAAGCACAGGCATATAGAAAGGCATAGGCAAAAACTAACAGCATAAGATTTCTGCACAAGACTAATGATAATTTGCACCAATTACTATTAACTATCTAAACCTGAAAAACATCTAATCACTTTCATTAATACAATTACTGAATAGAAGCCATTGATTTGGGTCAAATGACAATTAGCAAACTTCCCCATTCTCTCACTTAGGTTTGTATCTTTAATATATCCTTCAAAGATTATTTGTCTATCACAACTTTGTTTGGACTATCAAATAATAATTTATTTTAAATTCCCCATATACCTAAAAGAAATCCTAAAGGCATCTAATAGAATTCAAGGATGGTTCTTTTTAATAACTCATAGTAAAATTTTCAAAATTTTGTGCTTCTTTTTGTTAGAGCAACCTCTCCAATATGTTGGGAGGTTAGGTATTAGTGACTTGCACCTTGTCAAGAAGTATGTTCATACTAAAAGGATTTTGTTATCCTCAATGATTATGATTGTTTATGCTAATCCTTAAATCCTTCAGAAACCTCACCATTCTGCCTTCAGAATGGGTATTCTAAAGAACATATTTAGATCTTTGTTGGGAAGGCTTAGCAAATTTTCTAGGTGTTGATACTTGTGACAATACATGGGAGCATCCTTGGATGATCAGCATTACCCTAGGAAGGTGACCTGCATATATAAATATAGTAAATGTGGATAAGATGCCGAGGCATGAGAAGGTGACTGGATGGAATGACAATAGTCAGTGGAACAATTTTGCTCTTACTAACTTGTTTCATTATTGCACAAACTTTTTATTCTTTCTTAAAGATGGGAGGCATGACCATAATGACAAATGCGCCGGCTGTAGGACAATGTAACAATTAAACGTGGTTCTTATGGCCAAAATATTTCGATAGAAACTTTATATGGTAAGTTGCCAATCTTGGAATGGTTCTCTGGAATACCCAACGACCCTATATCCCCATGCTCTGTTGGTTAATAATCCTCTGATTCTGCTAGACACATTCTCCTTTAATGGCCCTTTGCTCTGAGTTCCAAAATTAACCATCAACTTTTCTACTTTGGGCCATGGCTATTAGGACCCTAGCTGGGTCGGGTCCTAGGTTCACCGAGTCATGATGTCAATAAAACCCTGAGGCATGTAATAAACCCTAAATCAGGCGCCACCCACCTTGTGTGAAGAGGTCGGCTACGGTTAGGGAGGAGTCCTCATGGAGTGTGGGTGGGGGGGGGGGAGGGTATCCTAGCGCTGCCCCCACCTATTAGGGAGGCCAACTAGGATTAGAGAGGGAGAGTTCCATTTAGTTATGATTCTCCCAAGGGTTGATTAGGAGTTTAATTTGAGTAGGAGTCTTCTATAGCCGCCGGCGACACTTTTGGTAGAAGTCGGCTAGGAGTTAGCAAGTTGGTTAGGAGATGGAGTCTATTAGAAGTATGAGTCCTATTATGAGTTAGAGTTTTGAGACCCTATATAAACACTTGTAGCCACAACCTTTTCATCATGAATAGATCAATCTTTTTCAGCCATTGTGGCCGACTACCAAGGAGGGAGGAACCCCTATAGAGCTCCAAGGAGGGCCGATCCCCTACAGAGGTCCACCTAAGCTTAGAATCCTGCGGGGTTCTAATACTTGGTATCAGAGCAACGTTCCTTGGTGGTTCGCTGCCCTTCTTGCGGGGCCTGCAATAGGCTCGACAGCCCTCGTTTGGTTAACTTTCATGGTTGGTTTCGGCTTGTAAAAATGAGTTGTGTATGTGGACACTTGTGGGGACTTCGGTCTGTAATGGACCTTGATCCTTTATGTGCAACCATTCAGAGTTTGTAAAGTCTATGGTTGTAACTTATATTGGCTATATAAAGTATTTGCTAAAGTGGTTGCTTGTGGATCTCGTGGGAAATGCTTTCTCTAACCCGTTTTCTCTTTCGTAAGTCCTAAGGGACCCTAGGAGGTTTTGAGGAGACTGACCTTTGTGGACGGACATGCAAGGGTATCGCACGACATGGGCAAAATCAACTAAGTTCATGATAGATGGTATCAGAGCGAGACAAGCATACGCAAAAACACTTGCCATGTAACTGTGGGGGACCTAGCTGGGTTGCATGGAGGGCAACCAGCACGCGCTACTGTTTCAGGGAAATGGACATTGAGATGTAGCGAAAGGAGTCACTCAAAGGAGCGAGCATCTAGGATTGGCATTCAAAGAATGGCTAACCCTTTGCGCGAGAGGCACCACGAGGACAAGCAAGCTAGGAAGAAAACGTAATGCGCAAAGGTTGGGATGGTTGAGTTTGAGCTATGGCTCGACGTTGGTAACCAAACCTAACGGTGCTCAAGGTAAGCGGGGCGCTTGGTACAAGATGAGACCGTGCAAAATGAGATGTGTTGTGCAACGACCGAAAGAGTTGTGCAAAGCTCACAGAGGTGAGGGGAATTGCTAACTCGAAGAATTCAGTACTCATGCAAGAGCTTGTATGTGAACGATAGAGTGTTCATGGCCATCCCAAGGTGATTAGAACTCGGCGCCATGTAGTATTGGAACTTTTTCTTCGGCATGGAAAGGATACGTCCGTAGGAGGCTGAAGTGTGCAACAAGTTCAGCATATTGCTTGGCCTTGAAAAATGCAAACGGGGGCTGTATTAGCGAGAAGTTGCAATATAGGAAGTGTATTTGCGGGGGCAAAACAATGCACATATTGTTTAGTAAGGCGGAGTAGTCCAAGGGGATGGTGGTCTTCTGAACTTTCAAAGGGAAGAATGCAAAGAGGAAAGTTGCTCCAACATGTCACGGACTTAGCTGAATTTACTTAAGCCATGTGACACCCTAGCGGCAAACTTGAAAACTTAGCTGAAATTGCCTAAGTCGTGAAGCAACCTTGCCCAATGTTCCGGACTTAGCTGGGATTGCCTAAGTCTTGAAACGCTGAAGCCTTAGTTATCCGCAAAGGGTCAGCCCACTTACAACCTCGTGCCGGTCCCGAAAGACCTACAAAAGAGAAGTTGATTAGTTTGGAAACTAGTGACGTACAAGAATTGACGTCTCGCAAAGAGGGAAGCTTTACAAGCAATTCGTTAAACACCTTGAGTGCAACAGAGAAAAGAGAGAAAAAAAGCAAAACATGACTTTAGAGGGCTGTAAAAACGATCGCAAGTCCACAAACGACGGTGCCCAAGGTATCAGACACAAGTCGAATTCAACCCTTGATGAATACTCATGCCCGGTACCTACCCAAAGCCTCATCTAGTCCTGTGCCACTCGGGTGGTTCCAAGGGGCTGAGATGGCTGATGTTTTGGGTCGCTCAGAGTGATCGCCGCAGCATGCGAAAACGACCCAAAACGGAGTTGTTTTGCGTTGTTTTGGCTCTACGCAATGAGCGATCGTTCTGCAGCGTTACAAACTATTTCTGCTTGCATTTCTTAGACAAAATCACACAAAACCAAGGCAAAACATGCTGCCAAACATCTATACAAGCAAACAAAAGCGACGAACAATTTGGTGAGCAAAGGGTTGCGGTTGAGCGATGATCGTTCGTGACGTTCTCCCCCACTTAAACTGCCGACGCCCTTGTCGACGCTTGTTGGTAGGCTTTGACGCGGGCTTCTTCATATCGTAGGGCATCTTTTGGCTCCCAACTGGCTTCTTTTCAAAGAAGCTTTTGCCACTTCACCAAGTACTCAGTTTGCTCTGCTCCGCTGGGTAGCTTAGTCTTGCGATCTGGCAAAATGGTATCAACTTGCTTCTCATAGGAGGCTCTGACTGGAGGTAGCCGAGTTGAAATATTTCGAGAAGCATCTTGTGGATTTGAATGGTAAGCTTTCAAGTTGCTTGCATAGAAGACATTGTGAATTTTGACGTTTCCCACCTACTGATAATTGGGAAAGACTCTTCATACTTGCGTACCAATCTTTTGTGCACTTTGTGCCTAAAGAACTGGGTGATGCTGGTTGGAGCTTCACCAATACCAAGTGGCTTTTTTTGGACACAGAGCTCCGTTGTAAGTTGTAGAAGAATTGGGCAATATCCAACAACTTCACCCAATCTCACTGATTGGCACTCACATAGTGTCGTAGATATTGCTCCAAAATGAGTTGATTCTTTCCATTTGACCATCTGTCTGGGGGTAGAGGCTTGTGGAGAAATATAACTTAGATCCCAATAGCTTGAATAGCTCGGTCCAGAATCGTCCCAAGAACCGAGACGGTTGATTCTTTCCGCTGCTCTACCTTATTGTCACGACCCGGGTTGATGAGCTAACTATCTTGATAGCTTCAGTTTGGCCCAACCACTAGCCAAAATGCTCGAGTTGGGAGTTATCAATAGTACACTCATCAACCCTTATAACACATTCATATGTTCCCACTTTTCCAATATAGGACTAAGAGGTGTTACACTTATCCTATTGGCAAGTAAGGCATGTTCGAATATATTCCTCCATATCTATCCCCATCTTCGGCCAATAGAAGGCCCTCTCCACGAGAGCCATTGTTCGATGAATACTCGGGTGTCTCGCCTAGAGGGAATCGTGACACTCCCTCAGGAGTTCACACCTCAAATTGTTCGTTTGCGAAACATAAACTCGATTCCCTTTGTTGTAGATAAGTCCCTCTTGGACCCAAAATCGTCGCGCCTTGCCCTCTTTGATGAGTTGTATCAGGATTATTGCCTGAGGATCACTGTACAGCCCATCCCTGATCCTGGAAAGAAAGTTGGAGTGTGACCGACTTGCTTGGCCTCCGCCTTTCAAATGTATAGCGTTCACCAATTCAACTTTCCGACTCAATGCATCGGCCACGACGTTTGCTTTTCCAGGTTTGTACTCCATTACCATGTCGAACTCGTTCAATAAGTCCTGCCATCATGCTTGTTTTGGGGAGAGTTTCTTTTGAGTTTGGAAGTAACTCAATGCAACATTGTCTGTCCTTAGTACGAATGGCGCTCCCAGAAGATAGTATCGCCACAATCATAGACAGTGGACCGCCGCTGTCATCTCCTTCTCATGCACAGGATATCACCGCTCGGTCTCGTTGAGCTTGCGACTCTCGTAGGCCAATGGATGACCCTCTTGCATAAGTACTCCCACGATAGCAAAGTCGAAAGCATCTATATGGACTTCAAAAAACTTCCCATAGTTCAGTAATCTAAGTACTGATTTCTCCAACACTGCAGTCTTTAGGTCTTGAAATGTCGCTTCACATTTGTCCGACCATCTCCAAGACTGCTCCTTCTTTAGCAACTCCAAGAGAGTCAGGTTCAATATCCACATGACGATAATAGTTGACGAACCCAAGAAAGGATCTCAACTCTGGCACCTTCTTTGGTGTTCGCTGGTCCGCCATAACTTGCACCTTAGCTTTGTCCATTCGGATAGAACCGTTGTCGATTTGATGCCCCAAGAATAGAATTTTCGTCTGAGCAAAGTAGCACTTCTCCCTCTTCATAAATAAAGTGTTCTCCCTGAGAACTCTGAAGATTGTTCGAAGGTGCTCAACATACTCCTTAAGTGTTTGGCTATAGACAATGATATCGTCTAAGTACACGACCACAAACTTGTCCAAATACTCTTTGAACAGTTGGTTCATAAAAGTGCAGAATGTGACCGGAGCGTTGGTTAAGCCGAAAGGCATCACCTGGAACTTAAACACTCCATACCTGGTCATACAGGTAGTCTTTACTTCGTCGCCTTCTACACTGCACACCTGCCAATACCCCGACCGAAGGTCGAGTTTAGCAAGTACTTGGCCTTGCCCAGTTGATCGAACAAATCCGCAATGAGCGGGATGAGATATTTGTTCTTCACCGTCACTTTGTTTAGGGCTCGATAATCGACATATAATCGGAGGCTCCCATTTGTTTCTTCTGGAATAGGACTAGAGCTCTGAATGGTGCTTTTGAATTACGGATGAGACTACCGCTCAACAGTTCGTCTAATTGATTCCTGAGTTCTGCCAACTCTGGAAGGGCCATGCGGTATGGTGGTCTCGCTAGAGGCTTGACTCTCGGCTCCAGCTCGATACGATGATCCACGCCTCTGCATGGTGGAAGAATTTTGGGTAACTCAGTCGGTATTACATCTGAGAACTTCAGAATGTTCACCACCGCGGTAGATTCTTAAATGGCGCCCTCGTCAAGTGTCTCTAGTTTTATAGCGACTTCCAAGGTTGATTCACCTTTTCGTACTCCTTTCTTCAATTGTAATGTCGATATTTGTTGTGGATCCTTAGTTCCTCCTCGAGAAACCGGAACCACATAGGGGTCGTCACCTCCCATTAGATATAAGGAGTTCAGGAACGACATTGGCACCAACTTCGCTGCGTGCATGAACTCCATTCCGAGAATCACTTGGAAGTCGCCCAAGGGCACTGCCATCATATTTGTGCTCCCGTTCCATGTTCCGATCTTGATAGGGACCCCTTTTGCTAGTCCGGAGATCCGTTGGGCCTCCGAGTTCATAGCCTTCATACGACTTTGATTCTTCTCCAAGATCAGTCCAAGTTGCTTAGCTTCTCGATCGACAATAAAATTATGAGTAATGCCCGTGTCCACCATTGCCCTACTTGTCCGGCCATTTAGTTTGATGTCCACATACATCAACTCGCTACTCCTTGCCTTTAGTGGCTTTGCCTTTGTATTCTCCCCCACTTGACCCCGCAATGCATTCAACAAACGCATTGCTCCCATTCGGGGTCCTTGCTATTAGAAATAAAAAGAAGTAATGAAAATGCCCAATTAATTTATTGATCCATCGTCAATTTATACAGTTTAAGATAAGAGGATTTCCCTCAACTAACCTACGTGATTTCCTCATTCAGTTGGGGAAATCATATCTAAATCATAATTTAATCTTATTTAAATCATATCTAAATTCTAACTTAATCCTATCTTCTATCATGCCCCCGCAAGATCGAGCTCCTGTAAGGATGTCGATCTTCAACTAAGGACGCTGATCTTGAACCGATGACAATGAATCTGAAGAAAGGAGCAGACGATTCTGCTGGAGTCAAATTCGACAATCCGATTAGCTCGGACTATCATGCCCCCCCAAGATCAAGCTCCTGTGAAGGACGCAGATCTTGACCCGATGTCAAGGAGACCGCTGTGTTGTCAACCACGGTGAAGGTCTGACGGCGGTTGACTTTGGCAGAGGAGATGCTGCTACGACTGGGGCGATTGGTAGATCCGAAGGGTGAGCGGCGGCGGTCGAGATTTGTTGTCGTGTGAGAAGGAACTTGTCGATGGGGTAGGGAAGGTGCCGCTACTTGTTGAGCCGATGCGACAATGGTGGTGCACAAGGAAGATGGCCTCGTGCAGAAGAACGCCTCGGTAGAGAAATTGAGAAAGCCAACGGGGTCCAACGGAGGAAGAGAAAGTCGGTGCACTAGAAGTCCAACGGAGAAAGAGAAAGCCAACGCACTAGAAGTTTCCAGCTTCGACGTTGACGAGAGATTGCCGTTTGACATCAAGAAGAGATAGATCTGCACTGATGAGGAGAGTTACCTTTGAAGCAAAGGAAGCAGAGGATGTCCGAGAGGGTGGTGGTGGATGACCCCTGGGTATCTGCGATTTCGCAGCGGAGTTGTCCACGGACAAATGATGATAAAAACTGTCGTTTGACAACGAATAAAAAAAAAAAGGTAATCTTTCTTATAGAGAGAGGGGCTATGATCCCATATTAGAAATAAGAAGAAGTAATGAAAATGCCCAATTGATGCATTGATTCATCGTCAATTTATACAGGTGAAGATAGGAGGATTTCCCTCAACTAACCTACGTGATTTCCTCATTCAGTTGGGGAAATCATATCTAAATCATAATTTAATCTTATCTAAATCCTAGCTTAATCATATCTTCTATCATGCCCCCGCAAGATCGAGCTCCTGTAAGAACGTCGATCTTGAACTAAGGACGTTGATCTTGAACCGATGACAATGAATCTGAAAAAAGGAGCAGACGATTCTGCTGAAGCCAAATTCGATAATCCGATTAGATCAGACTATCATGCCCCCGCAAGATCAAGCTCTTGTGAAGGACACAGATGTTGACTCGATGTCAAGGAGACCGCTCTACGAGCCGAGAGACGGCGATGGGTCTGGTACTTTCAAAGAGAACAGAGCAACAGAGGCTGCAGAAGGGATGGCGCCGACGAGCAGGTGTAGAAGCCATCGTCTGCTGCAGATGGGATAGGGAAGGTGCCGTTACTCGTTGGTTTTAACGTTGACGAAAAGCTATCGTTTGACAGTAAAAAGAGATATAAACTGTCGTTAGACATTGGATAAATATCTCTCTTATAGAAATAAGAAGAAGTAATGAAAATGCCCAATTAATTCATTGATCCATCGTCAATTTATACAGTTGAAGATAAGAGGATTTCCCTCAACTAACCTACATGATTTCCTCATTTAGTTGGGGAAATCATATCTAAATCCTAATTTAATCTTATTTAAATCATATCTAAATTCTAACTTAATCCTATCTTCTATCACTTGCGACTCCTCATCGTCGCTGCTGGATTCAGAACTGCTCGAACTAAGGGCGACAACTTTGCCCTTGTCCGACTTGTGGGAGTGTATTGATGTAGTTAAAGCATTGAGTGTCTGCTTTTGCAGGCACTCCCTCACCATGTGCAGTCCTCCGCACAAGAAGCATTCGCCATATTTCGGGGCTTTGCCTTTTGAACTTGGTCCCTTGTGAAAGTTTTTCTTCTTTTGTTCGCCCCCAGACTCCTTCGCTCGAGAGTATTTTGTTGGGCGATTTCCCAATGATTGTTTCTTTTTTTCCCAAATCCTCCGAAGAAACAAAGTCAGTTAGCCTTTCTGTGGCTGCAATTACCCCGACCACATTGGTGACATTCCTCCAATGTAGTTCTTGTTGTGTCCATGGCTTCAAGCCATTGAGGAAGCTGAATAGCTTGTCCTTCTTGGAAATGTCTTGTATATCCAACATCAGTGTCAAAAATTATTTCAGAAAGTCTTGAATTGAGGCACTTTGGTGAAGTTATCTCAGTTTCCTTCTTACGATAAACTCTTTGTTCTTGGGCAAGAACTGAGTTCTCAACTCCCACTTCAAGTCTTCCCATGTATCCACTCGGCATCAATCTTGCTGGATCTCTTCCCAATAAGTTCGCCACCAGAAACATTGTTGCCGTAAAAACTTTGGTTTCCTCAGAATCGGGTCTCGTAGCACGAAAATATTGTTCCAGATCGAACAAGAAATTTTCAAGCTCTTTAGCATCCCTGGCACCCCTGTAGCAATGCGGCTCGGGTGCCCTGAATCTTTGCGGTGACGCAGCGCAGGTATTGTTTCCTCCCGCGTTAAGAGTCCTTGTGAGTAACGTCACCTTGGACGTGAGTTTCGCCACAACTTCGTGTAGATGTTGTATCGAGTCTTTAGTGTCCTCCGTTAGTTGGTCAACCAGGGACTCAACCCTGTCAATCCTAGATTTAGCTTCTTCTTGCGAGCTCTCTAACCCAAAGAGCCTTCATTGGCCTTAGTAGAGTTCCTCCAAGCTCGCTTTAAGAACATCGAGGTGGGTTTCCACTGCTATAAGTCTCTCATTGTGGCTCCTTTTCCTGGTCGGTGTACCAAATTGCGCCTCCTCCGCTCGCGGATAATACCCAACTTCATGCTTGTATTGTTCATTATCGCGCTCCTCATGAGCGGCTCCAACATGTCACGAACGGTCGTTGCTTAACCGCAACTCTTCGCTTAACGAACCGTTCGTCGCTTTTGTTTGCTTGTATAGATGTTTGGCAGCATGTTTTACCTTGGTTTTATATGATTTTGTCTCAGAAATGCGAGCAAAACATGAAGGTCAGAACAATTGCTACCGGAGCCAAAATAGGCTAAACAGCCAATTTGGGCGCGTACAAGAACGGCCGAACGATTTAAAACATCAGCCACCTTAGCCCTCTGGAACCCCCCGGGTAGCACAGGGCTGGATGGGGCTTCGGGACAGTATCAAGCATGAGCATTTATCGATTGTTGAACTCGTCTTGCGTCTGATACCTTAGGGATCGTTGTTTGTGGACTTGCGACCATTCCTGCAGCTCTCTAAAGTCTTGTTTCGCTCTCTTTCTCTCTTTTCTCTGTTGTACATAAGGTGTTCGACAGATTGCTTGTAAAAGCTGCCCTCTTTGCAAGATGTCGAGACTTGTCTGTCACTCGTCTTCAAAACTAATCAACTTCTAATTTTACAAGTCCTTCAGGCTAACCCTTTGCGGGCAAATACACTTCGGCGTTTTCATGACTTAGGCAATTTTAGCTAAGTCCGAAACATTGGGCAAAGGTTGCTTCGTGACTTAGGCAATTCCAGCTAAATCTTCAAGTTTGCCACTAGGGTGCCGCACGGCTTAGGCAAATTTAGCTAAGCCCGTGACGTTGTGGTATCAGAGCAGGCAAGCAATTCGAACAAGCAAGCGAAGAGGATTCGTAATCTTGCCATAACGAAGCACCGTGGTGAATCGAGCAAGATGGGGCAAGCCAGACCTTTGGCCCAAGCAACAGGAGGTGGGCTACAAGTGCAAACTCACTCGCAAGCTGCTGGAGCCACTCATGAGGAGCGCGACAACGAACAAGACGAGCATGAAGTTGGGTACTCTCCGCGAGCAGAGAAGGCGCAATCTGGTGCGCCAACTGAGAAAAGGAGCCACAAAGAGAGACTTATAATGGTGGAAACCCACCTCGATGTTCTTGAAGCGAGCTTAGAAGACCTCTACCAAGGCCAAGGAAGGATCCTTGGGGTAGAGAGCTCGCAAGAAGAAGATGAATCTCGGATCAACAGGGTCGAGTCCCTGGTCGATCGATTGACGGAGGACACCAAAGACTCCGTACGACATCTACATGAAGTTGTGGCGGAACTCACGGCTAAAGTGACGTTGCTCACTAGAACTCTTAATGCGGGAGGGAACAATACCCGCGCTGCACCGCCACAAAGCTTCAGGGCACCAGAGCCGCATTGCTTCGGGGGCGCTAGAGATGCCAAAGAGTTCAAGAATTTCCTGTTCAACATAGAACAATATTTTCATGCTACGAGACCCGATTCTGAGGAAACCAAAGTTTCTACAACAACCATGTACTTGAATGGAGATGCAAAACTTTGGTGGCGAACCCGTTAGGAAGAGATCCAGCAAGGCCGAAGGAAACTAAGACAACTTCGCCAAAGTACATCTATTCGAGACTATGTGAAGCAATTTTCGGCACTGATGTTAGATATATAAGACATGTCCGAGAAGGACAAACTATTCAGCTTTCTCGATGGCTTAAAGCCTTGGGCACAACAAGAACTGCATCAGAGGAATGTCACCGACGTGGTCGGGGCAATTGCAGTCGCAGAAAGGCTAACTGATTTCGTTTCTTCGAAGGACTTAGGAAAGAAGAAACAACCCTCGGGAAATCGCCTAACAAAATACTCCCGAACAAAAGAGTCTGGAGGCGAACAAAAGAAGAAAATCTTCCACAAGAGACCAAGCTCAAAAGGCAAAGCCCCGAAATCTGACGGATGCTTCTTGTGTGGAGGATCGCATATGGTGAGGGAGTGCCCATAGAAGCAGGGACTCAATGCTTTAACGACATTTATACACCCCCACAAGTCGAACAAGGGCAAAGCCGTCACCCTTAGTTCGAGCAGTCCGGAATCCAACAGCAACGATGAGGAGTCGCAAGGACCCCGAATGGGAGCAATGCGCATGTTGAATGCATTATGGGGTCAAGTGGGGGAGAACACAAAGGCAAAGCCATCAAAGGCAGTGAGCAACGAGCTGATGTATGTGGATATCAAGCTAAATGGCCAAACAACTCGGGCAATGGTGGACACGGGCGCTACCCACAACTTTATTGTTGATACAGAAGCTAAGCGACTTAGACTAATCTTAGAGAAGAATCCAAGTCGTATGAAACCTGTAAACTCGGAGGCCAAGCGGATCTCCGGACTAGCAAAGGGGATTCCTATCAAGATCAGAACATGAAGCGAAAGCACAAACATGATGGTAGTGCCCTTGGATGACTTTCAAGTGATTCTTGGAATGAAATTCATGCACGCAACAAAGTTGGTGCCTATGCCGTTTTTGAACTCCCTATATCTAATGGGAGGTGACGACACCTGCGTGGTCTCAGTTTCTCGAGGAGGAACCAAGAATCCACAACAAATATCAGCATTATAGTTGAATAAAGGGGTACAGAAAGGTGAATCAACCTTTGTAGCTGCCATAAAGCTAGAAACACTTGAAGGGAAGGCCATTCAAGAACCTGCTGCAGTGATGAACATCCTGAAGGAGTTTTCAGATATGATACCGACTGAGTTGTCGAAAACTCTACCACCACGCAGAGGCATGGATCATCATATAGAGCTGGAGCCGAGAGTTAAGCCTCCAGCGAGACCACAATACCGTATGGCCCTCCAAAGTTGGCAGAACTCAGAAAGCAGTTAGACGAACTGCTGAGCGATGGTTTCATCCGCAATTCAAAGGCACCGTTCAAAGCTCCAGTCCTCTTCCAAAAGAAACAAGATGGGAGCCTCCGATTATATGTCGATTATCGAGCCCTGAACAAAGTGACGGTGAAGAACAAATACCCCATCCCGCTCATCGCGGATTTGTTCGATCAACTAGGCAAGGCCAAGTACTCTAAACTTAACCTTCAGTCGGGGTACTGGCAGGTACGTAGTGCAGAAGGTGACGAGGCAAAGACTACCTGTGTGACCAGGTATGAAGCATTTGAGTTCTTGGTAATGCCTTTCGGCTTAACCAACGCTCCAGCCATATTCTGTACTCTAATGAACCAACTATTCAAGGAATATTTGGATAAGTTTGTGGTCGTCTACTTGGACGATATAGTCATCTATAGCCGAACACTTGAGGGGCATGTTGAGCACGTCCGGACAATCTTTAAAGTTTTCAAGGAGAACATTTTATTTGTAAGGAGGGAGAAGTGTTACTTTGCTCAGACGGAGATTTTATTCTTGGGGTATCGAATCGACGATGATTCTATCCGGATAGATGAATCGAAGGTGCAAGCTGTGGCAGAATGACGAACACCAAAGAAGGTGCCAGAGTTGAGATCCTTCCTTGGGTTCGTCAACTATTATCGACGCTTCATTGCTGGATATTCGAAGCGTGCAGCTCCACTGACGGAGTTGCTCAAGAAGGAGCAGTCTTGGAGATGGTCGGACAAATGTGAAGCGACATTCCAAGACCTAAAGACTATCGTATTGGAAGAACCAATACTCCAATTACCAGACTATGGGAAGTCTTTTGGAGTTCATATAGATGCTTCTGACTTCGCTATTGGGGGAGTACTTATGCAAGAGGGTCATCCAGTGGTCTATGAGAGTCACAAGCTCAACGAGACCGAGCGACGATATCCAGCGCATGAGAAAGAGATAACAGCGGTGGTCCACTGTCTACGAGTCTGGCGACATTACCTTTTGGGAGCATAACTCGTGCTAAGAACGGACAATGTTGCGTTGAGTTACTTCCAGACTCAAAAGAAACTCTCCCCGAAATAAGCACGATGGCTGGACTTCTTGGCCGAGTTCGATATGGTAATGGAGTACAAGCCCGAAAAGGGAAATGTCATGGCCGATGCATTAAGCCGGAAAGTTGAATTGGTGAATGCTATACAGTTGGAAGGCGGAGGCCAAGCAAGCCAGTTACACTCCAACTTTCTTTCCAGGATTAGGGATGGACTGTACAATGATCCTCAGGCAGTAACCTTGATGCAGCTCACCAAAGAAGGCAAGGCACGACGGTTTTGGGTCCAGGAGGGACTCATCTATACCAAAGGGAACAGAGTTTATGTTCCACAAGCGGACAATTTGAGACGTGAACTCTTAAAAGAGTGCCATGACTCCCTTTGGGCTGAACATCCTGGCATCCATCAAACAATGGCTCTCGTAGAGAAAGTCTTCTATTGGCCGAAGATGGAGACTGATGTGGAGGATTATGTTCGAACATGCCTTACTTGCCAACAAAATAAGGTAGAGCAGCGAAAGCCAATGGGACTTTTGGAGCCGCTGCCCGTACCTGAAAGGCTATGGGAGAGCATCTCTTTGGACTTCATATCAAGCTTGCCGACAGTAGGGGGACTCGGATCGATACTCGTGGTGGTCGACCGATTTTTAAAATATGTAACATTCATTGTTGTACCCCTACACTGTTCAGCAGAAGAGGCGGCCAAGTTGATGATGAAGCATGTGGTGAAGTATTAGGGAGTCCCGTACAACATTATCAGTGATCGAGATTCGTGGTTCTTGGGACGATTTTGGACTCAACTCTTCAAATTGCTAGGGTCCAAGTTATACTTCTCCACAAGCCTCCACCCCCAGACGGATGGCCAGACTAAAAGAGTTAACTCACTCTTGGAGCAGTATCTCTGGCACTATGTGAGTGCCAACCAACGAGATTGGGTGAAGCTGTTGGATATAGCCCAATTTTCCTACAACTTGCAGCAGAGCTCTGCGTCCAACAAGAGCCCCTTCGAGATTATCACGGGACAACAGTCGTCGACTCCTTACATATTGGCTATTGGTTATACAGGGAGTAGTCCGCCAGCATATCACTTCGCAAAGGAATGACATCAAAATGCAGATATTGCTCGGGCCTACTTGGAGAAGGCGGCCAAAAAGATGAAGAAGTGGGCAGACTTCAGAAGGCGACCATAGGAGTTTAAAGTCGGTGACTTGGTGTTAGTGAAGCTCCAACCAGCATCACTCCAGTTCTTTAGGCACAAAGTGCACAAAGGATTGGTGCACAAATATAAAGGCCCTTTTCCAATTATCAACAGAGTAGGCAACGTCTCCTATAAGTTGCAATTGTCGGCATGGCTCAAAATTCACAATGTCTTCCATGCAAGCAACTTGAAAGCCTACCATTCAGATTTGCAAGATGCTTTACGAAATATTTCAACTCGACTACCTCCGATCAGAGCCTCCAATGAGAAGCGAGTTGAGACTATTCTGGTGGATCGCAAGACTAAGCTACCCAGTGGAGCAAAGCAAACTGAGTACTTGGTGAAGTGGCAAAAGTTTCCCCAAACAAAAGCCAGTTGGGAGCCAGAAGACGCTTAACGACGTGAAGAAGTCCGCATCAAAGCCTACCAACAAGCGTCGACGAGGGCATCAACAGTTTAAGTGGGGGAAAATGTCATAAACGGTCGTCGCTCAACCGCAACTCTTCACTCAGTGAATCGTTCGTCGCCTTTGTTTGCTTGTACAAATGTTTGGCAGTATGTTTTCCCTTGGTTTTATATGATTTTGCCTCAGAAATGCGAGCAAAAACAATCTGTAAGGCTACGAACGATCATTCGCGACGAGCCAAAACAGCTAAACAGCTTTGGGCGTCGCTACGACTTAGCCGAGTGGTGCAAACGTCAACCATCTCACCGAACCCCCAAGTGGCATAGGGTGGATGAGGCTTCGGATAGTATCGGGCGTGAGCATTCATCGCTGAACTCGCCTTGCGTCGATACCTTGGGAAACGTCACCATCTTAGCCCTCTAGAACCCCGGTGGCATAGGGCTGGATGGGGCTTCGGGATAATATCGGGCGTGAGCATTCATCGACTGTTGAACTCGTTTTGCGTTTGATACCTCGGGGACCGTTGTTTGTGGACTTGCGACCATTCCTACAGCCCTTTAAAGTCTTGTTTCGCTCTCTTCCTCTCCTTTCTCTGTTGCACATAAGTTGTTCAACGAATTACTTGTAAAAGCTACCCTCTTTGCGAGACGTTGGGACTTGTCCGTCGCTCATCTTCAAAACTAATCAACTTCTCTTTTTGCAAGTTCTTTGGGACCCGCACGAGGTTGCAAGTGGGTTGACCCTTTGCGGGCAAATACGCTTCGGCGTTTTCATGACATAGGCAATTTTAGCTAAGTCCGAAACATTGGGCAAAGGTTGCTCCGTGACTTAGGCAATTCCAACTAAGTCTTCAAGTTTTCCGCTAGGTGTCGCACGGCTTAGGCAAATTCAGCTAAGCCCGTGACAAGCCATGACGAGTTTGCACTGCACCCACCGCGATCGCTTGGGGCAAGGGTCTGGCTTGCCCCATCTTGCTCGATTCACCACAGTGTTTCGCCATGTCACGGACTTAGCTGAATTTGCCCAAGTTGTGCGGCACCCTAGCGGCAAACTTGAAGACTTAGCTGAAATTGCTTAAGTCGTGAAGTAACCTTGCCCAATGTATTGGACTTAATTGGGATTGCCTAAGTCTTGAAACGCTGAAGCGTTAGTTGTCCGCAAAGGATCAGCCCACTTACAACCTCGTGCCAGTCTCGAAGGACCTGCAAAAGAGAAGTTGATTAGCTTGGAAACGAGCGACAAACAAGTCCAGATGCCTCGCAAAAAGGGTAGCTTTACAAGCAATTTGTTGAACACCTTGAGTGCAACAGGGAAAAGAGAGAAAAAGAGCGAAATAAGATTTTAGAGGGCTGTAAGAATGGTTGTAAGTCCACAAACCACGGTTCCCAAGGTATCGGACATAAGTCGAGTTCAATTCTTGATGAATGCTCACACCCGATACCTCAAGCCCCATCCAGTCCTGTGCCACTTGGGTGGTTCCAAGGACCGAGATGGCTGACATTTTGGGCCACTCGGAGCGATCGCCGTAGCACGCGAAAACGATCCAAAACAAAGCTATTTTGGCTTTGCGCAGCGAGCGATCGTTCTACAACATTATAGACTGTTTCTACTCGCATTTCTTAGGCAAAATCACACAAACCAAGGCAAAACATGCTACCAAACATCTGTACAAGCAAACAAAAGCGACGAACGATTCGTTAAGCGAAGAGTTACGGTTGAGCGATGACCGTTCGTGGCAAATAGGACAGATATCTAGGAGGGATTGGTCCTGATTCTCCAAAGGGAGAATCATATATAGTGGACCGCATATGTTGAGGAAGAGTACCTCAAGACAATATCTCCAACGGATCGAGCAAGCAGCAAGGAGTCGTTGCATGATCTCGAATGAAGTAATGCATTGGTGGATGCATTACAAGGTCAAGTGGGGGCGTAATCTATGACAACATCATACGAAGACACACTTAGAGCCGATGTGGAAATTGGATTCAACGGAGGGCTGACCGTAGAATAGTGGGCGTGAGGGCCACCATCAACTCAATGCAAATCAAGGAGCGGAGCAACTTGGGTAGAACTTGGTGAACTATCCAAGCCGCATGAAGGGAGTCGACATAAAAGATGGAATAAGGAGCAGAGGCATAAAGTTTTCCTTGGATAGAGGTTAAGGACATGAACTCTTGTAGAGGCAAGAATGGGATCATGTCATTCCATGGGTTCTTCAATCTGATGGGGCGGACTCATCTTGCATGGTGCCAAAGACAAAGGAAACTTTAAGGCACATGCACCTTGTCTCAGAGATGCATTTGACGGAGGAACTAAGGTAAATCAACTTGCGAAGGCGAAGTTGAGATCAACAGGCCTTAGCACGAGGCAAGAGGAGGCAAAGGCAGGTACTCTTGAAGAATATGCCACAGTGCTGCCATTCGAATTGTCATGAAAAAAGTGGTACGCAGCGGAGATTATTCTCGTGAGGGATAAAGGCCCAGGATCTAAACAATGGTGCACCAATTTTAGCGAAGCCTGGGGACTTTAAGAGCTACTAGGCAGACTATCGTAGAGTGATGCTTTGTCCCGATATGACCCGAGAACGGGTGGGTGAAAGTGAATTGCCAAAGGAGCAAAAATAATCAGAGGTGGAGGAGGCCCTATGATGTGCCGGCATAGGTCATACATGGAGAGATCGTAGTCCGAGCTCATCACACAAGAATCTGATTGCAACGAAGATGTCACGAGGAGGTGACATGGTGCAGTTGATTGTGGTGGAATGGTTCGAGGCAATACAACACACGCAAGAGAAGTCCCATGAGGGATGTGATCATGCGGAGGTATGATCTGGAGCTATTGGGAGCTCCACTTGGTACCACAGTGGTGGGTCTTCCATGTGTGCGTATCGAATCTTGCATCGGATGAAAGCCTTGGTCATCAGCATATGGGGGCTGTGTACCATCGAGGGAGAATTCTGAGTACAAGTACTAGCGAGTCCCATAGAAGGACTTGATCATACAGAAGTCTGATCGGAGCGATTGGAGAGTTGGACTACTTTAATGCTTATATTCGCTTAAGGGAGCACGACAAGTCAAAGGACAAGGTGGAGTAAGCGAACGTTACTACCAAGGAAGCTAAGGAGAACAAAATCGGCGCGAGCCCTACAAAAAGATAGTTGAGGCCATGCATGAGAACACAGGGGTGTTAAAGCAGGTGGTTAAAAGGGGCGAGGAAGCGACGACAAGTCCAGAGGGGCTTAGCTACCCAAAAACAAAGCGTCGATCAGAAAGGAGATGGACTCGGACGATTGCCACAGTGTCACATAGGCGGATCTACCGATCGCGGAGAAAGGGACGTAGATGCAAGGTAACAGATAGTAGAGGCATGGGCTTGGTAGCGCCATGGTACCGCAGTGGCGAAACTTCTGTAGAGTCATCAATCCCTTGCTCTCATGGAGGGAGAGTGTTCATCATGAAAGGGGCCGAGGAGGTGGAGAGTGTAGAGGCAAACTCCAAGTACCAGGACAAGGCAAAAGGGCAGAGGCCAAGGAACTTCATAAGACTGATATCAACGAGCTTCTCATCAAGATAGTCGAAAGTGAGGGACTTCGGGTTAATGTAGGAGTGCTCGACTAAGGAAAGAAGTAGGCAGTACGTGGTGTTGTATTTTTTCTATTCAAAGGAGTAGGCGACAAAGATGAGGGAGAAGACACTACAATCCCAAAGGCGACCAAAAACTATCGAAGACTTACTCTAAGTTAGGGTGAAATTTTGCTCTTTTCAAGTAAAACTTCTTACATTCCGAAAGTTCGATGACCGAGAGAAGGCGAATCATAGTAGCTAACTCAATGCAAGGAGTGCAAACACTTCGAGTGCTTCAGTAGTGTCTACAGCGGCTTCGACGAGGAAGTCGAAGGAATAAGTGGGGGAGAATATTATTGACAAAAATATAAACAAGGTGTTCGATGTAAGGCTCATGCTTGTTCGTGTCTTTCGATTTTTTTACATGTTTTGTACAATAAGTAGCGGGCTTGCAGTAGGCTTAACAACCCTCGTTTGGTTAGCTTTCATGGCCAGTTTCAGCTTGTAAATATGGGTTGTGTCATGTAGGCACTTGTGGGCACTTCAATCTGTAATGGACCTTGATCCTTTAGGTACAACCGTTCAGAGCTTGTAAAGTCCATGGTTGTAATTTGTATTGGCTATATAAAGTGTTTGCTAAAGTGGTTGCTTGTGGGTCCCATGGAAAATCCTTTCTCTAACCCGTTTTCTCTTTTATAGGTCCTAAGGGACCCTAGGAGGTTTCGAGGAGGCTTACCTTTGTGGACGGACAAGCAAGGGTGCCACACGACTTAATTAAAACTAGCTAAGTTCGTGACAAGCCGCCCAAGTAATTCTCACAATTGCTAAGATCATCGCCAACTCCGCCATCATCACTACTACCGCAGATCATCCCTGCAATCCCTACAAGAATTGTATCAGGTTCTGAAAATCTACCTTACTGCTGCTACAATTTAGTTATCCTAAATCCAAGACAAAAAAAAAGTGTTACTCTATTTCACTGCATAAACTTGTTGTCGTAAAGTTACCATCTTTACGACGAAAGTTATGCTGCAGATTTCAACTGCATACCACCGCCCTATCTTTGATCTTGCTGCTACTATTTTACTGCCATATCTTCTACATATTTTTACAACGGCTTTGGCGTTTCTCATTAGTGGTTTTCCTTTGGATTCTGTGTAAAAATTCTTGATACAAACTGGTGAAACTTTTATGTCCAAACTGCTGAACTTTAGATGTAAAAATCTGTCGTAGCACCTTCTTGTACTCCTTGATTTTACTAAATTTATTGCTACCATATTCTCCTACGAATTTCACGTCGGCTTAGCTTTCCTTACCAGGGGATTCTCCTTGAATTCTTCCTTTAATCTTTGACGAACCGGTGAGTCGAACTGCTGCTCTTCGACGTAAAATTTTGCCGCTGCATCTTTTCGGTGTTTTTTGCTGCATACGCAATCAACCTCTATCAAATTTGTTGTTGCCACTATTTTTATCTATCTTGCTGCTATTTCATGGGTTTTTTGTTGACGTAATACTCTAAAACATCGTTGGTATTTTCGTCGCCAAATTATTGAAATTTTCAACGTAAAATTTTGCCGCTATACCTTTTGCCGTTCTTTTCCACATAACCCACCAGATCTTACCGAGTTTGCTGCTACCATCCACATTGTCTTTAAGGCACCCCTCTAGCCTTAAGACACTGCCGTAGTAGCCTATTTATGAAATTTACAGCTAGCCCAAACAGCAGCGTAAACCGCAGCCCAAACAGCGGTCTATTGTAGTAGCAATCCTCCACCACCGATCTCTATCTTCCACAGCCACCAAACCCTACCGAATCTGTTGCTGTCATCAACAGCAACCCTAAGCCATCCCTCTAACCTTAATCCTCGGCCATCATACCCCCTATACGACCCCTACAACAGCTCCAAACCACAGCCCCAACAGCAACCTATTAGCCCCAAATCGCAGCCATCTACCCTTGATCCACCACCTCTTTCAACCACTAATCCACCCAACCGTTTCATACCATTGACCCAACAGCAAGAGAAGGATATTGACATTACAGATCTAGAATCTTACGCCATGGCATTGATAGATTTGATCGGTGCCAAGTTGGAGGCCTTTGAGACGCGTATGGAGGACAGACTACGCGCTCTCTTTACAGAATTTAGAATGGGATGATCACCGAGCCCGACGAGATGGCAGAAAGGCGAGAGTCCAGATCGAGAGGAGAACTCTCCGGAGAAAGAAGAACGCGCAACGGAACCATCATCTACACGCATGTGGGTGGACTTTCCTCGATGGGAAGATGGAGACCTGATGGGATGGCTTTCGAGCACGGAACGCTACTTCCGTTATCACCGAACCCCGGAGGCTTCCATGGTGGACATCACTATCATCCACCTTGAAGGAGATGTCATACAATGGTATGATTGGCACAAGCACACCCACAGAGTCCTAATATAGAGGCAATTAAAGAGCGAGTGCTACGTCGCTTCGGACTGTCCGAGTACGACGACATCAACTGTCAACTTACAAAAAATCCGTCGAACCTCCACAGTTCAGAAGTATCAGACCAAGTTTCAACGACTCTCTAACCCAGCAAGGGACTAGTCGGAAAAACAACTATTGGGGACTTTCATCGAGGAGCTAAAGTCGAAGATTTAAAGAGAAGTCAAAGCGCGACAGCCTTATATGCTGATGGCGGCTTTCTCTTTCGTGTGTCTATAGGAAGAACGACTGAATCAGGAACATTGGAGAACCAAAGTAATCACACGACCAGTAGCACAAAGACCCTCGGCCCCATCTACCACCAGCCGGCCACCTCAACCGAAGAAGTTATAGAGAGAACTTCGCGACAGAGCCGCGAAGGGCTTATGCTGGCATTGCGACAAGTTGTGGAGCCACGACCAGCATTGCAAAAAGGGGAGACTTCGCATGATCGAACCCATTGAAGAATCTAAACATGAAGAGGAGGACCTTGAGCACGAGGAGAACACGAAGGAGGACTCGCAGCCGGCTGATTGCACGACTCACTCTCTAGCCGACTATGCGAACCTGCAAACAATGGAAGTTGAAGGATTCCTTAAGCAACGACCCATCACCATCCTCATCGAGTCCAAGAGCACCAACAACTTTATGAACAACAACGTTGCTGCCCGATTGATGCTCAAAAATGAAGATTGCAGCAGGTTTGATGTCAAGGTAGCTGATAGTTGAATCCTAAAGTGCAACCAAAAGTGCTCGCGGGTGAAATTGTTTCTACAGGGCCAATAGATCGTTGCTAATTTTTTCTCCTCCCTCTCGATGATTATGAAGTGGTGCTCAGCATTGAATGGTTATCCATGATAGGTGATGTTTCCTTGAACTTTTCAAAGCTAACCATGAAATTTTTCAGCAAAGGGAAACAGGTAATGATCCTATGTAGGAAAAGAGGGAGCGAAGTGACTACGATTGTAACACAGCACTCGCAGAAGGTACCACAAAAAGAGTTCAGTGGCTTCTCAATTCAAATTAAGAACTTCAGGAGATGAAGCCAAAGGAGATTGAAGGCATGAACCCTCTCCCATAGCTTGCTGAAATTTCAGGTGCCTCCACCAAACCGAGCCGACTGCCTCCTATCAAGTTGCCCGACCCCCCTAAGCTGAACTGGTCACCAGCTGATGCTCGGCCAAATTGCTACCCGCATCTTCAGAAGACCAAAGTTAAGAGGATCGCCCAGGAGATGACAGAGACACGGATTATTCGCCTCGCTTTTTCCTCGCTATGACACTTCATCCCTACATCTTTATCTCCAGGGATAAGTTTTTTCTGAAGTGCTACATCTCGTCGAACCCGCCATGGTTTCTGATGCGGCACTCCCGATCTCGGGTGACTTCCACGACTTCCCCTAGGAGCGAACCATGATGCTCGAAGTCTTCCTGATGATAACCTCCGATCCACGACCCATGATCGCAAGAAGATTGAGTCTCTCCAATGGCAGAATCGGAGTAAGAGAGGGATCATTTGTAGGACTCAACGAAACATAAACATCGCCCCTCTCACTGTGAAAAAAGATGCCCCCCTTAGCCGAGTAGAACTACAGTCCTCACGACCACGATGCCATCTACACCAACACTAGCATTTCCAAATCGTGGCCAGATGTTTGTGATTGGAGCAGACACATCAAGAGTTGGGATCGGCGTCATCCTCATACAAGATGACCGACTCCTGTTTCGCACTGAGGCTTTCCCCACAATTCACTCGAAGCTTCTAATCTGCAAGGGGATACTAGTTGCTACTGAATTTAAAGTTTAGCTCGATACAGGTCCACGACACGAAAGAGAAGTAAGCCCGGAAAAATTGCAGTCCTTGCTCACGCCAGATCGGGCTCTCATCATCATGGACCATACCAGAGGGCAGCTACCATTTCAGAAGAAAGACTGACTACTACTAAAGATCAACCACATGACAGCCTATGCAAAGAAGAAACAGCCTCCTGACAAACTTCAGAGCAAAAGGAAATATGAAGATCGAGCTTTCCTACACTTACAGCCCTACTAGTAGGAAATTCGAATCTCAAGAAAGTGGTCTCCCTATTATTTTAGACCTTACAAAATTGGCGATTACATTGGAATTGTGACCTATGGATCGGATCAACACACCAATTCAAAATTACAACTGATCCTCCAGGTATCTCATCACAAATGGAAGTTTAGAGAGGATGACTCAGCCTAGATTCATCCAACCGACACCCAAGTCGATGAGAAGGCCCAATTCCAACTGGAGATGCATGGCATCACAGGATCACAATGCATCATCATCCAGACACTACCATCAATGAAGAGATACAAGACAAAACTGAACCGTGGGATCGTGATATACCTACCTCAAATGCAACAAGGAAGCCTCATGACAAGCTGCAGACTTGGACCAGAAGATCATAAAGCTTCAGCCTTGAGGACAAGGCTGATTTAAAGAGGGCGGGTTTGTTAGGACCCTAGCTGGGTCGAGTCCTAGGTTCACTGAGGCATGAGTCAATAAAACCCGGAGGCATATAATAAACCCTAAATCAGCCGCCACCCACCTTGTTTGAAGAGGTCGGCTAGGGTTAGGGAGGAGTCCTAATGGAGTGGGGGTCTCTTAGCCACCATCCCCACCTATTAGGGAGGTCGACTAGGGTTAAAGAGGGAGAGTTCCATTTAGTTGGGACTCTCTCTAGGGTTGATTAGGAGTTTAATTTGAGTAGGAGTCTTCTATAGTCGCCGGCCACACCTTTGGTAGAAGTCGGCTAGGAGTTAGCAAGTTGGTAAGGAGATGAAGTTTATTAGAAGTAGGAGTCCTATTATGAGTTAGGGTTTTAAGACCCTATATAAAACACTTGTAGCCACAACCTTTCATCATGAATAAATTAATCTTTCTCAGCTATTGTGGTTGACTACCAAGGAGGGAGGAACCCCTATAGAGTTCCAAGGAGAGTCGATCCCCTACAGAGGTCAACCTTAGAATCCTGCGAGGTCTTAACAATGGCCTCTTGGTGCTTGAATTACTGAGGTGCAGGATGTAGGGAAGAAGTCAGGGAGAATTCTTCTTAATTTGATAGCTAATTCCCTTTGGGCCCCATGGAACCAGCATAAGGATTGTGATTTTCATAACAGCAAAAGTCCATATTGAGCCATTATAGTCTAAAGCCTTAGTTTTTATTTTGTGAGGAAACTTTCCCCACAAGGGTCTGAGAGGGTAGTTGGGTAGTTTGAACTGGAAAGCTTGGTAATGACTCTTCTAGGCAAAAGTGTTGATATAGCTATTGGGTTTTTTACTGTTTTTAGGAAAGCTCATTCTTTGACAGTGTATGCCAGCATTAAGAGTAGCTCATGTTTGGAAAGGTTACTCTCCTGGTTACCAAGCACTTAGTGAGCATACCAATACTTAGTGTGCCTGACCTGAATTTATAAGTACACTAAATTTAAGTCTCCAATTCTGCATAACAAAAAAAATGTGGCAATATATGAAGCAAAGTTTCTCTTTTCCTTTTCTATGCAATATGGAAGATACATACATTTTTTTGGGTGTGCCCAGTTATGCATCAGTTTTCTGTATAAGTAGTTACCTATTATTTAAATATTTAAAAGAAACATTAAACTTTAGATACTTTGATGTGTTTACTTCCTACTTTTAATTTGATAGAGCTTGCTGAAGTAATAAGGAATAACGTGATAAAAAGTGCCACTAGTAAAGATAAGAACTAAATGTGTTTCTATCAAGGATTGACATACCGGTCCGTACCGGTGTGCCGACATTTTGTCGGTACCGGTACGATACCGGTATCGGGCGGTACACACAATGCGTATCACCCGGTATATTAAATATATTATAATATTTTTATAATATAATATTATATATAATATTAAAATATATTTAAAAAATAAAAAGGGGTAACATCGCCGAGGTGACGTCGCCTCGAACTCTCTCCCGCATGGGGAGACGTTTCGTCTCCCCGCGTGGGGAGAAAAAACCCACTAGCGGCGACGGCGCTAGGGCAGCACAGGCAGGAACGGCTCACGGGCGACCCCCGAGCGGAGTCGCCGCTAGGGCGGCGTGAGATACTTCTCCTCCTATTCTTCTTCTTCTTCTTTTCCTCTTCTTCTTCTTTCCTTTTTCTTCTTCAATCGACCGCTGACGGTCGATTTCTCCTTAAATCGATCACAGACGGTTGATTTCTCCTTAAATCGACCGCAGACGGCGGAGATCGACCATCGACGGCCGAAATCGACCGCCGACGGCAAATCTTAGCGGTACCGCCCGGTAGCGGCTGGTCCGCATACCGGTCAGCTGCCGGACCGGTATGTACCGAGCGGTACGGGTCTTACCAGTCGGTAACGAAAACCTTGGTTTCTATAGATTTGGTTTCTAGAACTTGAAGTAATGACTCTTCTCAGAATACATGCAGCCTATATGATATTGAGTTCTATGTCATCATCAATAACAATGATTAAATGGAACATTTGGTTAAGTACCACCCTAGGCCTATGGACTCAGAGTAACAAAATCATTCCAACAAAAATATGATTGACATAAACTAAACAAAGACTAACTATAAAACAAATATTTTTCTATTCATATGGAAAGAGAAACATTCATTAATATCAGAGTAAATTTTCTTACTCTCTCAAGTAGAAATTGTTCAGCATAAGGTAACCTCGTGTTTGTGTTACACCTGCCAGTAACTATTTCTAGTAGGAGTACTCCAAAGCTATACACATCTGACTTCCGGTTCACTTGCCCCTTAATTGCATATTCAGGAGCCAAGTAACCTCTGCATAAAACAAAAAATTAATAATTGAAAAAATGAAAACAAGGTGATAACCAAGCTGGTCCAGAATGCAAGTGATTTTTATATTGTTTTGCATCTAACTGCCAGATTCCACGCTCTAGTGATAACATCAGACCATGAGCACATTTAGCAGTTTCAAATCAATTTCAAAGTTGTTATTGTACTTGAGTTTATTTCTGAAAATTACTGAGATCATTATAAGCTAGAAAGAAAGCAATGGAATTTACATTGTTCCAGCAACTCGAGTGCTGACATGGGTTATATTTGGCGGCAGAAGCTTTGCTAAACCAAAATCAGAAATCTTGGGAGTAAGATCCTTATCAAGAAGAATATTGCTTGCTTTAATATCCCTGTGAACTATATGAGGCCGGACTTCCTCGTGTAGGAATGCGAGTCCACGAGCAACACCAATGCAAATTCTTACCCGTGTTCTCCAGTTGAACTGGATATTACTGCAGCAAGAACCTGAAAAATCAACACTTTAATATATAATCTGATAGCATCAGAAGTAGAAATCAGCACTTAATAAGAAAAAAGCACTAGCAGGAAATTAGGATACCAAGAAGGGTTTGCGCAAGGCTATTATTCTCAAGATAATTGTAAACGAGTATTCTGTGAGTTTCTTCAACGCAACAACCATACAGACTAACAAGATTCTCATGCTCGATACCAGAGATCACAGTGATTTCATTCAAAAATTCTGGTACTCCTTGTCTCGACTCAATGGATAGCACTTTTACAGCAACAGTTTTCCCATCTTTAAGCTTTCCCTAAACCAATTAACTCAAAGTTAGCTAATCAGTAGAAGTTTTTCCTGACTTAAATAGTAACAGTTAACTCAAAGTCCAAAGAATTCACCTTGTAGACAGAACCAAAACCTCCCTCACCAACCTTATTGGTGAGGCTAAAATCACCAGTTGCATTTCTCAATTCCTTATATGAATAGATTCTAACATTTTCAATTCCTGGGATATCTAGAAAAGATTAACAAAATCAACAACTCATTGTAGGTAGAAAGAACTCTTCAGAATGCAGTCGGCATGAACATGGAAAATATGAATCCTATTTTATATCAAATAAAAAGAACTAAATTAAACTTTATTTAGATTTCCACATGATATGTGTCTACCTTCAAGATGCTGATCACTTTGTTGTCCTGAACAACCTATCCTCTTAAATATGAAAGAGAAGCAAGTCATAATGGTATGACTAAATGACCAATGTCTCTGAACGTTGACCTTGCGTTTTGTGAATTGAAAGGTTTCCTGCAAAAGTAAACACTTGACTGAGGAAATATATCATTCAAAAGTTAATATAAACAGAAACAGAAATTTGCTTTGGTTCAGATTAAACAGGTGGAGAAATTCTCCACCTAGAGAACCATTTGTAAAACACTTCAACATCTCATCCACAAGAACATGTACCCAGAACCAAGGTTTGCCATACCGCAACATATCGTTCAGTATGTGCGGTACATACCAGTCCAACAAGGGACCGATATGGGCAGTTCATCAATACACTCCTATGTACCATGTGTCGGTATGCTTGGTAAGCCTCGATATCACTCCGTATGTATTATACCGACAGCTGGTCGATACACCGGTAAGGAGAACCATGCACAGAACCTCATAGAGATGAAGGCGAGTCAACACAGTCAGAATTTTGTTTATTTAACTAGGTATACAATAAAAAGGACACACAATACATGGTTTTTTTTCTATCTTTACTCAAGTAGTATGAAAAGGAATCATGTTCCTACAGTGATGGATTTATCAGATTTGTGCCCAAAATGTAGTGTTGCCTGATATTTCTTGTTCCTTTGGAAAATCGAATTGCAGGATTAAAATGGTTTGATTTTCCAGACTGATTAAAATGGTCTAAACCAGCTTTTTATTGGACTTGATAACCTTAGAAGGAATGAACTGGTGATCTATATAACATAAAACTTGGTTTATGCCATACGGAAACCTGGAAAAGCTCGCTTCTGTTAGCTGCTAATCAGAGAAGAAAGTGGATGACAAGAATGAGCAGATGAGGATGATGACAAAAAGTCTGACACCACCGAGTTAATTATTTATGAGCTTTTTATTTGGTATTCTTCTTTTTGTGGCACCAAACCATGCTGGCTAGTACAATATGAGACGGGTCTGGGGGTTTGAACTTAAATCCATACCTAACACACAATTTATCATCTTTGTTTGGACAAATCCTATAAAATAGACTAGTAAAGAACAACTACATTACTTTTTTCTGATTTAATAACTTGGTTCTCTCCACACTCAAGAACTTCTATATTGACTGATACACCATTACATATTTTGTCCCTTTTAACTTATATCTTCCCTTATCCACCATGAATCTTGAGTTAAAAAAGCCACCCGATGCATGAGGCATATGAGGTTCTTGCCTCCTATGAGGCTCCATGTATGAGGCATATGAGGCTCTTGCAGTATCTAAGGGGGTCCATAGATGCATCTTATCAAGAGGCTATTATCATGACTCAAATCCTAGACACCCAGGTCACATACATCAATAATCTCAGTGACACCAAGACTAATCCTCTATCATGAATATTGATCAATTTGTAAAATAATATCCCCATCATGTAGCTTAAACCATCTTTAATCTCTCTGTTTTTTACATAATCCACTGTTGCTTTATGGCTTTCACTAATAAGATTTGACATAGCTAGTCTATATCAAGATTTCAGTGGTTCCATCTGATAAAAGCTAAAGATCTTCTCAAGTCTATTTTGGCCACAAAGACCAACCAAAACTAAAAGGTAGGCAAGGGAAAATGCACTAAGTTCACTCAAGTGAGATCAAACCCATGATGTGCTGCTAAAAAGGGGCCTATCACCCTACCAATCGGGCAACTCAGGAACAAGAGTTAGATGTTTAATTAATTGCTAGACCTACCACATTTATGAGTTTTCATTATAGAATATCCACTTTTATGTAGGTTCGAGTCAAGGCCAGAAGTTCACAAAATGTTCAGCATCATGTTCCAGGATATATATAGCTGAACTCAAAGATTCAAGCACTTCTCTCTATGGATTGGTGCTGGAATAAGTCAAGCTTAAAGAGAAAGCAGCATCAAGATTTCAAATTTCATCCTTAGGGAGCGATCCTACTTTGTGTGACTAACTAGCCAAACAAGGGGAAAGAAGAAGTATCACATTTATGACTCTTGAGCACACCATGATGCTTTAATCCCAGGTTTGCAATTGACTGACCGCCTGACGGCGATACATACCATCCATCAAGTTATCGACGCGGACCCCACACGGTTCGCCAAAAATCGACCGTCGGTGATCGATTTCGACCGTCGGCGACTGATTTAAGAAGAAATCGACCGTCGGCGGTCAATTGAGAGAGAAATCGACCGTCGGCGGTCGATTGAGGAAGAAAAAGGGAAGAAGAAGAGGAAAAGAAGAAAAAAAAAGAGTAGAAGAAAGAATACCTCGCTCGCCTCGATGCCGCGCCGCCATGGTCGCCCACACCCGCTTTTTCTCCCACGCGGGGAGAAAGATCGAGCCAACATCGCCCCTTTTCCTTTTTTTTATATTTTAATATTTTAATATTATATTATATTATATTATATTATAAAAAATATATTATATTTTAATATCGGGTGGTACGCATTGTGCATACTGCCCGGTACTAGTACCATACCAGTACCGACAATATGTCAAGACACAGGTACGGATCGGTAAGTCAAACCTTGCTTTAATCGATGATCTTGAGCATAGGTATGCATAAAGGCCAACAGTAAATGTTTCAGGAAGAACAGCTAAATTCAAATACAAAGGTTGGAAAATTCTAAAAAATGGTGTACCCAGTGCACAAGTCTCTCATCAATGCATGGTCTAGGGAGGGTTCAATGTATGCAATCTTACCTTTAAATATTTAAAGAGGCTGTTTTTGTAACTCGGACCCTGATCTTTTATGTTGCAAAGTATATAAGTATAGTATTACTATGTAACCTTTAAATATTTAAAGATTGGAAAATTCTAGTACTATATAAGCATAGTATGAAAATTTATATTCTATATAAGCATATTTTTAAAATATTTATCAATAAATTATTTTTTTGCTGATGCATTTGCATCGAATGGATTTAGGTATTGGTTTAACCACTTCTAGTCATATATGACTTTCATAAATTTCCCTAACCTTCTTGGCTGAATGATTCGTAGATAAATAACCAATCAAGATATTAATTTGCCAGGTTAAACCAAGCAGAATGATGACCATGACCATTCTTTTGACCAATTTGATGGATAAGATCCAGTCATGCTCATTAGAATTGCCAACTACTTCACTATAAACAATTCTAAATCCTTCCCTGTTACTTCCATTAAACACACCTAAATACTATAAAATAAAAAGTAAGTAGAAGTGATGAAAAACACAAGCGGAGATGATGAAACATATCAAAATTTGTAGCATACAAGAAGGTTGACACATATCTATTTATAGCCCTATAAACTTCAGCATAGTCGGACTATACATACGAGAAAAGGATATAAATTTCTACATTTGAAACAGATGTGGATTACCTAAACAGGAGCCCATATGCAGAAACAGGCCCTTTGCTACCACCATGTACCTGTTAAATTTTCGAAAAAAGTTTCTTCCAAAATTCTTTGTTGGGTGTGCTGATTTTGCCTGATTTCAAGTTGTAACCAACACAGATATTCTCATTCCCCTCCTTTGACTGTTGCATATGGTTCTACAACTTAGGTCCAAATGCTCACCATCTCAATTAGTCATTCAGTATTGCAGCCAAAATAACATGACCACAATAACAGGCCTCCTTTGTGTTAAGTAGACCTATTTGTCAAAGTTAGGACAATTAAAGAAAATATGAACCAACAGGGATCTTTTCAAGTATCCTTATTTCAGTTACAACTTGCAATGTTGACCAACAGATAAACAAAAGCCCGCAGAAGGGATTGTTTCAAAAGATTATACAAAAACATGAAGCTAAAAATTTAAAAGGTCTGATAAACATATAGCAAGGAAAACACGGCTTTATAAATTTATATATTATTTGCAAGCCCAACATAATCAGAATGAATTTTTTAAGAATAATATTCCACTTTTAACTTAGTGCTGTTTTCTATAATTTCCTCTGGTATATAACACCAAACTGAGAATGTCATGGATAACTCAATTGCCTAATTAATTGCGCTATGACACCACATACTACTCCCGTGGGAGACATCAACAATTGAACATCAAAATATCTGCTTTACCAAGCAACTACATGAAGTTCGATCTGATAGACAATTGTAGCGAGTCAAATCAACACTATAAGCTTTTCTTTCTTCTAAAAGGTAATGTACAGCTTCAAAACTCCGCCAAGGAAAAAGACAACACACGACATCGCTTAGCCCACCCAACCAATCTCAAAAGGACTCCGAATCTAAGCTCATCAAGAACAAGAAACATGCAACTCAAATCATAGCAAACAAGAAACTACACATAGAACACATATCCGAAAAAAAAGGAAAAAAAACGATCTTGAGCTCTGATTAAGAAAATTGAAACACACCTCAGATCTTCACCGGTGAGTCAAAAAGCGCCACCGGACCGACGGCGCACGTTAGCGCTCCTAGCCAGGGGATTAGCTAAATCCACCACGCCTTAGACCTGCGATGTTGCATCTGCAACGATTAAAATAAGAAGCGAAGCTGACAAAGGCGTAAATCCACCGGCCGACGAGAAAACCCGAGAAGTTACCGGGTAAGGCCGGACGGGAGGCAGCGCGAGAAGGTGCGCACGTTAGGAGGCGGAAGCTGACAAAGGCGTAAATCCACCGGCCGACGAGAAAACCCGAGGAGAAAGTTACCGGGTAAGGCCGGACGGGCGGCAGCGCGAGAAGGTGCGCACGTTAGGAGGCGGCCGCGAGGGTGGCAGCTCCGCG
The DNA here is from genome assembly GCA_021527575.1 of Ensete glaucum. Classification (NCBI taxonomy): domain Eukaryota; kingdom Viridiplantae; phylum Streptophyta; class Magnoliopsida; order Zingiberales; family Musaceae; genus Ensete; species Ensete glaucum. Next base: position 50,487,074 of record CM038551.1, read on the forward strand.
ATTTCGTGGCCGGAGTAGTACACGCCGGTAGACGGCTTCACAATTAATAGCATGCTGACGCGATCGGACCGGGCCGAAGAGTTGAAAGAAGGAACCGGGTTCTTTCCCGTTATCCCTACGCGATGGGAAATTGATCCCAGCCCAAGGAGGTCAGAATGAGCCGAGGAAAACACCGGGCGGCTCGATGGATGACAAGTTGAACCGGGTTCATGTCCTAAGCGCCCGTGTGAACCCCAGTCTTTCAACAGCACACGACTAGGCTAACTCGTGTCCTACCAATCTTTGACTTATCTTTGACTCCCGCATGTGGTCAACAATTACCAGCTTCTTCCGAGCAATGTTTATCCGACCAAGACTAATTTAGCATTCATATCTCTCCTCCAAAAAATATATATTTATTAGTATATTGATATATCTTGGTACAAAAATATAAATTAATATCAGAAAAAGATTAGTATCATTTTAAAATATGAAATCGGCGTTAATTTTGTGATCGATCAATTGGTTATGATCAATTTAGGACACATATACTGATAATTATACATTAAAACTGAACAATTCGTAGAGTTTTCTCATACATATTATTATATAGGATGTAATCAACGAGTCAATTAGGCTATAATATAGGACAGAAAGTCAGAGTTCAAGTTTTACGAAAGAAGAATCATTTTTCTTTTCTATTAAATATTTTGTGACTTCAGTGATAACGATGAACACTAATGAGCTCAGCATCAAGATTTACCGGACAACGTACGGTAGTAAAATTACCGATTTCTTATAATTTAAGCTTTTGAATGCATTAGTTTTGGATTTGGCATTTGGTATGCAAGAAGCAAAAATTGAGAAGCTAAAAAAAGTGGAACTGAAGAAAAAACTTAGTCCACTTATACCACGCATTTGTTTCAATGTCAACTTTGTCCTTATGGCCGAGGTGTCTGCATAGCTTGATTTGATTCAAGTGCTTAATATTACTAATGATTTTGTCAAAATAGCATGCGGGTATTAACAGGGATCCAATCATAGAGGGGCATATCCATTCTTCTGATCTCTTCCACTTCTAAGCTACTTGTGCCCTACACAAAAGTTAGTCAGATAGAGGGATCCCGATTTGACCCCTCTGAAGCTTAAGTTAGTCGGAATCGGAGCCCTAGAAACCCTGGGGAGTGTCACCGAGGGAAGAAAACAGTAATGTGGAAGTATTGAGAGTCCGCTCCCAGTACTATTCATGAGGGTAACTTTAATAGATATAACCTTGGGTCAATATTTAATGATCATTGGCTTCAACGTACGCAGGCATTAAATGTGTGCTAGCGCCTCCGGTGGTCGAGCTGTACACTATATGCTGACGTGGTCTAGATTGTGCAATGTCGCTTCTTGCTTCTTGAGTGACGGAATATGAGGTTGTGCTGCCTCGTACTTGTCATGGAGTCATCGTTATGGAGGACAAATGGATTTGTAAGGTTGAGTTAGGTCAGGGTACCTGGCTAGCTCTACCTTAGCAGTCTAGGGATCCCCATGGAATGGGTGGCCAGAATATGTCATATCATTCTCTTCCCACTAAAGGAGTCATGCCTTGGGAGAATTAAAAGGCGTGACTCAGGGTCCAAACTAGTTTGTTCTTTGGTCTCATTGATTGTGTTACAGTGCATAGGGATTTTGTCGGGGTATGCTTGGTTCCATGCAACCAATGCCTAGGGAGGGTTGAGCATTGCTCTCATTGCATTGCATTATGGTGCTAAACTGGCTAGGAGTATTGGGCAATAGATCGACTAAGACTTGGTCGATAATGGGCTGACCGAAACTAAGTCGATAACGAACCGACCAAGATTAGGTCGATAATGTGCTAGCCAAAACTAGGTCGACAATGGAGTGGCCGAATTTGGGTCGATAATGGACTAGCCGAGATTGGGTTGACAATAGACCAGCCGAGATTAGGTCGGTAGTGGATTGGTCGAGGCTGGGTCAGTCATGGATTGTTTGAGATTAGGTTGGTAAAGGACTAGCCAAGACTAGGTCAACAATAGACTGATCGAGACTATGTCGATAATGGACTGGTCAAGACTAGGTCGGTAATAGACTAACCTTTTCAGGCAAAAAATTTAAACTATGGTAGCTGCTGGTGCGCCTCGCTCCTTGTCGAGAGAGATACTTTTCTACGATGATGAGGTGCTAAGCTATTGCATCGCAAGTGGCCAGTTCCACAAGCTAAACGCCTTTCTCCAGGTGGTTATTGAGGGGAGTTGGACCCATTTATTACAAATCTCCTCAGGATCCTGGGGTGTCGTGTTGTCCCCTTTTCAAGAAGGTGAAAGGTTGCTGGGTGATACGCTCATTACCTTGAGGGTGCCTCTTTTGCTGAAAAGTTACCTTGGGTTGTGCACTTGTGTATACCTTTATAAGCCTCACCCCATCTTGCACAAAGGAACTTTGGTCCCCCTTCCCTCTTCCTTTGGCTTAGTGTCTTTCTCTTCCTCGGATCCTTCTAGCCTTGAACTATCATACCGGTCATCTTCAGGTCACCTACAATTGAGTTCTCCTATTTTTTTCTAGTTCTTCCTTTCCTCTAATATTTTTCCTTGCTTCTTGGCTTTCTCTTGTGATGTCTCCCTTGTCTTCTATTTCGAATTAGGTGAGGTTAAGGAATGCAGCCTTGTCCTTCAGTAGCGAGTGGAACGTTGGAGAGTGTTCCCCATTTGGGTCCTCATCTTCTCTGGATGAGAAGGCCTCTAGAGGCCACACTTAGAGAGCATGATGAGGATTCGATCATAACTGAGTCCTTCTCACATATGATTAGGTATATATACCATAGTTTTGCTAAGTATGATTTGCATATCCCGGAGGTCGACCTGCAGCCATTCAATCTGTTCCTAAATGGATTCAAACTGTTAATCAACACCTTCGAGGTAGGGCTTAGGCTTCCCTTATATACATTGGTCGTGTCGTGCCTTCGTCACTAGAGGATTTCTCCTTCCCAAAGGGTGGAGGAGCTACTACTTGATTGCAAGGAGCGGTTTCAAGGTCGGTGGTGCTCTTTCAAATAACAAGGGGTGGAAGTCACGCTTCTTTTCTATTAGTGCATTCAGGGGCTAAGGTTTTGGCCTGAAGTGGACAAGCCATAATGTTGACAACTGTCCTCCCTTTTTATCGAAGGAAAAGGTGGAGCAGGTGGTGCATCTTAGGGGGATCCTCTCTTCCTCAAAAGCCATTAAATTGACAATCAAGGACTAGCTGGTGGAGGTGGGCCTCAGCCTGGCCCCTAAGGGTATCACTTGTTCGGTTATAGTAGTTTGTCAACCTCCTTTGTTTTTGTACTTTCTTTTTATAGACGGGTGTTAATTGGTGTTTTGTACTTTGCAGGAATGAATCTCAAGGGGATGAAACATACATTTGCAAGGCAGGCCTTGTGCCCCACATCTTTCTTTGTTGTATGCTGCCCCCACTACACAATCTGGAGCTATATACGAGATTAAGTGGCTTTCACGCTGGTTACAAGTTCCCTGCAAGCTAATCACGTGAGTGATGGTACATGAGACATGCTAACGATCTTTTTGCTTATAATTATTATTGACATATTCTCATATTATATTATCTGTTGTATATATATTGTCATGTCCTTATGATGGAGATGACATCATGATAATGAGACCGATTCGTCTTTAAACATATATATTAAATAATCCTGGTCATAGGTTACTCAAGAGGGACATCGAGATAACCAAACAGATTGGTGTATTATATACCCGTCCATATGATGGAGGTGGCTAGTCTCATAGCCACTTATGTGGAGATACTAAGGATACAATACAGATGTTTATTAGAGAATGAGTTCACTAATTGATCCACTTACGTAATGTTATATGGTTAATGATACCTAATATCAGACAGTGATTCCATAGTCCTAATTGTATATCTAGTCCTTAGACTTGAGACACCAATGATGTCTTATTTGAATACTCCTTTCTTTAATGTCAAACTTACAGGTTTCGAAAGTTCCAAATCTGGTACAACCAGTTATCGAGATTGGTAGTTATTAGGACTCTAGCTAGGGGAGTTTTAATTTAGTTTTATTAAAGAGGGTAAATATGTAAATCATAAGGGCATTCATATAAATCCAATCTAGCCGACTCCTAATAAAGAAGTAAGGAGATCAGCTAGGTTAGAATTAGATGGGAGGAAGATATTTTAAGGAAAGAGTAGGATGCATATTACCATAATTAACCACCCCTTATCCTAGTTAAAGAGGGGTTGGTTAAGGAGGGGTTAGGTTAGTATAGAAATATGAGACAATAAGCAATTGGCCACCCCTAGATGGGTCAGTTGGAAGTTAGACTTAGAGATGCAATAGGAGTTGCTTTAGGAGATGATTGAGAGTAAGAGTCTTAAAGTAGAAATCCTCTTAAGAATTAGGGTTAGAAGACCTATAAATAGTCTTGTAATACTCCACTTTTTATCATTAATAGAAGAGTATTTTCTACAGCCTTTGAGCAGCTATTTGGAGGAGGGAACCTCTATAGAGTTCTAAAGAGACCAATCCCCTATAGTGATCACCCCCAAGCTTAGAATCTGCTAGGGTTCTAATACTTGGTATCAGAGCAGCATTCTTGGCATCTCGCTGCCCTTCCACAGCCATCCATCAGCCCCTCATAGCCATCCAAAGCAATTCCCACAATTGCTTAAAGATCGTCATCATATTCTGACGTTATCTCCACTATTGTAGATCATCCTATGATCTCCTTATGAATTGCAACAAGTTCTAGTTTCCTATCTTACTGCTATCATAATTTAGTTATTCCTATTAAAAAATATAAAAATTCATTCTTATTTGCTGTATAAACTTTTCGTCGTAAAGTTTCCATCTTTACGATGAAAGTTACACCGTAGAATTCCACCCACACATACTCGACTATTTGATTTGTTGTTGTATTTTTACTGATCAAATATCTACAAAATACCATGGCTTTAGAACTTCGTATCCTTGGATCTCTCTTTAGTTTTGTTAAAAAATTATCAAGATAGCATGATGATCTTTTACATCCAAACTACAACACTTTAGACATAAAAATATGCTATCGTACTTCTTCGTGATCCTTGATTTTACTGAACCTATTACTGTTATTTCTTTCCATGAAATTTTTTGTTGGCATTACCTCTTTCTTACCATTAGATCCCCCTTACATTTCACTTGAATTTTTATTAAGAATTTTTGGAAAAAAATTTATCTTCATTGTTGGAATTTTTTCAACGAAAAATCTGCTACTGTATCTTTGTCTTTCTTCTTCTTCTTAACCCACCGAAACCCAACCATCATGCTGCCACCACCCAAGATGTCTTTAGAGTTTCCCTCTAGCCTTAAAATGCAGCTATCATAACCTATTTACATAACCCTAACACCCCCAAGAACTGCAGCCCAAAACAGAAACCCATTGTAGCCGAACCCTTCTATCACCAACCGATTGTCCGAATCTTCCACCACCCATGCCATTGATCTGTCAATAGAAAAAAGACAAGAAAATATCTGATCTATAGGCATACTCCATAGATTTTGAAGATCTAATTAATGCCAAGTTTGAAGCATTGGAATCTCGACTTGAATCGCGGCTCGAATCATGCTTAGAGGACAAACTGCGCGCTTTGTTCCCAGAGTTCAAAATTGGACAACCATCAAGTCCAACCAAATCTTAGTGAGGAGAGAGTTCAGAGAGGCCTCCAGAGAAGGAGGGACAACCTTCGGACATGCTTCAACCATGCATGAGGGTGGACTTCCCATGTTGGGAACAAGAAGACCCGACGAGGTTTATTTCACACGTCGAACGTTACTTCCGCTACTACCGAATGTTGGACGATGCAATGATGGAAACTACTATCACCCACCTTGAAGGTGATGTAATCCAATGATACAATTGGCTGAAATATAATCATGGGGCTCCGATGTGGAATCAATTTAAAAAAGCACTACTGAACCGCTTTGGACCTATGGAGTACGAAAATAACGACAACCAACTCACAAAAATTTGGCAAACCTCTATAATTCAAGAGAACCAAACCAGGTTTGAGAAGCTATCCTACCTTTCTCATGATTAGACTGATCGATAATTGCTAGGTACCTTTATCAAGGGACTCAAGTTAGAGATAAAAGGGGAGGTTAAGGCGCGACAGCCCGTATCATAGTTGTTGCAATTTTCTTTGCCCGAATATAAGAAGAGCGGCTCAACCAATATGCTCGGAGGACGAGAACCACTCCTAGGCCCATGGAATACAAGCCTTATTCTATTCCTAGCTGTCCTTTGCTACCAAAAAAATTGACAAGGGAAGAACTACGTAACCGATCAGCAAATGGGCTTTATTGACATTGCGACGAACCATGGAGTTGCCATCATTGCTTCAAAAAGGGCTATGATAGAACCCCAGATAGAGCTCTATAAATTTTGATCTTTGAGAGGGATTAATCCTTGGAATGCTATAGGGCTTCTTCCCTCCTAGTAGTCGGTCATATAACTGAATTGTAGATTGATTTTACTTGATAAAAAGAGGTGGAGGCTACATGCTTATATAGGGCTCCAAACCCTAGTCCTAAGGGATGCTTACTTAACTAAAAGACCCTTTTGCCCCTTCTATAGCCTACCTGCCCTAGAGGGAACATGTGGCGGCTAGATTGGCCCTTTAACTGACCTAAGCAGGGGGAAACCCTGACCAACCAGCCCAGTAAAGGGGGCGATGACTACTCGACCCTAAGGCCCCAATCTAAACCCTAACCATAGTTATTTATAGAATATAAGTGGCTAGATAGGGTTTTATTATAATCTCACAGGATTTTATTGACTACTTCTAGGGAGATTAGTACTCAACCCTGCTGGAGTCCTATCAAACCTACCCTCTTAAAATCAGTCTTGTCCTCAAGGCTGAGGGTCCATGAACTCTGGGAACTAAGTCTTTAGCTCCTCATCAGCTTAGGTGTCAGTTGGAAGAATTTGAGCTAGGTCATCATTTTTAAATTTTCATTTGAGGTGGGATACCTGGAGGATCAACTGTAATTTTGATTTGGTGCACGGATCTGACCTACATGTTAAGGCTCCAATGTGATTCCCAATTTTGCAAGGTCCAAAGAAATAGGGAGATCACTTTCTTGAGGCTTGAATTTCGTGTTGGTGGAGCTAGAGATGAAAGGGGACTTGATCTTTCTCCGAAAGCATTCTTTTGCTCCAGCGTTTATCAGGGGGAAGTTTCTTCCTTACATGGGCTGCCATATTCTTTTGGAGTGAGGGCTATCATCTAATAAAAGCTCTACTAGTGTGAGCCTGATCTGAGTCTGAGATGGATAAGAGTGGTGATTTTTCAGGGCCCATTTTCACTTCTTTGTGCCATTGACCATCTTGCATGAGGATGGTGCTAACCCTCACTCTGGATGTGTCTGCTCCAATAATAAATATTTGATCATGATTTGGTGTGGATGACATTATGATCGTGAGGGCTATATTCCACTAAGCCAAAGTGGTGCATCTTTCTTTATAATGAGAGGGATGATGTTTATGCTTCGTTGAGTCCTACAAATGATTCTTCCCTTTTTCTAATTTCACCACTAGAGGGGCTCAATTTTCTCACGGTCTTGGGTCATAGATCAAAGGTCATCATTAAGGAAGTCTTTAAGTATCATGGTCCGATCCTCGGGAAAGTCGTGAAAGTTACCTGAGATCTAGAAGTGTTGTATCAGCAACCATGGTGAGTTCGACGAGATGTAACACTTTAAAAGTATCTTATCTCCATGGAAAAGGATGTAGGGATATATCGTAGCGGGAAATAAGTATAGCCAAACAATCCATGTTTCTATCATCTCTTGGATGACCCTTTTATCTTCAACCTTCTGAGGTTATAGGAAGCAATCTGGCCTAGAAACAACTGGTAGAAGTTTCAGCCTATTCAACATGGGGGGTTAGATAGCTTCAGAGGAGGTAATCGGCTCGGTTTGGTGGAGACGTCCAAAATTTTAGCAAGCTGTGGGAGAGGGTTCTTATCTTCAATCTCATGAAACCCATGAATTTGAATTAGAAAACCATTGGATTTTTCTTTTGGTACCCCCTCCAAGTGTTGTGTTGTGGTTGTAGTCGCTAAGCTCCCTTATAGAATCATCTACTTTCTTTTTCTGAAAAATTTCATGGATAGCTTCAAAAAATTCTAGAAAACATCTCCAATCGTGGACAACCAATCAATGCCCAGCACTATATCAAAACCATCAAGATGGAGGAGGAAAAAATCAGTAACTACGTCTTGCTCCTGTAGGATCAGTTTTACCCGCGGGCACTTCTGGTTGCACTTCAGAATTTAGCCGTTAGCTACCTTGACTTCAAACTCACTGTAATCTTCTTTTTGGAGCATTAAGTGGGTAGTAACCTTACTGCTCATGAAGTTGTGTGTGCTCCCAGCCCGATGAGGATGATGACAGATTGCTGCTCAAGAAACCCTTTAATCTTTAATTTTTACAAGTTGGTGTAGTCGGCTAAGGTAGGGATCATGCGGGTGGCCGGTTATGGTGTATCATTCTCCTTGGGCTCGAGATTCATATCTTTAAGTTTGAGTTCTTCAGTGGGCGCAATCATCAATGGTATCTCCTTTTTACATTTATGTTCTAGGCTCCACAGTTTATCACAATACCCACATAGGCCCTTTATCGATCTGTCATGAAGGTCTTCTCTTGTTAATTTTTATAGCTGAGGGGGTCGGTTGACAGTAAGAGGAGGTGAAAGCTTTGGTGCTATTGGTTGGGGAGCAACTCTAGTCTTCCGAGCTTTAAAGTTTAATCGCTCCTCTTGATGTCACGTAAAGGAGATGGCTGTCTTAAGTATGTATAACTGTCGCACTTTAACTTCTTCTTGAATCTCTGGCTTCAAGCCCTCAATAAAAGTCCTCAATATCTATTTCAGACTAATCATAAGTTTGATTAGATAACCTTTTAAACCTAATTTGATACTCTTGGATGGTGGAGGTTTGACGGATCATCGCTAGTTCTTCGCTAAGGTTCTTTTTACAATCTAAATTTGCACCACGTTGTGATCTTATTGGACTCGACAATCAGTCCAATCTAAACTTCTCAAAGAGAGTGTGTAATTTAACATCCATATGCATCTCAAGAGCCTCCAATTTGACTTCTAATAAGCCCACTGATGTCATGACGTAAGGATCTCCAACCTATTAAATCAAACTGACTAAAGAGTGTAGCTGCAATCTTCAGGTTAAAGGTAGCAATGACAGCGATGTCAAGGCTGCGATGGTGAAGTCTCCAAGTGAAAAATGACATCCAAGGGTAGCAGCAACGATGGATGAAGAAAATGGCAATAGTAACATTGCCTTTGGTCCTTCGATGATGCTGCAATGTCGACGCTGCAATGTCGTCGAGGCTACAATTTTTTAGGTGGTTGATATTTGTCAGAAGATAGCAGCCAAAAGATTTGAGCTAGAAGGCAACAGCGATGGTGGAGGAAGAAGAGGGCAGTAGCAACGTCGGTTGCGGCTATAGTGTGACTTCATGGCTGTATGTGGCGTCGGTTGGAGCAAGAGTGTGGCTGCAATAGGAGGAAGACGGGGCAACGATGTACACGGCTGTTGCAGAGGAGGACAACAGTAGTATGGAGCGAGAGACGACTACTGTTATGTTCAATTTATTGCTAGCCGCGATCAAGATAGTTAGCAGCGAATAATTATTGCAGGCTATGATGTAAATAGATTACAGAGAAAGATTGTTGCTGGTAGCTTTTTATTGCAAGGATCGCTACTGGCTACGATCAAGGAGGATAGCAACAAGAGGTCGCTATTGGCAGCATTGGGAAGTGAAAGATGCATACTGTAGTTGAAGGGATAAGGGAGATTGGGTGGCTGAAAGGTTCATGGACCGAAGGCTTCGGTTTTTGGGTACAGTTTGTGGCTATTTTAGAATTTTAGATCTGGGATAGATGGTAGCAAAGGTAGGTGTATCTATAAGGAAAGTTGGCTGAAAAGGTAAGTGGATCGATAAGGAAGTAGGCTGCGGTTAGGCTGATTGGGATGGCTGTTTGGCTGTTATTTTATTAGGGTTTTTTGAGGAATAATAGTAGGAATTGAAGATGAGAGAGGAAGTCCCAAAACTAGAAAAGATGGTAGCGAGATCTGATAAAATTTCGATGAAAGATCACTGTGGTATACGCTGTAGTGCCGCACATAATTCCCATCGAAGAAGCAACAGTTTCTCAACGTTAATTCTAGCAAAAATCTGAGAAATTTATGGAGAATTTCAATATCAGAACCTTGATTCAGATGGCGACAGTAATAGTAATGTGGATCAAGAAAATTTTGATAGCATAATGGTAGAAAAATTGTTGAAAACAAGATCACAGAATTCTCATTGTAAAATTTCAGCACTGCATGATAAAGGATTGCAGCACTATAAGTCCAGATCTAGAAGGAGTTTTTTTTCCAAAGATTAGTCTTAGATGAAAGCTAAGATGATCTATGAATTTGTGTAAAAATTTGGCCAAAAAGAATGAACAAAAGTTTGGTTTCAAGATGCAAATAAGCAGAGGGCAGATTCGTTGTCGTAAAAATTCTAGCATTGCATTATGATGAAAGAAGGCACAATAAAATTGGTTCTAGAAGGAATTTTTTCTAGAAATCAATCTCAAATGAAAGCTGATTTGATCTATGGAATTGTGTGAAAATTTTGGCCAAAAAGGAGAAGAAATAACCTAATTTCAAAAGGCAAATAAGTGATTGAAAATTTCTACAGCGTTTCACCTTCGCAATAATGATGACATTTGCGATGAACGAATTTGCATCAGATAAAATTTGAAGAAATTCTTCAATGTGTAAAGCAAAGAATCTTACAGTATTGAAGAGGCATGGGTGATAAAAATATACCAGATATCCAGATCTATAATGTTGACATAGAGGACGGCAGCAGATTGATGGATTTGCGGCTTGGTGGGCGACGATGGATGGAGGCGACGTCAAAAGTAATTATGGGAATTGCTTAGAAGATGGAAGCGGCTAAGATGGATACAAGATAGCAAGAACACGACTCTGATACCAGATGATAGAACCCCAGATTGAGCTTTATAGATTTTGATCTTTGAGGGGGATCAACCCTTGGAACGCTATAGGGGTTCCTCCCTCCTAGTAGTCGGCCATATGGCTGAATTGTAGATTGATCTTACTTGATAAAAAGAGGTGAAGGCTACATGCTTATATAGGGCTCCAAACCCTAGCCTTAGGGGGTGTTTGCCTAACTAAAATTATCCTTTTGCCCCTTATATAGCCTACATACCTTAGAGGGAACAGGTAGCGGCTAGGTTGGCTCTATAGCCGACCTAAGCAGGGAGAAACCCTGGTTGACTAGCCTAATAAAGGGGGTGGCAGCTGCTAAACCCTAAGGCCCCAATCTAAACTCTAACCACACTTTTTTATAAGATAGAAGTGGCTAGGTGGGGTTTTGTTGATTACTTCTAGGGAGATTAGGACTCAACCCTGCTGGAGTCCTATCAGGTCACCTCCTATTGATTGAACCTCTTGAAGATGTGGAGGAGGAGGTATTGGAGTATGAGGAAGAAGTCACGGATAAAGAAGAGTAGCCAGTTGATATTACAATGCATGCTCTTGCCAGCTTCGCAAACCCACAAATGATGAAAGTGGGATGATTTATGAAGCAACAATCGATTACCATTCTCATTGACACCAAAAGTACTAATAATTTTATGAACATCAAGGTTGCTATTCGGATGGCTTTGCCTATTGAAGATTGTAGCAAGTTTGATGTTAAAGTCACTGACGGATGAATTCTAAAGTGTGATCGTCGGTGCTCGTGGGTGAAGCTTTTGCTGCAAGATCAAGAAATAATCACAGATTTTTTTCTCCTCCCTCTTGATGATTACGAAGCTGTGTTTGGCATTGAATGGCTGACAATATTAGATGATGTTTCTAAGAATTTTTTGAAATTAATGATGAAGTTTTGTAGCCAGGGAAAATAGGTGATACTACATGACAAACAGGGGAGCAACATATCAACGATTTGCACACGACGAATGAAGAAAGTCTTGCACAAAACATGCAGCGGCTTCTTAGTACAACTTGAGTAACAATCTAAGGGGGAGGCAACTGAAGTTGAAGACCCAAATCTATTTCCCTCGCTTGTTGAATTTTTAGATATATTTGACGAACTATGAAACCTACCTCCTAGCGTCCAGCATGATCATTGGATACCGATTCTTCTGGGCAAACCTCCAGCAAACACTCGGCCGAGTTACAACCCTTACTTTTCGTCGGTACTCCTTGTACGAAAGAAAGACGGAACATGATGAATATACATCGACTACAGATCTTTCAACAGTATAACTATCAAGGACAAGTATCCTATTCTAGTAGTAGATGAATTACTTGATGAATTAAAGGGAGCACAGATCTTCACAAAGTTGGACCTTCGATCCGGATATCATCAGATATGAGTGTGTGAAGAAGATATACCAAAAACTACCTTTCGGACGCATAACGACCAATATGAATTTCTAGTAATGCCCTTTGGTCTCACTAATCCTCCCTCCACCTTCCAAAGCCTTATGAATGATATATTCCAAAATTATCTTTGTAAGTTTGTGCTGGTTTTCTTCGATGATATCCTTATTTACAGCCCTTCTACTGAAAGTCATCTCGAGCACTTATGACTTATTTTGACGATTCTTCGAGAGTATGTTCCTTTTGTCAAAAAATCAAAGTGTAGCTTTCTTCAACAAAAGGTAGAGTATCTTGGGCATATCATATTGGAGGAAGGAGTAGCAGTAGACCCTTCCAAAATTGCAACAATGCAGAACTAGCTGACCCCAAGGAACATAAAATCACTGTGCAGTTTTCTCGGCTTAACAGGCTACTACCGCAAGTTCGTGAAAGATTATGGGATGATTAGTGCAGCTCTCACTTCCTTGCTAAAAAAAGATGCTTTCCAATGGTTGGATAGAGCCTCCACCGCCTTCGATGAACTTAAGACCGCAATGATGATAACACCCATGCTAGCACTACCTGACTTCGACAAGACTTTTGTTATTGAAGCCGATGCCTCTGGAGTGGGAATAGGTGCTTGTTAATGCAACATGACCACCTCCTAGCATATACAAGTAAGGCTTTATCTCCTTCTCACCTCAAGATAACTATTTATGATAAGGAGATGCTCGCAATTATGTATGTGGCGGCTAAATGGAGACCGTACTTAATCGGGTGACGCTTCCAAATCAAGACCAATCATAAGAGCCCAAAATATTTCTTGGAGCAAAAGAAATATTTTCATCCCTTCCCCTGAGCAACAAAAATGGGTAAGGAAGCTTCTTGGATATGATTATGAAATAATTTATAAAAAGAAAAAAGAAAATATTATTACAGATGCACTTTCACGACTACCCGAGCAAGCTAAATTCTTGATCATTTCACTTTCGACTAGCAACTTCCTTGAGGACATTACGAGACAATGACAAAATGATCTAAGAACCAGCAAAATGATAAAGAAATTGGATAAAGAACCAAGTTTCATGGCTCATTACAATTGGGACTCAAAAGACATACGCTAAAAGGGACGCATTGTGCTTACGCCGAATTCTAGTTGCATGAAGACCATCCTTCAAGAGATGCATTCCACACCCATGGTCGGGCATTCCGGGTTCCTTAGAACCTATAAGAGAATTAAGCATAATTTTTATGGGGAAGGGATGAAAAATATTATTGCTAAATTTGTAGCATAATGTGATATGTGCCAACGACATAAAAGCGAAATAATAGCAAGCCTGAAAAGCTGCAACCTTTACCAATCCTAGACTCAATATGAACCGATATATCAATGGACTTCATCAAAGGGTTGCCCTCATCATAAGGAAAAGGTATGATTCTTGTTGTTATTGTTCACTTTATAAAGTATGCTCACTTATGTGTAGTTCGTAATTCCTATACTACTTCCAGTATATAGTGAAAGTGAGAGAATGATAACATAAGAGGAAAAACTAAAATAAAATAAATATAAATAGGGGAGAGAACAATATAGGACACTGTTAACAATCATTAAATATATTTTTTCTTTGAAGAACATCGATTGTAACTATATTAAGTCAAATAAATCATCTACTTTTTCTTCTTGGAACATATTTTTTTATTGATAATCTTTCAGAATAATATACCTTCCCTATAGAGATAAACTCTAGATCAAGATTTATAATCCACAGTCAAAGTCATTGAGCAAACAAATGGACAATCCAACCACTGGATTAAACCAGGAACATTAGAAAAAGGTATCATGTGTCATGTGCGAAACAGACCCATACACTCATTTAAATTTGCTGAACAATAGAGAACATGAAATGGTCCTGCATTTTATGACATGGATAATTGATTTAGTCTAATCTCCAGGAAGAGAGAGAGGCTGCGATTCCAACCCTATCTATACTAGTCATTCATAAATCAAGTTACTACATGTAGCTGCACAACTGTTTTCATTATTGCCACTCAGTAGACTTCTGGAACAACTGTAGTATGTTCCGACTCCTGTAGAGTGCTAAATGCTCAACAAGATGTGAGGAAAAAACAAACATCTGAATTTGCATATACAAACTTTGTCATTTGGGAGGTATAAGGTGATAATATTGCTGATCTAACATAGACTCAACTACATGCTTCACTGGTTCAATTCAATTCGATTGGACTCGACCACTATGACTCATCATCGGATCCTTTGGCTTGTGTTCCTCTGTCGCGGTGGAGAGTGGTGGACTAGACTGCCTCATCCTTTTCACCCCCAAATGAAATCTCTCCTCATTTGATTCTCCCAGGTCACTCTGAACACTCTCAGCTGACCTCTTGACTTCTACTTCAACTGTTGGCTGTGACTTTGGTTGTGGTGTTCTTGAATCAAAAAATTGCAAATTAGTTGACTGGAAAACTTGGTCAAATTCTTAGAGAGAAGGATCAAAACCTGTCAGCCCATTCCCATATTAGTTCATAGGGTTGAGATGAGTCCTCTGTTTTGGAGTATGTTTCTGTGGTATCTAAAGAGCTTCTTCTGAAGATGGCGATCTGCGAAGCAAAACCTGGTTCCACATCTGCTGTTCCACCAACCCCACTAAATTCAACACTATAGTTGTGCCTAAGTGCAATATCAGTGGCCCAACGTTCAAACTGCCCTCTTGTCCACTCGAACTTGTGATCATAGTTGCGAAACTTGCAAGGGGCTGTATTCTCTTCCGTGGCAGGCACAGCTGATCTCTGAAGAATGGGGTTGTACTCATAGTTGGGTGTCGAAACTATGAGTGTTCTTGGGCGGAAAGAACTCAACACAACATCACCAAATAAGAATGCCTGATCTTCTTCCATATGCTCAATCACCTGAAGTAGGTTGGTATTATATTAGTTCGGTAAGTAATCACTTCTGCCTATCAAAATTTAAAATGTTCTGTTCTATTAACCATATATATAGGAATTTCTTAATGATACAACACGTCACGTAGAAAGGCAAATTAGCTTACTAGTGTTCCAACTCACAAAAACTTGGCAGTTTATTAAAAAAAGCTTTCTGAATAAGTTTTTTTCATATCGACCACATCCTTAGGCAATATATATACATGGAAATGGCGTAAAGGAAGACTGATCCAATCCAGATAAACGCTTCCGAACAACTTCAATGAGTTATAGAAGATTACAATTACATGAAGGTTTGAAGGTTGACGATTGATCCAAATTAACATTAGTGTTGACCCCGGGAGCAATTTCTTGGGGGGGGCCATTGTAATTGGTCAGAAATTGGATTGGCTCAGCCAATCTAGCCAAACATAGCTGATTTGCTACGAATAGCCACCCAGTTTCAACCAATCCAATCGTTCTGAACAATTTCAGGTAATTCCAAAAAAAATTATCCATATAACCCAATTCCTATCATGAATCCTACTTTGCCTTTGAAAGTTGCCAGGCATAGCTAGATTTTTCACTAGTGCTTCTGCAGAGTAGGATTATAGATACAAGGAAAACTTGTGATGCATCTTTGGAACTATCATAATATCCTATCTACTCCAAAAGTCAAATCTTCCTACATCAAACCATAAAGACCCCCATTTGTGCACCCGACTTTGCACACATTAGGGCTTTTCAGAACCCTTTTTTGCATATATAAATTAGCCTAATGGTTCCAAATTGGTCCAAGTGGGATCTTACTCGAGCATAAAAAACAGATTTGAGTTTGCAGGATCCTATACGATATTTGCATTTTTGGTGGAACAACATTCCGACACTTAGCAGGGGTATACCAGAAATTTCTTCCAAATATAAATAATACTACATTTGCTAGTGCCTGCAGAAAATGCAACTCCTACTAAGATATTATACTGCCTTGTGCATAAAAGGATATTAATAACAATGGAAGAGTAAAGAGTGGCCTAAATGGTTAGTACCTCTAAACAAGTGCCAATGTCGAACCCAAACAAACGGGAATCATAAACCGTAATCGATCCATCATAAAGCACAGCTTGTCTGATGCTTGTGGGCACGCCAGAATTTAGGCTTAGCTTTTGATGTAAAATCTGGAAATATCAGAGTGTACAATGGTTAGGTGACCATAAAATTGCAATTATGTATAATGGACAACTGAAAGGTGAAAGCCCAGAATTCAAATGAGCTAAAACATTCACATGAGGTTATCAAATCATTCTACCAACAAACTGAACAACTATGACTATATTTTTTGATAAAAACAGACAATTTAACATGTCCATAGACCACATAGGGCACCTTTGCAGCACGTGCAAGGCTCTTCTGTGAGATATCCACTCCAACAATCTTCTCTAAAGTCGTTGTATGCTCCAATAAAGAATTGAGAAGGCTACCTGAGCCACATCCAAAATCCACCTGCATTAGAAATCACAACATCAATCTCAATAAGCACTATAAATCTAGGAAAGCAAAGGGCAAAGATCAAGCAAATACCAAAGTGGCAGCACTACATTCATTGATGTACTGAACTGCAAATTCAATGCGCTGTTTTGATAGAGAAGGACTGAACAAAGCCTTCTCCATTCTGTCTTCTAAAGGTTCAGGTACCCGCAAAACCTTTACTGAGTACTCCAGAAAGCAATTGTCTACAAAAAGGGAATTTATGTATATCCAAGTTTGTTCATTGCTATCAGTAAATCAATATACACACAAGGCAGGGTATAACTCACAAAGAGGTAGCTTAGAAAGATCTTTAATAGCCTTGCCAGCTGCAGCCAATATCAGGTCCCTAGAAGGCATGTCTATGACAAAATGTGCAGATTGATTGACAGACAACTGAGTTGCACATGCTTCAAGTTGGTGGATTACAGCATCAGTCCCTACCTCAAACTCGAACTCATCTTTACCTTCCAAGTGATCTTTTACAGAATCTCCAATCTTTACCAATGCAACAGCATAACTTATGCATATTAAAGATCCAGGCGATGGGAAGACACCAGAATCTGGACCTTCAATATTTAAAACAACCATTCCATTCTCCTCTTTCCTGTTTGGATAATATTTGCAAAATGATTCCAGTGAACTACACTCTCTTAGGTTGTCATTCTTCGTAGATCCGAAAATAGATGAGCACATAGCAAATTCCTGAGAAAGATTTTCTGCATGCACGATAATACCATGAGCATGTCCAGAAGAGGACAATACCTCCACAGGCATGTCTAGTTGTTTAAAATACTTGTCAAACCAAAGAAGAACTTTTAATGCAGAACACTGAATGGCATCAGACTCTTTCCTGTAAGTATCAGTAAAAGAACCTTCAACTATTGGTTCCAGTCTTCTTGACAGTATCTTCACGTCGCACCTGAAAATACTTGAGTTGTCCAGGTTTTTTTCCCCAACATCAGAAACATCTCCATTTGCTATATCAACTTCTTCAGTTGGCTTTGATGAATTAGATTTCCTTTGAGTAACTGATAAGGAAGCTTCTGCATTAATTCTTGTAATAGAAAAAATAGGCTCTGAGAACTTGTGTTGACGGCAAAAAGCATAGAGGAGATCCCTAGGGGCAGGGCCCATCCAGTTTGAACGCCCAGTGTACACAGTGGGTAATTCAGCTGCAAGAATTGCCTCTCTAGATAACTTATAGTGCCCATCAGGGAACTTTCCAAGAAGCATCCTGGAAAATACAGAACAAAACATCAAGAACCTAAGACAACAACGGTACAGTGACATGAGAGGCTAAAAACACAGCAAAAATGTATTCATCATTCAGTCAAATGATACTGAAAAAGAAATCAGAGTAAAGTTGATGGAAGCTACTACAATTAATCAGATCACCAAAAACCTGTTGTTCAGCAGCACAAATAGCACAAAGCTGTGGAGTTATGGGTTCATAAATAAAGAAAACCAATCAGTGTGCTGCTCAAGATGTGACATTTGTCTTTGCTTCAATATTTGTTGGTAGTAATATAGGCTGTTTGAATTTAATTGTAACAGATAAATATCAACAAAGTTATAGTACCCTTGCTGCAAATTTATGTGAACTGCTAGTTTTACATAATATAACACTAACAAAATATGATGATAACTTGTGTTCTGTGACAAAACTCAACAATGTTTCAGAATGAAATAGGTAACAGAAATAAGAAGCATCAGCTAGCAAGGACGGACCTGTAATAGGTACATAGAAAGACATCTTCATAGAAAAGATATGAAGACTTCCATGTGTATCCAATGTTAGCTAAGATGGCATCTCCATATATATCTTGGCCACAGAGATATGAAGCTCTTGGATTAATTATTGGTTCAATACTTGCTTTACCTTCTGAACTTTTCGTAAGACCAGATGAAGAATCTGAAAAGTGAGGAACTTCTGGATAAGGGAAGTATACCTTCATCTCAGAAGAAGCCTTGCCAACTGTCCTGAAATAGCACAAACATTGATAACCAAGCTCAATTATCCATTTTTAAACCCAAGCAACAAAAAAAGTACTCAAAGACAAACTGTCTTATATTTTACTATTTTATACACCTTGAAACAAGAACCCGAGAAGAATCCTCGACATTCAACTTCTGAGCAATTAAATCCAAGTAGTAATGTTCCTTAGAGACGTCAAGGGTCAGTGCTTCAACATTTTCTTCAATAGAGCAGGGAATACGTAATGCTTCTATTTGTACACACCCTACAGACTCTGAATGACGATTAATTACTGATGCTATAGCCTCAGGAGAATATGGAGCTTGCTTCCATATCCATAATTCATCAGTAGCTGTACATATGGAAGAACACTTTCTGGCAGCATTCAAGACAAGCGATGAAACCAAGAGAGGATCTGATTCTGCCTTGTAATTGATGACTTTACATAAATTATGAACCTTTACATCGCATGTGGTAATGGCAGATATGGGAATCCTACCAAAGTGTTCTCTCATTGCTCCAAATGCGACTCCAAAATGGCCAGTTAATGGATGAGTTGATGAAAGGAACTATCAGTTAAACATAAAAAATTGCATTGTCTGTTAGTAGTTATAGACACCATATACATAAAGAAGAAGACAGTGATTTTATTCAAAACTATATAACAAATGTTAGAATAATGCACAAATATTTCATCTCAGGCAAACAGAAACAGTTAACAGGTTTATTACTTTAATTTTAAGTGATCAAAACTGTTCAAACATTTATCCTTCTAGTAGCCATAATCGCACATTGTTAGTAATTAATATTGATATAATAGAATGCAAGAGAGATTTAGTGATATGGATGAGACTTGCTTTTGTCAATCACATCACTAAGCAAGGATCAATTTGAAGACCGATTATGCTGGAACACAATGGGATTCTGCTGAAGAGTAAAATGGATCAAGAGGAAAAATAGAGTGAGTAAAACCAATAGAGAAAGAGAGCACGTAAATGAAATAATAGGAAAACCTCTGGCCAACATAAACATTTCTTTTTGTCTTAGATTCCAGTATACATCTCAATTTTTTTGGTCTAGTCATACTTTTAGATAAATAAACTGGTGGACAGTTAATAGTATCCATAGAACTGTTCTAAGCAAAGAAGTTTTGTAGGAAAGAGCAACTATAATCATCTCCTTACTTCTCTAAGCCTAATCTAGATCAAGGGCTTTTATACATAGAAAAGGATATCGCTTAAACCAACCAATTTTCTGTCAACAATTTGAACCACTTAATAAATTCTAATAAATATATAAAAACATGAACTGAAGTTTTGTTTTAAAAATATAAAAGATATATTAAAACAATGCATCACATCGATTCAACCTACACCTAATCAAGCGCAGACTACATCAGATCTTTCTGCAGCATATATGCCATTCTTGATATCTTCATTTAATAGTATCCATCGAATTGTTTTAAGCAAAGAAGATTTCTAGGAAAGAGCAACTATAATCATCTCCTTACTTCTCTAAGCCTAAAATCTAGATCAAGGACTTTTACATAGACAAGGATATCACTTAAACCAGCCAATTTTCTGTAAACAATTTGAACCACTTAATAAATTCTAAAAATATATAAAAACATGATCTGAATCCTGTTTTAAAAAAATAAAAAATATATTTAAGAAAATGCATCACATGTATGCAACCTACACCTAATCAAGCGCAGCCTACATCAGATCATTTCTGTAGCATATATGTCATTCTTGACATTTTCATTTTGCCATGCCAAGCTATGAAAACCAAACAATCTTTCAATGTTTTATATAGATGGTTCATGCAAGGTTTGAATCTCGTACCATACCAACATATCAATCAACTATCAGTATGATATATACCGAGCTGTACCAAACTGTACCAAACGTACTGACAGATAGTACACTAAGGCATCAAGCTGCACTAGACATACCAATCTTCTATCGGACTGGTACATACCGAATGAACCAAGCAGTATGAGATGGTACGGTATTGCAAACCTTGGGTTCACGTCACTTAAGCCAGCCATCCTTGGTCTCATGTGCCTATAAATATCCTAAGAACGAAAAGATTAGGTTCACAGTGATAAGGTACATATTTTTGACTCCTATCATTCAACTCAGGACTTGCATTCACAAATTAAAATAAACATGTGACATTTGTTTTATATAGATGGGGAAAAGTTCAAGAGAAAGCACAATATAAAAAGAAAAAAACGATATCATTTTCTGTCTTTATCTCAATGAACCCATTGTTGACTTTAATTACTAACCAAAAACTCTCTTGAAGTTGCATTTTGACATAGTTGAAGCCATTCTTCAATTTATAAAATTTTTTTGTGGTGGAGTTTATTGTTTCACCAGATCATTCTCAAATACCATTCAATATGAAAGATCTTTCTATACAACAAAAGTGGCACTAAAAGTAATTAACTTAATAAGATCTAAGAAAAAATTTCGGATCAAAAAGAAGAAAGAGGAGCATAAAATTGGTGAGGATGCAATCTTAAAATTGGAATGAAGATTGGCCAGCAATGGTATGGACAACGTTGGCTGGTTCAAATTGGTGAGGATGCAAGGAAGAAACAAATTAAAATTCAAAAGTTAATATTAAAATTAAAATTTTGGAAAATATTAAATTAATAAAAAAATTTGACAATAAATGTGAAGAATTTTTTTAGAATTTTTATCATGATTTCATTCATTTGAATGCAAGTTAAAAATTTTGTTCAGTATAAACAATGTACAAAACAGGCAGTTGTCCTGCAGTAATATTTATCACTAAGAATAAGCAAAGCAAATTAAGTATTATACATGAGATAAGATCAGACCATCCATCATAACAGCAAGTAAGTCTGCATGCCACACTTATTATGATACTGCATAATATTGAACAGACTCAATAATAAATATAAGATACTACTAAATAGTAAATACTATATGGAACAGCAAGTTATCCTCATTAAATCCTCATTGCAATACCAACATAGATATAAATAATATAAATCTCTGTCCAAATAATGATGACACCATAAAGCTAAATGCTAAGGATTCCTCCTATTGATGCATTCCACCATGTGTCACATCATCTACTTTAATCTTACTTATATATGCTACTCCTTGACTCCCCATATACCTCCATAGGTGCTCCTTCTCCAGTAATATAATAAAGGCATTTGGATCCAGATCAAACCATTCTATTTGAGAAAACCTCAAATTCACGGCTAGTGCATCAATTTATTGGTGAGAACAACATCCAGTCCTGATGAATTCTGGTCAATTCATTTTCATTTTGGCTAATTTCCATCAGATTCCGGTTGATCTCAATAATTCTTGCTCGCAAATAGTTGTTCCATTGATGAAATTAAGATGGTTCATTCTACCCGCGAAAGACTTTTGGCAGCATTCAACAACTAACATATAAATTCCAAAATTTCCTATTTCTAGATCCATCAAATAAGTATTTCATACTCAAAGAAAATGATGCAATATTGTTGCCTTGAGGCCACATCAGTATAATGTGCTCCAGTCTCAACTAATAAGAAAATGATTAGGACAGATACAAGGGAAATTTATAGTAAAAATAATTTCAGCACAGAAATTTAAGAAGATGAAGAAGAGAACAATGGTAGCAATAAAGATAAAATATGAACAAAAGGAGCACAAAAATGGGGATCATAATCAGTGAAATAACCTGATGCATATTTTGTTATACTTCATAGATAGTACCTAATACCTAAAGCTCTATATCAGCACTGATCTGAGTCATCTGAGTCATTTTTACATAAAGTCCAAGTCCAATTAAGACACCCAATTGAAGATACTTCCATAACCAGCAAATTCATACTTCTCTCGACAAACTTTACCAGAAATTTTATCTTGGATCAGAGACCCTATACACAGACATTCTCAGCCAATACTTAAATCTTGATTTATAGTTCTTTAAAAACCTAAAAATAGCAACAAAAATTCACCTTAAGTTCTAAGAAAATGGAAGACCAATGCTTACCAATAGGCTGCACCAAATTTGTTTTTCCAAGTGGAGGAAGTTCCAGAACAATGTGCTTAACAGCAAGGTTCGCAATCTCGTATTGTACTGGCGTATTGATCAACTGTCGATATGGTATGTACCGAGCTATACCAAGCTGTAACGAGCATACCGACACATGGTACACTAATGTACCGAGCTATACCACAAATGTACTGGTCCTCTATCGGACCGATACATACCGAGCATACCGAGTGGTACGATACGGTATTGCAAACCTTGCTTCATAGCTGTGTAGATAATAGCAAGCCATGGTTTTAATTTTGAGACATGCACAGGCCAGAATGGGTTTTGTGCAATACTGAAGTGTGCTACCAAACACACATCGATAAGATTGGTTTGACCAATGGCACAGAGATCATGATGTATGTCCCAATGGGCACGTATTACTGCAAGCCACAATTTGTATGTGCAGACATCTAAAATTAAGATCCTTGAAAGAACTTTGCAACTCGGAGCCACATTTTGAGAGGAGCTATATTCTACAAAGTTCACAAGCAGTTATTATAATAAATAAATAATTAAAGCTTAGGGTTCATAACTAACCTCATCAGTGAACAAGCCAGAAATGCGTGCAACTAATTCATTTGATGCTCCCTCTGGAGTAAGATCATTTGTTGCAGACGTAGACTGAATACCCAGCTGTAAGAACCCAAAGTTAAAAACCATAGCAGCAGCTACTAGTAGAAAACATGGTGTATATCGTGTGACAATGGGTTTATATATATATATATATATATATACACACACACACACACACACATATCTATATATACACATACACATATATATACATACATACATACATATATATACACACATACACATATATACATATATATATATATATATATATATATATATATATGGTAAAAAAATTATTCTATCAATGATTGCATATGCTAAAAACAATTATGGTTAAAAAATCAGTATAAAAAGGTTAAAAACTAGGATACACTTGGTATTCTTAAAATTATTCTGCTAATCATAAAATCTTAATAAAAGAAGGGTTCCAGTAAAATATCAGTATATAAGTGTTTAAATCAATCAAACTTAATAGTCTTACCTTTGGCACCTTTACACTTTAAAAGTGTGCATTATAAATCCTTAATACCACCCATGACATACACTGATCAATAAAATCCATACTCGTAACCTTTATATCAGCAGGTCCTTCTATGGCTTTGGCATGGGTAGATACGTGTACTAATTCTTACATCAAAACAAATATCAAAACTTTTTGCTAAAAGTCTGAAGAAGATAAGACCACTAAAGATAGAAATAATATGTTTATGCCACATAAAAGAAGGTTGACAAGGATGGAGCAATAGAATCAAAATATTCATCACCTAACAGTAAGAACATAATGTGGAAGATAAACTCTTAAACTGGTATGTCCCAACCAATATTGACTGGTTAAATGAAGAATCAAATACAACACTATATAGCTAGCTACCAATAAACATTCATTTTAATTCATTTATCTAGTATACCACATAGTATAGGTCAACATACTGTCTGGGCATACATATTGCCGGCATATACCACTTGGTATAGGTCAATATACTGCCTGGGTATATATATTGCCCTGCATACCTACACAGCAGTACTGTACTGCCCTGACAAGCTGTCAAAACCAGTATTGGATCAAGATCTAAACCTCAAACTCATGATCAAATTGTACCCATAATTTTCAATAACATAATCTCCTTCCCATCCTAGATATCATGACAACACCAAAGGAATCACTAGAAAAGGTTCTAGTTCATAATTCCTTGCAAGCAGATGATCTCGTCAAAATAGGACATACCTATAAATGCTATAAGTATAAGCATTCATCAGATTATGAACTAGGAATGGCAGGTACAAAAGTGAAAACACAATTAATGGAACAATGATTGCCAAGCGATAATCCTGGTTGGCAGGCTGTCTACCTTGCCACCATTGTAAAAACTATTGAAAGATCTTTCCATACCCAAGATATTCAAAAAGTTATTTGGTTATAAGGTTATTCGAACTAAATAACATTAAGCATGTTTAACATAGTGTATTGACATTGTTATTATCCACAAGAGAGTAAGCTGACTAGACAAGAAATTACTTGGCAAATATGGACTATGAAAATTGTTGGCATAGTAAGGACAGTTCTATAAATTGAAAAAAAAAAAAAAAAACTTGATGCACAGATATCAATGCTGTGAACTTAAAGTCTAGAGATTTTCAAATTGCAAGGGTTAAAGAATAAAGGAAGCTACTGTACAAATGTCCTTGCCCCACTATTAGTTTCATTCCTTACTAAATGTTAATAGGAAGCCAGATCCACCGGTCAATTTCGATTTCATTCTTTATCCCCTATCTTCATTGCTAACTAAAGTTACTACTACCTCAGGAACCTCAATATCAAAATTATGCCCATGTCAATACAAAATGTTCATGATGGGAAAACCGATGACCTCATAGTCCCTGCTCTCAAGATATAAGTAAAAATGTGAACATATCATATAGGAAGGTTTCAGATTGTAATATGCTCCACAAGAGCCACTTTCAGACCTTCAAATCACTTAATTTAAAATAAAATCATATTGAATGGTAATGTAATAAAATCATGTTACATTATGTTTATTAAAATAAGCAAACAAAGCTAGAAAACTTTAGATGACTCAAAGATCATCATGTTTGTTTTAAAAAGTTAAAAAGGATGTAAGAATCCTAAAGTGCCAACTCTGGCCTTGGTAGGTTCGTGACGTAAAACCTTTTCAATAGCAATTTTTGCAGCAGCCTGCTCAGCATCTTTCTTTTTAGGAAACATATCTGAAGTAAAGGACAAGTCTGGAAGATCCAGATGGCAGCGATACAAACTTCTGAACTGCTGCGGAATAACCAACCCTGGGCAATCATTTTCAACATGTTGCTTTACTTCCTCAATACGATAGCATGCCGTTCTACCATACTTGTGGTGGATAAGGGCCTTCGGTGTAAGCTCCGATCTTTTCGCAGAGACTGCAGGAGCTTCTTGGGATTTCATAACAACTTGAATTATTTTGCCTCTCGACTACAAATATCCTTCAACCTACTTATTTCATAACAAACAACGCTCTGGGTTAAATTTATTCAAGCCAGCCAATCTCTGTATCCAAGACTAAAAAGAGAGATTAAATTGAAAATGTGCTTATTCAAAAGTAATCTCAGTTCTAACTATTAAAAAAAACTAATGGCTACAGGAAAAACTAGAGCAAAGAAAAAACGATGTCCAATATGCTTCGCTCCAATAAAAAAGGTGAAAGCTTGTATTCTCAAAGCGACTCTTCTGCCCACGATTAATGATCGATAAACACAGAAAAGTCTGCACCAATAAAAAAGGTGAAAGCTTGTTTTCTCAAAGCGACTCTTCTTCCCACGGTTAATGATCGATAAACCCAGAAAACTCTGCATACGTAGTAAAAGAAATTCTTCCAGATCACCGCAGCGGCAACGCTTTTGACAGCCGCGATATCATAAACTGTCTATCGAGAACTTGGAATCCAAGAAGTGAATTCTTTTATAAACAAAACAAGCAACAAGCCCCAGCCTACAAGAGAACTTTTGAACGACCAACAACGAGAAAAATGAGCGGCGTTAAAACGATCGAAGTCACAATTAGAAACAGAGACAAAAAGGAGGACGAAAACGAAGATCATTTTTCTTCCATCCCCACAACACAAGCGTTCCGACTACACCACGAAAAGCAGGTTCAAGAATCACAGCAAGTGCCGAACGAAGCACAAAGCAGCAGAGATCAGAATTCAAGCCAAAACAGCACACATTGATCAAAAACCAAAACCCACCACAGAAATTGACTACGAACGTAACGGAAAAACAGCAGCTAGAAATTCCCACCTGATAAACAAACGATCAGCCACAAATGCCCACCCCTATCAACCGATCACGAGACCGGCCCCTACAAAAGGAAAATTAGGGCTATGGACGAAGAACGCCTGCCTCTTCCCCGCCTCCGCCTGGCGCCCGGAAGAACCACCACAGAACCGTCAGAGAGAGAGAGAGAGAGAGAGAGAGAGTGTGTGTGTGTGTGTGAGAGAGAGAGAGAGAGCGAGAGACATAGTACTCGATACTTAGGAGGGAAGTTAAAAATAGAGGAAAAGAAACATTCCCCCGACCACTGTCGACGCCTGCCTGCTTTCCAGCTTTCGCACGCCTTCTTCACCAACGCCGACCCAGCACCACCGTCCGATCGCCCACGGGAATAATCCCGTCCGTACACATCGGGCGTGGCCTGCGGTCGCCATCACGGTGAACCGGAGATGATCGGTTGCAGACGCAGCGTCAACGGTGGATCTGTGTTGTCGTATAATAAATACCCTTCTGTGCGACGTCCAAAAGCAAGAACGACCCGAATTCCTTACTCACCAAGATATGAATCCCGGTTCGTCTGATGAGGGATGCGCGAATCATTAAGCAAAGGGGTGTCGAGCGTCAACGGTGGATTTGTGTTGTCGCGTGGTTTATTCTATGCGACGTCGGAAGAAAGAACGGCGTGTGTCGATTCCCATTCCGACTCCCCCTTCCTTGCCCAAAAGTCAAGCCGCGGGCCCGTCCGATGAGGAGCCCCACGCATCGTAAAGCACCCGAGTTCAGTGAGCTCTCACTGCTCTTACGGTTTAGTATCAGTCTTTTTGGGCAAAAGAAAAGTCGGGAAAAGACGGTTAGAGAGGAAAACAAATACGTAACTATTCGATGGAGTTTTATTTTAATCTAATTGTCAACTTCTGTTCATCGCAGATTCATTAGTGGCAGTAACAAAAGAAGGAAAGTATTATAACCGCTTCTTAATCTAAATTGAAACCTTTAGAAAAATGTATCCTCTCACATTTTAATTTACATATTATGCACTTTATTTGATGTGATAAATTTCGATGATTTTTCATAAATCCCTAAGTTTTTTTCTTAAATTCAGATCGCATTCCTAAAATTTCCAAAATGCCTAACTAAATCGAGTCGATCAAATTGATGGTCTTAAAATTTAATTTTTTTATTAAAATCTGACTAGATTGAGTCAATCAAATGGATTCAGTGGTGAATTGATTGGTTATAATATTTTTAATAGGTGTAATTTTTTTTATTTACCCAATTCAAAATACTATTATTGGACTTTGATTAGTTCAAACTATCAACTATTTTCATTATTAATCTTGTTATATATTTTAAAGATTTCATAAAGTGACTCATTTAAGAGATTTTAAATTAAGAATGTTTTGGCATATTTCAAAACAAAATATGACAAATCATCATCTGCCTTCACTTTGACTTTAGATATAGGTGTATATATTTGAACAAATCTTATTTATAATATTTGCTCCATTGATTGGGGAAGAATGTTTAATAAACAAAATGAGGCATTCTTGATTATATTTTTTTTTTAATGTTTTTGTTACTCTTTTACATGGCAATCGATTCTTACTCAGTTCAAATTCTCATATTAATTGTCAACTTTGCTTTATATGTTGAGATTTCATGAAGACATGTTTGGAAGTCTTTGAATGATTTGGGATACAATTACAGAATTTTTTGGTATTATTTCAAATTAAAGGTTGAAAAAATATTTTTTTTTCCAACACAGCAATAAATTTAGGCTTATATGCTAAGAATTTATGTTCATTCTATTATAAAAATGGTAATAAAAATTAACATATGTTTGGTTATAATGTTTTATGTTATCGAACCAAAACTCTATCTATTCTAACACATTGTAATTTTTTATTATTTCGACCACCCACCAACCTTAATCATCATATTTGTTATTTCGGATTTCATAAAATAATTCATTTGAGATTTTTTTTAATTGCTTTGGATGGAAATTAGGAATCTTTTGGCATATTTCAAAACAAAGATCTACTAATCCTTGTTTTCTCATTTAGCCATAAAATTAGGTATATATATTTCTTTAAAAAATAAAATATTTATTTGTATTTATAATGGAAGAATAATAATGAAAAATGATGAAATTTCTTAGAACGTTGAGTTCAATGAACCAAAAGCTCTTTTTAACTCTATTGAAAAACACAATAACCAAGATTCAATTAACTCAAATCGCCATCAATCACAATTTTCCACATTATTATAGGTTTGAGGTATTATAATAGAATTTACATGAGAATTTCAATGGTTTTAGATGAAAGTTATGAAGACTTTGAAATATCAAAAGATAAAATGCAACAATATTTTACAATATTTTTTCATGTGGTCTAAAATTTAGGTGTACATATTTTAAAAACCTTTGTAATTTTATGATCATTTATTATGAAATAATGACAATGAAAAATATGATTTGTTTTCTTAAGTGTTGTTAATTTGTCTATCTTTTTCAATTAGTAGAAAGGCCAAAATATGGAAGAATTTTAACTTTATGGTGATATGCTAATAGGCAGGTCCTAATTGAAGTGCATGTGTCAATCCCCATTTAGCTGAAAATTATGATCAAATCATAGATAAATTTTTGGCCCATATTATGTGACATAGATCATAATATTTATTTTGGAATATTAACTAATAACTTGTGCTAAAAAGTAATTAAGTAAATAATTTGATTGGTACATCAAGTAGCAGGGGAGGCTTTTGAAATACATCATATATATTTTTTTGTCTCAGATGAATGTATAATATATAAAAATATATATTTTTCTATCTTAGATGAATGCATCATGTGTAGAGGGGGTTTTTGGTCGAATTGGATGCTTTGATTAATTATTTTTATATCCTAAATGGATGCATCATGCACAGAGGGAACGCATTGGTTGCATCATATGTTTTAAATATTATTTTTATCATATACAGATGCGTCATATGTAAGGAAACGTTTTACAAATTATTGATTACATCAAATGCTTTAGATATTTTTTTATCTTATATGGATATCACATGCAAGAGACGATTCGTAAACGACGCTTTAGATATTTTTTTCATATTAGACAAATGTAATATATACAAGAGGATGTCAACCATGGCTTCATTCTTTTTTTTTTTTCTTTTCTCCTAGGTGGGTATACAACATGCAACAGATGCTTTAAGCATGGTCGATCATATCGAATATTTTGAATTTTTTTCCTAAATAAATAAACATATCAGGTGCAGCTTATTGAATATTTAAAAAAAAAATTTCCCATAAGAGTGAAAGTGAGAGAATGATAACATAAGAGGAAAAACTAAAATAAAATAAATATAAATAGGGGAGAGAACAATATAGGACACTGTTAACAATCATTAAATATATTTTTTCTTTGAAGAACATCGATTGTAACTATATTAAGTCAAATAAATCATCTACTTTTTCTTCTTGGAACATATTTTTTTATTGATAATCTTTCAGAATAATATACCTTCCCTATAGAGATAAACTCTCGATCAAGATTTATAATCCACAGTCAAAGTCATTGAGCAAACAAATGGACAATCCAACCACTGGATTAAACCAGGAACATTAGAAAAATGTATCATGTGTCATGTGCGAAACAGACCCATACACTCATTTAAATTTGCTGAAACAATAGAGAACATAAAATGGTCCTGC
The DNA here is from genome assembly GCA_021527575.1 of Ensete glaucum. Lineage (NCBI taxonomy): Eukaryota > Viridiplantae > Streptophyta > Magnoliopsida > Zingiberales > Musaceae > Ensete > Ensete glaucum. Next base: position 50,517,589 of record CM038551.1, read on the forward strand.
ATTTTATGACATGGATAATTGATTTAGTCTAATCTCCAGGAAGAGAGAGAGGCTGCGATTCCAACCCTATCTATACTAGTCATTCATAAATCAAGTTACTACATGTAGCTGCACAACTGTTTTCATTATTGCCACTCAGTAAACTTCTGGAACAACTGTAGTATGTTCCGACTCCTGTAGAGTGCTAAATGCTCAACAAGATGTGAGGAAAAAACAAACATCTGAATTTGCGTATACAAACTTTGTCATTTGGGAGGTATAAGGTGATAATATTGCTGATCTAACATAGACTCAACTACATGCTTCACTGGTTCGATTCAATTCGATTGGACTCGACCACTATGACTCATCATCGGATCCTTTGGCTTGTGTTTCTCTGTCGCGGTGGAGAGTGGTGGACTAGACTGCCTCATCCTTTTCACCCCCAAATGAAATCTCTCCTCATTTGATTCTCCCAGGTCACTCTGAACACTCTCAGCTGACCTCTCCACTTCTACTTCAAATGTTGGCTGTGACTTTGGTTGTGGTGTTCTTGAATCAAAAAATTGCAAATTAGTTGACTGGAAAACTTGGTCAAATTCTTAGAGAGAAGGATCAAAACCTGTCAGCCCATTCCCATATTAGTTCATAGGGTTGAGATGAGTCCTCTGTTTTGGAGTATGTTTCTGTGGTATCTAAAGAGCTTCTTCTGAAGATGGTGATCTGCGAAGCAAAACCTGGTTCCACATCTGCTGTTCCACCAACCCCACTAAATTCAACACTATAGTTGTGCCTAAGTGCAATATCAGTGGCCCAACGTTCAAACTGCCCTCTTGTCCACTCGAACTTGTGATCATAGTTGCGAAACTTGCAAGGGGCTGTATTCTCTTCCGTGGCAGGCACAGCTGATCTCTGAAGAATGGGGTTGTACTCATAGTTGGGTGTCGAAACTATGAGTGTTCTTGGGCGGAAAGAACTCAACACAACATCACCAAATAAGAATGCCTGATCTTCTTCCATATGCTCAATCACCTGAAGTAGGTTGGTATTATATTAGTTCGGTAAGTAATCACTTCTGCCTATCAAAATTTAAAATGTTCTGTTCTATTAACCATATATATAGGAATTTCTTAATGATACAACACGTCACGTAGAAAGGCAAATTAGCTTACTAGTGTTCCAACTCACAAAAACTTGGCAGTTTATTAAAAAAAGCTTTCTGAATAAGTTTTTTTCATATCGACCACATCCTTAGGCAATATATATACATGGAAATGGCATAAAGGAAGACTGATCCAATCCAGATAAACTCTTCCGAACAACTTCAATGAGTTATAGAAGATTACAATTACATGAAGGTTTGAAGGTTGACGATTGATCCAAATTAACATTAGTGTTGACCCCGGGAGCAATTTCTTGGGGGGGCCGTTGTAATTGGTCAGAAATTGGATTGGCTCAGCCAATCTAGCCAAACATAGCTGATTTGCTACGAATAGCCACCCAGTTTCAACCAATCCAATCGTTCTGAACAATTTCAGGTAATTCCAAAAAAAATTATCCATATAACCCAATTCCTATCATGAATCCTACTTTGCCTTTGAAAGCTGCCAGGCATAGCTAGATTTTTCACTAGTGCTTCTGCAGAGTAGGATTATAGATACAAGGAAAACTTGTGATGCATCTTTGGAACTATCATAATATCCTATCTACTCCAAAAGTCAAATCTTCCTACATCAACCATAAAGACCCCCATTTGTGCACCCGACTTTGCACACATTAGGGCTTTTCAGAACCCTTTTTTGCATATATAAATTAGCCTAATGGTTCCAAATTGGTCCAAGTGGGATCTTACTCGAGCATAAAAAACAGATTTGAGTTTGCAGGATCCTATACGATATTTGCATTTTTGGTGGAACAACATTCCGACACTTAGCAGGGGTATACCAGAAATTTCTTCCAAATATAAATAATACTACATTTGCTAGTGCCTGCAGAAAATGCAACTCCTACTAAGATATTATACTGCCTTGTGCATAAAAGGATATTAATAACAATGGAAGAGTAAAGAGTGGCCTAAATGGTTAGTACCTCTAAACAAGTGCCAATGTCGAACCCAAACAAACGGGAATCATAAACCGTAATCGATCCATCATAAAGCACAGCTTGTCTGATGCTTGTGGGCACGCCAGAATTTAGGCTTAGCTTTTGATGTAAAATCTGGAAATATCAGAGTGTACAATGGTTAGGTGACCATAAAATTGCAATTATGTATAATGGACAACTGAAAGGTGAAAGCCCAGAATTCAAATGAGCTAAAACATTCACATGAGGTTATCAAATCATTCTACCAACAGACTGAACAACTATGACTATATTTTTTGATAAAAACAGACAATTTAACATGTCCATAGACCACATAGGGCACCTTTGCAGCACGTGCAAGGCTCTTCTGTGAGATATCCACTCCAACAATCTTCTCTAAAGTCGTTGTATGCTCCAATAAAGAATTGAGAAGGCTACCTGATCCACATCCAAAATCCACCTGCATTAGAAATCACAACATCAATCTCAATAAGCACTATAAATCTAGGAAAGCAAAGGGCAAAGATCAAGCAAATACCAAAGTGGCAGCACTACATTCATTGATGTACTGAACTGCAAATTCAATGTGCTGTTTTGATAGAGAAGGACTGAACAAAGCCTTCTCCATTCTGTCTTCTAAAGGTTCAGGTACCCGCAAAACCTTTACTGAGTACTCCAGAAAGCAATTGTCTACAAAAAGGGAATTATGTATATCCAAGTTTGTTTATTGCTATCAGCAAATCAATATACACACACGGCAGGGTATAACTCACAAAGAGGTAGCTTAGAAAGATCTTTAATAGCCTCGCCAGCTGCAGCCAATATCAGGTCTGTAGAAGGCATGACTATGACAAAATGTGCAGAATGATTGATAGACAACTGAGTTGCACATGCTTCAAGCTGGTGGATTACAGCATCAGTCCCTACCTCAAACTCGAACTCATCTTTACCTTCCAAGTGATCTTTTACAGAATCTCCAATACGCCCAGTGTACGCAGTGGGTAATTCAGCTGCAAGAATTGCCTCTCTAGATAACTTAAGAGTGCCCATTGGGAAATTTGCAAGAAGCATCCTGGAAAATACAGAACAAAACATCAAGGACCTAAGACAACAAGAGTACAGTGACATGAGAGGCTAAAAACACAGCAGCAAATGAGACTGATAAAGAAAACAGAGTAAAGTCGATGGAAGCCACTACAATTAATCAGATCACCAAAAACCTGTTGTTCAGCAGCACAGATAGCACAAGCTTTGGAGTCATGGGATCATAAATAACGAAAACCAATCAGTGTGCTGCTCAAGATGTGACATTTGTCTTTGCTTCAATATTTATTGGTACTAATATAGGCTGCTTGAATTTAATTGTGATAGATAAATATCAACAAAGTTCTAGTACCCTTGCTGCAAATTTATGTGAACTGCTAGTTTACATAATATAACACTAACAAAATATGATGATAACTTGTGTTCTGTGACAAAACTCAACAATGTTTCAGAATGAAATAGGTAACAGAACTAAGAAGCATCAGCTAGCGAGGACAGACCTGTAATAGGTACATAGAGAGACATTTTTATAGAAAAGATATGAAGACTTCCATGTGTATCCAATGTTAGCTAAGATGGCATCTCCATATATATCTTGGCCAGAGAGATCTGAAGCTCTTGGTTTAATTATTGGTTCAATACTTGCTTTACCTTCTGAACTTTTCGTAAGACCAGATGAAGAATCTGAAAAGAACTTCTGGATAGGGGAAGTATACCTTCATCTCAGAAGAAGCCTTGCCAACTGTCCTGAAATAGCAGAAACATTGATAACCAAGCTCAACTATCCACTTTTAAACCCAAGCAACAAAAAAAGTACTGAAAGACAAACTGTCTTATATTTTACTATTTTATACACCTTGAAACAAGAACCCGAGAAGAATCCTTGACATTCAACTTCTGAGCAAGTAAATCCAAGTAATAATGTTCCTTAGAGATGTCAAGGGTCAGTGCTTCAACATTTTCTTTAATATAGCAGGGAATACGTAATGCTTCTGTTCGTACACACCCTACAGACTGAATGACGATAAGTTACAGATGCTATAGCCTCAGGAGAATATGGAGCTTGCTTCCATATCCATAATTCATCAGTAGCCATACATAGGGAAGAACACTTTCTGGCAGCATTCGAGACAAGCGATGAAACCAAGAGAGGATCTGATTCCGCCTTGGAATTGATGATTTTACATAAATTATGAAGTTTTCCACAAGGTTTTCCTTACCGAGCGGTAAGGCCCTGTACCGCCCGGTATGTACTGGTCTGGCAGCTGACTAGTATGCAGACCGGCCGCTACCGGGCGGTGCTGCCAAAAGGCGACCGGCGACAGTCGATTGTGGGAAAAATTGACCGTCGGCGGTCGATTTCAACCGTCAACGGTCGATTGAGGAAAAATCGAGAAGGAAAGAAGAAGAAGAAGAAGAAGAAGAGGAAAAGAAGAAAGAAGAAGCGAAAGAGAAAAGGTACCTCGAGCCATCCTCGCCCGCACGCCGCCATGGCGCCGTGGCATCGCCACCGATCGCTCATGATCGTTGCCACCCGCGTGTCACCCGCTGGCGATTTTTCTCCCGGCGCAGGGAGAAAAGATCGAGGCGACATCGTCGTGTGGGGAGAAAAATCGCCCACGACCTCGCCGCGGCGACGGCGCCCCTTTTTCTTTTCTTTTCATAATATATTAATATATTAATATTATATTATATATTATATTATAATATATTATAAAAATATTATAATATATCGGGCGGAATGCACTATGAATACCACCCGATACTGGCACCATACCGGTACCGACAAAATGTCGATACACCAGTATGGACCGGTATGTGAATCCTTGGTTTTCCATACCGATCGGGCGGTACGTACCGGTCCACCAGGTTACCGGTATGTGGACTGCCCACTACGGGTGGTACCACGAAAATCGACCGTCGGCGATCGATTGAGAGAGAAATCGACCGTCAGCGGTCAATTAAGGGAGAAAAAGGGAAGAAGAAGAAATAATACCTTGCGTCGTCCTCGCCCGTGCACCATCGCCGCCCACGAGTCGCCCGCGAGCCATCGCCGCCCTCACTCGTGATTTTTCTCCCGTGTGGGGAGAAAGATCGAGGCGACATCGCCCTTTTTTCTCTTTTTTAATATATTTTAATATTTAATATTATATTATATAATATTATAATATATTTTAATATACTGGGTGGTACGCACTATGCATACCGGCCGGTACCAACAATATGTTGGTACATTGGTACGGGCAGATAAGTAAAACCTTAATATGAACCTTTACATCATCGCATGTGGTAATGGCAGATATGGGAATCCTACCAAAGTGCTCTCTCATTGCTCCTAACACAACTCCAAAATGGCCAGTTAATGGATGAGTTGATGAAAGGAACTATCAGTTAAACATAAAAAATTGCATTGTCTGTTAGTAGTTATAGACACCATATACATAAAGAAGAAGACAGTGATTTTATTCAAAACTATATAACAAATGTTAGAATAATGCACAAATATTTCATCTCAAGCAAAAAGAAACAGTTAACAGGTTTATTACTTTAATTTCAAGTGATCAAAACTGTTCAAACATTTATCCTTCTAGCTAGCCATAATCCCACATTGGTAGTAATTAGTATTGACATAATAGAACTGAAAGGATCGATCAAATCTTGTTACTACTTGAGTAATTTGGTGCATAGCAAGAGAGATTTAGTGATATGGATGAGACTTGCTTTTGTCAATCACAACACTAAGCAAGGATCAATTTGAAGACCGATTATGCTGGAACACAATGGGATTTTGCTGAAGAGAAAAATGGGTTAAGAGGAAAAATAGAGTGAGTAAAACCAATAGAGAAAGAGAGCACGTAAATGAAATGACAGGAAACCTCTGGCCAACATAAACATTTCTTTTTGTCTTAGATTCCAGCATACATCTCAATTGTTTTAGTCTAGTCATACTTTTACATAAATAAAATGGTGGACAATTAATAGTATCCATAGAACTGTTTTAAGCAAAGAAGTTTTGTATGAAAGAGCAACTATAATCATCTCCTTACTTCTCTAAGCCTAATCTAGATCAAGGGCTTTTATACATAGACAAGGATATTGCTTAAACCAGCCAATTTTCTGTAAACAATTTGAACCACTTAATAAATTCTAATAAATATATAAAAACATGATCTGAAGTTGTTTTAAAAAACTAAAAGATATATTAAAAAAATGCATCACATCTATTCAACCTACACCTAATCAAGCGCAGACTACATCAGATCGTTTCTGCAGCATAGTATCCATAGAATTGTTTTAAGCAAAGAAGATTTCTAGGAAAGAGCAACTATAATCATCTCCTTACTTCTCTAAGCCTAAAATCTAGATCAAGGACTTTTACATAGACAAGGATATCACTTAAACCAGCCAATTTTCTGTAAACAATTTGAACCACTTAATAAATTCTAAAAATATAAAAAAAAAGATCTGAATTCTGTTTTAAAAAAATAAAAAAATATATTTAAGAAAATGCATCACATCTACTCAACCTACACCTAATCAAGCGCAACCTACATCAGATCATTTCTGCAGCATATATGTCATTCTTGATATTTTCATTTTGCCATGCCAAGTTATGAAAACCGAACAATCTTGTAATGTCTGATATAGATGGTTCATGCCAAGGTTTGCCATGCCGGTCCGTACCGGCATATCGAGATTATTTCGGTATGGTACGGTACACAGTACCGAGCGATACACAATATGTACCACCATAAAGCTAAATGCTAAGGATTGCTCCTACTGATTATTCTACCATGTGTCACATCATCTACTTTAATCTTACTCGTATTTGCTACTCCTTGACTCCCCATATACCTCCATAGGTGCTCCTTCTCCAGTAGTGTAATAAAGACATTTGGATCCAGATCAAACCATTCTATTTGAGAAACCTCATGGCTAGTGCATCAATTTATTGGTGAGAACAACATCCAGTCCTGATGAATTCTGGTCAATTCATTTTCATTTTGGCTAATTTCCATCAGACTCCGTTTGATCTCAATCATTCTTGCTCACAAATAGTTGTTCCTTTGATGGAATTAGGATGGTTCATTCTACCTGCGAAAGACTTTTTGTAGCATTCAACAACTAACGTATAAATTTCTAGATCCATCAAATAAGTCTTCCATACTCAAAGAAAATGATGCAATATTGTTGCCTTGAGGCCACATCAGTATAATGTGACAGATACAAGGGAAATTTACAGTAAAAATAAGTTCAGCACAGAAATTTAAGAAGATGAAGAAGAGAACAATGGTAGAAATAGAGATAAAATATGAAAAAAAGGAGCAAAAAAAATGGGGATCATAATCAGTGCAATAACCTGATGCATATTTTGTTATACTTCATAGATATTACCTAATACCTAAAGCACTATATCAGCACTGATCTGAGTCATTTTCACATAAAGTCCAAGTCCAATTAAGACATCCAATGAAGATACTTCCATAACCAGCAAATTGATACTTCTCTTGACAAACTTTACCAGAAATTTGATCTTGGATCAGGAACCCTATAAACAGACATTCTCAGCCAATACTTAAATCTTGATTATAGTTCTTTAAAAACCTAAAAATAGCAACAAAAATCCACCTGAAGTTCTAAGAAAATGGAAGACCAATGCTAACCAATAGGCTGCACCAAATTTGTTCTTCTAAGTGGAGGAAGTTTCAAAACAATGTGCTTAATAGCAAGGTTCACAATCTCGTACCGTACTGACGTACTGATCAGCTATCGGTACGGTACATACCGAGCTATACCAAGTTGTACCAAGCATACCAACACATAGTACACTAAGCTACCAAGCTATTGCTAGCTGACTAAGTCTACCGCCAACTCTATAACTGAACGAGCCAATCTCGTTCATTAGTTGAGGGAAATCTTCATTAGTTGAGGGAAATCTTTCCTCATCCGTGTATAAATAGACAATGTATTTATCAATAATATCAAGTTTTCATTCTCTCATTTCAATTTCTAACATGGTATCGGAGCCATAAGAGAAATTATTCTCTCTGTCAAACGACAGAAAAATAGTTACCATTACATGCTGCCTCCTCTACTGCTATCTCATTACCGAGGCAACGCTACTTGCTGGATCTTTCAAATCTACTATCACCGCAACTCCACGATCCACAGCTTTATAGCTCACGCAGAGCGCTTCTCCTCGTGTGCCGACGCTACCACCGTTCTCGCCTTTCGTCTCAGATTCCAACAAGAAGCGTTGATTCCCATCTGCTACTGTACCTATTGGACTACCGTTGGATATTCTCATTCGCCACTCACTTAGTATCTACCGTGTGTTTTCTACACTATTCTGTTCAGTTCGGTTTTGTTAGCCACCTTCTGATCTATGCTACTACCTACAACTTTATAGCCATTAATTGATTTTCTTTTTCTTTTCTTTTTTTCCTTTTCTTGGTCACCAGTTGTGTTACTCAACTCTGTGCAACGGCTTTTGTGATTTCCTAATGTCTTTCTCATCCACTTCTGATGTCCCTACTCTTTTTCCTATTAATAATTATGTTTCATCGTCCGGTCTTATTTCCATTAATGCTGCATCTTTAATCCCCTTTAAGTTATCTAAAAATGGCAATTATGCCTCTTGGCGTGCTCAATTCTCTAACCTCTTGATTGGTTATGATTTATTGGGCTATGTTGACTCACTTAGTTGTCCACCACCATGATTCATGTCCTAGGAGACCCTAGCCCAAGACAATTCGCTTACAAGGCTTGGCAGATCGACTAATCCTCCAAGCCATTCGGGCCTCTTGTGGATCCATCGCCCGCTTGTGACCTCTGTACCGCTGCGGCATGGAACAAGTTACGACTACTCGAACCGCTCTCGGACTCGCATGCTTGGACTACTCTCCAATCTTACGACTCTCAAGCAAGAGGGAAGTTGTATTGCTAATTACTTACAAAATATCAAAGTCATTATCGATGACCGGCTTTGATAGGTCATCTTCTTCGATGAAGAGATACTGGTTCACACGCTCAATGGCTTAAGTCCTGAGTACAAAGAACTTACTGCTGCTCTTCGGGCGCGTGACTCTCCTATCGTCTTTGAAGAACTTTACGACAAGCTGACGGATTATGAAGCTTACTTAAAGCGGGACACCAAGCTATCGGGACCTTTGTCAGAACCTCTCATCACAGCTCAGTTCACCCAAAAACTCAAAAAGCCCAGCCGTAAATACCACAATAATACTTCAAAAGGTGTAGTCCCCCAACCTCCCACTACTATGAGTTTTCATCCATTACTTCTTCCTCCATATCCTTCGTCCCTCAATTCTCGTCCAAATGTTTCCTTTTCACCTCGTCGCCCCCCACCTATGTCTCTACAACAAGTTGTCTATCAATTGTGTGACAAAATCGGTCACACTGCCAAAGTTTGTCGATCGCGTCTTCCAGCACCATCAACTTGGCCTCAAGCAAATATCCTGACTGCTTCTTCTGAAGGTCCGTCTAACTGGATTGTGGATTCTGGCGCTTCCCACCATATCACCTCTGATCTCCAGAATTTATCACTCCATAATGGCTATGGCGGCCATGAAGACGTCATCGTTGGTGATGGTAATCGAATCCCTATTACTCATGTTGGTTCTAAGACATTACATTCTAACGACTCTTCTTTTACACTTCATAATGTTTTGTGTGCCCTCACATCAAGCGAAATCTTATTTCGCTTTCTCAATTTTGTCAACAAAATCATACTTCTATTGAGTTCTTTCCGATTATTTTCTTGTTAAGGACTTGAGCACGGGCATCTCTAGTTCACCGAATAAAGACAACATCTACGAATGGCCGTCACCGTGTTTCTCACCCAGACAAAACACTTCCAGCACTCTCGATATATGGCATCGTCGTCTTGGTCATCCTCAAACTCTATTCAACAAAATTGCTTTCTCGTTATTCTATTCTGCTTTTAAATCCAGAATGTTCTTACTCAGTAATGCCTGTCTTAGTAATAAAAGTCATCAATTACCTTTTAGTACTTCCTCTCTTGCTCTAAGCCGTTTGAGGTTATTTATACCGATGTTTGGGGTCCCTGCGGTTGTTTCCTTTGACAAGTTTAGATTCTATGTTGTCTTCGTAGATTATTTTACTAAGTATACATGGTTCTATCCTCTTCAAAAATCGATGTCGTTGTTGTATTCTCTAAATTTAAGAACTTAGTTGAGAACTATTTTCAAACTACTATTAAAACCATCTATTACGATGGCGGAGGTGAATATCAAGCTCTTGCATCTTATCTATCTACTTGTGGTATTCAACATCTTAAGTCACCTCCGTATACTCCTCAATCGTTGGTTCTCACGTAAACATCGTCATGTTGTTGAAACCGGTCTAACTCGCTTCATCAAGCATCTATGCCTTCGCCTTCTGCTTCAAACGCGGTGTACCTCATTAATCGTATGCCCACTCCGATTCGGTCACCATTTGAAAAGCTATTTGAAATGCCCTAACCTACACACATTAAAAGTTTTGTTTGTGTTATCCTTGGTTACGCCCTACAATTCTCATAAAGCCGCTCGATCTCGCCTTGTATTTTCATCGGATATTCTCTTGAACATAATACTTTTCGGTGTTATGATCCTCTATCTACTAAGGTATTTGTCTCCGGACATGTCACTTTTGTGGAGTCTGTCTTTCCCTTCGAGATCAAGGTCATTGTGCCATCCCATTGAGTTCCTCTAATACATCTTCCTCCTCCCGTGCCTCTACAAGATCCACACTCACTTGTTATTTCGATTCCGCACATTCCTCCTTCGTCTTCTTCTCCTTCTTCCTCTCCTCCAGCCAATGCCTCTGTCCTCACCTTGTCCTGGTTCCTCTGTAGTCCCTGTGTCCACCTCCACTAGTGATCACCCTCAATCCTTACCCTCTGCTACTCCTATCGTCTCAAGCCATCCAATGCAAACCCGCTCCAAAAGTGGTATCTTTAAACCCCGTCAAGTTCTTAATTTACATGTCAAGACCAACTCTTCTCTAGCCTCGAACCATCATCTTTTACTCAAGCCCAAAATTCTCACACCTGACCATGAGTGATGAGTATGATCGCTTCTTCGTAATGGTACATGGACTCTCACCCCTCTCACCCCACGCAAAACATTATAGGGTGTAAGTGGGTCTATCGCAAGCGAAACCACGATGGCTCGATTGCTCGCTATAAAGCTCGACTTGTGGCTAAGGGTTTTCATCAACGTCTGGTCTTGACTACAGAGACATTTAGTCCGTCACAAACCTACTACCATTCGGCTTATCCGAGTTTGGAGTCTCCAACGATCGTGCTTACGCCAACTCGATGTTAACAATGCCTTTTGCAAGGAACACTTATCAAGACGTTTTCGCAATGCCTCCGTGTTTTATACATCCTCGATCCCGCAGATCAGAAATTACGAAAACCCATTTATGGCCTTCCACGAGCACGGTATCGAGCATGGTCTCTACTTGTCTTGGCTTCATTAACTCTAAATCGATGTCTCTCTTTTCTACGCCACCAACATGGGTTTACTATCTATCTTGGTTTATGTGGATGATATTATTATTACGGTGATAACTCTATGGCGGTTCAAGCATTTATTCAGCAATTGGCGATCGATTCTCTCTTAAGGATCTTGGTCACCTAAATTATTTTCTGAGTCGAGGCTACATCTACGTCTTGGTCTCTTTCTCTCACAGAAAGTATATTCTTGATTTGTTGTTCAAGACGGCTATGCGGATGCAAAAGAGGTTGCCACTCCTCTATCCTCCGAATGAATCAAGTTATGTGATGGTAGTCCCGCTACGGACCCTACTCGGTTCGAGTAGTTGGCTCCCTACAATATCTTGCCCTTACCGCCGGATATTTCCTTTGCGCTTAATAAACCGCTCGGTCATCGCCATCCGCTCCATTGATCACAAACGCGTTTGCGTTATCTTAAAGGGACTATTGATCATGGTATTTTTCTTCGCAAACATTCTCCTCTCGCCATGTCTTTCCGATTGGTCGGCAATGTTGACGATCGAACCTCCACATCCGGTTATATTGTTTTCTTGGTGCTAATCGATCACCGGAGTTCTAAGAAACAAAAGAGCGATTCGAGGTTCACGATCGTGAATATCGAGCTATAGCTGCTGCTGCTGCTGAACTCATTTGGATCTCCAACCTTGCTTAAGGAGCTTCACGTTTCTTCTTCTACTCTGCCTGTTATTTATTGTGATAACCTTGGTGCAACTTACCTCTGTGCGAACCTGATTTTTCACTCTCGCATGAAGCATGTGGCTATCGACTTTCATTTTGTGCGGGATCAAGTTGCTCGTCAGCAGCTTCGTGTTTCTCATGTTCACACGGCTGATCAACTTGCTGACTCCCTCACAAAGTCTTTAGCTCGCAAGCCCTTTTTATTGCATCGGTCCAAGATCGGCATCCTTGACAGAAGCTCGATCTTGCGGGGGCATGTTAGCTGACTAAGTCTACCGCCAACTCTATAACTGAACGAGTCAATCTCGTTCATTAGTTGAGGGAAATCTTCATTAGTTGAGAGAAATCTTTCCTCATCCGTGTATAAATAGACAATGTATTTATCAATAATATCAAGTTTTCATTCTCTCATTTCAATTTCTAACAGCTATACCGAATGTACCGGTCCTCTATCGGACCGGTACATACCGAGTGAACCGAGCGGTACAGTACGATATTGCAAACCCTGCTTAATTGCTGTGTAGAAAATAGCAGAACATGGTTTTAGTTTTGAGACATGCACATGCCAAAATGCGTTTTGTGCAATATTGAAGTGTGCTACCAAACACACCTCAATAAGATTGGTTTGACTAGTCGGCACAGCGACCATGTTGTATGTCCCAATGGGCACGTATGGTACAGGCATCTAAAATTAAGAGGAGCTATACTCTACTTTGCAACTCGGAGCCGCATTTTGAGAGGAGCTATACTCAAAGAAGTTCACAAGCAGTTATTATAATAAACAAATAATTAAAGCTTAGGGTTCATAACTAACCTCATCAATGAACAAGCCAGAAATGCATGCAACTAATTCATTTGACGCTCCTTCTGGAGTAAGATCATTTGTTGCAGACGTAGACTGAATACCCAGCTGCAAGAACCCAAAGTTATAAAAACTATAACAATAGCTACTAGTAGAAAACATGGTGTATATCATGTGACAATGGGTTTATAACTGTTCGATAAACCTGCCAACCAGGTTTCTCGCTTGGCAATTATTGTTCCATTAATTGTGCTTGGCTATATATATATATATGCAATTAATGGAACAATAATTGACAAGCGATAAACCTGGTTGGCCGGCTGTTTACCTTGCCACCGTTGTGAAAACTATTGAAAGATCTTTCCATACCCAAGATATTCAAAAAGTTATTTGGTTATAAGGTTATTCAAACTAAATAACATTAAGCATGTTTAACATAGCATATTGACATTGTTATTATGCACAAGAGAGTAAGCTGACTAGACAAGAAATTACTTGGCAAATATGGACTATGAAAATTCTTGGCATAGTAAGGACAGTTCTATAAATTGAAAAAAAAAATACTTGATGCACATATATTGATACTGTGAACTTAAAGTCTAGAGATTTTCAGATTGCAAGGGTTAAAGAATAAAGGAAGCTACTGTACAAATGTACTTGCCCCACTGTTAGTTTCATTCCTTACTAAGTGTTAATAGGAAGCCAGATCCACCGGTCAATTTTGATTTCATTCTTTATCCCCTATCTTCATTGCTAACTAAAGTTACTACCTCAGGAACCTCAATATCAAAATTATGCCATGTCAATACAAAATGTTCATGATGGGAAAACGGATGACCTCATTGTCACTGCTCCCAAGATATAAGTAAAAATGTGAACATATCATATAGGAAGGTTTCAGATTGTAATATGTTCCACAAGAGCCACTTTCAGACCTTCAAATCACTTAATTTAAAATAAAATCATATTGAATGGTAATGTAATAAAATCATGTTACATTATGTTTATTAAAATAAGCAAACAAAGCTAGAAAACTTTAGATGACTCAAGGATCATCATGTTTGTTTTTAAAAGTTAAAAAGGATGTAAGAATCCTAAAGTGCCAACTCTGGCCTTGGTAGGTTCGTGACGTAAAACCTTTTCAATAGCAATTTTTGCAGCAGCCTGCTCAGCATCTTTCTTTTTGGGAAACATATTGAAGTAAAAGACAAGTCTGGAAGATCCAGATGGCAGCGATACAAACTCCTGAACTGCTGCAGAATAACCAACCCTGGGCAATCATTTTCAACATGTTGCTTTACTTCCTCGATACAATAGCATGCCGTTCTACCATACTTGTGGTGGGTAAGGGCCTTCGGTGTAAGCTCCAATCTTTTCGCAGAGACTACTGGAGCTTCTTGGGATTCCATAACAACTTGAATTATTTTGCCTCTGGACTACAAATATCCTTCAACCTACTTATTTCATAACAAACAACACTCTGGGTTAAATTTATTCAAGCCAGCCAATCTCTGTATCCAAGACTAAAAAGAGAGATTTAAATTGAAAAATGTACTTATTCTAAAGTAATCACAGTTCGAACTACTAAAAAAAAACTGATGGCTACAGAAAAACTAGAGCAAAGAAAAAACGATGTCCAACATGCTTCCGTCCAATAAAAAAGGTGAAAGCTTGTATTCTCAAAGCGACTCTTCTGCCCACGATTAATGATCGATAAACACAGAAAAGTCTGCACCAATAGAAAATGTGAAAGCTTGTTTTCTCAAAGCGACTCTTCTTCCCACGATTAATGATCGATAAACCCAGAAAATTCTGCATACGTAGTAAAAGAAATTCTTCCCGATCACCGCAGCGGCAACGCTTTTGACAGCCGCGATATCATAAACTGTCTATCGAGAACTTGGAATCCAAGAAGTGAATTCTTTTATAAACAAAACAAGCAACAAGCCCCAGCCTACAAGAGAACTTGTGAACGACCAACAACGAGAAAAATGAGCGGCGTTAAAACGATCAAAGTCACAATTAGAAACAGAGACAAAAAGGAGGACGAAAACGAAGATCATTTTTCTTCCATCCCCACAACACAAGCGTCCGACTACACCACGAAAAGCAGGTTCAAGAATCACAGCAAGTGCCGAACGAAGCACAAAGCAGCAGAGATCAGAATTCAAGACAAACCAGCACACATTGATCAAAAACCAAAACCCACCACAGAAATTGACTACGAACGGAACGGAAAAACAGCAGCTAGAAATTCCAACCTGATAAACAAACGATCGGCCACAAATGCCCACCGCTATCAACCGATCACGAGACCGGCCCCTACAAAAGGAAAATTAGGGCCATGGACGAAGAACGCCTGCCTCTTCCCCGCCTCCGCCTGGCGCCCGGAAGAACCACCACAGAACCGTGAGAGAGAGAGAGAGAGAGAGTGTGTGTGTGTGTGTGTGAGAGAGAGAGAGAGAGAGCGCGAGACAGAGTACTCGATACTTGAGGAGGGAACTTAAAAATAGAGGAAAAGAAACATTCCCCCGACCACGGTCGACGCCTGCCTGCTTTCCAGCTTTCGCACGCCTTCTTCACCTACGCCGACCCAGCACCACCGTCCGATCGCCCACGGGAATAATCTCGTCCGTACACATCGGATGTGGCCTGCGTCAACGAGATGATCGGTTGCAGACGCAGCGTCAACGGTGGATCTGTGTTGTCGTATAATACTACCCTTCTGTGCGACGTCCAAAAGAAAGACCCGAATTCCTTACTCACCAAGATTTGAAGTCCGGTTCGTCTGATGAGGGATGCGCGAATCATAAAGCAAAGGTGTGTTGAGCGTCAACGGTGGATTTGTGTTGTCGCATGGTTTATTCTATGCGACGTCGGTAGAAAGCGGCGTGCGGTCGATTCCCATTCCGACTCCCCCTTGCCCAAACGTCAAGCCGCGGGCCCGTCCGATGAGGGATCCCATGAATCGTAAAGCACCCGAATTCAGTTAGCGATCTACGATCACATCTCAGATCTCATAATTTGTTGCAGTATGTTTCCTATAAAAGACTTCACCTATTCAAGTCAGTATTGATTGATTGGTTGTGGGCCATAAGAATATTGATAAATGATGTGGTGTCTTCGTGACGTGGCTTATGAGTAAGTCTGATCAATTTTTTCTTTTTTCTTCATGCTTGTCTCGAGTACCTACAATAAGATCCTAGCAAGTTGTGGGAGCTTGATCAGGTCCCTCCGATATTGAAATTAGAGTCCTGGTTGACTTTGTTCACGGAGGGAGACAAGAAAAGAATTTTCTAGCAAGAGTCCCCAAGCTAGATGACTTGGAAACAAGTGGCTTGGTGGTGGCCGAACTGGGCAACTCGAGCACAAGTGATCTGGTGGTGGTCGAGCTGGGCGACTCGGGCACAAGTGATCTGGTTGTGGTCGAGCTGGATGATTCAGGCACAAGTGGTATGGTGGTGATCGAGCTAGGCAACTCGAGCACAAGTGATATAGTTGTGGCCGAGCTAAGTGACTCGGGCACAAGTGATTTGGTTTTGGCTAGTTGGATGACTCGAGCACAAGTGGTCTGATGGTGGTTGAGCTAGATGACTCGGGCACAAGTGGTCTGATGGTGGTTGAGCTAGATGACTCGGGCACAAGTGGTCTGGTGATGGTTGAGTTGGGCAACTCGAGCATAGGTGCTTTAGGAAATTTGGTTTGTGACCCGCAGGGTTGCCAAGCCGGGCCTTGTCACTTTCTTGCAAAGCTCAACATGTGTCTCATTCACGTGTCTTGCTTACGCAACTCGCCCTCATGATTTGCTCATTTGACTTGCTAACGTGATTTGCTCACATGGATTGCTCGCATGACCTATGAGAGTGATTTGTCCAATAGTTTGCCCCCGTGCCTTGCACACGTGGTTGCCCATGTGGCAGTTCCACGTGGCTAACTGACATGATTCATATCCCATAGGGTTGATGTGGCACTTTTGTCGCCCTATGCACATTTAATGACTTCGCGAGTTCCCTAAGCGAAATCATTTCTTTGCCTCGGGGAGACGAATCGTCATTTCTGAGCCCTATAAGTTTCCTCTCCAACTGTAGAAATGCTTTACTTGTATTTTCTCCCAATTCCCTCTGCTTTCTCGGATCTCCTACTCCCTTTGCCATCTTTAGTTGGTTGATCAAGTCGGATGACCTCCTCAGGCTTGTCTAGTGATAGGTATGTTCCTTCCGCTAGGTCGGGTAGCCCTGAGGCCAGCACCTTGGGGTCATCATCATCAGGGATATCATCCCTGATAGATGCCAAGTCATTGAGGGATCTCAAGGTCATGAAGTCATGTTATGATGTCGCTTCGGTTATGACCGAAGAATCCCTTAACGTGATTCAGAGGCACTCTAGCATTCTGGAAGAGTACACCTTGCGTGCTCCACTGCGCAAGCAGTGAACCTTGGCTACACTGAGCTGAGCATCTCGGTCGATGCCCTAGAAGTCGACCTGTGCTTTCCTCTCCACCCCACCATCGAGGAATGCCTTATGTGATAGAGAATTTCCCCAAGCCCAACTCGTGGTGTTACCTGATTACGTTCCTCGAGGAGTGCTGAGGAGTGGGTACCCTTCTCTCCTGAAACTTATTCATGACATGTTTTCGCCTTGTAAGAGTTAAGGAGGCTATTACTAAATCACCCGAGTCGGGTTCAAGGTTAGCGGGGTGCCTACTAACAATAAAGGTTGGAAGGCTCAGTATTTCTTCATTAGTGGCCTGAGTTGGGGGTTCAGAGTTGACTGGTCGGTTCATCCGATCAGCAACATCCCCCCTTGCCTATTTGAGGAAGAGTCTACCCTAGTCAATAGACTAAAGGAAATCCTTTCCCTTTCCTAAGCAATCTGAGATATGACAGAGTTATGGCTGGTCGAGACGAGTCTTAGTCCCGCTTTTCAGGGTATAAATGTTTTAGCATTAGCTGTCTCTACTATTGTTATTTATGTTCTAACCTGTTGGTTGTGTTGCAGGTGCGATGGATCTTTCATCTCTCTGTGGGATGCCAAAGATGTCCGTGGGAAAGTCAACTCCTACTGCCCGAACCGTGAGTTCCCGCCGGAGGTGCAGTAGATTCATGTTGAGTCTACGCCAAAAAGGCTTGCTGAAACATCAGTGCCATGGTGGGAGGCCACCGTCAAATCGGAGAAGAGGATAAAAATGACCGTGGTAAAACATAAGTCTCACCGCGATGAGGGGAGTTCTCAGGGGCCATCCTAATATAAAGAGTCTATCATACCGAGGGAGGAGCCTGAGCCTCGCATTTACCATAGGCCAAAGTCAATGAAGGACCTGTGCAGGATGACGGTCCAAAAAAATGACGAAGGTCACTATGTCCTACAAATGATTGACATGCCTCCCAAGGATCCGAACCTCGTGATGCGAGCTTGATGACCGAACTCAAACTACTCAGCACAGGTCTGGGATGACCTACAAGCAGCATCGAAGTTTGAGAGGGGAGTCCTACATCCCAATTAGCAAAGGAGTTGTATTCCCTACCTTCCGAAGCTCTCATGGTGCAATCCACAAAACAAATGGCGCTGGTAAGTCATGTCTCATCTTTTAACATTTTCCATCCTTCCTTCCGGGCTCATTGTTTCATGGCTTGCAAGGGTATCATTACCAAATGGCCCTACTGGATAGGGTCCATGATGTTGGTCAATTGGTGACCATCATGGGCCATCGAGCGACGAGCTTGCAGGAGGAGATCGAGAATTTGAAGTCTGGGTGTGACCCCGAGCAAGTAGCGGCGGCCAAGCAGCGATCCAATAAGGTTGAGCAACAAGCTACTAGCTTGCAATTTGACAACAAAAAGCTGATGGCCCAACTGGTCGAGGCCACTGAGAAGTTGGAGCTCTCTAAGAAGGAGTTGAATGATGTTGGGGCCAACATGGCTGTCGCGCAGCGCGACCTGAAGGAGCAACGGTCAGATCATCAAAAGTCGAGTGATGATCTTTTGAAGACCATGAAGGAGAATGAGACGCTGAAGGCCGAATTGCCCAAGAAGTCCACCGAGGATTACATGGAATCTATCAAGTTCTGATGGGGGCTACGTCGGATGGGCCAAGTCTCATACGAGTATGGATATTGAGTCGCTCTAGCTTGGTTCCAAGCTCGGTATCCTGATCTGGAGGTTGATGCTAATCCATTTATTGAAAAGCTAGAGGCTAGCTCAGAACCTATAGAGACTTAGCAGGCCTTTGACAACCACACGCCCCCTCCGAGTCATGACTGCTTTGTATGTGCTGTTATTTTGTAAGTCGAGATTTATAAGTATATTGTAAGTCGGGATGCATCTTATGTCTCTAGCTCCCGACCCTTTTGGTGTCTAGGTCAGACTTGGCACTATTTTGTAACCAACTCTTTTGTAAGCACATATTTAGATCAATGACAAGTTTGCTTTCTTTGTTTCTGACTACATGTAAAATTTCCTAAGATTGGATATATGACATGTCCTCGATGACTGCTTGCCATCCAAAGTTGTGAGTATGCAAGTACCTTCTCAAACAATTTTGATGACTTTATAGGGAACTTCCCAACTGGGTGCTATGGTTAGGGGCAGGTCACTGATCTCAACTTTTCGCAGGACAATGTCTCCCGAGTTGACTTGTCGAGGCTGTAGTTGTAGAGCCTAGCGATGGCTTTTCTATACGCCAACTCCCGTAGGTGTGCCTTAGCCCATTTTTCTTCCAACAGATCAAGATTCTCTCATAGTTGGCTGTTGGAACTTCCTTCCTTATACAATTCTATCCTGAGGGTTTGAAAGACCACTTCGGGTGGTAAGATCGCATATATACCAAAGGTGAGGTTGATCTAGTTATTGTCTTCAGGGTCATTCTAGATGCCCACAAGATGCTAGGGAGCTCGTCGGCCCAGAACCCTCGGGCGCCAGTGACTCATTTCTTTAGCCCTTCCAAGATGGCTCGATTGGTAACTTCAGCAAGTTTGTTGGCTTGGGAATGGGCGATCGAGCTGAATTTCAATAAGATGTTAAAACTTTGACTGAACGCTTTGAACTTGGGATTATTAAATTATGTTTCATTATCGATAATGATGATCCTGGTATGTCGAACCAAGTGATTATATTCTTCCAGACGAAACCCTTGACTTGCTTCTCTATAATTGATGTCAGTGGCTCAGCCTCGACCCACTTGGTGAAGTAGTCAACTCCGATTATAAGAAACCTACGATGTCTAGAGGCAAGGGGGAATGGGTCGAGCAGGTCCATTCCCCACTGGGAAAACGACCATGCAACGTCTGATGTTAATAGGGGCGTCATTGGTTGGTGCTGCACATGGATGTGTCGTTGGCACTACTCACATTTCTGTACGTAGACCTATGCATCCCTACGCATGGTCAGCTAATAATATTCTTATCTTAGGATTTTATGGGCTAACGTCTGAGCACCGATGTGCTCTCTACATATTCCTTCGTGCGCATCTGCTAGAGTTGTTTGTGCCTAGTTAGGGCGTAGGCTGTTGGGTAGATGACCCAGATTTAGCCCATAATGGGCTTTAGTAAAGCCCATAGTCCTAACCTTGATTTATCTTAACTAAAACCCTAGTTTTGGTGGCTAGGGTTGTGGAAAAGTACCCAACGATGGCTGAAAATGTGGGAGAGAAAAAGGAAGTAGTAGATTAGTAATAGAGGGCAGAAAATAAGAGATTCAAGAAAGGGAAGAAGACAAGGATAGAGAAAGGCTATTTTCAATCATTCAAAATAGTATTCTCATCTCAGGTTAGATTATATCTATAGTAGATTCTTATTGTGATCACTTGGGGAAGTTTCAAATATTGTGCATAATAATATAGTCTTTGTATCTCTATTATTCTCTTGTGATTGTTGCTTGGACTTGGGCGTTTTGAGATTGTACATTTATTATTTTTATAGTGGATTTTCTATGGCTTGTCCCAAGGTTTTTACCCTTATAATTAGAGGGGTCTTCCACATAAATCTTGGTATTCATTTGATTATGATTTTAATTTCATTCCACTATATGTGACTGCCTGTTAGTATTTATTCCTACACAAAAGCCTTTATCTTTTTATATCCCATCAACTGGTATTAGAGCAAGGTTTGGTGGTATTTAATCTTTTATATTTAAGTATAAAGGTTGGTAATGTTTCTCGCATGATTAACTTGAATGGAAACAATTGGATGATATAGAAACTAATAATGGAAGATCTTTTGTATTGTAAAGACTTGTATAGACCTTGACAAGGGGATAACACAAAGCCCACAACTATGACAGATAATGAGTGAAAGAGATTAGATCGAAAAACTGTTGGATTTATTCAATAGTGGCTTGATGACAGTGTCTTTCACTATGTTTCTATTGAAAGTTATGCATACTCTTATTGAAAAGAGTTGAAAGGTCTTTATGAAAGAAAAACTACTGGTAATAAAGCTTTCTTGATTAGAAAACCTGTGAACCTAAAATATAAAAAAGGTACTTCTATTGCTGAGCATTTGAATAAAATGTAGAGTATTACTAACCAATTATCCTTTATGAAAATGTCTCTTGATGATGAGTTGCAGGCATTATTACTTCTTAGTTCTTTACTAGAAAGTTAGAAGACACTAGTGGTTTTCCCTCAATAATTTTGCACCAGATGGTGTTGTCACAATGAGTTAAGTAACAAGTAGTTTGTTGAACGAGGAGTTGAGGAGAAAGAATTCAACAACTTCTTAGATTGATTCACAAGCACTTATCTTAGAAAACAAAGGAAGGTCAAAGTCAAAGGATAGAAGTGGTTTATGCTTGGGTAAAAGTAAGTCAAGATCAAGAAAAGATATTGTTTGCTATAATTGTGGTGAGAAATGATATTACAAGAATCAGTGCAAGCAACCTAAGAGCAAGAAAAAAGGGAAAGAGAGTTAAAAGAGAATATCATAACTGTAATGCAGGGTAGTGATTATTTAATTTTGTCTACTTCTAATGATATTTTTTCTTGTGTGTGTTAGAATCTCGAGTGAATAATTGATATAAGTGCTTCTTATCATGCTATATCATGAAGAGAGTTTTTTGCTACTTACAAGTCTAGAAATTTTAGTGTTGTCAAGATGGGCAATTATGACACAGCAGACATCATTGACATAGGTGATATCCACAAAAAGACCAACCTTGATTGCAAGTTGGTGCTTAAGGATGTGAGGTATGTGGTTAACTTAAAGCTAAATTTAATTTCAGTTGGAAGGCTGGATGATGAAGACTTTGATGTCAAATTTCATAGAGGGGAGTCGAAGCTCAGTAAGGGTTCTCTTATCGTAGTTAGTGGGAAGAAATGTCACACCTTATATAGATTGAAGGCTAAAGCTTGTGGTGAGTAGTTGAATGCTACAAAGAAAGACTTCAACATGGAGTTGTGGCATAGGCGACTGAGACATATGAGCGAGTAGGGGCTGCAAGTTCTTTCCAAGAGAGAGGTATTGCTAGACCTCAGAGGCACACATCTGAATCCTTGTATTGATTGTTTGGCTGGTAAATAATATAGAGTTTCCTCTGTTAGTCCTATTTTATCTAGAAAAATATATGTCTTGGACCATGTCTATATAGATGTATGTGATCCTTTGATAACAAAAACTTTTGGTGGATCTATTAATGTTCTTAGTATCAGTAGTGCACTTTATTTTATCACTTTTAATAGATGACTTTTCTGGAAAAGTTTAGGTCTATGCTATGAAGATAAAAGATTAAGTTGTTAGTATCTTCAAGGAGTTTCATGCCAGAGTTAAAAGGGAGACAGAAAGACATTTGAAATACATAAGATCTTATAATGGTGATGAGTACATAGGATTGTTTAATGATTATTATAGGTCACATGACATCCAGCATTAGTTGACAGTTCTTAGTACACCTCAGTATAATGCAATTGCAGAGAGGATGAACTGCACCATTATTGAAAAGATCAGATGTATGCTTTCACAGGCCAAGCTACCTAAAAGGTTTTGGGATGAGGCTTTGAGGACTACTGTTGATGTGATCAACTTGTTACCCTATATAGCTCTAGATAGTGATGTTGTAAAGCATATATGGTTAGGGAAAGATGTCTCCCATAGGCATTTAAGAGTATTTAGTTGTTATGTATTTTCACATATTCCAAACAATGAGAGGTCCAAGCTAGATAGTAAGACAAAAGAGTACACTTTTCTTGGCTACTCACATGATCAGTTTGGTACAAGCTTTGGGATCCAAAATAAGCAAAAAATGTTCAGAAGTAGAGATGTTGTCTTCTTTAAGGATCAAACCATTGAAGATTTGAAGAAGGAGGTACCAGCCAAGACTTCTGTAGAAGGATTAGCAGACTATGGCCTAATTATTCCTCCAGTACATCATGGTGATGGGGGAGATATGCAGGAATATAGTGTAGAGCCTGATGTTGATCTACATGCATGACATGTTGAGTAAGAAGAAGAAATAGAGCAAGTTCCCATATAATCTCAGTTGAGAAGATCTTCTAGCCCATGTCAACCTTCCAAAAGATACTCTACAGATAAGTATGTGATGCTTACTAATGTAGGTGAAGTAGAGAGTTACCAAGAAGTAGTTGAAAGTAAGTAGAAAAAGAAGTGGTTAATTGCTATGTAGGAAGAGAAGGATTCTCTACAGAAGAATCACACATATGAATTGGTGCAACTACCAAATGGAAGTAAAGTCATGAAGAACAAATGGATTTTTAGGTTAAAGACTCAATAATATTATTCTCAACCAAAGTATAAAGCTAGATTGGTTGTGAAAGGCTTTGGTCAAAAAGAAGGTATTGACTTTGAAGAGATTTTTTCTCCTGTTGTTAAAATGTCCTCTATCTGTGTTGCTCTTGGTATTGCTGCTAACCTAGACTTGGAGGTTAAGCAGTTGGATGTGAAAACAACTTTCCTTCATGGTGATTTAGAGGAAAAAAATTATATGGAGCAACTAGAAGGCTTCAAAGTCAAAGGTAAAAAAATTTTGTTTACAAGTTGAGGAAGAGCTTGTATTGATTGAAGCAAGCTCCAAGACAGTGATATAAAAAGTTTGATTCATTTATGGTTAAAAATGAATACAAAAGAATAACTTCATATCATTGTATATACATCAAACAGTTTAGTGATGATTTTATCATTGCCTTACCTTTTGTTGATGACATGCTTATCCTTGGGAAAGATATGTCCACAATTAACAGGTTAAAGAAGGAACTGAGTGAGTCTTTTATAATGAAGGACATGTGACCAGCAAAGCAAATACTGGGCATGCAGATTTCTCATGATAGAATAAATAATAAGATTTGGTTGTCACAAGAGAAATATATTAAGAATGTATTAGATAGGTTCAGTATAAATAATGCAAAGCCAGTTGGTTCTCCTTTTTCAAGTCACTTCAAGTTGTGCTCAAATTAGAGTCTATCAAGTGATAAGAAGAAGGATAAAATGCAAAAGATTCCTTATGCTTTAGTAGTTGGGAGTTTAATGTACATAATGGTATGTACGAGACTAGATATCGCATATGCATCAGGTGTTGTTAGCAGATTTCTTACAAATCTAGGTAAAGAGGACTGAGCAATAGTGAAGTGGATTTTTAGATATATCAGAGGAAGTTTTAAAGTTTATTTAAGCTTTGGAGGTAGACCACCTATGTTGACAGGTTACACAAATATAGACATGACAAGAGATATTGACACAAAAAAGTTTACATCAGGCTTTTGTACTTACTTTTACAGGGGGAGCTGTGTCATGGTAATCTAGATTGTAAAGGTATTTTGATTTCTCTACTATAGAGGCAGAATATATTGCTGCTATAGAGGTTTACAAAGAAATATTCTGAATGAAAGAATTCTTACAAGAATTAGGGTTGAAACAGAAAAAATATATGGTGTATTGTGACAGCCAAAGTGTCATCAATTTGTGTAAGAACCCAATATTTCATTCCAAGTCAAAGCATATAGATGTCAGATATCACTAGATCAGAAGTATGCATGAAGAGAAGCAGTTATAGCTTCAGAAAATTCACATAGATAATGATGAGGTAGACATGTTGACAAAGACTTTACCAAAAGAGAGACAAGAGATGTGCCTACATCTGGTCGGTATGCTTTACATTGAGGAGTCATGGGACAATCTCTCTTATGTGCTGAAAGGGGAGGCTGTTGGGCAGATGACCCAGATTAAGTCCATAATGGGCTTTAGTAGAGCCCACAGCTCTAACATTAATTTCTCTTAACCAAAACCCTAGTTTTGGTGGCTAGGGTTATGAAAAAGTGGGCAACGACAGTTGAAAAATGTGAGAGAGACAAAGGAAGTAGTAGATTGACAATAGAGGGTAGAAAATAAGATATCTAGGAAAGAAAATAAGACAAAGATAGAGAAAGTTTTGCTCCCTCTTAATAGGATACAAATATAATTTTCTTATTAAAAAAATTTCTTCCCTTTCTTTGAATAATATAGCAGAAATAAAGGGGGGGAGGGGTAAGAAACATTGTATCATAAAAATAGGGCTAAATCTTTTAGATATAAATTTTAAAATTCAAGAATTAATATCTATCATGTAATTTAATTCATTTTAATCAAAAGTAGTACATCAAGTAATTCATCAAAGATTAAATGTTAAAGACTCATATCAAGTGTCATAGAAGTTTATGTTATATATTTCCCTTTATAAACATTCATCAAGATTCATGAAACAAGAATAATTTTTAAAACTATTTCATCACAAAAATTTGAATCCCCATCTTATATTTATTTTAACTAGAGTGATTTCGAAAGTGAGCTAAAATATCTATGAAATCCAAGAAGAATTAAGGGCCACATATGCATTTAAATTATGTGATTTTCCAACACAAATAGCAAATCATATGTTTTTGTAGATCATCTTTCATTTATATCTTTTTCCCTTTTTGTAAACACTAAGGTAGAAATAAGGAAGAAAAGTGAAAAATATTATACCGTAAAAATGCTCAATTTTATAGATGTAAATTTTATTCTGAAATCCAAAAAATCAAAAGCTACCCATGTAATTTAATTTGTCTTATACAAATTTCAAGCAATGTAGCAAATAAAACAAATCATTGATTTTGCATACAAATTTTGATAAGAAGTCCAATTTATAAAGTTCAAGAAATCCAAAAAAAATAGTAAATCAAGCTCAAATTTTGAGTTACGCATTTCACATGTATTTGGAAAATTTAATATTCTAAATTTTCTTCTAAGCAAATTGATTCTCATTCAATGTTATCATATCCAATTTGCTTCTAATCATGTTGATAATTTTATCTCCCACTTTTTGTTATTATCAAGAAAGAAATATGATGATATAATTTCTTTTCATCCATATTCAATTTATACCCAAAAGTATAAGAGATATCATGTCATTAAAAATAAAAATTCAAATCTAAAAGACATGATTTAATAAATTTTTATTTCATTCAAGCTTGTCTTTGTTTTTTTAAAGCCAAATAAAACATGCATTTTCTTTTAAAACTGAAAAAGAGTTTTGATTATAATAAAGATCAATAAGCCACAAATTACAAAAATTATCATGCATAATTTTGAAATATAAATTCATTAAGCATAATCACTATACATCATTAAATCATTAAGCATGGTTTCATTGAACATATTTATTTAATCAAAATCAAAATATCAATAGGGTTGGATAGATTTAAACATATCTATTCTTTAATCATTTAAAATCATCATCAAAAATTACTTTTTTGAAAAATTTAATAAAGTAAACATAGATTGTTTTTGAAAAGAAAATAGTTAAAGTTTTCTAATTCATTTTTGTAGTTAAAGAGATTTAATAATAAATGTATCATTTTATCTTGTTGAAGGATTCGTGGGATAAAAAATTCTTTTATGAATAATTGTACTTCTTTTGAAATTTATTTCTAGAATGTAATATTATTTAAAGTCTAAAAATAAATTTTCATCAAGATCATTGCAATAAAATATTTTCAAACAAAAGCTTTGATTCATTTTAAATCCAATGATTTTTATATATTGAAAAATTCTATCATGTTATCAAGAAGTTTTTCCTTTAAAGAGAAATGATTTTGTATATGACCTTTAAATTCAAATTCAATATTTGATCATTTAATCTCAAAAGAATGTATATAAATTTAAGCACACAAATCATTATATTAATTATCATCAAAATCTTTCAATGACTTTTATTTAAGATAGCTAAACTTTCTTCTTTCTAATTCTAGCATGCTTTAGCTATGCAAAAATTATGCATCATTAAAAGCAATCAAGATTAATTATAACAATGAATCATCCTTAAGATTCATTACCAATAATTTTATTTTCAATAATTTTTCTTGTTATTTGCTTAAGTTAGTGAGTTTGAAGGATTGTTAGATCTCAAGTCATGTGCCTTGAGCATCCACTTTCAAAACAGTGCTCC
This sequence comes from Ensete glaucum, assembly GCA_021527575.1. NCBI lineage: Eukaryota > Viridiplantae > Streptophyta > Magnoliopsida > Zingiberales > Musaceae > Ensete > Ensete glaucum. The sequence goes on from CM038551.1 coordinate 50,545,121, forward strand.
TAATCTTGTTAAGAGATAAACCTATGAAAGAAATTTAGGTACCTATTTTATATTATGTCCTTCAAGATATGTTATTCTCATTTTCTCTAATGGCATAAGATTGTTTATGGTTCCTTTAGGAACCCAAACTAATTTGTGTGAACTGTAATTTTTAAATAGACATTTGTAAGCTATATGTCCTAATCTTCTACAAAAATTACACTTGATTCTTGGTGACACATTTAAGGTTTGTCCTTTACTAAAAATAGTTGGCTTTTGTTGGGTTGCCGATAAAGTCTATTCCATTTCTTCTATTAATATGATCCTTATTGTAATGATCATATTAAAGGATTAATTTTTATTTTAAATTTTTTTAATATTGACTTGAGCATGATGTTTTCTTTTTTAACATTATCTAGCATATCACATTTAGAACAATCATTATGTGATGCCAATAACTCATGCATTTTGTCCATCCATTTTGTCAAGTCTACTAGCTAATAATTCATGATCATTCTTAATTAACTTAAAAGATTTTCTAAATTTTCTAAACTCATCAAACAAATTCTGAAATATATTTAATAATTCTAAAAATGAAACACTTAATGAATAACTAATCTCGTTGTCAATAGCCATAAGAGCATAGTTAGCAACATCTTTTTTGGATTGGCCTTCTTCATCCTTAGAGCTCATTGGTTTCTTACGTTCATAGCAAGAGGTTTTGTTTATCTTAAGAACATTTTTATGGTTCAAGTTCATTAATTTTTCCAATTCATTGTCAAAAGTTCATGTCCAAGGTTATCATCACTCGAGATTTTACTCGAGGAGTTATATGTCATTCTTAATTCATAATCCTTCCTGTTCTTCCAAAGGTGTTCTTCATGTTTATTTTTGTGTGACATTTCATTTAATGAGTCATTAAAATTAAAGTGTTATTATATGTCAATTTCAATATAAGCCAAATTTTAAAAGCTGAGTCACAACAAGAAACTCGATCAAATTTATTTTTATCTAAGGCGCAAAATAAGACATTCATAGCCTTGGCATCTAAAGAAAGATTTTTTATTTCCAAATTATTTAGCTTATTTATTGGCTTAGAAAATTTTCAAATCCATTCTCAACAAGACTCCATAGATTAAGGACCAAAGAGATAAAAAAAATGCACATTCTTGTCTTCCAATACGTGTAATTTGTCCCATTTAACATGAGAGGACGTGAGATGAAATGTTTCTCATTCATGCCAAAACAAGTCATTTACTCCAGTGGGTGTTAATATAAAGAGTAAGTACATTGCTCTAATACCAATTGTTAAGATCAATTAGTACTAAGAGGGTGAGGGGTGTGAATTAGTGCAAGTGTAATAGTGCTTATTTAAAAACTTTCTTTCGTAAAGTAAAGAGTTAACAACATAAGCTTCTTTTGATATTTCGATAAAATCGATTTAAAACTGATTTTAGAGAAATTATGAGAATGATGCTTGTAACTTTCTTGAACTAATTAAGAGCAATAAAAAAAAGTAAACAAGGCATGTAAAGAGCACTTACAATTAATAGTGGTTTGGCCTCAGCCGACATACGTCTACTCTCGAGTCTTCTTCCTTGAGGTACACCGGCGTCCACTACTGATCTTCTTTGGATGAAGACCAAATTTTACACTTGAGCTTATAAGGGAGATAAGATTTACAACTCTTTAATCACTCCCTTACCTCTTTTCTTTTTATTACAATCCACATAAATTTTTCACAGAATATTTCTCCTAAATTATTATGTCACATGCAAGAAAACTTGAGGTATTTATAGACCCTAAGTGGCTTCAAATTTTTGGAGCCAAAAATCAAACTCATCGGGAAAATCCGAGTACAGGCGGTTTACCCGTCGACCTGAGTGGCTCAACTGCCCGAATATCAGGGTACGGGCGGTATACCCACTAGCCCTGGGTGGATTACCCACCGCTTACTAAGTGTTTACCCATCGAAAACTCCATAAAAGTGGTTCCCTTTACTTTTTGAATTCTGACTTGAACCTGATATTGACAAACTCTTTGATCAACCAATTACACTCAACTTGAGCTTAATCAAACCCCATAGTGGACCCGGTTGCATCTTTGAGTTGATTTGGATTCCATCCAAATCACACTTATTTAGGACTCAAGTTTAACCTAAGACTCAAAATTATAATAAACATGACCACCAAGCTTAATGACCTTACTCTCGCAAACCGACAACCTCCGGCTTCTCTAGCGGTGAGTCTCACGGTCTTCCTCCAGCGATCCCCCGACGTGTTTCTAGCGATCTTCCCAATACCTTTGGCGAAGTCCTAACAAACGCTCGATGAGCTCCCACCGTATCATCCAATCCTTGGCCTGATGCCTAAGCTTGATCCTGGGTCCATGTATGATATGTAATTCATCCCGTCATAGTTAAACCTACATGATGCTAAATATAACTTAATTAAATATAATCAAAATAGCCAATACATCCATTAGAAGACCATCCCACCTCTCGATAAGCTTTTCGGCTACCCTTGACAATCTTCCGGCGAGTCTTAGTCTTCTTATGGCAAACTCCATTGCGTCATCTTGGCAAGCTCCTGATACTCTCGATGAGCTCCTGACGCACTCATGGCGAGTTTCCAACCGCATCGTCCGAACCCCAATCTGATGCATGGACTTGACCTTGGCCAATCCTGATTGTAATAATCTTTCTATCATAATTAATCCTACATCAATTAACTCTAACAACATATGTTAGATCAATAACCCATCAATTGATTTTATCATCAAAATTCGAGATTCAACAGTTGCTTGGGCTTGGGCATGAGGGTTTTGAGATTTATATATTTATTATTTTTATAGTGGATTTTCTCTTGCTTATCCCATGGTTTTTACCCTTCTAGTTAGAGGGGTTTTTTATATAAATCTTGGTATTTATTTAATTATGATTTCAGTTTGATTCCGCTATGTGTGATAGCCTGTTAGTATGTGTTCCTATATAAAAGCCTTTATTCTTTTATATCCCATCATAGGTAGTGGAGCAATGGTTGGCTGAACTCTCTTTGATACAGGTGTCCGTTGATGATGTAGTATCAGGCTTCCATCCTCCTGACTCGACGTGCGTCGACTCTTCCTTCAAGGAGGATGTCCTCCTTTTTGAAATGGAGGAGCTTGTTTACCTAACTTTGCTCGGTCTCGACCACAGCTACCTCAGGCGAATGAGTGGATGGCCGAGGGATCTTTGTTAACCATGGGGTCTGTACATTGATTCCCTAGTCCGAGGCTAATTTGGCCAATGCATCCATGCACAAGTTCACCCCTCGAGGCACTTTGGTGATGGTGGAGTGGTGGAAAGCGTCAATCAATCGGCATGCCTCGGTCACATATTTAATCATAGTTTCATCCTGGGCTTCAAATTTGCCTCAAATATGTCCTGCAACCAGCTAAGAGTCGGTGTAGACTTCAATGTCTTCTACTTGAAGCTCAACGGCTAGCCTCCATCCAAACAACAATGCCTTATACTTTGCCATTATTGGTGGCTCTGAACTTAAGGTGGAGTGCTTGCTTGTAGATCTGATTTGTCGAGCTCTCTAGGACAAGGTTGGCTCCTCCTCTCTTAGCAATTGCCAACCCATCCACGTGCAACTTCTAAGTGGAGCTCGGGTCGGGCCGGTTACATGGGGCTGTGAATTTCGCGATGAAGTCGGCCATCACTTGTGCCTTTATGGCCGTCCTAGGTACATACTCGAGGTCAAACTCCCCTAGTTCCACCGACCACTTCAGCATCCAACCTGCAATGTCAAATTTTGATAGAATCTGGTGGAGTAGTTGGTCGGTAATTACCTTAATGGGGTGCTCCTAAAAGTATAGTCTCAGCTTTATTGCTGTCATGACCAAGGTGAGGGCCAGTCTTTCGATCGAAAGATATCGCTCCTCGAGGTCGTTGAGAATATGACTGGAGTAGTATGCCAACCTTTTCCTTTCGTTACCAAGCTTCACCAAGATCGACCTGACCGATGATCCCGATGTGGCAAGATATAGGCCAAGGGGCTCCCCTAGGGAGACCAAGGCGAGCTGAGGTAGTCGAGCAAGGTGATCCTTTAGTTGTTGGAATGCTTCCTCACATTGTGAAGTCTGGTTGAAGACCTTCACCTTTTTCAGAGCTCGAAAAAATGGTTAGCTCTTATCCCCTGCCCAAGAGATTAACCGACTTAGTGTCACCAGCCTCTTGGTGAGTTGCTTCACTTCCTTAACCATTCGAGGGGATTTCATTTGAAGAATGGCCTCCATCTTTTTTGGGTTTGCATTGATCCCGCAGTGGTGGAATACGAACCCGAGAAACTTTCCCGAGGTGATGCCGAAAATGCATTTGCTGGGGTTGAGGCGCATCCCGAATTACCGCATAGTCTTGAATGTGTCAGCTAGATTGTAAAGATGAGTGTCCACTTCCCAACTCTTTACTATCATGTCAACGACATAGACTTCCATGTTTCTTTTGATTTGGTCCTTGAACAAGTGATTTACCATCCTCTGATAGGTGACGTCAGCATTCTTTAATCCGAAAGGCATAACCTTGAAGCGGTACATTCTGTGATAGGTAATGAAGGCTATGTTCTTTTGATCTCGATGTGCTATTTGGATTTGATTATATTCTGATAATGCATCCATAAAAGAAAGTAGCTCATGTCTCGAGATGATATCGACCAACTAATTGATCCGAGGAAGGGGATAACAGTCCTTCAGACAAGCCCGATTGAGATCGGTATAATTCACACACATCCATGAATTTTCATTAAGCTTCTTAACAAGTACAATGTTATACAACCAGGTCAGGTAGGTGACCTCTGTAATAAAATCGGCCTCAAGCAACCATGCAACCTCATTTTCAATAGCTTTCAATCAGTCCGGGGTAAACCTTCTTAGCCTCTGTTTGACTGGTCGGGCCTCGGGAGATATGTTAAAGCGGTGTTGGGCCACATCGGGATTGATGCCAGGGATCTCTCGAGGTCCAAGTGAATAAGTCAGCATTCTTCCTGAGGAGCTCTATCAACTAAATTCGTCATTCTCCCAAAAGCACCAAGCCGATTCTCAGGGTCTTACTTGGTTGCTTTGGATCAATGGGGACTTCCCCTACTTCCTCCGTGAGCTAAGGGTTAAGGATAAGCTTACTCGGCTCCCTGGGATCAATGATTATTGTCAGGATTCTTGGTTTCTTGGGGAGCATTATTGCCATCAAGTAACATTGGTAGGATTCCTGAGGATCGTTTCGAGCCTTGCCGACCCTGGCATTGGTCAGGAATTTCATGGAGCAATGAAACATTGATACGAATGCCCTCAGCTTGTTGAGCGTCTGTCAACCAATGAGTGTGTTGTATGCTGATGGGAGGCCAACAACTATGAATGTGACCATTAGTGTCTTTGTCCTTAGCTCCTCGCTGATCGTTACTGGGAGCATCGTTGTGCTGAGAGGGGAGATTGAGTCTCTTATGAACCTTGTTAGCATGGAAGCCATAAGAACCAAATCCTTGTCAGTTAAACCCAACTTTTGGAAGGCATCAAAATATAAAATGTCGGTCGAACTCCTTGTGTTGATCATTATCCTCTTAACCTGAGAATCTGCAATGCACACTGAGACGACCAAAGCATCATCATGGTCGAGGTACTCTTCTCCTTCAGGCTAGAAGGTAATCTTAGGATCATGGTGGTGTCTCGGCCTTTTTTCGATCATAGCTCGGGCATAAGCTTTGCATGCCGAGGAGTTATCTCCCTTGGCGATCGGCCCTCCCATGATGACATCAATTTGCTTTTCAATTTGTTCCTTTAAGTGGAGTGAGTGATCTCTGACATGCTAGCCTTCGGGGGTGGGCTTCCATTCTCGGACATAGCATCCAAGGTGCCCTTGGCATATCAGATCCTTTATCTAGTTCTTGAGATCATGGCACTTCGTACTCCCTATGGAAATGATAATATCTCCTCTTGTCTCAACCTTTTGGGTGTGTCTTAGTTGGATTTGGGGGTCTGAGGAGCCCATTTTCTCGTATTTAGAGGAAGATCTCGGTCCATGTTGAGTTCAGAGGGATTAACGACAGCCTTGGTCGCTGGAGTTTTGGCCCATCAATTCTTCTCCTTGAAGGTCCCGAGGGCAGTCCTCAAAGTTGCTCTGCTCGAGGGTGCTTCTATTCCTCTTGCTTCCCCGCCACCAATATTTTGAAAGTGATATAGTGATTCATCTTAGGGATCGTGATCAGTGATCGTTCGACCAATGACCAGAATAATCTGGAGGGTCGAAGCCCCATTAGGAAGGCTTGAATGGCCAGGGAGGGTTTTGCGTCAGGCACCGCTCGGATCTTTGCTGCAAATCGCCCCATGAACTAGGCAAGAGGCTCCTCGCTCCTATGAGTTATGCCAAGGAGTGAGGTGGCAGTGGGTCTCAGTCGGGCGCTCGCTAGGAAGTTCAGCCCGAACTTCTTCATGAGCTGATCGAATGAGGAGATCATGGCTAGCTTAAACCGGCTATACCACATCCAAGCTAGCCCTCTTAAAGTGGTGGGAAAGACACAACACATGAGTGCATCAGAAGTGTCATATAGGGCCATCTGGGCTTGGAAGGCCACCACATGCTCGGCAGGATTTGAGTTGCCATCGTAGGATTCAAGACTAGGTAGTCGAAAATTGGCTCGGATTGGCTTATCTTGTACCTCGTGCGTAAATGGTGATCCCCCCTTGGAGCCTTCACATAATTCTTCCTTGGACTTCATAAACTCCTTTTGTATTTCATCTAATCATCGATTCACCTAACAGAGCTATACCTTGAGTGAGTCGGTCAAGTTCAATAATAAAGTGTCTGGCTCTTAAGGAGTGCATGTAGTTTCATAACGGTGTGTGGCCGATCCTCCAAGATCGATGATCGGGGCCTCCGATTTGCTTTCTGGAGGGTGGTCCTATGTCATGGGGTTTACTCGTGGTGGAACTACATCCTTTTGAGGGCCAACATGACCTACTCCCTATTGCTGAGATTCTGGCTGAAGGGGCACCGCTGACTACGCCAACTGGGGAATATGAGGGATGATAGCTTATATTATCTCGGTTAGCGCTTGGACCTGATGAATGAGACCAATGAAAGCCTCAACTGAAATAGTCGAGGACGTGGGATTGGCAAATGGAGGGGAGAGTCCCGGGTCGTTGAACAACCTCTAGTATCGGCTCATAGTGAGCACGGGCATACCCATATCTGGTGGCAATGGGTGAGAAGTTGAGCCTCCCATGCCAAAGAATGACGTGGCGGCTGAGACCTCCTCACCAGGTTGTTCAGGCAAGGTGTTCGAGGGATGCTCCTACGACATCAGACCTTCCTTCTAGCACCAAATGATGTAGTGTCTTTGTGACATGGTCGATGAGTTAGCCCGGTCAAGTTGTCCTGCGTGCGTAGGTTCGTCCTCGTCCGACAGTAGGTAGTGGGCTTCCTTATTCGCGCTCACCCTAAGTACCTGCAATAAGACCCTAACAAGCTGTGGGAGCTCGACCAGGTCCCTCCGATGTTGAAGTCAGAATCTTGGTTGACTTTGTTTGAGAAGTGAGGCAGGAAAAGAACTCCCTAGCGAGAGTCCCCTTGACAGTTCCTTCGGGGAGACTTTTATACCTACGGTCGAGGGAGCCGTCGTACCGGGCCATTCATTATTGCTATAGTTCCCGACTGTGTTGAGTATGACTTTATAGGATTCTCGGGTCCTTATGCGGTGCCACGTGCTGCCTACTACTTCATGTCCCAATCGATGCGTCAAGTTTCTAGGTTGTACTTGCGAAGGGCTGGTCGGCTTCTGACATGGATACTATGCCAGGTCATACTCGACATAGGGATTGCTCTAGTTGTATCAGGCTGATGTGGCCTTAGGGAATGACGTATCGAAGAGTGATTAGGTTGACCCATTAACTGTACTATCAATAAACTTTATACGGACTTAAATTTTATTTAAAGAGTTTAGAATGAAAAAGAAAATGTTATATAGTGTCGATTTTCTAATCATCCATTAAAAAAAAAATCATATTATAGTTATGTTGGCATGGCATGTTAAAAGAAAATACTAATTAGATTTCATGTGTCAGGCATCAGTATCGATGAATCGAAAATAATAATGATCGTATCATTTAATATTGTAATGGTTTAATTAAAATTTTGGGTAAACCTAAATCAAAATTCAATGGGAAACCTATTTTTTTTAATGATAAAGGCATTTTAGTCTATAAAAACTGAGGCTTTTCATGAGAAAATGACCTATCAAATTATAGGTATTTATGGATAGATTTCTCACATTTTGGGTGATATAAAGCAAACATTACAATTTAATTGGGTGATGTCTCATTCTTTTTATGGACAATCTTCAATAATAAATACATGATAAGATTGAGCTCATTATTTTGAAATGTCTTAAAACCTTCTTACTATGAACACAACATCTCTTAAAAATATATGATAAGATTGATCATTAAAATTAGTGAGAATTTAAACTACATAAAGCTCAATTATGAACCGGGCCGAAGTGAACGCCGGTCCGGTTCATGACGCGATCCAGCCAGAGACGCTACAGCAGACGAAACGAGACACCGACGGCTGAGATTTCATTTTTCTCTATCCATTGTAAGAGTGGCTGTCGGTTCGTGGACGACGACGGCGGCGGCGACCGAGGCTTTACGTATCGGAAGCGAACACCGACCGAGGCTTTAGGGTGCTTTAGGCTTTATGGGTCGAATCCGACCGACAAAAGTTCCGCTAGGGTTCTTTCCCGAGATCGGATCGTGGCTCCGGATTTCGTGGTACCTTCTTCTCATCACCCCACGTCCCAGTTACCTGCTAATTTGACGCCCTCCGTCCCTGTGGAACTCAGGTAGGGTTGGTTCGGAGCTTGGATTAGGGGGTAGGAGCTTCATTTTGGTTTTACGTTGTTTCTTCCTCGATTAGGTTCACATTCTTCCTCGAGAAGGGATCTGCAGTATCCGTCTTCCTTTCCTTTGGTAATTTAGGTTTTGGCTGATCAATACTTGATAAAAAAAAAAGGGATCTCTGGGGATTCTACGTTGATTGTGGGCTGTAAGGGAGGAAATTAGTTCCAAGCTCGACTCTTTTATGGCCTTGGAATGGCGAGACATAGAGGAATCTTCCCCAAAGAAGTTCGTCGCTAGTCCTTGGGACGACGAAGCCCCTTTGGCTGGCGTCACGTCCCAGGGTTCTTGTGCTACTTCAAGACCAAAGTGCAGTAAGAAATCCAGCTCCTTGGTTACTCTGAAGAAAGGTGACTCCAAGTTTGGAAGCGCGACAGCTGATAATTCGAGTCCTGATGGCCAACTCCGATCCTTTACCGACCTTCCTGCAACCTTGGTCTCCGAGATTCTTCAGCGTCTCGATGTCCATGATCTCGGCGTTGTGTCCTGCGTCTCTTCTCTGCTCAATAGCATTGCGTCTGACCATTGTGAGTGGAAGGGTTTCTATTGCGAGAGGTGGGGTTCCCCAGCGGAGCTGGATGCTCCTGCTGGACCTGGCTTTCGGGACCAGAGGTCTTGGAAGGAGTTGTTTGTGGAAAGGGAGTTCAGAAGCAAATCGTTCATGGGGAGGTTCAGCATAGATGTCCTCCATGGCCACACCGAAGCTGTTCGGGCCATATTTCTTCTGCAGACAGCTAAACTTATCTTCACTGGAGGGTATGACTCTGTCATCCGTATGTGGGACATGGAAGAAGGCTTGTCGATCGCAGTGTCTCGCCCTCTTGGCTGCACGATTCGAGCTATCACAGCTGATTCGGAGCTGTTGGTAGCTGGGGAACAGATGCATTTCTGCAGTGCTGGAGAGCAATCAAAGGGCATCCGCACCTGTTTGACATTGCCAGTTTTTCGGTGAACCAGAACCCGGCTTCCGCCTTTGGGGCCATGAAGGTCCAGTGACTTGCCTTGCATTGGATTTGACTAGAATTTATAGTGGTTCATGGGACATGAGTGTTCGTGTATGGGACCGAGCTCATTGTAAGTGCTTGAAGATATTGAGGCATGAAGATTGGGTGTGGTCCCTTGCTCCTCGACATGGCACCGTTGCTAGCACAGCTGGTAGAGATGCTTATGTTTGGGACACTGATAGTGGATGCCTGAGGATTGTTATCCATAATTCCCATGTGGGCAATGCATACTCTTTGACTCGCAGCTGTTTAGGAGATCTTCTATTTACTGGAGGAGAAGATGGTGCAATTCACATGTACGAGATTGGTCACAACTGTAATGTTGAAGATATCAAACCATCTGCAACGTGGGTTCCTCATACGGGTGCTGTTCATTCACTTTCTTTTGAGTTTCCATGGGTTGTGTCATCTTCAACCGATGGTAGGGTTGCTCTGATTGATGTGAGGAAGCTGTTAAAGTCTGGTCGATCTCAGTCTCCAAGGCAGCATTCTAAGACTAGGTTCTCCGCTCCAGATGCAGTGGAAGCACCTCAAAGGATGCTACATGGCTTTGGTTGCAATCTATTCTCTGTGGATATTGGCGCAGATAGGATCATATGTGGTGGTGAGGAAGGTGTTGTGAGGATCTGGAATTTCTCGCAGGCACTGGAGATTGCAAAGAGGGTCGAAGCCCTTAGAAGTGTGAGGCTGGAGAACCGGATGAGGCAGCGCAAGGCTCACATTAAGATGGGTGGTAATGGTGCACGGTCTGATCAGTGCTCTGTTGCAGCAAAAAGGAATCAGCTGAATAGAGAGAACACTGGCATTTGGCACAGTAAGCGTGGCATGAGCCCATGCGGAAAGCTCAAAGCCTAGCAACGGGAAGTTCCTCCCTTATAACTTGTCAAGTACATAATTTGTGGAAGTTGTTTTAAACAATATGGTCAATCTTACTTTTAGCTGAGTACATAATGTATGTCATTTCAATTTGCGTTCTTCGTCATCACCATTCAGGATACACTTTATCATTTTCTTGTGGAATTTTGTCATGCTCATATCGAGTTCTTATACTTACACATAACTTCTGTTTTATTATTTTCCTTTTTTCATCGACTTTATGACAGTTAGTTTGGGCCTCTTCTTTTCAATCTTCCTATGTCTAAATTTTCATACTTTTTAAAGGTATCTTTGTTCCTGAATTTGCTTATGAATAGCGACTCCGTTGAGATGGGTTTTGAGATGCCGTAATTGATTTTAGAGATGATACTTGAGATGGTGAACTCTCGGGGACCAGTGCACATGGACTGGTTGGGTCACACTTTAATCCCCTGTTATGGTTTGTTTACATGCAATTAACATTGTCTCATGCATGTGCACTGTTTGGCAGCTGGTTTCACTTCTAAATGTTTGATTCAAGTGTGAAATTTTGATTAAAATAAAGCATTTACCAAAGTTATAATTGTTTTTACCAAAATTTGGCAGATGAAGGAAGCGTTTCTCAATTGTATAAATGTTTGATTCAAGCGTAAAAGTCCACAGTTATTCTTTAAACACTGTTCTACTTTGATCCTGTAAAAGTTTGTTCACGGTTACCAGACAATTAAATGTTGGTTTTTTCTCCCATTGGCAGTTTGATGCTCTATTCTGTCTGTTTGGTCTCATGTCATTGGAGACTCTCTCTCTCTCTCTCTCTCTCTCTCTCTCTCTCTCTCTCTCTCTCTAGCTGCTGCTTGTGGTCTCATGTCATTGTGGAATACCCTGGAGTGGATCTTGGAAAGGTTGGCGAGGAAATTTACACACCCCAATATTCACAGAGTGATGAATGAAGGGGATGACAAATATGATAGTTCTATAAAACAATACACTAAAATGCAGATGATACTTCAAATACTCAAATCTGTTTGTCATTATGATAGCAACAATAAAGTCAATGTGTTGAAAAGAAATACATATTATCTTCTATAATTAGTTATTTTTAGTATCTTGTTCCCCTATGTTTGAAAATAATATTGAAATCCTTATACTTACGAAAATGAAATATGCTCCAACAAAACTCTTTTATCTCTTTAATTTTAATCTTGTAAAGTTATCTTTTTAATCCTGCATAGAGATTTTAATGTTTCACTTTGCATAAGGATCTCAACATAATTTTTAAAAATATAGAGATCGAAATTAAAGATAATTAATTACAGAAGATAATATGTAATTAGAAATTAAAGATAATTAATTACAGAAGATAATATGTAATTAGTCTCGCATATGATGACTACTAATCCAAGTACGATTTCCCATCATAAAAGTCAAAAGAGACCTTTGGTGAGGACCTCAACAGCAAACTGAACAAAAGAATCAGATTTCACTATTTGATCTCAATATTTATGGATACAAATTCTCATTTCACAACCCAATATGACACCAAGTAGGTTTATCTATAAAGTTAGGAACATTGGATGAGGAAAACAACCAATATGACACTGCTAGCAGATAGCTTGCACACTGCATTGCACTGCCATTAGGTGATGGGAGGGAAAACAACATGGCAGTTCCTCATTGTTATTTCTAATCATGGTGTTTCTGACAAAATAGAACAGATCTTTTTCCACCTCAAACAACAGGTGACAAAGTGACCAAAATGAACTGAGATAGAGACTGATACATTACTTGATGAGCACAAGAATCCCTAACTTCCGATAATATGATCGAGTCCGCCTTGAAGATTGGCTACCCGATTTATGCCACCAACATTGTGTAGTAGCTGCTGCAGCCAGTGCCGAGTTGTAGGATCATCCTGCAGGATAATTCAAACCAGGCAATGTTGCTTTGATACTTTCATTTGGGTTGAAATGCAAATTGATGGAAAAATTTAAAAATCAACATGATGTTTTTAAGGAATGAGAAAATGTGGTGGTGTAGAGTGGGAACCATTTAATTAGAGAGCTAACCAGATAAGAAAAAGAATCAAATACACAAAGCTCATATGTGACAAATACAGTCTGCATTACAGGTTCTATATTTTGAGTAAAAGGTAAAACTTGGTCATCAAGGCTTGCAATTTCATATAATGGACACTCATAATGGGGGTATACCGAATTTCAAATAAAATCCAAAAAATGAATGAAAAACAGAAAAAAAGAAATTGACTTGATACAAGCACTAAATTAGGTGGTACAGATCCTATGACGAGCCTATGGAGCAATAGAGGCCCTGTACCAGGCGCACCATCTAGTTTCCCATGGTCCTCGTGCTGGAAGCTATTGGATTGGTAAATATTGCACATGCCATACACTGTTAGACAATATTGCAACCCTTGTGTCTCACTATATTAGTATCAACTATTCAACATCCCGCCACAAGAAAGAGGTTGAAAATGTTTAGATGAACTAGAAATGTACAAATTAATACTAGGATCAGTTGCAATTCAATGGCATACAGTAAAAAAATGATTGGAGAAATTTTCATATACACAAAAAGCTACAATGGCCAAACAATTTTCATATACACAGAGGCTAGGATGGCCAAACAAGTCAGTGTAACTATGTAACATGGCAGCACCAAACTTACAATATAATTGTTAAAAGATCCATCTTTTAGCATATTGGGAAGACAGTTGTTCAAACTTCCACATGCCCTGCAAGTGTGCAAGAATATAATTAGAATGGTTTCTGGGAGGTGTCTATAAAATCATGAAGACTTTAAGTGGTCTTCAGATGCCGCAGAATATTAATGCAAGGCCAGCATGGCTTAAGCAAAACTGAGGTTTGTCTCAAGCATTCCATCAGAATGAATTTGTCAATTCTCAGGTCTTATTTTGTATTATACTCATGAAAGTTATATATCCTGTGTTTTATCTTAGACAAAAAAAATAGGATGGATATGGAAATCTGGATCTACATTAGCGCATCTCTACCACGAGATGCTTCAGACCCTTATTTCAGAAGATGTTAGCATTTATATGTCGAGATATCAATTTTGGATGTTGAAACCCCCTTTTCGTACGAAATAAATATAAGACTATGAAAGCATACCTTGGGTGCTCTGAAAGTCTTAAGTAACAACGAATTATATGCTTCAGCAGTCTCGTAGATGGCTGTTCAGCAAGTGATGTGACCATGGATCCAAGCACTTGACCTACAGCATAAAAACGTTCTGCGGTAGCACAAATGTACCGAAGCCCAACATCATCCAACAATATCTTTTGAACAATGAAGGTCGCAACCTACAAAGATAAAGCTGATAAAATTGCATTAAAAATTGAATAATTATTTCGCTTATAAGAACATATTACAAGCTCCCAACTGCTTATTGAGAATCTTGCAACTAAAACTGAAAAATATAAATAATATCAAGCAAAAACCATTAGGTAAACATGTCCCTGGACAAAGCCATAGTATACGTACTACAGAAACCAGCTTATCAGATTACCAAGCACATGCCTGACTACACCTTTCCATGCTAGTATGGTGTCAACTTTTTGTTAATGATGATTTTATGTTATGACCCTGATCACTTACGACATGTTGGATAGATGTAATAAATATGCTGTACTCCATATATTTTTAACTGCCAAAAACATGTATACTCTAAACTATTTGGCTTATCAGTTCATTATTTCCATCTTTGCCAAGATCATTTAGGTGGCCTCCCTTCGCTCAGTAGGTGATATACCTGGTGAAATTGGTGATCTAACTCCTGAAATCTACTCCTACCCTTAAAAAGGCAAAAAGACTTTTTTTTTTTTACTTTTGCATAGGCTGGATTTGAGCCCCAGACCTTGCGATAAACTATAAAAAAAGAAAGTAGCAAGTATTTTTGCTAGGGACTTGCTACACTCAAATTAACATCCTATTTTCACAAGTATTTTTGCAAGTATTTCAACTACAAAAAAAGAAAGTAGCAAGTATTTTTGCAAGTATTTCAGTAAAACCAAGCCATTTTAAAATATGAAAGAGAAATTATTTGTTCTTATTTTCTTTGAAATTAACATCCTCTTCCAACATGTGGAAAAAAGATAAATCAATCAATCAAATTATGAGGAGCTTTATAAGAAAATAGTGCAAAAAATGGAATAATGAGAAGAATAGAAAATAATTGACACTCAAACTCCTATAAGCAGTGTACCTTTCCTGCAGAATTTAATTCTTCATTTTCATTTGTGGATACATGTAACACCCCAATTTAGTCCCGCATCAAAAGTGGGCTAAGACTTAGAATGCGTAAAAGGGTTGGTGAGCTATTGTTAACTTCAATAGGTATTTTGATCAGTGGTTTGGTCTTAATGAAGCTAAGAGGCAAATTACTCCATCAGGTTGGATTGTGATAATTGGTATCAAATTTGGCTTAGTATCAGGGCATGGTGAGGGACTCGAGTAGGAAATGACTACCCATCAGCGGAGTCAAAGGGTGCATCATTGACGTGGAGCCACCACTGGATTATATCTCACATGCATTATACTAGGGTCTGATTTTACGTCATCAAGCACTTAAGTCCGGAGATTGCAACATCCAGTTTATTCCCACATCAGAAGTAGGTTAAGATTTACAATAACGTTAAAGGGTTTGATAGATGTACTATTGTTAATTTTAGCTTAAGCATTTTGGTCAGTGGCTTGAGCTCAATCAAAGTAACATTTCAATTATTTCATCAAATTGGATCGTGACAATACAGGATTACATACATGAATCCAACTTAGGTTTATAGAAGAGTGAAAACATTTGGAAAGGGGAGTGAAAAAGTAAATGTAGCTGGTAAATAAAATAGGATCAACTATGATAAAAATAAAGCATCCTAGTCAAATTACCGATGTTGTTAAGATAACAAAATGTATTCTATCACATCATTCTCACAAATGAAAAACATATAACATCAAAGAATCTATAAGAGAGAATTTGTAAAATGTCACTTTCTTATTGTGGTTAATATTATGGGATACATACTTGTTCATATATAATTTACTTGGACATAATCAAGGAAAGATGTACTGGTCCAGTGGACAACACGACAAGCGACAAGCGACAAGCGACTACGAGTGGCGAGGGCTGGTCCTTGATATGACAAGTGACTCCCGAAGAGTCGAGCATCAACAACGTGTAAGAATAGGTAGTCAACATATATGCAGGATACAAAAGGGGACTAGACTACTCAAAAAGAGGCAGTCTGCATCTCGATTCATGCCCAGAATGACATTTTTAGATATTGATCAGTATGAAATGATTTCGAGTAGTTCTTCATTTTATGGTCACAATACAATGTAGGCCAGCATAATTAAAATTTTTTTAAGACATTTCACTTGTTGATCTCATTCCATTAATTGTAAAAAATCCACCATTATCTAGAGGATTGTTTAAATTAGTGTGATGATATTTATGCTACATCATCTTGAAAGTACATAATTTTATTTTGCTATCCAAACATCAAGTTTATAGAGTTTATATTAGATATCAGTATCAAGGTTTATCATCTTACACATCGGTCCTTGGTCAGACTGGTGTGTAACGATCAGTACCAACACATGTTACATGTAAAGAAGATTCAAAGATGAAGAAGAGGAAAAATCAAATGGTGGCAGAGGAAGGAAAAAAAGGATGTCCTGCAAGAAGAGGAGGAAGGAGGAGGAAGAGGAAGGAAGAAGAGAAAGCAATGAAGGAAAATAAGAAGGAAGAAGAGGAGGAGAAGAAGAGTATGTCACACAACACATGATCGACTGCAAAGAACAACAATAGGCTCTGCTTGTATAGCGAAGAGGGCTCACGTCAACAGTGTTAAATATATATATTTTTTTTATATTTTTTTAGTCAGTTAGAGCGGACTGCCCAAAATGGGGTGGTCTGCGTCTATTCACACTCGAACCAGTACATACTGCTTTTTTAGCACGATGGCAGCCTATGATTTATATACACAATATGGTAACAAAAACTTATAGAACAGATTTGATTTGTGGATTAATGAACTAAACATAATCTCAAATTAATGATAACAATTTAATTGTTTCTACAAAGAATAACTAGTAACTCCAAAACATACCGTCTTTGAAAGTTCACTACCCATCTCCATTGTGCGCAGGCACAAAGGAATTATTTCTGTTTGAAGAAGAAAACTAATGACCTCCGTGTCATCAACCTGAAAAGGAATAAGATGGCTAACATATTGCAGTCATCGAAAGGATGCAGAAAGTATCAGCTAGGCAACAGATAACTCCATAAATAACCAAAATATCAATTCACATTCAAGTGATCTGCGCTAGATAAGTTGTACGCTTTCTTCAACATATGTTATAACTCTTAAATACATGAGCTCCTTACTGCAATCTTAACCATCAATATAACGCAAGGAAATATGCAGCCTTTAGATAGTGACAGAGGGGTTTCGGTGTGTGGTCAGCATGGCAAACACCAGAGTGTCTCCTATTCTGACCTCAAAAGAACAAAAATTGGCCTAGTCATGGTATTAAATAATTATCACTGACAAAGCACAGCTCAGCACAGAACTTCAACTGTGCCCTCTTTAATTCAATCGTTGAAAGTATAGAGAAAACAAAATATGCATATAGGTTTATTTACCACAAAGAAAAAAACAAAATTTCACGAAAGGTTAAATAGGCAAGTCAATAATCAAGAAAACTAGAAATGGCAATTGAGAAATTTACAAAGAGAACAAAAAAATTGAGGCTCCAAATAGGGCAGAATAGAGGCCATGAATAAGCTTGGCTCATTACTGAACTTCCAAACATGTTCCATGAACCAAACACATCACCTCAATTTAAGGAAAAAATGCTGACATTTTTTTGACTTTGATTATTTCGGCATTCTCAGTTACTACCAATATATCAAAGGTTCGGTCAAAAACCAATGATAGGACACCAAAAGAATGTGTTTTGCGATCTAGAAGATTTTGTTGGTTTTAAGTATAAGGATAAGCTATCAAAATCAACTATCAATGCCAAAATTAGCTTAAATTCATCTTTTAATATTAACATGCTTCCACTATTTGTCTCATGAAAATATTGTGTCAGTCATCATGGAAGAACAGAAAATATATGGTGAATAATGTAGCAATTATTTAAAGAAATGACCAATATACTAAGAAAAACTGCCAATTACACTATAAACTCAAACTGTAATGTTCAGATCCAGGTTTTGCAGCATTTTTTCCTTAAAAAGCATATATGAGTTTGATTAGAAAGGTAAACAAGTTAGTAGTACTAGTCCAATAGTTACATAGGTGACAATTTTATTTCTATTTTAACATATGATTTCAAACTACAATTAGATAAGAATAAAACAAAAAACTGTATTTGTAGATGTCAAAAAGAAACAAAAAAGAAGGTACCTTTACAAGGGCACCAATAACCCCTAGGCTGGTCAATCTTAAATACTCAAATGGCTTTGTCTTACTGGTGGTATTCAAAAAGGGATACAAATACAAAGGGATGTGTGCTGCAAAAAAAGGGTAAAACCATAAGAGCCATAAAGCCAACACATAACTAGGGTGTAAACAATGATATGCAAACATGCAAGAAATTTGGAAAGGAAGTGCTAGCGCTTGTATTATAAAGTTATATTCCATTTTTTCACCAAGATTTTGAGGAAATAATTTAATAACATTACTCTAAAATTTGAGTTCCTATAAATAGTCAATTTTTGACTTTTGACGGATCTCAATGACGGTAGAAAATCCATGTAGCCAACCCTATGAATAGTCCATTTTTATCTTTTGTCAAAGTGGCTTGATCAAGACTTGTTATGAAATGCCACCTTATATATAACTCCATCATCCTCAACTATACAACAGCCAATTAACAATTAGTAAACATGGTGATTCTAATGAATTAACATCCTAAAATCCAACGAATGATATATTAACCTGGATGGTAATCTGGTAAAGTACACAGTCCTCTACTCCTATTGGAGTGTCCTCTATAACTATTACAACAGATAACAAGAGCACCTGTTTCTTTCCCAGTCAATTCTCACTAAATAATGAGCTCTTTTATTGTTCAATCTCACTGCAACACTTACAAGCAATCAATGAAAAACATAACACTACTTTACCTTTAATTGCTTTCATAAATTCCACCTGAACATTCATGAAAATAAAGAAAAGATTCAAAGTTGAGATGAAAAAGAGAGGTTACACATTTTCAAATATTTCCCACCAGAATCTTTATGAGTGATATAACTTTTTTTACTTTTCTTTGTTGGCCCAAAAAGGGAGGTTACATATTTCAAAGAGACAATGTCAATTTGCACCCTGTATATTTTAAATGATGATCGAGTCTCTCTTATAAATACCCTACATTTTTCCGAAGTAGTTACGTATCATTCTGTTGTATACTTCCTCTCAACATTAGCAAATTTGTGTATGAGTATTGGTCGAAGCTCAGACTGGTACCAAATCAATCCTCCATTGGTATTGCCGGTATAATTATGAAGTAGAAACCTTGACTGAAAACTTAAAAATATTTAATAGTGAATTATAAGTTAATAGTGCCACTAGGACAACTAGTAGCAACCAGAACCTATCGATTTTGTACATGCTATACCACATAAAAGGATAACCTGCTTGGATTGCACATATTGTGCACAATAATTGGATAATAAAGAACCAGCAAAAACCTTGAATGCATACAACCATTACTGCAGCAATATGTAACTTTTTCTTTTTTGAAAAATGACTTAAATTAACTTAATGCAAAAATAGTGTTTAGTGTTTACAAAAGGGGGAATGGAACGCAGGTCATTAAGGGCCTGGTCGATCCAAGTCAAAGATAATGTGTTAGATTTGGCATAAAAGGCTAACTAGTGAGCCAGATGTTGGAGCTTCTAGGAATCTAAGATCAGTTAATGACATTCATATTAGATGAAAAAAACAATACATCTGACAAATGTTTTGAATGGACCAAGGGCATTCCATCTATTTGTTTAAAAGGTTTACGATCTGGAGAGTCTGTTTTGACCCAGATATTAGAGAATCCATTACTTTGAGCTGCTCATAACCCTTCTTGAACAGCCCACAGCTCTGCCTGTGCAGCAATATTTAACTGTTGCATGTACTTGACTACCAAAAAAGAAAGGTGTTTTCTAGATAAAGATGGCAATGAATGCTCGAATGAACTAATAATCAACCCTTACAGAAATAAACATGAATGATAATTACCATTTAGGAAAAGAATTCGCGTGTCAGGATGTGACGCTACGCACTGCAGAAAGAGAAACCCCATGGCATTAAAATATTGAAACAAAGAAAGCCCAAATTAAAATGACATCCATATAAGTGTCTGCAGAACCTTGAGGAACAACTTGAATAGATAAAATTGCATGAGTCACCCTTTATTTACAACAGCCAAAATGAGTTTATTAAAGGATCAAGAAAATAGCATTTATTGGAAACTACAGACTTGTTGATATCATCAACTGTCACTTTAAAAATCATGCTATCTACCAGACACTGTAATACCTTCAAACCAACTCAATGGAATCATAAGTCAAGTTTTCAACATATGAAAATTAGGATCTCCATGACCAACATACAAACTCCACTCAAAAGCAACATATTACATCCTGCAGAGATGAACTAGAAGTTGATCAATTTTGAATTCCGTTAGTTCAATGTATATAAGAACAAAAAAGGGATACTTCCTTCCTGATTTTCAAGACAGCCACTAGAATAGACCTTTAGCACAACATGGTATCTGTGGAAAAACTCGGTTTATAAGACATAAAGTTGCCAAGTTCTTGACTAAAGATAGCTTGCTCACTAATGCTACTTCAAAATGGTTAACTAAGATGACCATAGATAAGCAATTTTTTCTAATTATTTTACTATTAGTATGAGTTTTCTAGCTTGAAGAGGATTTGGATAATTTTCCATTGACTTCCAACAGTAGAACCAGTAAAAAAGAAGAAGAGGTCCTGATTACTACCATGTCTTCAACCAATCAGGTTAGAGCCAATACTAACAAAAATGATAGTAATTTTGAGATTCATCTTGGGTTTTGAAACTGGAAGAAAAATAAAACCAACTTTGGCAAAGTTCTGTTTTTGTGCAAGACACCTGATCGTATCTTATAACTGAAATACTGATAGGATCCTAAC
The DNA here is from genome assembly GCA_021527575.1 of Ensete glaucum. NCBI lineage: Eukaryota > Viridiplantae > Streptophyta > Magnoliopsida > Zingiberales > Musaceae > Ensete > Ensete glaucum. The sequence goes on from CM038551.1 coordinate 50,566,102, forward strand.
AGGGCCGGGTCCTATTCAACCAGTTCATGTAAATAAATCTCCGAGTCATATGTAAAACCTAGCTATAGGCGCCGCCCACCCCATCATGGAAGTCGGTTAGAGCAATAAGAGGTGGCGGCTAGGTTTTAGGGAGTAAGCTGTTGAAGTCTCTTTAGGAATTAGGGTTCTAGATGCCTATATAAGCATGTAGCCACACCCCACTATTTCATCAAGCAACACAACTTTTCTTGAAGCCATTGTGCTGATTACCAAGGAGGAAGGAACCCCTTAGAGTTCCAAGGAGGCTGATCCCCTACAGAAATAGTTTCAGCGATAGAATCCTGCGGGGTTCTATCAAATACCCATTTGTCTATCCATTATGATTCAGTCAAACCATGTACATTGCAACATAGACAGACCTGAGCCTATCCAAACGATAGAGTAGCTTTTAGCTTCAACTCATAAGTAACCATCCAGGTCCACATCGCTAGTTGATATCTCACCAAAATGTTACAGATTCAGATAATTGGTTGAAATCTAACTGGACTATTAAAGTTTCAAGTAAGATATGAGAGGATCTATACCTAGAATCTCACTTTTTAAGTCTCAATTCATTTGTTCAAATTTTCCAGTCCCCACATGCTTCAACCAAATTACAAAAACACTAACGGTCATGTCTAATTTATTACTTTCAGGTTGTCATTGCAAATCGAAGGATCATTTAGTTCTAAAAGATCAACAATGTCAATAACTATCTTTCTTTTCCTTTTCAACTCCATAATGATTTTTCCTGCAAGTTAACTTGGAAATGAAAGTTTAAACCAAAATAAAAAGAGGAGGATTATCATCACTAAGAAGTAGCTGTAGCTCAGAAGTACAGTATCAAAATGACAAGACAAAACATATGATAATGATTCGTAATGGGTAAAATGTCAATTTTCACAGTGCAAAACTAGGACAATGACCAGTTGAATTTGTGCTTGACAAACAAAACTTAATAAAATACAAGAATATAGCAGACTGGTCATCTACTTCATAATTATTGAGACAAGGTAAATAACTAAAAGACTAAAACCTTATAAAACAGTGAGAAGTTAAAATAAGAAATTAAAAAAAAAGTTTCACTGAACTGAAGAATTACCTGAAGAAGGGCGAGAGCATTGCAGACTCTATTTGATGCACCTGGTGATAAAGTTGGAGGTGAAAGAAAAGGGTATATAGAAACTATCTCCTGCAAATATCAAATCATGAGCAGAAGTCAGAAACCTGTATATATTAACAACGAGGTTCTTTTCCAACTAGCTAGCTGCATTTTTTTTAGTATCTAGTTCACCAATCACAACTTGTTGAAATAGTCAGGTACTGTAATCATCGCTTGCCATGCTAGACATATTGGCCCATCCTGCTTGGCAATTGTGCCACCACCACACCAGCAGTAATACACAGGCATCAACAATATATTGACTGTATGGTGCTACTAATTTCTTTCCTCTTTTTATCCTTTTCTTTTTTGTGTGTATGCAACCATTGAGGGTTGTGCCTATCATGTGATGTCTTCTAGCAACCCCTGAGTTGTACCTAATGTGCTTTAGTTTGTTTCTTCATCTTCTTTAATTCCTGTTGTCCTTTTCCTTGTCATTTTGTACCAATGGAAGGTTTGTGTCAGAGAACCTCACATATTACATACTTCGCAGGATGCCAACCTGGCAAGTAAATTTAATCCACAACAATCCAACTTGTAAAAGAAATGCATATTGCAGGAAGCAAAATCTAAATAAGGGACAGCAGTATCATCCGAAGGAACTTTTCTAATAGAATATACATACAAAATACCAATGTTATGAAATACAGTATACTACTTAATAACTACATAGCTTAGACAGTGCTTATCAACAAAAGTATATTGCACTATAGCAGTCAGGAAGGGACCTTCTCTCTATCCAACAAAAGAACCATTACACAGTCTATATACATCAAACTCAAATAAATTGTCATTGATAGTTCAATCATTGTTTGTAGAATCTTGACATCGAGAGTGATCTGCAGTCTACTGCAACTCTTCACCATAAGTTGATCCCAAATCTGCATATTTCTTGACTGGGAATTGGACAGCTTAAAGTGGGTGAGGGGAAGGGGATGTTGATGTGGTTGATAATTATTCCACTCTGACACATCAGAAGAATTAAACACAGGTTTCTAAGCAGATGTCTATGAAAAGATCAAAAGGCTTCCAAAAGCTTGTTTATGTCTTCCCTTTCCATAAACCATTTCCATTTAGAAAACTCTTTTTGCTTCATTCACATTGATCTTCTTGTCTGCACCAAGTTTCGCATATTTCTAACTAATGCATGTCAAGAATATTAAGAAAACTATATCAGCATAAAGACTAACCTGGAGGAGTGCTGCTATTGTCCCATATGCGTTCCATAACAAAGGAGCCAAATCTTGAAATATCTCTCTCTTCTGCAATGAAACTTTAGGTATTAAGTTTTTTAGAATTTTCACAATAGACAATTAATCGAAAAGAACTAGGCCTGCAGCAACAAATTTATAGATGACTAATTATTCTATTACTATTAATTATTCTAACCATCCATCCTTCATGAAACTAGCTGAATGGCCCTTGGGATTCCTGGAACATCAAACAAAACTACCCAATTCCCATCTTTGTTCAGGTCATCACCACTTCAATATCAATCATCAAAAGAACAAAAAAAAAAAAGAAGGAAAAAGAATAGAATAGCTCCTTTCAAGATCAAAAGATCCCAATGCAGTGCTCATAGGGAACTTTACCATCCACCAAAGCATACTAGTCAATTTCAAGATAGAAGCTTCAGCTAATTACAGAAACTAATCGATTAAAAATTCAAGCTTTCTACCGAACCACAAGAATATCCATCGCCACAACATCAGAGATGGTTTCCTGTCCGAAAGAATTAATGTATTACGCATCTCTGCCCCAACCATTACATTATCGACTAACAATCCACAGTAATTAAAATTTCCAAGACTCTCCCTGGAACATCAAGATCAAGAAAAGCAAGAAAGAACAGAACCCGAGAACGTGATACCTTGGAAAGCTCCCCCAGGGCATTCTCCCGAAGATCCGGATCGCAGAGATCCAGCACGAGCTGCTCCGCGGACGCGATCTTGCGGTCCCTCACGGGCTGCCCGCCTCCGGCGGCGGATGACAGGGGCGGAGGGGCGGCGCCTCCGCCGAAGGCAGGGGCGGCGCCTCCGCCGAAGGCAGGGGCGAGGCAGTGCGGCTGCGGGAGGTTAGACATCGTCGGTGCCGGCGTAGCGACGAGATCGGGGAAGCGAGGACGCAGTAGAAGACCGTGATGGGAAGAGGAATCGGTTTCTCTCGCTCGCCTCTAATTTGAATCATGTGGGATTTCCATAGAGGGGAAGAAACGGTGCAACTTATGAAACGAACCATTGTGTTCTCCTACCTGTTGCTCATCACCCCCTGAGGTACCCGCGCGGATGTCCCAGATAACAGAAGGGACCCGCATAAGACGATGCCGCGTGACTCCCAGAGCATGGGAGAGGGTAATGTTTTGGTGTGAGTTCCCAGCCATGGAAAGAATGGACGAGGTGGCCTTCCGATGGAATGTTGATGCGTGGGTGTATTTTAGGAATTAGAGGTACGGTAAAGAAAGCCGATTTATGCTTCTGGATTAGGGTTTTTGCATGTCATACATACCATAACATTAAAAATATTCAAAAATATATTAGTAATAAATTTAATTTAATACATACAATACCTTATCGTACAGCCTGATATGCTTGATACATACCAATCCGATAAACGATTGATATATTTGGTATAGCATGATACATTAGAGTATCATATGTCGATATATATATTTGATATAGTTCAATACATACTATATTGATTTTTAATCGATACGTTCGTATGATAGAAATTATGAATCTTGCTTTATACTACACTTCGAATCAACTCCTTCACATATATTACTTTGAACGAGTAAATTAATCATATAACATCTCGATTTGATATTATTATACTCACAGGGAATATTATAAATTTGATTAATATATGAGATCATCAATTTTAATCATCACCCCCATATGCCAAAATTAATCCGACCTAACCCCTTTTTCAAGTCATCAAGTTTGGAAGAAGAAAATATTTAAGTTAATTTTAAATTGTTGATTGCAAGTAAAAACATGCCAGTTTAATTTAGTTTAGTGAATTCACAACGAGGGTAGTATCTGTCCATTAAAACCTAACCCCTTTTTCAAGTCATCAAGTTTGGAAGAAGAAAATATTTAAGTTAATTTTAAATTGTTGATTGCAAGTAAAAACATGCCAGTTTAATTTAGTTTAGTGAATTCACAACGAGGGTAGTATCTGTCCATTAAAACAAGAACTCTCCTAGTTAAAAAGGAAATATTTGGTGCATGTCTAATTTACAAGTGAGATATCCTTCCCATTCGATTAGGTTTTGTAGCACCGCAGTTTAATTTCTCTTCTAATGGATTGAATTGGGTTATAAAACGGTTGGTAATCATGCTTCTAGACTTAAATATTCCAATGATGCTGAATATTACCACTCAATAAGAATAGGAGTTGAATTCAGTCTTTTGTGAGCTATGAGAATAGGAGTTGAATATTACTCTATTCAAATACTGACCGACACTGAGGACTTGGCAACTCCGACCAAATATTACTGATTCTCATCAACCAGATGACAAGTTAGATGTTTAGTTGATGTTTTCGATCCTCTGCTGCTACTGTTGCTTCACCAATGCCAAACTATCAGACTCATGAAAAAGCATATTTAAGCACATAATATTTAGACTCCTGATCAACATCAATGTACTGCAACTGGGTTGGTGGTCATTCAAATATCAAGCTAGAACTGGTTGACTTCGGCCTATGTTGCTTTACTTGAACATGAATGCTAATCCACCAGACTAGTATTTTGGATGTCTAATGCTTAGTCATGCAAAGAAATGCCAATTTAACAGTGCTTTAACTATAACATACCCTGGTTTGCAGGTCAATCAGCTGGCACTGGTATCTCTCCTTTTTACAGTGTGAAGTTGCAGCTTGGCTTGAAGCCCAAGAGGCCTGAACATTCCAAATAAGCATTGCGGCCTCACGAATAAATATAGTCAGACTCCAACTAACAGAACAAGAACAGATACAAGTTAAAGTGCAGTTCGAAGAGCTGAAGAGCCATACCACGGGAATGACAGATTGAGCAGAAGAAAGATCAACTATTCACATAATATTAGAGACTTGAAGTCCCATAGGAACCTCATGATAAATTGCAATGCAATTCAGCATGAAACAGTCACCAAAGAAAGTTCTCAGTGTGGTTTGTGAGACGATAGTACGCCTTAATCCAGACAAGAGCTTCACAGGCAGCAGAAGCAATGAAAGCATTTGTTTGGAGCACACCAGCCACCAAGCGGATAACAAAATCTTTTATTTGCTTTTAGTAGCACACAACCCTGTCCTTCATTTATTAAGTGATAGGAGCGACATCTGCTCATCTATGGAGCATTCTACACGGCAAGAGGATTGGCACCTGGCAGGAATCAGGATAAGCCCAAGACATCGCTGTTCCATTGGTGATGAAGAAGACTGGCGAATGCTACGATACTCCACTGCATCCTGAAGGATGATGTTGCCTTGTTTGTCAATACAATGAAATACACCCAAAAAGAACCGTCCATCACTGACCCCCACAAGCATCCGACGAAACAGAAGTTTCCTTAATCGTGCCACTAATGGTGAGACATCACCACCGGAGTTCCCTGACACTAATGAGTCAGAGTGGACATCCTGCAAGATTGGAGGACTAGAGGATGATCCTGGTCCTCCTTCCATCTCCTACGATGTTCGTCCTTTTATGAAGGTGTCAAGAAAATACTGGAAGACTTCAATGTGCCTGTTGAGTGGGGAAAAAGGATAAGATTTTTTGGTCTTAAGTAAATAAAGCATTACTGTCTGTTAATATGAAGTGGCTAACAACATGTTGTCAGAGTATCCACACTCGTGGTAGACATCTGATCCAGAAGACTAGGAGTCACAATATTCTAGACATCAATGTAAACCTTCGAAATCAAGATTATCCAGGTCCTTTATTAGAATTATAGTTAGATTTTAGGGTCGGTTGTTTACCCTAAATATGACAGGGCATTGGTTATGAGAAATGTGTAGACCATCCTCTCTCCCCTCCTTTTTGCACCTGTCTATCCTACCCCTTTCTTCTCTTTTTTCCACTTGGAGGGGGGGTCTGGTCAAATAGGTTTTATTATTTTTTTAATGATTCTATTGTTACATGATGCCTCTTTTTTAAAGTTTTTCCATACAAGTACCACTCTTCGACTCATGTTCCTAATGTACAGTAGTAATTTGAAGCTTATGGCTCAATATCTATCGTTCCTAGTCAAATTTGATCACTAAGCCTCCTGAATCTCCATATAAGTCACTAAATACAATTGATTATAATAAAGTTGTATCAGAATCATTGGTTATCGTATAATTTTGTTAAATCAGCTGGGTGTTTATTTTATTTTATTTTCAATGGTAAACAGGAAGAGATGAGAATAAGCAACTTCGAATGCAAGAGCCAAGTTTTGAAAATCCCCAAGACCAAAATAAACAACTTGAATAAAATTGTGAGAAATTATGTATCAAGGAATTATGAAAAGCAATGCTATTGCTGGAAGGGTCATTAACATGTATTGAACTTCTAACTTCTAATATGAATACATCATCACTTGGATGTATCAACTAGAACTCAATAAATAAAGGTATGATTGCGTTAAATCTTTTATGTGGCTACCACCCAGCAAGGCCACCATTGAAATTTAGGAAAGATCCATCACCAAGGTCACTCACATTTGACAACCATGATGGGGCAGCATGGAAGTAAGGGGAATGAAGAAACCTAGTGCACTTCTTTGATGTGAAGTTTAGAGAAAAGATAAAACTTTGTTCCACAATTATAATGTAAGAAGAAGTGAAAGGAAGGACTGACATTGTCAATGGAGCTGGAAACTAGAGACTGAAACAAAATTTATTATAAAGAAGTAAAGATGAAGACACTTATGCAGGAAAATAACAATTATGTCACATGATCAAAGTTTTGAGATTGGCATCCTCACATATTTTCAGACTTGTGACAATACTCAATAACAAGTGTCCTTATAAGCCTCCTCAAGACATGAGCACATGTAGAATGATTCAAAAATAATCTTCTGATAAAACACAGGCTAAAACCAGGGTACAGAAAGAAGTAAATTAGGAGTAAGAAATCTCACAAATTATTCTCCTTGAAAGCTGTTCACCAATCAGATCAGTAAAAAATCCCTTAGGGTAGACTTAAATTACGAATCCTGTACCAATCTTCAGATTAAAAGTTGTTTTCTCATCATTATGCAACCACAGGTAACTACTGCTCTCAGAAGATAACACTTGGTTTTCATCAGGAATAAGAAATTTCACACAATTTGTCCCTTATGATATGTTAACCAACCAGATTGGAGAAACAATCAAATCCACGCCTAACCAATTCCATGGATCAATCAATTCCAACAAAATTTTTTATTTACGCATTTACGCATTCAGCCTTTTGGATAGATCAGATGTGGCATGGTTTAAGGTAGGTGGAGAGGGAACAGACGTAACGAAACAGGCATGCAATGGCTTACCTAAACCAATCGTATGTGCTGGTATATAAACAAGTTTATGAACGGATTAAAGAGAAGGAGAACTTATGATGAATTTGCATGATCTCACATCAATTACCAGGCTAGACAAGCTCAACTTCCAACAGGATGACAACAGCAGATTTCTATGCAACTGACTGAACCGACACACGACTAGGAGAGAGAGAGAGGAAGTAATTTTCTTTGTGGAAATCAAAACAACAACACTATCGGAGGGTCGCAATGAAAGGGCTGCGTGGTTATGCAAGATTTAAACATGTGAAGGATCATCTGCTTTACCTAAGCAAGCATTAGAGAGGGGCGGAGAGGACAAAACAGGGGAGGGAATAAGAGAAGAGGACAGAGGAGACAAGAGGAGAGGGGGAAGGAGAATGGGAGGGTGATAGGGAGGAAGAGACGGGAGACAGAAGTACCAGCGAGAGGAGGCGATAACGGCAGTGAGAGGCGGTGGGTTGTGGCTTGCGGCCAGGAGGAGGAGGTTCGGCCGGCGATGTCGGCCGCCGCAGCAGAGGAAATGTTAGGGCTCGCTCGTCGCCTGGCTTCCCGTGCACGCCCGCGTCTCCTGATTTCTTTTTTCTTTTTCATTTTTGTGTCTTTAATAAGCTCATCGAGTCGACTCGGACCGATTGTACCGAGTCGACTCGCGAGTCAACCCGAGCTCAATTAAGGCCGAGCTGACTCATTGGATCCGGTGTGGGCCGTACGATCGAACGATCCCACGGTCCAGATCGCGAGTTTTATTCTTCGCGGTAGATTCATGAAGAACGCACGGAAGAAACTGAGAACTTTGTCTATGTTAATGTATGTGCCTATGAGGATTGGCTTTCAGACGCGACTGATGCAAACATAAGCAAGAGGAGCATCATAAAGATAATTGTTTACTTTGATGTCGACCACACAGTTACATATTATGTAATGATTTATCTATAATTACACTTAACAACTCAAAATAGTTTCATAAAAGACTAATAATATTAAGTTATGTCCAACTTCATGTACAATTTTTCTTAAAAAAAATCAATTTTAAATAAGTTTCTCATAGCATAATATAATCCAAATATTACAAAATAATTCTTCAGTTACTCCTCAGGACTAAATAGAGTAAATAATAATAATTAGATAATTTATAAGATAATGAGATGAATGTTAGCGCAAAAGCACATCATAAATCAGATACAACTGATGGTTTTTATGAACTAAGAAGAAATATCATCACAAAAAAGTTGTATGTCATGTATAATTTTTTATATGATTTTAAACATAAGCAACAATGATAAATGGTAAGAAAAGAACATGTAATATTCTCATAAATCCTAATCGCATAGGAACTTATGTGCAACATCGTATGCATACGCATGACATATGAAATATCTTACCTTACTTGAGAAACAAAACACATCAAGGAGAAATCTTTGGCAATAAATAAAAAGTAAAAGTAAAAGAATAACGGAGAAAATTAATAGAGCACCCAATAAAAACCTAACACCTTTGTTACGTATTACGATTGGTTTCTATCTTTTTTTTTAATTATTAAAAGCATTACAAGGTCTATTTGGCACATTGGTTGCACAAATTCAAATAATGAGGAAATAAATCAAATATTCATGCTTTATGTAATTTTTTTATATAGAATAATTTGATTTGATTAACATGAAACATACTTTTGGCACTTGATTATGTAGGAACCTGTGAGATTCTAAGTGACAAAAATACTGGCACATGAAATGTCTCCATTATTCATTTAGACATGAATCATATTAGAAATATGCAGAAACCATATTTGCAAAGCTAAGCTAGCTAACTGGAACCTATAAAAAATTATCAGATGTGGTCTCAAATTTAAGGGTTGATTGATTGTTGGAGCATCTGATAACTTTTATAGGAGGAGCAAGAGTTTCTGATGGAGGGGAAAGGCTGATGCAACACATGCATGAGCAATGTGGTGTTGTCTGCCAGTCTACAGATGATTGATCTGCACAAATTGTAACACTGCTATTTCCAGCAATTTTGCAAAATTGAAATAAGAGTCCTCCATCCATGTTTCCTGTTTTTTGCCTACATAATGTTGATGCACACAATAATGATCCAACGATGGTATCTGTTCATTAAAACAAACTTTTTTCCTCACAGCCCCAACTAAGATCACCGAGTGGTCGTTGCTCCAGCAGCAGCTTTCAACCACAGCAAAACCACTTCCGCTACATCGAATAAATAAAGAGGTTAGTAAATTATTGAAAGAATCAATGAGCTCTGTAATATGACACAAGAAAGCAGGAAAAAGATGCTTTAAGCTAGCATGATTTCCAGATTGCATACGAGCTTTTATGATTTTGTAATCACGATGATTCCAGAGATCAGCTGCGATTGAAAATAAAAGATAGTGACATACACTTTTTCTTGGATACTGGTAGGTGTCATCTGCTTGTAGACCAGCTACGTCTCTTCTCGGTGTTGCTGTCGGTGTGCCCGAGTTACCACCTGTCTTCTTTTCATCTCGGGCCTTGTTGAATATAACAGTGTACCCTTCAGCTGAGGCAGGATTATTGACATCCCACTCTCCAAACTTGGGCAGTGGTTGAGCCGTCTCCTGATGCACTCAAAAAGTAAAATCTCGAGGAACATAGTCAGCTACGGAAAACCAAAACTGCCAATAGGCAAGACAACAGAAACAGCAGAAACAATTAACAAGCAATTAATAGTTAATTTTCTGCAGAAGATTGTACTACAAAATGTACACGAAATGACAAAAGTGAAGAAGTTTAGTCATATTAATCTTATAACAAAAAAAACAAAACAATAAGGTGTACATTCCCAAGAATCTGGGGATTATATGGTTTCTTTTTTCTGCTGTTTAGGGAAATATGACTAGTGAAAACAAATTTTGTAACTTCCTCGATCTCCCATTACTATATTAATCTAATTGATTGGTCTTTTCTCGCTGCTGCATCTTTAGGTCTTTCTTGAACCTGTCTACATTATCTTATGGATGAATTTATCTCATTTTATCCTCTATTGTTCATAAATTAAACATTTCTTGTTCTTTTTCTGTAACCCATCATCTACCTTGAAGTCCTTATATCAGCAATTTATGTCAGCAAGACTGTAGCTTGGGTGCTGTTGGTAATGGCTGGTTTTTCAGCATAAAAATGGCAACATGGTATGAGATTACAGCATATGTTGAATATATTGCTGATTCACAGCAATCTAGAGTTTCATAACTTATCAGAAATGCTGCATACAGGTACAACAAAATTCACCAATGCTGTTGATACAAATGCACACACTTTGTCATTATTCATTCTCCTATTCCAAAAAAAAGCTTTTCTTTTTCAGATAGTTGATCCTTTTAAATTTCTATGTTTCCTTATTCACTTGAGTACTTGAAAGCATAACAATCCTCCTCATAAAGAAGTTTAAAGTAATTATTTACTTAATGCATTTTGATCCTCCTTGTAAGAGAAGCATAACAAAAGTAGTGTGAGAAGAAAAGGAACACAACATTCAACCAATTGAAATGTGGAGGATCAGACATTCATTACTTTTAATAAGATTTATTAACAAGTCGCCTAGCAGATATATTTTGCATTACACATGGACAATAGAATTTTCTCAGCTACATATCAAGTACAGATGGATAAATTGCATGCAGAAGGATTTCTACATGTTATAGTCACAGAGAAAAGGATAACAATTTGAATACAAGATACCCGGCTAAACGTGAGGAACATTTACATCTCTGTAACATTTGCAAGAATTTGGATCCATTAATTTGCCTAGACATTCATATTAAGAACTTGAGTGAGCAATTCCAAAAGCTACTCAACTCCATCTGACTGAGAATAGTAGAATACGACCTCTTAAACTGATAATTTTATTCGAGTCTGGTAGTTTTGTCTTCAGGCGCAGTGGTACAATCTTATGGACAAACATGCTAGCTTCCTTCTTGGTAACTCTTAAACAAGTAAAGACAAGAAATTATCATTTGTTCATGATGCAACTGGTTTCTATAAAATGATCAGACAGGCTAATCCTAGACAAGTTAGTGTATATGATACAAGCACTTCTGGAATTAAGTTTCGATTACAATAATCAGCACACAAAACAGTGTGCAATATAAACAAGCGAAATGTCTGATTTTCTAATAACTAATAAACCATAAAATTAAATGATTTGAAAATATTCTAAAAAATCACAGAATAAAGAAAAATATTCAGTATAAAATTATTTTAAGAACAAGAGTTGGTTTCTTAAGTCACAACAGGTTTCATGATATTGCTGGCTACATTCCTCCTACGATTTACCTGCAAAATGGAATTCTTCTAAAGTATACTAATATATGATTCGGTATAAGATGGTGATTTCAACCAAGACCAGAAATAATATTACTTTCAGGATTGTGTTGTTGGCTCGATTTGGAATGGCCTTGGCAAGTACTTGGCGGTGCTTAATGCAAGAGGGGGTGCTTGGTAGGATGAGACCATGTATGGAGGGATGAAAAAAATTGTGGTGTTTAGTCATATGTTCCATATCTATATCACATAAAATATGTAATATGTTCTCCATCTTGATTCAAAGCACTTTGTCGGGCACACTAATAAGAATATTGACTGCGTCCAACACAGAAAAGGAAGCTGCCAAAATGGAGTTGACTTTCCGGTTGCAATTGTGATCATAGAGAGCATGAGAGAAGTATTATTATCAACAGTCAGACAGTATAGGTATGAAAAAACTCTAAGCTATATCTTATGACATTATTACTTGCTAATGTGTAATTTTTGTAACTACCTTATTGATAGATAGGTGCCTCTTGCTATGCAGAACCTTATCCTATCTCCTGATGTTCTCTTCACTGATGCTAAATAATGCTTCTTCGGTTAGAAACAACATAATCACGCATGTAAGAAAAACATATACACTATATGTGCTGAGTAAGCAGTCCCCAGCAGTATAAAGTTAATTTGAAGAGGTGCCGCACTTCCTAACTTTTTGTATGAACCTCAGTTGTTCAGGTATACTTCAGAACAAAACAGTATACAGCTTATCGTATTTCATTACACAGTTAACTGTAAAGGGAAATGACAGTAAATTCCATAGTGTATATCCACAAAACTAACTAGTTGCAGTTTTATAGAGAATTGTAAAACCTGTTAATGTCTTTGAAAGCAAGAAGGATATGATGAAAATCTGAGAAGTGCAGAACAACATACTGGCTGATCAGAATGTGGACATCTGATAAGTCATATATGGAAAGAAAGCTCGATTATTTTGTTCTGACAAGAGTAATCAAAAGATGAGTTTTCATGATATAGGAGATGTGAATAGTTAATCGCTGAGGGGTGATAGATGTTAGAAAGTCCAGCTTAGAGAATGCCCAAGTCCACATCAAGGAACTGAACTGGTTGATGCCCCAGGAGAAGAGGGTGTTGTATGAAAAGGGATGATAATTACAGATTTAAGCAGTTTTTCTTCATAATTTAAAGCTACAGTTGGACTAGTAACAAATAATCCAATTGCTGCTAGGACTAAAAAATGTTGGACAATAAAACAACAATAACAACAAGTTGTAAAGTTGTAATTATTTGGATCAGCTATGTAGATCTTTTTTCACCATAAAGACGTTGAACAATCCAACCCCTAATTCAATAAAGAAGAAAGAGGCGAAAAATGGTACCCCACAGGTAAGTCCAGTTAAAAGAGAATAACAGAGGAGCAAACAAAGAAAAAGAGAGAAAGGGAGTGGGAACAAAGAGGAGAATACATCTTAATTTGCACAAGCATTAGGATTTGCTTTGAAAGTGATCATGTCTGTTTCCTATTTAATATTAAAAAAAGTTTGTAAATTGTTTTGACAATAGTGAAGATCAGACTGCAACAATTGTAATCTGCCTTTAGTGAATCACATATATTTTGATACCTTCTATGGCTTGTTATGTCAATATTTTCATCCCAAGTGAGGTTAAGACTTAATCACCCTTAGAATTTCTCCAAAATAAGAGAAATATTTAACAAGCAATATCATGGAGCTTATAATCAGGTTCTGAACTCGAAACTAAATAATGAACCTTATCTAGCATACTTCTTCTCCAGATTGAACAAATCCATTCATCAAAAGACAATTCAGAAAGTTGCATGTCCATTCTAGATAATTGTATAGTTCGTTTAAGCACTTAGGTCAATAGTATTCGCTTTAGTCACCCAAATTTGAAGTCTCGAATCAAATTAAAAAAAAAAATCTTTCTCACATAAACTGGTCATGCTTGTACAAATTTCGGAATCCTAAAACGGTTCCTATGACCTGGATAAGCAATTAAGACAACTGGAATTCATCGGAGGTTCTAAGTCAACAAGCAACGCAAATGACAATGAACTAAAAATCATATTTTCCAAAACACGTAATCACCCGAAAAATCGACTTCCATATAAGTACAAGAGCAAGCAAGTTGTATAAACTACCAAATCTAGATACAACACTTTCGACTCCCACACCATTCAGTCAATCCCCAAAAGGGATCAGTCCCCAAACGTAATTCACATCTCCCAAACTTTCCTAGAACTTACTGAAGTTTCAGGACCATTTCAATCAAAATTCGATCGATCGATCGATCGATTTCAAAGAACAGCGAGAGCGTTTCAAGTTCCGAGGACTCCCGATTTTGTGAAAGAAACAGATTTCTCGGAATCGTAGAGTCGATGAGAAAAGAAATCACGGAAAAGTTGGAGGAATAGAGGATCGCTTACCGAGGACATGATGGACGAGATCGGAAGCGGGGAAGCCCAAGAGATCGGTCGGGGCAAGGAGAACAGAGGGGAATGGGGTGAACACCTCTCGCTCTCCTCCCCCACCCTTTTCTATCAGAAGACCGAATAATATCTATTTCCAATCCATCGAACATGAAAATAATACATCGGTGGGCCCCAAGTGGTCCCACTCCATTTCGCCAATCATTATACTGGTAGAATGCTTGCCGCTGACTTCCGAACATGGGTACGCGTTCGCGTTTCCTTCAACCATGTAACTCGTCGACGCCGCCTATCTCAGCCGTTGGATCCGACCGTTCTCGCCTTAATGTTTTGTAAATGACCGAATCCAATGGCGGAAGCTCGAGTCCGTCTTATGTGGGCCCCAATTCACAAACGTCAGTGTATCTTGGCGTCACGCCGTGCACAAGTGTCACTGTATCACCAGTCAGCCAATAACGATATGGGTAGAGTTTTGGGGAGCAATTGACGGGTGGCAGAATAAAGTTGCTCACTTCGCGAATCCACAGTACTGGGCCGCCGTTTCTTTTTAACCGTGGAACTTGAGGTCGTCGACCCACAGGGCCTATCTCAGCCGTTAGATCAGAGCGATCTCGCCTTAAGATCCACAAGTATCAATCAAACGGTGGAGCTCGAATTCTTTTGCTAGGCGGGCCCCGCCAAATTCTTTCATCGCTATTCTGTGAGAAATGCGCCGTCGAAGTAGGCTCCCTTTTGCTCTCCTTATTTTACCATGTTTATCTTCTTTTTTTTTTTTGCTTCGATTTGTTGTTGTCTTAATATCATCGATCTAAGGCCAGCACAATTTGATCTTGACATGAAGATATATAATCATTCCAGTAGCTATCATGATAGTCTACAAGGTGATTGTTATAAAGTTTAGGTAGTTTTCAAAGAGTCTCGTGGTATTCGGGGTGATCCCATAGTTAGATCAAGACGGGTTCTAATCTCTTTGGAGATCTTGTATAAAAGGTTAACGTCGGGAGAGATTTTTTGACCCGACCCCTCCAATACTTATGTTAATTCTATGAAATTGTATTGGTATAAAGGTTTTTATATACGAGAGACCTGACTCTTGAGCAAGCGTCAAGAGTTGGGTTTTATACCTGAGAAGTCAAGGGGATCATCTCATCATATTTGTAACTACCATACACAGAGATCAATCGAGGGGGGGCAAATATGAGCAAACGCACAAGAACCACTGCCCACATCAATTGGTCAAATCGGTCCAAACAACCTCTCGTGAACTATTGTCCAGGGGGGTCGATAGACCATTATTCCCCCTATATTGTTGTCAAGTGAGAATATGACCTGACCTTCATCCTTCACGTCAGCTCCTCAATGGTGGCCAATTGGTACACTGATTGGTGCCATCATATGTCATTTGGTCTGATGCCTCCACCGCGGTGGATATCTTGGCATGGGTCAGATTTTTTCGACAGAGATGCCTCGACCTCATTTGGTCTTATGTCTTCGTCGTGACGAATATCTTAGCATGGGTTGAATTTCCTAACTCACATGCCTTGGGATCATTTGACCCAATGCCTCTATCACAATATCTATTGTAGAGGGTTTGTCCCATCTACGTTGTAGTAGATTTTGGGCTTTCGTGGTAGTGGGTCTTTGTCCCTTCTCCATCATGGCAGATCAGCGGATTTTGGGCTTTCACGTTAGTGGGTCTTTGTCCCTTCTCCATCGTGGTTGATCTTGGGCTTCTAACATAGTGGGCCTTCATCCCTTCTCCGTCATAGCAGATCTTGGGTTCCCATCATAGCGGGCCTTCATCCATTCTTTGTCATAATGGATCTCAAGCTTCCGTCATAGTGGGTCTTTATCCCTTCTCTATCATAACGGATCTCAGTCTTCCATCATAGCCGGCCTTCATCCACTTTTTGTCGTAACAGATCTTGGGTTTTTGCCATAGTGGGTCTTCATCCCTTTTCCATTATAATAAATTTTGAGCTTTCGCCTTAGCAGGCCTTCCTTCTTTTCTCAATGGCAGGACTAAGTTGCTTCATTGTGGCAGACTGAGTCATTCCGCCATGGTAAGTTTTCTTGTCCCTTTTGTTATAATTAGCTTTGGTGTTCACATTATCATTGTGGTCTTCGAAGTGCTTTTTATTTATGGTGAGCTTTGAGTTTTTCTGTCACCGAGGGCTCTTTCAAGGTGCCTTCCATTATAGCAGGCTTTGGATTTTCCTATCAACAGGAGCCTTCTGGGTCCATTGTAGAGGCGACCACTTATCTTGATTATGGGAGAAGGGAGAGATTGACATCTCCCCTTTAAATCCATTCGTTTGCTAAGAGGCAAGCTCATTCTACTTTATAGCTGTTAGCCTCCAAATTCTTTGGGATCTCAAGAGCTTTTGTCCAAGCCTTTTGAAAAGAATCACCCCTTGCATTGCCTTAGAAGGATCAATTAATCTTCATCCTTTATCTTCGATGTTAGTCCCATTCTCCCATTCTAGGTTGTGATGTCCTTGCTTTCTTATTCTAGTTTTGAGTCCAGTCATTCGTCCATTGAAGTCGTGCTTCATCCTCGGGTAGTCTAATGGTAGAGGGTTTTTCGGGGCCTAAAGTCCATGAAGAGCTCTCACAATTGTGACTCGGTGGTGAGTACACCCTTTTTTGATTGCCTATGATCTCGCTATTGCATCACGATTGACTACGAGTTGCCTATTCCCCAACCTGAGTATTGTCCCTTTGACATGATCCTGGGGGGCTTCTGCCTATTCTTGTGATGCCCTCAAGGTGGGACTACACTTCCCACCCCATATGGTCATCATATCATGCCATATGTGGTGAAGGATTTCACCTTCACATATGGTGTCTAACTCGTGATGCTATCTTATTGCATTTATTAGGGAGTGCTAGTTGCCCTACAAGTCAATCACGTGAGTGATGACACCTGTGATATGCTATAACAATATCTTTGCTTATCATTATTGGTATTTTCTCACATTATATATTTCTAGATATATATTGTGATATGTCTGTATCTGTGCAATAGGAATCAGATCATGATGAGATCATGATAATGAGATTGATTCAACTTTAAACACATATAATAAATCATCCTGGTCATAGATTATCCGAGAGGGACATTGAGATAAATGGATAGACCAGTGTATTGTATACTCATTCATATGATGGAGGTGGTTGGTCTCATAGGTGCTTGTGTGGAGACACTAGATATAAACTGGTGTACTGTATACCTGTCCATATGATGGAGGTGATTGATCTCATATCCACTTATGTGGAGATACTAAGGATATAGTACATATGCTAATTAGAGAATGAGTTCACTGATTGATCCGCTTATGAAATGCTGAATGAATAATGATACCTAATGTCAAACAATAATCTTGTAGTCCCAGTTGCGTATTTGGTTCTTAGACTAAAGACACCAAGGATGTCTTATATGAGTACTCATTTCTTTGATGTTAGATTTACAGGTTTTGAAATGTCCATATCTGGTATAGGCGATTATCGAGATTGCTAACTAAACATATTAAGGTAATTGAGTGTCAACAAAGGATCATCAACTCTCGATATCATGAGAGGAATATCCCGTGTATGCTCACTCAAACAAAATTCCTATCCAGTGTCGTTTAGATTGAGAAAGAATGAGTTCTCCGGGAGAATTTGATTAGAGCGAGATTTAGAAGAATTCTATATATGGCTTGACAGTATCTATGCCCAATATACGATCTCTAGGATATTAGTTGGATGAGGGACTATAGATACATGGTAACTGTGGACAGACATGTTCGATGGATTTGATCCCCTTGTATCGTTTGTGACTATAGCATAGTAGCATAGTACATCCATAGTCGATGAGTCGAGTGAATTATTATGGGGATAATAATTCACTATATTAGAAGGAGTTCTGATGGGAGCGATTCATGATCAACTCGGTATCGACCCTAGAGGGTCACACATATATGATGAATGTTGCAATAGGTAAAGGTACAAATATGAGATATCTGTGAGGCTCCTGATTTGGATCCTATGGATGAGATTCAATAGAATTGGGCAATTGGATAAAGATCTAATTTCCAATGTGAATGAAATCTATTCAAGAATATGCTCATTTACCTCTATAAATAGGAGGGAATCCTTGGTTCATATGGTAGAGCCAGAGAGAGCGTAGCTACCTCTTATTTCTTCTTAGTGTTTTTTTCCTCCTTAGCCTGAGAGTGTGGAGAGGCTGATCCTGCAGCTGAGGAGCCTTATTGTTGCGTCTGTCGTGTGTATTGTCACTAGAGAGGAGCACATGAGTGATTCTTCGTTTTCTCCATTAGATTTGAAAATTTTCAGGGATATATAATCTTCCTAAATAACACATCTTTCATGATTCGTGTAGTTTTTAAATTTTACAGATTTTTCGTACACCAATCATTGCACAATAACCAAACACTCAACTTCGAAAATCTTGATTTTATTTTTGTGTTTCGTTATGCATGAGATACTGATTATAGATTTCTCAATAATAATATCAGAGTCAGGATCATCATGTGATGTTTGATTTATAAAATACATATGATGTGCTTAATTGTGTGAAAGTTGTTTTACACATTATTATTGTGTCTCGACGTAGTTTCTGGATCAGAAAACGTCTTTTATCTTTTTGGTTGAAAATTGTTGACACGAAAAGAGCAGCCACTATTGCCACCTGGCAGATTGGCTAAAGGCCGGTTGCGGAAAGTCCGCTCACGCGCAAAAGTTACGGAAGAGCTACTTGTTCTCGAAAGCAGCCCCGCTGTGAAAGCAACGCAGGGGTGGCCAGACCACTAGTAAGCGTGGCCAGGGCCACATCCACGGTGGCCGCCTGCGGGTAGTCATTTGTGTAGGGTGGCCAACGCCCGACCAGATCGCCTGCGTAGGTGGGCGGCCTGTGCACCACCTCGGATATGGTTTGCAGCACGTCAACACGGTCGCGGCATACATGACACGCGACGACTACATGCGTGACACATGGCAACTACCCGCATGACATGCAACCGCCCTCTGCCACGCAAAGGCAGTGTCGCAAAGGAAGGCGACGACTGCAAAAGTTGTGTCCACCGCATGAAGGGATTACGGCTTTTTAGTGAGAAGGATGATTTACCTCATGGAATTTACAAAATTTCAAAGCATGTCCCTTTCCAAATCATAAAACAATCCTTAATAATTTAAAATTTTCCTTCCTACTCCGAGGCTTAAAATATTAGTTAATTAAATTATTTAATTAACTATATTATTATTTATCTAGTACTCCTACATGATGATATATACATATGATGTATGATGTGAGAAGATGATCATGAACCTTATGATGTGTGTAATTTATTATTATTATTTGGGCTGGTAAACCTATATTATTCTCGTTTATTATCAGGTTTGTGAGTCTATAATTATGTTGTAATTATACGAAGAGGTACACAAAAGATTGAAAATAACAATAGGACACTTGAGGCTGATTTGGATGATAATGACGTATGGAGATGTGCTGAGGTGCCAACAGATCCTATGAAGATGAGATGGATGATCACCGGGTATATGAAAATACATCGATGCACACATGGATCTGATGTAAATGATTGTATCTACAAGCTCGGGCCTAATCATATTAGGTTGTGTGGTTCATGCTCATCTAGTGTGTTTGTGTATGTGATTGCTATATATATATATATATATATATATATATATATATAAGTTAGTAAGCATGAGGCAATAAGATTGATCCATGTAGCCTTCCATTATTTTAGGAAGAAATTGGATCATGATATAGGTTAGGTTGGTCGAGTCCCTCAAGGCTCACTTATCCTTGTGGTTCGAGATCTTATCTACAACATGAGATGTCACTGATGACCTACGGATATGGTATTGCTTGGTCTAGTCCCTCGAGGGCATATCATCGAATCAGACTCATCTTGTAACGATGGTGATGACTTAACTAGATATCATGGTTAGTCGAATCGCTCGAGACTATGGTAGTTCGGAGATCGAAAAGGATGAGGATTGCAAGGAGAGTTGTGATTGGCAAG
Source organism: Ensete glaucum (assembly GCA_021527575.1). Taxonomy (NCBI): domain Eukaryota; kingdom Viridiplantae; phylum Streptophyta; class Magnoliopsida; order Zingiberales; family Musaceae; genus Ensete; species Ensete glaucum. The sequence goes on from CM038551.1 coordinate 50,586,582, forward strand.
AGTTACCTACTGATTGGTTGAGTCCCTCAAAGTCACACTAAGATGTTAAATGGATCCCAATCCCTAATAGAAGTCTACCGAAGACTTCGATTTTGTGTGCTTAGGGTGTCACGTGACCCACTAGAAAATAGTGGGAGCATGTCAAGATAGAAGTCCATATCTTGATTGTTCTCTTTGCAAAATTTGCATATTATTTATTTATGCTATATCTCTTATTTGTCAAAAAAATATCGTCTACAAACTCCTTATGTAACATACTTGATGCCAATCACCTCACTAGTCTAAACTTTGCTGATTGGCTTCATAATTTGAGAATAGTTCTCGCAGTAGAGAAAATCACATATGTCTTAGATACACTCATACCCCAACCTAAGGAAGGAGCAACTAAGGAAGAGTTTGCCCAATATGCGAAGTATATAGATGACTCCACTCTTGCTCATTGTTATATGTTAGCCTCTATAACTCCAGAGTTATAAAGACAATATGAAAACATAGATGCTAGATCCATACCCCTGCATCTCCATAAATTATTTGAGGAATAAGAAAGGCTCAGGATATGAGATATCTAAGAGTCTCTTCCGTGCTAGGATGACTGAGGGGACATCAGTTCAGAACCATGTCCTAAAGATGATAGAGTGGATTGAGAAACTCACAGGTTTAGGAATGGTCCTAGATAATAACCTATGTGTTGATCTTATACTTCAGCCCTTACCATATTCCTTTCTCAGTTTATTATGAAATTTAATATGAACAAGCTTGAAGGGACTCTCCCTGAGCTCCTTAATATGTTAAGGGAAGCAGAGAGCACCATCAAGAAGAAAATCACTTCTCTACATTGGTGAGACCAAAAGGAAAAGGAAAGCTGGGAAGTCCCTTAAGAAGGACAAGGGCAAGGGCAAATATGGTATGACAAAGGTTACTAAAAGAGATAGAATAAATGACAAAGATCAGTGCTTCCACTATGGAAAAAGTGAGCATTGGAAGAGGAACTACAATGAGTATCTTGTAGAAAAAGTGAAACAGAAGCTTAGAGAAGCTTCAGGTACATTCATGATCAGTCTACATTTGTCAGATTTTTGTAATAACATATCGGTATTGAATACCAGAAGTGCTTATCATATCTGTAATTCATTGCAGATCTTGATAAGGCCTAGGAGACTGGCCAAAGGTAAGATGAACCTCAAGATGGGTAACGGGGCAAGAGTTACTGTTGTGGCTATCAGTGAGGTCATTTTACATCTATTTGGTGAAGCTACTATTATATTAGGTGCACGCTATTTTATTCCCTCTATTATCAAAAACATCATTTTCATTTCATGTTTGATATTAAATTATTATAAGTTAGTTTTTTAAATAATAGTTATTCAATTATAAAGGATGATATGATCATCACAAGAGAGACATTACATAATGGTTTGTTTATACTAGATACTACTCTATATATCATGAATATAACCATGAGGTAAACATTATATACCTATGACTTTGTAGACTAGGTTACATTCATGAGGGAATGATTCAAAAGCTGCTAAAGGATGAATATCTAGATCGATTTGACTATGAGTTATATGCAACTTGCGAGCCTTGTCTTCAGACTATAGGTGAAAACTGGAGAGAGAGTCACTAAGTTATTGGAACTCATATATAGTGATATATGTGGTCCTATATTGACTCAGACTATAGGAAGTTACTCATATTTCATTACATTCACTGATGATTTCTCAAGGTATGGATATGTGTACTTAATGAAGTACAAGTCTAATACCTTCAAGAAATTAAGATAATATAAGAATAAAGTAGAGAACTAGATTGAAAAGAGTATTAAGACTCTTCGATCAGATCTAGGAGGAGAATACTTGAGTACAGAGTTTACCGAGTTCCTCAAGAACCATGGGATACTATCTCAAATGACACTTTCTTATATACCTCAACTCAATAGTATATCAAAAAGGAGGAATCACACGTTGTTAGACATAGTACGGTCCATGATGAGTTTCACCAACCTACCTATCTTATCTAGGGATATGCCCTAGAGACTATAGCTTATCTTCTGAGCATAGTTCCATTAAATCGGTAGTGTCTATGTCATATAAAATATAAAAAGGGAATAATCTCAATCTTAAGGTTATTAAGATTAGGGTTTCGCTACCCACATTAAAAGACATAATCCCGATAAGTTGGAATCAATGGCGAAATAGTGTAAGTTCGTGGGATACCCCAAGGAGACTTGTGGATATTATTTCTATCACCTCAATGACCAAAAGGTTTTTGTTGCCAAGAGGACAGTGTTCCTTGAGAAGGAACATATTCTTGGCAAGGATAATGGGAGGATGATAGAGCTGAGCGAGGTTAAAGAACCTAGCTCGGGCACCATTCTGGAGACCAGATCTATTCAGGTACCTGACACATAAATTTCAACTTTGTGTAAATCTAGCAATGTGTCACATCTTCCTGAGTGTTATATGAGACATATAAATAGAGAGTACACTCAGAATATTGATCCTCAAACCTACAAGCAGGCTATTATGAGTATAGACTCTGGGAAGTGGTAAGAAGCTAATAATTCTAAGATGGATTCCATATACTCTAATAAGGTTTGGAACATTATTGATGTACATAAGGGTATTATACCCACTGGCTGTAAGTGGATCTTTAATAAGAAGATCAAAGTAGATGGAAAGGTTCTATAAGGCAATGCTAGTGGCTAAGGGGTATCGTCCAAGGCAATATGTTGACTATGATAAAACCTTCTCACCTGTAGCCATGTTGAAATCTATCCGAATACTCTTAGCTATTGCAGCTTACTGTGATTATGAAATCTGGTAGATGGACGTGAAAACTACATTCGTCAATGACAACTTCTCAGATGAGGTGTATATGATATAGCCTGAGGGATTCATGTCCAAGGAAAATCCAAATAAAGTATGTAGATTACTTAAGTCCATTTATGGATTAAAGCAGACTTTCTAAAGTTGAAACTTAAGGTTTGATAAAGCAATCAGATCTTATGACTTTATTAAGAACGAAGATGAGCTTTGTGTATATAGGAAGTGGGAGTGCTATCACCTTCTTGGTATTATATGTGGATGACATTCTAATCACTGGGAATGATATGAGAATGCTTTCCATTATTAAAGCTTGGCTATCTAGACACTTCTCCATGAAGGACTTAGGGGAAGCATCCTATATATTAGGGATTCAGATCTATAGAGATAGATCCAAGAGGATGTTTGGCTTGTCCCAGTCTAGGTACATAAACACCGTTGTCAAAAGGTTTGGCATGAAAAATTCTAAGAGGTGTCTTATACCGATGAGATATGATCCCTATGCTTCTACGATAGGGTCTATCATATATGCTATGCTATGTACTAGGCCTGATATAGCGCATGCTCTGAGTGTCATGAGCACATATCAGGTGGATCCATGCTTGGAGCACTATAAAGTAGTAAAGTATATCCTTAAGTAAGTTTCTAGTCTGATGTCAATGATAACAAGTCAAATTCAGGGTATGTGTTTACCTTGAATGCAACAATAGTAAGTTGAAAGAGTTCTAAGTAAAATATTACTATTGACTTGACCACAAAGACAAAGTATATTACTGTAGCGGAAGCAATAAAGGAATGAGTCTGGATAAATAAGTTCATCACATATTTGGGAGTCATACTAAGCAACTCGGAGTCTATTATATTATGGCAATAACGAGGTGATCGCTCAAGCAAAGGAACCTAATCAGAAGTCTAAGCATGTTCTGAGGAGGTTCCATCTAATCAGAGAGATCGTGGCCATGAAGATATAGTAGTGGAAAGAGTTTCATTAGAAGATAACATTGCAGATCCACCGACTAAGCCATTGCCTCATATTTTATTTAAGCATCACAAGCGTTTGATAGGGATCAAACACATAGCTGATTGGTTTTAGGTCAAGTAGGAGATTGCTAGTTATAGATGCCCTACAATTAAATCACATAAGTGATGTCACATATAAAATACTACAATAATCTCTTTGCTTATCATTATTAGTATTTTCTCACATTATATATTTCTGGATGTATATTGTGATGTTCTTAGATCTATGCAATAGGAATTAGATCATGATGAGATTATAATAATGAAACTAATCTTTAAACACATATTCTAAATCATTCTAGTCATAGGTTACTCAAGAGGGATATCGAGATAACCAGATAGACTAATATACTGTATACTCATTCATGTAATGGAGATGGTTAATCTCATAGCCACTTATATGAGGACACTAGAGATACAGTGTAGGTGCTCATTAGAGAAAGAGTGCATGATTGATTTGCTTACGGAATACTAAATGAATAATGATACCTAATATTAGACAATAATTCTATAGTTTCAATTGTGTATTTGGTCCTTAGACTTGAGACACTAAGGATGCCTTATATGAGTACTCCTTTCTTTGATACCAAACTTACATGTTTGGAAATGTCCATATATAATATAGTTAGTTATCAGAATTGGTAGCCAATCATACGAAGGCAATTGAGTGTCCACAAAGGATCATCCACTCTCGATATAATAAGAGGAATATCCTATGCATGCTCGCTCAAACAAAATCTCTGGCCAGGGTCATTCATATTGAAAGAGAAGGAGTTTTTTTGGGAGAATCTGATTAGAGCGAGACACAGAAGGATTCCATATGTGGCCTAATAATATCTATACCTAATATACGGTCTTTGAGATATTAGTTAGATGAGGGACTATAAATATACGATAATGATGAATACACAAATCCGATGGATTTGACCCCTTGTACTGTTTGGAACTATGGCGTAGTGGCCTAGTACATCTATAGTTGATGGAATAATAATTCACTATATCAAAAGGAGTTCTGATGGGAGTGACTCATGGCCAGCTCGGTATTGGGCCTAGAGGGTCACACCCATATGGTGGATTTTACGACGGATAAAGGTGCATATATGAGATATCCATGGAGCTCCTATTTGAATCTTATGAATAAGATTCAATAGGACTGGGTAATTGGATAGAAATCTAATTCCTAATATGAATGAAATCCATTCATGAATATGCTCATTCACCTCTATAAATAAGAGGGACTCCGTGGTTCATAGGCTAGAGCCAGTGAGATCTAGAGCAACTGCCTCCTATTTATCTTCAGTGTTTTTCTCATCCTTAGCCTAAGAGTATGGAGAGATTGATCCCGTAGTTGAGGAGCCTTGTTGTCGTGTCTACCATGTGGATTATCGTTAGAGAGGATCACGTGAGTGCTTCTTTATATTCTCCTTTAGATCTGAAAATTTTCAAGGATATACGATCTCCCTAGGTAACATATCTTCCATTGTTAGTTTTTGGGTTTTGTGGATTTTTCGCACACTAATCATTGCACAATGGCCAAATCCTCAACTTCGAGAATCTGGGTTTTGTTTTTGTTTCTCGTTGAGCATGAGATGCAGATGGTAGATTTCCTAATAGGGAGTGCCGAGGCATTGGCATCGTCCTGACCTTGACACTCTTCTCCTCCTACTTTTGGCTATACAATGGACAAAGCGACTAATATTTGGCCCCTTGAAGAGGTCTCCCCACCCCTTCAAATAATAAAGGTTAAAGCGTGCGTTACTTTTTTGTGAGTGCTAGTCAGGAATGGGGATTTTCCCTCACTTGGTCAGCACATACCATTGACAATAGTCCCCCTTTCTTGTCGGATGGGAGATAAAGCATGTATGTCGCCTGAGGGAGATTCTCTCCTCCTCCGAGGCGTTAAGAAAGATGGACAAGAATTGGCTGGTCGAGGTAAGTCTCAGCCCGACCCCTTAGGGTATGACCTAGATATCCCTTTTTCATTTTGACTTTCATTTTTTAATCTTATGTTGTGGCACAAACAGTCTTCAGGTATGAACCTCAAGCATTTGAAGGGATCGGGCTCAACATCGGGTGCTACGGAGCTCGGTTGCCCCGGGCAACCTCTTAAGAGCCTTTTATGGAGCTAATTGACCCAAATCGAGTCATGATGACAACCAGCGACCTAGGAAGAAACTCAAATCCATAGCATGGAAGGTCCCACACACTAAGATGGCCCCATGTGTCGAGAAGGGGAATGTCGTTGAAGGTTCGGCTCAGGGATTAGCCTGCTCCCATATGGCTACTGTCAAAGGTCAAGGTTCTACACCCGATAGTTCTGTTCAGGGAATGAAGCACTCTCCATCGGCTCCCGAGAGAGGCCAAGATCACACAACACGTTCAGAAAAGAAGGTGGTGAGGCCACAATTGATGCGAGACTTGTGTAGGGGTAAATCTCTGCCTTTCACAGCCTTGTAGATAGCTGACCTCGTAGACTCTCTTTTGGATGCCACGTTAAAGCCCCACTGGGAGGGCCTCAAGTGAGCTTAGAGGGTGTGAGGTCGGGGCAAGGCTACAAAGCAGTACTACCTAAGGTCCTTCTGACCAGGCACGCTGAAGCAAATGTATTGCTCCCCCTCGGAGGTCTTGATCAATACATGTTTCCGTAATGAAGTGATGACAAGCTACATCAGACTTGATCTCCTTAAATTTCTTTCGAAGCTAACCCACACTTGACATTTAGCATCGTTACTATGTGACAACCCTGATCGATTGGGTCTGAGATGTCGATGCCATGATTGACCAATTATCATTGTTAATCGTTGAGCTTTGAGCTGAGGTCGAAGCACTGAAGAAGTCAAACCAAACCGCTATTGTTGAGGCAGAGGCTCAGGTGATAGAGTAGGCTGCAGAGCAAAGGTGTGAGGATGTCGAGCGAAGGCTCAAGGACGCCAAGCGAATGCATGAGGTAGCAGAGAAGTTGGGAAATTCATAGCAGCAATTGGGGGATGCAGGATGATGTCTACCTAGCCTCAATAAATAACTAAAGGAACTTTAGGGGACCAGCCGCTATTGAATCTCAGATTTTAATGATCAAATCAATTGATGGGTTATTGATCTAACAAGGTTGTTAGAGTTGATTGATGCAAGATTAACTACGATAGATTACAATTAGAGGATTGGCCAAAGTCAAGTCCAAACATCAAGCCAGAGTGAGGATAATGTGGTTGAGAACTCGATTGGAGTGTATCGGGAGCTTGCCAAGAGTATCAGAGCTTGCCAGGATGGCACAAGGGAGTTAACAGGAAGAAGACTGAGATTCGTTGGAAGATTATCGAGGCTAGCTGAAAAGCTTATCGAGAGTTGGGAAGGTTTTCAAGTGGATTTGTTGGTCATGATTATAATTAATTAAGTTATAGTTAGCATCATTAAGGTTTAACCATGACGGTGAAAAGGAGTTACAGACCAGACATGGACCTAGGATTAAGCTTAGGCATTGGGGCCAAGGTTTTGACGATGCGGTGGGAGCTCGCTGAGAGTTCGCTAGGATTTCGCCAAAGGTATCGGGAAGATTTCTAGGAACACACCAGGAGATCACCGGAAGAAGACCATGAGACTCACCATAGGGAATGCCAGAGATTGCCGGATTGTAGGAGTGAGGTCGTTAATTAAGCTTTGTGGTCATGTATGATTGTAATCCTTAAGTCGTAGGTTAAGTTTGAGTCTGAATTGAATTCGATTTAGAAGGAATCTAAATCAATTCAAAGAGACAACTGATTCCACTATAGGGATGGATTAAGTTTAGGTCGAGCTCAATTAGTTGACCAACGAGGTGGTCAACTGAAGGTACATGATGGGATATGAAAAGTGAAGGGAATAACTTTTCTGGGATTCCCGGTGGCTGAACCGCTAGTAAGCGACGGTTGTACCATTGTCGCCCAGGTTTCCGAGCGGCTGACGATGGCTGAACCACCCAATACGACGGTTGACCTGCCCATACCCTGGTTTTAGGGTTGCTTTCGACGACTGCATTGTCAGTGTCGGTTGTTGTACCATACGTATCCAAATTATTTGAATATATTTAAATTTTGGCTCCAAATTTTGAAGTTAATTGGAGCCTATAAATACCCCAAATTTTCTTGCATTTCACATAACATAAAATTTTGGGATTAAAATTCTGTGAAAAACTTATATGAATTGTAAGAAAGGAAAAGGATAAGGGAGTGAGCTAAAAGTTGTAAAATTCTTGTAAAGAGTCTCCCTTGTAAGCTCAAGTTTATAAGAGTTTGGTCTTCACCCAAAGAAGATCGATAGTAGACACCGGTGGGCTTGGAGAAAAAGGACACGAAAGTGGACGTAGGCCAAGATTGGTGCCGAACCACTGTAAAATCGTAAGTGTTCTCTATTTGGCTTATTCTCTACTTTCACTTATTCTTAATTAGAAAAGTAAGAATATTATCTTTCGAGTGTGATTTTAAATCGTTTACTTATTCTCCTTTAAGTTCAAGAAATACTTCTGATTTTATTTTTTCTTAAATAAACAGTTTTCGTTAAAACATGATTTTACACTTGTAATAATTCACTCTCCCCCCCCCCCCCCCCCCCTTAGTGCCAATTGATCCTAACAATTGGTATCAGAGCAAGGTCTTACTCTTTGGACTAAATATCCACTTGAGTAAATGACTTTGTTTAGCATGAATGAGGGATATTCTATTTCATGTCCTCCCATATTCAATGGGATGAATTACACGTATTTGAAAACAAGGATGCATATTTTTCTTATTTCTATAGATTTTGATTTATGGAACATTGTAGAGAATGACTTTGAATGTCTTATTTTGTGCTCTTGACAAAAATGAGTTTAATCGTATTTTCATATGTGAGTCGGCTTTCCATATTTGGCACATACTAGAAATCACACACGAGGGGACTGGTAGAGTAAAAGAATCTAAGATTAACATTTTAGTTTATAATTATGAGTTGTTTCAAATAAAATCAAGTGAGTCTATTGGAGATATGTACACCCGTTTCACGGATATTGTCAATGGACTTAAAGCTCTTGAAAAATATTTTTCTAATTTTGAACTTGTTAGTAAAATTGGAAGATCCTTTCATAAAAGTTAGATCGTACAGTAACTACTATATAAGAGACCAACGATTCAAATAACTTACCTCTTGAAGAACTTATTGGATCATTAATGACATATGAATTAAATTATAAAGCTCATGATAAACTTAATGAATCCATTTCAAAGAACAAGAAGGATGTAACACTTCAAATGATAAAAAATAAGAACTATATTATATCATCGAGCGAAACCTCGAGTGATGAAGACCATGATATTATATTATTATCTAGAAAGTTTAAAAAATTTATGAAAAAAATAAGAACTATAAAAACAAAAATGAATCGAAGAAGGACAATATAATATGCTATGAATGTAAAAAAATGGGATATTTTAAAAATGAATATCCTCAATTGAAGAAGAAGGCACCACACAAGAAGAAAGTACTTTCAACAACTTGGGATGACTCAAACTCATCGGATGAAGAAGACCAATCCAAAGAAGAAATTGTTAACTATGTTTTTAATGACGATACAAGATGAGGTTAGTGATTCATTAAGTATTTTCTTTTGGAGTTATTAAATATGTTTCCTGATTTGTTTGATGAATTTAGAAAAATAAATAATTCTTATAAGTCGCTTAAAAATGAACATGATTTGTTAGTTGGTAGATTTGATAAAATGCATGATTCATTAGTATTACATAACCTCTGTTCTAAATGTGAAATGCTAGAAAATATTAAAGAAGAAAATATTATGTGTAAAACTACATTAAAAAAAATTAAAATTGGGAACAAATCCCTAAATATGATCCTAGCCAATAAGGATCATATTTATAGAAGAAATGACATAGACTTTATTGGTAACATTCAATAAAAGCCAACCATTTTTATTAAAGGACCTACCTTAAATTTGCCACCAAAAATCAAATATAATTTTTATGAAAAATTAGGACATAAGGAAAACAAATGTCTATTTAAAAAATATAGTCCAGACCAATTTCTTTGGGTTCCCAAGAGAATAACAAACAATCAAAAACTACTAGAAAGGAAAGATAAAGTTTTGCATGAAGGACCCAATATAAAAATAAGTACCTAAATCAATTTTATAAATTTATCTCATAACAAGGCTAGACACACTAAATAATGTTTTAGATACTCAAACATATAACTTGAGATCTAATAAGCTCACTAGCCTAAATACTAACAAGATAAATTATTTAAAATAAAAATAAATCTTTATTATGATGATACGTAATCCTTTCGTTGCGTGCTAAAATTAGAAATAAGAAATATTAGGTATATTTAATGAAAAATTATGAATATGAAAGGGAGATTTTGATGATGATTGATGTATTGATTTGTGTACTTATATTTGTATATATTGTCTTGAGATTAAATGACCAAATATTGAATTTTAACTTAAAAGTCATATACAAAATTATTTTTCTTTAAAGGAAAAACTTCTTGATAATATGATAGAATCTTCCAACATAAAAAAAATAATTTTATTTTGGTTGAAGAATATCTCATAGTAATGACTCCACTTGAAATTGATTTACATTTGGATTTATCTTATCATAACCTTGATTGATAATGTATAGTTAGAGCATAATAGTATGAAAATAAACTAGAACTAAAGAATCTTAGTTATTATTAATGAAAAATATTTATATTGAAATTTATGAAAATGAGTTCTTCTTGATGATATATTAGTTTCTATGATTTGAAAAGTATTATATATATATATATAACAGCCCTTTTGACTCCTAAAGATATTTATCTAAACAAAACCTTTTTATATGAGTCACGAGTTTTTTTTATCATGGTTATGACTAAAGATCTTTCTAAATAAACAATAATCTTTTAAAATATATTTGATGTTTGATTTGAATATTATATTAGATGGATTTGAAATATGTTACATGATTGAATATCAGATCATTCTTGAATTGAGACTTGAAATAAATAAAAAATTTGAAATGAGTTTGTCAACTCCTTGTACTATGTGTAAAAGTTAGACTCATCTAAATGTTGGAATTGAGATTGGTTGAGTTTTTGCTTGAAGATGTTTTAACATTTTGATAAGTTATTATAATGATCTTGATGATGTTGAAGAAGCAACTTGAAATATGGGTTGTATGATTAAATGAATATTGTTGAATGATAAAATTTGAGCATACAATATTATAAAACGGGGAAAGAAAAATCATGCTTCATTGTCTAGTATTTTTAAAATTAAAAATATATTTAATAAGAATGAAATGAGTATGGTAACTCACTACAATAAGTCTAAAAATCATTGGAATTGAAATAAATCTAAGTGTTTGTTGGAAAATGTTTTATTGCAATGATCTTGATGAAATTTAGTTTTTGACTTTAAATAACATTGCATTCTTGAAATAAATTTCATAAGTTAAAAATAACTCAAAAATATGATAATTCTTCTTGAAAATATTTTTATCCTATCAACCCTTCAATAAGAGATAAAATGATAATATTATTGTTGAATCTCCTAAACTATAATAATTTGATAATTCAAATATTACATTATTATTGACTAAGTTTATGTTATGACGATAGTTATATGTTACAATGGTTTATGATTGGATGATGATTCTTGAATTTAAACTTTAAATAAAAATTTTCATATTTCTCATTTTAGTAATTTCAAAAATATATATATTTAAAATACACATGACAAGTGCATAACATCTCTTTTCACCAAAGTCTTAAAGAGTTAGACACACTTAACAAAAAAAATTATTGAATTAAAGATAGACCAAAGATCATGTTTGAAAATATCTTATTATAATATTTATGATGATTTGTTTTTAAAATTTCTCAATCTCTATCTTACTAAGATTTTAATAAGAGATTGATGAATCAATTCATGATATTTTTTTAAAATATTGATTTCGATGATTTGAACTTGAATAAGTTATTATCATGATTTTGGCAAGTTTAGAAAATAAAAATTGAAATCCTTATATAAATCAAGTTCGAAGAAGTTTATAAATGAATCATAAGTTTATCTTTCTGGAACTATAACATGAATCTAAATAATAATCTTTATGATCTTAAATCACATATATAAATTAAGATCCTATATTTTCATATCTCATTTTGCAAAATCACACTTGACAATCTTCATGAATTAAGATTTTGCTTATAAAATCGATTTCCTAAAATTTTTCTTATCTAGGAAGAGATTTATTAAAAGAAATCATGCCTTTTGATACTTATGATTTGATTTTTCATGACATGATTCCTTTGTACTCATGGTTATATTTAAAATATGGATGCAATAGAAAAATTAAACCATTATGTTTCTTGTTGACAATGAAAATGAGGAGTTAAAATTAATTTAGCTAGAAGAAAATTTGGCTATAAAAAATCTTCTAACATTGAATGAGGAACAATTAATTAGAAGAAAATTAGAACTTTCTAAATGCATGCAAAATACCTGATTTACAATTTAAGCTTGATTTACTATCATGTTTTCTTTTGGAACTCTTGATGCTTATTATCAAAATTTACATGAGATAATCTTCAAAATGCATGATTTAATTAATTTGTTATCCTGCTTGAAATTTACATAAGATGAACTAAATTACATGGGTAGCACTTTATTTTAGAATTTATATTTATAAAATTGAGTATTTTTGTGATATTATATGTTTCAAAACCCCCTTCTTGATTCTACCTTCTTGTTTACAAAAAGGGGAGAAAATCTACATGAAGATGATAATTTGCCATTTTTTGGATTTATTTGTTATATTTTCTTGAAATTTACAAAAGATGATTTTAAATACATAAGTAGTCTTTGAATCTCTTGGACTTTTGAGCTCATCTTAATATTATTTTTGAAATTTATTAAGAGCTCTTCTTAATAATGTAATGATTTCATGACTCCTTCCTTGTTTCTCTCCTCATTATTCACAAAGGTAAAGAAAATTTTATAATGCATATTCTATTTTACTAAGATGGAGTAATATCATCATGTCCTTTGAACTTGTCAGCTATACATTTCACCTTTTTGTTGATGATAAACGGGGAGAAATGTACATTGATGACACATGAATATTGATGCACATACTTGGATATTAATGTATAATTTATTTGCTTGGAATATTGATTACCTCAAGATACTTGAATTCAAGAGTGGTTGGTTCTCTTGAATTTAAGTTTTCCTTATTTGAAGTATGACATGGATTTAGGGGGAGTAAGATTTAACTCCCATCATCAATTGATTGTCATCATAAAAAAGGAGGAGATTGTTGAATCTCATATTTTGATGATGAAATCAATTAATGGGTTATTGATCTAACAAGGTTATTAGAGTTGATTGATGCAAGATTAACTACAACAATTACAATCATAGGATTAACGAAAGTCAAGTCGAGGCATCTGGCCGGAGTGAGGATGTTTCAGTTGGGAACTCGCCTAGAGTGTGTTGGGAGCTTGCCAAGAGTATCAGGAGCTTACCAGGATGACGCAAGGGAGTTCACGGAAGAAGATCGAGACTCGCTGGAAGATTGTCAGGGGTAGCCGAAAACCTTATTGGGAGTTGGGATGGTTTTCAAGTAGATTTGTTGGTCATGATTATAATTAATTAGGTCATAGCTAGCATCACCAAGGTTTAACCATGACGGTGAAAAGGAGTTACAGACTAGACGTGGACCCAGGAACAAGCTTAAGCATCGGGTCAAGGTTTGGATGATGCAGTGGGAGTTCACTAGGACTTTGCCGAAGGTATCAGGAAGATCGCTAGGAACACGCTGGGAGATCACCAGAGGAAGACTGTAAGACTCACCGTAGGGAATGCCAGAGGTTACCGAATTACCGGAGTAAGGTCGTTAATTAAGCTTGGTAGTTATGTATGGTTGTAATCCTTAAGTCGTAGGTTAATTTTAAGTCCGAATTGAGTGTGATTTGGAATGAATCTAAATCAACTCAAAACGATAACTGGTTCCACTATGGGGATGAATTGAGCTCTGGTCAAGCTCAATTAGTTGACTAGGGAGGTGGTCAACTGAAGGTATGTGACGGGATGTGAAAAGTGAAGGAAATCAAATTTCTGGGATTTTCGGTGGTTCAACCGCTAGAACCGATAGTTAGTTCTTTACCACCTAGGTTTTTAGTCAGCTGACGGTGGTTAAATCACCCAAGACGATAGTTGAACCGCTCAGGATGGTGGTTGACCCGCCCATACCCTAGTTTCGGGTTGCTTTCGACGGTTGTACCACCGGTACCTGGATTTTCTAGATACGTTTGAATTTTGGCTCTAAATTCTGAAGCCAATTAGGGCCTATAAATACCCAAGTTTTCTTATATTTCATACAACAAAAAATTTTGAGATTAAAATTCTGTGAAAAACTTATGTGAATTATAAGAAAAAGAAAAGGGAAAGGGAGTGAGCTAAAAGTTGGTCTCCGTTGTAAGCTCAAGTTTGTAAGATTTAGTCTTCACCCAAAAGAAGATCAGTAATGGACACCGATGGGCCTCGAGGAAGAGGACTCAGAAGTAGACATAGGCCAAGATTGGTGTCGAACCACTATAAAATCATAAGTGTTCTCTATTTGGCTTATTCTCTACTTTTAATTGTTCTTAATTAGAAAAGCAAGAATATCATCTTTCGATTATGATTTTAAATCATTTATTCTCCATCAAGTTCAATAAATGCTTCCGATTTTATTTGTTATAAATAAAAAATTTTCATTAAAACGTGATTTTACATATGCACTAATATAATTCCCCTCTCCTCCCTCCCTCCCTCCTCCTTCCCTCTTAGTGTCAATTGATCCTAACAAGTGCATCATAGAGGACTAGCTATTGGAGATCTCCCAAGATTGGAAGCAACGAGGGCCGAGCCCCAGGAGACTATAAAAGCACTGAAAGATAAGCGACATCACATTTCTGACTAAGAAAAGGAGATGATCATTGCCTACAAGGAGTCTATCGGGTTCTAGAAGGCTTGGTGAGATTAGGTTAGGTCTTATACTAGAAGGGGTATCGGGTCGGCTTGGCCCACTTTAAGGTGAACTACCTACAGCTAGATGTCAAGGAGAACCCCTTCACGGATCACCTAGAGAATGATAATGTGTTGATGATGGAGGATGTGCCCTTCAACAGCATCGACTAGCCTCCTTATCTAGTTGCTTAATCACTTATCATCCTTGGTCCCCTTTTTGTTGGGGGTCAGTTAGCCTGGCTTGCCTCACCTGCATTTCTCTTGTAGTTTTTTGTTTTCTCCTTTAGGTCATGACCCATGTTCAATTGTGGGCGCTCGACCGTTTTTATCAATTAATAATTTTTTTTAATTATATATTTTGTTTCATTGAGGTATATACGAATGATATGTTGAGCCCTACAGGTTGAGTCATGCTCAAATATGGTGGTCATCGAGATACTCAAAGCTTTTAGAGGTAGAATTTCTTCAAGTTGGCGACGTGCCAAGTTCTTGGCAATGCGTCACCCTTTATGGTTTCAAAGTGATATGTCCTGTCTCGAATCACTTCATCCACCACAGTAGTGCCCCTTTTAGCTTGATGCCAACTTTTCTTGGGAGCTCGTCAGGTCACTGACCTCAACTTTCTAAAGTATCCAATCCTCGACCCAATCTTATTGAATTCTAGATTTTGATGATATAATCAATTGATGAATTTATGAACTAATATGCTTTCAAGATAAGTAATGCAGGAATAGCTTCAATTATGAACTTGAACCATTAGGCGATAATTTATTAAAGTAAACGTTGGGTTAAAAAGTGTCATATCAAAGATTAAACGTTGGTCGATGCATTGGTCGACGTGCAAATGGACTTCGTGCAATGAGTTCGAGCATCAGGTCAAAAGATGCACCGAAGGTTCGGATGAAGTGTCGAATGATCAGATGACATGGTGGAATGTTGAACATGTCTCATGATTGTAATTAAATTACTTAGATTTTGATTATAGTCATTTAGAGTTAAATTAAGCTTGTATTGGACTAAAAATCATACCAACTTAGTTAGGAGCCTAGTGGGCCTAAATTAGGGTTGAATTGAGCTTGATAAAAGGCCAATTCAGTGACCTTAAATTAACTTAGGTAGTGGTATTGCTAAATAGTCGAAAAGCATAATTTGTGCTTTTCTGGGTAATTTCGATGATGGTACCACCACTTGCCAGTAGTGGTATCACTTTATGATAGTAGTATCACTAGAGCCCAAATTCTTAGGCTCTATTTGATAGTAATATGGCCAGTACCCCAAAAAGTTAAGAATTTAAAATTTTGGCTCCAATTTTGAAGCCATAGAGGGTCTATAAATACCACACTCATTCTTGCTTAATGAAACATGAATAAGTATGAAAAAAATAGAAAGAATACTTATGGTTAAAGTGTTGTAAACTCTTGAAAGTGTTTTGAGTCTCTTTCTCCTTTAGTTTAGCGGTTATCCTAAGGAGGTGTAAGGTCTTGTGTGAAAGAGTTTGTAAAGGTTCTCTCCTAAGCCTAGTAAAAGGAGAAGGGTTGTAACAAGGGTAGTTGATCTCCACCCATTAGAAAGAAGATCATTAGTGAAAGCTGATATCCTTGAGAGAAGAGGAATAAGGAATGAACGTAGGTAGGGATAATCGAACCACTATAAATCGGTTTGCATTTCCTTTATTGCTTTTCCTTATTATTGCTAACTGATTTACTCTACTCACTACTTCTATTCACACTTTCAAGTTAAATATATTTCTGATTCATATTCTTATTTAAACTTTTTCAAATCAGATATTTTTATGATAGCAGTAATTCACCCCCTCCCCCCCTCTTAGTGCTATTACAATCCTAACAATTGGTATTAGAGTCAAGTTCTCTTAGTTGGAATAACACTCAAGTGAGATTTAAAGGCTTTTTTAGTCATCACTAGGGTCACTTTATCACTCATCCTCCTATGCTCAATGGGACGGACTACACTTATTGAAAAACACGAATAAGAATTTTCTTAATTTCTATAGATTTTGATTTGTAGAACATCATTGAAGTGATTTTAAAAAATCTTTTAATCCAATGAATGGATGAAATGATTTTGAAAAGAAAATATTTTTCTTGAACACTTAAGCTGTGAACGCTTTATTTTGTGCTTCGGATAAAAATGAGTTTAATTATGTTTCTACTTGGGATACTGTACATAAGATTTGACATACACTATAAGTTACTCATGAACGTACCAGTAGAGTAAAAGAATAAAAAATTAATCTCTTACTACATAGTTATGAATTGTTTAAAATGAAACCAAGTGAAACTATTGGTAACATATACACCTATTTTACGGATATTATCAATGGTTTAAAAGCTATTGGTAAATACTATAGTAACCTTGAATTGGTAAATAAAATTTTAAGATATCTTTCAAAATGTTGGGATTGAATAGTACTACTAGCTATCCAAGAAGCAAAGGACTTGAACAATTTTCCTCTTGAAGAACTTATAGGATCGTTAATAACCTATGAAATGACTTGTAAAGCACATGACAAACAAGTGAAAATTTTTTCAAAGAATATAAAGGATATTGCATTAAGAACCAAAGAAGATTCCTCGAGTGAAAGCTCAAGTGATGATGATGATGACGACATTGCACTTCTTACAAGAAGACTTAAAAAATTCATAAAAAAACAAAAATTATAAAATAAGAATAAACATAATAATGATACTATAATATGTTACGAATGCAAGAAACTATGACACTTCAAAAATGAGTGTTCACAACTGAAGAAGTTGTCGACCCAAAAGAAGAAGAAAGTATTTAAGACAATTTGGGATGAATCAAGTGCATCACAGGACGAAGAGCAAATCAACAAAAACGAAGCTGCAAACTATGCATTGTGGCCTTTGATGATGAGGTATGTGACTTACCCAAAATATTTTTTTCTTATGATGAATTATTTAATGCATTTCGTGATTTATTTGATAGCTTAAAAAAGATAGTAAGAAATATAAATTACTAAAAAAGGATCATGTATCTCTCTCTAATGAATTTGATAATTTGAAAATAAGCATGACAATTATATGTTAACATCTTGCACTAAATATGAAGAGTTAGATTCACTTAAAAAAGAAAATATGTTAATAACAAACTTTAGAAATTTTTAAAATTAGAAACAAATCGTTAACATTGATTCTTGCTAACCAAGGTTGTGTCTATAGAAAGGAATGAATCACCTTCGTAAGTACTAATACTCAATAAAAGCCACTAAGATTTGTAAAAGGATCTACACTACATATTTCCCCTAAAGATAAATATAATTTTTATGAAAGATTGATCATTATGCTTATACTTGCTCTTTCAGAAAATATAACTCTCATAGATTAGTTTGGGTTCCTAAAGAAATAATCAATGACTTAATGCCAAAAGTCAAAAGGTAGATCTAATCATGAGGAACCCAAAGTTAAATTGGTATCTAAAGTAAATCCCTCTTTTTTATAGGTATATTTTCAAATAAGAGCTAGGAGCAAAAGATAATATCTTGATAGTAGATGCTCAAGGCACATGATCTGAGATCAAATATAATTTTTAAAGCTCACCAGCCAAGACGAAGAGTGTGTCACCTTCGAAAATAACAACAAAGGAAAGATTATCAGTATTGAAAATATTGGTAACAAATCAAATCTTTTGATTAGAGATGTTTTGTTAGTAGATAGTTTAAAACATAATTTACTAAGCATTAATCAATTATGTGATAAGGGATATAATATCAAATTTGAATCTAATACTTACATTATGCACATACCACATAAAAATACATCAATAATTGCCTTAAGGAACAATAACATTTATACTATTGATCTTGATGATTTTCATGATGAAACTTATTTTTCAATTTTAAACGATGATACATGGCTTTGGCATAGGAGATTAGGTCATGCAAGTATAAAATTAATCTCACAAATCAAAACTAAAGAACTTGTAAGAGGAATGATTAGAATTAAATTTGTCAAAGATAAGGTTTGTGATGCATGTTAACTAGGAAAATAAATAAAGAGTAACTTTAAACCTAAAAATCAAGTGAGCACCTCTAGACTATTACAATTGATTCATATGGATTTATTTGTACCAATTGATATCACAAGCCAGAGGTAGTAAATATGCTTTGTGATTATTGATGATTATAGTATATTTACTTAGACATGTTTCTTCACACATAAAAGTGATTGTTTTAAATGTTTTATAAATATTTATAAATAAATTCAAAATAAAAAATATTTTATGATTTATTCTATTCATAATAATCGTGGTGGTGAATTTAAAAATCATGATTTTCAAGAATTTTATGATTTCAATGGGTATGACCATAATTTCTCTACTCCAAAAAGTCCATAACAAAATAAAGTTATTAAGAGAAAAAAATATAAGTTTACAAGAGATGACAAGAACCATGCATAATGAATATATTATGCCTAAATACTTTTAAGTCGAAGTCGGTAACATAATATGCTATGTCATGAATAGGGTTCTCATAAGACCTCTACAACCCAAAACACCTTATGAATTATGAAACAATAAAAGACCCAACATTTCATATTTTAAATTTTTTGGTTATAAATATTTTATTTTAAATGAAAAGGATGCTGCAAGAAAGTTTGATGCAAAACATGATAAAGGCATTATTCTTGGATATTCCTCTATTTCTGAAGTTTTTTAAGTTTTTAATAAAAGAATTTTAGTTATTGAGGAATCTATCAATGTTGTTTTTAATGAATTTACTAAAGTTAATAAAAATTATTTTGATGATGATTTTGAGTTTGAATGAGAATTATCCTCTCTAAAGAAACTTGGATACATTTACTTCGAAAGATACCTTACCCAAGGAATGAAAGTATGTAGATGCTCATACTAAGAAGCTAATCATTGGAGATACATCAAAAGTTATTTAAACTCATTTTCACTTCAAAATTTTTATAAATACTAACTTTTTATCTTAAACTGAACCTAAATGCATTGACGACATCTTAAAGATGACTCATAAGTCTTGAAAATATATGAAGAATTAAATCAATTTGAAAGAAATAAGGTTTAGATATTTGTTCCTAGACTTAGGTACCATGGTTCGAAACAAGGCTAGATTAGTGGCCAAATATTTCAACCAAGAAGAATGTATAGACTATGAAGAAATCTTCTCTTGTAGCAAGACTTGAAGTCATAAAGATACTTCTTATCTATGCTTGTTTTAAAAATTTTAAATTATTTCAAATATATATCAAAAGTGATTTCTTAATAATTTTATTTCTGAAGAAGTTTATGATAAGAACCCTTAGGTTTCTATCATGGATGAAGATAAAAAAAGGGAGGATAAATGATCACTTTGAGGGGATCGAGCTTCCTTGATCTCTATAGGGGATCGGCCCTCATTGATCACTATAGGGGATCGACCTTCCTAGGGTTTTGGCCTATTGGCTAAAACAAAAGTCTTTTCATTGTTTGCTTTAAAAGAAATAGTTACACTCCTATTTATAGGGTCTATCGAGAGTCTCTTTGGACTTGGATTCTTCCACCTAGAGTTTTCTAGAACTTGAACTCCTAGCCGACTCAACTAAACTCATAACTGACTCGACTAGACTGACCAACAAGACTCAATCATGAAACATATGTGAACCCATGGACTCAACCCTGTCAGGGTCCTATCAATTTATGTTAAGCAACCACCCAGATTTGAAAATGATTTTTTTTCAAACCATGTTTATAAATTAACTACGACTCTCTATGGATTGAAGTAAGCCCCTAGGGCTTGGTATAATAGACTTAGCTATTTTCTTATTCAAAATATTTTTTTAAAAGGCAAGATCAATACCATATTATTTATTAAATATTTTAAAAATAATTTTTTATTATTTACATTTATGTTGATGATATTATTTTTGATTCTACTAATGAATCTTTTTATATGAATCATTTGCCAAAACTATAATCCAAGAATTCAAAATGAGTTTATTGGGTGAATTGATATTTTTCTTAGGATTACAAATTAAACAACTAAATGATAGATTTTTTATTAGTCAAACCAAGTATACTTTGGATCTATTATAAAGATTCAACATGGATAGTACTAAGGCTATTAACACACCCATGAGCATATTCATAAAATTATATACGGACAATGAAGGAGCATGCTTTGATTAAAAGACTTATAGAGGTAAGATAAAGAGTTTATTGTATCTTACTGTAACCAGACCTGATATAATGTTTGGTGTTAGACCTTATGTAAGATTTCAGTCAAATCTTAAACAATCTCATTATAAAGCAGTTAAAAGAATTTTTAGATACTTAAAATGAACTCTAAATCTAGGATTATGGTATCCAAAATCTGAAAATTTTGATTTGATTGCATATGCTGATGCCGACTTTGCATGATGCAAAATAAATAGAAAAATATCTCTAAAATACATTAATTCCTAGGTCATGCAAAACACTTGTTTCTTAGTTTTCTAAGAAGTAAAACTCTATCATATTATCTACCGCCAAGGTTGAATATGTAGCGGCAATTGCATGTTATGCACAGATAATTTGGATGAAGAGTACTTTAAAAAACTATAGACTTTACCTAAACTTTATTACTATAAAACATGATAATATAAGTGTAATTAGTTTAACAAAGAACCCTATTTAACACTCTAACACTAAACACATTTATATTAGACATCATTTTATTAGGGATCATGTTAGCAATCATGATATATATTTAGATTTTGTTGACACAAAACATCAATTGGCAAATACTTTTACTACACCACTAAATGAGGAACAATTTGATTTGATTGGAAGAGAATTAGGCATGTTGAATCTTTCAAATACATGAATCATGATTCTTCTCATTTTTTTTCTCATTCAATCATTTTCTTAATTTAAAAATACATGAATGATGTAAGATTTATGTCATATGATTTCTTTGTATTAATATCCTTTATTGGCACATTGATATAAATGAAAAGAAGTAGCATCATGATAAAATGATATCATTCTCTTCCTTTTGATAATGACAAAGGGTGAGAGAAAAATAGTGACTTACTCATTTCTTTTTTCTCTTTTTATTGATGATAAAGAGAGAGAAACATTGGTAATCTTTTGATGATATAGCACTCATATGCATTTGATGATATTAACTTATGATATTAATTTGAGATATATGGATATGATGTGAAATTATGCATATGATTCTTGCAATAATCACCATTGAGAGTTGTTATAATTTATTATTAAAGTTGTTTTGACTTGAATTCAAAGAGTTGAAAGGTTACCATGTTTCTTTAAAAATTGAAGTTCATTATGGCATATAGATAGGAGGAATTTAGTTAAAACTTTATCATCAATTGGTTGTCTTCATCATAAAGGGTTATATTTTGATTTTGATGATATAATCAATTAATGAATTTATGAACTAATATACTTTCAAGATAAGTAATATAGGAATAGCTTCAATCATGGATTCGAACCATCATATGGTAATTTATCAAAGTAAAAGTTGGATCAAAAAGCATCATATCAAAGATTGGACGTCGGGTCGAAGGATTGGTCGATGTGTGGATGGATTTTGTGCCATGAGTTCGGGCATTAGGTTGGGAGATGAGTCAAAGGTTTGGACAAAATACTAGATAATTAGATGAGATGTTGGAATGCTAGACAAACGTGCTTTATGATTATAATTAAAGTGGTTTTGTCTTGATTGTTATCAATTAGAGATAAATTAAGCTAGTATTTAGTCAAAACCATGCCAACCTGATTAGGAGCCTAGTGGGCCTAAACTAGGGTTTAATTGGGCCTAATGAAAGGTCAATTCAGTAACCTGAAAATGACTTGGGCAATGGTACCACCAGGTCCAGGAGGTGGTATCACACAAACAACCGAAAAGAATAATTTGTGCTTTTTTGGCATTCTTGCAGTGGTATCGCCCAACAATAGTGGTACCACCTATTGGCTACTGGTGTCCTGTAAGCCAATCATGTGAGTGATGACATGTTGACATGCTGCGTGATTTTTTTACTTATGATTGTTATTGATATATTCTCACATATATATATATATATATATATATATATATATAGTGACGTCCTTGGTTTTATGTAATGAAAATCGGATCATGATGAGATCATGATAATGAGATCGATTCGCCTTTAAATACAGATTCTGAATAATCCCAGTCATAGGTTACTTGAGAGGGACATCAAGATAACTAGACAGATCGCCTGTCCATATGATGGAGGTGGCTGATCTCATAGCTGCTTATGCAGGGACACTAAGGGTATATTACAGGTGCTCATTGGAGAATGAGTTTACTAATTGATCCGCTTTTAGAATGTTAGATAGTTAATGATATATATCGTCAGACAATAATTTCATAATCCATGTTGTGTGTTTGGTCATTAGACTTGAGACACCAAGGATGCCTTGTTTGAGTACTCCTATCTTTAACGTCGGACTTATAGGTTTGAAAAGTTACAGATCAGGTACAGTCGATTATCAGGATTAGTAGCTAATCTTATGAAGGTAATTGAGTGTCAATAGAGGATCATCCACTCTCAGTATCATAAGAGAAATATCTCATGTATTATCGCTCAAACAAATCCTCGACCAGGGTCATTCGGATTGAGAGAGAAGTTCTCAGGGAGAATCCGATTAGAGCGAGGCTCGGATAAATTTCATGTGTGGCCTAATAGTACCATGCCTAATATATGGTCTCTCGTATATTAGATAGATAAGAGACTATAGATACATGGTGGTAACTGAGGATAGATAGGTCCGATGGATAAGATCCCCTATAGCGTTTTGGGACTATGGCGTAGTGACATAGTACGTCTATAATCGATGAGTCGAGTGAATTATTATGAGATAATAATTCATCGAGTCATAATAAGTTCTGGTAGGCATGACTCATGGCCAGCTCAGTATTGGGTCTAGAGGGTCACATACATATGATGGATGTTTCAGCGAGTACATGATTAGATATGAGTGATCCAATTAGCCCATGTTCTTATTGGATGAGACCTAATATTGATGAGCTTCTTGCATGAGACCCTGTTAGAAGCCAATTGAGATTATTGGATAGAGATCCAATAATCCAAGATTAGTGGGTAATTGGATGAAGATCCAATACCCACTAAGATAGGATCCATTATGGTTTATTGGGTGGCTCTCTATAAATAGGAGGTAGGGGTATCACATTAACGATAAGCTGCACCTTTGGCCACCCCCTCTTATTATCCTCTCTCCCTCTACACAAGAGTTACGAGTTTTTGAGTTGTGATTAGAGGAGCATCGCTGCAACAATCAATCATGTGGATACCACTAAAGAGGAGAACATTTGATCTTCTATATCCTCTCTATCTGAATATGAATTTTTAGGGATATATGATTTCTCTAGGTAATCAATCTCTCACGTATCATAGTTTTCATTTTAATAGATTTTTCACATACTAATCTTTGCACGATGATTTGATATATATGGAAAACCTATTGTGTTTTCTTTCTTTTGCTGCACATATGATGCTCCTAATGGAAAACTAGATAGTACCACTAGAGCCCAAATTCTCATACTTTGTTCGATGGTAGTATCACCCAGTGCCACCGGTGGTACCGCTAGTACCCCAAAAAATTAAGGATTTAAAATTTTAGTTTAAATTTTGAAGCCATTGGGGGTCTATAAATACCTCACTCATTCTTGTTTGATAAAACATGAATAAGTGTGAAAAAAAGGTGCAAAGAGAAATAATTCTCTAAGTTAAAGTGTTGTAAACTCTTGAAAGTGTTTGGGTCTCTTCCTCCTTGAGGTTAGCGGTTATTTTAAGGAGGTGTGAGGTCATGTGTAAAAGAGTTTGTAATGGTTCTCTCCAAAGCCTAGTAAAAGGAGAAGGGTTGTAACAAGGGTGGTTGATATTCGCCTATTGGAAAGAAGATCGGTAGTAAAAGCCGGTGGCCTCGAAAGAAGAGGAATTGAGAATGGACCTAGGTAGAGATGACCGAATGACTATAAATCAATTTATATTTCTTTTATTATTTTTTCTTATTATTGCTAATTGATTTATTTTACTCACTACTTCTATTCACACTTTCAAGTTAAATACATTTCTGATTCATATTCTCGTTTGAACATTTTCAAATTAGATCTTTTTATGATAGCACTAATTAAAACCCCCCTACCACACCCATCCCCACCACACATGATCCTAACAAATCTTGCATGGGCAGGCTTCATGGTTGTAGAGCTTTGCCACTACTTATTTATATTGGGAAACCCAGTGGGAACCTATCATGCATAGCAGAAGAAAGAAAATAAAATAGGTTTCCCACGTGCATCAAGTCGTCATGCAAATGTTGGTGCGTAAAAAATATAAAAAAATAAAAAACTATTATATATGAGAGATTGATTACCTAGGGAGATCGTATATCCCTGAGATTTTAGATCTAGATAGAGAATATGAATAAGGTTAAGCATTCTCCTCTCTAACGGTATCCACATGATGGATGGTTACAATAATGCTCCTCCAATCACAACCAAAATCTCACAACTCTTGCAAACTTTCTTGCAACACTCATGGAAGAAGATCACCTATCTTCTTCACTGTCCTCTCGGAGCAAAGAGGGGTTGGTCGGTTGAGAATGAGGGAGGGAGGATAATAGGAGGGAGCGACCAAAGATATAGTCTATCATCTATGTGTCACCCCTGCCTCCTATTTATATATAGCCATCATAAAACCCTAATGGATCTCGCCTTAGTGGGTATTGGATCTCTGTCCAATTACCTACTAATTTTAAGTTATTGGATCTCTATCTAATAATCTCAATTGGCCTTTAATTGGGTCTTATATAAGGAGCCCATAAATGTTGGGTCTCATCCAATGAGAATAGTTACTAATTGGATAACTTATATCCAATCCTCTACTCGTTGAAATATCCACTATATATGTGTGACCCTTTAGGCCCAATACTGAGCTGGTCATATCCTCTTTGTCAGAACTCATTATAACTCAGTGAATTATTATCTTATAATAATTCACTCGACTCATCAACTATGGATGTATTAGGCCACTGCGCCATAGTCCCCAAATAGTATAGGGAATCTAATTCATTAGACCTATCTATCCTTAGTTACCATATATTCATATTTTTTTCATCTATTTAATATCCCAGAGATCGTATATTGGGCATGATACTGTCAGGTCACATACGAAATCTATCCGAGTCTCACTCTAATCAGATTCTCTCGAAGAACTCATTCTCTCTTAATCTGAACAATCTGATCAGGGATTTGCCTGAGCAAGAGCACACAGAATATTTCTCTTATGATACCAAGAGTAGATGATCCTTTATTGACACTCAATAGTCTTCATAAGATTGACTACCAATTTCGATAATCGGTTGTAACAAATGTATAACTTTCTAGACCTATAAGTTCGGTATCAAAGAAAGGAATACTCAAATAAGGCATCCTTGGTATCTCAAGTCTAAAGACTATACACATAACTGGGACTATAGAATTACTGTCTGACATTAGATATCATTAACTATACAATATTTCATAAGCGGATCAATCAATGAACTCATTTTTCATTGAGCACGTATATTGTATCCTTAGTGTCTCCATACAAGTGGCTATGAGACCAACCACCTCTATCAAATAGACCATTATACAGTACCATAGTCTGTCTAGTTATCTCGATGTCCCTCTCGAGTAACCTACGACCGGGATTATTTATGATCTATATTTAAAAATGAATATGTTACATTATTGTAATCTCATCATGATCTGATTCCTATTGCAAAAAACTAATGACATCATAATATATATATATATATTTCATAGATAATATAATGTGTGAATATGTCAATAATAATGTAAAAAAATTATGTAGTATGTCACACATGCCATCACTCATATGATTGGCTTATAAGTCACTTGTAACCAGTAATCTCTCACTTGACCTAAAGCCAATCACCTGTGTCTAATCCTCATCAGACCCATGTGACGCTCAAAGACAATATGAGCTAGCAGCTTTGTTTGTGGATCTATGATATTATCTTTGGATGAAACTCTTTCCATTACTATATCTTTTTTATGGGTTATGATTTCTCTAATCAAGTGGAACATTCTTAGAATATACTTGGACTTCTGATGAGACCCGGTTTCTTTGCTTGAGCAATCACTCCATTGTTATCACAGTATATGGGAATCAGCTCTACGCTGCTCATTATGACTCCTAAATCCTTAATGAACCATTTTTATACATATCCCTTCTTTGTTGCTTCTACTATAGTAATGTATTCCATCTTTATGGTCGAGTCAACAATAGTATCTTGCTTGGAACTCTTCCAGCTTACTGTTACTCCTTTCAAGGTGAAGACATATCCTGAGTTCCACTTGCTATCATTGATGCCAGACTAGAAGCTCGAGTCTGTGTAGCCCTCAACCTAGAGGCTAGCTCCTCCATATACCAGTAAAAGATCATTAATCCTTCTCAAATACTTAAGGATACACTTTACTGATTTCTAGAGTTTTAAACCTTGATTCGCTTGATACTTGCTTATGACACTCAAAGCATGCACTATATTAGGCTTGGTATATAGCATATATGATAGACCCTATCGATGAGGCATAGGGTATCCTATCCATGTCTGCTCTTTCTTTAGTTGTCTTTGGGGATATACTTATAGAAAGTGATGGTCTATGTCTCATCGGTATAAGACCTCTCTTGGAATTTTTCGTATCAAACCTTTTGATAATGGAGTCTATGTACCTAAATTGGGAGAAGCCAAGCATCCTCTTGGATCTATCTCTATAGATCCAGATCCCTAAAATATAGGATGCTTCCCCTAAGTCTTTCATGGAGAAGTTTCTAGATATTCAAGCTTTTTACTATAGAGATCATTCATACATTCTTCCCAATAATTAAGATGTCATCCATATACAATATCATAAAGGTGATAACACTCATACTTACCTTCCTGTACATATAAGGCTCATCTTCATTCTTAATGAATTCATAAAATTTGATCGCCTCATCAAATCTTATGTTCTAACTTCGGTAAGCTTACTTCAGTCTATAGATGGACCTGAGTAACCTACACAGTTTACATGGACTCTCCTTAGATACGATTCTTCTAGCTATATTATATATACCTCATCCTCGAGATTATCATTGAGGAATGTGATTTTCACATCTATCTATAAATAATCTTATAATCATAGTGTGCTACAATAGCCAAAAAGAATTTTGATAGACTTTAGTATGGCTACAAGTGAGAAGGTTTCATCATAGTCAACTCCTTGCCTTTGACGATATCCTTTAGCCATTAGCCTTATCTTATAGGTCTCCACCTTTCTATCTACTCCGATATTTTTCTTAAAGATCCACTTGCAACTGATAGGAATAATACCCTCAAGTGTATCCATAAGGTTCCAAACCTTGTTTGAGTACATGAAATTCATCTTAGAATTCATGGCTCCTTACCACTTCCCGGAGTCTATACTTATAATAGCCTCCTCAAAGGTTTGATAATCAATATCCTAAGTGTCCTTTCCACTGATATGTCTTACATATCTTTCATGAAGGTGATGTATTCTGTTAGACCTGCACAAAGTTGGAACTTGTGTGCTAGGTACCTGAATAGATTCAGACTCTGGAGTGGTGCTTGAGCTATGTTCTCCAACTTCGCTCAACTCTCTCTCACTCCCATTGTTTTCATCAAGAATGTGTTCCTTCTAAAAGAACATAGCTTTTTTAGTAACAAAAATATTTCGATCCTTAGGATGATAAAAATAATACCCCAAAATCTCCTTAGGGTATCCTATGAACATGCATCGTTCCATCCTTGATTCCAACTTGTCGGGTTATGTCTTCTAACATGGTCAGGATAGCCCCAAATTTTAACCACCTTAAGATTATGTTTCTTTTCTTTTCATATCTTATATTATGTCGCCCTTATCTAATTACCCACTTATCATCTATGCGTTGCCTTGCCTCCTATTTATAGAGAGCCACCATAAAACCCTAATGGATACTATCTTAGTAGCTATTAGATCTCCATCCAATTATCCACTAATCTTGGGTTATTGGATCTATATCCAATAATCATAATTGGCCTCTAATTGGGCCTCATGCAAGGAGCTTATAAATGTTAGGTCTCATTCAATGAGAATAGTGGCCAATTGGATAACTCATATCTAATCTTCTACTGGCAGAAACATCCACCATATGTATGTGGCCTTCTAGGCCTAACACCGAGCTAGCCGTGAATCCTCTCTGTCAAAACTCCTTCTAACTTAGTGAATTGTTATCTCATAACAATTCACTCGACTCATCGACTATGGACGTACTAGGCTACTACGCCATAATCCCCAGATGACACTGAGGATCCAACCTACTAGACATGTCCATCCTCAGTTATCATATATCTATAGTCCTTTATTTATCTAATATCCTATAGATTATATATTGGGCATGATACTACCATGCCATAAATGGAATTTGTCTAAGTTTCATTGTAATTGGATTCTCCCAGAGTCTCAATTTAAACAACCTGATCAGGAATTTGCTTGAGCGAGAGTGCATAGAATATTCCTCTCATGATATCGAGAGTGGATAATCCTTTATTGACACTCTATAACCTTCTTATGGTTTACTACCAATCCCGATAACCGATTGTACCAGATCTGAAACTTCCCATATAAGTCCGACGTCAAAGAAAGGAGGACTCAAACAAGGCATCCCTGGTGTCTCAAGTTTAAGGATTAGATACATAACTAAGATTATAGAATTATTGTCTGATGTTAGGTATTATTAACTATACAACATTCTATAAGTAGATTAATTAGTAAACTGAATCTCCAATGAGCACCTATACCATGTCATTAATGTCTCCACACAAGTGGCTAGGAGATCAGTCGCCTCTATCAAATGGATAGGTATATAGTACATCGGTCTATCCGGTTATCTTGATATCCCTTTTGAGTAACCTATGACTAGAATTATTTGAAATCTGTAAAATGTAAATCGGTCTCATTATCGTAATCTCGTCATGACCTAATTCCTATTACACAAAATCAAGGACATCACAATATATATATATATATTCAATAGATAATATAATATAAGAATATATTAAAAATAATAATGTAAAAAGACTGTGCAGCGTGTCACATGTGTCATCACTCATGTGATTGGCTTGCAGGGTATGTGTAAACATCAGTTTATATCTCAGAGCTTGCAGATGTGCTTCAGCCTTGACCTTGTTGATCATGTCCAGTCTGGCTTAAAGTACTTCTTTGGACCTAACTTTATTGAAAATTTTTATCCAAGAGTTCGTCAACTTAGGTATCCTTCACCTCAACAACCCTCTTCTTCAAACCGTCCAAGATGGCTAAGTTGGTGACCTCTATCAGGCCGCTGGTTTAGGAGTGAGCCATCAAGTTGAACCTTAGTTGGATTTCATAGGACTAGTAGATCTCTTTAAACTTTATGTTGTTGAATTGAGTTCTATTATTAATTATGAGGGCCTTTACCACTTTCGAAGAGGGTGATTATGTTCTTCCAAACAACTCCTTCAACTTCCTTTTCAGTAATTAACACTAGTGGCTTGATCTCTATCCACTTTGTGAAGTAATTACTCCCACAAAAAGAAATCTCTACTAGCCTGATGCTAGTTAGAAGGGCCCTAGGAGTTCTATTCCCCATTGGACGAAGGGCTACACACTATCTATTGGGCTCAAAGGGATCGCGGAATAGTGTTGTACCTGACCGAACCTTTGGTATCGCTAGCACCTTCGAGCGTAGGTGATTGTATTCTTGTGCAAAGTCGGCCAGTAAAAGCTTTTTTGAAAAACCTTAAAAGTGATGGAGTGCTCCTCTATGTGTTCTCGATAGATCCTTCATGCACTTTGATCAGCTCCCTTTCAGGCTCCTGTGGTGACAAACATCAGAGAAAGGGTTGACTGAAAGACCTATAGTACAAATAGTTACTTATTATGCAATACCAAGCTTAGTGTCGTCTGATCTTTTGAGCTACCGCAGGGTCAGTAGGGAGGTCATGTTCCTTTTGTGGTGTAGGATCTCATCCATCCAGCTCGACTCTTCCTCAGTTGTGGGGATGTCACATCCCTCGATGGTTCAACAAGAAGCACCTCAACCATAGGTTGGTTTTCTCTTGATGATTGGGTGAAAGCTAGCTTGGCCTGTGCATATGCCTAAGCATTCTTTGCCTAAGGAATCCTCTACAAAGTGAGTCGAAGGAAGCAGTGCATGAGCCGTCACCCCTTGGCCAGGTACTTCATCATAGTTGCATTCCGAGCATCGTAGCTTTCGTCGACTTGGTTAATAACCAGTTGTGATCGTTAAACACCTCCAACTCCTATATAGTAGTACTTTGTACTTAGCTTCATTGTTATATTTTGAACTCAATTTGGAGGGCATGCTCATACATCTAGTTACCTAAGCCCTTCAGGAATAGCCCCACCCCACCTCATTCAGAAGTAGCCAAGTTGTCCACAATCAGGGTCCATGTTAGGGGGCGTGTTCACTCGCTTAAAGTGCTTGAGCCTTAATGGCCATTATCGAGATATATTTGATGTCAAACTCTTTAAGCTCCACCAACCACTTCACCTTCTGTCCCGAGAAATCAAAATCATGAGGGGACCTATCGTTGTAGCTAGTTGGTGACCACTCATATCTGGTGTGCTTGGAAATAGGGGTGCAACCTCCTCACTGCTAATACCAACGTGAATGCTAGCTTCTCGATGGGGGTAGCATTTCTTGAGTCCATTTAGCACGTGGCTAACATAGTGCATAGGTTGTTGGGTTCCCAAGTCTTCCCACAATAGCACTGAGCTGACGACCTAATCGATGGTCATGAGGTACAATCTTAGCATTTTGCTTAGGGTGCAGGAAAAAAGCTACGGTAGCCGAGTGCTATGATGCTTCAATCCTTCAAATGTCTCCTAGCATGCTTCACTCCATAAGAAACCCTTCGAGTTCTTCAACACTTGAAAGAAGGGTAAGCATTTGTCGTCTAATCAAGATAAGAATCGGCTAAGCACTACTAGTCACCCTATCAATTGCTACACTTCCTTTGCGAACCAAGGTGAACACATCTTGGTCATGGTACGTACTTTTTTAGGGTTTATGTATATTCCCGTTTGGAGGATAATGAAGCTGAAGAACTTCCTTGAACTAACCCCAAACGTGCATCTTAATGGGTTGAGGCGTATGTTAAACCTTTTCAAGATTTAGAATATCTTAGCCAGGTCAATCAAGTGTGTGTGCAACATTCTGCTTTTGACTATCATATCATCCACATATATCTTTGTGTTCCTCCTGATCTGATGCTTGAATATCCTGTTTACCATTCTTTGGTATATAGCTCCTATATTCTTTTTAATCCAAAAGGTATGACTTCATGGTAGTATACGCCTCAGTCAGTAATAAAGAAGGTGTACTCTCAATCTTGGGGTGTCATCCTAATTCGATGATAGCCAAAGAACGTGTCCACTAAGGTAAGAAGTTCGTGACGCAACGTGGCATCCACTAGCTGGCCAATCAGAGGGAGAGAATAGCTATTCTTCAGAAAGACTTTATTGAGATCGACATAGTCAACATACATTCTCCAATTTTTATTAGTTTCTTTTTACTAATACAACATTGGAAAGCTATTGAGGGTATTGGACCTTAGTAATAAATTCCACCCTTGAATAACCTATCAACCTCTTCATTGATTGCTTGCTGGGGGTTGGGAGTGAACTTGCACGACCTCTACTTCACAGGCTGAGCCTTAGGGAGGATGTTCAATTAATGCTAGGCAACATCTGGATCAATGCTCAACATGTCCTTTGGTGACCAAGCAAAGAATTCAATGTTTTTCTCGAGAAAGTTGATTAATTGAATGCAGTCCTCCTCAAGGAGTGTTACTCCGACCTTAATGACCCGATCGGGTTGGCCTTATCTAGTGGTGCCTTAATCAGCTACTCTGTCAACTCAAGGTGTAGAACCAAAATTCGAAGGATCCATCAAAGATGGTTTGGACTTAGCTTTTTTCGGCATTGAGACATCGTTGGGTAGCATTCCCTAGAATCCTACGGGTTGCTCCTTAGTTCTTCGATGCTAGCTCTTATCAGGAACTTTATCACCATGTGATATGTAGATACCACCACCTTCAGTCAGTTGAGATTAAGTCAACTAATGATTGCATTATTAGTTATGGGAATGTCCACCACAATGAATTTGGTCATCATTGTCTTGGAGCATGGCTCTTCGCCGAACGTGACATATAGGCTCACAATCCTAAGTGAGTAGATAGAATTACCCATGAATCCCATTAGCAAAGATGAAATCACGAAGAGGTCATTAGTCGATAATTTAAACTTTTGAAAGACATCAAAGTAAAAAATGTCGACAGAGCTATATGTGTTGATCATGACCTTTTTCACCTGAGCATAGATCATCCTTATAGACACCACCAATGCATTGTCATGATTTGGGTCGAGGTACTCCACACCCTTTGTCAATGATCCTTCGGGCATAAGCTTTGGTTCCTGAGGAATGATGATGTTAATTTATCTTTGAACGGGCTTTGTGAATGAGGTAAGAGTTCTCAGGGTTTATGGAGGAATCTCTCCCGAGGTGCCCCCGATGGATAAGCTATTAAATATAGTCCTTCAGATCATAACACCCTTGCTAGTTATATGTGTCTTGCAAGCCAATCACATGAGTGATGACACGTGTAATACCTACACTATGCATTCTTTTTTGTTATTATTATTATGATATTTTTTCACTTTATATTATATGATTAATATATTTTTGATGTCCTTGGATCTATGCAATGATAATTAAATTATGATGAGATCATGATAATAAGACCAATTTGTCTTTAAACACATATCCTAAATAATCCTGGTCATAGGTTACTCAACAGGAATATCAAGATAATCAAATAGATCTATGTACTATATACATATTCATATGATGGAGGCAACTGCTCTCATAGCTGCTTGTATGAGGACACTAGGGATAAGTGCAAGTGCTCATTGGAGAATAAATTCATCGATTGATTCGCTTATAGAATACTAGATGGTTAAATATACATGATCGTTATACAACGATTCCATAATCTCAATTGTGTCTGGTCTTTAGATTTGATACTAAGGATACTTTGTTTGAGTACTATATTCTTTAATATTGAAAGTTTTAGATCTAATACAATCAGTTATTAAGAATGATAGTCTATCTTACAAAGACAATTGAGTACCAATAAAAGATCATTCACTCTCGGTATCACAAAAGAAATATCCAATGTGTAGCCGGGTCATTTGGATTGAAAGAGAAAGAATTGTTCGAGAGAATCCGACTATGTATTCTATATGGGCCTAAGAGTACCATATCCAATATACAATCTCTAAATATTAGATGGATGAGAGATTATCGATACATAGTAATTGAGGATAGATGGGTTCAATAGATTAGATCCCCTTGTATTAGATCCCCTTGTATAATCTGAGAATTATGACATAGTGGCCTAATATATCAAAAGTCGATGAGTTGAGTGAATTATTATGGGAGAAAATTTAATGAGTCAAAAGGAGTTCTAATCAGTGTGACTCATAGGTAACTCAATATTGGACCTAGAGGGTCACACACATATAGTGGATGATGCGATGAGTAGAAGATTTAATATATGATATCCAATTAGTCCTTGTATTATTGGATCCATTGGATGAAACCTAATAAGGGCTTAGAGTGGATATTTGGATAGGGATTCAAATTTTAATAAACTATGAATAATTGGATGGAGATCCAACGTCCAATACGCTAGGGTAATTGGATAGAGATCCAATACCCGATAAAGTATAATCCATTAAAGTTAAGTTGAGAGGACTCTATATAAATAGGAGAGGGGCCATTATGGGCTAGACTCATTGGCCACCCATATCCTATTCTCCTCCTCCCCTTTCGCCCTTGTCGTCAGCACTATTTGGGGCGTGTGGATAGTAAGAAGGGTCGATCCCTTCTTGAAATTATTGTAGCCTTAAGGTCTGCAAAAGCGAGGAAAGATCATGCTGCAAGAGAAGGTGGGTCGCTGCCTCATTTGTCATGTGAATCACCATTAGAGAGGAGAGCACGAGATCTCCTTCATCCTCGGCCTTGGATCTATAGTTTCTAGGGATATATGATCTTCCCTAAGTGAGTAGATCATGAATCTTATGCAATTATTCAGTTTTACGAGTTTTTCACTCATAATCTTCACACAACAATCCTATATCATTCTTTTAGGAAACCAATTTTGTTTTCTATTTTTCGCTGCACATATGATGCACCCACAATTTCCCAAAAACTCTTTGCTGTTGTGGCTATAGTCTCAATGGAATTAGTAATGTTTCAATTTATCCCTTCTTTCTAAAAGGGTCCTCATTAGTGATGGCTCTTTCAAAAATTCCTTCTCTCTTATTTGCAGGAAGTTCTCAATCCTTGTCATATTAAGGGGAGTTAATATAGGCCTCAAGTGAGGTACCTCAGGTCGGCCATGCTTCCTTCATTGCTTTTCATGGCCTCTTATGGGTTTCTTTACGTATACCTAAGATTATTACTTCTGTCGCTATATATTGATTGGCCCTTTAGAGCATCTTAGGGATTGTCATTGGTGATCTTTCCACTAATGACCATAATAATATGGATGGCCTTATTTTTAGGCCCATCATAAAGGCTTGTATCACCAAAGAGGGTTGGGCATCCTGGACATGTCGGATTTTATCGGTGAACCATGTAAGAAAGTTAGAGAGGAGCTCATCCTCCCACTACCTTGGTTTGAGCAAGATCGTCGTGGATGGATTTGAGCTTATGTTATAAGGAAGTGGAATTCATTCTTTCACGAGTTGGGTGAAGGATGAAACCAAGAGTGGCTTTAGGTGACCATACCATCCTTGTGCCGAGCCCCTAAGTGTGATTGGGAACACTTGGCACATCAGTTCATCTGAGGTACCATATAGTGACATCTAAGCTCAGAAAGCTGCAGGGTGCTCAATTGGGTCAGAGCTAATGTTGAAGGCCTGTAGTAACTAGAGGCAGAAATTTGCTGGTATTAGCTCTTCTTGAATGCTTTAGACAAATGGGGAATGGCTCGAGGTGAGATCGTTTGCACCTTCCCCCTTTGATTGCTAAAACTCCCGATGTATCTTATCTATGCACTAATATGATAGTTGGGCCCTTAAAGAGTCATCCATTGAGCCGACTGATTAGGTGGCCAACTAAGCAAAGCTGGCTAGTGATACAGGAGTATGTTGAATTCCATTCTTGGGGAGGGCAATGATCTAATTGGAAGTTTTACCGGTCGGGGCAGTCTTGGGTTGGTGGTAATGGATCAGCTGGGGGAACCTCAACGAGCACAGATGCAGGTGATGGCTAAGCCATCGATTATTGTTGTAAAGGGGGAATTGCCTGCTGAGCCAGTTGGGACAAAAGCGGGGTGATGGTTTGCATCATTCCGATGAGGGTTTGTACTTGGTGCATAAGGCTCAGAAAGGCCTCAACAAGAACAACTAGGTGCCTCATGCTCGCCCTCGAAGGCAAGAGCTCGGGGTCATTGAACAGACACTAGTAGCACCCAGGGTTTGAGCTAAGGTGGAAGCATCCACATAAGGAAAGGAGGGTTGTTGTTCTCCTTACATGAAGGTACTGTGTGTGGGTGGCGAAGCCTCCTCACTAGAGCTCTCATCGAGAGGGTTCAAAGGTGGATGCTTTTACAACATTCATGCCTTCCTTCCAGTGCCAAAATGTTATTGCCTCGATATAGTTGATAAAAATTTGACATGACTTGTCTTGATTTGAAGGCACAAAGTCATTCGAGTAGCCCTCATGGTAGACAAGCGAGGCACAGTTGCTGTGGAGTCGAGGTGTCCCGTGTGGCTTCGAGGTGGTCTTCGAAGAGTTTGTTAGGATTAATAGGCATTAAGAGAGGGGGAGTGAATTAGTGCAAGTGCTGAAATCTCGGTTTAAAGGAAACTTTCATTTGAAGCAAAATCAGAAATCAAAAGTGTTTCATTCAAGTTGAATAAGTGAACAATAAGACTTTTTAACGAAGCTTAGTTATGATCTTGCTAAAGGAAACCTCAAATAAGAATATGTATAATCAAAAAGTAAAGTTAAGAGATACTTACAATTTATAGTGGTTTGGCCACAACTTGACCTACATCCACTTCTCGAGTCCCCTTCGTCGAGGCTTATCGGTATCCACTACTAATCTTCTTTGGGTGAAGACTAAACCTTTATAAGTATTTCACTTACAACATACAAGGGAGATCTTTACAAAGATTACAATCTTTCTTGCTCACTCCCTTACCCCTTTATTTTTTTTACACACTTCTAGCACACTTTTACTATAGTTTTCTTGCCCAAATTCTTATGTTTAATACAAGAAGACTTGGGGTATTTATAAGCCCCAATTGACTTTAGAAAATAGAGCAAAAAATTTAAATGTATCCGAAAAATCTGGATATGGATGGTACAACCATCGGTGCTGGCGATAATACCGCTGAAATGTCACAGACAAAAATATAAACAATGTGTTCGATGTAATGCTCATGTTTGTCTGTGTCTTTCAGTTTCTGTACATGCTTTGTACAATAAGTAGCAGGCTTGCAGCAAGCCTGGCAACCCTCGTTTAGTTAGCTTTCATAGCTGGTTTCAACTTATAAATGTGAGTTGTGTCATGTGAACACTTATAAGGATGTTGATTTGTAATGGACCTTGATGCTTTGTGGGAAACTGTTCAGAACTTGTAAAGTCCATGGTTATAATTTGTATTGACTATATAAAGTGTTTGTTAAAGTCATTACTTATGGATCCCGTGGAAAATATTTTCTCTTATATAGGTCCTGAAGGACCCTAGGAGGTTTTAAAGAGGTTAACCTTTGCAGACGAATATTCAAGGGTGCCGCATAACTTAGGCAAAACCAGTTAAGTTCATGACAAATGGTATCAGAGTGGGATAAACACATGTTGAAACACTTGCCATGCAAACGTGGGGCACCTATCTAGGCTCCGTGGAGGACAGCCAACATGCATGATTGTTTGAGAGGAACGGAGATAGAGATATAGGGAAAAGAGTCGCTCAGAGGAGTGGGCATCCATGATTGATATTCAGATGAATGGTCAACCTTTTATGCGAGAGGTACCATGACAATGAGCAAGCTAGAAAGAATGCATAGCATACAAAGGTTGGGATGGCTGAGTTCGAGCTATGGCTCGACGTTGGCAACCAAACTTGGCAGTGCTCAAGGTAAGCAGGGCGCTTAGTAAAAGTGTAACCATGCAAAGTGAGATATGTTGCACAACGACAGAAAGAGTTATGCAAAGCTCACAGAGGTGAAGGAAATTGCTAACTCGAAGAATTTGGTACTCATACAAGGGCCTGTATGCGGACGACGTAGTGTTCGTGGTCATCCCATGGAGCATTAAAACTTTCTCTTCAATATGGAAAGGATACGTCTGTAGAAGACTAATGTGTGCAATAAGTTCAGCATGTTGCTAGGCCTTGAAGGGTATAGCAGGGAATGCATTGGCAAAGAATCATAATCTAGCAAGTGCATTTACGGGGGGCAGAACAATATACAAATTATTTAGTAAGATGGAGTAGTTGAAGGCGATGGTGGTCTCCAAAACTTTCAGAGGGAAGAATGCAAGAAAAGTTGCTCTAATATAATAGATATCCAAAAGAGATAGGTTCTAGTTCTCTAGAGGGAGAATTATGTGCATTAGACTGCATATGTTGAGGAAGAGTATCTCAAGACAATATTTTTTTACAAAGCTTAATGGACCGAGTGAGCAGCGAGGAGTCATTATATGATTTCGAATGAGGTAATGCATTAGTGGATGTATTGCGAGATTAAGTGGAGGAGTGACCATGACAACATCATACGAAGGCATACTTAGAGTTAATGCAGAAATCAGACTCAACGGAGGGCTGACCCATGGAATAGTGCGCGAGGGCCAACATCAACTTAATGTAAATCGAGAGGCAGAGGAACTTGGGTGGAACTTTGTAAAGTATCCAAGCCGCATGAAAGGAGTCGACATAGGAGATGGAGCATAGAGCAGAAGTATGGAGCTTTCCTTAAACAAAGGTCAAAGACATAAACTCTTGTAGAGGCAAGAATGAGATCATGTTATTCCATAGATTTTTCATTCGGATGGGGCAGACTCACCTTATCTTAGAGAAGCATTTAGCAGAGGAACTAAGGTAACTCAACTTGTAGAGGTAAAGTTAGGATTAGAAGGCACAATGAATGAGGATGTAGAGGTGGGTACTTGATAGACCTTCGCAGAATTCTATCGGTGTTTGCTCGCTTGAAGGGGATCAACTCCTTTGGAATGTTGTAGGGGTTCCTCTATCCTAGGTAGTTGACCACAAGGCTAAAATAAAAGAGATCTTTGGTTAATAAAAAGGGGGCGGCTATAAGTGCTTGTATAGGGCTCAAAACCCTAACCCTAATGGGAGACTCCAACTCCTAGTGAAACTCCTACTCCAACAACCTAGCCGCCACTTTACCTAACCCTAGCCAACTCCCATAGGCAAAGTGGGTGGTGGCTAGTTACGGTATAGATGCTTGGATTAGGGTTTGGTTATAATCTTGACTCGATTGACCCTAATCTTACTATGATTTGGACTGATTTATTACAATTGACTCAAGATATCCTCCTAGCTGACTTAATGTCAAGTCTAGGTCGACCAATAAGGCCCAATCTAAGGACTCGACCTAAATGACTAGGACCCAACTCAGCTAGGGTCCTAATAGACCCGCCCTATTCAAATCAACCTTGTCCTTACGGCTAAGCTCCATATCTCTGGGTCCTGCTCTACGACTCCTCATGTGGCTCCAATGTGTCCCATGTAGTAGGCGCATCCTACTTCTCGATTATATGATCCTACGCAATCATCAACTAAACTTGGGCATCCTTATCAACTGTGGTGTCGGTTGGATGGATATAAACTAAGTCATCCTTTTTAAACTTTCATTTGAGGTGGGATGCCTGGAGGATCAATTGTATTTTTTATTTGGTGCACAAATCTGATCTCCAATTTTGCAAGGTTCAAATTAGTAGAGGGGTCGACTTCCTTGAGGCTCAAATTTTCTATTAGCAAGATTGGAGATAAAGGGAAACTTAATCTTTAATAGGAAACTTTTTTCTACTCTAGCGTTTGTCAGGGTGATATTTCTTTTTTGCCTAGGCTGTCACGTGATTATTTTTTAATAGTAGTCGAGCATTCTTTTAAAATGAGGTGTGCCATCTGATAATGTACCCGGTGGTGTGAGCCTGATATGAGTATAAGGTTGGTAGGAGGTGTGATTTTCTCTAACCCATTTTCACTTATCCTTCATGTTACTGCCCTGTATTATGACAAACTTCAGTAGCAGTTAGTATCCTCTTATAGATTAGAAGTCTCGTCTGAAGTGTATAGTGAGCCTTGGTGTGAATTAAGGATTGGTTAGCTTGCAAAAGGGTGGCACCGATCTCAACTCCTGTTATGTCTGCTCTAATTTTGAATACCTCACCATGATCTAGTAATGCTAGGACCAATATAGATGGTATCATGGCTGCGAGGGCCCTATAGATGGTGGATGTGTGGATCTCTTCCTCCTGTTCTTGTTAACATCAAAGCGACACTAAAAGAGAGTGAGCGAGGGGGGTGTGAATTAGTGCTGATGAGAAATCTTCGTCGATTTAAAAATTTTGCTCAATAAAAACCATATCGAAAATGTGTTTAAGTATAGAGATATTTGTAATAATGAAAGCAATAATAATAAATAGTTAAATAACAGAGCAATGAAGTTAAAGAGTAAATAAGATGAAGCAAACCAATTTTATAGTGGTTCAGTCTTGTGACCTACGTCCACTTCCCAATTCCTCCTCCATTGAGGCCACCGACTTCCACTATTGATCTTCCTTCAATGGGTGAAGATCAACTACCCTCTTACAACTCTATTCTCCTTATACAGGTTTAGGAGATAACCTTTACAACACCCAAAGCTCTCCCTTAAACAAAAACTACACAAGATGAGGAGAAGCTCTCAATTACAACAGTGTTTTCACCATATTTTTGCTCTTAATTGCTTGCATGCCTCAAGCAAGAAAGGATGGGATATTTATAGGCCCCAAATGGCTTCAAAAGTGAAGTCAAAAATTAATATTTAAGTGATCTTGAGGTGCTAGTCTTGAAGACTACGTTTTGGGCAATTCAGTTGCTTGACACAATCTGGGAGACTATGTTTTAGGCGATTCAGCTGGTTGATAGTCTGCGAGACTGTATTTGGGTGGTTCAATTGCCTAACACACCTTCAAAGACTATGTCATCTTGAAGAATGTGTCTTCGAAGAATGTACCTTATCTGACCTTGAGTTACTAAAATGACTTTCATAATGAGTCCAAATCAGCCCCAATTAAAGCCTAATGACCTCTTAATTGAGTTAGTAAAACTAGCACTCATTATAATGCTAACTACGATACTCAACGTACAATCTTCGTTGTCCGATCATCTCTTTAGCAAACTTCGGCATCTTTTCGATGAACCCCCGACGAACTCCCGATTTCCTTTGGTGAACTCCCAATAAACTCCCAGCATTCTTCCGGTGAACTCTCGGCGAGCTCCCGACAACCTCTCGGCGAACTCCCGATGAACTT
This sequence comes from Ensete glaucum, assembly GCA_021527575.1. Lineage (NCBI taxonomy): Eukaryota > Viridiplantae > Streptophyta > Magnoliopsida > Zingiberales > Musaceae > Ensete > Ensete glaucum. The sequence continues at coordinate 50,628,146 of CM038551.1, forward strand.
TCTAACATTCTTCCGGCGAGCTCCCGATAACCTATCGGCAAACTCCCAACAAACCTCTGGTGAGCTCTTGGTGAGTTCTCGATAACATTGTCCAAACATCGATCGACCTCTGACGAAATCTCGATGAGCTCCCACTACATCGTCCGAACCTTGGCCCGATACTTGAACCTAACTCCGACCTAACATCTGATTGTAATGCCCTTTTACCGTCGTAGTTAATTATGCATCATTTTCTTTAACACAAGAGTTAGATCATAAAACTCATCAATTTATTTCATCATCAAAATCTAAGATTCAATAATCTCCACCTTTTTGATGATGATAACCAATTAATGATGGAGTTAACCTTGACTCCCCCTATGTATATGCCATAGGATAAATACAACAATCTTGAATTCAAAAGAATCCACCACTTTTGAATTCAATTATAGTATTTTCATAATTTAACCATTCATGATATCATACATAATAAAATTTTCAAAGCATTCTTTTTTCTTGGTATCACATGATAAATAATTTTAATTAATATGTTTCACATAATAAATATTTTAAACTTTCACTTTATGTCATTAATCATGATACCATATATGATAAAATTTTTAACGTAATCATCTTCTTGGTATCACATGAAATTTTAATCATTATATTCATAATATAATTATGTCATTAATTATGATTAGCATTTATTTCAATTATTTCAAAGATCCCAAAATATCTCTCTTATGTCATAAATTATATCATTTCTCCCCCTTTGTCATCAACAAAAAGGAGAAATGCTCAATTCATATTTGAAAATTTATCACAAATATTCATCATTTAAATATTTATCATTTTTTAATATTTATTATACTATTTTATCATCAATATAATATATCTCCCTCTTTTGTCACCAAAAAGGAGAAATGTTCAACATATCTTTTCTAAATAATTATTCACAACAAATATTCATTTTGTGATAAAATTTCAAACACAACATTTATCATATGTCATTAATCATGTCATTTCTCCTTTTTATAAAAAAAAGAGAAATATTCATCACACATTTGAATACTAAGTGTTCAATACATATATCAACACATTTAACATAAATATTCATTATACAAAGAAAGAAATCTAGTCTATTTCTTCCTCTCAGTAAAATAAAAAAAGAGTTTAATCTATTTTGTATCAAATTGATTTCTTCCCCTTTATAAGTAAAATAGAAGAAGAAGAAGGGAAAAGGGTGTAAAAGATTCAAAATCAAGTATCCCAAAATAAAATAAATTATTAAGAGAGGGGATATATATTCATGAATCCAAGGATCAAAATATTGAAAGAGAGCTCAAAAGTCGAGAGAAGTTCAAGAAGATTATAAGAGCTACTCATATATTCAGAATTATCTCATGTAAATTTAAAGCAAAAGCTCAAGAAATCTGAAAAATAGCAAATCATGCCTTTGGATATTTTAACATTCCCAGCTCGCTTCTAAGAAAGTCAAATTGGTCTTCATTTAATAGCTTGATGAAGATATCAGCCGATTGATGCTTAGTATCAATAAATTTAAAAGATATATTATGATTATTTACATGATCTCTAATAAAGTGATGCCTAATGTCATCACATTTGATAGGAATATTTTACAAGTGAATTTCATAATCTTCTAAAGTATTTTTATCCAAATAACTTGTGCACAACATGCACCAATTGCTATGTACTTAGCTTCGGCTATAGATAATACAACTAAATTTTATTTCTTAGAAGACCAAGAAACAAAAACATGTCTTAAGAATTGGCATATTCTAGTTATACTTTTTCTATCTATTCTACAACCTCCAAAATTGGCATCTGCATAGGCAAGTAAATCAAAATTTTTAGACTTAGGATACTATAAACCTAAATTAAAAGTTTCTTTTAAATATATAAATATTCACTTAACTATCTTAAAATGAGAATATTTAGGATTGGATTGAAATCTTGCATACAATTTAACACTAAACATTATGTCCGATCTAGTAGCAACTAAATATAATAAACTACCTATCATTCCTCTATATGTTTTTTTATCAAAATTTTCACCTTCATTATCCAAGTCTAATTTTGTAGAAGTGCTCATAGGTGTATTTATGGCCTTAGCATTGTCCATATTAAATTATTTTAATAAATCTAAGATATACTTAGTTTGACTTATAAAGATATCATCATTTAATTATTTTATTTGTAATCCTAAAAAAATGTTAATGCACCCATTAAGCTCATTTCAAATCATTGGCTCATACTCTTGGCAAAAGTTTCACATAAGGATTCATTTATTAAACCAAAAATAATATCACCAACATAAATTTCAATAACTAGAAAATTATTTTTAAAATAATTAAAAAATAATGTGGTATCAACCTTGTCTTTCAAAAAATTATTTGAAATAACAAAAGAGCTAAGTGTTTTATACCAAGCCCTAGGGGCTTGTTTTAATCCATAAAGAACTTTAGATAGTTTAAAAATATAATTCAAAAAATATTATTTTTAAAACCAGGGGGTTGTTCAACATAAACTTCTTTGGAAATAGAACCATTAAGAAAAGCACTTTTGACATCCATTTGAAATAACTTCAAATTATTTAAAGAGGCAAAGACAAGGAGTATCCTTATGGTTTCAAGTCTAGCCACAGGAGCGAATGTCTCTTCATAATCGATCCTTTCTTCTTGGTTGAAACTCTTGGCCATTAATATAGCCTTATTTCTAACCATGATACCATTTTCATCTTGCTTATTTCTAAAGACTCATTTAGTACTAATCACTAAACGGTCACTAGGTCTAGGAACAAGCTCCCATACATTATTTCTCTCAAATTGGTGTTAACTCTTCATATATTGAAATAACCCAAGAATCATCTTTTAGGGCTTTCTCAATGCATTTTGGTTCAATTTGAGATAAAAATACGACGTTAGCAGAAAAATTATTAAATAATAAATGAGTTTGAATACCTTTTGATGTATCTCCTATTATTAACTCCTTAGGATGAGCATCTACATACTTCCATTCCTTAGGTATGGATTCCTTGAAAGTATATGCATCCAAGTTATTTTGGAGATAAGATTTATCATTCAAATTTAAAGTATCAAAATCAAAATTATCATCAAAATTAATTTTTTTCAATTTAAAAATCTCATTAAAAATAATATGGATGAATTCCTCCATTACTAGAGTTCTTTTATTAAAGACACAATAAGGTTTTGAAATTAAGGAATAATCAAGAAATATGCTTTCATCGAATTTTACATCAAACTTTCCTAAGGCATCTTTTTCATTCAAAATAGAAAATTTACAACCAAATACTTTGAAATATAAAATATTAGGTTTTTTTATTATTTCACAATTCATAAGGAGTTTTAGAGAGTAATGATCTTATGATAACCCTATTCATGATATAGTATACCGTGTTAACGGCTTCGGCCCAAAAATATTTGAGTAGGCTATGTTCGTTTAACATGGTTTTAGCCATTTCTTGTAAACTCCTATTTTTTTCTTTCTACTACTCTATTTTGTTATAAATTTCTAATAGTAGAGAAATTATGATTATACCCATTTGAGTAACAAAAATTTTGAAACTCACCACCATGATCACTAGTATAGATGAAATCATAAAACACTTTTCATTTTGAACAAGTTGACAAAATTTTGAAAAAAAATATTTAAAAGAATCACTTTTATGTGCCAAGAAATAGGTCCAAGTATATCTATTATAATCGTCTACAATAACAAAAGCATATTTGCTATCTCCTAAGCTTGTAGTATCAATTGGTCCAAATAAATTAATATGGATCAATTATAGTGGTCTAGAGGTGCTTATTTGATTTTTTTGATTTAAAACTACTTTTTATTTGTTTTCTTAGTTGACATGCATCACAAACTTTATCTTTTACGAACTTAATGCTAGGTATTCCTCTTACTAGATTTTTAGTTGAGATTTGATTTAATAGTTTCATACTAGCATATCCTAGTCTCCTATGCCAAATCTATGTATCATCATTTAAAGTCAAAAAACACATTTCATCATAAAAATTATCAATGTTAATAGTATACATATTATTGCTTCTTAAGACAATCATAGAACTATTTTGTGTGGTATTTCAATTATACAAGCATTAGATTCAAATTTAATAATATATCCTTTATCACATAATTGGCTAATACTTAGTAGATCATGTTTCAAACCATCAACTAATAATACATCTTCTATCAAAAGGTTTGATTTGTTATCTATAATTTCTTTCCTAATGAGTTTTCCCTTGTTGTTATCTCCGAAAGTGACAAATCCTTCATTTATGCTAGTAAGCTTAGAGAAATGAGTTGGATCTCTGGTCCTATGCCTTGAGCATCTACTATCAAGGTACCATTTTGTGCTTTTAGCCTTTGTTTGTAGATATTCCTACAAGAAATGAGGTTTTGGTTTAGACACCCATTTGCCTTTGGGTTCCTTATGAAAAATTTTACCTAATTTTACTAATGGCATCGAGTTGTTTATGGTTCCTTTAGGAACCCAAATTAATTTGTGTGTACTATACCTTTTAAATGAATATTTATAAGCATAGTATCCAATTCTTCCACAAAAATTATATTTATTTCTAGGTGTAGCATATAATATAGGTCCTTTAACGAAGATGGTTGACTTTTGTTGAGTATTACTCACAAAGCCAATTCCTTCCTCTCTATGAACATGACTCTTATTAGCAATGATTATGTTTAAGAATTTGTTACCTATTTTAAATTTTTCTAATATTTCTTATAATGAAGTATTTTCTATTTTAAGTATATCTAATTCCTCACACTTAGTGCAAGGAGCTATCCTATATTCATCATACTCCTTAAAATTTTCAAATTTACTAACAAGTAAAATATGCTCTTTCTTTAACAATTTATACTTTTTACTAACTAATTTAGAATCATTAAACAAATCATTGAATGCATTAAATAATTCATCATAAGATAAAAGAAGACTCGTTTATGTTACTTACCTCATCGCTAAATACCATTAAAGCATAATTTGTAACTTCTTCCTTATTGGTTGGCTCATCGTCTTCGGATGAACTTGAGTCATCCCAAGTGGCTTTGAGCGTCTTTTTCTTCTTTGGTTGCTTCTTCTTTACTCGAGGACATTCATTTTTGAAGTGACCTGGCTTTTTACATTTGTAACATATTATTGAGTCCTTTTTTAGTTCAATTTTGTTCTTAGTATCTTATTTTGTTTTAATTGTTTTTAAAAATTTCTTAAATTTTCTTGTAAGAAGTGCAAAGTCCTCATCATCATCGTCACTTGAGTTTTCTCATAAGTGATCTTCCTTGGTTCTAAGTGTCATGCCCTTCCTGTTTTTTGGAAGGTTGTTCTCGAGTTCATCATGTGCTATACACGTCATTTCATAAGTTATCAAAGACCCGATTAATTCTTCAAGTGAAAATTTATTTAGATCTTTTGTTTCTTGTATTGCCATTACTTTAGGATCTCAAATTTTTGGAAGGGATCTTAATATTTTGTTAACAAGCTCAAAATTATAAAAACTTTTACTAAGCGCTTTTAGACCATTGATGATATCCGTAAATGAGTGTACATGTCTCCAATGGTCTCACTTAGTTTTATGTGAAACAACTCATAGCTATGCACTAAAAGATTAATTTTTTACTCTTTGACTTGACTAGTGCCTTCGTGTGTGACTTCAAGTATATGTCGAATCTTATGCATAATTTCGCATATAGAAACCCGATTAAATTCATTTTTATCAAGACCACAAAATAAAGTGTTCATTGCTTTAGCATTTAAAGAGAAAGTCTTCTTTTTCGAATCATTCCATTCGTTCATTGATTTCGAAGACTTTTCAAATCCTCTTTCAACAATATGCCATAATTCAAAATCCATAAAAAGTAGAAAAATTCTCATACGAGTTTTTCAATACGTGTAATCCGTGCCATTGAACATCGGAGGACGAGTGATAGAAAGTATAGAGATGTTTGTAATAATGCAAGCAAAGATAATAGATAGTTAAATAATAGAAAAGTTAAAGAGTAAAGAAGAGGAAGTAAACCGATTTTATAGTGGTTCGGTCTCGTGACTTACATCCGCTTCCCGATTCCTCCTCCGTTGAGGCCACCGGCTTCCACTATTGATTTTCTTTCAATGGATGAAAATCAACTACCTTCTTACAACTCTATTCTCCTTTTACAGGTTTAGGAGATAACATTTACAAGACTCAAAGCTCTCCCTTAAGTAAAAAACTACACAAGACGAAATGAGGAAAAACTCTCAATTACAATAATGTTTTCACCCGATTTTTGCTCTTAATTGCTTGCATGCCTCAGGTAAGAAAGAGTGGGATGGAGCCAAATTTTAATTTTTAAGTGATCCCGAGATGCTAGTCTCGAAGACTGTATTCTAGGCGGTTCAGCCACTTGACAGTCTAAGAGACTGTGTTTTGGGCGGTTTAGCAACTTGAGAGTCTGGGAGACTGTGTCTGGACAGTTCAACCACCCAGTCTAGGCGGTTCAACTACCTGACACACCTTCGAAGACTATGTCATCTTGGAGACTATGTCTTCGAAAATCGTGCCTTATCTGACCTTGGGTTATTGAAATGACTTTCATAATGAGTTCAAATCAGTCCCAATTAAGGCCTAATGACCTTTTAATTGAGTTAGAAAACTAACTCTTATTATGATGCTAACTACGACACTCAATGTATAATCTTCATTATCTAATCGTCTCTTCGGTAAACTCTTGGAATCTTTTCAATGAACCCCCGACGAACTCCTGATTTCCTTTCGTGAACTCCCAATGAACTTCCATCATTCTTCTGATGAAATCTTGGTGAGCTCCCGACAACATGTCAGCAAACTCCTAACGAACTTTCCAGCATTCTTCCGATAAACTCCCGGCGAGCTCTCGACAACCTATCGGCGAACTCCCAATAAACTTCCCAACAAACCTCTAGTGAGCTCTTAGCGAGTTCAATAACATTGTCTAAACATCGGTCGACCTCCGGTGAACTCTCAGTGAGCTCCCACTATGTTGTCCAAACCTTGGCCCGATGCTCGAACCTGACTCCGACCCAACATCTGATTGTAATACCCTTTTACCATCAATCAATTTCATTATTAAAATCTGAGATTTAATAGTTCTTTCAGAATTTTGATCTTTATTCAGTCATAAATTCCATGCTTATACTGTCATTGGAGGGACTCAATCTTCTTGCGATCGTCGACAATGGAACGAAAGTCGTAAATAGGGAAGACTTCTAGCAGCATGGTCCACTCTTGGGAGAGGTAGTGAAAGTAGCCCGAGTTCTGAGAATACTGCATCAGAAGCCATAACTAGTTCAGTTAGATGTGACACTTTAGGAAGAGCTTATCCCTGCAGATAAAGAGGCAAAGCTTTTGGAGATAAAGTGTCATTACAAAGGAAGGTCATGGTCGAATGATCCGTGTCTCTTGCATCTCTTATACAATCCATTTAGCTTCGACCCTTTGAAGATGTGGACAGCAATATAGTTGAATATGTGTCGGTGGTTGTTCTTGAAAGATCAGCATACATAGATTATGTAGTCTAGTAGGAAGAAGTTGGCTCAGTTCGATGAAGGTTTGTGTCAAGACCATCTTTTCTTCACTCCCTCATTTCCCACATACCTGTTTTCCTTTGCCATTCATAAGGTCATTGGGGCTCCTAGTGTCCGTGAGGATGGTGACAGGCTGATGCTTGATGAGGCCATCAATGTTCATTATTTGTGGCTTCGCATAGCTAGATGAAGCATGAAAGGTGCAAGCAGTCGGTTACGATTTTTCCTTTGTATCCTTCTCCTTAGACTTGAGAGCTACATCTTCGAGTTTGGATTCTTCAGTGGGCTCAATCATCGGAGATATTTCCTTTTTACAATGGTGGTCTCGGCTCTACAGTTTATCGTAATGCCAATATAGGCCCTTTACCGATTTGTCGTAAAGTTCTTCTCTTGTCAATTTTTTTGGCTAAGAGGGATGGCTGGCAACAGACGGTGCTAGAGGTTTATACGTTGTTGGTCGTGGTGTGGTTCTCATCATTTGGACATCTTGGTTAAGTTGGTGTAGGGCTGCCATGCTTTTACTTCTCCTCTTATCTCCGGCTTTAGTCATTTGATGAATGTCCTTGATAATTGCTTCTTGGACTAATCACATGCTTGTTTAGATAATCTCTCAAACCTAGTTTGGTATTCTTGGATTGTTGAGGTTTGTCAAATTTTCGTGAATTGACCGTTGATGTTCTCGTACTTGGATGGTCCAAAGCGGATTAGTAGCCCGCTCTTGAATTGTCTCCACGTCAAGACTCCTTGGGTATACTCAAATCAATTGTACCATTGTATTGCATCTCCCTCGAGGTGGATGATAGCGATGTCTACCATGGAAGCCTCCGGCGTCCGGTGATAGCGGAAATAGCATTCTGAGCGTGAAAGTCTTCCCGTCAGGTCTCCTTCTTCCCATCGAGAGAAGTCCACCCTCATGCATGGTTACACTAAATCTATGGCTTATTCTTCCTTCTCAGGAGGCCTCTCTTTGAGATATGAACTTTCACCTTACTATGATTTCATCAGACTTGGAGAACGACCAATTCTGAATTTTGCGAATAAGGCATACAGTTTGTCCTTCATGTGTGATTCGAATGCCTCCAACTTGGCTTCGAATAGATCTCCTGATGATATGATGTAAAACTCCAAATTTGTTATGATAAGGTCTTCTCTTGCTGTTGGATCACTGGTATAGATCGGTTGGGTGGATTGGTGGTCAAAAAGGGTAGATGGCTCAAGGCGAAAGGCTATTGTTTGGGGCTACAGTTGGTGCTGCTATTTGGGATGGCTGAGGTGTTGTATGACGGGTACGATGGTAGAGGTTTTATGGTTAAGGGAAGGAATGTTTAGCATTGCTATGGGTGGTAGTAGCCAGTTTGGTGTGGCTGCGATAAAAAGTATCCAAAGGTGTTGTTGTAGACTTTTTCATCAAGAACACTATTTTGTGAAAGAATTCCAACATTATTCTAAGGGTTTTAGATCATTTTGGCAGTAAGAAATAGATGAGGATGATAGCAAGTACATAGAAACATTGATGGTTGTCACATTGGCAAGGATGGTTTAGATGGCCACGGAATATAAGGATCGGTGGTGAAGGATTGCAGCTGCGATAGGCCGCTGTTTGGGCAACAATTTACACTATTGTTTAGGTCAATTGTAAAGGTTGAAAATAGGCTTATGACAGTTGTGTCTTAGGGTTAGAGGGGTGCCTTAAGGGTGATATGGGTGGAAGTAATAGATTTAGTCAGATTTGGTGGTGTATGCGGGGAAGAATAGCAAAAGGTATAGCAGTAGAAATTTTTCGTCGAAAACTTCAGCAGTTTGACAACAAAAATTCTAGCGATGTTTTAGAATATTATAATAGCAAAAAACCTATGAGAATTGTAGCAAGACAAATAATAGTAGTGGCAGTAACAAATTTTGTAGAGATCGATTGTGTATGCCACAAAAACACCGAAAAGATGCAACAATAAAATTTTATATCGAAAGTTTCAATAGTTTTGATGTAAAGGTTTCAGTGGTTTGTGTTGCTATTTGGTGGTTGTTGTCAAGGTTGTAAGGGGACTATGATAGCAATGGCTTAAGGCTAGAGAGATGGCTTATGGTTGCTATTGGCGATAGCAACAAGTTTAGCAAGGTTCGATTGTGTATGCATCAATAAGATGCTGAAAATACGGTGGCAGAATTTTTGTCAAAGAGATAGCAGTTTCTCAATGAAAGTTTCAACAATAAACCGATAGTATATAGAGGGATTTGACAACAAGAAATAAGTGTTGATGACATCAAAGTTAATGAAAACTTAGATAGGAATTCAGTAGAAATGTAGTAAGAAACACCAATGAATGTTTTAGTAGTAGAATTCTCATCGAGAAAATCAACAATTTTACGGCAAAAAGTTGTAGCAGTATATGAACGTTATAGAGATAATTTCTACAAGGGGCTGATGTACATGAAAGCCATGTCAATGTAAAATAGATAGAAGTTTTCATCAGGTAAATTTGGCAACAAGATCAGTAATTGGCAGCAAGTATGCGACTGAAAGTTTTGTGGTGTACTTTTGTTCGTAAAGATAGCAACTTACAATGATGAGTATTTTGCAATGAGGGAATAGATGAAATTTTTTTAGGGGGTTTTGGATATAAAATTACAGTAGCAGTAAGGTTCTTATGGCAGAAGCAATACCATATCCTGATGCAATTTGGAGTAGTGGCAACAGATGATGGATCTGTGGCAAAAGGTGATGACGGCAGAGTCGATGATGAAGATAGCAATTGTGGGAATTGCTTGGATGATGGTGGGTGGCTAGAAGGGCAATGAGGCACTAAGATCGCTGCTCTGATACCAAATGATAGGACTCTACAGAATTTTATTTTTGTTTGATCGCTTGAAGGGAATCAACTCCTTTGGAATGCTATAGGGATTCCTCCCTCCTAGATAGTTAGCCACAAGGCTAGAATAAAAGAGATCTTTGCTTGATGTAAAAGGGACAGCTACAAGTGCTTATATAGGGCTCAAAACCCTAACCATAATAGGAGATTCTAACTCCTAATGAAACTCCTACTCTAAAACCCTAGCCTCTACTTTACCTAACCCTAGCCGACTCCCATGAGCAAAGTGGATGGTAGCTAGTTAAGGTGTAGATGCTTGCTTGTATTATGGTTTTGTTACAATCTCGACTCGATTGACCCTAATCTGCCACTAAGTCCTAATTAGACTCTAATTCACCCGAATTCGAATCTTACTAGGATTTGGGCAGATTCATTACAATTGACTCGAGATCTCCTCCTAGCGAACCTAATGTCAAGTCTAGGTCGGCCAACAAGACCTAATCTAAGGACTCGACCCAAATGACTAGGACCCAATTCAGCTAGGGTCCTAAGAGTACTCTTGAAGAATATATCACAATACTGTCATTCGAGTTATCATGAAGGAAGCAGTGCACAATGGAGATTATGCTGATGGAGGATAGAGGCACATGATCTAAACAATGGTACACCAATTTTATTGAAGTTTGGAGACTTTGAGAGCTACTAGATGATGGATTATCCTAGAGCTATGTTTTGTCCGAGTGTGACCTAAGAATGGGTGGGCGAAGGTGAATTACCAAAGGAGCAAAAACAATCAAAGGTAGCAGAGGCTCTACGATGTGCCAGTATAGGCCACACATGGAGAGATCCTAGTCCAACTTCATCATACAAGAATTTAAATACAATGGAGATATTACTAGGAGGTGACTGGTGTAGTGGATCATGGTAGAATAGTTTGAGGCAATACAATATATGCGGGAGAAGTCCCGTGAGGGATGTCATCATGCGAAGGTATGATCAAGAACTACTGGGAGCTCCACTTCGGTAAATAACACAATAACAAGAATGACTATAGATTCAAGAAGTGAATGTCATGGTACCACTAAGGCGGGTCTTCTATGTGTGTGCCTCGAATCTTACATCGGATGAAGGCCTTGGTCATTACTATATAGGGGTTGTATACTACCAAGGGAGAATTTCGAGTGCAAGTACCAGCGAGTCACAAGAGGGGACTTGATCATACAGAGGTATGATTGGAGTGATTGGAGAGTTGGACTGCTTTAGTGCTTATATTCGCTTAAGGGATCTTGACAAGATAGAGGACAAGGCCGAGTAAGCGAATGTAGCTACCAAGGAAGCTAAGGAAAACAGAATCGGCATTAGCCATGCAACAAGATGGCGAAGGCAATGTATGAGAGTTGTAGTCTATCTTTTTATCGACTAAGGGAAACTGCTCAGAAAACACAAGGGTGTTGAAATAGGCGGTCAAAATGGGCAAGGAAACAACGACGAGTCTAGAGGGGCTCAACTACCCAAAAGCAAAGTGTCAATCAGAAAGGAAGTGGACTCCGAGGAGTGCCACAGTGCCATAGAGGTGGATCTATCAATCGCAAAGAATGGGACTATGCAAGACAACAGATAGTAGGGCCATGGGCTTGGCAGCGTCATGGTACTGTAGAGGCGGGCCATCCGTAGAGTCATTGTTCCCTTGCTCTGATGGAGGGAGAGCATTAGTCGTGAAAGGGGTCGAGGAGATTAAGAATGCAGAGACAAACTCTAAATACCAGGACAAGGTAGAAGGACAGAGGCCAAGAAACTTCATAAGACTAGTGTCAACGGGCTTCTCATCAAGATAACCGAAAGTGGGAGACTTCAGGTTAATGCAGGAGTGCTCAACCAAGGAACAAAGTAGTCAATACATGGTACAGTACCTTTTCTACTCAAAGGAGTAGATGGCAAAGATGATAGAGAAGATAGTATAATCCTAAAGGCGACCAAAAATATCGAAGACTTGCTCCAAGTTGGGGTGAAATTTTATTCTTTTCAAGCAAAACTTCTTACATTTCGGGAGTTTGATGGCAGAGAGAAGGTGAATCATAATAGCTAACTCAATGCAAAGAGCAAACACTTCGAGTGCTTCTAAAGTGTGAGCAAATAGTGAGTGAAGACTAGTAACCAACTTGACGCATGAAGTACAATCTCGAGAAGGTGGGTGAAGTTAAGTAACTTTGCCTTCTAAACTCCTAAGAGAATAGACGAAACTGAGTACTCTAGTTCTCTTATTTATCCAACAGAGGAGTTCTGCACAAGTTCAAAGGCCCTTCGAAGAAACCTAATGGAAGATGAGTTATCAAATCCTCACCAATGGTGATCAGTGCTATTGAGAATAGATTGTCTGCTTTATTTCCCACTAGAAGACCAATCAAAAGAGAAAGTGATGCGAACTCGCTTTATGTCAAATCCTTGACGAGGCGGGCAAAGTAAAATAACTTTGCCTTCTAAACTCCTAAGAGAACAAACGAAACTGAGTACTCTAGTTCTCTTATTTATCCAGCAGAGGAGTTCTACATAAGTTCAAAGGCCCTTTGAAGAAACCTAATGGAAGACGAGTTGTCAAATCCTCACCAATGGTGATCAGTGTTACTGAGAGTAGATTGTCTGCTTTATTTCCCACTAAAAGGTCAATCGAAAGAGAAAGTGATGTGAACCTACTTGGAAGTGACAACTGAGTTGAAGAAGAATTGATGGGCAAGTTTTATAAAGGAAGGACCTTAAAAACTTCAAAGTATATGAGGCGATGCTCGTTAAAACTCCAACAAGCATATACCCAGTTTAAGCGGCATGAAACTTTTGAGATACTAGCACAAAACAAAGAAGGTATTTTCCTTTATCAAAAGGATCCGCAAGAATCAACAAGGATCAGCACAACTCAGCTAACCTTATACCAGAGTCAGTCATTAGCGAGCAGAAGCAGCATATCGGATCAAAGTTTGACTACACAATAACAGTGACAGAGAGTAATTAGGAGCCAAGGGATGTATTGCAGCTAAAGTAGAAGATCGAAGATTCAGTAAAAGGTGAGGAGATGTAGCGGCTTCGACGAGGATGTCGAAGGAATAAGTGAATGAGAATTTCATAAATAAAAATATAAATAAGGTGTTTGATGTAATGCTCATGCTTGTTTGTGTCTTTTGATTTTTGTACGTGCTGTTGGGAAACCTTAGCTATAGCATCACATATGCAGCGAAAATCAAAATAAAAAATCGATTCCCACACAGATCAAATCATCATGCAAAAGATTGGAGTCACAAAAAACCCAAAAATTAAAAAACCACAATACATAAGAGATTGATTTTACCTAGGGAGATCGTATATCCCTGTATTTCTAGATCCGAATGGAGAGGATGAAGGAGGTCAAGCATCCTCCTCTCTAGCGGTATCCACATGATAGATCTCTGTAGTGAAACTCCTCCAATATGATCTAGTAACTCTTACGCAGAGGGAGGGAGGAGAATAAGAGGCGGTGGCTAAAGCTGTAGCCTATCAACCATGAGTCTCCCCTCCTATTTATAGAGAGCCAACAAAAATCTTAGGGCTTCTGCCTTAGTGAGTATTGAATCTTCATCCAATTACCCACTAACCTTACATTATTAGATCTCTATCTAATAATCTTCTTAGGCCTCTAATTGGGTCTCAACCAAGGAGCCCATCTGCATAGGGTCTCATCTAATGAGAATAGGGGTTAATTGGATCTTCATTCAATCCTGTATTCGCTGAAGCATCTACCATATGTGTGTAACCCTCTAGGCTCGATATCGAGCTGGTCATGAGTTATTTCCATCATAACTCCTTCTGATATAGTGAATTATTATCTCCATAATAATTCACTCGACTCATCGACTATAGACGTACTAGGCCACTACATCATAGTCCCCAGACGGTACATTGGATATGGTACTGTCAGGTCACATATGGAATCAGTTTGTCTTGCTCTAATCAGATTCTACCGGAGAACTCTTTCTCTCTCAATTTGAATGACACTAGCAAAGGATTTGTCTGAGTAAGCATATATGAGATATTCCTCTCATGATACCGAGAGTGGATAATCCTTTATTAATACTCAATTGCCTTTGTAAGGTTAGCTACCAATCCCAATAATCAGTTGTACCAAATCTGAAACTTTTCAAACCTATAAATGTGGCGTCAAAGAAAGGAGTACTCATACAAGACATCCTTGGTGTCTCAAGTCAAAGGACCAGATACACAACTGAGACTATGGAATTGTTGTCTGACATTTTATATCATTAACCATACAACATTCCATAAGTAGATCAATTAGTGAACTCATTCTTCAATGAGCACTTGTATGATATCCTTAGTGTCTCCACACAAGTGGTTATGAGACTAATCACCTCCATTATATGGACAAGTATATAGTACATTGATCTATCCGGTTATTTCAATGTCCCTCTTGAGTAACCTATAACCATGATTATTTAGGATCTGTGTTTAAAGGTGAATCGATCTCATTATAGTGATCTCATCATGATTTAATTCTCGTTGCACAAAATTAAGAACATCACAATATAAATGCTATAAATAATATAATATGAGAACATGCCAATATTAATTATAAGCAAAAAGATTACATAGTGTGTCACATGTGTCATCACTCACATGATTGGCTTGCAAGGCACCTATAACTAGCAATCTCCCAAATACTTAAGGATATACTTTATTGTCTTCTAGTGTTCTAAACCTAGATTTGCCTAATACTTGCTTGTGACACTCAAAGCATGTGATATATCAGGCCTAGTACATAGCATAGCATACATGATAGACCCTATCACTGAGGTATAAGATATATTATCCATGTATGCCCTTTCTTCAGGAGTCTTTGGGGACATACTCTTAGAAAGTGATATTCTATGTCTCATCGATATGAGACCTCTCTTAGAATTCTCCAAGTCAAACCTTTTGACAATGAAGTATATATACCTAGACTAGGACATACCAAGCATCCTCTTAGATCTATCTCTATAAATCCGGATCCCCAAAATATAGGATGCTTCCCTTAAATCATTTATAGAGAAGTTTATGGATAGTTAAGTCTTTACTTGGAGAGCATTCCCATATCATTCTCAATGATTAGGATGTCATCCACATACAATACCAAGAATGTGATAACACTCCCACTTACCTTTCTGTACACACAAGGCTCATCTTCCTTCTTAACGAAGTCATAAGATCTAATCGTCTCATCAAATCTTATGTTCCAACTGCGGGAAGCTTGCTTTAATCCATAAATGGACTTGAATAACCTGCACACTTTATCTAGACTCTCTCTAGATATGAATCCCTCTAGCTATATCATATATACCTCATCCTCGAGGTTACTATTGAGGAATATTGTTTTGACATCCATCTGCCAGATCTCATAGTCATAGTGTGTTACAATGACTAAAAGAATTCTAATGGACTTAAGCATGGCTACAGATAAAAAGATTTTATCATAGTCAACTACTTATCTTTGACAATATCTTTTAGCTACTAGCCTTACCTTATAGGTCTTCACCTTTCCATCTACTCTGATCTTTTTTTTTTGAAGATCCACTTATAGCCAATACGTATAATACCCTCAGGTGCATCCACAAGGTTCCAAACCTTGTTAGAGTATATGGAATCCATCATAGAATTCATGGCTTCTTATTACTTCCAGAGTTTATACTATTAATAGCCTCCTCGTGGGTCTAAGGATCAATATCCTGATATTCCTCTCCATTGATATGTCTCACATATCTTTCAGGATGGTAAGATACTTTGTTAGACCTACATAAAGTTAGAATTTTTATGTTAGGTACTTGAACAAACTCAGGCTCTGGAATGGTGCTTGAGCTAGGTTCTCCAACCTTACTCAATTTTATCTCACTCCCACTATTTCCACCAAGAATGTGTTCTTTCTCAAGGGACATAGCTCTCTTAAAACCAAAAAAATTTTTATCCTCCGGATGATAGAAATAATATCACAAAGTCTCCTTAGGGTATCCCACAAATGTGCACCGTTCCATCCTTGATTCCAACTTGTCGAGGTTGTGTCTTATAACGTGAGCAGGATAACCCCAAATCTTAATCACCTTAAGATTGGGCTTCTTTCTTTTTCATATCTTATATGGTGTAGACACTACCGACTTTGATGGAACTTTGTTAAAGAGATAAGTTACGATCTCTAGGGCGTATCCCTAGAACGAGACGAATAGGTCAGTGAAACTCATCATGGACCACACCATATCTAACAGTGTATGATTCCTTCCTTCTAATACATCATTAAGCGGAGGTGTATAAGGATGTGTCCACTGAGATAGAATCTCATTGTCCCTAAGGATATGGGTGAACCCCATACTCAAGTACTCTCCTCCTCGATCTGATCGAAGAGTCTTAATACTCTTTCTAATCTGGTTCTTAACTTCATTCTTATATTTCCTGAATTTATCAAAGGCCTCAGATTTATACTTCATCAAGTACATGTGTTCATACCTAGATAATCATCAGTGAATGTAATGAAGTATGAGTAACCACCTATAGCCTAAGTCGACATGAGACCACATACATCACTATGTATAAGTTCCAATAACTCAGTGGCTCTCTCTCCAGTTCCACTAAAAGGATATTTGGTCATCTTCCCACGAAAGCAAGGTTCGTAAGTTGCATATGACTCATAGTCAAATGGATCTAAGTATCCATCTTTTAATAACTTTTGAATCATTCCCTCATGTATATGACCTACCTACAATGTCATAGGTATACATTATTCACCTCATCTCTTTTCTTCTTAGACATTTATATTCATAATATATAAAGAAGTGTTTAACACATGTAAGCCATTTATCAATGTCCCTCTAGTGGTGATCTTATCATATATAATTATTGAATAATTATTATTTTTAAAAACTAATTTATATCCACTAATTATCAAATTAGAGATGGATATAATGTTTTTGATAATAGAGGGAACAAAATAGCATGCATCCAATGCAATAATAGCTCCATCAGGCAGATATAGGGTGACCTCTCCAATGGTAACTGTAGCAACTCTTACTTCATTGCCCATCTTGAGATCCATCTCACCTCTGGCCAGTCTCTTAGATTGTGCCAGGAACTGTATCGAATTACATATATGATAAGCACTTTTGGTATCTAATACCAATGTATTATCATAAAAATCTGATAAGTGGAAACTGATCATGAATATGCTTGAAGCTTCTCCAAGCTTTTGTTTCACCTTATCTGTAAGGTAGTCCTCACAATTCCTCATCCAATGCCTATCTTGGCCACAGTGGAAGCTGTTAGGAAACCTCAGCAGGTGTATCACATGCACAGTGGAAATCAAAATAAAAATTGGTTTCCCACATAGATCAAATCGTCGTGCAAAAGATTGAGGCCTTATCTGTAAGGTAGTCCTCACAATTCCTCATCCAATGCCTATCTTGGCCACAGTGGAAGCTGTTAGGAAACCTCAGCAGGTGTATCACATGCACAGTGGAAATCAAAATAAAAATTGGTTTCCCACATAGATCAAATCGTCGTGCAAAAGATTGAGGTTGCAAGAAAAATGTAAAAACTGATAAAAACGCGATGTGTGAGAAATTGATTTTACCTAGGGAGATCGTATATCCCTGTATTCTAGATCAAGATGGAGAAGATGAAGGAGGTCAAGCATCCTCCTCTCTAGCGGTATCCATACGATAGATCTTTGCAGGGAAACTCCTCCAATCTGATCTTGCAACTCTTGCTCAGAGGGAGGAGAATAGGAGGTGGTGGCTAAAGCTGCAGCCTATTAACAATGAGTCTCCCCTCCTATTTATAGAGAGCTAGCAAAAACCCTATGGCTCATGCCTTAGTGGGTATTGGATCTCCATCCAATTACCTACTAACCTTGTATTATTGGATCTTTATCCAATAATCTCCTTAGGCCTTTAATTGGGCCTTAATCAAGGAACCCATCAGTATAGGGTCTCATCCAATGAGAATAGGGGCTAATTGGATCTTCATCCAATCCTCTATTCGCTAAAGCATCCATCATATGTGTGTGACCCTCTAGGCTTGATACCGAGCTGGCCGTGAGTCACTCCCATCAGAACTCCTTCTGATATAGTGAATTATTATCTCCATAATAATTCACTCGACTCATCGACTATGGACGTACTAGGCCACTGCGCGATAGTCCCCAGATAGTATAGGGGGATCGAATCCATCGGACATGTCTGTCCACAGTTACCATGTATCTATAATCCCTCATCCAACTAATATCCTAGAGACCGTATATTAGACATGGTATTGTCAGGTCACATACGAAATCTGTCATAGTCTCGCTCTAATTGGATTCTTTCTGAGAACTCTTTCCTCGTGATACCGAGAGTGAATAATCCTCTATTAACACTCAATTGTCTTCGTAAGATTGGCTACCAATCCCGATAACCAACTGTACCAGATCTGAAACTTTCCGAACCTGTAAGTCTAGCGTCAAAGAAAAGAGTACTCATACAATACATCCTTAGTGTCTCAAGTCTAAGGACCAGATACACAACTGGGATTATGGAATCTGTGTTTGACATTAGGTATCATTAACCATACAATATTTCATAAGTGGATCAATCAGTGAACTCATTCTCCAATGAGCACATGTACTATATCCTTAGTGTCTCCGCACAAGTGGCTATGAGACCAACCGCCTCCATCATATGGATGGGTATATAGTACATCGATCTGTTCGATTATCCCAGTGTCCCTCTTGAGTAACCTGATCTGTGTTTAAAGGTGAATCGATCTCATTATAGTGATCTCATCACGATCCGACTCTCATTGCACAGAACCAAGGACATCATAATATATATGTAACAGATAATGTGAGAATATGCTAATATTAATCATAAGCAAAAAGATCACATAGTGTGTCACACGTGTCATCACTCATGTGATTGGCTTGCAAGGCACCTGCAACTAGCAATCTCCCACTTGACCAAAAGCCAACCACCTATGTGTCTGATCCCCATCAGACTACTGTGACACTCAAATTCAATCTGAGCCAACGACTTTGTTAGTGGATCTACAATGCTATCTTCAGACGGAATTATTTTTATTGCTATATCTTTTCGGGTCATGATCGCTCTAATCAGATGGAACCTCCTCAGAATAATTTTGATGAAACTTGGGTTCTCTTGCTAGAGTTATCGCTCTATCACTGTCACAATATATGGGAGTTAGCTCTATGCTACTTAGTATGACTCCCAAATCCTTGATGAATTTCTTCATCCACACCCTTTCATCTTGCTGCTTCTAATACAATAATATATTCCGCCTCTGTGGTCGAGTCAGTAGTAGTATCTTGCTTGGAACTCTTCCAGCTTACTGCTCCTACATTCATGGTGAAAACATACTCTTAATTTGATTTGCTATCATTAATATCAGACTAAAAACTTGAGTCCGTGTAGTCCTCAACCTGGAGGCTACCTCCTTCATATACTAGTAAAAGATCCTTAATCCTTCTCAAATACTTAAGGATACACTTTACTGCCTTCCAGTATTCTAAATCTGGATCTGCTTGATACTTGCTTGTGACACTTAGAGTATGTGCTATATCAGGCCTGGTACATAGCATCGCATACATGATAGACCCTATCGCTGAGGCATAAGGTATCTTATCCGTGTCTGCCTTTTTTTTAGGAGTCTTTGGGGATATACTCTTAGAAAGTGATATTTTATGTCTCATCGGTATAAGACCTCTCTAAGAATTCTCCATGTCAAACATTTTAACAACAGAGTCTATATACCTAGACAGGGACAAACCAAGCATCCTTTGGATCTATCTCTATAAATCTGGATCCCCAAAATATATGATGCTTCCCCTAAGTCTTTCATGGAGAAGTTTCTGGATAGCCAAGCCTTTACTGTGGAGAGCATTCCTATATCATTCTCAATGATTAGGATGTCCTCCAATATATCACTAAGAAGGTGATAGCACTCCCACTTATCTTCTTGTACACACAAGGCTCATCTTCGTTCTTAACAAAGTCATAAG
Organism: Ensete glaucum; assembly: GCA_021527575.1. NCBI lineage: Eukaryota > Viridiplantae > Streptophyta > Magnoliopsida > Zingiberales > Musaceae > Ensete > Ensete glaucum. Next base: position 50,648,583 of record CM038551.1, read on the forward strand.
ATCTGAGCATCTCATTAAATCTTATGTTCCAACTTTGAGAAGCTTACTTCAATCCATAAATAGATCTAAGCAACCTGCACACTTTATATGGACTCTCTTTGGATACGGATTCCTCTGGTTGTATCATACATGCCTCCTCCTTGAGGTTGCCATTGAAGAATATCGTTTTGACATCTATCTGCCAGATATCATAGTCATAGTGTGTTGCAATGTCCAAAATAATTCTAATAGATTTAAACATGGCTACAGGTGAAAAGGTTTCGTCATAATCAACTCCTTGTCTTTGATGATATCCTTTAGCTACCAGCCTTGCTTTATAGGTCTCTACCTTTCTATCCACTCTGATTTTCTTCTTGAAGATCCATTTGCAGCTGATGCAGCTGATGGGTACAATACCCTCAGGTGCATCCACAAGGTTCCAAACCTTGTTAGAGTACATAGAATCCATCTCAGAATTTATGGCTTTATGTCACTTCCCGGAGTGTATACTCATAATAGCCTCCTCGTAGGTCTGAGAATCAACATCCTAAGAGTCATCTCTACTGATATGCCCCATATATCTTTCAGGAGGGTGAGATACTCTATTAGACTTATGCAAAGTTGAAACTTATGTTTTAGGTACCTGAAAAGACTCGGGCTCTGGAATGGCGCTTGAGCTAGGTTTTTTAGTCTCGCTCAGTTCTATCTTACTCTCACTGTTTTCACCAAGAATGTATTTCTTCTCAAGGAACATAACTTTCTTGGCAACAAAGATCTTTCGGTCCTCGGGATGATAAAAATAATACACATAAGTTTCCTTTGGGTATCCTATGAATGTGTATCATTCTGTCCTTGATTCCAACTTATTGGGGTTGTGTCTTCTAATATGGGCAGAACAACCCCAAATTATAATAATCTTAAGATCGGACTTCTTTCCTTTCCATATCTAATATGCTATAGACACTATTGACTTTGATGGAACTTTGTTCATAAGGTAAGCTGCAGTCTCTAGGGCGTACCCCCAGAATGAAACAGGTAGGTCAGCGAAACTCATTATGGACTGCACCATATCTAATAACGTGCGACTTCTCATTTCTGATACACTATTGAGCTACGGTGTATAAAGAGATGTCCACTACGATAGAATCTCATCATCCCTGAGGAAATGAGTGAACTCCGTACTCAAGTACTCTCCTCCTCAATCTGATCGAAGAGTCTTAATACTTTTTCCAATTTGGTTCTCTACCTCATTCTTATATTCCCCGAATTTCTCAAAGGCCTCAGATTTGTACTTCATCAAGTACATGTGTTCGTACCTAGAGAAATCATCAGCGAATATAATGAAGTATGAGTAACCATCTATACATAGGACCACATATATCATTATGTATGAGTTTCAATAACTTAGTGGCTCTCTCTCTAGTTCCACTAAAAGAAGAGTTGGTTATTTTCCCATGAAGGCAAGGTTCATAAGTTGCATATGACTCATAGTCAAATGCATCTAAGTATCCATCTTTTAGTAAATTTTGAATCCTTCCCTCATGTATATAACCTAGCCTACAATGACATAGGTATGCATTTTTCACCTCATCTCTTTTCCTCTTAGATATATTTATATTTATGATATGTGGAGAAGTGTCTAACATATATAAGCCATTTATAAGGGTCCCTCTAATGATAATCTCATCATTCATAATTATTGAATAACTATTATTCTCAAAAACTAATTTATATCCACTAATTATCAAACAAGAAATAGAAATAATATTTTTGATAATAGAGGGAACAAAATAGCATGCATCTAATATAATAATAGCTCCACTAGGTAAATGTAGGGTAACCTCTCCAATAGCAATTGCAACAACTCTTGCTCCATTGCCCATCTTGAGATCTATCTCGCCTCTGGCCAATCTCCTAAGTCTTGCTAGAACCTGAAGCTTCTCCAAGCTTCTGTTTTGCCTTATCTGCAAAGTAGTCCTTACAGTTTCTCTTCTAATGCTCATCTTAGCCATAGTGAAAGTATTGTCTTTTATCCTTTGTCGAGTCTTTCTAGGCAACCTTTGTCTTACCTAGTCTTTTTTTGCCCTTACCCTTCTTAGGGGTCTTACTAGCCTTTCTTTTCTTATTGGTCTCACCAATATAGAAAACTAGCTTCTCATTCTTGATGGTGCTCTCAGCTTCCCTCAATATATTGAGGAGCTCAGATAAAGTCACCTCAAGCTTGTTTATATTAAAGTTAATAATGAACTATGAAAAGGAATTTGATAGGGACTAAAGTATAAGATCATACATAGATTATCATCTAAGACTATCTATATACTTCATAAAGCGAGTGATCTCATCCTTGCTTGTCCTTTCCTCCAGCGTAGGCACAATCATATTAAGGACATATACAATTTTCTCTTTCATGAGAATAATTCTCAAATTATGGAGCCTTTGGACCAATGAGGTGGTTAGCATCAAGTATGTCACATAGGGGTTTTGCAAGCGACAAACAAGATATAGCGAAAATAAATAACATACAGATTTTATAAAAAATATTAATTAAGATATGGACTTATATCTTAATATACTCTCACTATTTTCCTAGCGAATAATGTGACACACTCGACACGTGAGACGAAAGTCTCCAGTAGACTCCTAGTGGGGATCAGGATCCAATTAACATCTTAGTGCAATCTCGAGGGACTCGACCAACTACACTAAGCCCAAAAGGTAGATAACTCTTGTCAATCACAACTCCTTATGATTCCCGTCATGTTCGGCCTCTGAATCATCATGGTCTCGACTGCTTGACTAACCATGAAGTTCAGTTAAGTCATCACCATCGTTACAAGATGAGTCTGATTTGATGGATATGCTCTCGACTGCTCGACCAAGTCATATCATGTCCTTAGGCCACCAGTGACATATATATGTCATAGACAAGAACTCGATCACGTAGATAGGTGAGCCTCGAGTGACTCGACCAACTCAACCTATACCGGGATTCAATTTCTTCCTATAACGATGGAAGGCCACATGGGTCAATATTATTGCCTCATGCTTACCAACTAAATATTATCGTAGGAGGGGTTTTTGTTTTCTATCGATCTCCTAATATGTCATGTCACACACATACATATTTAATATATATCTACATCATATGCAAATATATATATACATATATCTAGTAGGTGTATAACACATTACATATGCAAGCCACACCAGATGATCATAAGCCATCACCTAATATGATTAAGCCCGAGCCAATGGGTCAAATCACTCACAATAAGATCTATGTGTGCATTGGCGCATCTCCATGCTCTGTGATTGTTGATTTCGTCATAATTGGTTCCGTCGGATCGTCACATCACCATGCATCGTAATCTCCCGCCATGGCATTGTGGGTCTCACTGTCACCTTCACGCTCCCGCTGCGTCTCTCCATGTAATTACAAATAATCACAAGCACGTAGACTCAACAATAAATGAGAAAAACACAGGCTCGCAGGCCCCAATAATAATAATAATCACAATTACACACATCATAACACATGGCTCATGATCATCCATCCATATCATACATCACATGTACATCACATCATATGTAGGATTACTAGATATATATAATAATTAATTAAACTATTTAATTATTTTTTTTGAAATCAGGGCATGCTCAAAATTTTCAGAATTATCAAGGGTATTTTTATAATTCTAGATGAGAGGATAGTCCTCAAAATTTCTAAAATCATTAAGGGCATTTTCATAATTTGAGATAAGACGACAATCCTTGAAATTTTCATAATTATTGAGGGTATTATGGGAATTATGTATATGAGGATAATCATCAAAATTTCTCGAATTCATAGGGGCAGGATCGTCCTTTTCTCCAAAGGATACCCTAACCCCATATTCCCTCGTTCTTGGTTGTTGCCCTGCACTGGTGCCTGCCCGCTAGCATGCCCTCGACCGCGTGCTCGCAGTGGCGCCTGTGGCGCCACCCTTCTGTTGGCCGGTGGTGGCCCTGCGCCTCGGTGAAGCGACACCTTGCGGCCTGCGCAAGTGGCCGCCTTGCCCTTGGCGGCGGTCGTGCTGCGGTGCCGCGCCTAGGTGGTTGCCCTTGCGCCGCCTCAGTGGGGCCATGCCCGACTACCCCTCCTCCTCATTGCCTTCGTTGCGAAAATGCAGCAAGAACACATAAAATGATTCTACGTGATTCAATCTCATCACATATAGTTTAAAATCAATCTTTCACATGAAAACCTTGGTTCTGATACCACTATTGAGAAACTTCAGTGGGTGTATCAAATGCGTAGCGAAAATCAAAATAAAAATCAATTTTTTATATAGATCAAATCATCGTGTAAAAGATTGGGGTTGCAAGAAAAATGCAAAAATCGATAAAATTATAATATGTGAGAGATTAATTTTACCTAGGGAGATCGTATATCCCTATATTCCAGATCCGGATAGAAAAGATGAAGGAGGTCAAGCATCCTCCTCTCTAATAGTATCTACATGATGGATCTCTGCAGCGAAACTCCTCCAATCTGATCTTGCAACTCTTGCTCAGAGGGAGGAGAATAGGAGGTGGTGGCTAAAGCTGCAGCCTATCAACAATGAGTCTCCCCTCCTATTTATAGAGAGCCAGCAAAAACCCTATGGCTCTTACCTTAGTGGGTATTAGATCTTCATCCAATTACCCACTAACCTTGTATTATTGGATCTCTATCCAATAATCTCCTTAGGTCTCTAATTGGGCCTTAATCAAGGAGCACATCAGTATAGTGTCTCGTCCAATGAGAATAAGGGCTAATTGGATCTCCATCCAATCCTCTATTCGCTGAAACATCCATCATATGTGTGTGACCCTCTAAGCCTGATACCGAGTTGGCCGTGAGTCACTCCCATTAGAACTCCTTCTGATATAGTGAATTATTATCTCCATAATAATTCACTCGACTCATCGACTATGGACGATCGAATCCATCGGACCTGTCTGTCCACAGTTATCATGTATCTATAATCTCTCATCCAACTAATATCCTAGAGATCGTATATTGGACATGGTACTGTTAGGTCACATACGAAATCTGTCATAGTCTCGCTCTAATCGGATTCTCCCGGAGAAGTCTTTTTTTCTCAATCTGAATGACCCTGACTAAGAATTTGTCTAAGCAAGCACATATAGGATATTTCTCTCATGATACCGAAAGTGGATAATCCTCTATTGACACTCAATTGCCTTCATAAGGTTGGCTACCAATCCCGATAACCAATTATACTAGATCTAGAACTTTCTAAACCTGTAAGTCTAGCGTCAAAGAAAGGAGCACTCATACAAGACATCTTTGGTATCTCAAGTCTAAGGACTAGATACACAATTGGGACTATGAAATCACTGTCTGATATTAAGTATCATTAACCATATAGTATTCCATAAGCGGATCAATCAATAAACTCATTCTCCAATGAGCACCTGTACTATATCCTTAGTGTCTTCACACAAGTGGCTATGAGGTCAGCCGCCTCCATCATATGGATGGATATATAGTACACAGATCTGTTCGGTTATCTCAATGTCCCTCCTGAGTGACCCATGACCGAGATTATTTAGGATTTGTGTTTAAAGATGAATCGATCTCATTATAGTAATCTCATCACGGTCTAACTCCCATTGCACAGAACCAAGGACATCACAACATATATGTAACAGATAATATGAGAATATGCCAATATTAATCATAAGCAAAAAGATCACATAGCGTGTCACACGTGTCATCACTCACGTGATTGGCTTGCAGGGCACCTGTAACTAGCAGAAGCACAGTCCTTTGTCCTTTATCCGGTATTTCTTAGTAACCTTTACCTTACCCAGTCTTTCTTTGCCCTTGCCCTTCTTAAGGGTCTTACTAGCCTTCCTTTTCCTATTAGTCTCACTAGTATAGAGAATTAACTTCTCTTTCTTAATGGTACTCTCAGCTTCCCTCAATATATTGAGGAGCTCAAGTAGAGTCACCTCAAATTTGTTCATATTAAAGTTAATAATGAACTATGAAAAAGAATTTAGTAGGGGTTGAAGTATAAGATAAACACATAGATTATTCTCTAAAACTATTTTTATACTTCACAAAGCAAGCGATCTCATCCTCGCTTGTCCTTTCCTCTGGCATGGAAACAATCATGTTAAGGGCATATATGATTTTCTCTTTTATGAGAACAATTCTCAAATTGTGGTGCCTTTGGACCAATGTGGCAGTTGGCATCAAGTATGTCACATAAGGGTTTTGCAAGCGACAAATAAGATATAGTGTAAATAAATAACATGTAGACTTTGCAGAAAATATTAATTAAGATATGAACTTTTATCTTAATGTATTCCCATTATTTTTCTAGCGAATAATGTGACACCCTCGACATGTGAGACGGAAGTCTTCGGCAGACTCCTAGTAGGGATCGGGATCCAATCGACATCTTATTGCAACCTCGAGGGACTCGACCAATTATACTAAGCCCAAAAGTTATGCAACTCTTGTAAATCACAACTCCTTGTGATTCCCGTTATGTTCGACCTCTGAATCATCATGGTCTAAACTGCTTGACCAACCATGAAGTTAAGTTAAGTCATCACCATCATTACAAAATGAGTCTGATTCGATGGATATGCTCTTGACTGCTCGACCAAGTCATACAATGTCCTCAAGTCACCGATGACATCTATATGTCGTAGGTAAAAACTTGATCATGTAGATAGGTGAGCCTTAAGTGACTCGATCAACTCAACCTATGTCATGATTTAATTTCTTCCTATAACAATGGAAGGCCACGTGGGTCAATCTTATTACCTCATGCTTACCCGACTTAACATTAATGTAGGAGGGGTTTTTTTTGTTTTGTATCGGTCTCCTAATATGTCATGCTATACACATATATATTTAATATATATATATACATCGCATATATATATATATATATATATATATATATCTAGTAGATGTATAACACATCACATGCAAGCTACACCGGATGATCATAAGCCATCACCTAATATGATTAAGCCCAAGCCAATGGGCTTAATCACTCATAATAGGATCTATATATGCATTAGCGCATCTTCATGCTATGTGATTGTTGATCTCGTTATTGTCAGTTCCATCGGATCCTCGTCGTATCACCATACGTCATGATCTCCCACCATGACATCTTGAGTCCCATTGTCCTCTCTACGCTCTCGTCGCGCCTCTCCATATAATTACATATAATCACAAGCATACAAGCCCGAAACAAACGAGAAAAATAGAGAGTCGCAGGCCCCAATAATAATAATAATCAAAATTACACATATCACAACACATGGCTCATGATTATCCATCCACATCATACATCACATGTACATCATATCATATGCAGGATTACTAGACATATAATAATTAATTAAATTATTTAATTAATTATTTTCCTAAAAATCAACACATTATCAGAATTTTTAGAATTGTTAAGGGTATTTTCATAATTCTGGATGAGAGAGGACAATCCTCAAAATTTTCAGGATTATTAAGGGTATTTTAAAAATTTTATACACAAGGATAGTCCTCGAAATTTTCCAAATTCAGAGGGGCAGGATCATCCTTTTCACAAAAGGATTGCCCTAACCCCTCTTGCCCTTCTTGGTGTCGCCTGCATGGCCGCTTGCTAACCGCATCCACTTTTGCGATCAATCTCTACCCCTATTGGTGGCGCCACATCGCCTTGCGGGGCCGCCTCCTGAGCCCCGACTGTAAGTGACTATGCCGGGTGGTGCCGCCTGCGGCCTGGCGATCCACCACCCCTTGTAGAGGGCCTTGGCCATAGTTGGTCACCCCTTTGCAGGGAGCCTTGGCCACAGCCGACCGCCCCTTTGTAGGTGGCCAGGCTGTAGCCGACCTCCCCTATAGGGGGCTTGGTCGTGGCTAGCCACCCTTGTAGATGGCCTAGCTATGGTTGGCTGCCCCTTGTCCTCGTTGCGTTTGCTGCAAAAATGCAGCAAGAACGCGTATAATGATTCTATGTGATTCAATCTCATCACATGTAATTTAAAATCGAACTTTCACATGAAAACCTTGGCTTTGATACCCCTGTTGGGAAACCTCAGCAGGAGCATCACTTACATAGTGAAAATCAAAATAAAAAAATAATTTTTCACACAGATCAAATCGTCGTGCAAAAGATTAGAGTCGCAAGAAAAAACTAAAAATCAAAAAATCGTGATGCGTGAGAGATTGATTTTACCTAGGGCGATCGTAAATCCCTATATTTCCAAATCCCGATGGAGAGAATGAAGGAAGTCAAGCATCCTCCTCTCTAGCAGTATCCACACGATGGATCTCTGCGGTGAAACTCTTCCAATCTGATCACGCAACTCTTGCATAGAGGGAGGGAGGAGAATAGGAGGCTTTGACTAAAGCTGTAACCTATCAACCATGAGTCTCCCCTCTTATTTATAGAAGGCCACCAAAAACCCTAAGGCTCCTTCCTTAGTGGGTATTAGATCTCCACCCAATTACCCACTAACCTTACATCATTGAATCTCTATCCAATAATCTCCTTAAGCCTCTAATTGGTCCTCAACCAAGGAGCCCATCTGTATAAGGTCTCATCTAATAAAAATAGGGGCTAATTGGATCTCCATCCAATCCTCTATTCGCTGAAGCATCCACCATATGTGTGTGACCCTTTGGGCCTAATATTGAGATGGCTGTGAGTCACTATCATTAGAGCTCCTTCTGATATAGTGAATTATTATCTTCATAATAATTCACTCGACTCATCGACTATGGATGTACTAGGCCACTATGCCATAGTCCCCAAACGATATAGGAGGGGATCAAATCCATCAGACCTATTTGTATATAATTATTGTGTATCTATAATCCCTCATCCAACTAATATCCCAAAGACCGTATATTAGACATGGTACTATCAGATCATATACAAAATCAGTTTGTCTTACTCTAATCAAATTCTACCGGAGAATTCTTTCTCTCTTAATCTGCATGACCCTAGCTAGGGATTTATCTGAACAAGTACATATGGGATATTCCTCTTATGATATCGAATGTGGATGATCCTTTATTGACACTCAATTACCTTCATAAAGTTGGCTACGAATCTTAATAATCAACTATACAAGCTTTATAAACCTATAAATGTAGCATCAAAGAAAGGAGTACTCATACAAGACATTCTTGGTGTCTCAAGTAAAAGGATTATATACATAACTAGGACTATGAAATCACTGTATAACATTTGGTATCATCAACCATACATCATTCTATAAACGGATCAATCAGTAAACTCATTCTCTAATGAGCACATATACTACATCCTTAGTGTCTCCATAGAAGTAGATATGAGACCAACCACCTCCATCATATGAATGGGTATATAGTACATTGATCTGTCCGATTATCTCGATGTCCTTTTTAAGTAATCTATGACTAGTATTATTTAGGATCTGTGTTTAAAGGTGAATCAATCTTATTATATTGATCTTATCACGATCTGATTCTCATTGGACAGAACCAAGAATATCATAATATATATACTACAGATAATATAATATGAGAATATACCAATATTAATCATAAGAAAAAAGATCGCACAACGTGTCACACGTGCTATCACTCACGTGATTGGCTTGCAGGGCACTTGTAACCAGCACATGCTTTGTATAGTAAGTAGTGGGCTTACAGTAGGTTTGACAGCCCTCGTTTGGTTAGCTTTCATGGTCGGTTTCAATTTGTGAGTTGTGTCATGTGGACACTTATGGTGATATTGGTCTATAATAGAACTTGATCCTTTGTATGCAACCGTTTAGAGCTTGTAAAGTCCATGGTTGTAATTTGTATTGGCTATATAAATTGTTTGATAAAGTTGTTGCTTGTAGATCCCGTAGAAAATATTTTCTTTAACCCATTGTATCTTTTGTAGGTCTTAAGGGACCTTAGGAGATTTCGATGAGGTTGACATTTGCGGATGGATATGCAAGTATGATGCAAGACTTAAGCAAAACTAGCCAAGTTCTTAATAAAAAAATACTATGAAAATAGGACGACGACGATATAACCATCGACTTGGGCGGTACGACCACTGCCCACCGGCGGTACTATCGTTGGAAATCCCGAAAAAGTGATTCCTCTATTTTTTTCTATTTCCAACTTGTACCTTCTGTTGACCCCTTTCCAGGTCAACCAAATGAGCTCAATCCAAATACAAACGTGGACCCAGTTTGCATCACTTGAGTTAATTTGGATTCCTTCCAAACTTCACTCAATTAGGATTCGACACCAAACCGATGGTAACTACGACATACTAAGGCATATAAATACAATCAATTTGACCAACGTGTCAAGTGACCTTCCCAACTCCCGATGATCTTTCCAGTAACTTTCGGCGAACTCCCGACGAGTCTCGATCATCTTCTGACGAACCCCCGACAAGCTCCTGATAACCTTCAGTAAGCTCCTAGTGAATTCCCAGCAAGCCCTCGATACCTTCAACGAGCTTCCGACGATCTCTCGGTAAGCCACGATACCTTCGACAAGCTTCCAGCGATCTCCTGATGAGTTCCTACTACATCATCTGAACCTCGGTCCAATGCTCGAACTTAACTTTGAGTTAATATCTAATTGTATTACCTTATTATAATTAATTATATACTATTTCTCTCTAATATATATATTACATCAATAAATATATCAATTAATTTCATCGACCAAAGATAAAGCAACAAGATGCAGGTTCGAAGGTGCTTGTGTTGGTTCCGAAAGGTGAGTTTCCTTGTGTGAGTGTTGTGGATTCATAACTTAAAGAATAGGTCAGCAAGAGAGCAGTTAGAGCAGAAAGTGTCGTTCCAGTTGAAAGATTTGGATCACAGGAGTTAGAGCACTGTTTGAGGCTAAAGATATGGGATCCGGTTCAAAAGAAGGATTACAATCCGGGTGAGGAATAAATATCTTAAACTAGAGAAGCAGATGCATTAGAAGCAGGATCAGGCGCAGTATAAGATGCTACGTAGCGAGGGAGTTCTTACAATACTTCTTGTCTCGCTTACGCTTACCGTGCCCGACCTCTATACCTTCAATTAACAAAATAATCTTTATGGAGTGGTAGCAGTACCTTATTTATATACAATACCCCTGCTATTTTTCAACTAAACTTTCAACAAGGAACTCGCTTGGCGCAATTCATTCATTTCCATTTGACTCTGGAACACTAGGTGGGTGTAGAAGTTTCAAATATTACCTTATTTTCACTAACACCTTACTTGACAACCGCATTGACAAAATATTAAACTGCAGGGATTCTATCAATTCCACTATTCAGAGTCTTCGTGTACCTGAGATGGTCTTGAGGTGATACGGAGGTGGGTTTTGATCTCCTCAGGGATCCTACTAAAGGTCAGTATCGAAAATTTTTTTAGATTCGACCCTTCGGTTGCTCAAGCTAGTTCTGTGGAGTTGAATGGGTTTAAACGATAAATATGACTTAAAAGATGTTTAGTTGACTCAAAATCTAATTCATTTAATTTATTTATTTAATTTCAACACACACACATTATGTATATATATATATATATATATATATGTATTGCATTCTTGTATTCTTTCATATATGTAAAAACACTCCACCTTAATCTTCATTGACTGTGAACAGATGGTTTTAAAAGTACTGAAATTTTGAACACTTTATCCGTTTCATAGATAATCTGACTTTGTTTTCTAACTTTAAATTTAGAAGGACGAATACGAAAGTTTGATGATTTAGGATGGAGATATACATAATATTTTTGAAATACATAAATGATGAATTGGAGTTTCAATATCATTAACACAATACAAAAATTAAAACATAATGGTACTTGCAAGTTTTATAGTTCTGTTCAGAAAAGCAAATACGGAAAGCAATAAGTTTGGAGGGGTATATGCGTAATCAACAAAAAAAGTTATTTACAATATAAATTTGGATAGAAGAATGATAACAAAAACAACAGAAGGTCTATCATAAGCAAAATTCTAGTTTATTAAACATCCACTTGGAGGTAAATTACATGAAGCCTTCTAATACTGAACATTACACTTTCATATGTTTTGACCCATTCACTATAGATGTTATGCCTGTTCTGCATGTTGCACATCCGGACATCTTCTGACCTCAATCTCTGCAACACTGCACAATGCTATGACATGTATCAGTAAAATGAAAAAAAGAGTGATGTTGCACATTTAAGTCTGGCATATGTATAGTGTATAATATGAAGAAAATTGTGGAAAGTATATACTGGAATTGATCTTCTCATCAAATGCCATCACCAACTCCAACAGGCACCAGCTGATACTAAACATATTGGTGTGTGAGATATGTCAAATGTAGAGTGTTCTCTATTCTGCATCCCCGTGTCAATTACTTTGTAGAGGGAAGAGGTAGAGAGATGCTTGGATTGGATGACTATTTTCTCCACAACTTGGATGGAAGTGTGCATGCTGAATAGAGTAAAAAGCAATAATAAATTAGGAATTTTGATTTGAAGAACTTTCCTTCTCATCTTCACAGCTCATGGTTACATCACATACATGTATGTCATTTCCACTGAGATCTTCACCAAAAGAATAGTTCTGTTCTGTACCAATTTAGGATCTCAAAAGCAGTGATACAGATGTTGAAACTGCACATGTAGAGCAAATTGAGCTTGTTCATGGAAAACGCTTTAAACATCAGAAAGATCAAAGTGCATAGAAACATTGATTCTTGAAGATTTACTCTGTGGAAAGTGCTGCTTGGCATTCACTACCTAGAAGGGTTTTTCTGTAGTCCTAATAGTCATGCTACAACCTTTGCAGACAATTAGCATTCCTGCAACCGGATCAGCGTGACAGTATCTTAATTGCTCGAGTTTAAATTTCTTTTCGAGTTTTTATGAAGCAGAAATCTTGATCAGACGATACTAACTAAATTTTGTTTTATGGCGTTCAAGATCTCCAAAAGCTCCTGCTGCCAAGCAAAGTCAAAGAGGGTGCTAAATTGCTTCAGACATGTAATTGAAAGTACAAGAAGTATCTCCATCAAGCTTAGATTTTAACAGATTACACGATCTCCAATAAATTATACATATGTACATTTATGTATCAGTAATTGAAATCTTAAGAAGCATGATTTGTGACAGGCTACTAATTCCAAGTCTAATGATAAATCCTGGAAATGTTTCCTAGCCTACAATGTTCAAGCATTCAAAGCTCCTAAAATCTCTCTTCAGATCCTGACAACACTAAAAAGGCATTTGCAAGCAACAACATGCTATAAACGATATGTAAAGAGGAAGCAGCACGATACTTACACCTAGCAGATCAATGCCAAAATACATTAATAAGACCAACGTAAGAAACTGCAAAGCCCAGACTGAGAGCATTGAGTTACCGAAGGGCGAAGAGCCTTGAAGCAGCCCGCGGCAATGCGTGATATTGGCACGGGTCAGTCAAAGAGCAGAGCTCCAAAGTTGAGGAAGACCGCTCTCTAATTGAACCGAATCAATATCGCGGTCGGCACCATGAGAGTTTCAACAAGAAAGAAGGGCTCCAAAGTCGAGGAGCACCACTTTCTAATCGAATCGAACCAATGGAAAAGGGAGAAGAACAATCTCATTCGTAAAACTCTCTTCGGAATCTGCTTTGAAAGCGTCGATGAGTTGTGAGGGTTGGGGAGAGGAGGGAGAAGAGGGGAGATCGGAGCAAGGGGAAGAAGGTGCAGAGTCTTCTTATGGTAGGATGGAGGGGGAGAAGAGAGCATTGAATGGGCCAACGATTGAACAGGGAGGAGGTTAGAGGATATTTATTGATGATGGAAACAATGTGACGCCGTGAGTGGGTTCGATTCCCGGACGGAACTAATGGCTGTTTAATGCCACCGAGCATGTCATGTTGGCTCCGTCCGTTTTTATTTGATTTATTTATTATGAACGATCTTTTCTGAAACAAAAATGTTTTTTATATATGTTATTTAAAGAGGTTTTCTTATTTTAATCTTTTCAAATGATGTTAAAATATCCCTACATCAATCTCAAGGTATTTTTTGGTCAGTTACAATGTTTTGATATATTATAGTATTTTTTTATCATCATAAAAAAACATAAAATCTACTTAAAAATAATATAAATAGATTCATAATGTCAATCAGACCAACCTAAAGTAAGATTTGATGTAGTGGTATATGATCAGTAACAAATAAAGAGGCATAATATAACATTACTTATGTGTTTCTCAATAACTTTCTGATGCTTTCAGCACTTCAATAAAAATACTATAATGTTATTAAAAAAACCACTATTAATGAGCCAAATGAAAATATTATAATAGTCTAAAATTGATGAAAAAAATAAAGAAAGTATCATTAGGGTTGATAAGAGATATTTTTGATATTATTAGAAAAGGACCTTATTTGAAAAAAAAATACTATAAAAGAATAAAATGAAAATACTATAACAATCCAAAATTGATAAACAAAGTGTAATTAGTGTTGATGAGGAGTATCTTTAATATTATTTGAAATAAAAACATCACTTTAGAAAAAAAGAATCTTTTGAAAAAAATAATTTTTTTAATAAAAATAGTCATAAATGCCATATTTCAGTCCTCTTCACTAATCATTAATATAATTAAATATATCATAAGCATTGTGACTAATTTTGCTAAAGTCAATCAATTTTTTTTAGAGGGACTTACCCCATGAATAATTAATATATTTTATTTTTAAAAACATAGAAAAACAAAATTCATTTGGTCACATTCAAAATAACCCAACAACGTCATATTTCACTCAAATCTCTCATAAACATTAAATGAAGATTTAGTCAGATATTATAATGACCTAATCAGTGCATTGCATCGCAAATGGTCGATTGGAGTCGGTTTATCGGATCGGGCTCGAGTCGGGTTCGGGCAACCGTTTAGATCACCTAATTGAAGCACAAACCTGCATCAAGTTACGTCCGTTAACCACAAGTTGTAGTTCGGATCCGGGTGATTAAACCCGAACCGTTTGTCGAATTAATTATATAGGAAATGAACAACGTAAAATATAAATAAATACTCCGTCCATCCCCTGAATCTCCGAGCCATCCGAATTCCCGATAGCCGGCGAGAGACCTCCTCCGCCGCCGCCTCGCTGCTGCCGCTACTACATCTACATGGCGGAGGACCTCGCCGGCGCGGGAGCCGCCGCTGCGGACCCCGACGGACCCGACGGCGTCCGCATGACCTGGAACAGTTGGCCCCGCTCAACGTTGGAGGCGAGCAAGTGCGTCGTCCCTGTAGCCGCTTCCATCGCCCCGATCCGTGCCTCCCCGTCTCTCCTTGTCCTCCCCTATAACCCCCTCCGTTGCAAGCCGCCGTGTTCCGCGGTTCTCAACCCCTTCGCTCGTGTCGACTTCGCCGCCAGGATCTGGATCTGCCCCTTCTGCTTCTCCCGCAACCACTTCCCCCCGCACTACGCCGCCATCAGCGAGGCCAATGTCCCCGGCGAGCTATACCCCCAGTGCACCACCGTCGAGTACGCCCCACCGCCCCTCGACCACTTTTCGGCCCCCTCCTCACCACCGCCGCCGCCCCCCGTGTTCCTCTTTGTCATTGACACCTGCCTCATCGAGGAGGAGATGGGATTCGTGAAGTCGGCCATGCGCCGGGCCATCAGCCTGGTTCCTGATTATGCCCTCGTGGGGCTTGTCTCCTTCGGTACGCAGGTCCACCTCTACGAACTAGGGTTAGCAGATGTGTCCAAGATCTACGTGTTCAGAGGGACCAAGGAAATCTCCAAAGACCAGATATTGGATCAGCTTGGGCTCTCTGCATCCAGTGTCCGACATGGTGCCGCTGTTGGAGCGCCGGGATATCCCAAGGTGCCGCCAGCCAATGGGTTTCATCCATCTGGATCGGTCAATAGGTTCCTGCTCCCGGCAGCAGATTGTGAGTACGCTCTCAGTTCGGTGAGATTCAATCTTTGCACCCAAATTGGTTGATTGATTGTATTTTTCTTTTGTTTTCGAGGTAGAAATTTTAGTTGTGTTCTGTCGCTGTCGCAGTTGTTGGATGAGCTGCAGGCAGATCAGTGGCCAGTTGAAGCAGGGAAGCGCGCTTTACGTTGCACAGGGGTCGCCCTAAATGTTGCTTCTGGCTTGCTGGGAGCTTGTATGCCTGGTACTGGGGCTCGCATCATAGCTTTGGTTGGTGGGCCATGTACTCAGGGCCCTGGCATGGTAAAGATGCTTGCTCTTTTTACGCATAATCTTCAAACTTTATTCTGTGATTTATTGATTAGATTGCTGGACTTCAAACCTTTCAAAATTAAGTGATCCATATTAGTTGAAGATCCTTATATTGGACATTGTTGTTTTAGATGATAATAATTTAAAGGGTTATATCATAACTATACCACTTTTGTTGTACAAGCTGGGGTTTGTCTTTTCCAATGATTAATTAGATGCCATGTGAGAGAACTCTGCAACCTTTTATCATTTTGAAAGTGAGAAGTGCTTATGTTGGTTACTATTATTAGCTTGAAGCAATTTGTTGTATGATGTGAAACTTCATTTTGTTGATATTATTCCAAATTACTCTATCCAGAATAATCCACTTATTCTTGTAAATTTTACATTGATTTAAAATAATCACCTTGCCATATCTTGAAAGTCGATGGTTACTGTAAATTCTGCAATTTGTTATGTTAGAAGCATAAGTTGTGTTTGTTCAGCGAAAATTCTTTAATCATGCCTTTGTTTATCATTAGTTCGCAAGTTTACGTTGAAGCTGAGACTGGTTTAGAGCTAAATTCTATTCAAGATTAGTGCCTTCATCTTCTCAGTAAAGCATCCTTTTGAGGCTTAGGAGCGCTACAAAGTTTTGGCCTACACTCTATTTATCTTGTTATGTGCTCTCATTTAGCCTTGTGTAGATTATGATCCGTTCCAGGACCAGTAGCCAGAAGCACGTTTGTATGGCGTAGTACATGCTTCAAAATTGCATTCCTGCAATTCAGAAAGCATACATGTCTATGAATCACAACCCCTGATGTCCATTGATGGGATTCCTGGTATCCTAATCTGGAAAAAGAAAAGGGATCTCTGAAGAGGAAGAGGAGAGGAACCTGCCACTGGCAGCCATCAGTAGTTGAGCTGCTGTTAGATAGGGTTTACGGGAGAGATTGAGAAGGAATAGGTCAATTCTCCTAGTGAATTTTGCTGTTTACTTGACTTTGTACATGCACCTACCTCTGTCCCACTTGGCTAATTAATTTGTTTCCTATTTTATTCTGTATGCATCTCTGTGTTATTTAAGGTTAGTCTGCCTTTTCAATGTAAATTTACTTAGCATCATGCTGCTTGTAGATTGAGTCATTGAGATTGGATTCTTCAGTACCTTGTGTTAGATTCTTTATCCTAGTTTCTTTTTTTTGTGCATAACAATTATTTTACTGAAAAAATGTGTTGTACTACACTAATTTTTTCCTTTTATAACTTTCTGAAGTATTCTGAGGTCCCTCATATGTTTTAAAGATATTAATGTTAATTGTTTTCTGGATTTTCAGAATTCCTCTTACATCATTTACATCCTCAAGCTAATTTCCTTCAAACATTCTGTTTATTCACTCAAATTGTGTTTTGCAGATTGTCTCAAAGGAGTTCTCAGAGTCAGTGCGCTCTCATAAAGATCTTGATAAAGATGCAGGCCCACATTTTCACAAAGCTGTTAGATTTTATGATAATTTGGCTAAGCAGCTAGTTAACCAGGGTCATGTGTTGGACCTATTTGCTTCTGCACTTGATCAGGTTTGAGTCAATTTTTGTTGTGTTAGCAACTTGTTCTGTAATCATGTAGGAGACCTTATTATGCTTCAAAGATTATTATGGATAAATGACACAACTAGACTACCGTCATTGCAGTGCCATGTTTGTTAGTCTGTTAAACGCTTGACCGGTATTATTATGAATTGATATGGGAACCTTATGCGAAGAATATTGGACATTGTTGATTATAATCCTATTATTTTTCTAATGTAACATTTTTGTGGTAGTTGTATTGTAATGTGTACATGGAATTTGTCTAATTGACATCAATAATATAAGCTTGATAATGAATTGTTAAGATCATAATTCTTGGCACAGGGCACTGTTAACTATCTATCATGCATGCAAACACAATGAGATAAACCTGTTTTTGCCTTCTTCAGCTTGGCGATATCCATTCTAAATACTTGTCATCTTCCTCCATGACTGATTGTAGACATGTGGTCTCTCATGGTAATGACTTTATCATCTAAAGATGGCTACTGATTAGTTTGACACACGTGCTTTGATGCATGATAAGTGACTGCAATAATGGGCTTTTCAAATTATCCCGTTAAAATTTTCTTTAGTAACAAAACTGTGACAAGAAATTGTTGAAAATTACCTGAGTGTTTCCCGGTATTTTTGATAACTAATGTGGAACTAATATGGTCTAGTAAGTCTGAATTTCAACAGGATCTCTTTTTCCTATAAAATAGCCCGTGAGCATTTGGCCGAAAGTTATTCCACAACCAAATGCAGTTTGCAAAATTTCCTGCAGAAAATTTGACTTATCAGTAACAAAATGCTGCCATTTTTGTCACTCTCTTCTTTTGTGCGTATAAATGTGTTTTGATTTGAGGAGATTTTGTCATAATCCTATGGTCAGATTTCTTATGTGCTAATTTTATAAACTCATAAAAAATTGTTTTCATGTGTTTAAAAAGTTTTTTATTTCTCTTTTGTGTGTATATAACCAGGTTGGGGTTGCAGAGATGAAAGTAGCAGTGGAGAGAACGGGCGGACTTGTAGTTCTTGCTGAAAGTTTTGGGCACCCAGTTTTCAAGGACTCCTTCAAACGAATTTTTGAAGATGGCGAGCAGTCTCTTGGTCTTTCTTTTAAGTAATGTTTTTTCATCCTATATGTATAGTGATATTACATTAAAAACGAAAATTTGAAATAGCCATATACAGGAAGTGATCTCAAATGTGTCCAGTATGAACCAATTGACATCTAAATCAAGGCCAGAACATTGTGGAAGCTACAACAAGCTCACATTACAAATAGTTTTTGAGAATCTAAATTAGTTCTGATTAGGCAGCTTTGAGGTATAGAATGTCTATCAGCTTTAACCAAAACCAAACAAAAAATATCAGTCAGGTGACTTTATTCTGGCTTTGACTCAACTTGGAAAAACTTGGAAACTTTGGCAATGTTTCTATCAACAGGAATGGACTTGCATACTTGCTGGTAGCTGTTGAAGTAAGTGAAAATTACAACATGATTCATTCTTATTTAAATTTGTAAATGTCCTTGTGTCTAATATTTATGAATGAGGATCAACACCAGTAGTAGGTAATTATTTTGGTTTTTAACCTTCACAAGCTTCTTTCATCCAGTTCAAATCTTGCCAGTATTTCTAAGATCAATGGAACCTAGGACCGCATGGGCACTTATTGGTGGATCATTGGACTGCATAAGTGAGAAGCAATTTTTTTCCACTTAGTTGTTTTTGTAACTTTAGGTATCCCTTCCTGAAAATGTGGATTTGAAAATTGCAGTTGATTCTCATTATTATTTATAACTTTGCTTCTATCTCCTGTTTTAATTATTTTTATATTTTGTTAGTGCCTTATCTTCTGAAGACTTTAGTTCTTATAGTTACTTAATTTGTCCAGTGGCACACTTGAGATCAACTGTTCAAAGGACATCAAGATTCAGGGAGTTATTGGACCTTGTACATCCTTAGAGAAGGTTATCTTGGATCTTGGTGTTAATGAGGACATAAGATGCATACTTATATGGTTTTTTTATTTTGAAAATTTTGGAACTTTGATATCTCTAAAGCATATTGCTAATTCAGTAACATTTGCAGAAGGGAGCACTCTGTGCTGATACTACTGTAGGCCAAGGAAATACAACTTCATGGAGAATGTGTGGTCTTGATAGGACTACTTGTTTGACGGTATTCTTTGAAATTTCACCAAGTGAACAGCCAAACCAATCTGGAATTCCAAATCCACAATTATATATACAGTTTTTGACCAAGTATAATCCCTTGTCCATTTTTTTTTGTTTGTAACTTCAAACTAAAACTTATTAATCAGATATAATGTCATTGGCATGTAGTTATCAGGGACCTGAAGGTCAAATGAGGTTACGGGTTACGACTGTCACTAGAAGATGGGTGGATGGTTCTTGCACAGAGGTTAGTTATAAACAATTTTGTTCCATGTTTTATTTAAATACACATAAGATAATCCTTATTGTCGAGAGTTGTGTTCAAAAGGCATGTGAGGACTTGATTTGTGAGTAATTGAAGTTTTTTTACTTGTGCATGCATATCATACCTGGTTCAAAAGCAATTGTTCAAAAGCAATTGTTCAAAAGTAATTGATGTTTTATTTAAATAAACATCAATTGTTCAAAAGCAATTGATGTTTGACTTAGGTATTTCCTTCTGCTTTACTTATCATCATGATCTGTTTGATTTGGTTTCTGTTTATTATGTAGGTGATGCAAATAAATATGTAGGTGATGTAGATAAATAAGCATTGTGGTTCAAATGTGGAGGCGACTCCTGTTCAATGAAATTTGTCAAAACTTGGTGTATCAAATGCCACTTGTATCAGCCATGTCACAAATATGGTATACAAGAGTAGCAGTGGGAGTGCTGGTGCCCACTACCACACCATTTGTGGTCATTAGCACATAGGTGTTTGATTAACTAAAGTTGATATATCTAATGATGCTAGGGCTAAGCCCAGTGAATCCCGGCTAGTTGTGGAAACCTTCTCTTACATGGCATAATATAAGATCAGAAAGACAAGGTAAATACATATTGCAAAGGCTCTAGGACAAGACATCATGGGTTGTCTCTTGAACTTATTCAGTTTTCTTTACAATTTTTGGAACAAATACTTTTTTTGGCAAACCTGATCTTTTTGACTGTTTGGGCTAAGAGGATTTAATTCATATGTTTTTTTTTCTAAAATCAATTTTATTTGGTTTCTTCACCTGTCCTTATTCATCAAGTGTTGGTGAGTTGGTCAAATTTGGATCAAGATTCTATAACAGGAGAAACGGAAGCAAGCCTTTAGTCCCAACTATTTGGTGCTTGTTAATTACCATATCGATCAATACATAACTTCGAAGTACATGTGCATGATTGCAAGTTTTCTAAAACCCCATGACAGAGCAGAAGACATGTTGCTCTTGGTTAATGTTAGTTTATAATCCAATTGTTGTTATGTTCCTTTAACATGCTACTGATAAGACAGCTTATTGGATCTTCAGTTTTTGATTGCATATTACTAGAACAATAACGATTATTGCACATTATTAGAACAATAATGGACACTTGGCTGATTCTTGGACACTGTACAATTATAGGAATTGGTTGAAGGATTTGATCAGGAAACTGCAGCTGTTGTTTTGACAAGATATGTGTCCTTGAAAGTGGAGATGGAGGTAAGCTACAGGCTTGCATATTTGCAACTTGATGTTTTATTTTTGTGACAAGAACCCTGATTTCTATTGCTTGGTATAGTATTAGTTGCTATGTACAATTTCGTGGTTATCATAGCACGAATATGATATATTTTTCTTTTTAGGAAGAATTTGATGCAACACGATGGTTGGATAGATCCCTTATCCGCCTTTGTTCAAGATTTGGTGATTATCGACAAGATGACCCTGCTTCATTTACACTGAGTCCAAATTTCTCAATACTCCCACAGTTCATGTTCAATCTGAGGCGCTCACAATTTGTACAGGCATGTTCTTAAGATTATTTCCAAGAAGTTCAAAATTGGTGAATTTTGAAATTGACACTTTTCAGTTTTGCAAGCTTTTATTCAAGTTCTAAATTTCTTCTCAACATTGTTGCTTCAGGTTATCAACAATAGCCCTGATGAGACTGCTTATTTCCGTATGTTGTTGAATCGTGAAAGCATCAGCAATTCTGTTGTCATGATACAGCCTTCACTTCTTTCATATTCTTTCAACTCACCTCCTTCTCCTGCATTATTGGACGTCGCTTCTATATCTGCCAATCGTATATTGTTGCTAGATGCATACTTCAGTGTTGTTATCTTTCATGGGATGACCATTGCTCAATGGCGCAACATGGGTTACCAGAATCAGCCTGAGCATCAGGTAACTTGATGTATTATTTAGTCCAGTCATATAATCAGTGACGATTGCAATCAGTTTGATTACAAATTCTTATATTTGATATTTCTTCATGTATTTACAACTGTAGATGAATGACCCTGTAGCTTGAAGTGGAAATTGGCTTAAAAATGATAGTTGAAGAAAATAAAGAAATAAAGAGAAAAAGATCTTCTATAGAAAGTTACTGAAATCTAAACTAAATATTGTATGTAGAATAAAAAAGAATAAGAAAGAAAGTGATGTGCCACATGTGGACTGTCTAAACTTTGGCGGTTCGCCTATAGATTCATGCCTGGACCAGTAAATACTGGTTGGTATGTACAAGTCCGGGTGATATATATCTTTTACTGCTATTGTTGACAATTTACTAGGCCTCTTAGTTATGTTCCTAATATATTAAACTACTTATGACCCTATTGCCTACCCAAATTATATTTTTATTTCCACTTTAAAATATCAGGGTCACTTTATTCTTTTTCATTATTTATTATCTAAATCTAACTTATAATGATTCAATTTGCTTGGAGGGTCAATTTTATGGGATATAAAGCTGTAACTTATTCTATGATTTAAGATTGCCCTATTGCTCTGCTGTACCTATGGTTCTTTGTTATGTTAGAAATGTGAAAAAAGGCATACTCAGGGTAGAGGCTGGCTGCTGCCAATATGGGGTTGGAGAGGATCAATATATGCAGGCTTATATTTAGAGAGGATGGAAATGTCCTACGACATATTTAAGATCACAACCACTGTTCACCACATTGCAAAGGGTTTTTAGTAGGTGATAATTAATTTGATAGTCATCAACTCATCATAATTTAATGATTCTGTGTACTGTATCTCATCTCTGTGTCATTTTTTTTGGCCAAGTGGTGGTTTACATCATGGTCTTGAACATGGTTCGAGCTCCTGGGCACTAGCCTTGTACTGGTCCCTGTCCAGATCAGTACAGGTGTGGTTTATACTATATGGTTGTAAATGTGGTGGTGCCGAGAAGGGGGGGGAAGAGTATATGGAGAAGAAGAAGAGTAGGAAGAGGAGGAAGAGAAGGACGAGGAGAGGGTACCAGGTAGGCAGCATAAGGGTCAGGGCACGTCACCGGGGAGTGTTAACAGTTATTATATAAATGCCCTGAACCGGACCCGAACTGGCAGAAATGGGCAGTCTGTGATCAGGTCATCTGTTGTGCTGGTATTTACCACCTGGTTCGTACCGGTTGTGGTGTTTTTTTGAACTCTTGGCCCAACACAGCTTTGGCTTAAGATGGCATTTCCACTAACTTAAGTAGGTTCTTTTGTAATTGGCTCATGCCATTTAGAGCAATCATGGATTACTGCATGTATAGTAAAGGCATAAATATTGCATGTAGTGGGAAGGTATAATATAAAAGAGCCATTAATGTCAAGAAAAAGGCAAACAGAATATATGTACGAATTTATTTATTTACCTCATATAGGTTTGTTAGGTTTAAGAAAGATATTTAAATGTTGGGGAACCTTTTTCCCATGAATAACACACCGATGAATTTCTTCTTTTTATTGTCATCAACAGGCCTTTGCTCAGCTGTTACAAGCTCCACAAGATGATGCCCAGATGATCATCAAAGATCGTTTCCCTGTCCCCAGATTAGTTATTTGCGATCAGCATGGCTCACAGGTATATTTTCAGTTTGCTTTATATTGTGCTATCATAATTATTTATCTGATGTGCCATTTTCTTTTATTCTTCACGAATGCTATTCCAGGACATTATTATTGCTTGCCACTTGTTCTCTGACAACAACATATCAACAATTTGATAAGCATTTCTTTAATAGAAAATGCATACAACTCTTCTATATGTTAAATATGCTGATATTCTTAGCAAAATGTTGGAACTCCCTGGATATGGTATATCAAGTAACATATGAGGTTCATATGTTTGTTCACTGTGCTCAAAGTATTACCCCACAGCCTGGCTGCTGACACTCTGGTGGTTTGTTTTATGTGTAGGCAAGATTTCTGTTAGCCAAGTTGAATCCATCAGCTACACATAACTCTGCCCATGAGGTTGCACCAGGGTCTGATGTCATCTTCACTAATGATGCTAGCCTTCAAATATTCTGTGAGCATCTTCAGAGGCTGGCTGTTCAGTCATGAGGACCTGTATTTACTCCCAGATGCTTGACTTGTTTTGATTGTGGTAAGCATACGTAGGTGTGAGTTGTATTGTTCTCCATCATATACTCATCAGCTTTTCCATTGACAAACAGGTTTGATGTGCATCATCTGGCTCTTTTGCAAGAATAAGCAAATCCATTGCACTTTGGTGAGCTTTTTTCCATTGACAAACAGGTTTGATGTGCATCATCTGTCTCTTTTGCAAGACTAAGCAAATCCATTGCTCTTTGGTGATTTAGTTTATTAAGAAATGATGACAGCACAACTTCCGGGGATTTCTAGTCTCCCTGTATGAGGAATTTGGACGTGTGGCAGATTAGGTCGACATTTTTGGCTGGAAATCCAGTCAGAAAAACAACTTCACTTCCTGCTTCTTTGGTACTTTCTTTTGGCTTTTTCTTTTTCTTTTTTGTCGGAGGTTAGGAAGTCCATAGCTAATTAAAAAATAGACAATTTTTGGATCTGACCTTTATATAATTTTTATTTTGAGGGAATAGTTAGTGTGTTGTGGAAAAGAGCATGCAAGACCTGAACACTGTTGTCTTGCCTGTTCTATTAGCTTTTTCCATACCAGTGCAAACGAGATATGTTTTTCACTTTCTTTTCTTCAGATTGAGGTTATTCGCACCTGATTGTGCTAATGACTTGTGTTAATTGTACCAATGTGGCTTGTGGTTAGTTGAATCGTTGCAGATTCCTATAAAAGTGTTATTATCAAAAAAGGAGTCCAACAAATGTGTGGATCATCAAAACATCCTTTTTGTCGGGCTCATTTTTCTTGTTATAGTTGGTGATTGCAGGATCAACATCTTTCCTCCTCTCCAACAGTTCCTATAGCAAAAGGAAAATAGAAGGTGCAACATATGGTTTCGTGGTGAAGTTCCCGTGTGATTTATGTGATCGAAATTTCTCCACCAAATTTGTAATATATCTTGAAGATATCGACACAGATACAATACTGCAGAATTGCGTGTTTATCAAATTTTTAGTTCAAATTCATGATATTTGTTTGAGATGGACATGGATGAGTTGGATATAAGATGGGGTGTGTAGATTGCAACTGGATGTAGGTGTGAACGTTAAATGAGTCAAAAACTAGCGAAGAAAATTAAATCAAAAAAAAATTGTGGCATTGAAAAATCTCGGCAATTAAATCAAGATAATTGCTCGTGTCAGTGATGGTTGTTAATCTTGGTGTCGATGGATTTTTACGTAATGTTTAAAAAACTTGATATGAATTGCTTGATGAAAAATATTATGGAAGATGAAAATATTAAGCGTCTTTTAGACGCTTAGAACTTTTAGCTAAACGGTAATTAACTTCAGTTTATTGGATGGACATGTAAAAAGAGTTGTTGCCACGTATTTGTAACCTTAAAAACTGCAAATATTGCTATTTCCGTACGTTGGGAGGATAGACAAGTAAAACCATCTTTTTAATTAATTGACATCTCATACACACTTCAAAAGCTGAGCAAACGATCCCATTGAACCGGACCATTCCCGGACCCAAAGCCACGGCCACGACGAGCTGAATCATGCTTCGGACACACCGTTTCGTGCCTTCATGTCACGAAACCGTGAATCCCATCGGATCACAAAATGACCGAAACACCCCCGTTTCCTTTGAAAAGGACGCTTCCGCCGGCAACAGCGTTTTCGTATTTCCCCCCAAACCCCAGTGGCAGTCTCGTTATTGACTCACAACGCCGGCCCCGTTTTCATCCCACGGAACCCCCATGGCCGCTTCCCCTAATCTATATTTTGTTTGCGTCCCTTCATCGCTTGGCGACCACCGAAGAGGAGCGAAAGCGAGCGAATAAAGAGAGAAAGCAAGAAAGAAGGAGCGACAAAAGGAGAAGACGACGCCGAAGAGGAGGGGAAGTTAGCTTTCTCTCTCGGAATCGAATCCCCTCGCGAAGCTCACGAGGATAGAAGAGCTAGGGTTTGGGAGACTTCCCGCTTTGCCCTATCCTCTTCAACCCTTGTTTCTAGATTCTTCCACAGTTCCACGGCTCTTCTGCGGTGCTTTTTCTAGGGTTTGGCCGCTGGATCTTGGAGCGTGGTCCAATGGCGGATAGGTTGAGGGATTTGAGCAAGCCGATTGATGTCACCCTCCTTGATGCGACGGTGGCCGCGTTCTATGGGACGGGATCTAAGGAGGAGGTCGGTTTCTCTCTCGTCCGCGGCGTTCTCTTTGGTTCTGTTACTTTCGCTTTTGGTCTTCGTGTGTTTATTTAGAGGTTTGGGTGAGGGTTCGCTGCTGTTGGGTGGGTGTTTGGTGGCCTTTGGGTTTTTCTAGGGTTTTGGATGGTTGTGGGGTTTGATCGTCGGCTTATCGATGAAAAGTAGCTACTTTGTTTTCTGGTTGAATATCGTAATCTGACATGGTCTGATTCAGATAGAAAATGTCACTCCTTTCTTTTCTTTTGTTTGAATGGTTTCTTGCGATAGTACATTGGTTGTGTGGTCTTCCAATCCTAGTTATTTGATTGTTTTCTGGTTAAATATCGTAACCTGACAGGGTCTGATTCAGGTAGAAAATGTCACTCCTTTCTTTTCATTTGTTTGATTGGCTTCTTGCAATAGTTCACTGATTGCGTGGCCTTCCAATCCTAGTTATTTGATCGTTTTAGGTGGGAAAAATGTGTGTATATGCTGCAGTGTTGCTGTCATACTGTTTCAGTATTGCAGCGAGCAATTGTGGCTGTTATAAATTGTAACTCTTCTTGGTTGGTTAAACATGGCCCTAAGGGCTAGGTGTGGCTTTTTGAATTTGAACCTGTGTAATTACCTTCTGTTATTTGTTTCTTTTATGTGCAAGCTCAGCTGATTTCTGGCTTCCAATTGGTGACAGCGGTCAGCTGCAGATCAGATTCTACGGGAATTGCAGAACAACCCTGACACCTGGCTGCAAGTGGTTCACATTCTACAGAATTCACAAAGCTTGAACACTAAGTTTTTTGCACTTCAGGTTAGCTGGAAACAGTTATGTGCCTCTTTGATAGTATTATCTTTTCAATATAATGATATAAATTTGAACGCCATGGGTCAGAGAGTCACTCTGGTATGCAAAGGGCACATTGGTTGACTATCTTATCCAGCTATTTAAAAGGCAATGCCTGTCAATCCTAAGATGATGGCATTTGCAGTTCTCCATAAATGTCAATTAGTTGTGACATGATAGGACACTGTATATCATTGTGATGGTTTCCTAAGAATGAGATATAGATATAGCTAATTTTATCCATTAAAAGAATGCTAGGATAAGAAATGGTGAGGACATTTGTAGTAATTTTTCTAATATGGACATTGATCTAGTGTGTACTCAATTGAATTTTACCTTGAAGCAGCAGCAGTTTGGATGTTTGAGATCTATAATACAACCCACAAATGGCAAAACATTTTTATGGATGTTCTGCTTGAAGCACAAAAAATGAAGCCCATAATTGGGTGTGTTACAGATGTCCCAAATGGATCGGAAGTCAACCTGATTGTCTCGCCACATTCTTTAGGTTCCAATATGATATGGTGCTGACAGGTGTGGACATGGACAATATCATGTGCTGCATATTAATAGAAAAAAAATTCCTGACTATAACTTTTAGTGGATTCTTGGTCTCATTAGCGTTTGTATTCATTTTTTCACATTGGCTGTCTGGGAAGTGTACATTTTGATGTGTTCTGAAACAAAATCGGGTTCGGATTATCCTGACTGGATTAAAAAAATCTCCAACCATTGGTAGATGTAATTCTAATTTTTACTCTTGTAATTTGTTTGTATTACCTATGTTTCTGTCATCTAATATCACTAGTAAAACTTTTGTAATTTGGAGCATTATAAATAGCCATTTTTTAATTAAAAGAACCTTTTAGGTACTAGAAAGTGTCATTAAGTACAAATGGAATGCCTTGCCAGTTGAGCAGCGTGATGGAATAAAGAATTATATATCTGATGTGATTGTACAGGTAACTGTGGTTCTGTTTGCTGGCATGTATGCGTAGTCATTTTTGTTTATGATTTATGTTATAACTGGTTCATCTGGTTTTTGGACATTTTTGCCCATTCAATCAGCTTTCTAGTAGTGAAGTTTCCTTTCGGAAGGAGCGGCTGTATGTCAATAAGCTTAATGTCATATTGGTGCAGGTAATGCCCCTGATTTTTCATATTTGTATTTGCACAATCGTTTGGTTGAAACCAGTAACTGTTAGCCTTTCTGTTTATACTACCTGGTTTCCATCTCTTTGACAAAATGCATTAGGAGCATGAATTTTGAAAAGTAGGTTGTTTTTTCCTCTTTTTTGATTGTCTGCATTTCCTAAAGAGTAGGTCTTAAAGCATGAGTGGCCAGCCAAATGGCAGAGCTTCATTCCTGATCTTGTTTCAGCTGCAAAGAGTAGTGAAACAATCTGTGAAAATTGCATGGCTATACTAAAGGTATATTTCCTTTTCAATATTGGTTTCAATATTAAGAATATAGACTAAAATAGTTGTCAATTGTGCAGCTTTTAAGTGAAGAAGTTTTTGATTTCTCAAGAGGAGAGATGACTCAGCAAAAGATAAAGGAACTTAAGCAGTCTTTGAATAGGTATGACTGATCTGATCTATGTGCCTTATCATAATGTTTATGTGGTTTTTGTACTTGTTGGTCAGCTCTACTAAAAGAATTGTTTGTCCTCTTACGTAATGGTTTTGTATGATTAATGGAGTTTTGTGCTGTCTTATTCCAGTAATATAGGTTACAGTCATGACTTCTTTTATCTGCTTTCTGAATATTTCATTACTTGATTAAATTGAGTTATTGGACTTTGATGTGTTGTGATTATTTTACTGACCAAAATATTGTAGGACTCGGGATGCAATCAGGATATATAGGATCAGAATCTATTACAAATTAACTTAAAACAGTCAATTTATGAAATTTGTGTAAACACAGGACAAACATAAAATAGAAGTGGGAATATAATGATATTGTTTGAAAGGATTCTTTTATCTTTACAGTTACTAAATATTTTCTATAATAACAATGATAATCTTATGTAATAACTTATCTACATCTAGCTTGGATGATGATGATAAATTCCACAATGATCCTGATGCTTCTCTAAACGTCACGCATTAACTGTAGAATAGTATAAAAATAAATATAGAAAAAAGATATGTGTTTAATGATCAAGCTCAAGATATCGTTATTCTCTGTGCTAACATCTTTATTTTCCTAGAAGGTCATGAATTAATCCCTGTCCGTTTCTCTCTTTATCTTTTTTTGTCTTACATGAATGTGTATCCAAACTCAAATAAAGACAAACTAGTATCTATATTTCTAAGGCATAATCATTTCTTTTGGTTATAAATTGTCCAAAATCAGCAAACTAGTTGAGTTCCATTAACTTTTAACCGGTTCATTGCTCTTTTGATTCCATGAAATTGGCTAAAATTGCGTAAATTGGCAAAAT
Source organism: Ensete glaucum (assembly GCA_021527575.1). Taxonomy (NCBI): domain Eukaryota; kingdom Viridiplantae; phylum Streptophyta; class Magnoliopsida; order Zingiberales; family Musaceae; genus Ensete; species Ensete glaucum. Next base: position 50,678,403 of record CM038551.1, read on the forward strand.
ATATTTGATTTGTACTGATTTAATCATTTTTCCCTGAGTTCTAATTATGTGACAAAAGATGTCTGCCGAAGTTGGATCAGCTTGGATGATGCTGATACTGACTGGGCACATCATGTTGGAATCAGTCAATACCAGAAACTATGGTCCAATGTCAAGAGTTTGCATTGGCAGTGCGTTTGGTTCTTTTAACAGAGTCAGCAAGAGGATTTTTGCAGCTACCTATTTTCCATTGCGAGGCATTGGCTTAAGAATTTTTTTTGCTGGCACTGCCACTTGGTTAATTCCTAGGTTTTATGCTATCTTTTTAGTTGGGTCATCGATTATTAGCTGCAACTAGGATCTGTTAATGTTGGAAACTGTAGAAGGCCAGTTCTGGTTTTGACACCTGAATTTTCTAAACTCAAGTGCAGAGTGATTTATCCGATCGATGAATAACTGATGGTAAATAAGAGCTTTTTATTTTCAATAAGACTGAGCCTTTCAACTGGAAACATTCTCCATGAGCTGCCTTGACCTGAAAATATTCAGAATGGGAACAATGTTTGATGCTGGAAATTGGAAGTTTCCAAGGATTAAATGACAAAATCATGATTAAATTTGAATGCATTTTTTGTTTCTTATATGTTGCATTGGGAAAACAGTTGTGTTGTGTTCTTTATTCTTCTATCTAGCAGGAAACTTTGTCGCATTAGTTTGTATTTGGTTGTTGCATGATTTTTTTTTGGGGGGGGGGGGGTCTCTTGTGACAACGGGGTTCATACAGAAGGTATTTCTTTGCCATTCTTGCAATTTTTTCTATTGATTGCTGTTTCTCATGACCTGTAAAACTAGTGTTCCTGTGATAGGAAAGATTAATATTCTTCAAATATAATTGTCTTGGCCAATTTCACAAGGTTTGGTACTGTTTATTTTTGCAGAATGTTGTACTCATATATACTTTTTCTGTCTTCAAAACAGTGAATTTCAACTCATCCACGAGTTATGCTTATACGTACTGTCAGCATCACAACGAACAGAGCTTATCCGGGCTACCTTGGCAACCCTTCATGCTTTTCTATCGTGGATTCCGCTTGGTTATATATTTGAATCTCCACTGGTTTGTTTGTTGATGACCATAAGCTTCATTTATTGATTTCTTTAGTCCATTTGGTTGATGGTAAAAATATATTTTGGTGTAATTAATGTGAAATTTTAGCTTATATATTGTGGTAATTGTCAGCTGGAGATACTCTTGAAATTCTTTCCTATTGCATCATACCGGAACCTTACACTTCAGTGTTTGACAGAGGTACATGTCTGCTATATCCTTTTTAAACTTGTGGTTGATTGTTTCCTTGATGTTACCTTTGACACGAAGATTGTGCTGTATATTTTCATTTGAACCTGGACTCTGTCAGGGTATCTTATTGGGCTAAAGTGGGATAAAAGCACTGCAAGAGATTGCATATGCAATAGAATTTTTGGCCTTGTCTTTATCATCTTAGTGACTACTGTTGGTCTCATCCTTGCCGCAGTTTTATAACAAGTTAATCTACTACTAATTTTCAGGTTGCGGCGCTTCAGTTTGGTGACTTCTATGACATGCAGTATGTGAAGATGTATACAATCTTTATGATACAATTGCAGGTATTTTTATTGTGTTGATCTGTTTTATTTTTAAAATTGTATATTTACTCAACTTTCTTTTTATGGACATTGCTGTCTTGCGTTGTCTATTCTGTAACTTCTATTATGTTGAGACTGTTTATTATGATATGTAGAGTGTCATCCCACCTGGTACAAATATCTCTGAAGCTTATACAAATGGTTCCAGTGAAGAACAGGTACACTTATTTCCCTTTTTGTTTAATGAGTTGATCTCTTCCTCTCTGCAATTAATTTGTTTCTTTATGATATGCAAATGAACCATTTTAACATTTTTTTTTCTTTTATAGGCTTTCATCCAGAACCTTGCATTGTTTTTTACTTCGTTTTACAAGGCAAGTTCTTTCTTCCTCTTGTTCAACTTCTTGAAACTAATTGTTAGTTGCCTATATGCAAGACATTTTCTTTCGTAGAATTATGATGTTTGTATGAGTTTCTATTATTTAGGAATTGCAAGCAAGAGGCTAGGCATTGCTTTTGGTCTTGTTTAGTTAAAGTCTTGGTTGATATATTATGGCCCTTATTTTGTTGATCATCAGTGAGTGCATCTATTGATGTTGTTTGAATTGAGAAGAAACATTTTTATTTAGAATTTGGGATATCTTTGTTTTCCAGAATATTGTTTTTGTGGTCATAAAGAGCTTGATGTTTGTGTAACTTCATAATTGTTACTGTCTTCATCTCTGAAATCGCACTTGCTGTACCATAGATTTAACAAGAGACTTTGATCAAGACATTCCACCGTTAGCTTACGAGTATTGATAGCAATTTGCTTTCAAAAACCTGCCGCATTAATGGGGCTCCCTTTCCTTTTGCAGTCTCACATACGAGTACTGGAATCTCCTGAAAATAGAGCTGCCTTATTGATGGGCCTTGAGTATCTTATTGGGATCTCATATGTCGATGACACTGAGGTTTTCAAGGTATGATGATACTTATTTGTAGTGTATGATTAAATTATGTGCATTGCCTTGTCACCTATTGTGGTCAACATTTTCTTGAACATTTGGGCAGGTTTGCTTGGATTATTGGAATTTACTGGTGCTAGAACTGTTTGAAGCGCATCACAACTTGGACAACCCTGCTGTTGCTGCAGGCTTGATGGGTCTTCAGGTATATCTTCATGGCAATTGATGTTAAACTTGGTCTCTTTATTCATATGCAGTTCTTATATAAATTGAGGGGTATTTGTTGCTCCTGTTTACTTTATAGCTCAAGATTGAGAAATCCTCTCCTGTTTATGCATCTAGGTCTCCTTCCCTTGAAACCGAGCAAATATTTTACAGTTAACTACTTAACATTACCTATATATTTCTACTTTTGATATTAGCTATTTCTTTCTTTTTTGTGTTCTGGAAGATGGTTCTTCTATAATGCTATTGTAGAAAAAATGTTGATTTTTTTGTTGCTTTAGTATGTTTCTTGATCAAGTGTCTCATTGGTGCAAATCTCATCGTCAAATGAATGGATGCTGGATATTTTACATAAATATGTTTGAGGTTTGACTTTATTAATGTCCTTAAATCTGGTTTCAGCATTGTTTTTGTTACTCTTATGATGCTTATAAGCAAAATAGATACATGGTGATTCTAGTTCAGTTGCAGTAGTATCGGTTTAAAATTGATAAGCTATTATTCTATCTTGATGTCTTGTGTTTTCAACTCAAGCATATATAATTCTAGATCCAGTGTGATCATATATCCCCTGTTGTTCATCTGCATGCATAGTCAATTTGTTCTTGTACATCATCATGTTGCTTGATGCCTCTTTTAAGACTCTATTTTTACTATGACATAGCTTATTGTTTCTTCAGGCTACACTGATACCAGAGATGGTTGATGGCCTTGGTTCACCGCTTCTGCAGAGGCGGCAGCTTTATTCAGGTCCATTATCAAAGTTAAGAACGCTCATGATTTGTCGTATGGCTAAACCAGAAGAGGTTCTGATTGTTGAGGATGAAAATGGAAATATTGTTCGTGAAACTATGAAAGACAATGATGTGCTTGTTCAATATAAGGTTTGTGCTGGATTCCTTTTCTGGAGAATATAACAATATCTCTCATTTTCTTCACTTGGCATATGCATCTGCTCAACTCCGAAACTTCCTTTGTAGCCCTTTTCCTTTTTTGTGAACACTGAAACATTTAATCTTTATCAATGTTTGGCTGTTTATTTTGGTGTAGGTTGTTTGTTTAAAAGCAAAGTTGGATTCTTGATTTAACATAGCCATCGAATATTCTTTATTTTAGTGTTTAAATAAATGGGTTAGGCTTTTTATATCAAAATGCGCTGCTACTGTAGAGGACAAACTTGTTGTAAAACTGTCTTTTCTGGTATCTTATTTGGTTTTCGGGTATCTTAATTGCCATTGTTTTAAATTTACTTTGACTCAATTAATTTGATTCACTATTGCAGATCATGAGGGAAACACTTATATACTTGTCACACCTTGATCATGAGGACACAGAACAACAGGTACATTCTGATCTTGCTTTTTCCTTGTTAATTTTTTCCTATTAACAAAAGGAGTTTTAGACTATTTCCTGGCAATGCTTGTGTTATACTTGCAACCTTTCTCTTTCATATGTGCTTGTTACTACCATGAGGTACAGAAATTTGTATTTACTGTTAAAAGATTACCTAAGGTCTACTTCACAGCTGGGCATCAGCAAGTTATGTCATACGTACATTTAGATTGGTGAACTGTAAACGTCAACACAGTTCCTATTTCATATCTTACATTACTTGTTAAACCATGTTACTAAAGATGTGAAGTATATGGACAGAAGTCCTAGTGCCCAGTCCATCCAAAATTGATGGCTACATTTATTGGTCGATTTTGGTGACTAAATACAGTTTACTATTTTTACTGACGGTCATATCTGTGCTTGGGCCAGAACTTGATTTTGGGACATGACATGATTTTTAAAGAGGAAAATGAGCTCTGAAACATTTACAACTTTCGGTTTGTAAAAGAAGGGTCCCAGACAAAGTGGATAAGATTACAGTGCAGCAACATTTACCATGTACTATTCATGTAGATTGCTGAAATAAACATGAAATTATGAAATTTGTCTATGTTTGTGGATATTATACAGACAACTCCATAGATACACCTAGTCTGCTGCAGTGGGTCTTGAAGTATATCATTTTCTCATTCGTTTCTGGTTTTTGATAGGTTTTGTTGAGTTGTAGTTGACTACATGATAGTATGATACTATACCTACTATTCTTGTAGAGAAAAAATTACGCTAGTTGAACAGGTTTTGCTAACTATTACTATATCTAGTTCAGTTAAGTTACTATATCTAGTTCAGTTAAGAGCTTATTTCACATGTCATCTGGCTTTGTGACTGCAAGAATCTTGTTCTCAAAGCCATTATGGTTCATAATTGGTTGTGATCTATGGAAGTGCTATAATTTTTTGGTTACAATTGGTCTTGCTTTTCAAATTCTTAGGGTGTAACTATTCAATTTTTGCTGTTAAAATATGTAATTTTATTATATATTTATGTTTTCCTTTTAATTATACTTTATTCGTGTATAACTTCATTGCTTGAAATTGTCCAATCATCTTTATTAATAGCAAATTGATCCATGCATAATTTCTTTGACTTGCAGATGTTGAAGAAGTTGAGTAAGCAATTGAGTGGGGAAGAGTGGTCTTGGAACAATTTAAACACATTGTGCTGGGCTATTGGATCAATATCGGGTTCAATGATGGAGGAGCAGGTACTCTTCCTAATGATGATGATGCTCACACTTCATTGGATAATGTAAACATAGACTTAGAGGAATTTAGTTAATTCTCTCTGTCCTTTTTTGTGTAATTAGCTGTTTTTTGTTGGTAAATGATGTCCACTGTTTTGTTGGAAGGCTTAAATTATTGGTTGAAGTTTGGATCCATTTTTAGGTTTCATCAGGTATTATAAATGTTATGACATGATTATTTGTCAGAAGATGTGGCGAGACTAGACAATGAACACATCCTGTGCAAGATATTTATGATCAACCACACATGTTAGGGTTGATAACTTTTCTTTTTGATGGTGCACACATGGTTCTTAAGATTAGAATCCGTAGCTGCAGTGTTATGTGAGATCTGTATCTTTAATTTATTAAGTATTCTGTAAAATTTAATATGGTTAGCATAGTTTTTTTGTTTTTGCTTTCTTACGTCTATTTCAGATCTTTATAGGATAGTTAAGCTTTACCTTGTGAACTATATTTGCAATTCTCAGCTGTTTTTACTTACTTTCTATTGTCAATAATTCTTTTATATGGTTTATGGCATTTGAAATAACTAATGATTATTAAATTTCTAATGGTTTTGATGTTGCCAGGAAAATAGATTTTTAGTAATGGTCATTCGTGATTTGCTGAATCTTTGTGAAATTACGAAAGGAAAAGATAACAAAGCTGTGATTGCTAGCAACATCATGTGAGCAAATACTTCTCTTCTATTATCTTTTGGCTGTATCGGTAATTTTGGCTTTTAACCCATTTAGTTGCGTGGTATAAATTTTAGGTATGTTGTAGGACAATATCCGAGGTTTCTTCGAGCCCATTGGAAATTTCTTAAAACAGTTGTGAATAAGTTGTTCGAATTTATGCATGAAACTCATCCAGGAGTTCAGGTACATCTTTTGCTTATTGTCTATTATCTTCTTGAGGTATTTGATTACTGTGATGCCTTAGTGAGTCCAATAGGTTTGGAAAAGACTGTTTGGGCTGTGGAGCAGAATATATGTTGACGACTGTTCAAAAGAAGGATAATTCACATTTTAGTCCTTGGGTTTTAAACATGTTGATCATGTGAAAATGCTAGGTATTGATTTTGTAGTAACAAGAAAATGGCACCAAACTTTTTACTTAATAATTATAGTTGTGTAAAATGTGTGTTTTATTTAAATTTGCTACAAACAGCTTAGGTTCATGATGCAAATGGTAAATCTAAATTTCTTTTGAGATGGCTTAATTATGTTAGGTTAATATGGTGGAATCTTTGTAGAAGTTCTGATTGAGGTTTTGGTTTTAGCTGTTTGGTTTTTGCCCCACTGTCTGAAGCTGAAAGTAGGAGCTGATCAGCTTGTGCTTCAACTGACAGAATGCTGGAACTAACAGACCTCAAGTTCCTGGTTTGCTTTAAGCCAAAGCACCAAAGTCTATTAATCTTAACTTCGACTTAGGTGATTGGTTTATGCCAAACAAATAAGTCCATGAATTCTATCTGCTATATAAGTACTTGCATATATGTTTCCAGTTAGCTGTTTTGACTAATACTGGTTTCACTAAATTTGGTTTTCCAACTACATACCAATTATCACATAATTTGATGTGTCCTATGATTTTGCCCTCTTGTGCTACATACTGAACTTTGTTTTATTTCCAGGACATGGCTTGTGACACTTTTCTGAAAATTGTCCAGAAATGTAAGCGTAAGTTTGTGATCACCCAGGTAAGCTGATCTTTGTTTATCAACAACGAATTATGGCAGTAACTCTCCTTTTGTCCTCATGAACACTTTTCTAGTTGATATTATCTTTTTCTAATTTAAATGACTCTGCTATAGTGGGTGGTATGGATATAGTGGAACTCTTCGTTTGTTTTCTCTTGTTGGTGAGGGAAAGGGTTCAGATCTTCAGCACTCCGATAACTTTTGAGAAGTATTGTTTGTTTCCTTATTTGGCTTGCCAGTTTGATGACATCACCTGCTTGCTTGGTTGGCTTACTTTGCCTGGTCATGAGGCTTGGGCTCCTCTGTATCTAAAGTTCTCTGGAGATTGTGGAATTTTTTTTTTTTAATTTATGAAACTATACCTCTCAGCCATTTTTTAATATTTTAATTTGGAATCCTAATGTGAGTTCAGGTGCATCGATAATTTGCTGGAGTCCAAATCAGTTCTTTAATGGGCTTTAGTAGTCATAGAGTTCAGTCATTATCAAAGCTACTCTATCAGCATGACCTTAGATTCTGCAAGCATTTATCTTATGGAAAGAATGTTTTCTGAGGATACAGGTGGGAGAAAATGAGCCATTTGTTTCTGAACTTCTGTCGAGTCTACCAAGTACAGTTGCAGATCTTCAGCCTCACCAGATTCACTCATTTTATGAATCTGTAAGAATAACAATTAATACTCTCATCAAAACTATTGTTCTGATCAATTTTAACAGAATTTTGTAGATTCATAAATGTTCTATTGTTTCTGAATGCAGGTTGGCCATATGATTCAAGCAGAATCTGATCCTTCTAAGAGGGATGAATATTTGAGAAGGTTAATGGATCTTCCAAATCAAGTAAGTATGAATTCTTTCCTAAGTTTTCAGTTTTTAGTCGTATGCTAATAAGTAACAACATATTTGTATTTTGTACCATACCTAGTGGTGTCCTTACTGCCATGTATGATTATTTGTAGAAATGGGCTGAAATCATTGGACAAGCAAGTCTTAGTGTTGATGTTCTAAAAGATCAAGATGTCATAAGAGCAGTTCTTAATATATTGCAGGTACCAATCTAAAAATCTTTTTTCTTTTTCAATTAGCAAATGACAGTCTGATTAATCACTAGCAAAATTTACATGCTATGTTGGTTCAAAGTTAGTGTTGCATTATTCGTATCGTAATTTGGACCTTACTGTCTGCAGAGAACATGCTGAAGAAGTCCTTGCTTTCTTACATAATGTCTGATAACTAATTGTTAGTTTCTATTATGGCTTGTGATACATGGAAATCTATAATTATTCTTCTAATGTGTTTGACTACTTGCAGAAATGACTAATACTAGTGGCATATAGCTATTAGTAGCATTTGTTGTATTGCTTATGATGTTTTGCAAATGTGTTAAATTTTTTACTGCACTAGTAACATGTTTCTAATTTTGTGTGTTTGGTGATGCTTGGCAGACAAACACAAGTGCTGCTAGTTCTCTTGGGACATGTTTCTTTCCACAAATATCTCTGATATTCTTGGACATGCTTACTGTATACAGGTGCATTGGTGGTGGACATTCTATAATGTTTTGTGCTTTTATATGAAAATACAGGGAATTAGAACCTTTTTTTTCCCTATGTCACCCACATAAACCCTGCTTTAATCAATTTTTGCTTAAATGTTACAGACCTGATAATATATGATTCTTCTTTACAGAATGTACAGTGAGTTAATATCTAGTAGTATAGCTGAAGGAGGGCCCTTTGCATCAAAAACATCTTTCGTGAAGCTTTTGCGGTATGGTTTACCAGTTTGTTTGTCGTCTTTGTGCCAATTAATTTTTCTGATTATTTTAGGCCTTTTACAATCTATAGGGAAAATGTTTATTAAAATCTTTTAAAGAATCTATGTTCATTTTAATATAATAACAGATCTGTGAAGCGGGAGACACTCAAGCTAATCGAGACGTTTGTAGACAAGGCTGAAGATCAGCCACATACTGGAAGGCAGTTTGTTCCACCAATGATGGATCCTGTCCTTGGTGACTATGCTAGAAACCTGCCAGATGCCAGGGAATCTGAAGTTTTGTCACTCTTTGCAACAATTATAAACAAGTATGTATAAGCTCCAGAAAATTTTCCCTATGTTCATGTTTATCTATAATCACAAAACAAGTATGTCCTTTATATTAATTTTTTCATGCTTAAGCTATTAGAGATCAATGTCTCACAAGGAGTGCCGGACTAATTGTTTCTGCATCCACACGGCTTCAATATGCACACGCGTGTTTTATGCTGAACTTTTTGGGCTTTACGAGTTAAACCTTCATTGAGTAATATTGCTAGGAAATAAGGACAGATGCTGAGAGTGGAGTTTGCTATGTTTTGTTCAGGATCTTGGGATAACCATGATGGTGCATTCTAGATGTACTGATTTTCATATTAGTTAACTAGTTCCGGTTGCAGAATGCCATATTAGTACCAGTCAGAACATAGTGGATCCTGTCTGTTTTGGCCATTGTTTTTTTGTGTCAGCTGGTTTTACCTGCCAAAACATGGCCTTCTTCAAGCACCATGTAGGCATCAAATGAGTCTGCTTGTGCATCTCTTGCAGAATGCATCCTATGTGGCATTATTTGTTTCCACTGCGTGCCTTGGACTTCTGGATATTCAGTTATTTTGCTAACTTTTGATAAGCTTTTTCTTTAGTACATTGATCACGAAGTCTTTTTGGAAATCCCTTGTTCATATAGAAGCAGAGTGCATTCACCCAGTCTGACGTTGATTCAGTGACTGGGGGCAGATTGAGGTAGCTGATTGATCATATTGGAGTTCTTTGCCCTGCAGATGAGCACAAAAATTGCTGTCTCATGTATTAATCATGTGGGTTCATCATCCCCTGGGCCATGGTTATATCTCAAATATCTGTTTCGTTGATCTATCCCTCCTCTATTCGCCAGACTAGAAGGATAGAATCATTTTTATGTTAAATGCAGAAAAAATAATGATGATGATATGCATATCATTTAGGCAATGAATGATTCAATGATCTTGAATACTAACTTTAGTATGCATGTTGTGTGGCACTATGGCTTTTAGTTACGGAATGAATTTGGAGATGGATAAATTTAGTTGCTAAATTGTTCTTAAAATTTGAAGCTCAAGAACTGCATTTCTTAGTTCAATCTTCTGTTAATAATTTATAATGATTATTTACAATGATCCACATCAATGTCCAATACACCTACATTATTGTTATCAGTGCATCAACTTACTGGTTTCCTTTCTTTATGCTCATATCAAACCCTGTTCATGCAGATATAGAGGTGTCATGATGGAGTATGTGCCTCGCATATTTGAAGCTGTATTTCAGTGCACACTCGAGGTGAGGAGTATGAACTTAAGATACTTCTGCAGATGTTAGAGGTTGTTTCATTCTGCTGCAAACTTCAATGTTGTTTCAGATGATCACCAAGAATTTTGAGGATTACCCAGAACATCGCCTTAAGTTTTTCTCTTTACTGCGTGCAATTGGTACTCACTGTTTTCAAGCTCTAATTCAACTCTCAAGTCAGGTGAGCAATGATTTAACTATTTATCTATTTGGTTATGTCATAGTACATGCCCATCTGCATGGCTTATACGTTATGGTTTTGTGTATTTGTGTTATATGTCAGCAATTGAAACTTGTGATGGATTCAATCATCTGGGCTTTTCGGCATACTGAAAGGAATATTGCTGAGACTGGACTTAGTCTTTTGTTAGAGTTGCTGAAGAACTTCCAGGTTTGGCAGATGTTCCAAAGTAGGACAACTTTCTGAGATATTGCTGAGACTGACCACAATCTTACCATCTGATACGATTTATTGTCAGGTTTCGGAGTTCTGTAACCAATTCTATCGAACATACTATTTGACAATCGAGCAAGAAATTTTTGCTGTCCTGACAGATACATTCCACAAGCCTGGCTTTAAGCTGCATGTTATAGTGCTTCAGCATTTGTTTTGTTTGGTAAGAGGTAAATACATTATTACCCTTTTTTGCATGGTCTATTGACCTGAATTTTGGTTATACGAATTTTCAGGTTGATTCTGGTGCACTAACGGAGCCCCTATGGGATGCTTCTACGGTTCCATATGCCTATGCAAATAATACAGTATTTGTTCGTGATTACACCATAAAACTATTAGGAACATCTTTTCCAAATATGACGACAGCAGAGGTAAGGATGGAGGATTCTTATCCTGTTTAGTTTTTTTTTTCACTGAAAGCTTGCTGAATGACAGTGTTTTTCTTTTTCTAGATAACTCAATTTGTTGGTGGATTATTTGAGTCGAGAAGTGATCTTCCAACCTTTAAGAACCACATACGAGATTTTCTTGTGCAATCAAAAGAGTTCTCTGCTCAGGTATCGCTGGTGGCTGATGTCGGATATATTATTGCACTTCTTTGAAAAGTGGGTTTAGAACACAATCCATGCTGTATTACCGTCGAAGATGTGGTCTTTAGTTTATTAATTAATTATATTGCCTGTAGTAGCTGCCGGAAACTTTGGTACAAAGGTTCCAATGCTATGTATGTATGCCTTTATATGTAAGAGGATGTTGCTCATCACAAAACTTGTAATTGCCACAGGACAACAAGGATCTGTACGCCGAGGAGGCTGCAGCGCAAAGAGAACGTGAACGCCAGAGAATGTTGTCGATCCCTGGGCTAATTGCCCCCAATGAGCTACAGGATGAGATGGTGGATTCATAGTGACCGGAGGAGGTGTTGCATAAGTGGTAATTAATTACAAGTTGTTTTTTTGGTTTTTTTTTGTTTGATTCCTCGTTTTAAAATTCCGATGGGTGCCTCTCACATCAGTTGGGCTGATTTCCTGCCAAAAGTAGATTGGGGGGGGGGGGGGGAGGCTTTCTCAATTTCTAATTTGATTTCATGGGGGAAGTTAAAAGGAGGTCATGTGTCTGTCAAAGCAAGCTGTTTGGACTGCTGGTGATGCTTGCAGGTTCGTACGAAAATGTCTGGTTGAAGTAGCGGCAGCTTCTATTGGCTTTATGTATTTCCTAATATAGGTAGGGAGGGTTTGGGTGTGTGGGGCTTTGGTGGGGGTTGTGGGTTTGAGGGGGGCCATCTTCTTCTTTGGGCTTAATGTATGTCCTAATATAAATAGGGGGTAGTGTTGTCCGTCGTACGATGTGGTTTTACTTTGCATCTTTATAAGCAGCAACAGGGAGCATTATCGTTTGACATAGCAACTCCTCCTTTATAATTTTAATTTAATTAGCACCCACCCCCACCCCCCCCCTCCCTCGTTTGTACCAGCGTTTACTGCTGCCACCAGCAGCAACGACTACGGACCTGACTATGATATTTTTTTTATCTTTGTTTAAGCCGTGGCTTCTGGCACCAGATGCGTGCCGTTTAAGAAACCAGGATATTGGTTCATCATGAATCTATACGTGGTCCATTAATGTTCATCAGATTTCTGTTCATATTTGGCTTATCAATCTTACCAAGCGTAAAGCCCACATTAAACTACTAAAACAAGGTGTTGAATAGTAAATCTAACATCCTATCACGAACTTAAATGATTTTGCCTAAATCATGCGGTACCATTGTATGTCTGTCCATAAAGGTTAATCTTTCGCAAACCTCCTATGGATCTTTTACAAATCGATGAACGATCGTATACGAAGGATCATGGTTCATTACAAATTGATATCCTTATAAGTGTTCATCGTAATGGACCATTAATTTTTATTTATATTTTGTACAACAACTCTCATTTATAAATCGATAATGATCACAAAAATTAACCAAACTAGGCTCGCTATTTGTTGTACAAAATATAAATAAAACACGACAGACACAGACATACATGAGCATTACATTGAGTATTCTCTTCATATTTTTGTTTGTGATATTTTTTCCCATTTATTCCTTGTCGAAGCCACTATATATGTTGCATCTTCTCGCTTTTTATTGAATCTTCAATCTTCTGCTCTGGTTATAACACGTCTCTTGGCTCCCAACTGCTCTCTGCCACCTTTGTTGCGCAATCGTCCTTGTCAAAGCCACTACAGACGCTGCATCTTCTCGTCTTTTATTGAATCTTCAATCTTCTGCTCTGGCTATAACACGCCTCTTGGCTCCTAGCTGCTCTCCGTCACCTTTGTTGCCCAATCGAACTTTGATCCATCATGTTGTTTTAACTCGTCAATGACCAACTCTGGTGCGGGGTTTGTTAAGTTATGTTGATCCTTATTTTTTCCTACGAATCCTTCTGATGAAGGAAAAGACCTTCCTTATTTTGCGCCAGTATCTCAAACATATATGCCGCTTAAATTGGGTGGATGCTTGTTGGAGCTTTAACGAGTATCGCCTCGCAGACTTTTTAAGTTTTTTAGGTCCTTCCTTCATAAAATTTACCCATCAATTCTTCTTCAACTTAGTTGTTTCCAAGTAAATTCGTATCACTTTCACTTTCGATTGATATTCTATTGCGAAACGAGACGGACAATCTACTCTCAATAGCACTAATCAACATTGGTGATGAGTTGACAACTCGTCTTCTATTAGATTTCTCCAAAGGATCTTTGAACTTGTGCAAAGTTCCTCTGCTGGATAAACAAGAGAATTGGAGTACTCAGTTTCGTCTATTCTCGTAAGAGTTAAGAAGACAAAGATTACTTGACTTCACCCGCCTCCTCGAGGTTGTACTTCATGCATCGAGCTAGTTACTAGTCTTCGCTAGCTCTTTGCTCACACTTCTGAAGCAACGTAAGTGTTTGCACTCCTTACGTTGATTTGGCTACTATGATTCACCTTCTCACTACTATTGATCTTTCGGAATGTAAGAAGTTTTACCCAAAAAATAAAATTTCATCCCAACTTGGAGCAAGTTTGTAATAGTTTTGGTCGCCTTTAGGATTGTACTATATTCTCTATCATCTTTGTCACCTACTTATCTGAGTAAAAAAGATACAACACCATGTACTGTTTACTTCGTTCCTTGGTCGAGAACTCCTGCATCAACACGAAATCCCTCACATTCAGCTATCTTGATGAGAAGCCCATTGACACCGATCTTATGAAATTCCTTTGCCTTTACCCTTTAACCTTGTTTGGTACTTGGAGCTTGTCTATGAATTCTTCACCTCCTTGACCCCTTTCACGACCAACGCTCTCTCTTTATGAGAGGAAGGGATCGATAACTCCTTGGAAGTCTCGTCTTTGTGGTACCATGGTGCTACTAAGCTCATGGCACTCTGTTGCCTCATATCTACGTCCTTTTCTTCGCAATCGGTAGATCTACTTCTACGACACTGTGGCACTCCTCCGAGTCCACCTCCACTCTGACAACGCTTAACTTTTAGATAGATTCATCGTCGCTTTCTCACCCCTTTCGACCACTTGCTTCAATATCTCTGTGTTTTTCAAGCAGTTCTTGTTGGTCGATGGAAAGACAAACTATAACTACATGCATGACCTCTACCATCTTATTATAGGGCTCGTGTCGATTCTATTTTCCTTAGCTTCCTTAGTAACAACGTTTGTTTACTCGGTCTTATCCTCTGACTTATCGGGCTCCCTTAAGCGAACATAAGCACTGAAGTAGTCCAACTCTCCAGCCACATGGGACTCAATAGTACTTGCACTCAGAATTCTCCCTCGCTGGTACACAACCCCCATATGTTGATCACTAAGACTTACATCCGATGCAAAATTCGATGCATGTATGAAAACCCCACCTCTGCGATACCATGCGTTCACTCCTTGAATCCATAACCCTTCTTATCGTCGTGTTGTTCACTGAAGTGGGGCTCTCTGCAGGATCAAGTCCCTCACGGGATTTCTCTCGTGTGTGTTGTATTGCCTCGAATTGTTCCACCACGATCCGCTGCATCATGTTGCCTCCCGGTGACATCTCCATTGTATTCAGATTATTGTGTGATGAACTCGGATTATGATCTCTCCATGTGTGGCCTCTGCCACCTCTGATTGTGTTCGCTCCTTTGGCAATTGACCTTCGTCCACCCATTCTCGGGTCCACCCTGATGAGGCATCGCTCTAGGACAGTATGTTGCTTATCAGCTCTTGAAGTTCACAAATTTTACTGAAATTGGTGCACCATTGTTTGGATCCTGAGTCTCTATCCCTCTACTAGCATGATCTCTGTTTTGCACTGCTTTCTTCATGATAATTCGAATTGCAACACTATATCATATTCTTTAAGAGTGTCCGCCTCTGCATCCTCTTGCCTCATGTTATAGCCTTATGATCCCAACTTCGCCTCAGCCAGTTGAGTCGCCTTAATTCCTTCGGCAAATGCTTCTCTGAGATAAGGTGCATATACCTCGAAGATCACTTCGTCTTTAGAACCATACAGGATGAGTCTCCTTTATCATAATGAAGAACCCATGGAACGACATGGTCTTGCTCTTACCTCTACAAGAGTTAATGTCCTTGACCTTTATCCAAGGAAAGCTTCGTGCCTCCGCTCCATGTTACATCTTCTACGTTGACTCGCTTCATGCGGCTTGGGCACTTCACTAAGTTCCACCCAAGTTGCTCTGCTTCTCGATTTGCATTGAGTTGATGGTGGCCCTCGCACCCACCATTCCATGGGTCAGTCCTTCGTTAAGTTTGATTCCCACATCGACTCTAAGTGTACCTTCATTTGGTATTGTCATGGATCGCTCCCCCACTTGATCACGCAATGCATCCACTAATGCATTACCTCATGCGAGATCATGTGACGACTCCTCGCCACTCACTTGGTCCGTTAAGCTTTATGGAGTTGTTGTCTTGAGGTACTCCTCCTCAACATGTGCGGTCCACTACACATGATTCTCCCTCTGGAGAACCAAGACTCATCCCTCATGGATATCTATCCTGTTGGAGCAACTTTCCTCTTCACATTCTTTCCTCTAAAATTCTCAAAGACCACCATTTCTTTGGACTACTCCATCTTGCTAAACAAAATGTATATTATTTTGCCCTCGTAAATGCACTTGCTAGATTGTGACTCTTCGCTAATACAACCCCTGCGACACTCTTCAAGGCCTAGCAACATGTTGTACTTGTTGCACACTTCAACTTCTTATGAACGTATCCTTCCCATGCTGAAGAGAAAGTTTCAATGCTCTATGGCGTTGAGTTTCAATCGTCTTGGGATGGCCATAGACACTCCATCGTCCACATAGAAACTCTTGCATTAGCATCAAATTCTTCAAGTTAGTAATTCTCCTCACCTATGTGAGTTTTACACAACTCTTTCGATCAATGTGCAACCCATCCTACTTTGCACAGTCTATCCTTTACCAAGCGCCCTGCTTGCCATAAGCACCGTCAAATTTAGTTGCCAATGTCAAGTCATAGCTCGAACTCAGCCATCCCAACATTTGTGCATTACGCATTCTTAATAACTTGCTTGTCCTCAGGATGTCTCTCGCACAAATGGTTGGTCATCCCTCTGAATGTCAATCTTGGATACTCGCTCCTCTGAGCAACTTTTTTCCATACATCTCAATGTTTGATTCCCCTCAAACGATCGTCGTGCTAACTAACCTACGCGCAACCCAGCTAGATCCCCACGTTTACTTGCGAAGTGTTTCTACATGTGATTGTCCCGCTCTGGTACCAACTATCACGAACTTAGTTGGTTTTTACCTAAGTCGTGTGACACCATTGCATGTTCGTCTGCAAAACTTAACCTCCACGAAATCTCTTATGGTCCATTAGGACCTACAAAAAAGAAACTGGGCTAGAAAAAGAGTTTCACATGAGATCCACAAGCAATCATTTCAGCAAACAATTTTATGACCAATGCAAATTACAATAATGGATTTTACAAACTTTGAACGATCGCACACAAAGAATCATGATCCATTACAGATCGATGTACCTACAAGTGTCTACATGACACAACTCTCATTGACAAGCCGATACCGACCACGAAGGTTAACCAAACTAGGTCAGCTACTTGTTGTATAAAATATAAACAAAACTTGAAAGACACAAACATACATGGGCATTTCATTGAGCATCATCTTTATATATATATATATATATATATATATATATATATATATATATATATATATATATATATATATATATATATATATATATATATATATATATTTGATAGCAGCAACGACAATCATCGTCTATTGTTTCTTTTATTTTGAACTTTTATCTCATCCATGCTCGCCGTCCACCTACATCTCTTCCTCCTCCCCATCCCGTAGTAGTCACATTCTCCTTTGGACCAACTCATACCGGTCAGCACGAGAGCATAGCAACACACAATATTTATGGCCCAATGGTACTAGTACTATACCACAGTTTGCCCAAGGGCCACATACGTAGCAAACAAATTTTGAAAACTTTGGTTGATATAATTCTCTAGGCTAGATATGTTATCCGATATCTTTGGCCAACCCACTACAACATCAGATGTCTAGATGAATGAACGAATGAATGAATGAATGATTAGGAAAACAATTGGTTGATTCAGCTGGCCCAAAGGACACAACAAACTTAAGGCCCTTTCATCTCATTTGATACTTCTTTTACACATCAAAGGCAGTTATTTCAAGAACTAACTGGTTTGACACCATGGTGAAGAACATTGGTGTGCCGAAACAATCAATGCTCGTTAGTTATATCAGTCACTTCACAACTGTGACAAAACATCTTGTTGTGACTTTCTCAACCAGCTCACCTCTGCAATCAATTTATTCTGAGATAGATTGATTGATGATCAGGCAGATACAATTAATTAGCATCTCTTGTGTAACGCCAAAACTCATCACAGAAATCATTGTACCTGACGCAGATCTCCCTTACGAGAGACAGTCGAGGCTCAATGCTTCGAAAACCCGATTCGATTCAGTGAACCAGAAAAACCATTTTAAAGAATGGTTTAACAATAACCAATTGATGGATTCCAACAGATCATATTTGGCGGCTTTATTAAATTAGCTACAGAGAATACCTTACCTTTCCACACAGAAACCATCTTCTTCTTTTTTTTTCAATTTTGATGCACCAAAATTGATTCGCTTGGTCTGACACACAGCAAAACCCTTCTTCACAAGAATCATTTCACTGTTTACTTCGATCTAGCTATTAAGAAACACTCTCTATTTATTTCTTATCCGTGAATCTTTGCAAACTCAAATCATAAATATGCTGCTTACTACATCAAGAGACAACAGAAGCATAGTCGTTTGAGGGGGGTTCACAAACATGATGATGGGTGGCACGAAGGGGAAAACGGATCAAGGCAAAAGAATTCTCACCGGACTGAGAAGAATCTAAGAAAACGAAAGAGCTTAGAGAGACGGGGAGAGAGAGAGAGAGATTCGCAAACCCTAGTGCGTACCTGTCTGTGACTTCCAGCGGTGAGACGAGGGCGATGGTCCGACTCTCGAGGAAGAGTCGGGGACTTAAAAAGAGTCTCTCTCCGAGGCACCCAAGTCTGCGACCACCAAATTGGCTCGCGAAAACTGCCAAATTGAACCGGCCCATTCGAAGCATTCAGGTCCGGACCGGCTGTGGCTACCCGTCCATAGTTGACAGTTAAAGCCGTTCAACAGGGATTCGTGCTGATCATCACCATCAGATCTAGATGAAGGCATAGCAACGCTGGTGATTGAATGCGATGCGGAGACGATCATTAATCTTAGATAAGGAGAAAAATTTCACTAAAACTTGATGAAACTAAAAGTGTTACCTTTCTCTTTTTTTTCCCGGCTTGGCTGATGAATTCCCTTCGGCACCACTGACAAGCATCACAACAAAATTTTGAACACAATAAAAATATATATAATTAAAAACGATTTATTTCTCCTCTAGTTCATATAAACAATAATTTTAAAGCATCAAAATAAATAAATAAACAAGCTTGACAGCATCAATGAACTCTCCCCAGGGAAAACAACGTTACTTTAGTTAGATGCCCAGTGGTAGAGCCTTGCAGCATAATCTAATCTTTTCACTCCAAATCTCCTCAACAACATGAAGGAGAATCAAATGAGAAATCTTTGTCAGTTGATTACTTTCAAGTCTCCTGCACAGCTTCAAATAAGTACCTATCGGATCTCCTTGCGATCAAACTTCCTGACCAACTTTGGCATTTGAACTGCTTTCAACGTTAAATCTGATGAATTGCAGTGCGATGCTATCCCTCAGGAGCAAGTCAGAAATCCTTAATATGTGAAGTTTCAAATCACTTGTTCTTGAAAAGAATGAAGGTGCCATTTAGAGTGTCATGTCTGAAAGGAACCAGACAGTCCCAAGCATCATACAAGTGACCATATTATAAAGCTCAAGTGGCCGTGAGCCCATGGACCTTCATCATACAGAAGTACTTTGTCGGCACTCTAGCACCAGCTTGCATGCAGAGCTCGACGACAGCTGGTGCATGCCCATAATAACCCCGCCCGCTATCCACAAGCACAGGTGGATCCTGAGGCCGCTGATGCCACACCATCTTTGGTGGTGCCAGGTCATCCACCTCCGCTTTCTTCCACATGTGGGATCCCCTCCAGCTTTCATATTTGAAAACCCCACAGAGTCGAGCCTTGTGCCCTGATGGCCCAACATGGACTTCAGAACAATGCTCGCAGACCTTCACTGGATAGACGAGCAATAGCTTCTGTAATCCCAGCCTGAGCCTCTCCCAGGCATCCAAGGTGACCTGAGCAACTAACTTGATGTCTTCGTCCGATGAAACATCAGCCTTTTCTGTGTTCCCTTGGCTACGAGGGGATTCTGGACTGCAATTATACAAAACTTCATCTGAAATTTCAACACCAGCTTGATAACATAATTCAACAATAGCTGGAACACGATGGAAGTCAAATCTTTGCTCATGCTTTATGATGCTTTGATGCATGTCTTGGATATGGAAGGACTCGACTGGAGTGAGGATATCATTCAATTTTGCTTCAGTCCAACGGTGTGGCCGGTCCTTAATAATACGCTTAAAGCCATGACAGGTTTTAATCTGATGCCCTGTCTCACCAACATATACCTCAGGACAAAACCTGGAAGAAGATCATAACTGGAAAGTTGAAAAATAGCCCTGCTATGAAAAGTCTAATATTGTTTTGAAGTATGGATGAAAAACAAAACATAAAACAGCGTCACAATCATGTTATGGGGGAATGAATCAGTCAATTCTTTTTCCAATTCACCCAAAATACCAATTAACTGCAAATAAATGTTATTGAAGAGCAACAGTTCAAGTCACTTTATATAATAGCCGAGATTTCAGCAATCATATGCAGGCCTAGGCATCAGACATGTTGTAAACAGTCGATAAAATTAGTAGGAATATGAGAAAGAAACAGCGGTCATCAGAACCAACAAAGCAAGCTTCACAAGCTACAAAGTTCTAGTCTAACCCCAACAAGTATGCAGTTAGCCATCACAAACTATCTCGGAAACTACAAATATCGACTAAGTTGCCTTTGGTTGGCGTGCAAATAAATCCTGTGCATGATGCATCTTATCCAGGTTTTTTTAAACGCACAACAATTACAGGTTCATTCACTTCATAAGACACTGAGGAACATTCCATGAATGGTCTTAGTCATGCATACAACAGGTTTGGTAAACAGGTTTACTAATGGCTTGAACATGCAGAGTATGAGTGTTGCCATGCATAAGCACCCAAAAAAAGGATCTTTCATTTCTTCAAAAAATAAAGAAAAACTAAAAGGAAGAAAGAAGGACCAGAACCAGTGGAGAAAGAAGTTTATTCTATTGAAAAATCAGAAATCTCCTACAAAAGCTACAAGCTACAAAAAAAAATCTCGACAAAATTATCTAAATTTAAGATCATGTTGATTAAATGGATGATTGAAAAAGTTGTAATTGTCGTGGAAAAAAAAAACAAAAGAGAAATACTAACAAGAAGGTGAAGTTGGAAGGTAAGACACGAATTCAGGAAGAGGAACAATGAAAGATGAATTACAAAATCATGAGAATGTGTCAGACAAATGAAGAGCCAAGGAAAACTACCAATTCATAATCTCAAGAGATTAACAAATTGTACAAAGTATCAATCCCCAATTAACCAAATGAAATGCAAAGTGGCTATTTTTTTTATAAAAGAAAAGTTCCTTGAATTGGAACAACATGACTACCCGTGACTAACAAGAAAGAAGAGTAAGAGAATCATCCAAGAAATCAATAATGAAAAAACAATATAAATATGTAATGCTCCCTGTAAATATAATCAGCAGGTGTGAACAAGTATCACCAGATACACAAAAAGTTCAGGCAAGACTAAAAGATGTCCTATGTAACAATCCAAGGGATATACTAATTAACAATAACATAGCTGACATTAAAAAGTTGAAAGCTTTGAGATATGAAACCCATCTGTCTCCAATTATCAGCATTTATAAGTTCCCTAAAGGAATATATTCGAAAGAAGTTCCTATTCATTCATAATTTCACATGTTCATGGTAGGAATCTTTATTTTGTAAGAATGTTTAAATGAGCCTTACAAAGAATGAGAACAACTAGCATTTTCAGAAGTGAAAATGGATTAACAAACAAAAAACATGCAGCTAAGATAATTGCAAGGAAATTTGATGCTTACTTGCATGACTTAACCGGGATAAACTTTAGGAGAGTAGAGATGCCTTCTGCCAACATTTCTCTGGATTTTAGAACATCTTGTGCTATAGGAATCATTTTCATGACAGGATAATCTTTTGCTCTGTTTCGTATTCTTTTCAAAATCATAGGCCGAAGCTTATTCCAATCAACTTTTGAACCATACTGCCTCAAATGCATGAGGGAGCAATTCAAGTCTCCCTGGAGATAATGCTGAACTGGCCTCCTGAAAGCCATCAGACCTAAACCACAAATTTGAGCACTCAAATATATTAAATTCTACATGTTGATGCTTAAAAGGCATAGGGACTAAAGCTATGGATGTGTTTTTGCAATATAAAATTAGAATAGCTAATGGGACAGTGGATGGGCATGCTTAGGTTTAAACCATCAAGTGAACTGGATGGAAACATAACTTTAGGTTTGATGAATAAAATGATAGGGATTTGAATTAATTGTGGCTCGATTATAGTATTATTGAATAGTATAACAGTATCTTGCCTTGCTAATCAAAAACATTGTAGGCACATTCAAAAGCATTCTAATTGGTTGCACAGTTTCAATGGGAAAAACTATGCTTTGTGCATGCATATTGAGAACAAGAGGGGTTGATCAAGAAAAACCAAGCATCTAAGGCTTTTTCTGGGAAATCATCAAGATTTATAGTTATATTGATCCCGAGTTTTATTTCAAAACAAAAGTACAATAATCCAAAGAACATATTATAGCAAAGAAGCTTTGAGCTACATATCTATATGCTCACAACCGACACTGATGCATTCTCAATAATCCAACAAAACACAAAAGGAACAACAAAACAAAGCAAACCACTACAATTTTCAAAATTAAGTTTAAAAAATTCAAAAAATACAATAAAAGATAACCAACCCTCTTGTCTTTTTATTCTTTTTTCCAAGAACTAAAACAGGGTAATCAAATATGGGGATGGGGAGTCATTTTTATTGATGCCCAGGGCGAATTCCATTATGTATCTGTGAGCAGTGAGGAGCGACCAGGTGTATAATTTGACATGGAAGCAGGTGCTACGTTGTTATATTGATCCCGAGTTTTATTTCAAAACAAAATTACAATAATCCAAAGAACATATTATAGCAAAGAAGCTTTGAGCTACATATCTATGTGCTCACAACCGACACTGATGCATTCTCAATAATCCAACAAAACACAAAAGGAACAACAAAACAAAGCAAACCACTACAATTTTCAAAATTAAGTTCAAAAAATACAATAAAAGATAACCAACCCTCTTGTCTTTTTATTCTTTTTTCCAAGAACTAAAACAGGGTAATCAAATATGGGGATGGGGAGTCATTTTTATTGATGCCCAGGGCGAATTCCATTATGTATCTGTGACCAGTGAGGAGCGACCAGGTGTATAATTTGACATGGAAGCAGGTGCTACGTTGTTAGATGGAAGTTTATAGAGAGGCAGCAAGGTCAAACTGGCGTTAGTTGGTGCTGCCAACAGTAATGCCCTTGAATTTGAAATTGTGGCATTATGAGAACCAAGCAAGTCCCAATGGCCGGGATTTTAGTTTGGTTGAAATACAACTGAAGCACAAAGAGAAATTATTAATTGGACAACTTTTTCAGATAAATTTAGTCAACCACCTTATTCTTGTCTGCTCATGCCAACTGCCATTGCCTCATTCATTGTGCACTGTCAACAAGTAACACTGTGCTCCTTGTTCCATTCCTCAACTTGTGTCGTGTCTTCCGAGGTCGATCCATTGCTGACATGTCACCGACAAATCAGTACAAAGGTTGTTCAACATAATGTTTATGTATGTCTATGTCTTTTTTTGTTTTGTTTATGCCTTGAACATGTAGAGGGCTTGCAATAATCTTAACAGCCCCATTTTGGTTGGCTTTTGTGGCCATCTTAGTCCTGTAAATATAGGTTATGTGCAGCCATTGCGCATAGGCAAAACTGCCTAAAAACAGGCCACCCAGGCAGCAACCATTTTGGGGGTTTTCTAACTCCACAAAGTGGTCCGAAGTGTTAACCAACACAGCACCCAAGAGCTACCCGAGTAGCACATGGCTGAATGAGCCTTTGGAGTAGTGTTTAGGGTTGATTTGCTGTCTTGCTCTGCAACAATGTCATGTGGGCACTTGTGAGGACTTTTAACCGCGGCGGATCACCTTGGACCCTTTGTCGTGCGCATGTTCAGAGCTTGTGAAGTCTATGTTTTTAATTTGCATTGCCTATCAAGTGTTTACTAAGATGTCCGTTTGTGGGATCCCGAGTTAAACAATTCTTCAAACTCATCTTCTCTTTTGTAGGTCTTTAAGGGACCATAAGAGGTTTCGGGGAGGTTGACCCTCTTCCTATCTGCTCTTCTCCCCTGAACTCAACACCACACCCCAACTGCCTCAAGAACCTTATCACCATCGAGGCCATACCAACACTTGTGCACTGCTATGTCATAATGTCATTGGCAAATGGATCTGATATCACTATCCCCTTATTTGTACAATCAATTGTCTGAGCTCAATATTCGTTCCCATGATTACAATCTCTTAGTTTAGGAAGAAAGAAATTCAACTAAATTGATTGAGGGAGTGCCATGAGTAACATCATAATTGTATAACTTGTCACAATCTGTTATATGTGGAGCCAAGTAAACCTAGACTTTTAAAGAAGTGGTCATATCTATAAAAACTAGCTTCACAAGAATCACAACCATGACATATTGTGTCGTTATCGGACAAGTATTTCATGAGATCTTGCACAGCAGTAGCTCAATTTAAGATTGAAAACAGTGATTTAAAAAGCGATAGGCGCCAGGGTCCCAAAACGCCCGAGACGCTAGGCGCTCGCCCGAGCGAAACGAGATGCTAAAATAAAAAATATATATAATATTAATTAATAAATACATAAAATATATTATTATAAAAAATATTTAGTACACTGTTAACAATAAGTTAACAATGTACTATATATTTCTGAGTGTTCACTACCCGAGAAGTCTACTTGGGAAGACTATAGGATTAGACCAGATTGTTTTAGTGTTCTCTACTATTAACTTAGTGTTAACAGTGTACTGTTAACACTAAGTTAACAATACACTGTTACAATAAGTTAACAGTAGAGATGAGTAGAGACGAGGTGAGGCGCTGATCTAGAGCAAAAGCTGGCAATGAAGAGTAGTAGAAACAAGGCGACAAGCCGACCTGACCGAGAGCGAGCGAAGTGGCAGTGATAGTGACAGCGGCGAAGAGCAGTGACTACACGGACGGTGGTGAAGACCAGCGATTGCAGTGACGATGGCGAAGAGAAGCAACAGCAACAAGGTAGCGAAGAGCTACGACAGCGGCAACGGCAACGGCAAGATGTCGGCGACATAATCCCAGACGAAAAGATCAAGGTTGAAGTGTATGTTGTTGCGTTAGTTGGTTCGATTGCAACTAATGCGAATGACCGAACCAGGCTTTTATACTAACGCAAATGACAAAACCAAGCTAAAAGCCTAGTTCGATGGTCGCTTTGTTTTACCCGGGCGCTTGCTCGAAGCGCCCAGCGTTTGGTCTCAGGCGAGCGCCCAGGCGGCGCGGCGCCTCTTTGAAGCACGCCGCCTAGAGATCAAGTGAGGTGCTCGGGCCTCGCCTCGCCCGAGCACTTAGGCGAGCGCCCGAGCGCCTATTTAAATCACTAATTGAAAAGATAAATTCTCAATACAAATTTATAATATGGCATGAAATCCATAGATTTTGGATGCTTGTTGCTTGCAGCCATCCTTTCATCTAAAGCTTAAGATTGAAGCATGAAACTAAATACAAGTTATGATACTATCACCCACAGATCGTGGAATAGATCAATGTGTGTTTCTTGGATTACCAGATCAACCTATTGCTAACACTATCAACAGTTGCTAATTCACGCTATAGGTTCCCACAAAAGAAAGAAACAAAGGAGACCACAGAAGAATCATCTTAGAAACAATGAGATCTGGACAGTAGCATCAGATGAGGGTGATCTAAAGAGTCAAACCAAGACAATGGCAAGATAAAAAAAACATAGGGCTCCCAAAAGCCGATCTCATAATAGAGCAAAGTTCAAGAAAGACGAGAATTAAGTCATTAATTCACTAAATACATTGATACAGAGAAGAAACACAAAAACACTAAGAAGATCACATCATCCATGCCAGAGCAGACAATCTAGACAAAAGAAAAAAACTAAAAGTGACAGTAGAGAGGTTAGTACCTTGAAGCATTTGGAAAGGCAGGTGCTGAAGGGAGTGGCAGAAGCAGCAACGAGGTAACCATGGGGGAGAGGGAAGATTGAAATTGTAGGGATTAGAGCAAGGATCATGATATGGGATGGAGATGAGACATGGAAGAAGGTGTTCTGGAGTTTCACAATGTGTAGCATAGACACACATCTAATTCGATGGTAAAGCTTAGACCAAAACCAAACAAAGGACCAAAAGACCAAATAATTAACTAGCATAGGAAGTCATTTACCATACAGAACAAAGCTCTGAAGTATGAATAGAATGAGTTCATGATATCTGAAAACACCAATATGGTAACTTACCCAAAATTCAAGCGACCTATTCATAGGGCTCACAACATGTTTAAAATTTAATAAAACTTCTTAACCTTTTCCTAAATGGGGAATTATATTATATTGAGTGGACCTGGAACATATACCTTCTGGTGTTGCTTTCTGTACATTGTAGTCCAAGTAAGCTTAGTGGGTTTCAGACCATCGTGGAAGTAATTGACTGCATTTTGAGTTTGCAAAACAGAAGACCTAAACAGATCCATGAATTAGTTGAAAACAGAACATAAAAATATTTGAATCATGTATATGGTTCCACAATAAGATCTGAACAAGTTTACCTGTGAGTCAGATCGAACAAATGTAATATCCTTTCCTGGATATATAACCTGACACCAGTAAAACAGCAGAGTTTAGTCCTGCAAGACAAGCACATAACATGACCATCTAGATAACAGAGACAATATTGAAATACAGAAACTACTGCAGAAAAGCCATAAGGTTCCAGTGACAACAGTTTAACCTGAAATACGAGTTTTCACCAGTAAATGCAGAGAAAGGTACAAATTTTAATCCAATAGAAATCAAATATCAGAATTTCCCATATAAATATAGCACATTACTTCCCAAATTTATCAGACATGAAAAGAGGAAAAGTAAAAAAAAAATTAAAGGTGATTATGACAAATGGTAGAGAACATATATAGAGTAATTGTTTATGCAAAATATAGAAAAATTGCTACTAAGGCATGGATGATGCATAAGTCGGATGCCGAGACATACTTCAAAACCATCTTCTTGAATTTCCAATATCGTCAATACTTTCTCCTGGGGTTCCTAATAATTAGTCCGTATCAGAAATGGAAATAACAATTACTACAGAGAAACTATCAGGAGAAAGCACATAAGAACTGGACTAAAAGCCAACCAAGTTTTACACAATTAGATGCAACAGACAACAAAGACCCTGCAAAAGTAACAAACTGCATGAAGCATTAACTAAGATTGACGAACTGCTACTTGCAAACAGAAAACCCCGCTTCAATTTTGCCCATTAAGGTTAAGCAATAGGGCACCTACACTGAGATCAGAGCTACGGCAATTTAACAGTATATCCTGTAATCCTAATATCTAACACAAAATGCCACGCATCAGAAGGTGGCAGCTAAAACGGACAGTCCATAGAGCACAAGTAATAAGAAGTCAACGAACATCTAAATCAATCCAACCCTAGGCTGATAGATTTTTAAAAGATAAAAAAAACCAATATTTGGCCACCTCCTAATACCAACATCCTTAAATGCAAGTCTTAGCAACCTCCTAATCCTAGATACAACCAGCTAAACTTGACCAGCTACAAGCAATCAATAAGATCACATGAAAGTAAGAGGTGTAATCAAAGGCAAGAGATGCTAAAAGGTGCCAAGGTGTCAAAACACCCAAGGTTGTAGGTGCTCACCCGGACAAAGCGAAGTGCTCATGACTATTAAAATTCTAAAAATATATATCGCAATTGATAAAAATAATCACTGAAAGAAGAAAAAAAATGACATGTCAAATTACATTCATTTAAAGTACCAAATTATATTGTCCAAATCTATATAAATAAAACAATTAACATAGAAGTACAAGAAGGATGGAGACGGGGGTTGCTGTCAGTTGGGAGGGGAGGAAGGATGAAGGATCCGAACAGAAGGAGGAGGAGGCACGGGAGATGGTTGCCGTAGGTTGGGGTGGCTGTCGGTTGTTGCCGGTTGGGTTGATGTCAGTTGGTTGGCTGTGGGTTGTTGGCAGCTGGGGGAGGGGAAGAGGGAGGAGGGAGGGGAGCTATCAGGGAAGCGAAGGAGGCTGTCGGGGACGCTGGCGGCTGCAGCGGAGTGGGCTGACGGCGAAGGAAGAAGAGGAGGATGAGAAGGAGAGAGAGATAATATATATATATATATACCGACGACGGGCCGCTGGAGGAAGACGACGCCGCCGCCGTCGTTCGGCGATGGAGAGGGAGAGGAGCTGCTGCGGTCGTTGACCGATTAGGTTTCGAGGGCTCTGGTGGCGTGCGCCGGCCCCCTGGGGGGTCGTCGTGTGTGAATATTAGTTGTTGATATGGTTGGATCGAACCAGATCCGGCGACGTGGCTCGCTCCCGTCCGATTTCAATCAGGCGGACGCCCGGGCCCAGGCGCGCCCCTGACCGGCACCCAAGTGAAGGCGCTCGTTTGGCCCACTTAACCGGCGCTCGGGCCGTGCCTGCCCGCGCCCGGACACTCTAAACCCTCCTCCATGAAACCCCAGGGAAATGGATCATACGAATTCTCAGGAACTTGGAACATGCACGAACAAGTTAGAAGAAACATAGTTCGAATGCAACATTGACTCGTAATAATTAATATATGCCAAAGAAATCGAAGACAAAAAAATGAAAACCACGCCGCCTCATCGATGTGCATTATTATAATGTCAAAAAAAAAAAAAAAAATTTACATGTTTATTTTGCATTCTCCTAGATAGATGATATATGTCACCCTCAGTGTGCCAAAATGGCTGCAACAAAGCTTAAGCACGCAGTAAGACTAATCCTCGAAAACAAAGAGTTCATTATCATCCATCCAGATACATCAGGTTGAGAAATAGAGTACAGCAAACATCATGGGTAAAATTGTGATCGGCATGATGGTCGTCCATTATCTGCACTGCTCAAATGGCTGGCGGCTTTGCCTCTCTCCAGAAGCTGGACTTCGTCATCCTCCAGCAGCAATAATTGTGGTCAGAAGAATTTTAAATTTCCCCTTATGCAAGGACTTAGCCTGGCAGAGAGAGGCTTCTCGGCTCCTGGCATCCCTGAACAGGAATCTGTAGCACCCAAGGTAATCGCAAAGTATAGATAGATGGTGCACAGGAATGCCAACAAAGCCAGCATCGTCAACAGGAACCTGTGCCGCTCAAGAATTGTAGACCAAGTACCCAGCTCACTGTGACCCGATACGTGCTTCTTGGTTGCAGATGACAGAACAACCGAGGTCTGAGACCTCCTGCGAGGCGATGGCAATGAATCAAGCGCCATCTCTGTTTAGATTTGTCTGAAGCACTCGCTGAAGCCCTGGATCAAACAAAAACACGGCTGTCACTGACACTCCACCGACTCTTCATCTATCTATCTTCTGAACAATCAATCAATGATGTCTGAACAATTTCCCTACTGACTTTATATTAATTTCTTGAAGATGAAATAGCACCAAAGTCATAAATATTTTATCTCGTCTTTGCTACCTTCACCAATTTCGGATGCTAAAGTCCCATCCTCAGCTCCATACATCTCGGCAAAATGTTTATTTTCACAGAGATGTGTTGTGAAGCCTAGATCTAAACCTTTGTTTTTTTTTTTTTTAGATATTTATATTAATTACTATGATACAAAATATATATATATAGAATCGATTTTAGCAACATAAGCAAGAGGTAAAAAAAAAAAAAGGATTTGGGCAATTGAGTTCTTAAAGAGTAATCTACACGATGGACGGTGCTTTTCAGATGGAAAACAGAGTGTTGCCGCTACTTTGAGACGTAAGTCCAGGAATAAACATGATCTTGTCTCTTGGGAAGATGCCCTGGGTTCGACAGACTTGCTATGCCTGGCACTATGTAAGATGCATGCATCTTATCTATTGCAAACTCTCTCACGAACAAGGAAGCCTTTTCCCTCAGCAACTACTATACTAAACCGTCAAATCATTGCAGAAAACCCAAAAGTTCAGATGCCACTTGAGAACAATGAGAAACGATCAAAATGAGTCCTTTTTTCCTTCCGAAGAGAGAGGGATTGCATAAATCAATAGGACATGCAATCGCTCCAAATGTCCACATACTTGGTGGTGCACTAATTAAAGATCAACCAAATAGGATTGAAGAATCAACGAATCCGTAGCCATGGTAACCAAAAAGGAAAAGAAAAGAGCAGTGGCGCATGTCATGGATCTGACGACCGGAAGATAAGTAACAACAAGCAAAAGAGAGAAACCATTCATCAAAAAAACGTCGGGAAGCGAAGAAATCCGGCATATCAAGGGTGGGAAACTGCACGTACCCCGCGACGGAGGGAAGAGGAGGGAGAGATCCGAGTCCGGACCCTCGGGGCAGCTCCCGAATCAGAGAGGGAGAGAGGGAGATGGAGATGGAGATGGAGATGGAGAACTACTAACTAATTTGGTTTGGCTTGATGCGGGCGGGGGTCGCATGAACTTGGAGAAAGAAGAAGGGTGAAGAATTGTGGTCTGTTCTTTGCTTGGACCAACTTGAAGGCATTTATTTGACTGAGTTGGGTAACAGATAAATAAGCGTAGGTTGTGTTTGGGCAATTAAAGATCGGGCGTACAGGAGGAGCACGAATTGGGTCCGGTCGATTTCACGGCACACCAGATTGACCCGTGACATTTGACTTAAAAGTCCATTTGCGACCAGAAGTTAGCTCAGGATATATTTTGTGTATGAATTTGTCATCGAAAGGTTGGTCTAAATCCATCGCCAATGCAGGGTCCCACCACTTGCAGATGCGGATGGGACCCCTGTGTTGACTGCATCACAGTTGACGTGATGAAACGGATGACCAGGGTCACCCAGTAAAAGCTTCTCAGCCTCGGTCAACCTGATTTAAACGTCCAATGAGGACAAGCACATAGCTGACCCATTCCAAGTGAGTTAGGCATAGTTATCAGGGCTGCCCTTAGCTTTTCAAATTATATATATATATATAATCCTCTATTTAGTTAGACAAATTAAAAAGACAAATTAATCGAAAAATCATGTATAACTGACCATATCACATACGACTCCAATCATATACAGAATAGAGATTCTAATCGTGAGAGTGATCCACTTTCTGGTCACTAAAGAAACAATCAAATCAGCGCGCGCACACACATATAAAAGGTATAACAGTGAAAACAGAGGCCACTAATGGTTAGAACAGCAGTCAGGAATAGAATATTCTAATTAACCAACAATGTCAAGGAAATCGAGGCTTACGATTACATGAGCACGATTTGAGGGTATCGCTAGTCTTGAGATTTGCCAGAACAAATGCAATCTAGCACGCATCACAGCAGCAGCAGCAGCACCGCTTTAGCTGGGCAAGAGTTGTGGGTCAACAATGATCAACATATGCACAGCTAAGATGGATTGCACTTCAAAAACACCAGAAGAAAATAGGCCATGATCACACCTGATGAAGGGAAACATGGTCCACTGACGAAAGTCTGATCGTGCAACAAATGATGTTAAAAAAAACAAGTTCAAGTATCCAAAAAACATGAGCTCCTTGACTGACAACAGCATTTTACAAAAAATTAGCTGTTTAAAAAGAATATTATGAATAAGGTCTAATGTCTATGTTTGCACTACAGTTTTTATCTGCATCCAAAGTACAATGTTTCTCTTAGAGTAGTAACCAAGTGATTAAGCATCAGAGACTGTTAAATTAGATGACCATCCAGAATCCGGATATTCATGAAAGGCTTCTCCAACTTCTGCGGGATTCCGTTTCACAGAGAAATCCATGTCTTTCGAAAAGTTGGGGGGTGTGTTGATGAATCCCAGTTCCCTTGTGCACAACACAATGAATTACTAGTAAGCACCAAAATATTTTAAGTGTACATTGTAAGCTAAAATATGTCTTCGGTTAATTAGACATGAAACAATCTAGCATAAAATGTCAGGTATTGTTGGACACCTAACATCTCCAGATACTTTAGGCTTAAAGATATTAGGAGCTTGGTAACTCATTAATCATACAAAAAAACAGCAAATTGCTTCTTCACTAATCTTATTTCAATTGACTTGGTAGATTGCTCTGTCATAGAAAAAAAATTAAGGAAATTGATTCTTACAGATAAAAAGAAATTATTTAACCAGTGGAAAACATTTTTTATAGAGTTCTCCAAAGTACCTTCAATCTTCATCACCTGCATGCTCCAATAAATAGTTTGCTGCCAACTGCTCATTCCTGTCACACGCTAGGAATGCTTCAAGAACTCTAGCTCGGTCAAAACCCATTGCTTCAAGCTGATCATGTTTTATGTTTATCAGGAGAAAATAAAAATAGCATAGAAGTATGTACAAATAGGATGATCAACATACTCGTCCAATTGCCTCCTGCTCTTCAGGCGTCACATTTACTGTATGTTGCATCTCATCTTCCTCAGGTTGATCAAAAAGATCCCTTAAAAAAAAATGCATAAGAAAACATTCGAGACTTCAGATGTGGGGATTAATTGAGAAGCAGAAAAACAAACACACATACAAGGAGCGTAATTCCTCGGCAAGTTCAACAAACATCATTACTGACTTCTAGGTAGGAAAAGACTTTAACAAAAGAAGCTTAAAAAATATGCAGATGCAAACAAGATTGATTGCAACCTCAGCCTATGAAACATTTCCTTATACTTGAAAACTTTAGCAATTGTGAAAAAAATGCAAAACATAATTCTTTTAGTATTTTTCTTTTTCCAATGAAGTCTTTTGAAGCTTTTATGCATCTTCATTACACTAAAGCTTGAATAGTTTCTGCCAAGTTAAAAAAGTTGAAAATTTCACAAACCAATATATATATATATATATATATATATATATATATATATATATATATATATATGTATGTATATATATATATATGTATGTATGTATGTATTAGTGACAATAACTTCATTGATTTTTTTTTTCATTGTTTATTTGATTAAATTAGACTTGCTGATCTCAAATCACTTTAGAACACTCCCTTCTAAGTTGAATTTCCATACCTGTGATTTAAGTCTCATAATTATCATCTCAAAAGAATTTCCATGGTTTATCATCACATTCAACTATAATAAACATGCTTCTAAACCTCATGCTAATTAATATACTCACATGACTCCAGTTCATAAGCATAAAAGTGCTATACATAACTAAAATATATAAAAGAAGAAAAAGAACTAGATATCAAGACTTGATCTTCCTAAACAGTAAACATGATAAGATACCAGTTATATCATAAATCCTATTAAAGAAGTAAACGATCCACATAACCAACAATGGAGTTTCATCAAATGGTTTAAAGAGGAAAGCGTAGCATTCTTGAAAAACGATAAAGGCAAGCCTAACATTCTCTAAATAGTTCTACTCCATATATAGCTGTATTAATTGT
Source organism: Ensete glaucum (assembly GCA_021527575.1). NCBI lineage: Eukaryota > Viridiplantae > Streptophyta > Magnoliopsida > Zingiberales > Musaceae > Ensete > Ensete glaucum. The sequence continues at coordinate 50,711,824 of CM038551.1, forward strand.
CATCTAACCATTTTTCTGGAGATTACTTCCACCTATTAAGAGGATGAATATCATAGATGTCTTCGATGCTAAATAACTAAACAAAGATCAAGTCTTCCTTTTCAGTCTCCAAAGTATCGCTGTGCTTCTTCCATGTTGCCCCATTTTGCCATGCACCATATGAGCACTGACTCAACCATAACTGTGCACCTAAAACATGCAGGACAGTCCACCATAATCCTCCAGGTCCTCCAGTAATGGCATCATTGTCACCCACCTTCACTGTTGCCCTTAAAAAAAGTAGTACTGCATCTATCACTAATGATGGTACATCTGGAATTCCTTAGTTGAATGCAGAGCTTACCTGAATTTTTATCTGCAAACCACTCACACTGCCAGCTGCCATTCAAAATCTGATGGCTTGCAAGGAGATTAATTTTGAGCCCATGTGTAAGAGGCGTGAACTAGTGGAATCTCCAATGCAAAAGTTAGGTGGTGGTAGAGTATTGTAAATGTATGAAAAAGATTTCTCTAAAAATACTTTAATTTCCCCCTTCTTATAAGGTTTTTACCTTAGGAATAAACCCTATCCTCCTGCCAACTGTAAGGATGAGAATTTTACTTCACGAAGTAGAAGGCTTAGACATGGAGGCTATGCAGAATGGATAGAGACCACATGTCGAATGTGATTCGTTCTCATCAAATGACAGCTCATGTTCCCCCATCACCCATATCTCCTCATCCTACACCATCTTGGCATTCACATCTTCACCACCATTAATGTCCATGCTTATCATATATTCACCATTTCACCTTTCTCTATTTCACCCCATTCTGTTGCCATACGTTACTGTATTCTCTGTATAATCTAGAACACAGAATTTGGAGGACTCCATGTGTATTAATCATTAAACGGATACAGAAACAAACAACAAAAGAACAACAGACACAAGAGAAAGTGCTGTTACACAAAGCATATTAATACAACTTTGATAACAGTTCATGTTTCGAACCCTAGATTTAACATGTCTCAAAACCACCCAATAGAACCTCCTAGACTGATATATACTATCACTATCTAGACACATATCAGTCAGAAATTGGCACTTTAAAGTAAGGTATTCCTTACCGAATGGTAAGGCCCGTACCGCCCGGTACATACCGGTCCGACAGCTGACCGGTACGCGAACCGGCCGCTACCAGGTGGTACCATTAAAATCGACCGTCGGCGGTCGATTCAAGAAGAAAAAGGGAAGAGGAAGAAGAAAGAAGAAGAGAAGAAGAAAGAAGAGGAAAAGTACCTCGCCCACGTGCCCTCGCCACCTGCGGGAGACTTTTCTCCCCGCGCGGGGAGAGATCGAGGCGACGTCGTCCCTTTATTTACTTTTTTTAATACATTTAATATTACTTTAGTATTATATTATATCATTTATAATATAAAAATATTATAAAATATCTCATATACCGAGCGTATGCATATACCGCTTTATCGATCTTGTGTCGATCACAAAATGTTGGTACACCGATCTGGACTAACTGTTGCTTTAAAGTAGTCATACCCAAGGTTTCACTTACTGATCCGTACCGATGTACCGACATATTATCGATACTGGTACGAGACCCGTAACGGGCGATATGCACAGTGCGTACCACCCGGTATTAAAATATAATATAATATTTTTATAATATAATATTATATAATATAGTATTGAAAATATTAAAATATTAAAAAAGAGAAAAGGGGGCTATGTCGCCGAGACGACATCGCCTCGATCTTTCTCCCTGCACGGGGAGATGCTCTGTGCGGGGGAAGAAGAAGTCGCGGTCGCGTTCGGCGACGACGCGCGGGCAAGGTATTCTTTCTTTCCCTCTTCTTTTTTTTTTCTTTTCTTCTTCTTCTTCCTTTTTTCTTCCTCAATCGACCGTCGACGGTCGATTTCTCTCTCAATCGACCGTCGACGATCGATTTCTTCTTCAATCGACCGGCCGAAATCGGCCGATCGATTTTTACTAACCACGATAGCGGTGTCCGTGTACTGTAACTGGCAGACGGTATATACCCCATACAGGCGATGGATCGAATTGCAAACCTTGGTCATACCAACATCATACATCATTATAATATGCAAAACATGACTCACCCTTCAAGACTTTCATCAATAGGTTCATTTATTAACTGAAGAAACTCGGCATGATGCTCCTGTATTAATCTTAATAGCTGAGGGTTTTGCTTGCTGAGTTCCTGAAGCATTGGCTGCAAGACAAGCAGTAGTTAAAAACAAGTTAGATGTAAGAAAGCAAAATTTTATCTCAGATGAAACTCCCTGACCTGCAAAATTTGTGGATTTGCTTGAACCATAGCTCGCAAGGCTAGGAACTACATAAAAAGAAAAAGTAGGATGAAGAATTAAAATAGCAATATTGCAAAACCAACCACAAAGGTCATTTTGGCATGCTAGTAAGGCCCAACCATCGATGCAATGGATAGTTCTTGACAGCCTACACGGCCTATTGTTCTGGAGATAACCTAACGGCCTAAATGTAACATTTGTCGACTTAAATTTATCAACCATATATTAAATTTAACGACCATATACCTATAACAACCATACTCCAGCTCTCTCTCTGCTGGACAGTCATTGCAAAGCAGAATATTCCCTGGCAAGTCAATTAGCTTCTCTTGCACTAATAAGGAATCACCTCCGACTAATTCAGAAATTTTTTGGCTGAACTTATGTCGACTATAAGAAACAATTTCAGAAATCCATCTGAGATTAATCTGATGTGAGCCGAGGAGGACTCGAACACATTCCTAAGCTTTTGAGCCTTTTTTTGGACTCAAATAAAAAAGTTACTTAAGACTAATGTTGTAGAGTGGATTAAATTGCAATTAACATACCTGTTGGTTATTTCTGAGGAAGTCAAGATATCCACCTCCAGCACCCGCTCCAGCATCAGTATTGCCCTATTAAAAATAATTAGTTGCCTTTTAAATGCCATTAAAGTGCCAAATGAAGACACATGTGCAAGGGTGTGGCACTAAACCTGTGGGAACATATCCAAGGGAGACGAGTTTGGTACCCCAAAGAGAGGACCTGAAGCAACAACATCAGGTGCACTGGCTCCTTGGGGAGATGCCTGAGATGAAGAGAAAGGAGAAGCTGGAACTGCAATTTCTGCTGTTGCTGGAATACCCTGATATCAAGAAGTGAAACCATATATTAGTAATATGTCAGATCTACAAAGAAGAAATATCAACTACATACAGAATATAGGTACTCCACAGCACGCTCTGGGTTGTTGTAAGCAGCACGAAGGGCAAGAAGAACTGTTTCTCTATCCCAGTTACCACCACCCATCTCCAACAATTGACTAACCATCTGCTCAAGTTTACTCTCTTCAACTGAGTTGGATGAAGCTTGACCATAGGCATCAGCAGATACCCTGCAAATAAATAGTTGGAACTTTATGATTTGTTGGTGTTGAATTATATTTCAATGCACTGTTATAATCCGACCCGATAGAAGTGTCCCATAAACATGATAGGCATAAACCACAGGCTAAAAATACTTGATTCCAATGCCAAGATCGGACCCCAAAAAGAAATAACTGACTCATTAACTAACCCCAATATTCAAATCCGATAATAAGCTCATCTAATCCTTATAACAACCACATTGACCTCTCCATTCCCACTGTGGGACTAAAATAACATACCACGCATTTAATGCATAATAAGATTTTGTGTTAGTCACAGAATTATGAATGATAGATTTGAATAAGGAGTTCTGTTCTGATCTTACTAAATCACATGATCTTGAAAAAAACCATCAAAACATACAATAGAAATTCACAAACAATGTTGTCTAAGAGGCCCACCAGAATTAGATTATAAACCCTCAGTCTAAAACATAAACATGGACAGGGTGCTCACACAGCATCATATGACATCCAAACTTGCATTGTGTTAGAACGTAAAAGAGAATTTGTCATAAGCAACATTCCCTATTAAGTTGGCCAACTAATATCTTCACCCAAGACTTTTCCTGCAATAAAGAACCATGAACTTAATTTTGAGGATACATTTCAGAATAGGGTATCAGCTTGCTGATCATACTACAACATAAGTGGCACAGCGATTTAAATAGGCACTCGGGCGCTCGCCTAAGCGCCCGGGCGAGGCGAGGCCCGAGCGCCTCGCTCAAACCCCAAGCGGCGCGCTTCAAAGACGCGCCGCCTAGGCGCTCGCCCGAGCCCAAGCGTCAGCGCGCTTCGGGCGAGCGCCCAGGTTAATCCAAGCGACCGAACCAGGCTTTTAGCTCTAGTTTGGTCGTTCGCGTTAGTTGGTTTAATCAAACCAACTAACACAGCTATATAACTTTCGTTACTCAACCCTAATCCTCATCTCGAATCGGGATTACATCGCTGCATCTCGCCGTTGCCATTGTCGTTGCCTTATTTGCTACCGTTGCTGCTGTGTCGCTGTTGCTGCTCTTGCCCGAGCGCCCGAGAGCCTGGTCGGTCGCCTGGATTACATCGCCGACACCATCGCTGCTGTCGTTTCTCTTCGCCGCCATCACTGCAGTCATTGTTGCTCGCCACCGCCGCCGCAGCTTTATTGCTCACGGCGTCACCGCCGCTGCCGTGCCGTTTCATCGCCGCCGCTTCGCCGCCGCCACCGCCGCCTCTCGCCGGTCAACTCGTCACCTCGTTTCTAGTATTAAGATATTAACACTTAACAATATCGTATATTAACACTTAACACTACGATATCTTAAGTTAACTAATTATTAACGATACTATAATGTTAACAATATAATAGTATATTAACGATATATCTTGTATAATGTACATTAAATATTAACGATACTTGTTAATGGATTAACGATATCGTTAATGGACTGATAACGATATCGGTAATGGATGTTAACGATATCGTTAATTTATTGTTAATAGTATAATATTAAATAGTATACTAATAACAATATTTTTTATTTATTAGATTAATAACATATTATATCAATTTTATATTTTAATAATAGTAATTTATATTTATTTGAAATTATTGTTAGATTAAATAGTATATTTTTTATATTTTGGCGCCTCGCTTCGGTCGAGCGAGCGCCTGGCGCCTCGGGCGTTTTGGGACCCTGGCGCCTTTTGGCACCTAGCGCTTTTTTAATCACTGAAGTGGCATATTCCTTTCGGCAATAGGCTTATTTTAATGCATAAGTGTCCAAATGTAATAAAATGATCTCAATAGATTCCCAAGAAGCCTGCTCGCGTTTGATTTAACTTGATCTCACCAAACTGGATTATTGTTTATTTTTTTCAACCAAATCAGATTCCATAATTATCTTATCTGGGTATAGTTAATTATAAAATCAATGTACCAATAGCATAAAACTTATGGACAAAATGCTCAAGCAAGGTGGAATATATGACTTTATTATTAAACATTTGCCCACTTATTAAAGCAGGTGGCAAGTGGAATATGTGATCTCACCAAACTGGATTATTGTTTATTTTTTTCAACCAAATCAGATGACATAATTATCTTATGTGGGTATAGTTAATTATAAAATCAATGTACCAATAGCATAAAACTTATGTACAAAATGCACAAGCAAGGTGGAATACGTGATTTTATTATTAATCGTTTGCCCACTTGTTAAAGCAGGTGGCAAGTGGTCGACATGGAGCAACATGTGCTCAGTTGAGTTTCTTTAGACCTTTGCCAGTAGTGACAAAATTATCAAGAGCAAGGTAGGCTTTTAGCCTGTGGGTCATAATATTTTGGAACACAACCAGAGGACATTCAAATTCACTTATAATTGTTGGTGTATGAGATTGTCATCATCACAGGAGTTTGCCAGTTTCATGGTGTCATCATATCCTCGTGTCTTGATGGTTGTTCTTCCCCTGTCCCCTGGATATGTTAGAATCTGATGGCTCCATGCTCCATAAAAGGTGATCGTGAAGGTGTGGAATTGTTGTCTAGGTTACTAAGGCCTACGACATTCAGCATGAACTGAGATATATTACTAGAAAATGCAGAAGCATAACTTAACTGCTATACTTCAGAGCGAGAACTTGGCCTTGGTTGCTGCTATTACACAGAGAAAACCTCATTGTTCTTAACCTTGATCTAGATAAAGGTTACAAAGGAATTTCATCTACGAAAACTTCTCAAAAACGAGAACATAAGATTCTATAAATGGACATATGAAAGCACGACAGAACATATGCTTGCTTAAAATACATTTGGAGCAATAGTCAAAAGAAGTTCAAGCATTAACAAATTAAAAAGTATGACACTTTGACCTTGCAATTTTAAAGGCATGTTAAAGGATCTGCATTGATATACTCTGTATTTTAGAATGATAAGAAAATACTAATTATAAACGGACATACTGTTCATTTGGTCCTTGGGGTCCACCTGGCCCAGTTGCCGAAATCTCTAGGGCCCTGAAACAAGAAGAAACTAGTAAACAAGCCAGATAGCAGTGACATTGAGCGACTACAGTAACATTAAGGTGCTTATTGTTTCAGGGGAGAGAAAGTAACTAAGTACACTCACTGAGTTTGTGGTGGAGCTTGTGGTGAAACTGATGGTGCTGGAGTCTGTTCAGCAGTGGGATGCTGGACCGCAGAAGTTGCTGAGGGCTGTCAACATAAACATTAGGTTACAACAAAAACTTGCTAATTCTATCAAATAGGTAGGTAATATAACAAATACCTGGGCAGATGACACTCCACCAATGCCTGAAGCTTTACTCTGAAAATTATTTAAGCAACAAATGCATTAAAAATCACAAAAGGAAAATGATATTAGCTACCACAGATGATGCAAGTCCATAAATAGTATAACCATGACAAATATAAGTCGAATCACATAACCTTAAATTTAGATCTTCATAACGATTGAAATTTATGGTTAGGTAGCCAAAAACCAGAAGAAGAAAGGAATTACTGAAGAATGGTAAGAGTAAAGATTAAAACAGTATAAGAAATAGTTATCTAATGTCAAATATACTATATTAGAATTTAAAAATCTCCAGTTTCCATTAAATAGGCTAATAAAATTTGAAGTGAGAAGACAGAAAATTGGGTGCATACTGTGTCATCCACCGCATACTCACAAACATGCAGAAGAAAGTGATGGGAATGATATATAGCCAGTTTCTTCAAATAACTAGTCAAATGTTGTATGACATCTAAAACTAATATTAAAGACATGATATAGCTGATAACACAACAACCACAAAGTTGTAAGTCCCAACTATTTGGGACTTGCAAAATCCCAAAAGATTACATGAAACAGTGTTTCGGGATGACTAGGCAAACATTGAAATTGGAAAGAGAGAAATCCTACTGATGCTTGCAGGTATCAATTCCCAGACTCAGGTCCCCATCATGTCTTCTAAAGAGCAATCACAAACATAAACAGAAACATCAATAAAGCAAACGGAACCCATACAGGAGATATACACACCAATCTAAGAAGAGATATCCAATGTTTTCCAGTTGCACTTTGAAATAGATCTGGGACTGTCAAATTGAGAGTATCAAATATTTGAAGATCTTGGTAAAGTTACTTAGATTACGGAATCTATGACAAAAACCAGTTGGCAGCTAGCCAATTTAAGAAATGCTAGTGCTACACCAAGGGAATAGTAAGAAAGAATAATGCTATAACTTTTCACAACTGAGAACGAACCAGAATGGATGGTAATACCTAATAGTTAAGCTTGAAAAAGCTTTCCACCAGAACTCAGACTAGCTGACAGACATAAGTCACATAACAATGATCTGCTATTAATGGGATAATAGATTGTGGCATCTGGGCATTAAACACTTCCAGAGAAAAGAGACCGATAACATCCCATTTTCTAATGGTGAATTGTCCTACATAGTGGACATGACAAATTGATATAGCTTTGCACATCTTCAACACTTGCAAACTAATTAAAAGTACCCAACAGCAAAAACACAGAAAATGGAAAAGGTTATGTAAGCTAATGCTTACCAACTATGGGTTTTTGCTTTCTAAAAGATAGCAAGTGTGAATACTACCAAATAAAATTTGAAACACCATGAATTCTCAAGTACCACACTTTATTTAATATTTTTCTAATAACAAGCAAACCTCCCAATAAGAATACACTTGTTTAGTGTAAGCTAAAAGATGTAAAAGCTCAAGTTACAACATCACAAAACAGCCAAACTAATTTTGGACTTATATTATCAAAGTTCAACATCCATTCTAAACTATTTATGCAATTCAAAATATTTTCCTGTCAAATAATTTGTGAATACCTTACTAAGCATGACAACAAGAAAACCATTTTCGTTAACTATGTTATCTTCAAGTGTAGTTTCATCTTTCAGAACTTTTCCATTGTGAATCAGCAATTGTTGCCCCCATGGATAATTGTCTTTTCCTTGTACTTGCTCGATATTTTTCTTCACGGCCATAATCTGTGATACAAGAAAAAGACATGCTATCAGGTAACAACAAACTACTAGATGACAAAGATGCTGAACATAAAGAATAGCTATAACATAATCAAGTATTATATTTAAATCTACATGTCATATTAGATAATGTCATGTCAAAATAATATCAACTAAAAACAAACGTTGTTTTCACAAAATCATTCAATCATGCAAGAATTTGATCACGGTATTCTTTTTTTCTATGGCAAAATATAAAGAAGACTAAAAATGAGCCCCATCGCAGAGCATATTCTTCCTTTTAGCTTATAAAAGGAGTATAGAACAAGCATCTAGCTTCAGAGTCCAAAATATGGGAAAACTGCACAGATCAGTTCTCCTTCCAAAAAAATTTGAATTTACAGACCTAGAGAATTGGCTAACCAGTTAGCCACACTATTTACTTCCCTATACACATGCACAGTTTTGGCTTCTACAAATTTAGACATCAACCGCTGAAGGTCTTCTAAAATGCTCCAGGCCCATCATGGAGGCTTGGTTCGTAACAGAACAAATTCGATGTACAAAAAGCAGATGTGGAGTTGATAGAACCTAATAATTTTTAACCAAAATCAAATAATAATCTACATGTCCTAGTAAAAGTCATCAACCCAAACAAGGAGTAAGCAATAGAAGCCTCTGTTAAAAAACAACTGTTAGTAACAGAAAAATACATGCTGTTTCTTCTGTCTGAAACAACAATTTTTTTCATCCATGCCTCACATAGGACACAGATCAAGTTGAGAATCAGTTCCAACGCGGTTGTGAGAGAATGTATCCAATGAAGTTCATTTCGTATAAACACTTAACATAAATAACCAATTTACAAAAATAATATATTCAGTGGGGAGATAAAAAAAGACACGACTACTCCATCGAAAACTAATTATGTTAAAAATGGTCTGTGTTCATCGTACAAGCACATAAAACTCAAGAAATCAATGGATTCCTAATCCTGTACACGTAAACTAAGACATGAAATCAAGGAGAGAAAAAACGATATAGTATTTCATCTCTCATGATCAGAAAACAGGAGCAAAACGTGAAGTGATCTAAGGAGAGGATCAAGAACCAAGCAATGCCCGCCCAGCGAAGAACAGAGCAAATCAAAAGTAGAGGAGTGTTTCGGTAAGCGCGGGAGTCTACCGTGGCGTTGGGCTGAACCTGGATTTCGAAGTGGGTGCCCTTGAGCGTCTTCACCGTCAGCTTCATCGCGCTCGAATCCCTCGTTCGCCGCCTCGATTCAATGCAAATCTTTCTCCTCCTCCCGAGGGCGACGACCGGTCGAAGGAGCGGAGTGGAACCCTAATGCGAGCAGAAGAATGACCGGAAAAGGAGCAGAAGTAGAGAGAGAGAGGGGGGGAGAGAGAGAGTAAATAAAGGTTCTGGCTCAACGTCTCCCTGCGTTCTTCGATCTTTCTTATGTGGGACCCATAGATATCTGCCAATCACACGACGGTTATGAGGACGAGTAACGGGGAGATGGGTGGAAAATTCATCGCTTTTTTTTCGATCTTTTTTTATCGCACGTTTTTGCTGCACCCGTGCGCGATTGGTCTCGGATACGTAATGCGGCGGGTGGTAACGTGACTCGGGTTCATGACGTGACCATTGCCGGCCCATCGGGCCGAACCGTGGTCTGGGTTTGATTCGGTCTTTTTCCTGACGAACACTCGAGACGTCGTCAAATGGCTTCAAAAATAAATGCGACATTTACGCTTGCCAAACATATATTTTTTATCAAAGATCATTTAATTAAATTATTTTAGATATTATGATGTAAGGTATACTGTACAAATTTTCAAGTGAAGGCCTGGCGGGAGTACATTTTTCCTTCAGTCAACGTGGGACTTCAAACCCCATAGATCATAGTGAAAGAAATAAAAACTATAATATTTTTCAAGATTAAGTATAAATTTTGTTGATGCTAATAATCAGAAAGAAAGAATTATAACCATAGTAATTCTTGTAGATACCATAGTCTTTAATAATCGAAGACTCTTAGTTAGCATCATCACACTATTATGATGGTATAAGAGGAGGCGAGGAAATTTGAATTGTTACATCCGATCCGTATCAAATTAAATGCCCATTAAAAGTTTATCATATATATATATATTATTAGATTATGATATGATTTGATATTAAATATATTTATATTATGACTTTGAGTTTGAGGTTATATGAGATCATCAAAGCACATATCTTAAAGTACGCACATCTTATATAGAGTAGACATATGTCTTCATCATATCATATGAATCTCTAACTCGACTCTTATAGAATGAAAGTTCGTTGAATTCATGTAAGAGTGGACACTTGTTCCCATCCTATGGATCCATACTCAATCGTTCTTTTAGAAGAATATATGTGACACTTATCCAAAGGCGAACACTCGTTTTTATCATATAGATTCCTACTCATTTCTTTCTAGAAGGAAGATATATGACCCTCATCTAAGATAGATTCATCCTTATAAAAAAACAATGTAAACTTCATATTTTAGAGTCAATGAATGAATGAATGAATGAATGAATGAATGATGGGATAGTTCGTTGAGACCATAAACATTGTAAATCCCACAAAACCCATCAATCGGATTCAAATTAATACTAAACTTGAGACCATGAAAGATTGATGAATTCATTATCACGAATACTATCAAGTATTCGAAGAGCACTTGATCGCTCTTAAATCCACTTGGTTGCCACCTAAGCAAAGGGATCATCTCGATGATAATAATTTATCATTTATGCTCGTATAAAAGTCACTATAACATGGGCGTGAAATATATTATACCTTATGAAACAGCCTTGCATGTACCATATAATAATGAGGTAGATTAAGAGAAATGAACAACTCAATTTAAGGCACTCATAAATACACTTAGACCTACATACCAAGATGAGGATGATATTACCCCTAGGATTAAGTTAAATCAACCTTAGTTTGATGAAAAATCTTGATCCTCAAATATTTTTGGATTGGTTACCAGTTATGGACCAATACTTTGATAAGTGCTTGATGCCGAAGAACTATAGAGTTAGGTTTGCAAGCATGATGTTAACTGGTTCGACCTAACTATAATGGATTAATATAGAGTGCCTTAGCATAGTTTTCATAGATTGATGGGATGAGATGGCATTTAAGCCTAGAGAAACAACAAAAAAAAAAAATGCACCTCTCTCTATTGTAGGAGCAAACTCCTGAAGCAATTAAGCATTAATAAACCTATTAATATGATAGCTAGATTTCTCACCCGTCTACCATAGAACATTTAACATGAAATATCTCATTTTTTTTAACTTAGCCTCTTTAGAGATGATCTTCTAAAAGACTTTTGAAGCTGAATAATACATTAGGAATAGAGTCCGAAAACTTATAAATCTACCTACATGCACTCCCATAAATACTCTCACACAAAGCCATTGTTATTGAAAACACTCGAGATAGACAATAGTCTTTCAAATGTCAGAAGTATGGTTATTATGCCCAAGAGTGTCCACCAAGAACCTTACACCTAGATGAGAATAAACCTATATATTAACTATGCGTAGCAAGATTATGATGAGGACGATGCTGTTAAAGGATAACAGTGATGATGAGGGACTAACTGATGCCATCCAACACATTGTTGTGGTGTTGTGTTATGTCTTAACTCAGCCCAAAACTTTTCAAAATTAGAATTGCACTAGTATCTTTCGTATATACAATAAGTATAATACTCATAATTGCAAAATTGTCAAAGATGGGAAAGTAGTCTTAATGTAGTATTCTAGACCATAGTAGTCCAATTTGAACTTAAACCTAAACCACACCTGCAACTACCACACCTGTTATCGACAGATATTTAGTTTGGCTACATATAAAAACCAAATTTAGTATAATCTACTTTCCATGAATATAACCTCAACCTTTTTCTCGTTGAGCTAAAAGATTCAGAATTTTCTTTTACCATAGTAGCTAGAGAGACACCATTTGAAACCCAGACTAAGCTACTCCTTGAAATTTTAGAGAATTTTTTCAACATAACCACTAAGGAACTCTTTAATGAGTTACCTCAAATGTATGACATCCAATATGGCATGGAGTTAGTTCCTAAAACCTCCTTTCCCAATTTGCCTCATTACTAGTTGAATCTCATTGAGTATATAGAGCTCAAGAGCCAAGTTGATAAATTACTTTGCAGAGAGTTTATATAAAAAAGGTTTTAGTCCTTGTGTAAAACCTGTCCTCTTCACCCCGAAAAAAAGTAAAGTAGCTCAGATTCTTAAGCATTGGTGCACCTATTAGATAACCCACTAGTCCCACACTCATCTTAGAAATATATATGTATGGACTTTATTTTGGGCCTTCATTGTACTATTATTAGGCAAGATTCAAATACAACACATATTATATCCTGCTCTAAAACCTACAAAGCCTCTTATATAGCTAAGTTATTCCTCAAAGAGGTCATTAGGTTACATGGTCTCTCTAGTTCCATTTTCTATCATAAATATATGTTTTATCAACTATTTTTGGAAGATTCTTTAAAAATTATTAGAGACTAAATTTAGATTATTCTGGACGTACCATCCCCAAATTGATAATCACACTAAAGTCATTAATAGGTCGTTGGATGATTTACTTTAATGTTTGGTACGTGATCACATGGCTAACTGGGGTAGGATACTTAGTACCCATAACTAAGTTCATATTTGACAACATTATCAATCGCTAAATTGATCTTAGTCTATCTCCTTGGCTATAACCTAAAAAATTTATCAACCTTATCCCTTTTCCCACCCACTTTCATCCCTTAGAACTATTGAATCTTTTGCTAAGCATATCTATGAGTTGTATGATAAAATTAGACGAAAGATTACTTTGAGCGATGAATTATACAAGTCAATAGTAGATGTGTATCATAGATGTCAATCTTTTCATAAAGGAGAAAAAAATAATGGTAAGGATCCCTCCAAACAGATGTCCCATTAGACCATAAAAAAGTTATATGCCTCGAGCATACAACTTATTATAAGTTACTATAGAGACGATTGATGATAATGCTTATATCCTTGAGCTATCAAAAGACATGGGCATCAATAATATCTTAAATATGAAGGACTTATCACCCTACTATGAATCAATGAGACCCACATCGAAGATATTCTTTGGCACATAATAGCGACAAGGGGACCATCATTTTCTTCCTTGCCAACTAATAGAAGATATGATTAAGTTAGGATTTAGATATGTTTTCCCGAACTGAATGAGGAAATCACATAGGTTAGTTGAGGAAAATCCTTCTATTTTTACCTGTATAAATTGATGATGAATCAATGAACTGAATGGGCTTTTTATTACTTCTTCCTAATTTATTATGGTATCAGAGCCCCTCTCTTTATAAAAGAGATTACCTATTATTTATTCACTGTCAAACGACAGCTTCTATCACCATTTCTCGGTGATGACCCTTCTTTTCCATCGGCTTCCTCCTCCCTCACCGGATTCACCGTCATCGGCTTCTATCTTTGATGCTCCAATCTTTAGCTCCGCCACTTGTTGACTCTGCCACCGCTGTCATTTCCCTTACTATCTTATGGCTCCAACGCATCAAGACCACCTTTTTCTGGCGATTTGTATCTAGCTGCAGCAGATCACACCTACTACCTTGAGCAACTCTGATTTCTTAAGGAGTTGTCTGATCTCGAGATCAATCTTCTTTCTTTGTTGTTAAACGACAGCATCTCTCACGCCCTACACTGACCCTCCTGCTCCTACTCTACTCGCTGCCCACGCCGCAGCTCTTGTCGTTACCGCAACAACTACTGCTCCTCTCTGCTGGCCATCTCTATCGCACCTGCTACTGTCACCGACCAGCCCTTATTTCCCCCACCCCCACAGCTGCCTCTGTCATCGCTGCCTATCCTTCCATCCTGCAAAGGTGACGCCTTCATTCTGTCATCATCTCTCTCCTTAGTTGTGGCTCCACTAGAGACAGCTCTACCAGTGTCTTATTCTATACAAGAATGGTATCGCTCTCCTCCTGTGAGGCGCTCTTGCTATGTGCCTGAGTCCTACATACGACTGACGCGGACCTGCCTCAACGCTTCGCCTTGGGCCCTCTCTCTCGTGGCCGCTGCATCCGTAGGTGGAGCTTCCTCCCTGTTGTGACCCCGTTCTCAAGCCAACCACTCCTTCCCCTCCCAGTAGTGCCCCCCTGTTGTTGACGCAGTCGCTTCCAGCCAGCTGTCTGGCCGCTGCCTCTTATTCCTCCTCTACTGTTGTATCCTCTTTTTCCTACGGCTTTTTCCCCCATCAACCACACCGTTGCCCTTCCGTGCCACCGTTGCCTTACTCAGCCGTAGCTATAGCCCTCCTCCTTCCTCCTCTGTAGCCATTCTCAGTCACAACCATGACGCTATCCCCTGTCAGCTACTGCCTTATGCTCCTAGCTGCCAACCACCACTGCCCTCAACCTCTTCATCGCTGCTTCCAGCTACACCTATCTTGTCATCGCCTTTATCACTGCTACTTTGGCATGATCATTTTACCACAATCGTCGCTACCGATCGCCCCAACCGCAGCAGCTATCTCCTCCCCTTGCTGCTAGCATTGTTCCTCACCTTTTGCAGCAATCATCAAAAAGATAATAATAATAATAAACATAGAGAAAAGAGAGAAAGAGAAAAAGATGAAGGGCATTACTATGTCATCTTTCTCCCCTCGCTTCCAGTCCTTACTGCTGTCATCCGCTCACCCGGTGAGATCCTTCTATCTATTGCTGTTGCTCGGCAATACCGATGCCTTCTTCCCCAACAGTCTACCCCAACTCTATCAATTCTCCACTCCATTGTCCAATGATAGCTTATGCTCTATCTCTTATGCTGCACATGCCTCGTGTCGGATCTCCTCTTCCTGCCATGCCTATACCCTCCTTCTCAGCTAGGCTTACATGATCGCTAAAGTTAACTATCATCAGACCTTCATCGCAGTTGACAACATAGCGGTCTCTTTTCAGCTAGGCTTACATAGTCGTAAAAGTCAACTACCGTCAAACCTTCACCGTAGTTGACAACATAACAGTCTCATTCCTTTAGATTTATTGACATCAGTTCAAGATCTACATCATTCATAGGAGCTTGATCTTATGGGGGCATGATAGTCTGATCTAATTAGATTTTCAAACTTGGCTCCAGCAAAATTGTCTTCTCCTTCTTAGCTAGGCTAATATCGTCGTCGAAGTTAACTGCCATCAGATCTTTACCGTAGTTGACAACATAACGGCTTCTTTCTCAATTAGGCTGACGTCACCGTCAAAGTCAACCACCATCAGATCTTTACCATAATTGATAATACAACGACTTCCTTCTCAGCTAGGCTAATATCACTATTGAAGTCAACCACCGTTAGGTCTTCACGGCGGTTGATAATACAGTGGCTTTCTTCCTTTAGATTCATTGTCATCGGTTCAAGATTGACATCCTTAGTTCAAGATCGCATCCTTACAGGATCTCGATCTTGCGGGGGCATGATAAAAGATAGGATTAAGTTATGATTTAGAGATATTTTCCCCAACTGAATGAGAAAATCACGTAGGTTAGTTGAGGGAAATCCTCCTATCTTCACTTGTATAAATTGATGATGAATCAATGAATTCAATGAGCTTTACATTACTTCTTCCTAATTTAACACTGAAATTATCAATTCTATAATTCCCTCCACACTTGGCCATTCGTGAGTATATTGAGAATATCTTGGATGACTAACTCATGATCTCTCCCACCAACTAGAAGCATAAATATTGGGTATGATGACATGGACAATCCGCTCTTGAGAACATATGAATTTTAGAAGAGGAGCTACAATTGACAAACCTTGACCACAGAGTAATATCTCAGTTTTTATTTATCGGAAGTAAATTTCTTTACTTGGGATGAGTTTATAGGTATTAGAATACCACCATACCATTACAACGATCCAAGGGGACATAGAGAGTTTTGGATCATTATGTTGAGACCATACGGGCCTAAATGCTCATGGAGAGATCATCCTATATATATTTTATTAGATTGTAATAAGATTTGAGCATAAGACATATTTGTATTAGGTTTTTGGTTTGAGTTTGTATGAAGATTTCAAAGGAAATATCATGCACACATCTTAAAGTACAGATGATACAGAGGATCTTAGAGTGAACACATATCTCCATTCTATGAATCTCTAACCTCCTCTCTTCCAAAAAGGGGTATAAGATATTCATGCAAGGTGAATATTTATTTTCATCTTATGGATCCTCGGGTGGACACTTGTCTCTATCATTTAGATCTCTACACACTTCTCTTCTAAAAGGAAGATATGATATGCTCATCCAATGAACATTCATTCTTCTAAAAGGAACATATGCTATACTCATCCAATCCACATTCATTTTTATAAAAACATTATAAAATTTATATTTTTAAGTTAATAAATAAATAAATGATTTATGAGTTTATAGCTACTAAAAAACTTACACAAGAAACCAAAGGGTGAGAGAGACAATCGTATTTATATTTTAATTTCCCTCCCCTCCACCAATTTTTTTCCATCAGTTTCAACCATCACAGTAATATCATCGTCATCACAACACCCATCGATGACAACCATCATTTTCCAATATCTTTCCCTAGATACATTAGAATTAATATCATCATCGTCACAACACCCATCATTTTCCAAGATCTTTTGCTAAACACACTAGAATTGATATATGCTCTTTCTTTGGATTCAAGGAGGGACTCTTCCTCTTTTAAGTATCTACGTCCATCTATCACTCTGTGGCATCTTTCTTCCGAAGCACATGATGACCTTCTATTTAAAAATTAATGCTAAACTAACTTCTTGCATTATGATTATTTCTCACAAATTAGTCACCTAGTTTTAATTAAGTCAGTCATAATTTTCATCCCTATACACACACTAACTATTAACTGGATACCTAAGTTTGCTCTATACAAGTTAGAGACTTTGATTAAAAAGTTTTCTCTAACACAAAGATATTGATACTAAAGGGGTCCTAAGCATTACACGCATTTTCTATTTAGGATCTCTCTCTCTATTTAATTTAATACATGTAATAATAAGCTTTCCAAATTGTTAAATTTCTTACTCGTGATAATAGCCTATTCAGTTATGTTATTTCTACTAAATATAATCTTATTAACCCTTGGTCCCCTCATAATATTAAAAACTTTAGTTGGAGTTGATGTTTTTTTTGTTTTGTTCGAGTCGTGGTCAACCACACAGATTGAAAAATGGGTCTCATTTTCTATGATCTTTGGATTTTTGAATTATTATTATTTTAATGTTTCGGCATTGATGAAGAACGTTACTGTTAGCTGAGATACCCAGTTGGTCTCATTTTGTAAGGAATCGACCGTATTCGGTTTGCTCATTATATGACTTAATAGATTGCTTAAAGATAAGGCTACAGTTAAAATATGTTTATTCTTTCTTGAAACCAAAAAAAAAAAAATTGTGCCCTATATTCCAATTGATACTGTTGGCATACTTTATGAGAACTTTTTATTGGTCCTAAAATCCACCTATTTTGTTTGAGAACTACTACGTAACTTATTAACCTTGCCCATTATTTCATATTATAAATTAAATTTTACATCTCAATTCTATTAGACATATTAAACAAAAACTTGATTCCCCTTGATGCATTTGGTTATAGATCAACGATATTATTGGATGTTGCACCTACCCTGACATGCCACATGTCGCCAGCTATCACGAGTTAGGGGGCATTGGTTGAGGGCTGGTTTGACACGTCAGCTCATTGGGCAAGGTGCCCTCCGCCTTAAATCGGAGCAGTTGATCGAGCCAACATTCCTCTATTTCTATTGTCGCTAGGTCGGGTGAGCTTGTTCAACCGAACAGTTTCCTCACAAGCGTTTTGGTCTGAAGCAAGCTTCACTAAGGAGTCTGCATGTGCATTTTTGATTTGCGGTACTTTAGCGATGGAGAAATGTCGAAAGGTGTTGATCAGTCACCGTGCGTCGACCAGGTATTTCGCCATGGTGTCATCTCCAGCCTCAAACTCTCCGCAGACCTGACCAACTACCAGTTGGGAGTCGGTGAAGGTCTTGACCTTCTCTACTTTAAGTTCCGTTGCCATCCTCAACCCAAAGAGCAATGCTTCGTACTCTGCCTCGTTGTTGGTGGCCCTAAAGTCGAGGCGAAGGGCCTGTTCATATACCTGGTTGGTGGGACTTTCTAGTACAAGGCCGGCACCCCCTCTCTTGGCGTTGGCTGACCCATCCACGTACAGTTTCCAGACCGAGAGCGCGTCGGCTGGATCATTCATAGGAGTAAGTTCGGCGAGGAAGTCTGCCATCACTTGCATTTTTATGGCTGTCCTGGGTACATATTCGAGATCGAACTCCCCCAGCTCGACCGACCACTTAAGCATGCGGCCTGTGACATCAAATTTTGATAAGACTTGGCAGAGTGGTTGGTCAATTATTACCTTAATGGGGTACCCTTGGAAATATGGTCTGAGTCTTCTTGCAGCCATCACCAGTGCCATAGCCAACTTCTTGACCGGGGGATATCGCTCTTTAGGACCATTGAGGATGTGACTCAAGAAATAAAGTGACATTTTTGCCTTGGTGAGTGTAACCAGGACCAAGCTAACGACCACTACCGATGCTGCCAAGTATAGTCCGAGGGGTTCTCCCGGGGAAACCGCAAACAGCCGAGGTAGTTGGGAGAGATGTGCCTTTAGTTTTTGAAAAGCTTCTTCACACTGAGGCGTCCACAATAAATCTTTGGCCTTTTTTAGGGTGAGGAAAAATGGATAAGTTCTATCACCTGCTCGAGAGATGAAACAGCTCAAAGCCGTGAGTCTTCCGGTAAGCTGTTGTACTTCCTTCACCATTTGGGGGGATCTCATTTGGAGGATCACCTCTATCTTCTTAGGGTTAATGTCAATTCCTCATTAGTGGATCATAAAATTGAGGAATTTCCTGATGTGACCCAAAGACACATTTGCTGGGATTGAGTCACATTCCGACGCATTGCATGGTCCGGAATGTTTCTGCTAGATCTCTTAAGTGGTCTTCCGAGGCTTTGCTTTTTACAATCATACCGTCAATGTAAACCTCCATGGTGTTGTCGATCTGGTCCTTGAACAGGTGGTTCACCATTCTCTGATAGGTGGCGCCTGTGTTTTTCAATCCAAACGACATCGCTTTGAAGTAGTATGTGCCGATATACGTGATGAAGGCAGTGTTTACCCAATCTCGAGGTGCCATGCGGATCTGGTTGTATCCCGAGTACGCATCCATAAAGGAGAGCATTTCATGGCCCGACGTGGCATCTGCCAATTGGTTGATGTGAGGCAGGGGTAGCAATCTTTTGGGCAGGCCCGATTAAGATCGGTATAGTCACGTGCATCCGCCAATTTTTATTGGGTTTTTTTGACCAGTACAACGTTGGACAACCAGGTCAGGTACATGACTTCTGCAATGAAGTTGGCTTCGAGAAGGCATGCCACCTCCTCCTCACTGACTCTCTGGTGCTCCGGGGTGAACCTTCTCAACTTTTACTTGACTGGTCGAGCACCGAGAGTTATATTGAGGTAATGTTGTGCCTCATCTAGGTTAATGTCGGGCATCTCTTCTGGGGTCCATGCAAACAAGTCAGCATTCTTTTCCAAAAACTTTATCATCTTGACTTGTTGTTTGCCTGAGAGCGTCGAGTCGATCTTTAAGGTTTTGTTAGGCTGCCTGGGGTCTGTGACGATTTCCTTTATGCCTTGATCGGTTCGGGGTTCAAAGCGAGTTTGTTGGGTCCTCTCGGATCGATCTTCAGGCTCGTCATTCTAGGTTTCTTTGGGAGTGTGGTGGTAGTTAAGTAGCATCGTCGAGACTCCTGTGGGTCGCTACGGGCCTCACCGACTCCTGCATCAGTCAGGGACTTCATGGAGTGGTGGAATGTCGACACCACAGCCCTCAACCTGTTGATGGTTGGTTGGCCGATTATGACATTGTAAGTTGAAGGGAGATCGACCACCATGAAAATGACCATTAGTGTCTTGGTGCGTGGCTCCTCGCTAATCATCAACGGCAGGGTCATCGTTCTGAGAGGGGCAATTGAATCTCTAGTAAACCCTATCAATGTAGAGGTCAGTGGGGTTAAATCTTGGTCGATTAGACCTAGCTTATGGAAGACTTCAAAATATAAAATGTCTACGACACTCCCTGTGTTTATCATTATCCGCTTAACTCGAGTGTTGGCGATGCATATGGTGATGACCAGGGCGTCGTCATGATCCGGAGACTCTTCTCCATCAGGTTGGAAACTAATTTCGGGGTCGGGGCGGTGCCTTGGCCTCTTCTCGATTCCGGCCCTAGCATAGGCCTTGCGTGCCGAGGCGCTGTCTCCACCCGTAGCCGGTCCACCGACTATAACATCGATCTGTCATTCGCTTGGGTCGGCTGGGCGTGTTTGTCGGTCTCTTTTCGATTGCCTGTCGGGGTGGTCTCCTCGCCCTTGGACATAATGACCGAGGTGTTCTTAGCGGATCAAGTCTTTGATTTAATTCTTTAGGTCCTGACACTCCTCAGTGTTGTGGCCGTATTCACGATGGAAACAACAATATCTGCCCTGGTCCCTTTCCTCGGGTCGGGTCTTAATGCAGTTTGGGGGTGTCAGGAACCCTTTCCCCCTTATTTGGTGGAAAATCTCGGTCCGCATGGAGTTGAGAGGAGTAGTTGGGGGTCGTGAGCGACTGAAGTCTGGCCCCTCTATCCTCCTCCTTAATGGTCCCGAGGTGGGTCCCTGGGGTTATTCTATGCGGGGACACTTATGCTCCTCTCACTTTCTAGCGATTAGAGTTTCGGCAACAATGAAGTCGTTTGCCCTCTGCATCATCTCGGAGACTATGGTCGGAAGTTTTTTGACCAAAGAAAACTAAAGAGGGATGCACGTCGGGGATCGCTCGTGTTTCATTGGCGAATCTATTGACAAACTCGGTGAGGGGCTCCTCCCTTCCCTATCGAGCAGCAAGGCTGTTGTGGGCTTTGGTTGGGCGTTGGCCAGAAAGTTTTGCTCCAGTTCCTTCACAAGCTGGTCGAAGGAAACAATGGATGCCGACTTGAGAAGACTGTACCACATTCGAGCTGGTCCCCTCAAGGTGGTCAGGAAAACCCAACACATGAGCGCATCAGACGAGTCATACAATACCATTTGAGCTCGGAAGGCCGCCACATGCTCGGTCGGATCTGAGCTTCCGTCATACGACTCTAAGATGGGTAACCTAAAGTTAGTCGGTACCAGCTTGTCTCGTATCTCCGGGGCAAAGGGTGATTTATGTTTGAGGTTCTCCTCAGCCTCTTCTTTTGATTTGGTAACCTCCTTATGTACTTCATCGAGCCGTTCATTTATGCATCGGAGCTACATTTAGAACGAGTTGGTCGAGTCCGACGACAAGGTGTCCGGCTCCTGCGGGGTGTGCTTCATCTCGAGGTGCAGAGCGATCAATTTCTCTGAGACAATTGAAGGGGTCTGGGATTGGACCTCGGGAGGATTTTGTTCCGTCGGGCCAGGTCGGGCTGGCGTTGAGTGCTCCCGAGACCCCTCCTAGTTGGTAGGGGGTCGCTGAGGCTCCGGTTGGGGAGGGGTCGTTGTTTGGGAAAGCTGAGGAATATAGGGGATGATAGCCTGTATCATCCCCGTCAAGACCTGTACTTGATGGGCTAGCCCGAAGAAGGCCTCCATGGTAACTACTTATGGCGTGGTGTGACCCGGAGGGGTGAGCCTGGGATCGATGAACAACCTCCAGTATCTGTCGGGAGTTAAGGTAGACTGTCCCCCGTCTGCGAGCCCCGGATGGGGGGTCGAGGGTGTGACTGTAATATAAGAAATGGTCACGACGGTTGGGGTGGGTGAAACTGCTTCCTCGATCACCCGACTAGGGAAGAGATTAGAGATGAGATATTGTAACGTGGGCCCTCCTTCTAACGCCAAAATGTTGGGGTCATCCCATAACGTAGGATGACGGATCAGCCTGATGAAGTTTCCCATGTGCGTTGGATCACCTCCGTGGTCCAGTGATATGGCAGCTCCACTCCTCTCTTCAGGTGGCTTCCTCGGTCGGTCGGTGGTAAGTCCTGCAAAATACCTAGGCTGAGCTATTTGGGCTCAGTCGAGTCCCTTCGACGATCAAGTTAGGTTGGCCAGATTGAATGAGGAGATTTGCTTCTGTCTTTGCCCCCTCTCATTGCGGAGGTGGTAAGGAGACATTTATACCTGCGTAGACGAGTTGGTCGTACGTGGGCCACGTCGTCGCTATCGTACCTGACAAGTCGCCAACTGCCCATTATTAGGGGCATTGTTCGCTGGTCCATTGTTGCATCTCCCCTAACACCCGGCCCATCACTAGCTGTCAGGGATCAGGGGGTATTGTTCGCCGGTTGGCTCTGCGCCTTGACACGCCGCCTATTGCCAGCTATCAGGAGTCAGGGGGCACCGATCGAGGGCTAGTCGACACGTTGGCTCTCGCATCGCCTGCTATCGAGGGATAGTTAGGCGGCGCGGGCTGCTAGAGGATACCCTGAGGTCGAGTCGGACATGCAACGCAGGCCCGACGTGGCTGAGTCGTGACGTGGCCGAGATGGGGATGTGATGTGATTTGTCTCGTTGGACTGATCATTATCGACCCCATCAGACATAAATAGTGTTATGGGTGGAAAAGACTAAGATGGATAGCATCATTCTCTATTGACCCTGACTAAACATTGTCATTTCGATAATGTTTAATAAAAATATATCAATGTTTTTTATCAGAAAAATAATAATCAATCAATGTTTATTTTCAATATTGGACATGAGGATAGAGATGATATTTTATAGATAAACAAATGACATCCCATAAGAAATCATCATTTTAAAAAAAATAAATTAACCAAGAGAATCTAACTCTTCATAGCTTAAAATATAAGAAAGAAAGGGTGGCAATTGAGACATAATTTATCCACCATGAAAGATGTATGGTAGGGGATAGTTTAATATATTAAGATTATATTAATATTGTTAAGACAATTTTTGATAGACCATGGAGTGGGTTATTCCTTCCTCAAAAACTTTCATCAAGCTAAGATCATCAGTTTCATCCTTTTTGATCAAACTAGAAGATCGGAATCAAGTAAGTTCTCTACATCAAGATTCATATTAACGCATATAAAATCATTAACAATATGAGAATGAAGTAATTTAATAACATATATAAAATCATATCTCAATTATTTAATAACCTTAAGGAAAATACATAAAATAATTATTTGGGGAGAGAAAGAAATATAATAGTAAAATGTGAAATGGAAATAAAAATGATAATATAATTGATCCAAAGATGTTGTGAGCCATTTCATGTATAGATAAATGGCGGGCGCTGCTTATCTAAAGCCCAAAAGGAGGGAAGGTTGGAAAGGAAATGGGTGGGAGAGGCGCCGTCTGCGCTAAGTCGCTGCTCCCTCTGCTGTCCACCCGTCTCAGTCCTCTCCGTCGGATCTCCCATCTCGCTGTCCGCATGGCCTCGCCCGACCCCCCCGCACCTCCCCCCCCATCCTCTTCCTCCTCCTCCGCCGTCGATTTCCTCTCCCTCTGCCACCGCCTCAAGGTGAGCTCCCCTCTCGGACACTCCTTTCTTTCTTGAACATGGCGTTGGCTTAATGCTTTTGGGGGTCTCGGCCCGGTGCTCCTCAGACCACGAAGAGAGCCGGATGGGTGCGGCGCGGCGTGCGAGACCCGGAGTCGGTGGCCGACCACATGTACCGGATGGGCATTATGTCCCTCGTGTTCCAGGACACTCCCGGGGTCGATCGAGATAGGTTAGGGTTTCCGCGATCCGAGAGCCTCTCGCTGGTCATGATTCCATGGATACTCTTTAACACTTTATGTGGCTCTTCTTGTTGATTAGGTGTGTAAAGATGGCGCTCGTGCATGATATCGCCGAGGGTAAGACGGTAGATCTTTGGTTTTGGAGAATCCTTTTATTTTGTTGTTATTTTTGTGCCATTTGATTTTTATTCGCCTTTTCAGTTCCACTAATTAATAACTTAGGTAAGCCTCTGTGACTAACTTGATTTAAAGATCATGAACTTTTCTTTCTTGTGTACTTTCTAAGTGGTGTAATCTTGCATCTGGGACCTTATGATTTGGTCTTATTGTTGGCATGTCTAGAATCATGGCTTGGTTCAGTTTCCGTTAGTTATATGTTTGAACCTTAGAATAAAAGATTTTAAGGTTGGTAGTATTTAAACAATCTGCAAAAAGTGAAAATGGAAACTAAGAATTTTTTCCTTGATGCTTTTAATGATACAATGTTGCCTTGTATATATATTTATCTTGTCAACTTGGTAGGTACTAGTCTTTTAGTGGTCAAATTGATGATTTTGAAAATAACATTGCTAGGATCTTTATCAAGACAGCATTATGTTTTATTGATCTCTACTGGTCCTACCTTCAAGACCATATTACCTTCTTTTTTGCTTTATTTGATTTCTATTGTTTTGATCAACTTTTCCGTTAGCTATTGTTGGCGACATAACTCCAACTGATGGTGTACCAAAGTTGGAAAAGAGTCGTAGGGAGCGTGAAGCCTTGGACCACATGTGCAAATTACTTGGTGGGGGATCTAGAGGTATATGAAGGTCCTTTCCCTTGTTATGTATAGAGATCTAAACTGAAGCTACGTTTCCAAGGCACTATTTTCTTCGTTTCTTTTTTCTCAGTGTTGATTCTAATTGATAATAAATTAAAGTCAGCTTTGATAAATTTACCTGTCTTTGATAAGCATTGCTCACTGATGTATGCATGCAAAATTTGTTGAAGCAGTTTCAGAAATAGTGTCTTCCAGTTTTATTATCCAATATATACAACCATGAGTTCTTATCATATATGTTCTCAGTAGTTTCTTTTCTAATTTTGGATGGGGTACCTATGCTTTCTAACAACATCAGTTGATCCCTATTCTATGTTTGCTTGTTTGGCAAAAACTACCAAAATATCTGGCCTGCAACAAACTCATTGTCCCCGCTGTTGACGGATAATCTTGAATGTCCAAAATGTTACAAAATAACAAAACATGGTTACACAAGTATGAGCAAAGACAACTGTTTAACCTATGCGAAATAGGTAAATGGTGTGCTTGACCAACTCGAACACACATAAAAGCACCACATTGGCAACACCAAGAGAAGGAGAAAGATTGATGCATGGACTAGTGATGAACGCAAATCATATAACATGTTAAACAAGTCTGAAGAGGAATTTCTCCAAGTGAAGCCCTTGTTAACATTCTCTATAGTGAAAGATCTTTTAGTTCTCTGTTGCTTTTGGTTGCATGAAAACATCATCCAAGTCTACCATATGATAAACAAACAATACAGATAGTGACTTTGTAAGAGAAAATGGCATCATCCTCTATCTCATTCTTAGCATGCTAATTTCAGGTAAATATTGGTTTGATATGAATAATGCAAATTGCCTTCTGTGGTGCATTTTTTCATGCAAAATTTGGAATACCTTTTTCTGGCAGCTGCACAACAGAATAGCAATTCTGCTTTTCATATCACTCATATTTAGTTTAGCACCCATGACTTGGTATTGCGATCAACATTATATGAACGTGTGAATGCTCATTCATCCTTGCAGACTTTCGCAGCCTAATATTTTCAAGTTTATTATGGAACATAAGTTAATGAATATCCTTGCTGAAGGTTCAAAATTTTTTCCATTTTTGCTTGGTCTTACAAACAAGTTGAGTGGTAGATCTAATTCCACAAAGAATGTTTTCATTATTTATTTTTTATATCTAATTTGTTTTGAGTGGTATGAACAATATCGGAACAAGTTCTCCCCAGCATAATGTTCTAAAGAATGTTATCATATTTTTAAGTATGATTTTAACTTGTTGCTTCAGGTTTGCAGCAATTTCTTGTGTTTACACATCTTCTTATACTTTGCAGCTAAAGAAATAGACGAGTTGTGGATGGAGTATGAAGATAATTCTTCTCCAGAAGCGAAGTTAGTCAAGGATTTTGACAAGGTACATTTCTACATGTTATTATCAGGAGGGGTGCCCTTGTAGGCAAGAGCTGAACTTTGTGATTTGCTTAGAACTACCTTAATACTAGAGATAGTTCCAAGTTCAAGAGTTCTCTAGGTAGATATTGTGATTGAACCAGTATATCCAATCTTCTCTGGTGATATCAGTTGTTTTACCATATTTGATTTTGTTAGGTGTACTTTGTACTGTTATCAGTTATTGTTACTGTTCTTAAGTATGTAATATATTTAACTCTTATATGTCAATTTGGAGAGTCCTCTTTTCCAAATTTTGACTAGACTACATGCTTAACTTCCACAATATCAAATAGGCAACTAAATATATCACCCTCAACTATCATCTTCTTCAGTCTGAAACTTCTTAGAACAGTAGCATTTTCTCTGTTTTTTGAGATAGTGAATCAACATTGAGAGTTGAAATATCTGTTTTTTTTTCTCACCTACATCATTAATTTGTTTATATGATCCCTTGACGTACAACATTGATATACTTTGCTTGTAAAATTTTTTTGATTATGGTGTTTACTGATCATTGATCTCACAAGTTATTTTTCAGAGCTTGTGTCATCTAAAAGGTTTCAATTAATTTTGCACTCTTAAAATTTGAAATTTCCCCCTCAAGGTGTGTATGGTAGCTCTTAAAACTTTCCCCCTAGATAATGAACAAATTATCACCGAAGCAATCTTTAAGTTCAATCTCTCACCGCTTTGTGCATAGTTTATCTCTCAGGCACTTTGGAACTCAATAATTGCTCTCTGCTTGTACAGGTTGAGATGATTCTTCAAGCTTTAGAATATGAAGATGGTAAGGTTTTGCACAATTGTTCTGGTAATTGAATGACTGTTTGCACTTTCTTTTGGATCACAATATTCATGTACTGAACAATTGATCTGAGAGGAATATGACATGTTAATGATAAAAATGAGGTGAAAGAGGTTGAGGATTTTTGTTAAGCTTAGAACCAATAGGTATGGGGAAACTGTTTGTGACCACAAATTCAATAGGGACTATCTCCAACAATGTTCATTACACCAGCCCAGTTTGAGCTATATGATATTCATATGTTATTTTATTGCAACAAATCTTTTTGGACTGGAATGTTGAATTTTGAAGCTGTCACCTTCAAGTCTCTTTCAACTTCCAGACACGCATAAATTCTGTGAATGGTGTGAAATTTCAATGACATTGTCAAAGTGACATAAAGCTTACAAACGAATTAGCTCTTTCTCCTTGGCTTGCACATTGGCAGCTTATATGTTGTGCTGCACTTGCTATTTGTGCAAGTCTATGCGGCTCTTGTATAGCTTCTTTTTTGTGAAATCACTTATCCGAGTATGTTTGTGTTTTCATTATAAATATACAATATTATCCTCTAAATTTGGTTGAACTTTTCTGATTTTGTGTTGGATTTAATTAATGCAGAGCAAGGAATTGACCTGGAAGAATTTTTTGAGTCTACTGCAGGTATGAGCTTTTTGCCCACTCGAGAAATTTTAACATCTAAATACTTTTCTCAAGACCTGTACCATCCATTATCTTTTCTGGCATTCGGCCAAATTTATTTTATAATAAAGGCAAACCTTGCCAAAAGAAACCTTTATGCTTCCAAGCTTTTAGGAACAGAACACTGAGGAGCACTAATAAAACAGAAAAAAGAACAGCAAACCATGAAGTCTAAATTATATGGGTTGGCTAATGGATGTTTTCTGGTGATTGAATGTTGTTTAGGGCAATATTACCAATCAAACCGAGAAGCAGATTTTTTTTTTTTATTGATTCTTATTGATTTTTCTTTAGTGTTCTCCTACTTTCTTTGCACAAGAAATCTCAATTTAACTCACTTCATCTTAATCCGAGAATCCGCATCTCCTCCTTGGATATATCCATACCATTTAAAATGATTTCTCTTATTTTAATCTTTTACTTTATTATTTGTTATTAAAATTATGCATGATTCGTCCAGTTTCAATCCTTGTTATTTTAACATCAATAGTTTCTAGTGTCTGTTTCATATCTTAAATTTAAGATTAGTCCCGACCAAACTTTTATCAATCAGAACACATATTTTATGCGACTATGAAGACCAAACGATCAAGTAACGAATGCATTAGTTTGATCTTAGTGTACTGTGCTCTGTTCTTATCAGTCTTTATGTATAGACAACAATATGGGTTGATCTTTCTCAGATCACGGTGTGTATTTTAACCCTCTCACTCCTTTGGGACTTTACATGAGTCTGGTTTTTGGAGCTGCAACTCTCCCAAGTAAACGATGCAATCCTAAATTTATGTTCGGCACTAAAATGTCATATTTGCTTTGCAGGTAAATTTCAGACTGATATAGGCAAAGCCTGGGCATCAGAAATCGCATCAAGAAGGAAAAGAGGAAAATAATGGAGGGATGATATGGTATCAAAGACTCGTGAGCTCGGCTTCCCCTGTTTTCGATTGATGTGTGCAATCGTCGTCGGATTCTGGCCGATTATGCCGCTCCTGTAAGGACTGCTGAACTGTGGAATTTGACGGCAAATCGCATGGGTCATTGGATCATATCTACTCTATGTACGCTATTTCTTCTCTGGCTCCTCACATATTCTTAACCCCTGCATCACCTAAACCACAAGCAAAAGAAAACAATGACTTAATTCTACATCATGGAGCTTAGGGATAACTATAAACTAAACACCTGCTCTAAATTCTACATCCCAATTCCCTTTCCTGGTTTCAATCGTCTGTGGAAGTCGCTTTTGTTCATCTTCCAAGGTTTGACTTGTAGAAAATGCAACCCAAAGTGTGCTTGGATGAAGTGTGAGAGAACATGCCTCTCCATGTGCAATTTGAATTGGACCTAGTCATTGTGTCTTGTGGCGTTTGGGAGAGCCGCCTCCTTATGCTCCTCAAAGTATGTGTTCTTTTAGGTTGCAGTGTACTTGAACAACATTTGAACACTTGATGTTAGACCTCAAGATTCTTGACTAAAATCAGGTTTTAGTGTTAAAATATGGGAAGCTAAATTATTTTTAGTTTATATAAATTAACAAATAGAATAGGATCCTCTATATTTGATATTGTGATAAGACACGGTTATCTATCCTGCAATTTTTTATTTTTTTTCTTCTTCTTTGTTGCATCAGGAATATGAAGCATGAGGATCCATGTCATTGATGTTATCACCAAACTAAATCATGCTTAATCCTTCATTAAAAATAAATCATCTCTATCTCTATCCATATCACACCCAAGTCAAGACGGTGTTTGTTGCCGTCTCTCAGTTTTCAGCAACTTGGATGAAAAGATCATTATATTTAAATGAAGCATTGACTGATTAAGTCGTCGCTCTTTTATTTTCATTTTTGGTAAGTAAACCCGTTTCATTAATCTTGACATGCAAGTCTTGGCTTGGATATAGACCAAGTCAATTAGATCCAATTACGTTGGGTATACTTTAGCTGAATCATTTTTGTTGCTTTTCCCTAGCTCCTAATTATTTCTTATTTTTTATGACAATTTACTTACTCTAATATCCTTGTCACCCTTATTTAGTCAATGATTCATTGCTCTATAGGCATGATAGAGTCATTGATTGGCGATGGTGACATTGATCTCGATATCAAACTAGTAATCATCGGGGAGGTATCCCTTCTTCTCTGAGAGGTCTAGGATTCATTATCCTTCTCCGGCTGAGTCCTCCCATTTAGTTTAGTTATCCTTACGTGAAAACTAATATTTTTGGAAGGTAAGAATAACAATCATGAAATTATTTTTTACTACTTTTTTAGCATCATTTTCTATATTTGACAATAGTGATCTATTTTTTTTTTTTGTCAATAGAGTATCAGAAGAAACAAAATTAAAATATTTTATATAATTAAATATAGATATACCAATATAATTTTTTAAAAATATAAGAACCAAAATATTAAATATAAATAATTATATTAGATAATATATAATTAACCCATTTGATTCTTTGATAAGACGTTGATGTGCTTAATTGGATTAGGCATGACTAATTATTTGTTCACTTTTTATCGTTATCTCACCAACACCACATTAGCGGTTGTACTGGCAATCGAAACATTTTGTTAACATTATATCATAAAATTTTGGAATGCCTTCCATCTGATTACATTCCAATGATTGAAATGATAAGAATGTAGAGATATTTAATTATTTATTTTTATTTCCAATGGGCTTCCCATCAAGAAGAAGAAAAAGAAATGTTTATAGAATAAGAACTCAAATATTTAATTTAATAATAATAATAATAATAATAATAATAATAATACTCGTAAATCTCAATAATATATTATACATTTAATATTTATAAAATTATGATTAGAACTCTCAAGCTAAATTAATAACCTTGTCTAAATTTTAGATACCTAACGATTATTCTCTTTCAGATGTGATGGTAATCGAAATATAAATAAGGTCAAATCAATCTCACCAAATCAAATCGATGATCAATTTGACGAAATCAAAATATTTATATAAAATTTATTAACAAAAAAGAGCAGAATTTATATACTTAATTGAGCAGAAAAGTCCGGATGCGTCAGCCGGGAAAAAAAAAACAGGAGGGCATCGGGGTCACGTGACACTGGGAGAGGGTCCATTATGGGGCCCAATGAATCCACCAATAGGAGCCTCTCTGCTCTCGACTGCGCGTTTACGACCTGCCCCTCTTAAGTCCACTTTCTTACCGTTACCGCAGCCTTCTTCTCTTCCCATCGCACAGTATTCGAACTCTGAAACCTCTCTCTCTCTTTCTCTCTCTCAATGTATATATAGACACTCCCTCTCTTTCATCCCCTATCCTGAACTGATCGCCTCTCTCTCTCTCTCTCTCTCTCTCTCTCTCTCTCTGTGTCCCGACTGCGAGAAGTTCCTGCAGTGGCCCGTCATCGCCTGCGGTGTCTTCCTGCTCATCGTCTCCCTCGTCGGCGTTTGCAGCCGCAACTCCTTCCTTATCTGGCTCTACCTCCTCCTCATGTTCATCCTCATCCTCCTCCTCCTCCTCCTCTTCCTCTTTCTTATCATCTTCGTCCTCATCCTCCTTGTTCTGCCTTGGTCGTCACCAACAAGGGCATCAGCGAGGTCGTCTTCGGCCGCGAGTTCAAAGAATACTGCCTTGGCGACTACTCCAACTGTCTCAAGAAGCGGGTCGACAACAACAAGAACTGGAGGCGGATCAAGAGCTGCCTCCAGGACGGTAAGGTCTGCCGCAATCTTCACGATCAGAGCTATGGTAGCATAAAATATATAATATGCTATTTGTTACACTAAAAAATTTTAATACCTTAATATGAATCTCAAAGGACCTTAAAGATACATATCTTTAAATGTTGTTATTCAAAAAAACCTCCATCCGATCATAAAGTATATCATCATCGGATTCGAGATCTACCAATCTTCAAGGAGACCTAGACTCATCTTTCCCACTCTTTTTATCCTTCTATAGGACCACTATGATTGATGAATTTAAGAACACAATAATTAAGAGAGGAATTATAATCTCTCGTTGACGTGACAAAAGGAGATTGAGAGAACATCTGTAATCTCACAACTATATCAAGATGTTATATTTTTATAATCGTTCATTGTTATTGTATTCCTAGGAGGTCATGTTTGAGAGCACATGGTCTAGAATAAGTAATTAGGATAGTTTCTCCCTTTAAAATATGTTAATAAATACAATAGCAATGCGAGTCATAGCGGTTACATGTCATCAATATAACACTGTTAGCCTTTCTTAATGCAATCGAAAATGACCCATATAATTTATCTTATGAAGATAATTATATCATCACACTGAACCATAATATGTAAATATATAATTATGAACAAGATAATAGAATCAAATAACTTAACGTACTTAATCCAAACGTCAATTATATTATCCACTCAAATATACATTATAATATCCTTTATGAGTC
This sequence comes from Ensete glaucum, assembly GCA_021527575.1. Lineage (NCBI taxonomy): Eukaryota > Viridiplantae > Streptophyta > Magnoliopsida > Zingiberales > Musaceae > Ensete > Ensete glaucum. Next base: position 50,744,343 of record CM038551.1, read on the forward strand.
GCTCACAAACTCAATTACAAGAATATGTTCTTTCAAAACACTTTAGGCTATGAGTCCTAAGAGAATACATCAACAATCAAATAGTGGAACTCAAGAAATTAATTGATATTAAATATTCTTAAACTATTTTTCTCTAATCAGTACTTTATATCATAATGCATAGAGATACAATAGTATTTGTCATTCTTAAAGAAGAAAACTAATACGATATGTCACAAAATATTCTCAGTGACTTGGTAATTAAGTCTGACCACACCAAGTCCTGAGATAAAATTTCGTAATTATAAATTTAATTAATAGCCTTAAAGTGTACCACAAAATCAATTTTCACTAATAAAATAATAATAAATTGCCTCTCTAATTGATTTAGATATTAACTGTAAGATAGACTTTCTATTATCGAGATAATTTATAAAATCAATACTTAAAAATTACCATTTGATATAATTTCATATATGTCAGCATATAATCGTCCTTCTAGATATCTTATTACTTTTCTTTGTACTCTTTTAATATTTTCACTTATAGGTAACTCGAATATCTATCCAATATTTTAACTACAAAACTTATATATGCTCCGACATAGTTTTGAGTATAGACTTCCAACTGCACATCTATAAAAAATATTTTATTTATCTGATTCTTTTCAAATCATTTTAAAGCACATATTTTGGCTAAAATTTTACTTTTATGATTTGCTAAACGAAAAATGTATATTAAGCTTTTTCGATCAGTATCACCTTTCTAAGACATTCTTAACAATCATTGAGATTTATCCCTAAATATCTCAATGCTAATAACATGAGATGTCTTATTCATACCAATCATCTTAAATTCTTGATTTAGTATAATAAACTAATAACATTATTGGTAATACAAAATATTATCCATGTATGAGACCAATATAATAAACTTGCTCCCACATATCTTCAGGTATAAATACAGATCAATAGTATTTTTCTTAAATCTAAAAAATTAATGATATTAAGAAACTTTATATATCATTGTTTAGAAGCCTGTTTAAGGTCTTCAATGAATTCCTGAATTTGCATACCAAAAGTTATATTTCTTTTATTTTCGTTACGAATAACTTAAAGTAACATATATAAAGCTAAATCTTTAATCAGAAAACTTATTTTCATATCCTTATGATGTAACTCAAATGAGTCACCAATGTCATGACAATTCTTAGTGAGTTTTTTTAAACCTACATATCTTATTATGGTCTATGCATTCTTTAAAAGTAAAATATTTAACTATAAGTCTGACCGTTATATCGTTCTACATTGTCCTTGAGTCATATTTATGTAACACTCCTTTTATAATTATTGGATAATTTGATGAATTTATCAAACATAATTTGGTTATTTATTTTAGCTCTTCTTTCAGTGTATCATATTATCTTTTTTAGAATGATATATCATATAATAATTATAAATAACAAAATTTCTTTCCTTTGAGACATTCTAAAAACTTTAAATTGTGGTTGTTCCATAAGACCATTAAAGCGATATCAATATTATGTGGGAGTTTAATAATGTTATTTTGTTATTTGTTTTTATCAAATCATTTAATAATTTTAACAACAATAATCTCTTGAATAACAAAGGAGTATTAAATTATATATTATCTATATCAAAATGAAATTAGGAGATTTTCACTCCCACCACTAATTTGCTAATTTATAAGAATCTTACATTATCATATTTAAATGATTAGAGCAATAAAAAATATACCCCTTTGAACTTTTCTGGATAAATCATAAATAATATCGAATGTGAATTTACTATTGGTTTTCTATTAACCCAGAACTCAAAAGAAGTTGATAGAATTTACTTACTAGAAACCATATTTAATATAAACATAACTATCCTTAGAGCTTCTTTTCACATTAATTTAGTTATAAACAATAATCTATTATGCTCCTAATCATATTTGTAAGAATACGATTATTTTTTAACAATCATATTCTGCTATGATATATCTGGTAAACAATACTGAATACATTACCCTACTTTTCTAAGAATCTAGTAAAAGAACTAAAAGTATAATTGGGTTCATTATAAATATCATAAAATTTATCACCCTTGCCATATATGATAATTTTAACTTTTCTATCTAATTGTCTCTCAACCTTATTTATGTACACTTTAAGAATGTCGATGGCCTAAGACTTTACATGAATTAGATATATATAATCATATCTCTACAAATTATCTATAAAATGGTAAAATATCTCTCTTTAATAAGATAGAAGCATGAAGTGACTCGTAGATATAATCATAATATCAAGGAGTTTACTATATATTTTTTTAATATGGAAATATTGTAAACTCAAGATTCATATTAATTCTATATAAATATCATATAGAATTCAAATGCTAACTTTAATTGAATTATACTAATTTTACATTCACAAAAAAAAAACCTCTAACAATTCTAGATAAAGAGCCTAAATTCCTATAATTTTAAGAACATAACATATTTCCTCAAGATTCATCAGATAAATCATCTCTAAGCGTAGGCGATAAATATAAACTATTATTGGTTTCACTTTAAAATGATTCTCTATAACGATGAATATTTCATTCTCTTCTAGTTTTTTATATTAAACTAAATCTCTATTATTGATAACATATGTTGAAGCATAAAAAATAATCCACAAATTATTAGACAATGATTTCTATAATATTTGGTTTGAACGATATAAATGTCAAACTTATACATTTTTCCTTTCAAACTAAATCTTATAATTCTTCTTCACATAACTTTGCTTTCTACAGAAATAACACTTTATTATGAAAAAAAAAATTTATGAGTTTATATAGTATTTATAAACTCAAGTAATTTATAATTTAATTTTCTTTTATTATTACTTACTCCTTGAATAGTGCTCAAAATATCACGAATTATTTCTATTTTAATTTTAATTCTTTCTATACAACTATACTAGTTGACTCATTTAAGTGTCACTTATCCTTAATTAAATTTTAAATGAGTTAAACTATAAAGAAAGATAATAAATAATAAAAAAATAATTATAATAATGCTCAATGTTATTGAGCTTACAGTTTTGTTAGCTATATTAAAAACATAGTCTTAAATTCCTCATATACTATCATTTTTATAGTCTCCAATTAAGGTGTTAGTTAATGACTAATTAGTAAATTCAAATTGATTTATAAATATTCTAATGTGCTAGTTATAAATTATATTAAAATCTAAATATTGTTAGCAAATATTATAACATTGAGTATTTTATACCTTCCCCAATTAGTTATCTCAATTATTTATCTCATAGGGCTTTCAATAATTAAGTTTGTGTTTATTTTTCAGTTAATCTGATCAAGGTCTAACTCACTCAATATAAATTGTATATGCTCAAGCTATTTATTCCAGATAATATAGGGACATTTACAAAACTAGAATAAAGGAAGTACCATCGTAATAATATAATGCTTTGACTTTTTAAATGAATGTTTAACTATTGATATCATCTCTATTTCACATTTGGGTGAAATATTGATATATTTAGTGTTCACATAAAATTATTTATGGAGGACTGATACCATTATTGTTGAATAGTGTTGCTACATTTGGGTATATAATCTTAAACTACAAAGATATCAAAAACATTATTATCCTATCTAATCACATAATTATTCGAAATAGATTCTCTTTTGAAATTATCTAAATCTCTTAATTATGTGTGTCATTGTGAATATTATTTTATTTAATGTCATTTAGGATAATTTCATAATATATCTTATAGATTATTGGTCTAGGTTAATTTGGTAATTATAAGATTAATATAATGATACAAAAAAAATTCAAAATATCTTACAAATGACAAAACCTTTATTGTAGTTCACATCCCATAAGTCTACCATCCCAAGCTACTTGGTAGTTATCGATAAGATAAAATTTAGGTAGATGAATTACAAATAATATGCATCAAGTTTTTTTATTTAGTTTATATGAAAATAATTCAATAATAGAATGACAACCATAATAATTATGAAACATTAATCAACATAAACAAAACTTATATAATAACTATAGTCATGATGACACATAAATCATAAAATACTTTTATATAACAGATAAATATTATTTAACACTTTAAAACATATATATATCAATAACCAAATAAATATCCAAGAACAATCATTAGATTTTATTTACCACATGTAATTAATGAATCATATGAGAAAATCATCAACGAACCATTATAGCAGTCAATCTTATTTTTATTAGGTAAGCCCAAAATTGAGTTAAGCATCAACCCAATTAAATCAATTAATAAAAATTAATTAAAATTAAATGGATCAAAATTTATTCTTTTTTCTAAGTTTGATCAAAATTAAATCTAATCAATAGTCATAATGATCATATTCAATTAAAATTAAATTATATTGATCAATTTTATAATCAATGATGTAAATTAAAATTTTTTAATTTCATTAGGATAAAGCTATAATTTTATTGACAAGATATAAACTAGAACTACTAGATTGATAAAGATTATAATTGTCAAAAAGATATGTAGGAAAATATTTGATTTATAAAGGGTAATAAAAATACAAACTCTGAAATTCCTATATTAATGAAGGGTATAAATATCATTTTACAAGAAAACTCTTAATCTCTCTACGTCGCCCCTACACATGCGCCCACCGCCTCTATATGCGGGCATTGTCTATTCCACAATCGTCACCAGTGGCCGTAGGAGGCCACCGCCTTGCGGACATTGTCGCCTCTGCCAGCAGCCACCGCAATTACGATCGGTCGTGCATCACCTCTATGCATGGTCGCTGTTGGTATCACAACTAATGTCGATAATAGAACAAGCGATCAATCGAGATCGTCGCCCTCAATAACGTCGACAACAAACAACAAATTCATTGATCAAACATAAAAATTATGTGTCACTCACAACAAGCGATAAGATAGATTAAATAAGAAAATATATCGATAATACCGATGAAACATTAATGCATTGTAAATAAAATCTAATTAATATCTTCTTGTAAACGAAAGATGCTAACAAATAGATCCAAAGTACTTGATTTCAGAATTATAGTTCTAATACCAATTGTTAGCATAAAATCTATAATATGCTATCTGTTATGAGAAAAAATTTTAATGTCAGAATATGAAATCAAATAACAATGGATTAAAAGAGTATTACGATGTATATATCTTGATGTTGTAATTTAGAAAAACCTTCATCTGATCTGCAAGCGCACCATCGTTAGATTTGAGATCTACAATAATGTCAATCTTCAATGAGACCTAGACTCACATTCTTCTCTCTTTCTATCCTTTCACAGGACCACTATGATTGATGGATTTAGGGACACAATACTATGAGATATAAACTATAATCTCTCATTAACTGGTTCACATGACATAGGAAGATGAAGAGAATATATATAATCTTTTAACTATATCATAATATTGTATTATCATAATCATTTATCGTCATTATGTAACTAGGAGGGCATGTCTATTTATACGTGTGATAACAGATGATCTATAATAAATAATTTAATTAGATAACAGATGATCTATAATAAATAATTTAATTAGGAGAGCTACTCCCATAAAAAAATGTCTCCAAAAGAATCATATCTTAATTGAACTTCTTTTTTATTAACTAATAATCATAATCATAATCATAATATAATAATATTCATAATATATTTTAATTAATTAAATATTACAATATAATCGAACAAACCGGATCAGGTAGTCAACGGCCTAGTTATTGAATTGGACCGAGTCATCGTGTCTTATGGCGTTTGGGGGGAGCCTTTTGCTCCTCAAAGTATGTGTTCGTGTAGGTTGGGTGAACGACATTTGAACAGTTGATGTTAGGCTTCAAGATTCTTGACTAAAATAAGAATTTAGTGTTCAAAAAAATATGGGAAAACTAAATTATTTTGAGTTTATATAAATTAACAAATAGAGTAGGATCCTCTATATTTGATATTGTGATAAAACAAGGTTATCTATCCTGCAATTTTTTTTTCTTTTTCCTTCTTCTTCTTCTTTGTTGCATCAGGAATATGAAGCATGAGGATCCATGTCATTGATGTTATCACCAAACTAAATCATGCTTAATCCTTCATCAAAAATCAAACATCTCTATCTCTATCCATATCACACCAAAGTCAAGACAGTGTTTGTTGCCGGCTCTCAGTTTTCATCAACTTGGATGAAAAAGATCATTATATTTAAATGAAGCATTGATTAAGTCGTCGCTCTTTTATTTTTATTATTATTTTTTTTTTCTTTTTTGGTAAGTAAACCCGTTTCATTAATCTTGACATACAAGTCTTGACTTGGATATAGACCCAGTCAATTAAATCCAACTACGTTGGGTATACTTTAGCTTAAATAATTTTTGTCGTTTTTCTCTAGCTCGTAATTATTTCTTATTTTTTATGGCAATTTACCGAGTCTGATATCCTCGTCACCCCTATTTAGTCAACGACTCATTACTCTATCGTGGGCTTTCACATATATATATATATATATATATATATATATATGACACGGGCGGGTGGCGTGGATAGTGGAGAAAGCAACAACGTACTGAAGTCTTCCAAAGCGCGGGGTCAACGCCATCTTCTGACCCAAATCCATGAATAAATAAAATAAATGCTTTGTGCTAAACAAGCTTTCTCCATCACTTTACCATATTGGAGAAATGATGTGGATACCGGTGGAGGAGCTTTACGCATCTGGGTGGATCCAACGGTTGAATTTATCTATGGCACTTGTCAGAACTAATTACATGTTACCTCATATAATAATTAGTTATGGTTAGGATTCTGATCATTCTATTTTCAAAAATTATATTAGTATTTTATCCTTAAATATAATATTTGATCCTTTTTTTTTTCCCTTACATTGTCGATTCTACTAACGAAAAATATAATAAAATAATATTAAAAAAGAGATGAAAAGATAATTTTACGATCTCTATTTCGTCCTCCCCTTCAATTTTACTATCCTCCAGAACGACGAGGAGAAAACTTCGATTAAATCTCGAAAGCTTATTAATCAGAATGAGCTCATTGAGAGTCGCTGTCATCTTGCCGATACTACTTGGAAGGCAGACAGCCATGAATCTTATTGTTGGCGATGACGATGACGAAAGCTTTTGAGTTGACAAAGTTATCGAGCATTTGAGAGCTGAAATAGTTGACATCCAAAAATATGGTATCGAGCTACTTGTCGAAGAGCACCGACAATAGCGCTCTCTCGAAGTCATTGAACTGAAGGTCGAGGTACTTAAGTGACGACAAGCAAGGAATGGGTTGATAAAGCAGTTGTTGCTAGCGTCCACCTCATGGAGGAGTGTTTAAGATGATAAATATTTTGGGGTATGATGCCACAAAAGTGATTGGAATTGATGCGGAGGAGGGCGATATCTGTCAAGGGGCCCTACCCTGTGAGTAGGTACTCAATGATATCAACGTTGTTAAGGTCGACGCTACCGACGATGTTGACCGAAGGGTCATCAGGCACTATAGTGCAGAGGATACCATGATAGCCACATATGCTGTACATGGTCTTCTTCCATGCCCTTAGAGTTATATAAGTGCGATGGAGTCAAGGATTGGCAATGGTAATACTAATCTCAACCTCAAACTCAAAATCATCGAAAAGGTATTTCTTCTCCGAGAGGGCCAGGAGCTGACGGTGCACGATGGAAGCAACCTTAACTTTGGAGAGGAATGAGAAAAGACACGAGAGAGAAGATAAGTGGAGTAGGATAACATAACCAAAAGGGAGGACAAAGCGAGAGATGAATATCAAAGGATATCTTTCTTTGGACGAATAGAATAACAATTATAAAATTATCTTTTTACGCTTTTTGTTAATATCATTTTGTGTATGTGATATTTTTGGTCGATAGAATCTACATTACGAAGATTCATGATTAAATATTTCACCTTCGTAAGTATAGAGATCTAATTATAAATTTTTAAAATATAAAAATTAAAATATTAAATATAAATAAACCATTGATGTGCTTAATTGGATCAGGTAAGACTAATTATTTGTTGACTTTTTATAGTTACGTCACGCCACCACATTATATCTTAACATATTGGAATGCCTTCATCTCATTACATTCCAATGATTGAAATGATAATAATGTGGAGATATTTAATAATTTATTTTTATTTCCATGGCGCTTACCATCAAGAAGAAAGAAAAAGAAAAAGTTTATAGAATAAGAACTCAAATCTCTAATTTAATAATAATAATAACTTATAAATCTCAATAATATATTTAATATTTATAAAAAAATTATGAGTAGAACTCTCAAGCTAAATTAATAACCTTGTCCATATTTTAGATACCTCTAACGATTATTCTCTTTCAGATGTGATGGTAATCGAAATATGAATGAGGTCAAATCAATCTCAGCAAATCAAATCGATGATCAAATTTGACGAAATCAAAATATTTATATAAAATTTATTAATAAAAAAGAAATAGAATTTATATACTTGATTGAGATTGGATGACTCGTTCTGGAGGCACGTGGCGCCGAAGAAAAGTCCGGACGGGGCGTCAGCCGGGAAACAAAAAAAACAGGAGGGCATCAGGGGTCCATTATGGGGCCCAATGGATCGACCAATAGGAGCCTCTCTGCTCTCCACTGCGCGCGTAAAATTACGACCTGCTCCTCCTAAGTCCACTTTCTTACCTGCACGCACCAACCGTTACCACAGTATTCGAACTCTCTCTCTCTCTCTCTCTCTCTCACAGTGTATATATATACTCCCTCTCTTCCAATCCTGCATCCTCAACTGATCGCCTCTGTCTCTGTCTCTCTCTCTCTCTCTCTCTCTCTCTCTCTCTCTCTCTCTCTCCGACGCTACTTCGTCCCCCTTGGTTAGAGTAACAGAGGGGAGAGATGGTTCGCTTCAGCAACAACTTGATCGGGGTGCTCAACATCATCACGTTCATCCTGTCGATCCCGATCCTGAGCGCCGGCATATGGCTGGCCCGGCGGGCCACCACCGACTGCGAGAAGTTCCTGCAGTGGCCCGTCATCGCCCTCGGCGTCTTCCTGCTCCTCGTCTCCCTCGCCGGCGTCGTCGGCGCCTGCTGCCGCAACTCCTGCCTCCTCTGGCTCTACCTCCTCGTCATGTTCATCCTCATCCTCCTCCTCTTCTGCTTCACCGTCTTCGCCTTGGTCGTCACCAACAAGGGCGCCGGCGAGGCCGTCTCCGGCCGCGGGTTCAAGGAGTACCGCCTCGGCGACTACTCCAACTGGCTCCAGAAGCGGGTCGACAGCGACAAGAACTGGAGGCGGATCAAGAGCTGCCTCCAGGACGGTAAGGTCTGCCGCAGCCTTCAGGAGAAGAACCAGACATGGGATCAGTTCGTCAACGACAACCTCTCCCCCATTCAGGTCTTCCCCTAAAACTCTCATCTATGAATCGGTTACCATCTGGTCTTATTGTTGCCGATCTCGATTCTTTCCCCCCTTTTCCCAATAATCTATGACTCCACCATGAAAACTCGTCCATTCCGATCTCACACTTACGGATTTATCTTGGTTCTCTCTCTTTTTCCTCAGAAAATGGGATCTTCTAATTTGCTATCTCTCTTCTTGCTTGCTGATAACACCTCAGTATTGCTGTGAGATCACTAACAAACTCTGAAAATTTGCTAAAAACGAAAGCCAAACAAAAAAAAGAGAGAAACAATGGAACTCATCGTTTATTTTATTTTTAGTTCCATTTATTTTGGCTTCGATTTCTGTTCATCGAAATTGGCGTTTTCTGAAGACGGGCTCTGTTTTCTTGCAACCTTAATTGTTGTTCAGTTACTAGTGTGGTGTGCTGTTTAATTTGATTAATTGAATTCGTTTTTTTTATGTTGTTTCTTTCCGTGTATTACTATTCTTTTCCATGATAATTTCCTGACCATGTCATTTATTATTTCTGATGCATCCTCATATTCCCCCCCCCCTTTTTTTTCTTTTTCTTTTTTGCTCCTTTTTTTTTATTTGTATTATTCTCTCTGATTTGACTATTGTGGAATGAAATTTGTTTTTTCTTTTTTCTTTATCTTATATGAGTGGGTTATCAAACTTGATATTGATGGGATAATTGACCTATTAAATTGATAAATCTAAATCAATCTACAATATTTTAGTATGTCTAAGCCAATAAGTCAGTTCAATTCTCTTTATACTTGTGATATAGATTAAATTGAAGATGTGCTCTTATGATAGATACCTAAGGATCAAAATTGCAACTCTCAATTGTTTTCTCTAACAAAAAAATGATATGCAGGAGGGCAACTTAGATTAATCTTTCAAAAAAATAAAAAAAAATACGGTCTTGATATTGTAGTGCGATTACCTCAATGTGGGCTTTTAAAGGACTTAGATTAAACTTCGGAACCCGTTATCTTTAGCTTTAATTTCTGCGACAATTATTTAGATGCACATATTAAAAAAAAAAAAAAAGCTTTGCTGTCTAGAATGTGCACGTGTTAATGTTGTTTCCTTGTCTAAATAGTAATAAAAGTAATTCGAAGATTGCTTTCAATTTTTGAGATGCTTTGGCCCTTTGTCGTCATAAATGCTACATTTAACATCCCTGCTTATTATTTATTCGCATGTTTATAGTAGCGACCGAATGTTATGCCCCTTGCACTCGTTCAGGTCATTTTGGCTCTATCTGCGTGTTGTCATCAAAATTTAGGTATGAGTCGTCCGGATTAGAGATAGGGTCATCTCTTTTGACAATGAAGATAAGAGGATTTCTTTCCTCTTTTTTTTTTTCCCAAGTGTTTTGGATTATTTCTGGGAAGGAGTTACATGATTCAAGGTTTATCAAGTTAATATGTTAGTTATCTCATGAAACTAAATTGGAATTGTGATGAATGACATTAGAGTTTATCAACTATTAGGGCCATAAGAAGTTTGAGTAGGAAATGATCACCCATTGATGGTGCTAGAAACATTAAGACATTATATTTAGTATGTTAAGTTATGTTAGTAAGTTAGGGTAGAAATATATATATATATATATATATATATATATATACATATAATATGTGAAGAATTATTAACTTAAAGTTGGACAGGGTGTTACCAAGTTAATGAGTTAGGACACAGAATCAGATGTCACAAATTATGGCAGGAGAGAAACTAGCCACCAAAAAAAGAAAAAAAAAGAAAGAAAGGTTATGTTAGCCTATATATATATATATATATATATCATATGATTGTTGAAGGAAATGAAATGGTAATGTCCTCTGGTGGGGAATACACTCACACAGTGTTGTTGTGTTTTGTTTTGAACACAGTCTGGGTGCTGCAAGCCTCCGACGGCTTGCAACTTAAGCTACGTGAACGAGACCTTCTGGACCAAACCCGTCGGCTACAATTCATCCGTTCCAGACTGCAACACATGGCAGAACGATCAATGGGTCCTCTGCTACGACTGCCAGTCCTGCAAGGCCGGCGTCCTCGCCAACATCAAGAACGACTGGAAGAAGGTCGCCATTGTCAATGTCGTCTTCCTCCTCTTCCTCATCGTCGTCTACTCCGTCGGGTGCTGCGCCTTCAGGAACAACAGGCGGGACAACGCCTACACCGGATTAAAGACATACCCTTAGACCTCTCTAATCTGTCTTCCACCTCTCTAATTTTTCTCTCTCCCTTTCGATATCATTTCAGGAGAGTGTTGGGATAGGATATATTTGCATTTGCATGCTTGCTTGGTTTTCTTTCTTTTTTTTATTGTACACTTTTGGGTTATACATCTATGACACGGTCTTAACTTCCTTCATCTTATATGGATGATCGTCGTCGTCGTCGAGGGCTCTGTTGTCCACCTCAAGATTTGACTTTGTAATGGTCTTCTCTTTGCGTACGTCAACCATGATATTTATCAACTAGGAAAACAAAAAATCTATAGACAAATAAAAAAGAGATAAATATAGACAAATATATATATATATATATATATATATATGTGCTTTTTAATACTTGGATTCCTAATCCTTAGGTAATTAGTCAACCCTAAAAATTATCAAACACATGATAAGTTTTTAGAAATTTAACCTCAACGTAGGCTGAGTCATTGGGTGATCGCTTCTTCTTATTCGAGGAAGCGTGAGGTGGTTGGATCAACAAAACATGTGTATACTACAAGTCATGTTAGAGTAGTACATTTTAGCAATTTAAACCCCACAATTGCTGTACTAGCTTTGCAACTAACTACGCCATGCAAATAACCTCTTTTAACCGTGCATATTTTAACCATTGGTGTAGTTATAAAAAAAATCACCAGACCAAACTTCTCTGTGTCTCTTAATGTTCTTCAAACACTTGGAAGTTTGTGTTGGGCACATCAAAGAATAGATCACTAGTGAGCCAGGCCAGAGCTTGGGCCCCCTCTCAGCATGTCTCTCTACTTTGGCACAACACAGGTGTGTACATCATCTCTCTTATTTATTATTGTTGTAATAATGTTGTCTTCTTATTATTTCTTCACTTCTGCATTGGTTGGTGTCCCATTATAATAAAATATATTAACACTATTGTAATGTTCTGTTCCTGATGACACTTACTTTGATCATCCATAATACTCGTAGCATGGAGCAGAGAAATCTTTATGCTGTCGTCCACCACAGCATATAACGCACCAATTTCTCTCTTCGTCCGTCTGCCATACGCATTAAAAGAGAGGGGGGAGAAAAAAAAAAATGAAAAAAAAAAGAACCATTTAATTTGGTCGGTCACAGTTACCAGCCACTTAAAGACGTTATGGTTGCTGAAACTTCAATGTGCTGCTGATGATTTTGCTATTAATAATGTGTAGGGATTTCATAGTTAATAATTTTTTATCTGATAAATTTTGTACATCAAACATACCTAAGAATATGAATTAACTTAGGGCGGCGGGTAATGGTAAAAAGACATGGCTAAGATGCTGACGAGAGTCAATACAACAAACAAAAAGAACAAAAAAAAAAAAAAAAAACAATGCCCTTTCCTTTCTCCACGAGTTTAAATATATAGATGTCTTTCTCCACTTTAATAATAGCATCAAACTCAAAGCCACTCGAGTAAGTAGTGCAGAGAATGTGGCCATTCTTTGTTTTTTTTTTTGTTTATAAAAAAAAATCTTAAAATTTTAAGGGTTTTTTTTTCCCTTTCAAATTTAGATCTCTTATTCTTATATATAAAAAAAAAACTTGAAGATATCCATAAATGCCATCTCTCATAATCGTTAACGTTTGGTTTTCCACCTGAACCCAAAGGACCACTTCATTCATCGACCAAACTAGTATAGTAATAATTAAAGCTATTTTTTGAATGAACTTATAAATATTTTTTATTTACCAAATCAAAAACACTGCAATTTTGATGTTCCAAATTACAAAATCAGAACTCAAAAAAAAAATATTGATCCTTCATTTTCAAATTACTTAGATATCCATCCATACATGTCATCTCTAATAATCGTTAATGCTTGGTTTTCCACCTGAACTCCACTAATATGGACAGTAGTTTCCTCGACCAAAGTAGTTTACTAATAATTCAAAAAACAAGTTGAATGAATTTATAATTCTTTTAGGTATCGATTCAAAAGACTACAGTTTTGAATAGTTCAAATCCCAACGATCTTAGTTATTATTATAGATGATTATAAGGTTTCATTAAAAAAAGTGATTATTGTAATAATGGTCATGGATAGAAATAACGACTTTGACTTTTAAAAAATTAAAATAAAGAGAAGTTTGATCCGAGAAGAGAGAAAGAGAGAGAGAGAGACAGGCTTATTATTATTATTATTATTATTCGAAAAATGGAAGAAGACGAAAGCATTCGAAGCCTCCAAAATACGAGTGCTATCTATTATATTACACATCCAATGGAGGCATGTCCATCACATTCTCAGAACGCTTTGCAAGTGAGCGAGCGGAGGATGTCCGGGAACAATGTTCTTCGCCTTTTTGATGTTGGACCAGCACGAGGGATTAATGGTGGCCGGTCAACCCCCCCCCATCCCATCCCCTTTGCCGTCACGTTTCCGCCCCCCCCATGAAACAGTGCCTGAGAGGCAGCAGCAATACGAGGGGAGAGGCTCATTGATTCCGATTCCTCTCCCTCACAAACTTGACACAAGCGTTTCACCTTTCTTTCTTTCTTTCTTTCATTCTTTCTTTCTCATGCAAACGTATGGGATAAGAATCTCCTTCTTCTCTTTGTTTCTTTTACAGCATCCACCGCTCCCATTGAATTCGGCATCACCATCACCACCGTTTCTTCTTCTTCCAAATGGGTTTAGAGCTAGCTTATAATGCTCATAAGAAAAAGTAAGCAAGTAAAAAAAATTAGAAAAAGAAAAAGAAGCTAAAGGTTGACCAAAACCAAGTAATAATAATAATATAATATTAATTTATCCTTATTAATAAGAGGATTAATAAGGAAGATGATTAAGACATAATAGATACGTGAAGAGATAGGGAGATGCGAAATGAAGATTTATGCTAAGAGTATTTGACCGATTGGATGCATCTTAACTTTAACTAGTTTGACTTGGATAAAATGACCCAAGTGGTGCTCTTCTCGAAGAAAAAAGGGATCATCTTCTCCTTGAAAGCTAAGCTTCACTTCACTTTGCACATGCACGAGAGCTGAGGTAGCCATGGTGATGGAGTTGCATCCAAGTGGTCTTCTTCTTCTTCTTCTTCTTCTTCTTCTTCTTCTTCTTCTTCTTCTTCTTCTTCTTCTTCTTCTTCTTCTTCTTGAAGAGGCAGGCAGGCAGCTTCGCTTTTGGACATGCATGCATGAGAGCTGCAACACATCAGCTGGCATTAAGAGATGACAGTTGAGACAGTTGGAAAAAATGGCGGGTTTTTGATCCCATTCGGCCCCCTAAGCTATTGGGGTAGAATGACTTCTCTTCCTCCTATTTTGGCAGTTCATCTTCCTTCCAGCATATGCTCCATTGTTGACGAGCATCGAAAGAAAGATGCCATCTCGATGGACTCTGTGGAGCTTCTCGCCACTTCAGGTGCCCGCCGGTGGTCTAAAATTTCTACGTAAATAGATGGAGCTTTCGTGTGGAGTTCACTCGACTTTGTGATGTGTGGATCTCTACAATCGATTTTGATATTAACAATTTATTATTTCGACACTAACAATAATAAAGTCTTAAATCTCAACTACTTGATGTCGGCTACATGAATTTTTTTTTTTTTTTTTTGTGTGTGTGTGTGTGTGTGTGTGTGTCATCATTGGGATCTTTTAACACTAATAATTATTTTAATAACATTTATAAAATACTAATTCATTTTATAGTTGATATCTTTTCTTTTTCAACAAAGAAAACAAAAAATCCAGTGCATTAGTCAAAATCAATACATCATGAAAACAAATTTATTAGCTGATAACTTTTTGGAGAAAAAAAAATGCATTGTTGGTTACTTCTTTTATCAATAATATGTATTCATTATCGAACATTTATATTACCCAAAACTTATATTATCTTTTTTAATTTTATTTTCCTATTTTTTTTTATTTGTTCACCCAAAAAAAAAAAAAAAGGAAGGAGAAAGGCCAAAAGCAGTTTGAGAATACCGCATACCTAACTCTATATAGTTGGGAATCAATACCACATACCTTTTAGATTGCTCTTGCAAGATGGTGAAACTTTAGGAGGAAAGGAAAAGTAAGCTTTTTGGACAACTTTAGAGCACTTGCTTGCATTTTGCAAGACCTGACTGCAACAAAGGTGGCATGCTTGGCTTCATCCACTCTACTTTTTTTTTTTTTTGTTGCTCATTCTGGGCCACCGAGAAAGGATGGATAGAAGTTGAAGGCAACTGACTTACTTTTGGAAGACTCCACCACTCCAACAAAAACATATGCTTCATGAGGTGCTTAATTCTTCCACGCATGATGATTAGGTTTTTTTTTAAAGTTTTTGGTCTCGGTTAGTGCTTGAAAATGATTCCATCTGCACTTGTGTAGGAGGACAACAACAAGCCTTTTCCTTTGCACTTCCCAGTGGAGTGGAGAGAGAACTCTTTCCCTGACAAGCTTTTTAAGGTATCCCCTAAGCCTCACTCAAGCTGTCATTGACAGGGAAGGAAGGAGAAGAGTTCACTGTCTTATCACCAGAATCATCTCCCCAAATCACTCCGAAGCTCGCGGTGATACGGGAGGGATGAGTTCAATATTCGAAGATCCAAATAACAATCCGATACAACACATTCTAAATATCAACTTGTGTTATATCTTATTGCCTGCCATTATCATATCCCACCCTGTTTGTGTTATCACACCACTTCATGTCTTTATCTAAAGCTTGATGACATTGACTCCATTAATAATAATAATAATAATAACAACAACAACACGATGAGATATGACACTTGTTGATGACATACAAAGGTATAAATCTCATGCTTTGAGGTGTGGGTTTGCTAGAGAGAGAGGAGTGAGAAAAGGAACAACCGACAACACTTACCTCCTCCACATTGCCAAAACTACATTAGTGCATTGCATGCACACTTACTGGCCACGTTTGTTATGTTTTAATACTGACTTGTTTTTTAGTTCTATGGAAATTTGTTTGTGTGATGGACAGACGACCATCACACATGGTCAACTCCATTTATTTATTCCTCTTCTCCTCTTTTTGTGACATGAGGAGAAGACACCAACCTTCACACTTACCATCTATATATCTATATATATACACACACACCCAACTCTTGGTGAAAGGTTTATGATCACTTTTTTTAAATCATGGACAAGCTTATAAATAGGATATTCGAGGATCATGTGTTCATATTTTTTTTTTATTTCATTCATATTTTACATAATAATTAGAGGGTTTATAATAGATTTAACAGTTTCATTTTATTTAACTTTTATGATCGTTTTAGGTTTGTAAACATAAATTATGTATAGTCGTCACATAGAGATAAAATCATCGATAAATAAATTATCTAAATAATCATTTTAAGAGTTTTCTAGCTCTATAAAGTGATATAGAGTATCAGTTAATATAATACCCAAGAGTTACCCAGATAACATATAACTGGATTTATAATAATATCTAGGACTGGTTCGTTGTCTTATTTCGTCGCAGCAGTGTCATATGGACACTTATGAAGACTTTTGATCTCAATGGATAATCCTAGGTTTTTGGTCGCATAATTTTTTAAAACTTATGAAGTCTATGTTTATAATTTATATTGTCTATCAAATGTTTACTAAAATAACTATTCGTAGATCCCGAGTTAAATAATTTATCTAATTATTTTCCTTTTTGTAGGTCCGTAAGAGGCTAAAAAGGATTTCGAGGAGATTGATTTTTTACGAACAAAAATAGATGCAAGAGTGATGTATGACTAAGATAAAATTAGCAAAGTCCACGATATTTTGGAGAATGATAATTTTGTAGGTGACCTCAATTTTAAATCGGGCTGCTGTGGGTGAAAACAAGATATTTGTGTATAAATACGTTTAAGATCTATCTACTACTCTAACAAATTAACATCGAGATGTTGGTAAAAAAATGACAATTGGTGTAGTTTTTGATATGGTCAACTGCAGGAAAGATGAGTGAGTTTAATCTATCTATACAGAAAAAGTCAAAGTAAAATAGGACGACTGTTACATTAGATTAGATTAGATTTTGTTTGTTATCTATTAACTCCCATTTTTTAAATCATGGAGATGGATTAATTATGCTCTGTCATCTTTCATCTCATGTGTCTTGTGTTTAAACATCTTATTTCGATAATTTGAGTTGAGATGGTATTTTTATTTGCCATCAACAAATAATATTTTGATGATACTTGAGACCATTAATCGATGAATATTTATTTTCATGGACACGACGATTTTTCGAGAAAGGCGTAACATTTTTTTTTTCTTCTATTATCCATAGAGAATTCTATTATTTTATCTAATGTTTCGATTTTATAATAATAATAATAATAATAATAATAATAATAATAATAATAATAATTGGTGAGAGTATTATGATCATTGGAAGAAGATAGAATTTTTTTGAAGGAACAATTTTGATGGTTGAAACGAAATATATTGGACTAATTTATCCAAATAATCCCTGCTGATAACGTCATGTAGGAGCACCTGCTGTGTTGGCGGAGGGGGTGCAGAACGAGGAGGAGAGCCGCAATAATGCAGGGTAGCTTTTCCGGGTTTGTGGCCAACGGAGGCGATCTCAGCGCCACAGAGATTTCATCCCAAAAGAGGGCATGCAGATAGATGGGAAGTCGGGAGAGAAAAGCGAGGGAGTGAGGAAGGAGGAGGAGGAGGAGGAGGTCACTAGACTTGGCCGTGAAAAGCTGAGAAGATGGCAGCAGTGGGGGCGGGGGGCGTAATAAAGACCAAAAAGATGTGCACGTAGCTCCACCCCCTGCGGCCTTTTTACCACTGCGCCACCACTCGATGGAGGCGTAAAGGGGAAGGCGAAAGGGGCGAGTGAGCTGGTGGGTCTGAGGGGAATAATGGCGACGATGAGTTCCTTTGTTTCGGCCTGCCTTCTAAGCTTCGGAAACGAGTGGGTAATGAGGCCAGCAGAGGAGAAGAAAGATGAAGAAGAAGAGGACAACTTTACCACGTTCACAGTCAAATCCTCCTCTGTTCCACTGTTAGGTAATCGCACTTTGTGGAGAGAGAGAGAGAGAAGTCAATTATAAAGCGTGCATGAGATTTTGCAGTCAGTATGATGATACGCTGAGGAATGGAAAGGATGGAGAAGATTACGTCGACAGTGCTCGAAACACATAACCATCTCGCAAGGAGACAACCAACTTGAAAGGGCAAGAGATGGACCAGACCTGATTGAAGGGGTAATGAGGGAGGGAGGGAGGGGGGGGTGGAAAAAGGATGAGAGAGTTTTTACTTTTGGTGAGTTGAGGAGCTGAAGTGAACTCCATACCCGTCATAAAAATCCTCTCTTTCTCTTTCTCAATCCCACACACGTCCGTCCCCCCTTTCTTATCTTGCAGTTCACAACACAAATCCCATTCCCACGGTAGCAAGGGGAAATTAGAATGAGCAGCGGATGAGATGGGAGAAGAAGATTCTATTCGCTTCCCCTCTCGTCGGCCTCTTCTTCTTCCTCCTAACTGCTGTACCACCATCTCTTGAAAGAACACAGAAAAATTTAGATCTTTAGCTTTCTCCAGCTCTCTGTTCCATCTGTTGTTCTCTCGGTATCTTGGCATGTTGAGCCATGGGTTCTTCCGGTTGAGATTCTTCACCAGGAGCAATATCTTTCGGTGTCTCTCATCTAACAAAACCTTCCTTCTTTCCGCTTCGCGTTCGTTTTTCGTTTGTAGGAGTGAGAGCAGAGTGAAGAGAAAAAAAAGACTTGTTTTTGGTGGTGGGGTTGTAATGGGTTTGAGCTGGGAAAGGTGAGATTTTTGGGAACTGGAAGTTTCCCCCCGATGTGTTGGATTGGGTAGGGGGGGAGGAAGAGAGAGAGAGAGAGAGAGAGAGAGAGAGAGAAAGGAGACGCGATGAGGGCGGGGCTGAGCACGATCCAGCAGACGCTGACGCCGGAGGCGGCGAGCGTTCTGACCCAATCCATCGCCGAGGCGGCGCGGCGGAGCCACGGGCAGACGACGCCGCTGCACGTGGCGGCCACCCTCCTCGCCGCCCGCTCCGGTCTCCTCCGCCAGGCCTGCATCCGCTCCCACCCGCAGTCTTCCCACCCCCTGCAGTGCCGCGCCCTCGAGCTCTGCTTCTCCGTCGCCCTCGACCGCCTCCCTGCCTCCAATTCCTCGGCCGCTGGAGGCAGAGCCGGGGCCGCCGTCCTCGCCGAGCCTCCCATCTCCAACGCGCTCATGGCGGCCCTGAAGCGCGCCCAGGCCAACCAGCGTCGCGGGTGCCCTGAGCAGCAGCAGCAGCCGCTCCTCGCCGTTAAGGTCGAGCTGGAGCAGCTCCTCATGTCGATTCTTGACGATCCTTCCGTCAGCCGCGTCATGCGCGAGGCCAGCTTCTCCTCCACCGCCGTCAAGGCCACCCTCGAACAATCCGTCTCCTCCTCCTCATCCTCCTCTTACGCAGCCTCCTCCGCAACAGCCATTGCTTCTCTCCCCACCGTCTCTCCTGCACCCCCCGCTTCTCTGGTTCTCGGTCTAACAAAACGTGCCGCCCCCTGCCGCAACCTCTACATGAACCCCCGCCTCAACCAGAACCAGGAAAACGATGGCGGCAGCGCCCCGGCCGCTGCCGAAGGTGGCAGCGATCAGCCCCGGACGGAGGACGTGAAGCGGGTTGTAGATATCCTCTTGCGATCCAAAAAGCGAAACCCCATCCTCGTCGGGGACTGCAATCTTGACGCCGTAATGAGAGAAGTACTACAGAGGATAAAATCCATCGACGCCCCGTCCCCGCTGCGGAATACCCAAGTCGTCCCCTTTGCAAGGGAAATCGCCACCGCCACCCCCGACCATTCCCGGGTCACCGTAAAGATCAAAGAGCTCAGCAGCTCGATCGAGTCCATGATGCGCGGCGGCGAACTTGGTGTGATCCTCGACCTGGGGGATCTTAAATGGCTCGTGGAGAGCCCCAGCTTGTCGACGGGCTCTGGCCCAATTCACCCGCCGAAGCCGGTGGTCTCAGAGGCCGGCCGGGCGGTGGTGGAGGAGATGGGGAGGCTGTTGAAGAAGTTCGAAGATGACGGTCGGGTGTGGCTCGTCGGGGCGGCAGTTTCCGCGACGTACCTCCGGTGCCAGGTGTACCACCCGACGATGGAGAACGATTGGGATCTGCAGGTTGTACCGATCGCGCCAAGGTCATCCCTTACCAATATGTTCCCAAGGTGAGATTTTTCTTGCTTTCTTTACCCCAAGTTCTTCTGCATCAAATGAATCGTACCATTCTGATTGCATTTAGTCTCATAGTTTCTTTATCTAGTAATCCATTAATGAGCAGTGCCCTGTTCTTCTTACTGATATCCAACTTAACTAGAAGAAATATTTATCTTGCGGGAAGAATTGGGCAGTGGCAAGATCTGGTGATTGTTTTTTGATTCACTGTCATGGATGTTTCTGAATGATTTAAGAAGCTTAAGGGCAGTAGGTTTTGTAGCCTCTTTATAGATAAGCTGCTGCTGCTGCTTCTCTTGCCTTTCTTTTTGAGGTCTTGTATGAGGTTTCAGGACCAACATGCTTTCCTTGAAGCTTGAACTAAATCTCTTCTTTATTCAAATTGTAGGCTTGGGAGCAGTGGTATACTTAGCAGGTCTGTTGAAACTCTAGCACCGATGAAAGGGTTAGGACCCCTGAGACGTCCACCTGAGAGTACTGACCCTCCTGGAAGAACGACCCTCTGCCCTGTCTGCACGGGGAGCTACGAGTGTGAATTGGCCAAGCTCGTTGCGAAGGAGTTCGAGAAGTACTCTACGAAACGGGAGGCTAGCCAGGCGTTACCTCAGTGGCTGCAACTAGCGAAGCTCAGTAATGGAGGCAGTACTAAATCTTCAACTGCTCCTCTTCAGGTCCCGATTCGAGTGGTTATTTAGTATGATACACAATCATATGAATTATTTTGCTATGTATTAGCTCAACGGTTGAAACGCTGTTCTTATGTAGCCCAAGGAGGAAGAGCTACGCTGGAAGCAGTGCACTGAGGAGCTGCTGAGGAGATGGTGCGGGACTTGTTCCCGCCTTCATCCCAGCTTCCATCAATTGCACACAGGCTCCAAGCTGCCTTCAATAACTCCAGCTCTGTCAAAGCCTTTAAGTGTGTTGAGAACACATCCACCATCTGAGCCCAATTTAAATCTGTCTCGGAGCCTCTCTCCCCTTCGGTTGGAAAGCAACCAGGACACACCTGCCGCTAAACTTCCTACTAGCCCTCCTGGGAGCCCAGTGAAGACCGACCTTGTTCTCGGGAGCTCAAAGGTTCTCAATTCTTCCTCTGATGCTACCCATAAAGACCGCCTCAAGGATTTCACTGGGTGCCTGCCAAACACATTCTCCAATCAGCAGAAGGCTAAAATTGGTGGCATTTTGGATATCGACGCATACAAGAGACTATTAAAGGGGCTTACAGAGAAAGTCAGTTGGCAACAGGAAGCAGCATCAGCCGTTGCGACCGTTGTAACGAAATGCAAGTCTGGTAATGGAAAACGGCAGAGTGGTGGTACCAAAGGTGATACTTGGCTTCTTCTTGTTGGGCCCGATAGGGTTGGTAAGAGGAAGATGGCAAGTGCCCTATCTGAGCTAATGTTTGGCATTGGACCTACAGTCATTAATTTTGGTCGCATTTCATGCACCAATGGCAATGATGGAGAGTCCAATTTGACTTTCCGTGGGAGGACATCCATGGACCGAATCGTCGAAGCAGTTCGGCAGAACCCGTTCTCGGTGATTGTGCTTGAAGACATTGATCAAGCAGACATGCTTTTGCAGGGTAAAATTAAGCAGGCGATAGAGAGGGGCCGTGTACCCGATTCATATGGTCGGGAGGTCAGCTTGGGAAGTGTTATCTTTGTCCTTACTGCTGACTGGCTGCCGGAAGAGTTGAAGAACTCCTATTATTCCCTCCTCCTGTCTGAGAGAAAGATACTGGACTCAGCATATTGTGGATTGGAATTGGAGCTTACCACTGGGGACAGGCCTGGGAAACGCCGTCCAACTTGGGTGTGTGACAATGATCAACTAACTAAGCTCAGGAAGGAATCATATGTTAGCACCGAACTGTCCCTTGATCTGAATTTGGCTGTGGGAACTGATGTTGAGGCTGGGGAGGGATCATGGAACTCGAGTGACCTCACCACTGAGCATGAACATGACAAAAGAAGGCTCGCTATGAAGTGTTCGACATCAACGTTGGTCTCAGAACTAGTGGAACTCGTGGATGAAGCTGTAACATTCAAGCCGGTGGACTTTGTTCTGCTGAAAAAGAATGCACTTGAGTCCTTATCGGTGAAATTTACAGCCATTATGGGCAAGGGGCAAGCAGTAAGGGTTGATGAGGATGCTCTCGATCGAATTGTTGGCGGTGCATGGCTCAGCGGTGCAGCTTTCGATGATTGGGCCGAACGGGTGTTGACACCTAGCTTGAGGCAACTAAGAGATAACTTCAAAGCTGATGGTGAGGTTTTAGTCCTTCGGCTATCCACGAGAATGGAGAACAGAGCACAGAGAGGCAATGTCAACGATTGGCTGCCGACAATGGTGGCCATCTATATTGATGGTGACCATGACATTTTAAGGTCTACAGAAACTTGATGGATACATTCTTGGAGCAAATATGTATATACTACATGGGGATCTTTTTTTCTCTTAACTTCTTTTGAGAAGCTATGACCATGTCAAGAGGAACACAACTACCCATAGGTACAGGTTGGAGAAGTTAACAGCCATATAATATTACAATGCTAAGAATACTTGTAATATGTTCCTCAATATTCTTTTAGTTTATTTTGTTAGAACATACATTCTTAACCTTTCTTTCTTATCCAAATTGCTAACCCGAAAATGTAAATCCACCGCTCGGACGAGATCCAACCGCCCGCTATATGACTATGCAGTCATCTGTCTGATTGGTTCCAATAAATGATGAGCATTGGTTTTGTGCACAGTACTATGTTCAGGACTTGAAAGCTTTGATGGTGCCAGAGAAGTGCTGCTGTTTCAAAGTATGGATCAAAAGTGCTGTTATGTCTCTCAGCTATTAGTCCTATTGTTTGTGACATTCTAACCACAGGTATGGTTAGGCTTATTATCTTTTGGTTAACTTTCTTTCTTATGTCCTACATTTACAGTAGAAGATGCTCCTGTAATTTGTTTGTGTCAAAGATTTCTTTGTTCTTTCAAAAGGATCATCTAAAGCTCGTCTCTCTTACTCTTTCATCATGTGGGTCCAAATCTGGTTCCTTGTGTAAGTTTGAGATAACAATGAAACCAAGTCAAACAGGAGACATGAGATGCTGCCATGCTGTGCTAAAAACAGGTGCACCTGCAGGTGCATGTCTGCCATTAATGGTGTTGCTCAACATGGATTCACAGGGATGTGGTTGGATTGTACATCTCGAAGCAGCAGATAAATATGTGGAGATCAATTCAGAGATCACTGGATCAAAGAAGAATGATGATGCACATGAATATATCTTTTTTTTTTTTTTCCTTCTTCTCATTTGAAGAGCTGTATCATTGGATCAGAATTGTGTAAAGCAACATTGGATATGAAGCAGTTTGTACTGACAAGTTTCTGTGGCCTCCCAACAATTACAACGGGAGATATATAATATGTGATCTTAGCAAGGAAAATACAGAGCATCCTCTGAGCTGAGACATCTTCACACTCACTCCAAGAAGAAAGAGTCTCATGAGATATTCTTGCCTTTTAGCACATCAAGAGCATTAAATAAGCTGAGGAGCAGCCACCCTCAATCATTCAACCATCCCCCACGCAATTAAAGAGGGGATAGAGATGACACCAGACTTCTCAGAATGGAGTTTTTTTGTTTTTTTTTTTGTTTTGTTTTTTTTATTCTTTCCCAGTGTTGGGGACAATTCACCAGAGTTAAAAAGTTGCACAAGGTTATTGAAGATGTCAAAAAACCAAATGCAGAAGAGATCTGCATCTTCGAGGCCAGAATGAAGAACAAGAAACTTCAGCAAAAACAAGAACAAAGTCCAAGACATCCTCATATCCTGGTGACTGATGTCTCTTTCCACCTCCATGGCCACACAAGCAGTGCTGCGATGGATTAGGCAGGCACAGAGGTAGACTTATGACCACACATCAATAAATAAGCAGTTCGAAAGGCCACCTCCATGGCCACCACCATAGTCTTTCTTCTCAGACAGCTGATTCCTTCGGAACAAGACAAAAGTCCTTGAGGCATTTCAATCTGGTGATGCATGTGCTTCCATTCCTTGCCTTTTTGCCTCCCCTCCACAGTTGCAAAGGGTAGCCATATCTTAGCTGAGAGAGTGTTCTGTGCTCAGAAGCTGAGAATGTGTTCTTGGGGATGGGGGGGGGGGGGGGGGAGGAGGAAAAGTTCATGGGTTGACTTTCATGTTTGACTCTCTCACACAAGATTAAGCTATTAGTTGATGGATGGCCAAGCCTTGAGAAGTCCTCCCACTAGAGTTTGAATCCCTAAAAAGAAGGAGAACAAACACAAATAACTCCAACATCATCAGATGCTCTCTCAGCCCCTCCTGAGACATCATCAATAATGTAAGGCTCGAAGTCCAGCAGTCATTGTCATCAGAGGCATGAGATCACATGCACACACTGTGGAAGTCATTTAATGATGCGTGTGATGCACGTGATGGGGCTTACTTGGAACTCGTTATCTTGTAAGCTTACGGCCGTCCCACGTGATGGCTGCCTCCTTGGATTGGGACTCTCTCTGTGTGTGTGTGTGTGTGTGTGTTAGTATTGCCACTGAGAGAGCGAGCGCTTGCAAAGGGATGAAACAGTTCATACCTAATCAATCTCCTTCCCACCTAATCCCTGAGAGATGGATTTAAATAGTTCTTACTAAATATACATCAGATTAGATTATCACAATTTTATCATAATTAAATAATTTGTTTTCTCTTAATTTTTATTTTTAATATTTCGATAAATTAAAACCACTGTTTGGATCTATTTTGTTCGTTTGATTACGGTCAATTGATACGAGTTTGAATCGAGGTTGACGTAGACACTAAAAAATTGGAAGTCTATTAGGTTATGGATCGAACCCGATACATTTCATCTTTTCAATCTCAAATATTTTACTAATAATTCTCGTACACGTATCAAATAAAAATATGAGTTGGATGCTTATAAAAATAGTAAAAACCACATAACTTTATAATGGATAAACGACATGCATATATATTATAAACGGCCTACGCAATAAATAGGATCTATCGAATTGGATTATTACAAAATTAATCCTCTTTTATCTCCTTTGTTGGTGTAAATAACTTGCCTAATTAGTTGATCAATTAGATCAATAACTTGATAAAATAAGAGGACTATGATTAATCAATTGAACCAGAATTGTTTAGCTAAACTATCCGAATATTGCCTATGGTGATATTCTAATGAGAATAAAAAAAATAATATTCTTGCCTTTTTGTTTTTTCCTTTGATCTAAAAGGTCATATGTGCAAAAAAAATATGTGATGGTTATGGGTTTGTCAGAAGTAGATCAATGAGTGTGTTTAAGTGACACTTTGCTTGAAGTCTTTAGGAAGTAGAATAATAATAACAATAATAATAATAATAATAATAATAATAATAATAATAATAATAATAATAATAATAATAATAATAATAATAATAATAATAATAATAAATAGAGACTGCTCGTAGCCAATTCTTCCGACAACTATGTTTGTAGAACTCAAATGTGTAGTGATTTGAAAGGAAATCTTATTTTATCTTCGCACATCTCAATGTGTCTTTTATTTTGTTCTTCCTTAGTTACCAATCATCTCAAACTTAGCCATCCAAATATCCAAATCCATTTCATTCTTCTCTAAGTTTCCAACTTTACCATCATCTACCCAAACCCAAGCTAATAGCAAAAGCCCAATTGCAGGATAGCACAGTTTCGACCCACCCAATTGGAAGACTCAACATGATATATTGTTTCATCACCTTCGGACTTCCTATGAATACTTCATATGACACTAAGGTCCATCTTATATATATATATATATATATATATATATATATATATATATATATATATATATATATATATGTTTGAAAGCATAAAAAAATTATCATTCCAGCAGTCACAAATTAATGAAGAATAATATCATCAAAAATTTTTTATATACAAGTGGTACTTATCGGATCAGCAAGGTCCCGATAAATCATATGATATATGCATGCCCGGTATAAGATATTTAATTTTTTTTCTAGTCTTCTTTCATTCATGATGTTTTCTTGATTATGTGGATACTATTATATCGAATCTTAATACATTACTATAAATCAATATAATTGTGATACAAAATTTCAAACTCTAAATATAATTTTTGTTTTAATATTGACCGTATCCGATTCTCATTTAATTTGGATGATGTGTTATTATTGAATATATAAGCAAGCATATCATGATAAATTGGATAATAACCCGATATATGATTTATATCGTCCATATGTTGTATAGATATATATCATTACGTACAAGACATGTGCCAAATATTTTTTTTAAAGATTTTTTAATCTCAATATTTACGAGTGTATCAATACTAGATACAAAGCAATATAGTATTAGATTGAGGCATGATGGATAACTCTATCGGTCTACAAAATTATCATGAAACTTGAATATAAGTGTTATATTATTTCCATCCAATCTTATACTACACATACATAAGGTTGAGAATCTTGAATATAGTTTTTTTTTTAAATCTTAATAGTGCATAAAGAAAAATTGGATAGAGTTTTTTTTTTTTTTCTTTACACAAGAAAGCTTCATTGATATCATTCAAAGCCGAGCGACATTTCATCAAGCATTCACGAAGGCCACAACGGGGGCTATTGAATTCTTCTTTGATTTAGAGTTGTATATGGCCTCCTCCGACTTCGTGGCAATCCTTCGTAATTTAAGTCAAAGAAGGAGGGCGTATGCGCTTCCGTTATGTTCGTCGCGGGAACTACTCGTCTTCTCTCTCTCCACAAACCTTCCAAATATACACGCACACACACACACACACAGAGACGCAGAGAGACGGGAACGAAGACGGAAACAACGAGAATGTCGGGGACGAAACCGACTCCGTTCTGGAAGCAAGTTCGTCTCTCGTTCTTGAATTCCTCCGATCGAGGAGCCGATCGATTGAGGGAGGCGTCGCTGCTGAGGGCTGCCGAGGAGGAGGAGGATGAGGAGGAAGATGCCGCGCTGGTGGCGGAGGGCGAGTCGGTGGCGGCATCCTCGACGCCGTCGAGGACGGCCTCATCCAGTTCCTCGATCGTGGAGTCGATCCGGGGGTGCGGGCTCCCGGGTCTAAGGGTCGGTAGAGGGGACCTACGGCGGCGGGTCCTGATACCGGACCGGTTATTGGCGGGCATGGCGGAGGCCGTCAGGTCGAGGAACCTCTGCGCCGCGGAGGTGGCGGCTGTGGAAGGCGAGCATGGGGAGGAGGATCCGCCGGAGGCGCCTCTGGTGGTGTTCGTCAACTCGCGGAGCGGGAGGCGCCACGGCCCCCTCCTCAAGAGCCGGCTTCAGGAGTTGATCGGCGAGGACCAGGTCAGAGCATCCAGCCTAACGATCTTTTTCTTCCTTCTATTCGTCCCTTCTGTTTTAATGGTCTGAAAGATCTACATACGATGAACAGTAAACTTATATATATGAATTATTCATTCTGCACGGATCGGATGCCACTAGGTATATTCTGGAATTTGAACGAGGGGATGCCAGTGTTGAAGCTTTATATCTGGTGGATAACGAATTTGGAGTTGGGCTTTTGTGACTGCTACTTTTGCATGACTAATTATTGATAAATTGTATTCTTCATTGGGCCTGCCTATTGAATTGCAATGTTCTGATGCTTCCGTTGCAATTATGATGTTCGTACTCTAGGAATCCATAATAAGAGACTTGTGAATGCAGGTCTTTGATCTTTCTGTCACGAAGCCTTCAGATTTTGTTCAGTATGGTTTAGCCTTCTTGGAGAGGTTGGCTGACCTAGGCGATTATTGTGCAAAGGCTACTCGTGAAAATTTGAGAGTCATGGTATGTCGTTTTAAATTAATGAGGGATTACGCAAAAAGCTACATTTCTGCTTTAATTGCTGGTCTATTACAGTGTGTCACAATGATAATCAAATTTTTTGTTGTATTTATCTTTGCTAGGGTATAGTAATTTGTTTTTTGCATATTCTTTTGAGCTAATTTTATATAATTATGTGAGAAGCATGCCATGATCAGCTGAAAGTGCTTTTTGTTAGGATGCCAATGATCTTTACAAGGATTAATTAATGCCGGTGTTATGTGTGACTGTGAGAATCATCTTTCTTTTTGTTAGGTTGCAGGAGGGGATGGCACAGTAGGCTGGGTGTTGGAAAGCCTCGGGGAACTCTATGTGCAAAACAGAGAGCCAGTTCCTCCAATTGGTATCATTCCGCTTGGTACGGGAAATGATCTGTCTAGGAGCTTCGGTTGGGTATGAAGCTACCTTCTCTTTTTTGCTTTGCCTACAAAATACGCAAGGTTGTGTTCTAACTTGTCTGAAACATTTATACTTAGGGCGGTTCATTTCCTTTTTCATGGAAGTCAGCTGTGAAAAGGTCATTATATAAGGCTATTACTGGCCCGATTTGTCGGCTTGATAGGTAAAATTCTCCTCGTATGTGCGACTGTACCATTTTAAGTATGATGGATAAAAAAAATCCATAGTAGGATTATTGTTATGGTTATGCATTGATAAAAGTGTGATACACAGAGGAATGCCTTCCCTTTTCAAATCTATATATCTTCTTTGGAATCTCGATCTTGCTTCTTGGTTCTTTAAACCTTCATTTAGCAAACACTACCATAGAATTGTACAAAGATGGTTTTTCTTTTGTTAATATTATGATTTATTAGATCCTTATGTGTTTGCTAGATTTGCCATTATCGTGTCAATCTACGAACCATTCAAAGATCATAAACGGATATACTAAAAGCATAACTAACTGATCAGTCTTGATCATACTGTGGAAAATTGTTTGTCCAAACATATAACATGATGCACCCTTCAGCTAACTAATATCTGCAAAGTTAGATTAATAAATGTCATGGTGTTTTTGATAATTTTCTAAAAGGTGGGACATAAAAAAAGGTTTTCCATAGGTATCAAGATGTATAGTCTGAGTTGTTCCTTATTTTTAAGAGATGTTCTAGAAACTATTTAAGAATTCAAAAGCAAGGTAAGGAATATGATAACTTTATCTGTTTTTGGTAGCATATTCGATATTCTATGAATGATATTTTAACTAGGGTCTTCCTTATCAATCCAAGTTGGTGTATTGATCCATCAACGACATGTTATATATCGCCCCACACCGATGAACCATGTGTCGGTATGACCGAGCATAACGATGGCATAGGAAAATAGCAAAAAATAGTTTTAATTTTTTTTTTAAATTTAGATTAGAGGTTTTAAATTGGGAATAAATATAAATTTAGTAAAAATATTTTAATTAGGAAAGAATAATGGTATATATTTTTTGGGCTTTAAGGAGCAGCTTGTGGTATGTTCAAAACCATTCTTTAGTTGATATTGAATTATCTACAAATAAATAATTTAAATTATTAGATTATTTGTTAAACAACTTATACTTTAAGATTAAAATGAATCAAGTAATTGATCGATGGATATGTCGGATTCTATCACAAGAAAAAAGCACGATGGGACTCCACCGGCTGTGGATAAAGGTCCTCGATTCTATGTATTTGTATATTAATTTGATATGTTTGTCGGATTCAATACTGAAATTGATCTATGACATAGTATATTAATACACCGTATACCATTGGTGTATCAATATGGTGATGGTCGTAGTCTGATCATCATGAATTGCGTGTGTCTGAGGCGTCTCCTGAGGTAAGTACGATTATGGCATGCCTAGGTGCAGAGGTTGGAGAATGCCAAAACTTTTACTTTCGCCACTGATCTACTGCTTCGTATCATAAGATTGATCATCATATTGTTGTTCGGAGAAGAATAACCAACTATCATAGTATTGATGATAGCTATAAGATTCTTTATAATACGGTAGCTATGAATACGAGCTTCGCTTGTATGTTTATGTCATGTAGACTTTGTCATATTTGTTTAAAATCATCCATTGCTTTCCCCATCCCCTTCCATGTATAAACTTGACTAGTGCCTTATCGAGCTCCATGATCTGAATCTTGGATGGCATGTCTAAAATACTACTCCTTGGTCTATGCACCACTCTCAAACTGTGTAGATGGGACCACTAAATCCCCATGTCATCGCTATCATCAGTTGAGGCACTACTGCCCATGTCATTGCCATGACTCCAAACCAAGCGGGTTGTTGCATATGATTGAAAAGGCATCTCAACATTCGACTCTTTCCAATGATGCAGCTGATGCTACTGCCTTCCCTTTTGCCTTTGCCTTTGCCTTTGCCTTTGCCTTTGTACGTTGGGAAATGAATATGACGGTTGGGTGTATCTAGTTTCTCGAGTAGTCTGACTCGATGTTGTTTAGCTCATTTTATCATGTTTTATCGAGGGGGATCTTTCTCCTGCTAGGGATGTGTTTCCTCTTCGTTTATTACCTTGATGATAAAATACAAAGGACATGAAGGATCTCCCATCCCATCAAGTAGAGGATCCTCTTGGTTCTACATTATTTTGACCTACACTAACATCGACTATAAATATTAACTATAGTATTTGAGGTTGATGGGATCAATCTTTGGTTCCTTTAGCTCCTTAAACAGCTCGGCACATCGTAACTGTAGCTTCATGTTGTAGTGGATATATACTAGTTTCTCTAATCATCTATACAATAGTCTGTTGTGGACCTTCGTGTGAATCAACGTGAACGTTGACCAGTTATGTTCACAACCACTCGATGTCGTTGTCTATTTAAGTACATGGACATCAACCTTCCTTAAATTTGTGCATACCCTTTGGTGCATACCCTCTAAATTATAACCACCACTTAACTGCAAAAAGATATAAATAATATTTTATTAACATAATAAATAATTAATATGAACTATAGTTTATAGTCAATCTGTGTGTAACTTTCTTTTACCAGGATTCATATTGTAATGACACAATATAGCTACATCGTTGTAGAATGAACCTATTGTTTCTGGGAATAATCGACACTCCATAATAACATCGACTACATCGGTAGTGTTTGACAATAATCGATATATAATATTTCTTAATATCGACAATAAATTTGATCGAGTTCCAAGACTATACCATTAAATGGTCGAAATTTAGATAATATATTACAGGATAAATAATTTTCTTAGTAAATAATTTTTAAATATTAAAAATTATGAATTGAATTATATTGAATTTGAATTTGCCTGTCTTATAGATATCTTGATTCATATAAACTTCGGTCCTACAATCAATGATCTGCAAGTATTGCTCGGCCTTAAAATTATTCGTGAATGCTTTATTAACATCCTCTCTTTCTGTAATCAACATATGTTTAAGATAAGACATTTAGGGATGCCTGTCCATATCGCCATTATGAAGGGCAGTGGAAAGTGGTTCCACTCCTATTATAATCTTATTCACGATATCTCAAAATCTAGAAGAAAGAATAGTCTTTTCCATCTTTTATTCATGCTCAATCTTAAATACTTGGAAGTGGACCATTCTTGTGAGGTGATCATTGTCTTGGGACCCTACTTCTTTTATTGTATTGAGACAATAAAATTTGTAGCAAACCGAGTGACTTCGAGTCAGAGTATCTCATTATTTGTATACTGTTTCATCAAAAAGTAGACTCAATAATGATTATATATAAACTTTATGATCGATTGTGCTGGAGCTACACATGCTAACTAATGATAGTTTGCCCAGATCTTTCAGCATTAGATCCATGCAATGAGCTAAATATAGAGTCAAAACTATTTTTTTTTCATAAATTGTAAACCAACCTTTTTGAAATTGGCTCTATTATCGGTGATTATTTGAACAATATACTATAGTCCAATCTCCTTTATCACGATATCCATTAGGTTGTCGATATAGCTGACATCTTGAATCTTGTTGGAAGTATTAATTGACTTATAAAAAATCATTAATCTGTTGTAATAAACAAGGATTGACATGCCGATCCGTACCGGTGTGCTGATATTTTATCAGTATCGGGCGGTACGCATAGTGCGTATCGCCTAGTATATTAAATATATTATAATATTTTTTATAATATAATATAATATAATATAATATTAAAATATAATATAAAAAGGGTGATGTCGCCTCGAACTCTCTCCCGCGTGGGGAGGCGTTCCATCTCCTCGCATTGGGAGAAAAATCACCATGGCGGCGGGTGACCATGGCGGCGGCTTCAGGCGACCCGGCGGAGTCATTGCTAGGGCGACAAGGTACTTCTCCTCCTCCTCTTCTTCTTCTTCTTTTCCTCTTCTTCTTATTTCCTTTTTCTTCCTCAATCGACCACCGACGGTCGATTTCTCCTTAAATCTACCGCAGACGGTGGAAATTGACCATCGACGACGGAAATTGACCGTCAGCAGTCGAAATCGATCGTTGACGGTCAATCTTAGCGGTACCGCCCGATAGTGATCGGTCCGTCTCGGCACGCGGGTATGTATCGGCGATGGTCTTAGTAAGGAAAACCTTGGTAATAAATAAGAAAATTAATGATACTCATTCTTGTTGGCCCTGTTTAACCATCGCATATCAATGTCACCCCATATTCATCCTATTACCGCTTGAAAGATTTGATTCAATTCTTTAGTTCTGCCATCTTCTCATCTAAATACATGTCGTGGATCTTCATTGATGCTAGAGGTTGGATCCTCGTGCTACCCTTTTAGATAGAGGAGACTATGCTTTGATAATATGGATCTTAGGTTATGTTTGCTAGAATTTTATGAAATTTGAACCATTTAGCTATTCTATTCCTAGTATCTTGCTTCTTTTCTTTTGTATATACATCGTCAATTCGTGTTTGTTTCGCTGTTTGTGGAGGATAGACTTGCCGATCAATATCAATAGTATTTGGTGTTGATCCCTACCAAGTCCTCTAATAGAATTATGGATTCCACCTTGTCTCATGCTCCCAATCTAGCTCAACTGAGGAGGGGTCATTGGTTGCCTTATGTTGGTCGACCTATAGAATCCATATGGCACGGACCCATCGCCATCACCATTCTCCCATTGTGAGTCAGGTCATTGATGTGTTATTTGTTTCTTATATATATACTGATGCTCTAAGACTCGGATCGATATCATCATCGTGACCCTCATATTCATTATAAATTTGAATTTGCATAGCCTTATAGTATTTTTTCTTAGCTTTATTCTGTTTTTTTAAATGTATTATTCCTTGCTTGTTGTATCTTGTCTTGAAATAATTTACAAACCTCCATTGAAACCTTTTTTCATTTTATAACATCAAGATACCTGTTGGCTAAATGCATCTTCACCCTGGTAATTCCTTTATTCTTTCTGATGTAGTCATAATAAATACATTGCTAATGATGACAATTCTTGTATGTATTTTGGGCATAATCTCAAGCGTTATCATGTGTCTATTCCTTTGATGTCATGTTCCTACCAAATTTGAATCAAATAAGCAAGCTGAGATTAGCCCTAGTTTGAAATAATAAGACTCAACTATATACAATGAACCCTATTTTGCCACTATAAACATATCAATCAACCTATTCGGCATTAAATACATAGAATTAACTCAATATAGGTCAAATTACGATGAATTCATAATTGAATACACTAATCACAATATTAAAAACACTAATGACTCTATAATTAGCCCCTTTTTTACCATAAGAAACATGTCAAACATCTAATAATTATTAAATACATAAAATTGACATAATAGAGGGTCACATAACAATAAATTTTTTATTAAATACACTAATTACAATATCAAAAAACTTAATTAAACCCTAATTAGCACTATTTTATCACTATAAATATGTCAAGCACACTAAAAGGTATGAAATGCATAAGTTTGATCCAGGTCAAATTATAATGAAATCATCATTAAATACACTAATCACACCATTAACATGGTTAATTATTCCTCTTTCACCACTATAAACATGACAAATACTATAATAGGCATTAAAGATATTTAATTGACCCAATTTGGGTCAAATTTTGATTAAATTAACATTAAATACACTAATCATAATATTAATATAGTTAGTTAATCTCTAACTAGTCCTTTTTCACCACTAGAAATATGTTAAACACTCTAATGGGTATTAAAGACCTCGAATTGATCCAATTTGAGTTAAATTTTGATTAAATCATTATTAATATCGTTAATCATAATATTAAAAATTTTAGTTAAATATATTATATCATCACAAACATATAAATCACCTTAATATGCATGAAATCAAAGATTTGACCCAATAAGTAATTTGACCCATTAAATGTTTGATTTTGAAAAAATTAACATTAAATACACTAATTACAACATTAAAGACCTTAATTATTCCCTAATTAATACTGAAAAACAATCATAAAGACTTTATATAATATATTAGACATTAAGAATATATAATAGATTTAATCATCTCATAAATCATCAAAAATTGAGAAAAAATACATATCTTTGATTAAAGAGTTCTTTCTCTAACTTAGGTATTAATCCTCCCTAATTAGCCTTTTAAGCTTGAACTATACCTAAATCATAGCTTTGTGAAGTTTTAAGCGAGTGCAAATATGAGAATAAGAGAAAGAAGTGAGTAAGAAAGAGACTGAGAGATTAGGAGAGTTTGAGAGAGTAAAAAGGGATAGAAGAGGGGGACGAAAGGGTTTAAAAACCCTTTCAAATGGATTTGACCATTGGAACTGGTTATACCTAAGCCATCCATCGGTAACGATCGAATTCTGATCATTATTAACTGGTATAGGTCAATAACGATAGGATTTTGATCGTTTCGACTAGTACAGACCCCTTATCTGACGATACGGGGTCATTTAGCATGTACCACCTGGTACAGGGTTGGTCCGCATACTGGTCCCCTATCAGATCGGTACGCACCACCCCATATCAAGTAGTATACTACAACATGACAAACCTTGATCTTAACAAATTAACATGAAAAAGTTGACTTGTTTTGATGTAGACAAAAATAAGTTTGATTATATTCGAATTTCTGATCTATTTGTATCATACCTTCGAATACATATAAAAGTTGAAGGACCATGTTCCTCTTATGTTGTTGGCCAAATAATTCAACATGACACTTTTGGTTATTACCTGTAAGTGTGATGCAAAGGTTCCCGTAAAATATTAAATGGACATGGTAGAATATATGCCTTGGCAATTATGAGGTGGGTAGTTCCTGTGTCATTCCTTAGCTACAATTTAATTCATTTATATCCTAATATGCATCACCATTTTCTTTAATCTTACAGCACAAATGTGTCTGATCTTGCAACTTTATCATGATGTTGAAAAGCAACACTTTTTTGTTGATGTGTTTTTTGTCTGACTAAACCTGTTGACAATATTGAATAATATGCTTCATCTAAAGTTGCTTTTGTATTTGAGGATTATAAGTTTCTCTTTCTGTAATATCAAGCATATTTACAAGAGCTTTGCACATACTATATTTTGGAGTATCAAACATTACCAATATCATTTTGTTAAACTTCTTAGTGCATATCAAAATCTTAATGGTCTAAATGCAGCTGGCACATCACTGTCTCAGTTCCTGTAGAAGACATGATAGAATTGCCACACTCTCTCAGGCATCTGGGTGAAAGCAAAATTTTTCCAGTATGTTTCTTCTGCTGCAATCTTACCTGCAGCTTTTGACAAATTCTCTTAATTAATTTTTGTAATCAATATATTTTTTTGTTGTGATAATATTTAAGAGTGATCCTTTTTAGCCAAATGTTTCAAGTTGCATGCGTCAATTCAAAATAGAGACAACCAATTCCATTAATTCTTTGACCTGTACATATAGCCAAAATTCTACTAATTCTATTTCTGACCCATCTAGCCAATGTTTCTTGGTGCATGCCTAGGGAATGAAAGCACTGTAATTACAGGACTTATCTTGTATATCTTCTGTTTTCTATGACCAATTATCAGCATCTCTTATTTATTTGTGTTTGACAAAGACAAATAATACACGATAGAAATAAATATTTTGTAGGGTTTGAAAAAACTGTTGCTCTATCTTTGTATTCATTCTCTCTTGGATGTTTTTTTTTTTTTGGCTTTACAATTCTTGTTTGCTCAACACCATTATTCTTTTCCTTTTACCCAATGCTTATAACAGTCAACACATCTGAAAGCATGCACACGCTAACAGTGAACTTCATTTACAGAAATGAAAATATTCCTTACCGTTCATGTTCCTTTTGCATCTGAAGGAATTATTGGCTTTAGGGTTCATTATTTTGATGGTCAATGAGTTAGAAAATTTTTTAGGGTTTCTTGAGGTGCTTGATTTTTTTTATCTTTATGGGATGTTTGTTATCATAACAAGCTTATTGTAGCATTTGCCTTTTGATTTATTCTGTGTGAACTTTTTAAGGAATTGTAAACTAAGTTTAGCCTCTCCAGCAAATGTAGGAAAAGCTTATTTCCCCAACTTCTATGAAAATATTTTTGTATAGAAAGTTGATTCATCGTAAATAATCAATCTTCAATTGACAACATCATTAAGTGTTATTTCTTTCTGCTGCAAGTTTTCAGTCCCATAATGTGTTGCTTTTGTTTCTTATAGGATGGGGATATCGAGGGGGTGTTGCCTGAAATGATTTCTTGCTTTGATGGGGTCTTCTACAATTATTTTAGCATAGGTATTGATTTTTTTATCCCATTGATAAACTTTTATAAACTTCTACCAGTGATGTCTATAATGCAAATATCGAACTTTTCACTGAGTATTAATCATGATGTAATATACTTCCAGACTTAATTCATCCTTTGATGATGATAAAGACTCTGGTTCTGGTTCTAGTTCAACAAGATATTTCATATTTGCTGGGAAGAGCAAAGTATCTGGATACCTTTTTTATTTTATGTGAAGGCTGAGTAACATATACAACTTGTTTTTCCATTTTTAACTTTATCTGGCTTATGTATGAATATGTGTTCCTTTCTCGAGTCATGTATGCATTGTTACAGATTATGATTTCCTGTATTTAATAAACTTTGGCTTGCAAAGTTACCATTTGTTTCCTTACCTTCTAATTCCTGTGCTGTAATGATCAGTTTTTTTTTCTGAAAGACACTACTTTTGTTCTCATATTCTAGGAATGGATGCTCAAGTTGCCTATAGTTTCCATCATTTACGTGATGAAAAACCACACCTTGCACATGGACCATTAGCAAATAAGGTATGGTTTTTTAACTTCTGTTCCATTAACATTTAAACAGTTAAAAACCTTTAAATATTAAATTTTTTGGATCAACCTCAACATGGACATGGTTTATGGCTTTATGCATGACTTCCTAATAAGTGTACCTCTGAAAAACTTAGAATATAGTGATCGTCATGGAGATTGTGCATCAGACTGCTCGTGGATCTTCAATATCCATGGTTTTATTAGGTAAATGACAATTGGCATATAAAATTCATCTCATTGATTGTGGGTTTCATGATCATGCTGCACAAAAATGGGATATGCTAAGAAATAAAGGTACAAATAAGTATCTGCAGCCTCAAAAGAACTGTTAGGACTGCAATAGTTCTGGCTATCTAATCAACATCAGGGATTCAAATAACTGCTTCAAATACAATATCAGGTACCACAACTTGCCAAACTTCAATATCTATGGACTATGGGTTTATTAGCTAAATGGCAATGGGCACATGCAATTCATCTCATTGCTTCTGGTGAGTTTTTGTAAACCTACTGTGCAAAAATAGGATAAGTGAAGAATGCAGACACAAATAAGTATCTGCAGCCTCAGCAAATTGTCAGGACGCCAATAGTTCTGACTCTGTCATCACCATAAGGGACAATTATGCCATGTTTTTTTTTAAGTTAAGGAAATGATTGTGTATACTTTAGCACACTTAGTAATGTATTAATAGTTAATACACTGTCATCACGTGGGCAAGCATAAGAATGTTTATTGAAATCATAATGAATCACATTTATAGTATGCAAAAATCAAAATTGATAAGTGCCTATTCTTTGCAGTAGATTGATTGGCACTGTTAGTGAGTTAACTGTGATATATGGTTAGCATAGTCAGAGACAACCAAGAAGTTATGGAAAATCCAAGTGAGGAAAGGGTAATAATTGAAACATAGACCATCTTTAAAACTTGTCCAAAGAATTACAGATACATAGAAAGTATGATTACTAGACACTAGACTGTTTTATGCATACTGCGAATAAGAATTTGCTTTATTAGGAGCCCAAGTGATCAACCCGATTTTGGTCACTTGTGAGCAAAAACTGCAAAAATATATCTAGATACTCAACATTCATTGAGAAAAATAATGCAGACCATATTGGTGATGGTACCAACAAATGGGTGAGTCACATATGTAACTTGTCTCTAGCATATTACTTTAAGTGATTATCAAAAGCTGCTGGCAAATTAACTAGCTTTTTTGCATAATTTACAAGGGCTTTGGCTGAAGCTTAATTGTAATTTTTTATTTCTGAATTCACATAACTCGCTTTTGGACCTGTCATGTTTTACATTTATGTTTGATATTGATTTTAATGTTAAATGAGATTTTCCTAAAGAATTGTGGAAACCTTACCTTAAATGCCAAAAGTTGCTTTCTTCATCCTTTTCATGGGAAAACCAATGTGATGACACTTTGGTTTACCATCTTTCACATATTATAGTGCCACTAATTCTTTATGTATTCTATTTGAATTTCTAAATTCTAATACTTACATCTTAACTTGATTTCCATAAGACTATTCAGCATGCTAGATTTCCTTTGATGTTTGTTTGACAGTTGATTTACACTGGATATAGCTGCAAGCAAGGATGGTTTTTTACACCTTGCATGAGTGATCCAAGTTTAAGGTTTGTGTCTGTCTTGTTACCAGCAATAATGATGTTTTCTTTTGGAAATATTGCTTCCGCTATATAATTTATTATGACTCTTAAGCTGAATTATATCAATCATTAGTTACAGTCAGCATGTGTTGTATTTTCCCTTATATTCTTATTGGTTGTATTCATGTTCTCTGACTGGCTTGATATTAGCAACTTCAGAGCAAAACATTCAAAATTGTTAGGACTTAGGACCTTCTTGATGTGATGGAGAAAGAGTATCATGATATCTACAGAAAGAACAATTTTATAAACACATAGGAATGACTGATTATTAAATCTAAACCCCTCAAGCACAAGAAAATATGGTCACAAAAACAGCCATTCTTAATTATGATCTATGCAGGCCACTTTGCTTCATAGTTCATATTTTGACATTCAACTTAAGTACATAAACATTTCATTTAGAATAATTGGTATTGGGTTTAGGATTGTTCATAGGATTTCAGATCAGATCAGTTTGTATCAATTAAATTGTTTGGGAATTGTCTCATCTAATAGGATTAATGAGATCAATAAGAAATCATTTTGGCTGGAACAGGCAGGACTTAGCCTGATTAATCAGTTGAATGGTCAGAAACAGATTTGTAGGAAGTCGGTTAAGTTCAGCAGAATCAAAAGATATTGGTGATTGATCTGACAATC
Organism: Ensete glaucum; assembly: GCA_021527575.1. Classification (NCBI taxonomy): domain Eukaryota; kingdom Viridiplantae; phylum Streptophyta; class Magnoliopsida; order Zingiberales; family Musaceae; genus Ensete; species Ensete glaucum. The sequence goes on from CM038551.1 coordinate 50,784,766, forward strand.
TTCAAAAAGATTCAAAGGCTTCTATTTGGCTGATACAAATATCAGATCAGCCAGATCAGAACAAGATTGACCAATCATGAATCTTATTAGGATTAACATTGAAATGTTTAGCTATTTGGTCACTCAGCTGCCCCAAGCTTCCCTGGATATCTCCTCACTCCACTGAGGATGATCTGTGTATTTTGCTTGTTCTTTGTGCTTCTTTTCCCTTGTCCTAGCAGCCAAAAAGAGGCTTTTCTCTCATTTAAGTAGGCAAAAAGTAGTAAGTAGGGAACACATACAGTGTTGATCATGAAAATAAACACAATTTGTGACTTTTTGACCTAATTAGTTTACTGATTGACCTGAAAAAATTAACATTTACCGTGAGCTGGGTCAAGCGCTTTAAAGTTAGCCTTGAATCAGTTTCAACTGCACCACCAAGTGAATGGTTCCATTTGGGTTCAGACACCATAAGTTATACAATATATATGTTAAGTTGGCCTGGCCCCAAAGCTCTCAAATACAGAGTTCTCTGAGTAATATCTAAATATTGTCAGCAAGACAGTATGAGATTCTCAGAATTTTGGCAAATTAGGCTAATACCATCATCAGCAACAATGACTTGAGAAACATCATGTTCGTCTTCCCTGCATATTGAAGATTTTAGAGATGGTAAGTCAATAACCATATTTTTAACTTTCATCATAGTGTAAACTTGTTTGTTTAGAAGTTTAGAAAGAGAATTAGCTGAACTGTTACCTAGATTGTTCAATTTTTTATTCCAAGTGTCATAACCTGTGGTTTTTAGTAATTTGGAATCCTTTAGCATGTGGTACCATCTAATAGTGGATTTTGGTGGATGTATATGAGAATAACTACAAAAAATAAGATTCAAATGTTGGAAGGTGTTTAAGGGAACATCATTTTTTTAAAAATAATATTCCTTTTGTGAGGAACATTCTAGTCAAATTCGACATCCATTCAAGGCTTGTTTGTGAAGGGTTGCTTTTTGTTCATCCTCCTTTTGAATGGATTGTACTTGTTAGGGCCTGGTTAGTCGCTGTGTGTTTACTGTTTAGTGGAGAGCTTCTTTTGTTCTCACCTCTTCTACATTCTTATGTTGCCTGTGATGCTACATCTCAATGCTCCCATATGTTGTTTATGTTTATGTGACCTGAGAGTGATGGTACTAAAAGCAACACATTGTGCTCTGGTTGGCAAGTATACTAAAAACTGTTTCTTAGAAAGGAAATCACACAAATTAGTCTCGGTTGCACACATACTTGTCCTTTCCTATATTTTCTTTTCAGAGCAGGTCAAATTATTTAGGTAATTATGAGTTTATGAAGTAAGGGGATTTGCAAGAGTATTTTTGAATTTAGATGGCTTAAAAACTTATATTTTTTTTCCTTCTGTATCTTTAGATAAATGTCACTTAGATCCTTTTTATAGTTTCTATACCATTCTATTTCTCCTTCTTCCTGTTGTTATCTCCTTTCCTTACTTTATAGACAACCTAAAATTGTATGTTCAAAGTTCGTGTTGTATGCCATTTGAGTTCTGCTTAAAATTTTGCAGAGGGCTCAAGCACATTCTTCACTTATCCATTAAAAAGGTTAACTGCTCAGCATGGGAACAGATTCTTGTTCCGTCAAGGCAAGTTCTTCATCTTATATCCGGATCTCTATCATCAATCAAAGTTTACTTTAAAAATTGATATACATCTGTTTTATTCACACTTGTAGCATGATTTCTTTTTTCTTTTCTTTTGATATCTACTGCACAAATGTTTCTGTCAAGGTATCACAATTTACCCTTAGTTGGAAATTAATTCAGACTAAGTAATGGATGCAGTGTTCGGGCCATTGTTGCTCTAAATCTTCACAACTATGGAAGTGGGAGGAACCCTTGGGGTAATCTAAAACCAGAATATTTGGAAAAGGTGAGTAGACATTTGAGCCTCATAGAATGATGTTATATCTTTGATGTTGCTTCTGTAAGCTTTGTTTTCAAAGTCAGATAATAGCTAAATGTACCAATGCTTTGAAATTCTTGGATTTTGTCAAATTTATAAGTTATTCCATTGTGTGTTATATTTGTGCTTGATCATTTATTAAAATAATCTTGCAACAAATATTCTCTTTTCCATCTTGTCCTGTCATCACACAATTCAGTAATAAGCTTAATTAGTGATGAAACAGAACTTCCATGCAAAAGCATACTGCTAAATTTTCAAGTCTATGACCTCTTTCCTATGCTAGCTTTCGTTTTTGTTTCCAGAAACATATTATCGTTGTTTTGCTGAGTAATGCAAAATTTTGGAAACTGAACAAAAGGTTTACTTTCTTTTCTGTTTTTCCCTGCAATTCGGTATGGATCAACTTCTGTTTGATTTAATTTGAAATGTTTCCTAAAACAGAACTTAACCATCATGCCATCATGTGTACCTACTCATCAACGGCTAAAGAAAATGTTAGGGGTATTTGGTGCCCCTGATCCTTAGAGAAAGAAAGGATAACGTACACATTATTCTTTAGCCTGTCAACTCCAACTTGCTAAATTTCATAATCATGGGGTTTCACTAGGCAAGGAAGAGAGATACTGGGTGTTTGGCTGATCATAAATGCTCACGTTATACGTCTCCTTTTATCTATTCACTATATTTGGTTTTATATATACGATTACAGTTCTTGTTTCCAGTTTGGTACTTGTCGATAGGATCTGTTAAATGTCTATTATTCCCACTTTTTGTTGCTTCCTGTTGAAATTTTTTGTGGTGTTGTAACTAGTGTTAAATATACAGAATTTATTTTTTGGAACTATTTATGCTGTGTTTAATATAGGTTTATTAGACAATTTACATGTACTTTTTTACTGCATGGAAGGTAAATCAACTTCTATATGTTTACAAAATTAGGAGCAAGGTTTGCAATTTTGATGTTTACTGCCCGATACAGGCGGTACGTACCAGTCCGCCAGGTTGTCGGTATGCGGACCGCCCGCTACCAAGCGATTCCATCAAAAATCGATCGTCGGCGATCGATTGAAGGGAGAAATCAACCGCCGACGGTCGATTGAGGGAGAAATCGACCGTCGGCGGTCGATTGAACGAGAAAAAAGGAGGAAGAAGAAGAAAAGGAAAAAAAAAAAGAAAAGAGGAGAAAAAATACCTATCGCCCGCGCGCCTTCGTCTGCCGCGGGTCGCGGACGCTCTTTCTCCCGCACGGGGAGCAAGATTGAGGCGACGTCACCCCTTTTTTTTTTTTTAATATTATAATATTATTATATTATATTATATTATATTTTAATATACTGGACGGTATGCATTGTGCATACTGCCTGGTACCAGTACCGTATCGGTACCGAGATGAACTCGATACACCGGTACGGACTGGTAAGTCAAACCTTGATTAAGAGTATATACAAACACTTTGGCACTTTATGAATTAATTACTGGATGAATTAATGAGCAGGTTTGGTGCCATTTGTTACAATTAATAAGCTATGCATCTCAATTTTTATCATTATCCTCAATTCCTCATTGTCATCCATTATTCATGTCAATCATTCTTTATTTTTGTTACTGTAATTTTCTTTATGTTTAGAGGCTTTGGAGGTAGAGTTTATAGTTCCAATTTTTCTGCATAGTTGCATGAAATTATTACTAAATTTTGTATTATTCATCTTTTTCATTTCCTTTCCAGAGAGGCTTTGTTGAGGCCCACATGGATGATGGCCTGCTCGAGATATTTGGCCTAAAGCAAGGGTGGCATGCGTCGCTTGTTATGGTTGAACTTATATCTGCAAAGCACATTGCACAGGTATCTACGATATGTTGGCATTGTTCCTTTCATGTCATTTTCACCTATATTTTTTTGATAAAGTAATTATACAATGCAAAAAGGAAAAACCATCCACTAGCATTCTGCTTCAGTGACTCTATTTCTTTGACTATAATATGCCTTCATGTGTCTCATCCTGCCTGTAAAAATCATTCCTAGGATTTTTTATTAATGAAACATGAGACCAAGAATTATCTTTCTTTTCTAAAGAAAAACAATACACCAAGAACTGTTTTAGAGTCTTTTTTGTCCTTATTTAATTGATTATAAAAATGAGCTGAGAGTTTGTTTAGAGCAATATAAACTCACAATTAACTAAATCTAGCAAATCAAAATCTTTGGAGGATGTGCTATTCAGGTACAAATGATTAATGTCTTAAAGTTGCATATAGTTTGTCATCTGATTGATGTTTGTAGTTTGTACTCTATAGTCCATACAGTTAATATATGATCACAAGTAATTCAACTCCAACTATCTAAAGAAATCTTTGGTTTGATTAAGTAGCAATTATACTTTAATTAATCTATTATTATTTTTTAGGCTGCAGCAATTAGATTAGAGATCAGAGGCGGTGAGTGGAAAGATGCATATATGCAAATGGATGGGGAACCATGGAAACAGCCAATGAACAATGAGTATTCATCATTTGTGGAGATAGAGAGAGTGCCTTGGCAGTCACTTGTTATAAATGGGGAATGAGCATGTTGATATATTGGGCCAGGTAAGTAAACTCACCAAATAATTGCTGGGAAAGAAATTTTTTAAGCGTTGCAGATATTTGTTTACTTTATCAAGTTTAAGATTGCTCTTTGCTCGAGCAGATTAGTAAATATTACAAATTGTGACTTTGGTGCCAATAATGATCACTTGATGCCCTAAAACAATAAATAAATTCCGAAAGATCGTTGCTTTTTGTGCAAATATTGTCTCATTGTGAATTCTACAAAAGAAGCTAAATATAGAAATTTGATATGTAATTGTGGATAAACATTTTATTTGCTTTACCTTTGCAGATGCATAATAAAGTTAGCTGCGGACTTACTGAAGATTGGATCCTGATCCTCTTTGTCTTTTATCTCAACTATCTGAAGTTTTTTCATCAAAAAGTGAAAGAGTGACCCATTAAGTTCCTATTAACTGTTACTGCATAATTGTTTCTGCTTCTCAGGGGCCTTCAGCAACATAAATGGCATCTTTCTAAAAGAAAGCATGTTGGATGAACGATCACTCTTTGTGTCCGGTTGTGCAGTTGAGTCGGCCAGGTCCGACTCATGATTGAATAAGTGGGTGCCTGCTTGTAATATATATATATATATATATATATATATATATATATATATATATATATATATATATATATATATATATATATATATATTTCTGTTCATAAATCTAATATATTCAGTGCTAGTGTAAAAACTGGATTGTTGATTGAAAAGGGGCTTCAATTCTCCATTCCAAACGGAAGCTGTAAGAAATTTAGTAACAGTTGGCATCAATGAATGCCAAATCAAATGTTTGGTTGGAAAGAAGTTGTACTATGTAGGATTATCCTCAAAATTCCATTCACCTAACGAAGTAAAACGACCAGTGTAGGCCATATCACGAGCTTCTTGAATCTTGTTCCTGCCATATCTCTAACCTTTCAGCTGCTCTGTTAATTGTAAAATTGGTGGGTTTTGTGCATTTGAATTATTATGTAGCATTCTTTTAGCGTGTAGCATGTTAGACGTGGCTATACTTTGGGTGATGACAATGTCTGCCCTCGAGTGCCTGTATCGGTGACTAATAAAAATCCTGAAGCAGTTAGTGGCCACTGTAAAGTTGAGAATGATTTAGTGTGTTATGAATGTTTCTATGCACTCTGTAGTTAACTATTTTTTTTTTGTTTTTTGTTTTTCTGAGACGATCAACTGGAATATTTTTTTGTGTGAAATGAAAATATTGAAAGCCCAAACACCCCATCTATTGGGCAGATCAGCTCTCATGAAGCTATAGATCAGGATGATCAAAGAACACAACCGTTGCAGGTACTTTGTGCAATTCAACAGGCCTGATCTTTCTGATGTAAACATTTAAGTTTGGCTTTGGAAACACTTGTGGACATTGATTCATCTTTTAATCACTGGTTGCCCTTTCTGAAATGTTTAATCTTTTAATCCCAGTTACCTTCTTTTTCTATTTGCCAAGCTTGGGTTAGGATGGTGGTGATATAGATGGAAATTTAAGACTGTTGGAGGAGGAGGTTTTCCATCTCGAGTGCCTAAGAGAAGAATTAAGTGTTTGAGCCCAAAACAGATGTGTTTTGTTTTGTTTCAGATGATGAACTTAAAGGTTTACAGGAGTCATTTTTTCAGGCTAATTTCATATACATCTGTGATCTCACAAGACAGCACCAGAGCTTCCCTTCCTGGTTCTAGAACCTGTTTGGCAATCTATCACTGATTACCATGACGAGATCTGTCTCAGGATCTGAGATCAGGTGAGATGCATTCTAATTCAGTTTTGCACTAGAGATGTCTCCATTTGTTAATGCAATTGCAATCTATAAACTATGTGCAGCCTGGTCTTTGGCAGAGGCGGGCGTCGAGCATCCTGCTACGTGTGGCTCAAATGTTGCATGCGAACAAGTCCCAATAGAGAGAAGCAGGATCAGGTACTCACCACCTTTCACTACTGAATCAAGCTTTATTTTATTTTATTTTATTTTGCTTTTGTTTCCCAGTCATGCAAGTTTTTTTTGGGCTCTTTCTCTTTTAGATGGTTTCGAGTTCATGAACCGAGAGAGCCCGTCAACTTTTAGTGCCACGGTAGTGGCAGAGTCGTTGGCGGACAGACGAGCCCACCCATCATCTTTGTTTCTAATTGCTCCATCCATCCACTAACCAAGAAGAAACAAGAGCTGTACGAAAAGATGTGCGAAACTTCTTATGATGCCAATCATAATAGCTTAGCCTCTTCATTCATTTTTGATGGCGTTATCAAGGTGGTGCACGCACCCAACCTGCACCAATTCCCTCCCTCCCCCTTCTGTCACTGAAGGCAAAAGGCACAGAAACTTAATTGTTTAATGAAGACACTCCACTCTTCCAACACAAGGAAGTTTCCAGGCACCATCATCACCCTTAGCATACTCCAGCAAATAATTGCATGCACATAAATCAATCATCGAGCTCAAAAAAGAGGCGACAATGCTCCTTGATATGAGAAATTTAGATCCTAAGGTTTGTGAAGTCTATTTACTGAAAGAGGAGACTGATTGTAAGATTGCCCCTCCCTCTTGCATGCAATTTCAAGAGAGATTATTAGAGTTTTTAAGTTTCGGAAATAGAATACTCATCTTGACCTTCCTTACAATGAGAGTTGGTGTAGCATATTTCTCGGTTCGTGCAGGCAATGACCTTCCCTTGAATTAATTAATTAATTAATTAATTAAATGCATTTGTGCAAGCACTTAGTGCAGTCACAACTCAGATGGGAGGACGGACAGCTTGACATCAACAAATGGAACAGGGTTTCTTAGTGAGTTCGTGAGCTGGGAGACCCCAAATCAGCATAGACTAGCTGTTTTAATTTAACCATATCCAAGCTAAAAACATATCACAACCTTTAGATACATCAAGTCGACATCAGATGAAGAAGCTACAGCCAGACAAAAGTAAGGTGTCTGGGTTTGTTTGGATTGATGCAGATAGATTGCATATGGTGTTCATATTATATACCCTTTTACGATGTCAATATTTCTTTAAAATAATATTATCCATGTATATGACATACATGTAGGGATATGTCAGTGGGAAATGTCCTCTACTTTCGTTCCTCTCTCATCTTCTTCTATCATCGATTCTCTCTACTAAACCTCTTAATTCTGTATCATTCTCCTAATTATTTTTTTTATTTAAAAAAATTATTTTAAAATTAATTTATAAAATATCAAAATTATTTTACCATTGAATATTGATATTATCTCATCTTATTCAATCAAACCCACTAGTTTATAATTAACTCATAATCAAGGGTTAACCCAATTTGATTTAAATAGGATGGGTTAAGTGTCGAACCACCTTATTTCTAGACTCACATATCGATAGGATAGAAGAGATTGGATTAGAAATTGTTCTATCTGTCATCATCCCATGTTCGTATGGATAATAAAAAAAAAAAACATTCATCCCTACTCCTATCTCCATTTATTTCTCCTATCCCTATCTTATTACAAGCGAGATCCAAGAATATAATTGATATCATAAAGGGAATCAAGTAGTAATGATTTTAAGAATCAAATATTGACAACATAGTTAATACCTTAGGTGATTTCCTATGAAGATCAAAGAGTTATTCTTAGGTGTCCATCACCTATTGATCCAATCCATCAACCTAGTTATTTTGGAGTTTCATCTAACACTCAAATAATAGTTCATTGACGATGGAGATTAAAGAGTGGGAGATGCAAAAAGAATCAGAAGGACAACCCATCTCATAAACATCCCACTAGATGTATTTGGTCTTGAAAGAAACATTAATAAAAGTCACTAGTTGAGCAATCCTTGCCCTTGTCATCGAATCATGTACATAATAACTATATAACTATATATATATATATATATAAGTCGTACGTACCTACAATTGGCTCTTAAAACATGTGGTGATCACAGGTCCACCTCTCTTGAGGATGACATGCATTCCTTCCTCACCATAATAAAAGGTGAACATATTTCGATGCACGTCATATTTTCTTGGGGAAAAAAAAAAAACATCTGTTACTTTAAATCATCATAGTAATTACCTATAATTATAAAGACCGTAATTATATTTTAGCTCGATGACACCCATCGTCATCGCTTGTCGTAGTTAAAAAAAATCACAGGGATATATACACATAAAAATGATAGCTACAAATACAAATCGTTGTAGTAATGGTTATCTAGCGTCTTTATTGGGACAATATACGGTCGTGGGCATGTGAAATATTGACGAGAAGATTAATTTTGGTCAACCATTGCCCTTCCAACTTAATGTGGCAAGGTGTAAATATATGATAATCTTTAATAAATAAATAAAAAATAAAAAAAGAAGAGACGAGAGACTATGTATCAATAGTCAAAATCTTTGTCAACTGAGTTATATGGTATCTTCATATTCTTATCAGATGAGCTGACGAACTCTCGACCTTTGTTTGATAAGTATAGTAGAATGGTATCGGACTCAATGCTAACTTGTGATATGTAGGTAGGTCTAATATATTACTATCGTACTACTGTTTTATGTTCCCTTAGGGAACTATCGTTGTATTTATGAAGCTTACCATTAAAATGAATCAGGTTGGTTGTAATCTGGACAACTTACAAATCACTCGGAAGCTTCTACATAAATAAATAAATAAATTATTTTTTGTATCTTAATCTTTATAACTCCGGTGATACATAAAATTATGAATCAAGAGAAGTTATATATACTAACTACTGTTCATCCACCTGGTGGTAACCTCGAGAAAGAAAGAATCCAGCTTCATTTTGTATTTACAACTTGAGCACGCACATAGTGGGCAATAACTACAACATGCCACCATGATGTGTTCTTTGGAGATGCAAGGTTGGCTTGAACCTTATTAAACACCAATTAGGTTATTTCACAAAAAAAAAAGAAAAAAAAGAAAGAAAAGAAAGCATTCCAACCCCCCCAATATTTAAAGCTTGTGACTCTCCACCAAAGGGGGGGCAGCTGAGGCAAACTCTTGCATGTGCTGCTGCTGGTGGAACCTACTTGCACTCGAGTGAGTGTAAAAAGACTTTTGGAGAGTATATTTATTTAATACATGGAAGATTGGTGGTGGGCTCAGAGGAGCTCACATTGATTGCATCAATCAAAGTGTTTAAGATTGATTCTTCAGGTAATCATATCCTTCTCCCACACAGCTAATCTTTGATGCTCCTCCTATGATCGGTCACCTATTAAAAAACTACTGCTCTCTCTGCCCAACCGTAATTGTTTTTTTATGAAATAGTGCAAACTATTAATATTCTATGATTTTGTTTCTTCATTCATTCAATTGGAGTATTTATTATAATAATTATTATCATCATCATCATAAATGGGTGGCAATGACTGAGAGTTTTGAATGGCTTTGTGGTAGTGAGGAGGAGAGCATTAATAATATGTCAGCCAATGTGTGTTCATCAGAATGTATTGAGCCATATATCAAAGTGAGGGGTGGGCAGGCAGCAGATCAGCTTGTGTCAGTCATGATGGACTGATTGCCTGAATCAGCCTCTCCTAAGTTTTATTCACTTTAAGATTTTTTTTTAAAATTTATATAATTTTATCTTTCTAAGTAGATAGAAATAGAAAAAAAAAAAGATTTTTGATGCATCTTCTATCAAATGTTATCATTAAAAATATTAGACTTACTTCTTAAAGTAAAGTTGGATTTGATTTACAGATTCAGACAAAACTCCCAAACAATGTTGATGATCTCTCGGCTTTGAACTATACATTCAATTTTTTTTTTTCTCTTTTACTATGTAGTTGATCCAAACACACAAGGTTTTTTTTAATAAAATCCTTTCGACATAATTAAAATATATATATATATATATTTCATAATGCTATAGTTCTAATCAAATATCATTGTAGAAGATTTACCATATTGTACCCAACTACTCTTATTAGGTTTTGACTATAGTGTCAAATATTAACTCTTTTATTTTTTATTTTTATTTTTATTTCAAAAGGATATAAATAAATAAATAAATAAATAAATAAATAAAAATAAAATAAGTAAATAAATAAAATAAATAAATAAATAAAAATAAAATAAATAAATAAATAAATAAATAAATGTGTGTCGTGTGTGGAATAAGCAAAAAAAGGTAAAGAATCATAATCTCTTGCCGGGTTCGGATCCTTTTGGATACACCAATACGTACCATCATCGACTGCGACGGAGAGACCGCAGCAGCGGCGCTCTCGCCTCCCAGAATGCCGACCGTCGCTTTCAAGTAAAACCCTCTCTCTCGCTCTCTCTCTCTCTCTCGTTGTTTCGTGTGATTGATTGTGCTCCGGGAGAGAAGACGTCCGAGAGGATTAATCTATAGCAGCTCATCCGGAGCTCCAACGCCGCCGCCCTCCATCACCTCACATGGCGCAGTTCTTTGGTCCTCCTCAATCCCGTTTTACCTCCCGTTTTTTTTTTTTTTTTTATTACTTCCCTCACATGCTTTGCCTCCTCCTCCTCCTCCCGCCCCCACTTCTCAGATCCCTCCTCGTTCCCCTCCCTCCACCACCCCTCGCCAAGACCCCCAAACCTTTGCAAGAAAGAAAGGGGAGCAACAACATAAAGGAGCAGCCCTCTTTCCGGTGTCGAGAACCCATCGACCCCACCGTGTTCTCTTCGTTCCGATTCTGGTTTTCTCTTTGCTTGCTTTCGATCGGTCTTGATCTTGATGTTTAGGGGGCCTAGAAAATAAAACAAAGTGGTTCTTGATTGGACTTCCCCATGCATTCTCGTTCCCTTCTTGTCGTCGCGTTGAAAAGCTCTGGTCTTGTGGGCAGTTCGTCAAGAAATCGCCTGATGGACTGTGAATTCATTGTTCTTGAAACCCGTGTTCCTTGGAATCTTTCTCGGTTGTTTGTCCATCACCATTCAGTGCTATCCCACTGAGTTTCTTTGTTTTGCATGCATAATCCGTTCCTCGGTGACGTAAATCTCTGTGATCCTAATTTGTGTAGCTTTTCTGCGCCACCTCTGTTTGGATGCTGTAGCATTTGGATGTTCTTTGATAGACTGACAGCGGACCCAGCAACGACGTTCGTCCTCTTGTACAATTGAAGTCTTGTATCAATAGGAACATCCAATTTCTTAATATGTCGCCATCGCTTAATGCTTGTCATTTCTTCCCATGACTGATTAATGTGTCATAACATCCTAATATTTGTCTTGACGTAGGTTACTGCTCTGTCTTCCTACTTATTGTATGGCACCAGATTGCACTTGGAAGTGTGCCAACAAGAAAGTCTACCTCTTGAACAATCAAAGCAGTTGTTTCTTTATTCTATGATATGATAATGGGATGAGGCTCAGAGCTGCTGATTGTTCCAAGCTGCACTTTAAATGCGAAAAATCTGATGTAGCATTCTTGTTGTCATTATACTGAATACAATATGGGGGGCGAGATGATTGAAGATGCAGACGCTGAAGTATTGTCTTCCATGTGGCCTGTTGATATTGGAAATGAAGCTAGAAAGCAGTTTAACATTGAGAATCCTGGGATGGGAAGAGATATGCTGAAGGATGTTACCATCAAGGAAGATCCTTCTGTGGTGGATTTTAAGCGTCTCTTGGAACTGACAAATTACAGTGAGAAAGGATCCTCCCAGCTGTCATACCTTGTAAAACACTGGCAATATAAACATGTAAATACTGCTCGGCTTATCAATGAGGAGCTCGACATTTTAAACAAACAAAGGCAGGAAGTTGAACTCAAGAAACAAGAGATCCTCGAGGAGCATCGATTTGAGGAAGAAAGATATACTGGTTCTAGGCGTCAGCTTTCTGTTTTAGATGAAGTATGCGATATATGGGGAAGGGTTCCAAAGAGAAGGAATGATGTTCTTGCTTATAACAAAAAGCTTGACGTTGATGCAGAGTATGGTACTGTTATTTACTGGAAGGAACGTGCCATTCAACTTGACAAAATGCTCGAGGCAAGCATCCATAGGGAGCAGACTCTCATGCAAAAGTTGCAGGAAACTATCAAGAATCTTGAAACAAAATCTTCACCGGTCGAGGAGTTGTCTCAGATATTAAAAAGAGCTGATAATTTCTTACACTTTATCCTTCAGACTGCACCTGTTGTTATTGGTCATCAGGTAATTTTTGCACTTATGCCAGATTACTCTCCAAGTGATATCCTAGTTCCTGTAACGTTTTATCTGTTTGTCAGAGTTGAGGTATAACTTTCATGCTTGCAAATTGGATCACAACTTTTCCGGTATTTTCCATTGTCTCTTTTTTGATTTGATCTTAGAGGTTTATGGTGTTGGTTTATTTTCTTAAGCAAAAAATTAGAAAAATCTGACGACATAAGATCCTTGGTTTGATATCAGCATAGCTCCCTTAATCCGTTGAGTGCTGAAAATTTTATTATATCAAGCATACAAATCCGAGTCCGGTAAAACTAACAAGTTGTCTTTTGATGGAACACCCACAAACTTATTAATTATTTTGAATTTAGTGTTGGTGGTGATTAAAAAAATCTGGCATATATGCTCCCGAAACTTCCTTTTCTTTTTGGTATCCCTGTAAAACACATATTCCTCAACACACCACTCCAAATACACGTCCATGCATACTCACTTATTGGATTGTTTATACATTCATGATGTTTCTATTAATGGAAATATCAGGAATGACTTCAAAAGTGCATATGCTTATAAACTAAAACCAAAAAGAAAAAAAATGAGGACATGCTACAAACATCAGAACACTGGGGATATAGACACAATTGTGGGAGTTTAAAGGGGTACCAATGCAAAATCAATCTTAGCTTAATTTATACTTTCTTTTGTTGGATTCCACCCTTGCAGATGATAAAAAGTTAAGGGAGATGGTTGGCGGGCAGCATATTGTTTAGGATCATGGAGCTAGATGAATTTTCAAGTACCATTAATTTGAATATCACTCCAAACTTTGTTGTGTGGCTGTGGTAATTAATAGACAGGATAATGTCTGGTGAAAAATGAATACTTCTTCTGCTCGTTTAACACCTCCACAGTTCTAACAATGCACCAATCGTGCAATGAGACATTGGAGTTGCAACTGGATCTTAGTTTATGCACTAGCTTCGTTTAGTTGACTCGTTGTTCTTAAATTATACACACTGTGTTTACTATCTCCATATAGCATGATTATATTTATAGAATTGCTGATGGCTCATTTTTTGGATTCTGCTCATCCTATATTTTAGGCCAAACGGTATTACCCAAAATTTTCTTGCCAATCTTGTATGAACCTCATCTCTAGCTCTTGACTCTTGATTTTTTTTGCATTCTATGCTACTTGGCTAAACTTAATACTGAATTCCACACTGTTACTATTCTTTGAGGTCTGTGGGTCATATTTCAAAAGCTGAATCAAGGCCATTTGATGCATTTCTACCAAGTCACGTTCATCACCTTGCTTTTGCGCATCTTGATACTTTAATTCACTTATGGCCTTCCGAAACCTTTTTATTCACCCCAAGATCTCTTTAGTCACCAGGTTTTCATTTTTCCTTTTGAATTTATAATAGAAGTTTGTATAATAATTTGTTGGAAAAATATTGCAGATCATCTCCTTGAATTAGTTTTTCGGATCATCTCCTTGAATTAGTTTGTTGGCCTATTGTTCATGTTCAAAAATTTTTACTCGACACCTCTCTCATCTTGCTAAACTCTTAGCTTACAATCTGTTTCAGTTTTAATGGCCAGTTTGGATGGGGTTAACAGAACAGCTTGTAATTTTATAGACACATGGGAACAGAGTTGTTTATTGTGTTATGTGCATATAGTCTAAGCTTATGTACGAGCAGGATCCTGTCAATCACATTGTTGGTAAGCCATGTAATCATGATTGCTAGATATATTCAATGTTTTATAGTTAATTGGGAAATGAGAAGATACTCTTGATTGGATACTCAGGCAGATGTTTCATTTTCTAATTTATAGCATTTCTGTAGTTTGAATATTTGTCATGACATCATGATATGTACTAAATTTAAAGTATGTCATTTGCTAAAATGTCTAGTGTTCATCTTGCGCATTCTCTTACCATTGATAATGATACAGTCAACAAAAAGTGTTTCATGATAGAACTGTGTCAATGCTTCTGATAGTGCAGTCTTGCTTTCTAAATGTCATATAACATTGTTTCTTTTAATGCTTCTTGCAAGTAATTTGTAACTGTCAGTTAATTTCAGGACAAGGAGCTGCGATACCGTTTCATCTACAACCATTTCCCAAGTCTTGAAGGGGAGGTAATTGCATTTCCTGTAATTACGGTATTTTCTTTCTTTCTAATAGACCGTAAGTGATTTCTTTTTATTGTATCATGCTTTTGGGCAAATGAAACGGTGACTACAAGCTGTCGGTAGAGGAGCAAGAATGTATATGCTACCAATATTTGCTTTCCATGAAAATGATTTGTTTACTTACATTTCCTAGGAGTTTTTTTTTCCCAAATCAATCGAGTGTTTGCTAATCAAATATTAGGTATCTTTAAATAAGAAGACTATTCTACCATAAAATCACAAAAAACAGTGGAGGAGAAATTAGATTTCAATTTGAGGGAACATTTATCATTGTGTAATGAGAAACACATAATATATGATACAATGGATAATTTTGAGTTTTCTCTGTACTGAGCAATCAGTAAGTGTGATTGCATCATTAAGATCAACAAGAAGAAAAGAGCAAGATAATCCCAGTAAGCTCGCATAATGATGTGAACCTAAATAACAGGGAATTATTCTTTTCCTTGTGTTTCAGAAAGTTTCATCCCAAAGATCACTATGAGATTGGATGATGAGTCTCAGAGGACCTACAACTTAAATGACAGAATCTTATATCCAACTCTGTGGCAAATTTTGTTGGTACTTTGTTCGCCTCATTAAACTTGCTGAAGGTTGGAGGCAATTAATTGGTTATTGTTATTCTGTGCTCGTTCCATTTCCACGCTCCAACTCCAGACCACTTTGGTTGTATCTGTGTGTAGTATAAATGAACATTTTAATTACTTTTCTCCAGTCATGTATTATCCTTTTTTACTGCAGTAAAATTTGTGCTTCTCTTTTGGACACACAATTTTGCTCGACCAAATCAAACCTTTTGAAGAAGTAATTGAACTAACCGAGTGCGAGAAAGTTAGCCATACTCCACATTCCACATGATGTTGAGTTCCTGGCTATAATTTGTTTAAAATTTAAGTATATTTATTATAACTATTTTATGCTTTACTATGAAGGAAAATCATTTTTTCAGGAGATTATAGGTAAAACTGATGTGGAGATTTTTGATGGAGATGGTGTAAAAGAAATACAGGATTTCAAGAGGGAAGTCTTGGAACGAGGATTGCCTGCTAAGCGAGAGATGACATTTGATACTCCATTATTTGGGGCAAAAACTTTCCTTATTTATGTGGAACCAGTTTTTAGCAAGGAGGGAGAAAAAATTGGTGTAAACTATATGGGAATGGATGTAACTGATCAGGTACTACACTCTTAAACTGAGTACTATTTGTAGACACGGCAACTTCACATAAAATATCACTAAACCACCTAATTATATGCTTTTGGAAAAATTAAATGAAAGTGTTGTATTACTTTTTCATTGGTAATTGATACAATTTCAAAGCATGTCTATTATGGTTTATAATCAGTGATAAGATTCATCAAAATATGTCTATCCTGTCATGGTCATTCATTCTTTTTACAGATAATTGGAGATATTTAACCAGTATATTGTTTGACTGTGCTTAAACAACAGTGCTACTGTAAGTTAGCAAGAGCCAAGGATCGCATGTGCTCTCTGCTGGTCAATGCTGGCATCGGATTGGTGCAAGTCTCTACATTTGAGTATATTATACACCCTTGGTTAACTGACCCCATACGGTAATCTACATGAGACAAAATTACTGGCATTCCCGTTCTGACAAAAATGGAATTCCTAGAAAACTAATTAAACTATCAACTCCTTGACAAAATAAATGAGAACAGGTTTTGCTTTTCCAAAAATCACGTATGTAAGTTCAGATGGAGTTTTATGATGATAAAAGTGGTGGAAGAACTGTTGCAACTTTAGAAAAACTTGGCAATTTCAGAAATTGTGCTTTGCTGCTGCAATTGCTGCAAGGTTGATGGAAGGACCTAGGAAGGTACCCTTTTCGGATCATGTTCATTTAGTTTTAAACATGTAAGCCGAGAATTTAATATCTGAACGTAACAAGTGCAATTAAATGTGGTCGCCACCAAACTTAAGCCAAACACAATGGCTCAAACCCATAGATTCAGGTTATTTAAGTCGAGAAGGCTAGCCCAAAATATGCATTTTTTTTTTCTAATCTACTTTTTTTTCCATATAATTTCTTATGCAACATATTACAATCTAAATGTGGTTTTCCATGACTCTTCTAGTTTTTCTTCTCCCAAATGATGCTTCTTTCTTTCATTATGACATACAACTTTGGGAAGATAGTTTTCTGCCTGTATTAATTGTGATATTGCACCATAGAAGTTGGATACATATGTTAATTGAGCATATCATCTTGTACGGGCATGATTAAACAGTTTATATTTCCTAGCTTATGGGATTTAAATGCTTAAAAAGGTATAAGATTTAGCTTCAATGTTAACATGCCTCTGATCGTGTGTGCATCTGAGTTAAAACTGGATTTTAATGCCATAGGAATTTTGGTACTTTCATCACACATTCTTCAGTAGCCACATGTTATATGGAATTAAGCATAACATGTTTTAAAAAGATTATTAGTTCTCCAGACTCCAAAAAACCTATTATTTTTTCCCTTTCCAATCTTTATGCTTATCTTAACTTATCAAATTATGAAGGCTATTGATTTTCTGATACACAGGTGGCGAAAAGGGAGAAAATGGCAAAGTTGCGGGAGGAGATGGCTGTTCAAAAAGCAAAAGAGACAGAACTTAATAGAACAATTCACATTACAGGTTACTTTAATCTACTCATATATGCACCTTGTGACTTAATTTTATAATGTTCCTGGGAGTCTTACAGAAAAGCCACTTGTTTTTGATCTCTCAGAGGAAACAATGCGTGCCAAACAAATGCTGGCCACCATGTCACATGAGATTAGATCTCCTCTTACTGGCGTTGTAAGTATGGCTGAGATACTTTCAACAACAAACTTGGATAAAGAACAAAGGCACCTGCTGGATGTCATGTTATCCTCTGGAGATCTGGTTTTGCAATTAATAAATGACATACTTGACCTATCCAAGGTTGAGTCAGGTGTGCTTTTGAACTTCTTGGTTTTCTATGGAACTTGTGCTCATAAAATGTAGGATGATAATTTTTTTTCTATTGCCTACTTTTGATTAATTCTCAGATGTCCTTAATCTATATTCTTATGTAACATCTTGATGTGCTGAAATATTTATTTATGGGAACTAAAAGAGCTTAAAAACATTAACCAATTGTGCTAGTGATGCATGCACACTACTGGTGCAAACCTCCATGCCAAAGGAGGTGCCAACACACTTTTGTGTGCTTAGTTTGTGCCATCCTATGTTAGTATGTCACTTGCTTGGAGCCAACTGACAAACTTGAAATTCTTTCTTAAGACCATGTTTCTGAAGAGAGCTAATCAGAGATGGGAACTTGTCAACTACCGTCATAAATGAGTGGAAGTTCATTTATATGCATCAGTTCACTTGAAATTAAACTTTGTATGACATTTTGATTCAGAACATTTTCCTAAAAGCTGGTGTCAAGTTTTAATCTGCCGAGTGGATATGCAGATAGGACAACAGAGTGGTCTAGCAATGCATTAGGAAGCTAGGTAGCTCCTGTAAAGGCCTAATTTGTAGGCACTTCAACATAGTTAGATAGGGACTTGCCAAGAAACCTAGAAGGTTAATTATGATACTGGGAACATTTAGCTTTTGATCATAGATTTTATGCAACGAAGGTGTAACAATGTAATATTTATATTGCCAAATTAACTATCTGCTAGAAAGTGTAAAAGCAATAGAACTTATGACAAAGCCAAAACTGTTGGCAAGTGAGATTAGGAAGATATGACAACTTTTCTAATGGAGCTAAACAAATGATAGACACACAAAGAAGTAAATTGCTCTTTCGGTGGATAATGCGTAAACTGATATCAGCTGATTTCAAGAATTCTTCATGTTTTTTACTGGATAAAAGCACCTCCGTCCATTCATTGCCTACACTGACCAGTTTTGGTTAAATATATTCCGGGCAGAAAAGATATCTCAAATTCTACCTAAATGAATTTGGTATCTATGAAAAAAAATTCAACTTTTACCTTTCAGAACTCTCTTCATGTTGAGATTGGAATGAAGACTGCTGTTTAGAGGGCAAGTAATGGCACTATACTTAGGTTGTTCCTTTGCTTTATAGGTGTCAAGGGTTTGATTCACAGAAATAACCTCATTGCTTGAAACTGTAAGATTGTATACACTGATATTTATTAGATCCCATATTGGCAGGGACTCATGTATAGCACAGCCCTTAGCAAAGACTGCCATTACTGAATATTAGAATTTGCAGAGGTTCTGAGGATTATATTTGGCCAACTTATAAATGTCAGAAGAATTGCTTCAAAATTGTTTTTTGCCCTCACTTTTTTTCTTTTTTATATTTTGAGAAAGTTATCATGTGTTTCCTTCAGGAGCTATGAAGCTGGAGGCTACCAAATTTAGGCCAAGGGAGGTAGTTAGGCATGTCCTCCAGACTGCTGCTGCATCTTTGAAGAAGAACTTGACATTGGAAGGGCATGTAGGAGATGAAGTTCCTGTTGAGGTAAGGGTTTAATCAGTATATTTGGACATTGTTGATCAATTTGTATTGTCACTTCAAATGTTTGGTATGCAATAAGACTAAGAAATAAGTCACACATTTACAACTTACAACAACAGCTATTCTTTGAAAGCTCTTGTCCAGATGAAAATTTTAAAGAGTGATAGTCATAACATTAACTTCAGTCGCAAATTCAAGCAAGCGTGTTAAACAGAAGAGTGGTGTTACCTCTGACCATACAAGGATATATTCCAAAAAGAATCTGTTGATACTAAATAAGTTGGTTGGGCAAACCACTGTTGTTTCTGACCATATAAATATTTATTTTGAGAAATTTGGCGTTACAGTAAATTGGGCAGACAAGTTTGAATTGTTTAAAATAAGCTTGATTATTTTACCTTTTGTATCTGACTCTTAGTTATAAGTCAACGTCTGATAGGTTCATGCATTCTGACTGTTAACTTCAACTGGTTATTACCTGTTTTGCTGTGCTGTACAATGTGTAACTCCAGCCTCTTTAGAGTTGCTTTGGTGCACTATATAGCAATATTTTGATTAAATTATTTTGATGATCTTTTAGGTTATTGGCGATGTGCTAAGGATTCGGCAAATACTGACCAACTTGATTAGGTAAGAACTTAACAGAGTATGAATTCTTTTGTTTGTTTTCTTTTTTTACTTAATCCAGTTACAACTTACAAGTCTTGCTTTAAAATTTAACAAACAATTTGAAACAGGAATTATCTTCAGGATATGGCTAATTGTCTATAAGAGATAATTTATTATGCAATTTAAGGAGCACATTGATGCATGATATTTCAATGATTTGTTTTCCAAGGATACATTTTAGTACTTATTAGGCTTGCACCCTTTGCTCATGGATATACTTATTACATACAACTCATTGGCATGTCTATGATGTTCAAAGCTAGATCTTGGTTTTCGAGAATCATTCAATATTAATCAATAGTCACCTATACTTATGAAGTGCAAGAATCATTATTGAAAGTTGAAACCAAGGTTTGCAATTTCAATCTTTACCGTCTGGTACGGGCGGTATATATTGGTCCGTCAGGTTACCGGTACGTGGACCACCCGTTACCAGACGGTACCGCTAAAAATCGACCATCGACGACCGATTGAGGGAGAAAAAAGGATGAAGAAGAAGAGGAAAAGAAGAAAAATAAGAAGAGGAGAAGAATAACCTACTTTCCACGTGACGTCCTCGCCCGCGCATTGTCGCGGTCCCTCATGGCGCCGCCCTCGCTCGCGGATGCTTTTTCTCCCGTGCGAGGAGGCGGAACGTCTCCCTACACGGGGAGAAAGATCGAGGCGACGTCATCCCTTTTTTTTTAATATATTAATATTATATAATATAATATATTATTATAAATTATTATATTATATTTTAATATACCGAGCAGTATGCACTGTATGTACCGCCCGGTACCGGTATCGAGAAAATCTCGATACACCTGTACGGACCGGTAAGTCAAACCTTGGTTGAAACCACCAAAAATTTTATAATATTTCTCTTAATGTGCAACCATTTTTATGATTCACACTACAATATAATTTCTAATTATCTACTGAAGTATTTTGGATATAAATTCCAACAGGAACTTTTGAATGAGAAGAAAAGCATTTTACCATGTCTGTCAAGTTTCATAGGCTTAGTTTATTAAAAATAAACAGATATTTTAATCCATCCAATAGGGGATAGTTGCAAACACCGTAAAAGCTTAACTTAGTGCAGCTTAAAGATATTATACAAAGGATTTTAGGACAAAAAGCACTACCTGAAATACAGATAAGCATCAAGCTAAGATAAGAAAATCATTGAAAGGATACACTGATAAGAAATTAAAGATATGGTAGGAGGAACTAAAGAAATTAAGATTTGATAGAACTTGGAAAAATTAATGACAAATATAGTAGACTGAAGAAAGCTCTTCATGGAACAAATGTGAAGGGCTGAAGGACCAGTTAACAAATACTCCTATATTTGTTGTTGTTTTTCAGCGAAGAAATAAGTTATCTTTTCTACATTGGCAGATCCTGGTTTAAGGCTTGCGTGGATTCTTTTTGGCATTTTGCTCAATTTGGTGCAGCTTTTCAGATTATTCTTGGTCCACCGTGTCCTTTACATGTAGCTCTATTTTGAGTTGACTTGCCTTATCTTCACACACTTGAATGATTGATTAGTTTCCTTCGCATATCACCCATTGGTGCTACTTGCAATTACTGTTGCCATTCATTATAAACATTGGTAGCAGTTATGCTTATTCTTTTACTTATTAATTGGATGGTGTTCTTATCTTTTGAAAACTAACAAACAACATGAATATGCATGCAAAACTAATTTTGCAGCAATGCAATCAAGTTTACACATGAAGGAAAAGTTGGGATAAATCTTGATGTGGTATCTGAAAGGTATCCTGGATTTCAAGAAGAACAGCTTAAGGTTAGATCTGGTGCTTCTGTTTCTCCATTAACAAGACAATCGGCCGATAGTTCGTCAGAAAGACAAAGTTGTAATGACAGAGAAACTTCACATTGTCCTTCATCCCAAGAAAATATTGATGAAAATGGTATCATACTTCAGAGGGCATCACTGACAGATGATGATACACAAGATAACCATTCACAGCAGGAAAATATTGTTTGGCTACGATGCGACGTATATGACACTGGAATAGGAATACCAGGTTGTTCTCAGTTCTTCAACTCTTGCAGAAAATCACTATGCATGAAGTTCATGTTTCAATGTTTTCTTGTCAACTTCTTTCTGTTTTTAAGCAAATGACACTCTACTCCTTTCTCCTTGGTGTTTTGGTTCTTATGGATCATGACTACATGCCTGAATTTCTTTTTAACAGAGAAGGCATTACCATCATTATTCAGAAAGTATATGCAAGCTAGTGCTGATCATGCACGAAAATATGGTGGAACAGGTCTTGGCCTTGCAATCTGCAAACAATTGGTAAGATGTGCTAGCTTTTTCTGGTAGTCATACTCATTATGATTCCTCATCTTAAGTTATGTGTTCCATGAGGAAAAGCATGATAATACTTATCCTTCAAATATGCACATCACTGTGTTGTCTCATGGTGTAAAAGGATTGATCACAATTTATATGTTATTTAAAACTATTTTTGTTCAGGTCTCTTTGTGCTTTTATGCACAATCAATATTTTTGAGTAACAACATTTTCATTTATGTGAAATTTGAACTTAGATTATTTTATTATAAAAAAATAGAAGATATTTTCATCACATTAAATAGCATATATAACGCTCACACATGGACTCAAACCTGAGTCCTATCGTTTGTGCAACAAACACAGTAACCAACTTGAATGTCTAAACAGAGATGCTTAGATTATTTTATGTGAGATGTGATAAATAAAGAAAGCAGGAATTGCTTACACATTTAGGAACAGAGTCTGCAGCACTGATTCATCTCCCTTATTCAAATGGCACTACACTTGATAGCATCTGTTTTCTCTTGATCAATTACAACGATGCAGGATTATAGATCTTGCTGCATTCTTGAAAGTTGAAATATCACACAATGATGATTAGGTAATATGTGGTTTCAGTCAGAAACAAAAAAATGTTCATGGTGCTCAGTGGTTTGCATTCTGGAAATGTGAGATAAATTTTAAGGTAGCTTGATAATTTAGTTAAAAGAATGAGTTTATCTAATGTATTTCTTCCTAGTATTTGAGCCATGGCTGCTCTGATCAAAATGATTCTCTTAAAACTGGCAACAAGATGTGTTGAATTCTAAACCGAGACTTTGACAATCACTAGTGGCATTCCAGCTTATCATCTTCCAGAATAGTACATGCTGATGTGTTCCAAAGAAGCAAAAACAGGCAAAAGAAATTCTCTGGAAGTAGATTTCAGGAGGGTGAAACAAACAACAACAATCCATGGTATCATAACTGTTTGGGGCTAGCCACATAGATTTGTTCTTATGATCGAGGACAATCACTAGTCAAAACAAAAGCAGACAATTTTTTTAATTTGTTTTTAAGAAAGTGTTTTTAGTTTTCTTCCAGATATTAAGCAATAGCCTCCTTTCCTGCTCATTTATTTCCCTTAATTTTTATCTGTAGAAAAAATGCTCAACAACGAATTATTAAATGATTCTGAAGTATACAGAATCATGCTTCCTTGAAGTTTTCCTGGAAAGCCTGTGGCTGACACCTCAGGCCCAACTGGTACCATGAAGCCTTCACTGCTGCTGATTAATATAGTGGAAAAAGTATGCTTTCTTGCCTGTGTGGATTTAGAGTGTAATTTCTCATTCTTGGGAACCATCAGACAAAGACTTTCTAGCTGTTTGTGTATGGAATACATCTGGGAACCATTTACATGTACAAATATTAGGATGTTCGATATTTTTTAACTTTTAGCTTACATCCATTTCTGAAGGATATATTAGCCACAGTAGATTGAATTATATATTAGCTGATACCTGGGCAGATTGGGTCATCCACCCAATACCAGTTCCTTTTCCTTTGATGATATGAAACTTCTGTGAAGCATGAATTACATGTTCAACAATTTGTTTAAGATAAAAAGAAAAGAGATGATACAATGTATGAGTTGTATACATGAAAATCCACATTTGAAGTGGAATGCGAGTCCTTGATAATTGATATTTGTTTTATGTGGTTATATTTATTGCATAGACCCTGTACTCTGTAGTGAAATATGTTTTGCTTTAAAATTGTCATCTGAAACTTCTTTTCTAGTGTTATGTTCGGTGGATTATTCATGCACTCATCTTGTAAAATGCTTAAATAGGTGGGACTAATGGGAGGTAACCTTACAGTAACAAGCCAGGAGAATCACGGATCAACATTCACATTTATCTTGCCTTTTAAGGTTTTGTTGAAGCAGGACTCTGGTAGTGCTGATGAAATGGACATTTCTGATGGTGGAGCTGTAGCTGATTCTACCAAAGATGAAATTGTTGGATCTTTTCTATTTAAGCCACGGACGTTGATTGATTCTGAGGTTCGCAAGACAAAATTGTACAGGAGTTGCAATTATGGTGCCTTAGGCACTTCAAATCAATTGTCAGAGGAATCTGATTTATTTTCCAGCAACTATGAATCAAAGAAGAGCGCATCTCCTCCTGGTGTTTCTGCAAACTCTGATGCGAGATGTACAATGGCTGAAGCTGAAGGTCCCACAGAGCAAAATTGTGATATTAAGGTTTATGGTTTTGGCAATGCAAACAAAAGAGATGAAGAATGTACAGATGCTAAACAAGGATTTACTGTACACAAGTTTGAAAACTCCAATATGGACCACTGTAGAATTAAAAAGATCGATCAATCAGAATGTGAGAGAATGATGTCAGATGAGGGAGATAATATGGCTATCAGTGACAAGTGCCGTCCTACTTGTCAAAGCCAAGGGTATGAGAAAGAAAATGGAAATGCCCAGTGCTTACCAAATAGCAGGTCACCCAAAATTCTTCTTGTAGAGGACAATAAGATCAACGTAATGGTGGCGCAGACAATGATGAAGCAGTTAGGCCATAAAATAGATGTCGTGAATAATGGACTAGAAGCGATTCATACACTTCAGCGTTTCCACTATGATCTTATTTTAATGGTAATATTCTGAACATTTGTCTCTTTAAATCCATCAATGAGTGAGAACTGAAAATTATTTGAAGGATTTTTAGAGAACTTATATTCTATGAACATTGGAAAGAAGGGTTTCAGAATTTTTATGGTTAATAGCATACTATTGATTTCTTTGATTGCTTTTTTGCTTCCATTCAGACAACTGAAGGTATGGCTATGATCAACTTGGTGTCTGTAAACAATCAAAACGTTTTGCCCATTTGTTTTAATAATTGTATTACTGTTTAACATGGTTTTATTTATATGGCATTCCTTTTATTTAACATAATATCACAGCTGGCTGCGAGAAGAAGTTGGCAAAATAAGGATTTCCCTGTAGCCTAAAATCTAGTTGGCTCACAGGAGTTCTTAATTTTAGTTTGTTGTTGAGCTCGTGCAACTAGGAAAATTCATCTTAAATGTTATGCACATGAGTTGCCTAAAAGGCGGAGATAAGAAGCTTTGCCTTATGGATCTTTGACTTTCTCAGGCATAGATGAGTTAAAACGCTGATGAGACCTGATCCTTAAATGCTTTGGACAACTCCAGTTGCTGTTGGTTCTGCTTGCAAGTTGTACAATTTTATTTTAGTGTCATGGCACCAAAAGTGTCCTGCAACTATAAAGAAAAAGTACAGGAGGCTAATAATACATGACCTTGCTAAGAATTGGACTATGGTCATCCAATTCATCCTTGTCAGAAAGAGAAGTCAGAAAATTGAAAATGTCGGATAACATGGTTTTATAAAAGGGAAAATTAGGTTGACCAACCAATTATAGGAATTACCAGAAAGAAAAGATTTGAGAACAAGACTCCGGGAATGGAGTGATTCATTATTTTTTCCTGGTTTTGGAAGAGATTATAGTGCAAATTTAGATTGTGTCATGAATCGAATTGCTAGTTAATTTGATCTTGATGCATATTATAAATTGTGGCAAGCTTAGTCTTTGTTGATCTTATTAATTGTCTAAATCCATTGTGTGATGTTGTACAGGATGTATACATGCCAGTAATGGATGGGCTGCAAGCAACTAGATTAATTCGCTCTTTTGAGGAGCATGGCTGCTGGGATGCTTCTGTAGTTATCAGAGATGAACATGTGACACCTAGGTCAGATTTGTCACCATGCTATCCAGCTGCAGGACAATGCAGAAAGAGGATTCCTATTATTGCGGTACATATTTTAAAAGAATAATCTTACATCTTGATTTTTTCCTGCTTTACGGTTATTGAACTTCAACATATAACTAAGTGCACTAACTTTGGTTGACATTATTGCACGCAACATTTCTGATAACAGTGCATACTTGTTATGGAATATTTCTACAGGTTTTAGTTATTCGGAATATTGGTCAGGATCCCTTGTAACATATAGTTGTGTTCAGATTCCATGCTTGTGCTATTGAGCTGCAGGAAGTAGATCATCATTGACAAAAATTTATTTTTGCTTGCTGTCTTCAGGATTAGCTTAATTAAGAATATCAAGAAACTTTTACCTTGTTTTCTTGCTGTCTTCAGTGATAGCTTAGATGATGATTATCGTGTGAGTGGTCACTGGTCGGTCAGGTTGGCTCAACCTTCAGTATCTACCACGTGGTCAACCAGAGTAAGGTTAACTAGTTCATCTGTTGAAGACTATGATAAAAACTGTTATCCCTTGAGATTAGTTCATCTGAGAACTTGAGATTTTTGGGAAGAATAAAACCAAGAGCTGTATCAGCACGAAGTTGAGTTTACGATAAGGGCATGATGACTAATAGCTTGACTAAATAGTATGTTTGTGAGATAAAGTGTGATCGATAGATACCGAGGATTAATTTTCACATACTAGCAGTCCAATCTCAGTCCAATACACTTTTTGGGTATACCCAAATGTACCACCCGGTATCACTTGAAAGAAAAAGATAATAATAATACTGATGGGTACTGTACCATGTAGTTCGCACTGTACTGACTATTATTTTTTAATGTGATGCTTTAATGCATCACATGACCAAGGGCAAACTTAAAAGCCAAATTAGACTTGGCCTTCAGTCAGTATATGACAGTGATAAGCATAGAAATAAGCAAAGAACTGGTGCATCCATCTGTAAGTTAGACATTGATAGAATATGCAGGAGGAAGGCAGGAATCAGCAATAGAGGCTGTGGAATTGATGATAAGAATAGAATTGGTAGAAGTATGGATCAGTTAGCCAGCATTCATAAAAGCATTTACTAAAAGAGAGAGAGCGCTATGCAGTGGGAATCCTAAGCTAGGAAGGACTACAAAGCTTAGGAAGAGTAGGTCAAAAACTACAAACTTGCAAAGAACTGCATAGGCAGAAACAATATAGTTGATTGCAAGGTTCGTCGTATCGGTCCGCGTCGCCGAGGTGACGTTGCCTCGTTCCTTCTCCCCATGTTGTCACGGACAATAATGTAAACAAGGTGTTCGATGAAATGCTCATGTTTGTCCGTGTCCTTTGGTTTAGGTGCATATCTTGTACAGCAAGAAGCAGACTTGTAGTAGGCTTAGCAGCCCTAGTTTGATTTGCTTTATGGCCAAGTTTGGCTTGTAAATACGAGTGTGTCTTGTAAGCACTTGTGGGGACTTCGGTCTGTAATGGACTATTATCCTTTGTGTGCAACCTTTCTGAGTTTGTAATGTCCATGGGTGTAATTTGTATTTGGCTTTATAAAGTGTTTGCTTGAGCAGTTGCTTGTGGATCCTGTGGGAATTGCTTCTTCTGGCCCGTTTTCTCTTTTATAAGTCTAAGGGACTCTAGGAGATCTCGGGGAGGGCTGACCTTTGCGGACGGACACGCATGTTTGCCGCACGGCTTAGGCAAAATCAGCTAAGCCCGTGACAAGTGGTATCAGAGTGGGACAAGCACACGCAGAAACACTTGCCATACAAACGTGGGAGACCTAACTGGGCTGTGTGGAGGACAGCCAGCACGCGCAACCGTTTGGGAGAAAACGGACATTGAGATATAGGGAAAGGAGTCGCTCAGAGGAGCGGACATCCAGGTTTGACATTCAGAGGAATGGCCAACCCTTTGCACAAGAGGCACCAAGAGGATAAGCAAGCGAAGAAGAATGCGGAGCACACAAAGATTGGGATGGTTGAGTTCGAGCTATAGCTCGATGTTGGCAACCAAAACTTGACAGTGCTCAAGGCAAAGCGGGGCGCTTGGTGAAAGATGAGACCGTGCGAGGTGGGAGGTGTTGCGTAACAACCGAAAGAGTTATGCAAAGCTCACAGAGGTGAGGGGAATTGCTAACTTGGGATTCGGTACTCATACAAGGGCTTGTACACGGGACGACAAAGTGTTCGTGACCATCCCAAGGCACGATCGAAACTCGGCGCCGTGGAGCATCAGAACTTTCTCTTCGACATGGAAAGGATACGTCCGTAGGCGACTGAAATGTGCAATAAGTTCAGCACATTGCTAGACCTTAAAGGGTGCAGTGGAGACTGTATTGGCAAAGGGTCACAATCTAGCAAGTGCATTTATGGGTGCAGAACAAGGCACAAGTTGTTCAGCAAGATGGAGTAGTCCAAAGGGGATGATGGTCTCCGAAACTTTGAATGAGAAGTATGTAAAGAGGAAAGTTGCTCCAGCAGGACAGCTATCCAGGAGGGATAAGTCCTAGTTCTCTAGTGGGAGAATCATGTGCAACGGACTACACATATTAAGAGTTCCTCAAGGCTATATCTCCACAAAGCTCAATGGACCGAGTGAGTGATGAAGAGTCGTCGCATGATCTCGAATGAGGTAATACATTTCGAGATCAAGTGGGGGAGCAATCCAAGGTAATATCATATAATGGCACACTTAGAGTCGATGCAGAAATCGAACTCAACGGAGGGCTGACCCGTGGAATGGTGGAACGAGGACCACTATCAACTCCATGCAAATCGAGGAGCGGAGCGACTTGGGTGGAACTCAGTGAAGTATCCAAGCCGCATGAAGGGAGTCGACATAGAAGATGGAACATGAAGCGGAGGCACGGAGCTTTCCTTGGACAAAGGTCAAGGGCATGAACTCTTGTAGAGGCAAGAGTGGGATCATATCGTTCCATGGGTTCTTCATTCTGATGGGACAGACTTATTTTGCATGGTGCCAAAGATGAAGGGAGCTTCGAGGCACATGCAAGCTACCTCAGAGATGCATTTGACAGAGTAATTAAGGTGATTCAACTTGCGGAGGCAAAGTTGGGATCAGGAGACCTTAGCACGGGCAAGAGGACACGAGGGTACTCTTGAAGAATATGCCGTAGTGTTGCCATTCAGTTGTCGAACAAGAGGTGCATGAGATTGTCTTTGGTAGGGATAGAGGCCCAGGATCCAAACAATGGTGCACCAATTCTAGCGAAGTCGAGGACTTCATGAGCTACTAGGCGACGTTAGAGCTACGTCAGTGTGACCCAAGAGTGGGTGGACGAAGGTGAATGCCAAGGAGCGAACTACAATCGGAGATGGCGGAGGCCCTACGATGTATTGGCGAGGCCACACGTGGAGAAGTCGAGTCAGTTTATCACACAAGAATCAGATGTATGCAATGGAGATGTCATCAGGAGGCGACATGGTGTAGCGGATCGTGGTGGAATAGTTCGTGGCAATGCAATACAGGTAATCTTGTCCTGTGAGGGACAAGATCATGCAGAGGTATGATCAGGAGTTACTAGGAGCTCCACTTTGGTGTACGACACAACAAGAAGAAGGGCTATGGATTCAAGGAGTTAATGTCGTAGTATCGCAGAGGCGGGTCTTCGTGTGTGCATCGAAGCTTGCATTGGATGAAAGCCTTAGTCATCAGCATATGGGGGCTGTATATCACCGAGGAAGAAGTTTAAGTGCAAGTACCAGTGAGTCCCATGGAGGGGGACGTGATCACGTAGATGATCAGGAGTTGCTGGGAGCTCCACTTCGGTGAACAATGCAACGACAAGAAGGGCTGTGGATTCAAGAGGT
The DNA here is from genome assembly GCA_021527575.1 of Ensete glaucum. NCBI lineage: Eukaryota > Viridiplantae > Streptophyta > Magnoliopsida > Zingiberales > Musaceae > Ensete > Ensete glaucum. Next base: position 50,814,749 of record CM038551.1, read on the forward strand.
GAATGCCATGGTACCGCAGAGGCGGGTCTTCCGTGTGTATGTATCAAAGCTTGCATCAGATGAAAGCCTTGGTCGTTAGCATATGGAGGTTGTGTACCACCGAGGGAGTAGTCAGATTGCAAGTACCAGTGAGTCCCATAGAGGGAACTTGATTATACTAAGGTATAATCGGAGCAGCTGGAGAGTTGGACTGCTTCAGTGCTTACATTCGCTTAAGGGAGCTCGCCAAGTCAGAGGACAAGGCCGGTAAGCGAACGTTGCTACCAAGGAAGCTAAGGAGAACAGAATTGGCGCGAGCCCTGCAACAAGATGGCGGAGGCCATGCATGAGAGTTGTAGTCTGTCTTTCCATCGACCACGGAGAATTGTTAGGAGGACACAGTGGTGTCGAAGCAAGTGGTCGAAAGGGGCGAGGAAGCGACGACGAGTCCAGTGGGGCTCTGCTACCCAAAAGAAAAGCGTCGGTTAGAAAGGAGGTGGACTCGGAAGAGCGCCAGAGTGCCGCAGAGGCAGATCTACCGATCGCGAAGGAAGGGATGAAGATGTAAGATAACGGATAGTAGTGCTATGGGTTTGGCAGCACGGTACCGCAGATGCGGGACTTCCGTGGAGTCATCGATCCCTTGCTCTCATGGAGGGAGAGCATTGGTCGTAAAAGGGGCCGAGGAGGTGGAGAATGCAAAGGTAAACTCCAAGTACCAAGATAGGGCGGAAGGGCAGAGGCCAAGAAACTTCATAAGACCGATGTCGATGGGCTTCTCATCAAGATAATCGAAATTGAGGGACTTCGGGTTGATGCAAGAGTGCTCGACCAAGGAACGAAATAGGAGTACATGATCGCCTTTCTACTCGGAGGAGTAGGCGGCAAAGGTGATGGAGAAGACGGTACAATCCTAGAGGCGACGGATCTATCAAAGACTTACTTCAAGTTGGGGACTCAAGTTGGGGTAAACTTTTGCTCTTTTCGGGCAAAACTTTTGCATTCGAGTTCAATGGCGGTGAGAAGGCGAATCACGAGCTAACTCAACGCGAGTGCAAACACTTCAAGTGCTAGTGTGAAAAGAGCGCGAATGTTAGTAACCATCAACGCAAGTACAAACTCGAGGAGGCGAAATCGAGTAACCTTTGCCTTCTCAACTCAAGAGAATGGGCGAAACCGAGTACCCCAATTCTCTTAACTCGAGGAGGTGAGCGAAGCCAAGTAACCTTACCTTCTCAACTACGAAGAGAATGGGTGAAGTCAAGTATCCCAGTTCTCTTATCTATCTAGCAGAGGAGCTCTGCATAAGTTCAGTGAACCTTCAAAAAAAGCTTATGGAAGAAAATAGCTGTCAAATCCTCATCATTGGTGATCAGTACTGCTGAGAGTAGATTGTCCGCGTTATTTCTTAATTGACCAATCGAAAGCGGGAGTGATGCGAACATACTTGGAAGTGACAACTAATAGTGGAAGAAGGTTCAATGGGCAAACATTGTGGAGGAAGGACCTTAAAAACTTCAAAGTTTGCGAGGCGATGCTCGTTAAAGCTCTAACAAGCATCCACCCAGTTTAAGCAATATGAGTATACTGCGATACGAGCGCATAATAAGGCAGGTCTTTTCCTTCATCAGAGGGATCCGCGAGAACCAACAAGGATCAACACAACTCAGCTAACCCCACACCAGATTCAGTTATTGGTGAGTTGAAGCGGCGGATCGAGTTCGACTACTCAAAAACAGCGGCTGAGAGCCAAAGGGACGTGTTGCAGCCAAAGCAGAAGATTGAAGATTCAGCAGAATGCGAGGAGATGCGGCGTCTATAGTGGCTTCGATGAGGACGTCGAAGGAATAAGTGGGGGAGAATGTCACGGACAATAATGTAAATAAGGTGTTTGATGAAGTGCTCGTGTTTGTCCATGTCCTTTGGTTTAGGTACATATCTTGTATAGCAAGAAGCGGGCTTGCAGTATGCTTAGCAGCCCTAGTTTGATTTGCTTTATGGCCAAGTTTGGCTTGAATACGAGTGTGTCTTGTAAGCACTTGTGGGGACTTGGTCTGTAATGGACCATTATCCTTTGTGTGCAACCTCTCTGAGTTTGTAATGTCCATGGGTGTAATTTGTATTTGGCTTTATAAAGTGTTTGCTTGAGCAGTTGCTTGTGGATCCTGTGGGAATTGCTTCTTCTGGCCCGTTTTCTCTTTTATAAGTCCAAGGGACTCTAGGAGATCTCAGGGAGGGCTGACCTTTGCGGACAGACACGCATGGGTGCCGCACGGCTTAGGCAAAATCAGCTAAGCCCATGACAATGCGGGGAGACGTTTCTTCTCCCCGCGCAAGGAGAAGAACTCGCCCGTGCGGGCGAAGAGTAGCGCCAGACTCCAAGTTTTTCTTCTCCCTCGGTTGATACCACCCGAAGTTGGCCGCTGACGATCGAAATCGATCGTTACCGCCCGACAGTGGCCAACGATGGTCGAAATCGATCGGTAATGATCGACGGTACCGCCTGGTAGCCGACGGTCCGCATATCGGTCAACTGGCGGACCGTTACGTAACACCCGATATGGGCGATGCCGATCGATATTGCATTCCTTGGTTGATAGGTTTCAAACTGTTGTTAGCAGAGAGTTAGATTAAGGAGTGATTTTGACCTTCAGATATAAGATATCCAATGATTATAAGCATTTTGGAAATTCAAACTTGAGCTGGATATCGGCATGTCAGGCTTGGCTCTTGGAGTTACAGGCTGCACTGAAGGGACAGTGAAACTTTAACCCCCTCTTTCTGAGCAAGAATGTTCTTTGTGATACTAATCAGGATTAGAATGCTTAACACATCATTGTAATGAAGGGAATCCTTGTAAGTCACATGTGCTCATTGAGTCTATTTAGTTCAAGTAATATGTGCTTTTAACTGAAGATTTGGTCTCACTTTGTTAAATAGTGACATAGAAGTGTTATTTTTTATCAGTTTAATCTCATCTTTAAACAGACTACAATTTTTTGTATTGTAAAATATTAATGTCTTTTTTTTTTCATTTCTCTAATAATAATCAATTGTTCCTTGTATCCTGTGGTCTAGCTGATCATTGCAAGCACTCTTTTTAGTGTAATGGGTGAGTTAAGTATCTTAGGCAAAAATTCAAGAATGCACAATATGAAGATTCCTCAGCATTTGATAAATTATGTTCTCTTTTCGAGGAAAAAAGAAATAAGAGGAAGAGCCAAGTATATGAGGCTCTCTTAAATATGGGTATGGGAAGTATCAAAAACTATTTATGAGACTTGAATCCTAGTTCGTCACAAAATGACAACATTGTCATCGGGTTTCTTTAATACCGTTCAATACCGCACGGTATGAGCGATATGTATCAGTTTGCCAGCAGACCGATACGGATCGCCCGACACGGAATGTATCGGGCGGTAATAATCAAATTTTTTACTATTACTAACCTGTACCAGCTGATATCGAGTAGTAATGGGAGAAACAAAGCCCTCACAGAAGAAGTTGCCTCCCTCCAACCTTGACTCCTCCGCTTCTGATCCTAACCTCCCTCACCAACCTCGTCGTCAAGAACTGCAGCTGCTTGAAGAAGCCCTCGTGGAAGAAGTTGCCTCCCTTCGATCTTGACTTCGCCGCTTCTGGTCCCGACCTCCCTCGTCGACCTCATTGTCAAGAACTGCTATCGCTAGAAGAAGCCCTCGTGGAAGAAGTTGTCCTCCCTCCGACCTTGACTCCTCTGCTTCTGGTCCCGACCTCATCGTCAAGAACCGCGATGACTTGTAGAAGCCCTCGCGAAAGAAGTGTTAGGATCGAGTTGGCATTAAGAGGGGGGTGGGTGAATTAGTGCAAGTGATAAAAACTCGGTTCGAAAAATTTTCGCTCAAGGAAAAAACGATCTTAAAAGTGCTTTTCTTGGAAATAGTTAAGAGCGACTAGGTTCGAGGGCAATAGTAAAGAAAAAGCAAGAACAAAGATGCTCAGATTTTATAGTGGTTCGGTCCACTTAACCTACGTCCACTCCTAATCCCTCTTCACTCGAGGCCAACCGGTATCCACTATCAATCTTCTTTCATGAGCGAAGATCAAACACCCCTTTACACACCTTTCTCTTTTCCACAGGCTCAGGAGAACAACCTTTACACTCTCCTTTTCTCAGGCTCAGGAGAACAACCTTTACAACTCAATCAACCCTTCCCTTAAACTCACTTTCCACTTGAAAGACAAAGGGAAGCTCTCAATCAATTGTCACAGAATTTACCTAAGTATTTTTCCCACTTTCTTGCTTTACCATGCAAGAATACTTGGGGTATTTGTAGACCCAATTGGCTTCAGAAATTGGAGCCAAAAAATCAAACACCCCGGAATTTCGGGGTATGGGTGGTACCACCGTCGGCACTGGCGGTACTATCGCCGCTTGGGCGGTACTACCGCCAACAATCGGTAGTACCACCGCCCAAATTTTTCGAAAAGTATTTTTTGTACTTTTCATGCCTGAATTGTACCTTCTTTTGACCTATCTGTACCTCCTTCCAGGTCATCAAAGTGAGCTCATTAATGAGCTCAAATCAAACCCAAAGTGGACCCGGTTGGCCCCTAATTGAGTTAGTAAAACTAATTCTAACCAAGATGCTAACTATGACACTTTAAAGACAAAACAATTACAACACGCAATCTTCATTGTTCGGCACGTCAATCGATCTTTCGGCGAACTCTCAGCATCCTTTTAGTGAACCCTCGGTGAGCTCCCGATAAACCTCCAGCGAACTCCCAATGAGCTCCCGACCACCTATCGACGAACTCCCAACAACCTCTGACGAATTCCCAGTGAGCTCCAGTCCACCTATTGGTGAACTCCCAACAAACTCCGGTGAATTCCCGACGAGCTCCTGTCGCATCGTCCGAACCCCGGCTCAATGCTTAATCTTGACTCTGGCCCAATGACATATTCTTAATTGTTTTGCCTTTTCCCAGTCGTAATTAATCCTACATTACTTATCTCCAACACAAAGGTTAGATCATAAATCCATCAATTGATGTTATCATCAAAATCTGAGATTTAACAATCTCCGCCTTTTTAATGATGACAACCAATTGATGACAGAGTTAACCTTAAGTCCCCCTATCTATATGCCATATTTGAAATAGGCCAAACTTGAATTCAAAAGAACCAATCACCTTTGAATTCAAGGTAGTATTTTGACCATATTGACTAAACATTAAAGTTTTAATAATTTAACCATTCATCACCATGATACCATACATGATAAAAATTTTCAATAACAAACATTTATCTTTTTGGTATCACATGAGAAAATTTTCAAACAAAATATGTTTCACATGATGTACATTTCAAGTGTCATCAATATACCTTTTCTCCCCTTTTGTCATCAACAAAAAGGAGAAACGTTCAACTCATATTTGAACATTCATCACAAATATTCATCATTTGTCATCAATATTACCATTTCTCCCCTTTCTCATCAACAAAAAGGAGAAATGTTCAGTATACCATTTTTAAAAAATGTTCAAAACAAATGTTTATCACATAATAAAAATTTCAAACAAAACACTTAGCATATGTCATCAATCATGTCATTTCTTCCCCTTTGTTATCAACAAAAAGGAGAATATTCACCATATATTTGAACATTTATCATAAATATTCATTATGTGTCAGCATACCATCTTTCCTCCTTTGTAAAATAAGAAGAAGAAAAAGAGAGAATTTATTCATCACAAAAAGAATCAATTCAAAAGTATCACATCAAATTTCTTTCTCCTCCTTTGTAAAAATATAAAAGTAGAAGAGTCCAAGAATCAAATAATAAGGGAGGAGTCAAGGATAACAAAGAATCAAGTATCAAAAATCAAGGGGGGATTCATTTGAAAATATTGCATCAAAGATTTAAATATTAAGAATGAGAATTCGAAAGAGAGCTCATGAATGCAATGATGAGATATAGAAGGATAAAATCCTTTTGTATACGAACAAATACTAGTAGGCCATCACACACAGTGGAATCAAACAGAAATCACAATCAAATGAACACTAAAATTTACGTGGAAAACCCCTTCAACTTGAAGGGTAAAAACCACGGTGTAAGCCAGAGAAAATCCACTATAAAAATAATGAATGTACAAATCTCAATGCTTCCTGCCCAAGCCCAAGCAGCAATCACAAGAGAATGACATGGATACAAGGATTATATTACTATGCACAAGATCCAAAACCTAATCAAGTGATCACAGTAAGAATCCATTGCAGATCTGCTCTAACCTGAGATGAGAATACTGTTTGGATGATTGAGAATAGTCTTTCTCTGTCCTTGTCTTCTTTCCTTTCCTGGATCTCTTGTTTTCTACCCTCTACTGCCAATCTGCTACTTCTCTTCTCTCTCCCATGTTTTCAGCCGTCGTTGTCCACTTTTTCCCAACCCTAGTCAGGGTTTTGGTTAAGAGAAATGAATGTTAGGGTTGTGGGCTTCACTAAAGCTCATTATGGGTTGAATCTGGGCCAGCTGCCCAACAACCTCCCCCTTCACCCCATAAGGGAGGTTGTCCCATGACTACTCAATCTGATGTCATGTCGACCAGATGTCGACACATCTCTTGTCTCTTTTCGGTAAAGTCTTTGTTAACATGTCTGCCCCATTATCATCTGTGTGAATTTTCTGAAGTTGTAACTGCTTCTCTTCAAACACATTTCTGATCTAGTGGTATCTGACATCTATATGCTTTGACTTGGAATGAAATGTTGGGTTCTTACACAAATGGATGACACTCTGGCTATTACAATACGCCACATATTTTTCTTGTTTCAATCTGAATTCTTGTAAGAATCCTTTCATTCATAACGTTTCTTTGCAAACCTCTGTAGCAGCAATATATTCTGTCTTTGTAGTGGAGAGAGCAATACTCCTTTGCAATCTGGATTGCCATGACACAGCTCCTCTTGCAAAAGTAAATACAAAACCCGATGTGGACTTTCTTGTGTCAAAACCTCTTGTCATGTCTGCGTCTGTATAACCTGTCAACATAGGTGGTCCACCTCCAAAGCTTAAACAAATTTTAGAACTTCTTCTAAGATATCTAAAAATCCACTTCACTGCTATCCAGTGCTCTTTGCCTAGATTTGCAAGAAATCTGCTAGCAACACCCATTACATATGCAATGTCTGGCCTCGTAAATATCATCGCGTACATTAAACTTCCAACTGCTGAAGCATAAGGAACCTTTTGCATTTTATCCTTCTCTTCATCACTTGACGGACTTTGATCTGAAAGAGGAGAACCAACTGGCTTTGCATTGCTCATACTGAACCTGTCCAATACCTTCTCAATGTATTTCTCTTGTGACAACCAAATCTTCTTACTTCTTTTGTCACGAGAAATCTGCATGCGCAGTATTTGCTTTGCTGGCCCTATGTCCTTCATTGCAAAAGACTCACTCAATTTCTTCTTCAACCTGTCAATTCTAGACATATCTTTCCCAGGGATAAGCATGTCATCAACATAAAGTAAGAGAATAATAAAATCCTCACCAAACTGTTTGATGTATACACAATGATTTGAAGTTGTTCTTTTGTATCTATTTTCAACCATAAATGAATTAAACTTTTTATACCACTGTCTTGAAGCTTGCTTTAGCCCATACAAGCTCTTACTCAACTTGCAGAGAAGATTTTCTTTACCTTTGACTTTGAGGCCTTCTGGTTGCTCTATATAAATTTCCTCCTCCAAATCACCATGAAGGAAAATTGTCTTCACATCCAACTGCTCAACCTCTGAGTCTAGGTTAGCAGCAATACCAAGAGCAACACGGATAGAAGATATTTTAATAATAGGAGAAAAAATTTCTTCAAAGTCAATACCTTTCTTTTGACCAAAGTCTTTCACAACCAATCTAGCTTTATACTTTGGTTGAGAACAATATTCTTGAGTCTTCAACCTGAAAACTCGTTCTTCAATGCCTTACTTCCATTTGGTAGTTGCACCAAATCATATGTGTGGTTCTTCTGTAGAGAATCTATCTCTTCTTGCATAGCAACTAACCACTTCTTTTTCTGCTCACTTTCAACTGCTTCCTGATAACTCTCTGGTTCACCTGCATCATTAAACATCACATACTCATTTGTAGAGTATCTTTTGGAAGGTTGACGTGGTCTAGAAGGTCTTCTCAATTGAGGTTTTGTGAGAGATTGCTCCCTTTCTTCTTCCTGCTCAACATGTCCTGCAGGTAGATCAACATTAGGCTCTACATCGTCTTCCTGCACATCTCCCCCATCACCCTAATGTACTGGAGGAATAACTAGGTTGTAGTATGCTAATCCTTCTGCAGAAGTCTTGGCTGGTGCCTCCTTCAAATCCTCAATGGTTTGATCCTCAAAGAAGACAACATCTCTGCTTCTGAACACCTTTTGTTTTTCTGGATCCCAAAGCCTGTAACCAAACTGATTATATGAGTAGCCAAGCAAAATACACTCTTTTGTCTTACTATCTACTTAGACCTCTCATTGTCTGGAACATATACAAATGCACGACAACCAAACACTCTTAAATGCTTATAGGAGACATCTTTCCCTGACCATACATGCTCTGCAACATCACCATCTAAAGTTGTATAGGGTGACAAGTTGATCACATCAATAGCAGTCTTTAAAGCTTCATCCCAAAACCTTTTTGGGTAGCTTGGCCTATGAAAGCATACATCTGATCTTTTCCATGATGGTGCGGTTCATCCTCTCTGCAATTGCATTACACTAAGGTGTACTAGGAACTATTAACTCATGTTGGATGCCATGTGACCTACAATAATCATTAAACAATCCTGTGTACTCACCACCATTATATGATCTTATGCATTTCAATTGCCTTTCTTACTTCCTTTCAACTCTGGCATGAAACTCCTTAAAGGCACTAATAACCTGATCTTTTGTTTTCATAGCACAGGCCCAAACTTTCCTAGAAAAATCATCCATAAAAGTGACAAAATAAAGTGTTAGATCCACCAGGAGTTTTTGTCCTTAAAGGACCATACATATCTGTATAAACACGGTCTAAGGCATGCATTTTTCTAGATAAAGCGGGACTAACAAAGGAAACTCTTTGTTGTTTGTCAGCCAAACAATCAATACAAGGATTCAGACGTGTATCTCTGAGGTCTGACGGTACCTCTCTCTTGGAAAGAACTTGTAGCCTCTTCTCGCTCAATTGTCCCAGTCGCCTATGTCATAACTTCATGTTTAAGTATTTCTCTGTAGCATTCAACTGCTCACTACAAGCTTTAGCCTGTAATCTATACAAGGTGTGACATTTTTTCTCATTAGCTATAATAAGAGAACCCTTGCTAAGTTTTCACTACCCTCTGTGAAATCTGACATCAAAGTTTTCACCATCTAGCCTTCCAACTAAAATTAAATTCAGCCTTAAATCAACCACATACCTTACATCCTTAAGCACCAAGTTACAGCCAAGGTTGGTTTTTATGTGGATATCACCTATGCCAATGATGTTTGTTGTGCCATGATTGCCCATCTTGACAATACCAAAATTTTCAGACTTATAAGTAGTAAAAAACTCACTCCGTGGTGTAGCATGATAAGAAGTACCTGTGTCAATTATCCACTTGAGATTCTGACACACACAAGAAAAAAAATCATCAGAAGTAGACAAAATCAATAATCACTACCTTGCACTGTAGCTATGATATTCTCTCTTGGCTTTGTAGACTTCACTTCTTTCCCTTTTTTCTTGCTCTTCTTAGGTTGCTTGCACTGATTCTTGTAATGTCATTTCTCACCACAATTATAGCAAACAATATCTTTTCTTGATCTTGACTTGCTTCTCCCAAGTGTGAACGACTTCTATCCTTTGACTTTGACCTTCCTCTGTTCTCTTAGATAAGTGTCTGTGAATCAATCTGAGAAGTTGTTGAATTCTTTCTCATCAACTCCTCGTTCAACAACTGCTTGTTACTTGACTCATTGTGACAATTCCATCTGGTGCAGAATTACTGAGGGAAACCACTAGTGTCTCCCAACTTTCTGGCAATGAACTGAGATGTAACAATGCCTGTAATTCATCATCAAGAGACATTTTCATAGAGGATAACTGGCTAGTAATACTCTGCATTTCATTCAAATGCTCAGCAATAGAAGTGTCATCTTTATATTTCAGGTTCACAAGTTTTCTGATCAAGAAAGTTTTGTTGCCAGTAGTTTTTCTTTCATAGAGACCTTCTAACTTTTTCCAAAGAGATTATGCAGAACTTTCAGTAGAAACTTAAGTGAAAGACACCATCGAATAAACCCAACTGTTTTTCGATTTAACCTCTTCCACTCATCATTTGTCATAGTTGTGGGCTTTGCACTATCCCCTTGCAAAGGTCCATACAAGTCTTTACAATACAAGAGGTCTTCCATTTTTTGTTTCCATATCATCCAATTGTTTCCGTTCAAGCTAATCATGCGAGAAACATTACCGGCCTCCATGTTCGAACACAAAAGATTAAATGCCACCAAACCTTGCTCTGATACCAGTTGATGGGATATAAAAGGATAAAATCCTTTTGTATATGAACAAATACTAGCAGGCCGTCACACATAGTGGAACCAAACAGAAATCACAATCAAACGAATACCAAGATTTACGTAGAAAACCCCTTCAACTCGAAGGGTAAAAACCACGGGGCAAGCCAGAGAAAATCCATTATAAAAATAATGAATGTACAAATCTCAATGTTTCCTGCCCAAGCCCAAGCAACAATCACAAGAGAATGACAGAGATACAAGGATTATGTTACTATACACAATATCCAAAATCTCCTCAAGTGATCACAGTAAGAATACACTGCAGATCTGATCTAACCTGAGATGAGAATACCTATTTGGATGATTGAGAATAGTCTTTCTCTGTCCTTGTCTTCTTCCATTTCCTGAATCTCTTGTTTTCTACTCTCTACTGCCAATCTACTGCTTCTTTTCTCTCTCCCACGTTTTCAGCCATCGTTGTCCACTTTTTCTCAACCCTAGCCACCAAAATTAGGGTTTTGGTTAAGAGAAATGAATGTTAGGGCTATGGGCTTCACTAAAGCCCATTATGGGCTGAATCTGGGCTATCTGCCCAACATCCAAGAATCTAAGAATCAAATATTAAAAGAAAGGATTCGAAATAGAGCTCATGAGTCACATATCAAGCATCACAAAAAGTTCTTGAATCACATTCTTTCCTTTGTAAATTTCAAGAGGCAAGAATGATATAAAATCATCGTGAAAGATCAAAGATCACATTTCTACTTGTAAGTTTTAAAAGGAAAGAATCATCTCGTGCATTCATAAGATTCATGTAAATTTTAAGAAGAATATCGTTTTGTAAGAACGAAAAATCCAAAAAGTATGGTAGCAACTCATGCATTTGGAAGATTTAAAAACATCCCAAGTAAATTTGAAGAAGAAGCTCATTTTATAAAAACTAGAAATTTGAAAAATGTGATAGCAACTCATGCATTTGGAAGATTTAAAATCATCTCTTATAAATTTTAAGAAGAAGCTTATTTTGCAAAAAACAAGAAATCTGAAAAATATGAGAGCAACTCGTGCATTCGGAAGATTTAACATTCGTAATTTTCTTCTAATCAAATTGTTCCTTTTTTAATGATTTTGTTGCAAGATAGTAATTTTCTCTCCCTTTGTTATTATCAAAAAGAAGGGTGCAAAATCTTTTATCTTAAATCAATGTTTCAATTACAATTATAAGTACAAAGGGACTACATGATAAAAATCATGTCATTAAAGATATAATATGAAAGATCAATTCGCAAGTACTAAAAGACATGATTTATTTTAACAAATTTTTTTTAATAAATAACAATAAATGTATCTTAGGAGATCAAATAGTAAATAATCTTGATTCATACAAGAGATCCAAAAAAAATATGATTCATTTAGATAATTTTTTTTAATAAAACATAAGAATCATAGTCAACGATCTTGATTTATACAAAAATCTCAAGTTATACTTTTCAAGATCATAAATCTCCTTTTTTAGTAAATGGTAAAAGTTAGAAATCATATAGGTTTAAAAATTTATTCTCATAAGAGATACCTCAAGTCAAGAAGTCAAGGGAAAGTTCATGATTTGGTTGGAAGAAAATCTCATTCAAATTTCAATTCATTAAAATAACTTTTGTAATTTAAGAGATTCAACAATAGGTATACATAAATTCATCACTTTATCTCTTATTGAAAACTTGATTGAGAAATTTCAAAGAAAAAACTTTCATCTTTTTAGTTGTTTTAATTCATGTGATTTAGCCTTCATCTTTTATGTCAAATCTATACATTGTCGTTTGAAACAAAAATCAAGTTTCATTTCAAAAGAAATCATCGAGATCATTAATATAACACATTTAAAATGATAAAATGTCTTTAAACAAAAGATCGGATTTAATGATAATACATTTTTCTTCTTATGTGAGTCTAATTCTCTACACTTAGTGCAAGGAGTTAACATGCAATTGTCATTTTCATTTCAAAAAATAAAATTAATTTTTTAAAAACACTAAGAAGAAAAGCATGATATTTTTATATTTTATTTCAAGCATCAAATTAAGAACAATCAAATATTCAATCATACCACCCATCTAATTTTCAAATCAATCATTCAATAACAATCTATACAACATACAACCTATTTCAAGTCAACCCGTCAACATAACATTAAGATTAATCATTCAATATACAAGTCAATAATTTTCAACCTAACATTCGAACCATCAATCCTATCTAAAGTCAACTCTTTTAATGAAAGTGCAAACTTCACTTATCTTTTGAGATGAGCAAGTCAACAATTTTTGTTTTTTGTTCTTGTACATTAATGAGTCAATCATCTCTTTTAAAAAAAAATCATTTGAAAACACATCCAAAATCATTATCAAAATCGCTTTTAGGAAAATTTAAATGAAGGCAACGTACATAGTTTTCTATTAAAAATAGCTAAGGTTCTCTAATTCGTTTTTGTACTAGCATGCTCTAGTTATGCATTATCGAAAAACAATCAAGATTAGTTGTATAACCATGAACTATTTTTAATAAAAAGATTTGTTATAATCGAAACAAAGATCATTAAGTTTCAATCATCTTGATTCAAATAATTTTTCTTTATTTTTATTGCTTTGGCTAGTGAGCTTGAAAAGTGTGTTAGATCTCAAGTCATGTGCCTTGAGCATCCACTATCAAGATACCATTTTGTGCTCTTAGCCTTTGTTCAGAGACAAAATTACAATAAAAGGGGTTTTTGTTTGCGTATCCAGTTGACTTTAGGTCCCTCATGAAAAGTTTTACCTATTTTTACTAATGGCTTCGAGTTGTTTATGGTTCCTTTAACCCCAACCAACTTATGTGGATCATACATTCTAAATGAGCATCTATTAGGCAAAATGTCCAAGTCTACCATAAAAATTATATTTGTTTTCAGTTAAAGAGTGTAATGTGAGTCATTTAACGAAGATAGTTGGTTTTTGTTGAGTGTTTGTTACTCACAAAGCCAATGCCTTCCTTCCTATGAACATGACTCTTATTGGCAAGGATCATGTTTAGAGATGTATTGTCTATTTTAAACTTGTCTAAGGTTTGTCATTGAATAAAACAATAAAGATTAAAGATGCAATATATTGTATACATATCGAGCTATATGTTTCAATTATTAGTTACTTGGTTGGACTGATAAAACACCTGTTGGACAGCAGATGACTATGTGTTTAACTGGAATCTCTTTGATGCTTTTGCTTAGCCTCTTCCTAATGTTCTTGTCTATTTGCATTATGAGCCTTGTTGTGAGTACAGTTATGCCATTCGATAAACAATAATTTGACTGTTTTGATGTGGCTGCCAGTAACCTGACCAGGTTCTTCATCTATAACATGCTGCACATGCAAGAATTTTTTTTTAGATATGCATCTTAAGAATGTACAGAATGAGTGATCAAATAAGGAACCTTCATAGCTAACATATTTGCATATTGCAGATGACCGCAAATGCGATAACAGAGAGCGCTGCTGACTGCCTTGCCAGTGGTATGGATTCATTTATATCGAAGCCTGTGACCTTCCAGAATCTGAAACTATGTTTGCAGCAATATCTACCATGTTAAATATTGTAAATTTCTTCTAATAAAACAGAAGAGCATGTTCCTAAAGGAAGGCAATTTTGTAAAAAATAAAAAACCAATGTCATTGTGGTGTCTGTTCTCACCTTTGTTGACCTAATCAACTCCATTGTAAAGGATGTAACCAGTGCAAAGCACTCGCTGAGAGTTAGCCCATAAAAGAAATAAATTAACCCTATTGGAAGGATATAATAGTGTCCATATTTCTAGTTCAGAGATGAGATTTGCTATTAACTACTGAGTGCGTGCATGACACTAACCTCTAAATTTGGTGTTTCTCTGCGGGTATTGGTTTGATTTATTGTCCATTTTTAATAGTTTAATTTCTGTAGAATTTGGTATTTTGTGCAAGCGATGTTGTCATGCAATCCTTTGCTCTGTATTTGCCTACATTTCTGGCTCTTTACCTATTAAATTAAGACAATAGCGTATCCCATCGAACACTTAATATCGTGTGTGTTTTGGAGATCGTCACACAACGTTTAACTCCATTTGGTAATTGAATGTTTTTTTATAGGATTTACTCTTCTATGTTCTGCACATCAACACTCTTCTTTTTTTTTATTTGCTGTTTAGCTATGTAACAGAATGATGATATATCACTTCATCATACGTATCGCCCTTTGTTTGGGAGAGTGTTGAAAGCTCCGCATTGCCCCCCAATATTGACCAAAGTGTATACTATATAGTGTGTGCTTTAGGGGGGTTGGCTTATTTTCTCCCCACTCGACCTGAATGTCCAGTCAAGAGAGCTTCGACCTTTTTGTAAGGGTTGGAAAAGCATATTTTTTTTATTTTTTATTTTTTGTTTCTTCAATAATTAATAAACGAGTGCTTGACACCTCCCCAATAATCTATTTGCACTATGCTCTACAACCTAAGAAGTCGGGGGGCGGGGGGGGGATTATTTGTTATATGACCTGACCAACCGATCCTATGATATTCTCCAGCTCAGAATTATAGGAGTGTCTAATTTACTATAGTCAGTTTACCGATCCTATGATATTCTCCACAGCTCATAATGCATGTTTCATAGTTTTTAATTTAAATATATAAAATATGATATCTCATGAGCATTATTCCTAGAAAAAGTTAAAGTTGTTTCGTTAAAAATTCATCTGGTGGGTAGAAAGTTAAAGTTGTGTCAAAGGGGGAGTTACTTCAACTTATCTTCATGACTAAGGAAAGCATTAAAGGGATTAGTTATCAGGTGCAAGACAATAAATTTTATGATTATTTCATACACTAGTATATGTTTTGGTGGTTCAGAGTTAGAAAGAAGTTCACAATCTGAATATATTAGCATCAGCTCTTTTGAGTTCTCTCTCTTGAATTTATTTATTTTAATCTAAAATAATTATTCCAGCAAAGACAACTCATTATTTTTCTAATTCCATTCATCTCTGTCTTATTTTATTCTGACATCAGTTTGATATTAGAACTAAAGATTAGAAATTATAACAAGACCGAATGGTAAAACAATAGTTGGTGAAGATAGCAGCCATGAAGATGATGTTGAGTCATTGAGGCTGCGACTATGAAGATTGATGTACAGTCTACAAGAGAAAAAATAAAATCATTGAAAAGTTTGGTTTTGATTATGATACAACTCTTCACCCAAGAGAATTGGAGAGATTTTGGGTAGGGCATAGAGACCAAGATAAGCGGTAAAACAAATACAATCCAAGGTTAGATATCCCAAAGTTTAAAGGTAAAATCAATATTGATGATTTTATTAGTTGGCTTAATACTATAGAAAAATATTTGATTTTTATGAACCACTAGAATAAAAGAAGGTAAAACTTGTGACACTCAAATTCAGAAGGAATATATTTTTTTAGTGAAAAAATCTAAAGAAACAAAGACAGTGTGAGGAGAAGAGTAACATGGAGAAAATGAAAAGAGAGCTGACGAGAAAATAATTACTTAACAATTATAGGTAAGATATCTTTCTTAAAATCAATGATTTCAAACAAAAAATTACACCAAAGTTTGATAATCTCTTATTAAAATGAGAGCTTGTGAAACTATAATAGCAAACTATTGTAACATACTTAGGAGGTCTGAAATATAAGATTATCAAAGTGGTTCAACTCAGCCATATTGGTCTTTGAATTATGTAAGCAATGACTTTAAAAGTGAAAAAGCAATAAAAGTTTAAAATAAGTTCTTGATAGCAGACGAAAGATGGTTATACAAGAGAAGAAAATTTAAAACCTACTCTCAAAAGCAAAGTGGTGTCAAAGGTGCAAGACAAGGGTGAAGGATCAGTTGGCAACAAACAACCACATAATTTTTCTAGAGCAAATGGCCGAAAATACTTTAAATGTCATGGTTTTGGGTATATTATTTTGGATTATCCAAATAGAAGGTTTGTTATATTAGTTGAAGAACATAATGATGGAGAAGGAGATGAAGCTAACGACGAACCAAAATATGATGATGATAAGGAAGAGGTTATTTATGGTAATCATGGTTTGTCAATTATGCTACAACATAGCGTATAATTGTCAGCCAACGGAAGATAGAATTTATTCTTACTAATGTTAGAGAGCTAGAGGAGTATCATAAGAGAATCATTAGCCATCGGAAGATAGAAAATAGAGGATAAGAGAAGGGTGTTGGGTCCAGTAAATTCTTCCTCATTGAGTCGTAGAGATTAGATAGATATCGAGGGTTAATAAGAGATAGATGCCAAGGGTTAATAAGCATAAGAAGCTATAAGTTCAATTGATTCATCAAACAATAGTGTCTTATTATACTACCTTATACATTTTTGCTCGAAATCTGTTCTAACGCTCGAACACTAACTTAAGTCGATATCTACAATAAAATCGGAAAGAAAGGGATCTTAAGCAACAGATAGATATAGATCTGAGCTAAGATCTTTTCCTGCTCCAAAGCCTGATACCGCTAATGCAATAAGATCTTATGCTTATCCTTCTGAGATTCAATTGATGTTTAAGTTGAGGTTGGAAAAAGACATGAAGAAACTTAGTCTGATAGAGAAGCAACATCCTTTAGAATACTACTTTAGAGAAGCAATGTGGGGGGTCGGTCATATGCAGTGGGGTAACTCCAAGAATCACACTTATCACTTATTCAATTACACCTCCTTTCATCACCCGAAATCCTATCGCTTCTTTCCAAGCAAAGATTTGCCTTAGAATGGGGGTGACCTACACCAAGGCCAATGAAGGAACCTAAAAGTCATAGCCTCCTTTCTGAGTATCTTTCACTCTACCCTGGTTACAAAAAGTAAATTACAACAAAATAATTAAAACAAAATAATTAAAACATGTTTGGTTTAGTTTTTTATTATCAAGTATTATAAAAATAAAGTACGGTGTGATATTGTTTCTATAAATACTTATCATTTACTGTTGGGTAAATCTTGGCATTATAGTATCAAGATATTGTATGATGGCTATAAATATAATTATTTTTTTAAGATAAATAAAAATAAAATATTATTT
Source organism: Ensete glaucum (assembly GCA_021527575.1). Lineage (NCBI taxonomy): Eukaryota > Viridiplantae > Streptophyta > Magnoliopsida > Zingiberales > Musaceae > Ensete > Ensete glaucum. Next base: position 50,832,366 of record CM038551.1, read on the forward strand.
TATCTCCATCACCACCTTTTGAAATCAATCAATCAAAGAAGAAAATTAGTATTTTTTATGTCCTATGGTGAATGTAAGGGTGAATTAGAAAGGGATAGTCATGTTTGTTGAATCTCAAATTTTGATGATGAAATCATTTGATGGGTTATTGATCTAACAAGATTATTAGAATTGATTGATGCATGATTAATTATGATAGAAAGATTATTACTATCAGGATTGACCAAGGTCAAGTCCATGCATCGGGTCGATATGATTGGGAACTCGCTAGGAGTACGTCGGGAGCTTGCTGAGGGTATCAGGAGTTTGCCAGGATGGCATTGGGGAGTTTGCCAGAAGAAGACCAAGACTCGTCAGAAAATTATTGAGGATAGCCAAAAAGCTTGCTAGGAGTTAGGATGATCTTGTAATAGATATTTGATAATTATGATTGTATTTAATTAAGTCATAGTTAGCATCGTGCATGACTAACTATGATATGAGTAATGAAGTTATAACTAGATGATAGGCCAAGATCAAACTTGGGCATCGGGCCGGGTTCGGACAATATAGTGGGATCTCGCTGACATTTACTAGGAGATTCACTGAAGGGATCAGGAAGCTCGCTGAGAACACATCGGGAGATCACCAAAAAAAGATCAGAAGACTCGTCGTAAGAATGCTGGAGGCTGCCAGATTGGCGGGAGTTAGGTCTTGTTTGGCTTGTTGGTCATTAAGTGTTATAATCATTGAGTCATAGTTAGGGTTTGAGTCCAAATTAAGTTAGATTTGGAGTCATAGTTAGGGTTTGAGTCCAAATTAAGTTAGATTTGGAAGGAATCTAAATCAACTTGATAAGCAATCGGGTCCACTATTGGGGTTTGATTGAGCTTAGGTTGAGCTCAATTGGTTGACTAAAGGGTTGGTCAACATCATGATCAAGTCGAATTCGAAAAGTGAAGGGAACCACTTTTGTAAAAATTTCGACGGGTAAACCGCTAGTGAGCGACGAGTGTACCGTCGCTACCCAAGTTTTCGAGCGACTAACAACGGCTGACCCACCCAGGCTAGGTGGTTGAACTGTCCGTACCCAGGAATCTAAGTACTTTGGATAGTTGACCTACCGAGGGTCGATGGGTAAACCGTCTATACCCAAGTGTTTGGGTAGCTGAGCCGCCCAGGCCGGCGGGTGAATCACCCGTACCCAAATTTTTCGGATATGTTTGATTTTTGGCTCCAAAAATCTGAAGCAACTTGGGGCCTATAAATATCCCAAGTATTCTTGCATTTCGTATAACACTTCTAAGGGAAAAAGTCTATGAAAAACTTGTGTGAAGTGTAAGAAAAAGAAAATGGGTAAGAGAGAGAGCTTAGAGTTGTAAATCTTGTCTCTCTTGTAACCTCAAGTATAAGAGTTTGGTCTTTACCCAAAGAAGATCGGTAATGGACGCTAGTATGCCTCAAGAAGGAGGACTCAGGAGTGAATGTAGGCCTTTGGCGCCGAACCACTATAAAACCTGTGAATGGTTCTTTACTTTTATTGCTTATATATTTGTTATATTAATGCTTCCGATTTAACTCAACTCTTTGTTCAAGATAAGTTTTTCCCTTCAAATGTTGCTTATCTTTCCAGTTTCCTTATTGACTTAGCAATTTTCTTTTAATCACTTATTTTACTAAGAACGAAAAGCTTCAGATTTTCTATCTTTGTTTAATCGAAAAGAATTCATCTAAATCGAATATTTATACTTGCACTAATTAAACCCCCTCCCCCGAGTGCCAATTGACCCTAACAATTGGTATCAGAGCCTCAGTTTTTCTTATTTGTTTTAACACTCAAGAGGAATAGCTCTTATTGATTTTCAAGGGGGCTTTTCTATTATTCGTCCTCTCATATTCAATGGGACGGACTACACTTATTGAAAAACTCGAATAAGAGTTTTCTTGCTTTATTTAGACCTTGATTTATGGACTATTGTTGAAAATGGATTTGAAAATTATTCTTTTCCAATCAATAATTGTAATGATTTAGAGAAGAATATTTTTTCTTTAAACTCAAAAGCTATGAATGCCTTGCTTTAAGAATGAGTTTAATCATATTTCCGCTTATGCTTTGGTTTTCGACATTTGACATACTTTAAAAGTCACATATGAAAACACAATTAATATAAATAAATCAATGAATAAAATATCTTATAAAAATAAACTTGAATAACACCTTCCAAAGAACATGAATGAATTTAAACTAAGAATATATGACTCATCGAGTGAAATATCGAGCAATGAGGGCCTTCAACTTTTGACAAATGAACCAGAAAAATTAATAAACTTGAACCTTCAAAATAATCTAAAGATGGACAAAACCTCTTGCTATGAATGCAAGAAGCTAAGGAGCTCCAAAAATTAAATACAAAACCAAGAAGTGGAGAAACTTACTCTTATAACCATCGACGATGAGGTTAGTAATTCATTAAATATTTTTTTTAAATTATTAAATATACTTCATGATTTGTTTGATGAATTTAGAAAATTTAGTAAATCTTCTAAGTTGCTTAAACATGAACATGATTTGTTAGTTAGTAAAGTTGATGAAATTCATGAGTTATTAGCATCACATAATCCTAGTTCTTAATGTAAAATACTATGCAATATTAAAGAAGAGAATTACATGCTTAAAATAACATTAGAGAAATTTGAGATAGGGAATAAATCCCTAAATATGGTTATTTCCAATAAGGGTCATATTAATAATAGAAATGACATAGACTTGGTTGGCAATGTTTAATAAAAGCCAACCATCTTTACAAAAGGACCTACATTAAATATTCTAACAAAAATTAAGTATAATTTTTATGAAAGATTAGGACATATGACTTAAAAATGTTCATTTAAAAATTATAGTCCTCACAAGTTAATTTGTGTTCCTAAAAGAACCATAAACAATCTTATACCATTAGAGAAAATGGGAAGAACATGTGATGAATGACCCAATGTTAAATGGGTACCAAAATTAAAACCTCACATAATATAAAGTTATATCTTAATAAGGCTAGGAGCACTAAATAATATTTTGAAATTACATGCTCAAGGCACATAATTTGAGATCTAATACCCTTTCAAAGCTCACTAGCCTAAGTAAATAAAAAAATATTAAAAATAAAATTATTGGTAATGAATCTTAAGGATGATTCTTCATTATAATTAATCTTGATTGCTCTCAATGATGCATAATCTTTGCATAGCTAGAGTATGCTAGAATTAGAAATGAGAAAGTTTAGTTAACTTAAATAAAAGTAATATGTATGAAATAAAGATTTTGATAATAATTATTGTACCGATGTGTATTAGCTTGTGTTGATGATTTGTATTATTTTTTAACCTAAAAATCATATATGAAGTCATCTTTCTTTTAAAAAAAAACTTTTTGATAACATGATATAATCTTTCAACATACAAAAATCATTTGATTCAAAAAGAAATCAAAGCTTTTGTTTGAAAATATTTTATTGCAATGATAATAATTAAATTTTATTTTTGACTTTAAATGTTATTGCATTCTTGAAATAAATTTCAAAAGAAGAATAATTCTTCTTCAAAGAATTTTTATCCCATGAATCTTTCAAAAAAAATAAAATGATACATTGTTGAATCTCTTTAACTACAAAAATGAATTAGAAAACTTTAGTTATTTTCTTATCGAAAACAATCTATAATGACTTTATTGAAATTTTTCGAAAAGTTATCTGTTATGATGATTTTGGATATGTTTTCAAATGATTTTATTTTAAAGAATGGATATGTTTGAATCTATCCAACATTATTGATATTTTGATAACTTAAATCATGACCATGAAATCTTAAAAATTAAAATTAAGATCTTTATATAAACTAAGATTATTGACTAAGATTCATTCCCTTTATTAAAGAAAATCTTTCATCCTAATAATGATCTTGATTTCTTAGTATTTATAACTTGATATTTCTATAAGAATCAAGATCTTTCTTTTTTATCTCCTAAGATTTCAAAAGTCTGAAATTTCATCTAAAAAGAAACATGTCAAAATAAATCATGTTCTTGGCATTTATAATTTAATAATAATATTTTTCATAACATGATTACTTATAACTTTCTTCTTAGTATAACTTATCACTAAAATTAATATTTCTTAAATTTGTGATAAGTTGAAAATTGAAAGAGATTTGTATTATCATGAATATTCCCTTAATGTCTTGACTTGACTTATATATTATGGGAATCACATTATTGATCCTATAATTTTATCTTTTAAATAAAAATATGATTTATGATCTTAACAATATTAATTAAAATTATTATTAAAGATCATTCTTCTTTATTAAAAAGATTTATCTTGGATGAATTGAGATTATCCCCTAAGACTCATTTTATTATTCACAAAAAAAAGAAAAAAATTTATTAAACAAAATCATGTCTTTTGATATTTAAAAGTTTAATTTTATCTTTAATGACATGATTTTTTAATTTTTAGCGTAATTTGAATATGGATGTTAAGAAGAAATTATGCAATCATTTTTTTCTTTTGACATTAACAAAGGAACAGATAAATTTATCAATATGATAGGAAGCAAATTGAATATGATAACCTGAATGAGAAACAATATGCTTAGAAGAAAATTTAGAATTTTCTAAATATAAGTGAAATGCATATTTCATAATTTGAGCTTAATGTATTATCATATTTTCCTTTAGATTTCTTAAATTTTATAAATTACACTTATTATCAAAATATACATGTAAATTTTTTTATTAACAATTTAAGCTATTATATTTTCTTTTAGAATTTTTAATACTTATTATCAAAATATAAATGAAAGGTGATCTACAAAAATATATGATTTGCTATTTATGTTAGAAAATAACATAATTTAAATGTATAAGTGGCTCTTAATTCTTTTTGGATTTATTAGGTTTTTTAGCTTGATTTCGAAATCACTCTAGTTAAAATGAACATAATAAGATGATTCAAATTTTTGTGATAAGATATTTTAAAAGATGATTCTTGTTTCATGAATTTTGATGAATATTTACAAAGGGAAATATATATAACATAAACTTCTATGATGCTTGACATAAGTCTTTGATATTAAATCTTTGACGAATCACTTGATGTGCTACTCTTGATTTAAATGAATTAAATTACATGGGTAGATATCAATTCTTAGATTTTGGAATCTATATCTAAAAGATTGAGCCCTATTTTTGTGATGCAATGTCTCTCACCCCACTCTTTTGTTTCTTCTTTATTATTCAAAGAAAAGGAAGAAAATTTTTTCATAAGAAAATTATCAAGGGGGAGCAAAACTTGTTAGCTTATAAAATTACTACCTTGAACAATGCAAAGTAAGTAAATATTTACTAGCTTGCACTTCTCAAAAAAGAAAAATAAATTCGCTAGCATGTATTTTCTAAAGTAATAAAAAATTTATTAAATTATGAAACTTTCATATATCAAAAACTTGCTAATTGTACTTATCCTTTTATTGATGACAAAGAGGGAGAAAGTATAATGATGTAAAATCATGTATGATGATCATACATATAATTATGATTTTAAAAATCTACATAAAGATAATGATTTGTTATTGTTCAGATTTATTTACTATATTTTCTTGAAATTTACATGAAAAATTTTTGTTGAGCTCATATTCAAAATTTATATATATAATATTGAGGTTGAGACCTAGAATGTTAAACCATAAAAATATAAATTACTAATATAGATTTCATGAAATGAAGCCTTTTTGTGATAATATTTTTTTAAAAATTTCTTCGTGATTTTATCTTATTGTTTTCAAAAAAGGGAGAAAAAATTGCATGAAGATGTGCAAAATTTATAAGAGATATTTTTTTCATATTAAGTAATCTTTAAATCTATTAAATTTTTGAATTCATCTTAGTATTGCTTTAAACATTTATTATAAACATTTATTAAGAGCTCTTCTGTATGATGAAATGATTCAACATCACCTCTCTTATTTCTCTCCTTATTAAAAAAGAAGAAAATTTTATAATGCATATACTAAGGGGGAGTAATGTCATCATGTACTTTAAAATTATTAGCTATATTTCATCTTTTTGTTGATGACAAAGGGGGAGAAATATATATTGATGACACATGATTAATCCAATGATGACACATGATCTTGTTGAAATGCATGGATAAGGATATGAATTGGACATCTTGGAGATAGATGCTTAATTCATTTTTACTCATGATTTGATAACTTAATACAAATTTATGTTGAAATTTATATAAAATATTGATTGTTTGAATTTAAGGGTATGTGATTCTCTTAAATTTAAGTGACATGGATTTAAGGAGAGTTAGGATTAACTCCTGTCATCAATTGATTGCCATCATCAGAAAGGGAGAGATTGTTGAATCTTATATTTTGATGATAAAATCAATTGATAGGTTATTGATCTAATAGGATTGTTAGAATTGATTAATGCAAGATTAATTACGACAGAATGATTATTATAATCAGGATTGGCCAAGGTCAAATCCATGCATCAGGTCGATACGGTTAGGAACTCGTTAGAAGTGCGTCGAGAGCTCACCAAAGGTATCGAGAGTTTACTAAGATGGCGCAAGAGAGTTCGCCATAAGAAGACCAAGACTCGCCGAAAGATTGTTGTAGGTAGCCGAAAAGCTTATTGAGAGTTAGGATAGTCTTGTAATCTCTACAGCTCACAATTCTTGTCTTATAGCTTTTAATCCAGACTTCTCAAATATGATAGCTCATGAGCATTATTTATCTCTAGAGAAAGTTAAAATTATCTCATTAAAAGGTGGTCAATGTTAAGCGATAAGATTATTGTAATAACTTGTAGTTAAGCTGTTGAAGAAAATCCTCAACAGCCTTATCATTTCAATATTTTATTCTCTTATATAAATAGGTACAACTAAAAAATAGATGATGTACTTCTTTTATTTGTTTTCAATACAGCTTTCCTTAGTTTCTATCCTGGTATCAGAGCACCTTGCCTAGAGCAAGCTCTCTTCTCGCTGTCAAATGACAGCAAGTTTCCACCATTTCCAACTACGTGCAGAAGCTGTCGTCGACTCCTACCCATCTACTGTCGCGGCACATCTGCCTCCTCTATCGATAAGAACCAACGAGATCGACACTGATCTCTTGGCATCATTTATCCCTTTTCTACAAAACTATATTTGTGGAAGCTGGAGACGTATTCCTCCAGCAAATCTTCGATCGCGATCAACAGCTGCAACCGCTCCTTCCAGTCGGCAGCCTGCCACTACCACCGTTGCTGCCACGTAGCCGCAACCATCTTCCTCTGTTGGACAGCACCTTGTCGTATCTTCCGATTGCTTCTTCCACGTGCAAACAGCAGCAAACCAGAGGCCTTCCTACAAGATCGGCACCGACCTCCCAGCATCGTCTCTTCTTCCACTACTCGTGAAGCTGGCCAAGGTCCCCGATCATGGGTGCACTCTTGTCGCCCCATCAAGCTTGGCACTGCACCGGTTCTGCCTAGCCAGATCGGCATTAATCGCCTGCGCGACTTCGCCAACACCGCAACCGTGGCTCTCAGTCTCCCAGCCTCCTCCTCCACCTCTACTGTGGAGGAGAGGATGACTGTCCACAGAGGTCATCCTCGGCAGTGCCAGTGAGCACCGCCATCTTCTTGCATTGCTGTCCTGCTACCTGCTGTCGAAGCTGTTGTACCTTGCTCTAGTTTTCACACAGTTGCGGCCTTCTTCCTCCGATGGACAGTGCCTCGTTGATCTCCTAACGTCGGCAGTCATCGGCTGCTCATTCCCTTCTTCGACGGCTAATTAACTCCCCCCTTCACTGTCTACCTTTGCTCCCAGTCGAGGTTAAAGAGTTAAAGAGAAAAGTAGGAAGCTGCTACATTTGCTCCTAGCCGCCTACCCGGTAACAACAACCATATCTCATATCTCTATTGCCTCCTGTAGTGGCCTATTTGCATAGTCTGTAGCCTTCTTTCTGGCACACATTGGATCTACAAGTCATTCAACACTGCATATCTTTCGAACCCAAAAACGATAGTGCTTGGTATCCGCTCCCCTAATGTTTTCATCTTCTACCTCTCAAGTTCCAGTTATTGTTCTTGTAGGAAGCAATAGTGTTTCTCAACATACAAGGCTTGTATCTATTAATGCTGCAGCCCTCATCCCCATCAAATTATCCAGAGGAGGAAAATACGCCTCCTGGTATGCTCAGTTTCTAATCTCCTCTTTGGCTATGATTTACTAGGCTATATTGATGGATCTTTCAGTTGTCCACAAGAAATGATCACCATCTCGGGGGCACCAAGTCCAATATCAAATCCGGAGCACAAGTTATGGTTACGTCAAGATCGTCTCATTCTCCAAGCAATTCAAACTTCTATTGCTGATTCTGTCACACCACTTATATCTTCATGTGCTACTGTTGTTGAAGTCTGGTACAAGTTGTTACAATAATCTGATATGACTCGTAGTCATTTAGCTTGTCATACAGCTCCTCAAATGATAGCGACGAGTCACATGCCCGTATTGCTGGAAATGGTGGAAAAGCTTGCTCTAGGCAAGGTGCTCTGATACCATGATAGAAACTAAGGAAATTTGTATTGAAAACACAAAAAAATAAGTACATCATCTATTATTTAGGTGTACCTATTTATATAGGAGAATAAAATATTGAAAAGAAAAGTTGTTGAGTATTTCATTCAACATCTTAACTATAATTTGTTACAATAATCTTATCGCTTAACAGTGGCTAGAAAGTTAAAATTATGTTAAAAGAGTTAACTCAACTTATCTTTATGACTAAAGAATACATTAAAGGGATTAATTATTAATAATAAAATAATATATTTTATATTTTTTTTATGTTTGAATGATTGTTTCATATACAAGTATATATTTTGATACTTTAGAGTTACAAATAAGTTTAAAATATGATAATATTAACATAACCTCTTTTGAGTTCTCTTTTAAACTCCATCTCTTGCACATTTCCTTCAGAGTATTTTATTTTTTTAGTTTTGTATTTTTTAGTAGACTTTAGATGATGAAGTTTCTATATATATTTATTGATTACATAAAGTATTATCTTGAATTCATTTTTTTTGTCAATTCAAAAGTCTTATTCCCCTCTCTCTCTCTCTCTCTCTCTCTCTCTCTCTCTCTCTCTCTCTATATATATATATATATATATATATATCTCCCAGCATCTTATAATAAATAATAACCTTGAAACGTGTCTGTGCATCCTTTTTAGGAAGACATTTACCAAAAGAATACAGCATAACTTTCTTTGATGATCTTTTTGATCCCAGATCAAGCCGTGCACCAATTTTTGCTAGTGTTTAACTTTCTTTGCATTTCACTTTTCAGGGGAAATCGATCGTTGTTGGTTGCATGCTGCATTAGCTTCTGCTTCTTCTTCTTCTTCTTCTTCTTCTTCTTCTTCTTCTTCTTCTTCTTCTTCTTCTTCTTCTTGTTTCTGATCATGGCCCGAACGTATGAAGATATGAAGTTTCTTTGGTACAGTTGAGTCGAGTCTTTATAGGTATTCATTCCCCTCACCTCTTGGCTGCGTTGCATCAAATGTGTTTTGATTTCTTGATAATGGTAATATATATATATATATATATGCACATCTGTTAGAGTTTGTATTTGCTCTCATTATTCTGCAGCTTTGTTTTCTATGTAGCTTTGCATAAGTATATCTTCTGATATATATGATTGTCCCTATTAGATTCTCAGAAATGTTAGTATAAGATGAGTATCCAGCTTTTATATGCAGCTTTGTGGAAGAATCCCAGTGTTAAGTAAAGTAGGACATTGAGGTGAGAAACTTATTATAAGTCGCCTATAAATAGATAGGATAAACTCAAAATAATATAAATACATAATAACTGAATACTTGAATACACAAGAAATACTAACGTGTGAATACATGACGTAATTATAATGTTAGATCATAACAGTCCTATAAAAAATAAAAAAATAAAAGAAGACGTGTCTAATAATACTTATAAATTGACATCATCATAGATGTTGGATTGATATGTTCGGAGATTAACTTTCTGAATAATATCGAAACATACTCATCATCATAATCTTTACATGTATTGTTATTCAATTTCAGATTTTTGACATAAACTTTTATATGCTTACGACAAATATTTTACACTCTTTGGCTGTAAATAAACTTTTATATGCTTACGACAAATACTTTATATGCTTACGACAAATATTTTACACTCTTTGGCTGTAAAGAAACTTTTATATGCTTACGACAAATACTTTATATGCTTACGACAAATATTTTACACTCTTTGGCTGTAAATAAACTTTTATATGCTTACGACAAATACTTTATATGCTTACGACAAATATTCTTAAAGCAACCGAAACAAATTCTTAAAGCAGTCTGTAAATAAACTTTTATATGCTTACGACAAATACTTTACACTCTTTGACTGAGTGTAAAGTATTTATTTACAGACTGCTGGTTGCATATCTCGTGATCTTATCCAGCTGCGCTCATCCATACAAAGGCATTCGAAGTGGCATCAGAACTGTTGTTTTGGAGGGAGCAGATACCATCCGACAGAATATTATTGTGTTTATTTCCGCTTGTCAATATCTCTTGGTGATAGCTTTTGCTAACTATGTTCCACCGTGATCATTACCCTTTAAATCTCATGATCATAACTTGTGTCTGTGTTCCTCTTTGACTTAGTATTGTTAAAGTCTCATTTATTGCTGCTCACCTCACCACCATGTACCGAGGTCCAAATCTAAGTGGTTCGTCACAACCTAACCACTTGGGTGCAACACATTTGAGTCCATCTCTACTGCACTAATAATTACACTAATAATGACCCTAATGCTTGTAGCCTTATCAGCTTGAAGTTGCCCCAAAAGCCAAGACAATGATGGATGGCATTGTTCCGAGAAAATTTTAAATTTCTTTTCACTGCTCAAGTACTTTAGTCCTACTTTAAATATATTATCAAAAAAAATTAAAAATGAGATTGGCTTAAGCTTATAATAACAAGTTAGATTTAGGTATAAAATTTAGGCATTACATATTTATTTTATTGTAATATTATTTTATATATATTTTTAACACATTATGTAATTATGAAATCATAGATTTATGGAACCTTTTTTTTTTTAATTTTCCCTTTTCCCTTTTCTTGTTGTTCTTCTTCTTCTTCTTTTGCTACTCCTCCTAATTGACGTAGTTAGAGCTTCAAAGATAATCAAAGGAGATACAAATAAGACTTCTAATTTAATGCTCGTATCTATGAAATAATGATGATGATGAAGATGTTATGAGAAATAAGGGTATGATTGATAACTGAAGGATTATATTTTATAAAAATATATTTTATCATTTTTTATATGATTATATAAAGGAAAAGATTATCAATACCAAAAAAAATAATCTCTAGTATTTATTATAATAAAATATTTAAATTTTTATTAAGAATATTTAAGTATGAAAGCGGAGAACAATGCTCAACAACATCAAACCGAGACCTTAGATTAGAACCTGTCAATTATTCTTTCAATAACCATAGCAATTGTTGTTGTTTGGTTGGAGAGGCTGAGCTAAAACTGTGAAAGGACGTGAGAAAGAAAGGAAGAAAATAAAGGGGAATTGGGGTTGTCATCTTTTTGGTTTCCTTTCTCTTTCTCCTCCTCTTTATTGAGCCGACGGTGTGTGTGGGATCTCAGAGAGAGAGAGAGAGCGAGAGAGAGAGAGAGAGAGTTTGCCGTGGGGGGAGGGCCCCGCGCGGGATGGGTGGCGGGCAACTCACACCGTTGTGGGGCCAATTTATGGGGCCCACCAAAGAGGGCGTCGATGGAAATCTTACCGTACGATCGACGGAAATCGCTGTCGATCAATCATCCCTAAACAACCACTAGTAATAAACCAGAGATGATTACAGGCGTATTTTAGGTTTTATTATTTATTTTTTCTTCATCTGCTATGAATATTATTATTTCGAATCACTCGGTAGATTCTGATGGATTTTCGGAATTGATTTCGTATCATACCTACCTACTAAGTACATCAAACATTCGAATAAATCAAATTCGCATCAAGGTTATATTTTACTTTAATATTTAAAAAAATTTATATTACTTCAAACAACATATGTGATGTTATGATGCACTGACCGATAATATTTGAGTTACTATCTTGGTATGTTTTTTTCACTCCATGTATGTCAAACGGATTCAATTTGCACGTTAAATTGAGTTTCTATAAATTAAAAAAAACACAGTTTATGGGATTCAATATTTCTTTCAAAAATAATTATATTATTTTTTGTGATTTATATGAGATTTATTAATTTAATAAGTTCACGAATGCATGATCACTAAATCCTTCGATATACCATCGAATGGACTTTTTATGACACGCGATGAAACGCCAACGGTGGAGGATCGTTTCGTGCGTCAATTACTTACCCATCATCACGTTCCTGACATCAATCGATGCATAAGCACTCACATTAAGTGTGACAATTTGTGACCCCTAGTACCCTGGTTGAGTGGGATACGAGAGTCACAACAATAAGGTATCATTGGAAACGATGGGCTTTGGCTCGACGTCGTTAGTTAGACCAATCAATGCAACAACGAGTGGAGCACATCTCAATCGACAAACCCTAATGTGCCTAATTGCTTAGCCACTCCTACATATTTTGATGGACCCTAATGAAATATTTGGTGATAGAAAAAGGTGGTGTCAGTATCTTTCACACTCTAATCACTTAGTATCAAATACAACTAATTATGAGAAAGGGAAAGCAAGAGAGACCCCATCAACTTTCACCATCCACTACCTTAATATTTTTTTAGACCCTACGTGGATAGCATATAATAAGTCACCATTTGTTTGTATCATGAGAAACTACCCATTTTGGATGGGTGCCCTTTTGATCTAATCCAACCTTCTAAATATTATAAATAAAGAGAGATTGATATATATAAAGATTGTGAGATGGAGACATCAAAAATTAATAAAAAGTTTTAATTGATAGATACGAGTAGTCATAAAAATATTTTTTTAAAAATATTTAAAAATAAGACTGTATATATTAAAATTTATCAAATCCCATATTAAATATTCAAAAATATTTTTTTAATATTTTTATCCTTTATTATCCATGGAAGCATATAGTAAGTACTTTGAAAAAAAATTTCTCCATATTCTTAACATGCTCACTTGTTAAAAAAAGAAGAAAAAAAAACTATTATCCTGATATGGAAGTTTGTTTGCCTTTCATCTAAAATGTCTTATGTCTTGTGACTACACATTGAAGGGAAGCATACGTTTGATCATTTCATTCTCCAATATATGTTTTATGGATATAATTTTTAGATAAACAAGATAATGTTTTCTTGGGTATTGGTTGTAATAGAAGGACATATAGTGTATTTAAAAATATATTTGAAATATACGTTGAGGATCTAAAGCACATTTCAAATATGATTTGATGTTTAGTAAGTATTTTTTTTAAAAAAAGTCATATTTGGCTTTATGTTGCATTACAAATACTCAGATGCTGATGTTATCTCGGGATAATATTAGCATTTCAACATTTGTAAGATGCTAATATCTTTTTTATATTTCTAAAATACGGTATAATATTATCTAAAATCACAAAATTATCAATGTGAAACTAACATGATTTATGTCTTATAAAAGATGAAGTTTTATTTACTTTTCTAAAGATTTTTTATCTTATTAATATGATTTTATTTATTTATTTATTGTATATCTAGGTCATATAAATTTTTATAAGATTATATATATTATTTTATTAATTTAATAAAAAATGTATTTACTTTTGAATCAATATTTAAAATATTAGAATGATAAATTTATCATATAATATTTAATAAATTTTTAAAATATAATTTGACCAAACAATACTCACGTCAATACATACTTAAAATATTTTGTTTATTATTTATTAAATATTTAAAATATTTCATAACTGTATATTTAATCAAGTCTTTTTCGCGATATATATATATATATATATATATATGCATGCCACGAGTACTAAAAGGAGAGTGTAGGCAGAGCGCCTTATCCTTTGATGCAACATAGTTATCAAAGCTTAATTATGATGATATGTGACTTGGGCTAGCTTTTAAAGTTGAATTAATTGTCCATCTTTTTACACCATTTTCCAAGAATTGGGTCTAACCAATGAATATGTACAAAAGAGACATTATGATAAGTCGTCAAAATTTACGGTAAATTCACTTCAAAGACGGAGGAGCCTCTCAAAATCTATTTGCATGTAATGTATTTTATTATGAGTAATTTTATGATCTCGTAATTAACTCTGATCGTAGTTCATATAGAATTATTAAAAAAATTCTATGAAATTATAAAAATAAAAAATAAAAAAATAAAACCCAATGCTCGATCCCTATTTGGTTCGAAACCATTGCTCGGTTTCGATTTCAGTTTTAGTTTCAACTGGTTCGATTTTAATTCAAATCGAACCGTGATCATTTCGGGGTTATAGTAGTATTTTGATCCCTATTTGGTTCGAAGCTCTTTTTCTTATTCGGCATTACATCTGCCATTATAAACACTTTCTCACCATTCATCCTCATACATTTCCCTCGGCCAAGTGATCGAATCATCTTCTCTCTTCCTCTCTCCGATCCCAAAGGGAGCCTTATGAGGACGGCAGCAGGTTTCCTCGAGACCGGCGGTCCAACCGTCGCAGCGGCGTCGTCCTCCGCCCCCGACGGGTCCCACTCGCCGTGGCAGTCGCCGGCCCCCTACCTCTTCGGCGGCCTGGCGGCGATGCTCGGCCTCATCGCCCTCGCCCTCCTCATCCTGGCCTGCTCCTACTGGAAGCTCTCCAGCTACCTCGACCCCGGCAACGACGACGACGCCACCAACTCCGACCACGAGAAGCCTGCCGACGCCACCGCCGGCAAGGACCCCACCTTCCTCGATGACCGGTTCCTCGTCATCATGGCCGGCGATCATGCGCCCACCTTCCTCGCCATCCCCATTGCCGGCTGCCTCGCCGACCGCACTACCACCGTCGCCGACGGAAACCTCGACGAAGAAGACAAGCAGCCGGAGCGTGCAGTAACTCCGCCACCCCAATCCCAATCCCAAACCCAAGAACAGTAGCCACAAGATTTCTCCCTTCACCTTTTTTCAGGTGCATTTTGTATGATCCGGGAATGTAAATTTCGGAGTAATATTCGAGTCTTTCTTTACATTCGTTCTCCGAAATGGTCTTACAGTACTTCAAATCCTTCTCTTCCTACGTGAAGAAACCACAGTGGGAAAGAAGGAGATCACATCACTGTAGTCTTTGCGGATTCGGCGAGATCAGAGAGCGCGCGTCGGTCGTCAGTAAATTAAGACGCCATGCATGGCGCTCGCCTGCACGCAGTTGCAGGAGTTACTGGCCAGGAGAGGAGATCGTCGTCGGCACACGTGTCGCGGCTGATCCTGGCGTCGCCTCCTCCGTGCTTGGCTTTACGGACGCCGGCTATTTCGACGGATCCACCTACCCCCCCCCCCTTGGGAATCACCAGGACGAGGCCGTGCATCAACGTCACGAATCAAGGCTTCACGGATCACGAAGCACGGCATCAGAATATTTTTAGAAGAGATCGTAAAATTAGATTAGCTTCTGCCACGTGGCTTGTATTGGGTGTTTATCTCTGTAAATGGAATCACATCGAGTCATTAAAAAGAAACTAATTATTAGCTTTAGAAGGCCCAAATCCATGGATGAGTTATTGTTAGATGGGCTGTTGTTGTACCTGAAACAAAAAACAAAAAATAAAACACAAAAAACAAAAAACAAAAAACAAAACAGCTCAAGTAAGGCCTAGCTGGTACTCTGAAAGAGAGAAAGCCCGGCCGGCTCCTCGAGTGGGTTCGGCAAGGGAACCCACCTCTCGCCGTCACCGCTCTGGTCGGACCCGACGGTGCCACGCCACGGCTTCGCCCGGTCTGGCCGCGCCATCGGAGAATGCGCTTCGCCTGGCGGCGGTCCCGACGCCGCCAGGTTCGCCGTCCTCAGGGAGGTGTACTGACCCCGGTGCTCCCGGCCCGCCCATCTTCCAGGAAGTCGGTCCTCATCTATCTTGACTAATGTTTTGTGTTCATTGTCAAAGCTTGCTTGATCTCTCGTTGAATTTCGATGTTTTTGGATAGGGTACGGTGAAGACAAATTGGGATCTTTTTGTTTCGTTTCAGCTAGCTACTATGATCTTGGAGATTTGTGGCACTTGTAAGGAGTGACAAAATTGGTGCTTTAGTTAAACCTAGCTGTTCTTCAATTGCCATGAAGCAACTCAATTTTTTACATCCAACTCATTTCGGATACTATCTTTCTTGAGTTTAAAACTCCCATTGTCTTTAAACAACAGTGAAATGGTTACCCATACCGTGAAGAAATTGTCTTTTTTTTTTTTTTTTTTCTGGTAAGGTGATTTAAGGCATGCAGACATGGGTCTGAAAAGGCAAATCCAAAGTTTAAGAAAAAATTGTGCCACACAAAATAAAGTAAATTATATGTTGTATAAGATAGGATTATGGAAATTCATGCTTCGTGCCCATCAGAACAATTATCCTTTCGTTAACTGCATGCAACTTCAGCATTCCATTGGTTCACATTTCTTTTCAATCTAAAATAAATTAAAAGAAACTTCATCTTCGGCTAATACAATTACGGCTCATAACTTTCTAATTATGAAACCACAATATGAAAAGAAAAGCATGAAATTTGCAGCCCATCAATTAATATCTTGTTTATTACTTTGCTAAAATGAGTATTGCCCTCTACCCATGGTTATAGGAGCAAGTGATGCATGAGGAGTCTAGGTGGCAATGCTTAAGGTATGTTTACTCTTAGGTGCTCGTAATGGCGTTAGGTAACATAGAGAAAGAACCATTTCCGAGGAGGTGAGCTTAATGCATTTATTGTAGCCATAATCTGAGAAACAAAGATGGAGAGCATCATTGATCCATAAAAGGGGACTTCTTCACATACCAAGTTTCATGAATTATCTTTGATCTTGCTGCAAATATACTGGACTTCTGGCATGTATGCAATTGAGGAGCCGATTGGTTTCAATGATTGCAAAGTGACTTGAAAAGGATTTTGTTATAGTACATAAAGAAATGTAAACGAAGACGATGGCTGTTTGAAACAGTGAATCTGTTCTTGTTCTCTATAGCAATCACTGAATTTTATACATTATGCTCTCCTCTTATATTGAGTGAGAAAAAAATAGTTTAGTTTCTGTACTTTGAACTTATCCTATTGTTTATGATTTTCTTTCCAGAGTTTAGAAATAAAACGTACACCAAAGACTCCCAATAGTTTTGGAGATCGCACTACCAGTGATGTTGTTGTAAGGCTAAGGACCCATGAAGGCCGAGACAATTGGTTTTACTGCCACTCTGAGATTCTCATAGAGAAGAGCAAGTACTTTGCAGAACGTCTATCTGATGACTGGCCAACATGTCAGATCCTTGATTCTCGGTACTGTGTGGAAGTTTACTGTGAAGAACTGGAGTTTGATTTTCATGTTATTGCCTTTCGCCTTCTTTATGTGACAGAACCACAAACTAGGTATGGTGTAAGAAATACACTTGGTATTTTCCAGGTTGCTGTTCGCCTTGGTTGTCATCAGCTGGCACATGATTGTATTGATTACTTAGAGTCTGTTCCTTGGGAAGAGGCTGAGGAGGAAGAAATGTTGAGGATCATACCTCATCTTGGATCACAATATGAGGAGATCCTTGCACGCCTCCAGCCTGTCAATCCAATTTTGGTGGTTGGGGTTTTTGTATCCACTATTCGTTTTGCTACATCATCACCTTCAACGTCTTTGCGAGATCTGAAGTCCTCTGCCCAAGATCAGCTTGAATACATGCTCACCGAGGATGATGATGCCCCACTGTTGACCTTGGACAATGAAGAAATCAAAATAGAAGTGAAGAATTGCGTCAGGGATCTACTGAGCAGATTCAATTACCATATAGAATCTCTTTTGAATGCATCTCCAGACATGGTTTCTGAGATGACTATGGTCTGTGACATGCATTCCTTCCTGTCTGACATTTCATGGGTTTGCCAGATCTTAACTAAGATGGAAATGATGAAGCATCTTGTTCATTATTGGTTGGAGGCATCTTCGAACATAGTTAAAGTCACTGAAAAATTGAATCAGGATGATGACATGTCAGAGACCAGATTGAAAGTGATAGAAGTGACGTCTAAGGTTCTTGATGCAGTTGGATTTGGACACGTGATAGTTGCAACGGCAATGAGGCTTAGTTTGGTTAATGTTTGGCTTCCATTTGTGCAGAGGACAAGGCCTTTGTTGGAGCAAGTGAATTCGGATAGTGAGGGAGGGTCGTCACTTCAAATAGACAGTGAGATCTGGCAGGGATTGGAATCCGCTTTCATTTCAATTCTGCTCACATTGCCATCTGTGAGCCAGGCTGAAATATTGGCAGGATGGTTGAGGTCGGAGCATGCTGGTTATCCAGACCTGACGGAAGCATTTGAAGCATGGTGTTATCGGTCAAAGATTGCCCAGAGGAGGCTTGCTTTCTTAGATGGCATTAGCAACGGGACCAGCTCACAGGTTCCTCCTTGATCGAATCATGTTCTATCATATATATGTCCTAATGCCAGAAGGGATAGTTCCATTGTGATGAGCTGTCCTGTATATATACCATATGACGTTAGGTCAGTTTCATTCTTGATGATCAACAAAAGCTCAGAAGGGATCAGTTTTGGTTCTAGTTTCATATTTACTGAGTTACTAATATTCATGTTGGTAATTTTTGTTAATAGTGCAAGGTTCGACCTCTACCATAGATGTATTGTGTGTACCAAATATTTGGGAGCCATCCCTGAGATATTAACATGAAATTTCTTCTAGTGGCTGAGGTTCCACTCACTAGGCTAGCCTGGATTTTTATTTGTTTTGGCTGTTCTCCCTTCCTAAATCTGCTCAAGGATTTTGTTATAAAAATATTACAAAATAATGTTTATCTAGGAGTTGAATTTTGTTGGTTTTTGTTTGGTTTTGACCTCTTTTTTAAGACCAATGGACACACCACAACTCATCATGTTGAAGGCAGCAATATTATTAATGAGTTAATATTTTGAGCTGGATGGATAAAAACAGCTTTACTTTGTTGTATACTAGTGTCAACATGGAGTTCTTGGAAATACCTCTTTATTTGTTTTAATAGGGAATAGTCCCTTCCAGTCCTGGAATAAGATCAGCATAGGTACGATGATAGCAGCAGCTTTTCATGGTGGGAATTTTGTGTCCAAACATCAACAGTAAAAGCAGTCATTAATAATGGTCACTTCCAACTTAGAATTGGCATTGATCATTTACTAATTTTAATGTTATTCTTCTTGTAGGTAATGCCACAAATTAACAGTGGAATATGAAGTGCCTAAGTTTCTCAAGGCACATTTAATTTAAGTTAGCAGTTTCCTGTTTTCCACCTACATTTTCACTCATTTCTGCATGGTAAAATTCAAAAAATGCAATTACCTGTTGAAATTAAAAACTTTAATATTCTAGGATTTTAAGAAAAGCCTGAATATACAATGTCTGGTATTCTCTTTCACTGTAATATTTAGTCATTAATAGTTGTGTTAGTTGATATTATAGTTATTAGCAGCAATAGAGGTTCACTTAGTACAGAGCTCCTGGGGCACAGCCTTAACTCTGAATTCAGGCTATTCGATGATGAACTTTTGACTCTAGGTCATGAGGAAGCAACCACGGTCCTATTTCAAGGCTGTCAAGTACTCTAGAGAAACATGCTGAATTCTCATATTTTTTGTACTATAGGTGAAGTTGGAGGCAGCAGATTAGTTCCGGCACTGGAAAGTCTTCTGATGAGGTAGCACTGGTGGAAACTGGTTCCCTGCTTTGGAGGAGGTTAAGCTTCAATTTTTCAACTGTAAAGTTCCTGGCCTATATTACTTCAATTCCATTCTGATCACTTTTTTTTTTTTTTAGTATAGTAACATAGGAATCTTACTGTTGATAATGGAATAGCAGCTTCTTTGATGCTCCAAAGTTTGTTAGTGTTATATTTATCTGGATTAAGTTTGATAATTTTCTTTCTGTCAACAAAGAGAGATGAAGCATTCTCTACTCGGAGCATCTACAAGAGTTGGCCCAACCTAAGCAGTGTTCTTGATGGTCTGTTGGTGCATCCAGCATTTGGACTCGCAGGCATAGGCAATGCAAATTTGTTATTGTATCACTGCACTGAGGATTTGATGGGAAAAGAATGTTAATTAATTTTCTTGCTGTAACGAAGACTAAGACTGAAGGCTTTGGTGGGTGGGCACTAGTATCTCCATTCAGGTGAGAATGTGTATACTCCCAACTTTTTGGCATTTTATGCTGATTCTAATTCCAACAGTATTTTATGTAGTTACTTATCTGCTCAACTTAGATATATATATATATATACATGACCAAATAAACCATTATCCAAAATATATATATTTATCAACTGTTTTTGTACCATTTCAGAAACTTGAGATAGAAATCATGATTTTGCCTTATATTATATGACTGAGAGCACGTCTACACCAGGATTCTGTCAGCAATTTGAACTGCGTCTTTGGCTTCTAAATATGAAAGCTACTACATTAATTATGGGCTTTTCTTTTGGAGTTTTCCTTATGCTGAGACGACAATAATATGGTGGTGGCTTGGGTTAGGATGGGCAAAATATTCAAAGATAAGTAAGCTCTACAATGGCCTGTTCAAATCCTAGTCTACAAAGGCAAAGTACTCCTCCTCCTCCTCCTCTGGATTGCATATATTCTTGTTGATGTTTGCAAATCCAAACAAAGATCTATAACACGATGTGAATGTCATATGGTTCAGACATGGAACAGCTCAAGTAGCTTCCATGGTGTAGTCATTTGTGTCCTTCATATGAAGCGAACCTTTGGGATTACCGTGCCATATTTTCTACAATTATGTTGCATCCCATCATTCTAATTAGCATCTTGTGATCTTACTTCCCAACCCCAGTCTTAAAGGCGCATGCATCACCTTTTTTATTCTATTCCTCCTCGTAGTGAGCCTAATTTTTCTCGGCACGATAAATAACAACAGTAGTATTAATAATATACAAATTAGGGGAAAATAAGAAGAAGAAGAAGAAGAAGAATAAAAAAAAACCTACATAAAAGCGTCGATACTTCTTGAACACACGGTGGCGAGATGGAGAGAGAGAGAGAGAGAGAGAGGGAGTCCTCAAAAGGAGGGCACGACGCCGTAGCCGGGATCCGCCATGAGAGCCGCCACAAAGGCCGGCGAGTACGTCCGGTCGACCTCCTCCGGCTCGATCTCCGACCGCTTCACGAACCTTCCCTTGATCCGCGGCCGCGTCTCCGCGTACGCCTTCCGGGATGCGTACCTGATGGTCTTCACGAACCGCCGGTTCTTCTTCTTCTCCCGGTACCTCATCACCCTCGCCTCCCTGTCCGCAGCCCTCCCTCCACCGCCGCCGGAGTTCGGACCCGTGGCGTCCGCCCTCGCCCCCTTGACGACAGCGCCGCTTCCGTCTGGCACCACCCCGAACTCCAAGGACGAGACCTGCGCCGATCGTCATAGAGGAATCGGATCATGTGAGCCATGGTAAG
The DNA here is from genome assembly GCA_021527575.1 of Ensete glaucum. Taxonomy (NCBI): domain Eukaryota; kingdom Viridiplantae; phylum Streptophyta; class Magnoliopsida; order Zingiberales; family Musaceae; genus Ensete; species Ensete glaucum. Next base: position 50,854,093 of record CM038551.1, read on the forward strand.
TTAGTTATGTATATTTAGGTTAGGGTTCGTGGTTACACTGTGGCTGAGGGAGTCAGCGGTGTAGGGGCTGAATGAGGGCTTGGATCCGACGAAGTCGAGCTCGAACGCGCCATCGGTCGGGAGGAAAGGTCCCGGAGGTGGCGCTCCGCCGTCTCGACCGGTAGTATCTATGGCGTCGACTGGGACGACGCCGTCCGCCTGCTGCAATCGCGCGTCGATCGAGGTGGCGTACTCCAGATCAAGGTACGGGTCTACGTCCGAGAAGAAGTGATCCATTGGTTTGCCCTTGGCACAAGGGATCGGGAGGAGCCAGGACGGCGCCTCGCTGGCCTCCTCGTCGGCCGCCGTGACTCCGAAGAGGAATCCAGCGGCGGCAGAGCGGGGCCTGAGGGGCTCGAGGAAGGGGACGACGGGGGCGCGTTCGTGGCGGAGGGCGAGGGGGTTGGCGGAGTGGATGTCAGCGTCGCAGGCGGTGCAGAGTGTGGCGGCATCGGCCTTGCAGGTAACACTGGCGGGGGCCTGCTCGCAGACCTCGCACACCCACACGCGCTCGTGGCGCGGCCCGGTCCCGTGCACACGCGCGTCGCACGCGCCGCACAGGTACGCCGCGTCCGCCCGGCAGAAGACCAGTGCCGGCCTGGACTTGCACGAGTCGCACCGCCTCGCCCCGATCTCGCTCCAAAACCCACCTTTCTCGCACACCATCTCCTTCCTCTCTCTCTCTCTCGTTTTGCTCCTCGGTGTCGATTTAAATCATGCCCAATCCAGTTAATTTCAAGTTATTTTGGGAATTAGAGTGGGTTGGTGACGACCAAAGGTGGGAGTCGTGGCGAGCCCTGAAGCCACGAAAACTGGGGAAGCAAGGCGAGTGGAGTTCGAGGATCGGTCATGCCAGCCGTGACATGGGACCCACACCTTTTCGTGTGAGTCATTACGGCTGGTCGCGTATGTATCACGTGGGTGATTGACGAAGCAGGTTTATCCTACGGTTCGGAGAAGACAGCAAGATTAGCCAACAGCGGTGTTGTGTGGCTTTTGGCAGTCATTTGAGCTAATCCGTTTCTGGGTGACTACGGTACCACGTGATTATATTATTTATCATTAGTTGGTTGTTGTCACGTGTCCCACTAATAAACCCAATTGTCGAGGACAGCCGACGCCAACTTTCACGCTCGGTTGTGACGACTGGGCTGCCGTCACACCGCTTTGTCTGGGATTTGCTACAGCCTCGGCTGCAAAGTTTGTGGGGGGCTTTTCAATTAAGCGTATCGTTTTTGTTGATGAGCTATTGTGAGGCAGAGGGGGTGGGTTGCATTTCGAGGCGACATGTGAGTGCCCGGTCCTGCAGCGGATCCGGCGGGGGGGGGGTGGATGGGGCCCGGGGTCTTAATGGGCGTGATGGGCGACGCGGGACCTACTTGGACATAACACAGTGGTCCCTTCGGATATCCGCGTCACGAAGAGTGGCAACGGATTGGCTGTGAGTGCAATCGGTACTTTGTTCTTTTATATATATATTTTTTTTTTCTGGAAGGGTTATTTCAAGGAAAATACTTTATATTTTGAATATTCAATGAAATATCTAAAACACCCTCAAATTTTTTTTCCATCAAAATCTATTGTTCATTCTTTTTTTTTTAATCAATTTTCAGCTGTTATAGTATTTCGATTCGATTTATTTATAATATTTTTTAATAATATTTACAGGATTTTTTTATTGATAAACTAAAAACCACTGTAAACGTTATTGAAAAATAGTATAGATATCGTATGAATTTTCTTTTCAATGGGTTAGTAAACTCAGTTATGGTTAGATTTAAGAGTGTGAATCCTCTTTACCGACACCTAATTATTGACTTCATTGGTCAACTAAGAAAGGAGACAACAGCTGCTGCTGTGTTCAAACTATATCGTCGGATGTTAATTCTCCAAGTCTCTCTCTAACTGGGAAGAAGAACCAATCGGAAAGCTAATCCTTAATTCCATCCAACTCATAAGCCGCCCAAAATTCTTTAATTTATACGATGAACTTTTAAGACTGACTAATCGGGTGATTTGTTTCTCTTTTTTTTTTTTTCTTTTTTTGGTGGCCAAAAAAGAGAACCGGTTTGAATCTCATTATCAGTGAATTAAACTTGATTGTTTTACATGGACTTGGGAATGAGACTTAGGGAAGAAATCGATTGGATATTTGACTATCCACCTTGTTTAAATTAAATCTTGATAGGTACATATTTATCAAATTTTATTGAGTTTGAACCATTCAAAATAAGTAAGATCATTAAACTTTTTTTATCTTTAAAAAACCAAAGCCCATCTTAACAAAAATCAAACCTAAGTAAGATTAGTCTTTAAACCATATTGGTTTAGTTTCCACGAAGGAAGCACAGAAGCACGAGCTGCTTTCGTTTCCTGTACTAAACCAAGGATTCGGTCATTGAAGCTGCAGTTCTAATAATACTGTTGCCAGTGCAAAGTCACTGATCGGGACAATTTGCCACCCATCTGTTCGGTCCGGATAAAAGGATAATAAAAGTATAAAAATCAATAATAATTAATGATAGCATGTACTATCCTCTTGATATCTCAAGTTATGCTTTTTGTATTAATGATTGATAGTATTTTATTTTCATACTTTTTTTTTTTTTTGCATAAAAGTCTATATTAACATTAACGAACTCAAGCAAATCATCCTCGTTAACATCTCTACCATTCAAAAGAAGAAGTCTAGACTACTCGGTGTGGTGTCGAGCTATAGACATCACATCCCAAGCAAGTAAGGAAGGGAGATTATGCAAGCAAGAGTCTTTTTTACTTTCTACTCTTTCATCTATATAGCTCACACTATTGTATTCCTCTCCCTTTTGTCTTGTGTTGATTTAAGCATTGGAGATATCGAGTCGGAAAGTCCCCTATATAGACCTGTTGTGTAGGATTACTAACGGTCAGGAGACGACCTCGTCCTCAAGAGACAATACCGCTATGACCCGATAGCCAGGAGATGACTTTGCAACCGAGCAGATCTCGATTTCTCTACCCGACCTCATCACTCTGAGGCCAGATCGATCCCGACGAATCACCTCCTTTGTGGATCCACTCTCACATTAGCAAACAGAAAACATTAAGATGAACTCATACCTTCGACAATAAATCAATCAGGCCGACTCACCACTCACTCGATGGTACTTATTACATATAAGGCACAATGGATAATGTTAACCTGAGCAGACCAATGATTTCTATCACTAGCAGTCGTAATTGTGCTCGGACAACAATAAGAAACGAAACAATTGTCACTATGTTCAAGTAGGAAAACAATAGAATTTTAGGTGGTTAATATAATAAATTGGTTCCCTCCTCCCCATCTTGCGTTGAGATCCTTCGTTCTCAGCTCTTTTTGGCATCTGAGATAGAAGAGAAACACGAGTGGTTCTATTCCATCCGCTCCCACAGCCTCAGTTCGGTATAGAACAAAGATGATGACATCAATGTCGGTTAAGATAGATACAACCTGTCTGATTGGATTCTACGAGGCCTTACCAAAAACTTGGGCTTCCACCAAACTCGTGTTCTTAGTTAAAGCTTCCATAACATCTGCAATGAGATGGGATCAGTTGGATCCATTGACCTTTTGACATGGACCAATCGATAGTAAGGTATTGAAGATACAATTTTCCTAGCAGTTCAATCAAAGAAACACAGATTTTAAAACTTTTTATTCAGTCACGTAGACAGCATTACTGGTTAATAATATTTCATTTTTTTTCTTTTACTTAATTTTCATTGATTATATCATGCTGCGGAGATATCTCCGCCGGTTGAACCCATAATAAATTCCTTATCATAAAACCTTACCAGATCTGCGAACGCAGACGGCCCCTTTGCCACTTCCCGATCCACCCTCGCCTCTACCTTCGACGTCTAGCCAGCTTCCCACCACCTCGTAGATCCTCCCCGCCCCATCGTCGGTCACCGCATACGGCCCCCTCACCTCGGCCACCATTCGGTTGCCGGCGACCTCTCTCCACCGGTCGCTTGCCTCGTCGTACGCGCTCACCAGCCCGTCCCCACACCCCGACACCACGTAGAGCTACGCGCCCACCGTCGCAATCGACCCTTCCCGCATCTCTTCCCACGAGTCCCGATCCCCCGCGACGAGTCGAAGGGCCACGTCTAGCCCTCCTTCATGTCCGTCCGCTGCCTCAGCACCGTGTTATCCACTCTGCCGACGCTCACCAGTCCACCGAGGGGTAGCAAGCAGCACCCGACCGAAAGAGTGTACGTATAAAATCTATAATATTTTATATGTTACTAAAAAAAATTAAATTTTAGTCTTCATCCATCATGAAGATTGATACTCTTTTTTATACTTTTTACATCATTATTTCCCAAAATAACGTCATAGTATATCTCCGAGTATCATGTATTAATGATTGACAACAATCATCTTATTTTATCAAGATCAGGAGCTAAAATGATCAAATCGTTAGACTGATCTTATCCTGGGCAAATCATTAAGTGAGCCTGTAAATGGAATCTTCCAACTCACATTGAGGGAGACAGGTGGACGAATGGATGAATATTTATTATCTCTGTATAAATCCTCCACATGCTCACATCTTTTATTGTTGTCTTTTCCTCTTGACTAACTTAAGCATTGGAGGGGTCACGTCGGGTAACCTTTGATGTCGACCTGTCATGAAAGATTGTTGGTCATCCGAAGACACTAGCTTGCATGCTAAACCGCCCTGAACCGAAACCCGATAATAGAATGGCCTCCGACTAGGTAGCCTACGCCTCCTACATTAGCTCGGGAAAGGCATCAAGATGAGCCTACACCTTCGGTAGAGAATCGACGAGGCAGACTCATCAGTTGATAATACTCATGACCCCATCAGTAGGATGTTGATCTACAAGGAGAACCAAACAATCATCCTCTCTTCCTATCTTTTTAGAGGACCACTATCATCGATGGTTTAGGGACCAGGGAGTATGAGAGAGGAATCATAATCTCTCAATATTACATATTACATCTCGCGTATATGTCCCGTCTCTAGGATGTCATATATATTTATAGACAAGAGCAAAGAGTTTAGAATAAATAATTATAAGAGTTCCTCCCATTAAGGACATCCGATAAGGAATCCTACTATTGACTAATATCTATAATTAGAATCTAATTTGTTCTATTATGTATCTTATTCAATTATAAAGGATCACATATTCTAACATTTTTTCACTTGCCTACATAAAATATATTCAAAATCAAAATTAAAAAATAATTTTACCTAATTGGATTCTGAAGATTTTTGAAAATCATTTTATGCATGGCCATAATTTTTTTAAAAAATAAGCCAATAAGTCCAATAAATATAGTAAGATCATATTAAGTTCAACTATCAATGTATGTCATAGTATTCTATGTCATCAATATTTCATTCTATGTAACATAATATTATTAGTCTTTCTTAATATAATCCATAATGATCCATGTAATTTATGGATTATATCTTGTCACGATAATCATGTTAGTATATTAAATCATACATATACATAAATATAAATAGGATAACATAAACAAATAATTTTAATTATATAAAAAATATTAATAATATGATTTACCTAAACATGCATCACCATATCTTTTATGGTTCGCTCATAAGTCTTATTCTAAGAATATATTCTTTAAATATTTTATATTATAAAACTTTTATATTATATTATATTATAATATTTTATATTATAAAACATGCATCACCATACCTAAACATGCATCATCAATCATCATCGTGGTGCTCAGGTTATCAATTGACACTTGTTGTTTCTAGACTTTTTCTATAATTGTCAAATATTTTATCTTAATGTACTTTGAACTACTAGAGTACTTGTCATTCTTAGAAAAGAAAACTGTTATGATGTTATCACAAATTATCTTTAGTGGTTTAACAATTGAGTTGACTACACCAAGTCTTGAGATTAAATTTCATAACTATAAATATGTATTTGTTGCCCCAAAGCATGCCATAAATTTAACTTTCATTGTTGATGATATAATAAGCGATTGCTTTACACTGTTTCAAGAAATTGCCCCTTCAGCTAACATGAATATAAATCCTAAGGTGGACTTCTGATTGCCGAGGTAATTTACAAAATTAACATCTATATCCCGTCACTTCAAGCTGATCTAATCTTATGTATATGAGAATATAATATTTTGTCCCCTATAGATATATGGTAGAACCCTAGGGTTCTATCGTGGAGGAAGAAGGTGGGAAATGGAGATAATCTATCTTTTCGAGGGGATCGAGTCTTCTACATCACTTCGAGGGGATCTGCCTCATAGAATTTTACCTTTGGCTAAAACTAATACTTCTTCATTAATTGATTTCCATAAAAGAGTTACAACCTTATTTATATGGCTCTGCCAAGAGTTCCACTAATCTTTGACTCTTAACTAATTTGATAAACTCGTAATTAAAAATAATAACTGATTTCATCTCAACTGAAGATAAAAACTAATTCTAACCACTTATAACTGACTTGATAAGGTTCATCTGACCCATAACTGACTCTGATTAACATGACTCAACCTGAATAGATGGACCAGACTTAGCTAGGGTCATAACAGACTCACCCTTTTCAAATCAGCCTTGTCCTCAAGGCTAAGCAGCATTGAACTCGGTCTAGGATATTTATCACATGTCACAATCTTTTGATCAATTAAGTAAGGTCTCCACTTTGTGTAAACAATAGGTCAGCCTTATGGTGCAGCAGTCATTGAAGTCTTATAAGGAAGCCTCTCCATTCGATGGTTACTGGTAGTTGTGATCTTACTTCCATGTCTTCCTTTGAGGATCACCTGCTTTCCATTAATAAAAAACTTCATAATTAGTTTAGAAAGATTCCAGGTGACATCACCCAGAGTTGACAACTATTCAATTCCAAGCACTATTTCAATGTCCTCCAAGGGTATCAAAAAGAAATCCACCCGTAAGAATATATTCTTTAAATATTTTATATTATAAAACTTTTATATTATATTATAATATAATATTTTATATTATAAAACATGCATCATCATACCTAAACATACATCAGCAATCATCATCGTGGTGCTCAGGTTATCAATTAACACTTGTTGTTTATGGACTTCTTCTATAATTGTCAAATATTTTATCTTAATGTACTTTGAACTACTAGAGTACTTGTCATTCTTAGAGAAGAAAACTGTTATGGTGTTATCACAAATTATCTTTAGTGGTTTAACAATTGAGTTGACTACACCAAGTCTTGAGATTAAATTTCACAACTATAAATATGTATTTGTTGCTCCAAAGCATGTCATAAATTTAACTTTCATTGTTGATGATATAATAAGCGATTGCTTTACACTCTTTCAAGAAATTACCCCTCCAGCTAACATGAATATAAATCCTAAGGTGGACTTCTGATTGTCGAGGTAATTTACAAAATTAACATCTAATATCCCGTCACTTCAAGCTGATCTAATCTTATGTATATGAGAATATAATATTTTGTCCCCTATAGATATATGGTAGAACCCTAGGGTTCTATCATGGAGGAAGAAGGTGGGAAAGGGAGATAATCGATCTTTTCGAGGGGACCGAGTCTTCTACATCACTTCGAGGGGATCTGCCTCCTAGAATTTTACCTTTGGCTAAAACTAATACTTCTTCATTAATTGATTTCCATAAAAGAGTTACAACCTTATTTATATGGCTCTGCCAAGAGTTCCACTAATCTTTGACTCTTAACTAATTTGATAAACTCGTAATTAAAAATAATAACTGATTTCATCTCAACTGAAGATAAAAACTAATTCTAATCACTTATAACTGACTTGATAAGGTTCATCTGACCTATAACTGACTCTGACTCTGATTAACATGACTCAACCTGAATAGATGGACCAGACTTAGCTAGGGTCATAACAGACTCGCCCTTTTCAAATCAGCCTTGTCCTCAAGGCTAAGCAGCATTGAACTCGGTCTAGGATATTTATCACATGTCACAATCTTTTGATCAATTAAGTAAGGTCTCCACTTTGTGTAAGCAATAGGTCAGCCTTATGGTGCAGCAGTCATTGAAGTCTTATAAGGAAGCCTCTCCATTCGATGGTTATTGGTAGCTGTGATCTTACTTCCATGTCTTCCTTTGAGGATCACCTGCTTTCCATTAATAAAAAACTTCATAATTAGTTTAGAAAGATTCCATGTGACATCACCCAAAGTTGACAACTATTCAATTCCAAGCACTATTTCAATGTCCTCCAAGGGTATCAAAAAGAAATCCACCCGTAAGAATATATTCTTTAAATATTTTATATTATAAAACTTTTATATTATATTATAATATAATATTTTATATTATAAAACATGTATCATCATACCTAAGCATGCATCAGCAATCATCATCGTGGTGCTCAGGTTATCAATTAACACTTGTTGTTTCTGGACTTCTTCTATAATTGTCAAATATTTTAACTTAATGTACTTTGAACTACTAGAGTACTTGTCATTCTTAGAGAAGAAAACTGTTATGGTGTTATCACAAATTATCTTTAGTGGTTTAACAATTGAGTTGACTACACAAAGTCTTGAGATTAAATTTCACAACTATAAATATGTATTTGTTGCCCCAAAGCATGTCATAAATTTAACTTTCATTGTTGATGATATAATAAGCGATTGCTTTACACTCTTTCAAGAAATTGCCCCTCCAGCTAACATGAATATAAATCCGAAGGTGGACTTCTGATTGTCGAGGTAATTTACAAAATTAACATCTAATATCCCGTCACTTCAAGCTGATCTAATCTTATGTATATGAGAATATAATATTTTGTCCCCTATAGATATATGGTAGAACCCTAGGGTTCTATCGTGGAGGAAGAAGGTGGGAAAGGGAGATAATCGATCTTTTCGAGGGGATCGAGTCTTCTACATCACTTCGAGGGGATCTGCCTCATAGAATTTTACCTTTGGCTAAAACTAATACTTCTTCATTGATTTTCATAAAAGAGTTACAACCTTATTTATATGGCTCCCCAAAGAGTTCCACTAATCTTTGACTCTTAACTAATTTGATAAACTCGTAATTAAAAATAATAACTGATTTCATCTCAACTGAAGATAAAAACTAATTCTAACCACTTATAACTGACTTGTTAAGGTTCACCTGACTCATAACTGACTCTGATTAACATGACTCAACCTGAATAAATGGACCAGACTTAGCTAGGGTCATAACAGACTCGCCCTCTTCAAATCAGCCTTGTCCTCAAGGCTAAGCAGCATTGAACTCGGTCCAGGATATTTATCACATGTCACAATCTTTTGATCAATTAAGTAAGGTCTCCACTTTGTGTAAGCAATAGGTCAGCCTTTTGGTGCAGTAGTCATTGAAGTCTTATAAGGAAGCTTCTCCATTCGATGGTTACTGGTAGTTGTGATCTTACTTCCATGTCTTCCTTTGAGGATCACCTGCTTTCCATTAATAAAAAACTTCATAATTAGTTTAGAAAGATTCCAGGTGACATCATCCAGAGTTGACAACTATTCAATTCCAAGCACTATTTCGATGTCCTCCAAGGGTATCAAAAAGAAATCCACCCGTAATTCTTAGTCTTGTACTATCAGTTTGATTTTTGAGCACTTACTATTACAAGTTAGAATTCGACCATCAGCAACCTTGACTTCAAATTTATCACAACCTTTAATTTGATAGGCCAATTGGTTAGCAAGCCTTCTGTCTATGAAATTGTTAGTGCTACTAGTATCGATTAAAATAGTAACAGACTGTTGTTTCAAAATTTTCTCAATTTTCATGGTTTACGAGTTAGAATAGCATACTATTGCATGTATAGTATGTATGAAAGGTCCAATAGTATTGTCGGAATCTATACTTTCTATATTAGAGTCTACGTCATCATTCTCTGATTCCTTTTTAATTGATTCTATCATCAAAAGGTGGCCCTGTTTACATTGATGTTCCATACTCAATTTTTTATCACAATGTCTGCACAACACTTTTGCTAATCTTTCCTGGAGCTCTTCTCTGGTAAGTCTTCAAGGGTTTAGAATGGAGGGAGATGAGATTGTCGGCTTGCTTACTACTGGTTGATATATGCTTTTATTTTTGTGATTGTCTCTGTTGAGCTTTTCTTCGTGTATGCGAGCGAATGATATGATAGCCATCACGGTATGAGACTATCGAGCCTTAACTTTACACTAAATCTTTGGATTGAGCCCTTCAATAAATATTCCCAACAGTTATTTTTCGGACTAGTCTTAGGTTTGGTTTGTGAGGCGCTCAAATATACTGTGCTACTCTTGTACGGTAGAGGTTTGACGGATTTTGACGAGTTGTCCATCCATGTTTTCATACTCTGATGGTCCGAAGTGAATCAAAAGCCCGCTTTTGAATTGCTCCCATAAGGGTTCTTCATGAGTATGCTCGTACCAATCGTACCATTGGATCACATCTCCTTCAAGTTGAATGAAGGTGATCTCCGCCTTGGATTCCTTTGGAGTCCTGTAAAAATGAAAAAAAAAATCAGCAAGTGAAATATAGCCAATCGAGTTTTTATCTTCCCATCTGGGAAACTCTACCCTCATACGTGTGTATCATGTGTCCTGCCTCTGATTATACTTTTTATATCAACTCCTTTTGGAACTTTCAGCACGTGAAATCTAGCCAATCGAGTTTTTATCTTCCCATCTGGGAAACTCCACCCTCATACGTGTGTATCATGTGTCCTGCCTCTGATTATACTTTTTATATCAACTCCTTTTGGAGCTTTCAGCACGTGAAATCTAGCCAATCGAGTTTTTATCTTCCTATCTGGGAAACTCCACCCTCATACGTGTGTATCCTGTGTCCTGCCTCTGATTATACTTTTTATATCGACTCCTTTTGGAACTTTCACCATGTTAAGTTTTGTTGGGACTCTCTGATCGGCTTCTTCTAATTTCGCGGAGGAGCTTTTGAAATATACATTCCATGCGAGCCGCGAAGGCTTTAAACCTTACATCAAGTGCATCATCTATAGTCATTGTGTAGGATTGTTGATTAGTGAGGTTCAGTTCTTTTTTCTGCTGTCTAGTCAAGGGCATGAGTTTACATCGTAGATGTGGTAGGACTTGGTCGCAACGAGATTATCGGTGTAAGAATCACCAATATATCAAAAAGCTGGTTGGAGATGGTGGGGGTAGCAGTGGTAGCAAGGAGTTGCAGCGGCGGCAGCAGGGAGGTACAACGGTAAGGGCACGATTGGAAACAGTTGTGGCAACAAGGGTAGCAGCGATGACTGGCAACAGGTTGCAGTGATGAAGGCTAGCAATAATAGCGACACTGCTAGTAGAGGAGGAGATTGGAGAGGGGTAGTGATTGTGGTCGGCGATGGCTACGGTTGCGGGGAAGAGGTTAGGCAACGTTGGATCCGATAGTTGGCAACGAAGGGAAGGAAGACACGACTGAGAGCAAGGGACGCAGGGGATATAGTGGTAGCGATAGTAAGGAAGCGACGATAGGGAAGAAAGGGGAGGTAGAGAGATGGCAGAGGTGGCTACGATAGAGGCATGGGTGCGTTGCGACAACAAGTAGGTGAAGAATAGCGACGACCAATGGGTGACAACGACGACAAGGGTAGTGTATTGTTGAAGGTTGGTCGACGACAGATGAGGAGAGAAGGAACAGAGGTGACCAACGATAGTCCTCCTTTAGGTAGGATGATGATGCGACCGAGGGAGAGGGCAGCAATTGTTGTAGCAGGGGATCAATGGTTGTGCACAGGTGGTGCAGCGGTTAAGGGCTACAGGTGGCAAGGGAGGTGGCTGTGGGAAGGAGGTTGTGGTAGTGGGTTACAACAACTACAATGGAAGATGGTAGGGATGGCCGACGGGGTGGGGCTGCAGGCAACAGATGGGGGCGGCGATAGTAATCGACAGAGGCACGAGTCAGGAGAAGGCGAGGCGGTGCACTGCATGCGAAAGAAGAAGGAGTGGCCGACAGTAGCGAGCGCTGAGGCATGGGTGCACGCCAGCTGGGTGGGGCTGCGACTAATGTCGTTGTCGGTGGAAAGAGTGGCTAGCAGCAACAATTGAGGAGGAGAGTAACACAATGATCAAGAAGGCCAGCTGGAAGTTGCTAGGTAGTGGTAGGGGGCGTGCAGCTGCTGCGATAGGAAAGGAGGAAGGGAAGAGCAACGTGGCAGTGGTGCTCTTCTTTTCTCTCTTTCTTTTTTTTCCTCTCTTTTTTTTCTCAGCAAAGATGTTTGGGGCAATAATGATGATGGTGAGTTTGCAGCGAAGTGGCAGCACAGAGATGAGAAAGAAGATGTGATAAGGATGATGGCGACGATGATATAAGGTAGCAAAGGGAAGTTATGAGGATGATGAATGGTAGCAGCGAAAGAGCTGATGAACGATAGCTTTGATTGGTAGAACCCTAGGGTTCTATCATGGAGAAAGAAGGTGGGAAAGAGAGATAATTGATCTCCTCGATGGGATCGAGCCTTCTAAATCACTTAGAGGGGATCTGCCTCCTAGGGTTTTGCCTTTGGCTAAAACTAATATTTCTTCATTGATTGATTTTCATAAAAGAGTTACAACCTTATTTATAGGGCTTTGCCAAGAGTCCCACTAATATTTGACTCTTAACTAACCTGATAAACTCCTAACTAAAAATAATAATTGACTTTATCTTAACCGAAGATAAAAACTAACTCTAACTACTTATAACTTACTTGATAAGGTTCACTCGACCCATAACTGACTCTGACTAACATGACTCAACTTAATAGATGGACCCGACTTAACTAGGGTCCTAACAATATCTCATTACTTTCTTTGCAGTTTTACAATGTCTTATTCCTGGGTTGTTCCGTTATCTACTCAGCATTGCAATCGCAAAACTGATTTATGGTCTTGGAGTCTTTCTAAAATTTTGTATCTTTTGGATGCTTCCTTTTTTTTGATAATTAAAGTTAATGTATTAGATATAAAGTTTGTACATAATAGCTTTGCCTACACAAGTCGTAGACTAAAGCTTGAAACCTCTTCGAGCAATCGAGAAGATTGCACCCCACCCCAAAAGGTGAAATGGGCTCACTCTATCTAACTCATCTCTAAGAGTAGCCAAACTAAGATGTAGTCACGCCTATACATGTTGTAGACTATTATGCCATACTATAGTCAATAAATAATAAAATATAATATTTAGACAGTCTTGAACTACTTATGAATACATCACATTATGAAAGCTTTGCATCACTAAATATATTACATTCTTCATCATCATTCCTGAGATTATTAACTCACAATAAAATTGAATCTTGTGAAGATCTCTTTCTCTCTTCTTATTAAGTGCTCCGTATTCAATTCCTGCTCTACACATGATCGTGAATCTTGAAGAATCTCTATCAGAAGTTAAGCTTTGTTTGTGTTGTAACACTCAAAAATTCTGCCACACCTCTCATTCCAAATCCATCAAATAGCACATCTAAAAGTAACTCTTGCCAATTGTGTAAGAGGTCCCTTTCTTGAGAAGTTTTGCATAAGCATTTCTAATTCGTGATGCAAGTTTGGCTGTAGTAGCCTATGAAGATCAAATTCCTTCAAACGATCATTTCATATCTAATAAGCATAGTCAAAAACAAAATAGAGATGGTCAACACTTTAGCACCGATTTACAATATAAATATCTCTTCGCATCATATTATCCACAGAGATCCAATAATCTCAGGAGTGAGGGTAATTGGATGGAGATTCAATATCCACTAAGGTAGGATTCACTAGGGTTTTTAATGGCTCTCTATAAATAGGAGGTAGGGGTGACACAAGAGTGATGGGCCACGAGAGGGTAGCAAAGAAGATAGACGATCTTCAATAAGTGCTACAAGAAGGTACACAAGAGTTACGTGTTTTGGGCTATGATTGAAGGAGCATCGCTATACGATCAATCATGTAGATATCGCTAGAGATGAGGACGTTTGACATTCTTTATTCTCTCCATCTGAGTCTAGAATTTCGGGGATATAAGATCTCCTTAAGTAATTAATTTCTCACGTATCAAAGTTTTGGTTTTATGAGTTTTTTTGCTCACCAAACTTTGTATGACGACTTGATATACGTGAGAAACTTGTTTTGTTTTCTTTTTTTTTGTTGTGCATATGATGCTCTCGTTGAATTTTTCAACAGTAAGTGAACTCTCGAGGCTTTCTTAGCTCGCGATGATCGACCCATAGTTCTTTTGAGGTATGATTCATGTACTAAAGAAAGTTCAACTCATCCCTCCTTAGAGCCTCTCGTATCATCAGGAGTTCATTTATGTCGACAATTAGTAAACATATTTTTCTATTGATTACATCAGGGAAGGATGGTTAGGGGCGTGTCGTCTATTAAGGTAGAGGCATGTATGAAACAGACAAGGAATTAAGATCAACATTAGGTGCCTGATGGGTTGGGTCACGCCATAAAAAACTAATGCTCCTTGCAATTGAGCGTGTAATCCCTTTCAAAATCATGACTAAGGAGTATGAATCGCTGGTAACTGATGGTATGATAAAGGAAAATTGAGAGATCGGGTCTGGTTGTCATGTGCTAATAGTTGACTCATGTGACTTGTCATATGAAGGAGTTGCATGAGCTATTATATGTGTTGATTTCAAGTGACGATCCAAAATCGATAGAATCAATAGTGTGATAGATGTGTCATTGATTTTCCAATCATATATAAACTAAAATTATCTTCTAATTTCTGATATGAACAGTTAATATTATGCCTTAATAGTTATAGGTTAGATCTCGTATGTATTTATTATCTTAATCAAGTAGAAAGCCGTGTCGTCATGGTTGATCCGGATGGACAATAACCATGCTGCAATAACATGATCATTAAACCCAACGAGAGCCGAGACTGAACCGGAGAGGCCTCGAACCGGGTCAGAACACGCTTCGCCCGACTCGGAACCTTCGATCGGCCGCACGCCTATTTAAGCAGACTACATTCCTTTTATTCGCCAGTGAGACCGGAGCGACCATCTCCTCTGCTTCTCCCTCCCTCTCTCTACAGATTCCCTTCCCTTCCCTCAATCGGGAAACCCACCCACCTCTCTCTCGTCGAAACCCTACATATCCGCTTCGGTTTCTCTCGATCGATCAGGGACGCCGCAATCGCGCGGGGCGCAGCCCTTTGCCCTAATCTCCGCCGCCCGTTTCGATCGCACCGCCCCGCGCTCTTCCTCGTCCGCCGCCGTTGGTTGTTAGCGGGTCCGCGATTTCTCTCCGGGGAAATGGCGACCATCAGCAGGGTGGCCAAGTATAAGACGACGGTGAAAGAGCCCGGGATTCCGGGCGTGCTTAAGATGGTACTTTGCTTCGGTCTCTCCATTCGGTTCTTGATACGCCCGCTCCCTGTCCATGTGCTGCTCCTTTTTTCACTAGTGTCGCATTCTTGGATGAAAATTGATCCTTGTGTCTGAAGATCTCTTGTGATTCTTAACCCTAGCGAAGAACAAGTTGTTCCTTGTAATGATGAATTGGCATTTTCACGGGCCTGATCTACGATTGTTATCGTCTTGAGTGTTTATATCTATATACTATTTGTCCATTACGAACTAATTTTCACAATTATATTGAGCAAGAATTTATCAAATAGGTTTTTGCTTGTCAGACAACTGTGTATCTTACTAAAGAAGAGCCACGAGCTTATTGAGCAATGCAAGTTATATTCCATCCAAAAATATCACTTATTGCTTTTCTAAAGGAAATAGTCATCCTTAATGCTAACGCTGATCATCAATCTTGTTTAATGTTCTGCAGATGGAGGATGTATTTACTTTTACTCCTCATGATCCTAGATCAGCGATGAAGCTTAGAGTGGACTTTAGAAACATTAAAGGTACTGGCTACCGTTACTCTCTTTTTCATTTTTGAAAACATTGTTTTTTGATATCATAGTGGAAAGAATTATTCAATGACCTTAATGCTAATCCATTACTGTGAAATAAGATTTCATCAATTTCACTTTTTGGATTATTATACTAGTTAACAATTACCAACTATGATAATTGTTAAAGTTGCAACTAAAAGTTCTTCTTTTAGTCTGTTAGTGGTCTTTCCAATAGGCAATTGTTCATTTTATAGTGCAGAAAAATATTGTACTAGGTTTATTACCAAATTACATAATAAAGCATTATCTAGTAACTTATCCAATGCAGTAGCAGGATGGTGCAATGAAGTTAATGGTCAACATTTAGCCAAGGTTTACTAATATAACAGCACTTTTCAATGAACATGAATCTACAGCCGAGCATGCCTTGCCATGGATAATCTTGTCCTTGCTTACAATCAAAGGAGCCATCGCATCCATCTGTTTTCATATCTTTTGGATTCCAGATATGTTGCTTCTTCATCAATTTTGTTCATATTGATTTTAAGCAAGGTAAACAAACTATGAGGAGTCAAATTAAACCTCTGTCACAATAAGGAGATGAATGAAAATAATGAGAAGGTTGTCATAAGGGTACAATCTTCACGATCAATATTTTGGAGCCTAGTGGTGGTGGTATTCATACTATGTTGTTTCCTTTGCAGTGATTCATGATGTCATGATTGAACTTTTGATGTTACTTGACTTGTTATTGTAATCTGTATTTATTTGTAAAAAGAGTGTCTAGGCATATAAAGTATAAACTTGGCTTATGATTCTTGTATATAAAATGTAAACTAGGAACGGGATTGGGAAAGACACATCATTAAATTTTCTATGGGTATTATTCAAAATATTTACTACAATCATGGAAGAAAAAACAATCTGGAGAGTCTTTTGAGGTTAATTCTGGAAAAAAACAATCATGGGTATTAAATTTTCCATTGCAAAGTTTTGACTACCAGGTAGTGCTTAACTTTTAAGGTTCAAGTTGAGGTTCTTGTGGTGGAGCTTTTTTGTGCATTACTTGCTGGAACAATTACTTGCCATGTTGTGGAAACAAGGGAAGAAGGGGCTTTTGAGTCTTATGATACTCTTAGGTGTTGGGATCAAGGTTTTACTTACTGGTCTGTATCGGTATTCCGACATTTTGTCGGTACTGTTATGGTACCACTACCAGGCGGTATATTAAAAAATATTATAATATTATATTATATATATTAAATATAATATTAAAAATATTAAAATATATTAAATAAAGATAAAAAGGGGCGACATCGCCTCGATCTTTCTCCCTGCGTGGGAGAAAAATCGCCCGCTGGCGACCCGTGGGCGGCAACGTCGCGCAGGCGAGGACGGCGCGAGGTATTCTTCTCCTCCTCTTCTTCTTCTTTCTTCATTTCCTCTTCCTCTTCTTCTTCCCTTTTTCTCCCTCAATTGATCGCCAAATCGATCGTCGATGGTAATTTTGGCGCCTTAGCGAGTCTGCATACAGAACTGGTAGACCAGATGTACCAGATCGGTATGGAAAACCTTGGTTGGGGTTGACTTATGAGCAACTTTCTAGATGGTAGTTTAGCTCAAGGTTTTACATACCAGTCTGTTCCGGTGTATCGACATTTTATCGGTATCGGTACGGTACTGTGCATACCGCCTGATATATTAGATATTTTATAATATTTTTTATAGTATAAATTATATAATTTAATATTAAAGAAATATTAAATATATTAAAAAAGTAAATAAAGGGGTGACGTCGCCTCGATCTCTCCTCGCGCGGGGAGAAAAGTCGCCCGTGAGCCGCGGGCAGCGAGGATGGCGACGCTCGTGGGCGACCCGCGGGCGAGGTACTTTTCCTCTTCTTCTTTCTTCTTCTCCTCTTCTTCCTCTTCCCTTTTCTTCCTCAATCGATCGTCGATAATCGATTTCTCCTTCAATCGACCGTCGACGGCCGAAATTGGCCGTCGATGGTCGATTTTAACGGTACCGCATGGTAGCGGCTGGTCCGCATATCGGTCAACTATCGGACCGGTATATACCAGGTGGTACGGGCCTTACCGCTCGGTAAGGAAAACCTTGGTTTAGCTTACAAAATATTGAGTTAAAAAGGCCGGTCATGATAAATAAGACAAAGAAGATGATTAATGTAACTATTGTAGTATATTTTGTTGCAATAAAAGAAAGATAAACGATCTCATGATATAGCCTTGTCATATTTATGTATATAATAAACTAATATAACTTACGGGAGAAGAGTTTCAAAATGTGACGGTTTTGGGAATCTTCTCCTATTTTAAAGTATGTCTACAACTCTTGAAGCATGATTCCTAATGGTTGAAGAACTCTCCTAAAGCTATCTATAACAAAATTAGGACTCAGAAGAAAAAACATTGAAATAGTAAATAAATATATGAATGAAAATACATCCATAAATAATAGAAAATAAAAACAAAGGACCTTTCTTTAAGACTGGCCAAAGTGTGAAACTCATGGATGGTAGGGAATCCAGCTCCTAAGAAAAAAAAACATTTGAAGCAACTTTTGTATATTGTTGTAGTTGTTAGGTGTGCTCTTAGAGACCATAATTATCCTTTTATTGCATCAATTGATTTTTATCTATTAAAACCCAACATTTTCTATGTTGCTTTGTTTCATTTTGGCCAAAACTAGGAGAACTTATATTGTTATGCTAGTCTTTATTGGAAACATGTACCTTGTAATGGGATTGAAAATTGAAAAAATATGTTCAGATGGACAATCCTTTGCTGGTTATAGATGTTTGTTCTTTCTGACACTATCATTTATAATTTGTCGATTTTAAACCTGATTCTTTTTATAGACAGGATATTGCTACATCCGCAGAAGGTTAGCATTTAAAAAATTCCCTATATATCCACTAAATATGAATTTCTTACATTATTGTTTAACTACACAAAGCCTATGGTTGTTGAAGTTTCATCTTATTTAGATGAGTGAAAAACACATCAAGAGTTTGAAATGTTTTATACTTCTGAAAGTTAGGCTATAAAAGATCTCCATGGTTTTCTGAGTAGTTAAGCAGATCTATCATTCTACATAATAACCAATGTTATAATCAGCATAGTCCCAATGTCATGCAATGGTTTTGCAGCTTTTTCTGTTTGAATGTTAATAATTTTGTCACAGAGCTACAGGTGATTTTAGCTTCCAAGAAAGAGTTCATTGATAAGATGGCTAATCACAGAACATTTGCCATTTCAAGTATTTTGATATTCTATTTGGTTGAGGATTTCATATGATTCTGTAGCCAAATTGGACTTTGTAAATTGGTAAAGCTCTTAGGCTATGTTTAAGAATCTTGGTTATATAGTATTTGACAAAGACATGTTTCTTATTTTGGCTCTGTATCACACATTATGTACTAATTCAGTTTCTTGTGTGATTTTTAGGTCATAAGTTCAGTAAAGATGGTTCAAAGCAAGCATTATTAAATCTTACACAAGATTCTGAAAAGGTGTTGTTATTACTCATTTTTAACTATCATTTAATCAGTTATTCAAAATTATACTTTATCTGGGCTGAATAAGAATCTGGAATTTTGATTTTATCATGAAAGCAATATACCATATTCAAACTTTAAAGTGGTGTATTGTATTGCTTCTTATGATTCACATTTTATTTCAATAGCAGAAAGCTTAAGCTAACTTGGTTATATTTCGTTTCAGGGAGGAGGCTACATTTTTGAGTTTAATAATTTTACTGAACGTAATGATTGCCGAGATTTTGTAGGTAAATTCCAATCTCCATCTTGATACATTTTAAGGTTCATCAGTTTTTTCAACAATTATTCTGTATAATGTTTCCTTGTATAAGTAATTAAGTTGTTCCATTGCTTCGTTTTAATTTCTAATTAACAAGTGAAGATTTTATGGGTTGTATTCTAGATATTTTTAGTGGAACTTGATAGAGTATCATGTTATATGAACAGCTTGTGTTATGTTTGTATACCCAGTTAGCCATTAGAAGAAGGGCTGAGATTTCAGAGAAGGATGGAATAAAGATATTTACAGGCTACAAATAGGAATGATGATGATGTCAAATTTTAGAAACAAGGGATGTTTCTGAAGAGGTGAGATAAACAAATTTGGCCAAAATTTGCAGTTTGGTTTTAGCCCTTCCACTGAAGATTGATAACTTGGTCATCTTGTTATTTGGAATTCATTCCTCTGCAAATGGATGACTTGGCCATGTGATCTAAAATGTACGGTATCAAATCAAGATAAAAGACTCAGTCATTCCATTTAAATGGTAGTACAGGATCTTTATTCTTTAAAATTAGACAACAAACAATTGGGATTCAATGCCTATGCAGTCAATTGACAGAATGGGCTTTGTTATTAGAAAGATTAATCTGATTATATAGGTTACAGAATGCTCTTGCTTTTTGAATGGTCTGCTGTTCTGGTACAACAAAGCCAAATTTAGATGTTGTAGATTGTTGTATGTTGAAATTCTAGTCAAGGTTTGGATTTTTGCCACTTAACTGTTACTTCGATCATACAATAACATTGGAAGGATTCAAGGCCTTTATGAACATTTTGGATGTTTAGGCAGTGCACTTGTTCGATTTTGCAGAAATATAAATCCAGATATTTCATTTGTCCATGTATGAGAGTCAATGTATGCTTGTGTATCTTAAATTGACCTACTTTTATACATATAGTAAAGCAGATGATCAAGAATTACCATAAAACTGCTTTGGTACTTGTAAGGCATTATTAGTAGTAGAAAGATATTAGATTGTTAATAAAATTGCCTTGGTACTTGTACCATAACAGTGCTTTGGTACTTGCTTTGGACTTGAAGGAAGCATCACTTTGTTAAATATTAGAAAAACATTATATGTTAAACATGTTGAAAAATTCTTGCCTGGTAAAGAGAGGGCCAGTTAAAAGTATAGTTGCTGCAAGGAAAAAAGTAGTAGGCTGAAGCTATGATCAAGATCATGATTTGCCTGGAGTATTCAAGAGTAAAATATGCTGACAACTGCGGAGTTAGGTGGGGGAAACATCCATGTAGCTTGCTTCAAATAGCTTGACTAATGGCTTTCTCTTGTATTGACTAGTGAGATCATTTGACTAGCTTCCTCCAAGTCTGATGTTTATATGTGCATCTACCTCTAAACCTAAGCATCTATAATGTATTGACCAGTGGAATCTATGGAAATTTCTGCTGGCTGGTTTTATTCAAATTACCTGTGTCATAAATAACTGATACTCCTTAACAGGGAAAGTTCTGGGGAAGTTCCAGGCTTTGGTGTCGAAGCAAAATGATCAACCAGCCTCTGAGAAATCTGCTGTATCACTTGAACAACTTAGCACTATAGAGATGGAACACAGAATGAAGTTGTTGCGGGAAGATAGGTATAAATAATCTGATGGCTTGCATCTCCTTCATTTTATCGACAATATACACGATTTTATATCCTCATATTGTTTCCCTCCAACTTCTGATAGATACTAGTTATTCCCAAGGTTTTCCATACCGATCTGTACCGCCCGAACCGGGTGGTACATATCGGTCCGCCAGGTTATTGTTACGCGGACCGCCAGCTATCGGGTGGTACCGCCAAAATCGATCTTCGGTGGTCGATTGAGAGAGAAAAAGGGAAGAAGAAGAAGAAGAAGAAGAGGAAAAGAAGAAAGAAGAAAGAAGAAAGAAGAGGAGAAGAAGAAAGAATACCGCCCGCCGCCCTTGCTACGAGTCACACCGCCCTCTCATGATTTTCTCCCACGCGGGGAGAAAGATCTAGGCGACGTTGTCCCTTTTTTAAAAAAATATATTTAATATTTAATATTATATAATATAATATAATATAATATAATATTATAATATATTTTAATATATTAGGCGGTATGCATTGTATGTACCACCTAGTACCGGTACCATATTGGTACCGATAATATGTTGGTACACTGGTACGGACCGGTAAGTAAAACCTTGGTTATTTCTCCTTTTTGAGTTCGTCATTTTGACTTGTTATTAGTGTATGTAGTTCGCAAAATAATGGGACTTGAGCACAATCACTAGTACTTATTTAGCAACCTGTTAGACCTTCATGTAGTTAAGGATGGGTGTTGAACTAATAGGTTGCTGGTGTTGGAGTCCTCTCTCTTCACCTCCCTCCTCCCTTTATGTATATCACCTAGTCCAGAGTCTTCAGACTCCATAGTAGACTAATGAGTGCATTCTACAGTGAATTACAAAAGCTGCACAAGGAACTCGTAATTGGCAATGTGCTGACGGAATCTGAGTTTTGGGCTACAAGAAAGGTGGATAAATTGATCAACCATAATGGAAGTTTTTCATCTGATTTTTTTATCTCTGCATATGATATGAAAAATTTTGCTGGCATGTTTTGGATGCAGAATCTACTAGACGATGATTCTGATAGAACATTGAAGCAACGGACAGGGTTTAAAAGTGCCATGCTTGCAGATATAAGGCCATCAACTGATGGTCGGGTACAACATGGACCTTCTGTTTTACCTATTATAGTTTTATTTGTTACTGTCCTTAATTAACTGCTATAGTCGATGCTAAAAATTATGCATTATTCTTAGGACTCCTATGAGTTCTCATTTCCTTTTGAATATTGTCTGCTGAATCATGTAAACCCTTTAATTTTTTCCTTGTTCATACATCTTGGCAGACCAATAAGGTCACGTTTAGCCTTACGCCAGAGATTATTCACCAGGTATGTGCAGTTTCTGAATGTAATTCACTAATTTAATACTGAGAGAGAGAGAGAGAGAGAGAGAGAGAGAGAGAGAGAGAGAAGCATGTTTTGGATTTACTTGGTCTTGCTGATGATGTATAGTCATCTGAAGTGAGCATCTAGAACTCTTAATATTTTGTAGACCGGAAAGGTGATAGGAAAGGATAGTGAGCGGATGGAGTGGAGGCAATCTTACAAAATACAAAGTTTAGCTGTAATTTTAATCGACTATCAGTTTTTCATTGTCTTGTTAGACAATTTCACTCTGATTAGTGTATATTTTACAGATTTTCGCTGAAAAACCTGCTGTTCATCGGGCATTTTTGAATTTTGTTCCAAGCAAGGTGACAATATTGTTTTATCTTTATTTACTGTTGACATCTTTTATTACAACTAATGTAATAACACATAATTCAATTTTTATTGCAAGCATGAGTAGTCTTTTTGACTTAATTTCTTTCTTCTCCACATTAATTTCTTTTTGCTGGATTTCCAGATGACAGAAAAGGATTTCTGGACAAAATACTGTAGAGCTGAATATCTCCACAGGACAAAAAATTCTGTTGCCGCTGCAGCAGAGGCAGCTGAAGATGAAGAACTTGCTGTCTTTTTGAAGCATGATGACATATTGGCTGATGAAGCTCGGCGTAAGGTACTTGCTGGATTGCTTTTAGACACAAGCCCCATTATGTGTTTTCTCTCACAGATTCCTAGCTGCATAAGTTTGTTAATAATGATGGATTATGAATAGATTACTTATAGGAGTAATCATTTGATTGTGATGCAGATCAGACGGGTTGATCCAACCTTAGACATGGAAGCTGATTTAGGTGATGACTACATCCATCTTCCTGTACGTAGACATCCCTCATATTTTTTTCCTTTTGCTAAATTCATCCTATGCCCAATTATTCTTGAGAAAATTCATTTGCAACATCTTCTCTTGTTTTGTAATTTTTGCAGTTGTGGTGCCTTTTCTTTAAAAATTTCATGTTGACTTGGCTACTCAATAACATGTAGCTTTTTACAATTGCTTCACTCTATGAATAATTTATAACATTATATGTACTTTTAGCTTTTTATTCTATAATAACAATATGTAACATCAGGCATTTGATAAGAACAATTAATGTGCTGCACACATGTTTGTAGCAGGGGGTATTGTTTTCAACTCTAAATGGTTCCCATGCGAACACATTTATGCCAGGGGCCCATATAAAAATAACCTTAACTCACTAATTTTGTTTCATGATCAGGTTGGAATTAGGAGGTTGTGTAAAGTGTTGCCATCCCAATATAGAGCTGACCATATGCTTATGTTGTATTGATGAAAGCACTCTCCATTTGTTGATACTATGCTTGTTCTCATTTAGTACCTAAATTTTGCCTATTCATCTTTGTATGACTCTATGAACAAGTTTGTTTCACTTGTGCAGTTATGTTGTCTTTTCCATTTTAGGAAAGTAATGTTTTTGAAGAAAATATTTAAATTCTTGTTAAAATGAAACATGGTCAAATTGTTGAAAAATTTAAATGATCATCCTTCTATTACACTAAACTTTTGTGCATTTAGATTGTACAGCATCAGGAGTGTCTAGACAAAAGCCTCATTTGTTGATATAAGAAAGGGTGAAAATTGTGGAAATCATAGGTGAAGAATGACGACATAAGGTTTAATTCTGTAAAGAGATTTTGTGTTAAGAGAGAGGGGCAAAAGAGAGCAGGTGATATGATTGCTCTTTGTTAGGGACCAGAGTCCAATGCTACATTGCAGCTAGAATGTGTCGAGAACTACTTTTTCCACCTCTCTTTCCTTTTCTTATGGTAACATGGCGAGGGCTGTGAATTTTATAGGTCCTGTTTATTTGTTTTGTTTATATATGTGGCACATTTTTACCTTCCCTTTTTAACCAGGGGCCATGTGCATGAGTTAACAGATGACTGCTCAAGTTTTATGGAGAGCTCAGGCAGGAGATTCTATTTTTATCTCAGCATTTGATTTTTATTAGTGCAAATTGGCTTGTCGTTGTGTAATCCTGCGCAGCCTAAGCCTGACTTGGACCTCATCCAACTTGAAGAGAGAAATACCTGTCCAGACCTGTCCAAATATTGCATTGGTCTCATATTGCCTGCCAATTTACACATGATTGCATGAAATGGAGAAGTCCATTTGGAGATTGCATTTTACATGTTGAGAAAATTTTTTTATCAATCTTGTTTTTATATTTGATGGTTACCTAGATTATTATTACACTTGATTAATAAGAATTATACACTAACGCTGTGAAATAAGATGTACCTCTCAGAAGTAGGAGTACATAAAATCAATTATTTGGTTGCCGAATTTTAGTTTTCTTGTTAATTTTCAGGATCATGGAATTCTTCGTGATGGTAGCAAAGAGATTGCTGATTCTGAGAATGATTTAGCTCGGAGGACTCTTGCACAAGATGTTAATCGTCATGCAGCTGTTGTTCTTGAAGGGAGGGCACTAGGTAGGTGCAATACGTGAAGCCTATATTGTCACCCTAACTATTTTCTTTAGCTCATGACAACATATCTGAAGTAGTCCTTGTTAGCATTTATTAATAATTTTAATTATGAGCTTCTCTTTCCAATGATTTGATCGCTGTCTACACCTGTGGTTATTCTATTGACTCGGTGTGCAGTATCGTCTCATGATATTTTGATATTACATCTATCAGAAGGATTCTCTATTGGTACTGTACTTTGCATGCATAATACTGAACTTCTTAGCTAGAATTAGGGTACCTAGACTGATCATGTTCAGGTAGGATGAGACTCCTATAGTGACAATACTGCAGTGACTGTAGTTACATTAAATGCTCGAGTTGAGAAACATTAACAAAATTGAGGTTTTACTTATGCCCTCATTTCCTGACATTTCTTGTTTTTTTCGTCAATAGTTTTCTCTTTTGTCACCTAATGGACATGTTTTGGCTTTTTTTTTTCAGTCACCAATTTCTCTGGTCATTTAGGTCATTCATGGCAAACCAGCACGCCTGCTCCCAGAAAAAGAATATAAATGAAAATAAAAATGATATACTATAAATATGAAAACTCACTGGTGGGCCTGTGATGTTTGATGAGTATGTGTCATTGGATTTCCCTTTTGTGCCCCAATATGGCACTGCCAAACCGAGAATGTGAGTAGCCGAGGTCAGTCTTCCTTGCATGAGTCATGACCTATGATTGGAAAAAAAAGCTGTTTTAATAAGTGGGACGAGTCAATTGCTGCCTGTTTTCGCTCTAAAGTACTGCAAGTTGATATGATTGTAGTATTGGTAAGACCCCCTGATTCGACATCTTGGTCCTTTTCTTAACTGAAATTACCAAGTAAAAACGTATGGGATGACTGGTAGTTAGAACCTTGGTTACTAGACTATGAATACCCATGATATCATTTCTTAGCTGATTGAGGATATGGGCCCTTCTTGGTGTAATAATCAAAATTCCAATGTCTGGTTTTGTGGATGCAGATATTGAATTGGGAGATACGCGAGCTGTAGCTGAAGCACTTGCAAGGTCCAAGCAAGGTTAGAACAATGTTCTCTGTACATTGTTCACACACCAATATGACTTATCCATATACTTGAATCAAATTAACTAAGCATATACTTTCATGTTGGTTTGATGATTGCTTCAAACAGAGTCATCTGCTGATACTTTAGATGAGAATTCTAATCTAGAACGACAAGAAAGAGTTTCACGTATGACCGAGATTGAAGATCTTCAGGCTCCTCAGAGCGTTCCATATGCACCACTTTGCATCAAGGTGTTTCTTGCTTGTGTGAATAAATGAAATCTCATTATGGCAGGCAATAATTTTTCTTGTATCAGGATCCACGGGAGTATTTTGATTCTCAACAAGTCAATGCGCTTAAAGCTTTAGGCGGCACTGGTGCTGGTTCCAAAACAATTGATTACAGCCTAAATACTGAGGAGGCTTATAGTTATCTAATGCATCAGATCTCTGAGGTGAAAGCTCAAGGGTTGCATAATCCAATTGTTCAATCTGAAGTTGCTTGTAAGGTAGATCTCTCTACACTGAGAGTGATTGCTTGCTTATTATCTGAACGTACTTCTGAAAGACTTTTCTTGCTCTGTTTTCCCCTGTATACTTAAGTTGTTTCAGAAAATAGAATTTCATATTATCTTCACATGCTCAAAGTGACTGTGGAGGCTTTGCTCTTCATATGTTGCTTCTTATTACTTGTGTTGATTATGAACTAAAAACACCAAGGCTTGTGACAAACTTTTTTGTTATGATTTTTTGATCGACTTTCTGTTTTTATTTCTAAGGTGTTTTGTGTCATCGTCACAAATGACTATAGTTTTGCTTAGAGATTGGAACAATTACGAGTTCAAGTTTGAGTATTTAATCTCTTTTGTTTTCTCTATGTTATTATTTGATACCATATGATTTAGGGTATTTTTCAGCTCGTGGTGAATTGACCTCCAAGAATGAAAGAGTGGGCAATACAAAAGAACACTTACTTCTAAATTACAATAATCTTTTCAATAATGAAATAACCAACCCCAATACATAGCTTTACAGTATACCATGCATATGGACAATTAAAATAACATGTAAATCTCAGAATTCCACAAAATTCTATCTAAAAGCACATAACCCTCCAAACATGATTTTACAATGTCTTTAGGACACCCACTTCTATCTATAAATAAACTTGGACTTGAAGATGTGATTTCAACTTCATACATGACTTTAAAACCTGATCTAATCTGGCAAGCAGAAATATGAATGAGAATGAATCAAACAATAATGAAAAATAGAACGGTCCAGCCTAAAAGGCCTTTGTCTATTGCAACTTCTTTTTGGAATGGTTTCAGACTGTGTAACATTGTTTTTCCTTTCAAGATAGAAAGAGGTAAGAATTGGTTGAACTGAAAACAATTATCTATTGGTAAGAAAAAGGTCTTATTTTGTTTTCTTGTGGAATGTGTATCAATATGCACAGGATTTGGATGGTTCCAATTATTGTCGTAGGATTTGGGTTTCTAGTTATTCTGATACCAACAAGAAAGAAATATTTACTGATTATGCAGATTGCTTGAATTATTTTGGAGATTAATTTTCTGTAGATTTCTTAATTCTAGTGATAGTATGTATATTTAACTATTTATAATTTTATATATTGTCATGCACAAATAAGGTATAAGTTACAGCAGCATATACTAACTGTATAACCATGGATATTGGTACTTGAAATCAAGGTCTGGAATATCGAATGGTACCGCTCGGTACATGTGGTATGTACCAGTCTATTAGTAGACCGGTACATAGACTGCTCGCTATTGGGTGGTACCGTCGGTTGGCGCTATTTCTTCCTCATTATTGCTTGAAATCGGTCGACAACGGTTGATTTTGACCATCGCTGCCCGCTACCGGGCGGTATTAGCCGAGGGAGAACCTAGAGATCCGATGCCGCTCTCCCTCGACGATCCCGATCAGTTGCCGGACGCCACAGATGAGGTGTTGTGTCCTCGTCTGAGGTGACGAGGCCTCGGCATCGTTAGCGACTTCTCATTCACGCGGGGAGAAGAAATGGGGCAACATCATTTTTTTTATTTTTTAACTTTTTTAATTATATATATATATATATCAAGCGGTATGCCAGAGTGTACTGCTCATTATACTTGTATTGTACCATACCGAGCTGAGCTCGGTATGTTGGTACGGTAAAAAATGACGAACCTTGTTTGCAATGCTGATTTATTAACATGATAAAGGATGTCATGTAGGGCTGGGGCCTTAGTGTGATGGTAAGCTTGCTCCTTAATTTAGGTGACTAGGGTTCAAGTTGTGGAAACTCTTTGCTTGGTGTGTGTGACTATGTATAGTAACCCTCCCTAGAGATATTCTCTATGGAGACTCTCTTCAAGTTATGAGACCCTTATGCACTTAGGTGTCTTTTATAAAGCTGTTGTGGGAGAAAATTTTATCACAGCAAATAGCACAAGATATATGGTTATGATATTAGATGCCTCATTTTATTCGAAGTATATAATATCCAAATTATGATACTAGCAGGGCTGATCTCTTAATATGATAAAGTCTGTGCTGACAGAAAAAGTGAGAGACAATTTGATCAAATTAAAGAATGCAAGCAGTCAAAAATTTGTATGACCACCCACACAATGAATAATTTTGAAGCACAAATTTGATATTTTGTTTAATTTTAAAAGATTACTCCATATGGAAAATTCTCTTGGTTCTCTTTATACAAGTCTAGTGCCAATTTAAATCGATCTTAACAACATTTTCAACTTTATATGGTATATTGCTGCTTACACCTTCTATTTAATGAGTAGCAGCTAGTTGCTTTAAGAAGGTTGTTTTAGTATTATTGGATTCTTCTACTTCCATAGCATTATTATGATTAAGAGGACCTAAGCTGACTCAACTTTGAGGAATAGGCTGTGCAAAGGTAAATGATTTGTCCATATGCCAAATTTAAATATCTGCTTGCAGTATTTAACACGTCCCTTTGTAGTCTATGAATATGGTGATAATTTTTTCTTCCATTTATGACGTTCAAATTAAAGTCAACTCGTAGTGTTCAAGGAATCTGCTAGAAACTATAGTGATTCTCTATGTACTTGATCTTGTTCGGATTACCCACAATCTAGAGCTATTAAAAATATTGTGTTTGATTGATTACTATGTTTGATTTGTGTCAACCAAATTGAGTAATTTCAAAAAGCAAGCAATACTACCAATATTACTGATGCTCAAAAGTTTCATAAACTGGTTGGTATGTGTCATACCAGCCAGTATTTACCAGTCTGATAAAGGATTACTGGACCATATGGTTTGATACCATTCGGTATTATTTTGTTAATATTTATTTTTGGATGTTACCAGGCCATATACATCAGTGTGCCATCCTTCACGTGAGTACCATACTGGTCTGATAGATTACTGATACTTCGCTAACACTTACCGGTGCTTCGGATTTGGGGTTGCAGCCCTCAAAAAGTTACACTTCACCTTGGGCTTGCGTGGTCAGAGTACAAATGTCAGGAGACTAAGACAAGTTATGTTAATAATAACTTGTATTGTTTCAGTATGTTGGTGCATGTTTCCGTTAAACAAAGTATAAAATAAAACATGGATCCAACAAACTGAGGAAAATTGCATAGAGCACGACCAAGTTCATCCTTATATTCTTTTACTATAATATGAGTTCTGATATCGTGGAAATTACATATTCCTGTGTTCAACTCGGCAATGACTGGATTTTTTTAATAAGAAACACTATTCCTTTCTAGCTTCGGACGAGCGTTTATTATATATAGTAGTTTTCATGAACCAAATTGGATATAACCAGACTTTTGTATACATGAATCATTTTATGGATCTGTAGTGCATCTTTTGGATCATGCAATGAACCAAATCTGACAACATGTGCAAGAGAGGTTCTTATCTACTTGTTAACAGAAATAAAATTTTCCCATGTTCGAAGCATGCCTGTATTTCTGATGCATAGCAGGCTCGTTGCTTCTGGTCAGAATAGCATTCTCAAGTTAAAGACAACTTTAGTTCATGTATAACTGATGAATGTTTCTACAGTGGTTTGAGTTCAATGGGATGACCCTCCTGATCACAATGTCTATTTAACATTGTTGTTTCTTTTTGTAAGAGAAATGGTTTAATTTGCATCATTCAATTTACATGTACATAAATCATCATTATTGTATGGAGCAGGAAAACCTAACTCATTAACTGGTATGAGCTAGGTTCTGAGTGGGCTTACCCAACAAATTTCAAGCACCAGATATCATCTTGGGAAGAATCCTCAGGAGAGTGTTCTTGATAGATTACCTAAAAGGACCAAAGATGAAATTATGCTTGTGAGTTTCCCTTATACCTAAGCAGCTTGCATTAGTTTGAGAGTTGGAACTTCGGTATATACATTAGCATCTTTTGTAAGACTGCTAGCAAATGGAAGTTTCTTTATAGCTTGATACATCATTTATCCTGTAGGACAAATTGCATTACTTTCTATGCTGCAAATTGGCTGCGTCAAATCTGAAGATTTGGCTGGCTTTTCTCTTGTTGTTTAGATTAGATGAGACTTCTAAGACTTCCTTTTTGGTTTCAGCATTGGACATCAATTCAGGAGTTACTTCGTCATTTTTGGTCGTCGTATCCAATTACAACTAGTTACCTATATAATAAGGTAATATTCCTCATTTTATGCTATGGAGGTTCACAAACGTGACACTGAAGTCCCCAAAAACTAATTTCAGTCGCCATTGTTCCAGTCTTTACAGCAAATGTCAACATTTTGAACTAGTGAGAAATTTTAGAAAAAAGATATATCCATAAATGTTGAACCATGATATTGTTTAGGTAGATGTTTTTGTAATGTCATCATGAGCAAATGTCTTGCATTCTGCTCTAGAGTAGCATCATCAAAGGATAGAACACCTGCGGTTTATGACAATTGGCATGTCCAATACAGGTGATAATGGTGTTGTCAAAGCAATACAAGGTTTAACTTTTGTCAGCACTGTAAAGAATCAATGCATAAATAATTTTATATGAAGATTTACGTTGATACTTAGTCGAAATGTTATAAGAATTACATGATAATTGTTCAGAGTGAAACTAAACTATACACAGTTGTTTCAAAATCTTTTTGCTTCTCTTAATCTATTTATAATCATATTCTCTATGCAAAATAGTTGTCACATCTTGATATCTCTTGCAAACTGTGATATGTGGCTGTTATAACCATTTCTGGTATTCTTAGCATGGTCTTTTCAATCTTCCTATCATCTTACACTTATATTTGACGTCTCACTTTGTTGTCATATTGTCTTGGTGGCTTATGTCGTCAAAACTAAGCTAGGCAATCAAGTTATGAAAGCTGGCAATGCCTAGATAGATCAGAGTTATCCTCTCTAAAGGAGGGTCGTCGTTTAGTTATTCTGTTAAAAGTTATGTTGACACTTATTCATATCTTGAAGTTGTTAATGGATTGATATTTTAGGTAACAATTGAAGTTTTATGATTGTCAACTGTCTTGATGCTTCTTAATTTTGAATATGTTGATTGACTGGCTGTCACCTTAATACCGATAACCAAAAATGAAATCTGTATTGACATTGGGGAATATGGTCCATAGAGAGGCCAGCATTGAAATTTATGATGCAATGCAATTTGGCAGGTACAAGGACCTGTAGTAGGTCTTCCCTTTGGCATGAACAGATTTTAGACGTAGTATAAGTGGTCTATTAAGGTATTAGATACATATTTTAAGGTGCACATAAGGAACAGCGATGCCTATTTATGATGAATTTGCTCTTTTGATGTCCTGCTTGATTTGTTGATTTTATTTACATTTTTTGGGCCATGACCATAAATTTGATACAGGTCCTCAGGTTGAAGAGTGCTATGACAGATATCTATCAGAAGCTCAAGGTATGTGCTTATATTTGGAGCTTGAGAAATTTCAAATATCTTTCTATCCAGAGAAGCCATTTGTGTATTATGCCTGCTAATTGTCATAGAAGTATTGCTTGTAGCATGAGAAATTCCAAATAGTTAATATATTCAAACGTGCCATTTGTGTGGACCACCTGTTCGGTTGTCACAGTATGGGACACTCAGATGTGAGTGTACCAACGAAAAGGAAAAGAAAATAAAATAAGGTGAAAAGAAGAGGGAGAAGGAAAAGGGTAAGGGAATCCTTCCATGCGAGTGTGTTATACCTCTGGTGGCCTTTTTGGACGAGAGTATGTTTCTGATGATGTATCCAAAGATTCGGTGGTGAGGGTTGAGGCTAAAGGATTTCCATAAATTTCGAAACCTTTTTAGTGACCAAATCCTAATATTTGGTCCTTTATGTTAAGTTAATCATCTTGTTCAAGGAATGAACTCAACATGATAAGAAACTGGTTTTGAAGGGGTGCTGAGTCATCATCCAATGCCCCTTTTCTGTGTACCATGAGTAGAGTGTTACTGTCTCATATAAAACACTATGCATGGAACAGTAAATCCTTACAAATATCTTCATTTGTTTTTTAGGCTATTAAGGATGTGCAATCAGATTTCCGGCATCAGATCTCTCTCCTTGTTCAGCCCATGCTACAGGTATCCAGGTGCAAGCATTTTGTGTCATGTCATGAGTGTCTCTAATTGCTGGAACTGGTTTAGTAATTTGACACAGCTTAATTCAAAAGAGTTTTTTATTTTATTCAATAGAATCTCTCTTGAATTTCTACAATCAATTATTTTCTCTGATGGGAATCTCTCTACACTGAGAGCCTGATGTGGTGCCATGGTAGAAGTATGGCATACGTTAAGCTTTTACAAGTGATGTGTCATGATCTTTTCTCTTTTTGCATCAGTCATTTATCTCTTATATTTGCCTGAAATAACTTCCAAAGAAGAGCTTTTGCCTGAAGCATGTGGGCAATAAATAATCTATTAATGTGTTCTTTGGTAATGTAATCAATTATATTGATAATAATATGCATCATTGCATAGTTGTGGCAGATTGTCTGATAGTTTAATATCAATTGCAAAGTCTAGGCCATTTGGTCAATGAAATTAATCTCATTATCTTAGGCACTAATAGAAGTTTTATTTCATAATGCAAAACACATTCTGGGAATGTGTTAAGCTGATCTAGGATGAAATTTGAGGGTACTTGGAACCATGAGAGTGTGGTTATTCAGGTGAACAAACATGTGAATGATGATAAAGTCACCTTATTTTAGTGGTTAAGTAGTTCGATTTTTGTAGATATTGATGTCAAAATCTTGTGATATGAGAAATTTTGTCTGAGATGCAAGCTAGTGGTATGATAGCTCTCTTGTGAATCAACATATCATTTTAATATTAAATTCTCATTTAACTGCCACCGAATATGGTTTTCTGCATTTTGGATAGAAACTGAAGCCTACTCTTCTCTGGATGATTCCATAACTTTCAGGCCTTGGATGCTGCATTTGCTCATTATGATGCTGAAGAACATAAGCATTCCAAAAAGAATGGGGCTAAACCAAATGGGTTTGTTCAGTAAACCTTGCGTTGTTTCATCTGTACATGTAATTAAATTTTGATATTCTTGTAGAACAGCTTCTTCGCCCACTTCCAATGAAGAGTAGCTCACCTTACATCGCCTTATTTCTTAAAAATGTCCATGAAATCTGAAACCCATATGGTTTTCTATGTAAACATGATAATATATTAGCCATTATATTCTTACCAGAATACAATCTGTCAGCTGTTATTTTTTTGGCATGATTAGAACGTTAAAACTCAGGATAATGGGTAAAATCTTTCCAATGCAAATAACTGGATGCTTTGGCATAAAATTTATGAGCTACCCATCTGGACTCACTGTGCTGAACTATTATCTCTATTGTTACATAGCTGGTTGCTTAGGTACTTAATCTTATTCGAGGTTTTTCCTTTTGGACATCCTGTCTCAGAACTTGTGATTAGGTTAGAATATCTTCGGAAGAACCTATTTATTTCAATTCGTCTTTAATCGTTGAACTCGTGTGCTTGGGTTTGAAGACTCTAGGAGTCCAGGCACCGTCCGTGTGCTGTTCTATCTCAAAATCTTCACCGTCGAGTTCGAGAATTCCAAATGCTGAACCACAGATCTAATTCCCGCCCAAATCATGACAGTATATTATACAGATCCTCATAACCTCCTACCCGCTCTAATGAGGAATATTCTGGTAGCACAACCGTTTCCATTTCCCATCAGCCTTTCTTCTCCCACTTCCCAAGACCTAGAATCGCATCCTTCCAAGGAGGGTAAATGCGAAGAAGTATCCCAGCTCCATCGGATTCCTCCTTTCGAAGGTAATCCTCAACTCCGATCATATCGTTTGACCACATCCGACTTCCTATATCAATTTCTTGCTATTTACTACTTTGTGTTCTTTATTCGATCCTTCTCCGCAAGGTTGCCAGTTTCCCCTTGGTGCGAGATGGTGGAGCAGTCGGGTTCCTCCTCTTCTTCGCCTCTTCTCCGCTCTCCGAAGGGTAACCCCCCCTCGATCCTTCCTACTTAAGTACATTGATGATGTTGAATTTTTGGGTCAGAGCCTTCTCTTTGCTGAGCCTCCCTTTGGTACGAGAGCTTAGTTCTTCGGAGCTAGCAGGAGGCAGCCCGCAATCTCAAGGTGATCATTACGTTCTACGATGGCTTCACCTCGACTTTATTTCCGCCTGCCGCACCCGCTGCCGTTCCTCTGGTTCGCCAAATGCGCCTATTTTTGGTATGCTAACCTCCTTTTCACTCGGGAACTAATATCTCACCAGTGTTAGCATGTATTTCTGAGCCGAAATCTTCGACGACAGCACCTCTAACCTTATCATGCCAAAATCGAAATTTGTGGTCATGAATCTAAAACTTATGACGAAACTATTATTAATAGCTGGAATAGCTCAGTTGGTTAGAGCGTGTGGCTGTTAACCACAAGGTCGGAGGTTCAAACCCTCCTTCTAGCGTTTTGTTATAATATAACATTTAATAATTTTAATTTATTTTAGTGTTAATTTAATTTTCACTACAATATTTGTTTTAATTAATTAATGCAATATTGTTTGCGAAACGTTGATTTGGTTTATAATCTATATGCAAACCTGTGCCAATTTATTTTATAATCAATATGTAAATTAGTATGAATTGATTTGTTTTTATAGTCCAATTGGTTATTGGACATGGACTATAAAAATTAACACTAAAATTAGTATGATCTGATTTGTTTTTGTAGTCCAAGCTCTCCTTCTAGCGTTTATTAAAATAATAACATTTAATAATTTTAATTTATTTTAGTGTTAATTTAATTTTCACTACAATATTTGTCTTAATTAATTAATGCAATATTGTTTGGGAAATGTTGATTTGTTTTATAATCTATATGCAAACTTGTGCAAATTTATTGTATAATCAATATGCAAATTAGTATGAATTGATTTGTTTTTCTAGTCCTTGTCCAATTGGTTATTCCCCTTGTAGCTTTAATATGTTTTTTCTTAAAAGCTATTCTACAATCTGTATGTTGATCTAACCTGGTGTTCTTTGTCCTTGCAATTAGTTTGAATTAAACTTTATTACAATATTGACTTGTGTCATAATCTATATGAAAACTTGTGCCAATTTATTTTATAATCATTATGAAAATTAGTATGAATTGATTTGTTTTTATAGTCCATGTCCAAATGGTTATTCGCCTTGTAGCTTTAGTTATTATTATTATTATTATTATTTTTGCAAAGTCAATTCTACAATATGTATACCGACTTGTATTACTTGATCCAACACAGTGTTCTTTGTTCTTGCAATTAGTTTGAATTAAACTTTATTACAATATTGATTTGTGTCATGATCTATATGAAAACTTGTGACTATTTATTTTATAATTTATATGCAATTGGTACGAGTTATTTTATTTTTATAATCTATGTCCAATTGATTGTTGGCCTTGTAACATCAGTTTGGTTTTTTATTGCAAAGGTTATTTGACTATCTATATGTAGAATTAATATTTTTTAGTTTATCTTAGTGTTAATTTATTTTTTACTGCAACATTTGTTTTTAATTAATTATTGCAATATTGTTTGGGCAATGTCGATTTTTTTTTTTATAATCTATATGTAAACAAGTGCCAATTTATTTTATAATCATTTTGGAAATTTGTATGAATTGATTTGTTTTTATAGTCCATGTTCAATTGGTTAATCCCCTTTACAATTAGTTATTTTTTTTTCTTTTGTAAAGGCTATTCTAAAATATGTATGTAGACTTGTATTATTTGATCCAACGTAGTGTTTTTGTTCCTGCAATTAGTTTGAATTAAACTTTATTACAATATTGACTTGTGTCATAATCTATATGAAACTATTTATTTTATAATATATATGCAATTGTTACGAGTTCTTTTTTATAATATCTGTCCAATTGATTGTTTTCCTTGTAGCATCAGTTGAGTTTTTCCGGTTATTCTACTATCTATCCCTCGACTTGTTTTGCTTTTTCTATGTTACAATAATAACAGTAATAAAATTGTAAATCCTGAATATTTGGGATATAAATTTTTTATCATCATTGAGATATATAAAAAGCATATGTAAAAAACCATATGCTTTATCCCTCCTAGTGATCTTTATTTCTTGCAATTAATTTGATTTAGTTCTATAACAATATTGATTTGTTTAATCCATGTGCAAACATGTGTCACTTTATTTTGCAATCCATACGCAATTGTACGGGTTGATTTGTTTTATAATTTACGTCTATCTGTTAGATTTTTTTCTAGAAACTTTTTTTTTTGTAAATAGCATTAATTTATTTTTTTACAATCTATGTGCAATTGATTTGCCCTCATAATATTTTTTTCTCGCAATATTAATTTGTTTTAATTTATTACAATATTTGATTTGTTAATCCTCCTAGCGTCAATCCCTCAATTAGTTTGCTCCTTTAGCTGATAAAATATCACAATCTAATTTGTACAGATGAGTTAATTTGTTGTCCAATCTATACACAAATTTATAAGAATGATCTATTTTTTTTTCATAATCTATGTGCAACTGATTAGATCCTTTGCAACTTTTTGCCAACTTGTAGGCTATTATAATTATCTTTTACAATTTATTCGATAATATATATATATATATATATATATACAGACTTACAGAAAAGAGTATTTATTTTATAATCCATATGCAAATTTGTTATGCTCCTTTCTGATCTTTGCCAGCTAGAATGAGATAATAGTCTAGCTTGCATGGATGTGTTAATGTACATTGTCATCTAGCATGCAGGGATTTGTTAAATGGATTTCATAGTTTAGCTTGCAGGGCTCCTTTAATATTTATCACGAGCTATTGGCAAACCTATATTTGCGTACACTAACCTTCACCTACTCAACAATTCTACCATTAATTTAATTTAATTTAATTTTTTTATCAATGTGCAATTGGTAGGTGCCATAAAACCCAACTTATAAAAATCAGATTTGTATTCAATTAGTGTTTTGTGTGGTAATTTTCTCTAATTCAGATTTTCTCAGCTAACATTTTTGATAAATTTGAGACATCTGAGATAGTATTCAGTTATAGGTGTTCACAAAAGAACAAAAGAATTTTCGATTAATGTATTGAATAATATACAAGTTTGAGGTACAGATCTATGCGAATCTAATCCAGTTATCCTAGACCGGATAATCTTCCCTAGATAGAGCTTTAATATCCAGTTATCCTATTGAACATTAATTGCAGCATCAGTTTGCTCAATTATAATCTATGGCAATGTTGATTTATTATAATCTCTAATCTTCATAATGCTGCTATGAGTTGGTTTGATTTATAATTTACATGCTACAATCTATTTGCAAAGTTATGCTACCTTATTATTATTTTTAAATTAGTTTGTTTGATATTGTACCAAAAATTGGTCAGTTTGTTTTCATAATCTACAAACTCATGTCGATTTATTTTATAATCTATATGCAATCAATTCGTAAGAGTTGGTTTATTTAAAAATCAAATGGGCAATCGGTTTGCTCTCCTTCCAGCATTAGTTTTATTTTGACTCGCCTTCCTATATAGTCTTGGATCGCGATGCTAATTTGTTAGCCTCCTTCTGGCGTGAATCAATCTTGCTTGTTCTCGCAACGTGGCTATGCTTAATTACGTATTGTAAAGTAGGATGGATGGTACATTCGAGCAGTTGAACAAGGTGATAGAATTTGTTTAAAAACACTATATCCATTAGTCTTTTTTAATTTAATGATTAAAACATAGATAGACAGATATATGCAGGCGATTCCAGACAAAAGTCAACTTTGCAGGATGCTTTGTTTGCTTCTGTGCGTAAAAAAGTGTTGAGGACGCTTTTAATAAGCTGTTGGTGTCAGGCATAAATAAATTGGTGGTAAGCTTTTTAGGTCACCCAGGCATATAAGAAGAGGGGGGCATTGCCGACCGACAGCCCCAGGAAGTGTTGAAGGATGAGGGAGGGAGCCAAAAATTTAGCAGCCCCCGTTTTCGTAGAAGAAGCCTGGGAACGCGCCTGGAAACTCACCACCCGTGGGACCCATCCGTAACTTTACCTCAGAGAACTCTCACCCCTTTCCTAGAAGCAGCCCTGAAGTCTCTCGGAAACCCGCACGCGCGGGACCCGACGGTCATGCAAACGGTTGCAACACGCGGTCCATTCGAACAGTAGGTTAGCCGGTTCATCGCTACCCGGATGATGATTGGAAGAAGCAATCGTGGGGCCACTTCTGCTATACCATTGCCTGGCTGGTATGCTACGTCAATGCTTTATGCTAGATCGAATAATTTTAAATTAGTCCGCCCGGCCCTCATCTATCATCAGCAACTCTGCCACAGCAAACAGCAATCCTACGCACGCGATCCCTAAATAAACGTCTCTCTGCTTATATATATATATATATATATATATATATAGCTTGGTATGGTGGCACCGATTATTATTTAGCCGTCATAAGAAAAGGGCGACCAAACAGATTAAAAGTAAAAGGCACGAGCCATAACATTATTTCGACAAATTGGTCTCTCTCTCTCTCTCTCTCGCTCGGTGCTTCCACTACGTGCGATACCTCGACGAAAGAGGGAAGGTTTGTTGTAGTTCTCATTACAGCGGTTTTAGATTCTTCGTGGTCTCGACCAAGTGTTCTCTTTCGCCATTTTTGGATAGGTTTTGTCCGGAAAGACAAGTCTTTTGTTTTCAGTGCCGAAGATGGTAGCTTCATGAATTGTATGTTGTTCGGGAATCAACGGATTTTGGTTCTGGGATTTGTTGCAGGCCATAGAGAAGATAACTGGGATTTGGATCACGAAATGCAGCGGCCCGGGAGGTATGAGCGGCAGGGGACCCTGCCGAGGGAGAAGCGGGGGTTGGAAGCAAGGGACAGGGACGGCTCGCAACCCGAGCCCAAGCGGTCTAAGGTTCCGGCCCTCGCGAGGTTAGCAATTAAGAAATTTGAACTAAAAGAAGAAGAAGAAGAAAAAAAAAAAAAACTTAGAAAAGCTTACCTCTTTAAACGATTCTGATTTCTGGTATTGCCGTATGACAAATAAAGCAAGACTTAGCTTGGTCTGTTCGTTTTCCATCTTATTAGAATAGATTTGTAGGGTCATTTTTTGTGGAAAAGGTTTTTATTCTGTAGATTCTTGCTTTCTGATACAGTTCTTCCCTTCTCCCGAAGACTACTACCCTGTTGTTTTGTACGTATTTTCTTAGTTATTCCTCATTGTATTTGGAACAGAGATAATTTCATGTGTTAAGTTCAAGTTATTTCTCATTTGCTGCTAGTCATGCCCGAATAGCTCCAATTCTGTACAGGGGCAAAACTCTTGAGCTTGACAGTAGCTGCAAGGGGCTGAAGCTTGAAAACTCGTTAACATATGTTCTGATTCCTGTACTAACAAACAAGACAGGATGGCTTTGCTCCCTCTGTGTGTGCGCGCATGCGTGTGGATGCCTGTTCATATGCAAACCAATATAAGAAAAAACAAATGTCTGGACAAATGTTTAGTCTTGAGGGTTAAGAACACTGAAAGAAAAAGAAACAGATTCAATCTTGTCACTGACCTTTTAAGATGATTCGTTTGAATTTTATTTTACATGGTTTTACCCTTTGACATGTGTCATTGCATAAACA
This sequence comes from Ensete glaucum, assembly GCA_021527575.1. Classification (NCBI taxonomy): domain Eukaryota; kingdom Viridiplantae; phylum Streptophyta; class Magnoliopsida; order Zingiberales; family Musaceae; genus Ensete; species Ensete glaucum. Next base: position 50,894,511 of record CM038551.1, read on the forward strand.
TGTCCTATGCAAACATTAGTAGTTAGAGGCATCGACTATTTGATAATTATGTTTCACTTATTCCATTTCCTTTAGATTGGATTTTCACAAATGCCTTTGTGCCTACCTATGATTAGCACGAGTAAATATCTAATCTTGAGTTACATATTCTTTGCAGTGTGATTGTTGAGGCATTAAAAGTGGACAGTCTGCAGAAAATCTGTTCGTCATTGGAGCCCATCCTTCGTAGAGTTGTAAGACAAATGTCTTTCTTAAAGCAGATTTTCTCGAAATCATGCATATGTGGGGCATTTTATGATTGCAAATATTAAGCTCCCACAACAGCTTTTCCCGGGCTCTAGTTGCTGATTGATGATGCTTACGTTTCATTATCTTTTCTGTTTCCATTGTTTGTGATACCATCAGGTGATATTAGTATCCCATGTGAACTCTGAAAATGAGGTTTGGAATTATGGATCCGATTGATATTTAACTTGCTAAACTTTCTGGAGTTACGTACTTAATTATGTTTTAGAAAGGAAGTCATTTTTTTCTCAGGAAAGAATGTCGCATACGTATTTCAGTTCATGATCTTCTGTGAGATTGGGGCATGCTAGTTTGCTGCCTTTTGTCTATTTTTTAACTTTTTATGACATGTCATTCGATTGTTAAATTTCTTGGATGAATTAGAAATGCAACTTCAGTCCTGGGCTATTTTGCTTTGGATGAAGGTTGATTTGGGAAATTGTCATGTGGCATCGGCCCTTACCACAGCTGTAGCATCAGCCGTCCTGCATGCCCACTAGTTTTCTTGTTTTGGTTATTTTGTTTTGTTCATGAACCGTAGACACTTCATGTTCTTTATTTGTATTCTTTCACTTGTATTCCGAATGATTAATTTAATTTCTGAGTGAAATATGAATCCAGCTTGCACATGTCCTGTGAAAATGTAAAATTTATCATGTTATTTTTCCTTATTGTCCGTTGCTTTATATTTTATAATGTAAAATTGTAGTTATTACTCATTAACTGCATTTAAGGGAACATGAATCTTTTGAACCTTCTCTCTCTGAGGAACTCAAATTCTGCAGCTTTATTCTTTTACACAAGTACATTTTTTCCTTGTTTGACTGCTAATCTTATTCTGTTTTGTGCTTACATAGGTCAGTGAAGAAGTGGAACGAGCCTTAGCAAAGTTGGGTCCTGCCAGGATTGGTGGAAGGTATAAAATTGTTACATCATCGACTACACTACAGATTAAACCTATGCAAATTCCAACTAGGTCTCATCTCACTGTTGCTTCTGAGAGTAGAAGACTGTCCATCATGTACTTGAATGCTGTCTGCTTCTAGAATTGGCTATTGTTCTGTCATTCTCTACACTATAAAATGGAACCTTTGGTAACTGAAAACAATTTTCATCCGACTGCTGTTTTTGAGACTAAAAAACCAACAATTGTGATACAATGTTAGAATTCACTTCACTATTTCTCTTCTTATTTTAAGATTTCAAGTACAAGTTATCTACAGAACTCTCTTGTGCCTTCAACTTTTATTTCTTGGAGAATTAGTATTTATGAACTTTTAATAGTGATAAAAAATATGATTGATTGCCACTTTGAGTTGTTAGCTCTAATTTGACCACAATATCTAGTTCAGATTCGGACAGACTCCAGAAAGCATAGAGAAAAAGGTTTTATATGGGTGTCATGTAAGAGTATTATGTCAGGAACTGCTGCAGTAACACCTGCTTTGTTACTATTGAGGAAGATCCTAAGGCCAAAAGGATAAAATGCTCATCAGAATATATGAAATCTTAGTTGGATTTGCTAGACCAGTTCCATGGTGATTTAGCAACACAAGCACATGGAATCTTATTTGCAGATGGTATATATCTATACAGAACTGATATATGTACTGAGTTTCTGTTTGTATGTGCCTCATCATATTTTATTTGTATGGAATCAGCATCTTTAAAAAATAATGTTGCAGGATCACACAACTAGCTTATGTAAGTTCGTTATTATATTTGCTATTCTTTGTGGACCATTATGAGCTGTCATTCTTCTTTTAGTTTAATGTTGTCAACCAATGGGAATTAGTCTACTTAAGTTGTAGCTTATACTACAGGAGATAGAAAAATGATGATAACATGATCTAACAGTATATTCAGTAATTTTTTTTCTGAAATCAGCATATTTAATATTTCAGAAATAAGTATTTCTGGTTATACATCATGCAGGTGTTCACCAAAACAAATAGAAGGACCTGATGGAAGAAACCTACAGTTGCACTTCAGGACGAGGCTATCGCTTCCTCTTTTTACAGGTGGAAAAGTAGAAGGGGAACAGGGAGCTGCAATTCATGTCGTATTACTTGATGCAAATTCTGGTCATGTGGTAAGCTCAGGACCCGAGGCATCTGCAAAGCTAGATGTTTTAGTTCTAGAGGGTGATTTTAATGATGAAGATGATGAGAATTGGACGGAAGAAGATTTTGAGAGCCATGTCGTTAAAGAGCGTGAAGGAAAGAGACCACTTTTGACAGGGGACGTACAGGTTTCTTTAAAAGATGGTGTTGGTAGCCTTGGAGAGCTTACTTTTACTGATAATTCTAGTTGGATCCGAAGCAGAAAATTTAGACTTGGTCTGAAGATTGCGTCAGGCTATTGTGAGGGAATTCGTATACGTGAAGCAAAGACAGAAGCTTTTGTGGTTAAGGATCACAGAGGAGAATGTATGTCTTCTAACATTTTTAATTATTTGGTCTTTTTCCCCTTACAGTTTCATATATATATTTTTCTCCTCCAATCTTTTTATAGTGTACAAGAAACATTATCCACCTGCCTTGAAGGATGAAGTTTGGAGATTGGAAAAGATTGGCAAGGATGGGTCATTCCACAAGAGGTTGAATAGCAATAGAATTTACACAGTCGAAGATTTCCTCAGGCTTGTTGTCAGAGATCCCCAAAGATTGCGTAATGTAAGTTTTGATGTATTGTTTCCCAACTCGATGCTTTAGATTGTTCTTCAGTAGAATTATTTATTCATTCTTTTGTGTCATTCGTTTGTTGTGTGCTTCTAGATCCTCGGAACTGGTATGTCAAATAAGATGTGGGATATCCTTGTGGAGCATGCAAAGACTTGTGTCTTAAGTGGAAAATATTATGTATACTACTCAGATGAAATGAGGGATGTTGGTGCTATTTTCAACAACATCTATGAGTTCTGTGGCTTAATTGCTGGAGGGCAGTTCTATTCAGCAGAAGGACTTAATGACAGTCAGAAGGTGAGTAGTATTTATATTATTATACTCTTTCTCGCTGTTTCATATCATGGCATGCGGTAATTCAGTTACTCATTGGTTAACCGAAGCAAAATCTGTTTGTGACAACAAAGTTGTTAAAACTACAAGAGTTGATAGGCTGAAATAGAAATTGACATCATTGGCCTTGACATCTTATTAGTTGCATGTTCTCCTTCTTCCATTCTAAAGCAAGCTTTGTTATTAACAAGTGAATATAAAGCTGGGAAAAGCTGCATTGCTAAAATCTTCATTGTTCCAAGATAATGAATCCATGTCTACACTTGAATCGATGTCTACACTTGATTTGTGAAAAATGGAGAGAGAGAGAGAGAGAGAGAGAGAGAGAGAGAGAGAGAGAGAGATTTTCAGATCTATAACCTTTTGGATGTGAATTCTGTAAATTGAGCTGCTACTTCCATTTGATCCTACTAGAAGTTCACAGCACCTGGATACCCAGCACATTAGTAGAAACTTCAATGATCAATATAGGTTGAGAAGATGATTATGTTCCCTTCATCCGTTGCAGGTTTTTGCAGATACATTGGTCAAAAAGGCATATGACAATTGGATGAATGTCATAGCATACGATGGTCACACCCTCTTGAACTGCACAAAGAGCAAGAAACCAACTGCTTCCTTGCAACAAGAATCCCCATTGGCTTCATCATTGAATCATCCTTCTTCATATGACCAGCAAATCTCTCAGTTCCACCCTCGGTCTTCAGTTCCCTTACAGAGCCATCCAGTAGCAATTGCTGATACCGTGGAAGGTGAGAACTCATTATATTTCTCCAAGTACTATTTGTTTCAGATAATTAAGTAGGAGTTGGCTTAAGAGCACTAGTTTGAAGTAATTTCAACATTATTGGATATGTAATTATAGCAGACATTTTATTTGTATACCTAGATTTATGTAGTAGATTCTAGTATCTCAACTGCTTCTTTCTTTTCTTTAGGATATAATGGGAGTCGAGCTACTCGGTATTCCAACCTTCCACAAGATGCAGATTCAAATGCCCAAATGCTTATCCAAAGCACTTCCTTTGCTCTCCAGAACCAGTTAAGTAGCTCCTCTCACCAGTCCCATTTCAGAAGAGACGATCATGCAGGTCTTGCACTCGCCCTGTCGCCATGTCAACCGAGCATGGAATTCCAACCATATGAAGACTGGTCATGCCAACGAGACGATTTCCCCTCGGAGGAAGAGATCCGGTTGAGAAGCCACGATATGCTGGAGAATGAGGACATGCAGCACTTACTCCGCACCTTAAACGTTGTTGGAGCTTCCACGAGTCTACATGAGGATGGATATGGCTTCCCACCGTATGTGCCTTCGTCGTGCCCCAACTTCAACGATGACGATGACGAACGGAGCCGTCCGGGGGGTAGGGCGGTGGTCGGGTGGCTTAAGATCAAAGCGGCCATGCGATGGGGGATATTTGTGCGAAAGAAGGCGGCCGAAAGAAGAGCAGCCCAGCTTGTTGAGCTCGAGGACTAGCAAGCATGCGCTCATCATCGTCATCTAACAACTCATGTGGTGGTTTTCTTTTCTCGTGGACTATGGTGATGTTTAGAGTGGGATCACGAGAGGCTTAACGACACGATTACTCGAGTTGGGAAGCTCAACTTTGTCCATATGCTTTGCGTCCGATGATGTATTGTAGTACATTTTGTTGTAATCATCTAAGCTATGTGACATCCTAATGGTGCCTGCTTATTAAAGATTAGTCAAAACTTATAATCTCGCCATGTTAGAGGATTATAAGGAGAAAAATGAATTAATCTAAGAAGCAAATGATGGACAAATGTCTTTGTGGTTCCATAAATGGATAGAGAAAAATAATGAAGTTGTCAGGTATAATAAAAGAACACTTGGATTCCTTGAGAGTATGTTAGGATGCAACTATATCTCCATTATGTAATGTATATAGTCAGTTTTATTTAAGTCGTCTGATGTCTCTTTATAACTCGTAAGGTCGGACATGTAAAAGAGAAAATATGTTAGAAAACATGTATACGTGTCCACTTAAGTGTAAAATTGAAATCCTATAAGCAAACATTTTAATCCTTGATAGGCAATGTAAACAATAATGACGAATGGATTTGATAGGTACTGTAAACAATAAAGATGAATTTTACCATCTCTGAATGAACACATTGTTGGAAATTTATAGTGGGTGCATCACATGCGTAGCGAAAATCAAAATAAAAATTAGTTTCCCACGCAGATCAAATCATCGTGCAAAGGATTGGGGTCACGAGAAAAATCGTAAAAATAAAAAAATCGTGATATGTGATAGATTGATTTTACCTAGGGAGATCGTATATCCCTGTATTCCAGATTCGGATAGAGAAGATAAAGGAGGTCAAGCGTCCTCCTCTCTAGCGGTATCCACACGATGGATCTCTACAGCGAAACTCCTCCAATCTGATCTTGCAACCCTTGCTCAGAGGGAGGGAGGAGAATAGGAGGTGGTGGCTAAAGTTGCAGCCTATCAACCAAGAGTCTCTCATCCTATTTATAGAGAGCCACCAAAAAACCGTAGGGCTCCTGCCTTAGTAGGTATTGGATCTCCATCCAATTATCCACTAACCTTGCATTATTGGATCTCTATCCAATAATCTCCTTAGGCCTCTAATTGGGCCTTAATCAAGGAGCCCATCAGCATAGGGTGTCATCTAATGAGAATATGGGCTAATCGGATCTCCATCCAATCCTCTATTCGATGAAGTATCCACCATATGTGTGTGACCCTCTAGGTCCGATACCGAGCTAGCCGTGAGTTACTCCTATCAGAACTCCTTCTGATATAGTGAATTATTATCTTCATAATAATTCACTCGACTCATCGGCTATGGACGTACTAGGCCACTACGCCATAGTCCCTAGACGGTACAGGGGGACCGAATCCATCGGACCTGTCTGTCCACAGTTATCATGTATTTATAATCCCTCATCCAACTGATATCCCAGAGATCGTATATTGGATATTGTATTGTCAGGTCACATACGAAATCAGTTTGTCTTGCTTTAATCGGATCCTACCTGAGAACTCCTTCTCTCTCAATTCAAATGACCCTGGCCAGGGATTTGTCTAAGCAAGCACATATGGAATATTCCTCTCGTGATACCGAGAGTGGATGATCCTCTATTGACACTCAATTGCCTTTGTAAGGTTGGCTACCAATCCCGATAACCAACTGTAACAGATCTGGAGCTTTCCAAACCTATAAATCTGACATCAAAGAAAGGAGTACTCATACAAGACATACTTGGTATCTCAAGTCCAAGGACCGGATACACAACTGGGATTATGGAATCGCTGTCTGACATTAGGTATCATTAACCATACAACATTCCATAAGCAGATCAATTAGTAAACTCATTCTCCAATGAGCACCTGTATTATATCCTTATTGTCTCCATACAAGTGGCTATGAGACCAACCGCCTCCATCATATGGATGGGTATATAGTACACCGGTCTGTCCGGTTATCTCGATGTCCCTCTCGAGTAACCTATGATCGGGATTATTTAGGATCTATGTTTAAAGGTGAATCGATCTCATTATCGTGATCTCATCATGATCCGATTTCCATTGCACAGAACTAAGGACATCACAATATATATGCTACATATAATATAATGTGGGAATATGCCAATATTAATCATAAGCAAAAAGATTACGCAGTGTGTCACACGTGCCATTATCACACATGATAAAGGATCCAAGATAGTGATAGAACCCTAGAAGGAGTTCTATAGATTTTGATCTTTAAGGGGGATCAATCCTTGAAATACTATAGGAGTTCTTCCCTCCTAGAACTCGATATAAGGTTGAATAAAAGATTAATCTTACTTGATAAAAGAGAGAGGGTGTCTATATCATTATATAGGATTCTAAACCCTAGCCCATGGGGTGCTTGCTAAAGTAAAATTACCCTTTTGCCCCTTCTATAGTCGACCTAAGTAGGGAAAACCCTAGCCGACTAGCCTAGTAAAAGGGGCGACGACCACTAAGCCCTAAGGCCTTAATCTAAACTCTAGCTATACTTTTTATAGGATAGAAGTGAGGTTTTATTATAATCGCATAGGGTTTTATTGATTGCTTCTAGTGTGATTAGGACTCAACCCTGCTGGAGTTCTATTAAGCCCGTTCTCTTAAAATTAGTCTTGTCCTCAAGGCTGAAGATCTATAAAATCTAAGAATCGGGTCTTCAGCTCCTCGTAAGACTCCCACGTTGCATCTTCAGATGGTAAATTATTCCACTTCACAAGTACTTTAGTTGAAGGGTGTTGATGACACATCACATTCCTCCGATCAAGTATAGCTTCAGGTTGAGCTTCAATATCACCATCATTTGTAGTGTTCGGTAGCTAAGTCTCCACCAACTCACGTTCTTCCAATTTCAGCTTTAGCAAGGATACGTGGAAGACGGGATAGATCTTAGTGTCATATGGAAGTTTTAATTTGTATCCCACGGCCCCAATATACTTCAAAATATGATATGGCCCATAGAATCATAGAGATAGCTTCATCGACGCTCTGGTATTGATTGACAGCTACTTGTATAGTTGTAGGTGAAGGTAGACCCAATCTCTTATTGAAGATTCTCGCTCGCTCTGGTGAGTATCTGTTTGTTGCTTTATGCGAGCTTGAGCAACAGATAGGTTGTCTTTCAGTAGTTGTAGAAGCTTGTCCCTGTCAATTAAGTTTTGGTCGACCTGATCTACTTTGGCAGTACTAATTATATATTTTGGTATTACAGGGGGCGATCGACCATATAATGCCTCATAAGGGGTACCTTTAGTTGATGAATGATAGGTTGTGTTGTACCATCATTTGGCCCAAGGAAGCCACCTTGTTCTCTCTTTGGGCCGGTCACTAGTGAAGCACCATAAGTAAGTCTCGAGGCATATGTTCACCACTTCTATTTGGCTGTTTGTCTATGGATGATAGGCTGTGCTCATCTTCAATTGGGTGCCTTATAGTTGGAAGAGTTCGGTCCAAAATTTACTTGTAAACACATTGTCACGGTCGCTCACAATCAATTTTAGCATCCCATGCAGTTTTATAATATTTTTCACAAAAAGTTGAGCAATACTGGCAGCGACATAAGGATGTCTCACAGTACAGAAATGAGCATATTTGGTTAAACGATTAACCACCATAAAAATCATGCTTTTACCTTGAGATGGTGGCAGCCCTTTGATGAAATCCATGGAGATGTCAGTCCATGCTGAGTCCGGTATAGGTAGTGGTTATAGTTTTCCTGGATTTACCACTGTTTCACCTTTCTGCTGTTGGCATACATCACATTTGGATACATAATCATAAATCAATTTTTTCATGCCCTTCCAAAAAAAGTTTTGCTTCACTCTCTTGTATGTTCTTAGTAATCCAGAGTGCCCTACTGAAGGTGAAGAGTGCATCTCATGCAAAATAATTTGGATACAAGGGGAAGAAGGAATAATCATAATTCGGCTTTTGTAGCATAAGTCCTTCAAATCCCAAGTATAGTGGCCCATGAAACCCAAATCCTTCTCTAATTTTTTTATAATGTCTTGGGTCTCTGGGTCATTCTTTCATTCCTCCCTAATGTCATTGAGGAAGTCAGTGGAGGGAAGGGAGATGGATGAAGGGAGATGACTGAAATCGGCTTGTCTCGGTAGCCATGATAGAGTTTTTGTAACAACATTCTCTTTCCTCTTTCAATAAGTAGTTTTATCATCAAAGCTAAGAAGTTTAGTTACCCATCATTGTTGCTTCGGGAAACATATTTTTTGCTCCAAAAAATATTTAAGACTTCGGTGGTCGATCTTAATCTGGAAGCATCGGCCGATCAGGTAGGGTCTCCACTTCATGATAGCATGTATGATAATAAGTATTTTTTTATCATACACGGACATTTTAAGATGTAAGGGAGATAAAGCTTTGCTGGTGTAAGCAAGGGGTCAGCCATCTTGCATTAGAACAACCTCAATTCCAACTCCGGACACATTGGCCTCAATCATGAAGGTGCAACTGAAATTGGGTAGCGCTAGGATCGACGTCATCGTCATGGCTACCCCGAATAGTTCAAAGGCTACAGAGGATTTATCCAACCATAAGAAAGAGTATTTCTTCAGTAAGGACATGAGTGGGGTACTGATCTTACCATAATCTTTTACGAATTTTTGGTAGGAGCCCGTGAGTCCAAGGAAGCCACATAGTAATTTTATGTTTGTAGGTCTTAGCCATCCTTGCATTGTCTCAATCTTCGTTGGGTCTACTACCACTCCATCCTCTGATATAATGTGCCCTAGATACTCCACTTCACGCTATAACAAGCTGCACTTAGATTATTTAACATAAAGGGTATTCTTCCAAAGAATCGTTAGAACAATTTGTAAGTGCTGAAAATGCATATCAAGTGTAGGGCTGTAAATTAGGATATCATAAAAAAAATACAAGTACAAACTTATGTAGAAACCTCCAAAAAATGTCATGTATCAAGCTTTAAAAAGTAGGAGCATTTGTAAGTCCTAAGGGCATTACCAAGAACTCGTAGTGGTCGTTATGTGTGCAGAATGCAGTTTTCGGAACATCTTCAGTGCATACTCGAATCTGGTGGTACTCAGAACAAAGATTTAATTTAGTGAAGACTCGGGCTCCTTTTAGCTCATCCAAGAGCTCATCTACTACTGGTATAGGGTATTTGTCCTTGACGATGATAGTGTTCAAAGCCCGATAATTAATGTAGATCCACCACGTACCATCTATTTTACTCACTAGCAACACCAGTGAGGAGTAAGGGCTGGAGCTTGGTCGAATTACTCCGGTGTCGAGCATCTCCTTGATGATATTCTCAATCTCATTCTTCTGCAAGTAACGATAACATTACAGTATCAAATTTGCTGGAGGCTTGCCCAGCAAAATAAGAATGCGGTGGTCATGCGGTCGATTAGGAGGAAGCCCACGCGGTTCTGTGAAATCATCCGCGAATTTGTCCAGTAAAAGGGCAAGCTTAGGATCTAACTTTTGCATGTTCTCTTCCTTGGATGGCTATTGGATATGTATTAAAATATACTATTTGTTTTGTGTAGCACCTTCTCCATTCATTGCGTTGAAACGGTGGAAATATGGCTCTCGCGCTTGCCTCGTAATGTGACATGTCTCCCTTTGCAATAAAACTTCATAATTAATTTAGAAAAATTCCAGGAGATGTTACTAATGTTGTGAGCCATTCAATCCCTAGCATGGATTCATAGTCATTGATAGGTAGGAGGAAGAAATCGGCTACCACTTCTTGGTCTTGTAGGAGCAATTTTACTTGCGGGCATCGTTGGTCACAATTGAGGATTCGACCGTCGGTGACCTTTACGTCAAACTTGGTGAAGCGCCATACATGCAACAACCTTGCTATTGAGGAATTTATTTTTGCTGCCTATATCAATGAGAATGGTGATGGGATACTATTTAAGAAGTCCTCTAATTTTTATCATCTATGGGTTAGAGTAGCAGGCCAATGCATGCACTGCGTAGTCGGCCGGTTGAGGCTCTTCCTTTGTGGCTTCATCTTCAAGTTTGAGGTTTTTTTTAGATGGTTTGCTATCCTCATTCTCTATTGATTCAATCACGAGAAGTCGACCCTTTTTGTAGTGATGTTCTCGGCTTTACGGTTCATCACAGTGCTAACACAACCCCTTGACCGATCGTTCACGAAGCTCGTCTCTTGTTAATTTTTTTGGTGCTGGGGCTCGGATGGCAGTAGAGGGGGCTAAGGGCTTTGGCATGGCTGGTCGAGGAGTGACCCTTATCCTTCGTACTTTGTTATTCAATTGTTCTTCTTGGATTCTTGCGAAGGAAATCGTTGCCATAAGAGTGTACGGTTGCCACACCTTTACTTCGGCTTTAGGCCTTCAATAAAAGTCCCTAAAAGTTGGTTTTTAGACTAATTCATAATTTGGTTAGATAAATGTTCAAACCTTATTTGGTATTCGTGTATTGCCGAGGTTTGCCGAATCTTCACCAATTATCTGTCTATGTTGTCGAAATCAGTTGGTTTGAAGCGATTTAGTAGTCCTTCCTTGAATCACTACCAAGAGAGACTTCCATGGGTATGTTCATACCAATTAAATTGTTGAATAACATCTCCCTTGAGGTGGATGATAACAATCTTCACCCTTGTAGAATCGGTGGTTCGGTAGAACTAAAAATAGCGTTCTGCGCGCGTACGTGATCCATCCAATTGAGTCTCTCTTTTCCCATCTTGAGAAGTCAACCTTCATGCATGAAGTGTTTAGATCAGGGATAATATGGACATGCTCTTGAAGATCATGTCGTCGATCTAAAGTTTCTCCTAGTTGTGATTTCTTCGGGCTAGGTGGTCGGCCCATGCTGAATTCGACGAAAAGGGATCACATCTTCTCCTCCATGCGGCTTTCAAAGGCTTCGAACTTGGCATTGATGGCCACCTCTGATGCTATGGTGTATGCCTCTAGATCTGTAATATCGAGATCCTTTTCTATTATCAAGTTAGTAGCATGAGAATTTTTGGAGAGGGGATGGCCGGTTGGATGGGTGGATCGGTGTAGATGGGGTATGCTGTGGTTTAGGGCTGATTTGGGAGGCTGTTTGGGATCGGTTTAGGGTATAGTTTGGAAAGATTTTTAGTGAGGATGGTAGGGTTTGTAGATGAGAGAAAGAGAGTCTTAAAACCCATAAAAGATAACACTCAAATCTGATGTAATTCGATTAAGAAAGGTGCTGCGATGTGCTGTCCTACTGAATAGACTTTACGTTGGAGAAATGATGAATTTCCAACATAAATTCTAGAGGAAAACTTAAGAAAAATATGCAAAAAACCTCGGTTTAGATGTGGTCAATATCAACAAAAAGTTTGACAAAATTTTAGTAGAGTAACATTAGGAAAATAGGGTAAAAGACAGAAGGCAGATCCTTTATCGTAAAATTCTAACACTGTGTGATGACAAATGAAGGCACAATAAAACTAGTTTCAGAAGGAATTTTTTCTAGAAATTAATCTTAGATGAAAGATAAGATGATCTATGAAATTATATAAAAATTTTGGCTAAAAAGAAGAAGCAATAAATTGGTTTCAAGAGGCAAATAGGCGGTTAAAAATTTCTATAGTGTTTTGCCTTCGCAATAACGATAATGTTTACAACGTTCAAAATTTATAGTAGATAAAATATGAAAAAATTCTTTAATGTGTAAGATAAAGGATCTTATAGTATTGAAGATGCATGGGTGATGAAAATATACCAAATCTCTAAATCAAACGCAATGGGCAATGACATATTGATTTGATCTAAGGCTAGGGTGGAAGGTGGAGGTGCGCATTGCATCAATTATGGGAATTGCTTTAGAAAGTGGAGACAACAGATATGGCTACAGAGGTAGCAGGAATGCTACTCTGATACCAGATGATAGAACCCCAAAAAGAGCTCTATAGATTTTGATCCTTGAGGGGGATTAACCCTTGGAACGCTATCAGGGTTCCTCCCTCCTAGAATTCGGTACAAAGCTGAATAAAAGATTAATCTTACTTAATAAAAAGAGAGGGGGAAAGTACATCATTATATAGAGTTCTAAATCCTAGCACATGGGGTGCTTGCCTAAGTGAAATTATCCCTTTGTCCCTTCTATAGCTGACCTGCCTTAGTAGGAACAGGGGGCGGCTAGGTTGGCTCTATAGCCGACCTAAGCAGGGGAAACCCTGGCAGACTAGCACAGTAAAGGGGACGATGACCACTAAGCCCTAAGGTCCCAATCTGAACCATAGCTATACTTCTTTATAGGATAGATGTGTGGTTTTATTATAATCTCATAGGATTTTATTGATTACTTTTAGCGTGATTAGGGTTTAATTCTGCTGGAGTCCTATCAGATAGTCCACACGGAAAAGTTCTTGCACTCAAGTGCTCCTATATGAAATCCACATAGGGGTTTTAATGGTTTGAGATGGCTAACATTTTTGGTTGCTCTCCACTCATGAAAAGCTTTGAAGTCTATGAGCTAAAGACTATTTTTGAATAATTTTGCTACTATATGATGACCATATATAAGTTGCACTTCCAAGCCAGTTAACCAAAATAGGTTTACCAAGCTTACTTTATATCCCTTACATGCTGCTTAAGGGATGAATGAAACTTAAAACATGAACAGTAAATTAAACACCTTTGCTACTAATAATTTATGACATTCTTTCCACTTATTCCTTCTTGAATGCTCTCATGAAGGCTTTGTAGATATTATATCTCCTCATTTTACTATATCTTTAATCCCATTTTAGTTACAATGTGCCTTTTGCTTCCTAATAAGTCTCATTGCTGTTGTTTGATCAAGTTGTGTTGATCTTCGTTGATATCTATGAATCCCTCGAATGGATCTTGTATGCTAATCCCTTAAATATCTTATATCAATTGAACTGAATGGATGCTTGTTAGAGCTTTAATGATTATTACCTTACAAAATTTAAAATTTTGAGGTCTTATCCTCTACAAGATTTGCCCATAAATTTCTTTTATATTTAGCCATCATCTCCAAGTAAGTTTCTATCATCTCTACTTTTGACTATCACTCTAATAGAAAATAAAATAAATAAGTTACCTTCGATGAAACAGATCACTATTGATGAGAGATTCGTAACTATTGTTTGCTACTAAGAACTCTTAGAATGATCTTTAAAAGTATGGAGAGCTTCTTGGTTGGATTACTAAAAAAATTTTACCCATTCTCTCAAAAGTTGAGAAGACCAATATTACTTGACTTTATCCGACTTCTCGAGGGTTATACTTCATATATAAAGCTAAGTTATTAGCCCTCATCAATAATTTGCTCGTACTTATGAAACACTTGAAGTGTTGGATTTGTAATGAATTAGTTGCTACAATTCATCATTACATTGCCATTGAACTTTTAGATTAAGTATTGCTCGAAAAGAAAACAAACTTCACAATGAATAGAGTAAGTCTATGTTAGACTTGACCATCTTAAAGGGATTGTACTATTTTTTTTCATCATTTTCATTGTCTATCATTCTAAGCCAAAAAGGATATAATAATATATGCTACATACTCTGTTCCTTGGTCAATGACCATTACATTGATCAAAATCTCCTACTTTTAGCTATATTGATGAGAAGTCCTTCAACATAGGTTTTATGAAATTTTCTAACTATTATCATTCTGCATTATCTTAGCATTTGAATTTTGTCATTACATTTTTCATGAATTCGATGTCCTTTTACGACTATAAAACTCTTCCTCCATGAGAACAAGGGATTGATAGCTCCAAAGAAGACTTACCTCTATGGTACCATAGCGTTCTCTTACACTTATGACCTTATGATTTGTTATCTCGCATCCACGTTCCTTCTCTTTGCAATTGACAAATGTGCCACTATAACATTGTAACACTCTCTTTGAGTTTACCTTTATTCTAACGAATGCTTATTTTGGGGAGCTAAGTTCCTTTAGATTCGTTGATACCTCACTCCTTTCGACCACCTACTTTAATTCCTCTATATTCTCAAAGTAATTCTCTCTTGATTGATAGAAAAATAGGCTATAACTCCCATACATCACCCTTATAATCATGTTATAAGGCTCACACTTATTTTGTTCTTTTCTACATCCTTGATTGTAACATTCACTTGCTTTACACTCAACAACTCAATCATATCTTCGTATGATTAAGTCACTATAGGCACTTATTAGTACCTTGTAATCGGAAGTTTACCCCTATGATATTGTGCTATCATCCGCTAATGTTTAAGGTTTTCATTTAATACAAATTTGGTGCAAGCATTCAAGAATTATCTCTACAGTATCATGATATATAGATATATATATAATTATAATTATAAACACTAAATTTTTATTTTTATTTTATTTTTAACTATCAAAATCTGCTTCACCACATGTCATGCATAGACACACAACAACACACACCATGGTGGTTTCTTCCATCTGGCAATCAATATTCTTCTTTCACCATGCATTTCCAAGGGACTAATCAAATGACTCACAACTAAAGTATGGATTTTTAGGTTATCAGATTGCTACTCAACCATGGTGACAATGAGTGAACCTATTGTGCCTGGATTAAAAGACCACACCTGACGTGATCTCTCCCTTCCCGTTGTACATTACTTATATTGTCATGCCTTTTCTTTTATCTATCATCCACTATACAACTCAAAATAGTATCAATTTCAACACAAAATTTATACACGTGCTAAAATTAACATAATAATCACATTAAAGGATTTAATGCTTAGATGATCATGCATAATAATAATAATAATAATAATAATAATAATAATAATAACAACATTAAAGGATTTTAATATACTGGGACAGTTAATGTGGAATGTAGAACGATTAGCAGGTGAGAGATAGATCCAAAAAGATAATGATAAAAGATTATGATAACAAAATTAATTGTCAATGATTTCAAGATCAATTAGAGATTTGAATAATTGTATGATTTGAGTGATTGATTAAGAAAAATTTCTCCCTTATTTGAACTATATAAATACTCTTCAACTCAATGAATAAATTTTTTTCTCACAATATCTTAATTATTTATGGTATCAGAGTTCTCTTGCCTCGAGCAAGTCTTCCCCATTGTCTGGCAATCCCTCTGTTGATCTATTAATGACAACATTAATCTATTGTTGTCGATTTCCTCATCTATTGTAGGCGATAGTAAGACAACAAAACTTCTGCACCCGCTTCGTCACTTAGAGTGTCACCCTCTAGCTTGACGCCATTGCCTTCGAGGCCACCCACCTTGTCCTCATCTAGATCCTCATCACCTCTTGTTACTATGTCACCCCCTGTTGCTTTACCTTCCTCCTCATCCCCTGGTTTGTTGTCGACTTGCCCTCCTCCATGGCTGGTCCTCCTTCCACCTGAACCTCCTTATCTTCATGAGCAACTCCTTGTCCGCCTTCACCCTCAACCTTGTCATCTTCCTCCTTGTCGGAAAGACTTCCTCCTTATCAATCATCACATATTGCTTGTCAGTATGTACCCTTCGCTAATCGAACCTCTTCCTTGACTGATCCCTGCTCAGATCTGTTGCTCCTCACTACTGCTCCTTTGGTAGTTGCGATCCTCCGGTCATGGGTCGCTTTGTTCTTCCTCACCGATAAAGCACTCTCTATTCTTCTTTTGGTGGTTACTCTTTGCCACCATCGATCTTCCTAACCATTAAGCGCTTCCCCTTTGCTTCATTCTGGTTGTCCACCAACTTCTGGATAGCCGAAGCACTCTCCCGAGTGCTTGCTGCCTCCTCTCGACTACTGCACAATAAT
Source organism: Ensete glaucum (assembly GCA_021527575.1). Classification (NCBI taxonomy): domain Eukaryota; kingdom Viridiplantae; phylum Streptophyta; class Magnoliopsida; order Zingiberales; family Musaceae; genus Ensete; species Ensete glaucum. The sequence goes on from CM038551.1 coordinate 50,911,124, forward strand.
ACGTTGAGCACCCACCTCCTCCTAGCCTCCTTGTCCTCGAGGTTGCACATCATCACCTCTGCTACTTTACTGGTGGACCTTGGACCCTTGTTGTTGCTACTTTACCAGCGAACTTGCTAGTTACAAGTGTCTTGCAAGCCGATCACATGAGTGATGACACGTGTGACATGCTGTATGATCTTTTTACTTATTATTATTATTAATATATTCTCACTTTATATTACCTATTGTATATATTGTAATGTCCTTAGATCTATACAATGATAATTGGATCATGATGAGATCAAGATAATGAGAGTAATTCGCCTTTAAACACAGATCCTAAATGATCTCAGCCATAGGTTACTCGAGAGGGACATCAATATAATTGAATAAATCGGTATACTGTATATTTCTTTATATGAGGTCTCATAGTCGCTCGTATGAGGACACTGGGGGTATAATATATGTGCTCATTAGAGAATGAGTTCATTAATTGATCCATTTATGGAATGCTGGATGGTTAATGATACTTGATGCCAGATAGTGATTTCGTAGTTCATATTGTGTATATAGTCATTAGACTTGAGACATCAAGGATGTCTTGTTTGAGTACTCTTTTCTTTAATGCAGGCTTACAAGTTTGGAAGTTTCAGATCTAGTATAATCGATTATTGGGATTAGTAGCTAGCTTTTGAAGGTAATTGAGTGACAATAGAGGATCGTTCACTCTTGGTATCATGAGAGAAATATCCTATATATTCTTGCTTAGGTAAATCCCTGGCCAGAGTTGTTCGGATTGAGATAGGAGTTATCTAGGAGAATCCAATTAGAGGGAGACTTAAATTCTATATGAGACCTGACAGTACCATGCTTAATATATGTTATCTAGAATATTAAATAGATAAGAGATTATTGATATATGGTAATTGAAGACAGACAGGTTCAATAGATTAGATCCCCCTATACCATTTGGGGACTATGTCATAGTGGCCTAATATATCCATAGTCGATGAGTTGAGTGAATTATTATGGAATAATAATTCACTAAGTTAGAATGAGTTTTGATAGGTACAACTCATGGCCAGCTCGGTATTGGGCCTAGAGGGTCACACACATATGGTAGATGTTACGATAAGTAAATATTTAGATATGAGATATTCGCCAAGCCCTTGTTTTATTAGATATCCAATAAGTCCTTGATTTATTAGATCTTATAGATGAGAATCATTAAGAGCTAATAAGAGATTATTGGGTAGAAATTCACTAATCCAAGAGGCTTGGATAATTGGATAAGGATCCATTAGGGTTAAGTGACAGAGACCTCTATAAAATAGAAGGGCGACAAGGCTAATAGACTAAAGATTTTTGGCCACCTCCTATTCTCCTCACTCCCTTTTCTTCTGAACCAACCACCCCTTTCCTTGGTGTATAAGGACAGTGAAGAAGAAATGAGTTCTTCCATACTTGTTGTAAGGTGGCGTGCAAAAGCTACGAGTTTTTACACTGTAAGGGATGAGTATTGCCACTTCTTCTACCATGTGGATACCATTAGAGAGAAGGATATCTAACCTCCTTATCCTGTCCTTGGATCTAGTTTTTTAGGAGTATATGATCTCCTTAGGTAAAACATCTAACACGTGTTACGTAATTTTTGATTTTACAGTTTTTTACATATTAATTATCTCACGGTGATATGATAAATATGAAAATATAGTTTTGTTTTTATTTTTTACTGCACATGTGATGCTCTTATATGCTTTCTCAATAGTAGTATCAGAGTCAGGTTCAATCGTGCGACGATTGGCTATAAACTACATGTGTTATTATGAATTACGTAGATTATTTTTTACACAAATTGCTATAAATTTTGTCATAGTTTTTCAAATATGGACAACACCCTTTCTTGCTGTTGAGAGGTGCTATGGAGAGGCCTTTTGACGTTAAAATTATTGATGCAAAAGGGGAGAAAAAGGGTAGCAACTATTGCTGCTCTATGATTTGGCCGAAGGGTGCTTGCAGCCATGGCCGAGAGCCCTAGAAGAGGCTCTCGGCCATGGCCACCTGCTGCAAACCAAGAGCAACCATGCTGCTCTTGACTAAGCAATAAGCCCCCATATAGCCAAGGAGTCCTTATTGAATTTTAGATTTTGATGATGAAATCAATTGATGGATTATTAATTTAACAAGATCGTTAGAGTTGATTGATATAGGATTAATTATGATAGATTATAATAAGAGGATTAGCCAAAGTTAAGTCCATGCATTGGGCCGAAGTGAGGACGATGCAGTTGGAAACTCGTTTGGAGTGCAATGGGAGCTTGCCGAGGGTATTGAGAGCTTGATAGGATGGCGCAAGAGAATTCATCGGAAGAAGACCGAGACTCACCAGAAGATTATTGGGGGTAGTCGAAAAGCTCGTTGGGAGTTGGTAAGGTTTTCAAGTAGATTTGTTGATCATGATTGTGATTAATTAAGTCATAGTTAGTATCATTAAGGTTTAACTATGACGGTAAAAAGTAGTTACAGACCAGATATGGACCTAAGATCAAGCTTAGGCATCGGGCCAATGATAGGACTCCAGTAGGATTAAGTCCTAATCTCCCTAAGAAGTGGTCAATAAAACCTTGCTAGATTGTAATAAAGCCACTCCTATCTTATAAAATAGTATGGCTAGGGTTTATATTAGCCCTTAGGGCTTAGTAGCCGCCACACCCCTTACTAGGTTAGTAGGCTAGGGTTTCACCCTGCTTAGGTCGGCTAGAGTCACTTAGCCGCCCCCTATTTCTATTAAGGCAGGTTGGCTATAGGAGGGGCAAAGGGATAATTTTACTTAGGTAAGCACCCCCTTACCTAAGTAAGGGGGTTTTGATCCCTATTTAAAAATGTAGCCGCCCCCCCTCTTGAATCAAGCAATTATCAATTTTATTTCAACCTTACGCCAAATCTAGGAGAGAGGAACCCCTACAACATTCCAAGGGTTGATCCCTCTCAAGAGTCAAAATCTATAGAGCTCTTTCTAGGGTTCTATCATCTGGTATCAGAGCACCGATCTTATTGCCCCTATAACCATCATCCACACCTCCATATTCCCAAGCAATTTTCATAATTACTTTTGATGTCACCTCCATTATCGCCCACCAAGTCGTAGATCCATCAATCTGCTACCTTCCTTTGAGTCAACATCAAAGATCTGCTTAGAGACCCTTACGTCATAACATCGCTGGGCTTATTCGAAGCTAAATTGGAGGCTTTCGAGATGTGTATGAATGCTAAATTACGTACTCTCTTTGAGGAGTTTAGATTGGGCTGATCACCAAGCCCAAGAAGATCACAACATGGAGCAAATTCTGATTATAAAAAGAACATATCAGAGATAAAAAGCAAGGATAAGACATAGCAGCCCTACATCTTGATGACGTCGATCTCCTTTGTACAACTTCAAGAAGGGTATCTCAATCAAGATACTCAGAGCATGAGAGTCATATCCTAACCAAAAGTATATAAACCTTCAGCACCAATCAATTACAAGAACCTTGACGAAGAACTAACGAAGATCCATCAAACCTCTACCATCCAAGTGTACCAAATCAGGTTTGAAAGTTTAACTAACCAAACTTATGATTGGTCTGAAAAATAGATATTGAGGACTTCCATTGAGGGCTTGAAGCTGGAGATTCAAGAAGTTAAAGCGCGACAACCGTACACACTTAAAGCAGCCATCTCCTTTGCACGACTATATGAAGACAAACTGAACCAAAGTCGCCGCACGACCAGTAGCACAGAGACTCTCAACCCCATCTATAACCAGCTGGTCACCTCAGCCAAAAAAGTTAACAAGAGAAGATTTTTATGACAGATCGACAAAGGACCTATGTTGGCATTGTAATACACCATGGAGCTGAGACCACCATTGTGAAAAAGAGAGACCTCTATTGGTTGAGCCCACTGAAGAATCCAAACTCAAAGATATGGCTCTTAAGTCCGAGGAGAAGGATATGAAGGAAAACCATAATCAGTCACTTGCACATTTTATGCTCCACCACAGATATTAGAGATTGATGGCTTCATCAAGCATCAGCCTGTCACTGTCCTCGTCGACACCCAAAGCTCCATCGACCTTATGGATGGCAAAAGAAAATAGGTGACCTTATGTGGAAAAGGAAAGGACGAAGAAAGAATGATCTCAACACAGTGCTTAGAGAAGCTCACTGAAATCTCAAGCACGTCCGTTGAACCAAGCCAACTCCTTCCTACCAGATTGCACGATCCCCGTATGTTGGTCTTAGAAGGGGAACCACCAGTACATATTCAGCCATATTACTGTCCATATTTTCAGATGACCGAAGCTAAAAAGATCATCCAGGAGAGCGAGAGATACAGATTATTCAACCCACAACCTTCCCTTGCAATGACACTTTATCTCCAAAAACTTTATCTCTTTGTCTGTAGGGATAAGCTCTTCCTGAAGTGCCATATTCAGCTGAACCAGCTATAGGTTCTAATGCAGTGCTCCCTCAACTCGAGCTACTTCCACGACTTCACCGAGGTGTAGACCATGATGCTAAAAGTCTTCCCTAATGATAACCTCAGATTTATGACCCATGATTATAAGAAGGAATAGGAGAAAAGCATCCATATGACCCCTATAGCCTTGATGCCATCTATATCGATGCTAGCATTACCTGAACATGGTAATATATTCGTACTTGGAGCAGACACATCCAGAGTTGGGATCGACGTCACCCTTATGCAGGATGGTCCATGGTACAAAAGAGGAATAAACCCAAAAGAATTATAATCCATGCTCACCTTAGCACATACAAAGAAGAAATGGACTCTCAACAAACTTCAGAATGGATGAAAAATTGAAGATCGAGTTTTCTTACACCTCTAACCTGATCAACAGGAAACTCAAGCCTTAAGGAAGTGGTCTCCCTATTTCTTTGGGCCTTGCAAAATTGGGGACCACATTGGAGCCCTAAACTAGAGATTAGATCCGCACACCAGATCAAGATTACAGTTGATCCGTCGAGTATCCCACCTCAAATGGAAATTTAAAGAAGATGGCTCAGCCCAAATCCTTCCAACTAACACCCTAGCTAATGAGGAGGCCAAAGTTCAGTTGATAATAGCATAATAATCATATGAGGAGCTGAAGATCAGGTTTTTCGAGTTCATAGAACCTCAGCCTTGAGGACAAGACTGATTTTAAGAGGGGGGGTTTAATAGGACTCTAGCAAGGTTGAGTCCTAATCTCCCTAAGAAGTAGTCAATAAAACCTTGCTAGATTATAATAAAGCCACTCCTATCTTATAAAGGAGTATGGCTAGGGTTTAGATTAGCTATTAGGGCTTAGTAGCCGCCACACCCCTTATTGGGTTGGTAGGCTATGGTTTCCCCCTGCTTAGGTCGGCTATAGGGCCACTTAGCCACCCCTTGTTCCTATTAAGGTAGGTTAGTTATAGGAGGGGCAAAGGGATAATTTTACTTAGGTAAGCACCCCTTAGGCTAGGGTTTTGATCTATATTTAAAGATGTAGCTATCTTCCCTCTTGAATCAAGTAATTATCAATTTTATTTCAGCCTTGTGCTGAATCTAGGAGAGAGGAACCCCTACAGCGTTCCAAGGGTTGATCCCTCTCAAGGGTCAAAATCTATAGAACTCCTTCTGGGGTTCTATCAGCTAAGGTTTTAGATGATGCAGTGAGAGCTCATCGGGAGTTCGTTAGGACTTCACCAAAGGTATCGGGAAGATCGCTAGGAACACACTAGGAGATCGCCGAAGGAAGACCATGTGACTCATTGCAAGGAATGCCAGATGTTGTCGGATTGCAGGAGTGAGGTCGTTAATTAAGGTTGGTGATCATATATGGTTGTAATCCTTAAGTCATAGGTTAAGTTTGAGTCTGTTTAAGTGTGATTTGGAAGAAATCCAAATCAACATAAAGAGGCAACTAAGTCCACTAAAGGGGATTGATTAAGCTCAGGTTAAGCTCAATTGGTTGATTGGAGGATTGGTCAACATAAAAATCAAGTCAGGATTGGAAAAGTGAAGGGAATCACTTTTCCAAGATTCCCGATGGCTAAATCATTGGTAAGCGGCTATTGTACCACCGTCGCCCAGGTTTTCGGGCAGTTGAACCGCCCGTACCCTAGATTCAGGGAAGCTTTCAGTGGTTTAACCATTGACGATGGTAGTTGTATCACCTGTACCTGAATTTTCTGAATATGTTTGAGTTTTGACCCCAAATTCTGAAGCCATTTGGGGTCTATAAATACTCTAAGTTTTCTCGTATTTCATACAATAATTTTTGGGATTAAAATTATATAAAAAACTTATGTGACTTGCAAGAAAAAGAAAAGGGAAGAGAGTGAGCTAGGAGATATAAAATTATTGTAAAGAGTCTCCCTTGTAACCTCAAGTTTGTAAGAGTTTGGTCTTCACCCAAAGAAGATCGGCAGTGGACACCAGTGGGCCTCGACGAAGAAAACTCGAAAGTGGACGTAGGTCAAGATTAGTGTCGAACCACTATAAAATCATAAGTGTTCTCTATTTAGCTTATTCTTTACTTTCAATTGTTCTTAATTAGAAAAGCAAGAGCATTATCTTTCGATTGGGTTTTTAAATCATTTATTCATTCTCTTTCAAGTCTAAGAAATGCTTCTGATTCCGATTTTGCTCCGAACGAAAAGTTTTCCTTAAATTGTAATTTTACACTTGCACTAATTCACCCCCCTGTCTTAATGCCAATTGATCATAACGGTCTCGACCACATAGGGAACCCGTTGCAGCTAGGTTTTCTTAGTTGTAAGTGGTAACCCTACGGTTAGGGACTCTTGACCACAAGGGGTAGCATGGCGGTCAGGGCTTTATTGCCCATGGTAGCTTACAACTAAGAGTTTTGCCTAGAAGGGACACCTTGGGGGCCAGGATTTCCTAGATGCCCAAGGTTCCCATTTGGTCAAGGATTCTTGATCATAGGGGTGTCCCTAGTGGCTAGGGTTTCCTAGCAGCATAAGGATCATTTTATACCATATGAAACACCTTATGGTAGATTATCCCAAAATCTAGTAAAATAATTAATTAAATAGTTTAGTTAATTATAAATAGTAGTCCTACATGATAATTGTACATGTGATGTATGATGTGGATGGATGATTATGGACCATGTGATGTGATGTGTGTATTTGTTATTGGAAAACCAAGTAGGAGAGCATCATATGTGCTGCGAAAGAAAACAAAACAGGTTTCTCACGTATATCAAATCGTCATGCAAAGATTGGTGTGTGAAAAATCTATAAAAATAAAAACTATGATACATAAGAGATTGATTACTTAGGGAGATTGTATATCCCTGAAAATCTAGATCCAGATGGAGAGGATGAAGAAGGTCAAACGTCCTCCTATTTAGTGATATCCACATGATGAATCATTGCAGTGATGTTCCTCCAATCGCAGCTCAAAACTCGTAACTATTGCATAGAGGGAGGGAGGAGAATAGGAGGGGGCGACAAAAGGTGTAGTATGTCACTAATGTGTCGCCCCTATCTTTTATTTATAGAGAGCCATCTAAAAGCCCTAATGGATTATGCCTTAGTAGGTATTGGATCTCTATCCAATTACCCACTAATATTGGATTATTGGATCTCTATCCGACAATCTCAATTGGCCCATAACTAGGCCTCATGTAAGAAGCTTATTTTGGGTCTCATCCAATAAGAACATGGGCTAATTGGATAACTCATATCCAATCCTCTACTCGCTGAGACATCCACCACATGTGTGTGACCCTCTAGGCCCAACACTAAGCTAGCAGTGAGTCCTTCCTGACATAACTCCTTCTAACTCAGTGAATCATTATCCTATGACAATTCACTCGACTCATCGACTATAGACGTACTAGGCTACTGTGCCATAGTCCCTAGACGGTACATGAGATCTTATCTATTGGACCTATCTGTCGTTAGTTACCTTATATCTATAATCCCTCATCCATCTAATATCCCAAAAATCATATATTAGGCATGATACTATCAGGCCTCATAGGGAATTCGTTCGAGTCTCGCTCTAATCAGATTCTCTCAGATAACTCCTCTCTTAATCCAAACAACCTCAATCGAGGATTTATCCGAGCGATAACACATGAGATATTCCTCTCATGATACCGAGAGTGGATGATCCTCTATTGACACTCAATTACCTTTGCAAGGTTAGTTACCAATCCCGATAATTAGCTGTATCAGATCTGAAACTTTCCAAACCTATAAGTCCAACATCAAAGAAAGGAGTACTTAAACAAGGCACCTTTGGTGTCTCAAGTCTAAAGACTAGACACACAACTAGAACTATAGAATCATTGTCTAATGATAGGTATAATTAACTATCTAATATTCCGTAAGTAGACCAATCAATGAACTCATTCTCCAATGAGGACCTGTATTATACCCTTAGTGTCCCCACATAAGTGGCTATGAGATTAGCCGCCTCCATCATATGGACATATATATAGTACACTAGTTTGTTTAGTTATCTCGATGTCCCTCTCGAGTAACCTATGATCAAGATAATTTAGGATCCGTGTTCAGTCTCATTATTGTGATCTCATCACGATCTGATTTTCATTGCATAGAACCAAAAACATCACACTATATATCTAATAGATAATATAATATGAGAATATGCCAATAGCAATAATGTAAAAAGACTGTGTAGTGTGTCATACGTGCCATCTCTCACATGATTGGCTTGTAGGGCACTGTAATCAGCAAACTCCCATTTTGCATGATGATTTGATATATATGGGAAATCTATATTATTTTCTTTCTTCGGTTGTGCATGTGATGCTCCCGCCGGGTTTCCCAACAGTATCAGAAAGGAGGAATAACACATTGTTAGACATGATGTGGTCTATAATAAGTTTTGCTGACCTATCCATTTCATTCTGAGGATATGCCCTAGAGATCGCAACTTACCTTTTGAACATAGTTCCATCTAGGTTAGTAGTGTTTATACTATATAAGATATAAAAAGGGAAGAAATATGATCTTAAGATTGTTAAGATTTGGGGCTACCTTACCCACCTTAGAAGATACAACCCCGACAAGTTGGAATCAAGGACAGAGCGATGCAAATTCCTGGGATACCCAAGGAAACTTATGGGTACTATTTCTATTATCTAGAGGACTAAAAATTCTATGTTGCCAAGAAGATAGTATTCCTTGAGAAGGAACATATTCTTGGTGGAAACAATGTGAGTCTGATAGAGTTGAGCGAGATTAGAGAACTTGTTAATAAATGAGATTTGTTGTAATAGTATAAGTAGAGTTGTTAAACTATTAAGAGAAATCCTCCCTTCTTAATCTTCCTAACCTCCCTTCTTATATATATAAATAGGTATTGAGTGGAGGAATAAAACAAGCATGTCATTCTTTCTTCAATCACTTCTCTTAGTTTTTATCATGGTATCAGAGCAGCTTCTTGTGTGTCCAACGATAGATGATCCTCATCATCTTCCCTAAGAAGAAGGTCTCACCGCTTTCATCATGGGCTTTGCCTGCCATCTTCACCATCAGGAACATCTCGAGCTAGCACCTCATCTTCTTCCTCGACTGTCGTCCCAGACCTCTTCGAGATAGAGCTCACCCAGTTTGAAACTGATCTATAGTTTCTTAGACTGACGTGCCCCTAGCCCCATCCTTTTCCATTTCCCAATCACTACTGCCACTATCCAGATTGCTAGCACCAATAACACCTTCTGCTACTCCTTCCATTCACAATTGTAGCCTCTAGATTCCCTGCGAGGTCTGTGACATTTGAAACCTTACGATGCCTATAGCCCATGAAAGTATGCCTATCCCACAATCATTACTGCCACATGCTACGACGAGAACTTCACTCTGATGACATCAAAGCCACTCTCCACGGCTTCTAGCATCGCTCCTGCTCTCTGCCGCCGGTGCTGATTCCTACACCCTCTCCTCCCACTTGCAACCATAATCTTTATTTTCTCTACAGTAGCAGGATAACGTCACCGATGGTTAACACTACCATCTTTAGTTCTCCATGCAGAGGCTCTTGATGTGCTATCCAATCGCTACCATAGGGCCACTGCCGTCCTCCTCCAAGCCATCAAAATAGAGCAACTACTGCTCTAACTTCTATTGCTAAAGTTGGCCCAGCGATCCTACTAAGGGCCATTGCCCACACTGCATCGGCGTTGCACAGTTGTGCTGTGGAGATGTACTGACGGAGAGGACGACATAAAAAGTTGATTTTCTTTCACGTGGAGGTGCTGCTACATGCTGTTGCATTCTTCTGATTGCCACTTGAGCGAAGAACCTCACCTCCCCACTTCAGATTTGAGGAACCTGCTTCTTGTTGCCTCCTGTGAGGTGCTCTTGCTGCATGCTAGAGTCCTGCGTATGATCACAGTAGACACTGCATCCGTAGATCAAACCCTTGTCCTCTGCGTCCTGAGCATCTCTATCTATCACCGCTGCCGCATCTTACAACACATAGCCAACGATCATAGCTGCTTATCTAGAACAAGCTTTCTTCTCATCTCTACATCAGACTCAATCGAACACTGTGATCAGTGTAGATCACAGCCGTCGTCACCTAATCTGCATTAAGCGGCTACCTCTCCTCTTCCCTTATCTTATCGGCAAGAAGTACTTCAGTAAGAGGAAGGCATTGCTATCTGACAACTACAGTCCTTCATAGGCGATCTTCTTCTTCGGTAGTGCAACAGAAATAGAGCATCCTCTACCTCTTTTGTCGTAGTTGCCGAAGCCAAGCCCCTTCTTGCCCACTAGCATCTTTCTCCCCTGTCGTGGCCCGACTAAGGCTTCCTTCAGTTTTAGTAGTGCTTGGCTAGGAAGGAGGGCTTCTCAATCGAGCGAGATGAGAATGATGAGCAATAGCATTTTCAGCCATCGAGTCGTAGGAAATAATCCCTTTTCTTAACGGACTCCTTCCAGTTCCGCTCCACTTCAACCTGCTTCTTCTGATAAGACAAATGACTGCATCTCGAGTGGCTACTGCTCCTCCTTGGTTATAACACTTTTAACCAGCCTCTACCTCCTTTGCTAAGGGCTCCTCTCCCTTTTTTTCCTTGAGTAGCAATGCTCATTTTCCAAATCCAGTCGATATAGCGACTGGTATTTTTCCTCACAATATCTTCATCATCTACCTCTCATATTCCTGTCACTATCCCCATAGGAAGCATGATAGAATCCCAGAAGGAGCTCTATAGATTTTGACCCTTGAGGGGGATCAACCCTTAGAACACTATAGGGGTTCCTCCCTCCTAGATTTGGCACAAGGCTGAAATAAAATTGATAATTGCTTGATAAAAGAGAGGGGGTGGCTACATCATTATATAGGGTTGCAAACCCTAGCCCATGGGGTACTTGCCTAACTAAAATTATCCTTTTGTCCCTTCTATAGTCTACCTACCTTAGAGGGAACAGATGATAGCTAGGTTAGCTCTGTAGCCGACCTAAGCAGGGGGAAACCCTAGCCGACTAGCCCAGTAAAGGGGGTGGCAGCCACTAAGCCCTAAGGCCCCAAAATAAACCCTAGCCACACTTCTTTATAGGATAGAAGCAGCTAGGTGGGGTTTTATTATAATCTCACAGGGTTCTTATTGATTATTTCTAAGTGATTAGGACTCAACCCTACTGGAGTCCTATCAAAGTAGTAGCACTTCTCAGAATATAGGACTTGTCTCTATCGCAGCTCTCATCCCCTTCAAATTATCTAAAGGAGGAAACTACGCATCCTGACATGCTCAATTTTATATTCTTCTCTTTGGATATGATCTAGTAGATTATGTTGATGGATCTTTTAGTTGTCCATCAGCAATGATCAACATCTTGGGAGCTGCAAGTCCAGTACCAAATCCGGAGCACAAACTGTGGTTATGCTAAGATCGTCTCATTCTTCAGGCGATTCAAGCCTCCGTCGCTAGATCCATTGCCCCACTTATATCTTCTTGTGCTACTACTGCTGAAGCATGATGCAAGTTGCAAACTACATTGGCAAATCGCTTACGAACTTGTATGCTCGGCCTCCTCTCTACTTTAATGAACATAAAATAAGAGAGAAGTACCATCACTTATTATCTACAAAAAATAAAGCTTATCATCAATGATTTAACTTTAATAGGATGCTACCGCAGTGATGATGAAGTTATTGTTCACACCCTTAATGGTCTTGAGGCTGAGTATAAAGAACTGGCAGCAACAATATAGGCACACGACTCGTCACTATCATTTAAAGAGTTGTACAACAAGTTAACAAACTATGAGACGTATTTGAAGTGCGATGGTAAGGCACCAGGACAACCTATCATTACTCAAGTAAGTCATAAATCTAAAAGGAAGAACAATCAGTATTCTAAGCTTGTCAACAAGGGTTTGGGCCAAGTACCATCTTACCACAATCAAGGTAGCAACTTTAATCACCAATAGCCTTGATGTCCTGCTCTCATGTCTCAAGGTAGCAACCTCAATTACCCACAGCCTTGGTGTCCTACTCCCATGCCTCAACAATGAACAGTCTGTCAGCTATATCTGTCAGCTATATGATAAATTTGGTCATTTCGCCAAAGTATGTCGGTCTCATTCTCGACCTTTAGCTCCCATGCCCTAAGCACCTCTCTCTACTGCTCTTACTTTTGATCAACATTCCTGGATTATGGACTATGGTGCCTCTCATCACATCACCTCAAATCTCTAAAACTTATCCCTTTACAACAGTTATGTTGGTAATGATGACATCATTATCAGTGATGGTAAGTAAATTCCTATACTCATACTAGTTCTACAATGCTTAATTCACATATTTTTAACTTTACACTCGATGATGTGTTGTGTGCTCCTCATATTAAACGAAATCTTATTTCTGTCTCCCAAGTATGTAAACAAAACAATACTTCTATTAAATTTTTTCTAACTCCTTGTTAGGACTCTAGTTAGGGGAGTCCTAATTTAGTTTTATGGAAGAGGGTAATCATGTAAAATCTAAGGGGCATTCAAGTAAATCCTACCTAGCCAATGCCTATTAAGGAAAGTAAAAAGACCGACTAGGTTAGGACTAGGTTAGGATTAGTTAGGATTAGTAAGATATATGTTTTCCTAATTAACCACCACTTATCCTAGTTAAAGGGGGGGTTGGCTGATGAGGGAATTAAATTAGAGTAGGGTTAGGAAATAATAAAGTAACCGACCACCCCTAAATGGGCCGGTTGGAGGTGGGACTTAGAATTACATTAAGAGTTGCTTTTAGAGTTGGTTAGGGGTAGAAGTCTTGAAGTAGGAGTCCTCTTAGGAATTAGTGTTAGAAGGCCTATAAATAGCCTTGTAATCCTTCATTTTTTTGTCATCAATAGAAGAATATTTTATATAACCTTTGAGCAACAATTTGGAGGAGGGAACCCCTATAGAGTTCCAAGGAGGTCGATCCCCTATAGTGATGACCCCCGAGCTTATACCCATTAGGGTTCTAACACTCCTTTCTTGTCAAGGATCTGAGCACGAGGGTATTGTTAGTTCAAGGTTAGAGTAAAGACAACATCTGCTAGTGACCATCAATCTCTTAGCCCACTGCACTCTTCTGTTGCTGCTCCAATGGATGTGTAGCATCGTCGTCTTAGTCATCTTTCTTCCTCAACCTAACAAAAGTTATTTCTTATTATTCTCTTCCAAATTTTAAGACTAGTTCTATTTTTAATCCTTGTGATGCATGTCTTAGTAATAAAAGTCATAAACTCCCATTTGAAAATTCTTTTGTCTCTTTCGTACAACCATTTGAAATTCTTTATACCGATGTTTGGGGTCTTGCACTAATTATTTCCTTTGACAAATACATATTTTATATTATCTTTATAGACTATTTTACTAAGTATACTTAGTTTATCATCTTCAACATAAGTCTGAGGTCTCAATAATCTTTATTAATTTCAAAAAGATGGTGGAGAACATTTTTTAGTCTACAATTAAAACAGTTTATTCTGACGGTGGGGGTGAATACCAAGCACTCACATCATGTCTGTTAGATTGTGGTATTTAGCATCTCAAGTGTCCCCCGTACAATCCTCAACTAGTTGGCTACTTCGAACGTAAACATTAGCATATAGTTGAAATTAATCTCACACTTCTCCATCATGGCTCCATGTCGATTACTTTTTAGTATGTAGCCTTTCAGACTGCAACCTATCTCATTAATTGCATGTCTACTTCAGTACTCCATAATCAGTCATCATTTGAAAAACTATTTTATAAATCCCTAAATATTCAAAAATTTAGGGTTTTTGGTTATGTTTATTATCCCTGGTTACGTCCTTATGCATCACATAAACTAGCTCCAAGGTCGAAGCTTTGTATTTTCATTGGTTACTCTCTTGAATATAATGCTTATCGATGTTACGATCTTTTGACTCATAGAGTCTTTGTGTCTCAACATGTTGTCTTTGTGGAGTCCTTTCCATATCACTATTCTAAGTCTTCTACTATACAAACTATCCAAAGAATATGAATCAATGGAATATGCCATCATCCAATGAGTCTCCATCAGTATCACCCACTCCAGCAAATATAAATCAATGGAGTATTCCTCTGATACAACATCTCACCCCCTCTATTCCTTCTCCTTTTTCTACATATGCACCTCCTACTGTTGACATCCGAACCTCGGATACACAGTCATTCACTTTACCCTCTTCTCAACCCAATGGCACCGATGTTCCTCAATCCAAATCACCCTGTTCTACTGCTTCCCCAGTACCCGCCCCACCATCACCTCATAAACCACTTATACATCTCATGACAACGTGCTCTAAAAGTGGTATCTTCAAACCACGTCAAGTTCTTGACCTAAATACTATTATGACTCTCTCTCTTGAGACCTGTGAACCTACCATTGTCACTTAAGCTCAAAAGCCCCCTCACTGGCATCAAGCCATGTGTGATGAATATGATGCCCTCCTTCATAACTCTACCTGGACACTTGTTATATTTCATCCCATACAAAATATTATCGGGTGTAAGTAGATTTTTTTGAGTTAAGTGAAACCCTGATGGATCCATTGTCAGGTATAAAGCCCGGTTAGTAGCTAAAGGTTTTCATCAACATCTTGGTGTTGACTTTACAAAGACATTCAGTCATATTATTAAACCCATGATAATCAAGCTTATTCTGAGTTTAGCTATCTCAAAAGTTGGCATTTACGTTAACTTGATGTGAACAATGCCTTTTTACAAAGAACCTTAATTGATGATGTCTTTATGGAACAACCTCCTGGTTTTCTTCATTCTCGGTACTCGAAGAATGTTTGTAAACTCTGTAAAACTATTTATGGACTTCGTCAGGCTCCAAGAGCCTGGTACATAGAACTCAATTCATTTTTGATGTTAGTTGGCTTTTCTAACTCCAAGTCTAGTACCTCCTCATTTCTCCATCAATAACCTGGCAGCACAATATATCTTCTAGTATATGTGGATGATATCATTGTGATAGGTAATAACACTATGGAGATCACAATGTTCCTTAAACAGTTGATAGATCGATTTTCTCTTAAAGATCTCGGTACCTTGAATTATTTTCTTGGTGTAGAAGCAACATATACGTCTTCAGGACTCTTCCTCTTTTAGCGGAAGTATATTCAGGACTTATTATTGAAGACAAATATAAAGGACACAAAAGCTATTTCAACTCCTTTCTCAACTAGTGAATCGCTCTAGTTAACTAATGGCAGTCTTGCTACAAATTCTACTCAATATCGATAAGTACTTGGCTCTTTACAATACTTAGCTCTCACCTGCCCAAATATCTTATTTATAGTTAACAAGCTATCACAATTCATACATCGACCATCTACCACACATGGTGAGCAGTTAAATGGGTCTTACAATATCTTAATAGAACTCTCGACTATGGCATATTTCTACATAAACACTCTTTACTCCAACTTCATGCTTATGTTGATGCTGATTAGGCTGAGAACTTTGATAATAGAACATCAATATATGGGTATATCATCTTCGTAGAAGCCAATCCAATCAGCTAGAGTTCTAAGAAATAAAAGATTGTCGCTTAGTCAACCAATGAAGCTGAGTATCATTCTATTGCAACTGCTACTGCAAAACTTAATTAGATAATGAATCTGCTCAAGGAGCTTGACATCCACTCTACTACTACTCCTATAATATACTGTGATAATGTCGGGATTGTCTACTTATGTGCTAATCTAATATTTCACTCTTATATAAAACATATAGCCATTGACTTTCACTTCATATGAGATCAAGTAGTCAATCATAAACTACGTGTTTCTCATGTTCACATGGCAGATCAACTGACGAAATCCCTCATAAAGCCACTAACCCATAAATTATTCTCACTGCATAGGTCCAAGATCGATATCCTTAACAAAAGCATGATCTTGCGAGGGCATATTAATAGGTGAGATTTATTGTAACAATATAAGTAGAGTTATTAAACTATTAAGGGAAATCCTCTGTTCTTAATCTTCCTAACCTCCCTTCTTATGTAAATAAATGGGTGTTTAGTGGAGGAATAAAGCAAGCAGTTTATTCTTTCTTCAATAACTTCTCTTAGTTTTCATTAAAACCTAGTTTAAGCACCACTTCGGAGGTCGAGTCTTTTTAAGTACTTAGCACACAAGTTCTAACTTTACGTAGGTCTGATAGAGTATCTCACCTCCTGAAAGATATGTGGGACATATTAGTAGAGAGGATACTCAGGATATTGATCATCAGATCTACGAGGAGGCTATTATGAGTATAGACTCCGGGAAGTGATAAGAAGCCATGAATTCTGAGATGGATTTCATGTACCCTGATAGGACTCTAGCAGGGTTGAGTCCTAATCACTCTAGAAGTAGTCAATCAAAAACCTTGTGGGATTGTAATAAAACCCCACATAGCCACTTCTATTCTATAAAGAAGTGTGGTTAGAGTTTAGATTGGGGCCTTAGGGCTTAGTGGCCATCGCCCCCTTTACTGGGTTGGTTGACTAGGGTTTCCCTCAGCTAGAGTTGGCTATAGAGCCAACTTAGCCACCACCTATCCTTACTAAGGTAGATTGGCTAGAGAAGGAGTAAAGGGATAATTTTATTTAGGCAAGCACCCCAATGGGCTAGGGTTTAAAATCCTATATAATGATGTAGTCGCTCTCTCTCTTTTATCAAGTAAAGATAATCTTTTATTTAGCTTCGTGCTGAGTTCTAGGAGGGAGGAACCCCTATAACGTTCCAAGGGCTGATCCCCCTTAAAGATCAAAAATCTATAAAGCTCCTTCCGAGGTTCTATCATCTGGTACAAGAGTAGCGATCTTGTTACCCTTGCTACCATCTCTACCACCTCCATCAAGCTAAGCAATTCCCATAATTGCTTTTGACATTATCTCTACAATCAGCCCCAAGCTACAGATCAAATCAATCTACTGCTGCTGTCACACCCCCACATTCGAGAGGTATGAACCCATCATAAATTAGAAATAAATTAAAATTCATCGATAATCCAAACCCATGATCCAAACTAACATTGTGGATACTGATTAAATATTTTCAGAGATTATTCACATCCATTCATAAAACCTGTGCAGTTTATAAATCTTACACATCACTCGATAATCCACAAAACCCAAAGTTAACTTAACCAAAAACATTAACCACACTTATAAAACCGTCAGTCTAAAAAATCTATACGAATGTAAAATCAATCATTTTCTATCACTTGATATGATTGTAAAACTTAACATTCAAAGATTCTACACTGAGAGGTATTCTAACCTTTTTACAAGATACATCAGTTCATATTTATCTACAATATTTCATTACATACAAAATATTCTTATACAACATTTTCCAACAAGACTTGCCTAAAATCTACATAGTTTTCCACTATCTCAGCTTAGTTCTAACTTTTTTTTGTAAGTGACAAGCTAACCTGTAAAAGTTATATAGCAATAGAGTGAACATACAGAGCTCAACAAGTGACTAACATATCCAAGACAAAAAGAATAGTTTTCAAAACAACCTCGATATCAGATAGTAAGGCAAAGGTATAAGAATACATAAGTAGCATCTCGTCAGATACATAATCACAAATCATTTCATTCGAAACATACTTTAATCATGATAATAGAGGAAGAGTAGTTAGAGTATATCATTGGTGTGAAATATCTCGGAACATATTAATGCCGTATGAAACAACTCGGAGCATATCAATAGAATGTGAAATAATTCAGAGCATATCAAAGGTGTAAGAATGTCAAGCAGCATATCAATGGTAAATGAAATATTTCAAAGCAATGAAAATATGAAACATTTTGGAGTATATCAAAGATATATAAAGTGTTTCAGAGACATATCAAAGGCATAAGAAATATTTCGGAGCTTATCAAGATGCATAGGTCATATTTTGAAGCATATCAATAGTGTATAAATAATCTAAAAGCTTATCAAATAAACACTTAAGGAATAGAAGCTCAAATATCATATCAGACATAACATTCATTTTATTCTTATCCAAAGCATAGAAATAAACTCATAACCAATACTTTGGATATCATATCAAAGATATAGAGGGTGAAGTGAGACCATAAGCATAATGTGGATCATCCATCACTGAATGACCACTAAACATATGTCTCCCACGTCTGGGAGCTCCATCCACCCACGTCTGAGTGAAGTCAGTGGGGTCGGCAAGAGTATAGCTAGCTTTGAACATAATACCCTTTACCATTTTTAACAAAGGTCAATAATATCCCACATTAGAGTATAAACGGATATGAGCAATAAAAGTGGCATATATCAGAAGTACATACAGAACAATGAAACATACATGTGCTAATATGAAGCAATATGATGTCAACATAAATATTCATAATTTGTATCCAGATAGTCAAAGAATAAAGAACAAGAGTGCATAAGAATTTAAAGCAATAATGTAAGGCTCAATTAAAGGATGGGCTTTAATTGGATCATAGACAAAATATGATCCGATAACATATCAAAAATATAGATGGTGATGTGGGATCACATACATAATATGATCCATCCATTTTTGGATGATCATCACACAGAAGTAGAGTATTATAGGCTTTAAGCATAATATCTTTTACCATTTCAAGTAAAGGTCTAGAATATCCCACAAACACTAAAGTATAAAAGGACTTGAGCAATGAATTTGGCATATATCGAAAGCACATATGGAATAATAAATCATGCATGCACCTAAATAAAATAATATGATATAATATTGATTAATACATAACATATTTATATATCTAAGGAAATCAAAAGGCAAAATTATCAGAGAATTTAGTTTTGAAATGAATGAACCAAGAATAGACAAAATTGATATAATCACCATTCTGGCAGAATTCAGAAGGTACACCTCAAAGTTATTTTGAATAATAAAATATATTCTAAATTAATCAAAAATAATATTTTTAAAAGCTAAATCAATCTAATTTCAAATGAAATAAGTTTTATATAAATTGGAAGTCTTTACAAAAGGTTATAGATGATTTGGTAGCCAAAGGTTAGGAGTTATGATCCCTGTTTTATAGAATCCATAAGGTCTCATAAAATAGAAATTTCGATAGTTATTTGGACTCCAAATCTTTCAATCTTAGTATCAAATAAAAGATACATGAGCCTATTTTCTAATAAATTTAGTTTTATAAAATTAGAGGCTCCAACAAAAAGATATAAGTAATATAGTGATGAATGGTTAGAAGCTATAGACTCTGTTTTACAGATTTTATATGCTTAATTGAAATAAACGTTTGGGCTAGTAAATGAACTCTAGATTTTTCAAACTCAGTTTTAAAAGAAGGATATATAAATCTATTTTTGAAAAAACTAAGCTTTGTCTAAATCAAAGGTTTGTACTAAAAGTTACAACTTGAATAATGAAGACATGTCATAATCTCAAAAATATTACATATTCACACTTAGGCAGCCAACAAAAGAGATTTCGGTTTTATCCCAAATTTTTCTTATAATCAAAGTAAGAACAAGGATAAATTTTAATAGAAAAAGGATAGAAGACATTATGTAGGCTGGGGTTATAGCACTTGCCTTTACAATTTTGATCCCAAATATTGATCTGATTCAAATCTTAAAACCCTAAAATCTTTTCTTCTACTCTTCTTTCTCTTTTTCCTTCTCTTCTTCTTCTTCTCCTTCACAAGTTTATGTTGCAGCAATCCCTTTCTTCTCTAATTGTAATTTTTTTTAAGCTAACATATGGGTTGTAGGTGGCAAGCATGCATGTAAGGTGCACATGTGTCACCTAAGCACATGCATAAGTGGCATAACTTTTAACTAGGTAATGACACATGTCATCATCTTTTTTTATAAATTAATTTGAATCTTACATAATTTATATTAAACTTTTAAGTTTTATATTTTGGTCCTTAGTAATAAGTTTCAAAATAAATTCTCATATTTATGAATAGGTCCTTTCAAATAATCTATTTTTAAATAAATCTTTATTAATAATTTAAATTAGATCATTACGAATATTTTAAAAACGAGGGATATTACAACTGCCCCCTACGTTTTAAGTTGGAGATCTAGTATATTTTCATCATCCATACCTATTTGTTACTGCCATTCCTTTGCCTTACATGTTGGAGAAGTTTTTTCATATTTTTCTTGTTGCAAAATTCTACCATCCAAATGTTATCATCATTGTGAAAGGGAAACACTATAGAAAAATTTTAGTCGATTGTTGCTTCTTGAAACTAAAATTTTGCTTATCTTTTTTGGCTAAAACTTTTACACAAATTCATAGATCATCTTAGCTTTCATCTAAGATTGATCTCTGGAGAAAATTCCTTCTAGAATCGGACTTATAATGCTGTAATTCTTCATCATGCATTGTTAGAATTTTACGACGAAGAATCTGCCTTCCGACTTTTTATCCACTTTCCTATCGTTATGTTACTAAATTTTTTTTAAACTTAATTATTGATATTACCCACATCTGAACTGAGGGTTTGTGATAAATTTCTATATTTTTTCTTATGTTTTCCTTTGGAATTTGTGTCGAGAATTAATTG
Source organism: Ensete glaucum (assembly GCA_021527575.1). Lineage (NCBI taxonomy): Eukaryota > Viridiplantae > Streptophyta > Magnoliopsida > Zingiberales > Musaceae > Ensete > Ensete glaucum. Next base: position 50,932,205 of record CM038551.1, read on the forward strand.
TTTCTCCGATGTAAATTTTGCTCGACAGGATAGTATGTATACAACCCTCTCTTTATCGAATTTCATCAGATTTGAGTGCTATCTTTTGCAGGTTTTCAAACTCTCAATCTCTTATCCACAAACCCTACTATCTTCACTAAGAATCCTTCTAAACTACACCCTAAATTGATCCCAAACAACCTCCCAAATTTGCCCTAACCGTTGCCTATTTCCATCTACCAGATCCACCCATCCAATCAGCCACATCTTCTCCAAAAATTCTTATGCTACTAACCCGACAACAGAAAAAAGATCTCAATATTACAGATCTAGAGCCTACACAATGGCATTAGAGGAGGCCATCAATGCCAAGTTTGAAGCATTTGAAAGCCGGATGGAGGAAAAGATCCAAGCCCTTTTCATCGAATTAAGCATGGGCTGACCATCAAGCCCAAGAAAATCACAATAAGGAGAAACTTCAGATCAGCGAGATGACCCTCAAGAGCATGGTCATATCAACCTAATCCAAACAATCAATATATGAAGGTTGACATCCCTAGATGGGAAGAAGGAGACCCGATCGGACGGATCTCGCGCATTAAGTGATATTTTCGATTCTACTGAACCGTCGATGCTACATAGGTGGAGATTACCACCATCCACCTCGAGGGAGATGATATTCAATGGTTCAATTGGTTTGAGCACACCCATGGAGGTCTCTCTTGGTAAGGATTCAAGGAAGGACTCCTAAATTGCTTCGGACTAACCAATTTCGACAACATCAATGGACAATTAGCGAAGATTCGACAAACCTCTATAATATAAGAATATCAAACAATGTTTAAATGTTTATCTACCAAATTATGGCTTGGTTTGAAAAACAACTTTTAGGAATTTTTATTGAGAGCCTAAAGTCAGAGATTCGAGGAGAAGTAAAGGCACAACAACCGTACACTCGTATGGTGGTGATTTCTTTTGCAAGGATCCAAGAAGAACGATTGAACCATGAAGTACGAAGGATAAGGGTCACTCCCCAACCAATCATGCTGAAGCCTTCAGCCCCCTCTACTACCATCTGAGCCCCCGCACTAAAAAAAATTGATAAGAGATGAACTTTGTGAATGATTGGCCAAGGGGTTGTGTTGGTATTGTGATGAAATGTGGAGCCGAGAACATCACTACAAAAAAGGATGACTCCACGTGATTGAACTAGTAGAGGATGAGAACATTGAACCATTTAAGAAAGACCTCGAACCTGAAAAAGAAACCACAGAGGAAGAGCCCTAAATGGCCGACTATATAGTGCATGTGCTGGCTGGTTACTCAAACCCGTAAACGATGAAAGTTGGAGGACTCCTTAAATAGCAACCCATCACCATTCTTCTAGATACGGGTAGCATGTATGGTGCTTCAAATTGAAGGTTACAACAAGTTCGATGTAAATGTCACCAACGGCCAAATCCTCAATTGCGACCAACGGTGCCCGCGGGTAAAAGTGCTCCTACAAGACCAAGAGGTGGTAGTCGATTTATTCCTCCTACACATCAATGACTATGAAGCCGTGCTTGGGATTGAATGACTTACAACATTAGGTGATATGTCCTAGAATTTTTCTAAGTTAATCATGAAGTTTTATTGTAAAGGAAGACAGGTCACATTGCGAGGCAAGTGCGAGAGCCATATCTCTACTGTTTCGACGCGACGGATGGAGAAGGTGTTACATAAAATAAATAGTAGATTTTTGATGCATATCCAACAGCCATCACAGGAGGAAAACATGTAAAATTCAAATCCTAAGCTTGCCCTCTTGCTAGATGAATTTATGGATGTTTTCACGAAACCACATTGGCTTTCCCCTAACCAGCCGCATGACCACTGCATCCCTATATTGTCGGGTAAACCTCCAGCAAAATTGAGATCGTACTAGTATTCTCACTTGCTGAAGGATGAGATTGAGAACATCGTCAAGGCGATGCTCAATACTAGAGTAATTTGACTAAGCTGGAGCCCTTACTCCTCATCGGTGTTACTAGTGCGCAAGAAGGATGGTACCTAATGGATGTACGTTGATTACTGAGCTTTGAACGCCATCACCATCAAAGAAAAATATCCTATACCAGTAGTAGATAAGCTCTTAGATGAACTAAAAGGAGCCCGAGTCTTCACTAAATTGGATCTCAGTTCCGGATACCATTAGATTCGGGTATGCACTAAAGATAATTTGAAAACTGCATTCCGCACACATAACGACCATTAAGAGTTTTTGGTAATGCCCTTCGGACTTATGAATGCTCCTTCTACTTTTCAAAGCTTAATGAATGACATTTTCTAAAGGTTTCTATGCAAGTTTGTGTTGGTATTTTTTGATGACATCCTCATTTACAGCCCTACACTTGATATACATTTTTAGCACTTACGAATTGTTCTAATGATCCTTCGGGAGAATACCCTTTATGTTAAATAATCAAAGTATAGATTTTTATAGCATAAAGTGGAGTATCTAGGGCATATTATATCAAAGAATGGAGTGGCGGTAGACCCGACAAAGATCAAAGCAATGCAAGGATGGCCGAGACCTATAAACATAAAATCGCTACGCGGCTTTCTTGGACTCACGGGCTACTACTGAAAATTTGTGAAAGATTATGACAAGACTAGTGCCCCACTCACATCCCTAATGAAGAAAGACTCCTTCTTATGGTCAGATAAAGCTTCCATAGCCTTTGAACGACTCAAGGCAGTAATGACGATGACGCCGGTCCTAGTGCTGCCTAATTTTAATCATACCTTCGTAATTGAAGTTGACGCAAGATGGTCGACCTCTTGCTTACACCAGCAAGGCTTTATCTCTCTCCTATCTTAAAATATCAGTGTATGATAAAGAAATACCTACCATCGTATACGCCATCACATAATGGAGACCCTATTTGATCGATCGTCGCTTCCAGATTAAGACCGACCACCGAAGCCTCAAGTATTTTTTGGACCAAAAAATATCTTCCCCAAAGCAACAATAATGGGTAACTAAACTTCTTGGCTTTGATTATGAAATTATTTATCAAAAGGGGAAAGAGAATATTATTGCAGATGCTCTATCTTGACTATCGGGACAAGCCAAAATTTTAGCCATCTCCCTTCCCTCCATCGACTTCCTCAAAGACATTAGAGAGGAATGGAAGAGCGACCCAAAAACTCAAAGTATTATAAAAAAATTGGAGAAGAATCCAGGTTCCATGACCTACTACCCTTGGGGTTCGAAGGACCTATGCTACAAAGACCGAATTGTGATTGTTCGTTCTTCCCCTTGCATCAAAATTATTTTGCATGAGATGCACTCTTCACCTTCAGCGGCTCACTCTGGATTTCTGAGAACATATAAGAGGGTGAAGCAAAACTTCTTTTGGAGAGGCATGAAAATATTGATTTATGATTATGTATCTAAATGTGATGTATGCCAGTAGCAAAAAGGTAAAACGATGGCAAATCCAGGAAAATTACAACCACTACCTATACCGCACTCAGCATGGACTGACATCTCCATTGATTTCATCAAAGGGCTACCACCATCTCAAGGTAAAAGCATGATCTTTGTGGTGGTAGATCATCTAGCGAAATATGCTCGTTTCTGGGCTACGAGACATCATTACATCGTTGCTAGTATTGCTTAATTTTTTATAAAAAATATTGTAAAATTGCATGGGATGCTAAAGTCAATTGTGAGTGACCATGACAGGGTGTTTACAAGTAAATTCTAGACCGACCTCTTCCAACTACAAGGCACCAAATTAAAGATGAGCATAGCTTATCATCCACATACAGACGACCAAACAAAAGTAGTGAATAGATGCCTCGAGACCTACCTATAGTGCTTCACCAGTGACTAGCAAAAGGAGTAGACAAGGTGACTTTCTTGGGCCGAATGGTGGTACAAACATAACTTATCATTCACCAACTAAATATACCCCCTATGTGGCATTGTATGACCAATCGCCCCTTGTAATACCTAAATATGTAATTAGTGCGACCAAAGTGGATCAGGTTGACCAAAACTTAATTGACAGGGACAAGCTTCTGCAGTTGTTGAAAGATAACCTAACTGCCGCCCAAGCCCGCATGAAATAACTAGCAGATAGATTTGATCTACCTTCACCTACAACTATACATGCACCTGTCAATCAACACTAGAGTGTCGATAAAGCTATCTTTACGATTTTGTGGACCATATCATATTTTGGAGTATATTGGGGCCATGACATACAGATTGAAGCTCCCAGATGATGTTAAGATCAATTCTGTCTTCCATGTGTCCTTGCTAAAATCGAAATTGGGAGAATGTGAGTTGGCTCAGACTCAACTGCCAAGCACTACAAATGATGGTGAGATTTAAGCTCAACTTGAAGCTATACTTGATCGGAGAATTATGATGCGTTGTCGATGCCCTTCAATTGAAGTACTCGTAAAGTAGAATAATCTGAAGATGCAACGTGGGAGTCTTGCGAGGAGTTGAAGACCCGGTTCCCAGAGTTTATGGACCCTCAGCCTTGAGAACAAGGCTGATTCAAAAAGGGCGGGCTTAATAGGACTCCAATAGTGTTGAGTCTTGATCATCCTAGAAGTAGTCAATAAAAAACCCTATGAGATTGTAATAAAATCTCACCTAGCCACTTTTATCCTATAAAAAAGTATGGCTAGAGTTTAGATTGGGGCTTTAAGGCTTAGTGGTTGCCACCCCCTTAACTAGATTGGTCGGCCAGGGTTTCCCTCAGGTAGAGTCAGATATAGAGCCAACTTAGCTGTCGCCTATCCCTACTAAGGCAAGTCGACTATAAAAGGGGCAAAGGAGTAATGTTACTTAGACAAGTACCCTCATGGGCTAGGGTTTAGAACCCTATATAATGATGTAGCCGTCCCCTCTCTTTTATCAAGCAAAGATAATCTTTTATTTAGCCTTGTGCTAAGTTCTAGGAGGGAGGAACCCCTATAGTGTCCCAAGGGTTGATCCCTCTTAAAGATCAAAATATATAAAGCTCCTTTTGGGGTTCTATCATACCCCAACAAGGTTTGGAACATGTTGATGCACCTGAGGATATCGTACCTATCAGTTACAAATGTATCTTTAAGAAGAAGATTAGAGTAGATGGATAGGTAGAGATCTATAAGGCAAGACTGGTGGCTAAAGGGTATTGCCAAAGGCAAAGAATTGACAATGACAAAACCTTCTCACCCATAGCCATACTGAAATCCATCAGAATTTTTTTAGCCATTGCAACACACTATGACTATGAAATTTGACAAATGAACGTAAAAACTATATTCCTTAATGATAACCTCGAGAAGGAGGTGTATATAATACAATATGAGGGATTTGTGTCTGAGGAGAGTCTAGATAAGGTATACAGGTTACTCAGATTCATCTCTGGACTAAAGCAAGCTTCCTAAAGTTGAAACATAAAATTTAATAAGGTAATCAGATCTTATGACTTTGCTAATATCGAAGATGAGCCTTGTGTGTATAGGAAGGTCAGTGGGAGCGATATCACTTTTTTGGTATTATATGTGGATGACATCCTGATCATTGGGAGTGGTGTATGAATGCTCTATATAGTTAAGGCTTGGCTATCTAAAACCTTTCTATGAAGGATTTAGGGGAAACATCATATATTTTGGAGATTCAGATCCATAGAGATAGATCCAAGAGGATACTTGGCTTGTCATACTCTAAGTACATAGACTCTATATAAAAAGATTTAGCATGAAAAATTTTAAGAGAGGTCTAGTACGATAAGACATGAAATATCACTTTGTAGGAGTGTGTTCCCAAAGACTCCTGAAGAATGGACAAACATGGATATGATACCTTATTGATAGAATCCCAAAGGTTTCTATCAATGCTTTGATACCAATTGATAGAACCCCATAGAATTCTATCGTGGATGGAGATGGAAAAGGGGCGATAAACAATCACTTCGAGGGGATCTACCTCCTTGATCTCTATAGGGGATCGACCCTCCTGGGGTTTTACCTATTGGCTAAAACTCATTTATCTTTATTTCTTGCTTCATGAAAGAGTTTACACCATTATTTATAGAGCTCTACCAGGAGTCCCTTTAGGCTTGGACTTAAAAGTCTCACTAAACTTGGACTCTTAACTAACTACTAGAAATCAAATAAGCTCCTAACTGAAAATAATAACTGACTCCACCCTAACTTAGGATAATAACTAACTCCAACCAACTCATAACTAACTTGATTAGGCTCACCCGATCCATAACTGATTTTGACTGGATAGACTAACATGACTCAACTTGAATTAATTATGAATATATGGACTATTAGAACCCTTGCAGATTCTAAGCTTGGGGTGATCCCTATATGGGATCAACCTCCTTGGTTACTCTATAGGGGTTCCTCCTTGGTTTTTTGCTACATGAGTTGAAAGATAATTGATCTATTGATGTGATAGAACCATAAGAGGAGCACTTTAAATTTTGATCTTTAAGGGGGATCAATCATTGGAACGCTATAGGGGTTCCTCCCTCCTAGAACTCGGCACAAGGCTGAATAAAGATTGATCTTGCTTGATAAAAGAGAGGGGATGGCTACATCATTATATAGGGTTCTAAACCCTAACCCATGGGGTGCTTACCTAAGTAAAATTATCTTTTTAGCCCTTTTATAGCTGATCTACCTTAGTAGGAACAAGGGGCAGCTAGGTTGATTCTATAATCGACTTAAGTAGGGGGAAACCCTAGCCGACCAGCCCAGTAAAGTGGGTAGCAACCACTAAACCCTAAAGCCCAAATCTAAACCATAACCACACTTCTTTATAGGATATAAGTGGCTAGGTAGGATTTTATTACAATCTCACAGGGTTTTATTTATTACTTATAAGGTGATTAGGACTTAACCCTACTGGAGTCATATCAAGTCTGCCCTCTTAGAATTAGCCTTGTCCTCAAGGCTGAAGATCCATAAACTCTGGGAACTAGGTCTTCAACTCCTCGTAAGACTCCCATGTTACAACTTCAGTTGGTAGATTGTTCCACTTTATAAGTACTCAGTTGAGGGGCATCGATGGTACATTACAATCCTCCGATCAAGTATAGCTTCGGGTTGAGCTTGAATCTCGCCATAATTTGTAGAACTCGGCAGCTGAGTCTAAGCTAACTCACGTTCTCCCAATTTTGACTTTAGCAAGGATACATAGAAGATGGGATGGATCTTAGCATCATCTAGGAGCTTTAATCTATATGTTATAGCCCCAATACGCTCTAGAATCTTATATGGTCCATAGAATCATGGAGATAGCTTCATCAATGCTCTAGTGTTGATTGATAGCTGCTTGTATGGTTGTAAGTGAAGGTAAACCCAATCTCCTACCAAAAATTCTTGCTCACTTCGGTGAGTGCCTGCTTCTTACTTCATGCGAGCTTGGGTGGTAGTTAGGTTGTATTTCAACAGCTACAAAAGCTTATCATTGTCAATTAAGTTTTGATCGACTTGATCCACTTTAGCCGCACCAATTACATACTTAGGTATTACACGGGGCGGTCGGCCATACAATGCTTCATATGGGGTACATATAGTTGATGAATGATAAGTTATGTTATACTACAATTTGGCCCAAGGAAGTCACCTTGTCCACTCTTTGAGTCGGTCACTAATGAAGCACTGTAAGTAAGTCTCGCGACATCTGTTCATCACTTATGTTTAGGCATCCATCTATGGATGATAGGCTGTGCTCATCTTCAATTGGGTGTCTTGTAGTTGGAAGAGCTTGGTCCAAAATTTACTTGTAAATATCCTGTCACGATCGCTCATAATCGACCTTAGCTTCCCATATAGTTTTATAATATTTTTCATAAAAAATTGAGCAATACTAGCAACGATATAAGGATGTCTCACGATACAAAAATGAGTATATTTGGTTAAATGATCTACCACCACAAAGATCGTGCTTTTACATTGAGATAGTGGCAGCCCCTTGATGAAATTCATGGAAATGTCAATCCATGCTACGTCCAGTATAGGTAGAAGTTGTAGTTTTTCCAGATTTATCACTGTTTCACCTTTTTGTTGTTGGCATATATCATATTTAGATACATAATCATAAATTGATCTTTTCATGCCTTTCCAAAAGAAGTTTTGCTTCACCCACTTGAATATTCTTAGAAAACCAAAGTGTCCTACTGAAGGTGAAGAGTGTATCTCATGCAAAATAATTTTGATGCAAGGGGAAGAAGGAACAATCACAATTCAGTCTTTGTAGTGCAGGTCCTTCAAATCCCAAGTGTAGTGGCCCATAGAACTTGGATTCTTCTCTAACTTTTTGTTAATGTCTCGGGTATTTGGATCACTCTTCCATTCCTCCCTAATGTCTTTGAGGAAGTTGGTAAAGGGAAGGGAGATGGCTAAAATTTCGACTTATCCCAGTAATCGTGATAGAGCATCTGCAACAACATTCTCTTTCCCCTTTCGATAAATAATTTTATAATCAAAATCAAGAAGTTTAGTTACCCATCTATCATGAACGGTCGTCACTCAACCGCAACTCTTCGCTTAGTGAACCGTTTGTCACTTTTTTTTGCTTATACAGATGTTTGGCAGCATGTTTTGCCTTATTTTTATGTAATTTTACCTTAAAAATATGAGCAAAAATAGTCTGTAAGGCTGCAGAATGATCACTCGCTGTGTGGGGCCAAAACAACCCAGTTTTGGGTCATTTTTGCATGTTACGGTTACCTGGCTGAGCGATGTAAAACTTTAGCCATCTGAGCCCTCTGGAACCCCCCGGGTGGCACAGGACTGGATGGGGCTTCGGGATAGTAGTCGAACATAAGCATTCAAAAGAAATTAAAATATTTTACGTCCGACACCCTTATGAATCATTGTTTGTGGACTTGCGACCATTCTTACAGCCCTCTAATGTCCTGTTTCGCTCTTTTTCTCTCTTTTTCTGTTATACTCAAGGTGTTCGACGAATTGCTTGTAAGAGCTGCCCTCTTTGTAAGACGTCGGGACTTGTCTGTCGCTCGTCTTCAAAACTAATCAACTTCTCTTTTTGTAGGTCCTTCGAGACTGGCACGAGGTTGCAAGTGGGCTGACCCTTTGCGGGCAAATACGCTTTATCATTTTCATTACTTAGAAAATTTTAACTAAGTCTGGAACTGCGGGCAAAGGTTGCTTCGTGACTTAGGCAATTCCAGCTAAGTCTTCAAAGTTGCTGCTAGGGTGCCGCATAGCTTAGGCAAATTCAGCTAAGTCCATGACATTGTGGTTTCAAAGCTAACAAGCAATTTAAACAAGCAAGCAAAGAAGATTTGCAAGCTCGCCATGGCGAAGCACCATGGTGAATCGAGCAAGATGGGGCAAGCCGGACCTTTTCCCCAAGCAGTTATAGGTAGGCTACAAGTGCAAACTCGCTCGTAAATTACTGGAGCCGCTCATGAGGAACACGATAATGAACAAGACGAGTATAAAGTTGGGTACTCTCCGTAAGCGGAAGAGGCACAATCTAGTATGCCAACTGGGAAATGGAGCCACAAAGAGAGACTTTCAATGGTGGAAACTCGCCTCGATGTTCTTGAAGCGAGCTTGGAGGAACTCTACTAAGGCCAAGAAAGGCTCCTTGGGGTAGAGAGCTTGCAAGAAGAAGCTGAATCTTGGATCGAGTCCCTGGTCGACCAACTGACAAAGGACACCAAATACTCCATATGACATCTACATGAAGTTATAGCGAAACTTACAGTCAAAGTGACGTTGCTCACTAGAACTCTTAATGTAGGAGCGAACAATACCCATGCTGCACCACCATAAAACTTTAGGACACCAAAGCCATATTGCTACAGGGGCGCCAGAGATGCCAAAGAGCTTGAGAATTTTCTATTTGACATGGAACAATATTTTCATGTTATGAGACCTGATTCGGTGGAAATCAAAGTTTTTATCACAACCATGTATTTGAATGGAGATACAAAACTTTGGTGGCGAACCCGTTGGGAAAAGATCCAGTAAGGTTGATGTCGAGTGGATACATAGGGAGACTTAAAGCATGAGTTGAGACCTTAGTTTTTGCCCGAGAACACAGAGTTCATCGCAATAAGGAAATGATAGGACTCCAGCAGGGTTGAGTCCTAATTATCTTAGTACTAGTCAATAAAAATCCTGTTAGATTATAATAAAGTCACTCTTATCTTATAAAGGAGTATGGCTAGGGTTTATATTATCTCTTAGGGCTTAGTAATCGCCGCTCCCCTTACTGGGTAAGTCGGCCAGGGTTTCCCCCTGCTTAGGTCAGCTATAGAGCCAACCTACCTGTCCCTTGTTCCTATTAAGGCATGATGGCTATAGGAGGGGCAAAAGGATAATTTTACTTAGATAAGTGCCCCCTTAGGCTATGACTTTGATCTATATTTAAGATGTAGTTGCCCCCCTCTTTTAATCAAGCAATTATCATCTTCAATTCAGCCTTTGTACCGAGTCTAGGAGGGAGGAACCCCTATAGCATTCGAATGGTTGATCCCCCTCAAGGATCAAAATCTATAGGGCTTCTTCTGGGGTCTTATCATCTAGTATCAGAGCAGTGATCTTGCCGCCCCTATAGCCATCATTCACGCCTCCACCTTCCCAAGCAATTCCCACAATTGTATGACACGCGCCTCCACCTTCCACCCTAGTCGCAGATCAAATTAATCTGTTACTGCCCCCTGCGTTTGATTTGGAATTCTGATATATTTTTATAACTCATGCCTCTTCAATACTGTAAAATCCTTCATATTATATGTGGGAGAAGTTTTCCAAAGTTTTCTTGCTATAATTTTTTATCGTTGTAAATGTTATCATCGTTGTGAACGTAAAACACTATAGAAATTTTCAGCCGATTGTTGCTTCTTGAAACTAAACTTTTAATTGTCCTTTTTGGCTAAAACTTTTATATAATTTCATAGATTGTCTTAGCTTTCATCTAAAACTAATTTCGTGAAAAAACTCCTTCTAGATCTAAACTTGTAGCACTATTATTCTTCATTGCATAGTACTAAAATTTTACAGAATCTACCTTCCATTGATTAGCCTCTTGAAACTAAACTTTTGTTTATCCTTTTTAGCTGAAATCTTTATACAATTCTCAAGATCAAGTTACATTTCCTCTAAATTTGATTTTATAAAAAAACTCCTTCTAGAACCAGTTTTCTTGTATGATATTTCACCATCACACAGTTCTGAAATTTTACGATGAAGGAATCGACCTTGCATCTTCTGCCCTATTTTTCTACCGTTATGCTGCCAAAATTTTGTCAAAATTTCTACTGGTATTAACAACATCTAAACCAAGGGTTTTTGCATAATTTTCTTAAACTTTCCCTTGGAATTTACATTGAAAAATCATCGTTTATTTGACGTAAATATCGGTTCAGCAAGATAGCACATTGCAACACTTCTTTTCACCGAATTCTATCAGATTTGAGTGCTATATTTTATAAGATTTTAGACTCTCCTTTCATTATCACCAAACCCTACCATCCTCACTAAAAATCCTTCCAAATATTACCCTAAACCGAATCCAAATAGCCCCCAAATCAACCATCCAAATCAGCCTACTTCCTTATCGATCCACTTACCTTTTAGAAAACTTTCCTTACCGAGACACCTACCTTTGCTGCCATCTATCATAGATCTAAAATCTATTTTTCTAACCTTCATCTACTACTATCATAGCCCTAAAACCACACTAATTCATAGCCTAAACTTTATAAAACCATAGCCCTAAATCTGCCCTAAATCGTAGTCTACTTCAACCAAAACAGATCTGCCTTCCAACCGGCCACCCCTTCTCCAAAATTCCCATGCCACTAATCGACAATAGAAAAAAGATCTCAATATTATAGATCTTGAGGCATATACTATGGCATCAGAGAAGGCTATCGATGCAAAGCTTGAAGCCTTTGGAAACCACATGGAAGAGAAGATGCGATCCTTTTTTGCCGAATTCAGCATTGACCAATTATCAAACCCAAAGAAATCACAACATGGAGAAACTTCAGATTGGTGAGATGATCCTTAAGAACATGGCCACATCACCTCTAATCTCAATAATCCATACATGAAGGTTGACTTCCCTAGATGGAAAGAAGGAGACTCGATCGGGTGGATCTCGCGCGCGGAGCGCTATTTTCGGTTCTACCGAATTGTCGACGCTATACGGGTGGAGATTGCTACCATACACCTTTAGGGAGATGCTATTTAGTAGTTTAATTGGTTTAAGTACACCCATGGAGGACTCTCTTGGTAGTGATTCAAGAAAGGACTACTAGACCGCCTCGGACCAACCAATTTCAATAACATCGACGGATAATTGGCAAAGATTCGTTAAACCTCTACAATATAAGAATACCAAACAAGGTTTGTGCATTTATCTAACTAAACTAAGAATTGGTCTGAGAAACAACTTTTAGGTACTTGTATCGAGGGCCTAAAGCCGGAGATCCGAGGAGAAGAAAAGGCGCGACAACCATACACTTATGGCGGTAATTTCCTTCGCGTGTATCCAAGAAGAACAATTGAACCATGAGGTACGAAGGACAAGCATCACTCTTCGACTAGCCATGCTGAGGCCTACTGCCCCCTCTATTGCTATCCAAGCCCCTGCACCAAAAAAGTTGACAAGAGACGAGCTTTGCGAACGATCGACCAAGGAGTTGTGTTGGCATTGCGATGAACCGTGGAGCCGCAAACATCACTGCAAAAAGGGTCGACTCCTCGTGATTGAACCAGCGAAGGACGAGGATAATGGAACATCTAAAGAAGCCCTTGAACCTAAAGAAGAAGCCATAGAGAAAGAGTCCCAACTGGCCAACTACACAGTGCATGCATTGGCCGGCTATTCCAACCCGCAAATGATGAAAGTTGGAGGACTTCTAAAATAGCAACTCATCACCATTCTCATTGACATGGGTAGCACCAATAATTTTCTCAATAGTAAGGTTACTACATCTTTGGCACTACAAATCGAAGGTTGCAATAAGTTTGACATAAAGGTCACTGACGGCCGAATCTTTAATTATGACCAACGGTGCCCGCGAGTGAAACTACTCCTCCAAGACCAAGAAGTGGTAGTTGATTTCTTCCTCCTACCCATTGATGATTACGAACCATACTCGGGATCGAATGGCTCACAACACTAGGTGATATCTCCTAAAATTTTTCTAAATTAATCATGAAATTTTATTGCAAATGGAGACAGGTCATGTTACGAGGCAAGCGCGAGAGCCAAATTTCTACCATCTCATCACAACAAATGGAGAAAGTTTTGCATAAAGTACATGGTGGATTCTTGATGCATATTCAGTAGCCATCTATGAGGGAGAACATACAAAACTCAGATCCTAAGCGTGCCCTTTGCTTGAATGAATTCATGAATATTTTCTTGGAGCCGCGTGAGCTACCCCCTAACCGGCCACATGACCACCGCATTCCTATTTTGCCGAGCAAACCTCTAACAAATTTATGACTATACCACTTTTCTCACTTGTAGAAGGATGAGATCGAGAATATTGTCAAAAAGATGCTTGACACCGGGGTGATTCGACCGAGCTGCAACCCTTACTCCTCACCGGTGTTGCTAGTGCACAAGAAAGATGGTACATGGCGGATGTGCGTTGATTACCGGGCTCTAAATGCCATCATTGTCAAGGATAAATATCTTATCCCATTCGTAGATAAACTCTTGGATGAATTAAAAGGAGTCTGAGTCTTCACTAAATTGGATCTCTGATCCGGATACCATCAGATTCGGGTATGCACTGAAGATATTCTGAAAACTACATTCCGCATGCATAACAGCCACTACGAGTTTCTGGTAATGCCTTTCGGACTTATGAATGCTCCTTGTACTTTCCAAAGCCTGATGAATGACATCTTTTGGAGTTTTCTATGTAAGTTCATATTAGTATTTTTGATGATATCCTCATTTATAGCCCTACGCTTGATATACATTTTCAGCACTTACGAACTGTTCTAACAATTCTTCGGGAGAATACTCCTTATATTAAACAATCAAAATGCAGCTTATTACAGCATAAAGTGGAGTATCTTGGGCACATTATATTAGAGGATGGAGTGGCGATGAACCCGACAAAGATCGAGGCAATGCAAGGATGGTCGAGACCTACAAACGTACAATCATTACGCGGTTTCCTTAGACTCACAGGCTACTACTCACAGGCTACTACCAAAATTTTATGAAATATTATGGCAAGATCGGTACCCTGCTCACATCCTTCCTAAAGAAAGACTCCTTATTACGGTTGAATAAAGCCTCCGTAGCCTTCGAATGACTCAAAACAACCATGACAATGACGTCAGTCCTAGCGCTGCTCGATTTCGATCGCACTTTAGTCATTAAGGCTGATATGTCAGGAGTTGGAATTGGGGCTACTCTTATGCAAGATGGTTGACTCCTAATTTATACCAAGGCTTCCCCCACACTTTATACGAGGTTTTTACAAGAGATACTAATTACTACAAATTTAAAATATGGTTAGATACAGGTCCATGACACGAAAGAGGAGTAAAACTAGAAGAATTGCAATCAATGCTCACGCTAGATTGGGCTCTCATCATCCTGAACCATACCAGAGGGCAGTCACCATTCCAGAAGAAAGATTGCCCATCACTAAAGACTAACCATATGGTAACATATATAAAGAAGAAACGACCTCCCGATAAACTTCAGAATGGACGAAAAATTGAAGATCGAGTTTTTCTACACCTCCAGCCTGATTAGTAGGAAACTCGAGCCTTAATGAAGTGGTCTCCCTATTTCTTTGGGCCTTGTAAAATTAAGGATCACATTGGGGCCCTATATGGGAGATCAAATTCGTGCACTAAATCAAGATTATAGTTGATCCACCAGGTATCCCACTTCAAATGAAAATTTAAAGAAGACAACTCAGCCCAAATCCTTCCAACTAATATTCCAGCTAATAAGGAGGCCAAAGTTCAGTTAATGATAGTATGGGAGTCACATGAGGAGTTGAAGATTCAGTTTTCAAAGTTTATGGACTCTCAACCTTGAGGACAAGGCTGATCTGAAGAGGACGGACTTGATAGGACTCCAGTAAGTTGAGTCCTAATCCTCTTAATACTAGTCAACAAACACCCTATTAGATTATAATAAAATCACTCCTATCTTATAAAAGAGTATGGCTAGGGTTTAGATTATCCCTTAAGGCTTAGTAGTCACCGCCCCCCTTACTGAGCAAGTCAGCCAGGGTTTCCCCCTACTTAAGTTGACTATAGAGCCAACCTAGCCATCCCTTGTTCTTATTAAGGCAGGTTAGCTATAGGAGGGGCAAAAGGATCATTTCACTTAGACATGTGCCCCCTTAGGCTAGGAATTTGATCCATATTTAAGATTATGCAGCCTCCCTCTTTTAATCAAATAATTATCATCTTCAATTCAGCCTTTGTGCCGAGTTTAGGAGGGAGGAACCCCTATAGTATTCCAAGAGTTGATCCCCCTCAAGGATCAAAATCTATAGGGCTCCTTTTGGGGTCTTATCAGGAAACTGAGATAACTCCACCAAAGTACTTATATATGAGACTATGTGAAGCAATTTTCAGCACTGGTGTTGGATATACAAGACATGTCCGAAAAGGGCAAACTATTTAGCTTCCTCGATGGCTTAAACCATAGGCACAACAAGAACTAAATAAGAGGAATGTCACCGACGTGGTCAGGGCAATTGTAGCCGCAGAAAGACTAACTGATTTCATTTCTTTGGAGGACTTGGGAAAGAAGAAACAATCCTTGGGAAATCTCCCAGTAAAATACTCTCATGCAAAGGAGTCTAGGGGTGAACATTAAAAAAAAAAAACTTCCACAAGGAACCAAGCTCGAAAGGTAAAGCCCTGAAATCTGGCGGATGCTTCTTGTGTGGAGGATCGCACATGGTAAGGGATTGCCCACAAAAACAGGCACTCGATGCTTTAATGGCATTAATACACCCCTATAAGTCGGACAAGGGCAAAGCTGTCGCCCTTAGATCGAGTAGTTCTGAATCTAGCAGTGACAATGAGGAGTCGCAATGATCATCAAAGGCAGTGAGCAATGAGCTGATATATGTGGACATCAAATTAAATGGCCAAACAACCCAGGCAATAGTGGACACAGGTGCTACCCACAATTTTATTGCCGATCGTGAAGTAAAGTGACTTGGACTTATCTTGGAGAAGAACCTAAGTCGTATGAAGTCTATGAACTCGGAGGCTCAGCGGATCTCCGGACTAGCAAGGGGGGTCCTTATCAAGATTGGAACGTAGAGCGGATGCACAAACATGATGGCGGTACCATTGGATGAATTTTAAGTGATTCTTGGAATGGAGTTCATGCACACGGCGAAGTTGGTGCCAATGCTATTCCTAAATTCCCTATATCTAATGGGAGGCGGCGACCGTTGCATGGTTCTAGTCTCTCAAGGAGGAACCAAGGACCCACAATAAATATCGACACTACAATTGAAGAAAGGGATATGAAAAGATGAATTGACTTTCGTGGCTACTGTGAAGCTAGAACTAAGCCTCCAGCGAGACCACCATACCACATGGCCCCTCCAAAGTTGGCAGAACTGAGGAAGCAATTAGATGAATTGCTAAGCGGTGGTCTCATCCATAGTTCAACGACATCATTCAGAGCTCTAGTTCTCTTCCAGAAGAAATAAGATGGGAGCCTCCGATTATGTGTCGACTATCAGCCCTGAGCAAAGTGACAGTGAAGAACAAATATCTTATTGTGCTCATCGTGGATTTGTTTGATCAATTGGGTAAGGCCAAGTATTTCTTTAAACTCGACCTTCGATCGGGGTATTGGCGAGTTTACATTGCAAAATGTGATGAGACGAAGACTACTTGTGTGACCAGGTATGGAGCGTTTGAATTCTTGGTGATGCCTTTTGGCTTAACCAACACTTCGGCCATATTCCGTACTCTAATGAATCAACTATTCAAGGAATATTTGGACAAGTTTGTGGTCGTCTACCTAGACGATATATTCATTTATAGTCGAACACTTGAGGAGTATATTGAGCACCTTTGAACAATCTTCAAAATTCTCAAGGAGAACACTTTGTTCATAAAGAGGGAGAAGTGCTATTTTACTCAAACGGAAATTATATTCTTGGGGCATCAAATCGGTAATAGTTCTATCCGAATGGACAAGTCCAAGGTGCAAGTTGTGGTAGATTGGTGAACACCAAAGAAGGTGCCAGAGTTGAGATCCTTCCTTGGGTTCGTCAACTATTATTGGCTCTTCATAGCTGGATACTTGAAATGTGCAGCACCACTGACGGAGTTGCTAAAGAAAGAGCAATCATGGAGATGGTCAGACAAATATAAAGCGACATTCCAAGACCTAAAGACTACCTTATTCGAGGAACCAGTACTCAAATTACCAGACTATAGGAAGTCTTTCAAAGTCCATAGAGATGCTTTTGATTTTACTATTGGGGGAGTACTCATGCAAGAGGGTCATCCAATGGCCTACGAGAATCACAAGCTCAATGAGACCGAGCGACGATACCTTGTGCATGAGAAAGAGATGACAGCGGTGGTCCACTATCTACGAGTCTGGCAACACTACCTTTTAGGAGCACCATTTATGCTAAGGACAGATAATGTCATATTGAGTTACTTCAAGACTCAGAAGAAGCTATCCCCAAAACAAGCACAGTGGCATGACTTCTTAGCTGAGTTCGACATAGTAATGAAGTACAAACTTGGAAAGGCAAATATCGTGGCTGATGCATTGAGCCAGAAAGTTGAATTAGTAAATGCTATACAGTTGGAAGGCAGAGGCCAAGCAAGTCAATTGTATTCTGACTTTCTTTCCAGGATCAATGATGGAGTGTACAGTGATCCTCAGGTAGTAACCCTGATGCAACTCATCAAAGAAGGCAAGATACGATAATTTTGGGTCTAAGAGGGACACATCTATACCAAAGGGAATAGAGTTTATGTTTTACGAGTGAACAATTTGAGGCATGAACTCTTGAAAGAGTGCCACGATTCCCTTTAGGCTGGACGTTTGGGCATCTACCGAACAATGGCTCTCGTAGAGAGGGCCTTCTATTGGTCAAAGATAGAGATCAATGTAGAGGATTATGTTCAAATATGTCTTACTTTCCAACAAGATAAGGTAGAGCAGCAGAAGTCGGTAGGACTTTTGGAGCTACTGCCCATACCTAAAAGGTCATGGGAGAGCATCTCTTTAGACTTCATATCAAGCTTGTCAGTAGTAGGGGAGTTGAATCGATACTCATAGTGGTCGATCAATTTTTAAAATATACAACATTCATTGCTACATCCCTACACTGTTCAGCAGATGAGGCGGCCAAGTTGATTATGAAGCATGTGGTGAAGTATTGGAGAGTCCTGCACAACATCATCAGTGATTGAGATTCGCGGTTCTTGGGACGATTTTGGACTCAACTCTTCAAATTGCTAAGGTTCAAGTTATACTTCTCCATAGGCCTCCACCCCTAAATAGATGGCCAGACTGAAAGAGTTAACTTACTCTTAGAGCAGTATCTCTGGCACTACATGAGTGCCAACTAACGAGATTGGGTGAAGCTGTTAGATATAGCCCAATTCTCTTACAACTTGTAGTGGAGCTCTGCGTCCAATAAGAGCCCCTTCAAGATTATCACAGGATAACAACCATCAACTCCTCATGCATTAGCTATTGGTTATACGGGGAGTAGTCCGTCAGTATATCACTTTGCAAAGGAATGACATCGAAATGCAGATATTGCTTGGGCCTACTTGGAGAAGGTGACTAAAAAGATAAAGAAGTGGGCAGACTTAGAAAGATGACCATGGGAGTTTAAGGTTGGTGACTTGGTGTTAGTGAAACTCCCACTAGCACCACTCTAGTTCTTTCGGCACAGAGTGTATAAAGGATTGGTGCATAAGTATGAAGGCCCTTTCCCAATTATCCGCAGGGTAGGCAACGTCTCCTATAAGTTGCAACTGCTAGTATGGTTCAAAATTCATAATGGCTTCTATGCAAGCAACTTAAAGGCCTACCATTTAGATCTACAAGATGCTTCGTGAAATATTTCAACTCGACTACCTCTAATCAAAGCCTCCTACAATAAGCGAGTTAAGACTATTCTGGCGGATCGTAAGACTAAGCTACCCAACGGAGCAAAACAAACTAAGTACTTGGTGAAGTGGCAAAAGCTTCCCCAAACAGAAGCCAGTTGGGAGCCAGAAGATGCCCTACGACATGAAGAAGCCTGCGTAAAAGCCTACCAATAAGCATCGATGGTCTAAGTGGGGGAGAATGTCACGAACAATCGTCGCTCAAATGTAACTCTTTGCTCAGCGAACTGATCATCGCTTTTGTTTACTTGTACAGATATTTGGTAATATGTTTTGCCTTGTTTTTATATGATTTTACCTCAGAAATACGAGCAGAAATAGTCCGTGAGGCTGTAGAACGATCGCTCACTGTGCGGAGCCAAAACAGGCCAAAACTACCCAATTTTGGGCTGTTTTCGTATGCTGCTATGACCAGACCGAGCAACGCAAAATGTTAGCCATCTCAGCCCTCTGGAACCCCCCAGGTGGCACAGGGCTGGATGGGGCTTCGGGATAGTAGTCGGGTGTGAGCATTCAAAAGAAATTAAAGTATTTTTACATCCGACACCCTTGGGAACCATCCTCTGTGGACTTATGACCATTCTTACAGCCCTCTAAAGTCATGTTTCGCTCTCTTTCTCTCTTTTCCTATTGCACTCAAGGTGTTCGATGAATTGCTTGTAAGAGTTGCCCTATTTATGAGAAATCGGGACTTGTCCATCGCTCGTCTTCAAAACTAATCAATTTCTCCTTTTGCAGGTCCTTCGGGACTAGCACGAGATTGCAAGTGGGCTAACCCTTTCTAGGCAAATATACTTTAGTGTTTTCATGACTTAGGAAATTTTAACTAAGTTTGGAACTGTGGGCAAAGGTTGCTTCATGACTTAGGCAATTCCAGCTAAGTCTTCAAAGTTGTCGCACGACTTAGGCAAATTCAGCTAAGTCCATGACACATCGTTACTACTCTAGGGAAGATATTTTTTGCTCTAAAAAAATACTTTGGTGGTCAGTCTTAATCTGGAAGCATCGGCCGATCAAGTAGGGTTTCCACTTCGTGATGGCGTGTACGATGGCAAGCATTTCTTTATCATATATGAACATTTTAAGATGGGAGGGAGACAAAGCCTTGCTGGTGTAAGCAAGAGGTCAGCCATCTTGCAGCAGAATAGCCCTAATCCCAACTCCAGATGCGTCGGCCTCAATCATGAAGGTGCGGCTGAAATTAGGCAGCGCTAGGACCGGCGTCATCGTTATGGCTGCCTTGAGCCATTCAAAGACTATAGAGGCTTTATCCAACTACAAAAAGGAGTCTTTTTTCAGTAGGGACATGAGTGGGGTATTGATCTTGCCATAATCTTTTATGAATTTCTGGTAGTAGCCCGTGAGTCCAAGGAAGCCACACAAATATTTTATATTCATAGGTCTCGGCCATCCTTGCATTGCTTCAATCTTCATTGGGTCTATCGCCACTCCATCTTTGATATAATGTGTCATAGATACTCCACTTTATGCTATAAAAAGCTATACTTGGATTGTTTAACATAAAGGATATTCTCCTAAAGAATTGTTAGAACAATTTGTAAGTGCTGAAAATGCATATCAAGTGTAGGGATGTAAATGAGGATATCATCAAAAAATACAAATACAAACTTGCATAGAAATCTCTAAAAAAATATTATTCATCAAGCTTTGAAAAGTAGAAGGAGCATTTGTAAGTCCGAAGGGCATTACCAAAAACTCGTAGTGGTCATTATGTGTGCGAAATGTAATTTTTGAAACATCTTCAGTGTATACCCAAATATAATGGTATCCATAATGGAGATCCAATTTTGTAAAGACTCGAGCTCCTTTTAGGTCATCCAAGAGATCATCTACTACTAGTATAGGGTATTTGTCCTTGACGGTGATGACATTCAAAGCCCGATAATCAAAGAACATTTGTCATGTACCATCCTTCTTGCATACTAGCAACACCGACGAGGATTAAAGGCTGCAGCTTGGTCAAATTACTCTAGTGTCAAGCATCTCCTTAACAATATTATCAATCTTGTCCTTTTGTAAGTGAGGATAGTGGTACAGTCTCAAATTTGTCAGAGGTTTGCCCAATAAAATAGGAATATGGTGGTCATGCGGCTGGTTAAGGGAAAGTCCACGTGACTCCGTGAAAACATCTACGAATTCATCCAACAAGAGGGCAAGCTTAGGATCTAAATTTTTATACTTTTTCCTCCTTTGATGGCTACTAGATATGTATAAAAAATCTACCATTTGTTTTGTGTAGCACCTTCTCCATTCACTACGTCAAAATGGTGGAAATATGGCTCCCGTGCTTGCCTCGTAATTTAACCTGTCTCCCTTTACAATGAAACTTCATGATTAGTTTAGAAAAATTTCAAGAGGTGCCATCTAATGTTGTGAGCTATTCAATCCTAAGCACGGCTTCATAGTTATCAATGGTAGGAGGAAGAAATTGACTACCACTTCTTTGTCTTATAGGAGCAAATTTACCCATGGGCACCGTTGATCGCAATTGAGGATTTGGCCGTCGGCAACTTTTATGTCAAACTTGTTGCAACCTTCGATTTAAAGCACCATACGTACAACAACCTTGCTATTAAGAAAGTTATTTGTGCTGCCCGTATCGATAAGAACAGTGATGGGTTGCTATTTAAGAAGTCCTCCAACCTTCATCGTCTGCGGGTTGGAGTAGCCGACAAGCGTGTGCATTACATAGTCAGTCGGTTGGGGCTCTTCCTCCATGGCTTCATCTTTGGGTTCGAGGCTTTCTTCAGATGGTTTGTTGTCCTCATCCTCTACTAGTTCAATCATGAGGAGATGGTCCTTTTTACAATGATGTTCTCGGCTCTACAGTTCATCATAATGCTAACACAACCCATTGGTTGATCGTTCACGAAGCTCATCTCTTGTTAACTTTTTTGGTGCGGGGGCTCGGATGGGGCTGAAGGCTTCAGCATATCTGGTTGGGGAGTTACCCTTATCCTTCATACTTCATGGTTCAATCATTCTTCCTGGATACTTGTGAAGGAAATCACCGCTATTGAGTGTATAGTTGTCGCGCCTTTACTTCTTCTCGAATCTTTGACTTTAGGTCCTCGATAAAAGTCCATCAAAGTTGCTTTTTAGACCAATCTATAGTTTTGTTAGATAAACATTCAAACCTTGTTTGGTATTTATGTATTGTAGAGGTTTACCGAATCTTTGCCAATTTTCTGTCGATGTTATCGAAATCGGTTGGTCCGAAGCGATTTAGTAATCTTTCTTTGAATTGCTGCCAAGAGAGGCCTCCATGGGTGTGCTCATACCAATTAACCACTGAATAACATCTCCCTTAAGGTGGATGGCTATAATCTTTACCTTTGTAGCATCGATGATTCAGTAGAACCAAAAATAGCATTCCGCGCACGCGATCCATCCGATCAGGTCTCCTTCTTCCCATCTAGGGAAGTCAACCTTCATTCGTGAAGTATTTGGATTAAGGATGATGTGGCCATGCTCTTGAGGATCATCTCGCCAATCTGAAGTTTCTCCTTGTTGTGACTTCTTCAGGTTAGGTGGTCGGCCCATGCTAAATTCGATGAAAAGGGATCACATCTTCTCCTCCATGTGGCTTTATAAGGCTTCAAACTTGGCATTGATGGCCTCCTCTGATGACATGGTGTAGGCCTCTAGATCTGTAATATTGAGATCCTTTTTTTATTATCGGGCTAGTGGCATGAGAATTTTTGGAGGAGAGGTGGCCGGTTGGATGGGTGGAGCGGGTAGATGGAAGTAGGCTACGATTTAGGGCTGATTTAAGTGGCTATTTAGGATCAGTTTAGAGTGCGGCTTGAAGGGTTTCTTAGTGAGGATGGTAGGGTTTGTAGATGAGAGAAGAGAGTCCAAAAACCCACAAAAGAAAGCACTAAAATTCGATGGAATTCAATAAAGAAAGGTGTTATGATGTGTTGTCCTACTAAATAGAATTTACGTCAGAGAAACGATGAATTCTTGATGTAAATCTCATAGGAAAATTTGAGTAAAATATGCAGAAATCCTCGGTTCAGATGTGGTCAATATCAGTAAAATGTTTGACAAATTTTTGATAGAGTAATAGTAGGAAAATATGGTAAAAGACGAAAGGCAAATCCTTTATCGTAAAATTTCAGCACTACGTAATAAAGAATTAGAGTGCAACAGCCAAAATAGAGAAGCATATAACCGGTTTCAGGAGGTAAATAGGTGGCTAAAAATTTCTGTAGCGTTTCACCTTCACAACAACGATAACATTTGTGACTGTCGAAATTTGTAATGGATAAAATATGAAAAAATTCTTCAACGTGTAAGGTAAAAGTATCTTGCAGTATTGAAGAGGCGTGAGAGATGAAAATATATAATATCTCTAATTCAAACGCAGAAGGCAACAACAGATTGAAGGTGGAGGCGCGTGCCATAGAAATTATGGGAATTGCTTGGTATGATGGAGGCGACATAGATGGCAGCATGGGTAGCAAGATCGCTGCTCTGATACTAGATGATAGAATCCTAAGAGAAGCTCTATAAATTTTGATCTCTGAGGGGGATCAACCCTTGGAATGCTATAGGGGTTCCTCCCTCCTAGGACTCGGCACAAGGTTGAATAAAGATTGATTTTGCTTGAGAAAAGAAAGGAGGTGGCTACATCATTATATAGGGATCTAAACCCTAACCCATGGGGTGCTTGCCTAAGTAAAATTATCGTTTTAACCCTTCTATAGCCGACCTACCTTAGTAGGAACAAGGGCCGGCTATGTTGGCTCTATAGGTGACCTAAGCAGGGGGAAACCCTGGTTGCCATCCTAGTAAAGGGTGCGGCGACCACTAAACCTTGAGGTCCCAATTTAAACCATAGCCACACTTCTTTATAGGATAGAAGTGGCTAAGTGGTATTTTATTATAATCTTACAGAGTTTTATTTATTACTTCTAGGATGATTAGGACTCAATTCTGCTGGAGTCCTATCATGATGATGAAAGAGGGGATAATGCAAAGCTATTTATAGGGCTTCTAAACCCCAACTCCTAATAGGAT
The DNA here is from genome assembly GCA_021527575.1 of Ensete glaucum. Classification (NCBI taxonomy): domain Eukaryota; kingdom Viridiplantae; phylum Streptophyta; class Magnoliopsida; order Zingiberales; family Musaceae; genus Ensete; species Ensete glaucum. Next base: position 50,956,388 of record CM038551.1, read on the forward strand.
TCCTATTTAAGACTCCCACTCCTAACAACTCCTACTATAACTCTAAGAAGCAACCCCTTCTTCCAATAACTCCAACTCCAACTCTAAGAAGCAACCTCCAAACTAATCCTAATTCTATGTTAACTTAACACCTCCTCAACCAATCCCTCTTTAACTAGGATAAGGGATGGTTAAATAAGGTGATATATATCTTATTCTTCCCTCAAAATATCTTCCTCCAAACTAATCTTAACCTAGCCGGCCTCCTCACCTCTTTAATAGGGGGCGGCTAGATAGGATTTATACGAATACCCTTAGGATTTACATATTTACTCTCTTTAATGAAACTAAATTAGGACTCCCCTAGCTAGAGTCCTAATAGACTCACTCTCTTCAAATCAGTCTCGTCCTCAATGTTGAGCTTCATGTCTTTAGGTCATGATCTGTAATTCCTCACGAGGTCCCTCGTGGCCCTATAATAGGCACATCCTGCTCTTGGGGTCCAGCATCAGCATTAGTGATTGGACGGTGATGTGTCATGATCCCATGATCCCATGCAATTATCAACTGAACCTGGGCCTCCTTATCGACTTACGTGTCGGGTGGATAAATTGGGATTGAGTTATCCTCTCTAAACTTCTATTTACGATAAGATACTTGAAAGATTAATTATATTTTTAAATTGATGTACTAATCTGATCTATAAGTCACAGCTCCATCATGATCTCCAATTTTACAAGGGCTAAAGTATCAGGGGTCCCGCTTCCTTGAGGCTAAAATTTTCTACTGGTAGGGCTGGAGATGAAGGGAAACTCGATATTCAACAGCAAACTTTCTTCTGCTCCGATATTTATCAGGGGGATGTTTCTTTCTTGCATAGGCTACCACTTGGTTGTTCTTTAATAGAAACCAAGCATTCTTTTAGAATAATTGCTCCCTTTTAATAAGGTCCCTGGTGGTGTGAGACCATTATGAGTCCAAGGAGGGTACGAGCTATAATTTTACTGAGCATATTTTTTATCTCTCCTTTGTGCTGTTGACCTATATCATGCAAAACTTCAAATTCAGTAGCAATTAGTATCCCTTTACAGATCAAAAGTATCGTATGAAATATAGGGAGAGCCCTGGTATATATTAGGGGTTGGCCATCTTGCATTAGGATGGTGCCAATCCCAATTCCTAATATGTTTGCTCTAATTACAAACACATTGCCATGATCGAGTAATGTTAGCACTGATGTAGATGTTATCATGATTGTGAGGATCTTGTAGATGATGGACGTGTGGATGCCTTCCTCGGGTTCCTTTAGAACTTTGATCTCCATCCAATAAAGTTTGGTGTCATAGATTCCATGTCGGTATTATCATTAGAGGGACTTAATCTTCTTACGGTTGTGGGCCATGGATCGGTGGTCATCATCAGGAAGGACTTTGAGTATTATGGTCCACTCCTTGGAAAAGTCATAGAAGTAGCCTAAGATTTGGGAGTGCTTTAGAAGTCATAACTGGTTTGGCTAGATGTAGCACTTTAGGAAGAATTTATACTTGCAGACAAAGAGATAAAACTTTTGGAGATAAAGTATTCTTGCAACGGAAGGTCGTGGTCGAATGATCTATGTCTCATGCATCTCCTAGACAATCCTTTTAGCTTCGGCCCTCTGAGTATGTGGAAAATAATATGGTTGAATATATGCTAATAGTTCCTCCTGCAAGATCAGCATATAAAGATTATATATCCTGGTAGGAAGTAGTCGGCTCGGTTTGGTGGAAGCGCTTGAAGTTTTAGCAAGATTCTACAAGCGTTGTGTTGAGATCATCATTACTTCACTCTCATGTTTCTCACATAAAGTCACTTATTCTCCCTTGCCATTCATAAGATTATTGGTGAGGACGATGTCGGGTTACTGCTTAAAGGATTCTTCAACTTTTGTTGCTTGTGGGTTCGCATGGCCGGCTTAATCGATTGGTTGCAGGTCCTCCTTTTTGTTCTCCTCAGGTTTCTAGACCTCTTCTTCATATTCATTAATAGATTTTATCATGAAAAGCTCTCCCTTTTTTACAGCAATGGTTGTGGTTCCAAAGTTCATTGCAATGCTAACAAAGGCCCTTTGCCGATCTATCACATAGCTCTTCTCTCGTCAATTTTTTTGGCAATAAAGAATGGCTCGAAGCAGAGGGAGGTTTATATGCTGCTAGTCTAAAAGTGATTCTCATCCATCGAGCATCTTGGTTCAACCATTCCTTTTGGATTCGGGCAAAAGAGATTGCGGCCTTCACGGTAGGGGGCTACTGCGCTTTAACCTCTCCTTCAATTTTCGGCTTGAGTCCTTCGATGAATGTCCCTAATAATTATCTATCATACCAATCATGAGTAAATAAGATAATTCCTTAAACCTGATATGATATTCTTGGATTGTTGAGGTTTGTAAGATCTTGACAAGTTATCCATTGATATTCTCGTACTTGGTTAGCCTAAAGTAGTTCAACAGCACATACTTGAATTGTATCCACATCGGAGTTTTATAGTTATATTCAAGCTAATTGAACCATCATATAGCATCTCCTTCAAGGTGGATGACAACGGTGTCCACCATAGAATCCTCTAGTGTTTGGTGATGACAGAAATAAAGTTCAGTGCGCAAAATCCATCCCATCGGGTCTCCTTCTTCCCATCGACGGAAGTTTACCCTTATACGTATCTGTCTCATATCAGTGGCTCATTCTTTCTTTTTGAGAGGCCTCTTTGAATTTTGACATTGCTGAAATTTTATTGGGCTCGGAGATCGGCTCAATCCAAATTCGACGAATAAGGCGCACAATCTGTCCTCTATGTATGATTCAAACACCTCCAACTTGACATTGATTGAACCTTGAGATGCCATTGCTTGTGCCTCTAGATTTGAGATGCCAATGTCCCTCTCCTGCTATTGGGTCAGTGGTGTAAAATGGTTGGGTGGTTTGGTGGTCGAAAGGGATGGTGGATCATGGGTAGATGGCTACGGTTTAGGGCTGACAGGTTGCTATTTTTTTGGTGCTATTAGGGCTATGATTTAGGGCTACTGTAGGGGCTGTAAGGAGGTTTTGGTAATAGAGGTTTAGGGTTAGAGGGATGGCTTAGGGTTGCTATTGATGGCAGCAATCAGTTTTGTACGATTGGTGACTGTAGAGGGTAAGGATTAGTGGAAGGTTTGGTGGCTGTGGAAGACCACTGTTTAGGCTGCAATTTGAGTTGTATGTAGATTCTAGAAATAGGTTATGATAGCTACATATTAAGGCTATAGGTGTGCCATAAAGATGACATGGGTGGAAGCTACAATTTTGACAAGGATCAGATATGGGTGCAACAAAAAACACTGAAACGTAGTGCTACAGAATTCTGCATCGATAGGCTGCAATAGGTCATTATTTTGGGCTATGAGTTTGGGTGTTGTTTGGAATATAAAAATAGGTTATGATGGTTATATCTTAAGGCTAAAAGGATGCCCTAAAGATGTCTTGGATGGTGGTAGCAAGATCTTTGGGTTTCTGTCGGTTAAAAAGAAGAAGAAAGACAAAGGTGCAGTAGTAGATTTTTCATCGAGAAAATTTCAGCAGTGAAGACATAATTTTTTCAGAAATTCTCAATAAAAATTCAAGTGAAACTCAAAGGGAATCTATTGATAAGGGAGAGATAATATTGTCAAAAATTTCATGGAATGAAATGACAATAAAAGTTTTGGCAAAATCAAAGATTGCAAGAAGGTGTTGCTGCAGAATTTTTTCGGTGAAAGATATTAGTAGTATAGTCAAAATTTTTTGTAGAAGTTCATAAAAAGGAATCAAGTAAAACTCAATAGGAATCCACTAGCAATGGAAAGGTAATGATGTCAAAAAATTCATGGAATAAATTGGCAGTAAAAGTTTTAGCAAGATCAAGGAATACGAGAAGGTACTGTGGTAGAATTTTTTAGTCGAAAGATTTCAGCAGTATAGACGAGATTTTTTTCCAGCAGTTCAAAACAAGGATTCAAGTAAAACTCAAGGAGAATTTGTTGGTAAGGAAAAGGTAATGCCAACAAAAAATTTATGGGAAAATGGCAGCAAAAGGTTCAGCAAAATCAAAGATCATGGGAAGGTACTGTAGCAGATTTTTACGTCTAAAGTGCAGCAGTTTGGGCGTAAAAGATCAGCATTTTATATTTAGAATTTTTTAATAAAACCAAAAGGAAATCCAAAGATAGGAATGCTAAAACCATTGTAAAAATTTCATAGAGATTGAATTAGTAAAAACACAACAGCAAATCAAATAGTCAAGGGTGTGTGACTAGAATTTTGCAACATAATTTTCGTTGTAAAGATGAAAAATTTGTGATGAAAAGTTCAAGCAGCAAATAGGTGATAGAACCCCAGAAAGAGCCCTATAGATTTTGATCACGAGGGGGATCAACCCTTGGAGCATTGTAGGGGTTCCTCCCTCCTAGACTCAGCACAAGGCTGAATAAAAGATGATATTTACTTGATGAAAGAGAGGGGGCGGCTACATCATTATATAGGGTTCTAAACCCTAGCCTAAGTGGTGCTTGGCTAAGTAAAATTATCCATTTGCCCCTTCTATAGCCGACTTACTTTAGTAGGAACACAGGGTGGCTAGGTTGGCTCTATAGCCGACCTAAGTAGGGGAAAACCCTAGCTAACTGGCCCAATAAAGGGGGCGACGACCACTAAGCCCTAAGGCCCCAATCTAAACCCTAGCTACACTTCTTTATAGGATAGAAGTGTCTAAGTATGATTTTATTACAATCTTATAGGGTTTTATTGATTACTTCTAAGATAATTAGGACCTAACCCTACTGGAGTCCTATCAAGCCCGCCCTCTTAAAACCAACCTTGTCCTCAAGGCTGAGGGTCCATAAACTCTGGGAACCAGGTCTTCAGCTCATCGTAAGACTCTCATGTCATGTCTTCGGATGGTAAGTTATTCAACTTCATGAGTACTTCAGTTGAAGGGTGTCGATGGTGCATCATAATCCTCCGATCAAGTATAGCTTCAGGTTGGGCTTCAATCTTGCCATCTTTTGTAGTGTTCAGTAGTTGAGTCTGCGCCAATTCTTGTTCTCCCTATTTCATCTTTAGCAAGGATACATGGAAGACAGGATAGATCTTAGCTCCATCTGAAATTTTTAATTTGTATGCCATGGCCACAATACGTTAAAAAATCTGATATGGTCCATAGAATCATGGAGATAACTTCATCGATGCTCTAGTATTGATTGACAGCTACTTGTATGGTTGTAGGTGAAAGTAGACCCAATCTCCTACTAGAAATTCTCGCTCGCTCCGATGAGTATCTGCTTATTGCTTCATGCAAGCTTGAGCGGCAGTTATGTTATCCTTCAGTAGCTACAGAAGCTTGTCCTTGTTACTTAAATTTTGGTTGACCTAATCTACTTTGGCCACACCAATCACATATTTCAGTATTATAGGGGGCGGTCGGTCATACAATGCCTCATAAGAGGTACATTTATTGATGAATGATAAGTTATGTTATACTATCATTCGGCCCAAGGAAGCCACCTTATCCACTCTTTGGGCCGATCACTAGTGAAGTACCATAGGTAAGTCTCAAGATATCTGTTCACCACTTCTGTTTGGCCATCCGTTTGTAGATGATAGGTTGTACTCATCTTTAGTTGGGTGCCCTGTAGTTGGAAGACTTTGGTCTAAAAATTACTTGTAAACACCCTATCACAATCACTCACAATCAACCTTGGCATGTAGTTTTACAATATTTTTCATAAAAAGCTGAACAATACTGGTAGTGGTATAGGGATGTCTCACAGCACAAAAATGAGCATATTTGGTTAAACAATCAACCACCACAAAAATCGTGCTTTTACCTTGAGATGGTGACAGTCATTCGATGAAATCCATAGAGATGTATGTCCATGCTGAGTCTGGTATAGATAGTGATTGTAGTTTTTTCAGATTTGCCACTGTTTCACCCTTCTACTATTGGCATACATCACATTTGGATACATAATCATAAATTGATTTTTTCATACCCTTCCAAAAGAAGTTTTGCTTCACCCTCTTGTATGTTCTTAGAAATCCAGAGTGCCCTACTGAAGGTGAAGAGTGCATCTCATGCAAAATAATCTGAATGCAAGGGGAAAGAGGAATAATCACAATTCAGCTTTTGTAGCATAGGTCCTTCGAATCCCAAGTATAGTGGCCCATAGAACCCAGATCCTTCTTTAATTTTTCTATGATGTCTCAGGTTTCTAGATCATTCTTCCATTCCTCCCTAATGTCTTTGAGGAAATCGGTGGAGGGAAGAGAGATGGCTGAAATTTTGGCTTGTCCCAATAGTCATGATAGAGCATCTATAATAATATTTTCTTTCCCCTTTCGATAAGTTATTTCATAATCAAAGCCAAGAAGTTTAGTTACCCATCATTGCTGCTCTAGGGAAGATATTTTTTACTCCAAAAAATATTTAAGACTTCGGTAATTGGTCTTAATCTGAAAGCATCGACCAATCAGGTAGGGAGATAAAGCTTTGCTGTTGTAAGCAAGGGGTTGGTTATCTTGTATTAGAATAGCCCCAATTCTAACTCCGAACACGTTGGACTTAATCACAAAGGTGCGGCTAAAATCGGATAGCGCTAGGATCGACGTCGTTGTCATGGCTGTCTTGATTCATTCGAAGGCTGTGGAGGCTTTATCCAACCATAAGAAGGAGTCTTTCTTTAGTAGGGATATGAGTAGAGCATTGATCTTGCCATAATCTTTTATGAATTTTTAGAAGTAGCCCATGAGTCCAAGGAAGCCGCACAACAATTTTATATTCATAGGTCTTGGCCATCCTTGCATTGCTTCTATCTTCTTTGCTATCCTCATCTTCTACTGGTTCAATCATGAGGAGCCAACCCTTTTTGCAGCAATGTTCTCGACTCCATATTTCATTATAGTACCAACACAATCCCTTGGCCGATCGTTCATAAAACTCGTCTCTTATTATTTTTTTTGGTACGGGGGCTCATATGGCAATAGAGGGGGCTGAAGGCTTCGGTATGGCTAGTTGGTGAGTGACCCTTGTCCTTCATACTTTGTGGTTCAATCGCTCTTCTTGGATTCTCGCGATGAAATTACCGCCATAAGAGTGTACAGTTGTCGCGCCTTTACTTCTCCTCGAATCTCCAGCATTATGACCTCAATAAAAGTCCCTAAAAGTTTTTTTTTAAGACTAATCCATAGTTTGGTTAGATAAACATTCAAACCTTCTTTGGTATTCATGCATTGTCAAGGTTTGCTGAATCATCGCCAATTGTCCGTCGATGGTGTCAAAATCGGTTGGTCTAAAGCGATTAAGTAGTCCTTGAATCACTGCTAAGAGAGACTTCCATGGATGTGCTCATACCAACTAAACCACTGAATAATGTCACCCTCGAGGTGGATGGCAGCAATTTCCACCCTTATAGCATCGGTGGTTCGGTAGAACCGAAAATACCATTCCACACGCGCGATCCATCCGATCGAGTCTCCTTCCCATTTAGGGAAATCAACTTTCATGCATGAAGTGTTTGGATCAGGAAATATATGGCCATGCTCTTGAGGAATATCTCACCGATCTGAAGTTTCTCCTTGCTGTGATTTTTTTAGGCTAGGTGGTCAGCCCATGCTGAATTCCACGAAAAGGGATCGCATCCTCTATATGACTTTCAAAGGCTTCAAACTTGGCATTGATGGCTTCCTCTGATGACATAGTGTATGCCTCTAGATTTTTAATATTGGGATCTTTCTTTTGTTGTCGGGTTAGTGGAATGAGTATTTTTGGAGATGGGATGGCCGGTTGGATGGGTGGATCGGTTTAGATGGGAGTAGGCTACGATTTAGGGCTGATTTGGGTGGATATTTGGGATTTATTTAGGGTGCAATTTGGAAGGGTTTTTTATGGGGATGTTAGGATTTCTAGATGAGAAAAAAAAAGTCTCAAAACCCACAAAAGATAGCACTCAAATCGGATGGAATTCAATGAAGAAAGGTGTTGTGATGTGTTGTCCTACTGAACAGATTTTACATCGGAGAAATGATGAATTCTCAACATAAATTTTAGAGAAAAACTCAAGAAAATATACAAAAATCCTTGATTTAGATGTGGTCAATATCAATAAAAATTTTGACAAAATTTTGGCAGAGTAACGGTAGGAAAATAGGGTAAAAGATGGAAGGTGGATCCTTCATCGTAAAATTCCAACATTGCATGATAATGAAAGAAGGCACAATAAAATCGGTTCCAGAAGAAATATTTTCTAGAGATTAATCTTAGATGAAAGCCAAGTTGATCTAGGGAATTTTGTAAAAATTTTGACAAAAAAGGAGAAGTAATAAACTAGTTTCAAGAGGTAAATAGGTGGCTAGAAATTTCTGTAGTGTTTCGCCTTTGCAATAATGATTTTGTTTTCATCGAACGAAATTTGCAATAGATAAAATATGAAAAAAAATTTAATATGTAAGATAAAGGATTTTGTAGTATTGAAGTGGCATGAATAATGAAAATATACCAGATTTCTAGATCAAACGTAGGGGGCAACGGTAGACTGATTTGATCTGCGATTGGGGTGGAAGGTAGAGACGCATGTCATAGCAATTGTAGGAATTGCTTGAGAAGGTGGAGGGTGACTGAGATAGTTATAGGGTAGCATGAATGTGACTCTGATACCAGATGATAGAATCCTAGAAAGAGCCCTATAGATTTTGATCGTTAAAGGGGATCAACCCTTGGAACGCTATAGGGGTTCCTCCCTCCTAGACTCGGCACAAGGTTGAATAAAAGATGATATTTGCTTGATGGAAGAGAGGAGGTAGTTACATCATTATATAGGGTTCTAAACCCTAGCCCAAGGGGTGCTTACCTAAGTAAAATTACCCCTTTGCCCCTTCTATTGTCGACCTACTTTAGTAGGAACACGGGGCTGCTAGGATGGCTTTATAGCTGACATAAGAAGGGGGAAACCCTTGCCGACTAGTCCAGTAAAGGGGGTGACGACCACTAAGCCCTAAATCCCCAATCTAAACCCTAGCCACACTTCTTTATAGGATAGAAGTGGCTAGGTGAGGTTTTATTACAATCTTACAGGGTTTTATTGATTACTTCTAAGGTGATTAGGACTCAACCCTACTGGAGTCCTATCAATAGGAACAAATTCTTTTAGATTTTTTGAATAGAGACAACTAAATTGCAGCAGTAGTAAGGTATGAAACTAGAACCTGTTGCAATTCATAAGGAGATCAAAGGATAATCTACGGTAGTGGAGATGGCGATGGAATTTGGTGATGATCTTCAAGTAATTATGGGAATTGCTTTAGACGGCTATGGGGGGCTGATGGATGGCTGTGGAAGGGCAGCAAGACATTAAGAATGCTGCTCTGATACCAAGTGTTAGAACTCTTACAAATTCTAATCTTGGGGTGATCTCTATAGGGGATCGGCAGCCTTAGAACTCTATAGGGGTTCCTCCCTCCTTGGTTTTTTGCTACATTAGCTAAAAGATATTTGATCTATTGATGATAAAAGAGAGAAGAATACAAGGCTATTTATAGAGCTTTTAAACCCTAACTCCTAATATGATTCCCATTTAAGACTCCTACTCCTAACAACTCCAACTCCAACTCTAAGAAGCAACCTTCAAACTAATCCTAATCCTATTCTAACTTAACCCCTTCTCAACTAACTCCTCTTTAACTAGGATAAGGGGTGGTTAATTAGGGTGACATGCATCTTATTCTTCCCTCAAAATATCTTCCTCTAAACTAATCCTAACCTAGTCGGCCTCTCACCTCTTTAATAGGGGTAGGTTAGATAGGATTTACACGAATGCCCTTGAGACTTACATGTTTGCCCTCTTCAATGAAACTAAATTAGGACTCTCCTAGCTAGAGTCCTAACATGGACCCGACTTAGCTAGGGTCCTAATAGACCCGCCCACTTCAAATCAGCTTTGTCCTCAAGGCTGAGCAGTATCAGATTTCGGGAGCACTTCAATATTTGTCATGCATCATAACTTTTTGATTGATTAAGTAGGGTCTCCACTTGGTGTAACCAATGGTTTGGTCTTCTCATGCAGTTGCCATTGTAGTCTTCTGAAGAACCTTTTTTATTTGATGGCTAGAGGTAGTTGTTAGGAAATCTCAGTAGGAGCATCACATGTGCAGCGAAAATCAAAACAAAAATTGATTTTTCACGTATATCATATCATCGTGCAAAAGATTGGGGTCGTGAGAAAATCATAAAAATTGATAAAATCACATCAAGTGATAGATTAATTACTTAGAGAGATCATATATCCCTGTGTTCCAGATCCAGATGGAGAGGATGAAGGAAGTCAAGTATCTTCCTCTCTAGTGGTATTCACACGATGGATCTCTACAGTGAAATTCCTCCAATCTGATCTTGTAACTCTTACATAGAGGGAGAGGGGAGAGAGAAGAGTAGGAGGGGGAGGCTAAAGCTGTAACCTATCGACCATGAGTCTCCCCTCCTATTTATAGTGAGCCACAAAAAACCCTAGGGCTCCTATCTTAGTGGGTATTGGATCTTTATCCAATTACCCACTTATATTATTGGATCTCTATCAAATAATCTCCTTAGGCCTCTAATTGGGCTTTAAGTAAGGATCCTATCAGTATAGGATCTCATCTAATGAGAATATGAGTTAATTGGATCTCTATCCAATCCTCTATTTGCTGAAGCATCCACCATATGTTTGTGACCCTCTAGGCTCGATACCGAGCTGGCCGTGAGTCGCTCCTATTAGAATTCCTTTTGATATAGTGAATTTACTTGACTCCATAATAATTCACTCAACTCATTGATTATGGATGTACTATGGCATTACACCATAGTCCCCAAATGGTACAAGGGGATTAAATCCATCAGACCTGACTGTCTGTAGTTACTGTGTATCTATAATCCCTCATCCAACTAATATCCCAAAGACCATATATTAGACATGGTACTGTCAGGTTATATACGAAATTAGTTTGTCTTACTCTAATCAGATTCTACCGAAGAACTCTTTCTCTCTCAATTTGAATGACCCTTGCTAGGAATTTGTTTAAGCAAGCACATATGTGATATTCCTCTCGTGATACTGAGAGTGGATGATCCTATATCAACACTCAATTATTTTCGTAAGGTTGTAATCAATCTTGATAACCAACTGTATCAGATCTGGAACTTTCTAAACCTGTAAGTCTAGCATAAAAAAAAGGAGTACTCATAAAAGGCATCCTTGGTATCTCAAGTCAAAGGATCAGATACACAACTGAGACTATGAAATTGTTATTTGACATTAGGTATTATTAACTATACAACATCTCATACGTAAATTAATCAGTGAACTCATTCTCCAATGAGCACCTATACTATATCCTTAGTGTCTCTACACAAGTGGCTATGAGACTAACTGCCTCCATTATATGGATAGATATATAGTACACCGGTCTGTCCGGTTATCTCGATGTCCCTCTTGAGTAACCTATGACCAGGATTATTCAGGATATATGTTTAAAAGTAAATCGATCTCATCATGATCTGATTCCCATTGCATAGAACTAAGGACATCACTATATATATATATGTGTGTGTGTGTGTGTGTGTGAGAGAGAGAGAGAGAGAGAGAGAGAGAGAATATGCCAGTAATAATCCTAAGTAAAAAGATTATGTAATATGTCACATGTGCTATCACTCACGTGATTGGCTTATAGGGCATTTGTAACCAGCAATCTCCCACTTGACCTAAAGCCAATCACCTATGTGTTTAATCCATATCAAACCCCTGTGATCCTGAAATATAATCTAAGCTAGTGGCTTCGTTAGTGGATCTACAATATTATCTTTGGATGGAACTTTTTCCATTGCTATATCTTTTCGGGTCATAATTGCTCTAATCAAATGGAACCTCCTAAGAACAATTCTGATGGGACCTAGGTTTTCTTGCTAGAGCTATCGCCCTATCGCTGTTGCAATATATGAGAATCAGTTATATGCTGCTTGGTACGACTCTCATATCATGATGAACTTTTTCATCCATATCCCTTCTTTTGCTGCTTTTGCTACAACAATGTATTACACTTTTGTCGTCGAGTCAGCAGTAGTATCTTTCTTGAACTCTTCTAGCTTATTGCTCCTCCATTTAGGGTGAAAATATATCTTGAGTTTGACTTGCTATCATCAACGTCATTCTGAAAACTCAGGTCCATGTAGCCCTTAGCTTGGAGGCTACATCCTCCATATACTAGTAAAAGATCATTAATCCTTCTCAAGTATTTAAGGATATACTTTATTGCCTTCCAGTATTTTAAACCTGGATCTACTTGATACCTGCTCGTGACACTCAGAGCATGTGCTATATTAGGCCTGGTACATATCATAGCATATATGATAGACCCTATCATTGAGGCATAAGTTATCTTACCCATATCTGCCATTTCTTCAGGAGTCTTTGGGGACATAATTCTAGAAAGTGTTATTACATTTCTTATTGGTATGAACCTCTCATGGATTTTTTTATGCCAAACCTTTTGACAATGGAGTCTATGTACCTAAATTGAGATAAGTCAAGCATCCTCTTAGATCAATCTCTATAGATTTGGATCCCAAAATATAGGATACTTCCCCTAAATCTTTCATGGAGAAGTTTCTGGATAGCCAAGTCTTTACTATAGAGAGCATTCCTACATCATTCCCAATGGTTAGGATGTCATACACATACAATACCAAGAAGATGATAGCACTCTTACTTACCTTCCTGTACACACAAGGCTCATCTTCGTTCTTAATGAAGTTATAAGATCTGATCGTCTCATTAAATCTCATGTTCTAACTTCGGAAGCTTATTTTAGTCCATAAATGGACTTGAGCAACCTGCATATTTTATCTGTACTCTCTTTGGATACGAATCCCTCTGGCTATATCATATAAATCTCCTCCTCGAGGTTGCTATTGAGGAATGTTATTTTGACATCCATTTGTCAGATCTCATAATTATAGTGTACTGTAATAGCCAAAAGAATTCTAATGAACTTAAGCATGGCTACAAGTGAAAAGATTTTGTCAAAGTCAACTATTTGTCTTTAATGATATCCTTCAGCTACTATCCTTGCCGTATAGGTCTTCACCTTTCTATCTACTCTGATCTTCTTTTTGAAGATCCACTTGCAGCCAATGGGTATGATACCCTTAGGTTCATCCACAAGGTTCTAAACCTTATTAGAGTACATGGGATCCATCTCAGAATTCATGGCTTCTTGCCACTTCCAGGAGTCTATACTAATAATAGCCTTCTCATAGGTTTGATAGTCAACATCCTAAGAGTCCTCTCCACTGATATGTCCTATATATCTTTTAGGAGGGTGAGATACTCTACTAGACCTACACAAAGATGGAACTTGTGTTAGGTACCTGAATAGACTCGAGCTATGGAATAATGCTTAGGCTAGGTTCTCCAACCTCGCTCAACTCTAACTCACTCCCACTATTTCCCCTAAGAATGTGTTCCTTCTCAAGGAACACAATTAATAGAACCCCAGAAGGAGCTCTATAGATTTTAATCCTTAAGCGGGATCAACCTTGGAACACTGTAGGGGTTCCTCCCTCCTAGATTCGGCATAAGGCTGAAATAAAATTGATAATTGCTTGATTCAAGAGAGGGGGTGGCTACATCATTATATAGGGATCGAAACCCTAGCCTAAGGGAGTGCTTGCCTAAGTAAAATTATCCCTTTACCCATCCTATAGCTAACCTACGTTAATAGGAATAGGGGCGACTAGGTTGGCTCTATAGCCGACCTAAGCAGGGGGAACCCTGGCCAACCAACCCAATAAGGGGGCGATGGCCACTAAGCCCTAAGGGCTAATCTATACCCTATCCATACTCCTTTATAAGATAGGAGTGGCTTTATTACAATCTAGTAGGGTTTTATTGACTACTTCTAGGAAGATTAGAACTCAACCTTGGTGGAGTCCTACCAAACCCGCCCTCTTAAAATCAACCTTGTCCACAAGGCTAAAGTTCTATAAACTCAGGGAATTGGGTCTTCAGCTCCTCATCAGCTTGGGTGTGAGTTGGAAGAACTTGAGCTGAGTCGTTATCTTTAAATTTTCATTTGAGGTGGGATTAGAGGATCAACTATAAGTTTAATCTGGTGCACTAATCTGATCTCCAGGTTAGGGCCCTAATATGATCCCCAATTTTACAAGGCCTAAAGAAATAGGGAGACCACTTTCTTGAGGCTTAAATTTAATGCTGGTGGAGTTGGAGATGAAGGGGTACTTGATCTTTCTCAGGAAACTTTCTTCTGCTCTGGCGTTTTTTAGGGGGAAGTTTCTTCCTTGCATGGGCTGCCATGTGATTGCTATATAATAGTAGTGCTTTCTTTTGGATTGAGGGTTGTCATCTGATAAAATCTCCAGTAGCCTGAGCCCGATCTGAGTCTGAGGTGGGTAGGAATGGTGATTTTTTGGGGCCCATTTTCATTTCTTCATGTTGTCAACCATCTTATATGTGTATGGTACTGACCCCCACTATGGGTGTGTCTACTCCAATAATAAACATATGGCTACGATTTGGTGTGAATGGCATCATGGCCGTGAAGGCTATAGTTCCACTCGGCTAAGGTGGTGCATCTTTCTTTATAATGAGAGGGATAATGTTCATGCTTCGTTGAGTCCTATAAATGATCCTTTCCCTTTTCTGATTTCACCATTAGAGGGGCTCAATTTTTTCATGGTCTTAGGCCCTAGATTGGATGTCATCATAAAGGAAGTCATTAAGCATTATGTTCCGATCCTGGGGAAAGTCGTGGAAGTCACCTAAGATCTAGAAGTGCTACATCAGCAACCATGGTAAGTTCCACAAAATGTAACACTTTAGAAGTAGCTTATCTCTGTGGAAAAGGATGTAGGGACGTGTCATAGCGGGAAATAAGCATGGCCGAACAATCCATGTCTCTGTTATCTCTTGGACGACCTTTTTATCTTCAACCTTCTAAGGTTATATGAAGCAATCTAGTCGAGCAACAATTGGTAGAAGTTTTGACTTGTTCAGCATAGGGGGGTCGGCCAGCTTCAGAGGATGTAGTTGGCTCGATTGGGTGGAGACGCCCAAAAATTCAGCAAGTTATGGGAGGGGTTTTTTTATCTTCAATCTCATGAAACTCTTGAATTTGAATTAGGAAACCACTAGATTTTTCTTTTGGTACCCCCTCCAAGTGTGGTGTTGTGGTTGTAGTCGTTGGGCTCCCTCGTAGAATCACATGCTTTCATTTTCTGAAAAAAATTCATGGTTAGCTTCGAAAATTTCCAGAAAATATCTTCAATCATGGACAACCAATCAATGCCAAGCACTATATCAAAACCATCAAGAGGGAGGAGGAAAAAATCGTCAACTACATCTTACTCATGTAGGATCAGTTTTATACGCGGGCACTTTTGGTTGTACTTCAGAATTTAGCCGTTAGCTACCTTGACTTCGAACCCATCGTAATCTTCTTTTTGGAGCATTAAGTGGGCAACAACCTTACTGCTCATAAACTTGTGTGTGCTCCCGGTGTCGATGAGGATGATGACAGACTACTGCTTGAGAAACCCTTCAATCTTCAATTTTTGTAGGTTGGTGTAGCCGGCTAAAGTAGGGACCGTGCGGGTGGTCGGTTGTGGAGTATCCTTCTCCTTGGGCTCGAGAGTCATATCTTCAAGTTTGGATTCTTTAGTAGGTGTAATTATCAGCGATGTCTCCTTTTTATATTTGTGTTCTAGGCTTCACAGTTTATCACAACACCCACAAAGGTCCTTTGTCAATCCGTTATGAAGGTCTTCTCTTTTTAATTTCTATGGCTGAGGGGGTTGGCTGATAGTAGGAGGAGGTGAAAGCTTTGGTGCCGCTGGTCGGGAAGCAACTATAGTCTTTGGAGCTTCATAGTTCAATCACTCCTCTTGATATCGCACAAAGGAGATGGGTGCATTAAGTGTGTACGGTTGTCGCACTTTAATTTTTTCTTGAATCTCTGGCTTCAAGCCCTCAATAGAAGTCCTCAATATCTGGTTTTCAGACCAATCATAAGTTTGATTAGATAACCTTTCAAACCTAGTTTGGTACTCTTGGATGGTGGAGGTTGAATGTTGTAATCTTATTGGGCTTGGTGATCGGCCCAATCTAAACTCCTCAAAGAGAGTGCATAATTTAACATCCATATGCGTCTCAAGAGCCTCCAATTTGGCTTCGAATAAGCCCACCGATATCATGATATAAGGGTCTCCAATATGTCAAATCAAACCGATTAAGGAGTGTAGCTGCAATCTTCAGGTTGAAGGCAGCAATGGCAGTGATGTCGGGGCTGTAGTGGCCAAGTCTCCAAGTGGAGGATGGCAACCAAGGGTAGCAGCAATGGTGAAGGAAGAAATAGCAGTAGTAACATCGGCTACAATCCTTCGGTGATGCTGCAATGTCATCGAGGCTGTAATTTTTTAGGTGGCTGATATTTGTCAAAATATGACAGCCAAGAGATTTGAGTTGAAAGGTAGCAACGATGGCAAAGGAAAAAGAAGGCAACATCAACATCGACTGCAGCTACAGTGTGACTTTGTGGCTGCAGGTGGCGTCGGTTGCAGCAAGGGTGCAACTGTAATAGGAGGAAGACGGGGCAACAATGTATATGGCCGTTGCGGATGAGGATAATAGCGGTATGGAGTGAGAGATGGCTACTGTTGTGTTCAATTGGTTTCTAGCTACGATCAAGATAGTTGGCAGCGAACGATTATTGCGGGCTGCGATGTAAATAAATTACAGCGAAAGATCGCTGTTGGTAGCTTTTTGCTGCAAGGATCATTGTTGGCTATGATTAAGGAGGATGGTAGCAAGAGGTCGCTGTTGGTAGTGTTGGGTAGCAAAAGATGTGTGCTACGGTTAAAGGGATAAGGGAGATTGGGCAGCTGAAAGGTTGATGGACCAAAGGCTTTCGCTTTCGGGTGCGGTTTATGGCTGTTTTGGGTGCGATTTGGGGTTACAGTTCTATGATGTTTAGGCTGCAAATTGGTGTGGTTTTAGGGCTATGATAGCAGTAGATGAAGGTTAGAAAAATAGATTTTCGATCTAGGCTAGATGGCAGCAAAGGTAGGTGTCTCTGTAAGGAAAGTTGGCTTAAAAGGTAAGTGGATTGATAAGAAAGTAGGCTGATTTGGGTGGCTAATTTGGAGGTCTGTTTGGATTTAGTTTAGGGTAATATTTGGAAGAGTTTTTAGTGAGGATGGTAGGTTTGGAGATGAGAAAAAGAGAGTCTAAAATCCTACAAAAAATAGCACTCAAATCTGATATAATTCGGTGAAAAGAAGTGCTACGATGTGTTATCCTGCTGAACAGATTTTACGTTGGAGAAACGATGACTTCTTGACTTAATTTCTAAAGGAAAGTTTAATGAAATTATATAAAAACCCTTGGTTTAGATATTGTCAATACCAGCAGAGACTTTGACAAAATTTTGGCAGCATAACAGTAGCAAAATAGGGCAAAAAATACAAGGTAAATTCCTTCATTGTAAAATTCTAGAACTACGTAATAGTGAAAGATCGTACAAGAAAATTGGTTCCAAAAGGTGTTTTTTCGTAAATCAAATCTAGATGAAAGCAAATTTGATCTTGAAAATTGTGTAAAAATGTTGGCCAGAAAGGATGAACAAAAGTTCGATTTCAAGTAGCAATAATCAGCTAAAAATTTCTACAGCGTTTCACCTTCGCAACGATGATAACGTTTACGATGGTAAAAATTTATAGTAAGAAAACTTTGAAAAACTTCTCCCATGTATAATATGAAGGATCTTGAAGTATTGAAGAGGCATGAGTTATAAAAATATACCAGAATTTCAGATCAAATGTAGGGGGTAGCGACAGCTTGATTTGATCTGTTATTGGGGTAGAAGGTGGAGGCGCGTGTCATAATAATTATGGGAATTGCTTGGGAAGGTGGAGGCATGGATGATGGCTACAGGAGCAGCAAGATCGCTGCTCTGATACCAAATGATAGAACCCCGAAAGGAGCCCTATAGATTTTGATCCTTGAGGGGGATCAACCCTTGAAATGTTGTAGGGGTTCCTCCCTCCTAGATTTGGCATAAAGTTGAAATAAAATTGATAATTGCTTGATTCAAGAGAGGGGGTGGCTACATTATTATATAGGGATTAAAACCCTAGCCTAAGAGGGTGCTTACCTAAGTAAAATTATCCCTTTGCCCCTCATATAGCCAACCTGCCATAATAGGAACAAGGGGCGACTAGGTTGGCTCTATAGCCAACCTAAGCAATAAGAAACCCTAGCCAACCAACCCAGTAAGGGGGTGACAGCCACTAAGCTCTAAGGGCTAATCTAAATCCTAGCCATACTCTTTTATAAGATAGGAGTGACTTTATTACAATCTAGTAGGGTTTTATTGACTACTTATAGGGAGATTAGGACACAATCCTGCTGGAGTCCTATCAATAACTCTCTTGGCAACAAAGACCTTTCGGTCCTTGGGATGATAAAAGTAATATCCCAAAGTCTCCTTAGGGTATCATATGAATGTGTACCTTTCCGTCCTTGATTTCAACTTGTCGGGGTTGTGTCTTCTAACGTGGGTAGGACAGTCCTAAATCTTAACCACATTAAGATCATACTTCTTTCCTTTGCATGTCTCATATGGTGTAGACACTACCAACTTTGATGGAACTCTGTTCAGAAGGTAAGCTACAGTTTTAAGGCATACCCCTAGAATGAGATGGGTAGGTCAGTGAAACTCATCATGGATTGCACCATGTCTAACAGTGTGCTATTCATACTTTCTAATACACCATTGAGCTGAGGTGTATAAGGTGTCCACTGGGATAGAATCCTATTATCCCAAAGGAAATAGGTGAACTTCATACTCAAGTATTCTCCTCCTTGATTTAATCAAAGAGTCTTAATACTCTTTATAATCTGATTCTCTACCTCATTCTTATATTCGCTAAATTTTTCAAAGGCATCAGATTTGTACTTTATCAAGTACACGTGTCTATACCTATAGAAATCATCAGTGAATGTAATGAAGTATGAGTAACCACCTATAGCCTGAGTCGACATGGGACCACATACATCACTATGCATGAGTTCCAATAACTCAGTGGCTCTCTTTCTAGTTCCACTAAAATGAGAGTTGATTATCTTTCCATGAAGGTAAGGTTCACAAGTTGTATATGACTTATAGTCAAATGGATCTAAGTATCTATCTTTCAGCAACTTTTGAATCCTTCTCTCATGTATATGACATAGCCTACAATGTCATAGGTATGTATTATTTACCTCATCTCTTTTTCTCTTAGACATATTTAGATTCATGATGTGTAGAGAAGTGTCTAACATATATATGTCATTTATCAATGTCCGTCTAGTGATGATTTTATCATCTATAATTATTGAATAACTATTATTCTCAGAAATTAATTTATATCCACTAATTGTCAAATAAAAGATAGAAATAATGTTCTTGATAATAGAGGAAACAAAATAGCATGCATCCAATGCAATAATAGCTCCACTAGGTAGATGTAGGGTGACCTCCCCAACAGCAATTGTAGCAACTCTTGCTCTATTGCCCATCTTGAGGTCCATCTCGCCTCTAGCCAATCTCCTAGGTCTTGCCAGAAACTACAACGAATTATAGATATTATAAACACTCCTGATATCTAATACCCATGTGTTATCATAAAAATTTGACAAGTGGAGACTAATCACGAATATACCTAAAGCTTCTCCAAGCTTCTATTTCACCTTCTCTGTAAGGTAGTCCTTACAGTTCCTCTTTTAATGCCCGTCTTGGCCGTAGTGGAGGTACTATCCTTTGTCGGGTCTTTCTTGGCAACCTTTGCCTTACCCGGTCTTTCTTTGCCTTACCCTTCTTAAGGGTCTTATTAGCTTTTCTTTTCTTATTGGTCTCACTAATATAGAGAATTGACTTCTCTTTCCTGATAGTACTCTCAGCTTCCCTCAATATATTGAGGAGCTCAGGTAGAGTCATCTTAAACTTATTTATATTAAAGTTAATAATAAACTGTGAAAAGGAATCTGGTAGGGGCTGAAGTATAAGGTCAACATACAGGTTATCCTTTAGGGCTATCTTCATACTTCACAAAGCGAGTGATCTCATCCTCGTTTGGCCTTTCCTCCGGCGTGGGCACAATCATATTAAGGACATATACAATTTTCTCTTTCGTGAGAATAATTCTCAAATTACGGAGCCTTTGGACCAATGAAGTGGTTGGCATCAAGTATGCCACATAAGGGTTTTGCAAGCGACAAACAAGATATAGCATAAATAAATAACATACAAAATTTACATAAAATACTAATTAATATTATTGAATCTCAAATTTTGATGATGAAATTGATTGATGGGTTATTGATCTAACATGATTGTTAGAATTGAATGATGCAGGATTAATTATGATAAAATAATTATTATAATCAAGATTGGCTAAGGTCAAGTCCATGCATTGGGTCATTGTAGTTGGGAACTCGCTAGGAGTGCGTCGGGAGCTCATCGAGGGTATTAGGAGTTTGTCAGGATAGCATAAGGAGTTCGCCATAAGAAGACCGAGACTCATCGGAAGATTGTCGGGGGTAGCCAAAAAGCTTGCCAGGCATTGGGATGGTCTTGTAATGGATGTTTGACAATTATGATTATATTTAATTAAGTCATAATTAGCATCGTGCAGGTCTAACTATGATAGGAGCAATGAAATTACAACCAGATGATGAGCTAAGATTAAGCTTGAGCATCAGGCCGGGGTTCGGATGATGTAGTGGGATCTCGCTGAAGTTAGCTAGGAGATTCACCG
The DNA here is from genome assembly GCA_021527575.1 of Ensete glaucum. Taxonomy (NCBI): domain Eukaryota; kingdom Viridiplantae; phylum Streptophyta; class Magnoliopsida; order Zingiberales; family Musaceae; genus Ensete; species Ensete glaucum. The sequence goes on from CM038551.1 coordinate 50,977,253, forward strand.
AAGGGATCGGGAAGCTCGCTGGGAATATGATAGGAGATCGCTGGAAGAAGACCAAATAACTTACTACAAGAATGTCGGAGGCTATCGGATTGGCGGGAGTTAGTTTTGATTATCTTGATTGGTTATTAAGTGTTATAATCATTGAGTCATAGTTAGGGTTTGAGTTCAAATTTAGTTAGATTTGGAAGGAATCTAAATCAACTCAATAAGACAATCGGGTCCACTATTGAGGTTTGATTGAACTCAATGGATTGACCAGAGGGTTGGTCAACATTAAGTTCAAGCCGAAATTCGAAAAGTAGAGGGAACCACTTTTGCAAAAATTTTAGCCGGTAAACCGCCGATGAGCAGTGGGTGTACCACCGCTGCCCAAGCTTTCAAGCGACTAACGACGGCTGACCCACCCAGGCTGGGTGGTTGAACTGACCATACCTAGGAATCTGGGTACTTTAGGCGGTTGACCCACCCAAGGCCGACAGGTATACCGCCCGTACCTTGGTGTCTGGGCGACTGAACTAATGATACCTAATTTTTATGGGTATGTTTGATTTTTGGCTCCAATTTCTGAAGCCACTTGGGGTCTAGAAATACCCCAGTATTCTGACATTCACAATAACTCTTTTTAGATAATTAAATTTTGTGAAAAAAAAAATATGTGTGATTTGTAAGAAAAAGAGAAGGAAAGGGAGTGATCTTAGAGTTAGAAATTTTCTAGTCTCCTTTGTAATCAAAGTGTAAGGGTTTGATCTTCACCTAAAGAAGATTGGTAGTGAATGCCGGCGTGCCTCAAGAAGGAGGACTCGAGAGTGGATGTAAGCCTTTGACGCTGAACCACTATAAAAATTATGAGTACTTCTTTGCTTTCAATTGCTTACATATTCTTGCATTAATGCTTCCGATTTAACTTAATTCCTTGAAAGCAAAGTTTTCACGATAAGTTCTTTCTTTCAAACGTTGCTTCTCTTTCCGATTTGCTCATTAATTTAGCAAATTTCTTTTAATCACTTACTCGTTTCACTAAGAACGAAAAGCTTTAGATTTCCTATCTTGGTTTAATCAAAATATTTTTATCAAAACCTAAAATTTACATTTGCACTAATTCACTCCCCGCTATCCAAACCACCCCCTCCTCTCTCTTAGTGCCAATTGATCCTAACAATTGGTCTGAGAGCAAGGTTCTTACTCTTTGAATTAACACCCACTTGAGTAAATGGCTTGTTTTGGTATGAGCGAGGGACATACTATTTCACGTCCACCTATGTTGAATGGGACGAATTACACATATTAGAAAACATAAATGCACATTTTTCTCATCTCATTGGACTTTAATTTATGGAATATAGTTGAGAATGGATTTAAAAATTCTTATAAAACCAATGAATGAGTTAAATGATTTGAAAAAGAAGAATTTTTCTTTAAATACAAATGCTATGAATGTCTTATTTTGTGCACTTGATAAGAATGAGTTTAATCATTTTTTTATTTACGAATTAGCTTTCGATATTTGGCACACACTAAAAATCACACACGAGTGGACTAGTAGAGTAAAAGAATCGAAGATAAATATTCTAGTTCATAATTACAAGTTGTTTCGAATGAAACTAAGTGAGTCTATTGGAGACATGTATATCCGTTTCATGGATGTTGTCAATGGACTTAAAGCACTTGGAAAATATTTTTTGAATTTTAAACTTGTGAGTAAGATTTTATGATCTTTATCTAAAAATTAGGATCCTAAAGTAATCGCTATTCAAGAGGCCAAAGATTTAAATAACCTACCTCTTGAAGAACTGATAGGCTCTCTTATGATATATAAACTAAATTGTAAAGCTCATGATGAGCTTGATGAACCCATTCCAAAGAACATGAAAGATGTGGCACTTCGAACAACAAATGACTCATTGAGTGAAACCTCAAGTAATGAGGATCATGATATTGCACTTTCATTAAGAAAATTTAAAATATTTATAAAAAAGAACAAAAACTATAAAAACAAAAAGAAACCAAAGAAGGACAACATCATATGCTATGAATGCAAAAAATTGAGACATTACAAAAATGAATATCCCCAGCTGAAGAAGAAGAAGCTAACGCTAAAAAAGAAAGCACTCTCGGATACTTGGGATGATTCGAACTCTCTGAATGAGGAAGACAACCTTAAAGAAGAGGTGGCTAACTATGCCTTAATGGCAATCGAAGATGATGCAGTGAACCTTTAAATATTTCTTTTTTAAAATTATTAAGCATGTTTCATGATTTATTCAATGAGTTTAGAAAACTTAGCAAGTCTTTTAAATTACTTAAAGTTGATCATGATTTGTTAATTAAAAGACTTGATGAAATACATGCTCCCTTAGTATCACATAAACCATGTTCTAAAGGTGATATGCTAGATAATATTAAAAAAAATTACATGCTTAAAATAACACTAGAGAAATTTGAGATAGGGAATAAATCTCTAAATATGATCATTACTAATAAGTGTCATATTAATAATAGAAATGGCATAAGCTTTATTGGCAATGTTTAATAAAAGTCAACCATCTTTGTAAAAGAACCTACATTAAATGTACTACCAAAAATCATGTGTAATTTTTGTGATAAATTAGGACATAAGGCAAATAAATGCCTATTTATAAAATATAGTTCATACCAACTTGTTTAGGTTCCAAAGAAAACTTTACATAATGAAAACCAATTAAAAAAGAAAGATAAAGTTCTTTATGAAAGACCTAATATAAAATGGGTGTCTAAATCAAATATATCATTCTTATAAGTTTGTGTCAAAATTAAAGCTATGAGCCCCGAATAATATTTTAAATGTCAAGATAATATAACTTGAGATGTAAAATTCTTTCAAACTTACTAGCCTACATATTAACAAGATTAATTGTTAATAATAAAAATAGTTTATCATTATATAATTAATCTTGATGATGCATAGCTAGAGCACGCTAGAATTAGAAAGACGAAAGTGTAGTTAACTTAAATAAAAGTCATATGTATGAAAGAAAGATTTTGATGATGATTATTGTATTAGTGTGTAATAACTACTGTTAATGATTTATGTTGTTTTTGAACCTAAGAATCATATATGAAATCATCTTTCTTTAAAAGAAAAACTTCCTGATAACATGATAGAATCTTCCAATATACAAAATCATTTGATTTAAAAATAAATCAAAACTTTTGTTTGAAAATATTTTATTGCAATGATCATAATGAAATTTTGTTTTTGACTTTAAATGTCATTGCATTCTTGAAATAAATCTCTTTAACTACAAGAATGAATTAGAAAACTTTAGCTATTTTTAAAAAAAAACAATCTATGATGGCTTTATTGAAGTTTTCTAAATAGTGATCTTTGATGATGAATTTGGATATATTTTCAAATGATTTTATTTTAAAAAATGGATATGTTTGAATCCATCCAACATTATTGATATTTTGATAACTTAAATCATGACCATGAAATCTTGAAAATTAAAATTGAGATCTTTATATAAAGTAATATTGTTTACTAAGATTCCTTCTCTTTATTAAAGAAAAGGCTTCATCCTAATCATGATCTTCACTTCTTAATATTTATAACTTGATATTTCTATAAGAATCAAGATCATTCTTTTTTATCTCCTAAGATTTCAAAAGCTTTGAAATTTTATCTAGGAAGAAATGTATAAATAAATCATGTTCTTAGTATTTATGATTTGATAATAATAATCTTCATGACATGACTACTTATGACTTTCTTCTTAGTGTAACTTATCATTAAAATTAATATTTCTTAAATTTGAGATAAGTTGAAAATTGAAAGAGATATGTATTACAATGAATATTTTCTTAATTTCTTGACTTGACTTATATGTTATGAGAATCACGTTATTGATATCTATAATTTTCTCTTTTAAATAAAAATATGATTTATGATCTTAACAATATTAATTGAAATTATTGTCAAGATCATTCTCCTTTATTAAAAAGATTTATCTTGGATGAATTGAGATCATCACCTAAGACTCATTGTATTATTCACAAAAAAAGGGGGTAAGAAACTTATTAAACGAAATTATATCTTTTGATATTCAAAAATTTAATTTTATCTTTAATGACATGATCTCCTTGTATTTTTTGGTTTAATTTGAATATAAATGCTAAGAAGAAATTATGTTATCATATTTCTTTCTTGATAATAATAAAAAAAGGGAGAGATAAAATTATTAATATGATTAAAAGTAAATTAGATATGATAACATTAAATAAGAAATAATTTTCTTGGAAGAAAATTTAGAATTTTCTAAATGCATGCAAAATACTTGATTTACAATTTGAGCTTGATCTACTATCATGCCTTCTTATGAAATTTTTTATGCTTTTTATCAAAATTTACAATATATGATTTTTTGCTATACTTGAAATTACATGAAATGATTTTAAATGAATGAGTAGCTCTTAAACTTTTGAATCTCCTTAAATATCTTGAAGTTTAGAGCTTAATTTCATAATTCATATCTATAAAATTTACATCTTTAAAATTGAGTATTTTTTTGATATGATATTTTTTATTTCTCTACCTTGATTCTACCTTCTTACTCATACATGTGGAGAAAGGAAATCACTAAAATTTTAAGAGGCTAATAAGTCTATTAATTACATTTTGAATCTCTTGAAAGTGATTTTGATTATTTTGAAATTGAATGAGTGATTTATCTATATCATGATTTTTGATTTCTTAGAATTATAACTTGAAATCTTTTATAAATCAAAATCTTTTGTTATGTGTTTTTGTATTATTTAAAAGGAGATTTTTATACAAATCATGAACTTGACAACTTAAGATTTCTTATGGATAAATCGAGATTTTATTTGTTTCTCATATGACTTGTCTCTTGATATTCATAATTTATTTTCATAAATTAATATCTCATCATCATGTTAATTTTTTGATATATTTCATATGATGATTAGTAAATTTCTTGATTTATTTCTTAAAAAATGATATAATGAGAAAAGTTTTGCACTATTCTAACCAGCCCTTCTTTTTGACAATGATAAAGAGGGAGACAAACTTATTAGCTTATAAAATTCATAGCTTGAACAATGCAAAGGAAGCAAATATTTGCTGGCTTGCACTTCTCAAAAGAGAAGAATGAATTCACTAGCTTACATATTCTAAAGTAATAAAAAATTTAATAAATTGTTAAGCTTTCATATATCAAAAACTTGCTAATTGTACTTCTCCTTTTGTTGATGACAAAGAGGGAGAAGGTGTTATAATGTAAAATTATGTATGATAATCATGCATGTCATGATGATTTTAAAAATCTACATAAAGATAATGATTTGTTATTTTTCAGATTTATTTACTATATTTTCTTGAAATTTATATGAGAAAATTTTGTTGAGTGTATGATAATCATGCATGTAATGATGATTTTAAAAATCTACATAACGATAATGATTTGTTATTTTTCAGATTTATTTACTATATTTTCTTGAAATTTATATGAGAAAATTTTGTTGAGCTCATATTTGAAATTTTATATATACAAGATTGAGGTTGAGACCTAGAAATATTAAATCATGAAAATATATAAATTGCTAATATAGATTTCATTAAATGAAGCCTTTTTGTGATAATATTTTTTTTGAAAACTTTCTCCATGATTTAATCTTATTGTTTTCAAAAAAACAATTGTATGAAGATGTGCCACATTTGAAATTTACAAAAGATAATTTTTTATATCAAGAGATGACTTTTGTTATATTTGAAATATATAAGTAATCTTTAAATCTCTTGAACTTTTGAGCTCATCTTAGTATTGATTCTAAAATTTATTAAGAGCTATTCTCTATGATGAAATGATTCAATAACACCTCCCTTATTTCTCTTCTTATTAAAGGGGAAGAAAATTTTATAATGCATATACTAAGGGGAAGTAATGTCATCTTGTGCTTTGAAATTATTAGCTATATTTCACCTTTTTGTTGATGACAAAGGGGGAGAAATATATATTGATGACACATGATGAATACATTGATGACGCATGATCTTGTTGAAATACATGGATATCTTGGATAAGTATATGAATTGGACATCTTGGATAAGGATATGAATTGGACATCTTGGATATAGATGCTTAATTCCTTTTTACTCATGAGTTGATGACTTGATGCAAATTTATTTTGAAATTTGCATCGAATGTTGATTGCTTGAATTTAAGAATATATGCTTCTCTTAAATATAAGTGGTATGGATTTCGGGGGAGTTAGGATTAACTCATGTCATCAATTGATTGTCATCATCAAAAAGGGAGAAATTTTTGAATCTCAGATTTTGATGATAAAATCAATCGATAGATTATTGATCTAATATGATTGTTAGAATTGATTAATATAGGATTAATTATGATATAATGATTATTGTAATCAGAATTTGCCAAGGTCAAGTCAATGCATCGAGTCGATGTTGTTGGGAACTTGTCAGGAGTATGTCGGGAACTCGCCGAGAGTATCGGGAGTTTGCTAGGATGGCACAAGAGAGTTCATGAGAAAAAGATCGAAACTCACCGGAGGATTATCAAGGATAGTCAAAAAGCTTACCGAGAGTTGGAATGATCTTGTAATGGATGTTTGATAATTTTGATTATATTTAATTAAGTCATAATTAGCATCGTGCAGGTCTAACTATGATAGGAGCAATGAAGTTACAACCAGATGATGGGCCAAGATCAAGCTTGAGCATCGGACCGAGGTTCGGATGATGTAGTGAGATCTCGCCGAAGTTCGCTAGGAGATTCGCCAAAGGGATCGGGAAGCTTACTGGGAACACACCGGGAGATTGTTGGAAGAAGACTAGATGACTTGCTGCAAGAATGTCGGAGGCTGCCGGAGTGACAGGAGTTAGGTCTTGATTATCTTGATTGATCATGAAGTGTTGTATTCATTAAGTCATAGTTAGGGTTTGAGTCCAAATTGAGTTGGAATTAGAAGAAATTCAAATCAATTGAACAAGGCAATCAGATCCACTATTGGGGTTTGATTGAGCTCAGGTTGAGCTTAATTGGTTTACCAAAGGGTTGGTCAATATTAGGTTCAAGCCAGAATTAGAAAAGTGGAGGGAACCATTTTTGCAGAAATTTCGACGGGTAAACCGTTGGTGAGCGGTGGTACCCAAACTTTTAGGCGGCTGACGGTGGCTGACCTGCCCAGGTTGGGTGGTTGAACCGCCCATACCCAGGAATCTGGGTACTTTGGGTGGTTGACCTGCCTAGGGCCGACGGGTAAACCACCTGTACCTAGGTGTTCGGGCGGCTGACCTACCTAGGTCAGTAGGTAAACCACCCATACCTGATTTTTCCAGGTATGTTTGATTTTTGGCTCTAATTTCTGAAGTCATTTGGGGTTTATAAATACCCCAAGTATTCTTGCATTCACAACTCTTTTTGGGCAATTAAATTCTGTGAAAAAGAAATTATGTATGACTTATAAGAAAAAAAAAGGAAATGGAGTGATCTCAAAGTTAGAAATTTTCTCAAGTCTCCCTTGTAAGCAAAGTGTAAGGGTTCGATCTTCACCCAAAGAAGATTGGTAGTGGATACTAGTTTGCCTCAAGAAGGACTCGAAAGTGGACGTAAGCCTTTGACGCCAAACCACTATAAAAATTGTGAGTGCTTCTTTACTTTCAATTGTTTACATATTCTTATATTAATGCTTCCGATTTAACTCAACTCCTTGAAATCAAAGTTTTCACGATAAGTTATTTCCTTCAAACGTTGCTTATCTTTCCGGTTTGCTCACTAACTTAGCAATTTTTTTTTAATTACTCACTCGTTTCACTAAGAATGAAAAGCTTCGGATTTCCTATCTTGGTTTAATCGAAAAGTTTTTATCTAAATCTAAAATTTATATTTGTACTAATTCAACCCTAAACCCCAACACCACCCCACCCCCCCCCCGCCCCCGCTCCTCCTCTTAGTGCCAATTGATCTTAACAAAGATATGAATTTCTATCTTAATATACTCTCACTATTTTCTTAGCGAATCACGTGACACCCTTGACATGTGAGATGAAAGTCTCCGACAGACTCCTAGTGGGGATCGGGATCCAATTGTCATCTTAGTACAACCTCAAAAGACTCAACCAATTATACTAAGCCTCAAATGTAGGCAACTATTGTCAATCACAACTCCTTATGATTCTCATCATGTTCGGCTTCCGAATCATCATGGTCTTGAGAGACTCGACTAACCATGATATTCAGTTAAGTCATCACCATCATTACAAGATGAGTCTGATTTGATGATATGCCCTCGAGAGACTCGACCAAGCATACCATGTCCTCAGATCACCGGTGACATCTCTATGCCAAAGGCAAGAACTTGATCATATAGATAGGTGAGCCTCGAGGGACTCGACCAACTCAACCTATATCATGATTCAATTTCTTCCTATAACGAGGGAAGGTCATGTGGGTCAATCTTATTGCATCACGCTTACCGAATTAATATTATCATAGAAGGGTTTTTTTATTTCGTATTGATCTCCTAATATGTCATGTCACACATTTACATATTTAATATATATCTACATCGCATGCATATATATATATATATGTGTGTGTGTGTGTGTGTGTGTGTGTGTGTGTGTGTGTGTGTGTGACACATCATATATGCAAGCCACACCGGATGATTATGAGCCGTCACCTAATATGATTAAGCCCGAGCCAATGGGTCTAATCACTCATAATAGGATCTATGTGTGCATCGACACATCTCCATGCCCTGTGATTGTTGATCTCGTCATCATTGGTTCCGTCGAATCATTGTTGCATCGTCATGCATCGTGATCTCCTGCTATGGCATCGTGGGTCCTGCTATCACCTATACGCTCCCACTGTACCTCTCCATAAGCACGCAGGCCCGACAATAAACGAGAAAAACAAAGGCTCGTAGGCCCCAATAATAATAATAATCATCACAATTACACACATCACAACATATGAATTATGATCATCCATCTTCATCATACATCACATGTACACATCATATCATATGTAGGATTACTAGATATATAATACTTAATTAAATTATTTAATTAATTATTTTACTAGAAATCAGTTCATGCTCAGAATTTTCAGAATTATCAAAGGCATTTTCAAAATTTTGGATAAGAGGATAGTCCTTGAGATTTCTAGAATTGTTGAGGATGTTTTTGGAATTCTATACATAGGATAGACCTCAAAATTTCTCAAATTATAAGGGGCAGGATCGTTCTTTTCTCAAAAGGATGTCCTAGCCCTCATCCCTCACCCTCACTGTGCCGCCCAAGCGCCCCTCTTGGTGGCAAGGCGGCGAATGACCCCTTGCGGCCACAGCCGCCTACGGGCTGGCCATAGCCAACCGTGCCCACGAGCAGCTGTTGCCCCTACGGGTGGTCGCTTGTAAGCTATTGCCTCTATGGGTGACAACCTATGGGCTGGACCTAGTAGCATCTAACCACCCCCTTGCAGGGGGCCTTGGCCGTAGTTGGCTGCCCCTATAGTCAGCCTGGTCGTGGGTGGCCGCCCCTGCAAGGGGCCTAGCCATGGTCGGCCACCCCTTCAAGGGCTCTGGCCGTGGCTAGCCACCCTTATAGGTGGCTTGGCCAACTGCCTCCTCTTCACTGCGTTTGCTGTAAAAATGCAACAAGAACGCGTAGAATGATTCTACGTGATTCAATCTTATCACACACAGTTTAAAGCCAATCTTTCACATGAAAACCTTGGCTCTGATACCACTATTGGGAAACCTCAGTAGGAGCATCATATGCACAGTGGAAATCAAAACAAAAATCGATTTTCCACGTATATCAAATCATCGTGCAAAAGATTGGGATCGCGAGAAAACCACAAAAACTGATAAAACTATATGTGATAGATTGATTACCTAGGGAGATTGTATATCCCTATATTCCAGATCCGGATGGAGAGGATGAAGGAAGTCAAGCGTCTTCCTCTGTATCGGTATCCACATAATGGATCTCTACAGCGAAACTCCTCCAATCTGATCTTGTAAATCTTGTGCAGAGGGAGGGGGAGAATAGGAGGGGGAGGCCAAAGTTGCAGCTCATCAATCATGAGTCTCCCCTTCTATTTATAAAGAGCCACAAAAAATCCTAGAGCTCCTACCTTAGTGGGTGTTGGATATTCATCTAGTTACCCACTTACATTATTGGATCTCTATCTAGTAATTTCCTTAGGCCTCTAATTGGGCCTTGAGCAAGGAGCTCATCAGCTTAGGGTCTCATCTAATGAGAATAAGAGATAATTATCTACCATATGTATGTGACCCTTTAGGCCCGATATCGAGCTGGCTATGAGTCGCTCTCATCAGAACTTTTTCTGATATAGTGAATTATTATCTCCATAATAATTCACTCAACTCATCGACTATGGGCGTACTATGCTACTACGTCATAGTCCCCAGACGGTATAGGGGGATCAAATCCATTAGACCTGTCTGTCCGCAATTACCATGTATCAATAATCCCTCATCCAACTAATATCTTAGAGACTGTATATTAGACATGGTACTGTCAGGTTACATATAGAATCAATTTGTCTTGCTCTGATCGGATTCTACTATAGAACTATTTCTCTCTTAATCCGAATGACCTTGGCTAGAGATTTGTCTGAGTAAGCACATATGAGATATTCCTCTCGTGAAACCAAGAGCGGATGATCCTCTATTGACACTCCATTACCTTCGTAAGGTTGGCTACCAATCCTGATAACCATCTATACCAGATCTACAACTTTCCAAACCTGTAAGTCTGGCGTCAAAGAAAGGAGTACTCATACAAAGTATCCTTGGTGTCTCAAGTCAAAGGACTAGATACACAATTGGGACTATAGAATTGCTGTCTGATATTAGGTATCATTAACCATACAATATCCATTAGTAGATCAATCAGCGAATTTATTTTCCAATGACAACATGTACTATATCCTTAGTGTCTCTACATAAGTGGCTATGAGACTAGTCGCCTCTATCATATAGATAGATATATAGTACATTGATCTGTCCGGTTATCTCGATATCCCTCTTGAGTAATCTATGACCAGGATTATTAAGGATCTGTATTTAAAGGTGAATCGATCTCATTATCATAATCTCATAATGATATGATTCACATTGGATAGAACCAAGGACATTACAATATATATATATAACAGATAATATAATGGAAAATATGTCAGTAATAATCTTAAGCAAAAAGATCACATAGTGTATCACACGTGTCATCACTCATGTGATTGACTTGTAGGGCACCTATAATCAGTAGTAGTATCATGTCTTCTTTTGAGGATCACCACTTCAAAGTCTTCCTAGGGCATCAAAGGAAATCCACAAGTAGTTGTTTACCCGGTATAATCAGGTTTACCTTTGAATACTTGTCACCACAAGTTAGGATTCGTCTATCAACAATCATGACTTCGAATTTGACACAGCTTTCCTGATCGGACTCCACATTATTAATTTTTTTCTTAGTTGGCTCAATCGTCAGAAGTTTATTATAAACTTCATGATTGGGCTTCATATTATCAGTTTTTGTTTCCTCTTTAGTTGGCTCAACCATCAAAAGTTGCTCTTATTTGTGATTGTCTATATTGTCCACTTTGAAGTCTAATCTATTAAAGCTTTTATTTCAATGAGTGTCTATACTGATTTTTCCTTCATGCATGTTGGCGAATGATATCGCTACTATCATTGTGCGGAGATAGTGACTTTTAACTTTTATCGAATCTCAGGATTAAGTCTCTCAATAAATTTTCTCACCAATTATATCTCAGACAAATCTTGGGTTTTGTTCAATATGCGCTTAAATCTGTTCTGGTACTCTTGTACTGTGGAGGTCTGACAGATTTTGGTGAGCTATCCATTAATATTCTTGTACTCTGATTGTCTAAAGTGAATTAAGAGCTCTATCTTGAATTGTCCCTATGAAAAGACTCTGTGATAGGTCTCGTGCAAATCGTACCACTGGATGGCATCACATTCAAGTTGAGTGGAAGCTATCTCCACCATGGATTCCTCCGAAGTCTTCTGAAAATGAAAAAACTTTTCATCACATGAGATCTAATCGATTGGGTCTCCATTTTTCCATCTGAAAAACTCATTCCTCTTGCATGGATATCCTATGTCTTGCCCATGATCATACTTTTCAGATCGACTTCTTCTAAATTCAAGAAAGAGTTCTTACAATCTGTCTTCTAGGCAGGCCTCAAAGGCTTTAAACTTTATGTATAGTGCATCATCCATAGTCATCGCATCAATAACGTCGTATTTGGTGTGGCTGCAAAGGAAGTGGACGACTGTGGGAGTGAGGGATAGCTAAAAAGGAAGATGGTGGCAACGGGAGAAGCGGTTGTGGAATAGCAGTGGGAAGCAGTGTGACAGGGAAGGAAAGGGATAGTGGCGGTCGACGGCTATATGGCTGTAGCGAGGAGATAGAGGGACAACGGCGGGTGACTACGGCGAGGGCTATGGTAGGGGATGATGAGCGTTGCAGTAGGGGATAGCGGTGCAGTTGCATGGCAGCGGCGGTGGCAGAGTGCTATGGTAGAGGATGGCGAGGGTTGTGGTAGGGGACAACAGTGCAGTTGCATGGCAGGTGACGCTATGATTGAGGAGGAGGAAGGTAGCGGCGGCAAGCGGCTACTGCAGAGGGAGATGGCACGGTTGGGAGTGGCTGTGACAACAAGATGGCAGCGGTAGTGGAAGCAATGAAGGAGGCAAGGGAAGGAAGAGGTAAAGGTGGCAGTAGCAAGCGCTATAGTAGGGGAGGCAAGCTGCTAGTGGTTGATGGGGGCACCGTTGACGTGGTTGGGCAGTGGGAAGCAGCGACCGGGGAGAAAGATGGTCTGACGAGGGGATCTCACTGGTAGAGGGCTAGGAGTAGAAGGCAGCAGCGGGGGAGCATCGACGCGGCTAGGTGCAGGCAGTGAGGGGAGGAAGGGAGATGGCACGACAGGTGGCTAGGAAGAGAAGGAAGAGGGCAATTGCGGAAAGCAAGTGGAGTAGTGGCCGAGGAGGGACAACGATGGTCAGCGGGATGGGCTGAAGGTGGCTGATAGGGTGGGATGCCACAAGAAACAAAGGAGGATAAAGGAGAGGCAGAGGAGGAGTAGAGGACGACGCCACTCACTTAGATTGCTGAGAGGTGGTCGTGCAGCTGTGGCTGGACCAATTGCTGGTGATTGCACAGCTGGTGGCAAGTGGCCAGAACAGCAAGATTGCACGGATGGGCTATGGCAACAATGGTAGGGAAGGGCAATGGCATAGTAGAGGAGGAGGCAGCAATGGTGATGGGCTGCAGCCTTCGATCACACGGTGGGGATAGCGCTGGTGATAACAATGACAAACGAAGGTTGTAGGAGAGGTAGCAACAGAGGCGGTCGACGGGGAAAGGCTAGAGAGGGAGCAGGGGAAGGAAGAGGTGGGTAGCAAAGATGGCCATCAGGGGCTCGGCGATTGGCAGCAACGGGAATAGGTTGAGGATGGCATAACTACTATAGAGGAGGGGAGAAAGATAGGTGGCTGGTGGCAGTTCTTTGGGCAGGATGATACTACCGACTTCAATCTTCTTCTTTTTCTTTTCTCTCTCTTTTTTTATGGTGATTGCTAATGATAGCTGCAGTAAGGTGGCCATGGCAGTAAAGGATGAAGATGATTGTTGTAGTAAGAGAGCGACGATAGTGACGTTATGAATGATGAACGACAGCAACGAAAGTGCGCATGAACGCGGCTCTGATACCAACTGATAGAACCCCAAAGATTTCTATCGATGTTTTGATGCCAATTCATAGAACCCTGTAGAATTCTATTATGGATAGAGATGGAAAAAGGAGGATAAATGATTACTTTGAGGGGATCGGGCCTCCTAGATCACTTCGAGGGGATATGATTCCTTGATCTCTATAGGGGATTGGCCCTCCTAGGGTTTTCCCTATTGGTTAAAACTCATACTACTTCATTCCTTTCTTCGTGAAAGAGTTTACACCATTATTTATAGGGCTCTACCAAGAGTCCCTCTAGCTTAGACTTAGAGTCTCACTAAACTTGGACTCTTAACTGATTGATAGAAATCAAATAAACTCCTAACTGAAAATAATAACCGACTCCACCCTAACTGAAAATAATAATCAACTCATAACTTACTTGATTGGGCTCACCCGACCCATAACCGACTTCGACTGGACAGACTAACATGACCCAACTTGAATTAACTATGAATAGATGGACCCAGCTTAGCTAGGGTCCTAACACTTATACCTCTACGATAAGGTCTATTATGTATGCGATACTATGTACCGAGCCTGATATATTGTATGCTTAGAGTGTCACGAGCAGGTATTAGGTAGATCCCAGTTTGGAACACTAGAAAGTAATAAAGTGTATCCTTAAGTATTTGAGAAGAACTAATGATCTTTTATTAGTATATGGAGGAGGTAACCTCCAAATTGAGGGCTACATAGACTCAAGTTTTTAGTTTGATATTGATGATAAGAAGTCGAACTCAAGGTATGTCTTCACCCTAAATGGAGGAGTGGTAAGCTGAAAAAGTTTCAAGCAAGATTTTACTATTGACTCGACCACTAAAGTCGAGTACATTGCTGTAGTAGAAGCATAAAAGGAGGCAGTCTAGATGAAGAAGTTCATTATAGATTTGTGAGTCATACCAAGCAATGAGGAGTTGATTCTCATATATTATGACAACAACGAGGCGATTGCTCAAGCAAAGGAACCTAAGTCTCATAAGAAGTCCAAGTATGTTCTGAGGTGGTTCTATCTAATCATAGAGATTGTGGCCCATTGAGATGTAGCAATGAAAGGAGTACCATCCGAAGATAACATTCTAGATCCACTGACAAAGCCGTTGTCTTATATTATCTTTGAGTGTCACAAGGGTGTGATAGGTATCAAACACATAAGTGATTGGCTTTAGGTCAAGTGAGAGATTGTTGGTTATAGGTGACTTACAAGCCAATCACGTGAGTAATAGCACGTGTGACATGCTACATTATCTTTTTTCTTATTATTATTATTGTCATAGGAATTAGATCTTTGTGTAATATGAATTAGATCATGATAATGAGACCAATTCACCTTCAAACACAAACTCTAAATAATCCTTGTCAAATGTTACTCGAGAGTGGATATCGAGATAACTAGATACATTGGTGTACTATATACCCATCTATATGCTGAAGGCAGTTGTTCTCAAAATCGCTCGTGTGGGGACACTAGGGCTACAAGATAGGTGCTCAATGGAGAATGAGTTCACTGATTGATCCACCTATAGAATGTTAGATAATTAATAATACCTGATGTTAGATAGCAATTCTGTATTTTTAGTTGTGTATTTGGTCCTTAGACTTCAGACACTAAGGATGTCTTTTTTGAGTACTCATTTCTTTGATGTCGAACTTACAAGTCTAGAAGTTTTAGATTGGTATAGCCGGTAATCGGGATTGTTTTAGAACCATTATATATTCTAAGCTTGGGGTGATCTATAGGGGATCGACCTCCTTGGAACTCTATAAGGGTTTCTCCCTCCTTGGTTTTCTACACATAGGCTGAAAAATAATTAATCTATTGATGATGAAAAGAGGAGAGAATATAAGCTATTTATAGGGCTTCTAAACCCTAATTCCTAATAGGACTCTAACTCAAGACTCCTACTTATAACAACTCTAACTCCAATTCTAAGAAGCAACTCCTACTTCCAACAACTCCAACTCCAACTCTAAGAAGCAACTCCTACTCCAAGTAAACTAAGACTCCAACTCCTAATTTAACTCCTAATCAACCCTTGAGAGAGTTATAACTGAATGGAGCTCTTCCCCTCATCAAAGTGGGTAGCCAATTGGGTTAGTTACAAGCTTGACTTAGTTAACTCCAACCCGTATCCAACTTTGACTCTTAACCAGACTTCAATTCAGCTGAATCCTAATCCTACTAGGATTTGGGTTGATTTATTATAATAGACTCAAATCTCCTTCTAACCAACCTAATGTCAGGTCTAAGTTAGCCAACAAGGCCTAATCTAAGGACTCAACTCAATCAACTATGACTCGACTCAGCTAGGGTCCTAATAGACCCACCCTCTTCAAATCAGCTTTGTCCTCAAGGCTGAGGCTCTATAAACTTTGGGTCCTGATCTGTAATTCTCCTTGAAGCTTCTTTATGGTATCTATGGTCCGACGGTCTAGCATTATCTTATATCTCTCCATCAAGGGTAGTAGTATATGGACGGTGGTGCATCATAATCTTGTGATCTCATGCGATTATCAGCTGAACTTGAACCTCCTCATCAGTTAGGATGTAAGGTGGATGGATCTGGGCTGAGTTATCCTTTCTAAACTTCCATTTACGGTGAGATACTTAGAGGATCAATTATATTTTTAAATTGATGTACTGACCTGATCCATAAGTCACGGCTCCATTGTGATCTCCAATTTTATAAGGGCCAAGGTAGCAAGGGGACTAATTCCTTAAGGCTCAAATTTCTTGCTAGTAGGGCTGGAGATGAAGAAAAACTCAATCTTCAATAGTAAACTTTCTTCTACTCTGGTATTTATCGGGGGGCTACCATTTGGTTGTTCATTAATAGTAACCAAGTCTTCTTTTAGAATAATGCTTTGATAAGGTCCCTGGTGGTGTGAGCTAGTTCTGAGTCTGAGGTGGATAGGAGTTGTAATTTTACCAAGCTTGTTTTCATCTCTTCTTTGTGTTGTTGACCTGTATTATGTCAAACTTCAAATTCATTAGCAATTAGTATCCCTTTACAGATCAAAAGCATTGTATGAAGTATAGAGATAGCCTCAGTGACATTTTAAGGGTTGACCATCTTGCATGTAGATAACATAAATTCTAGCTCCCGATGCTTTAATCAAAAATACTTTGTTAAAGTCAGGTAAAGTTAACACCGATGAAGAGTAGGGGCTATAACTTGGTCGGATGAGGATAATGATATGGCTAAGTGTTTCTTGTTGGTTTGCCCGAAAGAATCAAAATTTGGTGGTCATGCCGGCAGGTAGAAAGTAGGCTGTGTAGTTCGATAAAAATATCTGAAAATTCAGTAAGCAACTGGAAAAGGTTTGGGTCTTTAATTTTTGTTGGCTCCCCCATAGAATGCTTCTGAAGTTGCATCAAGAAGCCGCTGTTCACTTTGTTCAAAACTTTCTCTATTTACTGCGTGTAAATCGCTGTTACATCGCTCCCGCATTTCCCGCGTAGGATCTCTTATTTCTCATGGTTGAAAGTTTTTATAATAAATTTAGAAAAAATTTAGGGAGCATCACCTAGTCTAATAAGCCATTTGATATCAAGTAGGACCTCATAATCATCAAGAGGAAGGAGGAAGAAATCAGCAAGTATCTCTTGGTTCTATCGTAACAATTTTACCCGTAGGCATGTTTGGTCGCACTTCAAAATTTGGCCGTCAGTGATCTTAACGTTAAACCTACTATAATCCTCAATATATAGGGCCATCAGAGTAGTAACCCTACTATTCATGAAATTATTAATGCTCCCAGTTTTGATGACGATGGTGATTGGTTGTTGCTTAAGTAGTCCTCCTACTTTCATCGTCTGCGGGTTTGCGTAGCTAGCAAGAGCATGCATCGTATAATCATCCGGCTACTATTCTTCATCCATGACCTCTTCCTCATGCTCATAAACTCCTCCATATCTTCAATGGGTTCGATCAGTAGGAGGCACCCCTTTTTGCAGCGATGATCGAGGATCCATGGTTCATCTCAATGACAACAAAGGTCCTCGCCGATCTGTCGTGTAGTTCTTCTCTCATTAATTTCTTTAGCAGCGAAGGATGGCTAGGGATAAAGGGTACTGGAGGTTTATATCCTGCTGGTCTAGGAGTGATTCTCATCCTCCTAGCATCTTGGTTGAGTCGTTCCTCTTAGATTCGATCGTCACAGTCCAGGGCTACCACGCTTTAACCTCTTATTTAATTTTCAGCTTGAGTCCTTTGATAAATATCCCTAATAATTATCTATCAGACCAATCATGAGTAAGGTAAGATAATTTCTTAAACCTAGTCTAGTATTCTTGGATCGTGGAGGTTTGTCGGATCTTGGCAAGTTGTTCGTTGATATTCTTGTATTTGGTCGATCCAAAGTAGTTCAATAGTGTTTTCTTGAATTGTATTCATGTTGAAGCCCCATGGGTGTATTCAAGCTGATTGTACTACTGAATTGCATCTCTTTCAAGGTGGATGATAGTGGTGTCCATCATGGAATCCTCCAGTGTTCAATAATAGCATAAGTAATGTTTGATGCGCGAAATCCATCCCGGTCACCTTCTTCTCATCGAGGGAAGTCCACCCTCATGCATGGTTGTATCATGTCTAAGGGCTATCCTTCCTTCTCTAAAAGCCTTTCTAAACCTTCTCCTTGCTAGAATTTTGTTGGGCTTGAAAATCGACCCAATTCGAATTCGACAAATAAGGCGCGTAATCCGTTCTCCATGCGTGATTCAAGTCATGATTCAAGTGCCTCCAACTTGGCTCCAAATATATCTTATGATGACATAATGTAAAACTCTAAATTTGTTGTGATAAGGTCCTTCTTTTATAGTTAGATCACTGGTATAGATTGGTTGGGTAGATTGGTGTTCGAAAAGAGTAGATGGCTCAAGGCGAAAGGCAACGAGCAATAGGCTATTATTTGCTGCAATTGCTGCTGCTGTCTAGGATAGCTATGGATTCTAAAAATAGGTTATGATGGCTGTGTCTTAAGGCTAGAGGGGTGGCTTAGGGTTGCTGTTGATTGCGGCAATTGGTTTGGTAGGGATTGGTGGCCAAAAGGGTGATGGATCATTGTTGCGATTTTAGGGTGTTGTTTGGTCTATGGTATTTTGGGGGTTGTTAGGGTTGGCTGTGGATTATGGAGATAGGCTACAACAGTTGTATCCTAAGGCTAGAGGGGTGCCCTAAAGATGATGTGGGTGGCAGTAACAATTTCGATAAGAATCAAATATGCTACAGAATTCTTGCATCGATAGGCTGAGATAAGTCACTATTTTGGGCAAGGTTTTGGGTACTGTTTGGGTTCTCAAAATAGGTTATAATGGTAGCATCATAAGGCTAGAGGGGTGTCCTAAAGATGTTATGGTTGGTGGCAGCAAGATGGTCAAGGTTTAGTGGGTTTAGAGAAGAAGAAAGACAAAGGCACAATAGTAGATTTTTTTGTCAAAAAAATTTCAGTGATATAAATGTAATTTTTCCTAGCAATTTGAAATAAAGATTTAAGTAAAACTTAAAGGGAATCCACTAATAAGGGAGATGTAATGCTGTCAAAAAATTTATGAAAAATTATGGTAGTAAAATATTTGGCAAGATCAAAGATTACGCGAAGGTGCTGCGATAGAATTTTTTCATCAAAGGATTCAGCAGTATAAACAAGATTTTTTTTCAGCAACTCGAAACAAGGATTTAAGCAAAACTAAAGGAGAATCTATTGGTAAGGGAAAGATAAGAGACACTTAAGCTAAAAGAAAGCTCAAGGAAGAACATGCAAATCCAAAAGTAAAGATAAGAGACACTCACAGATTTATAATGGTTCGGCCACAACTTAGCCTACATCCACTCCCCGAGTCCTCTTCGCCAAGGTCCACTGGTATCCACTATCGATCTTCTTCGGGTGAAGCTCAGACCCCTACACTTTCTACTCTCCTTTTCATAGGCTTAGGAAAGGAACCTTACAAGCTTTACACTTATAACTCACAAGGGAGAATTACAACTCTTTTTCTCACTCCCTTACCTCATTTTCTTTTCTTGCACAATTTTAGCACACTATTTTTCATAAAATTTCTAGCCTAATGTGTTGTGCTAAATGTAAAAAAACTTGAGGTATTTATAAACCTTAATTAGCTTCAAACATAGAGCCAAAAATTTAAACGTATCCAGAAAATCATGGTATGGGTGATACAACCGTCAACGGTAGTGCAGTCGCCGAAAACTGTCCAGAAACAGGGTGATGATACAACTACCGACTTGGGTGGTACAACCATCGGAAATCCCAGAAAAGTGTTTCTCTCCATTTTTTCAATCTTGACTTGTACCTTCAGTTGACTCATTTCCAAGTCAACCAATTGAGCTCAATCCAGACCCAAGTGCAGACCCGGTTTGCCTCACTTCAGTTAATTTTTATTTCTTCCAAATCTAAATTAAGTAGGACTCAAACCTTACCGATGTTAACTATGACTAAAAATGATAAGTCATTCAAAGTAGTGCAAGTGCTGAAAGAAAGATGCTAATCCAAGTAAGAACATGCAAGTTTCTTGCTCAAAGAAAGCTCAAGTAAGAACATGCAAATCCAAAAGTAAAGATAAGAGACACTCACTAATTTATAGTGGTTCGGCCACAACTTGACCTACGTCCACTCCCCGATTCCTCTTCGTCGAGGTCCACCAGTGTTCATTACCGATCTTCTTCAGGTGAAGCTCAAATCCTTACACTCCCTACACTCCTTTTCATAGGCTTAGGAGATGAACCTTACAAGCTTTATACTTACAACTCACAAGGGTGGCTTTACAAAGATTATAACTCTTTTTCTCACTCCCTTGTCCTCTTTTCTTTTCTTGCATAATTTTATCATGCTATTTTTCATAAAATTTCTAGCCTAAAGTGTTGTGCTAAATGCAAGAAAACTTGAGATATTTATAAACCCTAATTGGCTCCAGACATTGAGCCAAAAATTTAAACGTATCTGAAAAATCATGGTATGGGCAATACAACTGTCAATACCGGTAGTGCAGCCATTGAAAGCTACCCAGAAATAGGGTGATGATGATACAACCGCCGACTTGGGCAGTACAATCATCGAGAATCCCATAAAAGTATTTTCCTCCACTTTTTCAATCCTAACTTGTACCTTCAGTTGACTCATTTTCAAGTCAACCAATTGAGCTCAACCTGAGCTCAATCTAAACCCAAGTGTGGACCCAGTTTACCTCACTTGAGTTAATTTGGATTCCTTCTAAATCTAAATTAAGTAGGACTCAAACCTTACTAATGCTAACTATGGCTAATTAATTATAACCATTGCGACCATCAAGTCCAATAAGACCCTCCTAACTCCCAGTAAGCTTTTCGGCAACCCGACGATCTTCTAGCAAGTCTCTTGGTCTTCTTCCAGTGAACTCTCATCACCTCCAGTGAGCTCCCAGGGAACTCCTTACAAGACCTCAATACCTTCGGCAAGCTTTCGATGAGTCTCTCGACGAGTTCCCACTACATCATCCGAACCCCAGCCCGATGCCCGGACTTGACTCTGGCCCACATCTAACTATAATTTTCTTTCTTTGTCATAGTTAATATTGCATCAATCATCTCTAATACACATGTTAGATCAACAAATCATCAATTGATTTCATCATCAAAATCGAGATTCAACATGTAAGGGGGGTTTGGTAATAGAGGTTCAGGGTTAAAGGGATGGCTTAGGGTTGTTGTTAATGGCAGCAATCGGTTTGGTAGGGATTGGTGGCTGAAAGGGTGATAGATCAAGGTTTAGGGTTGATAACTTGCGGTTTATGTTATTGTTGGTGCTGCATTTTAAGGGTATTGTGGAGGCTGAAAAGGATTTCAGTGGCAGTGGTCTGAGGTTGGGAAGGAAGGTTTAGGGTTACTGTTAGTAGCAGTAACTAGTTTGGCAAGGTTCAGGTGTTGGTGCAGCAAGATATGCCGAAGGGTATTGCTGCAGGATTCTTCGTCGAGGAACAACAGTTTTACGACAAAAGAATCCCAACATTATATCAAGGGTTTTGGGATGGTTTTGACAGTAAGAAATAGATGATGATTAAGGCCAAATCAACACAAAGCATTGAAGATAATATAATAATAAAATATGGCAATGAGTTTTTGGCAAAAACACGATAGTAAAGTGGTAGGCGACTGTTTTGACTGTAGTTTTACGCTATTATTTGGGCCAACTATAAAAACTGAAGAAAATGCCACGATGGTTGCATCTTAAGGCTAGAGGGGTGCCTTAGAGATAATGTAGTTAGTGGCAGCAAATTCAGTAGGAGATGGTGAGTTACGAGAAAAAGAATGGCAAAAGATATAGCGACAAAATTTTACAACTGTTTATATCAGGGATTTAAAGTAGATCTTAATGGAAATCCACTGGTAAGGAAAAGCTAATGCTGTCATAAAATTCATAGGAGAATATGGCAGTAATAAATTCGGCAAGATCAAGGAGTACAAGGTGTTGCGGTAGATTTTTATGCCAAAAGTTCAACAACTTGGATGTGAAAGTTTCAACAGTTTGTATCAAGAATTTTTACTCAAAATCTAAAGGAAATCCACTAATGAGAAATGTTAAAGCCGTCATAAAAATACATAGAAGATATGAAAATACATAGAAGATATGGTAGTAAAATTGTGGCAGCAAGATCAAAGATAGGGCAGTAGTATGCTATTGAAATTTTCAATGTAACTTTCATCGTAAAGATGGTAACTTCGCAACGACAAGTTTGTGCAGCGTAATAAAGTAACACTTTTTTTTTTGTTTTGGATTTAGGATAACTAAATTGTAGTAGCAGTAAGGTAGATTACCAAAACCTGATGCAATTCTTGTAGGGACTGTAGGGGCGATATGTGGTAGTGGTGATGACGGTGAAGTTGGCGACGATCTTAGCAATTGTAGGAATTGCTTAAGCGGCTGGATAAAGATGATGAGTTGTTGTGGAAGGACAAGCACCAAGGAATGTTGCTCTGAAACCAAGTGGTTAAACCCTTATGGATTCTAAGCTTGAAGTTGATCTCTATAAGAGATCGACCCTCCTAAAACGTTGTAGGGGTTCCCTCCTCCAAGGTATTTGGCATAAGGCTGAAAAAAGGTGATTGATTCTTATTCAGAAAAAAGGGTGGCTACATGGTTAATAGAACTCAAGAAACCCTAATCCTAGTCGAACAACCCAAGAAGGAAAGGGGGCGACGGCTAAGAATTTCTAACCTAGTGAGGACTCCTCAATCAAGGGGGATGATGGCTAGATTAGGGGGATATTTACATGATTCCTCGATCATAGGGGATGATGGCTAAATTAGAGGGATATTATATGACTCAAGGCTTTCTTGATCCATGACTTATTGGACTTAGGACCCATCCAAGCTAGGGTCCTAACACAACATCGAAAGGAACAATAGTCATTCGGGAGACGACGATCTGCTACCTTTAGTGACGTTGAACAAATCAATGCTTTCCTCCTCAGCAAATTGTGACTGTCTTCTACCATCATCGCTTTGCGCCAGCGTCTTCTACCACTATCACTTTGCACTAGTGTCTTCTACCACTATCGCTTTGCACTAGCATCTTCTACCGTTATCGTCAGCTCCAATCAGACCTATAGTGCGCTATGTCTGCAACACAAGATCTTAAACTGCGATCCTCCCCGTTGTGGCACCTTTAGTGTTCACCAGTAATGCTCCCCGAGTAATTATCGTCGTCGGACAACGAGCTTACTCAAGGCAAGTGACTCTAATACCATTGACACAATGTTCCCTATCTATACAGTTAAGGAGGGAGGATTTTCCTCAATATAATAACGAGATTTTATGGTGTAGTTGAAAAAATCTTAGTTACTATCAAGCATATTTTAGACTAATATTTCTTTAATCTAAATAGTGAAGATTATGCTTAGATGTGGTAAATAATTTATGATATTTAACTACAGTTATCTTTGTAGTATCTATCTTTATCTGATAGGTGTTTGAGTTGTGGGTTTTAAATTTGCTATGAAATAAATTCATCTGTACCAATTGTGATTCAATTATTCATTACTCATATACTCGAGATAATACTCCTAACATATCAAAAAAAATTGATAATTAATTATCTATATCCGCATATATGTTTATCCGGTTTTTCCAACACTAACATTTCTTACCGTCAATTTGCTCTTGAATTTTCTTGCCACAGCACAAGTTGACAGGTGGATCCGAAGAAGGACCTCGGACGTCTCTGTAATAGTTGTAGAACACAAAATTACAAGCAAAAAGACGGAGACTACTACAAGCCTCGTCACGTACAACAACAGTACACAAAAAATGATGTGAAGACAAAATGACGGACTATTCATGTGACGAAGTTAGCATACAAAATGCGGACTATTCATGTGACGAAATTAGCATTGCACACTCCAAGATCAAGCAGTCGTTCCCCTTGACATAAAATAAGAGCATAGGGGTTTGTAGAAAACACAACAACTCAGTGCTGCATTCATAAAACAGATATGGAACAAACACTATGCATATAACTCGTTTTGCATTTAACAAAGACATATCTTATCGATATCAACATTACAAACTCATTGTCACAAATTTAAAACAAATAAAATGTAATTTATAGCTGGATGAGAAGACGGACAGGGCCTATCTAGTGAACAACACGAAACCATGTCTAAAAGAATTCGTAGGCGTTTCACTGGGGAGCATATATTTCATGAACAACAACTAATAATAATATTACACTGACCTCTTGTCCTCACAAGAGAGCACAAGGAGAAGGAACTTTATAACGGTATCTGTTACTTTGTGGACTACGGTATAATGGATGGTCCGATGATGATCATGGAAATGGGCCGATGGGAAATTGGACGGCTAGCTTTGCTCTTAGATCCTTCCTCAAGATTTTGCCAGATGGTGCCTTTGGAATGGTTTCCGTGAAGAACACCTTATTGATTCTCTTGTAGAAAACTACCTGAGAGAATCCAAATTCGACTAAAAGATTATAAAGAAAATGAAAAATCAATCATGAATTATTAATAATGATTAAGTTATTTTCAGCAATTCCAAAATTAGTGATTTGATTTAGATAACTTGTTCTTCCTAAGAACAATTCGTTAAGAATCAAGTAAAACTACTATTAATTCCAGAGATAAGACTCCAGGGGAAACAAGCAGCCCAAGTACAAAAAATTTATTGCAATTATAGCAAACTCTCAACCAGTTTGCAGCCCTACTGGATCAAACCTCTATTTCTTAACCTTAAGTTTGTAGCCATTTCAATTAGGGTTACAAGTTCTAAGTCTTGCATGTTTACTTTTGTTGGCTACTAAAAGCATATACATACTAACCGTTTCCTGGACTATTTTTAACTGCCCAAAGAATTGGAGTCTCATGCTTCTCAGTTATTGTCTGTTAATAAATGCATCTATTTAGATTGTCTTGGATCTGAATCATTGTTGAGATTTAGAATTACTATTATTTCTTTCTTTTAATGCAATGTAATGAAAAATCATGAACTGACTAATTCATCATATCAAAGTTACTTATCTTTTTACCCCCTTTCATTTGCTAGCTAACACACAAGCAGCCATGGTTTAGTGCTTGAAGCTTTTACCTGTTTTGATATGTATTGCTTGATCTCATCCTCAGAAATCTTTGAGCCATTCAACCTCACGACAAACGCAACGGGCACTTCCCCAGCTGCTTCATCCTTCATCCTGCAAGCCACATTTTCATTTTTCATTCATGCTGAATTGTACTGGAAGAAACTGTAGTGTGATGTCTGAGTTGCAGGACTCACGGGACAACAGCGGCATCGGCGATGTTAGGGTGGGTGATCAGTAGAGCTTCAAGCTCAGCTGGGGCTACCTGGAAACCTTTGTACTTGATGATCTCCTTGAGCCTGTCGACGATGAAGACCTCATCGTCGTCATCCACATACCCGATGTCTCCTGTGTGCAGCCAACCATCCTTGTCTATGGTGTTCCTCGTTGCCTCTGGATCATTGATATAACCTGTATAATTACCACACTCATTAATAATCCCCGGTGAAGCATCACTTCTCTTAGCATCAATGGAGTACAAAGTTGCAAGTCGTACAAGTGACCTCCCTAATTGGGGAAGCTCTGTTTCAAGAGCATCAACTCCTCCAATTTTCCATAGTGTTATCAGATCGAATTAGTGAGTGTATGCTTGCAAAGCCTTGTCCTTCTTTTCTCAGAAATAATTTTGATAAGGTTTGCAATGGTTATGGGGACCGTAAATTAAGGATCGAGCTTGCAAACTACGACCATGACCTTGTTTGTTTAGAGAATAATCACGTGTGTGAGAGGTGGGCTGAAGAGTAGATCCATAAGTATTGAAACAGACAGGTGATATATATTGAGATTAAGCTAGAACTTAATGAACTGAGGTATTGGTGTCCAAAAGGTGTGCAGATAAAAAATAACAAGTTAAGATTCCTCGTCTAATTTAGAATTTTCAACAGACAAATGAAAAAAAAAAAGAAAAATAGGTTAAATTGTCTAACGTTACGAATAATAGGGAGATAATTAAACCATATGTAGAGAATATATTAAGAGAAAATATGACTTTTTACATGAAAATGAGGAGATATTATGAGAAAATATGTCCAGAGATAATAAACAGGAAGATATGTTATGAGAAAAGTATGATTAGTTTGGCTCAGAATGATTGATTAAAATGTTCCACCAACCCAAGTCTGTGATAACAAGAGATAGGCATCGAATGTAATCTATGCTACTTTGGTGGAAAAAATCATGTAGTTACTTGTAGACATCAAACTTAAATGCACAAGAAATATCTAGCTTTGAAGTTCACATATCATGTTGCAGATGACCATTTGAAATGTCATCATATATGTCGTAGGTAGAACTTAGAAGACCCAAAATGCACAACGTCTACCAAAAATTTCACCATTAAATACGAAACAGTGCCAGATCCAACCAGTAGCAATCTCATAATCTATGATGTGTTTCTTTCAAATTAAAGATAGGAAGATGATCCGATTTCATGTTAGCGTACGACCAGATGTAAGATCCACACGGAACCAACTGAAAGCCCAAAAAGCTGATAATGTTACCTAAATTCCCACAACAAAGAGTAACTTTGCATATTATATTATTCAAGATTAAGAGTTATTATTAACAAGATATAAGTTTATGCATCTCAAATGAAATAAAAAATGTGGATATATATACATATTACATTAATACTGTCACAACTTGACTTGATACGATAAACAATCTATTAACCTTAATGAGTTTGAACCAAGGTTTGACTTACCGGTCCATACCGGTATACCAACATATTATCGGTACTGGTACAATACCGGTACTGGGCGTATGCATAGTGTATACCACCCAGTATTAAAATATAATATAATATTTTTTATAATATAATATTATATAATATAATATTAAAATATTAAAAAAAGAAAAGGGACGATGTCTCCTCGATCTTTCTCCCTACGCGGGGAGACGCTCCGTCTCCTCGGACGGCAGAAAAAGCGGCCGCGGCCGCGGGCGACCCATGGGCAACGACAGCGCGCGGGCAATGTATTCTTTCTTCTCCTCTTCTTTTTTTCTTCTTTTCCTCTTATTCTTCCCTTTTTCTTCCTCAATCGACCGTCGACGGTCGATTTCTTCTTCAATCGGCCGCCGATGGCCGAAATCGACCGTCGACGGCCGAAATCGACTATCGACGGTCAATTTTTGGAAGAACCGCCCGGTAGCAGGCGGTCCACATACCGGTAACCTGACGGACCGATATGTACCGCCCGGTAGGTCGAAATTACAAACCTTGGTCTGAACCACTAACAAAAAATATTCAAGTCAAGCTAATAATTCAAGTTTTTATCTACTTCTAGTCTGGTGATAAACTTGAGGATGTCAGAATTACTGTTGTATTTTTGTTATTGTTATGATGTTTAGGAGAAAAATGGGGGATGGCTTAGACAGAGGTATTAAGATATTTATTAACGACTACCCTGCCAAATGGGAGCTAACAAGAATTATTGTACAGCATGCCTCAGATAATTAATAATTGGACTTGTGACTCACATAATGCTGCTTTCTTACTTCAGCAAATTGAATAAGCACAAGTAGCCAATACCTCATATGACTTAACCATGCTCTAAGGTGGCGATCAGACTAAGATGGTATTCAGTGCCACATGGAGAGCTGAATTGTATATCCATCATACAGCATACGTCCCATGTGAACCGACCTAACTCAGTACACTAAATTATAGCTGTCAACAAAATGATTGATCGACTTGGGACAGCACACACTTGATTGGAACTTTGGAACAGGGATTTTGAGAGCTAAACTTACTCTGCCTTCAAACATAATATCACATGCATGGACTCATCCCAAACTCTTAACCAGCAAAAGCTTTCCATTCCAGCTTCTTTTACTAGATGTTAAAACACAACTCCACCATCACATACTTTTTTGACCAGAGAAACAACTTGGCCAGAATGATTTGGTCATATGGACTCACTGTTTTTAGTTGCAAGTGGCCATAGTTCTTTAATACTAAGAAGGTTCCATCATTTGGTTAGTCCATTCCAACAAAGCGATGTGCCGTGGTCCCCGGATTGGGCATGGGGTTAGTGGAGGACAACGATGGTACACTCGGACAACATGATTTCCTGTGGTGCGTCGGGGACGATCCTCCCAAACTGTCTGTGTATGGGCATTGAGATCGTTCAATCAGGATGTCTATGTGTAGAATCATCACCTTTGTGTAAGAATTGTAGTTGGTCTCATAAGAAACATGTTCCTTACGAGAATAATTTTGGTGGGACAACTAGCTGCCTACCAAAATACCATCTCGGGTCTACCGTGAACCATGGTCTTCCAGTCAAGTCTATGCAAACCAGACAATTCAAGATCAGAAAACAGGCAATAATGATCTGATAAGATCTTTACTAATTAAACTAATGGAAATCTTTAAGATTAATCTTTTGAGGATTTGACTCTTCATTCTAAAGATGGATGGATCAAGTACATAATTATCGGACCAATATTTCAAGTATAAAAAATTATTTAAAATTAAAAATTAAGAAAGTTAAAGATACATCACCAATAAACTAATATTCTAAGGGTAAATGGGCATATTGATTGTTAGTTAGTTTTCATTTATTATGACTTTGTTAAAGAAAAAATAATAAATAAAACAATAAAACACAGGAGTTTATTCCAGGGCTCTGCTCATAGTCTGTGGGGCCCCCATCCTATCTCATCTGATTCTAAACTTCTCCCGCGTGCACTACAGTGATTACTGATGTGGAAGGCCATGACCCACTTGATGTCGCGTCGTAAAGACCAGGCGACTTGGGAGTCCAAAGGATCAATAATAAAACAGCGGAACAAGAGAGAGAGAGAGAGAGAGAGTGTGTGTGTAGGATCACCTTTCATGATTTGGGCTCCTCGGATGCAGATCTCGCCGCGCTGGTTGCGGCCTAACGACGCGCCCGTCGCGGGGTCCACGATCTTCATCTCGGCGTTCCTCACCACGGTGCCGCACGCGCCCGACTTCACGTCGAACGGCTCCTTCGCGAACGCCAGACACATCGAAAGCACCGGCCCCGCCTCCGTCATCCCGTACCCCTGCATCGTTTTGGAGCAGATTAGTGGCCCAATAGAAGTCGAAGAAGAAGGTGGGAGAAGACAGAGACAGAAGAAGAGAACTTCACGTATGGGAATTCACGTGGTGATTGAGCTCGACTCCAGCATGCAAATTGTCAGAAAGTGTCTCATTGGGTGGACCTTAACCTGGGTTTCGGAGTTTGCTGGCTATTAATATAAACATTGAGTCCGGTCCCGCTATGGGAACCGCGTAAACAAATTGAATTTGGTAGCCCCAAGTCGGAAGGAAGACGGGTACTCGAAAGGTTGCATCACACGACAGATCTACTAAATGGATGGGTTGATGTAGTATCGTTTCACATGTCTTGGTTCCTCATTATTGACTTAGTAATGAGGACGGGGACACATGTACGATTCCTTACGAGTGCACGAGATCATCTCAGATGTGGGCTGGACACGTGGCGTCCGTCTTTAGTGTCTCCCACCGAGTCACGACCAGGGGAAATGAAGGCAAGGTTGGTGAGTTGACTCACGGGCAAGGCGTCGTAGAAAGCTTCATCGTTTCCTCTTCGATACCGACGACAGTCTAACAAACTTAACTAAGCCGAAACAATGGTGTGGTTGCGGTCTTCTTACCTGGCCCAGCTGGGCATTGGGAAGTCTGGCCATGAAGTTGTCCTCGAGCTCCTTCCCCATGGGCGCCGCCCCGGACATGACCATCCGAATCGACGACAGGTCGTAGCCGTTGACAAGCGGGCTCTTCACGAACTCCAACACGATGGGCGGCACGAAGGGCGCGATGGTCACCCTGTGGCGCTGCACCAGTTCCAGCAGCGGTCCGACCTCGAAGCGCCGCATGATCAGGATGGCCGCGCCGACGCGCAGCCCGCAGAGAAGCACCGAGTTGAGGGAGTAGATGTGGAAGAGCGGCAGCACGCAGAGCAGCACGTCGTCCTGGTGGAGGTAGAGGTTGGGGTTGTCGCCGTCCACCTGCTGGGCCACGCTCGTGATCAGGCTCCGGTGTGTCAGCATCACGCCCTTGGGCAGCCCGGTGGTGCCCGACGAGTAGGGCAGTGCGACCACGTCGTCCGGGTCAAACTCCGCCGCCGACAGTGCGCTCGCGTCCGTGCCCATGAGGTCGGCAAAGAGGCGGCAGCCATCGGGGGCAGGGCCGTCGCCCACGGTGACGATGGTGATGTCGCGCTCCCGGGCGAACTCCTGGATCTTGTCCACGTAGCACGACTCGGTGATGATGAGGCGGGCGCCGGAGCCGGCCGCCTGCTTGTGGATCTCGCCGGAGGTGTAAAAGGGATTGGCGGTGGTGGCGACGGCTCCCTGGTAGGAGGCGGCGAGGAAGGCGATAACGAACTCGGGGGAGTTGCGGAGGAGGATCATGAACACATCGCCCCGCCCGATGCCGACACTGAAGAGGCCGGCGGCGAAGCCGCGTGCGGCGGCGTCGACCTTGGCGTAGGTGAGCACGGTGCCGGTGGCACCGTCGATGACGCAGGGGCGACCGGCGAACTCGGCTAGCCGCTCGAAGCAGTAGGCGTGTAGGGGGATGTCGTTGGTGATCTCGATATCCGGCAACTTGGATCGGAAAATGGTCTCCTCCGGGAGCGCAATTGAACCCATCCCGACAGCGATTGGACGAGAAGAAGAAGGAAGACAAGTGAAGGGAAGAGTAGAGAAGAGAAAGGAGCTCTAATTGCTGCACTACGGTTCCTTGTACTGGTTTCTCTTCTCTTGTCTCTCCCCTGAGGAAAGGAGAAGAGAGGGGTGGGGAAGAGGTGGTAATAATATACCGGCGGAGTGAATGCGGGAGTCGGGAGCTGGTAAGGACGTGTTCGGGATTAAACATAAGAACCAGGGGTAAACCAGGAACTAGAAAAATGGGTGCCGCGTTAGATGAGCGAACGGTAGACGTCGAAGGCATAGCGCAAGCCGGTGCGATGGCGCCACATGTGCACGAGGCCGACCCGTGCTTCCGTACGCATGCGTGAGGGTCCGGCTGGACCGGGTCTCGGGCTAGTTCTTACCTAACGGACCGCCCGCAGCGATCAAAGCCATCGGTTGGCCACCCTTTGCGATGATCGGACGGACGACGGTGAGGGCAGGTCCGGCGACAGTGACGTGGAGGTGCCACCGAGTTGACAGCTTGGTCCTGGGCCCTCCACGCGTCGGGTCATCAAGCGTTGACGAATCGCGGCCGTCGATTGGAGATCGGAGGGGCTCGATTCGTTTTGTTCTCATACGCGTTGCGACTCGCGATCTGCATCATAGCTTTTTACGGCGGAGACACATGATCGATCACCGTTCATGTTGCTAAAGGCCATCTTCGCTGCACGAATCTTAAAGCAAAGAAAGGGGGGGGTGGGGGGGGGGGGGGTGGCACATGGTTTTCTTGTCTTTGCGTAAACGACGAGGAAAACCGACCCGCCAACAACTCGGGACAAATTATTGTTGTATGTTGAAGTCCAACCACAGCACCAACTAAGCCTATGGAAGCAACACCATGTCACATTATTTAATGGGAATGTTACGAACTTGAGGTGGACCAAAGATGGATAGGGAAACGATTGGAGCAAAACAAAAGTGACAATGGAGGAAGGTGGTTAGTTGATCAACTCATGTTCTAATTTGCCACATATCGGAAATTTCCATATCCAATTATCAATAGTGTCCAGGGAAAAATAATTCCTTTTGTCTCCAACAACTGATCACCCAATAGATATACATGTATAAAGTGGCGATCATATTAACACTTATGAAACTAGATGTAGAAGCACATACAGGCAGAAGAAAGTTGGTTTAACCCAACGTACGTATAGGGTATGTTAATGCAAGAAAGTTTTCATTGGACTCTTCGACACTGACTTGGTTACTTTTGGGAGGAGATATAGAAATATATTGGGACACGCAACATGGTCATGTCAACCAGATGCAAGCAGCTCAGGCTCTTTGCATGGGGTGAGCAGCATTAGGAACAAAAAGCACATGACACTAACTTTTATGTGGTGGCATTGTTCGAGAGTTTCACAATGATAATTTGGATGGTTCGCATACTAAAATTGTTTCCGACCGTGGACTTGGTGTACATGTTGGTGGGTGTGCAGGACTTTTCTTTGGCTTAATTTCTAAAAAAATTTATGATCGAATGAACGCATCAGCATCCAACAGCAGTGGGTAAATCTTGAGACAGAACACGTGACTCGCATTTTAAACAAATGTGCCTATGCTTCTAAGCTTCCGATCTGTGGTTTCTTTATCTTTCTCCATGTGATCATGTAATGTCGTTGGAGATATTCTAATAATTTCTTTTTATATATATTAATCTCTTTATATGCTTTGACCATAATTTTGAAATTAACGGTTCCGATTTTCAAAAATCACATATCAGAATGGAACGAGTAAAAATCGATTTTGGGATTTCAGTTCCGATTCAGATGATTTCGGTTCGAATCGTAATTTTTTTATTTTATTTTAATTAAAATTGTAAAATATTAAAAATTATCAATTTATTTTTAAATAAATAAAAATTATATTTACGAAATCAATATTTGAAACCTAAGAATTAGAATGGAACCACCCGAGTTCAGTTCGGGGTTCGATTTGGAACTAACGAATCGTCAAACCCAATTTAAATCTAGCTTCAACCTGATCCAATTTTGATTCAAACCTTTTTGAGTATGGAATTTTCAAGAATGATGAAAAACTCCCCTCAAGTTTAATCCCTTATGGAGTTGAAGGTCACTCTTTAACTATCTATTCAGGAAGAGAGATTTGATATAAAATATTCATTGAATAATTTGTGTTTGGGTTCTACATGTTGAGTTCTGGTTGATTCAAAATACTATTTATATCATCAAATATTATTAATTTATTTATTTTTTAAAAAATTTTTGGATCCCATCGTTTATACCTATCGAATTGAACGAGAAAATTTACATTTAACTTAAGAGATGAAATAGATTATAAAAAAAAAAAAATTGGCTCCATACTAATTTTTGCTTGGAGCACACGGGGTTGGAATTTGATATGGGGTGGTAGGTGGGATGCACACAGAACCAAGATTATAAGATACACTGTCTGAGCTGCAGTTAAATGGTGGTGTTGGCTGGCCTTCCACTTGGGCTGGAATCGCCTTTTGTCACCCTCGAATCACTAAGAAGACCTAACTAACAGGTTGTGGTATCACCAACAAGCTAACAACCCACGATGTCATCTCCTATTACAAAGGAAGCACTTGCAATACCTGAATTCCATAAACATGTTGAGGAAGACATCAGACATGATATCATTGGGTTCCAATAGCTCTCACAGTAAGGCCACGTGCTTCCACATCCCCTACCACATATTGACTACTTATTTCCCCATCAAATCAACCTGGTAACCATATGAATTAATGTAATCCATGAACAATAAACTCTACTTACAAGGTAGAAAAGATATTAACATAATTTGGAAACAGAGCAGTTTATAGAGGCTGGGAAAGGGGTAACATACATTTTGTGTCCCCAGAACCTTTTGACTTCGCAGGTTTGGCACCGCCCCCTCCCCAACAAAATAAAGGGGGAAACAACAAGGAGCATCTCACCACACATCCCTCACATATCTCCCTTCCATTTGTAGACTCTTCACTAAACTCTCGGTCTCGGAGCTATCAAGAGATCCCTGAAGCAGAGTAAAAGTGCACTAAATAAGACGCCAAAATAACACAGAACACAAGAATAGTCTTATTATTACGAAAGATGGCTATCAAGCATTAAGTGTAGCTCTCTCATGTGAGATGGTTCATATTGGATGGCAGATGAAAGAAAAGAGCGTCCTCATTCAGGCCTTTACGTTCAGCCAATATTGCTCCTATGAGGAGTTTCTTCTGTGAAACATCCATGACTATCATGCTGAATGCCCAGCCATCAAACCACAAAGGTAATGTTAATCCATTTTCACTCTTAAAGCCTCATGCCAACTTGACTACCTTAACTCATTTCATCTTTTCTTGGTTTGAAAAGATAAATTCAAAAGGTGAGAAAGAGTCATAATTGTACTTATCCCAAAGCTGGACAGTACATGAGTCCTAGCTTAGCTTCTGGTTGATTAATTTGACCAAAGTCGCTTTCAGGTTTTTAAGGTATCTGAAATCTATATCAGCTGAGGTCAGTAAGACCATAAGTGAAACTTTCTCCCCTGGCAGGTACCCAGAACAACCAATATCTTGACAATGCCAACTCAAATTAATGACATTGAACAGTAAAGATCCGAATCAATTCAGAACTTCGGGCATGGTTATGGAGTATGTACCTGCTCTTGGACTATAGTGTGAAGAACCCTGTGAACATCTCTAGCCATACCCTTAGCATCGCCGCACACATAAACATATCCACCTTGGGAGATGATATTCCAAACACTGGATGCCTGCAAATTTTGCCACATGATTATTGGCAAAAAGATGTAAATATTAAATTTAGAGCTAACGACTCCAAAATTATATGAAGGATAGCAGAAATTTATCTAACTTTTTCAGTCATTTTATGCTGCACATATTCCTTGGTTGGACCCTCACGAGAGAAGGCAACAATCAACTCAGACAGTACTCCTCTATCAACAAAATTGTGCAACTCGCCCTCATAGATGAAGTCCTGCAAATTTAACACAGCATAAACAAAGTGAGAAAATAAAATATTTTATAAACTTCTATTCAATGCTTATATTTTATCAGCACCATTTTGTGGTTCCTGCATCCAAAGAAAAGAATAGCATGACCAAGCTCCACACCAGACACTTTTAATGCCTCCCTCTCCTGAAAACGGCAAGAAATTAGGTCATCAAAACAACTATTCCTCTCGAGAATGTACGTATTCAAGTGACAGAGGAACCATAAGGTGTATTAGCAGAATTGTGACTCTTAAATGAAAACCTGCAAGAAGCCCCTGAAGGGTGCCAACCCTGTGCCTGGACCAATCATGATAATGGGCAGAGAAGGATCTGCAGGCAGTTTAAAGTTTGATTGTCTCACAAATATAGGTGCCCAGCTGCACTCTTGGCTCTCTTCCAATGGAATAGAGTTCTGTACAAATAAGAAGTTAAAAGGTGAAGTAACATGAAAAAGTATCAAGGAAAAATGGACATCAGCAGTTGCTATACATCTGTTGAAGACCTTATGAGACCAAGGACTAAATCACAAGAACACAGGACTCAGTATAAGAGGATCAATGCTCAAGTCAGCTATTCAATTCTTAGTCTGCATTCAGCTTAATGATTTTAGTTTTAGGTCTTATAAGCGATGTCGAATGAGTTCAATTCAGGCAGTCCTATTCAGTTCCGTTGTTACCATCAAGCTTCATGGTTCTCATTATGCCTTAGACACATTGTTCATTGAGTTCAATCGGACATCCTTACAAAAGTTTCATATGTGAAAAACTAGAACTAGAGTCTCCAATAACTCTTCTTCCCTGAACAAATATGTTCAACCAATATAGTTAGTATAATTATCGGTTACATCAATTCAGTGGAATTTATCCATACTGCTGCACAATATGGTTAATCCACCACAACACTGGAACTGATGGCTTGTTTTAAGTTCTTGAAGGAAAAATGCTATATGCACTAATCAGAAGGTTAATTGTACCAAGAGGCAAAATGGCAAGTTATATATTAACAATCTAACCTACAACTGAAGAATGCTTGGAATGCTCAAAAGATATAGGCCATACCCACTGATCAGAAGGTTAATTTCGGGAGAGGTATATACAGAACAATCTAAGTTGCGACTTATGCCTTGATTTGCATTCTTAAAAGAAAATTAGGCACTGATCAGAAGGATATAAAATGACATTAAAAAGAAACTAACTATCCATCAAGAAGGTGACGGCTGCCAGCAGCTCAGCTCAATTATTCAATAAAGGTAAATAAAAAAGTAAATGCACATGAGAAATTACCTTCATCCAAGTTGAACAGACCCCTTTATGAATCCTCCCAGTTGGTAACTTCTCGTGTACTAATGCACACGTCACATGTATTCGAGTTGGTGCCGTCCTGAAAGAAATGAATAATCAACTCTGTCTGTTACATCATCTGAAACAATCATGAAAAAGTTTAAGAACTAATTATTACCTTGGAGAAGATGATATTGAATAATATCTAGGCTGCAACCGGGGGGAGATTGTAGCAAAGAAGACTCCCAGTGGAGGCTTTGCAGAGGGAAATTCAGCCATAACTTCTAGGAGAGTCCTTTGACTAGCAACAACCCATTGAGAATATTCATCCTGCACAAGAATAATGGAGTAAGAAATCCAAAACCCTTACAGAAGAATATTACAGCCTCGGAATGTATGCTAACCTTTCCAATTGGAGAAGCCAAAAATCTAAGTCGCTCCGCTTCACTTGGATCTGAAGCATGTGCAGCTAAGGCAACTAATGCACTCTACATATCATGTATAAAAAATTTATACATGAAGTTCAGATTAAGACATTATAAATTGTACAAAGGAAAAGATGTCACCTTTTTGGGTGAATTTAGAAGATCAGCGTATCGAGCAAGTGCAGTTCTTAACGTGCACGGAGACGGGAAAGGAGGTGATAAAGAGCTTCCTCCAAGTGGTGTACCAGCCTCCTCGTCAGCAGAGATTGAGAAAAATGTGTCTGGTGAATAACCTAACAACTTAGCAGCCTCCTCAACATTCTCAATACAATTCTCTGCAAATACCCCAACATGATCTCCTGTTTCATACCTAGTAAATGAGTGTTTCCAACAGTTAGGCAGAACAAGACCAGCAATATTTGGTCAAACTTAAACTAGAAATTTGCCTACTTCAAATAATGGACACATCAAGCAGAAGCCTAGAGACTAAAAATTAAAGCAGGTAGTGTGCAAAAACTCAAATTTAGCAATTACGTAAAAGGAACACTGAATCATATTCATATCAGATACACAAAACTTTTGTTCGTCATACCAGTCCATACCGGAATACCGAGTTTATCTCAGTATGGTACGGTATCCGATACCGAGCCGTATGCACAATGCATACCGCTCGGTATAATATAATATTATATTATATTATATTAGATTATATAGTATAATATATATTAAAAAAAAAAAAGAAAACAGATGAGGGGTCGCCTCGTCTCCCACTGGAAGATGAGGCAGCATCTCATTGCCTCGTTCCCGAACGTGTTCCCACGCGGGGAGACGCACGGTACCGCTTGGCAGCGGGCGACTCATGTACCAATATGTACCGCCCATACCGGGTGGTATAGATCGAAACGGAGAACCTTGCACAAAACAACTTTTTGACCATTCACTATTACAAATGGGAAAGGTAAAGAAACTGACAAGTCTTAGCATAATAAATAACAAGATCATATGGAGTATATAAAATCAGTAATCACTTAATTAGTGATTTAAAAAGCGTTAAGCGCTCACCTAAGTGAAGCAAGATGCTAAAATATAAAAAATATATAATATAATCAATAAATATGCTTATTTAAATAATTTATTCTAAAACCCTAATGATAATTTCAGATAAATAAAGATTAGCAGTATTGAAATCAAAATAATATATTATTAATCTAATAAATAAAAAATATTATTAACAGTACACTGTTAATATACTATTAACAATATATTGACTTGATGTGAGAAGAGCAGAGATCGAGGCTGCTGATTGAGAGCAAGAGGCTATTGACTGAGAGCAGTGGCAATGGCGAGTAGCGACAATGACAGCAGCAGTAGCAACGACAGTGGCAATGGCAGCAGAGAGCAATGACAGTGATAGCAGAGAGAGACAACGACAATGGTGGCAGAGAGAGGTAGCGGCAACAACTACAGGGAGAAAATGTCATCAGTGGAATCGCGAGCAAGGTTGGGGTTGGGGGAAGTGACGAGGCGGAGGCTGATATTGGTGCGTTAGTTAATCGAACCAACTAACGCAAGTATGACCGAACTAGACCTAAAATGCAAGTTCGGTCGCCTAGTTTAAACCGAGCGCTCGTCCGAAGCGCCCAATGCTTAGGCTCGAGCGAGTGCCCGGCGTCTCTTTGAAGCACGTCACTTGGACATTAAACGAGGTGCTCGGGTCTCGCCTCACCTTGCCTCGCTCGAGCACTTAGGCGAGCGCTTGAGTTCTTTTGAAATCACTACACTCAATAATGAGGTTTGATACTCGATCATTTTAAGAATAACCAACAAAGTTTACAGGTTTGAAAGCAAACATTATTGGATTGATAAAAGTATTAGATCTCATATGATATTTTTTTAACGCTCAAGAAATATGAAACTGGACAAGAAGGTAAGCTGATGCTACCACTGCAAAGAATAGCATATGCAGCACCAAGTGGAGATTAAGAAAATTCAAATAGCACGCAAAATATGTTTCACCTTCTGTAAGCAAAATGAAGAATGTTGTTTGTTATAATTACAATCACATGGAGATTACACCCACTAAGCCAAAATAAGTCATTTGCTAGTGATGTTTGCCAGAACCATGCAGATGAATGTAGAATGACCAGAAAATCCACATATTTAACGGTCCTAAATAGTGTCAGCAGAAAACAGTTCCTTTGTGAATTATGCTTCTCTCATATCAAATTACTCTTTCATCTATACAGTATTCACTGAAAAGACCAGATTAGATGGGGAGCAGAGGATTATTCACAATCTTCAATGCACTAACAGAAATAAATTGTCAACATGCTTCAGTGGGCACATGCAGGTCCATCTAGCAAGGTGAGATGGGTTCTAGAAACAGTAGTGGGAAACAAGCAAAACATCAGAAAAGTATGCAAAAAAAAAATATCAAAGAAATCCCCACCCTCCTTCCTCTCTCTAGAAGAATATTGATAGATTTACAACAAATGCTTTGAACTATTAGACAGCATTTATGCAGATTAGCTGCTCGGAAAACCAACATAACAAAATTTTCAAAATATAAGTTGGTTATTGTCCCGTCAAGCAAATCAGCACATCAATGTATTCAGTTAATCAAACAAGATGCATATAAGTGCACAGCAATCAATAAATGGTCATGCTTCACAATGACATTCTAAATAAAAGTAATCTTACGTAAGAGCCGTGCCAGCAATATCAAACTCCAAATGGATGCATGATCGATCTGAAGCTGGACTATGAAGCTCCTGCCGCACAGACACATTAACCCTTGAAGGTCCACATGTTGTGTTAGTTATGCAGTCCATAGGTTAATTAATCCTACTGTTGGTACATGGAACTTGTGAATAGAAAAACTTATACCTGCATGGATGATGTATATCATAACTAGCATGGCCATTTGCAAGATTCCAACTCTTGTCAAGGTAAGAAGTTTCTTCAGGCATGACAAAGACAATTTGGTATTCAGGAACAGCAGCCAAATAAGGAGTAGATGCACCTGAAACATCATTTTCATCCTGAAGCAACTGATCCAACTCTGGCCAGAGAAGTTCCCTCCTGGCAATATAACATCTCTATCATTAGAGTGAACAATGAAATAAACCAGTACAATAAAAAAGTGATTAAAGGATATGTAAAAGTAATGTTCATAATTCATACCATGCAGTGAAGTCATCCTCAATACACTGATCATCATCACCCAGCCCCAGAAGAACAATACGCTTTCCACCTATCATGGGACAAAATGAGGGAAAAGCAATCAGCTTTGAGTACCACAAATCAAGTAATTACCATGCATTAAATAGAATATATATATATATATATATATATATATATATATATATATATATAATCTCACCACATTTATGAACAGCCATTTAAATGGGTCTGACAATCATCACAATCCATTAAAATGACAGTTCCAACCTATATCATTTCTCATTTACATATAATTTTTTATTATGATGAAATTGGACTTTAATAGGATTAATGGAAAAATGGTCATCATTGACCAAATGACCATCAAAAACATTATAAAGACTAAAATAATTGCTTAAAAGAAAAATTTTCAAGTCAAAAGTCGCGCTTCAATTAAAAAGCAAACACAAAAATGCTTCCTAAGTGTCTTCTTTAATGGTAATTCAGTATCAGAATAAAAATCAGAAAAGGAGGAACATTTGATCAATGAGGGTTGAATTACATGAAATCCATTGCACTGCTTGCAATTCATATAAATGTCATTCTAACATGAACAATGAGTCAACTGCTAGTTTACCAGTGATTTCTGCAGTAGTACAACTTAATACATATCCAATAAATTTATAACAGCTAAAATATGTAACTGTTGGGCGCATTAAAACGAGCAATAGACAACTTAAATACATTTTTAGTGTAAGAAAACAAGTAATTTTTTTTAATGTATCAGCTAGCTTAGTTGATAAAAACTTTGACAGTATATCGCGAAGCCC
Organism: Ensete glaucum; assembly: GCA_021527575.1. NCBI lineage: Eukaryota > Viridiplantae > Streptophyta > Magnoliopsida > Zingiberales > Musaceae > Ensete > Ensete glaucum. The sequence continues at coordinate 51,018,013 of CM038551.1, forward strand.
CACCTTTGCCATTTACCCTTTACAAAAAATAAAAACAAAAAACAAACAAACAACTTTGACCGTTGTCATCTATATATAACTGCCAGCTTCCCTTACAATTTTAAACACGAAAACAAATAGAACATATACAATATTGCTAAATATAGAGTACAAAATAGTCAAAAACAAAGTCCAATTATGTTAGCATAAGATGCTAATATAATCAACATTAGAAGAATGAATCAATTTCCAGTAGGGGAACATAGGAAATCAGCAAGTACCCATAAACAAAAGTTGAATCTATTTAACAATTCTATCTAAATTCAGAGACGTGATTGGATATTGAGAGCTAGAATTTCAATTAGCAGATCTAATGACTTATGTGACAAATTATATGAACATTATGATGGAATTCACAGATAGAATATTTATCAAACTCCTGAAATGTCTCTTGATGTTTCATTTTATACTCCAAATGAGGTGTACCCATAACTTATGATTACAAAAAGGCAAACTTCATATCTTTTACAACTAGCAATTGGTTTCTAAAGTGCAAGTTGAACATTCTTTAAGGAATGAGATATACACATTACTCGATCCATTAGGTCAGTCATCAACAGAAAAAAAAAAACATTACATCCAATGGATAAAATCATGAGAAACATCAAAGCAACCAATAAAAAAAAAGATTTTGAAATGGACAAAAACAAACAAAAGGTGTTTAGAACTATGAAGGCAACACATTATATGACATGAACTCAACTCAAAGAATAAATGACAGAAGTAGCAACTTTAAACAGTCAAAAGAGTATACCTTGGTTAGCGAGCATTTCATCAACCACCTTAGCAACCTTTTTCGGTTTCGGGAACACAAGGAGAACATATGTTAGCAAGGAATTTCACAAAACAAGAAGATACGTAATAAGTTGATTACAATGAAACCTTGTTGAAATGCTCATATTGTCGGTTGCCCAAGCCAAACACAGCAAACTGAAGATTTTCTAGCCAATTTTCTCTCTCTTTGCCCTGTAATCAATCAATGATCCATAACCACATCATGAATCCACAATTATCAGGGGTAAACTTCAATGAAATCGGCATGTTTCCCAACCTCCGTAAACCATTTGAAGAAGCGTGCAGCATTATCAGTAGCCTCTCCATCTCCATACCTGTATCATCACGTTAAAATTAGGAGTAAACTGACGTCCTAAGGTAAATAGTTTCATTGTTCTCAACTTACGTGGCCATGAAGAACAAAGCTAGGCTCTCTTTTTTCATCTTCTCCTCGTACTCATCATCGTCAGCAGCATATTCATCCTATGTTTTGAGAAAGCACAGACAGTTAATATCAAGTCGTCAAAGATCATCCATAAGAATTCTCGAAGTATCTCAATAATAGAACAATGATCTTACCAGATCAACCACTTTAAATGCGGTATTATGGTATCGCGATTTAGCCTCGACCGCGAGCGCCTGATACGGAGGAGAAAAAAAGAAAAAGAAAAAGAAAAATGGTTAAAGACGCTAATTTGGAAAAGATTACTTCGAATGGAATCCGCTGCTATCAAACCCTAACCTTCGCGAACCCCTCCGCCGTCCCGGTCTGCGTACCAAAGAAGACAGTGACCTTCTTCTTCCCGTCGTCAACCTCCGCCTCAGGCTGGACCTTCACCACAAGCGGCTTCGGCAAAGCGGCCGGTTTCTTGCCGAGCGATCGTCGGAAGAAGATGAACGCGCACCCGACAAGCACGGCGACCGAGGTGGTAAGGATGACGAGGAGCTGCTGGTTCTCGGCGATCGCCGCCGCCAAGCCGGTCCCAGGAGGGAGGCCATCGCCGCCAAGGGAGCCGGCGAGGATGGCCGACAGGAGATCGAGCGGCGAGGGCTTCGTGGGCCCCGACTGCATCGTAGCGGATCGGGATCGAACCGAAGCAGCGAAGTCTCTCTCTCTCTCTCTCTCTCTCTCTCTCTCTCTGTGTGTGAGGGTTGGGAGGGAGGAGAGAGCAGACAAGGATAGACAACAGTGAAGGGTCGGCAGTGGGAGAGACGAGATGGGGGGGGTGGTGGGTGGGTGTGTTATAAGGGCCGCATTCGTCTCCCCCCCAACTCCCAACCGAGTACTGGCGGGGTGGCACCGGCGTCAAAAGCAGAGTGTCGTAGCGGAGCAAGATACCCAGAATGCCCCGAAAGACGTCGAGCTTGGTTACCGTCGCCCGCCTTTGCGTCTCACCTGTTGGTCGTAACGCCCGTTATGCCGGCTTGCTCTTTGGCTTCGTGCGGCAACCGAGAGCGACCCGCGAGCCTGGCGGCGGGTCGATCGCTAATGACGGATCCCATACACGACGCTGGTTGTTCATGGAACCCAATCACGCGGGGCTGGAAAAAACCAGTGGTTTGTGTGGCTCCCCGGAACAGACGTCTGTGGCTGGGCGGCCAGCAAGTCCGGCCCTGCAATAAATCCTTCAGCACATCTTGCCCAGTCTAGGTTGCTCCCCCTCTCTTTGGTATCCACTCTTGAACCAACAAAAAAATAAAAATAAAAATAAAAAACAATCAACAATCTACATTTAGCATTAGCTAGTTTGAACAAAGTTTTCATAAATATTAATGTTAAACAACAATCAAAAAAACAATCTGGCGACTCAGAATAGATTTTTGCTAGAGTGAGTATGTATGTATATATATGTATATATGTATGTATGTGTTAAATTATGTAGATTTCAATTCAAAGTTACTTCACACGAAGCCTCGACATTAAAGAGGACAGTGTGTGCCCTTAATGCCATATTGCTCATCAACAATCAACTCCTTGATTCAATGTCAATGTCTCCTGGTCTACCGCATTAAAAATAAATAAATAAGATTTCACAACCACCCACATAAAGAGCCTCCCTCCGCGAGAGGCCCATGTCATGAACTTAATATCGTGACAGACTGACCCAGCTCATCGATTTAATCGTTCAATTAATTTCTAGAAATAAATTAACCAAAACAGATAACTATGAATATAAAGGAGATGCAGAGTTGACACCTTTTTTTTTCTATTATAATAAAAATTTGAAGAGAAGAATCGATTATGAATTTCTGTAACAATATAGAAATTTTTGCATCTTAAGTGTGTTCTCGTGTGGATTTATTTTCTGCTTTTGTATCGTCTTCCAATTGATAGGTACTACACTCATCCACGTCATAACCTATCCAGAGCTTCAATTCTTGCATCATTCATCCAAGTTCATAATCTTAGTTACGACTCATCTCTTAGTTAGGACTCATCTCTCACTAATTGGTTGGCTCTCTCGAAGATTTGTCTCTAAATGAAATGGTTGGAAATCTAATGACGAAATCCTACATGCTGTCACAACTACATGTTGTAGTTATCCCAACATGTTGTATAAACAATGAAATGGTTGGAAATCTATTGATGAAATCCTACATGCTGCCACAACTACGTGTTGTAGCTATTCCAACATGTTGTATAAACAAAACATACTTTATACTCCTACATGCTGTAGCTAAAATGTACCTTACTGTACTTCCAATTTACAGGAATTAGTACGCAGAATCATGTTTTCTAATATATATGTACATTGAGCACGACGACAAGTTAACTCAGAGGTCTTCTGTCAGCACTACTTCCTTCAAGGGCAATATAATATATATATATATATATATATATATATAGAGAGAGAGAGAGAGAGAGAGAGAGAGAGAGGTCACTGTTGGTTAATGGTTTTAAGTATATACTGACATGCGATTGACCCACACACAACTCTTCTTCCATCAATCACTACCGTGCCCCAATAAATACCAAATAGGCACTTGAGGATTAATGTTTAAATGGAGAAAAGTACATGCTACTTGTTTGCATCAGACAATCTTTGCATTCTACTTTGGCTGACCGTACCATTCTTTTAGCATTCAGCAAAGAAAAAGACAACTCACTGCTTGAAGTAACTCTGCAATCATCCAAAGTAAAACCTTAATTCAAATACAAATCCCTTTATACACCCTCCATATTTTTTTTCCCTTTTCACTCTCTTTGGATCTACAAAAGTATGTTGTTATATATCCTCCCCCACCGAAACTTGGCAATGTATACGGAGCTCTCATTGAAGAATCTCATGTAGAGTTTTTTTTTTTTTTTTTCCATTCTTGAATTTTTTTATGCTCTAAAGTCACTGGTTCTATAAATCCAAAAATACTTATCAACCCCAAGATTATGATTGATCATATGGCACCAATTTCATTGTTCAAAGTACTACTATTAACATGAGATTTGTCCATTGATCCTAGGTTTTATGGGCTACATATATATTCTTGGGCTGGGCCATGCGCTAGAGTACAACAAGGGACTTTTACATGTATGTCCTTTCAAGTTTAATTGCGATGAAGACTCCAAAACCTACATCATTTTCAAAACATAAACGAAACAAATAGAAAATATATGATAAAAGTTTACAGTTCTCTAAATCATTTTTGTTATTCTTCAAGAGATGCAATGAAATATCAAAATGATTTCTAGCAAGCATGCAAATCTAACGGGAAAGCCCACTTACATTTTGTGTATATTGATAGTGAATTATAAACTAAATCTTTCTTCACAAACCTCAGTTTGAGATTTTCAAAATGTAATATGGCATTCTTATAAATCATATAATTATTCAGAACCACTAGGTTTCACTTCTAAAAATCTTGCAGCACATAAAAAAAGGTATTCAATCAACTCAGCTATTTTAATCGAGAAGAATAATTCCTTTCAGTTTGTGATGATTGTTCTCTAACTCTACACATACACAAGGAAAAAAAATAAACAAAAAGAATAGGAGAACATCGAGAGTTATCACCGATTAAAAAAAAAATTCTACATAAAGATATATCAATAAAAAGTCATCATTCTAGAAATTCTAAAAATTATGTTGAAATTTTAAAATCTTTCAATTTTTCTAGGACTTCTTTTGTATTACATACAATTATTAACTATTTAGGTATCCTAAAAGTCATGTTTTTAATTTTATATACTAATTCTCTAGATGATTATTATTAAGAATCATTGTTTTTATTAATTATACCAAGACACCCACACTATTATAAATAGTGAAGCTTGTTAATGAATCAAACACTTTTAAATTTGAACGAAGCTTACATCTTCTCTCTCTTAGTCTCTTACACTTGTTATCTTGCTTTTCTTACTTCTCTTTTCTCTCAACTTCACTTTCATCAGTTTGGTATCAAAGCCCATCAAGAAACTTGTCATATATCCCACTGTGTTCCAACTAGTATCAAAAGCTTTGATCAACACTCAAGCATCATTGTACGTCCAACTGTCACTTCCATACATTTAGAGTCACTGCAAAATTGGTAGACCACAGCTCTTAGTATTAGAAATTTTTCTGAAAACTTTACTAATATAATTTGTTAGAAAGAAAAATTATATATTTTATTACATCATGATTTGCATCGCTTCTCCTCTCATATTTTCTTTTTTTTTATTTATTATTCTCTCTCTCCCCTTTAGCTATAAATCACTAAAATTTGAACCCTTCGTTAAAAAAAACTCAAAACAAAAAGTAAGGAAAGAAAAGTAAGAACAATTTGAAATATTACATTTCTACCTTATGCATTGCCCGAATGAATAATCTTATAACCAAAATATAATTTGTCAATAGCATTACATTACATGACTTGACGAGGTAAAACCCAAATCAATCCCGATGAATCCCTAAACCAACAAATTGAAGTAGATACCCATAGGTCTAAGCTAGTAGATCATGAAACAATATTGAACTAGTTATATGACCAAATGACCCAAATCCTAAGAGCACTCCAACACCTTGAAAAATGACCGATGAATGATCATGTTGATGAGTCGGTTAGATAATATGTTTATTTTTCATAATCCATAGCTTCAAATCAAAGAATTTTACATACTTCCAAAGTCCCCGAACAAAATCCTACGTCCACCCATAGGGCATCTGTTCACAATCATGCTCCAACGATTCCTAATGATCAAGTTTTTTACCTCTACGATGAATTCCTAGAACTACTAAAAATCTAGAAATCTGAGTAACAAGCTAACAAGTTCAATTTGCTAACATTATGGGAAAATGACTAAAAGAGTTAAAGTAGATATGCTGGACTTTGATGGTAGATCTCACCCAAATGTATTTGTTGACTTGTTATATAATATGGAAGACTACTTTGAGAAGAATGAAATAATTAAAAATTGAACATGTATGATTTTTTAAAAAATAAAACTGATAGGGTTTGATAGGAAATATTGGTAACATGTCCAACATAGTCTCGAACAACCATGGAGAGCCTCCTATCACTCGATGGGAAGTCATGATACAAAAGCTTAAGGAAAAAAAATTTACCAACCTACTTTCATAGCTAATTAGTTGAACAATTATTAAATTTTAAATAGTTAAATTCCAGTGTAGCAGAGCATTTGGCCCAATTTAAGGAACTTAGTTGTGAAATAAAAGAGAACCAAATCATAACTATTCAAAGATTTGTTATTGAGTTGACATTTGATATTCAATGGGAAGTTTCCCTTAGTTTCTCCGACAACATGGAGGAAGCTTCCTGATGAGCCATTGAGATTGAGAAGTACATCAAACTTATCTAGTTCGTTAAGCATCTTCTCAATAGCTCGAAAATAGAAGTATTTTCTAATATAACCCAAGTGGTGGTTCTATCAAGTAAAAAATCCCCACTACTAGCAATAATCCTGGCCCAACCATGAATCATCCAACTCGTTCAACTGTTGATTCTCAAACAAGTTCATCTTTAATCCGATGTCATTATTGTCATAATAAGATCACATTGTCTCTCGTTATCCTCAATGTACCCTTACCTTAAAACAAGAACCAAAGGATCAAATCAAAGAAGCAGACCAAGTAGTTGAACCCGAAGCCTCCTCACTTGATGAAAACAAACTAAAAATAGAAGTTGCTAAGCATTATGTCTCTCTACTGCTCTTGATTCCAATGAATGGAGGAGGACAAGTATCTTCCATATTTTCATCCAAAGTGGCGAATGAACTTGCAATTTGGTTATAGATGTAGGTAGCACTATGAATGTAGTCTCAAAATTTGTTGTCAAAAGATTAAGCCTTAAGGTAGAGTCACATCTAACCTCATTCAAAGTAGCATGGGTTAACAAAACCACTTGACCTATGATCAAAAGATACTTGGTATTGACAGGGATAATCCTAGCACCCCCCAACTTCCCCGGTCATATAAGCAATACCTAAAACAAAAATTCAGGACCACCTACTCCCTATGGCCACCGACAAGAGGTCACTTGCCTGTTTGACTTCCCAAAATGAGCCCATAAGACCCACCTCTTCACTGATCCGACAACCGAGAAAATAAACCTGGCTCTGCATTGATGGTCACTGGCATAGCCAGGCTTCACCATCCTTCCCTTCCAAACGGAGAACGAGGGGACCATGCCCTGCCTGATCCAAAAAAATAAGAAAGCTAGACCAAAGGCATCATCCTAATAGTCCCCAGACGTCACCCTAGGAGCACACGCCAATAAGTCACCTGCATTAGTTGTCTCTACCACGCAGGGTAAGAGGGGCCTCAATGAAGGCCCGTTGATTCCACCTAACGCCTAGGTATAAAAACCAAGCCCCGGGCCAAGCCGGGGCAAGGAGGCAAAAGAGACTCTTTACTCTTTTGATTATATTATTGATATTGTTGTCTTCCTCCCATCGGCTTTCTTGACTTAAGCATCAAAGGGGTCGAGCTGGTACACCCCCGACGTAGGTCTGTTATGCAAGGTCGTCAGCGCAGCCTGAAGGCGCGACCAAGAGGCTACCCAGCTCCCAAACCAAACTTCACCGCTCGAAGATTGCGTCGCTCCTAGCAAACCTCCTCTCCCTACTGATTCCTTCGTCTTGCTCATAGTGCTTGCTCTCTACATCAGCCAGGAGGAGTCATCAAAAGGGACCTGCACTTTCAACATATAACCAACCAGGCTGACTCATCAATCGATGAACTCTGTGTGTTAACATTTTGGTGCTAAAAGGAGGGTCAAATATCATAAGAACATCTTTCTACCACTCCTCCTAACGAGCGCTCCAACGAAGATGCATGACTTGTGATCCTTAGCCCACTTTAAGCAAAAAGAGAGCTCCATTCTAATAGAATGACACATCTACCTCGGCCTAGATGCCAGAGCCCTATTGGTGCCTTCTCAATGACCCAACACTTTCCCCTCTAGGGCTAGGAGTGGGCTCCTTACTCATCTTGTCAGAGGCATTCCTAGGCCTCACTTAATAGGTCCAAACCCTCATCGACATGATGCAAGTCATCGCCCCACTCTTCCCTCAGTTGACACAACTGGCGATTCCGGTGCAACGACTTGCCCTCCAGCCGTCGGCTACACATCCTCCACCTAAGGCCTAATCGAAGAGTCCACGCCCCACCTTCCAAGAATCTTCTCGATCAGAAGGAACAAGCGATGCCACACCACACCCTCCGCTAAGTTGCACCCAAATCTTGCCAAAGTCTGAGGCTTAGTTCGCTGATTCCTAGGAACACTCAATGAAGGCATAACTCCAAGCTATAAACTGGAGACTAAACGAGGTTTAGTAGGAATTCTAATACCCCTATGGTGAACCCAATACGCCTCACATTTCCCCCTTTATTCAAAGCATCTAGGAGGAGCCCACCTCGTCAAACTTTCGCTTCCCTAGTTTGGAAACCTTCGATGGCAGCTCTGACCTTGTAGAACACACCATCATGTTCTGGGACCAAATGTCTATGTTCAACACTTCGGATGCTTTGATGTGTCAAGCGTTCCCGACGACACAAAGGGGATCAGCACGGGAATGGTACAGTCATCTTAAGCCCCTTTCAATTACTTCTTACCCAAAGAGTTTTAACTCCACTTTCTTACCAACATGTGATCAATGCCCTCAGCCACTATCCTTATTGGGCTTAGGCAAGGGAGGAGAGCCCCTATCCATATTTCTCACCCAGTCCGCTGAGGAGAACCGAGGGATTTGGGATGGCCACCCCTCATTAATCATCTAGGCCTTCATGATGGGCCTAAGGCCTGCCTACTTTTTCTGGTTGTTGTTCAAGAGACCTCCCAAGATTATCCCGGAGATGCTCCATAGGGCTAACTAGTGCACATTAGTTGAAGTCATGTCATCGGGATGTCGGGAGGAGCACAGCAAGAGGTCGCACCATGAACCTCACGTCCCAGCCTCGGAGTTGCCTCGAAGAAGACATCCTCGAACAGATAATCGACGAGAGAGAATGAGGCTACTCCCCCACAACATGATGAGAACAAAGATTTTTCTCCAAATAAAGGAGAAGGGCCACTTGAAGGTGCCCAGACCCATGAGAGGGTCTCCGGAGTAGAGGAACTGATCCACGTATCACATGGTGATCAAGTTCCCAACCTGGGACGGTGTCGGTTAAGTATGAGGTGACCCCCAAGAATCTAGACATTGCTACCTAATAATGCCAGTTTCGCTACCTAAGAAGAATGCAAAACTGTCAACATCCCAGGAGTCCCCTTACCACGAAACCACAGAGGAAAGGGAGATTACATATCCATAAAGGACCTTGTGATTAGGAAGGCAGAATGAGGGTGGCCTAGGCGCCATGAGGTCCCATTCGGGTTAGTTGTCCATAGACTCCCAAGGAAACTTTTGAAAACAATCCACATGAAAAGACCCTCATCGCAAGAAAAACAAAGTTTTTTCATTGATCATCAGGAGTACAGAGCCTTGTAGGCATCACAAAGGGGGAGGTAGAGTGGGAGAAGGAGGGGATGTGGGGCGATCATCGAAGGGAACTGTTAGAACCCTTGCGGATTCTAAGCTTAGGGTGATCTCTATAGGGGATCGACCTCCTTGGGACTCTATAGGGGTTCCTCCCTCCTTAGTTTTCTGCTACATGAGCTGAACATAATTAATCTATTGATGATGAAAGAGGAGAGAATATAAGACTATTTATAGGGCTTCTAAACCCCATCTCCTAATAGCATTTCTACTTAAAAACTCCTACTCCTAACAACTCCAAATGCAACTCTAAGTTAGCTAACTCTAAACTAATTCTTATCCTATTCTAACTTAACCCCTCCTCAACTAAACCCTAGATAAGGGGTGGTTAATTAGAGTAACATGTATATTATTCTTCACTCAAAGTATCTTCCTTCAAACTAATTCTAACATAGCCGACCTCCTCATCTCTTTAATAAGGGTCGACTAGATTGGATTTACATGAATGCCCTTAGGATTTACATGTTTGCCCTCTTCAATGAAATTAAATTACGACTCCCATAGCTAGAGTCCTAACATAACCGCTCTCTTCAAATCAACCTTATCCTCAAAGCTGAGCTTCATGTCTCTGGGTCGTGATCTGCAATTCCTCACGAGGGTCCCTCGTGGCCCTATAGTAGGCACATCCTACTCTTGGGGACCAGCATCAGCAGTAGTGATTGGACGGTGATATATCGCGATCTGGTGATCCCATACAATCATTAGCTGAACCTGAGCCTCCTTATCGACTTGGGTGTCGGGTAGATATATCGGGGTTGAGTCATCCTCTCTAAACTTCTATTTGCGATGAGATTCCTACAAGATGAGTTGTAGTTTTAAATTAGTGCGTAAGTCTAATCCAAAATTTACGGCTCCAATGTGATCTCTAATTTTGTAGGGTCCAAAGAAACTGGGAGACCACTTCCGTGAGACTCGAGTCTTCATAAATTCCTACTGGTAGAGATGGATATGGAGAAAGACTTGATCTTTAATAACAAACTTCCTTCTATTTCAGCGTTTGTCGAGCAGTTATTTCTTTCTTGTGCGGGCTGGCGTGTGGTTATTCTTTAATGATAGCCAAGCCTTCCTCTTTGATGGTAACTACCTTCTAATAAAGTCCATTGTAAGGTGAGCTCAATCAGAGTTTGGAGGGAGCAGAAGCTGTAATTTTTCAGGAATTACTTTTATCTTCTCTTCGTGCTATTGTCCTATATCATATGAAGCCACAAATTCAGCAAAGATTAGCATTCCCTCGTCGTTGATCAATAGCTTCAGGTGATTTGGAGTGAGGGCTTTGCTGATGTAGGCTAAGGGTCGACCATCTTGCATATGGATAATATAATTTCTAGCTTCTGATGCATAAATAATAAACACTTTGTCGAAGTTGGGTAAAGTTAGCACTGACGAAGAGTGGGGGCTGCAATTTGGCTGAATGACCTATGTTTTAAGCATCTCATCTTTAGTACTCTCTATTTCAGCTTTCTGGAGGTGAAGATAATAATATGGCCGAGAGTTTGCTGCCGATTTACCTGGGAGAATCAAAATTCGATGATCATGCTGGCGGTTAGAATGTAGGTTGCGGGGTTCGATGAAAATATATAAAAATTTATCAAATAATTGGAGTATGTTTGGGTCTTCAAATTTTGTTGGCTTCCCCATAGACTACTACTGAAGTTGCATCAAGAAGTCGTTATTTTTTTTGTTCCAAACTTTCTCCGTTTGCTGCGTGCAAGCCATCGTTACGTCGCTCTTACATTTCCTGAATATGATCTCCTGTTTCTCATGGTTGAAATTTTTCATAATAAATTTAGAAAAATTCTAAGGAACATCACCTAGTCTAGTCAGCCATTTGATGTTGAGCATGGCCTTATAATCATCAAGAGGAAGGTGGAAGAAATCAGCAAGTATCTCTTGGTCCTGTCACAACAATTTCACCCGTAGACATCTTTCATCGCACTTCAAAATTTGGCCATCAATGACCTCAACATCTAACCTGTTGTAATCTTCATTTTGGAGCATCAATTGGGTAGCAGTCTTGCTGTTCATAAAGTTGTTGGTGCTCATGGTGTCAATAAGAATGGTAATCGATTGTTGCTTCAAAAGTCTTCCCACTTTCATCATTTGAGGTTTGTATAGCCAGCAAGAGTATGCATCGTAAAATCAACCGACTATTATTATTCATTCGTGGCCTCTTCCTCATGCTTCTGGACTTCCTCCTCCACATCTTCAAGAGGTTCAATCAATCGGAGATGGCCTTTTTTGCAGTGATGATCGCGGCCCCATAATTCATCACAATGCCAACAAAGACCCTTTATCGATCAGTCGCGTAGTTCTTCTCTTGTTAATTTTGTTTGGCAGCAAAGGATGACTAGAAGCAGAAGGAGGTTCATATGCTGTGGGTCTAGGAGTGGTTCTCATCCTCTGAGCATTTTAGTTGAGCCGTTCTTCTTGGATTCGGGTGAGATTGCGGCCTTCACGGTGTGGGGCTATCGCATTTTAACCTATCCTTTAATTTCCGACTTGAGTCCTTCGATGAATGTCCCTAATAATTATTTGTCAGACCAATCACGAGCAAGGTAAGATAATTCCTCAAACCTGATCTCGTATTCTTGGATCATGGAGGTTTGTCGAATCTTGACAAGTTGTTCATTGATATTCTCGTATTTGGTCGACCTAAAGTGGTTCAGCAATGCATACTTGAATTGTATCCACGTCGGAGCCCTATAGTTGTATTCAAGCCAATTGTACTATTGTATAGCATCTCCTTCAAAGGTGGATGACAACGGTGTCCACCATGGAATCCTTCGGTGTTTGGTGATGAAGTAACGTTCGACATGCGAAATCCATCATGTCGGGTCTCCTTCTTCCCATCGAGGGAAGTCTATCCTCATGCGTGGCTTCCTCATATCAGTGGCTCGTTATTTCTTTTTGAGAGGCCTCTCTGAACTTTCACCTTGCTGGAATTTTATTGGGCTCGGAGATCGGCTCAATCCGAATTCGACGAATAAGGTGCGTAATCTGTTCTCTGTGCGTGATTCAAACATCTCTAACTTGACATCGATTGAACATTGAGATGCCATTGCATGTGCCTCCAGATCTGAGATGCTAATGTCCCTCTCCTACTATTGGGTCAGTGGTATGGAACGTTTGGGTGTTTTGGTGGCTGAAAAAGATAGTGGATCATGGGTAGATGGCTACAGTTTGGGGCTCACAAGTTGCTATTTTTTTGGGTGCTGTTGGGGCTGTGATTTAGGGCTGCTGTAAGGGCTGTAAGGAGGGTTTGGTGACAGAGGTTTAGGGTTGCTATTGATGGCAACAACCAGTTTTGTAGGATTGGTGGCTGCGGAGGGTACGAATCAGTGGAAGGTTCAGTGGCTGCGAAAGACTACTGTTTAGGCTGCGATTTGAGTTGGTTGCGGATTCTGGAAATAGGTTATGATGGCTTCATCTTAAGGATAGAGGGATGCCCTAAAGATGATGTGGGTGGCAACAACAACTTCGGTAAGGATCAGATATGGGTGCAGCAAAAAACACCAAAAGGTATTGCTGCAGAATTCTGCGTTGATACTCTGCGATAGGTCGTTGTATTGGGCTCACCAAAAGGTATTGCTGCAGAATTCTGCGTTGATACTCTGCGATAGGTCGTTGTATTGGGCTACAATTTTGGGTGTTGTTTAGGTTATGAAAATAGGTTATGATAGTTGGGTCTTAAGGCTAAAGGGATGCCCTTAAGAAGTCTTAGGTGATGGTAGCAAGATAGTTGGGTTTCGGTGGGTTAAGGATAAGGAAAAAGACAAAGGTGCAACAATATATTTTTCGTCAAACAAATTCCAACAGTGAAGACATAATTTTTTTCAGAAATTCTCAATCAAAATTTGAGTGAAAAACTCAAGGAAAATCTACTGGTAAGGGAGAGATAATGTCATCAAAAGTTTTGTGGAAAGAAACGACAATAAAAGTTTCGACAAAATCAAAGATTGCAAGAAAGTGTTGCTGTAGAATTTTTTCAGCCAAATATTTCAGTAGTATAGTCAAAAAATTTTGCAGCAGTTCGTAACAAGGAATCAAGCAAAACTTAATGGGAATCCATTGGCAAGGGAAAGTTAATGCTGTCAAAAATTTCGTGGAATATTATGACAGTAAAAGATTTGACAAGATATAAGATTGCGAGAAGGTGCTATGGTAGAATTTTTTCTCTTCGAAAGATTTCAGTAGTATAGACAAAATTTTTTCTAGTAGTTCAAAACAATGATTTGACCAAAACTCAAGGAGAATCTACTGGTAAAGTAAAGATAATGCCAACAAAAATTTCGTGGAAGGAAACGATAGCAAAATGTTCACAAAATCAAAGATTACGGAAAGGTACTGCAGTAGATTTTTACATCTAAAGTGTAGCAGATTGGATGTAAAATATTAGCAGTTTATATTTAGAATTTTTCAACGAAACCAAAAGGAACTATGTTGTTATGAAGTGTCAAAGCCGTAGTAAAAATTTCGTAGAGATTTGGTCAGAAAAAATGTAGAAATAAGATCAAATAGTCAAGGGTATGCGGCTGAAATTATGCAACGTAACTTTCATCATAGAGATGGAAACTTGATGCAGTAATATGGGAACAATTTTTTTTAAGTTTTTGGATTAAGGATAACTAAATTGCAGTGACAGTAAGGCAACAAACCAGAACCTGTTGCAATTCACGGATAGATCAAAGAATGATATGTGGTAGTGGAGGTGACGACAAAATTGGGTGACGATCTTCAAGAATTGTGAGAATTGCTTTGGACGACTGTAGAGGGATGATGGATGGCTATGGAAGGGTAGCGAGATGCCAAAAATGTTGCTCTGATACTAAGTGTTAGAACCTTTACGGATTCTAAGCTTGGGATGATCTCTATAGGAGATCGACCTCCTTGGAACTCTATAGGGGTTCCTCCTCCTTGGTTTCCTACTACGTGAGCTGAAACATAATTGATCTATTGATGATGAAAGAGGGGAGAATACAAGACTATTTATAGAGCTTCTAAACCCCAACTCCTAATAGCATTCCTACTTAAGACTCCTACTCCTAACAACTCCTGATGCAACTCTAATTTAGTAATCTCCAAACTAATCTTAATTCTATTCTAACTTAACACCTCCTCAACCAAACTCTCTTTATCTAGGATAAAGGGTGATTAATTAGGGTAACATGTATCTTATTCTTCCTTCAAAATATCTTCCTCCAAACTAATCTTAACTTAGCCGACCTCCTCACCTCTTTAATAGGGGTCGGCTAGATAGGATTTACATGTTTGCCCTCTTCAATGAAACTAAATTAGGACTCCCCTAGCTAGAGTCCTAACAGGAACCTGCATCGGCACCATCATGTTGGCATCCGCGAGATGCTCGGTGAAGGGATCCTCGTCGACCTCCATCCCCAAGGACCTCTCCTTGAAGCGGCCTGTGGCAATATGGTACCCAAAATCATAGGTTGCTTGACTTGATCGTCAGAGGCCGCAGTGGAACCCCTCGAACTCCTTGTACACGACACGACTCCCCTCTCCCGCTACGAGGCATGGTCCCTCGCATCTTCTCAGGCCTCCCTCACCTATTGGGCCTCGAGCCAGGAGGCCACAAGCTCATCGGAGTTTGCCAACAACTGGTCCTCCAACCACCTCCCCCCTCTTAAGGCTGTTACCTAGCTGTCGATAGGTATCTTTCAACTATAGGCATAAAGCATATAACGCTCCCCGACTTTCGTGTTGTTGCGCATTGCATCATCCTCAACAACTGCCAGCGTATCCTAGATCTCCTCGAGCCTCCCCTTTGCCTCCCCAACCCGTTGATGAGCTAGCTCTAGCGTTAGAGACAGCTCATAAACCCAAGCCTTCGTGACCCCGCACCCTTGCTCTCATTCCAACTATCGAACCCAAGCCTAAAAGTCCACATTGGCCTAGGACAACTAGCTTATCAGTGCCCTGATGCCCCGCACTCGATCGATGAGGGTCGCCACATAGTGGTGATGTTGTAGAAGGCAACAAGAAGCAAGGTGTCTAATTAGGAGCTCAGAGAGGGCATCTGAATTCAAGTTAAAAGACCCACTAGGATTTTACTACGAGAACAAAGGTCGACCAGGACCTCTGGGCGACTATAATATGCAAGGCCAGTCAGGATGGGGTTGAATGACCTTCGATAATACTCAGCGACTAACACAACCTCCTCCCATAACTGTTGGTCCTCAGTAAGGCCCTCTTAGTGAGACCTCAAGGGGCGTCGAGGGACGAGATCAAGCGACCGGTCATCATGTGAATCGCAAACGACCCTAATGGGAAGGAGGCCCAATTTGCTAGGAAGCCCATAGAGGAAAGAGTCAATGAATGACTTGTGGACCCTTTGCAGCGTAAACACTAGCCCCTCCCCATGTTGCAAAAGGCCTTTCCCATAACATGCCCTTGCCTCACTAGGAACTGTGGTAGGTCAAAGCCTATTCCACGGGTGACCTCACGATAGAGGCTAAAGATCTAAAAGAAGGCCCAATGCCAAGCCCTGACAGCGACGCACTGGCTGGGCCCACTAATCGTTCAAAAGCGGTCTCAAAATATGATTCAAGGGCAAGATCAACAAGAGGTCCCAGAGAAGATGCAACAACAGGGCTTAGGGGCGACCCGCCCAATCTTCCCACAAAGGGTCTCGATGAAGATTATTAAGCGAACCCCATAGAAGATTTCGAGACAGTTTTAGGCCCCAAAGCATACCTAAGCCCCCTAAATAACACTCTCGGTGATTTGTGGAGGGTCCTATAATGCCTCTTTTGGTGACGTAATGATGCCAAGTCAGACCCGCTAGAGGAGCCCGACAAAGCTGGGACCCTCACCAGGAGCTCCCGCTCTCCTTCAGGGTGTAGAGGACCAACCTCAAGGTCGCCGAAAGCCTAGATAGAAGGCTCGCAGGATGGGCTCCATGATAACGAAAGTCGCTCACTAGATGATGGGCCCAAGAAGGGTAACAAAAACATGATGCTTCATCATCCCCTGAAGATCCATGCCCGCTGAAGTGAGAACACACCATATGAGAGCTAGAAACAAATGGTGACATTTTTTAAGTAGAGAAAGTCAACTGTACCTCTCGACACGGGGCAGGGGGTGGCCTTCACCAAAAAAAATATCCTCCACCCACCTCACGGTGCTAGCGGAGAGGAGTCCTCTGATTCGCTGGGCAGACTCAACCTCCCTCCTAGCAGGGAGAGGGGTGTGTTATCGATAGCTTGCGACGTCCATACCATAAGAAAGCCCCAATCCTGACTATTATAGATGATGAAGAACCTCGCCCTCCACGGCTTATTGCTGGAGCCAACCCCGCTTATCTTGAAACCCCCACAAGGGGATAAGTAATAGCAGTCGGCCCTCGGTTTAGGTGAAAGCACGAACGGAACAGGTCACGAGATGATGCCACCCCCACACCATTATATACATCAATAAAGATCATGTAGCGTCATGAGTTGGGTGTCATTTGAGAAGGCAAAATCTGCCACTGCCCTAAACATGAGACGATTATAGGATGAAAGGGGAGATGTAGCCCCACCTCCAGGGCATCGACCATAAGGCCAAAACCCCTAGGGGTTAGATAAAACGAGCAATCCCCAACCTTAGGGATAGAGTAAACTCTGCTGGGATATGAAAATGATGACGTAGCTTCTCCAGTTAAAGGGCGGTCATGACAAATTCATAGTCATGGGCGTCCTCCATCAAGCCCAACTCCCACAAAATCCTAGGGGTCATAGAAGGCACGTCCTCGAAAAATGAGGAACTAACTTGTACCACCCTCTAAGATGAAGCCAAGGCCCTGACACCCCTTTAATGCAAGGGGCAAGAGCAAGATGGAAAAGCATAAGAAGAAGACATCTTACCACATGTTAGGGGAACTTGGTAGTCGACAGCAGTCTCAAGCAAAAAGTGAACTCAACTGATGAGGAGGAAGGACAAAGGCGTTATATAAAGGCTCTAGCTATGCCAACGAGTGCTGAAGATGGCTCACCTTCTGCAGTACGACATATATACCCAACAGTCTGGGACAATACAAGATCCTACATCGTCGCCCAGGAATGCATGCAATGGGAACCACACCACCCTCCTTAGTGTGACATCAAGGCCTCCAGAAGCCAAAAAGGGTCGGCCGAATCCCTAAGTCGATCGAGCATCGAGTTAACGAAGGATCCTCGCCATTATTAAGATGAACAACATAAATCCCAAAATGGCGCACCACTCCGATGCCTCACCAATGGCAAAACGCCATGACAAGAATGACACAACCCATTACAGTGGAAGCCGCTAATGCGGATCCACTCTCCCGCCCACAATGGTCAAATCAAGACCCACTATAGCGGAGGCCGCTAAAGTGGATCCACTCTCCCGCCCACAGCGACTGAATCAAGACCCACTGCGATGGAAGTTGCAAAGTGGATCCACTTTCCCGCCCACACGGGTAGGATCAAGACTTGCTACGACAGAAGTTGCTAAGGCGGATCTACTCTCCCGCCCATGACAGTCGAATCAAGACCTACTATAGCGGAAGCCGCTAAGGTGGATCTTCTCCCGCCCACGATGATCGAATCAAGACCTACTATAGCTAAAGCTGCTAAGGTAGATCCACTCTCCTATCTACAATGATCGAATTAAGACCCACTATGATAGAAAGCTGCTAAGATGGATCCACTCTCCCACCCACAACGGTCGAATCAAGACTCGCTACGACGAAAGCCTCTAAGGCAAATCCACTCGCCCGCCCACGGTGGTCGAATCAAAATCCGCTACAGCGGAAGCTGTTACAACGAACTCATACCGATACTCCCACTACTACGGTTCGAATCAAGACCTGCTATGGTGAAAGTCGCTACGACGAACTGATATTGATACTCCTACTATAACGGACTGATACAATACTCTTGGTACGATGGTCAAATCAAGATCCACTACAACAGAAGCCGCTATTAGGACTGATACCGACTCTCCTGCTTATGCGGTTGAGCCAACACCCACTACTACGAACTGACACTCTCATGTAAGTGATCAGTACCTACCTTAGAAGTAGAAGAAGGGGCAGGCCCAAAGAAGACCTAACCTCCCGTGCAAAAGGGGGAGGCAAAAATGAAGAAAGAAACCTCCCAAAGCAAAAGAGAGAGGTTATAAAATGAGAAAGAATGAAATCCCATGTAGAAGGAGGAGAACGAAGATAGAGAGGTAGGAAAAGAAAAAGGGGTCTCTTAGGTCAGCATCCATCACTCCAGCAATACAAAATAGCAATCGCCTCCACAGAAGAACATTGTCCGCATTAACAGGCCTCCCACCAACCACCACAGAGTCATCAATGGACTTGGAGCAAAAATGTGTTCACATAATGTACAAAAATATAAGAACATAGATATCCTTCGAGACCTCCATTCGAAGCTTCGAAGAATGTCTTATTGGATAACTCATATACAATCCTGTACTCACTACAATCATCCACCATACGTGTGTGGCCCTCTAGGCCTAATACTAAGCTAGCTATGAGTTTCACTCGTCAGAACTCCTTCTAACTCAGTGAATTGTTATTACATAACAATTCACTTAACTCATCGATTATGAACGTACTATGTCACTACACCATAGTTCCTAGATGGTATAGGAGATTTGATCTATTGGACCTATCTATCCTCAGTTACTATGTATCCATAGTCCCTCATCCATCTAATATCTCATAGATAATATATTTGGCATGGTACTGTCAAGTCACATACGAAATCCATCCAAGTCTCGCTCTAATCAGATTCTTCTGGAGGATTCATTCTCTCTCAATCTGAATGACCCTGGCCAAGGATTTCCTTAAGCAATAACATATGTGATATGCCTCTTATGATATGAAGAGTAGATAATCCTCTATTGACACTCAATAGGCTTCATAAGGTTGGCAACCAATCTTGATAACCGGCTATACCAAATTTAAAACTTTCCGGACTTGTAAGTTCAGCATCAAAGAAATGAGTATTCAAATAATGCATCCTTAGTATCTTAAGTCTAAGGACCAGTCACACAATTGGAATTACGACATCGTTGTCTGACATTAGGTATCATTAACCATCCAGCATTCTGTAAGCGAATCAATCAATGAACTCATTCTCTAATGAGCACATGTATTGTACCCTTAGTATCCCCACACGAGTGGTTATAAGATCAGTTAGGTATATAGTTCATCGATATGTTTGATTATCTCGATGTCTCTCTCGAGTCACCTATGACCGAAATTAGTTAGGGTCTATGTTTAAAGGTGAATCAGTCTCATTATTATGATCTCATCACAATCTGATTTACATTGCACAAATCCAAGGACATCACAGTATATGTAATATGCAACATAAAGTGAGAATATACCAATAATAATAATAAGCAAAAATATCACGTAACATGTCACACGTGTCATCACTCATGTGATTGGCTTGCAAGACACCTGTAACCAGCAAAAACAACATTCAAAACACAAGATGGCCTATATGAATAACTAGTCATGCAATTTGGTCTATCCAATGCCCTAAGCACTTTCGTGCACTTCATGAACCACGTTTTACAACCTTACATAGGTAAATTTGTTATAATCTTCTTTAGTGACATCTTGATTTTTAGTAAGACCAAAGAAAATCATTTAGAACATCTTCAATAGGTTCTTACTAAATTTCGAGTTGTTAAGCTCTATGTCAATCTAAAAAAGTGTTCGTTCGTGTAAACATATGTCCTATTTATAGGCTTCATCATTTCTACCCAAGGTGTTGCTACCGATCCAAAAAAAAAATCTACATCAGTTTAGAATGGCCTAAACCTAAAACCCTTTATGAGGTTTGAAGTTTCCATGGAGTAGTCTCTTTTTATAAGAGATTCATCAAAGGGCTTAGTTCTATCATGGCACCTATCATCGATTGCCTAAAAAATAGTGAGTTTTCTTGGACCCTGGCTGCTACCAAAGCCTTTGCCAATATCAGAACAAAAATGACTACCACTCTTGTTCTTAAGCATCCTGACTTTAGTAAACCTTTGACGTCACTTGTGATGCCACTAGGATAAGTTATTAGTTAAGAGAATCAACCTATCGCCATTTTCAGTGAGAAACTCAATGATGCAATACAATATCTTTCTACCTACAACAAAGAATTGTACATGTTTGTACAATATCTTAGGTATTGGCGATATTATCTTTTACCACGAGAGCTTGTCCTACTGTCTTACCACCAAGCCCTTAGGTACTTAAATGCCCAAAAAAAGTTAATAGCGAATGTTCAAACTTTAGTCACATATATCGAGAACTCTAAGATGAAAATCATAGTGAACATATGAACTTCATTCCTAGATATCATTATCTTTTTCAATTTACTAGAGTGTGTGCTCTTCGATCCTCCTATTGAGACCTCCTTGTTTAGAAAATACATATGGGTTGATTACATATCACCTAGGCTGAGAGAAGACCATTGCATTAGTTGAGAATGGATTTTAATATCCTTCCTTAAAGCAAGATGTTGCTCGAGTGGTGTTGTAGTATTGCACTTATCAAATTGTCAAAACTCACACGAACACAACAATAAAGCAAGATGTGAGTTTAAATTTGTCCTTAAACTTTCCAAAACAGCACATGTCATAATTCTATTCTGATTATTGCTAATCGATTTTTAAAACTAACCCACTTTATCCTATGTGACAAGACAAATGACATCTTATACATTGCTAAATTGTTCTTTAGAAGTGATTAAATTATATGGCTTACCCTTAACAATGGTGTTCGATAGATATATAAAATTTATTAGCTACTTTTGAAAAAATTTTGTGGAAAATGTTTGGCACAATAATTCTCTTTAATCTTTCACCCTTAGACTAATGGTCAATTTAAGGTTGTTAACTGTTCCCTATAAAATTTTCTTAGATGTTTAGTTAGGGAGAAACTCGAAAATTGTTTCTTAACCTTACCCAATACAAAATCTAGATATAATAACTTAGTCAACCACTTAATGAAAAAAACTCATTTCAAATTATCCTCGACTATACTCCTTGCCCTTACAGTGACGTTGCACCCCTTCCACTTAACTATAGTGCCTTAGAACCAAGCCACTCCTTTTCTCAACATATTTGTGATTTGTACACTAAAATTCGATGTAAAATTATCCTAAGTAATAGAAGTTACAAACTTGCTGCTAATGCATATTGTAGAAGTCGAGTTTCAAGTTGGCCATTGTCTTAGTTTGAATTTGCCCTGAGAGATTCCCTAAAAACTCATTCAAAAAGTTGCATGTCCAAGCCATTGATCATTTTTTCATTATCCAAAAATTAGGATCTAATGCTAGATTACCTTCTGACTTAAATATTAATTTAGTTTTCAATGTAGAGGATTTAATTTCATATCATGGTACTTTTGAACCTCCTTCTCTATCTACCAATGTTTCTGCATGTCATAATTCTCTGAAAGGCACTAATTTTCCTACTAACATTACTCAACACTTTCTTATAATTCTAATATCATAAGTGTTTCTTCATAGCAATGTTCGCAAATCAGATTAATTATTCTTGATTCGCGCTTTAAAAATAGACATACATACATATATATAAGTTGAGCTCCACTTTTGAATTTAATATTCGAACTCAAGTTTTTTATCATAAGATTATCCTATCCCCAAACAATAAATGAGAAACACTTCTTATTTGACTTTTAGTTATTATTAAACTTTATTTTAACTTTTATTTTCAATTTTTTATATGAAATTTCTATTTGAATCTTTTTTTCATTATGTTATATCCTAGATTAAGTGGCGTGATCATCCAGCTTTCGATACCACTTGGATAAATTTGAAGGAATTTCGTAACTTTACATCAGACTTATTGGACCAATTTGCTACAAATCACTCTCCGAGGTTGAGTTTTTTTCCATTGTAAGAGAATGATGGAGTCCTATCGAGCTTTATAAAGGATTTCGAAAAAATCATTCTCGTCAAAGATATCAACAAAAAGTTATTAATTAATTGATCTAGAAATTCTAAGAGCTATGTTGATAATTAAAAAGTCTTTGTAAGGACTCTTTTGGTATTAAGTGCACTTATGTACTATTTACTTATATTATAAATCATATTTTAGATTTCTAAACTAGATCTCCAGGAATTATTTTTGAGAATCATTATTTCTTTAATTTTACTAAGACTCTTAACCCCTTATAAATAATGGAGCTTGCTAATAGATCAAATTTGAATGAAAAAAAAACATTTATATCTTTCTCTCTTAGTATCTTACGTACTTCTTTTGCAATCGTGCTCTGTTACTTTTTCTCCGTTTCTCTCTTCTTGCTACTTTGTTCTACATCAATATCATTTATCATTATATATAAACAAACAAAAAGAACAGGATTGCGTGATGTAATTATAATTAAACTACACAACGTATAAACACAAGAAAACACTGCGTGAGCTGAGGTTTTGAACTACCTGCGATGACTGGCTTCTTCTAGATGCTGCTCCACCGTCTGCTCCTCCAAACTCTTCATCAATACCATCAAAATGATGTTCTAACGTATTGGTAGACGATACAGAACCATCATCCATAGAAGCATCATAGGTTGATCTAAGGCTAACCCTACATGTATCATCATTTCTAATTGCTGCCAAGCCGTTGATGATCTGAAGCTGTCAAAGACATGAGAAACGATACAAGAGCTCCACCAATTGCCATCATTCCCAAGGAAACTCCTCAAATTTATCCCCACTCTATGGCCCATGCTCAGTGATACGGTCCCCAAAAACGACCAATTGAGGCACTTATTATTGAATAATAGTCAACATCTATCATTTCTGAGAACCACTGATCCGCATATGATGGCCGAGAGTGAGGGTGTTCTTGTTTGGCATGTTATTGCACTTCCATATAGTTGCCGACATATAAACAATGCCTATCTTTGCAGCACCTTCTTTTCATGGTAAGCTATGCACGGACCTCATCAACCATGTTGAGTTCCCTCGACACAATTGGCTCTATTCGAGTTGTTCCAGTTGTTGCCGAAGAGACTGGACTGGACTGGCAAAAGATTCAAACAACTGAAATATATCAGATAAAAAGGAAAGTGTAGGTAGTGTTCGTGGGCTCTGCATAACAATAACTGTAGCTAGATCTAGAGTAATCCACAGTTTGGCAACAATAAACCAGAAATAAGCTAACATGTATTATGATTTCATACCCAAATCTGAAAGTGCTCATAGATCAATCAACATCTGGTCAGTTCAAATAAGAGTTAATTCATTAAAAACCACTGTGTATGCAAGAGAGAGAACATATGCCAATTTCAAATAAAATATATAAACCAATATTCTTGACCAAGAAAAACTAAGAGAGAGAGAGAGATGGAAGTAAAGCAATTACAATGAATGCATATGCATGGATTAAAGTTAGCCACTGTAGTTAACCTATCCTTTTACAAGCCGTAATATAATAAATATTGTGATAATTAGCCCTTTGAAAACAGAACAATTACAAGCGCCTAATCCGTAGCATCAAAAGAACCCCTCAGCTCCCTTAGTTTCAATTCATCTTTGTTATCAAACAACCAGAAATTTGCCAGTAAAGGCAATATATGGTTCTAACTCAGATGATCCAAAACTAACCCTTTCTGCGAGATACAACAAAGTGAAACACCTGCAACGAATACAGTTCTAACGATTCCGAAATCTCAATCGCGAAAAAACACCTAAGCAATCAACAGCATTAGTAATTATCATCTACATCATCGAGTCATTCATAAAAAACGATATACCTTCACGGACCATAAAGTAAAGCAATTACCTAGAAATCCCGACAAAGACGCAAAACTGAAATCATAGATCGGACTCTCCACCTAGGAAAGAAAACCTAGCCGTGTTCCCTCGGGCGACTGCAATCGGAGTGGATTGGATCACGCCTCACAAGCAAAAGATCAGAAGATCCAAACCCTAAGCACCCTTAGTCGAGCTTGCGAGGGAAAGGGCGAAGACGCCGGGAAGTCGTTGGCCAGTTCAAGATTTGCGAGCTAATATAAGTCCGACCCATTAGTTGTCCTCTCTGTTACATTTGTAGTGACACTTGAGCCCGATAGCCCGATAAACCCGAAATCCCCATCCGAATCCGCTGCAATTTTCGGACACTGATTCTCAGCTTGGATCCGATATAGGCACTACTTACCATTCGCTGTCTCAATTCTACATATTCGTGAAATAATGAATGCTACGTAAACATTATTCTGCGCTGGTTATTCTCAATACTACGTGTTTTCATGTGGGGGCTTTGACATCTTCAGGATAAACCAAAAGATAAGGAAAAGAACCCATGGAAGTTTACATATGCCATCTCTTTCTCATCCACCAATATGTTACAGCCAGCCACTTTCTGCGTTTTCTCATGTATAGATGACAGTGCGCAGCCACGGCCTATAAGGCCGATGTTTGAGATAGACTACGACATCAATTGGGATCGTAAAACCCCATTTAACATGCGATGCTTGGCGGCTTGCCTTGCAGCCGACGTCATACTAAGAGGATACAGCCAAGAGAATAGTCCAATTACGATTGCTGCCACTGGACACGAGACAAGGGACTTGGCGTGACACCCTCGATATGAGTCATCGTGGGCGCGTCCCCTTCGTCATAACTGTCTCAGTCCGGAGAAGACATCCGACGGTTAGTTCATCCCGTACGCAAACAAAACATTCTGGTTTGGGTTTAGCTCATCCCGTACGCAATAAAAAGATTCCGGTCCTCTTGACTAATGGATCGAACGGTGCCGGTGTGGTGGGGCCGTAGCTCTACCAAAAGCTTCACAGTGTCAGCGGGACCCACCCACTGGCCTCGGGCCTTTTTCTACCGGATAATTCCAACCGACCACCCAAAGTTCAGCCAATTAAACGTCTCCCTCGTACAACTGAACCTAACTTTCGGCGGAGGGTCCACCGAGTAAGTGGGCCCATTCCCAGTTGTAGAACAGACCCGAAGCGCTCGGCACCACCTCGGTGGGCCCCAACCTCCCAGGGCATCCGAGGGAGCCCTTCCGGGTCGGATCCTTTCGTTATCCACGTGTCTCTTATCCGTTTAGGTCGAATTAGGCTACTTTTCATGCCAATTGGGTTAGACACCCCCAATGAAATTTGAAATAATTGAGGTGCTTAATTAATATATGTGAAAAAATTATTGTTGATTGTTAAGGCAAATTACACACTAAAATTTGGTATGGATTACAAGCATTTTCTGGTCTTTAAATAAGCATCGATGATTTTTTTATTTATCATCGAGTTGATCGATGTGCTCCTTCCTACTGACGATGATAGTGATACTGTGATCCATGTACTCTTAATAAAATACAAAAATGATACTGATTTATGGACAATCTCATGATCTATAAACTCTTACAAAAAAGATAATAATGATACAGATTTATCAATAATATCAGGCTTCGTTTCGTATCATCTTCTTTCTGTTCTTTTATCTTTTTAGTAAATTAACTTTAAACTGTATATTCTAAATTTCTATTTTTTTGAGATTTAATTTTTATTCATTACATTAAATAACATATAATGCTTTCGAACATGAGATATACCAGTATAACAGTTCACTGACCGTTAGGATGTCTCAGCACAGATTAGACTCTCTATTAATGTCAATCAAATCTATGTTTCCTTGTATTCATGATTATATGATAATACAAATATGATTCGTCCGTAACATGAATGAATATGAAGTCATATATACGGGGGGGACATATATACGTGGGTCGAAACGATTGGTACATACTCCTGGTTCTTGCTCGGGTCATTTCACAGACATCTTGCTTGAAAATTAAGCGGTTCACTTCGGTCCGATGGGTACAAGAGGAACAACCCGTGACACCGATCGCCCGCCTATAAATAGGTCGATGGAGGTCTGCTCTCTCATTTCGTTTTTTTTTTGTTCCTCCCTCGTGTTCTTCACTGTGGCGGTGGCGACAGAGTGGGAGAGAAAGAACGAGAAGGGGGCGGGGGTTGCGGGTTAGGGTTTTGCTGGTTATGGTGGGATTGTGAGATATGGCGGGGGAGAAGCCATCGGTGGAGCTCTGCAAGGGCGTCAATGGCCTCGACAAGGTCGTGCTGAGGGATGCGCGGGGCAGCTCAGCCGAGGTCCCCTCTTTCTTTGCCCCCTTCAGCGAATCTTCCTCTTTGGTTCCCACAAATTTCTTCCCTCTTTATAACAAGCGATCTAGAATTTTATGTCATTTGATTTTGGTTGTTTCATGGTTGAGATGGATCTGTTCTAATTTCGTTCGATCTCATGTCATCGTATCGTCTGATTTGAATTGTTCTCTCTTGATCGCGCATTCCACGACTAACCCGTGCGGAAATGGTGGGATCTCTATAGTCTTCACATATACGAGGTCTTTTTATTGGTTGCTTAAAATATCATGTTAAGGAACAGCATACGGCATGCGATAACAATCAGATGTATCAAATCTATTAAAATTGCGCAGAAAAGAATCGAACCTTGTAGTGATCAAGAAATTCTCTAATTGTTTGTTAAGTATCATGCTCTAAGGAAATTAATCGAGGGGTTTGGCCTTTGCATGTCAGTCAGATGATCTGATCTCTTTGAGAAGCAAATTAATGTGAAAATCTTTGTACATTTTCTAGTATCTTATATGTTACAATGGGTACTAATGAAGAATGTAGATCTATGCAACAAGTTGCCCTGGTAGATTACTTGTTATACCGTGAAATAAGTGATTTGCTCGTCATTAGATATTTAGTATCCAAGATAATTTATCTGGGTAGCCATGAGCTGTTTTCTTTGACTATCTAATCGTTCCTGCTGAAGTGATTGGTCTTCTCTTGGTTTTGGTTTCTACAATGCTGCTCGGTGGCTCTTTATTGTTGAAATGGGCAATGGCACCTAGGTAATCCTAACAATGATAGTGTGGTTCTTGCAATAACATGTCACATAATTGTTGTTGTGAGTTAATATTTGTTTTGGGGAAAGTGATGTATTGATCGCAGCGCTTCTTCCATAGACCTGTAACAGCTTAAATTTAAAAAAAATTGTTGATAAAGAGTGAACTTGCTTAAGCTTTTCCTTTGGAGAAGTCCAGTTTTAACGTTATTTTGCTCCATTTTGCTTTTCAGTTGGCACTGACACTTAGTATGAAGTTCCCTGCTGTAAGTTTATTACACCATGTACTTGTAAAGACAGGCTTGGGGGTAAGATGATCCCTCTTGTTGTCTCCAATGGAATGGGAAGGCCTTTGTCATATCGTTGCCCTTCTAATTTCTAAAGCATTGAACATGTCCTGATGATGCTAAGATGAGAAGGTATATTGGCAAATCTGCATTAGTTGCATATACTAAGTTGGCATTTTGTCTGGTGATTCATTGTTGTAATATGTCATAAAGGCCGAATCATGGGATGTGAATCCAAGTGCTTATCGACTACAGTTGTGTAGCATGTCTGACGGCCTACCATCTATCTATGCATGATTCTTTCAGACTAATAGAAGTGGGAGATTTATGAATTCTTTGAAAAGAATTTATCAGAGTAATTTATGTTTTTCTTCGATTGAGTGATTGCATTTAGACACCTTTTTCTCCTTTTTCCAAGTCATTTTATGTGCATTAAAATTCTAAATATTAGCACATAGCTGAATGATCAATAAGCACTTATGTAATTGTAAATTCTAGGATTATTTTGCTGTGCTCATGAAACAACTACTGTGGAAACTGTAGTTTTCATTTATTTTCTTCTTTTTTAGGAGGGAGAGAATATTGCAGTCCCCATTTTTTGGTCATCTTCTTCCTCACTGATCCTCTTATTTTCTTTTGGAGCCTTGTCAGCTTACATTATCGCTCACTTTGGTTACATGACTATCTGATGGATGCTTCAAATATAACAATGTTTTGATGGTTGACAAATTATGAATATGCCATTAGTAGTGTGGTATTTTTAAGTGGCTTTAATGGGTGTTTTTAATTCTAGATTTATTTTTTCTACTATTCTTTTTTTTAACCATGTTTCTCTAATTTTCTGAAATTAACCATGACTTAGATTATGAGTTGTATCTATAAGCAAACAAAAACTGAACTGGTATGAACTCATGCCAGAGATCAATTATTATTGCTTTCTACGGTTGCAGTATCGTTCATAAGTCTATTGGAACAATTACTTGTTTAATTGGGAAGTATTCATTTTACTGAGCCTATGCTTACTGGATATAGTTTGTTGATTTGGCTGAAAATAAGATCTTTATCTGTTTACCGCTTCAACTTCCTACATCCCCATCCTCCCACCTTTCCTCTCCTCTCCTCTCGCAAACTTGTGCTGGACCTGCCCCAAATCGTGTTCATGCATGTGTTAAATAGTTTCTGTCACATTTTCTGCATTTCTTTAGTCTTTTTTTATGTTGTTTCTTTTATGGTAAGAATTGTTGACTCATTTTATAACTAATGTCCATTTGCAGGTGTACTTGTTTGGAGGTCATGTAACATCCTGGAGAACTGATCACAGGGAGGAGTTGCTTTTTGTCAGCAATAAGGTGCTCATATCATGTTTAGTTCTCAGTCCTTACTATTTGCAAGATAGTGCAAATAGTGTGTTAATTTAAGACTTTCTTGACACAGCATCAGTATCTGAGGCAGAAAAACAAGGGTCTTAGGACTATCCTTTGTATGTGATGACCTAACAGGTACCTGGGACCTGGTACCTGGTTGGCATTTGGAGCACAGGCATCATGTGGTGCCTGAAAAACCTTATAGTGAAATTCTGGATGAATATTTCAGGATTTAACTGACTCAGTTCATCTGCAATCCTGACATGTTGCTTATTGTTATGCCTTGACTGTCTTGCCCCTTCTGAGATTTAACTAAACTGAAGCCATCTACACTTGCTGACCATTTGCAAACCAAGTGTTTAGGGCATGCTTATACATTTAAAATGCATCTATCTATTGTAATTTCTGTTTTGCTTTGTTATATCTTCTTCCTTGCACCTGCAGCTGCACACACAGCTGCCAAGTGTTTTTTTTTGTTTTTTGACCTACTATGACCTTTATTATCTTCTAAGCTATGATGACCTTTTATCATCTTTTGACCTGCTATGACCTCTATTATCTTTTTTAATTTTAAACTTGCTATCTATCTTTTTTTTTTAGTATCTCTGCTTCATTCTCCTTTCTCTCTGAAATTATATTATGATATTTTGAGGTATAAGCTGCAAGAGATTCAGTCTTTAAACTTCATTTTGACTTATTGTCTTCCAGTGATTCTCGAATCATCATACATTTTAGTATCACATATGTTGGTCCAATTATTTTTTGCCGGTACCATGTCGTATGAAGGATATTGACTTTCTGCTTGAAGTTTGCCACTGTGCCTGGCTTTTATTCTCTCCAAAACTTATCATGTCAAACAAAATTTATTGCCGGCAGAGTTTACCTAAATGCATTTTTTAGAACCATGAGTGCTTTGAGACATCATTGTTTGTGGTTTTATCTTTTCTTGCTGGTTGAAGGTCAAATTACTTGTAGATTTACAAGATGACTTATGAACCATATTAATCAAACTTACATTGTAACATCAATATCTCATCAAGATGGTAGATTATACTGTCCCCACGACAGAGCAGGTTAACTAGTGCTTCTAGCTATAGTGATGGTTGGAAGCTGTTATTTCATACTTCCCATCCACCGCTCTTGCTTTTATAACTACCTCCGGGTTGTTCCGGGGTCACATACTTTTCTTCATTGTTTCTTGCAGGCTATTTTCAAGCCCCCAAAAGCAATACGTGGGGGCATCCCAATATGTTTTCCACAAGTAAGCTTTTTCTTGTTATGTTTTTTCCATTTATGTATGTTTTTCAGCATAACCTAAAAATACCCTAAAAATGCAGTTTTCAAGTCATGGAAATCTTGAACAGCATGGATTTGCCAGGAACAAGTTTTGGATTATTGACACTGATCCACCACCTTTTCCATCGGATAGTTCGAGCAAGACTTTTGTTGATCTGATTCTGAAGCCAACTGATGATGATATCAAGATATGGCCTCACAGGTTTCTGTCTTTCAGTCAACAAATTTATTATTGGTTTGCCACTTTGTTTCATGCTTTCAAAAATAAAATTATATATATATATATATATATATATATATATATATATATATATATATATATATATATATATATATATATATATATATATATTATGCTTATTATGGTGCACTCCTTTCTTTCGCAAGTAGCATCCACTTTTGTATTACTAAATACTTAATCTTCTATTACAGTTATGAATTCCGTCTAAGAGTTGCATTGGGCCTTGGAGGAGATCTCATGTTGACATCACGCATAAGAAATACCAATGCTGATGGAAAACCGTTTTCATTTACATTTGCATACCACACTTATTTTTCAGTTTCTGATATCAGGTTTGTCAAAAAATTCTTACTGAGGTTTTTTGTGTCTTTTGAAAATGTTTTATATCTTCAATTTCTTTCTACATATTTTCTGAATCTCTAAACCCATATGCACTTTTGTCTTCTTTTTGGAGTATATATAGATGCCTAAAGTCCCTTGTACGAACAATTATTGAATTTAAAATTGAATAATCTACAAACAGCAATATGAATTAAGTTGCAAGGATAGCACAAAATAGGCACATCACAAATATGCATGGCTCAAGAGTCATAGCATCAGAAGAAAAAATATGGAAGAAACAACAAAGTGAATAAAATATTTGAAAAATATAACAATTTGAGTAATTGATAATAGTCTGTTACCTGCTGAAGACTATTATTTAATTTTCTGAAGACTATCAAAGCACTGTATATATAACTTGTTTGCTGCATCAAACTTCAAGTAGTAAAAAGATGGGAAAAATAGACTGTGAAATGTGACAGGTTAGTTGGGATGGAGTTTGTAAGCAATGGTGGGCCACTAATCCATATCTGTCGGTCCAACAAACATAATATTTTTTGGTTTGTGAGACAAATACATGCAGAGATATAAGTGTGACCGATGCATGGTTTTGTAACACCTAGAGTGAGATGGAAGGAGATGATGTGTTCTGAGCATACCAAAACAGGGAATGAGCGAGTGAGGGTGAGAGAAAGAAAGAGAGGAAGGAGAAGTTGAAGAGAAAGAGGATGAGGGACTTGCTTGGTGATCCAACGCCAGGATATCCAGATCATGAGAATGATGGATGGAATGACACAGGATCTCTACAAAGGAAAACTAAGCTAAGGAGAAAGAGGATGAGGGACTTGCTTGGTGATCCAGGGCTGGGCTGTCCAGATCACAAGAATGTTGGATGGAATGGCATGGGATCTGTACCAAGGTTTGCAATCTTATACCATACCGGTGTATCGATAGCTGTTGGTATGGTACGTATTAAGCTGGACCGACCATACTGACACATGGTACACTAAGGTATCAAGCTATACCGAGCATACCAGTCCTCAATCAGACTGATACTTATTGAGCGGTACGATATGGTATTGCAAATCTTGATCTGTACAAAGGAAAACTAAGAGCTAGAGTTAAGGGGATGGATTCTCCATGAAGGAAGGAGAACAAGAACAAAGGACCTTAATTTATGATACCTTAAAATCAAATATTTGGAAACACAAGTTGCAGCTCAGGCTTATCAGACTATGTCATGTCAATGCAACTACCTCTTGTCAAAAAACCACAATTCTATGTGCTGCAACCAAACAAGCCAGCAGATGGGTTGCATCAAACATGGGTCCACATACTAATGTTCTTTTAGCAGCCCCTTCCTGACTGCAAGCTTCAGCTGTTCTTTCATGATATCTTAAGGGTTGCTGTACCTCTATATTCTTCTATTAACTGCTGTTGTATTTTCTGCTGATCAAATATATTGGCATAGATTTAAACTGAGGATCAGACGTCTCATATGAAGACTTAGCGTCCTTTTCTTTTGAGAACATTGTTCATCCCTTTTGACTGTATTGACATGCTTTAGTGCATCTCCTTCATTTGAAAGAGGTACTCATGCATGTCTCCAATGATTGCAAAGCACGGAGTCTACCTGCTGTTATGGACATTTTGCATATTAACCTTGGTTAGATGTTAATTATAGAAGATATCTTATCTGAGATTATATATCACGATAACGATACCTTAAGGCCTCTTAATGGCTGATAATCATAGTTCAACATTCGCATATATGGTTAAATCTTATTACAATCAAAATGATCCTAGCATACACAATTAAAGTTGCACTGAAAGAAAGCAAGACCACAAGGGCAATTTGATGTAGGTGTAATGTATTGTGTTTCGGTAGTTACTAGTGCATCGCAGTAATGAGACATACTGTATGGCAAGCAAAAGTATATTGATACCTATAAATTCTCGTGTATGTTAATCTTTGTTGAACTGATTAAAAGTTTACATGCTTAGAATGGGTTTTTCAAGTTGGCACATGCCAGTTCAAATTGTTCTGGAGTATTTAGTGCACATACTTCTCTTGTTTGCCAGCATGTGGTGTAGTTGATTTTTCTCCCTTACCGACTTCCTTGGCTTCAATTTCAAGTTGATGTTTCAGTGAAGTGCGGGTAGAAGGTCTGGAGACATTGGACTACCTTGACAACTTGAAGGAAAGAGAACGTTTCACAGAACAAGGAGATGCTATTACATTTGAATCAGGAGTGAGTAAATGAGCATTGTCTTGTTGTCCTTGTAATTTGTTATTGAAAACTAATTGTTAGATAATTTTTTTGACTGAAAAAGGTGGATAAAATATATTTGAGCACACCAGCCAAGATTGCTATTATAGACCATGAAAAGAAAAGGACTTTTGTTTTGCGCAAAGATGGACTTCCAGATGCCGGTTAGTCTGTGCGACAATCTTTTTTCTCCTGTTTGTTGTTTTTGTCAACTTTTTATATTCATGATTTTGACAGGAACAACTGGTTAGATGAATGAAACAAGCTTCCAAAAACAGTTAAGAGAAGGCTTAAGCACACAATCTGGGTTCATAAGATGGATAAGATGTCTGTTTCAGCTTAAATTCTATTTTTAATTAACACATGGTGTCAACTGTAGGAATAAAATAATATTAAAATTATCAATTGCAACTTAAATAACTTATATGAAGTGGAAGGGGGAAATTTTGAAGGGTGATGGAAGAAACTAGAAATTAGGACAAGCATAAAAGAGATAAAGAGTGTGTGCCCGAGTTGGTCATAAAAGAGCCGTAGTTCATTAATTCAGGCGATCATTTTATTTTGAAGTTTGAATCTAAATTGACCCAACTTCTAGTCAAACTGGACCTAGATAACAAGATTTGTGGTGAAATAGTTATCCCAATTACTCCATCTGAGAGAGGCATCTAGAACTTTGAAAACCTGACTTCTAATGCACAAATAATGTTTCCAGCCAATTTTTACATGATAGTAGTACTCATATTCATTGATTCTACTCAAATTATGAATACTAAAACTATTATCCTAGTAGATTAACATGAACTCCAAGCAACCCAACAATAAATCCTTGCATTGAGCAAGAAATATATCATTTGATGAATAAAGTAATGGTTATCTGTTGACAAATTGTCAATTAAGCAATCATGATTCATATGTTTGTGCCGGTCTTTTGGATATAAAGCTCCTGTTTTAGATTCTGCCCTCACTGACTTTTTTCCTTCACCTTTCTTCAACGTTGCAGTGGTATGGAATCCTTGGGACAGGAAGGCCAAAGCAATACCAGATTTTGGGGATGATGAGTACAAGCATATGCTTTGCGTGGAGGCTGCAGCCATTGAGAAGCCCATCACTCTGAAACCTGGTGAAGAATGGAAAGGAAGGTTAGAGCTGTCTGCTGTTCCCTCCAGCTACTGCAGTGGGCAACTGGATCCTCGGAAGGTTCTTCAAGGATGATGTCTATCAGATGTGTCTTGTACAGGTACCATATTTAAATGATGATATACTAGATCTTAAGCGTTTACTAAACCATGTTAACAGTAGGTTGGTATAGTTCATTTTAGCTTCTAATACTTAAATATATATTTGCTAAGAGAACTTGTAAACCATTTTGGAATATCACATCTTGAGTGGTATCATACAGGGTAACAAGACCAAATCATATCTATTTTGAAATCTTTGTTGATTAGGCAAATGCTAGTTAACAATTTGTTTGGTCTGTAGGCAGATATTACAGCTACTGCAATTTGTTGCTAGTAGGTTAGTAGGTTCTGTTTGTCTAGGTATTTGACTTTGTTATGTTGTAATGATTCTTGCAGGCACTAATTTGTTGCATAAGGGTGCTTGAAATTGGCTTTCGGATGGATGTTCTCCTCCTCCATTTTCCTTTAGGATCCGTGTACCTAGAAGTTTCATTGGAATAATAGTGCCCTGTACATCAATTTGGCTCCCCTCTATTAAGCAGGAGTTCCAACCTGAACCATTGGGGTACACTATTTGGTGCTTCATACTTGGGACTTTTTCTTTTGTGTATTTATACCATGTCATAAAGCAGAAGTTCATGGAGGATGAGGAGGCATGTAGATGCCTGTCGCTCGTCTTAGATAGTATTCTGCCTTCCTGTAGAACTCCTGCTCCTGGTTGAAATGCTTGTGATATGGGCTCTCTCTTAGGTTGCAAGTTTTCTTTATCGAGGCACCTCTCTCATTTTACTCTGTATCAGGCCAGATGTGATCTGCAAGCTGTAAAATTCGACCGTAAGCTTTGGTCACAAGGCCCTGAGCGGGATATCTGGCCCTCCCGTTTGTGTTCGATGGTTGCCCACCATCGGGGGCCCAAGTCAGTCACTTAGGCCATGCATCTCGTTGTTGCGACTGATGGATGCACACAGGATCTACAGAGATCAATGGTCTGATCGAAGCGGTGTCCATTAGATGATACAAAATAGGCGAACGGGATTGTACACGGTTTCAACTCGTCTTGTGTTTCCACTCTGATCTGCTACCTCGGATGGGGCTCCAACTTGGTTATTTGTGCTATTGCAGGTAGATGTAGCCATCAACTAACACATGATCTTAAAAAGATCGGAGGACATAGCACTAGCACAGAGGATTTGCCTAATCCATTCTTTTCTCTGTCCTCAGAGACAAAATATAGGACCAAACCCATTGAACCAAGATCACTAACTAATATTAGGAAAAAGAAAAAAATATATATTTTAACAGTATACTTATCCAAATTCTATTGCTATTGTAGGTTCGATATAATCAATTTTTTTTGTTATCTTTGGCAAAGAATAAGCAATGAAGATTTCATCAGGATACGGATCGAGGATATTACAATAATCTATTAAGGTCTTTACCAACTAAGCAAGTTAATACCTTCATAATCAATTTGTTCACATTAATATCCCTTAACATACCATAAACTGTCTACTACGATGTTTGATTTTATTATGTTTGATTTCGTGGGACCCGAATTTGTCGGAGAGCTCAGAGTACACAAGTAAAACAGTATTATTTAGGTTCTTGTCGAGTTGCATGCCCGCATTATTTGCAAGCATCACCGATTCAACAACAAATTATAAGTAACTAGAGCATGAGGAGAGAAGCATGTTTACGTCTACAGATTATAACGCATTTACCATCTTTCCTATCTTCTTACGAATATTCACCATTTATTGCTCCAAAAAAATATTTCAATATTTTTTGCAATTCAAAACGTGTGCTAGATGGTAGAAACTGCTGTCTGCATGTCTACCTAAAATTTGCATTTTCATGTACTTGCCCTGAAGAAGGAAGGCACTACGGCCATTTATGCGGAGCGCGAGTAATCAACGGTGACTTCTTGTGCGCATTAATGTGCCGAAGGTAGCGTTCGGTAAGCTAGTGGTGGCGTAGGGTACGCAGTGTTTGTAAGCATCAAACTTTGTCATGCTTGTCTCATCCAAACAAATCTTAAATTATCCAAGAATTAACGCCATCATTTTGTGGAAACTGTTCAAATAAGTACATGAAAATTAATGCAAAGGGTTAAAAGAAAACACACTTAAGAAGCTCGATCACATTACTGCAACATCAAATTCTCTCTCTATATATATTAGTTTTACTAATATAAATCAAATGCTATCTCTTACTGGTAAAAGAATTGTTATTACATCCATCTGAACAATACCTTTGAAGAAACAGGTCACATACATAAATCACAACTACGACTCCTGCATTTGCATCACATTGACTGAACACAAACTATTCAAGCAACAGACACCTGCTCCCAAAAGAAAACTAAAAATTCCCAACCGAGAAGCCTCTTCAATGTCATAGGACCATAGTGAGGCTGTGCTTCCCAATTATCTGGGAAAGGCCAAATACATCCAGAAACTTTATCATGTTTCATCCACAGCTGAAAAAGAGAGAGCGAAAAAAAATGCTATTTACAAAGTGATGAGAACTTCCCAAAGATTGATAGAAAGTTCAAATGCACTTTCTTGTGGGCTAGCTACAAGGGAGGGTGTCAAGAGGTTGGAGACACAGATGCTTTGCAGATGGGACACCAGTTCTTTAACCCAAGCCACTGGTGGATGCATATTACATGGTAAGCATGCTCACATGCCAACTCCCCCAACTCATCTCCAACAACAAATTCTTCCTGGAAAAAAAAAGAACAGAACAACATAGGAAGAAGTCAATTACCAACACACAATACAAAGGATCACATACTGGCCTAGTAGGATCCCACACCAAAAAAGCAAGCTCACTAATGACCACACTATCACCCTCTTTGCTGGCAGATAAATCCTTGAATCAGCATTTAGAATGTCGTAGTTTACAGTGATTTAATGACTGTTAAGCTTATTGTAGTCTAAAGAACATGATGGCTATAAGAGAGTTTCATCACTGGTTCCCAGAATAAATGACAACATCTGAAATGGCCATCTTTTCTAGTACTCATCTAGGCAATAATGGCCGTCAATTCCCTCTACAGTGCACTACAATAACCTATTCTCATGATGGATATTTTATCACACATAATCCTCGTGATGGATGATAATGATTTCAAGGGTATCAATTGTATGGGAATTACAAGGAGAAATCATTTGAGCTTCTTGCTTAGATTAGTCACGCTTTCTTGGTTTTAATGCAGAAGGAAACCATAATTCAACCATGAGATTAAAGTACTCATGAAGTTTAACTTGTTAATCCAAAGATCATTCCTCTACATGATAAAAAACTTCCTTAATTGTTAAAAATGAGGGTCGACTTTGTCAAAGCTAAATTAACAATAATTTGTCATATATATAGTACAGATATGTCATATCTTTGTGATAAACATGAAATAAGCAACCAAGCTGCAAAGGAACAAATGGATGCCATGAAACCAACAAAAAAACCAGGAGCAAAAGATTGTTACCGAGAAAATAAAGCATTCAGAGATGATGCAAGTAATATCTGATATGTATCTGAAAAGTCTGGACAAGAGGATTGTACCTGGCATATACTGCATTTGGCACCAGCCTCATCAGGTCCAGAGAACCCAGAGATCAATGAGGCAGGCATGTAATTGCTTCTCTTCAAGCATCTTGATAAAGCTTCCTCTGTCAGGGCTGTGCTCACAGTACCAATTTTCTCTTCCAGGACTAGCAATTCCTGTTCAAGAGAAAAAAAATGTTCCTGAGATATTCTCATTTGTGAATTCCTACAAACTCTGTTATCTCAGATTAGTTTAGAAAATTAAACAACAATACTAATGCAAAAGAGAGAGATTTCTGGGGACAAACCACCCCATTGTTAATTTGAGACGAGTATTAAAAGTGATCAATAGAAAGATGGGCCTTAGTAAAATGGTAAGGTTGCTTCTTTACACGGAAGGCTAGAGTTCGAGTCATGGAAATAACCCTCCCTAAATCCCACATTGACGAGAGTCTCGTCCAATGATATATTATGTTATTAAAATTATCAATAGCCATTGCAAAAGACAACTGCACAGCACCATAAGACAGTATATATCACTGCTTCATCCCTGAACACCTAAATTTGAATTAGCATGGAGCATTAAATAGCTTTATTCTTGGTTGGAGATGAAAAATTATTATAAATGTAACACAACAAACAAGTACATCAGACTTTAACTTTGATCAACTCACACATTTGAATTAGTATGGTGATGCAGATGCAACACAATATATGAATGACATTTCTGATGGAAATGCTAACTAGTTCGTAGTCTTCATCATCCAGGAGTTACCAGACTACCATAGTTTGAAGTTTGAACCTTGACAACATAGATAAAATAAATAGCAAAATAAAAAGGAAAAATAAACAAAAAAAAGACTCTTCTTCCATCAAAGAGAACTCAAGAAAACAATCCATGAACAAATTTCATGACACTACATGACACAAAAATACAACAAACCTCATATGACATATTATCAATGTCCATCCTCATGTCTCTGTACTGATCATGGAAGCTCAGACTGT
Source organism: Ensete glaucum (assembly GCA_021527575.1). Taxonomy (NCBI): domain Eukaryota; kingdom Viridiplantae; phylum Streptophyta; class Magnoliopsida; order Zingiberales; family Musaceae; genus Ensete; species Ensete glaucum. Next base: position 51,057,199 of record CM038551.1, read on the forward strand.
CCAAAAACAAATGATTCCCAAGAAGCGATAATTGCTGCAAGAACAACATTCCTATTGTTAATACATAATTTAGTGATTCCCAACATGCTTCTTTGGCTTTATAAAGTAGCACTTATTCTTAGAAAGAAGTTATTGATGAATCATGAAGCAAATGACAACCTCATATGTTAATCCTTCATCTTCGATCCTCTCTAGTGCTAATAACAACTGCATGTCAAAAGACATCTAAGTCACTTTCAAATGAATAGAGGTTTTTCAGGCAAAAAAGTGATCAGAAGTAACCCCATACTTGGCATTTCTACAAACTTCAAAAAAGAGTATAAAAGCAATTTTGGTACATCCTCAATCAAAATATTTGGTGATCTAAAATAACTGAGACAACTCATAATAGCTGGATTGAAACATCATAATGTTCAAAAGTTTTTTTACTTGTTTCATTTATTAATCACATTGCAGTTCCTGTATCTCTGGTTATATCCACCCAGCTTTCAGTATCTAAATCATGTAGGGTAAGTAAACAAAAGATAGCCATTATGACAATGAGTTTGTCAGTACCTCAGCGACTTCTTCCATGACTAGGTGTGGATAGCCACCTCTATCTTCCAAAGAAGCATCAAATGTATGTGTGCTACTAGCTACAGGTTCATGAATTTGTCCAATAGGAGCAATTCGAGTGCTGGATCCAGGTTGTCCATGTACATTGTGACAAAGAGGATTAAAATTTGTTGACGATCTTGATGAACTATGAGGAACACCTCTTATTCCGCTTGGTGACTGGTTTCTATACCTTCTTGGAGCTCGACGAGGTACATCCAGGCCTGAATTTGTTCCACTTGAAGATGGGATCATGCTTTTGCCACTGGAAGATGGACTTCCCTTGTAAAGGGATCTCTTTCTTATATTATTAGCTGTTCTGCTACTTCCAGAATTAGGTGAGTTAAAACCTGATGAATGAACATTGGATATGCCTGCCCGTGCTGGATTTTCCAACCCATATGCATGAGCCATGCTGGTGCTGGCAAATGTACTTAAATTATCTTTGTAGTGATATCTGGACTGTCTAGTGACTTCCCTAGATGTTTTTGATCTCAAATTATTGCTGCAGGATTCCACTTCTCCGGTTGTGGAATGCGAGTCTTCTTTCTTCCCTAGTCCTCTTCTGGAGTCTGAATCTTTTATATCCAGAGATCTGTTAATGCACTTAATTTTATCACTATCTCTTTGGCTATTACTGCTCTCTGCAACATCTGCTTCTTCAGGAGATCTTCTAGTCCTTCCTCCTCGTTGAGGCCTTCTATAACTACTAGCAGGTAATAATTTAGATGATCCTGTGTGAAAGGGAGCTTTGTCTTGTTCTCCTACCTTGGTGCCTTTCATGGAATAGAAATTAGCACCACATCCTAACCGGCTACAGGATCGGATGCTTCTAGCATCGTGATTTTGTTCTCCAAAGGTAATGCTACAACCACTTCTTGAAAAAATTATTCCACTAGCAGTCCTTCTACCCATAGAACAATCCATGCCAGAGCAAAGATCACCTATTGGAAAAAAAGAAGCAGCTTTCGATCAATCAGCAACACCAGGTGTCAAGAGTATAAAAAATATAGAGCAAAAACACCTATTTGAGAAAAAAACAATTGCAATTATCATTCATTCAGCAACGCCAAACTTCTTTGTTTCAGGAGTACCATAAAACGAGCTTGCACAAATGTTGTATATAGTATAAGCATGCAAAATAAAATTAACAAGATGGTGAACTATGTTCAGATAAAAACATCCACTTTAGTTGATTTATTCAGAATAAGTACCATGATACTGTGTGCCATTACAAACTATTACAAAAAAAATGTGGACAGAAAACGCGATCAACAAGTGACTAAGCTTTTACTATACAACCTGACTGTAAGACAAAAAAAAAAAGAACAATTCTAAATAGCCATCACTAGCATACAAAAGAACTAAACATCAAGCAATTCAGAATGCAAGGCTCTAATAGGAACTTCACATAGTCAGGAGTATCTGACCTTAATGGAAACTATGGGGGAATTGATGCATGTTTTTCTGACTGCAACATCTTGTCCCAAGCTATATTGAGTTCAACAAGTGTGTTGGATTAAAGGGTGTCTCAGAGAAGTAATCCATTTGCTATTGCTATAACATCTGGTTCCTCCCAAAGTAAGATTTTCAGATTTTGGTACCATTGATTTATGCTAAAACTTGCCAGTTTCACTTCGTTATCCATATCTTTTTCTGGCTATATCATCATCAACAAAGCCTTAGATTCTGTTCGCAAACAGCATACAACTAATATCAATAAAGTTAGATACAATGTCTGGATGCACCCACCGGTATGAACTCTAATACTATCCTCATCTATAAAAATTTGACATCTGTGTTCTGTGATCCCCTAATTCAAGAAAAGCCATTGCAAATATTAATGAATTAACATCTACTTGACCTAGCAATTACACATTAGTGTTTGTCGCATTTGCAGATTCCTCAGTTCATTATTTGGGCAAAACAGCGACTCATAGCTGAAATAGGATATTTGCATCCTGCATAGGCAATTACACATTAGGTTTTCTTATGAGCCTTCATTTCAATCACGCTCTCTATGAACAGGAGGAAATGTCCATGATTGGGCATATTCATTTCATCCTTTTAGCAAAATATGATATAAAGTGTTTACGAAAGTTATGTTACACAACAAATTATTAGCATGGCACAGAATGAGGAGAAGAAAGCTAACCCCTAGAAATGTATCATCAACAGGGCTGAAGCCTTTCTTACCAGGCTTAGTTTGCCTATAAAATGGATCAACAGAATCCAAGTAAACCAGCTATCAGCCTATCATTAACTCATTGATAATTGATGTCATGGCAAAGTTAGCTAAGACAACTTACAAAGGCCATCAGCAAGGAAGAATCTTAAAAAGTTCTTAAACAATACATAAAGACAAGGACAAAACGGAACAATGATAACTCTCAATCTCTAACGTTACTAAACCAAGAAGCAGCTAAATGTTCGCCGATGAACACTAGTAATTCATATGCAAATCTTTGGTTTTTTATTCAGATGCAAATCACCAATGAAAAAAATAATACAAACATGGCCAAACATGTTAGGACATAAGAAAAAAAAAAAATTGTAGTTGAGAAGATGAATGAAAGATACGAAACAACAGAAAAACATAGCATAACGAGGGTTCAGTCTCAACATCAAACCAGCTATTATGAACATTAAAAAAAAGTAAATAAATGAATGATGAAAACCAAAAAAACAGAACTAGAAACCAAAGATAATAGTACGTATATTTTCTTGTAGGATAAAGGAAATATCCTTTCTATGCTATTTGGGAAACAAGGAAACCACATCATAATCATCTTCTATGTAATCAAAATTCATCACAATCAACAAGCGCATAGCAGAAGATACAAAATTCACCAAAAAGAACAAAAAAAAATCAACAAGCAATTATCACTTCATCAAAAATTAGATAAAGATGCGATTCATCAAGAAACTCCTGGATAAAATGAGATCATAACGGACGAATGTTTGCAGGACCAGACGCCAATCCTTGTGAACAGAAAACAGCGACAACAAGCTCGCGTCTTTCGGCCGAGAAGACGCTCAAAACCACAAAAAGCACAAATTTTTATGCAGAACAAGATCAAAGCTTTCGCTTCCACGAGGGAACAAGATCAAAGTTTTGAAGCAAGAACTCGATCGAACCAAAAGACAATGGGTGGAGAGGAAGAGGAGCGAGCGAGAGAGAGAGAGAGAGAGAGGAAAAGGGAACCTTTGGTTTGCCTACTCAAAGCTCTGAGGGAGAGAGACCAAACGCAATCGTCCCACGGGAAGAGAGAAGAGACGGCGGGGAACCAAGCTTTAATACCCAAAAGGCGGACGGCAATGGATGGGCATGAGAAAGGAATAGGGGGGTGGTCAAAAGGATTGAACGCCTCCCTTATCGGCACCGGGACCGGATCATATCCGTTGGATTCGACCCATCGCGCGCCAAGGTAGGATCGGACGGTGATCTGAGGCCGATCGGTCGTTGGGTGACGCTTCCGCGGGCCGCTTGGCGATGGCAACCTGCGACTCGGTCACGAATGAAAGCCCATAGAAGAGGAAATAAACCATGGGAACGGGAAACCCGGTTCTCGTCTTCTGCCATTCCTACCCTTACGCCACCATTCCTAAAGGAACATTTAACGAACATTCCAGGAGACGACAGCATGATGGTTGGCATCCGGATTTATTTCATTTCCAGACATCCACAGCTCAAATTCTCTTTAGATGATTTGTGTATCCATTCCTTTATTTTTCTTTTTTCTTTTCCCGGGGGTCTCGTGGCCTGTTACGGAGTTATCCGATACGTAAAAGGTTCGAAACTAATTCGAAATCATGTCTTTAATTTAAGAGCGAAATGATTCCCAAGGGTCAATCGCAAAAAATCATGTCGCGCTGTGCAAATGTATTACATATTAATTCAATTCGAGAGAGCATGAGAAACACCATATTATATTTTGTAATTGGCTTTCGGTAACTACCGACAGTAAGTGATGAAGGAACTATTCGGTCGGTCATGGGTGATCCGTTAGAACCACTAGCTATTACAGTTACTAGTGCTACTTGTATTAGACGTGTTAGATACTCATGATAGTATCAATTGGATTGATTCCTTACTAAAAGTATAGGCTCATCCCGATATCTTTCCCTGGCTGATATAAAAGACTTGACGACGATGAGGTGACACAGGTTATCCAGTCAGAGATTGTTCTATTGCTGGGTAGCCGTCTCGGGGTGTCTAAGTAAATAAACTATTATCTTTCATGTTGTAAGGTTTTTCCTTCGAAGTTTGAGTCCTCTAGGTGTTCTCGGGTGACCAACGACCCTTCTGATGCTTAAGTCAGCAGAGGGGAAAGAGCAATAGTGTGAGTTGTATATATATATATATATATATATATATATATATATATAGAGAGAGAGAGAGAGAGTATATAGAGAGATGATGAATGTCGATCCGTCCCTCCCTCAACATGAGTTGGGGGATTCCTTTTATACATAGTCTGTGGGCTCACTAACGGGATAAGATCAGTCTAATAACATAGTCATCGTGGTCTCTGATCTCGATAGGATAGGACAATTATTGTCAATCATTAGTGCGGGGTACTTCGGGGCGCATTACGACGTCATTTGGGGGCTGATGATGTGGAGCCTTGCTTAGGTGCCAATCTTCATGGCGAATGAACTGGTATGGACCAAAATTGCCTTATCATTTGCCCCCCCCGGAAGGGTGTCCTCCGGGTCTTTTTCCGAAGGGTGCACCGTCGAGTTTGTGCTCTGACAAGGATTTTCTGGTTGGGGTATTGGGAGTGTGCTAAGGTCTTCATGTTAAGTGTTGAACTTTGAATTTTGATGATGAAACCAACTTATAAAATTATGATCTAATATGCATATGAGTGATGAAAGACTAGCTTCGATCAAGGAGAGACAAATTGATTAAAGCAGGAAGCATCAATCGTTGGGTTGGAGTGGAATATATCAAAAGATTAGTTGATGTGTCGGTAGAAGGCTTCATACCATGAGTTCGGGCATTGGGAAAGAAGGATCAGACATTGCGCCAAAGAGATCGGATGTTACGGAGGTCAACATGTTGATTGCGTAATACACCGCAAGAAAGGATGAGCACTAAAGGGTCGATCAAAATGCCAAATGAACCAATGACATGCCTGACAACATATGATTCATGCTTTGTAATAATTTGTCTAGGTCAAAGTAGTATAGATTTCTAATTAAGTTGGTTTTGAATGTAATTAGGTTAACTCAATTAAGGGGTCATTGGGCCCTAATTAGGGTTGATTTGGGCCTATTAAAAAGCTTATTTCAGTGACCCAAGGTTAAGTCTTCAAAGGCATGATCTTCAAAGATACTATCTCTGAGAAGACAGTCTTTGAGATTGTATCACGTGATGGCACTACCCAAGCTTGTGGTACTATCGCTAAAACACAATCTCCAAGACTGTAAGGCTACCAGCACCTCGGGAACCCCAAGAATTTAAATTTTGGCTTTATTTTTAAACTATTTTGGGCCTATAAATACCCTACTCATTCTTGCTTAAGGAAGCAAGAATTAAGAGCAAAAAACTTATGCAAACACTATTGTAATTCCTTAAGAGCTCCCCCTTTTTTCTTTAAGTATAGTTTTTCTTTAAGGAAGGGCTGAGAGAATTATAAAGGTTATCTCCTAAATCTGTGAAAAGAAGAATAAAGCTATAAGAATTAGTTGATTTTCACATATTGAAAGAAGATCAATAGTGAAAGCCGGTGACCTCAACGGAGGAGGGTTCAGGAGTGGACGTAAGTCATGGGATCAAACCACTATAAAATTGGTATATTTTCTCTTCTCTTCTCTATTGTTTAATTATTTTGCATATTACTGTACTTATTCATTATCATCCTATGAATGCTTTCAAGTTTAAATGCTTTTCATATTCAAGCTTTATCAAACGAATACTAAATTCATTATAAATTATTTATAAATACTAATTCACCCTTTCTTAGTGCTAATTAGATCATAACAATTAGTATCCGAGCAATATTTCTCTTTACTTGGTTTAAAACCTAAGAGAGATGACTTTTACTGATAATCAAGAGGGGTTTTCTATCACTCATCCTCCCATATTTAAAGGGACAGACTACACATATTGGAAAACTCATATGAGAATTTTTTTGCTTTCTATAGATTTCGATTTATGGTATATTGTTGATAGTGATTTTGAAAAATCTTCTAAACTAATGAACGAATGAAATTATTTGGAAAAGAATACATTCTCTTTGAATGCTAAAGCCATGAGTGCTTTATTTTATATACTTGATAAAAACAAATTTAATCGGGTTTTCATATGTAAAACTGCATATGAGACTTGACACACACTCGAAGACACACACAAAGGTACTAATAGAGTCAAAGAGCCAAAAATTAATCTTTTAGCACATAGCTATGAGATGTTTCGTATAAAACTAAACAAGACCATTGGAGCCATGTACACCCGATTATGAATGTCGTCAATGATTTAAAAGCACTTGATAAATTTTTTTCTAATTTTGAACTTATTAACAAAATACTAAGATCCCTTCTAAAAAGTTAGGATCCTAAAGTAACAATAATACAAGAAACAAAGGACCTAAATAATTTTTCACTTGAAGAACTTATCGGGTCTTTGATGACCTACGAAATGATATGTATAGCAGATAATGAACTTGAGAACAACCTTCCAAAGAGCAGGAATGATTTAGCATTAAGAACCAAAGATGAATTCTTAAGCGAAAACTCAAGTGATGAGGATAATGATATTAAACTTTTGATAAAAAAGCTTAAAATTTTTTATGAAAAGGAACAATACTCATAAAAATAAAAATGAACTTAAAAAGAATAAAATAATTTGCTATGAATGAAATCAGCCTAGGCACTCCAAAAGCGAATGTCCTCAATAAAATAAGAAGAAAGCACTCAAAGTAAATTGGGATGACTCAAGTGCATCCGAAGACGAGGAGCTAACCAACAAGGAAGAAGTTATAAACTACGCATTAATGACATTTGGTAACAAGGTATGTAACTAAAATGAATCTTTCTTACCTTACTATGAATTATTAAATGTATTTAATGACTCGTTTGATGATTTTAAATTATTTAGTAAAAAATATAAATTGTTAAAAAAGGATCATACTTCTCTTGCTAGTGAATTTAAAAAATTAAAAAAAAACATGATGATTGTATGTTAGCTCCTTGTACCAAATATGAAGAATTAGATACACTTAAGAAAGAAATATTTTACTATAAAAATATTAGAAAAAATTAAATAGATAACGAATCATTAAACATGATTCTTGCTAATAAGGGTCATGTTCATAGAAAGGGAGGAATTAGCTTTGTGAGCAACACTAAAAAAAAACCAAATATCTTTATTAAAGGACCCACATTACCTGTTTTATTCAAAAATAAATATATTTTTTGTGATAAATTTGGATATTATGCTTATAAATATTTATTTAAAAGGCATAGGCCACACAAATTAGTTTAGTTTCCTATAGGAACTATGAATAACTCAATGCCAATAATTAAGATAGATCTATTTATGAGGAAACCAAAATTAAATGGGTACCTAAAAGAAAACCCCCTCTCTTATAAACAAGTCTATAATAAAAAACTAGGAGCAAAAATTAATATCTTGATAGTGGATGCTCAAGACACATCCAACACACTTCATATAACTCACTAGCCGAAACAACAATAATGTGTATAATGATAATTTTCATATTGCTTTTTATTTTTAAATGATGATGTATATGCTTTTGTATGAAAGACTAGGGCATCACACAAATTGAAACTAAAAGGAAAACATTACTAAAAAAAAAAAGCAAAGTCAAAAGCATTTCTTTTGGAATTCGAATATGTGAGCGATTCAAAATTATGATCGAAAAATTTTCATTTAGGTAAAGAATGCTGAAATAAAATAAAAGAGAAGACTCACAATTTATAATGGTTTGGTCAAAACTTAACCTGCGTATATTTTTCAGAGTCCTTCTTCGTCGAGGCCCACCAGAGTCCACTAAAGATCTTCTTTCATGGGTAACAAACCCCTTACATCTTCTCCTTTTTATAGGTTCAAGAGAGGAACCTTTACAAATTTTTCTCTCTTCCCTTAGATTCACTTTACACTTTGAAGCACTCAAGAAAAAAACTCAATTTCACTTACTAATCAATTTCTTGCTCATCAATGTAAGAATACTTAGGGTATTTGAAGACCCCAATTGGCTTTATAAAATGGAGCCATAATCTAACCAATCTCGTAAATCTTGGGTATTGACGTGCTCCCATCAAGCTTCATGATTATCTTCGACGAACTCCTGGTGGACTCCCAGCGAGCTCCTATTGGATCGTCCTAGCCTCCGCCCGATGCCTGAACTTAACTCTGGCTCATCATATGATTGTAATTCTTTTTCACAGTCATAGTTAATCCTGCATCACTTTATCTAACACACAAGTTAGATTATAAAACTCATGAATTGATTTTATTATCAAAATCCAAGTTTTAATAATCTCCTCCTTTTTAATGATGATAACCAATTGATGAGGAGAGTTAACCTTAACTCCCTCTATGTATACCATAGGACAAATAAAAAAACTTGAATTCAAAAGAACCTATCATTTTCGAATTCAATTATTTTGTCAATATTGAATTTGTTACAATAATAGAATTTTCAAAGTATACAACTCAAAATTTTCAAGACATACAACTTTCATCTCAAAAATTTGCATTCATCATTCATTCATTATGATACAACATCAATTTTAAATATTTTAAAGATCTCAAAATATTTCTCTCTCTTATGTCATCAATTATGTCATTTCTCTCCTTTTGTCATCAACCAAAAAATGAGAAATACCTAACTTATATTTTAATATTGTTAACCATTAATCACATAAAGAGATTGCTTTCTCCCCCTTTGTAAATAGAAGAAGAAGAGAGGGTGATATCGAAGATTTAAAAATTTAATATATAAAAAAATTGAATATCGAATAGGGGAGATACATTTGAAAATATTCATCAAGATTCATGAATCGAAATAATATTTAAGAAATGATAAAAATATTTCATTACAAAAAGAAGTTCGAATCTCATTCTTGTAAATGTCAATTTCAAAGAGAATCATTTTGGAAGAGAACTCAAAAAACCAAAAGATCCAAGAAGAATTAAGAGCTACTCATGCATTTAAATTCATCTTATGTAAATTTTAAGCAAAAATAACAAATCAAGATATCTAAAAAATAGTAAATCATGTATTTGGATGGTTTAGCATTTCTAACTCTCTTCTAATAAAGTCAAATTGCTCTTCAATTAATGGCTTTGTGAAACTATAAACTAATTGATACTTTGTATCAATAAATTTCAAAGATATAGCATGATCTCTAATAAAGTGATGTCTAATATAAATATATTTAGTTCTTGAGTATTGAATAAGATTTTTAGTCAAACATATTGCGCTAGTATCATCGTATTTAATAGGAATATTTTTTAAGTGAATTTCATAATCTTCTAGGATGTTTTTCATCCAAATGACTTGTACACAACATGCACCAACAACTATATACTCAACTTCGGTTGTAGATAATGCAATCGAATTTTATTTTTTGAAAGACCAAGAAACAAGAGAATTGTTAGAATCTTTGCGGATTCTAAGCTTGGGGTTTGATCTCTATAGGGATCGACCTCTTGGAACCCTATAAGGGTTCTCTCCTCCAAGATATTTAGCCAAGGGCTGAAAAAAGAGATTAATCTATTGATGAGAAAGTAGTGGTGGCTACATATGTTTATATAGAGTCTCAAAACCCTAACTTCTAATAAGACTTATACTTCTAATAGACTCCTCCTCCCCTCAACTCCTAACCCTTAGCCAACTAATATGACCGACGGCTATAAGGGACTCCTGCTTAATTTAAACTTCTCTTTAACCCTAGCGGACCACTTCTTTAATAGGAGATGACGGCTAATTTAGGGTTTATTACATTCATGACTTAGTGAATTTAGGACCCAACCTAGCTAGGGTCATAACAAGCATTCCTAAGAAATGACATGTTCTAGTTGGACTCTTCTTATCTATTATATAACCTCTAAAATCGATATCCACATATGTAAGTAAATAAAAGTGTTTGGACTTAGAATACTATAATCCTAAATTAGAAGTTTCTTTTAAATATCTAAATACTCATTTAATTACCTTAAAATAGGAATGTTTAGGATTGGATTAAAACCTTGTACACAATCCAATACTAAATATTATGTTCGATCTAGTAGCAGTAAAATGTAACAAAATACCTTACATCTATATGATTTTTGATCAAAAATTTCACCTTTATTATCTAAGTCTAACTTCGTAGAAGTAATCATAGGTGTGTTTATAATCTTAACATTGTCCACACAAAAATGTTTTAATAAATATAAGGTATACTTAGTTTAACTTATAAAGATACCATCATTTAATTATTTTATTTATAACCCTAAGAAAAAAGTTAGTTTACCCATTAGACTCATTTTAAATTCTTGGTTCATATTCATGGCAAAAGATTTACATAAGGATTTATTTGTAGAATAAAAAATAATATCATCCATATAAATTTGAATAATAAGAAAATTATTTTCAAAATACTTAATAAATAATATTGTATCATCCTTACTTTTTAAAAAATTATTTTAAATAAAGAAAGAGCTAAGTCTTTCATATCAAGCTCTAGGGGGCTTGTTTCAAACCATAAAGAGCCTTGGATATTTTGAAAACATGATTCAGAAAAGATATTTTCAAAATTGGGGGGTTGCTCAACATAAACTTCTTTAGAAATGAAACTATTTTTATTTTTAACTATAATATCATTCATCTTGTATGTTTCTAAAGACCCATTTAGTACCAATCACTAAACGACGACTAGGTCTAACAACAAGCTCCCACACCTCATTTCTCTCAAATTGGTTTAACTCTTCATGCATTGCAATAACCCAAGAATCATCTCTTAGGGCTTTATCAATATATTTTGATTCAATTTGAGATAGACATGTGACGTTAGCACAAAAAATTTTAAAAGAAGAATAAGTTTGAACACCTCTGGATGTATTTCCTATTATAAGTTCCTTAGGATGAGCATTTACATACTTCCATTCCTTGGGTAAGGATGGAAGTAGATTCATCCAAGTTGCTTTTAGGATGATTTTCATTCAAATTTAAAGTGTCAAATCAAAATCATCATTAAAGTTAATTTTCTTAAATTCAGAAATCTTATTAAAATGATATAATAGATTCTTCAATAACTAATGTTCTTTTATTAAAAATACGATAAGCTTTTCAAGTAGAAGAATAATAAAGAAAAATACCATTATAAGATTTATAATAAAAAACATTGAAATATGAAATATTGGTCTTTTTACTATTCCATAATTCATAAGGAGTTTTAGAGAGTAATGGTCTTACAAGAACCCTATTTATAATATATTATATCATGTTAATGGCTTTGACCTAAAAATATTTAGTTAGACTATATTCATTTAATATGGTTCTAGCCATTTCTTGTAACCTCCTATGTTTTCTTTCCACTACTCTATTTTGTTATAGATTTCTAAGAGTAGAGAAATTATGATTATATCCATTTGACTCATAAATAGTTTTAAAATCATAATTTTGAAACTCACCGTCATGATCACTACGTATAGATGAAATCATAAAAAAATTTTATTTTGAACAAGTTTATAAAATTTTGAAAAATATTTAAAAGAGTCACTTTTATGTGCTAAGAAGTAAGTCCAAGTGTATCTACTATAATCATCTATAAGAATAAAAGTGTATTTGCTACCTCCTAAGCTTGTAATATCAATTGGTCCAAATAAGTCCATATGGATCAATTGTAGTGGCCTAGAAGTACTTATTTGATTTTTTTGATTTAAAACTACTTTTTATTTGCTTTCCTATTTGGCAAGCATCACACAAACTTTATCTTTGACGAACTTAATGCTAGGTAATCCTCTTACTAAATTTTTAATTGAGATTTAATTTAGTAATTTTATGCTAGCATGACCTAATCTCTTATGCCAAACCCAAGCATCATCATTCAAAGCTGAAAAGCATATTTTATTATAAAATTTTTTAACATCAATAGTATACACATTTTTATTTCTTAAGGCAATCATTAATTTATTTTTGTGTGGTATTTCAATTATACAAATATTAGATTCAAATTTAATAATATATACTTTATTATACAATTGGTTAATGCTTAATAGACTATGTTTCAAATCATTAACTATAACACATCTTCAATCAAAATATTTGATTTGTTACATATAGTTCATTTTCCAATGAATTTTCCCTTGTTGTTGTCTCTTAAGGTGACAACTCATTCATTTAGACTAGTGAGCTTAGAGAAATAAGTTAGATCTCTAATCATGTGTCTTGAGCATCCACTATCAATGTACCATTTTGTACTCCTAGCCTTTGTTTAGAGATAAACCTACAAGAAAGGTAATTTTGATTTAGGTACCCATTTGACTTTGAGTTCCTCATGAAAAGCTATACCAAATTTAACTAAAGGCATTATGTTGTTTATGATTTCTTTAGGAACCCAAATTAATTTATATGAACTATACTTTTTAAATGAACACTTATAGGTAAAATACCCTAATCTATCACAAAAATTATATTTGAATTTGGGTGAATAGTGTAATGTAGGTCCTCTAAAAAAGATAGCTGACTTTTGTTGAGTGTTACCCATAAAGCCAATATCTTCTTTATTATGGATATGACCCTTATTGGTAAGGTTCATATTTAGATATTTATATTATATTTTAAAATTTTCTAAAGTTTGTTGAAGTATGACATTTTCCTTTTTAATATCCTATAGTGTTTCACATTTAGTGCAAGAATTATAGATGTTGATGCTTTATACATGTTTTTAAATTTACTAGTATGTAATTCATGTTCCTTCTTAAGTAATTTATAAGTTTTGTTAAGCATCTTGAATTTATCAACTAATTCATAATTACATTTAATAATTCATCAAAATTAAAGGAGTCTTAAGAAGATTTACTTACCTCGTCTTAGATGACCATGAGAGTGTAGTTGTCTTCTTCATATGATGAGCTTTAATCATCTCATGTTGTTGAGAAGACATTCTTTTTCTTCAACTATGGAAATTAACTTTTGAAATACCATGGCTTCTTACATTTAAAATGTATTATATTATCCTTTCTTATAAATAGTGCAAGATTATTATCTTCATCACTCAAGATTTCACTCGATGAATCATTTGTTATTCTCAATGCCAAATCCTTTATATTCTTTGGAAGGTGTTCATCTTTAGTTCTCAAAGTAATATCTTTCTTGTTCTTTGGAAGATGTTCATCAAGTTTATCATAAGCTTTACAGCTGATCTCATAAGTCATCAAAGATCCAATTAGTTTTTCAAATGTAAAATTATTTAAATCTTTTAATTCTTGAATTGTTGTTATTTTAGGATCCCAACCTTTTAGAAGGGATTTTAAGAACTTGTTAATAAGTTCAATGTTAAAAAACATTTTATCAAACGTTTTTAGACTATTGACGACATCCATAAAATAAGTGTACATGTCTCCAATAGTCTCACTTGGTTTCATATGAAACAACTCATAGCTATGCACTAAAAGATAAATTTTAGACTCTTTGACTCGACTAGCGCCTTCGTGTGTGATTTTAAGTATGTGCCAAATTCGTATGTAGTTTCGTATATAGAAACCCAATTAAACTCATTTTTATCAAGAGAACAAAATAAATCATTCATCGTTTTAGCACTCAAAGAGAAAGTCTTCTTTTCCAAATCATTCCATTTGTTCATTAGTTTAGAAGACTTTTTAAAACTATTTTCAATAATGTACCATAAATTAAAATCTATATAAACAAAAAAGATATGTATTCTAGTTTTTCAATAAGTGCAATCTATCCCATTGAACATGGGAGTGTGAATTAGTACAAGGGTTAATTTGAATTTGATTAAGAAAAACTTTGCTTAAGAAAAAAAAGTGAAATTAAAAGCATTTCTTTTTAAATTCGAATACTTGAGTGATTCAAACTTAAGATCAAAAAATTTATATTTAGCTAATGAATGCTAAAATAAAATAAGGAGAGAAGACCCACTAGAGTCCAACTCAATTAGCGCTCAATTTATGATACTAACTATGACTCACTACTCAATTACAACTATTTGTGATCGACATGTCAAATGAACTTCCTAACTCTCGGTAATCTTCCCGACATCCTCTAGTGAACTTTTGGTGAGTCTCTCGATCATCTTCCAGCAAACTCCCGGTGTGCTCCCCTCGAGCTTCCTGATCACCTTCGGCAAACTCATGGTGAACTCCCAGTGAACTCCCATTACATCGTATGAACCTCGGCCTGATGTTCGAACTTGACTTTGATCCATCCATCATTTGATTGTAATTCTTTTTCACTATCGTAGTTAATCTTGCATCACTTTCTCTAATACACAAGTTAGATTATAAAACTTATTAATTGATTTCATAATCAAAGCTTGAGATTCAACACTCTATCCTATTGAGGTTTCAATAAAAGATTGAAAAATCTATTTATGTTATGTTGAATATCTTGAAAGTGATTTTGATGTTTTGATGATTTGAATTTGAGTGAGTTGTATCCAAATCTTACACTTGAGACTTAAAATTTTATATGAACTAACATTTTTTCATTAATTGATCTCCTAAGATTTTTTTTTGTTATTCAAGAGGAGATTTATCAAAATCAATCATATCTTTTAGTGTTCACGAATTAATCTTTCTTGATCTTTCATGTTAATATCTTTAATGTCATGATTTTGATATGACTTCTTTTTATTATATTTGCATATCTCATGTTATGATTAGAACATTAATGCAAAAGAAAGCAAAATTGCTAGCTTGAATGTTAAACTTAGACATGTTAAATCTCCCACATGCATAAATTCTTATTATATATTTTTTAGATCATTATCTTGATTACTCGATTTTTATGACTTGAGTTCTCTTTTTATATCAAGAGTGTTTCCTATCATTTTTTCTATTTAGAAAAGAAGAGATTTGTCAAAAATGACTCATGGTATTTTAGTATTAATGACTTGATCTTTCATTTTTATGATTGAAATATTGATGTAAATTTATCTTTGTTATTAATATTTGTCATGATTTGAAAATTGATGTAAAAGGAAAATAATTATAACATTATATTATTCTTTTTTTTATAATGACAAAGGGGGAGAAAGTATTGCTAGCTTGCACATTTCTAGGAGAGAAATCTTGCTAGCATGCACATTGTAAAGAGAAGCTAAAGTTGCTGTATCAAGAGAAGCAAAATTTTTTGCTTAATTTCACATTCTCAAAAAACTTGCTAGCTTGCATATCTTAAAGGAAAGCAAAGAATTTGCTAGTTTGCACATTTCACGAAGAAGCAAAATTACTAGATTACACTTCTAAAAAGATAAGAAAGAATTTGCTAGTTATACATTCCAAGAATAGCAAAAGTTACTAACTTACATAACTCAAAATTTTGCTAGCATGTTTTAAAAATTTGTTAGTTGCACTTTTCTCCTTTTTGCAGATGATAAAGGGGGAGAAGATATGAAGATTTGAAATTTGAATCATGCATGAAATGATATATTTTAAAATTATGATTATGCATGATGCATGTAATGATGAAATACTTATAATTTTCTAAATTTAAAGTTTCTATCAATATGACATATTAATAAGGATAATTTAATTAA
Organism: Ensete glaucum; assembly: GCA_021527575.1. Taxonomy (NCBI): domain Eukaryota; kingdom Viridiplantae; phylum Streptophyta; class Magnoliopsida; order Zingiberales; family Musaceae; genus Ensete; species Ensete glaucum. The sequence goes on from CM038551.1 coordinate 51,073,534, forward strand.
ACTCTGTCATTAATTGGTTGTCATCATAATAAAGGGAGAGATTATTGAATCTCGAATTTTGATGATGAATCCAATTGGTAAAGTTGTGATGTAATGTGCGTATAAGTGATGTAGGAAGCAAATTGATTAAAGTAGGAAGAATCAATTGTTAGGCCGGAGTGGAATATGTCAGAAAATTGGTCAACATGTCAACAGAAGGCTTTACGCTATGAGTTCGGGTATCAAGGTAGAAGGAATGGACATTATCCAAGGAGATTGGATGTTGTGGAGGTCAATATATCGATTAGACAATACGCCACAAGAAAGGACGATGCACCGAAGGATCGAACGAAGCACCGAATAAATCAATGATATATCGAACAATATATGATTCATGCCTTGTAATAATTTATCTAGATCGAAGTAGTTTAGAATTTTAATTGTATTAGTTTTGAATATAATTAGGTAAACTCAATTAAGAAGCCATTAGACCTTAATTACGACTGATTTAAGCCTATTGGAAAGCCCATTCCAGTGACCGAGGCTAAATCTCTAAATATATGGTCTCTAAGAAGATATAGTCTCTGAGAAGACATAATTTTTGAGACTGTGTCAGGCATTGGTACCACCCAAGCTGGTGGTACTATTGCTAGAACACAGTCTCCAAGACTGTAAGTCTGCCAGCACATTAGAAACCCTGAAAATTTAAATTTTGGCTCCATTTTAAAACCATTTTGGGTCTATAAATACCTCAGTCATACTTGTATGAGGAAGCAAGAATTAAGAGCAAAAAACTTGTGAAAATGCTATTGTAATACCTTGAGAGCTCCCTCTCTTTTCTTTTAGTGTAGTTTTTGCTTACGGGAAGGCTGAGAGAATTATAAAAGTTATCTCCTAAACCTGTAAAAAGGAGAATAGAGCTGTAAGATGGTAGTTGATCTTCACCCATTGAAAGAAGATAATAGTGGAAGTCGGTGACCTCAACGGAGGAGGAATCAAAAGTGGACGTAGTTCACAGGATGAAACCACTATAAAATTGGTGTGCCTTCTCTTCTCTACCCTTGCCGCCGCCATCTCTATCTTCATCTGCTATAGTCGACCCCTGTGCTATCGCTACCACCTTCATTTGTAATCAACCCTTGTTACTATTGCCATCTTCATCTAGGATTGCCATCTTCATCTATTGCTATCATCCTTAATTATTGCTGTTATTGTTCCTTGTTATTGCCATTTCCATCTTCATATATTGCTGTCACCTTCATCTGTGACACCCCCTGTTGCCGCCATTGCCACCTCTCTTGTTGCAACCACATGTAACACCCTTTGTTGCTGCTACAACCTATAACCCCAAGGAAGCCATCTAACCTTAGAATGTTAACGTCGTTGCCATCTTTACCCCCTACTACTGCCCCCAACAGTAGCCATCTAACCCTAGATCGCTATTGCTACTATTGCCTTCCCCCTTCTCCTATTGTTGCCAACACCATTTGTCAATCTATGCCCCTGACTCGTCAACAAAAGGACTTAGATATTATAGTCCTTCAATCCTACATGATGGCCTCAAACGATATAATTGATGTGAAGCTTAAAGCCTTCAAGGCCCGCATAGAGAACAAGGTACATGCACTCTTCGAATAATTCAGATTGGGCCGATCAGAGAGCCCAAAAAGATCTCAGCATGAAGAAAGTTCAGAACGCAAGGAGAACTAATCCGAGAAGGGCAATCAAGCACAAAACTCTATATATCCATGCATGAGGGTGGACTTCCCCAGATGGGAAGATAGAGACCCAACCAGATGGATCTCACGTGTTGAAAGGTATTTCTGTTTCCACAAGACTCCTAAAGCATCTATGGTAGACATCATCACCATACACCTCGAGGGAGATGCAATCTAGTGGTATGACTGGTTCAAGCATACATATGATGTACCTATGTGGAGGTAATTTAAAAGTGGGTTGTTGATCCGCTTTAGACCATTGGAGTATGAGAGCATAGATGGCCAACTCGCAAAGATTCATTAAACCTCGACTATATAAGAATATCAAACCAGGTTTGAACATCTCTCAGATCAAACTCGTGATTTATCTGAAAAGTAGTTGCTAGGAACTTTCATTGAAAGATTGAAACCGGAGATCCGATGGGAAGTAAAGGCATGACAATCATATACATTAATGGCTACTATCTTCTTCACTCATATCGAAGAAGAAAAGCTAAACATCGATGCTCAAAGGACCAAGATCGTGAACCGACCAGTAAGAATCAAGCCTTCAGCCTCCCTTGCTACCAACCAATCCCCTCAACCCAAGAGACTGATAAGACCTCAGAAGGAGCCCTATAGATTTTGATCGTTGAGGGGGATCAACCATTGTAACACCATAGGGGTTCCTCCCTCCTAGACTTGGCACAAAGGCTGAATAAAAGGTGATAATTGCTTTGATAAAAGAGAGAGGCAGCTATATTATTATATAAGATTGCAAACCCTAGCCCATGGGGTGCTTGCCTAACTAAAATTACCCTTTTACTCCTTCTATAGCTTATCTGCCTTAGAGGGAATATGTGATGACTAGGTTGGCTCTATAACCGACCTAAGCAGGGGGAAACACTAGTCAACTAGCCCAGTAAAGGGGGTGATGACGACTAAGCCCTAAGGCTCCAAAATAAACCCTAGTCATACTTCTTTATATGATAGAAGTGACTTAGGTGGGGGTTTTATTATAATCTTACAGAGTTCTTATTGATCACTTATATGTAATTAGGGCTTAACCCTGCTGGAGTTCTATCAAACCCACCCTCTTAAAATCAGTCTTGTCCTCAAGGCTGAGATTCCATGAACTTAGGGAACTGGATCTTTAGCTCCTCATATGATTCCCGTGCTATCATTAACTGAACTTTGGCCTCCTTTTCAACTGGGGTGTTAGTTGGAAGGATTTGGGTTGAGTCGTCTTCTTTAAATTTCCATTTGAGGTGGGATATCTAGCGGATCAATTGTAATCTTGATCTGGTGCGTGAATTTAATCTCCAGGTTAGGGCTCCAATGTGATCCTTAATCTTGCAAGACCTAAAGAAATAGGGAGACCACTTCACTAAGGCTCGAGTTTCTTGCTAATCGGGTTGGAGGTGTATAAAAACTCGATCTTTAATTTTTCGTCTATTTTGAAGTTTGTCGGGAGGCCGTTTCTTCTTTACATGTGTTGTCATATGGTTAGTCCTTAATGATAGCCAATCTTTTTTCTAAAATGGTGACTGCCCTTTGATATAGTTCAGGATGATGAGATCTCAATTTGGTATGAGCATGGATTGCAATTATTCTAGTTTTACTCCTCTTTTATGCCATGGACCTGTATCCAGCCATATTTTAAATTTGGTAGTAATTAGTATCTCTTATAAAAACCTTGTGTGGAGTGTGGGCGAAGTATCAATATAAATTAGGAGTCAACCATTTTACATAAGAATAGCCTCAATTCTAACTCTTGATGCATCGACCTTAATAACAAAGGTGCAACTGAAATCAGGTAGTGCTAGGACCGACGTCATCGTCATGGCAGCCTTGAGTCATTTGAAGGCTGTCAAAGCTTGTTCCGACCACAAGAAGAAGTTTTTTTCAATTAGGACATGAGCGGGGCACTAATCTTTCCATAATCTTTCACAAATTTATGGCAGTAGCCCGTGAGTCAAAGAAAGTCATGTAGTAATTTTACGTTTGTAGGTTTTGGCCATTCTTGCATTGCCTCAATCTTCGTCGGGTCTACCACCACTCCATCTTCTAATATAATGTGCCCAAGATACTCCACTTTACGCTATAAGAAGCTGCACTTTGACTGTTTAACATAAAGAGTATTCTCCCGAAGAATCGTTAGAATAGTTCGTAAGTACTAAAAATATATATCAAGTATAGAGTTATAAATGAGAATATCATCAAAGAATACCAATACGAACTTGCATAAAAAACTCTAAAAGATGTTATTCATTAGGCTTAGGAAAGTAGAAGGAGCATTCGTAAGTCCGAAAGGCATTATCATAAACTCGTAATGGCCATTATACATGCGGAATACAGTTTTCGGAATATCTTGATGCATACCCGAATCGATGGTAACCGGAACAGAGATCCAGTTTAGTGAAGACTTAGGCTCCTTTTAATTCATCCAAGAGCTCATCTACGATATGTATAGGATATTTGTCCTTGCGCACTAGCAATACCAGTGAAGAATAAGGGTTACAACTCGGTCGAATCACCCCAATCTCAAGCATCTCTTTGACGATGTTCTCGATCTCATCCTTTTTCAAGTGAGGGTAGTGGTACAGATATAAATTTGTTGAAAGTTTGCTCGATAAAATAGGAATATGGTGGTCATGCGGCCAGTTAGGGGGCAGCCTGCACGGCGCTGTGAAAATGTCTGTGAATTCGTCCAGTAAGAGGGCAAGCTTAGGATCTGAATTTTGTATATTCTCCCCCTTAGACGGTACTGGATATACTAAAAAATCTCCTATGTGCTTTGTGCAAAACTTTCTCCATTCGTTGTGTTGAAATGGTGGAGATATGGCTCTCGTGCTTGCCTCGCAATGTGACCTGTCTCCCTTTGGAATAAAATTTTATAATTAATTTAGAAAATTTTTAGGAGATATTACCTTGCATTGTGAGCCATTTGATCCTGAGTATGGCTTCATAATCATCGATGGGTAGGAGGAAGAAATCAACTACCTCTTCTTGGTCTTAAAGGAGTAGTTTCACCCGCAGGCATCGTTGGTCGCAATTAAAGATTCGACCGTTAGTGACCTTTACGTCGAACTTATTGCAACTTTTGATTTGAAGCGCTAAACATGCAACAACCTTACTATTGAGGAAGTTATTTGTACTGCCCGTGTCAATGAGAACAGTGATGGGTTGCTATTTTATAAGTCCTCCAACTTTCATCGTCTGCGTGTTGGAGTAGCTGGCCAATGCATGCATTGTATAGTCGACCGGTTGGGACTCTTCCTCTATGGCTCTTTCTTCATGTTTAAGGGCTTCTTTAGATGTTTCATTGTCCTCATCCTCTGCTGATTCAATCACAAGGAGCTAACCCTTTTTGCAGCGATGTTTGCAGCTCTATGGTTCATCGCAATGCCAACATAATCTCTTGGCCGATCGTTTGTGAAGCTCATCTCTTGTCAACTTTTTTGGTGCAGGGGCTTGGGTGACAGTAGAGGGGGCAGTAGGCCTCGGCATGGCTGGTCGGAGAGTGACCCTTGTCCTTCATACCTTGTGGTTCAATCGTTCTTCTTGGATATACATGAAGGAAATTGCCGCCATAAGTGTATACGGTTGCCGTGCTTTTACTTCTCCTCGGATCTCCAGCTTTAGGCCCTCAATAAAAGTACATAAAAGTTATTTTTTAGACCAATTCTCAGTTTGGCTAGATAAATAATTAAACCTTGTTTGGTATTCTTATATCATAGAGGTTTGACGAATCTTTACCAATTGTCTATCGATGTTGTCGAAATCGGTCGGACCGAAGCGAATTAGAAGTCCTTCCTTGAACCACTGCCAAGAGAGTCCTCCACGGGAGTATTCAAACCAATTAAACCACTGAATAGCATCTCCCTTATGGTGTATGGTAGCGATCTCTACCCGTGTAGCGTCAGCGGTTCGATAGAATCGAAAATAGCGCTCCGTGTGCGAGATCCATCCGATCGGGTCTCCTTCTTCCCATCTTGGGAAATCAACCTTCATACGTGGATTGTTGGGATTAGAGATGATATGTCCATACTCTCGAGGATCATCTCACTGTTATGAAGTCTCTCCATGGTGTGACTTCCTCGGGTTTGACGGTTGGCCAATACTGAATTCAACGAATAAGGATCGCATCTTCTCCTCCATGCGGCTTTCAATGGCTTCAAACTTGGCATTGATGGACTCCTCTGATGCCATGGTGTATGCCTCTAGATCTGTAATATTAAGATCTTTCTTTTGTTATCAGGTTAGTGACATGAGAATTTTGGAGAAGGGGTGGCCGACTGGAAGGTGAATCAGTTTGGATGGAAGTAGGCTGCGGTTTAAGGCTGATTTGGGTGGCTATTTGGTTTCAGTTTAGGGTAGGGTTTTGAATGATTTTTGGTGAGGATGGTAGGGTCTGGTGATGAGGAAAAGAGAGTCTAAAATCTCACAAAAGATAGCACTCAAATATGATAGAATTTGACGAAAAAAAGTGTTGTGATGTGCAGTCCTACTAAACAGATTTTATGTCGGATAAACGATGACTTCTCGACATAATTTCTAAAGTAAAGTTTAAGGAAATTATGCAAAAACCCTTGATTTGGATGTTATAAATATCAGTAAAAAGTTTGGTAAAATTTTAGTAGCATAACAGTAGGGAAATAGGGCAAAAGATGAAAGGTAGATCCTTCATCATAAAAATTCTAGAATTACGTACTGGTGAAAGATTGCACAAGAAAACCAGTTCCAAAAGGAATTTTTTTAAGAAATCAATCCTAGATGAAATCCAAGTTGATCCTTAGGATTGTTAAAAATTTGGGCCAAAAAGGATGAATAAAAGTTCAGTTTCAAGAGGCAATAATCGGCTAAAAATTTCTGCAGTATTTTGCCTTCACAACGATGATAACGTCTGCGACGGTAAAATTTTACAATAAGGAAACTTTTGAAAAAATCTTCACCCACCTATAAGATTAAGGAATAGCAATAGTAAAGGTGTGGGCTTTGGATTTTTTACTAGATTTATGTTGTTGACGTAAGGGATAGTAGCAGATTGATGGATCTGCGGCTTGGTGGGCGACGATGGAGGCGATGTCAAAAGCAATTATGAGAATTGCTTGGGAAGATGGAGGCAGCTGAGATGACTACTAGTAGTAATAATGCAGCTCTGATACTAGATGATAATATCCCAGAAGGAGTCATATAGATTTTAATCATTGAGGGGGATCAACCCTTGGAACACTATAGGAGTTCCTCCCTCCTAGACTCAGCACAAAGGCTGAATAAAAGATGATAATTGCTTGATAAAAGATAGGGGGTACTACATCATTATATAGGGTTGCAAACCCTAGCCCATGGGATGCTTATCTAATCAAAATTATCCTTTTGCCCCTTCTATAGCCTACTTGCCTTAGAGGGAACAGGTGGCGGCTATGTTGGCTCTATAGCTAACCTAAGCAGGGGGAAACCCTAGCCAATTAGCCTAGTAAAGGAGGCGGTGGTCACTAAGCCCTAAGTCCCCATAATAAACCCTAGCCACACTTCTTTATAGGATAGAAGTGACTAGGTGGAGTTTTATTACAATCTCACAGGGTTCTTATTGATTACTTCTAAGTGATTAGGACTCAACCCTACTGGAGTCCTATTAGAGACTTACCCGAGAAGAACTCTGAGAGAGATCGATAGAAGAGCTTTGTTGGCATTGTGACAAACCATGGAGTAGAGATCATTGCTACAAAAAGGGAAAGCTTTTGATGATTGAACCAACTGAGATCCAGAACCCGAGAACGTAGAGCATGAATCCGAGGAGGAAGATGTGAAGGAAGAACCACAGCCGACCATCAACATCATAAATGCCCTAGTTGGCTATGCTAACCTGCAAAAAATGAAGATCGATGGATTCTTCAAACACCAATCGATCATAATTCTCATCGACATCGGAAGCACCAATAACTTCATGGACAACAAGGTTGCTGCCCGATTAACCCTTCGGATCGAAGATTACAGTAAGTTTGATGTGAAGGTCGCAGATGATCGAACCTTATCTTGCAGCCATAAGTCTTCGCGTGTGAAACTAATCATACAAGGCTAAGAGATCACCGCAGACTTCTTTCTATTACCGTTGGATGACTACAAAGTGGTGCTCAACATTGAGTGACTATCTACTCTAGCTGATGTTTCTTAGAACTTTTCTAAACTTTTTTTGAAATTTTTTATCCACAGAAACAAGTGATCTTAGGAGGTAAACACGGGGGCAAAGTTTTGACCGTTACGAATCAACAAATGGAGAGGGTGCTACACAAGACACATGTTGGCTTTCTAATCTAATTGCAGGGGCTGCAAACTGAAGACCTGAACCTCTCCTCTTTCCTTACTAAATTTTCATGTGTTTGTTGAATCAAAAAATCTGCACCTTACCCAGCTGCATGACCATACCTATCCTGCCGGGAAAACACTAGCAAATGTTCAGCTATACAGATACCCTAATCTTCAGAAAGCTGAGATCGAGAGGGTCGTCCAAAAGATGTTGGAAATAAGGATCATAAGACCAAGTGTTAGCCCTTATTCTTCACCAATGCTCCTCATACGAAAGGACGTAACATAGTGAATATGCATGGATTACCGAGCCCTCAACAACATTATCGTGAATGACAAGTATCTATCTAATCCTTGTATTGGATGAATTTCATGATGAATTGAAGGAAGCATAAATTTTTACCAAGCTAGATTTGTGATCCGTATATCATCAGATTTGGGTACATAAAGAAGACATACCAAAGATTTCTTTCCGAACGCACAACAGGTACTACAAGTTCCTAGTAATGCCTTTCAGCCTAACTAATGCTCCTTCCACTTTTCAGAGCTTGATGAATGACATCTTTTGGGTTTATCTCTACAAGTTTGTTCTGATCTTCTTCGATGACATCTTGATTTATAGCCCCTCCCTCGAAAGCCACCTCTCACACTTATGACTTATTTTGACAATTCTTTGAGAACATACCCTTTTTGTCAAGTAGTCGAAGTATAGCTTCTTGTAGAGTGAGGTGGAGTACCTTAGCCACATCATCTCAAAAGGAGTAGCGGTAGACCCCTCAAAGATTGAAGCAATGCAAAGCTAGTCACTACCGAAATAATTAAGGCGTTGTGAGGATTTCTATGGCTGACTGGCTGCTACTGCAAGTTCATGAAGAATTACGACATGATCAACACTCCTCTTACATCATTGCTGAAAAAAGATACCTTTGTATGGTCAGATAAAGCAATGATAGCCTTCGATACCCTCAAGGCTACAATGATGTGATAGAATCCTGTAGGATTCTATTGTGGATAGAAATGAAAAAAGGGGATAAACGATCACTTCGAGGGGATCGGGCCTCCTAGATCACTTCGAAGGGATCTACCTCCTAGGGCTTTGCCTTTTGGCTAAAACTAGATTTCTTCATTGATTGATTCATGAAAGAGTTTACACCATTATTATAGGGCTTTGCCAAGAGTCCCTCTAGGCTTGGACTCAGAGTCCCACTTAAACTTGGACTCTTAACTAACTGATAGAAATCTAATAAAACTCTAAATTAAAAATAATAATTGACCCCACCATAGCTGAAGATAATAACCAACTCCAACCAACTCATAATTGACTCGATTGGGCTCACCCGACCTATAAGTGACTCTGATAATAGAGTAACATTACTCAATTTGAATTTATTGTGAATCGATGGACCCGACCTTGTTAGGGTCCTATCAGACCCGCCCTCTTCAAATCAGCCTTATCCTCAGGGCTGAGTAATATAAAACTTCGGGGGTACTTCGATCCAGGATATTTATCAAGCATCAAATCCTTTCGATCAATTAAATAGGTCTCCACTTAGTGCAGGCAATAAGTCGACCTTCTGGTGCAATAGTCATTGTAGTTTTGTGAGGAACTCTCTCCATTCATTAGTTACAGAGAGTTGTGATCTTTCTTCCACATCTTCCTTTGAGGATCACTTGCTTTTCATTAATAAAAAACTTCATAATTAGTTTAGAAAGATTCCAAGTGACATCACCCAAGGTTGACAACCATTCAATTTTAAGCACTATTTCGAAGTCCTCCAAGGGTATCAGAAAGAAATCCACTCAAAGTTCTTGACCCTGTATGATTTGATTTGTGAACACTTACTATTACAAATTAGAATTTATCCATCAATAACCTTGACTTCAAATCTATCATAGTTTTCAATTTGGTAGGACAATCAGTCAGCAAGCTTTCTGTCAATGAAATTGTTAGTATTATTAGTATCGATTAAAATAGTAACAGGTTATTATTTCAAAATTCCTTTAATTTTTATGGTTTGTGATTTAGAGTAGTCTGCTAATACATGCACTATATGTATGAAAGGTCCAATACCTTTATCAGAATTCATACCTTCTTGATCATAGTCCACATTATCATTTTTTGGTTCCTCCTTAATTGGTTTAATCATCAAAAGATGACCCTGTTTGCATCAATGTCCTTTACTCTACTTTTGATCATAATACCAGTATAAACCTTTTGATGATCTTTCCTGGAGCTCTTTTCTGGTAAGTCTTCGAGGGTTTTGAGTAGAGGGAGGTGGGGCTGTCGGTTTGCTTGTTGTTGGTTAGTTTATACTTTTATTTCTGTGATTGTTCCCGTTGAGCTTTTCTTTATGTATGTGAGCAAATAATATGACAACCATCATAGTATAAGGTTAGTGAACCTAGACTTCACACAAAATATCAAGATTGAGTCCTTCAATAAATGTCCATAGCAGTTGTTTTTCAGACCAATCTAGGTTTGATTTGAGAGGTACTTAAATCTGCTCTGGTACTCATGTACAGTGGAAGTCTGGCGGATTTTGGTGAGTTGTCAATCCATTTTCTCATACTCTGATGGTTCGAAGCAAATCAGAAGCCTGTTTTTAAATTGCTCCTATGAGGGTTCTCCGTGAGTGTGTTCGTACTAATTGTACCATTAGAATAGAGGCTATCTCCACCTTGGATTCCTCTAGAGTCCTGTGAAAATAAAAGAAAATTCAGCACATGAAATCTAGCCGATTGGGTCTCCATCTTCCAATCTGGGAAACTCCACCCTCATGCGTGGGTATCCTGTGTCCTATCCAGGATCATACTTTTCATATCGACTCTCCTTGAGATTGGAACTTTCACTATGTTGAGTTTTGTTGGGGCTCTTTGATCGGCTTCTTCTAAATTTACAAAGGAGTTCTTGTAATCTGTCTTCTATGTGGGCCTCGAAGGCTTTAAATCTTACGTCTTGTGCATTATCCATAGCTATCGCATAGGATTGTATATCAATAATGTTCAGTTCTTTTTTCTACTATCAAGTTAGAGGTATAAGTTTGCGTCATAGATGTGGTAGGACTTGGCCGCAATAAGATTACTTGTGTAGGAATCACCATTATGTCGAATAGGCTAATTGGAGACAATAGAGGTTGATGATAGCAAGAGGAGGCGACGGTAATGAGGGGAAGTAGTTACTGCAAAGGGAGATGGCGCGATTGGGAGCAACTGTGGCAACATACGGGTGATGCAATAATTGAAGAGGATGAAGGCAATGATGGTGTTCCTTCTTGCTTGAGATGCTGGCAGCAAGGAGGGGCCGCAACAGCTGCAGAGGAAGAAAGGGAGATAGCAGAGGCAGCTACGACAGTAAATGGGTGGAGATGAAAGCAGTAGTGCAACTGCTAGCATGGGCTACAGGCAACAGGTGAGGATAAGGATCTCAGTGAGGGAAGTGAGGGAAGGAAGATGCGACAGCAAGGATGGCATAGGCGACAGGGGCGACGACCAGAGGTTGAGGGCAGTGACTATTGCAGAGGAGGGTGTGACAGTGTGGCAAAGGTGGCAGATGCTCTGCTTTGAGACAACAAAGGTGGAAGTGGGTGATGGCAGCGGGGTGTTGCGGCTAAGGTTGATGTGGGGCAGCAATTGACATGGTCGAGCAGCAGGAAGCAACAGTGACGGTGGAGGAAGAAGAGGGGAAGCAGAGGATGCAACAATAGTAGAGGTATGGCTGACGGGAGTGGTAGGGAGGAGAGGAAGAAGGGGCGACGGGAATAAGGTGATCTCGGTGGCAGGGAACGAAGCGACTGGCGGTAGGGAACGACGAGGGCTACGATAGCAAGAAGTAATGGTGCCTTGTTAAATGACGAAGGAGATAGATAATGGTGGCAGATGGTAGCGACGAGGGCTGTGGTAGGAGAGAGGCAACGACGCTATGGCTGGCGATGTTGCTGATCTCTATAAAGAAAAGAAAATGAGGGCATCAGTCACAACAATAGGTGGAACAGGGGAGAAGGTAGATGAGGCAGTAGCAATAAGTAGTAAGGTCGACACTGGTGGTAGCGGGGTCGACGCTAGTGGTAGCAACGAGGGCTGGCAGCCAACGCAACGCTGCTAGTAGAGGAGAAGAGTAAGATTGCTGGGAAACCAAGTAGGAGCATCACATGCACAGGAGAATATCAAAACAAAATATGTTTTCCACGTAAATCAAATCATCGTGCAAAAGATTAGGTCGCGAGAAAGCCGTAAAACTAAAAAACTACATCATGTGAGAGATTGTTTACCTAGGGAGATAATATATCCCTATTTTTCCATATCCAGATGGAGAGGATGAAGAAGGTCAAGTGTCATCCTCTCTAGCGATATTCACATGATGAGTCTCTATAGCGAAACTCCTCCAATCAGATCTCGCAACTTATGCATAGAGAGAGGAAGGAGAATAGGAGGGGTGGCCAAAGCTGCAGCCTATCAACTATGTGCCTCCCCTCTTATTTATAGAGAGCCACCAAAAACCATAAGGGTCCTGCCTCACTGGGTACTAGATCTCTATCCAATTACCTACTAACCTTGTATTATTAGATCTCTATCCAATAATCTTCTTTGACCTCTAATTGGGCCTCATGTAAGGAGCCTTCAGTGCAGGGTCTCATCTAATGAGAATAGGGGCTCATTGGATCTCCATCCAATCCTCTATTCACTAAAGCATCCACCATATTTATGTGACCTTCTAGGCCTGATACCGAGCTGACCATGAGTTGCTCCCATCAGAACTTCTTCTGATATAGTAAATTATTATTATATCACTCGACTTATCGACTATGGATGTATTAGGCCACTGTACTATCGTCCTCAGATGGTACAAGGGGATCAAATCTATCAGATCTATCTGTCCACAGTTACCATATATCTATAATCCCTCATCTAACTAATATCCTAAAGACCATATATTGGACATGATACTATTAAGCCACATATTTAATCCGTTTGAATCTTGCTCTAATCGGATTCTCTTGGAGAGCTTATTTTCTCTCAATCTGAATGACTCTGGCTACGGATTCATTTGAGCAAGCACATATGAGATATTCCTCTAGTGATATCGAGAGTGGATGATCCTTTATTGACACTCAATTGCCTTCGCAAGGTTGGATACCGATCCCGATGACCAGTTATATTAGATCTTGAATTTTTCAAACCTGTAAGTCTGACATCAAAGAAAAGAGTACTCAAACAAGACATCTTTGGTGTCTCAAGTCTAAAGACCAGATGCGCAACTGGGACTATAGAATCACTGTCTTACATTAGGTATTATTAATCATACAACATTCCATAAGTGGATCAATCAGTAAACTTATTCTCCAAGGAGCACCTGTACTATATCATTAGAGTCTCCACACAAGTAGCTATGAAACCAGTCGCCTCCATCATATGGATGGGTATATAGTACTTCGGTCTATCCGATTATTTTGATGTCTCTCTCGAGTAACTTATGACCAGGATTATTTAGGATCCGTGTTTAAAGGTGAATCGACCTCATTATTATGATCTCATCATGATCTGATTCCCATTGCACAAAACCAAAGACATCATAATATATATACAATATATAATATAATATGAGAATATATTAATAATAATCATAAGCAAACAGATCATGCAGCATGTTATATGTGCCATTGATAAGACCCCAGAAAGAGCCCTATAGATTTTGATCACTAAGGGGGATCAACCCTTGGAATGCCATAAGGGTTCCTCGCTCCTAAGCTCAGAACAAAGGCTAATTGAAAATGATAATTACTTGATTAAAAGTGGGGGGGTCACTACATCTTAAATAGGGATCAAAACTCTAGCCTAAGGGGGTGCTTGCCTAAGTAAAATTATCCTTTTGCCCCTCCTATAGCCATCCTGTCTTAATAGGAACAAGGGGCGACTAAGTTGGCTCTATAGCCGACCTAAGCAGGGGTGAACCCTGGCCGACTTGCCCAATAAGGGGGGCGACGGCTACTAAGCCCTAAGGGCTAATCTAAATCCTACTCCTTTATAAGATAGGAGAGGCTTTATTACAATCTAGCAGAGTTTTTATTGACTTCTACTTAAATGATTAGGACTCAACCCTGCTGGAGTCCTGTCAGCCATCACTCACGTGATTGGCTTATAAGACACCTGTAACCAGTAATCTCCCACTTGACCTAATGCTAATCATCTATGTATATGATCCCCCCATCAAACCCCCATGAGACTCAAATATAATTTGAGCTAACGGCTTCGTCAGTGGATCTGCAATATTATCTTCAGATAAAACTCTTTTCATTATTATTTTTTTTACGAGCTATGATCTCTTTAATTAAATGGAATCTCATCAGAATAATTCTGATGAAACCTGAGTTCCCTTGCTAGAGCTATCAGCCTATCGTTGTCGCAATATATGAGAATTGACTCCACGCTACTTGGTACAACTCCTAAATCCTAGAACTTCTCCATCCACACCCCTTCTTTTGCTGGTTCTGCTGCAGTAATATATTCCACCTATATGGTCGAGTCAATGGTAGTATCTTGCTTAGAACTCTTCCAGCCTACTGCTCCTCCATTTAGGGTAAAAATATACCTTAAGTTCAACTTGCTATCGTCAATGTTGGACTGAAAACTTGAGTTCGTATAGCTCTCAACCTGGAGGCTACCTCCTCCATATACCAGTAAAAGATCCATAGTCCTTTTTAAGTACTTAAGGATACATTTTATTGCCTTCCAGTGTTCTAAACCTAGATCCACCTGATACTTACTCATGACACTCAGAGCATATGCTATATTAAGCCTGGTACATAGCATAGCATACATGATAGACCCTATCGCGACATATGATATAATATCCATGTTTCTCCTTTCTTCAGGAGTCTTTGGGGACATACTCCTAGAAAGTAATATTCCATGTCTCATTAATATGAGACCTCTCTTGGAATTCTCCATGTCAAATCTTTTGGCAATGGAGTCTATGTACCTAGATTGAGACAAGCTAAGCAGCCTCTTGGATCTATCTATATAAATTTGGAATCCCTAAAATATAAGATGCTTCCCCTAAGTCTTTCATGGAGAAGTTTTTGGATAACCAAGTCTTTACTATGGAGAGCATTCTTACATCATTCTCAATGATTAGGATGTCATCCACATACAACCCGAAGAAGATGATAGCGCTCCCACTTACCTTCATGTACACATAAGGCTCATCTTCATTCTTAACGAAGTCATAAGATTTGATCGTCTCATCAAATCTTATGTTCCAACTTCAGAAAGCTTACTTCAATCCATAAATAGAATCTAAGTAACCTGCATAATTTATTTGGACTCTCTCTGGGTACGAATCCCTTTGGTTGTATCATATACATCTCCTCCTAGCGGTTGCCATTGGGAAATATCATTTTCATATCTATCTGCCAGATCTCAAAGTCATAGTATATTACAATGTCCAAAATAATTCTAATAGATTTAAGTATGGCTACAGGTGAAAACGTTTCATCATAGTTAAACCCTTACCTTTTGATGATATTCTTTAACTACCAACCTTGCCTTATAGGTCTCCATCTTTTCATTCACTCTGATCGTCTTCTTGAAGATCCACTTGCAGCCAATGGGTATGATACCCTTAAGTGCATCCACAAGGTTCTAAACATTGTTAGAGTATATGGAATCCATCTTAGAATTCATAGCTTTTTGTCACTTCCCGGAGTCTATACTCATAATACCTCCTCATAGGTCTGAGGATCAACATCTTGAGAATTCTCTCCACTGATATATCCCACATATCTTTCAGGAGAGTGAGATACTCTGCTCGACCTGCGCAAAGTTAGAACTTGTGTGCTAGGTACTTGAATAGCCTCAGACTCTTGAATGATGCTTAAGCTAAGTTATTTAACCTCACTCAATTATATCTCACTCCCACTGTTTTCACCAAGAATGTGTTCCTTCTCAAGAAACATAGCTCTCTTGGCAATAAAGACCTTTTGGTCATCGGGATGATAGAAATACATAAGTTTCCTTGGGGTATCTTACAAAATTGCACCATTTTGTCTTTGATTCCAACTTGTTGAGATTATGTCTTTTAATATGAGTAGGACAACCCCAGGTCTTAACTATCTTAAGATCAGACTTCTTTCCTTTCTATATCTTATATAGTGTAGACACTACCGACTTTGATAGAACTCTGTTCAAAAGGTAAGCTATGGTCTCTAGGGTGTATCCCTAGAATAAGATAGGTATGTAAACAAAACTCATCATAGATCACACCATGTTTAATAGCATGCGATTTCTCTTTTTTGATACACTTGTACTTTATCATGCACACATGTCCATACCTAGAGAAGTCATTAGTGAATGTAATGAAGTACGAGTAACTACCTATAACTTGAGTCGACATGAGACTAAATACATTACAATGTACGAGTTCCAATAACTCAGTGGCTCTCTCTCCAGTTCCACTAAAAGGAGAGTTAATCATCTTCCAACGAAGATAAGGTTCGTAAGTTGCATATGACTCATAATCAAATGGATCTAAGTATCCATTTTTTAGTAACTTTTAAATCCTTCCCTCATGTATATGACCTAGCCTATAATGTCATAGGTATACATTATTCACCTTATCTCTTTTCCTTTTAGACATATTTATATTCATAATGTGTGGAGAATTGTCTAACACATATAAGTCATTTATCAGTGTCCCTCTAGTGATGATCTTATCATCCATGATTATTGAACAACTATTATCTCAAAAACTAATTTATATCCACTAACTATCAAATAAGAGATGAAAATAATAGCTCAACCAAGCAGATGTAGAGCGATATCCCCAACATCAACCGCAGCAACTCTTGCTCTATTGCCCATCATAAGGTTCATCTCACCTTTGGCTAATCTCCTAGGTCTTGCTAGAACTTGTAATAAATTATAGATATAATAAGCACTCCCGGTATCCAATACCCATATGTTATCATAAAAATCTAATAAGTGGAAACTGATCATGAATATACCTGTTTTTTTAAGCTTTTATTTTACGTTATCTGCAATGTAGTCCTTATAGTTCCTCTTCTAGTTTTTGTCTTGGTCGTAGTAGAAGCACTATCCTTTGTCCTTTGCTAGATGTGTCTTGGCAACCTTTGCCTTACCCGATCTTTCTTTTCCCTTACCCTTCATAAGGGTCTTATTGGCCTTCATTTTCTTCTTGGTCTCACCAATATAGAGAACTGGCTTCTCTTTGTTGATGGTACTCTCAACTTCTCTCAACATTTTGAGGAGCTTAAGGAGAGTCACCTCAAACTTGCTCATGTTAAAATTCATGATGAAGTGAGAAAATGAATCTGGCAAAGAACTATTCCTAAATGCTTCATATAGTAAGTAATATAATCCTCGCTTGCCCTTCCTCCTGCATGTGTATAATTATATCAAGGACGTATTCAATTTTCTCTACCGTGAGAATAATTTTTAAATTATGGAGTCAATCCATGTAGTTAGGACCAGTGAGGCAGTTGGCATCAAGTATGCCACGCTGGGGTTTGCGAGCGACATATTTAAGATATAGTACAAATAAATAACATCCAGATTTTATAGAAAATACTAATTAAGATATGAACTTTTATCTTAATGTACTCATAATATTTTCCTAGTGAATCATGCGATACCCTTGACACGTAAGACGAAAGTCTCCGATAGACTCAGTGAGGATCAAGATCCAATCGACGTCTTAGTGCAACTTTGAGTGACTTGACCAATTACACTAAGCCTGAAAGGTAGACAACTCTTGTCGATCATAACTCCTTGTGATTCCCGTCATGTTTGGCCTCCGAATCATCATGGTCTTGACTACTCCACCAACTATGAAGTTCAATTAAGTTATCACCATTGTTACAAGATGAGTCTAATTCGATTGATATGCTCTTGACTGCTTGACCAAGTCATACCATATCCTCAGGTCACCGGTGACATCTATATGTCATAGACAAAACTTAATCACATGGATAGGTGAGCCTCGAGAGACGTTAACTCATCCTATGTTGTGATTCAATTTTTTCCTATAACGATGGAAGGCCACGTGGATTAATCTTATTGCCTCACTCTTACCAACTTAATATTATTATAAGAGGGTTTTTTTTATTTCGTATAAGTCTCCTAATATGTCGTGTCACAAACATACATATTTAACATATATCTAAATCGCATATATATATATATATATATATATATATATATATATATATATATATATATATATATAGTAGGTGTATAACACATCATATATGCAAGCCACATCAGATGATCATGAGCCATCATCTACTATGATTAAGCCCAAACCAATGGGCCTAATCACTCACAATAGAATCTATGTGTGCATCGACTTATCTCAATGCCCTGTGATCGTTGATTTCATCATCATCGATTCCGTCAGATCCTCATCGCATCATCATGAGTCATGATCTCCCACCGTGGCATCTTGGGTCCCATTGTCACCTCCACGCTCCCACCGTGCCTCTCTATATAATTATAAATAATCATAAGCACGCAGGCCTAATAATAAACGAGAAAAAACGGAGGCTCGCAGGCCCCAATAATAGCAATAATAATCACAATTACACACATCACAACACATGACTCATGATCATCCATCCACATTATACATCACATGTAGGATTACTAGATATATAATAATTAATTAAACTATTTAATTAATTATTTTTCTGAGAATTAGGATATATTGGAAATTTTTAAAATTATCAATGGTATTTCTAGAATTCTAGATAAAAGGATAGTCCTTAGAATTTTTAGAATTATTGAGGATGTTTTTGGTATTATAGGCATAGGACAGACCTTGAAATTTCTCAAATTTCAAGGGGCAATGTTAGGACTCTAGCTAGGAGAGTCCTAATTTAGTTTTATTGAAGAGAGCAAATATGTAAATCCAAAGGGCATTCATGTAAATCCTATCTAGCCAACACCTATTAAAGAGGTGAGGAGGCCAACTAGGTTAGAATTTGTTTAGAGGAAGATATTTTGAGGGAAGAATAAGATATATGTAACCCTAATTAACCACCCTTTATCCTAGTTAAAGAGGGGTTGGTTGAGGAGGAGTTAAGTTAAAATAGGATTAGAATTAGTTTGGAGGTTGCGTCTTAGAGTTAGAGTAGGAGTTGTTAGGAGTAGGAATCTTAAGTAGGAATCATATTAGGAGTAAAAGCCCTGTAAATAGCCTTGTATTCTCCCCTCTTTCATCATCAATATATCAATTATATTTTAGCTCATGTAGAAGAAAATCAAGAGAGGAACCCCTATAGAGTTCCAAGGTGGTCGATCCCCTATAGAGATCACCTCAACCTTAGAATTTGTAAGGGTTTTTTTGGTTACAAGTGCCCTACAAGCCAACTACGTGAGTGATGGTACGTGTGACATGTTGTGCGATCTTTTTACTTATAATTATTATTGATATATTCTCACATTACATTCTCTATTACATATATATTGTGATGTCCTTGGTTCTGTGAAATGAGAATCGGATTATGATGAGATCATGATAATGAGATCGATTGGCCTTCAAACACAAATCCTGAATAATCCCGATCATAGGTTGCTCAAGAGGAACATCGAGATAATCGGATAGACCAATGTACTATATACCCATCCATATGATGGAGGTGGCTGGTCTCATAACCACTTGTGTGGAGACACTAAGGATATAGTACAGGTGCTCATTGGAGAATGAGTTTACTAATTGATCTGTTTATAGAATGTTATATGGTTAATGATATCTAACATCAGACAATGATTCCATAGTCCTAGTTATGTATCTGGTCCTTAGACTTGAGACACCAAAGATGCCTTGCATCAGTACTCATTTCTTTGATGCTAGAGTTATAGGTTTGAAAAGTTTCAGATTTGGTACAACTGATTATTGGGATTGATGACCAACCTTATGAAGGCAATTGAGTGTCAATAGAGGATCATCCACTCTTGGTATCACAAGAGGAATATCTCATATGTGTTTGCTCAGACAAATCCTTAACCAGGGTCCTCATCCACTCTTGGTATCACAAGAGGAATATCTCATGTGTGCTTGCTCAGACAAATCCTTAACCAGGGTCATTCGGATTGAGAGAAAGAATTCTCTAGGAGAATTCGATTAGAGTGAGACTATGACGGATTCCGTGTGTGACATGATAGTACCATATCTAATATACAATCTCTCAGATATTAGTTGGATGAGGGATTATAGATACACAGTAACTATGAACAAACAGATCCGATGGATTCGATCCCCCTATACTATCTGGGGACTATGGCGTAGTGGCCTAGTGCATTCATAGTCGATGAGTCAAGTGAATTATTATGGGGATAATAATTTACTATATTAAAAGGAGTTCTGATGGAAGTGACTCACGGCCAGCTCAGTATCGGGCCTACAAGGTCACACACATATGGTGGATGCCTCAACGAATAGAGAATTGGACAAAAACTAAGGCCTAATTAGAGGCCTAAGGAGATTATTAGATAAAGATCTAATAATACAAAGTTAGTGAGTAATTAGACGGAAATCCAATACCCACTAAAGAAGGAGCCCTATGATATTTTGATGGCTCTCTATAAATAGGAGAGGAGACTCATGGTTGATAGGCTGTAGCTTTAGCCACCACCTCCTATTCTCCTCCCTCCCTCTACGCAAGAGTTGCGAGGTCAGATTGGAGGAGTTTCGCTGCAGAGATCCATCGTGTGGATACTGCTAGAAAGGAGGATGTTTGACCTCCTTCATCTTCTCCATCTGGATCTAGAATATAAGGATATACTATCTCCCTAGGTAAAATCAATCTCTCACACATCGTGGTTTTCTAATTTTTATGGTTTTTCTCATGACCCCAATCTTTTGCACAATAATTTAATTTGCATGGGAAACTAGTTTTTGTTTTGATTTTCGTTGCACATATGATGCACTCGTTGAGGTTTCCCAATAGGTTCTAATAGGCAAAAACAATCCATTTAACAAAAAGAAACCCTAACCCTAGCCCTTGCCCACACTGCGCCATTGTCGCCGTCACCCCAACGTAGGTGATAGCGCTGCGCGCTATCGACAGTTGCCTTACCCACAGGCGACACCTTGTGGGCGGGCGGGCATGCATCATGCTCGTAGGCGGCGCCTATATGGGTGCCACCCCTTTGCAGGCTAGCCATAGTCACTACCCCTGCGGCCTGGCCATGGGCAAGTGTCACTGCTTGCAGGTTTTTACCCTTGAGGGGGATCAACCCTTGGAATGCTGTAAGAGTTCCTCCCTCCTAGACTCGGCATAAGGCTGAGTAGAAGTTGATAATTGCTTGATAAAAGAGGGGGCGACTACATCATTATATAGGGTTCTAAACCATAGTTCATGAGGTGCTTACCTAAGTAAAATTATCCCTTTACCGCTTCTATAGCTGACCTGCCTAAGTAGGAATATGTGGCAGCTATTTTGGCTCTATAACTGACATAAGCAGAGGGAAACCCTGGCCAACCAGCCAATAAAGGGGGCGACAACCACTAAGCCCTAAGGCCCCAATCTAAACCCTAATCACACTTCTTTATATGATAGAAGTGGCTAGGTGAGTTTTCATTACAATCTCACAGAGTTTTATTGACTACTAGGGAATTATGACTCAACCCTGCTGGAGTTCTATCGAACCTATTAGGGAGGAGTCTGGAGTAGGAGTTATATTAGGATTAGGGTTTTGAAACCCTATATAAACACTTGTAGCCATAATCTTTTTATCATCCATAGATCAATCTATTTTTTCAACCCTTGGTCGAATATCTTGGAGGAGGGAGCCCCTATCGAGTTCCAGAAGGCCAATCCCCTATAGAGATCAAGCCCCAAGCTTAAAATTTGTAAGGGTTCAAACACTTGGTATCAGAGCAGTATTCCTTAGTGCTTCGCTGCCCACCACCTTCATCCAACTGCCCAAGCAATTCCCACAATTGCTAAGATCATTGCCAAACTCCATCGTCATCACCACTATCGTAGATCCCCCCAGCAGTCTCCATAAGAATTGCCTTAAGTTCTGGTAATCTACCTTATTGCTACTACAATTTAGTTCCTCTATTATGCTACACAAAGTTGTCATCTTAAAGTTACCATCTTTATAATGAAAGTTATACTATCCCTTGCTATAATACATTCAATCTTCCTTATATTACTATAAAAAAATTTACTTAAAACTTTTAATCTTAATAGTGAATTCTCCCTAAATTCTTCTTTTAATATCTGATGAACCGCTGAAAACTTTTCGTCGAACTACTGATCTTCAACATAAAATTTTACTGTTGCATCTAATCTTGCTGCCATCTTACTGTCATATTTGCTATCATCTATATTGCTGACATCCTTGTTGATTTCATGCTACCATATTACTCAAAATACTTCTGCACTGCTAAAACTTTCATCATAAAATTATTGTCTTTCGATAAAAAATTATACTACCATATTTTCGGTGTTTCTTATTGCATACATGTCTAATCTCTACTAAATTTGTTACTGCCACCCACATCAACCCTAAGGCACCCCTCTAGCCTTAAGATGTAGTCGTTGTCCCACTTTTAATCTCTATAGTTGGCCCAAATAGTAGCACAAATTGTAGCCCCAAATAGCAACCTTGTTCCTAGGTACTTCCTGCTGCAAGTACACCAAACTGGCTATTGCCACCAACAGCAATCATAAACCTTTCTTCCCAACCTCAAATCACTGCCACCAAAATCCTTTCCAACCTCCACAACACCCTCAAACCGTAGCACCAACAACAACCTAAACCGCAAGTTATCAACCCAAAATCGCAACATCGATCCATCACCCTTTCGGCCACTAATCTTTACCAAACTAGTTGCTGCCACCCACAGTAATCCTAACCCATCTTTCTATCCTTAAACCACTGCCATCAAACCCCCTTTACTACAACAGCATCAATAGCATCTTCTCTTGATGAAAAATTATGCTACAACACCCGTAGGATTGTTTGCTTCACCCACACTTGATCCTTATCGAACCGGTTGCTGCCATCCTTAGCAACCCTAAGCTACTCCTCTAACCCTAAACCTTTGTTAGCAAACCTCCTATACGACTCTATAGTAGCTCCAAACCATAGCCCCAACAGTAACCAAAAACAACAACCTATCAGCCCCAAACTGCTACCCTTGATCCACCACCTCATTCGGCCACTAATCCACCCAATCGGCTCACGCAATTGACCCAACAATAAGAGAAGGACCTTGATACCACAAATCTGGCGTCTTACACTATGGCATTGGTAGATCTGATCAATGCCAAGTTGGAGGCCTTCGAGACACGTATGGAGGATAAACTGTGCGCTCTCTTCCTGGAATTTAGATTGGGCTGATCACTGAGCCCAAAAAAGATCATAGTGTGGTGAGAGTTTTGATTGCAAGGAGAACCCACCAGAGAAAGAGGAACAAGTGACGACTCATCGTATCCATACATAAGTGTGGACTTCCCTCGATGGGATGTGGAGACTCGATCGGGTGGATTTTACATGCGGAGCGGTACTTTCGCTATCATAGGACCTTGGAGGCTT
This sequence comes from Ensete glaucum, assembly GCA_021527575.1. Lineage (NCBI taxonomy): Eukaryota > Viridiplantae > Streptophyta > Magnoliopsida > Zingiberales > Musaceae > Ensete > Ensete glaucum. The sequence continues at coordinate 51,097,083 of CM038551.1, forward strand.
CTATGGTTGATATTGCTGTCATCCATCTAGGAAGAGAAGCTATTCAATGGCATGATTAGTACAAGCACACCCATAGAGTCCCCACATAAAGGTAATTCAAGAGTGGGCTACTGATCCGCTTTAGACCGAAGGAGTATAAGAACACGAATAACTAACTCATAAAGATTCACCAAACCTCAACCGTGTAAAAATATTAAACCAGGTTTGAGCTTCTTTCAAATCAAACTCAAGATTAGTCTGAAAATCAGTTGTTAGGGACATTCATTGAATAATTAAAACTAGAGATTAATTGCGAAGTCAAGGCATGACAACCATATACATTGAGGGTTGCCATCTTCTTCACCCACGTCCATGAGAAATGGTTGAACAATGATGCCCGAAGGACTAAGATCATGAACTGACCAGCAACCATCAAGCCTTTGGCCTCCCCTTCCTACCAACCTGCATGACCTCCGTATCCTGATCTTGCAGGAGAAACCACTGGCCTTTATTCGGCCATATTGTTGTCCACATCTTTAGAAGGCTGAAGCTAAAAGGATCACCTAGGAGACACTAGAGACACAGATCAATCAACTGCAACTCTTTCCCTCAGCGACACTTTGCCTCTTAAAGCTCTACATCTTTGTCTACAGGGACAAGCTTCTTCTAGAATACCATTCCCAGTTGGGTCGAACCCTAATATGCATCAGAGCTCTCTCTCTCCACTTCAACTTAGGCTTTTAATCTACAACGAAGAGATACTAACCATTGTTGAATTTGAGGCTTGGCATGATACAGGTCAACGGCACAAAGGAGAGATAAAAATAAGTCCTGAAAATTTGTAACTTCTACTCACTCCAAACTCAGATCGAGCTCACATTACCATGGACTGTACCAGAGGACAGCCACAATATCAGAGGATAACCTGACTACCATTAAAGAGAAATCAAACGCCAGCCCACACAAGAAAGACATAGCCACCCGACAAATGCTGGAGTAGAAGGAAGTTTGCTATTGAAGATCGAGTCTTCCTTCATCTTCACCCCTACTAGTAGGAATCTATAAAGACTCAAGCCTCAAGGAAGTGGTCTTCCTATTTCTTTGGACCCTACAAAATTGGAGATCACATTAGAGTCATGACTTGTAAATCAGATCTGCACACCAATTCAGAAATATAATTGATCCTCCAAGTATCCTACCTAAAATGGATGTTTAGAGAGGATGTTTTAGCCCAGATCCATCCACCTGACATCCCAACTGATGAGGAGGCCTAGTTTTGACTAGAGATCGCTTGGGATCCTATGATCACAAAACATCACCGTTCAAACACTACTATTGATAAACATATATAAGATAATGATGGACCGTAGGATCATGATGCACCTACTATAGGGGGCCACGAGGGAGCCTCACGAAGAGTTGTAGATCAGGACCCAGAGTCATGGAGTCTTAACCTTGAGGGCAAAGCTGATTTAAAGAGGGCAGGTCTGTTATGACCCTAGCTGAGTCAGGTCCTAATTGATTGAGTCAAGTCCTTAAATTAGGACTTGTTGGCTAGCTTAGACCTGATATTAGGTCAGCTAGGAGGAGATTTGAGTCTATTATAATAAATTAGTCCAAATCCTACTAGGGTTAGGATTCGACTGAACTGGAGTCTAGTTAGGAGTCAGAGTTGGATTCGGGTTAGAGTCAACTAAGTCAAGCTTATAATAAACTCAATTGGCCGCCCACCTTAATGAGGGGAAGTCAGCTAGGACTGAGAGGAGGCGGCTAGGTTTTGAGATGGGAGTGTTTTACTTTGATTAGCAGTTAGAGTCTTAGTTTATTGGAAAAGAGTTTCACTAGGAGTTAGAGTCTTCCATTAGGGAGGAGCCTTCATGGAGTAGGAGTCCTATTAGGATTAGAGGTTTGAGACCCTATATAAATACTTGTAGCCACAACCTTTTTATCATCAATAAATCAATCTCTTTTTTCAGCTCTTGGTCAAATATCTTGGAGGAGGGAATCCTATAGAGTTCTAAGAGGCCGATCCCCTATGCAAAGGTTCTAACATAACTCCCGATCATACATTCGCATAATCAAGTCCTTCATGGGACTTCTACCACATGTGTTGTATTACCTCGAACTATTCCACCATGATCTGCTACACCATATTGCCTCCTAGTGACATCTACATTGCATTTAGATTTTCATGAAATGAACTCGGATTATAATCTCTCCATATGTGGCCTCTGCCAGCACATCATAGAGCCTTCACCACCTCCGATTGTGTTTGCTTATTTAGTAATCGACCTTCATCCACCCATTCTTGGGTCACACCCGGATGAAACATAGCTCTACGATAGTCCATTGCCTAGTAGCTCTCAAAGTCCACTAATTTCATTAAAATTGGTGCACCATTATCTAGATCTTAGGCCTTTGCCCCACCACTAGCACAATCTTCGTTATGCATCACTTTCTTCATGACAACTCGAATGACAATATGGTGGCATATTCTTCAAGAGCATATGCCTCTGCATCATTTTGCCCTGTGCTAAGACCTTCTATCTCTAACTTCACCTTCACAAGTTGAGTCACCTTAGTTCATCCATCAAATGCTTATTTGAGATAAGGTGCATGTGCCTTGAAACTCCATTCATCTTTGGCACTATACAGGATGAGTCTGCTCTATCATAATGAAGACCCATGGAATGACATGATCTCGCTCTTGCCTCTACAAGAGTTCATGTCCTTGCCCTCTGTCCAAGGAAAGCTTTGTGCCTCCGCTTCATATTTTATCTTCTATGTCGACTCCCTTCATGCGGCTTGGGCACTTCACCAAGTTTCACCTAAGTTACTTTGTCTCTTGATTTGCATTAAGTTGATGGTGGCCCTTGGACCCACCATTCTATGGGTCAGCCCTCCGTTGAATCCAATTTTCACATAGGACTTAAATGTGCCTTTGTTTAGTATTCCCTTGGGTTAGTCTCCCACTTAGTCTCGAATACATCCACTAATACATTACCTTATACAAGATTATACAACAACTCATTGCTCACTCGATCCGTCGAGCTTAATGGAGTTGTTTACTTGAGGTACTCTTCTAACATGTGTAATCTGTTACACATGATTCTCTCTCTCGAGAATTAGGACTTATCCCTCATGGATATCTGTCTTATTGGAGCAACTTTCCTCTTCGCATCCTTCCTTATGGAAGTTTCGGAGATTACCATCCCCTTGGACTACTCCGCCTTATTGAACAAACTATGCATTATTCTGCCCCTGCAATCGCACTTGCTAGATTGTGACTCTTCGTCAACACAACTCCTACTAAATCCCTTAAGGCCTAGCAACATGCTGAACTTATTATATACTTCAGCCTCCTATGGACATATCCTTCCATACCGAAGAGAAAGATCCAATGCTCCATGGCATCGAGTTTTAATCACCTTAGGATAGCCACAAATACTCATGAGTACTGAATTCTTCAAGTTAGCAATTTTTCTCACTTATGTGAGATTTGCACAACTCTTTTGATCGTTGTGTAACCCATCCTACTTTGTACGATCTTATCCTTTACTAAGTGTCTCACTTGCCTTGAGCACCATCAAGTTTGTTTGCCAATGTTGAGCCATAGCTCGAACTCAGCCATTCCAACCTTCATGCCCTACGTATTTTTCTTAGCTTGCTTATCCTTGTGGTGCCTCTCACACAAAGGGTTGGTCATTTCTGTGAATGCCAATCTTTGATGTCCGCTCCTCTGAGTGACTTCTTTCCCTACATCTTAAAGTTTGTTTCCCCCAAACGGCCATGCGTGTTGTCTACCCTCAACGCAGCCTCACTAGGTCCCATACGTTTGCATGTTAAGTGTTTCTATCTTTGCTTGTCCTGCTCTTATACCACTATCATAGACTTAGCTGATTTTGCTAAGTCATACAACACCCTTGCATATCTGTCCACGAAGGGTCAGTCTCCTTGAAATCTCTTATGATCCCTTAGGACCTACAAAAGAGAAGATGGGTTGGAGAAAGCATTACACTTAGGATCTACAAGCAATTATTTCAAAAAATACTTTATAGCTAATACAAATGACAACTATAGACTTCACAAGCTCTTAACGATCACACAACAAAGGCTCATAATCTATTACAGACCGAAAATTTCACAAATGTTCACATGACACAACTCTCATTTACAAGCCAAAAATAACCATAAAAGTCAACCAAACTAGGGCTACCAAGCCTATTGCTAACCTGCTATATGATGTATAAAGTATAAATAAGAACCAAAAGACACACACATACATAAGTATTACATCGATCACCCTATTTATATATTTGTCCGTGATATGACGGATTTCGCCATCCCAAGATGGCACCAAACTCCTGGCACTTCTTGAGGGTCTTCTTTAGGGCATGCAATGGCATGGGGGTAGTGCATGGAGGAGTTGTTTCTTTATCATAGACAGAAGTGAAGATTGTGGCTTTCCAGTGGTGTGGGTGACGTACACCATTGATAGTGCACTGCCCGTTCTATTCAAGGGTAAAACTAAAGCTCTAGAGAAGATACAAAAATTTTTCTCCATTGGGGCCATCGAATATAAGGAGGAGGCCCCTTGATGGAGGCCACTCCTTCTCCGGCCCCTTTGGCTAGGGTCTCCTTCTTTCCTTTCCTTCCATAGGTCCTCCTTTGCCTATTTATAACCTTTGCTCGATGGTTCTTTGACATGTGTGGATCTCCTACGGGTAAAGAGAGACGCCTCTCCGCTCCTTCTAGGCCTAGCGAGAGGCTACCTAGGGAGATCGTATATCCTTGTAAATTTTTAAATCCAATGGAGAAGACGAAGGAGCACTTTTGACTCATCTCTAGCGGTAATCCACACGGCAAACGCGGCAACAAGACTCCTTAGCTATGAGATTAACCTCTCCACACTCTCAGGCTAAGGAGGAGGAGAAAAACTCTAAGAAGAAATAGAAGGCTTCTCTAGTTCTCTCTCTCTTGCCCTCCTTTGGCTCTGGCCTATAAAAGAGTGCCTCCTATTTATAGAGGTGAATGAGCATATTCTTGAATGGATTTCATTCGTATTAAAAATTGGATCTCTATCTGATAACTCAATCATATTAGATCTCATCCATATGATCTAAACCAAGAGCTCCGCGGATATCTTATATCTACACCTCTATCCATCGTAATATCTATCTACCATATGTGTGTGACCCTCTAGGCCCAATATCGGGCTAGCTATGAGTCGCTTTCATCAGAACTCCTTATGGTATAGTGAATTATTATCTCCGCAATAATTCACTTGACTCATTGACTATGGACGTACTAGGCCACTATGCCATAGCCCCCAAACGATATAGGGGGATCAAATCCATCAGACCTGTTTGTCTACAATTATCGTGTATTTATAGTCCCTCATCCAATTAATATCCTAGAGATCATATATTGGGCATAGATATTGTCAAGCCACATATGGAATCCTTCTGAGTCTCATTCTAATTAGATTCTCCTAGAGTACTCCTCTCTCAATCTGAGCAACCCTAGCCAGGGATTTTGTTTAAGTGAGCATATACAAGATATTCCTCTTATGATACCGAGAGTGGATGATCTTTTATTGATACTTAATTACCTTCGTATGGTTGGCTACCAATCTCGATAACCAGTTGTATCAGATTTTAACCTTTTCAAATCTGTAAGTTTGGCATAAAAAAATGAGTACTCATATAAGGCATCCTTGGTGTCTTAAGTTTAAGGACAAGATACACAATTGAGACTATGAAATTGTAGTCTAACACTAGGTATCATTATCCATCTAGCATTCTATAAGCGTATTAATCAGTGAATTTATTCTCCAATAAGCACCTGCACTGTATCTCTAGTGTCCCCATACAAGCGACTATGAGACCAGTCACCTCCATCATATGAACGAGTATACAGCACACTGGTGTATTAGTTATCTTGATGTCTCTCTCGAGTAACCTATGACCATAATAATTAAGGATCTATATTTAAAGGTGAATCAGTCTCATTATCATAATCTTATCATGATTTGATTCTTATTGCATAGATCCAAGGACATCACAATATATATCTAGAAATATAATATAAGAAAATATCAATAATGATAAGCAAAGATATTACTACATCATGTCATAGGTGCCATCATTCACATGATTAGCTTGTAGGGCACCTATAACTAGTAATCTCTCACTTGACCTAAAGCCAATCACCTACATGTGTGATCCTCATTAAACCTTTTGATGCTCAAATATAATTTGAGGCAACGGTTTAGTTAGTGGATCTACAATGTTATCTTCAAATAAAACTCTTTCCACTACTACATCTCCATTGGCCATAATCTATCTAATCAGATGGAACCTCCTCAGAACATGCTTAGACTTCTGATGAGACCTGAGTTCTTTTGCTTGAGCGATCACCCCATTATTGTCGTAATCTATTGGGATCAACTCCGCGTTGCTTAGTATGATTCTCAAATCCATGATGAACTTGTACATCCAAACTCCTTCCTTTGTTACTTCTGCTGCAGCAATGTACTTTGCCTTTGTGGTCAAGTCAATAGTAGTATCTCACTTGAAACTCTTTCAACTTACTGTTGCTCCATTCAAGGTAAACATATACCCTAAATTTGACTTGCTATCATCGACATCAAATAGGAAACTTGAGTCATTGTAACCTTCAACCTAGAGGCTACCTCCTCCGTATACTAGTAAAAGATCCTTAGTCATTCTCAAGTACTTAAGGATATACTTTACTGCTTTCTAGTTCTTCAAGTCTGGATCTGCTTGATACCTACTCTTGACACTCAGAGCATCGCTATATCAGGCCTAGTACATAGGATATCATGTCAAACTTTTTGACAATAGTGTCTATGTACCTGGACTTGAAAAAATCCAGATAAGGTATGTAGATTGCTTAAGTCCATTTATGGATTAAAGCAGGTTTCCTAAAGTTGAAATTTAAGATTTGATGAGGCAATCAGATCTTATGACTTCATTAAGAATGAAGATAAGCCTTGTATGTACAGGAAGATAAGTGAGTGCTATCACCTTCTTGGTGTTATATGTGGATGACATCCTAATCATTGGGAATCATGTAGGAACGCTCTCTACGATTAAATCTTGGCTATCTAGACACTTCTCCATGAAGGACCTAGGGGAAGCATCTTATATATTAGGTTTTAAATATATAGAGATAGATCCAATAGGATGTTAGGGGACATGAATCCCTCAAGCTGTATCATATACACCTCCTCCATGAGGTTGCTATTGAGGAATGTAGTTTTCACATCTATCTGCCAGATTTCATAATTATAGTGTATTGCAATAGCTAAAAGAATTCGGATGGATTTCAACATGACTATAGGTAAGAAGGTTTCATCATAGTCAACATCTTGCCTTTGACGATACCCCTTAGACACTAGCCTTGCCTTATAGGTCCATTTGTAGCCAATGGGTATAATACCCTCAGATGCATTAATAAGGTTCCAAACATTATTGGAGTACATGGAATCCATCTCAGAAATCATAGCTTCTTTCCACTTCATGGAGTCTATACTCGTAATAACCTCCTCCTAGGTCTGAGAATCAGTATCCTATGTGTCCTCTCTATTAATATATCCCACGTATCTCTTAGGAGGATGTGAACTCTGCCAGATCTATGCAAAGTTTGAACTTGTGTGCCAAGTATCTAAACAAATCTGGTCTCCAGAATGGTGCCCGAGCTAAGTTCTCTAAACTTGCTCAACTCTATCATCCTCTCACTATCCCTATCATGAATATGTTCCTTCTCAAGTAATATTGCCCTCTTGGCAACAAAGACCTTTTGGTTCTCAGGGTGATAGAAGTAATACCCACAAGTCTCCTTGTGGTATCTCACAAACTTGCACCATTTCGTCCTTGATTCCAACTTAGCAGGATTGTGTCTTTTAACATAGGCAGGGCAACCCTAAATCTTAACAATCTTAAGATCATGTTTCTTCCATTTTCATATCTCATATGATGCAAATACTACTATTTTAGATAAAACTCTGTTTAGAAGGTAAGCTATTATCTCCAGGGCATATCCCCAAAATGAGACAGGTATGTCGGCGAAACTCATCATGGACCGCACCATGTCTAATATCATATGATTCCTCCTTTCTGATACACCATTGAGCTGAGGTATGTAAGGAGGTTTTAGGACTCTAGCAAGGGGAGTCCTAATTTAGTTTCATTGAAGAGGGTAAATATGTAAATCCTAAGAGCATTCATGTAAATCTTATCTAACTAACCCCTATTAAAGAGGTGAGGAGGCTAGCTAGGTTAGGATTAATTTGGAGGAAGATCTTTTGAGGGAAGAATAAAAAACATGTTACCTTAATTAACCACCCCTTATCCTAGTTAAATAGGGGTTGGTTGAGGAGGGGTTAAGTTAGAATAAGATTAGGATTAGTTTGGAGGTTGTTTCTTAGAGTTGGAGTTAGAGTTATTGAAAGTAGGAGTTGCTTCATAGAGTTGGAGTAGGAGTTGTTAGGACTATGAGTCTTAAGTAGGAATCCTATTAAGAGTTAGGGTTTAGAAGCCCTATAAATAGCCTTCTATTCTCCCCTCTTTCATCATGAATAGATCAATTATGTTTTAGCCATAGTGAAGAATTCGAAGGACGGAGGAACCCCTATAGAGTTCTAAGGAGGCCAATCTCCTATAAAGATCACCTTAAGCTTAGAATCCTCAAGGGTTCTAACACTTGGTATCAGAGCAGTATTCTTGGTGTCTTGCAGCTACAGCCATCCATTAACCCCCTATAGCCATCTGAAGTAATTCCCACAATTACTTGAAGATCGTTATCAAATTCTGCCATCATCTCCACTACCACAGATTATCCTATGATCTCCCCGTGAATTACAACAGGTTCTGGTTTCCTACCTTACTGCTACTGCAATTTAGTTATCCTTATTCAAAAAATATAAAAAAATTGGTTCCTATTTGCTGCATAAACTTTTCGTCGTAAAGTTTCCATCTTTATAATGAAAGTTACGTCGTAGAATTCTAGCCACACACCCTTACTATTTAATTTGCTGTTGTGTTTTTACTAATCAAATCTCTACAAAATTTTTACCACAGCTTTAGAACTTCCTATCCTCATATCTCCCTTTGGTTTTGTTAAAAAATTATCAAGATAACCTACTGATCTTTTACGTCTAAGCTGTTGCACTTTAGACGCAAAAATTTACTATCGTAATTCTTCGTGATCTTCAATTTTGTCGAACCTTTTACTGTCGTTTTCTTCCATAATTTTTTATCAACATTACCTTTCCCTTATTAGTAGATTCTCCTTAAGTTTTACTTGAATCCTTATTTTGAACTATTGGAAAAAAATCTTGTCTACACTACTGAAATCTTTCGATGAAAAATTTCTATCATATTACCTTCTCGTATTCCTTGATCTTGCCAAAATTTTTGCTATTGAGTTCTTCCATGAATTTTTTGACAGCACTAGCTTTTCCTTGCTAATAGATTCCCATTAATTTTTACTTGATTCTTTGGTATGAACTACTACCAAAGTTTTTGACTATATTATTGAAATCTTTCGTTGGAAAAATTCTGTAGTAACACCTTGCAATCTTTGATTCCCCTTGAGTTTTATTTGTCTTTTCTTTCTATGAAATTTTTTATGGCATTACCTCTCCCCTAGTAGATTCCCCTTGAGTTTCACTTGAATTTTCATTAAGAATTTCTAGAAAAAATTACGTCTTTACTACTAGAATTTTTTCGACAAAAAATCTACTATGGCACCTTTGTCTTTCTTCTTCTTCTTAACCCATCAAAACTCAACCATCTTGTTGCCACCACCCAAGATGTATTTAGGGCATCCATTTAGCCTTAAGATGCAACAATCGTAACCTATTTTTATAACCCAACAACACGTAAAATTGTAGCCTAACATAGCAACCTATCATAGTATATCGATGTAGAATTATACAGCACTACCCTTCAGTGTTTTTTGTTGCACCCATATCTGATCCTTACCAAAATTGTTGCTAGTACCAACGTCATCTTTAGGGCACTCCTCTAGCCTTAAGATGCATCTATCATAGCCTATTTCCAGAATCCGTAGCCAACTCAAACCGTAGCCTAAATAGTGGTCTTCCGCGGCCACCAAACCTTTCACTGATCCTTACCCTTTACAGCTACCAATCCTACAAAACTGGTTGCTGCCATCAACAGCAACCCTAATTTATCCCTCTAACCCTAACTTCTATCACCAAACCCTCCTTATAGCCCCTACAATAACCATAAATCACAGCTCCAATAGTACCCAAAAAAATAGCAACCTATCAGCCCCAAACCGTAGCCATCTATCCATGATCCACCATCCCTTTCGGCTACTAAACTACCCAACTGTTCTATATCACTGACCCAATAGTAGAAGAGGGACACTGGCATCTTAGATCTGAAGGCACACGCAATGACATCTCAAGGTTCAATTGATGTGAAGTTAGAGGCATACACACATAGAGGACAGATTGCGCACCTTATTCGTCAAATTCGGATTGACCCAATCTCTGAGCCCAATAAAATTTCAGCAAGGTCAAAGTTCAGAAAGGCCTCTTGAAAAGAAAGAATGAGTCACTGATATGAGGCAGCTATGCATGAGGGTGGACTTCTCTTGATGAAAAGGAGACCCGACGGGATAGATTTCATGTGCTGAATGTTACTTCCGTTATCACCAAACACCGGAGGATTCCATGGTGGACACCACTATCACCCACCTTTGAAGGAGATGCTATATGATAGTAGAATTGGCTTGAATACAATTACGGGACTCCGACGTGGATATAATTCAAGAATGCGCTGCTGAACTGCTTTGGGCCGATCAAGTATGAGAATATCAACGGACAACTTGCTAAAATCTGACAAACCTCCACGATCCAAGAATACCAGACCAAGTTTGATGAACTATCTTACTTTACTCATAATTAGTCTGACAAATAATTATTATGTACGTTCATCGAAGGACTCAAGCCAGAAATTAAAGGAGAAGTTAAAGCACGGTAGCCCCTCACCATGAAGGCCGCAATCTCTTTCGACTGAATCTAAGAGGAACGACTGAACCAAGATGCTCGAAGGATGAGAACCACTCTAGCAGCATATAAACTCCCTCTGCTCCTAACCATTCTTCACTGCCAAAAAAATGGATGAGAGAAGAGCTACATGATAGATCAGTGAAGAGCCTTTATTAGCATTGCAACAACTTTAGAGCTACAACCATCACTACAAAAAAGGGGAGCTTTCCATGATAAAATCTATTAAAGAATTTGAAGAAGAGGTCCAAGAACCTGAGGAGGAGAACACGAAGGAAGACTCACAGTCGACCGATTTCATGACTAATGCTTTAGCCGACTATGCAAACTCGCAAGCAACAAAAGTTGAAGAATCCTTTAAGCAGCAACCCATCACCGTCCTCACCAACAATCTTATAAATGGCAAGGGAGAACAAGTGACTTTATGCGAGAGACATGGGAGCAAAGTAATGATGATCTCGACACAACGCTTGCAGAAGCTTGCTGAAATTTTAAGCACCTCCACCGAACCGAGCCGACTACTTATCAGGCTATACAATCTTCATATGCGGATCTTGCAAGAGGAACCACTAGCACATATTCAGCTATATTACTGTCCACATCCTCATAGGGCTGAAGCTAAAATGATCCTCCATGAGATGTAGGAGGCACATATCATTCGGCCACGGCCTTCCCTTACAATGACACTTTATCTCCAAAAGCTTTACCTCTTTATTTGTAGGTATAAACTCTTCCTAAAGTGTCACATCTGCCGAACCAGCTATAGCTTCTGAAGCACTCCCAGATCTCGAGCTACTTCTATGACTTCTCCAAGGAGTGGACCATAATGCTCAAAGTATTCCCTAATGATGACCATCGATCCATGACCTATAACCGTAAGAAGATTGAGTCCCCCAAACGATAATACCGGCATGGAATCTGTGACACCAAACTTTATTGGATGGAGATCAAAATTCTGAAGGAACAGAAGGAAGGCATTCATACATCCACCATCTACAGGATCCTCACGGTCATGATGCCATCTACATTAGTGCTAGCATTACTTGATCGTGGTAATGTGTTCGCAATTAGAGCAAACATATCAGGAATTAGGATTAGCACCACCCTTATGCAATATGGCTGACTCCTAATATATATCGAGGCTCTCCTTATATTTCACACAATGCTTTTGATCTATAAAGGGATACTAATTGCTACTGAATTTGAAGTTTAGCATGATACAAGTCAACAACACAAATGAGAGATAAAAATAGGCTCGGTAAAATTACAACTCTTACCCTCCTCTCAGAATGGGCTCACACCACCAAGGACCTTATCAAAAGGGAGCAATTATTCTAAAAGAAGGCTCGATTACTATTAAAGAACAATCAAGTGGCAGCCCATGCAAGAAAGAAATAGTCCCCTAATAGATATCAGAGCAGAAGAAAGTTTATTGTTGAATATCGAGTTTTCCTTCATCTCCAACCCTACTAGCAAAAAATTCGAGCCTCAAGAAAGTGGTCCCCTTGCTACTTTGGCTCTTGTAAAATTAAGGATTACAATGGAGCCATGACTTATGGATTATATCAATACATTATTAATTTAAAAATATAATTGATCCTTCAAGTATCTCATTGCAAATAGAAGTTTAGAGAGGATAACTCAGCCCCGATTTATCCACCTAACACCCAAGTCGACAAGGAGGCCCAGGTTCAACTAATGATTGCATGAGATCACAGTATCACAACACATCACGGTCCAGTCACTACTGCTAATGTTGGACCCTAAGAGCAGGATGTGCCTCCTATAGGGCCACAAGGGACCCTCATGAGGAATTACAGATCATGACATAGAGACATGGGGCTCAGCCTTGAGGATAAGGCTAATTTGAAGAGGGCAGGTCTTTTAGGACTCTAGCTAGGGGATTCCTAATTTAGTTTCATTGAAGAAGACAAACATGTAAATCCTAAGAGCATTCATGTAAATCTTATCTAGCCAGCCCCCTATTAAAGAGGTGACGAGACTGGTTAGGTTAGGATTACTTTGGAGGAAGATATTTTGAGGGAAGAATAAGATACATATCATCCTAATTAACCACCCCTTATCCTAGTTAAAGAAGGGTTGGTTGAGGAGGGGTTAAGTTAGAATAGGATTATGATTAGTTTTGAGGTTGCTTATTAGAGTTGGAGTTGGAGTTGTTAAAAGTATGAGTTGCTTCTTAGAGTTGAAGTAGGAGTTGTTAGGAGTTGTTACGAGTAGGAGTCTTAAGTATGAATCCTATTAAGAGTTGGGATTTAGAAGCCCTATAAATAAGCTTATATTCTCCCCTCTTTTATCATGAATATATCAATTATGTTTCAGCCATAGTGCAGAATTCCAAGGAGGGATGAACCCCTATAGAGATCACCTCAAGCTTAGAATCCTCAAGGGTTCTAATAGAGGTATCTATTGAGATAGTATCCCATAGTCCTTGAGGAACTGGGTGAACTTTGTACTCAAGTCTTTCCTCCTCGATCTGATTGAAGAGTCTTAATACTCTTTAAAATCTAGTTCTCTACTTCATTCTTATATTCTCTGAATTTCTCGAAGGCTTCGGACTTGTACTTCATCAAGTATATATGTCTATAACTTGAGAAATCATCAGTAAATATAATGAAATATGAGTAACCACCTATAGCCTGAGTTGACCTAGGACCATATACATTACTATGTATGAGTTTCGATAACTCAGTGGCTCTCTCTCCAGTTCCACTAAAAGGAGAGTTGGTCATCTTTCCTTAAAGGTAAGGCTCATAAGTTGCATATGACTCATACTCAAATTGATCTAGGTATCCATCTTTTAGCAACTTTTAGATCCTTCCCTCATAGATGTGACCTAGCATACAATGTTATAGGTATGTAGTGTTCAACTCATCTATTTCCCTCTTAGATATACTTACATTCATGATATATGGAGTATTGTCTAGCATAAACAAACCATTATGCAATGTCCCTCTAGTGATAATTATATCATCCTTTATAATTGAACAACTATTATTCTCAAAAAGTAACTTATAACCATTTAATGTCAAATATGATATGGAAATAACATTTTTGATAATATATGGAACAAAACAACATGCATCTAATACAATAGTAGCTCCACTAGGTATATGCAAAATGACCTCGCCGACAGCCACATTGGTAACTCTTGCCCCATTGCCTATCTTGAGGTCCATCTCACTTTTAGTCAGTCTCCTAGATTTGTCAGGATCTATAATGAATTATAGATGTGATAAGCATTCTCGGTATCTAATACCCATATGTTATCATAAAAATCTCACATATGGAGACTAATCATGAATGTACCTAAAGCTTCTCCAAGCTTCTATTTCGTCTTTTCTGTAAGATACTCCTTACAATTTATCTTCCAATGTTCACTTTTTCTGCAGCGAAAGCATTATCTTTTGTCCTTTATTAGGTATCTTTTGGCAACCTTTGCCTTATCCTGTTTACTATTGCCCTTGCCCTTCTTAAGGAACTGATTTCTCCTTTTTGATGGTGCTCTTTGCTTCCCTCAATATATTGAGGAGCTAAGGGAGAGTCACCCCAAGTTTGTTCATATTAAAATTCATAATGAACTGAGAAAAGAAATCTGGTAAGGACTGAAGTATAAGATCAATACATAGGTTATTATCTAGGACCATTCCTAGACTGTGAGTTTCTCAATCCACTATATCATTTTTAGGACATGGTTTTGAATCGATGCCCCCTCAGTCATCCTAACATGGAAGAGACTCTTGGATATTAATAATAAGCACTTTATCGAAGTCGGGTAAAGCTAGCACCAACAAAGAGTAGGGGTTGCAACTTGGATGTATGACCCCTGTTTCAAGCATCTCATCTTTAATTCTCTCTATTTCAGCTTTCTAAAAGTGAGGATAATGATATGGCCGAGAGTTTACTACTGCTTTGCTTGGGAGAATCAGAATTTGGTGATCATACCAACGGTTAGAAAGTAGGTTGTGTGGTTCAATGAAAATATTTAAAAATTCAACAAATAATTGGAGGATGTCTGGGTCTTCAGATATTGTTGGCTCTCTCATAGAGTGTTGCTGAAGTTGCATATTCTTTGTTCAAAACTTTCTCCATTTGCTACGTGCAAGTCATTGTTACGTCACTCCCGCGTTTCCCGCATAGGATCTCTTGTTTCTCATGGCTGAAAAATTTCATAATAAATTTTAAAAAATTCCAAGGAATATCACATAGTGTAGTCAGCCATTTGATATCAAGCATGGCCTTATAATCATCAAGAGGAAGGTGGAAGAAATCAACAAGTATATCTTAGTCTTGTCGCAACAATTTCACCCATGGGCATCTTTCGTTGCACTTCAAAATTTGGCCATCGGTGACCTCAACATTTAACCTATTATAATCTTTATTTTGGAGCATTAATTGGGCAGCAACATTGTTGTTCATAAAATTATTGGTGCTCATGGTGTCAATAAAAATGGTGATCGATTGTTATTTTAGAAGTCCTCTTATTTTCACTATTTATAGGTTCGCATAGCCGGCAAGAGTATGCATCGTAAAATCAACCGACTGTTGTTCTTCATTTGTGACCTCTTCCTTATGCTTTTGAACCTCCTCTCTACATCTTCAAGAGGTTCAATCAGTAGGAGATTGCCTTTTTTGCAACGATGGTTACAGCTCCAAAGTTTATTACAATGCCAACAAAGACCCTTTGTCGATTGGTCGCGTAGTTCTTCTCTTATTAATTTTTTTGACAGCAAAGGATGGCTAAAAGTAGAAGGAGGTTCATATGCCATGGGTCTAGGAGTGGTTCTCATCCTCTAAGCATCTTGGTTGAGTTGTTCTTTTTAGATTTAGGTGAAAGAGATTACAGCCTTCACGATACAGGGCTGCCACACATTAACCTCTCCTTTAGTCTCCGATTTAAGTCCCTTGATGAATATCCCTAACAATTATCAATCAGTCCAATCATGAGCAATATAGGATAAATGTTCAAACATGGTTTGGTACTCTTGAATCGTAGAGGTTTATCGGATATTTGCAAGTTGGTAATTGATATTCTCGTTCTTGGTCGACCCAAAGCATTTCAGTAGTGCATACTTGAATTGTTTCTATATCAGAGCCCCATGGTTGTATTCAAGCCAATTGTACCATTGTATAGCATCTCCTTCAAGGTGGATGATAGTGGTATTCACCATTGAATCCTCCAGTGTTTGGTGATGATAGAAGTAACATTCGGGGTGTGAAATCCATCCCGTCATGTCTCCTTTTTTCCATCGAGGGAAGTCCACTCTCGTGCCTGGTTGCATTATATCAGTGGCTCACCCTTTCTTCTTTGAAGGCCTCTTTGAACTTTCTCCTTGCTTGAACTTTGTTGGGCTCGGAGATCAGCCCAGTCCAAATTCAGCGCGCAATCTATCCTCCATGCGTGATTCAAGTCGTGATTCAAGCCCCTTCAACTTGGCTCCAATAGATCTCCTGATGACATAATGAAAACTCCAAAGTTTTTATGATAAGGTCCTCTTGTTATTGGATCACTAGTATGGATTGGTTGGGTGGATGGTGTCCGAAAAGGGTAGATGACTCAAGGTGAAAGGCTGTTATTTGCTGTAGTGGTTGCTACTGTTTGGATTGGCTGAGGTGTTGTATAAGGGGTATGATTATAGAGGTTTTAGGGTTAGAGGGGTGGCTTAGGGTTGTTGTTGATGGCAGCAATGGTTTGGTAAGGTTCAATGGCTACGGAAGATAAGGATCAGTGGAAGGTTTTGTGGCTACGGAAGACCGCTATTTGGCCTGCAGCTTTGGCTGTGGTTTGGGTTGGCTATGGAAGTCCAAAAAAAGGCTATGATGACTCCACCTTAAGGCTAGAGGGGTGCCCTAAGATGATGTGGATGGCAGCAATAATTTTGGTAAGGATCAGATATGGGTGCAGCAAAAACACTGAAAGGTAGTGCTACAGAATTCTGCATCGATAGGCTACGATCAGTCACTATTTTGGGTGCTATTAGAGTTATGAAAATAGGTTATGATAGTTGCATCTTAAGGCTAGAGGGATAACTTAAAGATGTCTTAGTTGGTGGCAGCAAGATGGTTGGGTTTCGGTGGGTTAAGAAGAAGAAGACAGACAAATGTGCAGTAGTAGATTTTCATTGAAAAACATAATTTGTTTCAAAAATTCTCAATAAAAATTCAAGTGAAATTTAAGGAAAATCTACTGGTAAGAAGAGATAATGTCATCAAAAATTTTATGGAAAGAAACGATAGCAAAAGTTTTAGCAAAATCAAAGATTGCAAGAAGGTGTTGCTACAGAATTTTTTCAGCCAAAGATTTCAGTAGTATAGTCAAATTTTTTAACAGCAATTTGTAATAAGGAATTAAGAAAAATTCAATGGGAATCCACTAACAAGGGAAAATGCTAGCAAAAAATTTGTGAAAGAAATCAGTAGCAAAAGTTTTGGCAAGATCAAGGAATACAAGAAGGTATTGCGATAGAATTTTTTTCATCGAAAGATTTCAACAGTATAGACGAGATTTTTTTTAGCAGTTCAAAATAAAGATTTGAGTAAAATTAAAGGAGAATTTGCTGGTAAGGGAAAGATAATGCTATCAAAAATTCATGGAAGAAAATGTTTATAAAAGGTTTGGCAAAATCGAAGATCATAGGAAGGTACTGCAGTAGATTTTTATGTCTAAAGTGCGGTAGCTTAGACGTAAAAGATCAATAGTTTATATTAAGAATTTTTTGATAAAACCAAAAGAAAATCCAAAGATAGGAAGTGCTAAAGCCATCATAAAAATTTTGTGGAGATTGGATCAGTAAAAATGTAGCAGCAAATCAAATAGTCAAGGGTGTGCAGCTAGAATTTTGTAGCTTAACTTTCATTGTAAAGATGAAAACTTTATGATGAAAAGTTTGTGCAGCAAATAGGAACAAATTTTTTTGAATTTTTTGAATAGGGATAACTAAATTATAGTAGCAGTAAGGTAGGAAACTAGAACCTGTTGCAATTCACGGAGATCAAAGGATGATCTACGGTAGTGGAGATGATGGTGGAATTTGGTGACGATCTTCAAGAAATTATGAGAATTACTTTGGATGGCTATGGGGAGCTAATGGATAGTTATGGAAGGGCAGTGAGATGCTAAGAATGCTACTGTGATACTAAGTGATAGAACCATTATGAATTCTAAGCTTGGAATGATCTATATAGGGGATCGGCCTTCTTGGGGTTCCTCCCTCCTTAGTTTTTTGCTACATGAGCTGAAATATAATTGATCTATTCATGATGAAAGAGGGGAGAATACAAGACTATTTATAGGGCTTCTAAACCCCAACTCCTAATATGATTTCTACTTAAGACTCTTACTCCTAACAACTCCTACTCTAACTATAAGAATCAACTCCTACTTCCAACAACTCCAACTCTAACTCCAACCTCCAAACTAATCCTAATCATATTCGAACTTAACCTCTCCTCAACCAACTCCTCTTTAACTATGATAAGGGGTGGTTAATTAGGGTGATATATATCTTATTCTTCCCTCAAAATATCTTTCTCCCATCTAATCCTAACATAACCAGCCTCCTTCCTTATTAGTGGTATGCTAGATAGGATTTATATGAATGCCCTTAAGATTTATATATTGGACCTTTTTAATGAAACTAAATCAGGACTCTCCTAGCTAGAGTCCTAACAACCGGTTATGTAGTAATTGTTGTAGTCTTCTGAACTAGTGGCAGTTCCATATCTTCTTTTGAGGCTCACCACTTCAAAATCTTCCAGAGGTATCAAAAAGAAATTCATAAGTAGTTCTTTTCCCTATATGATCAATTTTATTTTTGAACACTTGTTATCACAAGTTAGGATTTATTCATCAACAACCTTAACTTCGAATTTTTCACAACTTCAATGTGATAGACTATTGGTCAACAAGCTTAATGTTCATAATATTATTAGTGCTACTAGTATTGATTAAAATAGTAACATGCTGATGTTTTAAAATTCCTTCATTCTTCATGGGTTATAGGTTAGAGTAGCTAGCTAATACATGTACTATATGTGTGATAAGTCCATTATCTTCATCAGAATCCATGCCTTCATAATCAGATCCCACATCATCAATCTTTGATTCCTCCTTAATTGGCTCAATCGTTAGAAGTTTGTCACAACCTTCATAATCAGACTCCATAATGTTAGTTTTTTATTCCAACTTAATTGGCTCAATCGTCAGAAGTCACTCTCATGTGCATCGATTTTCATCATAACACGAGCATAAATCCTTTGTTGATCTTTTATTGGGTTCTTCTTAGGTTAGCTTTCAGATGTCCAGGTTTTTGTTGGGAATAGATGGGGTGGGTGGCTTGTTGATTACCTATATGTTGAAGCTTCTATTTTGGCGAGTGTCTATATTGATCTTTTCTTCATCCACACGGGTGATGATATGACAACCATTATGGTGCGAGGGTGGCAAGTTTTAACTTTGCATCGAATCTTGGGATTAAGTCCCACGATAAATATTCTCACCAATTATTTCTCGAACCAATCTCGGGTTTGGTTCAATAGGTGCTTAAATCCAATCTGGTACTCCTATACTATGAAAGTCCGATGGATTTTGATGACATATCCATTAACATCATTATACTCCAATGATCTAAAGCGAATCAAGAGTTCTCTCTTAAACTGTTCCCATAAAGGGACTCCGTGAAAGGTCTCATACAGATCATACCATCGGATTACATCACCATCAAGTTGATTTGAAGCTACTTCTACCTTAGATTCTTCTAGAGTTCTGTGGAAGTGAAATAAATTTTTAGCCCGTGAGACCCAACTGGTCATATTTCTATCTTCCCATTTGGGGAACTCCACCCTCATGCATGGATATCTTGTGTCTTGCCCTTGATAATAGATTGGCTCCTTTTGAGTTTGGAACTTTCAGCATATTGAGATTTCTTGAGGCTATCCAATAGACTTCTTTTGAATTTGCTGAAGAGTTCTTGTAATCTTTCTTCCATTCAAGCTTCAAAGGCTTCAAATCTTACTTCCATTAAATTATCAGAAGCCATTGCGTAAGAGTACTCTTTGTTGCTGTTGTGACATCGGTTGGTAGTGGCTCTGTGGATATAAAGAATCGTTGTATGGATGCTGACAAGATGAAATATGACATCACCAGGACTGTGATCACTAGGTTAGATGTGATATGTTGGTTGTTGATCTTGGTTGGGATCGATTGCCGCTATGTCGGTGGCCAAGAAGGGCGTTGGTGTGATGATGCTACAAGGATGAGGTCGTTAAGGTTGCAGTGGCAACAACTGGAGAGCAGCGATCTATGGGAAGAAATCACTATTGTAGTTCATGGGGAGGCAGCATTGTGATCTATAGGAAAAAATCATTGCTATGATTCACAAGGAGGTAGCATTAATCGCTACAACAGATCAGGAGGTAGTGCTAGTGCAGTGCGGTGGACAGAAGAAGGGGGCAGCACTGGTGCAACCGACAGAGGAGGAAGATGACAGTGGTGGATAGAGGCAAGCGGGCAACATTGGTGCAGCTGGCGAAGGAGGTAGTGGTGGACAAAGACAAAGGGCAGCATTGGTGCGACCAGCAAAGGAGGCAGATGGCAGCAGTTGAGTGTTAGAAGTTGTCCCATTTCGGTCGCTGTAAGGAGGGACAATTGCTACCCTGTTTCTATTATTGTGCAACTATAGACAAGGTGTTAGGATCTCAACTGAGTCGGGTCTTAGTTGTTAGGATCAATTGGCACTAAAAGGGGGGGTGAATTAGTACAAGAGTGAAAGTGTCCGATTCAAAAAACTTACTAACATAAAGAAGAAAAATTAAGAGCGCTTCTTGAGTTTCGTTCGAAATGGATAATCAAACGATTTAAGAGAAAATTATAGAATGATGCCCGTGTCTTTCTTTAAACTAGTTAAGAGCAATTAAAAGCAATAAATAAGATAAGAGTAGAGAGCTCATAAATTTATAGTAGTTCGGCCATAACTTGGCCTACATCAACTCCCGAGTCCTCTTCTCTGAGGTCCACCGGTATCTACTATCAATCTCTTTGGGTGAAGACTAAACCCTTAAATTTTTCACTCTCCTTTTCACAGGCTCAGGAAAGGAACCTTACACACTCACAAATGAGACTTTACAAGAATTATAACTCTTTTTCTTACTCCCTTATCCATTTTTTTTATTGCATAATTTTAGCATACAATTTTTCACTAGCTCAAAGTGTTGTGTTAAATGTAAAAAATCTTAGGGTATTTATAGATCCCAATTGACTTTAGAAATGGAGCCAAAAATTCAAATGTATCCGAAAAAATCGGGTATAGGTGGTTAAATGCAAGAAATCTTATGGTATTTATAGATCCCAGTTGGCTTCAATGGAGCCAAAAATTCAAATATATCCGAAAAAATCGGGTATAGGTGGTACCACCACTGACACTGGTGGTACTATCGTCAAAAGCTACCTGAAAAATAGGCTGGTAGTGGTACAACCACTTACCTGGGTGGTACGACTACCGACTTGGGTGGTACGACTATCGCCCACTTGCAGTACAACCATCGAGAATCATGGGAAAGTAATTTCCTCCACTTTTCCAATCTCGACTTATACCTTTAGTTGACACCTTTTCAAGTCAACCAATTGAGCTCATCTTGAGCTCAATCCAAACCAAAGTGTGGACCCGGTTGCCTCACTTGAGTTAATTTGGATTCCTTCCAAATTTAACTTAAGTATGACTTAAATCTTAATAATGCTAACTATGACTAATTAATTATAACTATTATGACCATCAAGTCCAACAAGACCCTCCTAACTCCCAACAAGCTTTTCGATAATCCTCAATAATCTTCCAGCAAGTCTCTTGGTCTTCTTTCGGTGAACTTCTGATGCCTTCCTGGCAAGCTCCCGATCACCTCTGGCGAGCTCCCAGTGAACTCCTGACAAGCTCCTGATACCTACGACAAGCTTTTGGCGAGTTCCCACTACACCGTCCAAACCTCAGCCCGATGCCCGGACTTAATTCTGTCCCATATCTAATTATAATTTTCTTTTTGTGTCATAGTTAATACTGCATCAATCACCTCTAACACATATATTAGATAAACAAACCATCAATTAATTTCAACATCAAAATCTAGGGTTCAACACTAATCGATTAAGTCAAGTCCTTAGATTGGGCCTTGTTGGCCAGTCTAGACTTAACATTAGGTTGGCTAGGAGGAGATTTGAGTCCATTGTAATAAATCAGTCCAAATCCTAGTAGGGTTAGGATTCGGCTGAATTGGAGTATGGTTAGGAGTCGTAGTTGGATTCAGATTGGAGTCAACCAAGTCAAGCTTGTAATCAACCCAATTGGCTACCCACCTTGATGAGGGGAAGTCAGTTAGGGCTTTGAGGAGGCAACTAGGGTTTAAGATGGTAATGTTTCACCTGGAGTAAGAGTTTGATTAGGAGTTTGAGTCTTAGTTTACTTGGAGTACGAGTTTAATTAGGAGTTGAAGTATTATTTTACTTAGAGCAAGAGTCCTATTATGAATTAGGGTTTTGAGACCTTATATAAAGTATGTAGCCACCACTATTTTTTCAAGCAATTAATACATCTTTTTCAGCCATTGTGGTCGACTACTAAGGAAGGAGGAACCCCTACAGAGTTCCAAGGAGGGTCGATCCTCTATAGAGGTCAACCCAAGCTTAGAATCATGTGAGGTTATAACACTTGGTATCAAAGCAGCATTCTTGGCACCTTGCTACCCTTCCACAGCTGTCACTACCTTCATCCAACCATCTACCATCTGCAAAGTAATTTTCACAATTATTGTAATCAACACCAACTTCGTCGTCATCACCACTACTACAGAAACATCATATGCAACCTCCACCAAAATTGCATCAGGTTTTGGTATCTACCTTACTACTACTATAATTTACTTATCCAAAAACAAAAAAAAGTATATTTATCTCGCTATAAAAAATTATCATCGCAAAGTTATCACGTTTACGATGAAAGTTGTGCTGTAAAATTCCAATCCCATATTTGTTATCATATCTTCGATCTTTTTGTCGATTTCTTGCTGCCATATTTATCTTCATATTTTACATTGGCTTGGCTTTCCTTACTAGTGGATTCTTACCGAATTCTTCTTTAAATCTTTGACGTAACTGTTGAGAACTTTTCATCAAACTACTGTTCTTCGATGTAAAATTCTGCTACTACATCTGATCTTGCTACCATATTTGCCACCATATCACTATCATCGTAAAACTACCATTAATTTCTATCCTTGTTAATTTCATGCTGCCATATTCCTCAAAATACTGTTGGAACTTTCATCATAAAACTACTATTTTTTGATAAAAATTATACTACCATACTTTCTGGTGTTTCTTGTTGAATATACAACTGATCTCTACCAAATTTGTTACTGCCATATTGCTATCACTATTCTCATCAATCTTGCTGTCATCCTTAAAGGTTTCTTGCTGTCGAAATCATCCACATATTATTGGAATCCTTTTGTCACAAAACTACTATTCTCGATGAAGAATTTTGCAGTAACATCTTTTGGCACTTCTTACCGTAGCCACACTAAATCGGTTGCTGCCCCCAATAGCAACCCTAATCCTTCCTTCCCAGTCTCAAACCACTACCATTGAAACCCTTTCTAGCCTCCACAACACCCTTAAACTATAGCATCAAATAACAACCTAAATCGTAAGCTATCAACCCTAAACCACAACTTTGACCCATCTCTCTTTCGACCACCAATCTCTACCAAACCGGTTGATGCAATCCATAGCAACCTAACTCATGCTCCTAACCTTAAACCACTACCACCAAACCCTCCTTACAACCTCCATAGTAGCCCCTATAGAAACATTAACAGCAACCCCTCTTGACGAAAAATCCTGCTGTAATACCCTTGGGACTATTTGTTGCATCCACACCTGATCCTCACTGAAACTATTACTATCATCAATAGCAACCCTAAGCCATATGTTGACTTTAAACCTTTGCCATCATACCGCCAATACGACCCCTACAGCAGCTCCAAACCATAGCCCAAAACTACAGCCACATACCTATGATCTTTCATCTCTTTCAGCCATCCCTTAACCAGACAGCAAAGTGAGGAACTCGATATTACAGATCTGGAGTCTTACGTCATGGCATCGGTAGATCTGATCGGTGCTAGGTTGGAGGCCTTCGAGACACATATGGAGGACAGACTACGTGCTCTCTTTGCGGAGTTTAGACTAGACCGGTCGCCAAGCCCAAGAATATCATAGCATGGCAAGAGTTCTGGTTATAAGGAGAACCACCAAAGAAAGAAGAATAAGCGATAGACTCATCGTGCCCACACACGAGGGTGGACTTTCCTCAATAGGAAGATGGAGATCCGATCGAGTGGCTTTCATGCACGGAGCACTACTTCCGTTATCACTAGACCCTGGAGGCTTCCATGGTGAACATCGCTATCATTTACCTTGAAGGAGATGCCATATAGTGGTATAATTGGTTTGAACACACTCAAGGAGTCACAACGTGAAGGCAATTCAAAAGTGGTCTGCTAATCCACTTTAGACCATCTAAGTATGAGAACAACAATGGATAACTCACGAAGATCTGACAAACCTCTATGATCCAAGAATGTCATACCAGGTTCGAAAGATTATCTAACCAAGCCCATGATTCTGTAAAAAACAATTGCTATGGACCTTTATTGAAAGATTAAAGTTGGAGATACGATGAGAAGTTAAGGCACGACAGCCCTATACATTGATGGCAACGATATCCTTCACACGACTTCAAGAGGAGCAGCTTAATCAAGATGTTCGAAGGACGAGACCCACACCACGACTAGCAGCATACAAACCTCTAGCCCTATCTACTTCCAACCGACTCCCTCGGTCAAAGAAATTTACGAGAGAAGAGCTTCACGATAAATCTATGAAGGGGTTGTTTTGGAATTGTGATGAGCCATGGAGTCACGACCATCGATGCAAGAAGGGACGACTTCTCCTGATTGAACCCACTTATGAATCTGAATAGGAAGAGGAGGACCTTAAGCATGAGGAGGAGAACACAGAGGAAGATCTACAGTCGACCGATTGTATGGTTCATGCTCTTGCCAATAAACCCACAAACAATGAAGATTAGAGGTTTCCTCAAGAAGCCACTCGTCACCATCCTCATTGACATTGGGAGCATAAACAACTTTATGGATAGTAAGGTTATTGCCTGATCAACACTCGAAATTGAAAATTATAGTAGTTCGACGTAAAAGTCATAGATGGTCAAATCCTCAACCACAGCCAAAGATGCCCACGAGTGAAACTAGTCTTGTAGGGCCAAAAGATCACTGATTTTGTCCTCCTACCACTTGAAAATTATGAAGCAATGCTTGGCATCAAATGGTTGTCCTCGTTAGATGATATTTTCTGAAATTTTTTTAAGCTAATTATGAAATTTTTCAGCCAAGAGAAAAAGGTAATTCTGTGAGGAAAATGTGGGGACGAAGCAACAACAGTTTCTATGCAACCCATGGAGAAGGTGTTGCACCAACATTGGCCTCTTAATACAACTTCAAAGGCTACATATGAAGGAACTAGTGGCGAATGAAGATCCAAACCTTCCCCTACTGCTTCTTGAATTTTCAAAGGTCTTCGTCGAATCGAAAGGTCTACCCTCTACCCGACTGCACTACCACCACAAGTTCGTGAAGGACAACGACATGATCATCACTACCCTCACGACATTGCTGAAAAAAGATGTCTTCTTTTGGTCGAATAAAACTACAGTAACCTTTAATGCCCTCATAGCCGCGATTTCATCTACATTGGTGCTAGCGCTACTTGATTTTGTCAAGGTGTTCGTAATTGAAGCAACCGCATGAGCTAGAATTGGCATCGTCCTTATGCAGGATGGTCGACCCCTAGCTTACATCAGCAAATCCCTCTCTCCACCTCACCCAAAGCTTTCAATCCACAATGAGGAGATGCTAACTAAATTTGTGACTTCATATGATACCTGTCAATAGCACAAAAGAGAGATAAAAATAAACCCAAGAAAATTACAGCTTCTACCCACTCTAAACTCAGATTGGGCTAACACTTCCATGGACCTTATTAGAGGGCTGCCACCATCTCAGAGGAAAGTTTTGCAAACAATAAAGAACAACCACATGGCAGCCCACACAAAAATGAAATAGCCCCTTAACAAACGTAGGAACAAAAAGAAGTTTGCAAGGGAGACAACATCAAAATTGCAACCCTACCAGCAGAATACCATGAAGACTCAAGCCTCAAGGAAGTGTTCTCCTCATTTCTTTGGAACCTATAATCGGATCTACGTGCTGATTCAAAAGCACACATGATCCTCTATATGTCTTAACTCAAGTGAAAGTTTAAATAGGACAATTCAGTCCAGATCCATCCACCCGACACCCAAGTTGATGAAGAGACCCAATTCCAGTTGGAGATCGCATGAGATTGCAGGATCGTGACACATCACTGTCTAGATACTACTACTAATGCTGGACCATAAGAGCATGATACGCCTACTACAGGGGCCACGAGGGAGCCTCATGAAGAGTTATAGTTTAGAACCTGGAGTCATGGAGTCTCAACTTTACAGATAAGGCTGATTTGAAGAAGACGAGTATGTTAGGACCCCAACTGAGTTGAGACCTAATCGATTGAGTTGAGTCCTTAGATTACACCTTGTTAGCCAACCTAGACCTGATATTAGGTCGGCTAGGCAGAAGTTTGTAGGGAGGGTTGTCCCGACCTATACGATCCGAACCGAAAATGCATCGTCAAGGGGAACCCTAGTCAATTGTTCAATGTGCCTATAGTGGGGGACGAATTTGTCAAAATCCCTCAGGTTCGTTGATAGCTCTTCGAGTCCCTTCTCACCTCCGCTCTTAGTTGATTAATGGTTGGTTGACCAATGATCATATTGTAGGCCAAAGGGATGTCGATCACAATAAACTCGATTAGCAAGATCACATCCCGAGACTCCTACCTAAAAGAGGCATAGAGAGTTACTGTCCTGAGGGGCGAGACCGATTGGCTTGTGAACCTGGTAAGGGAGCTTGTCATCGGGCATAGATTATTCCTAGTCAATCCAAGTTTTCGAAAGGTGTCAATGAATAATATGTCGATAGCACTCCCAATGTCGACAATGACCCTCTTCACTTGAATGGTTGATATCCACATTGAAATGGATAACAGATCATCATGGGTGTTGTCGTTAGCTTCTTCGTCATCGAAGGAGATCCAAGGTTGTCTCTCCATTATGCGCTTTCCCTTTGGCGTAGTGTGTGTCTAGGTGCCCCCTTCTTCCATGATTGTTTTTTTGATGTGTCAAGCTCCTCGAGGGGCAAGATCCCTTGGGAGTAGCACCCGCCACTAGGAGTCACAGAAGAACATTCGTACAATATTCGACTCCTCTTTTAGCATCAAAATGTTATCACATAGATACCATCGATTGATGAGTCAAGCTGATCGATTCACTATCGAAGCTGTAAGTTCGTCCTGATATCTCCTCTTTATGGATGGTGGTGAGCTGACATGGCAAATTGATGTTAGAAAAAATGGCTCACAAGAGGTGATTTGATCTTGGGATGGTGAGATCGGATAGGTAATGAACTGGAATCTCCTTACCGCCATGGTTTCGAGTGGCACTGAGCCATCTCATGATGGTTGGGTTGTCTCCTGGTTGGGTTGTCTCTCAGTGCAGACCTATGGTGGCGCCGAGGGTCCTACACCATAGGTCTGCACTGAGAGCATCTTGGCTTAACCCCTTTAATGCTTAAGTTAGCTTAGCGATAGAGAAAGAAATAACAGAAGCTATATAACTGAAGGAGTAGAGAGATTGTGGCATGCTTAACCCAGCTTGAGCTGGAGTGTGGTATTTATACCAAAGCGCTCGACAGGGGCAGATGGATCTCCATTATGGTCCCCCCTTACCCAGTGTGGCGAAGGTATTAATGCAGATGGTTTGTTGGTGCGTGAGCTACGCCTAGGGAGGGTTATCGAGGGCATGCATTCAGTCATACTCCCTTGCTTCTTTGGTTTAGGCAGGGTGTGTTCCTTTCATCTTTCGTTCGGAAGGACGGACTGGTGATGCTAGGCCATGCTACCAACTATTAATGCAAAGCAGAGTCTAGTGCACTCATTTCTTAAAACTGGAATGAATAACGTGGTGTCTGCGGGGAGTCAGTAACTTTGCTTAGGTGTTGACTTATATGGCAAAGAGACTAAAAATTGATGGGATTCTCTATCAATAAGAAAGACACAAGAATATTTTCTCCATCTTCCTTGATAATCCAAACGATCAAACACAAATTTAAGTTAAAAAACTTAAAATAAAGAAAAAATAAAAATAAATGGAAAGAGCAAATAAAATTTTATATTTTTTTTCGTTATAAGATCCAGAGGTATTAGAGCAGAAATATTTAGTTCAAATCTTATCAGGACATGCTTATAAAAAAACATAAGCATATATTAAGATCATGTTCTACATGTTGGATTGAGCTATCTCTACCATCCACTGTAAAATGGAGTTCTCACAACATATATTAAGATCATGTCTCATAAAAAATATGTATTCATATATTTAAAAATTACTAGCTTCAGTTATTGATCATCAAAAGTAATCAACAAACCAACTGTCGAAGTTTGACGTACGTAAGGGGTGACAAATCAGATCATATCTGACACGGTTTCACATCTTTCAAAGCAACTCCGAAACTTCAGCCTTCAAGAAACCATTACCTTAGTGGATTGTGAATCCCTGCACGCAAAGCTCTTCAGCAAGTCTTACACAGCAATCACACAACAGTAGCTTTCGCTTTGCTTTTATGAACTATTGTGGCTGGTCCAACTGCAATGATGGAGATGGAGGAGACC
Organism: Ensete glaucum; assembly: GCA_021527575.1. NCBI lineage: Eukaryota > Viridiplantae > Streptophyta > Magnoliopsida > Zingiberales > Musaceae > Ensete > Ensete glaucum. The sequence goes on from CM038551.1 coordinate 51,126,038, forward strand.
CCACCATCGTCTCCTCCCCCCACAATAAACTACCGCTGCTGGCTTACTGCAAGAGAATGTTGATGAGTACTCGAGTTTGTTCAAATCATTCAACGTGTACTCCAAAGCCAGCTTTTGTGGAGTGATAGGACACATTGATGTGATCAACCTTTGGGGTGTCAGTGGTTGGAAGGTTTTCCTCCTTTCTTCTCGTATCTTTTCTTTTGCCACCAAGCAATCCAAAATATTTAAGATGGTTTATGATCATCAACTTACACCGAATTAAATCTTTGAGATCTTCTTCTCAGATTAATGAAAGGTGTATGTACAGATGTGGTGACCACCACCCAGAATAGAATGCTTGTGTTCCACGAAGTACACAGGTCATGAGTGGATACAGCATCACCGCTGGCCACAAAGGATTTATCAACATATGATCAGAGGCCCAATTTAGTATGTCAGCATCAATTCTGGCTGTGCACGGAAGTGTATGTGTTGTGCTTTGGGTCACCACAAAACTAAACTTCATGATAAAGAGTACGTCGACATCATCATGTGGATCGCTTCGGTGATGCCAACGAGCTGCTGCTTCTGCTCGAGCTTTGGTGGAGAGATGGTTGGAGGTGGCAGAAGTCAAATCTTTTGAGGTCCTGTGAGATGTTTGGAGGATATTTTATGCCTTGAATGCACTGGAAGATGCTGATCGTATGTCTAATAAAAATAGAGATGAGCTAAAAATTGATAATATGCATGAATAAAAAAGGTTTCACCTCCCATTAAATCATAAAAGGTTAAATTTATTATAAATTTATATGGGGGTTTAATAGAAACTCCATACCACATGAACACTATCATAAATATGTTTCTTAATCTTGTGTGTGTGTTCATCCCTCATGCAAAAGGACTCTTGGAAGAATTATAAAAGATGCTCCAACACATAAAAAGGTTATAAAAACTAATTGAAACGAGTCTCATATTATTAAAAATTCAAAAAGTCAAAGTTAGATATATTAGTTTTGACATATAATTTAATCGTTTAAATGATGTTGAAATCTCATTGTATGGTAGTCTATATCAACTTAACTTCAACTTTAATACTTTAAGAAAAGATTCCAACATTAATTAGTTGATATCAAAAACATCAAAACAATAACGTGGCCATACTTGCTATGACTTCTTCAACCTCAGCAATGATACCCTAATCAAAGTGCTTGTCATCTATTTCTTTAAAGATGATCCTTTTTTATCATAATGGAGGCTTTCTTTTTCACACATCATAACTATATCCATCTCAGATGGTGTTGTTGACTACCACAACTCATATGTGTTTCCATATGTGATTTTTTTTCTATTTTTTTTTTATTAATCTTCTCTATCTTTGAAAGAGGGATAAAGTGATTTGATCAAAAGCTTCAAGCACTTCAACTTGTCGGATAATTATTTTACATCCAGAGGGTTTCTCATCAATTGATTTCAAAACCGATAAAAAAATAAAAAAATTAATTATGAACTATTTATTACTATCTAAATTTATGTGTGTGCTTCTCGAATAAGAACTACATCATCATATCAATGGGGAATAATTTTGGATGCAATCATAAAAAATTCATCAAAAGCACCTAAAGAACATGGATACATGGAGACCAGGGATATCGAAAGAGGAATAAAATGGATGTATTTTCTTGTTCTTATAATTATATATATATATATATATATATATATATATATATATATATATATATATATATATATATATATAACTAAGAGATGAATTAATGGTGTGAAAATTGGAGGATCATTAAAACAATACAAAAATATCAATTGGTCTACAGATTATGACTAAGTCATTGCACTAGAAAAAAAATTAGAGGAGGAACATAATGTAAAACAATCGATATTATTTTGTGCAAAGAAAAAATATATATAACGTCGAGGTTTCAAACCTTTGATAAGTTACGTGATACTTTATGTATACAATTGAGAATTATTGGTTGTCTCGCTTAGCATATTTATGCTTATGATTAATGTGTGGATGTAAATTTTTGTAGACTTTCAATTTTGGTTTCTAACATTTGTTCATGGAAGAATAAGATAGATACGTACTTGAATCTCATATTTCAGGTTGAGCCCAACTCAAGAATGGGCCGAAGCAATTAAAGCTCTTCTATGTTGAACCAAATCAATCCTACGGGCCTTTGTGGCAAGCAAAAGCTAGAACGATCTAACATTCGACAAGCACATAAATAGTTCTCTCCGACACTTGCTTCCATGATCTCCCTTATTTCTTTCCAGAAAATAAAATTCGTCTAATACAATCACAACGAATGCTAAGGAAACCAACACTCGAAAACAAGCAAGACGACGACAGTCTTTGGTTTAGAAAGAGAAAATAATGTAATAGTTATACACATATTTCTTTCTCGGTATACATGAGAAAAACTTTCAAAAGAGTAAGAAGCATGCATGGCATACCGAACAATGTCAAGCATCCTCCAACGAGGCTTCAACTTTATCTTTTCACTAAGCATAGTTCATCTCAGCAGTAGTTGACTTTTATTTGTGTTAGAAAAAAAATTCATTATCGTTTTGATAAGTTCGATATGATTTGGATCCGTATGGGTTGAATTATCCGAAACACCTTCGAGATAAAAACAAACACAAAGCTCCAAATAAAGATCAAGGGCAAAAAAGATTTTCGAATTCGATCTCTTCAATGCCTAGTTTAGTAATATGAGGTCCTCATATGTGGATTTAAGTCATTCAAAAAGAATACTCTTGCATTGGGTTTAAGAAGTATTTTATACTTAAGAGAATAAGAAGAGAGTTTGTGATCATTTTTCTCATCGTAACGAATAAGAATGAAACTTATGATTGTCTTTATTGTTATATGAGAAGAAAGGTTGCGACTGTCTTCCTTATCATAACGGATAAAACAAGTTTATATTTGATTGTTTTGAATCTTTATCTACGTAGTTAGTAGTTAGTGGTGGAAGATGATTCAGATCTCACGTGACAATCATGTGTTAATGGACATTGTATTTCCTATCAACTTCTATTCTTGCTAATAGCAACTATTTTTATCACATAGAAACCTGCGTCTCATGTAATATGTTCCTGCGTAGGAGCCTCAAATTATGAGGCGTATCACCCAATAATTGTTCGATCCACAGGATCTGGCTTGAATAGAAAGAGATGCGCGCATAGATGTCAATCTTGGTACGATCGATCCACCAGTGTTTAGCTTGAATACAACGAGAAGATGCGCATAGATTTCGGTGAGGAGAGATGCCGGAGAACACAGCACATCATGTTAAAAGGAAAATGAAAACTAAAGTTGAAGACTTGTAGAAATGAATCCGATGGGACCAATGTTCGATATTAAGTGAGTGATCTTTATCCCGATTAACTATTGTGGAAATAGCAGAAATGAAGAACTTTGGTCTAAAAACTTCACTTACTACTAGTGAGAATGGTATTAAAGTTCACATGCATATACGGAGAAGTCCTTTCGATCGACACTTCCTTCCACCATCTTCCTTTGGAGAAGAGGTTCTCGAAACCCCATCTGTACATTTAAACTACAAGGTTGGAGTACACAGTCTGTGTCCATCCGTCCACGCTTCGTGCAATGTTATTGTCATGCACAAAAGAAGAAGAAGAAGAAGAATAAGATGGAGTACTCTGTGTCCGCCCATCCACGCTTCGTGCAATGTTATTGTCATGCACAAGAAGAAGAAGAAGAAGAAGATGATGATGATGAAGAAGAAGGGGGAAGAGCTGCTATTGCAGCTCTCTGTTGGAATCCTCCTACCTCCCCCTCCACTTCAATGGCGGTGGTGATGTTGATGCAGCTCCGGGGAGTCACAGGAGGACGTCCCTCGGGAAGGCGCAGGCTGATGGCCTCCAAGCTGTCGCTTCCGCTGCTGGGATGCGTTGGACCCCAATCTCCTCACCATTTCCCACATCACCTGCACATCTTCGTACCCGCACGTTTGAACGTCGTCGTGAAGCTTCAGAATCCCGTCGCCTGCGTCCAACACAAATAAAAATAAGAGACGATTATATTGATCACAAGGTCAATGTCCAAAATCTTGTATTGATCACAAGGTCAAGAATCAAGATTCCCAGAAGGGCGCACAACCTGCTCTGCCCACGGCCTGAACCTTGGCGGACACTCCGATGCCACGGCCTGCAACTTAGTGAGCAAACAGCACAACATCAAATCCGTGGCTGTTGGAAGACGACGAATTGGGGGAGTCCATACGATACTTGGTTCAGTGAAGTAACGAGAGAGAGGGAGGTCTCTGTATGAGGGTGAGCTTACCGTGCTTGCAGGCCTTGACCCGGGCGGCGATGGCGACCCAGGCCTGCTTCACCGGGAACACCACCTTCTTGTCCCACCACGGCATCATCACCTTCCGCCGCTCCTCCTCCCCCTCCTCCTCTGCTTTCCCCCAACAGTAAACCATAGCGCTCGCTTTCTCTCTCTCTCGCCCTCCTTTTTTTTTTTTTTTTTTTTGCCCGTCTATTTAAGGGGCGGTATTATCTGTGTACGTATAATTATTATACGCCTCATGGAGACGGGTCGGTCAAAAGGTGGTGACCACAACTTGGAGGAAACGGCGTCCGGTTTCCCGGTCCCCACCGCGCTTTTGGCTTCGCGCGCGGGGGTGCGGCAACCGCCACGCGGCTGTAAGCGGCACCACTCCGCCCACGTCACCTTCTCACGTCAGAGATCGCCACGTGACCCGTTTTTAAGGAGGACGGTCTCCGAGACCAACCATCGAGGAGCGAAGTGGTCACATCGGCCACGTCGCCGATTCATCGGATGCGGGGGCTTTGGGCGAGTGGGGTTGGCAAGCAACGCATTACGCTCCCGAGGAGCCCAACTGTAATGACTCTAAATCAAATCATCCCACCGTATACCTAAATAAAATCGTTCTAATTAAAGCAGGCAGGCCAAATATCTTAGCATGATTCTCTGGATATTATATCTATCCTAGTAAAAGGGATTAAGCCTACCAGACAAAAAAAAAAAAAATCTCAATGCATGTATATGCATATTTTTAACAAATAATGAAGACAAGATTTGATCTTAAAATCTTTCTATACCGAGAAAAATTAGTCGAATAAAAATCTTAATGCATGCATATATATACACATATATATCTTATTTTTTATAAAAGGGAAAAAAAAAGTTGAAGATGAGAATTGATTATAAAACCTCACTATAGCTCTGAAAATATTTCAACTAAGTGTTCGATTTTTAAAGATTAAAACATATAATTTTAGATTCTCAATTAATAAAGTTAAGTTCATCACAATATATATATATATATATATATATATATATATATATATATATATATATATATATATATATATATATATATATATATATATATAACCTGAAAATTCAAGCCATTACCATGAGGTAAATGAGTTAGTTCGGTACATTATCAATAGAATAATATTTATTTTTCTAAAATATTTTGATATAACTTAATCATATATACATATATATAAGGTATAAAATATTTATAAGATGAAAATTTAAACCTCGAACAATTGAAATAGTCATGATATTAGTGTTTTGGTAGTAAAGAATTAATAATATAAGATTTTTAATCCTGAATACAAGTGAATCTGATAAATCATCAAAGAAGCTAATATTTTGGATATAAAATATATGTTAGTTGAGTGGTGGTGTGCCCAGCTTATTTATCACGATGATTTTTAATGTATATATATTAAAAAAAAACTCTTGTTTGAACCATGAATTTTTTTTATTTGGATAAATTAAAAAAAAAAAGAATCACTCGTCGTTGAAAAGCTTACCATCTAATATTCTTATGGCTATGTTTATCTCTCGATCTGACGTAATCTTTGTGTCACCATCAATATGTGTGTTGGGTTGCCGATCGCCGAGGAATCGCCGTAGAGAACTTCCCGGAGGGGTGCGAGGCGGACGGTGGGCACACCCAATGAGGAGTCGCCGGGGACGAAGCTCTTTATGCCGCACACATTGACATGTATACGACCATATGTGGCCGCACAGCCGTCCGATTCGACGACTTCCACTGGTGGGTGCCCGACGCAGGTGTTGAGACCATGAAATGGAGTGGGGTGGTGATCAAGAAGACACATTATCTTACTAATAATGATGCATACCATTCCACTATGTTGGAGAATCTACGCAGTGTCGATATTCCATAGCACACCATCCTTACAAAATATTCAGGTTTCTAATAATAATATTTTATTTCTCTCTCATACAAGATGTGTTGCCTACTTTTTTTTTTTTTTCTTTCATCTGCACTTTTACTTCGATGAATCATGTTAATGTTATTAATTTTGTCTTTCGTCGTCGTCGTCGTCGTACTCAAGATGAAAGAGTTGAGTCGAACTTGCTTATTGCGTACGTAGGATGCTGCACCAATCCCGACTCAAAACGAGAAAATATTTTTCTCTTATATGTTTTATATTTTAACCTAAATAATATCGAAATTATTTTAACAATGCTCCTCGGATGCTTGAGTCAACCTGTTTACTAACTTTTAAATTTTTTTATTATCCTCTATAACTGAGGACTTTCGCAAATTTTATTTTATTTAATCTATATGCTTAGAATAGTCAAGCAAATTACTATAGTGGGAGATGACATGGCCAGTAGTTATTGATGTGGCTTTTGACGTTATATATTTTGACCTAACTAACATCAAAAATATTTAACAATGCTCCTTATTAAATTTTATTTTTTTTCATAACTATATTTCATGAATTTTATTTTTTAATCTAGATGCTTATTAGAGTAGTCAAGGAAATTTCTATAGTGAAGGATGACATGGTTGGCAGTTGCTGATGTGGCTTTGTACATTATATATTTTGACCTAACTAACATTGAAAACATTTTACAATGCTTATCGTCATTCAGTTACTGACTTTTAAATTTTTTACCCTTTATAACTGAGGGGTTTCGTGGACCTCATATTTTTTTCAGTCTAGGTGGTTAGAATAGTCGAGGAAAATACTTTAGTGAGGGATGACATGGCTGGTAGTCGCTGACGTGGCTCTGTACGTGTCTGGCTCCGGTTAACGTCGTATCAAAATGGAGTCTCAGTGCGGAACAGTGGAGCATCCAAATACCACTCACTTACGCTGCCATTGGCAGGCAAACACTACATGTACTCCGTGAATACTTGGGAAACATTGGGATAGCTTCACGCAAGAGATAAAGACGGTAGACCTAAATGAATTAATTGGGATGTTGAGAGATAAGATTCTAGATAAGTTTTTTTTAACTGAACGAACGAGTAGGTGTGGTTTGTTAGCTGACTAAGTCTATCACTAAGTCTACCGCCATAACTGAACGAGTAAATATCGTTAAAGTTTAGGGAAATCTTCATTAGTTGAGGGAAATTATTCTCTTAGATGCTTCCTCCTCTACTGCTACCTAGGCAACGCTCTATTCAAATCTACTATCACCTGCAAACAGCTCCAGCCGATCCACAGCAGTTTATAGCCTACGCAGGAGCACTTCTCCTCGTGTCGAGCGTCGCTACCTTTCGCCCTTTCGGTGTTTGTATTCCAGAAGGCGGTGATTCTCATCTGTACTGTACCTATTGGACTACCGTTGGATATTCTCATTCACCACTCACTCCGTATCTACGGTGTTTTCTACACTATTCATTGATTCGGTTTTGTTAGCCACCTTCTGATCTATGCTACTACCTACAACTTTATAGCCATTAATTGCTTTTCTTTTTCTTTTCTTCTTTTCTTTTTCTTAGTCACCAGTTGTGTTACTGTTCTCAACTATGTGCAACGGCTTTTGTGATTTCCTAATGTCTTTCTCATCCACTTTTGATGTCCCTACTCTTTTTCCTACTAATAATTCTGTTTCATCGTCCGATCTTAATTTCCATTAATGCTGCATCTTTAATCCCCTTTAAGTTATCTAAAAATGATAATTATGCCTCTTGGCGTGCTCAGTTCTCTAACCTCTTGTTTGGTTATGATTTATTGGGCTATGTTGACGGTTCACTTAGTTGTCCACTAGCCATGATTCATGTCCCAGGAGACCCTAGCCCAGTACCCAATTCTGCCTACAAGTTATGGCTTCGGCAGGATCGACTAATTCTCCAAGCCATTTAGGCCTCTGTTGCTGGATCCATCGCTCCACTTGTGACCTCCTGTACCACTGCTGCGGAAGCATGGAACAAGTTACACACTACCCTGGCGAACCGCTCTCGGACTCGCATGCTTGGACTACTCTCCAATCTTATGACTCTCAAGCAAGAGGGAAGTTGTATTGCTGATTACTTACAAAATATCAAAGTCATTATCGATGACCTGGCTTTGATATGTCATCTTCTTACTGATGAAGAGATACTGGTTCACACGCTCAATGGCTTAAATCCTGAGTACAAAGAACCTACTGCTGCTCTTCGGGCGCGTGACTCTCCTATCCTCTTTGAAGAACTTTATGATAAGCTGACGGATTATGAAGCTTACTTAAAGCGGGACACTAAGCTATTAGGACCTTTGTCAGAACCTCCCATCACAGCTCAGTTCACCCAAAAACTCAAAAAGCCCAACCGTAAATACCACAACAATACTTCAAAAGGTGTAGTCACTCAACCTCCCACTACTATGAGTTTTCATCCATCACTTCTTCCTCCATATCCTTCGTCCGTCAATTCTCGTCCAAATGTTTTCTTTTCACCTCGTCGCCCCCCTATGTCTCGCAACGTTGTCTATCAATTGTGTGACAAAATCGGTCCCGCCAAAGTTTGTCGATTCGTCTTCCACCATCTACTTGGCCTCGCAAATATCTGCTTCGAAGGTCCGTCTAACTGGATTGTGGATTCGCTTCCCACCATATCACCTCGATCTCCGAATTTATCACTCTATAATGGCTATGGCGGCCATGAAGACGTCATCGTTGGTGATGGTAATCGAATCCCTATTACTCATGTTGGTTATAAGACATTACATTCTAACGACTCTTCTTTTACACTTCATAATGTTTTGTGTGCCCCTCATATCAAGAGAAATCTTATTTCTGTCTCTCAATTTTGTCAACAAAATCATACTTCTATTGAGTTCTTTCACGATTATTTTCTTGTTAAGGACTTGAGCACGGGGCATCTCTAGTTCGGCGAATAAAGACAACATCTACGAATGGCCGTCTCGTGTTTCTCACCCACACAAACACTTCCACGCTCCGATCGATATATGGCATCGTCGTCTTGGTCATCCTCAAACTTTATTCAACAAAAATTGCTTTCGTTATTCTATTCCTGTTTTAAATCCAACAATGTTCTTACTCCGTAATACTGTCTTAGTAATAAAAGTCATCAATTACCTTTTAGTACTTCCTCTCTTTCTTACTCTAAGCCGTTTGAGGTTATTTATCCGATGTTTGGGGTCTGCATCGGTTGTTTCCTTTGACAAGTTTAGATTCTATGTTGTCTTGTAGATTATTTCTGAAGTATACATGGTTCTATCCTCTTCGTCAAAAATCGATGTCGTTGTTGTATTCTCTAAATTTAAGAACTTAGTTGAGAACTATTTTCAAACTACTATTAATACCATCTATTACGATGGCGGAGGTGAATATCAAGCTCTTGCATCTTATCTATCTACTTGTGGTATTCAACATCTTAAGTCACCTCGTATACTCCTCAACTAGTTGGTTCGAACGTAAATATCGTCATGTTGTTGGCGGTCTAACTCGCTTCATCAAGTATCTGCGTTCGCCTTCGTGCATCGCTGCGGTGTACCTCATTAATCGTATGCCCACTCCGGTTCTTGATCTATCACCATTTGAAAAGCTATTTCAAAATTCCTAACCTACACACATTAAAGTTTTTGGTCATGTTATCCTTGGTTACGCCCTACAATTCTCATAAGCTGCTCGATCTCGCCCTTGTATTTTCATCGGATATTCTCTTGAACATAATACTTTTCGGTGTTATGATCCTCTATCTGCTAAGGTTTTTGTCTCCAGACATGTCACTTTTGTGGAGTCTGTCTTTTCCTTTCGAGATCAAGGTCATTGTGTCATCCCATTGAGTTCCTCTAATACATCTTCCTCCTCCCCCGTGCCTCTACAAGATCCACACTCACTTGTTATTTCGATTCCGCACATTCCTCCTTCGTCTTCTTCTCCGGCTTCTTCCTCTCCTCCAGAGCCAATGCCTCTGTCCTCACCTTGTCCTGGTTCCTTTGTAGTCCCTGCGTCCACCTCCACTAGTGATCACCCTCAATCCTTACCCTCTGCTACTCCTATCGTCTCAAGGCATCCAATGCAAACCCGCTCCAAAAGTGGTATCTTTAAACCCCATCAAGTTCTTAATTTACATGTCAGCACCAACTCTTCTCTAGCCTATACTGAACCATCATCTTTTACTCAAGCCCAAAAATTCTCACACTGGCGTACAACCATGAGTGATGAGTATGATGCGCTTCTTCGTAATGGTACATGGACTCTTACCCCCTCTCACCCCACGCAAAACATTATAGGGTGTAAGTGGGTCTATCGCATTAAGCGAAACCCTGATGGCTCGATTGCTCGCTATAAAGCTCGACTTGTGGCTAAAGGTTTTCATCAACGTCCTGGTCTTGACTACACTGAGACATTTAGTCTTATCGTCAAACCTACTACCATTCGGCTTATCCTGAGTTTGGTTGTCTCCAACGACTGGTGCTTACGCCAACTCGATGTTAACAATGCCTTTTTGCAAGGAACACTTCGAAAACGTTTCGCGACCTCCGGGTTTTATACATCCTCGGTATCCCGCATGTCATAAATTACGAAAAGCCATTTATGGCCTCGACTCCGAGCACAGTATCGACTTGGTCTCTACTTGTCTTGATTGGCTTCATTAACTCTAAATCGATGTCTCTCTTTTCACCACCAACATGGGTTTACTATCTATCTTGGTTTATGTGGGCGATATTATTATTGGTGATAACTCTATGGCGGTTCAAGCATTTATTCAACAATTGGCGACCGATTCTCTCTTAAGGATCTTGGTCACCTAAATTATTTTCTCAAGTCGAGGCTACATCTCGTCTTGGTCTCTTTCTCTCAAAGTATATTCTTGATTTGTTGTTCAAGGCGGCTGCAGGATGCAAAGAGGTTGCCACTCCTCTATCCTTTAGTGAATCACGAAGTTATGTGATGGTAGTCAGCTCGGACCCTACTCGACGGTAGTTGGCTCCCTACAATATCTTGCCCTTACTCGAATATTTCCTTTGCGTTAATAAAGCGTCTCGGTTCATGCATCGCCATCGCTCTCTATTGATCGTCAACGCGTTTTGCGTTATCTTAAAGGACTATTGATCATGGTATTTTCTTTGCAAACATTCTCCTCTCCTTCATGTCTTTCGATCGATTGGGCAATGTTGATGATCGAACCTCCACATCCGGCTATATTGTTTTCTTGGTGCTAATCCGATCACGAGTTCTAAGAAACAAAAGGCGGTTCACGATCGCGAATATCGAGCTATAGGCTGCCTTGAACTCATTTGGATCTCCAACTTGCTTAAGGAGCTTCACGTTTCTTCTTCTACTGCATGTTATTTATTGTGATAACCTTGGTGCAACTTACCTCTGCGAACCGGTTTTCACTCTCATGAAGCATGTGGCTATCGACTTTCATTTTGTACGGGATCAAGTTGCTCGTCAGCAGCTTCGTGTTTCTCATGTTCACACGGCTGATCAACTTGCTGACTCCCTCACAAAGTCTTTAGCTCGCAAGCCCTTTTTATTGCATCGGTCCAAGATCGGCATCCTTGACAGAAGCTCGATCTTGTGAGGGCATGTTAGCTGACTAAGTCTACCGCAAACTCTATAACTGAACGAGCCAATCTCGTTCATTAGTTGAGGGAAATCCTCATTAGTTGAGGGAAATCTTTTGACTAAGTCTACCAAATCATCGAACAGGTAAATCTCGTTCATTAGTTGAGAGAAATCTTCATTAGTTGAGGGAAATCTTTCCTCATCCCTGTATAAATAGACGATGCATTTATCAATAATATCAAGTTTTTATTCTCTCATTTCCATTTCTAACATGGTTAATCAATTTAGGAAAATCTTCATTTCAAAACAATAAATCAATAAATTAAGTGTGTCTTTATGTTCATGCGAGAGTGAAAAATCGGGTTCGCACAGAGGTAAGTAGCACCGAGGTTATCACAATAAATAACAGACAGAGTAAAAGAGGAAACGTGAAGCTTCTTAAGCAAGTTAGAGATCCAAATAAGTTCAACAACAGCAGCGGCTATAGCTCGATATTCAGCTTCAGTAGTAGACCTGACAACCGTCTTTTGTTTCTTAGAACTCCAACTGATCAGATTGGCACCAAAAAAAATAATGTAGCCAGATGTGGAGGTTATATCATCAACATTGTCGGCCCAATCAGCATCAGCAAAGACATGAAGCTGAGAGGGAGAATATTTATGAAGAAAAATACCATGATCAATAGTCCCTTTAAGATAACGCAAAACACGTTTAACAGTAGTCCAATGGAAAGCAGATGGGCGATGCATGAACTAAGATAGTTTATTAACTGCAAAGGAAATATCCGGATGAGTAAGGGCGAGATATTGTAGGGAGCCAACTACTTGTCGATGCTGAGTAGGGTCTGTAGCAGGACTACCATCACATAAATTCGGTGATTCACTAGAGGATAGAGGAGTGGCAATCTCTTTTGCATCCTGCATAGCCATCTTTAACAGCAAATCAAGAATATACTTTTTCTGTTTGAGAAAGAGACCAGAGATGTAGCCTCGACACCGAGAAAATAATTCAGGTGACCAAGATCTTTAAGAGAGAATCGATCAGCCAATTGCTGAATAAATGCTTGAACCGCCATAGAGTTATCGCCGGTAACAATAAGATCATCCACATAAACCAGAAGATAGATAGTAAACCCATGTTGGTGGTGTAGAAAAAGAGAGACATCAAATTTAGAGTTAATGAAGCCAACCAAGACAAGTAGAGACCAAGCTCAGTATACCAGGCTCGTGGAGCCTGACGAAGGCCATAAATGACTTTTCGTAATTTACAAACATGCCGTGGATACTAAGGATGTATAAAACCTGGAGACTGTTACATGAAAACATCTTCAATAAGTGTCCCTTACAAAAAGGCATTGTTAACATCTAGTTGGCGTAAGCACTAGTAGTTAGAAACGGCCAAACTCAGGATAAGCCGAATGGTAGTAGGTTTGACGACAGGACTAAATGTCTCAGTGTAGTCAAGACCAGGATATTGATGAAAACCTTTAGCCACAAGTCGAGCTTTATAGCGAGTAATCAAGCCATCAGAATTTTGCTTAATGCGATAGACCCACTTACACTCTATAATGTGTTGCGTGGGCTGAGAGGGGGTGAGAGTCCATGAAACATTATGAAGAAGGGCATCATACTCGTCACACATGGCTGTACACCAGTGTGAGAATTTTTGGGCTTGAGTAAAAGATGATGGTTCAGTATAGTCTAGGGAAGGGTTGGTGCTGACATGCAAATTAAGAACTTGACGGGGTTTAAAGATACCACTTCTGGAGCGGGTTTGCATTAGATAGCTTGAGACGATAGGAGTATCAGAGGGTAAGGATTGAGGGTGATCACTAGTGGAGTTTGACGCAGGGACGGTAGAGGAACTAGGACAAGGTGAGGACAAAGGCAGTGGCTCTAGAGGAGAAGAAGAAGCCGGAGAAGAAGACGAAGGAGGAATGTGCGGAATAGAAATAACAAGAGAGTGTGGATCTTGTAGAGGCATGGGGGAGGAGGAAGATATATTAGAGGAACTCAATGGGATGACACAATGATCTTGATCTTGAAAAGGAAAGACAGACTCCACAAAAATGATATGTCTAGAGACAAATACCTTAGCAGATTGAGGATTATAACATCGAAAAGTATTATGTTCAAGAGAATATCCGATGAAAATACAAGGACGAGATCGAGGCTGCAGTTTATGAGAATTGTAGGGGCGTAACCATGGATAACACAGACAATCAAAGACTTTTAATATGTGTAAGTTAGGGTATTTTTGAAATAGCTTTTCAAATGGTGACTAATACTGAAGATTAGGAGTGGGCATGCGATTATTGAGGTACACCACAGCTTGAAAAGCAACAGACCAAAATGCAGAAGGCATAGATGCTTGATGAAGCAGAGTTAGACCAGTTTCAACAACATGACGATATTTACGTTCGGCAGAATCAAGCAGTTGAGGAGTATACAGAGGTGACTTAATATGTTGAATACCACAAGCAGATAGATAAGGTGCAAGAGCTTGATATTCACCTCCGCCATCAGAATAGATGGTTTTAATAGTATTTTGAAAATAGTTCTCAACTACGTTCTTAAAGTTAGAAAAGACAACGGCGACATCAGATTTTTGACGAAGAGGATAGAACCATGTGTACTTCGTAAAATAATCTACAAAGACAACATAGAATCTAAACTTGTCAAAAGAATTAATTGATGCAGGACCCCAAACATCAGTATAAATAACCTCAAACAGTTTAGAGCAAGAAAGAGAGGAAGTACTAAAAGGTAATTGATCACTCTTATTACTAAGACAGACATTACAATGAGTAAGAACATTGCTGGATTTAAAAACAGGAATAGAAAAATGAGAAAGCAATTTTTGTTGAATAGAGTCTGAGAGATGACCAAGACGACGAAGCCATATATCGATTGGAGCTGCAGTGGAAGTGTTTGCTGTGGGCTGGGTGAGAAAGACGATAGACGGCCATTCATAGATGTTGTCTTTATTCGGGCCGCGAACTAGAGATGCTCCCGTGCTCAAGTCCTTGACAAGAAAATAATCAGGAAAGAACTCAATAGAAGTATAATTTTATTGACAAAATTGAGAGATAGAAATAAGATTTCTCTTGATGTGAGGGGCACACAAAACATTATGAAGTGTAAAACAAGAGTTGTTGGAGTGTAATGTCTTAGAACCAACATGAGTAATAGGGATCTGATTACCATCACCAACGATTATGTCTTCATGGCCGCCATAGCCATTATGGAGTGATAAATTCTGGAGGTCAGAGGTGATATGGTGGGAAGTGCCAGAATCCACAATCCAGTTAGACGGACCTTTAGAAGAAGCAGTCAGGATATTTGCTTGAGGCCAAGTACATGTTGCTGGAAGACGCGATCGACAAACTTTGGCAGTGTAACCGATTTTATCACATAATTGACAGACAACTAGTTGTAGAGACATAGGTGGGGGGCGGCGAGGTGAAAAGGAAATATTTGGATGAAGATTAATGGACGAAGGATATGAAGGAAGAAGTGATGGATGAAAACTCATAGTAGTGGGAGGTTGGGTGACTACACCTTTTGAAGCATTTTTGTGGTATTTACGATCGGGCTTTTTGAGTTTTTAGGTGAACTGAGCTATGATGGGAGGTTCTGACAAAGGTCCTGATAGCTTGGTGTCACGCTTTAGGTAAGCTTCATAATCCGTCAGCTTGTCATAAAGTTCTTCAAAGAGAATAGGAGAGTCACGCGCCCGAAGAGCAGTAGTAAGTTATTTGTACTTAGGACTTAATCCATTGAGCGTGTGGACTAGTACCTCTTCATCAGTAAGAAGATGACTTATCAAAGCCAGGTCATCGATAATCACTTTGATATTTTGTAAGTAATCAGTAACACTACTTCCCTCTTGTTTGAGAATCATAAGATTAGATAGTAGTCCAAGCATGCGAGTCCGAGAGCGATTCGCCAGGGTAGTCTGTAACTTGTTTCAAGCTTCTGCAGCAGTGGCACAAGAGGTCACAAGTGAAGCGATGGATCCAGCAATAGAGGCCTGAATGGCCTAGAGAATTAGTCGATCCTACCGAAGCCATAACTTGTAGGCAGAATTGGGTATTAGGCTAGGGTCTCCTGGGACATGAATCATGACTGGTGGACAACTAAGAGAACTATCAATATAACCCAATAAATCATAACTAAACAAAAGGTTAGAGAACTGAGCACGTCAAGAAGCATAATTACCACTTTTGGATAACTTAAAAGGGATTAAAGATGCAACATTAATTGAAATAAGTCTAGAAGATGGAGCAGAATTATTAGTAGGAAAAAGAGTAGGAACATCAGAAGTGGACGAGGAAGACATTAGGAAATCACAACACTCATTGCACAGAGTAGAGA
Source organism: Ensete glaucum (assembly GCA_021527575.1). Taxonomy (NCBI): domain Eukaryota; kingdom Viridiplantae; phylum Streptophyta; class Magnoliopsida; order Zingiberales; family Musaceae; genus Ensete; species Ensete glaucum. The sequence goes on from CM038551.1 coordinate 51,142,202, forward strand.
ATAGTAACACAACTGGCGACCAAGAAATAGAAAAGATAAGAAAAAGAGAAGCAATTAATAGTTGTAAAGTTGCATATTTGTGTAGCAGCACAGATCAGAAGGTGGCTAACAAAACTAAACTGAACGAAACAGTGTAGAAAACACCTGGTAGATATGGGAGTGAGGGGCGGAAGAGAATATTCAGCGGCAGTCCAATAGGCACAGGTGCAGCCGCAGATGGGAATCCGGCTGGCTTACTACTGGGAGACAAAAACTGAAAGAGTAGAGAATGGTGGCAGCAGCGTTGGCACACGAGGAGAAATGCTCCTGCGTAGAGCTATAAACCGCGCTGGATCCGGAGCGCTTTGGTGGTAGTAGATTTGAAAGATCCGACAAGTAGCGTTGCCTCGGCAAGGAGGCAGCAGTAGAGGAGGCAACGATGCTCTTCTTTGTCGACAACAATGAATGAGAAATAGATGCCGACAGGGAGAGACTACATAGTGACAGAACAAAGAAAATGAAGAAGAGTGACTGACAACATGAGCAAGTGCGGTTGCGGCTTAGGAAGCAGCGAGTGATGGCGACGGCTGATTCGCTACTAGGTGGGAGAGCAAAGTAGCAACAACGCTGCCGGTACAACCGAAGAAAGGATTGGCCGATGGTAATTGTGTCAACGTTTGGGGGCGATTGCTGCGGTCAAAGGCTGCTACTGCTACTGATAGCAGCGATATGGTAGGCAATAGGGGAGAAAGAGGGGCTCGACATCTGAGAGGAGCAGAGATAGCAAAGCACTGTAGCAACACAGAGAGGCGATTGACAAACACAGCAACCACATTCACCGGTACGCAAGTAGCGATTGTAGCTATGGCACGCGGCCGAACGAAGAGGGCAGCAGCACTGTAGAAATCGAAGCAACAGAGCACCGGTTGCTCTATTTTGATGGTTGTGAAGCAGCAGCTACATTGATGGAGAAGTCCCTGATTGTGGTTTTGGCCGACTGACTACTGCCATCGACGTAGTAGTGAGATCGAAAATCACCACGCGGTCTCGGTCGACTGATTGCGACCCTCGATGGAGATGGTGAGGTCGATCAACAGGAGGTTCTATTTTTGTGGAGCAGCTAATCGGGCGACACTGGCGAAGACATGCCAAATCCAAGCGGGAAAGGCATAGACGGCTCCCGCTGGGATTGTCTGACGACTGCTCCACCTGCTTCTTCACGTCGCATGTCACACTTGGAACGCAGATCTACTGCAGTGAGTGAAAATTTTTCTATCGTTTGACAAAGAGAATAGTTTCTCTTATGGCTCTGATACCATGTTAGAAATGAAAATAAAAGAATAAAGGATAATTATTATTGATAGATGCATCATCTATTTATACAAGGGTGAGGGAAGATTTTCCTCAACTAATGAACGAGATTGATTCGTTCAGTTACAGATTTGGCGATAGACTTGGTCAGCTAACAGTAGGCTATCACACACAATGAAATCAAACAGAAATCACAATTAAATGAAACCAAGATTTACATGAAAAATCCCCTCAACTAGAAAGGTAAAAATCACGGGACAAGCCAGAGAAAATCCACTATCAAAATAATGAATATACAGATCTCAAGGCCTTTTACCCAAACCCAAGCAACAATCGCAAGAGAATCACAAGGATACAAGGACTATAATACTAAGCACAATATCCAAAACCTTCCCAAGAGATCACAATAAAAATCCACTACAAACTGATCTAACCTGAGATATGAACGATTGAGAATAGTCTTTTCCTGTCCTTGTCTTCTTTCCTTTTCTGAATCTCTTATTTTCTAGCCTCAACTGTTAATCTGCAGTCTTCTTTCTCTCTCCCACATTTTCAACCATCACTGCCCTCTTAATCTCAACCTTGGCCACCTAAACTAGGATTTAGATTAATATAAATGAAGTTTTAGGTTGTGGGCTTCACTAAAATCCATTATGGACTGAATCTAGGTCATTTGCCTATCTGCCCAACAACCTCCCCTTTCAGCCCATAAGAGAGGCTGTTTCATGACTCCTTAATGTGAAGTCATGCTGACCAACTGTCGGCACATCTCTTGTCTCTCTTTCGGTAAAGTCCTTATCAACATGTCTGCCCTATTATCATTTGTGTGAATTTTCTAAAGCTGTAATTGCTTCTCCTTAAGCACACTTCTGATCTAGTGATATCTGACATCTATATGCTTTGACCTGGAATGAAATATTGGGTTCTTGCACAAATGAATGACACTCTAGCTGTCACAATACACTATATATTTTTCCTGTTTCAGCCCCAATTCTTGTAAGAATCATTTCATCCATAATATTTCTATACAAACCTCTGTAGCAGTAATATATTTTACCTCTGTGGTGGAGAAAGCAATACACCTTTGTAATTTTAACTGCCATGACATAGCTCCCCCTACAAAAGTAACTATAAAACTTGATGTGGACTTTCTTGTGTCAATATCTCTTGTCATATCTGCATCTATGTAACCTGCCAATACAAGTGGTCCACCTCCAAAGCTTAAATAAACTTTAGAACTTCCTCTGAGATATTTAAAAATCCACTTCACTACTGCCCATTGCTCTTTGCCTGAATTTGCAAGAAATATGCTAGCAACACCTACTGCATATGTGATATCTGGCCTCGTACATACCATCACATATATTAAACTTCCAACTGCTGAAGCATAATGAACCTTTTGCATTTTCTCTTTCTTCTCATCACTTGACGGACTTTGCTCTGAGCACAACTTGAAGTGACTTGCAACAGAAGAACCAACTGGCTTTGCATTACTCATATTGAACCTATCCAATACCTTCTTAATATATTTCTCCTGTGATAACCAAATCTTCCTCTTTCTTCTGTCACGAGAAATCTGCATGCCCAATATTTGTTTTGCTAGCCCCATGTCTTTCATTGCAAAAGACTCACTCAGTTCTTTCTTCAACCTATCAATCATAGATATATCTTTCCCAAGGATAAGCATGTCATCAACATAAAGTAAGAGAATAATAAAATTCTCACCAAACCGTTTGATGTGTATACAATGATCTGAAGCTGCTCTTTGGTATTCATTTTCAATCATAAATGAATCAAAATTTTTATATCACTATCTTGGATCTTGCTTCAGCCCATACAAGCTCTTCTTCAGCTTGAAGATAAGATTTTCTTTACCTTTGACTTTGAAGCCTTTCGGTTGCTCAATATAAATTTCCTCCTCTAAATCACCATGAAGGAAAGTTGTTTTCACATTTAACTGCTCAATATCCAAGTCTAGGTTAGTAGCAATACTAAGAATAACATAGATAAAAGATATTTTAATAACAGGAGAAAAAATCTCTTCAAAGTTAATACCTTTCTTTTGACCAAAACCTTTCACAATCAATCTAGCTTTGTACTTTGGTTAAGAACAATATTGGGTCTTCAACCTGAAAACCCACTTGTTCTTCAAGGCTTTACTTCTTTCTAGTAATTGCACCAAATCATATGTGTGGTTCTTCTGTAGAGAATTCATCTCTTCCTGCATAGCAACAAACCACTTCTTTTTCTACTTACTTTCAATTGCTTCTTAGTAACTCTCTGGTTCACTTGTATCAATAAGCATCACATACTCATCTGTAGAGTATCTTCTGGAAGGTTGGCATGGTTTAGAAGATTTTCTTGACTGAGGTTCTCTGGGAACTTGCTCTCTTTCTTCTTCCTGCTTAACATATCCTGTAGGTCGATCCACATCTGGCTCTACACCATCTTCCTGCACATCTCCCCCATTATCCTGATATACTGGAGGAATAACTGGGTCACAGTCTATAAATTCCTCTGTAGAAGTCTTAGCTGGTGCCTCCTTTAAATCCTCAATGGTTTGATCATCAAAAAGATAGCATCTCTGCTTCTAAACACCTTCTGCTTTTCTGGATCCCAAAGCATGTAATCAAACTGATCATGTGAGTATCCAAGAAAAATATACTCTTTTATTTTACCATCCAATTTGGACCTCTCATTGTCTGGAACATATGCAAATGCACGACAACCAAACACTCTTAAGTGTCTACAGGAGATATATTTTCCTGACCATATATACTCTGCAACATCACCATCTAGAGCTGTACATGGTGATAAGTTGATTATATCAACTGCAGTCCTCAAAGCCTCATTCCAAAACCTTTTAGGTAGCTTAGCCTGTGAAAGCATATATATAATCTTTTCTATAATGGTGTGATTCATCCTCTCTGTAATTATATTATACTAAGGTGTACTAGGAAATGTCAACTCATGCTGGATGTCATGTGACCTACGATAATTATTAAACAATCCTATATACTCACCACCATTATCTGATCTTATGTATTTCAATTAACTTTCTATCTCCCTTTCAACTCTAGCATGAAACTTCTTGAAGACATTAATAACCTGATCTTTAGTCTTCAAAGCATAGGCCCAAACTTTCCTGAAAAAGTCATCTATAAAAGTAATAAAATAAAGTGCACCATTGATACTAGGAACATTAACAGATCCACTAGGAGTTTTTGTCCTTAAAGAACCACACACATCTGTATAGACACAGTCCAAGGTATACATTTTTCTAGATAAAGTAAGACTAACAAAGGAAACTCTATGTTGTTTACTAGTCAAACAATCAATACAAGGGTTCAAACATGTACCCCTGAGGTCTGGCAATACCTCTCTCTTGGAAAGTTCTTGCAGCCCCTTCTCGCTCATGTGTCTCAGTTGCCTATGCCACAACTTCATGCTGAAGTCTTTCTCTATAGCATTCAACTGCTCACCATAAGCTTTAGCTTGCAATCTATACAATGTATGACATTTCTTCCCATTAGCTATAATAAAAGAACTTTTATTGGGCTTCCACTGTCCTTTGTAAAATCTGACATCAAAGTCTTTATCATCCAGCCTTCCAATTGAAATTAAATTCAACCTTAAGTCAACCATATGTCTCACATCCTTAAGCACCAACTTGCAACTAAGGTTAGTATTTATATAGATATCTCTCATGCCAATGATGTCCGCTTTGTCATAGTTGTCCATCTTGACAACACTAAAATTTTCAGACCTGTAAGTAGCAAAGAACTCCCTCCATGGTGTAGCATGATAAGAAGTACTTGTGTCAATTATCCACTTGAGATCTTGGCACATACAAGAAAGAATATTATCAAAAGTAGATAAAGTCAAATAATCACTACCTTACACTATAGCTGTGATATTCTCTTTTGGCTCTGTATGCTCCACCTCTTTCCCCTTTTTCTTGTTCTTCTTAGGTTAATTGCACTGATTCTTATAATGTCCTTTCTCACCATAATTATAGCAAACAATACCCTTTCTTGATCTTGACTTGCTTCTACCCATACGTGAACCACTTCTATCCTTTGACTTTGACCTTCCTCTGTTCTCTGAGACAAGTACTTGTGAATCAAGCTGAGAAGTTGTTGAATTCTTTCTCTTCAACTCCTCATTCAGCAAACTACTTATTACTTGACTCATGGTGACAACATCATCTAGTGCAGAATTACTAAGGGAAACCACCAGTGTCTCCCAACTTTCTAGCAAAGAACTGAGAAGTAATAATGCCTGCAACTCATCATCAAGAGACATTTTCATAGAAGATAACTGGTTAGTAATACTCTGCATTTCATTCAAATTCTCAAGAATAGAAGTACCCTCTTTATATTTCAAGTTCACAAGTTTTCTAATCAAGAAAGCTTTGTTGCCAGTCATTTTTCTTTTATAAAGACCTTCTAACTTTTTTCAAAGAGAGTAAGTAGAACTTTCAATAGAAACATGGTGAAAGACACTATCATCAAGCCACTAACAAATAAACCAATAGTTTTTTTATCTAACCTCTTCCACTCATCATCTATTATAGTTGTGGGCTTTGTACTATCCCCTTGTAAAGGTTCATACAAATCTTTACAATACAAGAGATCTTACATTCTTAGTTTCTATATCATCCAATTATTTTCTTTTAAACTAATCATGCAAGAAATATTATCGGCCTCCATATTCAAATACAAAAGATTAAATATTACAAAAACCCTACTCTGATACCAGTTGATGGGAATAAAAGAAATAAACTTTGTATACAAATAAATATTAGTAGGTTGTCATATACAATAAAATCAAACAGAAATTACAATTAAATGAACACCAAGTTTACGTGAAAAACTCCTAAACTGAAAGGGTAAAAATTATGGGACAAGCCAAAGAAAATCCACTATCAAAATAATGAATATACAGATCTCAAGGCTTCTTGCCCAAACCTAAACAACATCAATAAGAGAATCACAGGGATACAAGGACTATAATACTAAGCACAATATCCAAAACTTTTCTAAGAGATCACAATAAGAATCTACTATAAACTGATCTAACTTGAGATATGAACGACTAAAAATAGTCTTTTCTTATCCTTGTCTTCTTCCCTTTCCTAGATCTCTTATTTTCTGACCTTTACTATCAATCTGCAGTCTTCTTTCTCTCTCCCATGTTTTCAGTCATTGCTGCCCTTTTAATCTCAACCATGGCTACCTAATCTAGGATTTAGGTTAATATAAATAAAGTTCTATGTTGTGGGCTTCATTAAAGCTCATTATGGGTTGAATCTGGGCCATATGCTCGAGGAAGATCAATTTTAGGAAGATCGACTTTTGGTATCCAGCCTCAATCGCAATGATCTCTCACCAGTGTCTTCAGCCGTAGAGCGACAAAAACATAGCACTTCTACCTTTGCCTCTTTTGTTGCTGGATCTCGCCCATCCCACCAGTGCTGACAACACTTGCTTCCGCTAGAGCTCATCCCGCACAATAGAAGTAGCCTCATCCCTTATCTACCAGAGCTGCCATCTTCCTTTGCTGCCTCTAGACACAGTGCCAACTAATGCCACAAGCAAAATTCCGGTAACAGAGCACCTTCCACTACTTTCCTCTCTTCCCCTCCATTCCCGATCAAAAGAGAAAGGAAGTGGACTTCGCAAACATCTGAGATCTACTGATGGCAGATACAGAGTAGGGTAGAGTCACCTTAAGCACCACGACCTCCACTACAAGCTGCACTGCACTCAGCTGAGAACCCGTCCCCTACCGTAAAAGATTTTCGTCTTTCTACCTTTTGAGAATCCATCGATGCAAGACTCAGTTCGATAGTGGATCTACTGGCGGAGAAAAGCTTACTAGCCAAACCCCAAAGATCACCGTCTACTTTAACTGAAGACCTGAACCATCCTCGTAGTCCATATCTCCATCTGGAACAATTTCGACGAGTGCAAACTAGTGAGTCCCTTGCACGGTTAATAAGTCGATTAAAGTTTTTGACTCTCTGCATCAAGGTCTCTTTGCTTCCCTATTGTTGTCAGGCTATCTTCTTCGTGTTATGTTTCTCCTCATCCTAAAACACAACCTATGCTTTGGCACTATTTTTTATTTTTCCCACCCTCCTAGCCTCCAAGGAGAACAACAGTTGAGTAGGACTCTAGTTGTCCTTGTAGCTCTAGGAGCAACAAACCTCCTTTGCAGATCTTAGCACCCATCCTTTGCTTCTTATAGCACTCACCCTGCTCTTCTCCTCTACATGCCACTGCTGGATACCTACTCCACGAGCAGCACCTCCTCTTCATACTCGCAGGCATCATAATCGTCATTGTTGCTTTTGCCCTCAGTTACCTCTAGCAGTAGCTGCTACATCCTCAAATCGCTTGCTTCCTCCTCTACTACAAGGTGTCCAATAGAGGTTTGAAGGAATCGGGTGGCTGTAGTGTCTTCAGCACTTATCTACTCACTTATTTACACTCCCTTCCCTTTGACCATCTATTCCTTCTTAGTCTGCCATCATTCTGCTACCGTCGAGCCATTGGTCTACCGTCGCTCTATTGTCGTCAGACTACCTCCCTGCTGACCCTTCTACATTTGACAATTCCCTCAGATCGGCACATCACTATGTCTTCATCGTCTACTTCTAATGTGTCTATCACTCTCCTTGCAGGAAACCATAGCCCTTATGCTAATCCAGGCCTCATCTCCATCAATGCTACAACTCTCATCCCCTGTGAGTCATCTAAAAGCGGTAATTATGTGTCTTGGCATGCCCAATTTTTTAATCTTCTACTTGGATATGATCTGCTTGGTTACGTCAACGATTCTCTCTGTTGTCCACCGGTGATGATCACCTTACTTGTTGCATCTATCTGGTACTAAATCCGAAGTATAAACAGTGGTTCTGCTAGGATTATCTCATCCTTCAAGCCATATAAGCCTTAGTCTCTACATCCCTTGTCGAGTCATCTCCTCATGTAACACTACTGCTAAAGCATGGAATAAATTATAAACAACTATGGCAAGTCATTCTCGAACACATAAGCTCAGTCTGCTATCCAATCTTATAAACACAAAATAAGAGGGTATCACTGTTGCCGATTATCTTCAAAATATAAAAACTATTATCGATGAGTTAACTTTAATAGGCTATTACCTTAGTGATGTAAAAGTTATTGTTCACACTCTTAATGATCTTGGGGTTGAGTACAAAGAATTGATAGCAGCAATAAGGGCACGCGACTTGCCATTGTATTTTGAAGAATTCTACGACAAGCTGACTGACTATGAGATATATTTGAAGCGCGAAGATAAGGTAACAGGACCACCTATCACTGGTCAAGTAAGTCACAAGTCTAAAAGGAAGAACACTTAGTATTCTAAGCTTATTAGCAAGGGTTTGGGCCATGTGCCGCCTACATTAATGGATACCAAATATATTCTCTTTATCTATCTTACTATATTCAAGATGGCTACTTCAATTACCATCAACCCGGGCATCCTACTTTCCCAACTCAACAAAGAATAGTTTGTCAGCTGTGTGATAAAGCTGGTCACTCTACCAAAGTCTATCGATCTCACCCTCAACCTTCTGCTTCCTCAAATTTGCCCCAAGCACATCTTATAACTACTCTAACTACTAGTCAACATAATTGGATTATGAACTCTGGCGCCTTCCATCACATCATCTCAAATCTCTAGAACTTGTCCATTCACAACAATTAAGGTGGTAGCCATGATATCATCATCAGTGATGGTAAGCGACTCCCTATTCTCATACTAGTTCCATGATACTTAATTTACATACTGTTAGCTTTACACTCGATGATGTGCTATGTGCTCCTCATATTAACTAAAACATTATTTCTATTTCTTAATTTTGTAAACAAAATAATACCTCCATCAATTTTTTTTCTTAACTCCTCTCTTGTAAGGATCTGAGCATGGGGGCATTATTAGTTCAAGGCTAGAGTAAAGACAACATCTACCAATGGTCATCGATTGCCTAGTCCACCGCCTATTCCTCTGTTACTGCTCCAATGGATATGTGGCATCATCGTCTTGGTCATCCTTCTTCTTAATTTTAACAAAAGTTATTCTCTTGTTATTCTCTTCCTACTTTTAAAGCTACTTACATTTTTAATTATTATAATGCTTGTTTTAGTAATAAAAACCATAGACTTACGTTTAAGGTTTCTTCTATCTCTTGCACGAAACTATTTGAAATTCTTTATACTGACATTTGGGGTCCTACTCCAATCACTTCCTTTGATACATATAGATTCAATGTTATCTTTGGACTATTTCACCAAGTATACTTGGTTTTATCCTCTACATCACAAGTTTGAAGTTTCAATAATTTTTACTAACTTTAGAAATATGGTGAAGAATATTTTTTAGTCTATAATTAAAATAATTATTCTGATGGTGGGGTGAATATCAAGCACTCACATCATGTCTCTCAGCCTACGGTATTCAGCATCTCAAATCTCCCCCATATACTCCCCAATTAGTTGGCTCGGTCGAATATAAACATTGATATATAGTTGAAACTGGTCTCACACTTCTCCATCATGCCTTAATGTCATCTACTTTTTAGTCTACAGCCTTTCAGATTGTAGTCTACCTCATTAATTGCATGGTTACTCTAGTCCTCCATTATCAATCGCTATTTGAAAAACTATTTCATAAATCCCTATATCGTAAAAAATTTAGAGTTTTTGGCTGTGTTTGTCTGTTATATATGGCTCCGTCCTTATGTATCATATAAGCTAACCTCAAGGTCTAAGCCTTGCATTTTCATCGGATACTCTCTTTAATATAATGCTTATCGATGCTACGATCCTCAAACTCATAGAGTCTTTGTGATATATCATATTATCTTTGTAGAGTCCTCTTTTCCATTTCACAATTCCAAGTCTTCTACCGTGTAAACTACTCCAACAAATATACACTAGTGGAGTATGTCGTCACTGTCGTCCAATGAGTCTCCACCAGAAACACCTACTCCGGGTCTGCACTTTATTTTTCCCCCAGTTCAACAACTTCTCACCCTATCTATTAATTCTCTTCCTTCTTCACAAGTACCCGCTAATGCTGATGTCTGAACCTCGGAAACCCAATCTTTGTCTTTACCCTCCTCTTAGTGACATTGATGTCTCTCAATCTGACCTGCTCACCCTGTGCCCGTGCCTCTCCGTCACCAATTCCACTACCATAGCCTAAACCCCTTAGACATCTAATGATAATGTATTCTAAAAGCGGTGTTTTTAAACCACGTTAGGTCTTTGACCTACATACTATTGTAACTTCCTCTCTTGAGACCAATGAATCCACCATGGTCACTCAAGCCAAAAATCCCTCTATTGGCATAAAGTCATGTGTAAAGAATATGATGCCCTCCTTCATAACTTTACCTGGATACTCATCTCATTTCATCCCACATAAAATGTTATCAAGTATAAATGGTTATTTTAAATTAAGCGGAACCCATATAGGTCTGTTGCCAAGTATAAAGTTTGCCTAGTGGCTAAAGGGTTTCATTAATATCCTGATGTTGACTTTATAGAAACATTCAGTCTTATTGTTAAACCCATGATAGTCCAGCTTATTCTGAGTTTGGTCATCTCAAAAGACTGTCATCTATGACAACTTGATGTTAACAATGCCTTTTTATAGGGAACCTTAGTTGAAGACATCTTTATGGAACAACCTCCTGGTTTTTTTCATTGTTAGTATCTGAAGTATGTCTGTAAACTTTATAAAGCTATTTATGGACTTCGTTAGGCTCCACTAACCTAGTACACAGAACTTGGGTCATTTTTTACATTAGTTGGCTTCATCAACTTAAAGTTTGATATCTCCTTATTTTCGTGTCAACAAATTGAAAGTATCATATATCTTCTAGTCTATGTGGATGATATTATTGTGACATGTAATAATTCTATGGAGGTCACAACATTCATAATACAATTGGTCGACCAATCTTATCTCAAAGATCTGAGTACCTTGAGTTATTTTCTGGGTGTGGAAGCAACATATACGTTTTTCAGACTGTTTATATCACAACAAAAGTATATTCATGACTTATTATCGAAGACGAACATGTAGGACACGAAAGCTGTTTCAGCTACTCTCTTCACTAGTGAATCACTCAAGTTGAATGATGGAAGTTCTACTACAGATTCGACTTAATACCGACAAATACTTGGCTCTTTACAATACTTAGCTCTCAACTGCCCAGATATCTCATTTGTGGTTAACAAGTTATCGCAATTCATGCATTAGTTATCTACCATGCATTGGTCAGCGATTAAATGGGTCTTGCGCTATCTTAATAGGACTCTCAACTATGGTATATTTCTCCATAAACACTCCTCACTTCAATTCCATGCTTTTGTTAATGTTGATTAGGTTGAGAATTTTAATGATAGAACATCTACGTCAGGGTATATTATCTTTTTGAGAGCTAATTCAGTTAGAGTTTTAATAAACAAAAGAGTCGCACAGTCGATAATTAAAGCTGAATATCGTTCCATTGCCACTGTTGTCGCAGAACTCAATTGGGTCACTAATCTGCTTAAGGGACTTGACATGCGCTATATTACTACTCCTATGATATACTGTGATAATGTCGGGGTTAGTCATTGATTTTTACTTCATACAAGATCAAGTAGTCGACCATCAACTATGTGTTTCTCATGTTCACACGACGGATCAACTAGAAGACTCCCTTATAAAATCACTCACTTGTAAATTATTTTTATTGTATCGGTCCAAGATCGATATCCTTGGTAGAAGCTTAATATTATGGGGATATATTAACATATAAAATTTTTCTAACTGAATGAATAGATATTATTAATTAGTTGAGGAAAATTCATAAATTGATGAGGAGTAAATAAATCAAGTATCCTGTTTCTCTTTACTTTCTCTCCTTAACTTTATCGCATGAAGCACACGTCACAGGGTGAGAAAGATTGAAGCTGAAGTAATAGATGACTCCGGACGGGAGAGTCGGTCATTCCAGCAAACAACACATTGCAGTCTGATGCTAATGGATAACTCAAGACTCATCTATCTTCTTCCTCGTCAGATGGGACTGCATTGGATTCCTTCCGCATCAGGCATGAGATGGTCCCCTGGGTTCCACCCAGCCAAGCAATAACGGGCAGTCCATGTTCAGTGCGCGCAAAAGCTGTTTCCTGCACCTCATGGCACTCTTTGACGACGAGCAGCACCGTTCCTTTGACGTCGATGCCTCCACTGACGATGGCTCAAGTGAAACCACGGGAGGAGGAAAAGGTGCATGCAGTTCCTCAATGCGTGGACCGAAATGGAAGATGCTTCTCTTGATGAGGTCATGTCGCATGTGTTCCCCGAGGGTTGACGTGATTATGAGAAGGAGAGAGAGAGAGAGATGGACTGATGGCGTTTGTGGCTCTATTCTTTCATCTCTTCGGAAGAGGAAAGTTTGCTTCTTCCATCTCCTCTCACTCTTCCGTTACTGCCAAAAGCTGGTTTGTATGGCAAGTGGCCGTGGTTTTGGATTGGAAGGTGGACATGGAGAAGGAATCAGTAAAAGCATGAGCATTAATAATTCACATAGATTAATTTTTAGTGGTATAAATTATTTTTATTAAGAATTATTTTATGATAATTACACAAATAGTTAATATGTTTAAGAGGAGTGGTTCATGTCTAGGAGCTGTGGAGATAGTTTAAGAATTAGTAGGGGTAGTTATTAATAATGGGTAAGATAGTAAGATAGTGGGACGAAGGAAGTGGTATGAGGTAGTTAATATAAATAGAACCTTAGTGAATGAAGCTATAGTGTAGATAAGAGAGTGTGTGTATTTGGAGATAATCTTGTAAGTATTCTTATTCTTTTACCTCATGTTTAATACTTTATCGTTTTCTTAATTAAAATTATTTTTGTTAATTAGATCGTAATATTCTGTTTTATTATTTCTTTGCTACTCCTTCCCTAACATTTGTGGTATCAGAGTCTTGTTTCAATTTGAACTTAGCATTATGGCTTTTAATGTCAATTCTATGTCTCAACCCCTTATTCCCATATTCTCGAGCAAATCTTATGAATTTTGGAATATCAAGATGAAGACTTTATTCAACTCTCAGAATCTTTGGGACTTGATAGAGAATGAATATGCAGATCCAGATGAAGAAACCAAGCTGAGGGAGAATAGAAAGAAGGACTCAAAGGTATTATTCTTCATTCAACAAGCTGTGCATGAGATAATCTTCTCAAGAATTGCAGCAGTGACAACCTCAAGACAAGCTTGGTTGATACTTCAAAATGAATTTCAAGGCTCATCGAGGGTGATTATGGTAAAACTTCAAACCCTTCGTCGTGAGTTTGAAATTTTGTTTATGAAAAACAATGAATCAGTACAAGATTTTCTTTCTCGAGTGACTGAAATTATTAGTCAAATGAAATCCTATGGTGAACATCTTCATGATCATATAGTTGTTGCAAAAGTTTTAAGAAGTTTAACTCTAAAATTTGATCATGTTGTTATGACAATTGAAGAGTCAAAGGACTTATCTACTTATTCATTTGATGAACTAATGGGTTCCTTGCAAGCATATGAAGTAAGGTTGAACAAGTCACTTGAAAAAAGTAAAAAAAAATATTTTAGGTTAAGGGAGAGTCTTCTACTTCAAAAGAAGACAAAAAATCAACAGAAAGAGGACGTGACAGAGGAGGATTTCGTAGTAGAGGAAATGGAAGAGGAAGAGAAAGAGGATACTTTGATGGGCATGATGAAAGACAATCAAACTATGATAAGAAAAACTACAATAGTAGAATTCAATGTCACTATTATAAGAAGTTTGGTCATATGAAGGTAGATTGCTGGAAAAGAGAAAATCAAGCAAGCTATGTGGAGGAAAATGAAGATAATAGTAAGTTGTTTATGACTCATTCACAAGTTAATGATATCTCAAATGATATTTGATTTTTGGATAGTGGATATTCTAATCATATATTAAGCATAAGATTAATATTTAGAGATATTAATGAAACTCACAAGTTAAAAGTTAAATTTGGAGATAGCAAACAAATCCAAGAAAAAAAAAAGGAACAATTGATGTGAAGACAAATCAAGGGAAAGTAAAACACCTTGATAATGTTTTCTATGTTCCTAGCTTATCATATAACTTGTTGAATGTTGGACAATTAATAGATATTAGATATTCAGTTATATTTGATGATGGTTCATGCACTATTAAAGATAAGAAATCTGGCTTGATTATAGTAAATATTTGTATGACGTAAAATAAGATATTTCCAATTGATGTTTAAAATATTGAGAAACATGCTCTTATTGCAAATCAAAAGAATGAGACAAATTTATGACATTTGAGATATGGACACCTTAATATTAAGGGTTTAAGGTTGTTAAATAAAAAAGAAATGGTTTATGGATTGTCTAAAATTAATACACTTAATGTATGTGAAGGATGTATTTATGGCAAACAAAGTAATAAACCATTTCCTGTTGAAAAAGCATGGAGAGCATCTTATTATCTTAAATTAATTCATACTGACTTATATGAACCTATGAATACAAAATCATTTGGGAGAAGTCGATATTTTTTGTTATTTACTGATGATTATAGCCGTATGAGTTGGGTATATTTTTGAAATTGAAATATGAAACATTTGATAAATTTTGAAAATTCAAGGCACTTGTAGAAAGGCAAAGTGGTAGATGCAAAAAGACACTTTGGACAGATACAGGTGGCGAATTTATGTCTAATGAGTTTAATTCTTTTTGTAAAGATAATGGTATTTATAGAGAATTGATAACACCATATACACCGGAGCAAAATGGTATAGCTGAACATAAAAATCGATCTGTTGTCGAAATGACAAGAAGTTTGCTTAAAGGAAAATATCTTTCGAATCAGTTTTGGGCAGAAGCAGTTGCAACAGTAGTTTATTTATTAAATATTTCACTGACAAAGGCTGTTATGAATTGAACTCATTTTGAAGCTTGGTATGGTATAAAGTCAATTATAAGCCATCTAAAAATTTTTGATTATATTGCTTATGCTTTGGTACATTCATAAAATCATCATAAGCTTGATGAAAAATCTAAAAAATACATCTTAATTGGATATTTTGCACAATCGAAAGCATATCGATTATATAATCTTATAAGTGCCAAATTTATTATTAACAGAAATATTGTATTTGATGAAAAGACAAGTTGGAATTGGGAGATCAATAAAGGTGGAACACAAATTCATATTCCAACAGATCTAGTCACTCCACCAAATCAAGTGACAAATCCTGCTCCAATAAGTTCAATGTAAATCTCACCCAGTAGCAGTTCAAATTAAGTAAATGATTCTTCAGATGAAACCCCTCCAGGAAGATTTAGATCACTAACAGAGATTTATAATTCAACATTTGCTTTATCTATTTCAGATCCTATAAGTTTTGAAGAAGTAGTTGAGGAATGTCGAAAAGCAATGAAGGAGAAAATCAAATCAATTAAGAAGAATGAAACCTGGGAGCTAATAAATCAACCGAAAGAAAAAAAACCTTTTGGATCGAAATGAGTGTTCATGGCACGTGGAGCCATAAGATTCAGTTGCAGATATTCTCACCAAGTCACTTCTAGTTCAGAAGCATGTTTATTTTATATCTCAAATTAGTGTATGTAACTATGAATCAAGGGAAAGTGTTGAGAATTGATTCATGGTAGTTACATAGTTAGTTAACATATTTAGGAGTAGTGGCTCATGTTTAGGAGTTATGAAGGTAGTTTAGGAGTTAGTGGAGGTAGTTATTAATGACGGGTGAGATAGTGAGATAGTGAGATTATATCCCTTCCCGGTCTCATCGAGAAATAGAATTAACTAATCCTAAGGCAAAGGGTCGAGAAACTCAACGCCACTATTCCTGAATAACTTGGAGTTGGGCCTTCTTTTCGCACTATTATGGATAGTAAAATAATGGGAAAAATTGGATTCAATCAGACAAGGTAAGGTTATTTTGTGCAGAATAATAAAGAAAGGGTCAATCTTTAAAAATTTCATTGTAAATTGAAATACTCATACAAATATAAATGTGGGAGAGATCAACACGATGCAGCAGGATTATACGCATGTTATTATACATCACATGTTGATTTTGCCAATTGAAGACAATCAAGTCTAATCTGATAAAACAAGAAAAAGAAGATGGGTAGAAAAACTTATTAGATATCATTTCATCGACTCCGTTATCTAATAAGTTCTACCTACTATTGGATTTGAACCAATGACTCCCGCCATATGAACTATCGACGAATGGCCAGTGACCCAAAGAAACAAAAGAATCTATTACATTTTTCATATGCTCCCCTCTCTTATGGATAGGACTAACAAAGAACAGAGTTCTTTTTATATCACTTCACTCGCATTTTCTATCAGATAGGAAATACTATTGCACAAAATTTAATTCTAAGTAATTACCCCATGGATTCTATATCTATCTATATGAGGAAGAGATCAGGAGGGGATTCTTATTTGTACAAATGGTATTTCAAACTTGAATGAAGTGGTGTGAGGTAATTAATATTATGTCCTATAAATAGAACCTTAGTAAATGAAACAGTAATGCAGAGAAGAGAGCATATACATTTGGAGATAATCTTATAAGTGTTTTTATTATTTTATCTTTTATTTAATACTATATTATTTTTTTAATTAAAAAATATTTTTATTAATTGGGGATCATGCTATTTTGTTTTATTATTTCATTGCTTCTCCTCCCGAACACTTTTTTTCTTTTTGTTTTCCGTTAGTCAAAGACGTGAAGGATATTAATGTGGATAGAGATTGCATTCTTTGCTTCCTAATTCTGGAAGATGAAATAGAAACTAAAGCTTTTGGGATAAACCGATCACCTGCAGAAGCATGCAATCAAACAGAATAGAAGCGGATGGGATGAGGATCTTTCTAGAGAGAGAGAGAGAGAGAGAGAGAGAGATTAGTGTCGAAAGAATGAATCAGATAGCGCCTTTCTCTCCCCAGTTCTAATTTTAAATTAAAATAAATATTGTCATCAATAACAAATATAAAGGAATATTAATAATAAAGAACATTTAATTAATTTTGAGGACGATGCCAGATTGGTCTGATTATACTCGAGTCAATTAGTTCATACCAAACAATTGATCGGATCAATCAGTTGACTTTGATTTTAAATAAAATAATTTTCTATTTTTTATTCGGCCACCTTTTCCTATGATTAACATGGAGTTTTACTCTAATCCTTATACATTTAATTAATTTTTTAATATCATATTGATACATATTTTTGTAATCATTTTACTAATATCCCGTCAAATAATAATGTTTATACTTTATTTAACGTTAGATATGCTCGCACATTATGTTTTTCTTTATCATATGTACTAACAATAATAAGATTGTAAGTCTCGACTATTTATGATTGATGATATCGATATTTTATTATCTTTGAGTTAGATATGTAAAAAATCATATATTTAGTTAAGCTTAAAATATTAAAACCTTTATTTTAGGATCTTCTTTCCTATCACATCAAGATATCTGCTATATATTAGATGATTTTAAAATGATTATATTTTATCTTATCCTAGCGATACCTATTTGATTATTAATAAAAATATTTTTTACTATTTAAAAGTAGTCGAACTAAGTCAGTTCTTTTAAGTTTAAAATTTTTTTATCTTAATATATAATTTCATACATCCATTGCAACATTCTTATCTCAAAAACATGAATTGACTTCAACATTAAACGTTATATTGTAAAGTTGGAAACAAGATTGGGATTAATACAATTATATGAGTAGTATAGCACAATCAGAAATCACGAGAGAAATCACTTGATTAAACAGAACAAGGTAATATATTACACTTCACGGAGAGAAAAATAATGGATCTCATGAGAGACATTAAACAGCGGCAGCATCACATAACTCCTCACGAGAATAAGAAAACTGGTCGCCAAGTCGCTTGAGCACACTGTTCTTCGTCCACGTTGGTTGACTCGGTCAACTCCTTCCTCCTATGGGTCGTTCCACCCGGATCACTTCTTTGACTCCTCCCCTTCTCCGCGTTGACCTCCTGGACCTTCCGCCGCCACATCCTCGTGCAACGAGATGACGGTCTCGAACGCCCCTACCAGCGCTTTGACCTTGTTCCTTCTCGCGGCCGCCGCAGCCTCGTCCGTGACGGCGATGGAGGCGGGCGGCGACCCCTTTCTCCCCTTCACCTCCTTGCTCTCCTCTTCCCTCACCGCCGCCTTCCCCTTGGACTTCAGCCGCTCACCCGCCGCCGCCTGCTCCTTGCCTTCGTGTCGAGCCACCAACTTCCCAGATCGTCGGACGCTCGGCTTTCTTGTAACTTCCGCGACGTCGATGGAGCTCATGGACATCGACTTCGCTCGTGCTCTCTGCTTGCCTGCTGCGACCACATCACTCTTCTGGGAGCTCTTGGCGTGTTTACCTTCTTTGTCTCTGCTCTTTGGTGAAGTCGACCGAGTCGCCTCAGCTTCCGCAACCTTGGCATGAGGCTGGACGTCCCTCTTCAACGGGAAACTTCTCGTCTTTCTGAGAGGAGGACTCGGTGATGCCCTCTCCGAGTTCGCTTCCTTGCGTACGGCTAGTTTGTGTACAGGTGACAGTGAAGGGGCCCGTGTTGCTCTGTGCTTGGAAGTGGGGCTTAATTGAGGTGGGCATGGCGGTGGAGAAGCTCTGGGGATCATCAGCTTATGTGGAAGGCGTTTACCATTGGCGGAGGCGAATGGCGGGGAAGCATGACAAGGCTGGTGCTGGTTCTTGGAGTAATGGCTGGAGCATATCGTTGGCTTGAGATAGTTTGGTAGAGACTTCTCAGGTGGCCTGGGAATGTGCCTGTAAGGGGAGTCGACTATGGTTCGTCTGCCATTTGGAGGATCGAGCCGGCGTGGAGTTGAGGGCGCTGAGTTGCTCTTCTCTTTCTGGTCGACGCCTTCCTTATCCATGGGGGCCATGACCTGCTGATGCTGGCGGCTTTGTGACATGCAGAGAAGAAAATTACACGATAAGAAGGAAGAAGATGATGATCGCGCTTCATTCCCATCGATGCAGTCGGTCACCGTGCAGTGGTTTCATTGGTCGATGCAAACCGGAAAAAAAAAATTCTGTGATTCAACAACGTTGTCTGCGAAAGCTATATTATTCCTTTTGTGTATGTATCAAAGATGCTCTCAAGAATGTTAATATAATTTTTTTTGTAGATTAAATTACGAAAACAATAAACAAATAGATTTGAGTTGTTCCGAGGCCTGAAAAATTCGAATAAAATAGAAAGAAGAATGTAGATGCTTCATCTGATGGTACGTAAAAGCTAGATATAGATAAAGAAACGTGGCGGTCATAAGAGAAAGAAAGAGATAAGGAAGTCATTCATCTCGGCCATGATCGAAGGGAATGCGGATATATAACATATTGAGGGATATGGCTGCAAAGGCGAGTTACCTTGTGATGGGAATTACCAGGCCATCGTTCTCAAGGACGGGAGAAGGCAGCTTCGAGGCCGAAGGTGTGTCTTGAGCTCACGCCATTTCTAATGGCAGAAGCGAGGAGGACCATCGACGGCTTCGTGACAAGAGGGTTGGGTAATTATAGCGAGTCGACGTACACGTAGCTCCACATTCTAATATGGGGGTTGACCACGTCAAAGCACAGTAGTTTTGTTACCAACTTGGAACAGCGTCATGAGACAAATTTTAGGAGAGGTAATACGTGGATTCGTCCAACTGTGCACGACAATTAAGACCCGACTTATTACATTGTGAGTCCCATGGCAACATAAATGTTGGTATAAAGGCTCAATAATAAAAATTAAATCTTATTCGATTAACAAAAAAATAAAAGCTTAAGATTTAGAGCTCCCTCGGAATCATTATCAAAGCTTGTCCAAAGTAATATTTCACGTCTTTATGAATGCAGCAGGTTGGTGGTTCTCGTGAGATTGATGCAATATCACAAGTGAAAAAATCGCAGCATCAACAGAAATTTAAATTAGAAGAATCCTAGAAGTCGGTAGAAGAAAATTTTACTCATCTCAAACTAGACAAATCCTAGTTACATAGAAGAGTTGATTTATAAACAATGATGATCCAAGCGATTATGTGCAATCATAACTGAATATTTTTATTAAAATCTTTAAATCAATAAAAAAAATAACAGAGCACAAAATAATAAAAAATAATAAAATAAAATTTAAGATTTTTATTTTTAAAATAAAATCTCTAAGAGAAATATTAATTCTAAAAGAAGAAACTGCATACCATGATTTAAACTGGAGGAAGGACGGGGAAGAGCCACAATTCTTTGTCATTCTTGTGCTCTACATCATGAAAGCAATATGTTTCAACAAAACAAAAACTGTATCTTCATGCCATGAGACAATAAATCATGAGACGAAGGGACTGCTAACATGGAACGAACAGATTTAGTGAAGACAACAAACGAAGGTGCAAACTGGTTTCCCACCATAATCTATGTTGTCATCTTCTTACACTCAGCTGTACACACATCAGTGCCGCGATTGTGCAGTATTAATACAACCTTTAACTTGTGTTCACCTTTGGAAACAATCGGTAAATGAAAAGAAAGAAAGAAAAAATTGCAAGCTCACAAACCAACCTGGGACGATGAAAAGAATACCTGAGAAGGAAGAGCCAGTGGAATAATGCTCAAACAGCATGGAAAGAAGGGAAAATTTGTAAGACTTTGTCAATGACAACATGAACTATTTGGGACCAGAAGCAGCTAAAAAAGCACTGATGCTGTCCCCCTTGCATTCCTAAGGAGGGGAGCCCTAAATGAGACCTAGGTTGGGTAGGACCAGTCACAATCTGAAATGAGGGTAGGAAGACATTCAAGCACTCTGTCCATCAAAGCTGTCTCTGATCCAGGGCCAGAAGAGCACCTCACAATTTGGAAGTCTTAGAACAACTGAAGTGCCATTTTGAGTCTGTTTTGCTTCCATTTGGCTAACTTGTAGAAAGCTTCTTTTGTCATGCCGAACTTCTCCTTAAACTCCGCAGAAGATAAGTATGTCTGCCATTAGGACCAGAAATATCAGAACTTAATTGAATTCCCCAACAACTATGAAACCACCGGAAAAACATACCTCTCGCTTAGTTATATCAATATCTGTAACAGGATTAGTGGAAGTAGTCTTCAGGCATTCATAGGGGAAAACCGGGAGCCCTTCATCTTCAGCTTCACACTCCTTTGCATCTTCCTGTATTGTAAGGGTTTCCATTCTGGTGTTCAATGTAGTGATGCTTCCCTTGGCGTTCACCTCTGGTTTTGGTTTGTTGTTCTCAGGGCTCACTTTGACAAACGAAAGACGAAAAGTTTCAATGTTGAGTACAATGCATAATCTAGACCTTCATATTCTAGAAGATAGTTCAGGCATACCTTTTAATGATTTTGGTATTATTGACTTTGGTATCATTATTTCCCTTGGGCGTTCGAAAGAAGAAGAGAGGACAGCAATTGATGCTGATTTTGGTGCCACCTTTGAAGGATCAAGTATCACAGGTTTTGGAGATGGTTTTCTGACTGCTGGAGGAGGAGTTGACAGATTCCTGGCATTTGGGTTCTCAAAATTAGCAGCTAGTGCAGTAAAAGCAGGAGATCTTCCTCTAACTCGAACACGTTCAGGGCTGAAGGACATGCTTCTTGAGCGCTGAGATTTGTCTGGCACGCTGGACCTCCCAGCATAGGATGTTGGTGTCCGTCGCTTGGGCTTCTGATAGCAAGTGCAAGTAACCAATATGTAAGTTCTTAACTAAAATTTCTAACAAACCAAAAACCTAAACAGAAAAGAATAATTATTAGTTAATATGAAGGTTCATATAAAGGTTGTGCAGTAGCAAAAAAAAGCGATCACTGAGATGATAAATAATTATTTTACGCAACTTTTAGCTTTTCAGAGCCAGAATCTCAAACCTATCATGAATTTTTTATGAAAATTTGGCTACAATATCCAATACAGTGAGGATTGTACTACTTCTGTAGGCGTTAAATGAGAAAGAAAGCAAATAAAAGATTTGGTTGTTGAGACAGATAATTTGGTAAACTCTTAAAAATACAGGCTTTAAAATGGACATGATAGATTTCAGATAAATCAGGTTTACCGTAACTATGATCCAATTAGAGTCCAAATCTAAAGAGAAGCTACCTTGCCAGTGTAAGGTTAATCAGAATCCCAGAGGAGATTAAGTAGAACGATGGGACTCAACCATGACAGAAAAGAGAAAACCTTTAGAATCTTGTTAGGCTGATCAATATATTATTCTAAGAGTTTGAAAGGAAAGTTCAAATAATCACCTGACTACCATATATTTGAAAAAAATAGGAATCATAAAAAAAAAAGTGCTTTTAGGCTTTAGTCAACACATAAAAAGGGGATGCATTATTGATTTTGTATAAAAATGATATTGAATTATCAAGTAAAAGGTGCAATTGATTGACCACCAGCCATCTTAACTATTTTCTTATTTTTCAATTCTTCGTACCTCTATATTTATCTCTTCCAAACCACCATCTATAGCTCATATTCAAAAAGCAACCTGTTTAGATAACTTATTTGCTATCAGTTTATTGTGTGTCATGCTACTAACATTGATGTATAAAACAGAAAAAACAGGTAAGGATAACCTAAAAGTCAATTATGCAACCCTAACATGCATCAAGAAAGTCACAAATAAAACAAACACTGAACTCTTGGCATTCTGATATTCTGAAATTTAAATAGCAGGGATATTGCGAAAAATCTCTTCTTAATTTACAGAGGTCTAGTGCATTTTGAATGACTGTTATACGTATTGTTATGATCTAATTAAGATACCACTAGATATTGAGGTAAGGAGGTTACATCTGGCGTTGGAGGAACTCCATTTTTCACGATAGCTAGCTTCCTTTGAAATGAGTTACCATGCATCTGCAACCAAAGATAAGTCAGACTCTAGTTAAGAGTACCTTGGTCTCATAGTTGCAACTGCCTCAGAGACAAAATCATAGCAGACAGAAGAAGATATTTAACAAATATACTGCACATAAAATAAACATTTTACATAATGTTGACACTCAACACCATATACAAATGCTTACTGATGATTTTGCTGAATCCCAGTTGAAGTAGCGAGTGAAGAATGGAGGCTCACTTCCTTCCATAATGATATACAATGGGGTTTCTCGAGAGAGATTTTCCATAAGAAAATCTTGTTCAATAAATTTCTGTTAAAAATAGAAAAAGGAACTTAAACAAACAAAAGAGAAAGGACTTTCTGAAAAGTGATATTTTTGCATTGCAGCAGATAGAAGACAAAGGTAGAAAGAAAAGCATTCCAAACCTCTGCAATGCTTAAAGCTTGCAGTCGGATTTTCGGGTCCAGCTGCTGCCCTACCCATACATATATGTCAGAGTGACAGTCCAGAATGAAGAGATCCTCAGTCATCAAGTCATCTTGGGTAAAGTTGAAAATCTCTGTCACCTGCAACCACAATACAAACATGTTTAACAGTTTTGTTTTCTGTTAAACAGGGATCTGCTCAAGAAGATATTCTGGACAACATACCTTTAGGTTGCCTTCATTTTTCCATATGCATACAGCATATATTTGTTCCATGAAATAGAACAGCTAACATTAGCACACCTATAAGATGATAGAAAACAGGACTAAACATAGATGATCAACATGCGCCTCTAACTTCCTACCTTTTGAGAAAGTACATGAGAATAGGTGAGGATCATGTTCTGGTTCTTTCCCAATTTTCTGACTTGGGTGTTCAGATTTTCCTCCTAGTAAACTCCAAAATTGTTCAGTTTCTGTTCCTTCTTTTTGTGTTTTAGGCTGCACATTTGGCTGTAAAAATTGAAAAAGAATAAATAGGCGGCGAAGAAGAATGTCCACCAAACAAATAATCTCGATTAAGGACAAGAGGGTCAGCCACAGAAGGTTCGAATAGAACAAGTATTATGAAATAAATAATATGAAATTCATGCAGGTGTTTCACAGCATTAGTTACTGCATTAAATAGTAAGACATACTTCCTCAACTTATTCAATGATTAAATAATAAACATCTCCAGGGACAATGCGCCAAGAATCAACTGCATAAAGCAGAACATTAGATACAACAACAACAACAAGAACATTAGACTAAAGAGAAAAATGATACCTAATAGCTCCCTAATTTTTTGTTAGCTATAGCAAGACTACGAGTACATTCTGTTACTTCTAACATGAAATGAGTGAGTATAGTGTCAGATGAAACGAGATCTGTCACACATTCTGAGTCTCTGACAGGGCCATTATTATGAACACATGATCAATGTGGGAAACCTTTATCATACTATGTGATGCTTTACTATATTGGAAATAAGTAATTAGCACTTTGAAGCCTTCTCTCCACACATATCAAGGTCTTCATGAAATTGGCTGGAACCAAACAGTGTGAACAATAAGCCAATGTGACATCAGGACTACTAAAAAAATCCCAATCAGTAAGCCATCATATCATGCACATGAAACACTTGGGTTGAATCGATTAGCAAGATCTAAAAACAGTAGAAGAGATAACCAACTAACTGCCTGTCGTATATCTAATTCAAGTGCCATGGTAATGAGATTCAAGAACCATAGGTTCCCAAGTAGAACAAGTCATACAGCTAAATTAGGATTTCAACCTTGTTTCATGGAAATAGGATCACTATGAGAACTTGCAGATAAGAAGAGACACTAAGGCAGATGATCTGGGCAAGGGAAAGGTGCTTGAGAGCATGTATAACAAGAAGTTTGGGTGCTCAGTTCATAGTGCTAAACATCCTACCATTACATTAATCAGTCTTCACTTCAGGCTAGATTTAGGATACTGCAACTATTAAATAGCAAGGATCAATTAAGGAACAAATGAAAAATAGTGATGAAAGAGGCACCCGTTCCACCTTGATTTTAAAAACTCAATAATTCTTTTCCTTTATCATTCCTTTTTAAAGTCTTAAGCAAGAGAATGCTTCTCTCCACAACATAATTTAAAAATGAAAAGTATCTCAGTCTCTCAGATATTCCTATTTTCAGACATAAAACAGGTAGCAATGTTTATGGTCAATGGATAAAATTTTCAGGTGTTCAGATACGAATCTCCTGTTTATAGGGAGAAAGATAACTCTAAAAATATTCAATGAGCTATTGAACTCAAACATCATGTCCTTGGCAATTTTTTATGTTCAAAATCATGAGTACAGTTTCTGGATTCCTTTAAGTTCAAAGTGGTTATGTCAAATATACAGATCTTGCTAATCATTGGTACAGCCATTACCTATCTTAATAGCTTGTGGAACAAACAATCAATTGCAAAAGCTTTACAAAACTAATTTACCACATGAACAAGATTTTGTCACACCTTAATCAGATCTAGCTGCCTCTCAACTAGTTCTTGATCCACAGAGGTGGTTAGGCTTCCGGACCATGTGAAAACAAAACTGCCACTATGGAGTATGTAACAGTAGGATGAATTCAAAGAAGAAGCTACCTGATTAAAAAAATAAATGTATAAGCATAGCAATAAAAGGTTTTAAGAAATGGTATAAGATATGTGGGATGTTGAAGCATTGTTGCATTAAGAAATGAGACTATGGTGGATCTACCGGTTCTACTTGAATTGCTTGCATATTTTCTGGTCCAGAACCTTGTATTCGGAAAAGTGCAACACCTTCCTCTGAATACGTCTCATCAGTGGTGCTGTTTTCCTTGACAAACTTCTTATACCCAGAACTTACCCCACCCTGTAATGTTACATATGTGGAAAAGATCAGGCAGAGTTTCTAATTGTAGAAATAAAACTACCACAAAAAGATAGCTGCAAAAGCAAAAATATACTCTTGGATGAAGAGGTTTTTGTTATGAGTCAAACCTTGAAAACTAGGAAGCTCTGGAAGATAGAGAATAGCTGTATCGGTTCCTTTCCTTCATAAAAGCAAGCCTACAAGCACATGACTAGGAAATTGTCATTCACAATATATTTCTACCATATAACCTGTAATTTCAACACACTGATGTAGCTAACAGATTACCTGAACAGCTTGTGACTTCAAATTTTCAACCATCTTGTTAGCAAGTGAGATAGCTGCAGTCCTCTCCTCCTGTAACCAGTCATAGATGCTTCACAATGCTAGATATCTATGATACTCATGGTTAACACTTAACAGTATCTTCTAATCAAGTTGCAGACCAACAGACGAGGTGCTGAAACAGCGTCAATGAAAATCACATGCATCCAGGGAAGTCAACAGAAGTACATTCATAATTATATTCTTGAACTGTTATGATTGTGTCAGCAGTATTTTTGGCCATCATGATTTCTGAAGTAAAGAACTCTAACAAATGACCTTCAACATTTTGTTATATTTAACTAACATGACGTACATATGCTATAGTGATACGTGGACTTTAAGCATAACATACTAATTACTTGAAGATTAAAAATGAGATGTTGGAGAAGGTGTATGAATTAATCAGTTTGCCAAACTTCAATATTTTCTTATCCTGGTGATTCTAGTTAAATATTTAGAAGTATATGCCACAAATAAGTTCAAAGCTCGAAAATTAGCAAACTATTAACCAAATTGTCAATCGAAGTAGACTATATCAGTGTCATTCTATGATACAAAGCTTATACAGACGGATTTCATCAGCAAGGTAATTACTTGTATCATATATGTGGTTGCATAAGAGAGCTGCAAGGGTTTGTCACTCTTAACCAATTGGCAGATATAACAGAGTTCATCAACATTACAAGAAGTTACAAAAGATAACCAAGATTTTTTACTTTGTCATCTTCAAAATGAAAATGATTTAGGTTTCTTTTTAGAAAAATAATTATTTTTTTATCCTAGCACTCCTCTTATGTCATTGATCCCCTGGAACTCATGACTCCCACTTAGTGATTTAAAAAGCGTTACGCGCCAAAAGGCGCCAAGGTCCAAAAACGCTTGAGGCGTTAGGCGCTCGCCCAAGCGCTCACCCAAGCGAGCAAGGCGCTAAAATATAAAAAATATATAATAAATTAATAAATAAAATTTAATATATAAAAATACTATTAGCAGTCTACTGTTAAGTGTTAACATACTGTTAATAGTAACTGTTAATATACTATTAATAGTTTGAATTGATGTGAGAAGTGTGAAAGTACAGACCGAGGCTACGACAGCGACAACAACAGTGGGGAGAGGCAGCGGAGAGAGGCAGCATCGAGCAGCAACAGTAGCGGAGAGCGACAATGACAGTGGAGAGAGGCAGTGGCAGCAGGAGCGGGTCCTGAATAGATTAGTGTTGGGGAAGACTCGTGCGAGGAACTGACATGACATCGATGCATTAGTTGGTTCGACTGAATCAGCTAACGCAAAATGTGATCGAACCAGATCTAAAATCCTAGTTCAGTCGCCTAGTTTAATCGGGGTGCTCGCTCGAAGCACCCGACGCCTGGGCTCGGGCAAGTGCCCAGGTGGTGCCTCCTTGAAGCGCATCACCTAGAGTAGAAGCAAGGCGCTTGGGCCTCACCTCGCCTCGCCCGAGAGCCTAGGCAAGCGCCTGAACGCTCTTTTAAATCACTGCTCCCACTCACACTAATCTGCTCCTCTTGAGCATATTAGCATTTGGAACCAGGGTTCTCTCATTCTTCTATATATTCTGGCCCATCATCATTTTATGGTCTATACTGATAGATGTATCATAAGTGTATCATGAGTCTTGTCTTTTATGTCTAAATATCCAAGTATTTGTTCACTTTTCCACTTGATCTAATTCAAGTCCACCAACATGGATGCTCAATTGATAATTAGGGGTCTGGTAAGGTAAAATCTCTTCTTTAGGAAACGATTATTTAGTAAGATTCAGTTAAAAATTTCCAATTTTGTGAATTACATGACATTTGAGCAGTAAATACTCCTAGTTACTTGATAAACAATCTCAAAAACTTTGAAAATTTACCTCAACGCTCTTCTTCCCAAACCAAGTACCAATGAGATATTCCTCTTTTTCTTCTCCAGGATATGCATATTGGAATATATAGCAATCTCCACTATAAAATTTAGATTGATCTGAGGGTGGAAGAAGAATCTTGTTTTTACCATTTATATGCCAGACCTGTACATTAGGCAAAATCTAATATTTAGCATAAAAGGAGATATGTGACCTGCAAAATTGCAAACAGCCTCCTCTTGGACTAAGCCAGCACCTGTAAATTGCCAGTGCAATCAATATATGGTTGAGGTTCATCTTTGGCAGGAGAAGTGTTGTTAATGCTCTTTACATGTAGTCCTTGGCGCTTAAGAAATGCTGCCAATAAAAGCAATAACTCATCACATATTGTACATACTACTTCTCAAACTCATGCAAATAATAATGACAAAATTTTAATGCATATTAAAGAACTTTTATGTTATTCTGCTAACCTGCAACTTTGCCCCTACTCTCCTCAGATACAACTGCATCATTTTTCTGCGGCCACTGATCAAACTTGGACCGGAACATTACTGTCTCAAATCCCTCAATTATCCGAATAAGATGAGCTTGTGGCCTGCCAGGTTCGAGTAGTGATTCCTGTGCAACATAAATGACTGAATGATAGAATTACCACGAATTTCAAACAAGCATAAACTAGGATACAAAAGTGCTCCTGGATGCAAATCAATAGTATGGATGACATCCAGCTGAGTAGACACTGGAAAAGAGAAGATGCTCTCCCTAGGTTATAATTTCAAAACCCACAATCTGGAATTTTCTCAGATACAGGAATTCATATGATTTCAGGCGTTCAGAAAATCTTCAGACTGTGGGCCTCCCTAAGATTCCTCCCAGTTCATCTCCTCACCAACTCAGTTCAGGCTTTTGTGCATGTGAAAAATATAATAGATCAATTAGAGAATAAGCGGCTCTAATCAGAAAAGGACTTACTTCTGCTGCAGAACTAGCAGCTTTCCTTTGTGCAAGGGATGTATTTCGGCCCATCCATACATATATTTCAGTATCACAATTGAGCAGGTAACACTTGTATGTGTCCAGTAATTTTCTTGTCAAGGAATCTGCTTCAACAGGCACAGCTTGTCCTTTATCAACACTAGAAGGCAAAAATTTCCACATTTGAGATGCATTAGTAACCAACATGTGATACAACCAAAACTCATTTGGTTAGCATATTAAGATTATTAAATAACAAATTACCATAGCAGTTTTGCAGAAAAGGTCTCTGCCTTCCTGTCACCCTCAGAAGCTACCTTCCTTGGAAGAGGAGCAAAACCCCCGAAATAGCCCCAGAACTCTCCAGCATCAGCATCAGCCATCAGCTTCCCATCCTCTATCCAAAGATCAATAAGTGAGCAAGTATTTTGTTGCTAGTACAATCACTCATCAGGACTTATAGAGGTCATCTTACCAACAGCTGCCACCTCACATTTCCCTTCATGGTAAGTGTCTTTGATATACTGTACAACTTCAAGAGCTTTAGCCCTTTCTTGAATAGATGAATTAGAACCACTGAACTGGAAGATCTTGGACTCAGTATCCAGAATGAATATATCATCATGATTGAGAGATGATCGAGCAAAAGGCACCTGGTTATGACAACATCACCAAACTTAAGATCGTATTTTGTATAAATCCCTTAAAGTCACATGTATCTATAAAAATAACTTGCCTCCTTCACATTGACAACATGCTTTCCTCTGCAAACAAATAAACGAGTCACATGCTCTCGCTCATTTATCTCAGTATGTTTAAACCCAGATGAAATACCACCATGCTGTGGTATTATACATGGTTTGAAATAAGAAAGGAACTTCTCAGTCTCATGACCTTGGACTTCACGATATTGAACAGCACGACCACCAAGGGCTGCATCAAGTTCAACCGTCTTGATTGCAGCAGTCCCAGCTTCATCCTGTTTACAGCAACAATTCAAGATTACACTTGGATAATCATTATGATGAGGTTCAGGTGTACTCTTCAAAAAGAAAATCGGTGAAAAATATACATAACGAATACCAACTGACCTGGCTAGTATCTTTACCAAGCCAATAGTGAATATCATGTTGAAGAGAACCATTTTTTAAGGTAGTTGTCTGTGCAAATAAAATAATTTAGTTTACCAACAATGACCCATTACAGATTCTAGTAAGACAAAAAAATATCAATTAGCAGAAAGGAAGAAAAATGCATAAATCTGTAACTAAAGTTCCTCCATAAACAAAGACAACAATAAACTTAACCTTCCGAGAAGATATCCCTAATATGAAGATAAATTAGAATAAGTTGCATCCTGTATTTGTGAAACATTGAAACCAAATTTAAAAACAACCATATCACATATTTATAGTGACTTACTTGACTTCACTATATAACATAACAAAATCCGTTATACAAAGCACCAAGGTTCGCCTTACCGGTCCATACCGACATACCGAGTTTATCTCAGTATGGTACGATACCCGATACCAAGCAGTACGTACAATACGCACCGCTCGATATATAATATTATATTATATTATATTAATATTATATTATGTTTATATTATATTATATTATATTATATTATATTATATTAAAAAAACAAAAACAGCGTTGCCTCGTCTTGCCTCGCAGGAGAACGACGCCGCATGAGGTCCCATGCAGGGAGAAGAGGCGGCGCTTCGTTCTCTCGTGCTTCTCCCACTGGAAGACGAGGCGTCGCCTCGTTCCTACGCGGGGAGACGAGGCGTTGCCTCATCCCTACACAGGGAGACTCCGGTTTTAATGGTACCGCCCGATAGCGGGCGGTCCACGTACCGGTATCCTGTCGGAGAAACGGAAAACCTTGCTAAACACATCAACAAATCACTGAAACTTGTGCAGGTCTAGTCATCCTTTGACTCACAAATCATTGAGGCAGTCTATCAAGCTCAAAAGATTTTTCATACTCAAATAACATAATGAAAAATACCCATTGCAAAATCATTGCAATACTGGTTCCAAAGAGAAGACAACAAGAAAATCCTTCATCAATTCAGCATAGCACAAAAGTCACAGCATGAGAACTTAAGACTAGCTAATTAAAGAGAACATTTTACTGATAAATAAAGAAAAAATCAGCACATAGAATTATAGAAGTCAGAATGCAGTCACACTAATCCTTCAGATGAGCTTATACGCCAGCATATGCATATTCCATGAATGTTTGAAAAACAACAAGCATGAAACCTCACATGAGGCTGACTATATGAAAGCATATGGATAGATAACAGCTTTGGTTAGAAAATCTGTGCCTCAATTGTGTAAAACATAATTTAGAAATTTATGTTTTTTGCTTCATTCTTCAGCTCAGTCAGTGCTTTTGCTTGCATAAGAACTCTTCAATAAGTCCAAACTATAAACCTGATAAACTAGACTCTGTTTATATTAATTACATGACATAATAGTACCTCATCCAGTACACATTGTTTTTGAGCATTCTGCGCTTTCAACTAACACACCTTATTTTGATTGTTCATATCTAACAGCCAATGACTCATTGTCCTTCTTAACCAATAAAGCAGAATAATGTAAAATCTCGAATTACAAAAATAATCTAGGTCATCTAAATCTAATTTAGGTTGCAAAATTAAAGTGGATTTTGGTGAAGTAATCTAATTATCAATTAGTGAAGCACATGGAATCATCATTAATAACAAAATCTTATAAAATACCTTAAGAATCACATATGAATCTCCAGTGAAAAACTTCCCATAAGATGAACTCGGTACAGGGACTGGGTGAAAATTTTCAATACGCCATATCTCCAATCCACTGTACCGTAGTTAAGGAATATCGAACCTGCATATATTACAATATGTAGAACCACAAGAAGACGGTAATGAATGACAGAAAAAAATGAAGGGCAACAACATCCACAATACTAGTCATGCATGATTTCATCAGAGAGCAATTATTTTATACAGTTCTTCTCTACACTATAATTCTACCAACAGTTTCAGTTCTCCTACTTCAATAACTATTTCATGGTTCCTAGGCTATTAATGATAAAGAGGAATACTTCAACATTAATTGGTTTAAACTCTTTCTTCAAGCAATTATAGCACTTAAAAAGCAAGCAGTGGAAGGCGAGTCTATTTGATTTTCATTTTGATTTTGCAAATGCAACTGTTTAACAAGATGTGGTGGCACTTATGTGACTCCAAGATCAGGAATAAATATCAAGTCAAGCAGACTACTGTCATGGCCAGTTGGCACATGCCAAAACACCATGCTAAGCCCTGCCAACAATGATGATATCTGGCTAACCAACCGTTTGGCTTTGGCCTGTGCTGACTGGCACAACTGATTATAAATCTAATCTAGAAAAGAACAAATGATTTAGAATCTGACTATTCATGCATCCTCTACCATTGTTAAGTGTTAAATATGTTTTTGCTGAGAATTTCTTCCAATTTTTCTGTAATCTTTGTTTGAAACATGTAGTAAATAAGAGCATATATCCTCTTACTATTTGCATTCGTAAACAGTAGAGATTCAAGAGCCTTAAAAATAGAAACGAGAAAATGAAAATGGTATAATGAAGTCATATGACATGGATACGCCTTTTGCCCAGCTCCTTGAAAAGCCGAATCTACATCCTTCATGGACACTGCCATATGGGAAGGACGAGCTTTGGATGTTGTCTTAAAGCTAGAAGAAGCAAAATTCTGCAAAATAATATCAGGAAATTAAAAGCTATTAGTTAACTTAAGTATAAATTAATAAAGAAGGTAATAACAACTGTAAGTTCCCATATGATGCACAATGCTCAAGTATCTTCCAAAGAAAGCTGGCTCTAAAGTTTAGTTATAGCTTGTTGATTATGTGGTGCCTCCAAAGCTCAAGAGTTCTTGAAATGGATTAATCACAGATTAAAACCAAGAAGCAAACAAAATCAAGGTCTGGGATGATACAATGCAGTAGTTAGTAATTAGTAGTCAGCAAAGGCAAGACAGCATAATTGAACAGACAGGACACTATAAGATCTCTAAGTGGGATGATCTCCAAGGTTAGTATGTTAGCACAAAAATATTAAAGTTATCATATGCATCTAAAACTGTGTGCATCTGATAAACAAAAATAAGTTGCTGATTTTATTAATATGTGCTGATTCATGATATACACAGAACTCCTAATTATAAATTTTATAATATAAATTAAATGGCCAGTCCGTCAATGAGTTAACAGTTGTTGGCCGAACAGTTAGTCTGAATTAGTCAATAAATTAGACATTATATTAGACAAATGGGAATTAAGTTTTGTTCAAACTAATTGAGTAATTTCCTAGATTGAGTGTTTGATAGTCATGATACAGTAACAACATTATGATTAGGAATTACTTCACCAACCCCTATTGATAGGAAGAAGTGGTTATACTGTTCTTCTTCCCATCAAATTATCTTATTTATCTTGTTACCCTCATCTCCAGTCAGTAGTTAATTTTTAATAATTTTTTCAGTTGGCATCCAGTATCCTGATGCCATACCCATCCAAAAATTATCAAAATCAGTATTAGATTGAGATTTAAAAAAAAAAACTTGCACTTAATATTATATACTTAGACATAGAGTTGAACATTTTACCCCATTTTGCTAAATTTTCTGGTTACTCAATCAGCAAACATGCGACAAGTTGCCTACAATTGGTCCGACACCTATCAACAAGCTTGACAAATTAACTATGTACACTGAGGTCATTTCTCTAATAGCAGAATGCCAGACATGTTTCACCAAAGCTTGGTTTATAATTAGTTTGTCTGAATGTTGTTCGACTAAACCATGTATATGTTTTAGTGCACACAACTAATCATGTATATGCATCACCTTGGAATATTTGTGTATCAGTAATCACAAATCAATATAGTTGTTCGTAACTGTGCATAAGCCACAGTTATCTGTATGTAATAGAATCTGGGATTGTGTAAATGCGGATTGTAATGCCCACAACTACATAATTTCCTGTGACTACATATGACGATACTGGTAACTGTGGGATTATAATGCCCAACCACATAAATTGTATTTCCTGCATCTTTGTTTAACTCAAACCTGTTACTAATTACAGATAATGGCATAATATGTCTGGTATTAACTCATAAATTTGGCAGTAGTTGTTTGATTTCATGCAGCATTCATACAATGATTATAGAACTAAACTTTGCATGTCCTTTTCAGTAGTATTCAGGATTTTTAATCCCCTTCCAATCAACCATTGCATCAAAGACACAAAAATGAATCTGAACTTTAATCACATGAAAAATTAGGTAGTAAGGAACTTAAATGAGATAATCACAGTTTAATCATGTAGACATGAGGGGCAAGATAAAGGAACTCTAGGAAGATAAAAGTAGATATCCTGCTGTGGCATATCTTAAATGCAAGCAAGACACTTTGATGGCAAGATGCAATTTAGATTGGAGGCAATATCTGAACACTTACAACCTCAGCACACGCCATGACACTAAACGTTCTTCTCAGTATGACGCTTCAATTTTAGTGCCACAAGATTCAAAATAGGCATTGGATCCACAGACGTCTAGCCCCCGTCCAACATCAAAAGTGCATGTCTTAACATATGCTTTTGATCTAGATCTCGTCCTTAAACACAAGTAATGAACAGAGTACATCCACCAAGAACTCATGGTGCTCTAGTGGCAACTCATGCAGCAGAAAACCAAATCTAGAAAGTACAGCTAGCTGGCAAAGGCAGTTTGTGCATCAATTTGGAACAGATAAGAAACAACAATATCTCAAACTTCACAACTAATCTGCAGTGCTGTGCAGCAAGTGCCACTGGGAGAATTCCATTAAGCTCTGAACAAAAGTCTGGATCACAGATCATAAGATCTGAGGGAGAATAACGTACATGAATTTTGGATCACATTAAGATCTGAAGTTGAGCAGATGGATTCAGAGAATGCAGTTCGTGAATTCGAACAATTCAATTCCTACAAGGTCAGCCACAAACAGTGACCGTCCAAATGATCAACAACAGTCTCAGCGATAGATAACTAAGGTCTCCACAACTGAATTCAAATCCAGTCATCAGTAGCCTGAAGGAGAACCCAATAAACGGCACCAATCAACGAAATCAAAGAGTGGGAACCCTACCTTAACGGGAATCCTCGGCTTCTCCATCCCCATTCCCAAGATTTCCACCCAAACAGAAAAAGAGAGATCGGCCCCCCCGAGCTGGGGGAAGTCTACGCCACGACCAAGAAAACCAGAACCGACTCGAACTCCCACGAACTAACCACACCCCCATTACGAATAAAAAGGAGAAAAACACACCCGGTATATGCGGAGTAAAACCGAATTAAATAAGAAAAATCGGACCTGCGGTGGCTAAGATCGTGCGGCGGCACCGACTCAGGTAGAGGGGCGCACGTCGGGAGGCCCAGTAGCTCGACCGATCGATCTCGGCGACGAATCGAGAAGGGAAAGGTCGTCCTAGAAGATAAATGGAACGCGGAAAAGAGCACAGTGTAGGGGGTGGGGAGGGCGGCGAATGATGGTGGGGGTGTGTGTGTGTGTGTGCTTATCACTGCTGGAATCGGGACGCGACGGGCCCCCCGCGAGGAACCGTAGGCAATAAAGTAAGGTTAATTATCACGGAATTAAGCACTTCTTTTTCGAAGAGCGGGATTTAGTTCGGAAATAAGATTAAGCTAGTAAATTGTATTCGAGAATAAGCAGACAAGGAAAGGGAGCGCCTTTATCCTTCTTTTCGAAGTCGGGAAAGCGGGACAGGTCAGGGTGGCGGTCACCGCCCAAGTGCGGTGACAAAGAAGTCGCACGGGAAGAGTGGCAGCAGAGGGGAGGAGGGAGGCCGCACACGTGGTGGGTCCCGATGGAAAAAGACTACCTACCGCTGGCTCACCTGCCTGGCTGACGCGGGTGGGTCCGCCGCGGGGCTCACCTCAGCCCAGCCAATCATCTTGACTGCTTTATGGGAGTTGCGGTGCAGGTGATAAGCTGGAAAGGACGATGGGGAATGGGTAGGTGGGTGGAAATTTGGGAGTTAATTATAGTTAAGTGGGTTCGGCGTGGGCCTTTTTTACTGTTACATTTGATGCGCGATGATGCTATTTACACGCGACTCGATGACCACGCCGTCGTCCGATGACGTGGGCGCTGACCATTGGCCCCTGTTCCGGGGACCACGGTGAGAGAGAACTAGCTCCCTTCTGACACGTGGCCGGAGCTGTCGTGGCTCGGGCGCTTCGGGCGACGCACGTGGCCAGCGAATGATTGAGAAGCCCGAGACACGAGAAGCGGCCCGGCGCTACGCCGGTCGCGGCTGGTCACGGCAGCCTCGTGGGTGACCGTAGCTCTATGTTCTCGAGCTAGCGACCCCGACTTGAGTTAAGAGCGGTTTAGGGGTGACCTTGGTCGTGAATTTAAGTCCTTACGCGAATCATTAAATATGGTATTCTAATACTGCATACATAACACTGAAATAGCAGCATAAATGACCCTTGAAATCTGAAAGGACTATATAATAAAGGGTAAGCATGTTGCGATCGATAAAATCAAAATGCCAATCAATAGGTGGATAAATTGCACATTGATATATCTAATAAATCCAACTCCAAAGTATATTGTCAAGCGATATGGGTGATTTGATATCTGATATGCAATCTTGGTATCTATTTAAAATAATGATGGATGGATACGTAAGTTTCCATATGGCAAATGTAGTATGAAAAGCAGTTGTAAGCAGTGCAGTATCACATTACAAAGATCATTCTTTCTTTTCCATCTTGAAAGCAAACAGGCACATCTCATAAAAGAGTGGTAATGGAGCTATAGGCTCACAAGTAGTACTTAGCCAGAAGATATCTTAAACCACAAGTAATAGGACCTGTATATGGTCATGAAAACATGCAAGTAGTCCATAGTTTATTCACTATCATGATATGCTATAGGACAAGAATAACCACAAGAAATATTATCCAAAGATACTGACCAACCCTAACATTACAAATGCACTCACACCTAAACCTGTTTGCAACACTTTCCAGAAACACCATCAACGAGATTTAACTCATCCATACCCTGACTGGTTGTTGAATGAGAGCTGAATCATTTAAAAAGATTATCTTGAACCGATGCCCAAAAGAGTCAGAATCCTTCCACTTTCATATGCTTCAACATTATCTGAAATGCACTAGTAAAAAAAAAAAAAAAAGGTAAGAACATATTATGTGTAAATGGTGGAAGGAAAGGTGGAGCTTAGTTCCCATCAGAGCCGCCCAAGTGTTTTTCATGCATGAATATTTAGATATCGTACTATTTAGATATCGTACTGTCATCATAATATCTTCATTCAATAAATTATTTATTATTTTTATTTATTTATATAAATATTTAACAATCTATTTTTCCTTGATTTTATATAGTTTTGTCTGAGAAATATGAGAAAAAATAATCTGTAATACTGCAGAACGATCGTTCATTATGTAGAGTCAAAATTGTCCAAAATAATTTTATTTTCTAGTCATTTTCACGTGTTGCGGTGATCGCTTTGAGCGACGTGAAATGTCAGTCATCTTAATACCTTAGAACCGCCCGGGTGGCACAAGGTTGAATGGGGCTATGGTTATATGTCGGGCATGAGTATTGATCACAAGTTGAACTTGGCTTGCATCTGATACCTTGGAAACCATCATTTGTGGACTTGTGATTGTTCATACAGCCCTCTAAAGTCCTATTTCGCTCATTTATATCTTTTCTCTCTTGCACTCAAAGTGTTCAATGAATTGCTTGTAAAAGCTTCTCTTTTCGTGAGACGTTGGGACTTGTCTGCTACTCACTTCTAAACTAATCAATCTTCTCTTTTGTAGGTCCTTTGAGACCAGCATGAGGTTGTTAGTAGGCTGACCCATCGCAAATAAATAACGCTTGGGTGTTTCATGACTTAGGTAATCTCAACTAAGTTCGAGACATTGGGCAATGTTGCTTCATGACTTAGGTCATTCCAACTAAGTCTTCAAGTATGTCGCAAGGGTGTCGTATGACTTAGGCAAATTCAGCTAAGTCCGTGATAGTGTGGTATCAGAGCGGGCAAGCAATTCGAATAAACAGCGAAGAACTTTGCAATATTATCATGGCGAAGCATCGTGCGAATCGAGTAAGATAGGGTAAGGTAGACTTTTGCCCCAAGCAGCCACAGATGGGCTGTAAATGCAAACTCGCTTGCAAACTGTTGAAGCCACTCACGAGGAGCGCGATAACAAACAAGACGAGCATGAAAGTAGGTATTCTCACCAAGCGAAGGAGACATAATCTGGAGCACCAATCGGGAAAAAGGAGCTATAAGGAGAGACTTACAATGGCGAAAACTCACCTCAATGTTCTTAAAGTGAGCTTGGAGGAACTCTACCAAGGCCAATGAAGGCTCCTTGGGGTAGAGAGCTCACAAGAAGAAGCTGAATCTCAGATCGACAAGGTTGAGTCTCGAGTCGACTAATTGACAGAGGACACCAAAGACTCCATACAACATCTACAAGAAGTTGTGGCGGAACTCATATCCAAGGTGACATTGCTTACAAGGACTCTTAATGTTGGAGGGAGCAATACTAGCATTTACGCCACCATAAAGCTTGAGGGCTCCTGAGCTACATTGCTACGGGGGTGCCAGGGGTACCAAAGAGCTCAAAATTTCATGTTCAATATGGAACTATACTTTCACCTTATGAGGCCCGATACAAAAGAAACCAACGTTTTGATAGTAATAATGTATCTGAATGGAGATGAAAAACTTTGGTGGCGAATCGATTGGGAAGAGATCCAGCAAGGCTGGTGTCGAGTAGACACATGGTAGGACTTGAAACGAGAGTTGAGAACTTATTTCCTACCCGATAACATATAGTTCGTGACAAGAAGGAAGCTGAGACAACTCTACCAAAGTACTTCCAATCGAGACTATGTGAAGCAATTTTTATGTGCTGATGTTGGACATATAAGACATGTCCAAGAAGAAAAAGTTATTCAGCTTCCTCGATAGCCTGAAGCCATGGGCACAACAGGAATTGAATCGGAAGAATGTCACCAATGTGGTCAGAGCAAATGCGGTCATAGAAAGGCTAACCAATTTTGTTTATTCAGAGGATGTGGGGAAGAAAAATAATCCTTAGGAAATCGTCTACTCAAATATTCCTGAGCGAAGGAGTCTAGGGGTGAACAAAGGAAGATGAACTATAAAGGACCAAGCTCAAAAGGCAAGGCCCTGAAACCTAGTAGATACTTTTTGTTCAGAGCATCACACATGATGCGGGAGTGCCCATACAAGTAGGCACTCAATGCTTTAACTACAT
Organism: Ensete glaucum; assembly: GCA_021527575.1. Classification (NCBI taxonomy): domain Eukaryota; kingdom Viridiplantae; phylum Streptophyta; class Magnoliopsida; order Zingiberales; family Musaceae; genus Ensete; species Ensete glaucum. The sequence goes on from CM038551.1 coordinate 51,181,937, forward strand.
CAATACACCTCCACAAGTTGGACAAGGGAAAAGTCATCGCCCTTAGTTTGAGCAATTCATAATCCAATAGCAAGGATAAGGAGTCGCAAAGATCCTAAATGGGAGTAATGCATTTGTTGAATGTGTTGTGAGGTCAAGTGACGAATAACACGAAGACAAAGCCATTGAAGACAAGGAGCAGCAAATTGATATTTATGGACATCAAGCTAAATAGTCGAACAACCCGTGCAATGGTGGACATGGGTGCTACCAATAATTTTATTGCTGATTAAGAAGCAAAGCGACTTGGACTAATCTTGGAAAGAACCCAAGTCATATGAAGGCTATGAACTCGGAGGCCAAGCTGATCTCTAGACTAGCAAAGGGGGTCCCTATCAAGATCGAAACATGGAGTAGGAGCACAAACTGTTAGGATCAATTGACACTAAGAGGGGGTTGGGGGGTTTGAATTAGTACTAGTATAAATATTTGGTTTAGATAAAATCTTTTCAATTAAACCAAGATAGAAAATTTGAAGCTTTTCATTCTTAGTGAAATGAGTGAGTGATTAAAAAAAAGTTGCTAACTTAATAAGAAAATCAGAAAGATAAGTAATGTTTGAAGGAAAGAACTTATCTTAAAAACTTTGTTTCCAAATAGTTGAGTTAAATCGGAAGTATCAATACAATAAGTATATAAGCAATGAAAGCAAAGAACCACTCACAATTTTTATAGTGATTCGACACCTGAGGCCTACGTCAACTCTCGAGTCCTCCCTCTTGAGGTACACTGACATCTACTACCAATCTTTTTTGGGTGAAGATCAAACCTTCACACTTTGCTTCAAAGGAGACCTTGAGAAAATTTCTAACTCTAAGCTCTCTCCCCTACCACTTTTCTTTTTCTTACAATTCTCACATAATATTTTCTTAGAATATAATCCTCAAAATTATTATCTTGAATGTAAGAAAACTTGGGATATTTATAGGCCACAAATTGGCTTCAAAATTAGAAGAAAAATCCAATTATATCTGGAAAATCCGGGTATGGGCGGTTCACCCGCCAGCTTGGGTGGCTCAGCCGCCCGAATACTTGGGTATAGGCGGTTCAACCACCCAGCCTAGGTGGGTCAGCTGCCCGAAAACCTTAGTGGCAGCGGTGCACTCATCGCTCACCGACGATTTACCCACCGGAATTTCTGCAAAAGTGGTTCCCTCCACTTTTTGAATTTCGACTTGAATCTGATGTTGACCATCCCTTTGGTCAACCAATTGAGCTCAACTTGAGCTCAATCAAACCCTAATAGTGGACTCGATTGCCTCATTGATTTGATTTGGATTCCTTCCAAATCTAACTCAATTAAGACTCAAACCCTAACTATGACTCAATGAATACAACACCTAATGACCAATTAAGCTTAAGTAAGACCTAACTCCCACATAATCTGGTAGCCTCTAGCATTCTTGCGGTGAGTCCAATGGTCTTCTTCCAGCGATCTCCCGATGTGTTCCCAATTAGCTTCCCAATCCCTTTGGTGAATCTCCTAGCGAACTCCCAACGAAATCCCATCGCATCGTCTGAGCCTGACTCAATGCCTAAGTTTGATCTTGGTCCACCATCTAGTTGTAGGTCCATTGCTCCTGTCATAGTTAGTCTTGTTTGATACTAATTATGACTTAATTAAATACAATCATAATTACCAAACATCCATTACAAGATCATCCCAACTCCCGACAAGCTTTTTGGCTACCCCTGATAATCTTCCCATCAGTCTTGGTCTTCTTCTAGCGAACTCCCTTGTACCATCCTAACAAATTCCCGATACCCTCGGTGAGTTCTCGACGCACTCCTAGTGAGTTCCCAACAGCATCGACTCGATGCATGGACTTAACCTTAGCCAATCTTGATTGTAATAATCATTCTGTCATAATTAATCCTACATCAATCAATTTTAACAATCCTGTTAGATCAATAACCCATCAATTGATTTCATCATCAAAATATGAGATTCAACACCCCCTTTTTGATTATGACAATCAAATGATAACAGGAGTTAATCTTAACTCCCCTAAATCCATATCACTTAAATTTAAGAGAATCACACATTCTTAAATTCAAGCAATTAATATTCTATACAAATTTTAACATCAATTTACATATTTAAGATATCAAATCATGAGTAAAAAGAGATTTACACTCATAACCAAATCCAAGATATATAAATCCATATTCATATCAAGATATCCATATTTTTCAACAAGATCATGCGTCATCAATGTATTCATCAATTTATATCATGTGTCATCAATATATATTTCTCCCCATTTGTCATCAACAAAAAGGTGAAATATAGCTAATAATTTCAAAGCACATGATAGCATTTTCCCTCTTAGTATATGCATTATAAAATTTTTCTTCCCCTTTAATAAGGAGAGAAATAAAGGAGTTATTATTAAATCGTTTCATCATAGAGAAGAGCTTTTAATAAATTTTAAAAGCAATAATCAGATGAGCTCAAAAGTTAAAGAGATTTAAAGACTATTTATGTATTTCAAATGTAGCAAAAGTCATCTCTTGTAATTTTCAAATGTGGCATATCTTCATGTAATTTTTTCTCCCCTTTTTTGAAAATAATAAGATAAAATCATAGAAATTTTTTTTAAGAAATGTTATCACAAAAAGGCTTCATTTCATGAAATTTATATTAGCAATTTGTATATTTTCATGATTTAGTATTTCTAGGTCTTAACCTCAATCTTGTATATATACAATTTCGAATATGAGCTCAACAAAATTTTCTCATATAAATTTCAATTAAATGTAGCAAGTAAATTCAAATAATAATAAATCATTATCTTTATGTAGATTTTCAAAATCATCATTACATCATCATACATGATTTCACATCATTATACATTCTCCCTCTTTGTCATCAACAAAAGGAGAAGTGCAATTAGCAAGTTTTTGATATATTAAAGCTTAGCAATTACTTTAGAACATGCAAGGTAGTGAATTCATTCTTCTCTTTTGAGAAGTGTAAGCTAGTAAATATTTGATTCCGTTGCATTGTTCTAACTAACAATTTTATAAGCTAACAATTTTTGCTCTCCCTTTGTCATTATCAACAAGAAGGGATGGTTAGAATAGTGCAAAATTTTTCCCATTACATTATTTTTTAATAAATATATCAAGAAATATACCAACCATCACATGAAATATATCAAGAACAATTAACATAGTGATGAAATATTTAATTTATGAAAATAAATTATGAATATCAAGAAATAAATCATAGAATATCTTGATTCATGCATAATAATTCTTAAGTTGTCAAGATCATGATTTATGCAAAAATCTCATTTTAAATAATATGAGAAGACATAAGAGATTTGATTTATCAAAAATTTTAAGTTATAATTCTAACGAATCAAAATCATGATATAGGTAAAGAACTCATTTAATTTTCAATAATCAAAATCATCAAAATTATTTTCAAGAGATTCAAAATAAAATTAATAGACTTATTGGTAGCTTGAAATGTTAGTGATTTCCTTTCTCCACTTTGTGTGAATAAGAATGTAGAATCAAGGTAGAGAAATGAAAAATACCATATCACAAAAATACTCAATTTTAAAGATGTAAATTTTATAGATATGAATTTCAAAAGTAAGCTCAAAACTTAAAGATAATCAAGGAGATTCAAAAGTTTAATAGCTACTTATGGATTTAAAATCATCTCATGTAATTTTGATAACAATCATCATGAATTTCAAAAGAAAATATGATAGTAGACTAAGCTCAAACTATGAATTATATATTTTGTATATATTTGATAATTTAAAATTCTAAATTTTCATCTAAGCAAATTATTTTTCATTGAATATTATCATATCCAATTTGCTTCCAATTTTATCTCCCCCTTTGTTAATATAAAAAAAATATGATTGTGTAATTTCTTCTCAACATCCATATTCAAATTACGCCAAAAATTACAAGGGGATCATGTCATTAAAGATAAAATCAAATTTTTATTGTCAAAATACATGATTTCATTTAATAAGTTTATTTTTTCTTTTTGTAAATAATAAAAATAAGTCTTAGAGGATAATCTCAATTCATTCAAGATAAATCTCTTTAATCAAAAAGAAGAATGATCTTGATAAAAAATTTAATTATTATTGTAAAGATCATAGATCTCTTTTTTATTAAAAAATAGAAAATCATAGAGATCAATAACGTGATTTCCATAACATAAAAGTAAAGTTAAGAAATTAAGAAAATATTCATGATAATACAAATCTCTTTCAATTTTTAACTTATCACAAATTTAAGAAATACTAATTTTGATGATAAGTTATGTCATTCATGAGTTTTAAGATAAATTATATTAAGAAAAATATTGATACGAAAAGACATTCATGAATATCAAAAGACATGATTTAAGTTAATAAATTTGCCCCTCCTTATTGTTTGTAAATTTTAACATAATTAATCAAGAAATCTTATATATTCAAAATTCCAAGTAAATTAGAAATCCAATCATGTAAAATCTCATGTATTTAAAATTCATAATTTTAATTTTGGCAAATCATTCCTCATTCAACAAAGATTTTTCATAATCAAAGTATTTATATAAAGATTTCAAGTTTTATTTTCTAAACTTACCAAAAATTATGATAATAACTTATCCAACTTAAAATCATCAAAATCACTTTTATAGTTTAAGAGATTAATAAAAGATAACATAATCGATTTATTAATCTCTTTTTGAAAGATTTATAAGATAAAGAAATTTTCAAGTAAAAATGTTTTTACTTTATTTCATCAAGCATGTCTTTATTTTTTAAGCCAAATAAAAACATGTATCTTTATCTAAAACCAAAAAGAGCTTTCATTATGACAAGGATCAATAATCCATAAATTACAAAGATCATCATGCATAATTTTGAAACATAAGCTCATTAAGCATAATCACTATCAAGCATGGTTTCATAAAACATCTTCAATCAAAATTCAACCTATTTAAATTTTAACTTTTAACCCTTTTGCACATAGTGTAATAAGTTGACAAACTCATTTCCAAATTTTTATTTATTTTTTGTTTGAATTCAAAGGTAATCATCATACATTCAATCTTAACATACAACTATTCAACTATCAAATATTCATTTCAACAATAGTCTTTCCAAATATTCAAACCAATGATTTTGAACTTATTATTCAATCATCATCAAAATCTCATTTGTGTAAATTTCAACATATTTTTCAATAGCTAAGGTTCTTTAGTTCTAGTTCATTTTCAGACTTATATGTTCTAGCTATGCATCATCAAGATTAATTATATAATGATGAATAATTAAAAAATTTAATGTCAATAATTTTAATTTTAATAATTTTCTTATTACTACTTAGGCTAGTAAGCTTGAAGGAGTGTTAGATCTCAAGTAATATGACTTGAGCATCTACTTTCAAAATATTTTTATTGCTTCTAGCCTTGTTCGGAAATAACTTTATATCATGGAAGGTTTTGATTTAGGTACCAATTTAACATTGGGTCCTTCATGACATGTTATTCTTATTTTTTTAATGGCATAAAGTTGTTTATGGTTACTCTAGCAATCCAAATTAATTTATGTGGATTATAATTTTTAAATGGACATTTGTAAGCTTTATGTCCTAATTTTTTATAAGAATTACACTTGATTATTTATGACACATTTAATGTAGGTCTTTTTACAAAGATGGTTGGCTTTTGTTGAACATTTCCAACAAAGCCTATGTCATTTCTATTATTAATATGACCCTTATTGGTAAGGATCATATTTAAGGATTTATTCCCTATCTCAAATTTATCTAGTATTGTTTTAAGCATGTAATTCTCTTCATTAACATTATATAGCATATCACATTTAGAACATGTTTATGTGATGCTAAGGAGTCATGCATTTCGTCAAGTCTTTTAACTAACAAATTATGATCAATTTTAAGCAGTTTAAAAGACTTACTATGTTTTCTAAACTCATTGAATAAATCATGAAACATGCTTGATAATTCTGAAAATAAAATATTTAAAGGCTCACTAACCTCATCTTCGATTTCCATTAAAGTAAGGTTCTTCATATCTTGGTTGAGCATTTGATCTTTGGAGATTCTTGGCTTCTTGCATTCATAGCAAGAGGTTTGTCCATCTTTAAATTATTTTTAAGGTTCAAGTTCATTAATTTTTCGGGTTTATTTCTCAAAAGTTCAAGGTCCTTATCACTCGAAATTTCACTCGAGGAGTCATATGTTCTTAGTTCAAATTCCTTCATGTTATTTGAAAGTTGTTATTCAAGTTCATTTTTGTAAGATATTTCATTAATTGATTTATTTATATTAATTGCACTTTCATGTGTGGTTTTCAAAGTATGCAAACATCGAAAGTCGAATCATAAGTAGAAACACGATTAAACTCATTCTTATCAAAAACACAAAGCAAGATATTCATAACCTTTGTAGTTAAAGTTAAAATCTTCTTCTAATTATTCATTACAAGAGAAGACTTTTAAATTTATTTTCAACAATAATCCATAAATCAAGGTCTAAAGAAAGTAAAAAAACTCTTATCCGAGTTTTCCAATAAGTGTAGTCCATCCAATTGAACATGGGAGGACAAATGATAGAAAAGCCTTCTTGAAAGCTAATAAGATTCATTTCTCTTAGGTGTTAAACCAAATGAGAAATACTGAGGTTCTGATACCAATTGTTTACATCAATTGGGGGGGGGGGGGAGGGGGGTTTGAATTAGTATAAGTATAAATATTCGATTTAGATAAAATCTTTTCGATTAAATCAAGATAGGAAACCTAAAGCTTTTCGTTCTTAGTGAAATAAGTGAGTGATTAAAAAAAGTTGTTAAGTTACTAAGAAAATCAAAAAGATAAGCAACATTTGAAGGAAAGAACTTATCTTGAAAACTTTGCTTTCAAAGAGTTGAGTTAAATCGGAAGCATTAATACAACAAATATGTAAGCAATGAAAGTAAAGAACCACTCACAACTTTTATAGTTCATTCCCGAGTCCTCCTTCTTGAGGCACACCGGCATCCATTACCGATCTTTTTTGGGTGAAGATAAAACCTTTAGACTTTGATTGAAGGGAGACTTTGAGAAAATTTCTAACTCTAAACTCTCTCCCTTACTCCTTTTCTTTTTCTTATAATTCTCACACAATATTTTTTCAGAATATGATCACTAAAATTATTGTCTTAAATGTAAGAAAACTTGGGATATTTATAGGCCCCAAATTGACTTTCAAACCGGAGCCAAAATCTAATCGTATCTGAAAAATATAGGTACGGATGGTTCACCCATTGGCTTGGGCGGTTCAACTGCCCCAATACCTAGGTACGAGCGATTTACCCGTCGATCCTGTTTAGGTCAACCACCCAAAGTACCTAGATTCCTGGGTACATGCAGTTCAATTGCCCAGCCTAAGCGGGTTAGTCGCCCGAAAACCTGAGCGATGGCGGTACACCCACCGCTCACCGACGGTTTACACCATCGAAATTTCCACAAAAGTGGCTCCCTCCACTTTTCAAATTCTGGCTTGAACCTGATGTTGACCAACCCTTTGATCAACCAATTGAGCTCAACCTGAGCTCAATCAAACCTCAATAGTGGATCCGATTGTCTCATTGAGTTGATTTGGATTTCTTTCAAATCTAACTCAATTAGGATTCAAACCCTAACTATGACTCAATGAATATAATACTTACTGACCAATTAAGCTTAAATAAGACCTAACTCCTACTTAATCCGGCAGCCTCTAACATTCTTACGGTAAGTCCTATGGTCTTCTTCCGACGATCTCCCAACGTGTTCCCAGCGAGCTTCTCAATCCCTTCGACAAATCTTCTAGCGAACTCCCAGTGAAATCCCATCGCATCGTCTGAGCATGACCCGATGCCTGAGCTTGATCTTGGTCTATCATCTGGTTGTAATTTCATTGCTCTTGTCATAATTAATCCTGCATGATGCTAACTATAACTTAATTAAATATAATCATAATTACCAAACATCCATTACAAGATAATCTCAACTCCCGATAAGCTTTTTGGCTACCCCCGATAATCTTTCAGCGAGTCTCGGTCTTCTTCTGGCAAACTCCCTTGCACCATCCTGGTAAACTCCGGATACCCTTGGCGAGCTCCCGACACACTCATAACAAGTTTCCAACCGCATCGACTCTATACATGGACTTAACCTTGGCAAATCCTAATTGTAATAATCATTCTATCATAATTAATTCTACATCAATCAATTCTAACAATCCTATTAGATCAATAACTCATCAATTGATTTCATTACCAAAATATGAGATTCAACACAAACATGATGGCAGTATCATTGGATGACTTCTAAGTGATTCTTGGAATGAAGTTATGCACACAACGAAGTTGGTGTCAATGTCGTTACTAAACTCCCTATATCTACTAGGAGGTGACGATCCCTATGTGGTCCTATTTTCTCGAGGAGTAACTAAGGATCCATAATAAATATCTACATTACAACTAAAAAAAGGGGTACAAAAAGGTAAATCAGCCTATATAGCTGCTATAAAGCTAAAGATACTCGATGGGTAGGCCATTCAAGAACTTATTGTGGTGGCAAACATTCTGAAGGAGTTCTCAGACGTGATGCTAACTGAGTTACCAAAAACTCTGCCACCACGCAGAGGCGTGAATCATCATATTAAGCTGGAGCCGAGAGTTAAGCCTCCAGCAAGACCACCATACCGCATGGCCCCTCTAGAGTTGACATAACTCAGGAAGCAATTAGATAAACTACTAAGCGATTGTCTCATCTATAGCTCAAAAACACCATTCGAAGCTCCAATCCTCTTCTAGAAGAAACAAGATGAGAGCCTCCAATTATATGTCGATTATCGAGCCCTTGACAAAGTTATGATGAAGAATAAGTATCTCATCCCACTCATTATAGACTTGTTCGATTAACTAGGCAACGCAAAGTACTTCTCCAAACTCGATCTTCGATCGGGGTACTAGCAGGTACGTATTGCAGAAGACGATAAAGAGAAGACTACCTGTGGGACCAGGTATAGAGCATTCGAGTTTATGGTGATGCCTTTCAACTTAACTAATGCTCCAGTCACTTTCTGCACTCTAATAAACTAATTTTTCAAAGAGTATTTAGATAAGTTTGTGGTTATCTACTTAGAGGATATTGTTGTCTATAGCCAAACACTCGAGAAGCATATTGAGCACCTTCGAACAATTTTTAAAGTTCTCAAGGAGAATACTTTGTTCGTGAAGAGGGAGAAGTGCTACATTGCTCAGACATAGATTTTGTTCTTAGAGTATTGAATCCATAATGGGTCCATCCGAATGGACAAATATAAGGTACAAGCTATGGCATAATGGCAAACACCAAAGAAGGTACTGGAGTTGAGATACTTCCTTGGTTTTGTCAACTATTATCGACGCTTGCTGGATATTCAAAGTATGCAACTCCACTGACAAGATTACTAAAGAAGGAGCAGTCTTAGAAATAGTTGGACAAATGCGAGGCAACATTCCAAGACCTAAAGTTGCTATGTTAGGAAGAACCGATGCTCAAAAAATTACTAGATACAAATGCTTCAAATTTTGCTATTAGGGGAGTTATTATACAAGAGGGTCACCTGGTGGCCTACGAGAGTCGTAAGCTCAACGAGACCAAGTTACGATATCCAGTGCATGAGAAGAAGATGACCATAGTGATCCACTATCTATAAGTTTGGTGACACTACCTTCTTGGGGCACAATTCATACTAAGAATGTACAACGTCATATTGAAATACTTATAAACTCAAAAGAAACTCTCCCTAAAGCAAGGACGGTGGTAGGACTTCTTGGCTAAGTTTGACATGGTAATGGAGTATAAGCTCGGAAAAGCAAATGTCATGGTCGATGTATTGAGCCATAAAATAGAACTAGTGAATGTCATATAGTTGGAAGGCGGAGGCCAAGCAAGTCAGTTGTACTCCAACTTCCTTTCCAAGATCAGGGATGGACTATGGAGTGATCCTTAGGCAGTAACCTTGATGCAACTCATCAAAGAGGGCAAGACATGACGATTTTGGGTCCAGAAGGGACTCATCTACACCAAAGGGAATAGAGTTTATGTTCCGCGGACAAACAATTTGAGGCGTAAACTCTTAAAAGAGTGTCACGATTCCCTTTGGGTTGGACATTCGGGCATTCATCAAACAATAGCTCTCGCGGAGAGGGCCTTCTATTGGCCGAAGATGGGGACCGATGTGGAGGACTATGTTCAAACATGCAACAAGATATATATAAAAAGAAAGAAGGTGGTTTTTTTGAAGCTACTACTACGAAAAAGGCCATGAGAGCATCTCTCTTGGACTTCACATCAAGCTTGGTAGTAGGGGGACTCGGATCGATACTCATGGCAATCGATCGATTTTCGAAGTATGCAACATTCATTATTGCACCCCTATACTGTTGAGAGGAGGGGCTAAGTTGATGATGAAGAATGTGGTGAAGTATTAGGGAGTCCCGTACAATATCATCAATGATCAAGATGCACAATTCTTGGGACAATTTTGGACTTAGCTATTCAAACTATTAGGGTCCAAGTTATACTTTTCTACAAGCCTCCAACCTCAGACGAATGGCTAGACTGAAAGAATCAATTCACTTTTAGATTAATATCTCTGACACTACGTGAGTGCCAACCAACAAGATTAGATAAAGCTGTTGGATATAGCCTAATTCTCCTACAATTTGTAACGAAACTCTGCATCTAACAAGAATCTCTTTAAGATTATTTTAGGATAACAACCATCGACTCTTCACACCTTAGCTATTAGTTATACAAGGAGTAGCTCATCAGCATATCACTTTGCAAAGAAATGACATTGGAATGCAGATATTGCGCGGACTTACTTAGAGAAGGCAGCCAAATGAAGAAGTGGGTCAACTTGAAAAGGCGCCACAGGAGTTCAAAGTTAATAACTTAGTGTTGGTGAAGCTCCAACCAACATCACTCCAGTTCTTTAGGCACAAAGTGCATAAAGGAATGATATATTAGTATGAAGGGTTATTCCTAATCGTTAGTAGGGTAGGCAATGTCTCATACAAGTTGCAACTGCCAGTATGACTCAAAATTCACAGTGTTTTCTATGCAAGCAACTTGAAAGCCTACCATTCAGATCCGCAAGATGCTTCTCAAAATGTTCCAACTCGTCTACCCCCCCTCCAAAGCCTCATATGAGAAGCAAGTTGAAACCATTTTAGTGGATCACAAGACAAAACTATCTAACGGAGTGGTGCAAATCAAGTACTTAGTGAAGTGGTGAAAACTTCACCGAATATAAGTCAGTTGGGATCCTGAAGAACCCTATGACATGAAGAAGCCATCATCAAAGTCTACCAACAAGCATCGACGAAGGCATTGATAGTTTAAGTGGGGTAGAATGTCTTGAACGTTCATCGCTCAACTGTAATATCTTCGCTCAACGAACCATTTGTCGCTTTTGCTTACTTATACAAATGTTTGACAACTTATTTTACCTTGATTTTATGTTGCTTTACCTGAGAAATATACATAAAAATTTACTATAGAATGACCGCTCACTGCGTGGAGCCAAAACAACACAAAACAACTCCGTTTTTAGGTCATTTTTGTATACTATAGTGACTGCTCTCAGCGGCATGAAATGTCAGCCATCTCAGCACCCTCGAACCACCCGAGTGACACAAGGCTGGATGGGACTTCGGTTATATGTCGGGCGTGAGCATTCATCACAAGTTAAACTTATCTTGCATCTGACACTTTGGGAATTATCGTTTATGAACTTGTGACCGTTCATACAACCCTCTAAAGTCTTGTTTCGCTCTTTTTTCTATTCTTTCTCTTGCACTCAAGGTGTTTAACAAATTACTTGTAAAAGCTTCCTTCTTCGTGAGACAGTGAGACTTTTTCGCTGCTTGCTTCCAAACTAATCGACCTTCTTTTTGTAGGTCCTTCGGGACAGCACGAGGTTGTAAGTTGGCTGGCCCATTGAGGACGAATAACGCTTGGGCATTTTCCAGTTAAGTTCAAGACATTGGGCAAGGTCGCTTCACGACTTAGGTTATTCTAGCTAAGTCTTCAAGTTTACCGAAAGGTATCGTATGATTTAAGTAAATTTAATTAAATCTGTGATAATATGCTTCCGACCATCACATCTTGAATTTGATATCCATCCTCTAAGTTGAAATGAAAACAAAAATGAAGAATATGTGTGTTGCTGCTACGATGATTTGCAGTGACAATGTCAGTGGAGGTAGTCATTAGTCTAGGAAACATATTATTCTAGAAAACTCTTGACTATGTTAACAAAATATATGTCAACCATGTAGTACAGTAATCATAAGCAGTATATATATATATGATAAAAGAAAGGAAATCTTCAACTCAGGATGACCGGATCGAACTTAAGATTACTGGTTAAAAGTGAGTGAACTGTCATATGATCTGTTGTACCAATCCTTCTAACAATTGTGTTAGGTAACTCAGTTAACAGGCAGGGAGGTTCATTTGTTTGACTACTTCCTTAACATGTGTAATTTGAATACAATATTTAAAAAGAATTTACAGTCTCAATATTTGAAACCAATGTGGAACAGCTTGCTTTGAGGTGCATGGAGTCAAGACGAATGCAAGAAACCACACAGTCAAACTTAGTCTAATTTTTCAACAGGCATATTTACTTCTGATCCTGACGGCAGAATGATGCCTTTCATCAAAATGCAAAAATAAGCCATTTTTAAGCTCATATTACAATTTCGTGGGTCACACGGTAACTCTGCAGTCAAATATCATATTTTCCAATTTTCTAGTAATTTTTTAAAACTGTTTTGCATTTTATACTTTCCAATTACGATCCCAGGGTTGTTATGAGACAAATAAATATCATAGTGATGACTTAGGGCAGAACCTATTTGCAATGAATGTTTTCCATTTCATTTCTGCACCTATGTCTTTTCGGTGTTTGTTGTGCACAAACCTCCTTGCTATTTGCGTTGTGAAATTTAAAAAAAAAAATACATGTATAAAAAGTCAATTTTGTTTTATCAAATTTGAAAAAGTTGTTTGCCTCTTATTTTAAGTTCTATTACAATCTCTTTTTTTTTTTCTCTTTTCTTGAAGGCCTAAATTGTACAAAAATTAAAGAACTAATGAAACTATTATCCAACATAAGACCTTAGAGACACGTAAATTAAGAAGAACATGAAGCAAACCACACTGATTCAGCTCCGCAACATAAGCCGCTTTTTTCGATTCCTTAAAAGGCAGCTTTCGCCCTTCGACAGTACCTGTCCCACCAAACGTGAATGGTAAATATCTCGTTAGTAATACTGAGTCTAATTGTTAGGACTTTTGCTGGGTCGGTTCGTAGGATTAATGTATTATAATGTAAATAAAATCCTGAGTTACGTAATAAATCATAAATTAATTATCATCCATTTTGTTTTAAAATGTCGGCTAGAATTAGGGAGAACTTTTTATGGAGTAGGAGTCTCTTAGCCGCCACCCTCTACTATTAGGGAAGGTCAGCTAGGGTTATAGAGGAGAATTTTCACTTAGCTTAGGACTCTCATTTAAGTAGGAGTTTGATCACGAGATGAAGTCTTAGTTTACTTGGAGTAGGAGTCCTATTAGGAATTAGGGTTTTGAGACCCTATATAAAATGAATAGCCACCACTTCTTCATCAAGTAATAAATCAATATTTCTTTAGCCAATCGGCCAACTACCTAGAGGGAGGAACCCCTACAACATTCCAAGGAGGGTCAATTCCCTATAGAGATCAACCAAGCCTTAGAATCCTACAGGGTTCTAACACTTGATATCAAAACAGCATTCTTAGCGCCTCCCTACCCTTCCACCGTCGCCGCTACCTCTATCCAGCTGCCCACAATTATCCAAACAATTCCTACAATTGCTAATTCCGTCACTGACTCCGTCGTGATCACCCTTACCACAGAACCATCATCTGCTGCTGCCACAGAAATTGCAATAGGATCTAGTATTGTTATTCTCGCAAAAACCTTATTGCTATTGCAATTATTTATCCAAAAAATCAAAAAAATAGTTACATCTATTCCTTGCTGCAAATATCTCATAAGCGATTCACATGCTGCAAAAACTTATCGTCGTAAAGCTGCTATCTTTACGATGAAAGTTACGTTATAAAGTTTTAATTGCATACTTGCTGCAATATTGCCGATCTTACTGTCATATTTTGCTAATAAAATCTTCTCCACATTTTACATCAGCTTTGCTTTCATCGTCATTGGTTCCTTACTGAAATCATCTTTATATCATTAGTATATCGCTGAAATTTTTTATCGTAAAACTACTAACTTTTTGACGAGAATATGCTGCCAAAATTATCGATGTTTCTTGCTACATATCTAACTCATCTTTGTCGACTTTACAACCATCGATATTTCCCTTTACTTGCTATCATCATTATCTATTTATTGCTGTCAAAATGAACCTAAAACCCTTGGCGTACTGTTGGAATTCTTTCATCGTAAAACTGTTATTCCTTAATGAAGAATCTTGCAGCACTACCTTTTAATGTCTTTTGTTGCACTCATACTCGATCCTTACCGAAATTGTTGCTGCTAACCACATCAACCCTAAGGCACCCCTTTAGCCTTAAGATGCAACCGTCGTAGCCAATGTTTGATTTAACGGTTCGTGCTAGTGTACCAAGATTATCTCACTATTGTGTGATACACACTGTGCATACCGTCCAGTATATTAAAATATAATATAATATTTTATAATATAATATAATATTATATAATAGGTGACGTCGTCTCGATCTTTCTCCCCACGTGGGCAGACGTTTCATCTCCTCGCACAGGAGAAAAAGCGCTCGCGAGTGAGGGCGGCGATGGCGCGTGGGCGAGGACATCGCATGGAAAGTAGGTTCTTCTCCTCTTCTTCTTTTTTCTTCTTTTACTCTTCTTCTTCTTCTTCCCTTTTTCTACCTCAATCGACCGTTGATGGTTAATTTCTCCCTCAATCGACCGTCGATGATCGATTTTTGACAGTATCGCCTGGTAGCAGGCGATCCGCATACTGGTAACCTGACAGACTAGTATGTATCGCTCGTACTAGGCGGTATAGATCAAAATTGTAAACCTTGGTCATAGCCCACTTTTAATCTCTACTGCCAGTCCAAATAATAGCGCAAACTGCAGCACAAATAGCAACGTAAAACTAACAACCAAAATAGCAGCCTACCGCAATGGCAACCTTCTACCACCGATCCTTAACTTTCATGGCTACCAATCCCTCCACCGACCTATGCCCTTAACCTGTCGACAGAAGAAAGATCGTAATCTATACTATGGTATCAGAAGATATGATCGGTGCCAAGTTGGAGGCCTTCAAGATGCATACGGATGACAAACTACGCGCTCTCTTCACAAAATTTATATTGGGCCAATCACCGAGCCCAACAAGATCGCAACAAGGTGAAAGTTCAGATCACAAAGAGAACCCTTATAAAAAGGAGGAATAAGTGACAGATTCAACAAATTCACACATGAGGATGGACTTCCCTCGATGGGAAGACAGAGGCCCGACATGATAACCCGTTGAAGAATCTGAGCATGGAGAGGAGGACCTCGAACATAAGGAGGACATGGAGGAGGAACTACAATCGACCGATTATATGGTTCATGCTCTAGCCGACTACACGAACCCGCAAATGATGAAGATTAGAGGTTTCCTCAAGTAGCAGCTTGTCACCATCCTTATAAATATTGGGAGCACCAATAACTTCATGAATAACAAGGTTGCTACCCGGATGACCCTCCAAATCGAGGATTGTAGCAAGTCTGATGTCAAGGTGGTTGATGGCCGAATCTTGAAGTGCGACTGAAAATGCCCGCGAGTGAGATTGATTTTGCAGGGCCAAGAGATTATTGCTGACTTTTTCCTCCTCCCACTTAATGATTATGAAGCAGTGCTTGACATGGAATGATTATCCATGCTAGGTGACCTGAAATTTCTCAAAATTAATTATAAATTTCTTCAGCAAAGGGAAACAAGTGATCCTGTGCAAGAAACGTAGGAGCAAAGTAACGGCGGTTTCGACGTAGTGCATGGAGAAAGTCATACAAAAAATGCGCAACAACTTCCTAATGCAACTTTAGCAGCTACAAAATGAAGGAGCCGAAAAAGATTGAAGATCCAAACCTTCTCCAAACGCTTGCTGAATTTTCAGACATCTTTGCCAAACCAAACAGCCTACCTCCTACCTAATTTCACGACCATCGTATACCAATGCTGCTGGGAAAACCACCAGCCAATATTCAACCATATCACTATCCTCATCATCAAAAGGCTAAAATTGAGAAGATTGTGTGGGAGATGCTTAATATAGGGATCATTTGGCTAAGTTACAGCCTCTACTCTTCATCAGTGCTCCTTGTACGCAAGAAAGACTGAACGTGACAAATATGCGTTGACTACCGAGCTCTCAACAGTATTATGGTCAAATATAAATATCCTATTTCGATGGTGGATGAACTACTTGATGAATTAAAGGGAGCACGAGTCTTCACGAAGTTGGATCCGTGGTCCAGATATTATCAGATTCGAGTACACAAGGAAGACATACCGAAGACTATTTTTCGGACGGACAAAGACCATTATGAATGTTCGGTAATGCCCTTCGGCCTCACCGATACTCCCTCCACTTTTCAGAGTCTCATGAATGATATTTTCTAGAGTTATCTTCATAAGTTTGTGTTGGTCTTCTTCGATGACATTCTTATTTACAGCCCTTCACTCAAAAGCCACATTTCTTACTTACGACTTGTTTTGACGATTCTTCGAGAGTATACTCTTTTTGTCAAATAGTCGAAATGTAACTTTTTACAGAATAAGGTGGAATGTCCGTCACCGCTACCTCTATCCAGCTGCCCACAATTATCCAAACAATTCCCACAATTGCTAATTCCATCACCGACTCCGTCGTGATCACCCTTACCACAGAACCATCATCTGCTGCCGCCATAGAAATTACAACAGGATTTGGTATTATTATTCTTGCAAGAACCTTATTGCTATTACAATTATTTATCCAAAAAATCAAAAAAATAGTTACATCTATTCCTTGTAATAAATATCTCATAAACCATTCACATGCTGCAAAAACTTATCATCGCAAAGTTGCTATCTTTACGATGAAAGTTACGCTGTAAAGTTTCAACCGCATACTTGCTGCTATATTGCCGATCTTACTACCATATTTTGCTGACAAAATCTTCTCCACATTTTACATCAGCTTGGTTTTCATCGTCATTGGTTCCTTGCTGAAATCATCTTTATATCATTAGTATATCGTTGAAATTTTTTGTCATAAAACTACTTACTTTTTGACGAGAATTATGCTGCCAAAATTGTCGATGTTTCTTGCTACATATCTAACCCATCTTTGTTGACTTTACAACCATCGATATTTCCCTTTACTTGCTATCATCCTTATCTATTTATTGCTGTCCAAACAAACCTAAAACCCTTAGCGTACTGCTAGAATTCTTTTATCGTAAAACTGCTATTCCTTGACGAAGAATCTTGCAGCACTACCTTTTAATGTCTTTTGTTGCACTCATACTCGATCCTTACCGAAATTGTTGCTGCTAACCACATCAACCCTAAGGCACCCCTTTAGCTTTAAGTTGCAACTGTCATAGCCAAGGTTTAATTTAACGGTTCGTGCTGGTGTACCAAGATTATCTCACTATTGGGCGATACGCACTGTGCATAACGTCCGATATATTAAAATATAATATAATATTTTTATAATATAATATTTATATTATATAATAGGCGACGTCGTCTTGATGTTTCTCCCCATGTGGGGAGATGTTTTGTCTCCTCGTGCAGGAGAAAAAGCGCTCGCGAGTAAGGGCGGCGATGGCGCGTGGGCGAGGACATCTCATGGAAAGTAGGTTCTTCTCCTCTTCTTTTTTTTTCTTTTCCTCTTCTTCTTCTTCTTCCCTTTTTCTACCTCAATCGATTGTCGATGGTTAATTTCTCCCTTAATCGACCGTCGACAATCGATTTTTGGCAGTATCGGCTGGTAGCAGATGATTCGCATACCGATAACCTTACAAATTAGTATGTATCGCTCGTACTATGTAGTATAGATCAAAATTGTAAACATTGGTCGTAGCCCACTTTTAATCTCTACTGCCAGTCCAAACAATAGCGCAAACTGCAGCACAAATAGCAACGTAAAATTGCAACCAAAATAGCAGCCTACCGCAACGACAACCTTCCACCACCGATCCTTAACTTTCACGGCCACCAATCCCTCCACCGACCTATACCCTTAACTTGTCAACAAAAGAAGGATCGTAATCTATAGGCATACACCATGGTATTAGAAGATATGATCGGTGCTAAGTTGGAGGCCTTCGAGATGCATATGGATGACAAACTATGCGCTCTCTTCACAGAATTTATATTAGGCCAATCACCGAGCCCAACAAGATCACAACAAGGTGAAAATTCAGATCACAAAGAGAACCCTCCTTAAAAAAAGGAATAAGCGACAGATTCAGCATATCCACACATGAGGATGGACTTCCCTCGATGGGAAGATGGAGGCCTGACGTGATGGCTTTCACACATAGAGCGATAGTTTCACTATCACCGGACCCCAGAGGCTTCTATGGTTGATATCATTGTCATTTACTTAGAAGGAGATGTCATACAATAGTATAATTAGTTCGAGAACACCCAAGGAGTCTCGACATGGAGGCAATTTAAAAGCGGGTTGCTAATCTGCTTTGGACTGATCGAGTACGAGAACATTGACGGTCAACTCATGAAGATATGACAGACCTCTATGATTCAAGAATACTAGACTAAGTTTGAAAGATTATCAAACCATGCTCGTGATTGGTCTGAAAAGTAATTGCTAGGTACTTTTATAGAAGGATTGAAGCCAAAAATACGAGGAGACATTAAGGCGTGATAGCCCTACACATTGACAGCATCAATTTCCTTTGCACGACTTCAAGAAGAGCGATACATTCAAGATACTCGGAGGACAAGAACCATCACACGACCAGTAGTATACAAACCTCCAGCTCCATCCACTTCCAACTGACCCCTTCAACCGAAAATGCTAATCATAGAGGAGCTTCGCGACAGATCGATAAAGGACCTATGTTAGCATTATGACGAACCTTGGAACTGCGACCACCAATGTAAGAAGCGAAGACTTCTTCTGATCAAACCCGTTGAAGAATTTGAGCATGGAGAGGAGGACCTCAAACACGAGGAGGACACGGAGGAGGAACTACAATCGACCGATTATATGGTTCATGCTCTAGCCGGCTACACGAACCCACAGATGATGAAGATTAGAGGTTTCCTCAAGCAGCAGCTTGTCACCATCCTTATCGATATTGGGAGCACCAACAACTTCATGAACAACAAGGTTGCTGCCCGGATGACCCTCCAAATCGAGGATTGCAACAAGTCTGATGTCAAGGTGGTTGATGGCTGAATCTTGAAGTACGACTGAAAGTGCCCGCGAGTGAGATTGATTTTGCAGGGCCAAGAGATTATTGCTGACTTTTTCCTCCTCCCACTTGATGATTATGAAGTAGTGCTTGACATAAAACGATTATCCATGCTAGGTGATGTCTCCTGAAATTTCTCAAAATTAATTATAAATTTCTTCAGCAAAGGGAAATAAGTGATCCTGTGCAAGAAATGTAGGAGCAAAGTGACGATGGTTTCGACGCAGTGCATGGAGAAAGTCGTACAAAAAATACGCAACAACTTCCTAATGCAACTTCAGCAGCTACAAAATGAAGAAGCTGATGAAGATTGAAGATCCAAACCTTCTCCAAATGCTTGCTGAATTTTCAGACATCTTCGCCGAACCAAACAGCCTACCTCCTACCTAATTCCACGATCATCGTATACCAATCCTACTGGGAAAACCACCAGCCAATATTCAACCATATCACTATCCTCATCATCAGAAGGCTGAAATTGAGAAGATTGTGTAGGAGATGCTTGATATAGGGATCATTCGGCTAAGTTACAGCCCTTACTCTTCATCAGTGCTCCTCGTATGCAAGAAAGACTGAATGTGGCAAATATGCGTTGACTACCGAGCTCTCAACAGTATTATGGTCAAATATAAATATCCTATTCCGGTGGTGGATGAACTACTTGATGAATTGAAGGGAGCACGAGTCTTCACGAAGTTGGATCCACGGTCCAGATATCATCAGATTCGAGTACACAAGGAAGACATACCGAAGACTATTTTTTAGACGCACAACGACCATTATGAATTTTTGGTAATGTCCTTCGGCCTCACCGATACTCCCTCCACTTTTCAGAGTCTCATGAATGATATTTTCTAGAGTTATCTTCATAAGTTTGTGTTGGTCTTCTTCGATGACATTCTTATTTACAACCCTTCACTCATGTTTCATCCCCCAAACAACAAAAATGGGTAACATAACTACTTGGATATGATTATGAAATAACTTACAAAAAGGGGAAAGAGAATGTGGTTGCAGATGTGCTCTCTTAACTACCCGAGCAAGCTGAATTTTCAGCCATCTCTCTTCTGATCAGTGACCTCCTTGATAACATAAGAAAACAATACAAGATAATCCTGAGATTCAGGAGACCATAAAAAAATTATAGGAAGAACTAGGCTCCGCGGCGCATTATAATTGTGATTCATAAGGCTTATGGTATAAAGGATATGTAGTGTTAGTGCCTAATTCTCCCTACATAAATCCCATCATACATGAGATGCATTCCTCACCAATGGCTGGGCAATCCAGATTCTTTTGAACCTATAAGAGGATCAAACAAAATTTCTATTGGAAATGGATGAAGAACTCTATTGCTGAATTTGCAGCACGGTGCGACATGTGTCAATGGCATAAAGGCAAAACAGTGGCAAGCCCTAGGAAGCTACAACCTCTACCCATCCCTGACTCAGTATGGACTGATATCTCGATGGACTTCATCGAAGGGCTTCCCTCATCCCAAGAAAAAGGTACAATCCTTGTTGTGGTTGATCGACTCACCAAATATGTTCACTTTTATGCCATCCGCAACCCTTACACCGCTATTAGCATTACTCAGATCTTCATAGATAATATTATAAAACTGCATGGGATGCTTAAATCCATTGAGTGATCGTGACAGGGTCTTCATCAATAAATTTTGGACAGAGATCTTCCATTTACAGGGCACTAAATTGAAGATAAGCATGACATACCACTCATAGATCGACGGTCAGACTGAAGTGGTGAATAGATGCTTGGAGACCGACCTTAGATGCTTCACCAGTGATCGGCCAAAAGAGTGGACGAAGTGGCTCCATTGGGCCAAGTGGTGGTATAACACAACCTATCATTCCTTGATAAAATGTACTCCTTTTGAAGCCGTGTATGGCCGACCCCCCTGTAATCCTAAAATATATAATCGACTCATACAAAGTAGATCAAGTAGATAGGGAACTCATGGACAGGGATAAAACTCTGTAATTGTTGAAGGATAATCTCTCGGCGGCCCAAGCAAGGACGAAGCAATAGTACAAACTTATGAGGAAAGGTCTGCTAGGGTTAGAGAGGGGTTTCACTTAGCTTGAGACTCTCTCTAGGGTTTGAATAGGAGTTTGATTAAGAGTTGAAGTCTTAATTTACTTGAAGTAATAGTCGGAATTAGAGTTTTAACACCTTATATAAAGTATTTAGCCACCACTTCTACATCAAGCAATAGAATTTTTTCTACAACTCAATGTTAGATTGTTGATAAAGAATCTCGTCAACCAGTATATATGGTCATCAAATCTAAACTTTAGTGATCGAACTTCCACTCTGCTACAAGCAATAATCTTTGCGGATAGCCAGCCGCCATAATAAAAACTCAATTACCAAAATCGAGTCACTTGGTGTACTATATAGGATGTTTATTCTAATTCGTCGGCATCTATTTAGTCCGGATAAGAAGGGGGTTAGTCTCTCGTGACTATGCGAGGCTTTCCATTTTGATTCCCGGACGATGGACAAGAATACGTTTCTCCTTCCGGCGAGGTGGGAGCATCTACTGTTGAGCAATAAATCACCATAGCCAACGACAAGTTAAAACGAAATGTTTGAACCATGACGCGATCACCAAAGAGATCCATCGAGCTATTACAGCAGAGAGAAAAAGGGAAAAGGGAGAGGCGAACCTACGGGCAGTGCGACTTGGAGAAGATGACGATGTCGTGGAAGGAGACGGTCTTCGTGACAAAAGCAACCTTGTTGGCGGCGGAAGCGACCAATGGGCCCAGGAGCGATGCCGCCACCGCGACCGCAGCCACAGTCGCCCCCACCCAACCGCCTGCATCTTCCCAGGAACGAGATTCCCGGGATCGGTGAAAGAAAAAGAGCAGCAACTCCAAGAGAACGGAGTTAAGTACGCGAAACACGTGATGCGAGGAAGGAGGCTGACGGCGATGTAATGCAATGGGGACATCTTCGTTTGTCGCTGCTGCTGTGGCTAAACTGACGAAATCATAATGTATTTAATCTTTTATTTAAATGTTCAACTTAGGAAACAAAAAACAAAAAAACACTACTGTACATGGCGTCTCGTCCTCAATCCACGAAACAACTCGATTCGGCCAAACGAAGACAAGAAGATAAGTCTGTGACATAAAGAGATGATGCCGTGAATGACAGGACATGGAGTTCCATCTCAGATGTGAACCATCGTACCCATTATCGTTTAAGGTAAAATTTAGCTTTTCTACTTGAAAAAAAAAAAAACAAAATAAAAACCATAATCTTGATTTGGCGCAAACATCATTCAAAGAACAACTCTATCAGACCGGTAACAGAAATACAAGTTTCTGATACAAGAAACATAAGTCCATCATAACCTTTCTGCGTGTGACGGCAGTTATATCCTCTAGAATCAAGCAGTACTTGCAAATTGGAAGATTACCAAATATCTTCTCCGCAGTAAACTAATGTTACCACACATCAGTAACAAAGAAAGACCTCTTTTGCCTGCAGACTAAAAGTTATGACGACCCTTCTCAAATCAATCAATGGCAAAAGCCCCATGTGCTTGGTGTAACAATAGTCATCAAGATATGATGGTGACTATAAGTTTATTCTGTATGACACTTTTACTGACGTTGTTAGTGTGAGCCTCTTCTTCTGTGTTATCCACTAAAAATTGAATGTTTAAAATAACTTACGTATTTTCTTGAAAATCATATCCCTTCTCCAACAAATGAAGAACCCTAGAAATACAAAGAAATAATGTTTCTGGCATCTTGTTGCGAGAATAAACTGCCAGTGATAAAAAGATATCTAGAAGAAATCTATGGGTATCAGACTTCACCAGTGTTCGAAGAAACATTGCAGTCCATACCTCTGGTGCCAAACTAATAGCTTGTTGTAATGACCAGAACCCATTGATCAATCTCATGACTAAAGCATCACTCTGCTACATTAAAGAAATGACATGTTAAAACCAAAGAATTTTTAGCACAAAGTAATAATGCAACTAATTGAATATAAAAGGCACCTAGAATCTTTCAAAGAATCTAAATGGACCCCAAGTGTAAAATTAAACAGCATATATAACTCTGTAGGTGATTTCTCTGTATCTGACACCCAGGAAATCACTTTTTCCCTTTCATTTTGAAAGAAAAATCTTCTGCTGCATGAAGTTAAAAATTTAATAAAATACTGAAATCATATTAATAGAGTTAATCCAGGTTCCACATGAAGGAACCATATGTAATGTACATTTGCTAATTTACATGATTGGTTAATCAAGAAAGCAATCTACAAATAAAAAAATAGTCCATAAAATATTGCCAAATATGTGCTGGGGGTAGGGAGAGAAGGGAGGGAAAAAAAAAAGACTGAAGACAGCTCAGTATTCTAAGAATGGCATTGTCATGCTGAGATCAAACATAGAAGTCACTAGGTCTAAAATTTATAATAGGTCTTCTTCCATTCATGACAAAAACTTGTATCATGTTGTAGAAATGA
This sequence comes from Ensete glaucum, assembly GCA_021527575.1. Lineage (NCBI taxonomy): Eukaryota > Viridiplantae > Streptophyta > Magnoliopsida > Zingiberales > Musaceae > Ensete > Ensete glaucum. Next base: position 51,206,038 of record CM038551.1, read on the forward strand.
AATAGCTGCATTACTAGATAATCTTATGATGTTAAACTTTATTGATGTTAGTACAAGGTAACTAACCTCCGTATCAAATCTTTCTTTTGCCTCTGGCTTGTTAAAGATACATGGCAAAGCTTCTTCCATAAAAGCATCGGCAGCTTTGACAATATCTTGAATGAGAAAAACACGAACCCTCCAACCTTTTTCGGACAAAATAAAACAAAACAAATCTTCTGTAGCAGCAACCACTGAACGCATGTCAAAAGTTTTCCATGTCAGAGGAGTTTCATTTGCTGACTCAGATGACTGTTCAGAGATAGCCGCTATCTGTAAACATCAGAAACAGGTCATAAAGCAAGTTATCTGAACTGAAAACTTCAAACAACAAAGACCAGTTGCAATTTTGGAAAAGGAGAACAATGACCAGAAAAATATAGAAACATAAAAAGTCTGCTGTAATATCTAATGCAATCCATACAAGTTGAAGTTGCCAGAATTTCTATCAGAATATGTAACCAGATCATTCTGCTAACAGTAACAACAAGGATTACGAGTTAAATTTTGGCTTGATTCCTGTTGTGCGTATATTAGTGTTTTAAGGTTTTGGGGGATTTTCAGATGATGGGTGTCCAAAGCATGGATTAATAATTTGGTCTATGCTGGAGGTGTAGACGAACTGTACAATATAGAGAAAGAAACAGTACTCGATTGAGGCAATCTCAAGTGGAGGCTTGATAGCCAGCTAGGATCAAATACACGTCGAATTGAACAGCTGATCTCCTATGTTGCAGGCATGAACAGACCCAAAGGTGAGTTGGACTCAGTAGACCAAATAAAGGTTCATGAACTATTTTCTTGTATAGTTTGGTCTGTAATTTGATCTGAAAAAAAATCCTGTGCTCGAGGTTCCCCAGACTAACTGTCATGCACCATGCAAGCCATTGGCTGACACCATTAAGGCATGCTCCAACATTTGAATCCTAAATTTCAAGTTTTAGATCTCAAGAGTCTAAAAAAATTAGAACTTCAAATCTCTCAGCCAGAGACCACTTTGAATCCAGAAGAGATTATCAGAAACACCTACTAGATCAGCATGTCCTTTTATCTGCATTCGTCATCATTTTTTCTTTATACACTTGTGATTGACTAAGAAGAGTTAAATTCTTGTGCAGGATAAGACAACTGCTCTTGCATGTAGAGGTTTCCCAAAGAAGCCAACAATTATATGCTTCTTGCAAATTAAGAAAACCATAGCCTTTTTGTATTTCTTCTTTCTTTTTCTCTCTTCTTCTTACTTGCAAAAGTGATTTATTCCAAACACTAATTGAACACTAATTGTACAACAGAGTCATATTCATCACAGAAATTCAATAAATCAATTAGTCAAAAACAATTCAATTCCAGTCATAACATTTGATAAAAGCTGCACCAAAGGATCATGGTACAAAATTCCAGTATGAAAGATTACAAGATAGTCAGTAAAACAAAATACAAGTTTTTTTCTCACCAAACGTTCCAGACGATTCCAGCGTATTGAACCATTGCCACGTATAATCAGTTCCCTTAGTATTTTCCTCATATCGGGATTCGGGTCTGCAAGAAGTCTTCCAATGACAAAAGGATATGCACTTTCTACAACTTTGAAATCAGGATCCAATGCTTTTGCAGTTCCTTCCAACGATCCCAATGCCCTTATAACCAATGCATAGTCAGGTGGTAGATAGAAGTTGAACTCATACATTACAGCATATAATTGATCCATTATCCCCTGCATCAAATTTCAAAATGTTTCTTAAAAATTGCTTAACAGATTTCTGTCAGCAAAGTCAACTAGGACTATAGTGTCACTTAAATATTCACCAAAGCACCTCTAACATGATCTTTTTTCTTCATTCTCCACTAGGAAGTTATCAATGAGTCCTGACCTGAATTCCCTTAAAATTTCTAATACCAAATAAATTAATTATTTTAGGCCTTCAACAATTCTGCTCAATAAATGAATCATAGTGCCTAAAAAGGATCTTAACAGTTTCTACTTTCATGTGCATTATGTACTAGTAATCTACGCACCAGTTTGTACCTTATCTTCTGTATTGTTGATTTGATAATATTGGAAATCCCATGTACCCATCATCATACTGGTCTTAACACCACAAAAGAATAAGAACAGTCCTAACTTGGCTCCTTGGAAAAAATCTTACAAGCAATATGATCTTATTTTTTATGCCCACTCCTTTAAATCAATGTTCAACTTTAGCAAATCCGAGTTGGCTTGATTATCTTTTAAGCATTGGTTTCTCTAATCATTTATGAAAAAAGAATTCTATACAGTCAAACCAAACCTGTTTAACTGACTTTAATCTCAAAACAGTCCAACAAACCCCACTCCCTGACCTTTTATTTTAGACCTCTTGCCTCACCAATACAATCTTCTATATCTGTTATTCATAAATCTAAACTGTTCGAGTAAGAAAGTAGAATTCTGTTACTTTTTTATCAATCAAAAAGGAGGAGAAAAAAGGCCAAAGCTGACATTGAACATAAAATTAAAACACCTAGATATTCAGTGAATACCCTTGGATAATCTACCTGTTATCCTCTGAAAAAGATCACCTTTCTTCATTGCATCAAATAGCTTTTTTGCAAATGACGATATACATTATATAATATGTCTAAATAATAAACTAACCTGAAACTCATTTGATTGCCTGGAACCGTCACCGAAGGATGCATGTAATGCATCTGCAACCAACTGTATATCTATTCCATCAGGAATGAATCCAAGCGAAAGGAAATCATTCGCTAAGCCTGACGAGTCACGATTAACATAGTGTACAAGCTGCAAAATTGCAACAATGATGCTGAAATTACTTAGATATTAAAATACAGATCACAATTTGAATAAATGGTGATGTGGATCTCGTGGTGATATAACACGGAAACAAGTTACAAATAAAACTAAATGCAGAAGAAAAGTTCAAAATACAAAATCAGAAGTAGAGCATGTAAGGCAACAAAACTGGAGAGTGATATGAATTCAGTGCTAAGTTGGCAGTCTTGGAGCTAAAATCCAAGACTGCCAACTTAGCACTGAATTCATATCACACTACAGTTTTCCCACTTAATACATTGTAATACCATTCATATCACAGTGTAGTTTTCCCACTTAATACATTGTAATACCATTCATGTCACAGCATTGTATTACCAATAATATTAAGTTACCCATCCAACTAATTTGTAGGCTGTGGTAAGATTATTGGACTTTTCTCTGATATGTCAAGCAATAAAAAAGCACCTATAAAACCAATTTAAGGATACACCAACAGTTGTCTAAAAGGTTCTAATGTTTTTTCAGTACATGCAATATTTATTTTGTTTCTTTTTGTATTTTTCCAGACAAATTAAAAAAAGGATAACCAAGGGTAACTCGGTCTCAGTAGCTTGTACAGACTAACAAAGTACCAGCTTGGTCAGTTATCCAATAGTTGCTCTCCAATCTAATGCACCTCCTCGAACCTCCTGCAATCCCTAACTCAAGGTTCGTAGTCTCGTGTTGATCTGTTACGAACTTAGCTGGTTTTGCTTAAGTCGTGAGGCACTATCGCGTATCCATCCGTAAAGGTCAGCCTCCCCGAAACCTCATATGGTCCCTTAGGACCTACAAAAGAGAAAACGGGTTAGAAAAAACATTTCTCACGGGATCCACAAGAAACCACTTTAGCAAACACTTTATATAGCCAGTACAAATTACAATCATGGACTTTACAAACTCTGAACGGTCACACACAAAGGATCAAGGTCCATTATAGACCGAAGTCCCCATAAGTGTCCACATGAAACAACTCTCATTTCTAAGCTGAAATCGACCACGAAAGTTAATCAAGCTAGGGCTGCCAAGCTTACTGCTAGCCCGCTACTTGCTATACAAATTATGAACAAAACCCGAAATGCACGGTTACATGAATATTACATTGAGCACCCTCTTTATATTTTTGTCTGTGACATTCTCCCCCACTTATTCCTTCGACGTCCTCGTCGAAGCTGCTGCAAACGCTGCATCTCCTCGCCTTTTGCTGAATCTTCAATCTTCTGCTCTGGCTGCACCTCTTGGCTCCCAGCTACTCTCCGTCGCTGTTGTTGAGTAGTCGAACTTTGATCTTCTATACTGCTTCAACTCGCTAATGACTGACTTGGGTGTAGGGTTGGCTAAGTTGTGTCGATCCTTGTTAATTCTTGCAGATCTTTTTGATAAAGGAAAATACCTTCCTTGTTTTGCACCAGTATCTCAAACGTTTCATGCCGCTTAAACTGGGTGGATACTTGTTTGGAGCTTTAACAAGCATCACCTCGCAGACTTTAAAGTTTTTGAGGTCCTTCACAAAATTCACACATCGATTCTTCTTCAACTTAGTTGTCGCTTCCAAGTAGGTTCACGTCGCTTCCGCTTTTGATTGACATTATGTTGGAAAATGAAGCGGACAATCTATTCTTAGTAGCAATAATCACCATTGGTGAGGATTTGACAACTATTGTCTTCCATTAAGTTTCTTCGAAGGGTCTTTAAACTTGTGCAGAGCTCCTCTACTGGATAAATAAGAGAACTGGGGTATTCGGTTTCGCCCATTCTCTTAAAAGTTGAGAAGGCAAAGTTACTTGACTTCGCCTGCTTCCTCGAGGTTGTACTTCATGCATCGAGCTAATTACTGGTCTTCGCCCGCTCTTTGCTGACACTTCTGAAGCACTCGAAGTGTTTGCACTCCTTGCGTTGAGTTAGCTACTGTGATTCACCTTCTCTCTGCCATCGAACTTCTAAAATGCAAGAAGTTTTATCCGAAATGAGCAAAATTTCACCCTGACTTGGAGCAAGTCTTTGATAGTTTTAGTCGCCTTTGGGATTGTACCGTCTTCTCCATCATCTTTGTCGCTTACTCCTCTAAATAGAAAAAGGTACAACACTACATACTGCCTACTTCGTTCCTTAGTCGAGCACTCTTGTATCAACCCGAAGTCCTCCACTTTCGGTTATTTTGATGAGAAGCCCGTTGACACTGATCTTATGAAGTTCCCTGGTCTCTGCCCTTTAGCCTAGGCATACCGCTCAGTACCAACGTACCATAATATATCGAACTGAGCTCGGTATGCTAGTACGGTATAGTTTGGCGGACCTTTATTTAAATCTTTATATATAGTATCTATTAAGATCTTTAGGTCTTCCTCTACCTCTCTTCTTACCACTAACATTAATCATTTCGCTTCTTCTAACTATCGCACTCATAGATCTCTTAACAAGGTTTGCAATTTTGATCTGCTTGGGTATGGGCATACCAATCCGTCGAATAGCGGTATGCAAACCGCTACACAGCAGATCAAAAATCGATCGGTCGATTGAGGTAGAAAAGGAAGAAGAAGAAGAGGAAAAGAAGAAAAAGAAGAGGAGAAGAACCTACATTCCATATCTTGTCATGCTTTTCTCCATGAGGAACGTCTCCCGCGGGAGAAAAATCAAGGCGACGTCGCCCCTTTTCCTTTTTTTAATATATTAATTTTTTTTAATACTATATTATATTATAAAAATTATATTATATTTTAATATACCGAGTGGTACGCATTGTGCATACCACCCCAGTACCGGTACGAACCGGTAAATCAAACCTTGCTCTTAAGCACATGTCCGTACTATTTGAAACAATTCTATTTCATCTTATCCTCCATCAAAGTGATACATAATTGTTCATAATAAAAATATATTTTTCCTATCTTTCCTATTAGCTCCACACATCCATCCATACATTAACATCATGGACCAATTATAAGATTCCTCAAAAACATCCCAAACTTAAGTTTTGGGGATGCTAAAAATTCATATTTCCCAATTTTGATGGACATTGCCTTACCATTATTTTAGATAATTCCATATAAATGTTGACTTGATATTACCCTAACTTTCCATCAACAACAAGGATCAATGGCAAAAGATCCAATATGCATCCTCCCGTCTCTCCACCCATACTCCTAACACCTATGTAATAGGAACAGTATATTTTCACCTGTAGAATCTTTTTGTAAAAATATTTTACTTGGCAGCTCATGAAAATATGAAACTGTTAAATGGGCAAAAGGCACAACCATTAGAAATAAATCAGAATATGTACATATAAGTAAGAGCAGAAGTTCAAGGTTTTACCATCAGATAGTAAGGAAAAGAAGAAAGGCCATTGAATGGAAATTTACATGGTCTTGAAAATCATGCACATTATCACAGCCTCAATAAATAGAATGATAATCAGAAAATTAAAGTCACACTTAATATGTTGAAATTTTCTTGACAACAGAATTAGCTCAGAAATAGGACTGCAGCCAAAATTGAGAAAAATTTTAGACTTGGTGAACTAAGCTCACTCAACGGATGTATAAGCTGTTAGATGTACAGATGCACAAATCTAGACAGCAATTAAAATAATTATATTCCAAATATAGGAAGATCTTGATATTAGTACCAGAAGTTGCAACTGCAGGCATTAAGGAAAATAACATCTCACAAAAAATCAAGCCCAATATTCTGTTTCAACAGGTCATAACAGAAAATTTTCATATGAGAAACAATAAGCAGGCTCTATGTTATGCAGGTTGACTATGGTGTAACAGAGAGGTTGATAGTTATCATGACAATACATTAAGAAATACGCCAAACAATTAAGACAGCATGATCCAGTAACTAAGGTACAAGGAGAATGCTGCTAACCATTCGAATAAGCCCGACACGATAATGTCGGGGAATATCTCCCATCATACCAAAGTCAAAATATGCTAGAGATCCATCATCAGTAGCCACAAGATTTCCAGGATGTGGGTCAGCATGAAAGAAGCCTTCTTCAAGTAGTTGCCTTAAAGAACAATAAAGTCCCTGACAAATTTGAAAAATTTTATAGCTATATTCATTAGTATTTGCAGACTTCCATAATTTAATGAAGAAACTTTACACATTAGTTAAACAAAATAGTCCTTGAAAAAACCATTATGCATCACTTATCATATAATTAATTCAGTAGATAAAATATTCTTAACAACTGAACCAATATTACCTAAGACATTGGTGGAAACTTCATCTTGATTTGTTGTGTTCAATATTTCGCCTAGCCTTTGTGCTCCCCCTTGTCGTGCTCTCCTTAGCCATGCACTCGGTGTTGAAACTTGGTCTAGGTGCAACCCTTAGCCTTCAACACCGAGTACAAGAGGGAGCACAAAGGCTCGGCCTAGGTGCAACCCTCGGCCTTTGACACCGAGTGCACAGTTAAGGGGAGCGTAGAGGCTTAGCTTAGGTGCAACCCTCAACCTTCGACACTGAGTGCACGGTTAGGGGGTGTGCAAAGACTCAACCAAAGTGCAACCCTCAGCCTTTTACACCAAGTGCATGGCTAAAGGGAGCGTAAAGGCTCGAGTTAGGTGCAACCCTCGGCCATCGACATTGAGTGCATGGGTAGGGGGAGCGCGAAGGTTCGGCCTAGGTGCAACCCTTGGCCTTTTACACCGAGTGCACGATTAAGGGGAGCATGGAGGCTCGACCTAGGTGCAACCCTCGGCCTTTGACACCGAGTGCACGGCTAAGGGAGCGTGGAGGCTCAGCTTAGGTGCAAACCTCAGCCTTCGACATCGAGTGCACAGCTAGGGGGAGCCCGGAGGCTCCGACCTAGGTGCAACCCTTGACCTTTGACACCGAGCGCATGGCTAAGGGGAGAGTGGAGACTCGGCCTAGGGGCAACGCTCGGCCTTTGACACCGAGTGCATGGTTAAGGGGAGCGCGGAGGCTCGGGTTAGGTGCAACCCTCGGCCTTCGTCACCGAGTGCACGATTGCAGGAGCGCAGAAGCTTGGCCTAGTTGTAACCCTCGACCTTCTGAGTATGAAAAACTTCTCTTTTTATTTAGCCGACCAAATTTACATTATTCTGTGCATACATCCCGTAGGTGTGCTTTTATAGATGTTGAGAGTTCATCTTTAGGCATAGAACTTTTTCAAGTTTGATATGCGCCATGTCGGCAAGGTGATAGGTTCCCTCGCGGACCGTGTCAGTTATTCAGGAAGGACCTTCCCAGTTAGGTGCTAGTTTACCTTGGGCCCTTCTTGGATCACTAATTTTAGTCTTACATAGGACGAGATTCACCTGTTCTGACTCGTCGAGGGCGGACTCTCTTATTGTGAATCTTGGCCACCACCGTCTTGTATGTCAAGGAGCATAGGTGTGCTATGGCTCTCCATTCGTCGATGAGATCTAGATTAGCTCGTAGTCTTCTGACATATTTTCTTTAAAGTGTTCAACTCGAAGGATTAGGAAGATTATCTCTAGGGGAAGCACTACTTCTGTTCTAAATGCCAAGCTATATGGGGATTCTCCTGAAACTATTTTTGGAGTAGTCCGCGAGGCCCATAAGATTTTTGGGAGTTCATCGACCTAAGTATTTTGCGCTCCATCGATTCGCTTTTTTAATCCCTCGAGTATAGCTCGATTGGTTACTTCTACTAGACCATTTGTTTGAGGATGTGCTACTGAGCTGAACCCCAATTAGATTATGTAGGATTCGAAGAAGTCTTTGAACTTGGCATTGTTGAACTGGGTTTCATTGTCAGTAACGATCGCCCTGGATATGCCATACCACGTGATTATGTTCCTCCAGATGAATCCTTCTACTTTCTTTTCGATAATGGATGCCAGTGGTTCGGCTTCTACTCATTTTGTGAAATAGTCAACTCCCACATTGGGGGAAAGGATCCGAGGAGGTCAATTCCCCATTGGGCGAAAGGCCAAGCACTGTCGATTGGGGTTAGTGGAACTGCAGGTTGATGATGTATCCGGGCATGCATCTGACATTACTGACATCGTTGGACATAGGTAATCGCGTCTCGACGCATAGTCGACCAATAATAGCCTTGTCTAAGAATTTTAAAGGCCAAAGTTCATCCTCCGATGTGTTCACCAAAAATCCTTTCACGAACCTCGACCAATACTATCTCGACTTCTGTAGGTGTTAGGCATCGAAGAAGAAGCTGGCTGAAAGACCTTCGGCATAGTCGATCATTAATTACATAATACTATGCATGGTTGTGTTTGAGCCTCCGAGACGTATATCGATTAGCAGGGAGTGTCCCATATTTCTTATATCTACCCAATTGGGTATCTCTTCGAGTGCAGCAATGCTCTCCATAGTAATGGTTGGAGAGATGAGTGTTCTGATTCTTGGAAGGTTGGGATCTAATACCTTCGCAAATGCAATTTTCGCCAATGCTTCAGCTTGGGCGTTTTCCATCCTAGGGATCCTTTTTATTGAGAAATGATTGAAATAACTAGCAAGGCGTACCTCGGCCAAATATTTTGCCATGGTTAAATCTCTAGCTTCGTAATTTCTGTCGACATGGCTCACCACTAGTTGTGAATCACTGAAGACATCGAGCTTTCTTAGCTACAATTTTTGAGCTAATCAGAGCCCTAATGCTCCAGAATCAGCTTCATTGTTGGTGGCTTTTGAAATCAAATCGAAGGGCGAGATTGTATTGCAGTTTATTTAATCCTTTCAGGATGATTCTGGCTCCTCTTTCATGGTAGTGGAGCCATCAACATATAATGCCCATTTCTCCTTAAGTGTTTTCCTTGGCTACCTCTGTCTCCTACAAGTGTGAATTCAGAAATGAAGTCGACAAGTGCTTGAGCTATGATGGTTGTCCTTGGCACATAATATATATCAAATTCTCCTAATTCGACCGACCATTTAAGCATCCGTCTTGCATTATCAAATTTGGAGACGACTTGTCGAAGTGGTTGATCGGTGATTACCTTTATGGTGTGAACCTGGAAGTAAGGTCTCAATTTCCTGGCTGCCAATACTAGTGCCAAGGCTAGTCTTTAGGACATGGCTAATATAATAGATAGGTTGTTGTATCCTCGGGTTTTCTCGTATAAGCACTGAATTGACAAGGTGTTCAGAGGCCACTAGATATATACACAACGGTTCGCCGAGGTCAGGTGAAGTAAGCTGGGTAACCGTACGAGATGCGTCTTCAAATTTTTGAAGGCTTCTTCATATTCTTGGGTCCACTCAAAGTTCTTCATTTGCTTCAAGATTCGAAAGAAAGGAAGGCACTTATCTCCTGATCGAGATAAGAATCGATTGAGAGCGGCTATCCTTCCAATGAGGCGCTAGACTTCTTTGATTGATCAAGGTGGTTTCATTTCTATTATTGCTTGTATCTTTTATGGATTAGCGTCTACCCCTCTCTGATGAATAATGTATCCAAGGAACTTTCCAGAGCTAACTCTGAAGACACATTTTGAAGGATTAAGTTGTATGTTAAATTGTTCGAGTGTCTGTAATGTCTTTGATAGATCTGTCAGGTGTATATCTGCTACTTTACTCTGTGCGATCATGTCGTCAACATATACTTCCACATTTCTTCCGATTTGTGATTTGAACATTTTCTTGACCATCTTTGATAAGTGGCTCCAGCATTTTTTAAGCCGAAAGGCATGACCTTGTAACAGTATACGCCATGGTCAGTAATAAAGGAAGTATACTCTTGATTTTGAGAGGCCATTCGAATTTGGTTGTATCTTGAAAAAGCGTCCATGAAGGTGAGGAGTCTATGTCCTGAAGTGGCGTCTACCAACTGATCTATTCTGGGATGGGGATAGCAATCCTTGGGGCATGCCCGGTTGAGGTCGGTGTAGTTGACACACATTCTCCAGCTCCCATTGAATTTTTTTAACTAGCACTACATTGGATAACCATTAGGGATATTTTACCTCAATTATGAATTCGACCTCCAATAATCGATTCACTTCGGTGTTCATGGCTTGCTTTCGGTCGAGAGTGAATTTTCATGGTCTTTACTTTACTAGTCGTGTTGTAGGTAAAATGTTCAATTGATGTTGTGCGACCTTCGTATCAATTCCTAGCATGTCCTTGGGAGACCAAGCAAACACATCGATGTTCTCTGTGAGGAAATTGACAAGTTGAACATGGTCCTTTTCAAGGAGGGTCGACTCGATCTTGACCAGTTTATTAGGACGACTCTTATCAAGGGGGACTTCCAGCACCGATTTCATTGGCGTAGGGTGTGTGTGTTGATGTCTTCATGGCATCTCGGGGATCTGTTATGGGAAGTTCTAGTTTTAGTCTCTTCAGGAGGGAAGTTGTCAGGTAACATTGCCTTGATTCTTTAGGGTTGCTCCTAACTTCTTAAATCCCAGCTAGAGTCAGGAACTTGATTATTCAATGGTAAGTGGATATGACTGCCCTCATCTTTTTGAGGGTAGGGTGACCAAGGATTGTATTGTACACGGAAGGGAGGCTGACTACCATGAACGTACCATCATAGTCTTGGATCTTGGCTCTTCGCCGATAGTAACGAGTAAGGTGGTGGTTCCAAGGGGAGAAATTAAATGTCATGTGAACCTAGTGAGAGACGAGCCCATAGGAGTGAGATTTTCTTTCTGAAGTCCGAGCTTCTGGAATACATCAAAGTACAGGATATCTATGGAACTCCTAGCATCTACTATGATTCTCTTTACTCGGACATTAGCGATCCTGACTAAGATTACTAGAGCATCATCATGATCAGGATTCTCGGCTTCCTTTGCTCTAAAAGTGATTTCCAAGCTATCCTTTGGTCTAGGACGCTTTTCTATTAGGGCACGTGCATAAGCTAATATCCCGGATGCACTCTCCTCGCCGGATGTGGGTCCGCCTACGATTACATTGATTTGTTTTTCTATCGAGCCACGAGGACAAGGGGAGGATTCTCGAGTTCTTCGAAGATATTGCCCAAGGTGTCCTTTGAGGATGAGGTCCTCGATTTGGTATCGTAGATCACGACATTCCTCATATCATGGCTGTAGTCCCGGTGTATCTGTAGTATCTTGTTTTGTATCTGAACTTTGATGAGGTCCACATCAGTTGATAGGGGTGAGACTTTTCTGTAAGTCCAAGCTTCTGGAATGCATCGAAATACAAGATATCTGCAAAACTCCCAGCATCGACCATGATTCTCTTTACTCATGCATTAATGATCCTAGCTGAGACTACTAGACATCATCATGATCAGGATACCCGACTTCTTCTGCTCTAAAAGTGATTTCTAAGTCGTCCTTTAGTCTGGGACGCTTTTCTATTATGGCACGTGCATAAGCTTTTCTCTCAGATGTGCTCTCCCGGTCGGATGTAAGTCCGCCTACGATTACATTGATTTGTTTCTATCAGGCCATGAGGACAGGGGGAGGATTCTCAAGTTCTTCGGAGATATCACCCGAGGTGCCCTTTAAGGATGAGGTCCTCGATTTGGTACTGTAGATCACGACATTCCTTGGTGTCATGGTTATAGTCTCAGTGATATCTACAGTATCTTGTTTTGTATCTGAACTCTGATGAGGTTCTCATCAGTCTAGGCTCCCTTAAGAGTCCTTTTTCTTTAATTTGAAGGAATATTTCTATCCTGAAGGCGTTGAGAGGTGACGATGGTGGCCTTGGGATCAGAGGTTCATGTCTGTTGAACCTCTCCTTGGATGATTCTGGGGATGGTCTCCTACGCTACTCTGTGCAGGGTCTTTTATTTGTTTCCTCGCGTCTCATGGCCACTAATGTTTCGACAACAATAAATTGATGAGCTCTTTGGAACATTTCAGAGAGGGATGAACATAGGTCACCCCTTGAATTTCTGTGGCGAAGCGGGTGATGAAGAGGGAAAGGGATTCTTCCTCCTTCTGCCTTAGCCCAAGGAGAGTTGTTGTCGATGACTTGGGTCGTACATTGACAAAGAAATGTTGCTCAAACTCCTTGGCGAGTTGATTAAAAAATGAAATTGAAAGTGGTTGTAGTCGACTATACTATATTCGAGCCAGTCCTTGGAGGGTGGTGTGAAATACTCAACATATTAGTGCGTCGAAAGTGTTATATAAGGTCATCTGAGCACGAAAGGCGGCAACATGTTCTATAGGAACAACACCGCCTTCATAGGCTTCCAGCATTGGGAGGCAAAAATTAAGTCGAATGGGCTTATCTTTGATTTCCTACGTAAAGGGAGAGCCTCTGCTTGTATGATGATTTTGATCCTCTTTGGCATTGTGTACCTCCTTCTGGACTTCGTCTAACCGTCGATTTATCCTTCTTAGTTAGATCCGTAATGAGTCTTATGCTGAGTTAGGTTGTAGTACATTTGCTTCAGGGGAGGCGAAGGTGGTTTCTCCGACATTGCATCCCGATGTTAGTCTAGCATCTTCTATTTGTCTCTCGATTGGAGGCTCAATATGTTAGGGATCATAGGTGGTGGACCCGTAGGTGAAGCATCATGTCTTGGTAGTGTCGAGGTCGGCTGAGATATGAGTGAAGGCGGTTGAGGAGGAGCTACTTCTCGAAGGAGCCGAGGCAAATGGTGGATGATGCTGGGTGAGGTTGAGAAACGCTTCTGCAGGTATCACCAATTGCCCTACGCCAACTTCCAAGAGTGGGAACCCAGAGTCTTTGAAGTAGCGCCAGTGGCGTGTGGAGGCTTAGGTGGAAGCGTTTCCATACTCACAAGGGAATTGATGGTTGGCCTCTAGGGAGGTAAGGGAGGTGAGTGGTAGGCACCTCCTCAGGCAGGTGTTCTCCACAATCGTTTGTTGGCAGTCACTCTGACGTTATCGACCCTCCTAGCGCCAAAGTGATGGTGTCCTTTCTGTCGTGGCTAGCAAATGCCACAACTAGGTCCAATCCCGATGAGGAAAGAGTGTTCGCACAATCTTCCGAGGAGGAGAACTTCCAGGGAGGAGAGACAGAAGGTTGTCGTCTCCTTTAAAGGCGTTCAACAGACAGAAGGTTGCCAAAGGCAACTCCGATGTGACCCCTCCGACGCTTAAGTCTGTTTTTCGGTGGATTTTTGTTCATCCCTTGGCCTTTGCCTCGAGACCCCTTTTTATACCTATCCTCGGAAGTTTTATTTCCCTGAGCCTATATGATGCCTCCGATATTTGGGTAGGCAGTTCGTCTATTCGAAGGCACTTTTCTGTTCCATCTTTTGCGGGGGGTGTCCTTTGGTGGATGATGTTTGGTTCTGGATGACACGGGTGTGTTTACTACTGGTTCGGATCCGAGCGGTACCTTCCTAGCATTGAGTCGCATTGGTCCAAGGTTGCTTTGGGGTAAGCTTTTGGTTCTTGTCGAGGTGGTGCCACGTGTGGCCAGAGGTGGCCTACCATCTGAACAGTACCAAAATTTCCTCTATCATATACCATAGTAGCAAGCTTGCCCTCTATGTTGTTAATTTATCACATGAAATATTATTGCTTATATGCTCCATAAGCTATTACAATATTTATCAAGCTAAGTCAATCCACCCAAATATATAACCTGCACGGATCAACATGAACTGATGTAGGTTTTTAATACTAACAATGATTGTATGTGGCATAGTATGTCCAATAGTAAGGTTTTACACTTTGACAAATTCTAAATCATAATCATCTTACAGAAGTTCTATTATATCATGAGACAGATAAAAACAAATGAATGATGCTAACCAGGGATAAAAGGATGGACCATTTGGCATCAATAATATTAAAGCAAAATGACCTAGAAGCCATATGAGCTGCAAAAGATATTTCTGATAGGAACAGTTAGGATTTCTAATTATGATTAATGGTGCAACAGGAATAAATTTCACTTAACTATCAGCAACCTTAGATTAAATCTTTGTCTGGGTTCCAGGATTTCAAAAACTTAAAAAATCCAATTAAAGTGCCACCATTCGATTTTCTTAGGATATATGTGATTCGATTGTGTTGTGAGAGACAGTTTACAAGGAACCTCTAAGGGAATGGCACAAAGGCGATTACTGCAACTATAAACTCTGATCAGCTATTTCCTACATCTCCAAGTGTTTTTTGTTTTTTCCAGAGAGCTTACCAAAATTAAATAAGAACTAATTTACTAGAAGTTTTAATTAATTAATCAAGATTATTTCCACAAATTTTTTAAAAATGGTTTAATTTTATGATTAGCAACCTGGACGAACTAAGTGGCGTACTTATAAATTAGAGAATAAAAAACTTGTTGTTAAATCAGCTGCACAGTTAAAGAACAATTAGCTGAGTAATTAAGAATCTGTCTTCCACTTAACTTTCTTCTGTGTCTCTTTCAAGCAATATTGCTTAACAACTAAAATCAAGTGTTCTGCTGTGTTTACTCTTTAAATTATGATGTTTAATGTATATTAGAAGCAATTTATTTCTACTTCTAACAAATAATTTATTTTTTTGCTTCAAATCACTAATAACCAATGTATATTAGAAGTAGATTTGACTGATAAATAATTTATGTTTGCTTCCAACCAAAAAGAAGCAAAGAACTATACATAAAAATGGCAAAAAACACATGCTACTGCAGCTGGCATGAATTGTTAGATGAACCAAAAAAACTAAAGACTTCTCCATTCTACACTTCCATTTTTCTAATATACAGATAACTAGGAGCAATCAAAAACACCCAAAAAATAAATGAGAAATTATCGGCATAAATACCTGATTGATTAATTGCTTTTTGTTCAAATTAGCTTCACTTATTCGACGGGCATCTGTTAGTTTGATACCATCAATCCATTCCATTGTAAGCACAGTTTTCCGTGTGAAATTCCAGTAGATCTTTGGAACCTTGACACAAGATCCTGATCCTGTTCTAAAATTACCATGATCACTTCTTGTAATCGAAATCTAGAAATGGTTGTTAAATTGGACATAAAGCAAGTACTTCTAAAGTTAAGCAACATAATCTATTAACCAAATGAACCAAAGAACTTACAGCATTAACCATTGTAATACAAAGAAACATTAGTCTATTGGACAAGGATTTAATGCTTCGAAATATTAAGGAACAACAAATAGAACCCAGAAACACTTCAAAACATTCCATAACACCTTAAAATTTTATCTTAACAACTTCTTGTAAAGAAGCCCTCATTCCTTGCGACCTTTGTCTTACAACAAGCCTCAATTCTCACTATAGGAAGCATGAAACACTTGGACATGCAACTTAACCTTGCATGAAGTTGATGAAATAGAAAACCATGTTAGATACAACCTCAATTTATTGTATGCAATCTATATGTTATACCTGATGGATGTATTAACACACTACCAAAAATCAATTTAAGACTACTATATGAGATTGTCCTCCACCATCTCAAGTTTAAAAGCACTGATTCAACAGTAAACAATATCCCTTTTAATATAATAGTCCTTGGCATGATAACATATTGGAAGAAATAGATATCTTAATGAAGCAAAACATATCTAACTCAAGATGGAACATGAGTGCAAGGTTCGCAATCTTGTACAATACCAGCATATCGATCAGTTGTCGGTACGGTACATACCGAGTTGTACCGAGCATAACGACATATGGTACACTAAGGTACCAAGCAGTATCAAGCATATCAGTCCTCTATCGAACCAATACGCACTAAGTGGTACAATACGGTATTGCAAACAGTGCATGAGTGAACCCATTCATTCAATAAATTTATAAAATAAAAAAGACTTCATTAGTTCATCATCCATCATGATTCAAAATCTTCATTGGAAGAATCAGATCCAGCTACTAGTACCATGAGATTGGAATGTCTAATCAGCAAATTATACGAGAATTTTTTAAATAATGAATAAATCTGTAACACCATAATATAATATAATTATAATGAGAATGAACCACATATTAGTTAGTGAAAGAGTAATGGCCATTATGTTCAACAACCAGTAACTTGAGTGAGATAATGAGGCCCACTACAAATTCATTAAAAATTGTTTAGGACAAACAAAAGATTAAGTTCTTTTTTAACATAAGATGAAGTTGTTATCTCAATTGATCCATTTTTTACTTCTTGAACAAGGCAGATTGTTATTTCTTAGTTCAAAGCAAGGTGCCCCATCCTCTATCGTACCGGCATATCGAGCATATATATATATATATATATATATATATATATAATTAAAAAAGAAAAAGAAAGACGTCGCCTCGTTTTCTTCACCCTGCACTGTCACTAACTTAGCTGGTTTTGCCTAAGTCGTGAGGCACCATTGCGTGTCCATCCGCAAAGGTCAACCTCCCCGAAACCTCTTATGGTCCCTTAGGACCTACAAAAGAGAAAACAAGTTAGAGAAAGTGTTTCACATGGGATCCACAAGCAACCATTTCAGCAAACACTTTATAGCCAATAGAAATTACAACCATGGATTTCACAAACTCTAAACAGTCACACACAAAGGATCATGATTCATTATAGACCGTAATCCTCACAAGTGTCCACGTTAACAACTCTCATTTACAAATCAAAAACGACCAAGAAAGCTAACCCAACTAGAATTGTCAAGCCTACTGCTAGCCACTACTTGTTGTACAGAGCATGAACAAAGACCGAAAGACACGGACATGCATGAGCATTACACTGAGCACCCTATTTATATTTTTGCCCATGACATTCTCCCCCACTTATTCCTTCGACGTCCTCGTCGAAGCCATTGCAGACGTTGCATATCCTCGTCTTTTGTTAAATCCTCAATCTTCTACTCTAGCTGCAACATGCCTCTTGGCTCCCAACTGCTCTCTGCCTCTACTAGTGAGTAGTCAAACTTTAATCCTTCATACTGCTTCAACTCACCAATGACCGACTCTGGTGTGAGGTTGGCAGAGTTATGTTGATCCTTGTTGATTCCTACGGATCCTTCTGATGAAGGAAAAAACCTTCCTTGTTATCCGCCAGTATCTCAATCGTCTCATGCCACTTAAATTGGGTGGATGCTTGTTAGAACTTTAACGACCATCGCCTTATAAACTTTGAAGTTTTTAAGGTTCTTCCTTCACAAAATTTACCCATCGATTCTTCCTCAACTTAGTTGTCGCTTTCAAGTAGGTTCGCATCACTTCCGCTTTCAATTGGCATTCTTTTAGGAAATGAAGCGGATAATCTACTCTCAGTATTGGTGACGATTTGACAACTGTTGTCTTCCATTAGGTTTCTTCGAAGGGTCTTTGAACCTACGCAGAGCTCCTCTGCTGGATAAATAAGAGAAGTGAGGTACTCAATTTCGCCCATTCTCTTAAGAGTTGAAAAGGCAAAGGTTACTTAACTTCGCTCGCCTTCTCAAGATTGTACTTCATGCATCGAGCTGATTATTAGCCTTCATCCGCTCTTTGTTCACACTTCCGAAGCACCCGAAGTGTTTGCTCTCCTTGCTTTGAGTTAGCTACTGTGATTCGCCTTCTCACTGCTATCGAAATTTCAGAATACAAGAAGTTTTACCTGAAAAAAGCAAAATTTCACCCTAAGTTGGAGCAAGTCTCTAATAGTTTTGGTTGCCTCTGGGATTGTATCGTCTTATCCATCATCTTTGCCGCCTACTCCTTTGAGTAGAAAAGGTACAACACCACGTATTGCCTTTCGTTCATTGGTCGAGTTCTTTTCCATCAAACCCAAAGTCCTCCACTTTCGGCTATTTTGATGAGAAGCCTATTGACACCAGTCTTATGAAGTTCCACTGGCCTCTGTCCTTCAACCTTGTCATGATACTTGGAGTTTGCCTCTACATTCTCCACCTCCTAGACCCCTTTCACGACCAACGCTCTCCCTCCATGAGAGCAAGGGATCGATGACTCCATAGAAGTCTCGTCTTTGTGATACTATGGTGTAGCCAAGCCCATAGAACTACTATCTGTTGTCTTGCATCGGCATCCCTTTCTTCGCGATCGGTAGACCCGCCTCTGTGGCACTATAGCACTCCTTCGAGTCCACCTCCATTATGGCCGATGCTTAGCTTTTAGATACCTGACCCCTCTAGACTCATCGCCGCTTCCACCCCACTTTCGACCACCTGCTTCAACACCTCTGTGTTCTCCAAGCAATTCCACTTAGTCGATAGAAAGACAAGCTACAACTCCCATGCATAGCCTCTGACATCCTGTTGCAAGGCTCACGTTGATTTTATTCTCCTTAGCTTCTTTGGTAGCAACATTCGGTTACTCAGCTTTTTCCTCTTACTTGTCAGGCTCCCTTAAGCGAATATAAGCACTGGAGCAATCCAACTCGCCAACCGCTCTGAACATACCTCTGGATGATCAAGCCCCCCTCCCCCCCCCAATGTGACTCATTGGTACTGGCACTTGGGATTCTCTCTTGGTGGTACATAGCCCCTATATGCTAATGACCAAGGTTTTCATCCGATGCAAAATTCGATGCATGCAAGGAAGATTCGCCTCTGCAGTACTATAGCTCACTCCTTGAATCTATAGTCCTTCTTGCCGTCGTGTTGTTCACCGAAGTGGAGCTCCCAGTAACTCCTGATCATATCTCCACATTATCAAGTCCCCCATGGGACTTCTCCCACGTGTGCTGTATTGCCTCAAACTGTTCCACCACGATCTGCTGCACCATGTCGCCTCATCTCCATTGCATTCAGATTCTTGTAAGATGAACTCGAAATATGATCTCTCTATGTATGGCCTCTGCCAGCAGAACATAGTGCCTCCCCCACCTCTAATTGTGTTCACTCCTTTGGCAAGTGACCTTCGGCCACCCATTCTCGGCTCACACTCGGACGAAGCATCGCTCTGGGACACTCTGTCGCCTAGTAGCTCTCGAAGTCTACAAATTTCACTGAAATTGGTGCATCATTGTCTAGATCCTGGGCCTCTATCCCCCACCAGCACAATCTTCACTGTGCACCGCTTTCTTCATGACAACTCGAATGACAACATCGTGGTATATTCTTCAAGAGTATTCCAAGCTCTGCATCCTCTTGCCCCATGCAAAGGTCTTCTGATCCCAACTTCGCCTCAACCAGTTGAGTCACCCTAGTTTCTCCATCAAATGCTTCTCTGAGATAAGGTGCATGTGCCTCGAAGCTCCCTTCGTCTTTCGCACCATGCAGGATGAAGAACCCATGGAACGACATGATCCGGCTCTTGCCTTTGTAAGAGTCATGTCATTAACCTTTGTCTATGGAAAGTTTCATGCCTCCGCTCCATGTTTCATCTTCTAGGTTGACTCCCTTCATGCAGCTTGGGCACTTCACCAAGTTCCCCCCAAGTTGCTCTGCCTCTCGATTTGCATTGAGTTGATGGTGGCCCTCATGCCCACCATTCTACGGGCCAGCCCTTCGTTGAGTCTGATTTCCACATCGGCTCTAAGTGTGCCTTCATTTAATGTTCCATGGGTCGCTCCGCCACTTGATCTCACAATGCATCCACCAATGCATTACCTCATGCGAGTTCATACGACGACTCCTCGTCGCTCGCTTGGTCTGTTGAGCTTTATAGAGTTGTTATCTTGAGGTACTCCTCAACATGTGCAGTCTGCTGCACATGATTCTCCCTTTGGATAACCAGGACTTATCCCTCCTGGATATCTGTCCTATAGAGCAACTTTCCTCTTCGCATTCTTCGCTTTGGAAGTTTTAGAGACCACTAGCCCCTTAGACTACTTCCCCTTGCTAAACAAACTGTACATTGTTCTGCCCCTGCAAATGCAGTCGCTAGATTGCGACTCTCCGCCAATACAACCCCCACTGCACCCTTCAAGGCCTAACAACATGTTGAACTTTTTACACTTCAGCCTCCTAGAGATATATCCTTCCCATTGTCACGGACAACAATGTAAACAAGGTGTTCGATGAAATGCTTGTGTTAGTCCGTGTCCTTCGATTTATGTACATATCTTGTACAACAAGAAGCGGGCTTGCAGTAGGCTTGGAAGCCCTAGTTTGATTTACTTTATGGCCAAGTTTGGCTTGTAATACAAGTGTGTCTTATAAGCACTTGTGGGGACATCGTGGTGGACCATTATCCTTTGTGCAACCTCTCCGAGCTTGTAATGTCCATGGGTGTAATTTGTATTTTGGCTTTATAAAGTGTTTTTCTTGAGCGATTGCTTGTGGATCCCGTGGGAGTTGCTTCTTCCGCCCGTTTCTCTTTTGTAAGTCCGTGGGATTTTAGGAGATCTCGGGAGGGCGACCTTGAGACGGACACGATGGGTGCCGCAGCAAAATCAGCTAAGCCCGTGACAATGTGGTATCGAGGCGGACAAGCACACGCAAGAAACACTTGCCATACAAATGTGGGGACCTAGCTAGCGTGTGGAGGACACTACGTCAAACCGCTAGGGAAGCGGACATTGAGATGTAGGGAAAGGAGTCGCTCGGAGGAGCGGGCATCCTGGTTTGGCATTCAAGGAATAGCCAACCCTTGTGAGTGGCACCACGAGGACAAGCAAGAAGAATCGTAGCACACAAAGATTGGGATGGTTGAGTTTGAACTATAGCTCGGCGTTGGCAACTAAACTTGACGGTGCTTAAAGCGGTGCTTAGTGAAAGATGAGACCACGCAAGGTGGGATGTGTTGTGTAACGACCAGAAAGAGTTATGCAAAGCTCACAGAGGTGAGGGAATTGCTAACTCAAGGATTCGGAACTCACAAGGGCTTGTACGGATGACAGTGTTCGTGGCCATCCAAGGCGCGATTAGAACTCGGCGCCATGGAGCATCGAACTTTCTCTTGACATGGAAAGGATATGTCCGTAGGTGGTGAAATGTGCAACAAGTTCGATGTTGCTAGACCTCAAGGGTGCGGTGAGCGATTGGAGAAGGGTCGCAATCTAGCAAGTACATTTGTGGGCGAAACAAAGCACAAGTTCAAGAAGCGGAGTAGTCCAAAGGGGATGATGGTCTCAAAACTTCCGGGGAAGTATATAAAGAGAAAAGTTGCTCGATGGGGATGATATCCGTGAGGGATAAGTCCTAGTTCTCTAGTTGGAGAATCGTATGACTGCATATTGAGGAAGAGTTTCTCGGGGTTATATCTTCATAAAGCTCAACGGGAGTGAGCGAAGAGTTGTCGCGTGATCTCGAAGGAGGTAATGCATTGGAGGATGCATTTCGAGATCAAGTGGGGAGCAATCCAAGACAACATCATATGAAGGCACACTTAGAGTCGGTAAATCGAACTCAACAGGGGTCGACGTAAAATGGTGGACGTGAGGGCCACTATCAACTCGGTAAATCGAGGAGCAGAGCGACTGGTGGAACTCAAGTATCCAAGCCGCGTGAAGAGTCGACATAGAAGATGGAACATGGAGCGGAGGCACTGAGCTTTCCTTCGACAGAGGTCAAGGGCATGAACTCTTGGAGAGGCAAGAGGGGATCATGTCGTTCCATGGGTTCTTCATTCGATGGAGCAGACTTATTTTGCATGGTGCCAAAGATGAAGGGAGCTTCAAGGCACATGAGCTACCTAAGAGATGCATTTGATGGAGTAACTAAGGTGATTCAACTCATGGAGGCAAAGTTAGGATCACGAGACCTTAATGCGGGCAAGAGGACGGGTACTCTTGAAGAATATGCCAGTGTTGCCGTTGTCGAGAACAAGAGGTGCATAGCAAGATTGTCTTTGGTAGGGATAGAGGCCCAAGATCCGACAATGGTGCTCCCACTCTAGCAGTCGGGGACTTGAGAGCTACTAGCGGACTGTCCTAGAGCTATGCCGTCTGTGAGTAACCCAGAGTGAGGGGACGAAGGGGAATTGCCAAGGAGCGAACTAAAAGTCGGAGATGGCGAGGCCCTACGATGTGTTGGCAGAGGCCACACGTGGAGAAATCGAGTCGAGTTCATCACACGAGAATCAGATGAATGGAGATGTCACCGGAGGCGGCGTGTGCGGCGGATCGTGGTGGAATAGTTCGTGGCAACTGTCTGAGCAATCTTGTCCCGTGAGGGACAAAATCATCGAGGTACGATCGGGAGTTCTTGGGAGCTCCACTTTGGTGTCAACAAGAAGAAGGGCTATGGATTCAAGGTGAATGTCGTGTACTGCAGGCGGGTCTTCGTGTGTGCATCAAAGTCATTGGATGAAAGCCTTAGTCATCGATACGGGAGTCAGACACCACCGAGGAAGAAGTCCAAGTGCATGCAGTGAGTCCCTGGAGGGGGACATGATCGTGAATGATCGGGAGTTACCGAGCTCCACTGGTGTACGACACAACAAGAAGAAGGGCTATGGATTCAAGGAGTGAATGGTAATGCAGAGGTCGTGTGTGCATCAAAGTCAGATTGGATGAAAGCCTTAGTCATCTATAGCGGAGTCAGATACCACCGAGGAAGAAGTCCAGTGCGTGCAGTGAGTCCCACGGAGGGGACATGATCGTTGAATGATCGAGGCTGCTGGGAGCTCCACTTGAACAATGCGGCAAGAAGGGCGTGGATTCAAGGAGTGAATGCCACGATCTGCAGGCGGGTCTTCCGTGTATAGACATCAAGTCAGATCGGACGAAAGCCTTGGTCGTCGATACGGGGTGTACCACCGAGGGAGTAGTCGATTGCAAGTACCGGTGAGTCCGTGGAGGGACTTGATTAACCGGAGAAGTTGGAGAGTTGATCGCTGCTCACATTCGCTAAGGGAGCCCGCAAGTCGAGGACAAGGCCGAGTGAACGTTGCTAAGGAAGCTAAGGAGAACAGAATCGGACGAGCCTGCAACAAGATGGCGGAGGCCATGCGTGAGAGTTCTGTCTCTCCATCGACCAAGGAGGCCTAGGAGGACACGGTGGTGTCGGCGGTGGTCGAAAGGGGCAAGGAAGCGACGACGAGTCCAACGGGCTCGCTACCCAAAAGAAAAGCGTCGGTTAGGGAGGAGGTGGACTCGGAGGAGCTCCAGGTGCCAGGCGAATCTACCGATCGCGGAGGAAGGGATGAAGATGCAAGGTAATCGGATAGTAGTGCTATGGGCTTGGCGCCGTGGTACAGACGGGACTTCCGTGAAGTCATCGATCCCTTGCTTCAGGAGAAGAAGAGAAAGAAGCAAAAAGGCCAAGAAAAAGAAGAAAGAGGAAGAGGCCAGTTTCTTTCAGAAGCAAAGTAAAGGACTTCTTCACAATGCAGCAAGAGGGGGTTGATGAGGAGTAGTGCTCGCAATCAAGTAGAGAGGAGAGTAGGGGCCTCACACTCGAGAGTAAAGATCAAAGAAAAGGCGGATCTCAAAGACTTACTCGACAAATCGGACACAGACTCAAGACGAGTAAACTTTTTTTCACTTCCACTTTTTTTAAACTTTTTCAAAAATTCGAGTTGCCTTAGGCAGGACAAAGTCTAATCACGAGCAAAGAGCAAAGAGTGTGACCCGAGCAAGAAACGCGAAGCGAGCGAATGTTAGTACGAAGAAAAGCAAGTACAACAAGGAGGAGGGAGGAGAAATCAAGTAACCTTTAAACTTTCGAGTAACCTTTGCCTTCAACGAGAGAGAACGAGGGAAACCGACAACTCGTTCTTTAACAAACTCGAAAGCAAACTCAAGCTTTTTTTTTTTTTTTTTTGTCGCAGGTGGTTCAAACGCAGAAGGTGAATCACAAGTGCAACAACAAGTGCTGAGTGCAACCACAGCAGTGCGAGCAATGAGCAGCAAAGAGTAATGTTAGTAACTGAAACTCGAGCGAAAAAAAGGAGTAAAATTCCTATCGAAGAGAGTAACCTTTGCCTTCTCAACTCGAGAGAAGAAACTCGAGTTACCCCCTTCTTAACTCGAGGAGGAGAGAAGAGACCTTACCTAAGAGAATGGGTGAAGATGGGTGAAGTCGAGTAGTACCCCTCTTACTTATACCTTCAGAGGCTTATCCAAGTTGTTCGACTGAAAAAAAAGCAAAAAAAAACAAAACAAAACAAAATCGTCACTATTCATGACTACTTTGAGAGTATTTTTAGTTTTTTTTTTTTTTTCCCACTAAGAACATAAGATGGATGCACAACTAATGAAAGAACAAAGGGAAGAAGGTTCATGAAAAGGTGAAATGAAGAAAAAAAAAAAAAAAAAAAACTTAAAAGGCGAAAGCTAAAATAAGCAAGCATCAAGCATCTACCAAAGCAATCATTATAATCATCACATCATCACATCTTTTTGTCTTTTCGAGGGATCGCGAACCAACAAGGATCAACAAAACTCAACAAACCCACACCCCCCACACGTTGTTGAGTTTGAGCGAGATGGCGGATTGAGTTCGACTACTCAACAACACGGTGGAGGAGAGAGGAGCAAAAGGCGTGCAAGAAAGAAGAAGAAAGATTCAGAATGTGAGAGAGACGGCGTTTACAGTGGCTTCGACGAGGCGTCGAAGGAATAAGTGGGGAGAATATCACGGACAACAATGTAAACAAGGTGTTCGATGAAATGCTTGTGTTAGTCCGTGTCCTTGGTTTATGTACATATCTTGACAACAAGAAGCGGGCTTCAGAGGCTTGGAAGCCCTAGTTTGATTTACTTTATGGCCAAGTTTGGCTCAAATACAAGTGTGTCTTATAAGCACTTGTGGGGACATCGGCGGTGGACCATTATCCTTTGTGCAACCTCTCGAGCTTGTAATGTCCATGGGTGTAATTTGTATTTTGGCTTTATAAAGTGTTTTTCTTGAGCGTTGCTTGTGGATCCCGTGGAGTTGCTTCTTCCGCTTTCTCTTTTTGTAAGTCTGGGATTTTAGGAGATCTCGGGAGGGCTGACCTTTGCGGACGGACACGCATGGGTGCCGCACGGCTTAAGCAAAATCAGCTAAGCCCGTGACACCATGGCGAAGAGAAAGTTTCAATGCTCCATGGCGCCAAGTTTCAATCGCCTTAGGATGCCCACTAGCACTCCATCATCTGCATACTAGTCCTTGCATGAGTATCGAATTCTTTGAGTTAGCAATTCCCCTCACTCTGTGAGCTTTGCAACTATTTTCAATCGTTGTGCAACCCATCCCACTTTGCACAGTCTCATCCTTTACTAAGCGCTCCGCTTGCCATGAGCACCGTCAAGATTTGTTACCAACGTCGAGCCATAGCTCGAACTTAGCCATCCCAACCTTTGTGCGCGATGCATTCTTCCCAACTTGCTTCTTCTCGTGATGCCTCTCGAACAAAGGGTTGATCATTCCTCTGAATGCCAATCTTGGATGCCCGCTCCTCTCAGCGACTCCTTCCCTATATCTTAATGTTTGTTTCCCCCCAAACGATCACACGTGTTGGCTGCCCTACGTTTACATCGCAAGTGTTTTTACGTGTGCTTGTCCCGCTTTGATATCAAATGTCATGAACTTAGCTGGTTTTGCCTAAGTCGTGTGGCACCCTTGTGTGTCCGTCCATAAAGGTCAACCGCCTCGAAACCTCTTATAGTCCCTTAGAACCTACAAAAGAGAAAACGGATTAGAAAAAGCTTTTCACACAGGATCCACAAGCAACCATTTCAGCAAACACTTTATAGTCAATACAAATTACAACCATGGACTTCGCAAACTCTAAAATATCGCACATAAAGGATTATGGTCTATTACATATCGAAATCCCCATAAGTGTCCACGTGATATAGCTCTCATTTTCAAGCCGAAAATGGCCACGAAAGCTAACCAAAATTAGCTCGTTACTTGCTGTACAAAGCATGAACAAAGACCAAAAGACACGGACATGCATGAGCATTACGTCAAGCACCCTACGTATATTTTTGTATGTGACAGCATAGGGAGAAGAAGTCTCTTTTTCTTCTCCCCGTGCGGATGAGAAGTCGCCGAGGCTTCTCCCCGCGCGGGTGAGGAGAAGTCGCTGACGCTTCCCTCTTTTCCTCGTCGCCTCAGACGAGAAGGCGACGATGAGAAAACCACAACGAAGAAGTCGTCGCCTTGCGAGGTTCTCCTCATCCACAGCGTCGTCCCAAGGTTCTCCGACCAAAGACGTCTCCAACAATCGAGCCGCCACCTCATCGTTAGAGGGTGATACTATCTGAGGTTCTCCCTCTTTCTCTTGCTTCTTCTTCCCTCGCTGCAGTAGTAGCCGGTGAAACCGTCCTAGTAGTAGATGGTCGAAATCGAGATATCGATTTGTCGGTAACGATCAAAATTTTGATCGCTACCACCGTCTATCGACGTTCTAGGTTAAAACCATGGTACCCCGTTGACGATCTCGTGTCGATCGTTGGCAAACCAACAGACTTAAACTCATGTCGGCCCTAATCTATTCCTTGCACATAGGGCATGGCTCAATACACATTCATGACCTATCTCATAACTTGCTTAGCTCTGATGGACTTGTCCAACTCTGAACAAATGAGCTAAATCTACCCAAATTTAGTCAATCTGTTACCACCAAAGAGAAATAAAAATAAAAACAGCAGGCAATAGAAACGATCATTTGCCTCCAAAGAGGAGACACAAGGGAAAACATGACAGAGTAGCAGCAGCAGACTGCAATGAGGATCTGTTGAAGCCAAAGAGAAAAGAGTAAAAGAACCAGAAGAGTTTCTGCCACCAGTTGCCCTAGGCTATCCACAGTCAGGAAGGGAGTTGGAAGAGGAGAGAAGTGGAGGGGGAGAGGATAGGAGGACAAAGAGGTTACAAACGGGAAGGAATAAGGCACAGCACAGCAATTTCTATAAATAGAAAGGGAGGCTGGAATTAATATTAATGCTTCTGTTGAATCATGAGTAGTCCCAGCATTAATATCCAACTACTTATTTAAGGAAATTTTGAAACTTTAAAATAAATTATTAATATATTTAAATGTATTATTCTCGTTTTTTATGTCTGTGTGACATTGATACCGAACAATGTATCACAAGATAGTTAAACAAAGAGTTGCAAAGAAATCCAGATACAGAGAAGGTTCAATGAGAATTCTGAGAACTTACTTTGAATAGATGCATAAAGAGAAGCAAATTTTTCAGCATTTTGTGCTTCCAGGATGTAATCAATTTCATCAAACATGTGCCTCACCTGTTTGTTGCCAAACTGCACGTAAGCATGCTTCTTGGCTACCACTAAAAGGCAAAATTTATCTTACAGAAGAAAGTGAAATAGCATACCAATCTAGGGAACAATAAAAGTAGATGAAAAAATAAGTGCTTTAACAATCTTCAACATTTACCAAAAAAAAAAAAGATACAAATGAACAATAGCTACATATATGTAACATATGTAACATATACATTTGAAAAGATGAATAATATGTACAATTCAATCTAGGACTTTTCTCCTTTAATAAGTATCAAGTTTTCCCTGCTTTTCAATTGACAAGATATTCTAGAAAAATCAAATCATCATGTTTTTTTACTGCCACATTATTTATATTTCTAATGAAGATTGTTTAGTCTATAATACATTGATATAAATTATAGTCATCATTAATTGTAACCAATTGCTACCATCACATCACAAGAGAAAGCCATGATGTGTCATTGAAAGCGGAAGCTGGAGAAAAGAAGATAGATGTCTAAACTTAGTGTAACTACCTAGACTAAGCTGGGTGTGTCATCACATTGTTGCCATTATCACTTTCTGCATTATAGAGTATAAAGTTTATTGGTCCATATAGAAACTATGTTATGAATTCGACTATATGCCCACCCATCCTTGCTATAGCAAAGAGAAGAACAAGGTGCAATACAAAATATTAGCTGGAATGAAGTGATCCAATCTAAAAGAGAATATTAAAAAAACGAGAGAACATAGAGACATCAGGACAATATCACTGGAGATGAATGCATAACAAAGTGGTAAACAAACAAGACAATGCGCACCAGCTCATTAACAGCTACCAACAGATCTTTGCGAGCTTTAGCAAATCGTTTCAGTTGCCCTCCAATCATATGAAACAATAGTGCATCAAGAGTCAGAAAGAGTCCCATACCAGGTCTCTGCACCTTGACAGCTACAAGCTCCCCAGAATGTAGATGAGCTGCATGACTTAAAGTATCAAAAGAATGCATTTAAACCTTGGAGAACACAAACCAACAATATATAAATGAAAAAATGTGACAAAACACTGTTATAGACAGTGAACCTTTATAAACTTGTCCCAGGGAGGCTGCTGCAATGGGTTCTGAGCTTATATCGGCAAAGATTTGACAAATTGGAACACCCAATTGTGACTCGATAGACTTGATTGCAACACGAGTAGAAAATGGAGGTATTTGATCCTAAAGCAAAAGAAAGTTATCAACAACAGAATGGGGAGGGGGAAAAAAAAGCATTTTACCAGAAAGTTAACTATAACAAGAAGAAGATAAAAGTTCTCAGCTCTTTGGAGTGAACTACAGAACTGTTTCCTGCTACTGAGTTCTATCAAGAATAATACCATTGGTCAAACTAAGGGCTCCTGATCTCATCATATCATACCACGTTGAACCATATTCATAAGATCCAAGGATTTAAATCACAGTCCAATACCAGTTTCGACAACCAGTCAAACTAGTTACAGCACCAATGTACCAAGTGGTATCGATCCTTGGTATCCATATTCTGAAACCCTGATCAGAGATGCTCATAATTGTTCACAAATGCACGCATCCACCGTAAAAATCCCAAACTCAATGTTGTTAGAATTAGTTCTCAAGTATTGAACATTTATCATGTGCGGAAGAAAGACAACAATGTTTACCAGGTATCCTCAAAAGTTTAGAAAGAATCTTTTAGAAAGTTATGTATAAAAGATGAAAGAAATTTTAAAAAGTCACCAGAGAATTGGGATCTATAAACAAGATTTGTAAATAATTTTACTAGCCCACAACTGAAGCAGAGTTTAAGCATCAAGTTAAAGTTCTGGGGTAGTCATCTGGTTAAAGCAGACCGAAAAATCACCATAAAGATTGCAGTGTAATAAACAAAGCACAAAACCACAGAACACTACCTAAAAGTACTGGTTATTTTACGACATTATCTTGGATCACCTATTCCACACTCAAAAGAGACAGAAGAGAACACTTGACATTTCGAAGGCCCCACGGTTGGAACAGCAAAACACGCCAGGATGCTGCGTGATTTCTTTGCTGAGACCAAAGAGGTGCAAATGATTCTCTGCCAGATGTTTGATGGCAAACACAAGCATGTGATAATGAAGTTTTGTTGGCATACTAAAGCAATCGTGCCAGTGTTTTTAAAAGCACTAGGCGCCAAGATCTCAAAACGCCCGAGGCACAAGGCACTTCAGAATATTAAAATATAAAAAATATATATTACGGTTGATAAATACGATCATAAAAATAAAATATCACATCAAATTGAAATCATATAGCCAGCTTGAAATATATATTACAAGAAATGGAGATCAACAAGAGGGCTGCAGTAAAGAAGATATGGGGTTTCTAGCCGGCTTGAAATAATTGCATTACCCTTAAGAGGAGAAGCAACGGTAGGTTTACCTATACGGGTTGATTGCATGTCAATATACACATAGTCATGTCCTAATTCGATCATTCAAAATCTGCCATATGACATTAGATCAAGAGAATCCAGATATTAGTTGAGCTCCAATGACCAAACGCATTTACACATTTATATTCAATTATCATCATATATATACTATTCATAATGATGTGATTCTTTGATCACTACGCTAAGTTGACTTGTAATTTGAGTTCAATCTCATTCGATAGGGTGATTCCTGACCCAAATCTAGAAATAGGTGAGTCAATTGGCATGTTGATGCAATGGAATTGGAAACAAGAGCGCACTTATTGCGATTTAATACTTAATGTGCTACTTATTGCATTTATATTCATGTCTGTCCATCACGCATCGCATCTTGGGCATAAGAAAAGGTAGATCGTGAAAGAGAAATGAGAGAGGAAAGAGAGAGCAAAAGGGATTAGCTTCTATCAATCCCCCAATTCCGATCCTTCAAAACCCTAGCTTTTCATCTTCCAGTGAAATCACGTCTTCTACCCTCCCATCCACTGTTGACCACTGATTGATTCCGTTATATTCGCCTTCAGGTTAGTGCCCTCCTTCTCCCTGGGCCCCTTTCTCTTCCAATCTCTTATCCTTGCTCATCCAATCACTAGTGTTATGCCACTTTCACTCAGATGCTCACCTAGTGCCTGGGATCAAGTGAGCACCTAAGCGGCGCCTCAGTGAATCATGTCGCCCAAAGGTCGTGCGAGGCGCTCAGGGCATTGCCTCGCCTCACTCGAGTGCCTAGGTGAGCACCTGGGCGCCTATTAACACCACTGAATCAACCAACAAAACTGCAAGTAACACACCGTGGAAGTTTGTATGGATATGTATTTTTCAGTTCAGGTTTGTTAGAGCACAATAAGTGTTGCAAAGTCTACAGAAGGTGGATACAATTTGTACAAAGTACATGCCCAAAATCCATTGAACCCTCTGCAATATAGATTTTGGAGACTTCCATTTTGGATTCATCAATGATTAAATAAGCAAAACAGGAACAAAGAGAACAGGGATTGGCAGATTGCAACGTTGAAATGTGTGCCACTTTGTTTAATACAAATCTGTGATCGTGACAAAGTGATACAAGTGCCAGTATAGCATGAAAAGATTCATTTGCATTGACATAAGGAATACAAGAAAATTATGACATACAGAATGAACAGCAGAATATGGCCAGGTTGAAAAGGTAACAAGCACAGCTCAATCAGATGACATTTCAATTTAACTGCATCTCATTAAATATAAAGGAAGTATAACTTATTTGCATATTAAATTTAAAAAAGAAAAGCTTTCATGCTCAAATTGTCATATAAACTACTCTCTAGGTACAAACACTTGGTAACAATAGGATGAGGCATAGGATCATCTAAAATGATTAATGTCAGATTCATTCATAGCACAATGAACTTGATAAAATTGCACATGAACATTCTTTTGGTAGATTTTGTACTAACACTCTTAATTGTGAAGTGTTTCTTTCTTTTTCCCTTTTTCTAATGCAAACATTGAGCTGGTAAGCAAAGAAAATTAGCAATTTTATGTCAAAATTACAGTAAATTAGCCAATCAACTGCTGTGGTTATATGGAAGGAAGTCAGAAAACTTCGACACAAACCTAGGGAAGTCAAAAAGATCAACTATAAGTATGAAACAGTAAAAAGGTGGAGCTTCGGCACAAAGTTTGCACAATCAAACTTTGGCACAGAGACCCAATTCTGACACAAAGTTAAAAGGGTGGAACTTTCTTGTTCAAACCAATGAGAATCATAAGATCACTCAGAATGAATGAGTAAATGAAGAAAAAATGAACTAAAATAGATCAATTATAAGTATGGAACAGTAACTATTGGCAGATTAAATTTCTTCTCGATGAAAAACAATGTAAATTGTAAAGAAAGAACATGCAGGAACATCTTCTATGGATGTGGATACAATCAAAATGATCTCAGCATAAGAAATTAAAACTTGCCGTAATACATTTACTGCACTTAGATGATATTGTTGAATTTGGGGGCACAAATGCAAGCACAAAAAACCAAAACAAAGAAAGAAAAATTGAAATATAATTTATCAAAAATGGACAGAATTCAAATATTTAGATTTCCTAACAACCTAATTAGCTTGGATTCTAGATACCTGTAATTTAGAGAGCTCTTGACAATAGGCACTGGGTAAAATATCAGGCCTTGTACTAAGTGCTTGTCCAAGCTGCAAAAAATAATAATAATAATAATAAGAAGAAGAAGAAGAAGAAGAAGAAGAATATCTAATTAGATCAATAGTACATAAATAATCAGCATGTTTAGATACCATGCATCATCCAAAAACATCTGAAAGAAACATAAAGGTGCTATCCAAATATTTGCACAAGCCATTCTCAATCATACCATATAAATATATCCCAAACATGTATCTAGTTGGATGGATTCAGAAGCTACAAGCAAGCGAAGATATTTGTCCAAGATTAAGGTTCCCCTTACCTTCAAGAATTTTTTCTTGCATCAGATATGAGCATGTCTTTTGACTAGGCTACTTTACCAGGCGCTTTGTGGTGTATAATAATGAGCCCTCCTATAGTCAGTTGGCAATAAACTTGGACCAAAAGCTTAACTACTTTAGTATGCTTGTTCACCACCCTATGATGTTTATAGACAGGTCCAGAGGAATATATAGAAACTAATTAGCCATCACACGCGTAGCAGGCATGTTGATATATGAGCTTGAGAATAACTTCTAATTAGAACATGAGATGCTTCCATCAAAGGCACTCATTTTTCCATTTGCTTTCATCAAAACCTACCACATAAATTTAGGGGAAGCTCAGATAGATAACACAAGATTTTATTGCTATTCATGTATTATAATAGCTATTTTACTTTACCATTTTTATTCTACATAGAAACAACATGATACATGTGCAAATCATGATTATCATATTTGGTGGAGTCCATTTCTTCCTACAAACTTACAGAACCACTCAGAACTGCCAACAGAATATAAATGAGAAATTCAACCACCAGGAAAAAAATGTATTCTTCATCCCACCGTAACAATCCAGGTTCTTGGAACATCCCCCTGAGCTTCTATGAGAACATGTATATGTATAAAATTAATAAAAAAAGACCAGATTTTCACCAACTCCAGGCATGCATGAGATATCATTGGCTAAGATTCTTCTTCACAAGAACAGAAAGAAGAATCCTTTCCCAAGAAATTGATACAAAGCAGGGGTTACTTGAGATTGTAAATGTCCGCATACTTTAAAAGAATGACCAACGCAGAGAGAAGATGATGTGATTGCAAATATCTAAATTGATTTTTTTTTATTACCTTGATATAGAAGGGACCCAACAGAATAAGAGTCTTCCGAAACTGGATAGACAAAAAAGTCTAATTAAACGAATTATCCAAGAAAAATTCTAGAAGAATATCTGAAGCTGGAAAAACACAAATATCAAACAATCAATCTAGTATGATAAATATTCAATCCCTGCAGGAAGCATATGGTTCCTCATGCCAGCATAGCAGTGTTTAGCCAGAAGGTTAAAGATGTGTTTGGCTGTTTTTTCAGAATAAAGCTTCATGTCCATACAAACTAAAAAGAATTTATTTGTATTGCAAAAATATTAAGATCATTGAACCTGTACTTAAGTCCAAATCATAATCCCCTTCATAAGGTGCCCTCTTTCAATACTCAGATTCAAACTACAAAGAAAACTTTACCATTTCTCAAGCAATTGCATTCCCACTTCATTCGTTTTGTATCTAAGTGATTGCTACGCCCTCAAAAGAAGCTTCAAGAAACAAGAATGAACCAGTATTCACGGACCAAATGGAGGTCCAAGAACCCAACAGAAATAACTAGACAAGCTCAACCCCAAACCGTGACAGTCTATTTTATCAATATAAATCAAGGGCTTGGAGGAAGAGTGGTACACCTTGGCAGCTCGCTTATGGATGTCGCGGACAAAATAATGCCATACGGTCAGTTTCGCCAGGTAGAAGGATATGATGGCCGCTCGGTACAACGCCAAGAACGGACCAAAACGATGGTAAGCAAACCATGTTTTCGACCCATGGGCTCCGAGGATGTGCCCGAACTCGGTCTCCAGCGACTCCTTCCGCAGCTTGGCATATTCCGCAGACGGCCTCTCGCCATGGACACTCGTAAAGCCAGTCGACAACCTACAACACCGCGACAAATTTAAGCACAGAAAAAGCAGGTAATTCCAAGAACGGAAGGAATGCCAGAAAAAAAAGAGCACTCACTGCCGAATTAGAGCAAAATGGAATGGTACGACCCTGTGTGGGCTTCTGATCCGGATGCCAGCTGCGGGTCTCATCAGCAACCACTCCTCTACCTGTCGAGGAGGAATCGAGAAATCGCCCAAGGGGGCGATACACGGAGAGGAGAGTAGCCCCCGGCGGCGCTGATGGAACAGCGGTCCAAGGAAAGCATTCTTCATGGGTTAAACCTCGTTTCTTGAACCCGACTCGATCTCATCAGCCGATCAATGCGGCATTCGACACATAGACGACAAAGATCAAGCGAGGGAGGAAGTCCGCCATGGGCGAATCCTCGTTTCTTGAACCTGACTCGACCTCATCAGCCGATCAAGAACGGGTTCAACATACAGAAGACGCACATGGTGAGAAGGGGAAAAGGGGGAAGGGATGCGTTTCTTAGAGGAGAGATCAAAAAGAAAGACAGTGAGGGAGAAGGCGGCGAGTAGAGTTGGGCAGCAGCGGGGGGCGACGGCGAGCGGCCACAAGAAAGCACCACGTAGCGTGAGGGAAGGAGGAAGAGGCTCGCTTTCTTTTCTTTGCACTGGTTTTTTACCCAAAACCTGGCTCCAAGGCGTACCCGCTAATTAAATCGTTGCCTTTCCCCGGCTTCAAAAGATAAGACGGCCACGATCGACGCAACTTGGGTTGGGTTGGGTTGGGTTGGATACGAACCCGTCCGGCCCAATCCACTAGTACAAATGTGATAAACAACATGATGCCTAAAGGATTAGGAAGGAGTTTGTTGTACATATAAATTACTCGTATAGTTGTCAAATTTGATCAATGATATAGCTGTGGAAACAAATCACGAATCAACCCTAAACTCTTTATCGAGCGACTACTCAAAACTTACCAAGTTTACGAATCAACCCTAGATCTCGAGTTAAAACGTTTATTTTAACTCGTATGTTCTTTTATAGGTTAGTAAAAAGACTATAAAAGATTTCAAAGAGACTAAGCCTTTATGAACAAACATACAAAAGTACCACACTATTTAGACAAAACCAATTAAGTTTGAAGTAAAAATGTTTTCCTCTTGACTGAATTGGCACATGAGATATACATCAATTCCTTTGTCCATGTAGTGGTTATTATCAAACATCTATGTTTTGAAATTATGCAGGCTAACCAAACATTAGTGTCAAATGCAAGCATTGCAAATACCAAAAGAACATGAACAGTCAATCTGCACAGTAAAACAAGAGACGGAGGCCATGAAATTGTAATTAAGAATTGCATCACAAATCTTCAAAAGTATGTAAATCGGATCATTAGCAAGCCACGGAATCAGCAAACTCAGTACTAATCCAAATATGAAAATAATAAAGTTAAAGACTTCCAAAGTGAAGATTCAGGTAAAATCAATTTTCTGGAGAGATACAATCAAGGCGCAAATAAGAATTAGATGAAGTTGTGCCATGAACACACACACACACACACACACAAAGAAGCCAATTCTAATAGCTTATGGAAAGGTAGTGGGTGTTTAAATGTCCTTAAGCCATTACTACATAGTAACATACTAAGATAGATCTACCGCATGATTGATCAAAATATTGAGCAGCAAATCAAATTATATGTTTTGCTAGTCAAACAACAGCAAAATATGTCATGACGGGCTCTTGCTATGTCTGCCACTTATACACACCTTGAATCATCTCCACATATTATGCTAAAATGTAGCTTTGCACAGGCCTACCAGGCTGCTTTGCAGCAGCATCTTCACCTTAGTTTCCGTTGCTTTTCTTCTTGGCCTCAAGGAACCAGGATTGAGGAGGGTTCCCCTCACTTGACAACTCCTCCTGTGACAGGCTCCTCTGTATTATTTCTACTTCTTTTTTTGTTCTTGTGGAACAATCGCCAAGGATCGCAACAGTTCTGTCAGTGTTTCCTCACTCTTGAGGAAGACCCTGTCCACTGCGAATGACTTTTTGTAGTCCGGCCAGGGCCCTGAAGGCTCTGTTGAGATCATAGGAGGGGAGACCCAGGCGATCTACAGGTAAGTTTTAGCCATTTTGTAACATTTGATGGCTCATTTGTCTCTGCTGACCTACCTGCAGGTGCCGGATTTTACATTCAAAAGTCTGCAAACACTCCTCACATGGCTGAAGCTTTGGCGCTATTGGAAGGACTCAAAGCTGCAGACTTCCTCCACTTATCACACCCATGGATCAAGTCCAATTCTTTATCCATAGTCAATTTTGTCCGGGGATTTGTGCTGATCCCATGGCTGCTGAGATCTGTCTTTAGCGATATTTTTTATCTTATTGACAAACTGAATGTGGTGAATGTGTCTCGGCTGCCTAGATCTGCAAATGTTGTGAGCCATTTGGTTGCTGCTAATGGCAAAGCTTGGTAGCTCCTTTCCGTATGCTGCGGACGATCCGCAGGCTTCTCTTTTGTTTCCAGTGGTTTAAATTAATATAGTTTCACTTTTGCTAAAAAAAAAAACAAAGAAAGAAAACAGCAAAATATGCATTTTTGTGATTGCCATTGAATGCTTGATCCAGTTTTAACAATCCAAAAATACTTGCCAACTTAAAAATCTAACATGCTAATTAGAAACCTCCAATAACTCTACAGCATTTGCATTGCAAACTGTGCCAGAAGAACAAATGATTCAGACATAAAGAGCACTACTGAAGCCTCATCGAAGTATTTATTTATACAGTGGAGGAGGCATAGCGAGCAAATTAACGCATCATGGAGAGTCCGAAACAAGTGTCTATTCCCCTTAGACAGAGGGAATATTGTCAAAGGAGAAGCCTTTGTAACCCTTATATGCATAATAAGCTATCCTCGTGTAGTAAAACCCCGGCAGGAACAACACCGACCCCAAAATCGCAAAGAAAACCCCTAATCCATCCACAACCACACGAATAATCACAAAAATTCCTAAATAATTGATCGTCAAATCTAGGAAAAATTCAGTTACCGTGGGCGCGATCGCCGCCGACGCGGTTAGCAGCCATGACGGAACCGATGACGATGGCCAGGGAGCCGAAGACGAGGAGGGAAACGGCGAAGGCGATCTCCTTGACGGGGGGGCGGTTCTGGATGGCGCGGCTGGAGTCTCCCATCATGACGTCCTCGTCGGAGATGGAGAAGGCGTGGTCGACGTACGCCATGGTTAGCCCCCTCCGACTTCCACCAAGTGAGAGGGTTTTTGCGAGAAGAGGGGCAGATTAGAGGAGAACGGGAACCCTAGAACGCAAGAAGGAGTCAATGGGATTGGGATATGGGGGGCGGGAGGGAGAGGAGATAGACGAAGATGGGTGCTGGTCTTCCACTCACAACCTCTCCGGACAATTTTGTCGAAACCAGAATCGGGACGACGAAGCAAACCTGTTGGCGATAGCGGCGGGACGCGCACTACAGTATATTCTACACCCGGATGAATTGTCACCGCGGTCCACTGTATCCCGGCCGTCGGATCGGGTCGGATCGAACCGATACGAGTCCGAACTCAAATACCGGTCGGCAAATCTCATTGTCTAATTTTTATACGATATCAATTAATAGCACTTTTTTTTGTCTTTTTTGCAGCATAGAACAGATCTCATCTGTCATCCTCGTTTAACAAATTTAACGAAAAAGCATAAGGCAACTCAATTTCATATTATCTGAACTCCTATAATTCAATTTATAGTATACTGTTACTAACTTAATTGTAAGCATTTTATAATGCTAAGATTATTAATCAGAGCATTTTTTACTATTTGCAATCTATTACCATCTATTATTTTAAAAAAATAAAAAAATATATTATTTGATTATTTACTATCTCAATACGATAATCATAAAGAATAAGAAGAGAAGGAGGAATAAGAATATATGATAAGAAAAATAATAAATTGAGGAGGAAGAAGAATATATGATAAGGGGACATAATAAATTACGGAGGAAGAAGAAGATAAAAGGATATTTACATTCAATTGTAAAGTGATAATTTATAAATAAAAATATTAAATTAAATTATGAATAATAATTTAAAATATAAAAATTACGATTATACTATAGTTATATAAAAAATTAGTATCATAAACTAATATCAAATAATTATAGATCAAATATATGATGTATATCTTTTTATACAACTCAAAAAGTTTTTATATAATATGTTGACATAATAGATTCATTGATGTATAAAGAGAACTAGACTCGCATTCTCCTTTATTCCTGTCCTTCATAGTATCGCTGTTAGCGACTGATTAAAGATAAAAAAGATACAAGAAAAGATTTATAATCTCTTAATAACGGGTGTTTTGTACATAATAGTTTTTATCCTTTAATATGTGAGAGTGAGGATTTAGGATATAATTAGAATAGTCTCTCATCAAAATCATCTTAATACTATAATAATTAAACTTTATATCTATTATCGATAATCATAATCAAAATTTAATCATATTCATTGTATATCTTGTCTAATTAGATAGGGTCGCATTGTCTAACATTTCCTACTTAGCACATTAATTAGTAAGTATAAAATATTTTAAAATCAAAATAAATAAAATAAAAAGTTTATTTAAAAATAATTTTACTTAATTGGATTCTTAAACATTAAAAAATATTTGACATGTGTATAAATTTTATAAAATAGGCTAATAAATCCAATAAACGTAATATCATATTAAGTCTAAGCATCCATACGAATTATATCTATGGCATGTCATCAGTATCATACTTCATTTTATATACCACAACACTATTAGTCTTTCCTAATACTTTCCAAAATTACTCTTCTTATGTGTCTTATCAAGATAATTCTATTTAACGTATTCAATCATAATATGTACATACATAAATGTAAATAGGATAATTGATTCAGATAACTTTAATTATGTAAATAAGAATGTCAATTATAATGTCCATTCAAATATGTATCATCATATTTTTTTTGTTACTTGCTCACAAATCTAATCATGGGAATATATTCTATTAAACACTTTAAGTTATAAGTTCTAACGAATGGATCAATAATCAATATGATGGAACTCATGTTCTTAATTAATATTAATTATTTTTAAACTCTTTTCACTAATCATCAAATACTTTATAATTTACTATAATGCATATAACTTGCTATAGTACTTAGAGAAAAAAATTATTGTGATATATCACAAAGTATATTTAGTGACTTCACAATTTAGACTAACCACACTAAATCCTAAAATAAAATTTTACAGCTATAAAGCTTGATTAGTAGTCTCTAAATATACCAAAAAATTAAATTTTATTGTTGATAATGTAATAATATATTGTTTAATAATTTTTCTTTAAATTATCCCTTCAACTAATAAATATAAATATGTGAGCATATAATCCTTTGGCCTTCTAGATATTTTATTATTTTATTTGTAGTCTTTTAGTTGTTCATTACTAGATAATTTTACTTTATTTGTGGTATAGACTTGGGCACGTAATAGACTTCTAAGTACGCATACATAATGAATATTTTTTTATCTTATTTCTTTTCAAGTTATTTTAAAAATACTTATTTTGATTACAAAATTTGTATTTTTCATTTGCTAAATAAAACTAGATACTAATTTTTTTCAAAACTCAGTCAATATATTTTTTCTTATGAAGTTTTAGCAATCCTTGAGATGTTTTCCTTAATATTTTAATG
This sequence comes from Ensete glaucum, assembly GCA_021527575.1. NCBI lineage: Eukaryota > Viridiplantae > Streptophyta > Magnoliopsida > Zingiberales > Musaceae > Ensete > Ensete glaucum. The sequence continues at coordinate 51,246,181 of CM038551.1, forward strand.
TTAACAACATAAGATATCTATCTTATTCATATCAATTATTTTAAAAATATTAGCAAAATTTTTTTTGGTTTGATATAATAAACCAAAATTACCATCGGTAAACAAAATATTATCCACATACAGATCAATATAATAAACTAACTCCTACTGACTTTTAGATGTAAACATTGATCAAAAATATTTTTTCTCAAAATTAAATAAAATAATAGTGTCAATAAACTTTATATAATATTATTTTGAGACTTGTTTAAGGTCATAAATAAATTTCTTAAGTTGAAATACTAAATTTTATATTTATTTTATTTTCTTTATAAATCATTTAGATTAATCCATATAAATTTAGACCCTCATTTGAAAACTTTATTTTCTCATGCATCAAAATCATAATGAGTTGCTAATGTTATAATATGAGATAAACATCATATGAAAATTTATTAATATTATTTTATTATTCACCCTTATTAATTTTTTTAGTGACATAAGGAACAAAAATCTCTCGGATTAAAATGATAAAAAAAGTATCGACCTGTATTTTTTCATATCAAAATTAAAATTTGATATTTTCATTCTCATTGATTAGTTATTTTCTAGGAATCTTAAATTATCATATTTAACTATCCTCGTAATATGATTCGGATAAAAAAATTTATACCCCTTTAAAATTTTATAGATAAATAATAAAATATCCAAAAATAATTCATGAATGCAAATTACATTTATATGAATTGAAGATTCTTATCTATTTATGATAATCCTAAATATGTAGATATTTCAAGTTATATTTTTTACCTGTCTATTACTCAAAAGAGTTAATAGAATTGATTTACTAAAAACTTTATTCAAGATATATACAATCGTATTTAGAGCCTCTACTCATATTTGTTTGGGTATCAAAAATTAACTCATCGTACTCGTAATTATATCTATAAGAGTATATACCTTTCAACAATTTTGTTCTGCTATAACACAACTAGTAAAAATATTAAGCACAAATATTTTATTTTATGAATTTAACAAAAGAAATAAAATTATAATATGATTCATCATAACTATCATAAAATTTATCACATCTGACAAATTTAGCTTTTCTATCTAGTTATTGCTTAACTTCATTTATGTACACTTAAAAGTATCAATATTTTCATATATTAGATAGTCATATCTCAACAAATAATCTATAAAGATGATAAAATATCTTTCTCCACTAAAATAAGAAATATAGAGTGATGCATAGATATAAACATATATTATAATAAGGAGTTTATGAAACTATATTTGATTCTCATATTTTATTTAGGATAATTGTAAGCTTAAGATTTATATTAATTATATATAAATTATCATACAAATTTTAAAAATTATTTTTTTAATAAATCATAATGAGTTTAAAAGAGAAATAATATCATGATCTAATAAGTACCAACTACTATCGTATTTGCTTTAAGATGATTCATTATACCAACGAATATTGATACTCCTTTGGTTTTCATATTAAAATGAATCATCATTTTTGGTAATATAAGTTGAATCGTTCGTATAAATCTACTAAATATTTGAAGAAAGACTTCTATAATATTTGATTCAAAACATATAAATGTTAGGCTTATTTCGTTCCCTTCGAACCAAAACCTTATAGTCCTTCTTCACATGACTTTTATTTTCATAGACATAGCACTTTATTGTTTTTGTTAAGACCCATTTTAGTTCATGTGGTTTTGGCTATATACAACTTAAGCCATTATGGTTTACTCGTGTCTAAAATAACCTCTGTATTTTAAAAAATATAGCATATATGCCCCTCTCGTCCATTTTAAATTAACAGACGTTAGAATTTGCTTACGTCGCATGTTGACTCATAATAAACTATTAATATAATAATATATATAATTTAAATTTAAAAAATAAAATCTATTTTAGTACATGTGGTTTTGTTCATAGACACTTAAGCCCTTATGATTTTGCTCGTGTCTAAAATAACCATAATATTTTTAAAAACATAGCATATAACACCCTCCCCATAAGTCTAAATTGACAGAAGTTAGAGTTTGTATATGTGATATGTCATTAATATAATAACATATATAATTTAAGTTTAGAAAAAAATTCAATCTTATCGAGAAATAGGAATCGATGGACCTGTTGAATCTTATATTTTGATAATGAAATCAATTGATGAATTTATTATCTAATATACTTTTAATACAAGTGATGTAGGAAAGACTTCAATCATGGACAAGAACATTCACATATAAATTATCAAAGCAGGAGAATTAGATGTTGAGACTATTAGGATCGAGTTAGCACTAACGAGGGGAGGAGGGTGAATTAGTACAAAGTGAAAAACTTTGGTTTGAAAATTTTTTGTTCGAAAAATAATGATATTAAAAGTGCTTTAACTTGGAACTAGTTAATAAGTAATTAAATCCAAGAGCAATAGTAATGGAAGACAAGAAATAGATGCACACCAGATTTTTATAGTGGTTCGGTCCCCTTGATCTACGTCCACTCCCGATTCCTCTTTACTTGAGGCTATCGACTTTTTCTCCTTTTTTTTTTCAACAGGCAAAGATCAAACATCCCTTACAACTCTTTTCTTCTTTTCTCAGGCTTAGGAGACAACCTTTACAATTTTTCAGCCCTCCCTTAAACACAAATCTCACTTGAAGAAGAGGGAGGAACTCTCACACAATTTCAATAGTATTTTTTCAAGTTTTTCCTTTACTTTCTTTCTATCATAAGCAAGAATACCTCGAGTATTAATAGACCCCAATTAGCTTCAAAAATTAGAGCAAAAAATTTAAACTTCCCTGAAATCTTGGGGTACGAGTTGTACTATCGTCGGTACCGATGGTACGCTACTGAACAGAACCTATTATTCTTGGCACAGGTAGTACCACTACCCAGAATTGGTGGTACCACCATTTGAAATTGACGATACCACCACCTAGAAATCCAAAAAAGTACTTTACTTTTCATACCCTGAGTTATACCTTCTTTTGTCCCGATTGTACCTTCTTCTAGGTTAATGAAATGAGCTCTCTAATGAGCTCAAATAAGTCCTTAAATCCTAACTATGATAATTAAGATAAATAATTATAGTAAGCAATCCTCGTTGTCTGACACATCAATTTATTCATGGGACTTTTGATGAACTCTTGGCAACCTTCCGATAAACTTCCAACGAGCTCTAGACAATCTTCCAGCGAACTCCCGGTAAACTTCTAGTGAACTCCCGATGAGCTCTCGTCATATAGTCCAAAGCTTCAACATATCTCCGATTCTTCCGGCTCGATGCCCAAACTTTAACTCTAGGCTAACGTTTAATTCTTCTTTAATTACCTTTACCTTTTTCATAATCGTAGTTAGTCCTGCATCACTTCTACAACAGAGCTAGATAATAATTTCACTAATTGATTTTATCATCAAAATATGAGATTAAGCAATCTTCCCTTTTTTTTATGATGACAACCAACTGATAATGGAGTTAATCTTAACTCCCCTTATCAATATGTCATGTTGATAGAAATCATCACTGCATAATCATAATTCCAATACATCATTTAATACATGATTCAAATTTTAAATCTTCATATCTTCTCAAAATACATTTTTCCATACATGATTCAAAATTCAATTATTCATATCTTCTCAAAATACATCATTTCATGCATGATTAAGATTTTAAATATCAAATCTTCTCAAAATATATCATGCATGATTCAAATTTTAAATATTCATTTCTTCTCAAACTATATCATTCTATGATTCAAATTTCAAATCTTCATTTCTTCTAAAACTACATCATTCTATTCATGATTCAAATTTTAAATTTCAAATTTTCATATCTTCATCTCTTCTCCCCCTTTATCATTAGCAAAAAGGAGAAAAGTGCAACTGGCAAATTTTTACCACATGCATCATGCATAATCATAATTCATACATTGTGCATTATCATAGTTTTAATGTTGCAAAGTATAACATGCACAACTTTGAAATATTTCAACTCAACATCACTTCATGCATGATACTAACAACAAATTAACATCATTTTGGGCATAGCATACATAATACCAAAACATTGAAATTTTTAACCATTCATCATCATGATACCAAGATTAATATTATTTTAATTTTTTAACCATTCATCACCATGATACCAAGATTACATTGTTTTGGGCATACCAAAGCATTAGAATTTTCAATCATTTTAGTAGGTACAACATACATGATAAAAATTTCAAACTTAAACATTAATCATTTGTCATCAACATACCATTTATTCTCCTTTGTCATCAACAAAAAAGAGAAATGTTCAACGCATATTTGAACCATGTAAGCGAGCAAGTTTATTTCTCCTCTTTGTAAAAAAAAAGAAAAAAAGGGAGTAATTCATTTATCTCATAAGAAAAACCAAGTATCCTCAGGAATCAAATTTCTTCTTTTGTAAATAGCAAGTGAGAGGATTTATTTGAAAGCACCAGATCAAAGATCAAGTATACCAAATAGTTCAATAATCAAATTTCTTCTTTTGTAAGTAGGAGGAGGAAGGATTCATAGGAAATGATTATCAAAAGAGAACTCAATTTACAAAGACCAAGAAACCTGAAAGAGGAACTTATGCATTCGGAAGATTTATCATATTTAATTCTCTTATAATTAAATTGTTCCTCATTCAACGGCTTTATTGCAAGTAGCAATTTTATCTCCCCCTTCGTCATTGTAAAAAAGAATATGTTGGTATGATTTTTCTTTTACATCAATGTTCTAATCACAATCATAAATACAAAGAAATTATATAATAAAAATTATGTCATTAAAGATATAATATAAAAGATTAAGTCGTAGGTACTAACAGACATGATTTATTTTAATAAATCTTCCCCCTTTTTTTGGTGAATAACGAAAACAAATATTGTGAGGTTAAATAGTAAGCAAAATCTTAATTCATAAAAAAATAATCAAGCTATAAATATCAAAAAGTCAAGATCATGATTAGAATAAAAAATTCTTTATAGTAAATAGCAAAAAGAGACATAAGAGAATAAATAAAATATCTCGATTCATGTATAAAAAATTTCAAGTCATCAAGATCATGGTTCATAAAAAATCTCAAGTTATAATTCTGAAATATCAAAAGACAAATTATGATTTGTTTACATAATTTTCTTTAATAAGATAAAAGAATCATAGCAAATAATCTTGATTTATATAAAAATCTCAAGTTATAGTTATCAAGATCATAAATCTCTTTTTTAATAAATAGTAAAAAGAATAAATCATACAAGTTAAAAAAATTTTGATTCTCATAAGAGATACCTCAAGTCAAGACATCAAAGGAAACTTCATGATTCTGTTGAAAAAAAAATCTCATTTAAATTTAAATAATCAAAATCACTTTTATAGTTTAAGAGATTCAAAAATAATAGTATACATAAATTCATTACTTTATCTCTTATAGAATACTTGATATGATAGAGACACTTTCAAGAAAAATGCATTCTACTTTTGTTTCAATGTATGCAATTTATTTTATGCAAGAATGTCTTTATCTTTTATGCTAAATCCATGTATTATCGTTTAAAATTGAAAACCAAGTATTATTTCTAAAGAAATCGTCAAGATCATTAATATAACACAATAAAAAATCTTCAAACAAAAGATTTGATTTATTTTAATTCCAAAGATAATATACTTTCCTTCTTAAGTGAGTCTAATTCTTTACGGTTAGCGTAAAGAGTTAATATGCAATTGTTATGCTTATTTCAATTTTTTTTATTTTTCAAAAATACTAGAAAGAGAAGCATGATTTTTTTATTTCTTATAACTAATTTAAAATTATCAAGCAACTCATTAGTATAAGTAATTTCATTGTAAGGTAAAGATATTTCGGGTGAGTCATATAACTCTTCATCGAAAGCCACAAAAGTGTAGTTCACCATCTTGTCTTCGGATGCCCTTGATTCATCCCAAGTTATCTTACTTGCTTTCTTTTCCTTTGACAACTTTTTCTTCGGTTTTGTACACTCATCTTTGGAGTGCCCCAACTTCTTGTATTCTGATTGTGTCCTTTTTTAGTACATTATTATTCTTATGATCTTTGTTCTTCTTTATGATTTTTTTAAAGTTCTTTTGTCAAAAATTCAGTGTCATTGTCCCCATCACTCGAGCTTTCACTCGAGAAGTCTTCATTTGTTTTCAGTACAATATCATTTCTATTCTTTGGAAGGTGTTCTTCTTGTTCGTTATAAGTTTTGCAAGTATAACAATTGCTTTAAAATCACAGCTTTTAGGTAAAAATCTTAAAATTTTATTTACAAGTTTAAAGTTAATATAATATTTACTTAGAGATTTCAAACTATTGATGCCATCTATGAATCGGGTATACATGTCATCAATAGTTTTAGTTAGCTTTATTTTAAATAATTCATAATTATGTACTAAAAGATTAACTTTTGAATCTTTTACTCTACTTGTGACTTTATGTATGACCTATAATGTGCCCCATATATCATATACAGAATCACACATAAAAACCTGATTAAATTTATTTTTGTCCAAGGCACAAAATAAATTATTCATTGCTTTAACATTTAAAGCAATTATTTTTCTTTCATTCCAATCATTCATTGGATTGGAAGACTTCTAAAAGCCATTTTAAACTATATTCCATAACTTAAAAGCCATTTATAGTGGTTCGGTCCCCTTGAGCTACCGTCGCTCCTGATTCCTCTTCACTCAAGGTCATCAGCTTTCACTCCTGATTTTTTTTCAATAGACAAAGATCAAACACCCCTTACAACTCTTTTCTCATTTTCTCAAGCTTAGGAGACAACCCTTACAATTTTTTAGACCTACCTTAAACACCAATCTCACTCAAAGAAGAGGAAGAAACTCTCACATAATTTTAATAATATTTTCTCAAGTTTTTCCTTCACTTTATTGCTATCCCAAGCAAGAACACTTGAGGGATATTTATAGACCCCAATTGACTTCAAAAATTAGAGCTAAAAATTTAACTTTTCTGAAATCTCGGGGTATAGGTGGTACTATTATCGACACTTGGGTACCACCACCGAACAGAGCCTAGGATTTTGAGCATGGGTGATATAACTACCCAGAATTGGTGGTACTACCATAGAAGTTAGTGGTACCACTACTTAGAAATTCAAAAAAGTACTTTTAGTACTTTTCATACCCTAAGCTATACATTCTTTTAACCTGGCTATACCTTCTTCCAAGTCAATGAAACGAGCTCTTTAATAAGCTCAAAGCTGCACTTAAACCCTAACTATATTAATTAAGATTAAAATAATTACAAGCAAGCAATCCTCATTATTTGGCATGTCAATTTGTTCATTCGACTTTTGGCAAACTCTTAGCAACCTTCTAGTGAACTCCCAACAAGCTCCCAACAATCTTTGACGAACTCTTGACAAACTTCCGGTGAACTCCCGATAACCTTTCGACAAACTCTTGGCAAATTTTTGACAAGCTCTCGTTGCATCCTCCGAAGCTTTGGCGTATCCCCGATTCTTTTATCCTGATGCCCGAATTTTGACTTTGGCCCAAAGTTTGATTCTTCTTTAATTAATTTTACCTTATCACAATCGTAGTTAGTTATGCATTAATTTCTTCAACACAAGGGTTAGCTCATAATTTCACTAATTGATTTTATTATCAAAATCCAGGATTCAACAGGGCCAACGGAGTATCATGTCAGATATTGGACATTGGTTTGAAGGATTGGTCGATACGCCAAATGATGGACTTCGTGTCATTAGTTTGGGCATCGGTCGGAAGGATCGGGTATTGCGTCAAAAGATTAGATGTGAGAAGTCAGCATGCCGATGGATCAAATGATACACTAAAGGAAAGGATAATGTGTCAGAGGTTTAGACGAAGTGTTAGATGATCATATGACATTCTATAATGCTAGACAACATGTTGATTGTTTCATAATTGTATTGAATATATGATTAAGTGGTTAGGTCTTAATCGTGATCGTTTAGAGTTGAATTAAGCTAGTATTGGTCCATAACCATTCCAACTTAATTCGAGACTCATTGGGCCTAAATTATGGTTAAATTAGGTCTAACGAAAGATAAATTTGCTAACCTGAAAATGATCTGGGTGGTGGTATTGCTAGGTCCACGCGATGGTACCGCCTAGCTACGGAAAGCATAGTTTTATGTTTTTTCAGAGTTTCCGATGGTGGTACCATCACCAGCCAACCGTGGTACCACCTAGTCCGACGAAAGTACCACTATAGCCCACATTCTTGAGCTATCTTCGACATTAGTATTGCCCGGTGTCAACGGTGGTACTGTCAATATCCCAAAAATTAAGGATTTAAAATTTTAGCTTTAATATTTAAGCCACTTGGGATGTATAAATATCTGACCAATTCTTGCTTGATTAAGCATGAAAAAGAACTGAAAAAGTGTTAAAATCTTTAAGCTAAAAGTATTATAAACTCTTTGTGTTTTAGTCTCTTCCTCCTCAAATTTAGTAGTTTTTCTGAGGAGTGTTAAGGTCTTATGAGAAAGAGTTTGTAAATATTATCTCTTGAGCCTGGTAAAAGGAGAAAGGATTGTAATGGTAATTGATCTTCGTCCGTTGGAAAGAAGATTGTTAGTAAAAGTTGATGGTCTCGAGAGAAGAGGAATCATGAGTGGATGTAGGTTGAGACGACCGAACTACTATAAATCAGTTTACATTTCCTTCTTGCTTTTACTAGTTATTTACTTTCTAATTTACTTTACCCACTACTTTACTCTCACTTTCAAGTTAAATGGATTTTTGATTTTTATTCATATTCTAATGATTTGAAATAGGATTTTTTTTTTAGATTAGCACTATTTCACCCCCTCTCTCTCTTAGTGCCAGTATGGACCTAACAGGACAAAGGTGGAGAGGCAGAGGCAGGAGAGTCCAAAGACAGAGGTGAGAGAGAGCTACATCACCATGTCATAGGCACGATGGGTGGGAGCGCAAGAGAGGACAAAATAGGAGGTGGTAGGGATGAAGACGACCGAGAGGAGGAAGAGAGACCAGGAGACTATTATGTGTATAGCATCAGGTTGGTCGACGCACATCCACATCCATTAGGATCATAAGCTCCTGATCGTCATCAGCGTCGGAGAGACTGCATGCATATGATGCCCTATTAGACAATAACGACTTGATGTTGTTGCTGATAGTCACTTCCACGAGGATGCCTCCTCTTACCATTGATGGTGGTCTTAATTTTTTAATTTAAATTATATGAGTTATTATATCAGTGGATTATTATGAGTCAGTATGCTACGTAAGCAAACTCTATCATCTGTTAATGTAGACTTGACAGAAGCAGCTTATATGTTATGTTTTTAAAAATATAAGGGTTACTTTAGACACGAGTAAAGCCATAAGGGCTTAAGTGATCCATGACCAAAACCATAAGTGCTAAAATGGATTTTTTTAAGAAACTTAAATTATATGTGTTATTATATTAATATTTTATTATGAGTTAGTATGTCACATAAGTAAACTCTATCATCTATTAACTTAGACTTGATAGAAGGGCTTATATACTAGACCACCACATTGTAGGCATGATGGGTAGGGACACATAAGAGGACGAAGTGAGAGGCGGTGGGGATGAAGATTCATAGGAGGAGGAAAAGGGACAAGGAGACCATTGCGTGTTTAGTATCAGAGTGGTTGGTGCATATCCACCTAAGGTAGGATCGGAAGCTCATGAGCTCATCACCAGAGTGGGAGAGGCTGCGTGCATACAATGCCCTATTAGACAATAGCGGCTTGATGGTGTTGTTGGTGGTTACTTCCACGATGATGCCTCCTCCCACCATTGATGATGGTCTCAATTTTTTAATTTAAATTATATATATTATTATATCAATGGTTTATTATAAGTTAGCATGTAACGTATACAAACTAGCATCTATTAACTCAGACTTGACAAGAGCGACATATATGCTATATTTTTAAAAATGTAAGGGTTATTTTAAACATGAGTAAAACTATAAGGGCTTAAGTAATCCATGACCAAAACCACAAGTGTTAAAATAATATTTTTTAAACTTAAATTACATGTGTTATTATATTAATATTTTATTATGAGTCAGCATGTCACATAAGCAGACTCTAACGTCTATTAACTCAAACTTGACGGGAGGGGCTTATATGCTATATTTTTAAAAATATATGTGTTAATTTAGATACGAGTAAATCATAAGAGCTTATCAATGGCCAAAATCTCATGGGCTAAAATGGATCTTAACCCTTTTTTTATAAGTTTATATAAGATTTAAATACTTAGTTGATTCATTTGATAAATTATGCTTCAATCTTTTATTGTTATGCACTCACTAATTAGTATCAAAAATATTAAAATTATTTCTTATTTTAATCTTAAGTTTTTATGTACATAGATACTCGTCAACTTATTTAAGTTTTACATATTTTTAGTTTTATTATAGTAAATTTTAAATAAGTCAAACTAAGAAAAAATAATTAAAATAAATTATATGAGAAATGACTCAACTATATTCATGCCTAATATTCTTGACCTTACCACTTTAGTAATCATATTGAAGGTATAATCTTAAATTTTCTTAAATACTATCATACTGAATTTCTACTAGTTTTTTCATTAACATGTCAGCCAACAACTTGTTAGTAAATTTAAATTGATCTTTAAATATTCCATTGTATTAGTTGTAAGCTATAATAAAGTATAGATATTATAAGTAATTATCATAAAACTAAGCCTTTAGACCTTTTTTTATCATTTATCCTAATTATTAATTTTATAAAAATTTTAATAATCAAGTATGTGATCCTTTCAACTAGTCTAATTAAGGTATAATACACTTAGAGTAAATTCATATGCTAAAGCTATTTATAATAATTTAATCTAGAAAAAATATATATTTATAAGAATACAAAAGAGGACTATTTATATAATATTTTGATATTTATGCTTTTAGTTTTTCAATAAATATTGAACTATTGATATCATCTTTATTATACTTTTAGATAAAATATTAATATATCTAATATTCATATAAAATTATTTATGAATAACTGCTATCATCTATATAGAATAGTGTTACTACCTTTAGGTGTATAAACATAAATTATCAGAATATCCAAATGATAAGAACCCTTAGGTTTCTATCGTTGCTCTGATACCAATGATAGAAACCCCTTGAGTTCTATCATGGAGAAGAGGGAAAAGGGGGATAAATGATCATTGTAGGGGATCGAGCCTTTTTGATCTGTATAGGGGATCGACCCTCCTTAATCTCTATAGAGGATTGACCCTCATAGGGTTTTGGCTTATTAGCTAAAACATATTTTCTTCATTGATTGTCAAAAAAGAAATAGTTACAACCCTATTTAAAGAGACTCTTAATCAACTCCTAATTAAACTTGGACTCCTAAAATATACTCCTACTTTGACTCTTAATCAAATAGACTCTAACTTCTACTAGGACTTATAATTGACTTGATCGGACTAACCAACATAACTTAATAAAAAACATAACTCAATAGATAAGGACCCAACCATGTTAGGATCCTATCAGACCCGCCCTCTTTAAATCAGTCTTGTCCTCAAGACTGAGTAGCATCAACTTCTGAGAGCAATTCAATATTTATCGTGCATCATAATTCTTTCATCAATTAAGTAGGATCTTCACTTGCTGTAATTAATAAGTTGGTCTTCTGGTGTAGTAATCATTATAGTCTTTTGAAGAATCTTCTTCATCTGATGGTTAGTGGCAATTCTATATCTTCTTTTGAGGACCACCACTTTGAAGTCTTCTAAAGGTATCAAAAAGAAATCCACAAGTAATTCTTTGCTCTATATGATCATCTTTATCTTTGAACACTTATTTTCATAAGTTAGGGTTTATTCATCAGTAACCTTAACTTCGAATTTGTCATAACCTTCATTGTAATAGGTCCATCGGTTAATTTTTTATCTATAAAATTATTAGTACTACCATTATCAATTAAAACAGTTATATGTTGATGTTTCAAAATTTCTATGGGTTGCGGGTTAGAGTAGTCGGCTAATGCATGCACTATATGTGTGATAGGTCCAATATCTTCATTAGAATCCATATCTTCATGAGCGGATCCCACATCATCAGTATTTGATTCTTCCTTAATTGGCTCAATCATTAGAAGTTTGTTACATCCTTCATGATCAGACTTCACATTGTTAATTTTTTATTCCTCCTTAATTGACTTAATTATCATAAGTTGCCTTTGTGTGCATCAGTTTTTATCATAACGTGAGCACAAATCCTTTATTGAATTTTTCTTGGGTTCTTCTTGGGTTGGCTTTTGGATGTACAGGTTTTAACTAGGACTAGAGGGGGTGGGCAGCTTGCTGATTACCTATCTATTGAAGCTTTTATTTCAAAAAGTGTCCATAATGATTTTTTCTTAATGCATGCAGATGAATGATATGACAACCATCATGGTACGAGAATAACTAGCTTTAACTTCATACCTAATCTCAGGATTAAGCCCATCGATAAATTTTCTCATCAATTATTTCTCGGGCTAATCTCGGGTTTAATTCGAGAGGCACTTAAATTTGCTTTGGTACTCCTATACTATAGAAGTTTGACGGTTTTGGCTAGTTGCCCATTAATATTCTCGTACTCCAACGTTCTAAAACGAATTAGAAGCCCTCTCTTGAATTATCCCCATGAAAGGACTCTGTGATATGTCTCATACAAATCATACAACTGGATCACATCTCCTTTGAGTTGGATATAAGTTATTTTTCACCTTAGATTCCTCCAGAGTCCTATAAAAATAAAAAAACTTTTTAGCACGAGAAATCTAACCAGTTGGGTCTCTATCTTCCCATTTGAGAAACTCCATGCATGAGTATCATATGTCTTGTCCTTTCTCACATTTTTCATATTGACTCCCTTTGAAATTAGAACTTTCACTATATTGAGTTTTATTGGGGCTCTCCGATCGGCTTTTTCTGAATTCACGGAGGAGTTCTTGTAATCTATCTTCTACGTGAACCTCGAAAACTTTAAACCTTGCTTCTAATGAGTTATTGATCGCCATTATGTAATAGTGTAGATCTGTAATCTTTAATTCCTATTCTGGTGTTGGGTCGATGACATCAGCAATGTTATATTTGGTGTGGTTGTAAAAGAAGTGGGCGCTTGTGACAGTGAGGTATCAGTGCTACCGAGGTTGTGGTGGTCAAGGAAAAAGGGGCAGCACCGGTGCAATTGACAAAGGAGGAAGATAGCACTGATTGTGGGCTGGAAGTTGCCTTGTTTTTATTGCTACATAGGGTGAAAGCATTACGGGTTCACGAGCCTTCGAGACTGGAAGGCAGTAGTATCGGCATATAAAGTGAAGGAGGGCAGCAGTGGTGTCTCTAGTGAAGGCGCAGGAGATGGCAATGGTAGGGGAAGGGAACGCTTGCGGCGAAGGAGGGAGCAGCGCTGATGACAGATGACAATGAGAGATAGCTGTAGTAGAGGTTGGTAGCGTTGTGCAGGCAGCAATGCTCACTATAGTTAAAGAGGAAAGGGAGATGGCGGTAGCAATAAATGTGGCTATGGAATCGCAGCGGGAAACAGCACGATGGGGGAGGAAAGGGGCAGTGACAGTCGGTAGTTGCGTGGCTACAGGTGACGACGTTAGCAACCATTGATGACATGGTTGGCAGAGGAAGAAGAGAGTAGCAGCGGGGGTCCAACATGCAATGGTTGTGCATGACCGAGGGTTGGGCTACGACAGTGGCATCGAGGCACCAAAGATAATGAAGAGGCACAGGCGGCATGTCCGGTGAGCAGTGGTTGTGGTTGTTGTCGCTACCATTTGAGAAGAGAAAATAAGGGTAGCATTGATGGGGTGGTTATAGTAGAGCAAGGGAGGAGTAGTGTTGGAAGCAATGGAGGAAGCAGGGAAAGAAGGGATGAAGATGAGGGCAACGACTGTAGAAGCAGTGACCGAGGGACAATGATGGCCAACATCAATTAGTGTTAGAGCAGTGTTGGAAGGAGATGTTGGTAGCATCATCTCCTGCAGAGGTATAGTGGCAGCAATGGTAGGCGACTGTGGTAGAGGAGTCACGATGATGGTTAAAGGCAGCTGTTGCAATCACTGAGAAAGGAGACATGAGAGGTGGCTGTTGTTGATGATAGATGGTCGTAATTGGGAATAGAGGAGGAAAGACACAACTAGAGTGGAAGGCAGTGGCAATGTCGTGGCTAGGAAGTAGTGGCTACAAGGAAGAGCAAGGTAGCAACAACAATGGCTGTAGAACAAGATGGCGACGACGGATTGGAATAGAGATGGTAGCAGTATAGGAAAGTAAGATCCTAAGTGGGTCGAAGGCACGCTGACAGCACCAGACAAAGCGGGAACTGAGTATAGTAGCACTGGATCCACATGCATGGGAAGGATGGCAGCGCGAAAAAGGGAAGGACGATGATGGCAACACTATAGTGATGTGAAACAAGTAGAGGCATATGAGGCAGCGAGAAGCAACAGTGGCACTGCTGTGTGCGGGTAAAGAGAAAGGCAGCAACCAAGGCGACGGTGGTTGCGACTGCATGGGCTGCAGGGAGAGATGGTGGCTATCTGCAAGCAATAGTAGATAGGGTGGTGACAATAATGGCAGGAGTAGCAGAAGTTGGTAAAGGAGATGAAATCACCAAGGAAAGGGAGAAAAGAGTGGTCCACTATCCTGGAAATAGCGATGACAGCTGGAATCAATAAGGGAGTGGTCCGCCAATCGGGATAGAGCAACGACGGCTAGGATCGACGACGGAGTGGTCCGTTGGCCAAGAACAATAGCGACGACCCTTTGAGCAGGATTGTGTTGTCAACTTCAATCTTTTTCTTCTTCTTCTCTTTCTTTTTTTACTTTGGTTAATGATAACTATAGCAAAGATGGTGAGAAACAATACCAAAGTGGTAGGTGCAACGATGATGATGACGATGGCAAGGGCATGGACGATGGTGTATATGGTGACAGCGATTCCAGATGACAAGGGGATCAGTGAGGATGATGAATGACAGCAACAAAATTACGCATGAACGCCGTTCTAATACTAGATGATAGGAACCCAAAGTATTTTATTGAAGATAAATGATCACTGTTGGGGCAACGGTGAAAGTGGATAAATAGCGAGACGCTAAAAATACTACTCTGATGCTAATTAATATAAACCCTTAGGTTTATATCATTGCTCTGATACCAATGATAGGAACCCCTAGGATTTTATCATAGATAAAGGGAAAAAGGGGGATAAACGATCACTGTAGGGGATTGAGCCTCCTTGATCTCTATAAGGGACCAGCCCTCCTTGATCTCTATAGGGGATTGACCCTCATAGGGTTTTGGCCTATTGACTAAAATATATTTTCTTCATTAATTACCTAAAAAAATAGTTATAGCCCTATTTATAGGGACTCTTAACTAATTGCTAATTGAACTAGTACTCATAAAATAGACTTCTACTTAGACTTTTAATCAAATAGACTCTAACTCCTATCAGAACTCCTAATTGACTTGATTGGACTGACCAATATGACAATATATGAGGACTTCACCCTATTAGGGTCCTATCACCAAACTAATATTATCATACCCTATCACATAATTATTTTAAGTAGATGCTATTTTGGATAATCTAAATCTCCTAATTATATATGCAATTATAAATATTATATTTTAATATAATTTAGGATTAATTTTTAATATAATTTAATAAGTTATTGGACCACTTTGGTGACTATAAATCTAATACAATAATATAAAATATAATTTAAAATATTTTATAAATAATAAAATATTTATTATAATTCATATCTCTTAAGCTTACTATCCTATTCTACTTTGACAACTACCAATAAAAAAAAAATTTACGGATATAAATTATAAATAATATTCTTAAAATTTTTATTCAAAATTATATCAAAATAATTTAATAATAAAAAATAATAGTTATGATAATTATTAAATATTAATCAGTGTAAAAATTATATAAATACTAAATCATAAATAATGTCCTCGTGTGAAAATTAAATATTATTTTGTAATTTCAAATATATGTATAAATAAATATCTAAGCACAATAATTAGATTTTTATTTATTATATATATAATTTTATCAATATGTCTTATGAGAAAAGTATAAAAGAAAATTATAATTTATATATTTATTAAATTTCGTATAAAACCTTTATACCAGTTAATCCTCTTTAATAGGGTTGGCTTAAAATTGGATTACCCATATGGGGCTCATATATTTGGGCCAATCATTCGCTCAATTAGGATCACTAAAATTAAAGTTGATTAAAGTAAAAAATTAATCAAAATTTGACTTTACATGAATTTTTATAAAACTTGATTAATCAAATATAAATTCAGTCAATAAATCAAAATACAATCATGATCATATTTCATTAAAATATTTGATTAAAATTAATTAAATTAGTCAATTGTACAAATGAGGACATGGGTCAAAAAAATTTTAATTTCTGAGGGGTAAAACTATAATTTTACATAGGATATATAATAAAATTATTTAATGTCTCAAGGGTAAAATTATTAAAAGAATATAAATCTGAATTAAAAAATTTATTTGGGTAAAACTATAATTTAAAAAATAATTTTTTCCTTCTTTTTTCGTAACTGCTACACAAGGCATGTGATTATCGTAGTCCACAATCGCAACTTATGTGTGACCTACAACCATTGCTCTAGGTAGTGGCTATCATTATATAATCAATTAGAGACCTCTTCGATTATTGTGCAATGTTGTGCCATCATGCCCACGTGTGATTGTTCACATATATCGACTGACGAACGTGGCTAGGGTTGTCAAGAGCATGATTATGCCCATGCTTTCGATCAGTACAATTGGTGGCCTTTAGCATCTTGCTAACATTAGCTATAACCATCAAATGCCACAACAGTGCTACAATAGTCACCATGATGATGTTGGCAGCAATGCTGCTGCTACAACTACCTACAACCAACGCAAGCCGACCGACCGATTGCCCCATGGTCGTCGTACCCCATGGCCTGCTACCCTCATAATACTATTATTGATAATAATAGTCCATCGATCAAATATGCGGACCCTTGCATCGCTTGTTAGTAGACAATAGGATGGACTTGATAGAAAGCAGATTATTAAAACATCATTTTTTATATCAAAATCGGATATCATCTTTTTGCAATGGAATGATGCTAATAAACAAATCTAAATACAACATAGATCTAAAATACTTTTATGATATAAAGTATTTAATTTCAAACCATGACTTTGATACGAATTATAAAATATAAAAACCATGATTATGCTATTGTTATAAAAAAAATTTTATTTTTAATAACTAAAATCAAATAAAAATAGATCAAATATATAATAGTACCTTTCTATGCTACTTAAAAAGTCTTATCTGATTTGCAAGTGCATCATAAATCTAAAAATTGAAGAGATATCGATCTGAAAGGAGAACTAGATTCGTCTTCTCCTCTATTTCTATCCTTCACATGATCACTATGAGTGATGAATTAGGATAAAGAGAAGATGTGATAATATATATAATCTCTCAATATATGATGTTTTATCCCTAGGAGGTCAAGTCTAGTATAATTTAACTTTGTTTCTATTAGCTAATACTTATAATCATATCTATAATATATATATTATATAATTAAATATAATCATATATTTTAATAGTAATCTCATATATACTGATCAAATCAAATTAGTGGGTCAATATTCTATTGAGTTGAGTGGTGATAAAAGGGGGAGAAGAGAGAGATCGAGTTATAACAACACTAGATACGAATTTAAGTGAGAGTATTGATGTATAATACTATAATGATATAATACTACCGTACGAGGAATCACCACACTAGGGCTCACACAACTATTCTTATATTTGATTATGGATTATGAATTAATTTAAAAAGATTTGATGAGTGTGCTATCTTAGATTACGTTTAAGTATTTTAAATTAATTATTTAAATTTGGGTCATACTTTAACATAGATTATCATAGTTTTTGAAAATTTTGAGTTTGTCCTTGGTTATTTTTAAACCAAGAGGGATTTATATAGACCTCATCAAGAGTCTATGTGGTATTATGAAGTACTACATTGTATTCCTCATATATAACTCATACATAATATATTCTTAATCATGTGCTAAATCATGCACTCACATCTTTATGATTGATCCTCAAATCACAGATTGATTGATGATTAAAATATGTAAGAAATGTAAAGTTCTAGTTTCATATTTACTTATATCATAATCTTCTATTATGCCCCCATAAAATTGAGCTTCCATCAAGGATACAAATTTTGGACCGATGCAACTAAAATATCTTACGGATAAGAAGCTTTGTGATAGAGCCTACTAGTTTATTAGAAGTATGAACATAAGAAATATGTAGTTGACGTCTAACAACTTGATCTCTAATAAAGTGAAAGTTGATGGTAATATGTTTCATATGTGAGTAGAACACAAAATTGGTATACAAGTATGTGGCATCAACATTATCACAGTATAATAAGAGCAGATTATAAGGTAATGACAAGTTCGTATAGTAATTGGTGACCCAATTAAGTTATGAAACGATGGTAGTCATGACTCAATATTTAGCTTCAGTGGTGGATTTTGTGACTATACTTTGTTTCTTAGAACTCTAAGTAATCATATTTGCTCAAAAGAAGATAATGTAAGTCAATATAGATGTTGTATCATCAGTATTGCATGCTCATTCATTATCGATAAAGGCATAAAGATAAAGATATGAGTGATTATAAAAAATAAGTCTATGATTGAGGGTTCTCTTAAGATATCATAGAATACGTTTTAGTACATACCAATAAGTAGTGAACGCTAAAGAATTATGATAATTAATTAACTACAAATGAAATGTCTAGACGTTTAAAAGATAAATATTACAAGGAATCAAGTACTTGTTAATATCATGTATAATGCTACCATCATATAATTTGAGTGACTCAGTAATGGAGAGGGGGGTTACGACTTTTTTGACATTATATATGTTTGAGATAGATAAAATCTAGAAGATGTTAATATTGCTTTCACTCTTAGAAAGTACGACTTTTGTGTCGAAGGTGTGAGAATTGCCAAGAGTTAGTGACACATATACGATTGAGTTGATGCACTCTAATGTCACTTGGCTTAGGAGAGGATCAAGACATTATTTGTTATGTCGAGAGTATTGTTTTATCGGGCATTACAGAGTGAGTTGGTGGAGTGAGATAAAAAAAAGTTATAAAAGGCAGTGAGGTGCTGATAAACCAGAATAATAATAGAGTATAGGTCTTGAAGAAAATTACTAGTTGATATTGTAAGAGGGATTGAGGTACATTTATATAAACCTAATGATTGATAGTTATTATAGTGGCTTGCATTGTTGAAGGAGCAATATTTTAGAATGAAAATGTAGACTCAAAAATAATAATATGACATGATACAAAGACCTTTTGAGTTTGAGAATTATAGTACTGAAAAGTATCATATTTAAGGGAGCATCTAATGAAGATGCAAGACTTCGATCTTGATACTAACTTTGTGTGAAGTATAGAGGCGTAGCCATAACTTGTGCTCATAATTTTTCATTAGGATAAAATCTTTTAATATTTGGATCTTTTTTGGTGAATAACTAAGAGAACTATCGATGTATCCTAATAAATCATATCCAAAGAAGAGATTGGTAAATTATATTCTCTAAGGTGCATAGTTGTCATATTTGAAGAGCCTGAAGGGGATTAGAGATACTACACTGATAGATATGTCTTGTAGATAGAAATAATCTATTGTTTCCTAAGGAAATAAAAATTGGAGCGTTAAATGTATAGGAGAAAGACGCACTAAGAAAATGTTGTGATCCAATAAGGAAAATCTGGAATCAATAGATGTTATGGTTTAGATGCATGGATAGTGGAGATTTAATCTATTAGAGAAGGGTACATTTGAGACGTGCATAGGAGAGGATCTGATCCGACGGAGGAGATCAAATCTGATAAGTACATAAGGGAGGATTTAATATGAGAAATGCAGAATATGGCGATCCCTTTCGTCCAATCTTGAGTTGTTCTTTCAATTACAAGTGTTGATAGTGCAGTCGAGAGGATCATGGATTCGAGGTGCTAATGAGTTCGATGGTTGAAGAGAAGGGGATGAGGATGCCAATGAAGATGCTGAGTAGTTGGTAAGAGCATAGGGAACGCTAACTAAGCAGAATTGTATAATGATGAAAGATCACCAGAGAAGCTAGTCAAACACTAAAGAAGGTTGATTAGATTAGCAAGATGATGTAGATCTACTATTGAGGAGTCTCGCTAGGAGATCGACGAGCAAGAGTCACACATCTTTGTGTTTGATGTAATGCTAGAATCCGAAAACGACAATTAGAAATCAAGAGTTGTAAAGCAACAACTCGAAGGGTGAGGAAGAGGGATCCTTGCTTGAAACAAGAAGACTCTTATACCATAAAAAATTTATTATAAAGGGGCGATAATATGTATTTATATATATTATGAGGGAGAGATTTTTTGGTATTCAAAATTTATAAATAAACTAGATTGTTTAAGGATTAGAAGATGTAAGAAATATAAAATTATTATCTTATATTTACCTATATTAAGAGCTTCTATCAAATTTGTCATTTTATTCGATTGATAAATTATTATTATCAATGTGTCACCTCAACCCGATTAGATCAGTATAATCTAACATTGTGTCACTAGAAAACCTTGACACGATCAATCATTACTCTAAATCTCTTTCGAATTCTACACTAAGTGATGACAAACATGGTTGCGAAAAAGTGTATCATCATTCGCAACACCTATATGTGACCTTAAAGGTAAATGATCCTGTACAATACTATGAAAGGCCCTACGATACGATCAAATAGATTTGATATGTAACTAAATCTTTTGAGTTTAAATTAACTTACGCATCGAATAAGATTTATTAAGTATATCCAACACAGAACATAATATCACTAAGAGATACGATAAAGGATTTGGATCGGTTGTGAATTAATATTTACCATCCATAATCAAAATCTAAGTTAACGACATCCAAAATTGGTAGTTCCTTTATTCCTGCAGCTCGAATGACCTATTCCACGGCAACAACCCCAGAATCTAATTCCTCAGTGTATTCAATGTACCTTGCCACCTGCAGTAAGGCATATCACATTAAAAAGTTGCTGATTAAGAATTCTGGCTTAGGATATAATCATTCACAAAAGTTTTAATAACACTAGATATTCATCTAATTACTTAAGTAATTTTCAAGTCTAAGCTGAAACATGATTAATCATTCACTAATCAAATGATTAATCATGTCAGCTTTCAACTCCAATTCCAACCCATACAATAAAATGAAGCCTTTAGCTTTCAACAGCAACGTTGGTTTAACGTAAATTAGGTTCTAAATGCCATCAAATCATAGATAGAAACACATCATGTCATCGAGAAAGCAGCCACTATCTTTTGTTTGCGAGTTGACTCCGATACCGCCGATGGGCGCCCAAAGTCAAAAAGAGACCAAGTCGAAGCCAGCTTTCCCTGGAATTAAAAGAAGAAAACAAACGAGACACACCGCAAAAGAAGTAAAAGGACAAGAAAACGATACAGGAGTTTGCTTGCTGGCGACGCTTCTGTCTCGTCGGTCAACTCTCTAAAGGCTACGACCCTCATCCAGGAAGACGCCCGATCGAACGGCCCACAGCGTCGGCACGAATTTCTGCGCCTTGCCTCACTGTGCCTTCAAAGGCTACGACTGCTTCCGATCGTCAACGCGCGGATCGCACGACTGTTCCCTCGTTGACCTTTATTCCCGTTCTCGTGATTAAATCCGAAGCGAACGAATCCGACCCCCCGAGAGTATTCGCACTTTGATTTGGCTCCGTATTGTGAAGCCCTGGCGACGTTTCGATGGCTTATTGGTCCGACCGGCGTTCTGCGGGACACGCGTCGCGGCGGGATGGGTGCTGTTGCGTCGATTAGTCGGGAATTCTGCAATCCAACGGTGGAAACACGCTCGGTGAACTATCGGGTGGAGGAAGAAAAGGTTTGGTGGTTCGGAGTGCCAGTTCCTGTCAAATCTCAGTCAACATTCCAAGTTTGACTTAGAAAAGCCAAAGGCACATCGTTTCCTTTTCCCAATGCGCCCAATTAAAGACGCAAGTCATGTGGTAACCCATGGTGTATTTTGTTTCGTTGACTTGGATTCTCCTGCTTTGTTTCCACAACCCTCACCCGCCTCCCCCATATCATTCTCCACCCCCCAACTTCTGCCGAGCTCGTCTCTCAGCTGATCTCGAGCACTGCGGGTCTCCTTGGACGTTTGCTCGGTTCTGATCTTGGCCTCGTCGAGTTGTGATGGCCGCCAATCTGATGGGCCTCGGGAAGATGGACGATCTGATGGCGATGCAGGAGGCCGCCGCCGCCGCCGGGATCCGCAGCTTGGAGCACCTCGCCTTGCGGCTCTCCACCCACCAACCGCCACCCGACTGCCGCGAGATCACCGACCTAACGGTCTCTACGTTCAAGAGGGCGATCTCCGTTGTAAACCGCACTGGCCACGCCCGCTTCCGCCGGGGTCCGGTCCTCGCTCCCCCTCCCCCTCCCGAAGGCGCTGCATCGGAGATCCTGAGCCTGTTCGTTGAACCACCGAAGCCGCTGCAGCCGCCCCCCCAGCATCCGGTTGTGGCGCCGAAGGCCCTCAACCTGGACTTCACCAACCCCAAAGGCGAACCCACCGCGACGCCCCTGAACCTTAGCTTCGGCTCCTCGAGCACGACGTCCTCCGGCAACTCGTCGCTCCTCTCCGCGGTCACCGGCGACGGCAGCGTCACCAACGGCAAGATAGGGCCGACCATCCTCGCAGCGGCCGCCCCCTGCGTCGGGAAACCGCCTCTCATCGTCCCACAAGAAGCGATCCCTCGATGACGGCCACACCCACGGTCACGGTGGTGTCGCCGTGGGGAAGCACGCCGGCCCCGGCAACCGCTGCCACTGCTCCAAGAAAAAGTAAGCCCCCGATAACTGTCTACCCCTCGTCGGGCGCACGCCAGCCGGCCATCTACATGCCGTCTAACTTGCGCCCCTTCTTCGTTACTACTGCAGGAAGTATCGGGTGAAGTCGACGATACGCGTGCCGGCGATAAGCTCGAGGAACGCCGACATACCGCCCGACGAGTACTCGTGGCGCAAGTACGGGCAGAAGCCGATCAAGGGCTCCCCTTACCCAAGGTCACTATGCTCCGTCCTCTCCTACTGACCTCCGATCTCTCGCCCTCGGGCGGCGTGGCATATTCTGATTCGATCTGATCCGTGCCGCAGGGCATACTACAAGTGCAGCAGCGTGCGCGGGTGTCCGGCGCGGAAGCACGTGGAGCGGGCTCCCGACGACCCTTCGATGGTGATCGTGACGTACGAGGGGGAGCACCGGCACGCCCTGAACCCGATGGCCATCTCAGCCGACGCCGTGGTCGTCGACCCGCCTAACCAGGGCGGCTCATCCTTCAGAGGAGGCCGCTTTTGAACAGCGGGAATCCTACAGCCTCACTTTCCGTCTTTTTCTCCCTTTCTTTCGAGTGTTTGTGGTAGACCTGTAAATTGGCGAATAGAAAAGAAAGCGGTTAACCAAAAAAAAAAGAGGCAGCGTTTGATGATTTTATTGCACACCATGCGTTCGACGAAATGACTCACCGAAGTTCTTAGCTGAGCGAAGCCTCTGTAACAGTTTTTAAGGCGGAGGCACGCTTTATTCGCCAGCAGGCCTTGCCCGAAGCCCCTGCGTCGTCGCCAAGCGCCTGACGTGCGCGAACAAATCCTCCATGAGCATCGAATTCGTTAAAGCGATTTGTATAGCTTAGGTCGACCGCAAATCCAACTTGAGGAATGGGTTGCCGTGTTTGTCAAAGCCCACCAAGTGTCGAGCCGGCCCATCCAATTCGACGAGATGCCTCCTCAACTAGGCCGCCCGCGCTTTGCTTCCTAATGAGCCCAAAGCAAGTAACACCGTGTATCGATCAAAACTCCGTACATAAATTAGTGCCCACCATAAGAGATCCCAAAGATGAGAAGAGAAGCATAACCATGGAGGTCTTAGAAATGTAGTCTTTAGACAACGATTCTAGTGATAGAACGAACACTGGTTCCTGGCTTAAAATAATTACATGCCTGATCCATTTGTTCATCTAGAACCGCACCTCGACAAGTAGACCAACTACACCATACTACTTCCTGGGCGAAGCCCTTCGGGGCGAGAAGAGTCGTCGAGGTGAGAAGATGCCGACGTCGCGCGGCGAGGCGAGCCCATCGATCGAACGGTAATCCGACAGCAACAACCCGTCGTTCTCATCGCCGACGCTGATGCTGCTGGAGAGCATGCTGCCGCTGAACATGCCGCACTTGACCAGCTTCTTGATCCACGAGTTCTTCTTCGCGGGCGAAGCGCCCGCCGTGTCGCTCCCGTTCATCCTCGCGCTGAGGTACTCGCGCACGGACTCGACGCCTTGCTCCACCACGTCCATCGGCGGGCACACCAGGGGGTTGCCCTCCGCCCGGAACTTGAGCAGCTTCGCCATGCACCCCATGGAGCTGGGGAGGGCACCGATGCTGTTGTAGCTGATGTCGAGCTCCACCAGGGAGACGAGGAGGCCGATGGCGTAGGGAAGAGACTGGAGGTAGTGAAAGTTCTGGCCCACGTCGAGGACTTCGAGCCGGATGAGGTTCTCGAGGCCGTCGGGGAGAGAGCGCAGGCAGTTGAGTCGGGCGTCGAGGAAGCGGAGGGAGGTCATGTGGGAGGTGGAGTAAGGAAGGAAGGCGAGCTTGTTGGAGTTGACAGCGAGCTTTCTGAGGTCGGTGAGCTCAAAGCCCATGGTGTCCGGGAGCTTGGTAAGCTGGTTGAAGTTGGCAACCAGCTCCTGCAAAGCCCTGCAGACGACAAGAGAAGACTCTTTTAAGTTCTCTTCTCTTCTCCAAGAGCTATCGAGGGAAGACTTACCGGCAATCCTCGATGGTCTTCGGAAGCGACTCGATGAGGTTGCCGGAGACGTTCAAGGCCTTCAGCTTGGAGAGGCAGCCAATGGAGTTGGGCAGCGCCCTCAGCTGGTTGGAGTGCACGTCCAACACCACCAAGTTGAGTAGCCTGGCCGTGAGCGACTCCGGAATGCACTGCGTATGTCCATCACATGCTAATCCATATTGTGCACAACCAACAAAGAGAGACAGCGTTGCCGATCTGGATTAACGAAGCACGAAGAGCTGACCTGAAGGTTATTATTAGAGAGATCAAGCTTGATGATGGCGCCGAGATTAATGGAAGGATTGGGAAACGAGTCCAGAGACATGCCACTTAAGTCCAACTCCTGCGGCTTCTTCCCGTCATCCAACTCCTCGGCTCTCACCCTCTTCTTCCCTTCCATTCTCATCTCCTCCCTTCACCCACCCATCTCGTCAGTAAACGGCAAACACAGGGCGAAAGGAGACACAGGCGACAGACGATGGAAAGGGAGGAGAGATAGCAGGACTCACCTGTCGCCAAAGTGCGCCGGATGGGGTTACGAAACACCGCGAGCGAAACCAGGAATGGCGATGCAAATGTTGGAACGCAGAGATGGTGACGAGAGGTGGGGAGAGGAGGAGCTTAAAAGGCAGGGAGCGGAGGGGATCGCGGGGCGTACGTACGGATGTACCGTGTCTCGCGACACGCGTTGCATGACATCAGACCGGACAGTGGCACGTCGCCCGTGGAAAAGTCAACGGCAGCAACCCCTTCTCCTCCTCCCACCTGGGCGGCTGAGGGTGGAGGGTGGCCGGGAATAACGGGACGATGGACTTAATAGGATGGTGGTTTAGAGATCGAAGAAGGGTGGTGTTGTTTTTTTTTTGATGGGGGCATTCCATCCTATGATTCTATGGGTGACAAGGAAGTGCCATTTTCTTCTAATCAAAAGATATACTATTTCTTAATTGAAGAAAAATCTTGTTGAGAATTTTTCTTCTTTGCAAATGATAAGTGAAGAATTTTTAATTCCATGATCTTGATTCATCACTGCTTTAGAAGTTCCAAAAATACTATTTTAGACATAAAAAATAATGTAATAATGTATCAGAAATTATTTCTTCCGGTCTGATGTCAACTTGAATATAATTTTGTTATATTGATTGGATTTATATGTGTAAGGCAGCAGTGGATGTTTTTATGAGAACATGTTTAAAGAAGGGTGGTCCTTGTCACTTGGCTTGACTTGTTTGATAGAGAGGTCCATGTATTTGCTTTGAGGATGCTGATGCTGATGCTGAGCTTTCCTGCCCACAATTAAGTAGCAAGTTGCAAGCTTTGGATTTGGATTTATACATACATTTAGATTTCTGTGTGTTTTCTGTGCCTCCCAAGCATTATTTTCCCCATGACTTTTTTGGCCATTCAGATGTGACATACATACTCTGTCCTTAACATGCATGTTCATTAGACACTGCTTTCATCCTTTTTTATTTTTCACTCATAGTGGCGGTAATAGTTTTTTTATTTTTTTTCTCTCTGAAGATTTGTTGTTGTCTTTTGTAACTATTCATGTATAGAAGAATTTGCTATTTGTTTTTGCTCTTGATGTATAGGAAAACATAATAGTTTTCAACATTATAATTTTTTTTAGAAAACTAAGCAATAGATATTTGATGGTGCTCAAAATATATGAGAGCTATGTGGAATACAGACACAAATCAGAATGGTTGCTTTTGGGTGATTTACAAGTCTAATAATTAAACCTTAAATCAAGGGTTTTGTATTGGTTCATGATAATTATGTGTTGGTAGATATTTTTGTCTTTGATTGATGAAGTATTGGTCACAGAAGAAAACGTCAATTAGATGATCATTTGTCGGTTGTGAACGATCGATTGGTCCAAAATTGTCGAGTTTGAATTCATTTGGTCGTGAATGCGAGATTAGATTTTTTTTTTTTCTAGGAATAATTCAGAATAATATTATTATGCCAATGACGTATTGATTTCTTGTAACTAGTCGCCATGTTTGATTACTTTTAGATGATAAACGGCATCAGCTTTGTAGAAGTGAGTTCAGAACTGGCGTATGGATTTGCAATTATTTTTTAGATGATTTCTTTCAATGAATCAAAATTGGCGTTCTCCTCATCGGAATTGAATACGAAGTTTCAGATAGGAATGTGACAAGAGCTTGTGAAAAGCACAAAAACTCTTTTTCTATTCCCCATTCACAAAGAAGACAAAAAGGATGGGATTCTAATGTAACCCAAAAAAAAAAAAAAAGACATTATTATAGCCTACGTGATGTCAAGGGATGATAAGAGTGTGCCTTAAATTAGTTGAGCTACTTCGTAGAGATTGCAAAATAAATGAGGGAAAAAGGATTTCTCTCTCTCTCTCTCTCGACATTGCAAAAGAAAAGCACTGCCTTCAAGACTAAGCATTTCAAATTGAGCATCAATGTGTGAGAACATTTTAATAATCCTGTAAACTAACGTGAGCATGAGTCATTGAACTTAAAACTTAAAACGTTAGTCATTGAACTTATTGGGGCAGTACACATCTTTTTTATCTTTCTCGTCTCCAGGACCTCTGTTCTACTCTAATTATAGCTTCATCCTTTCATTGTAACCTGCTTTTGCTTTGCTTGTTCAAAGTCTAATTACTTTTTAACTTTCTCCAGCCGAGAGAAATAATGATGTGAGTTAATGGTGGAAGATAAAAGATAGTTTGAATGCACATGGTGGAGCATTTATTTGACCGGTAGCTTCCACTGGATAAAGAAGAAGGAACAGAGCAACTTGATGGTATTAAAAGTGATGGGATTTGGACTGCCTGGTGCGTCTTCCTAAAGCTTAGTGCAGCCTAACGAAAAGTCAAATAGAGTACGCAACAAGGAAGTTGGCAAACTACATTTGTTTAGATAATAGACAACGAGAAGTCAGTCCAACTTTTCTTTTTTTTTTTTTTTTTGTACAGCCCAGGACAGTTGACTTCCAGTCATGCATGTTGGTGGTGCAAAAAAGATGGGATGGGGCATCCATCGGATGAAGACTGTTGTTGCCGTGCACCCTACCCTGGATGACTTCATGCACCTCCTCCATGTTACCACATGGTTGTGCCAGCTTCCTCCTACTTTCTATTGGCACACAACAAACTTTCAAAACACCTCAATTTCATAACTTCAGTTACTTTATGTGGTATGACGTCGAATCTTGTATAAGATTAATCAGATGAATGAGATTTCACCACTGAACGTCTTCAATTTTTTTTTTTTTTTTTTTTTACATCAAGTAACGAGCCATGTACTAGGTCCATTAAACTCAAAAAGTATGAAACAGGTAAGAAAAATTCTAAAATCTGTAAGAAGATTGCGTTAGTACTGTGCAAAAAAAAAAAATAAAAATAAAAATAAAAAAACGAAGATTAACTGGCATCTCGAAACTTGGATGAAAGGCCAATCTCAAGACTGCCATTAACACTCCGTTGTTTCTGGATCACAGCGGTCAGTTTCATCAAAACTATCCCCATTCTGGCCGTCAGAGTGAATCAAGTCTTCTTGGCTGATATGAAGCAATTTGTGATTCGTCCTACAAAATAATCAACACATCTCCATATATATATATATATATATATATGTGTAGCGAGACTGGTGATTTTGGAGGAGTGACACCAGCGAGTATCCAATTCATTGTTGGTGAGTATTCAAGATCCACCATTCACTTGTGGCGGAGCACCCGAGCCTTCCTGAAGCTGCCGGTCATCTGCAAGGCAGAGTTTGTGTCAGCCACGGAGGAAGCCAACCAAACGCCTCCACTAGGAAAAACTGATAACAATCACGCCCTTTGTTATTAGTGTAGCAAATAGTACACTGAACATGAGTTTACCTCTCTTCCCAAAGCAGTTGAAACATCGACCAAAATACTCCCCTAAAGGTATCGTGGGTACTGGGAGAAACTTTCCCACAAAAGCCAAAGGCCAACTGAAAAGACAACCACAGGAATATTTTGAACAAATATCTTTCATTAAAGCTACATATACCAGACTCTCTGTTCCAGAGATGCAGTATGCATCAAAGTACAACAGTGATGTCAGTCAGACTATTAAAGCACATTGCACATGCAGAAGCCACATCATAAGCTTGCATTAAGACTTAACTAGGCCAAACCCTCAGTAAGCAAAACTCACCTTATAAAAGCAATTGCAATTGAAACCACCCACAACTTCCAATTAAGCCTTACAGTTGAAGTAAACTTTCCAAGGAACTCGATAATCAAAACCTATGAGAATACCCATTATTTCGTAAATGGTACCACGTACATAAACACAAAAGCGAGCAGGATGTATATATCCAAAATGTTTGACCTTCAAACTTACCTGAAGCAAAACAGTTATGCCTACTATCCCCACAAAGAGACGATTAGTAGTGACTCCGCTGAATACATTCAGTTCATCCGGTTTTCGGGCATTGAACTCATTGAATATCTGAAAGAAAGATTCGGATCATTTATCCAGAAACCATCATTTGAATAGATTGATATGAATATAGCATTTCATAACACAACTGGACTTACCTGACATAGTACAAAGGTATTAAATATAAATGTGTTCTTCACTTTATCTGCATGTGCTCTGGTATCATTCTTCAAATGCAGAATACTCCTACCACCAAAGTTGAGCACAAGGAGAACTGTAACTTGATATAAAGCCTGGCAATTTGATCACGTGAAATCAAATGAAGCCCATAATATTAGATGGAATGAGAATTAACT
Source organism: Ensete glaucum (assembly GCA_021527575.1). Taxonomy (NCBI): domain Eukaryota; kingdom Viridiplantae; phylum Streptophyta; class Magnoliopsida; order Zingiberales; family Musaceae; genus Ensete; species Ensete glaucum. The sequence continues at coordinate 51,276,039 of CM038551.1, forward strand.
TTAAAGAACAGGTAATAGGTCAAAATCAGCATATGTAAAGATTGGTAACCTGAAATATGAGATTTCTCCACATGATATTTGTAATAAGTGGTTCCCTGAAAAACAGGCAACGGTTTCAGGGGGAAGAAAGAATATTTTGCCTGATCTACATGACAAAACTTAAAGAAAGTACTTTCTAGCATTATGATAACCACTGCAAAAAAGGACTCTCAAATAGAGACCTAGAATTTTAAATTTTTCATAAAATAATGAAATGAATGAATTCTTAAAATATGCATATGGAGAACTATAGACAAAATACAACTTGGACAAGAAGGGAAGAATCACACGTAGAAGCATAGGCCACTTGGATTCACAGGGGAAAGTAACTCAAAACCTTTATTTTTTGCATATATCTTGTACTTATTTGCAAAAGTCACCTAAATTATCAATTGGGTAGATATTAGTCACGCTATTTATTCTCCTAAAGCTAATTACGTATGAGAAGAGGATATTTAAATCATAAATATGTATGTTATCATATGATTAATATTATTAGCCTATATGTGTTTTATGTCAAATGTAGAGGATCAAAGACGCTTTTCATTGAAGAATAGTAGTCATAACATTTGACAGAGAGACAGTGAATATATGAGAAATAAACCAATTATCCAAATTATGATAATTGGATGAGGAAACCCTGAACTTATTAAATTTGATTATCTATCATATGCCTGTGTCTGGAAGGATCAGGCCTCTACATCTTTGACGACCACTTTTAGTCCTTCACAAGCATGAAATCATAAATATGTATGTTATCAAATGATTAATATTATTAGCCTATATGTGTTTTATGTCAAATGTAGAGGATCAAAGACGATTTTCATTGAAGAATAGTAGTCATAACATTTGACAGAGAGACAGTGAATATATGAGAAATAAACCAATTATCCAAATTATGATAATTGGATGAGGAAACCCTGAACTTATTAAATTTGATTATCTATCATGCCTGTGTCTGAAAGGATCAGACCTCTACATCTTTGACAACCACTTTTAGTCCTTCACAAGCATGAAATCCTATCCTTACCCTCACCAAGTCTTGAATTTAGTTGTTCTAAGGATCCTGTAGCGTGAACTGCCTTAAATACCATCAGAATGACAGCCATTCCCAATGTCAACATAAAATTTATATGCATATGCTATTACAAATATAATAGGACTATGAATTCTCATCCTTCTTACAGACCAACCTACCATCTAATTCATGCTTAATCACCAGCGTCATGCATAAATTTTTCAAAGCTAATAAAAACTAAAACATGAATACATGAACACATAAAAAGAATCTAGAAATTAAAATTACTAATATATGATACAAACAAGCATGCAGGGCCACAGAATTTTTCAAGTGCTTTGTAAATGGAAGAAACTATGACCTCCGCCCCACGGGGGTTCTATCCATAAGGTGGTCAGTTGGTGGTTCAGTTGCCAATGCCAACGCTCCAAGTGTGTCCATGATGAGGTTGACCCACAGAAGCTGTTTAAACAAATAAGCGGTAAGGCTCTACAAGACACAACACCACCAAGGAAGACTAAAGAGTACAGCTAGCAATCTTGCAAAAGTGCAGCATAAACCACTTATATGTGCAAAACAATATTGTGATTTTTGCGTATATCACATTTTAAAAGGATAAGGAAAAAGAAAAATATGTCAACCATGTACCATCATTTAAGCATTGCAATTTAAGTCAGCATTTATTCTATTTTATTTATGACAAAATTTTGCAACTTGACAAGCAGCATGTCTTTGTTAAATTAGAAGCTCAAAGCTTGAGTGCCCAACTATAGGTGTTGCCATATTAATTTTGATTGGTGATCAAGAACTTTTACTTAAACTAGATTATGTAAGTGGGTGAAGATCATCCAACCTGGACAGCATTTAAAGGAACGTTGCCAGAGGAGACAGCAGCAACAACATTAATAATAAGTGCTGCGACGTTGACAGTCAGCTGGAACTGGATAAATTTTTGGATATTTGCATACACAGAACGACCCCAACGGACAACCTGGAACAGCAGGGTAAAAGAAAAAGGGAAGAGAAAAAAAACAAAGAAATCTTTTCAGTCAATGTGGAACAACATAAGCTTAAGCTGAAGCAAGACTTCACTTAATTTAGCATTACTATAAAGACAAACACACAAGTACCTTTACAACCGATGCAAAGTTGTCATCAAGGATAATGATGTCTGAGCTTTCTTTAGCTACTTCAGTTCCCTGAATGCCCATAGAAAGACCAATATCTGCCTGCAAACCAGAAACATCAAGAATAAGTGATCAGACAGACCTGAGTACCTCAGAGACATGAATGCAGACCTCATGCAATGCAGGAGCATCATTAGTGCCATCCCCTGTTACAGCAACAACATGACCTCTTTTCCTCAATGCTTGAACAAGCAGCAGTTTGTCACTGGGAGAAGACCTCCCCATCACCTGTAAAGAAATCAGGTTTAAGTAATAACCATTGACAGGTTTAAGACTGATCGCTGGAAGCAGCAGTTTCTTGTTCACTGAGAAGCAATAAGCACAACATATCAAATCAAATTGTCGAATGTAAACTAAAGTAGATCAGGAATGTTTCGAAGGAGGAGAATTACAGAGATATTGAAGAATCTGAAACAAAGATCCTAGTAAAGATTGAGAAAACATTTGTATATAACTAATCTGATAAATCATTGAATTACAGCATGAGTTCTACGGTTAACATCTATTAGTAAAAGTATTGACATGCTACAGAGATTCACATTATGCCATTTCCATGTGATAATTATGTAATGACATGCTTGTAATGCTTGAAACACTTCCAATAGATTTAAGAAATATCATTGTGTGTACAATTATGACAAATTGGCATGCTATGTCTATAATTGCCACACAAGAAGAAGCCTTAAATCTTTAGGTTTATCTTGTTTATGTGTACACAATTAACAATAACAAATTAGCAGTCTTAAACATAACCTTGATTGGTAACTATAAGTGAGCAAAAGGTTCACATAATATGAAATAGCATAGAAAGTCAATCAGTCTTAACACAGGAATAAGTTAAATGAGGATGAAATCGTCTCAGTTTTTGTTGGCTATGGAAAGAAAAAAAATGTAGAAAGTAAAAAAAAGGTAAGCCTATAACGATTTGCACAAAAGGACTGGGGATGTGAATTATGAAGCATCTTAAGATAATCTAAGAAATGGGATTGAAAAAAAATATACAGGGAGTAGAGCCTAACTTCGTTTCCTTAGATTATTAACAATTAGTCCCATACACTGAAGGGGTTTAATAAAAACAGATTCTCCATTTTGTTACCCTACCATTCTCTGAGGAAACACAAGGCAAATAATCATAAGCATCAGGAAAAAAGAATATTTAACTTACAGTTATTTGTTCAGCAATTGCATCTCTTTCTGCATCAGTCTTGGTCCGAAATGTTTTTCCCTCTATAATAACTGGCTCTTGTGCATTGGCATCCCCAAGTATCCCACACTCCAAGGCTATGGCTTTAGCAGTCTGAAGATTATCTCCAGTAACCATGCGGACCTATCCTCCACAAATGGAAATTCAAAGTCAAAATTATGAACAATTCAATTTAAAAAATAAGGTGGGTCCCATACAACCGGATGATTTCTGGATGATCAAAGATCATATGCATCGATAGAGTTGAGACCATTGAAAAATGAACCAAAAGTTTTCTACTTTTATCAATGTAAAGAGCAACCCAGTAAAATGTCAGTTACCTAGTAATATATGAGAACACATATCATCATTATCAGTCATCGAAACCAATTTTATACTTACAACTAGTACTCTAGTCCGTTGAGGTCAAAGATTTTTTGGAAGAAAGCAACAGTTATGCAGCCAGTACCATGCATGTGACCAGCATTAATAATTGGACAGAATAATACACACACCCTGGTAAACCATGGCAATGGGCGACCTTGAAATTTAATTAAATTACAATGCACGACAAAAAATAACTGGAAGTACCTTGACACCAGCTTTAGTGCATAAGTCTACAGCTGCTTTGACACCAGGTCGACAAGGATCCTGAAGTCATCAAAGGAAGTTAAAAAGAAAATCAGTTTCTAAAAGAAATAAATGATATAAGAGGTCAAATGCATGTTAGCATTTCCTATGCCACCCAAGACAGATGGTTAGCTGCAATAAGCTATAATTTGAGATAGAACAGTCATTGAGAAGCTAAATAAATAATATCACAATGACCAATTAATTCACTATAAAGTAAGGATGCCAATATAATAGCCTAATCAGTTGGGAAAATTCTTGATTTGTAATAAAATTTGGATCAGGTTGATACAAGAGATGCTTTAATTATTAAATGTCATATAGCCAGTATCAAAAGCTCCAAAGATATAATATGCAAAAAAATAATTTCAATATTACCAACATACAGAAACAATTGGACAAAATTTGCAATCCATATGAAGATCATATCACACAGGTTTTCCATTCCATGTGATTTTCTGTCTGGTTCATTGTATAACTTCAAAATTATATTTTTTAGCTACTCAAGAACCTCTTTCTTCATAAGCATATATTCTAAACGAATGAGAAAGAACAACTGAACTACTGCAATAAGCATATAATATAGAGACATATGTCCAATATAAGCAAGTGGGACCCCCAGTAATATCTGAAGTACTGTCATAAGCATTTTATGATATGCACCTTAATCCCTACAATAGCAAGCAGAATCAGGTCATCCTCAGGCAATTGCCAGCTATCTCGCTGTTCCTCATTTGGGACCCTCTCCAATTCATATAACCTGTATGCAAAAGCAACGCAACGAAGGCTAGCTGCCGCCATGTCTTCAATTGTTTTCTTAAATTCACTGAACTGCAATGACAAGATGAATTAAAATCTGTGTTACTTGTAAATATGGGAAGGCGAGAACTTGACTGCATTACCTTGTCTGATGTCAACGGCTGCTTGGAGCCATCTGCATCAAGCCAACTAGTACATGAGGCAAGGACAATCTCAGCAGCACCTTTCCAGTGCACATGAATGTCATCACCTCCCTGCGACAAGTAGAAAGGAACCCATGAGAATAAAAATTGCAATCTTGATATTACTCATAAATTATTTTTAAATTATACACTTCAAATAGATGCATATAGGAAAAAGGATCTATTTTAGAACTCTCCAGCATAATAAACAGAAATTACAAAACATAGTAAACAGGTGCATCATCAATCCTGTATTTCTATTAGTGATAAACGTCAATACCTGATACACTGCTACACCACCACGTTTTTTGTCAGAGTTGAAAGGAAATACATGAATAATTGAAGATTTTGATCTTGCATCATCAAATATCATTCCCAGCTTTGGAAAATGAGCAGCAAGTCAGCAACTGATGAGGAAATAGCTAAAAAGGAAAATAACAGCATATACAAGAACCAAGATACCTTAACACCCCAAGAGAGGATGGCCTTTTCGGTAGGTGAGCCAGTGATATCAACAACACCAGTCTGTCAACAGAGGATCTAGTCAAAAACTTGCATGTTGTAAAGCAATGTTTTTATTGAATATATACAACAAAAAAATCAGAAAAAGCACAAAAAAGAGACCAAACATCTCATCATCTGGGAAAAAAAATGGCATCTACAGACATTAAGAAGGTAGCCAAAGAACAAATGAGATGCTTGAGAAACAAGTGCCATCTTTAAAACAAAAGTGATGTCTGAGGCAAGATTCACCATACCGGTCCGTACCGATATACCGAGTTGAGCTCGATATAGTATGGTATGGTACCCTGGTATCGACTGGTATGCACAGGCATACCGCTCAGTATATATATAATATAATAAATATAATATAAATATAATATAAGTTAAAAAAAAGGGGGGGCGATGTCGTCTCGTTCCTTCTCCCCACGCGGGGAGACGTTTCTTCTCCTAGCGCGGGGAGAAGAAATCACCCGCGGGTGACGGATCGTGTGGGCGATGGATCGCACGGGCGATTCTTCACCCACGGGCAACAGATAGCGTGGGCGGAGAGCAACACTGGACTCTAGGTTTTTCTTCACCCTCTTCTTATTTCTCCCTCTCTCGGCTAATACCGCCCAAAATCGACCGCCGACGATTGAAATTAACCGTTACTGATCGATTTCGGGTGATAATAAGATGAAAACAGCCTAATCGATGGCACCGCCCGATAGCGGACCGGTACATACCGCCCAGTACAGACAATATCAGTCGGTATTGCATTCCTTGGTCTGAAGTGACTCGCTACATCAGTTGTGAAATTCAAGAAAAAAATGTAATCCAAATAGTAGCAATTAATGAAGTGTTAGACAGCAGACTATACATATAATTACATTAACATCTAGATCAATCATCAGGGGGAAAAAAATATGCTGCTATCACCAAATTGTTGAAAGTTTCGAGTCTACCCAGTTTACAAGATATTTTCTTCCCCATCCATTTCTAGAATTCACAAGCAAAGGTCAAAAATCTTTTTTTCATCTTAGGGTCCTGTATCTACTTACATTGAATTCCACTATGATTACACATAATTCTAATAGATGATGTCTTATCCTCGACCACCCAGTAAATTGGCCCATTAACTACTAAAAATTGAAAATTAAATGAAGCAATGAGATTCTTGTACACACTACTCTAGAAGAAGATGATATAGTAAGTTTCTAGCTGGTCCAACATTTGGGTTGATATCATCATTTTTTTTCAAGAAAGCACCATGGCTTCTTCCAGGGCATCAATATTGCAAGCAATGTTTCTATTTCTTGAGTTTTGACATGTATCAAGACAAACCCATGAGTCATGACATCATTCCACATATCCAATAACTACTGCTACAAAGAAGAATCTATGATCAGTACAAGGATTCATGAATGGTCCATGATGAAGTTAGATGCTTCTAAAATTGTCAACTATGGAGTCAAGCACTTGAACAGCAATTAAATACCATGATAATATAGCTGGATGATTATTTTGGTTCATTATATTTTGCCTGGAGGAATGTCCAAGTGGAACAAGTAGTGTCTGCTAAAGTGCTAAAGAAATTTGAAATAATGAGCAACTATTCCAACAAGAGCTTCAAAATACAATCTTTCTAGTTATCAATTGGTACTCACAAGTCGGTTGGCACATCAAATTAATATGAAGAAATGAAAAGGATAACAAAACACTTAATAAGTCTCAATAAAAAAACTCCATTTTAAACATCTACTGTAGCAAACAAGGACAGAACACTTGATCACACCAAAAGAAAGTAGTTCACCTCTAGCACAAAAACACTGCCAGTTGTGTTCTGAGCGATTCCCTCAATTAGAAGAGAGGATGCAGTAGAAGATAACAGTTCAGCATTGTCTGGAGGATCTATTTTCCTTCCACCAACATAAGCCTCCACAACAGTCATCTAAAAAGTTAAAACTGTACTAAGAATTGAATGGCATTAACTGTTTCAATCACTTCATGCAGTTACTGGTAATACATACTGAAAGACTAAGTCTATGAGAAAGCTAACTGGCAAACCTGATTCAAAGTCAAGGTTCCAGTCTTGTCACTGCAAATGGTTGTAGCTGAACCCATAGTTTCACACGCTGAAAGCCTACGTACCTGCGAATGATTAACTTAGAACTAACTAGCGTACTTGCGCATATAACAGTTTTGCAATCATGCATAATGCAGACGCTTACCAGAGCCTTGTCTGCCATCATCTTACGCATTGAGTAAGCCAGGCTGATATACTCAAAGAAATAAATCAAATGTGGAAATAATGAAAATACAATATATATTATGCAATATGTAAGAAGGGTTATGCATATTTACGTCAATGTAACAGCCAAAGGAAGTCCCTCAGGTACTGCAACAACCACGATTGTCACCTACTCAAGTTCAATAGTAACGGATGATGTAGCTCACAAGAGCAAAGAGATGAAGGAATGAAAGGGAGTAAAAAACAAGATGGGTTTAAATAAAACTTAATAATATTGACATTACAAAATACATACTGCAACTGTCAAGATCTTAATGGCTCCATTTATAGCAGTCTTTGTACCCGTTTGTCCCTTTATAAATTGAACTGAGCCATCAGGATTCTTTGTATGTCCAGTAAAGTATCTGAAAAGATTTCAAATAGATATTAAGATTTGAAAATATTGTAACCAAACTGTAAAACAAAATATTGCTTGCCTGGCCAAAAGGACTACGAGAACAGCAGCAGCTACGGTTAGCCCTACTATGCCAATGAAAGTAGCAACGCCATTCAACCGTACCTATTCCAAACAAAGGGATTTGAAAAATAAAAAATGCACAATTTTGAAAATTATAGGATAAAGAATGCATGTGAAACAAACCTGCAGTGGCGTTTCTTCACCAGTATCCTCTGATATACTGGCCATTAACAAGCCCCATTCAGTATTTATCCCAACTGCAGTTACCTGAAGGTAACAAAATTAAGTATATACTTCGGGTACCATGCTAATAATAAATTTCTAACTTATGTGAAATCAGGCCATCTAGAGATATTGACAAAAGTTGAAATATTTGAATAAGTTCGGATTAAACATCAAAAACAAGTATAATTGTTATCAGTTGATAGAAGAGACTCAGCAGAAGCTTTACCAAAGCAAAAAAAACCTTGTGCATTAGATTGGTGCCAAATTTCAAAATGTTGTATCATACTACCTTTTAAGCACTAAAATTCATAAACCCTTATCTGCTGGAGTTCCCCTGGAGTTCAACCTCTAAGACCACCCGGGGCTTGTAATAAAACTTAGTTTCTAATACATCATATTCTCAAAAATCACAAGTATCTATTTCATTTAGTGACATCTTCTCTCCTACTTGTCCATATATCTCCTTTTTGTTGTGATGCCAAATCTTATAAAACAATGCAGGAACATCTTCAACAAATAAAACATGGCTTGAAAGTTGAAACAAAGTTGCTTTAAATAATTGAAAATCCAACTCATGAATATTCATCTTGATCAGCTAGATGACAAGAAAGACATCAAATCATAGATGTATCGACTGGAAAAGAAAGCTTAAATGTTGAGTGCATCATAACCTGACCTCTCATACAAGAAATTGAGATGCATGCACAAGGGCTTAATCTCCCGTACAGAATAAACTATCCCTGCTTGCTACAATCACTTTTTTCAACCCACAAGAAAAACTAAAATGGTTGACAAGACTCCTGACTCCATAAGTTTAAAGAAACCACCAACAGGGATTGCCCATTGCAAACAGAAGAAAAATATTTGTTTTATCAAGGAGATTCATCTCTCTCTTTCACCTTCACTGAAGTCAGAAGTGTACAATAAATTTATGCAGCTGTTTGTTTTTAGAAAACATAATTCACAATAGGTGAAATACACAAGTTAATGATCCTACAAAAATGAAAAGAAATGAAGCAATTTAGTTTATTCGGCAGTCATTACTAAAACAAGTTAAAGCAATATCATCTCTCAAAGTACACCAAGCGTAATGATCTGAAAGAGAAAGAAAAATAAAAAAGGAATAAACATACAAAATACTTACCAACATATTACCATAACCATCAGCAACCTTGCATCCGGACATTAAGAATGGAGCTTTTTGATCTTTGTGGACCTGCAACAAAGTGCCATGTTATTGTAAAAAAAATATAATATTGAGGAACCATCCCCAAAAAAAAGATAAACAAGTATACACATTCAGATTTTTCACAATTACACACACTGTCAACAATTTTCATGGGTTACATTGAAATACCTTTAAGATGACAATATCTGACAATACATTTATATCAAAACTATAAACCAAATCTTTTTACTTAGAATGATTACTCACTACATATTATATATAAATTGCCTTCATCTGTTAGAAAAGAGTTGGCCATTGAACTCATGGTGTTCTAGTCTTGTGATGCCATATGGGAAATATCCATTTGAAAACAAATAACATTTGTTCTAGTCTTGGAGAACTCATGGTGTTCTCCAAAAATGTTAGTTGCTTAAAAGGGTTGGAATGATATATCCAAAAAGAAATTTCTGAATGCCAAAATATGAAAATAGAAGTTACAACAATGTCAACAAAAAGATAAGGAGAAACTTACAATTTTGCTCTCCCCTGTCATACTTGACTCATCAATAGCAAGAGAATGACCAGTTATTACAACCCCATCAGCAGGAATCTAGAAGACATTGATTTGCCTTTCAACAACGAAAACACAGACAAAGCATAGCAAAATAGTATAGTAACCGCTGCACAGCTACCTGATCACCAATCTTAAGAGGAACGACATCACCAACCACAAGATCAAAAATGGAGACTTTAATTCTTCTACCACTCCTAATTACCTGAGATCATGTAACATATTAAGGTAGTCGACACTGAAAAAGAACAAAAAAATCGGAACACTTTCATGGGCACTAAGACTAACTTCCAATTGTATGTTTCGCTTCTCCTCATTCAGATTCTGGAATTGTAGTGACTGCCTATAATCACTGATTGCTGAAGAACACAAAGAACAAAAAAGAACAACACTTAAAAGGCGCCAATGGATGTTGTTATAAACCCAAAGTTGAAATGACCATTTCTCACATCTTATATTTAAAGACAACATGGAACACAAACCATGTTTGCCTCACTACAAAATTAGAGTACAAAATATATTACTTAATGATAATGCTTGCAGGGGTTATCATGCTCGATATTTAGCCACAGCATCTGAATTTCTTTGTGAGGCAAAAGGCACTTACTCCAACAAACGCCAAAGAACCAAATATCTCAATTATGATTATGACATGAAAGAAAACAATTCTAACAACTGAAGTTTAACAATATTTTCTTCAACAGAGGTAGATCAGCAATGATATCATAGAAATAATTACATAGCAAAAGGAATATGTAATCTTTAAATTCCACTTTAACATTATCTTCCATAATTGAGGATTAGCATAATTTAACAGGCTTTGCTGCATTGTTAAAATTTGCCAACAGCGCTTATTTCTTCCAAAACCAAAAGGAATGGCTCAAACCAAGATGAACATCCCTGTGACAAGCAGGTGCATAAGCATGCAAGCATTTATATAATGTAGAATAAAATTTTCTGCTCGTTCCATGGCCGAAGATTTTCTGTGCATTCACTAGAACTCAAATTGCAAATAATTCTTAATAAAATTGATCGGCAAACATTGAACTGCTCAACTATGAACTGCCAGAAGTAGTGTGCTTTCATTTACTAACTAAATTTACGTGATGACTTTTTTTCACACACTTAGCAATCTTCAATAGTTCTCAAAATCATAATTTTAAATTTTCAACAATGTCTCGGGGATAACTTACTAGCAGTTGTTTCCTATCATTTAGGAAGGCTGACTTGGTTCCTAACATGCTAGCAGTTGTTGCCAACAATACCTTTACACCTTGCCATAAAGGTACAGGCACATGCAGATGTGTCATCAGTGCAACTAAGGACCGAGAGAACTTTTGACAACTGCTGGCTAGCAGCAGTGTGCTGACTGATACAGCATCATACCACATCAGAGGATAGAAGACCAAAAGTAACTTAAAATGGGAAGAAAAACATACCTGTGACCACAATAACCAGAATAACAGCAAATGCAATACTTCCACCATCATACCAACCTTCTTTAATGCCCTGGATATGTCACACAATAGAACAAAAATAAACAAGTGACAAACAAATTCAAACAGCATACCTTTAATGCATATTTGTTTAGAGCTTCTAAAGTGCAATTAGTACACTGACTTCTACTAAAACTGGTTTAAGCAGAAGAAAGGGTTATTGATGCTGAAAGGACACTAGTAACTGATCTCCAAAGCTTTTACCTTCTTAAAAAATGATGTGTTTTGTGCAAGGTTCGCCTCATTCCCATGTGGGGAGTTCCCTTCTCCTTTGTCGCCCCTTCTCTTTTAACCGGGGAAGAGCAGGTATCTCTCTTTTCTCCCTTTTCTTCTTCTCCCTCTTCTTCTTTCTCCCTTAATCGACCACCGACGGTCGAAATCGGCCGTTGGCGGTCGATTTCAATGGTACCACCCGGTAGCGGACGGTCCGCGTATCGGTATCCTGACGGACCGATACATACCGCCCATATTGGGCGGTACAGATCGAAACGAAGAACCTTGGATTTGTGAAATAATTTCAACAAAAACTCAATATAAAGCAAGGACTATTAGAGGTAAAAATTGAAGTGTATAGGCCAGGCTAATATTACAGTTTGTGGTGTTATACTGTCATAGACAAAAATATAAACAAAGTGTTTGATGTAATGCTCATGTATGTCTTCATCTTCGATCTTTGTTCATGCTTTGTACAACAAGTAACGGGCTAGAAGTAGGCTTGGCAGCCCTAATTTAGTTAAGCTTTCATAGTTGTTTTCAGTTTTTAAATTAAAGTTGTGTCGTGTGGTCACTTGTGGAGATTTTGGTTTATAATGGACCATGATCCTTCGTGTACGACCGTTCAAAGATTGTGAAGTTTATGATTATAATTTGCATTGGGTATAGAGTGTTTGCTGAAATGATTGCTTGTGGATCCCATGTGAAATGCCTTCTCTAACCTGTTTTCTCTTTTATAGATCCTAAGGAACCATAAGAGCTTTCGGGGAGGCTGACCTTTGCGGACGGACATGCAAGGGTGCCGCATGACTTAGGCAAAACCAGCTAAGTTTATGACAATACGATGTCAAATGGTAGCAACAAGTGATAAGAGAAGAACAAGGAAAGAGTTATACAAGTAGGAGCCTTCATTCAAGCATTCTATTAGAGGCAAACTTAGGGAAAATTTTCGGTCTTCTAATCCAGCATATAACAAAGTCAACCTTACCTCTGTCTTTATGCCCAACACCAACGATAAAACTGCAGCTACCATAAGGATGACAAGAGTTAAATCTTGGCAAGCTTCCCAAAGGAAAACCTAAAAGAAGAAGCATGAAAATAAATATTTAGTTGCCTTGGAAAAATCATGTAATGAATTGTTAAATTACAGCATAACATACCCAAAAACTCCTTCCTTTCTTTCGAGGATAAGTGTTTGCCCCAAAAATGTTCCTCCTGTGCAAAATTTCTGCATCATCGCCACTTATTCCTCTATCTAAATTGGTATTTAGCAAATCGGAGAGACCTTTAACCTAAAGCAATGGTCGAATGACGATTCAATTTATGTAGCAAAAGATACTGATTAAAAAGAATCACATCCTAAAAAGAATTACCTACCCCACCATATTCTTGTAGAGATGAGAAATCGTGATCTCTAGTCATTTTAGTAAGCTGCTCCTCCCCAATTCCAAAACCATCAGAAGGAAGTGTTGGTAAAGCAGGAGTGCCTGGATTATGGATGAAAATAAATACATTTTACAAATAAAATGAAGCAAAAAGAAACCATCAATTATTTGAACAGCAAAGACCATTGGAGGCAAAAGAAGACAGGCAAACTTATCGGAAAGTGCATTCCTCTCTGAAGCACAAATTTATAATTACAAAAGAAATACTTCAGTCAGTGAAGACCAGTAACAAAAGAACCCAAGAAACCCCATTGTCGGTCATCCAATTTTCAATTTCTTTCCTTTTACAAGTGACAGTAAAGTTAAGATTGTTACAAGTTGACTATTGCTACCTGATCTCGCCCTCTCCCCTGCTGCTTTAAAGAGAAATGCTGCCTGAGAAAGTCAAAGATAATTAGAAATATAAGTTGATTTATGCAAAATTTTAAGCCTAGAGCTAGCTGCTATACCCGTATGACTTGAGCATGTGCACGGATCTTACTCCTTATCCGCTCCTTTTCTTCCTCCTTCTTCAAATCCAATGTATATCTAAATCGACGAGAAGCATTCAGGACTAGTACTGCTTGCTGTCCAAACCAGAATAAAGTCAAAACCACAATCAGTTAGAGAAACACAATAAATATAATCACAGCATTATGATATTACCTGATGATCAGAAGAAAAAACATGGATCTACAATTCAAAGGTTCCTCAAAGATATCTACACAAATGAAGAAACTGTGTGCTTTACCATATTGTCAGATACAAGGAACGAATCATCGGTTAGATCGGTATGGATAGGCTGGTATTTACCAGTTTGACCAAAGACCAGTATCGAACCATATAGATCGGTATAGGTCGGTATTCAATTTTTCTTATATGTTTTCCGGCGAAATCAAGCACTACAGGTCAACATTATCATCTGATAGATTGGTAAAGTATTGCTCAGGAGGTCTACCAATATTGTACGACTCCGACTGGTTGCCTCACTAGCAAAGAACCAAGACTTGAATCCTTGGTTTAACTCTTCTCCCACCAAAGCTCTGTTTATTGTAAACGATGTAGATCCATGATTTATAAGGTATCCTAACACAATCCACTTTTTGGGCTTGGGACCAACAAGAAAAAAGTTCTGAAAAATAAGAATGAACAGGGAGAATGACTATAGATGGATCCTATATGCTAGTCCAAGTTAGCAAATAAGACAAACCTATGCATACTGATAAATGCAAAACTCCAAAGCAACTATTCTCAAATCTTTAACCGTTCATTGGGATGCAAGCATATGGCTCTCGGCATCACAGTAATAGACTCAGTGATCAAGAATAGGGGATAAGCAAGTCAGGACAAAAGGATCGGTTTCAGGTTTTAATGCTAACATTGGACTTGTTTAAGGTTCACAAGGAATACTCCTAAAATACAAAATACCAAATAAATCCCTTAGTCTGGTCAAAAAATAACTGGAATAGGGGTGAGATTTTCAAAAGCTGGTGAATGATTCAGAACTCAAAGTTGGAAGTGCTTTAAAATAAAATAAATCAGAAATGTCAGAAGCCAACCCGTCAATGTGGAGATAAAAGGTCATGTGGCTTATTCTCACCAGTATTTCGGGATAAACAAATATTTAGCAAAATACACACTCCCTCTGTTAACAAAAAGACACTATGAGGGGTTCCATTCTCGGTGACTTCTCCAATTTTTGGACAATATGACCCAGAGAACTGTTGATCTAAGTCCTACTGCAATGAAATATCGGAAGAGGGTGTGTTCTTAAGATGTACCGCTGCATTTTGGTATCCTTTCATATACAAATAGAATAAAAACTATCTTGTAATATAAATCCTTCTGTAAATTCACTTGTAATATAAACGAGAAAGAAACAATTAATGACGATCTTAATTATTTTATCATTTTTTTTTTTTAGTTTGTTCTCTATTCCATCCAACAGTGTTTGAAATTTCAAACTCCATTTTAACTTTGCCTAACCGACCAATCGATATGCAAAGTTGTTAACGAAGAAAGAAACTCAGAACTTTTTTTCTCGCTCTTCTGAATAACCAATCGATGTATCAAGTTGTTAATATCTACGCATTGGGCGAACCCTCTCGACCTCAATCTGTGCACATCAAATATTCAAGAGGTCTTCAATTTTTTGGCGCTCTCCTGGCTTCCAATATTCCCATCTGACGAATTTCTCACCCTAAAATCACTAGAAATATAACCTTCTACTTCATTTCTTCTTCGACGATGTGAGCTATGTCATATTCCGATCCGAAAACAACCCCAACCATCGCACGGAGGCACCCACTCATCAAGAAGCCGGCTACAGGATCAAGGAAACATACCCTCCACCGCCTGAGGCGCTCCACCGACGCGTTCTTGGGAGGGATGTCGAACCAATCGCCGGACGAGCCGTCGCCATCGCCTGAGGCTCGGCGGCCGCTGCCACCGCCGCTTTCCTCATCCGTCTGCCGGACGTACAGAGCGGGCGAGGGAGGCATGCTGTCGTCGCAGGAGAGATGACACCGGGTCGCGCCGAGGGATCACGGCCGCTCGCTGAGCATCAAGAAACGAGGGTCTCAGGCGCGAGCGGTAGGCCACCAAGAACCGGCGAGAATGCCAAGATCAAGAAAAGCAAAGAATGAACAGGCAACGCAGCGTGGGATAAATACACCTCCCCCTCTCTCGCTCTTTCGCTTTCTGTGGTCGGTTAAAGTTACCGTGGTGGGGGGATACCGAGGAGGCTTCCGCGATGCTTCGCACCTTCTTCTTCTGCTCCTTCCTGTTTTCCAGAGTTTTAGTACGCTTTGCCTCGCTTTTTAGTTGCACAGCTCATTTTGAGGCGATCGGTTAAGTAAAGAAAAATAAAAATAAAAATAAAAATAAAAAATATACCAAACATAAATCTCTTTTTAGTAAATTGTAAACATGATATGTAAATTCGTTGCAAACTGAAATAAAATACTAAATACACATAAAACATCAATTAGATTCTGATTCGTTTGGTCAAACTACTTCGACCTATGCAGGTTGGATATCCTGCTCGACCTATACATTAACCTAACTCGATAGATCCTTAATGCTAGTCAAACTCTTATATTATACATTAACCTATGCCAACATACTTCCCATCCAAAACTCTTATTATACATTTATTTATTATTATTAGTTATTGTTAATTATTATTATTATTATTATTATTATTATCGCTTTATTATTGTTTATGCCACCGACACCGAATGCTTGGTTCGATTTGCCACATGCCGCATCGATTGGGTCGACATTTCGTGGACCGTCAACCCTTTTCGATTTCCGAGTTTTGCCTCTTTTTTTTTTTAGCAAATCTTAATTAGTATGTACAGCATTGTTCCCAAATAGCAATGCAAACTAAGAGGTTTAATACAAGGGTTTAGAGTTTAGGTTAAGTTTGGGAACATATTTATATTTTTAATATATAATTAATAAAAATTTCTGAGTGAAATAATAAACGATATTGATTAACGCCCTTTTTTTCTATGATTTGTGAAATAGAAAGAAAAAAAGTTTTCCTATATATACATATATATATATATATATGAGACCAGATAATCTCAATAAATCATAAACAGGATTTGATAGTAAGCGTGAAGGTGAGGTTTGATCCTATCATCATCTTAACATTTATCGGATAAAATTTTAGCCTCTTAATTTAAGATGGACGAGTAAAGCTGATATCTTATATATATTATTTATATCTTAAGACTTTGAATTCTCAATTGAAGATAAGTGATTGAAGATATATATTATTTATATGTTAAGACTTTGAATTCGTAGACAATTAAGATTTTATATTTTTAAGTTTGCAATTGGTTTGGTTAAAATTAAAAGTTTATTTTGAACATTTATAATGGTTTCGAATAAGTTTTACAGTATTTTTATTATGATGATCAAAATACTATAGCAAAATAATTTTTTTACTTTTAGGGTGATGTTATTCTTAAACTAATATAACTACCTACTTAAATCATAATATAATATAACAAATGATTTCTAATATGTTTTGATTTTATTTAGTTTATTTTTAGTATTTTTAAGTAGGCTTTATAGTATTTGTATTATGGTGACCAAAACACTATAAAAAATCAAAAATTCTATAACAAATCAAAACATTATAAAAAGCGAAAAAAATTTAGGTAACAATCTAAGTATTTTTTGAATTAAAAGTATTATTTAGAAAAAAAACCAAACGAGAAGGTACTGTTTAGGAAACACCTAAAATGTATTTTTTTTAATACTCAAGAGAAAAAAAAAATTGAAGATTACAAGAAAAAAGAGGCCAAAAAAAATTGACTCAGACAGCTTCCTGACGAAAATAAGCCTAATCAGTAACTTCCCATGAAAAGACATTAATATTTTTCTTAACTTTGATTTATATATTTCAATCATTTATTAATAAAAGAATTTAACATGAAGATCAATGATTTGATTAACTCTTCACGTCTAAGTAACGATGATCAATGATTATGCATAACTACTCATTATGCAGCATTAAACCATAAGAAAGAAAGACACGATATTACAAGAAAAAAAAATGACACCACAAACAAGTCTATTCATTGACTTCACCAATAAGAATATTAATTTTAACGGTAGCATTTTTAATATTTTTCTTGTTTTATATATATATATATATATATATATATATATATATATATATATATATAATCTTAAAATGTTGGTGCATTCATGCATTTGTGACACATAATATGCCATATGTTAATAACTTAAAACCTTATTCTATTAATAAAATATATGCAAACAATTAATATGGCGATGGTATAAATATATTTAAACTTCATTCTATAAACTTTTATATCTAAGATTCACTCACCGAGTGTTCAAAAATTTATCCTTTATATCTGAAATATCAATTTAATTTAATTATCAATTGTAAAATGTTTTATATAATTTTTATATTTAAAATATGAGTATGAAGATGGTGTATTTACTCGCTAACGCTATGTTGAGCTGAAATCTAATCCAATAGTCAAACACACTTGTTGGACTAAACTAAGTTTTTCATTTCTTCAAAATACTTGCCTTCGAAAGCAAGTGATGAATGCACGCAACCTTTAATCAAAATTTAAAAGTATATTTAAATAAGATGAAATTGGTAGGTACAATCTGACTTATTTATCAATTTTTTTTACGGACAGATCAATGGCCTGATTCTTTTTTTGCTTTTTTTTTTTCTACTGATACAACAAGCAAAAGCTGTAATCACCTTATTCATAAATGAAAATAATTTTTTTGAATAAAAAGGAAGTTGGCATTAATTCTTTTATTTTTTATTTATAAATATAAAAAATATTTTTATTTTAATTTATAAAAAATAAAAAAATTCTTTTTTGAAAAAGAAGGAAAAAAGGTTGGCATTAAATCATGTTCAAATTAAGATACTTGGATTGTGATGGTAGCCTTTACATGTGTCACAAACCACCAAACACTAGTAAATGTTAGCACTACTTGCATTATACGATTCTTAATCCTGCTTATACTTTGCTTACCGTCTGTGCTTAGGAAAGAATCAGACGGATCCAACATATGATGATGCCATAATTCATGATCAGATTGAAACCCTAAGAGTCTCGATGAAGCTTTTGAGGCCGTATTCCATGGAAAGTATCATCAAAGACTTATATTTTATTCCAGGAGAAAGCAAGAGAAGACTTGCATCTAAAGCGAGTCATCCATTTTATCCCAAGACGAGTTGTCGTGTTAAATAGAGCAAAATTTCTTATAAAATTGGACAATTGAGACTATACAAAGTCGAGACTTCAGAAATTTATGATTTTGGGGAAAAAAAAACATATAATTATTTTATAACTAAATTATGCAATCCCATAATTGATCCAAAATTGACTCTACTATATTGGATACAAGTTATGTATGACGACCTATATATATATATATATAAGAGATTTATGTTGTTAATTTTTTATTATTTACAACCTAAATTTAAGAATTTTTAATATTTCTAATATATCCCTGTATAAATGGATAAATATTCTCAACTTATCACTTAATTCTAACAAACTAATCCAATCGAAGAAGGTGTGTTGAGGGAATCAAGTAAACGTATAAATTTGACGGCTCCGAGTGTTACGGTCATTATATTCTTTCTTCTAAAACAGACTTTATACTTAATCCTTTATAAGTTGGAAAGTTGAGCCTACTATATACGATGACTTTAAATTAAAGTGAGTCATCAATATTTTTGAATGGCAAGAAAAAGAAGAGGAATAACGTCAGAATGGATTTGGTGAACAGCAGCGTACCTGATCCACCACGGCATCGCCATGCGCAACAAGTGTTTGATGATTTGCTGCTGACGAAGACACGGCTGCCCTGCGCCTGTACCTAACGCGCGACAGGTGTTTGATGTTTTGTTTACGAGAACATGACCGCCTTTGGCTTTTGCAAAAGCGGCAGCGGGTGGCGAGTTGCTTCTACTTCACGGCTCCCTCTCTGCTTCGGCATGCCAAACGGGGAATACTTGGTCGACTCATGCTAGCTAGCATCGAAGTGATGCTTTCATGAAGAAAGGGAAAGTGGCTCGTTGGTGTTTGGGGAATGTCTCCAAAGTGGAATTTGATCCGATCGATTTATCTGCCGATCCTCGAATCTCCTGCGCTGCACTCAACCGTACCATGTGACGGAGCGATTAATGTACTATTGTGTGAATGATATATATTTTTATTTATTTTTACATGTGAATGTCATTTTATATTATTTGATGTAATAAATATATAATTTAAATATTGTACCTTACGTGATTTTTATTTTAAAATTAAGAGATCTGGATTAATATTGGTTTAGGTGATATTGTTCCCTTTTTCAATTTGTGTCTCTCTTTTTTCAAATTTAGTATTTTTCTTTATGATACTATAGTGGCTTTTTTTAGTTTGCAATAGACTTAATAATTTTCTCTTTCGAAAAAAATATTATTTAATAGGAATAGCAAAATAAGTCGTAATAACCTTTTTCTGAGGTGTCACTTCCCAACCAAGTTGGAATAGTATTGTTGTCATGCATTGCTCGTGACACATGTCACGAGATTCCTCCACTTTGTGTTGAATCCCGAAAGCTTCCAATGACACAGCTTCGTCACGACCGCCCTCCAGCCGCCCAACTCAAGTCTTAGTCCTCTCTCTCTCTCTCTCTCTCTCTCTATATATATATATATATATATATATATATATATAATAATTTCTTACTCATAATCCTTTCTAATTTTGTTTTTTCTTTTTTTTCCTTCCTTATTGTCCCCCCTACATACCCTATTGTTATTGGCTCTCCCCACCACTCGTGTAATTTACTGGATAATTTTAAAGATCTGAAACATAATATCTTTTTGGTTCATGCAACTAAAAAATGATATCTTATTCATAACCATAAATAATCATCTTTTTACTATTTATAATTTTTTTAAATTTTTAATATTTTTTACATCCCTTTATAAATATACATAAATATCCTTTTTCTCTTTTTCTTCTTCTTCCTCATCTTCTTTATTTTCTTATTCTTCCTCTTTGATGGACAATGTCGAGGGAACAACAAGCAGGTCAAGATGATGTCGAGTGAGTTCAACAACAAGTAGTAACAAGTGAAGAAGCAATGGGTATCGAACTATGCAAACGAGCTTTGACGACATCTATAACAAGTAGAGAGGCGTCGAAGGAGGTGGTGAGTAGCATTCATAATGATTAAAATCAGCAATGGTTTACTATTTATAACTAATAATATCAATAGGGAGTGATATTATTAGCGACGATGAAATAAGATATTGTGAGAAAGAAAAAAAAAAAAAGACAACATTGATAATGCTATGACTATAAATAATAAAATAAGGAGTTTACCATTTAGAGCCCCTTCGCTAACCCCATAAAATTTTAGTATTTACAATCATTTTTAATTATATGTTTGATCCTTTTTTTTTTTTTTTTGCTTTCTTAGGATCCCCGCCTATGTACGTTATTATCATTGGTTCTCTGTATTATCTATGCAACGAGATACCATACAATGATTTTAGAAGGAAGGGATATAATAAAAAAGTTTATTTGATATTTTCATGGGAATGATCTCATATGAAATTTACTGAGAAGGTTAGATTTTAATTCAGAGTTTTTAGTTACTTTGGATTGCTGGAGTCAAAATAAAGTTCATTGTATCTTAATATGTTTCGTCATTTCCTTCTTGACTTCTTTCATCATTGTAAATGGATTGTTTGATATGTATTAACCTTAGAAATGATTGAGCTATTTACACATAGGGATAGAAAAATTAACAAAAAATCGAACAATTCATTATGTAAGATATGGCTATGAAAATAGGAAGAAGTCGAGCTACACTCTATCAGGCTATTTGTTAAGGTTCAAAATATGATATGTTACTATAATTGCTGCTAATGATATCCTAAAATAATATTTTATTACTTTCCAAGGGATTATCAAATAGCAAGAAGGCTATCAATATTAAACAATATATGTGAATAGTAAGCTTCATAACTATATCTTATCTTATTTATCGATCCTTAAATTAATTTTCTTTAGTGCAAAGAATATTTTTTAAAAAATATTTAAATAAAATATTTCTTTAGATATGTCTAGATGTTATGTCATGTCTCTATCTTTTTATTATCACTTTTATATAACTTATATTTAGGATATAACCTGTTAAGTTGTTAGCTAGATGAAATTATTTTTAACTTATCCTTCTAACTACAATAGAGCCATTAACAAGAAATTATTAGCTATTGCAAAGAAGGAATTGCATGCTTAGCTCTTTTCAGTTCTTGGTTGCTTTATTTTTTCTAGTTTACAAGACATTCGTTCCTTTTTTTTTTGGGTCAAAAGATAAAACTAATTTTTAATCGAACATCTCTATGATAAATATTGCATAAATCAAATCACCTACATTTTCTTTTACTTTGATACTAATTTATTGGAGGAAGAAGATGTTGAATCAAGAGAATAAATCTATAAATTAATAATTCAGTACAAACTATAAAGAGACGATGCAAAATTTACATAGTGCAATTCTACTTAATTATATCAATGGAGAAAAAAAATAAAATTCACTATATGAAAATAATCAATTATAAAGAATTAGTTAGTTAACATAAACTTAAGTCTAAAATCTTTTATACATTATCTAAATCAAGAAGTTAGCATTCACCCCTATGCTAGCAAAAGGGAAGCTGTGTCACTATTTTCGAGCCCTTTTTTTTATAGGTGATTGATTATCAATCAGTTGCTTTTGCAAATATTAGCTTGGCTCGACATCTATAGTAGGTCATTGAGATAATTAGTAGAGCTCGATAAATTCGATCTCATCTATGCTCCAATGGTGACGATAAAGTTTTTCTCTAGCGGACTTCATCTTGAAGGTTATACCACCATACTTGACCGTCAAACCTATCCTACCCACCTGAACCCTCTTCATCCATGGGTTGACCATCGCCAAAGGGGGAGGCATCAAACTTATTCTTAGAGGTCTCGATGCATAGGCCTATGAGCAAGCTCTATGTTTTGGGTTTAAGATATCCAACAATAAGGTAGAGTATGAGGCCTCTTACCCGACCTCAAGCTTGTGAGAGAGTCTCATGTTAGAGAGTTAGCAACATACAAAGACTCATAGTTAATGCTGAATTAAGTTAAAGGAGACTTTAAGTCCTTGGATACAATGTTGGCAAAATACCTTATCGAGGTATAGAAGCTTATCCCTATTTTTGTAACTTCAAGATCTTCTCTATATCTTGGGAGGAAACTACTTAGGCCAACGTGTTTGCAAAGCTAGTTTTGACCCAAATGGTGAAAGACAGATGCATATAGGTTAATGTTGAATCTCAAATTTTGATGATGAAATTAATTGATGAGTTATTGATCTAACAAGATTGTTAGAGTTGATTGATGCAGAATTAACTACGACAAAGAAAAAATTACAATCAAAGATTTGGCCAGAGTCAAGTCCAGGCATTAGGCCTAAGTGAGGACGATGCAGTTAGAAACTCGCCTCGAGTGTGTCGGGAACTTACCAGGATGACGCAAGGGAGTTCATTGTAAGAAAATCGAGACTCGCCAGAAGATTAATGGGGGTAGCCAAAAAGCTTACTAGGAGTTGGGAATGTCTTGAAATGAATTTGTTGACTATATTGATTGTAATTAATTAAGTTATAATTAGCATTATTTATGATTTTAGTCCTACTTGAGTTAGATTTAGAAGGAATCCAAATTAACTCAAGTGAGACAAATCGAGTCCACTTTGGTGAGTGGATTGAGCTCAGGTCGAGCTCAATTGATTGATCTGAGAAGTAGTTAACAAATGATATAAGTTAGAATTAGAAAAGTGAAGGGAATCACTTTTCTGGATTTTCCAACGGTTGTACTGTCGGTGAGTGATAGTTATACCGCCCAGGCCAGCGATTATACCACTACCACCCAAGCTTTCGAGCAACTGTTGACGATTAGACCGCCCAAGCCGATAGTTGTATCATCGGTGCCGACAGTTCTAATGCTCATACTTGATTTTTCTAGATACGTTTGAATTTTAGCTCCATTCTTCTAAAGTCAATTAGGGTCTATAAATATCCCAACTTTTCATACATTTACACTAGTAATGGCACAAGTCATTGGACAAAAATATGTGGAAAAAAGTATGTGCTAGAAGTATGCAAGAAAAAGAAAAGAGAAAGGGAGTGAACTAAGTGTTATAATTCTTGTAAAGAGTCTCCCTTATAAGTTAAAATTTTGTAAGGGTTTCGTCTTCACCTAAAAAAGATCAGTAGTGGACATCGGTGGGCCTCGATGAAGAGGACTCGGAAGTGGACGTAAGCTAAGATTGTGGTCGAGCCACTATAAAATTGTGTTTGCTATTTACTTATCTTATTTACTACTTTCAATTATTCTTAATTAGAAAGACAAGAGCATCATCTTTCGATTATGTTTTAAATTGTTTTCTTATTCCCCTTGAAGTCCAAGAAATACTCTCGATTCTGATTTTACTTAAATGAAAAGTTTTCTTTAAAACGTGATTTTACACTTGCACTAAGTTGCCCCCTCACCTTTTAGTGCCAATTGATCTTAACAATTGGTATTAGAGCAATGTCTTACTCATTTGATTAATACTCATATGAGTAAATGACTTTGTATGACATGAATGTGAGACGTTCAATATCACATCCTCCACATTTAATGGGATGAATTATATATTTTGGAAAACAAGGATGTGTATCTTCTCATTTATATGGATTTTAATTTATGACATATTATAGAGAATGATTTTAAGAAATATTCTAAATCAATGAATAAATGGAATGATTTGGAAAGGAATAATTTTTCTTCGAATGCAAAGGCTATGAATGTCTTATTTTGTGCTATCAATAAAAACGAATTTAGTCCAATTTCTGATTGTGAAACTGTTTTTGATATTTAGCATATATTAAAAATCGCATATAAAAGCACAACTAAATTAAATAAATTATTAAATAAAATGATCCATAAAAATGAACTTAAAGAACACCTTCCAGAACAGGAAGGAGAGAACTTTGGGAATACAAGAATAAAACCTTCCAAAGAATAATAAGGATTATGAACTGAGAATAATATATGACTCCTCGAGTAAAACCTCGAGTGATGAGAACCTTTAACTTTAATTCTTGACAAAAGAACCAAAAAATTTAATGAATATGAACCATAAAATGATATTAAGATGGAAAAAACTTATTACTATGAATGCAAGAAATCGAGGTGTTCCGAAGATAAAGTGCACAACCAAGAAGTGAAAAATCTCGGGCTTATGGTCATCCAAGAAGAGGTTAGTGATTCATTAAGTATTTCTTTTACCGAATTGTTAAATATTTTTCATGAATTATTTGATAAATTTAGAAAAATTAGTAAATCTTATAAGTTGCTTAAAAGTGAACATGATTCGTTAGTTAGTTGATCAAATTCATGATATATTATCATCACATAATCTTTGCTCTAAACTTGAAATGCTAGATGATGTTAAAGAGAAAAATATTATTCTTAAATAAATATTAAAAAATTTAAAATAAAGAATAAATATCTTAATATGATCTTTGCTAATAAGGGTCATGCTAATAGAAAAAAGGGTATATGCTTTGTTGGTAACACTCAACAAAAGCCGATCATTTTTGTTAAAGGACCCACTTTTTATCATCAAAAGTTAAATATAATTTTTATAAAAATTTAGGACATAAAACCAATAAATATTTATTTAGAAATTATAGTTCTTATAATTAGTTTGAGTTTTCAAATGAACCATAAACAACCTTAAGTCATTAGAGAAAATGAAAAAAATATTTTGTGAAAGACCTAAATTCAAATGAGTATATAAACTAAAACCCCTTATACTATAAATTCATCTCCTAATAAGGCTAGGAGCACTAAATAATTTTTTGAAAGTAGATGCTCAAGGTAAATTACTTGAGATCTAATATTCTTTAAAACTCACTAGCCTAAGTAAAAATAAAAAAAGTTATTAAAAATAAAACTATTGATAATGAATCTTTGGATAATTCATTGTTATAATTAATCTTGATTACTTTCAATGGTGCATGACTTTTTACGTAGCTAGAGCATGCTAAAATTAGAATAAAGAAAGTTTAGTGTAAAATTATCTAAGTTGAAAAATATAAATAAGAGATATTGATTATGCTTGTATGCTTGCATGGACTGCTAATGGTTAAATGAGTGTACGTTGTCTTGAGATAAAATTGAATAAAATAATTAAATGCTAAATTTGAACTTAAAAAATTATATATATGAAATCATGCTTTACTTAGTTGAAAATATTTATTATGATTTTGATGTTTTCTTTTATAAATGAAACTCAATTTTTGATGACAATGCATAAAGACATGCTTGAAACAAATTACATGAAATAACAAAAAAATAGTATATTTATTGAAAACATATTTATCCTATCAAGCTTTCAATAAGAGATAAAATGATACATTTATTGTTGAATCTCTTAAATTACAAAAATACATTAGAGAACTTTAGCTATTTTATTTTAGAAAACTATATATGATGTCTTCATTAAAATTTTTGGAAAAGTGATTTTTGATGATGATTTTAAATATGTTCAAAAGGATCGATGAATCTATCCAACTTTATTGATATTTCAATTTTGATGATTTGATAATTTAGATCATGATTCTAACATCTTAAGAAATTGAAACTTGAAATCCTTATATAAATCAAGTTCGTTCAAAGAAGATTATATAAATGAATCATAATTTATCTCTTCGAAACTATGATTTCAAAATCTTCCTATGAACCATATTCCAAACAACTTGAAGTTTCATAAATCAAGATCTTCTATCTTTTATTCTTTGCAATTTATTCACAATCTTGATATTTATAATTTGATATGAATAAATATTCTTCTTATTTGATCTCTTAATATTCAATCTTATCATGGAAGATGAGATTTAGTATTCATGAATGTCTTTTAATATCAATATCTTTCTTGACATGATTTATATTATAACTCATGAATTTGTGATAAGTTGAACATTAAAATAATTTTATTTTATCATGAATATTTTCTTGATTTCTTAACTTGATTTATCCTTTATGGGAATTATTTTTAAATCCCTATAATTTTCTCTTTTTAATAAAAAAAGAAGATTTATTATCTTAACAATTATAATTGATATTTTTCTATTTCATTAAAAAGGCTTATCTAAATGAATTGGGTGTCTTAAGATTTATTTTAGATGAATCAAGATTATTTAATTCCCTAAGACTTATTTTTATTGTTTACAAAAGGGGAGAGATTTATTAAAAGAAATTATGTCTTATGATACTTAAAGATTTAATTTTTTATTTTTTAATGACATGATACCTTTTATACTTTTGGGTGTAATTTGAACATTGATGTTAAAAAAAAATTATACTATCATTTTTTTTACAATGACCAAAGGGGGAAATAAAATAATTAATATGATTTGAAGAAAATAAGATGTGATAACATTGAATGAGAAATAATTTGCTTAAAAGAAAATTTAGAATTTTAATTTTTTTAAATACACACGAAATGTATAATTCATAATTTGAGCTTGATGTATTATCATATTTTCTTTTGGATTTCTTGACCTATACAAATTGAGTTTCTTATGAAAATTTAAATAAGATGATCTTTAAACTACATAAGCAGATTTCTTGATTTGCTATTGTGTTTGAAATTCTACATAAGATGAATGCATAAATGGATTTTAGATTTTTTAGATTTTTAAGCTTAATTTTAAAATAATCATTTCAAAATTTATATATATAAGACTGAGGTTGGGAGCTATGAAAGTTAAACCATGAGAATGCTTGAATTGCTTGATTTGCTACTCTTGTTTGAAATGAAATGAATTAAATTGAATGGATAATTCTTAATTTTAGATTTCAGAATTTATAAGATCAATTTTTATTTTTATTATACAATATTTTTCACTCCCCTCTCTTGTTTCTTCTTTATTATTCAAAAAAAGTGAAGAAAAATTTTCATAAAAAAATTATGGTTTTATCCTATTTTATTAAGAGGGAGCAATGCAAAATTTATTTTATAAAAATATGAAAATTTTAATACATGATGAGTTTATGTATCATGATATTACTTGCTTGTTATTTCACCTCTTTCTGATGATGACAAAGGAGGAGAAATAGCTAATTAATTATATAAAAATGATATATACATGTTAAAGAAATAATTTTTTTATAAGAAAATTATTACTTATATCATATTTTACTAGAGGGGAACAATGACACAGGTGCCTTGAAATCATTTGCTCTAACATTTCACCTTCTTATTGATGACAAAGGAGGAGATGACATAGTGATAACATATGTAGAAAAATAAAAAATAAATATTTCTCCTATTTTTGTTGATAAACAAAGAAAAAAATTATTAATGATTTAAGGAGAGATTTTCAAATGCATGAAGAATGCATGGATTTGAAATTCTTGAAACATTCTTGAAAATTTGATAATTCATGATTGATTTAAATAAATATCATATATCATGTACGATTTGATGATTTTGAAATTGATGATATATCATTTCAAGAGTATTTGGTTCTCTTGAATTTAAGTTTTCTCTTTATTTGAATCATGACATTGATTTAGGTGGTGTAAGGTTTAACTCCCATCGTTAATTGATTCTCATTATTAAAAAGAGGGAGATTGTTAAATTTTAAATTTTGATGATGAAATCAATTGATGGGTTATTAATCTAACAAGGTTATAGAATTGATTGATGCAAGATTAACTACGACAGAGAGAAAATTATAATAAGAGGTTTAGCCAAAATCAAGTCCAGACATCAGGCCGGAATAAGGACGATGCAGTTGGGAACTCACTTGGAATGCCTCGGGAGCTTGCTAGGATAGCGCAAGAGAGTTCACCGGAAGAAAATCGAAACTCGCCGGAAGATTATCGAAGGTAGCCGAAAAGCTTATCGAGAGTTGGGAAGGTCTTGAAGTAGATTTGTTAGCCATGTTTATTATAATTAATTAAGTCATAGTTAGCATCATTTGTGGTTTGAGTCATACTTGAGTTCGATTTGGAAGGAATCTAAATTAATTAAAGTGAGATAAATCGAATCTACTTTGGAGAGTGGATTGAGCTCACGTCGAGCTCAATTGGTTGACATGGGAAGTAAGTCAACAAATGGTACAAGTCGGAATTGAAAAAAATTAAAAAGTGAAGGAAATCACTTTTTTGGATTTTTCGACGATTGTACTGTCGATGAGCAGCAATTATACCACCCAGGCCGACGGTTATACCGCCTGGGTCGGTGGTTGTACCGCTCGTATCCTATTTTTAGGGTAGCTTTTGGTGATTGTACCACCCATATCTAATTTTTCTAGATATATTTAAATTTTGGCTTCATTCTTCTGAAGTCAATTGGGGTCTATAAATACCCAAAGTTTTCTTGCATTTAGTACAAGTATTCACACAAGTCTTTGGGCAAAAATTTGTGGAAAAAAAGTGTGTGCTAGAAAGTGTGCAAGAAAAATAAAAGGGAAAGTGAGTAAGTTAAGTGTTGTAATTCTTGTAAAGAGTCTCCCTTATAAGTTGAAAGTTTGTAAGAGTTTGGTCTCCACCTAAAGAAAATCGGTAGTGGACACCGGTGAGTCTCAATGAAGAGAACTCGGATATAGGCTAAGATTTGGACTGAACCATTATAAAATTGTGAGTACTCTTTACTTATCTTATTTACTACTTTCAATTGTTCTTAATTAGTAAGGCAAGAGCATCATCTTTCGATTATATTTTAAATTATTTACTTATTCACCTTCAAGTCCAAGAAACGCTTCTGATTCTGGTTTTACTTAAACGAAAAGTTTTTTTTTAAATGTGATTTTACGCTTGCACGTCGACACCCTGCATGTCTCCTAGGATGAAGATGAACCCTATTGGATGGACAACATCTTGTGATATAAAAGGGACAACACACTCCTGACTATCCAAGCTTCGATGTGGCGAATTAGGTACTAACAAGTATACCTCAACCCAATCGATTGTAGATAGCCCTTCATCCAATGGGGAATGGACCTTCTTAGGCTATTCCTATTGGCCTCAAGATAGTATCAATCTATAATAGCCGAGATAGACTACTTCACAAAGTTTGTCGAGGCCGAACCACTCATATCCACTATCGAGAAACAAGTCGAAGGGTTCATGTGGAGGAACATTATCACTCGGTTCAAGATCTCGAGAGCCATCATCACTTATAATAAGAATTAATTTAATAATCACAATTTCAAGGAATTCTTTTGATTCTTCGACATTCAGTTAAGACTTAGTTCGGTGGTTCATCTACAAACCAATGACTTGGCTAAAGTGATAAATCAAACTATATTCGAGGGGCATAAAAAATAAGTGGTGAGTGCAAAAGGCACTTGGGTCAACTATTTGCGTAGTATCACATGGGCCTCGTGGATAACATCGAAGATTGGGTTGATCGAAACATCATTCACCCTAGCATTTGGCATGAAATATATCCTTACCCCCAAGATGATATTCCTAACTATTTGGGTTGAAAACTTTGATAAAACCACTTCAGAGAAGGGACTTTGCTTAAGGTTAGATCTTATTGATGAAGTCTGAATCGAGACACACCTAGAGATGCTCAACTATAAGAAAGCTATCGCCCAACTCTATAACAAGGGTATTCAATCCCAAGGAATAGGACATCGGTGACTTGATCATCTAAAAGGCTAAGATAAGTGACCTAATGCACTCTTGAGGAAAGTTAACTCCTAATTGGGAATGATTATATCAAGTTGTTAAAGTGGTCCAAGATGAGACCTATCACTTTAGAACAATGGAGAGGGCATTGCTACTATAACATAACACATATCTAATCTCATGAAGTTTTACCACTAACTTGAGGGACATCGATATGAGCAAACCAACTGATGAGTCATAATCAAGGAATTGTACTCACAAGTATCTTATAATTCCACAAATCAATATATTTGCAAAATAAAATTCTATTCTTAGAAAGAGTCATACTATACAGATCAGGTATTAAATCTATACCCAAAACTGCCTAACCCTAACAAAAAAAGGAAATAAAGAAATAAATACATTATTCTATTAGGAGTCGAGCATTCTCTAAGAGAGGTGCATCGGTTAAGGGGCCAGTACTAACCAAGGAGAATTCAAGAGTAGACATGCCAGAGAAGTCAACGTCGAGAGAGGACTTTAGGCTATCATCGAAGGGGACCTCCAATTACAATGATATATCTCGTGTCTAATAGATACTTGTATTCGAATGATGATTCCCTTGAATGTAATATCACTTTTTTGAAGTTGACTAAGGACTTGTACCTCTTGATTGCTTTAGCCTCCCTCTTTAATAATAGGGCTACCTTGGCCACCAATAGTTTAATTAGCTCGATGACCCAGAGTTCACGCTTCAAAATCTACCACTTCAGCTCCTCAAGCTTTAGCTCCTTGATTATCACTTGATGTTGGATCTAGGAGGTGGTTCTATCATCACACTGCCTTCAGCTCGACCACTCAAGTGGTGTCGGTCTAATAGAGCTATTCGATCTAGTCCTCCTCGATGTGGCCTTCTAGTTCGATCATCACTCCTCTAAGGGTTGGCAGTTTTCTTTAGTTTAGCATTCTTATTCTAGAGCCGATCAATCTCCTTTGCTTGATTGGAGATAACAACTTCAACTTGATCCACTAGACCCATGAAGTAATGGTCGTGCTAAAAAAGAGATGAGTCAATTATTAAGAGAGAGAGAGAGAGAGAGAGAGAGAGAGAGAGAGAGGATGAAAGGAAGAGTGACGAGTGGTTGAGAGCCCCAACTAGGAGGTGCTTACAAGGACCTTCCAGTTATACGACCACCATGATAAGTGTCTTGGATGATAACTTATACACCTCCTTTACTAGAGAGGCAACTAAAGCCCCTCGAAGGTACTCAATGGTATTGGAGCAATCCTTCCAAACAATCTAGGAAGCCTTCATCCCTTGTAATGTGACTCTAAGGAGGCCCTCTCCATTGGGTCAAAATGCCTACCATCTTCAGTGCCGCAAATGACAGTAGGCAGTGTCGATAGAGGTCTTGGAGCTGGCTCAATGGAGACGTCTTTGGGGTGAGCTCCTTTGGCCTCAGAGGTAGGCACTTTAAGTCCTCATGAAACCTTCTCTTTTGGATGGCCCCTCACTTTAGAGACATCAAGGTTGCTGGCGGTGCCTCGACCTCTATCAATGGCTTCGGCTTAACCATCCTAAGAGGCTAGTGTCTTAAATGAAAATGTCAACCTTATCTTTTATTTAGATCCCCAAGATTCATTCCTACAAAAAGGTAACTTGGTTAGAATCACATCTAATGAGTCAAGGGAAGATGCCATAGAGATGATGCATACATCGAGGACTAGACTTAGGTTGATGCCAATTAGCTAAACCTCATCCATGGACTTAATGTCTGAAGAGAAAGAAATGATCTTTCCCAGTCATAACACCTAGCTTCTCTCTTCATTAGTTAGAAAAGGGGGGGTGTTGGTTAAAGTATGTATAGATTAATTTACATCGAAGCCGATGAAGAAGTATCGTCTCTTTCAATCCTTATTGGAAGTTGGGGCCTCCCTCATTATGAATCCTTCCAAAGTCGCAAAATAGTAGTGCATAAATAAAATAGATTAAGGGTCAAGTATGTGTTGGTATAGTAGCATTTCTTGGGGAAGATGATTATATAGCACTATAAGTTAGGCACCATTTAAGGAAGAGAGATCATCCACTAGCAGAGGCACTTTGAGATGAATAGATAAAGGGGGAACTTAAGCCTAGCCTCCAATGCATCAATGTATAGGCATATGTACTTGCACATTAGGTCAAACAGGCACTGGCCAACCCGAGGTGCCTTTTACTAATTATAGATGCCCTGTAAGCCAATCACATAAGTAATAGCACATGTGACATGTGTTGGTAAACCTAATGGGAACATCACGTGCATAGTAGAAGAAAGAAAAACAAAATAAGTTTCCCTTGTGCATTAAGTCATCATACAAAAGTTGGTTTGTGAAAAAATCACAAAAACAATAATGTATGAGAGATTAATTATCTAGGGAGATCATATATTTCTGAAATTGCAAATCCATATGGAGAAGACGAAGAAGGTCAAGCGTCTTCATCGTAACTCTTGTGCACCTTATTGCAGCACTCATAGAAGAAGATCACATATCTTCTTTGTTGCCCTCTCACAATAGAGAGAGGTTGATCGACTAATAAGATAAGGGAGGGAGGAGAATAGGAGGGGGCGGTCAAATGTACAATCTATTATCTATGTGCTGCCCCTGCCTCCTATTTATAGAGAGCCTCCATAAAATCCTAATAGATCCTGCCTTAGTATGTATTTGATCTTCATCCAATTACCCACTAATATTAGATTATTGGATCTCTATCCAATAATATCAATTGACCTTCAACTGAGCCTCATACAAGGAGCCCACCAATATTGGGTTTCATCCAATGAGAACAAGGGTTAACTGGATAACTCATATCCAATCATTTACTCGCTAAAATATCCACCATATGTGTATTACCCTATAAAACTAAAATTAAGCTGGCCATGAGTCCTTCATGTCAGAACTTCTTATGACTTAGTAAATTGTTGTCACATAGCAATTCATTCAACCCATAGACTATAGACATATTAGACCATTGCATCATAGTCCCTAGACAGTATAGGGAATTTAATCCATTAGACATGTTTATCCTCAATTACCATCTATATATAGTCTCTCATCCATCTAATATCTTAAATACCATATATTGACTTACAAGACACTTGTAACTAGAAACATGTTATACAGTCTTTTGTATTATTATTATTATTGATATATTCTCATATTATATTATCTGCTATATATATATTGTGATGTATTTGGTTCTATGCAATGAAAATCAGATCGTGATGAGATCACGATAATGAGATCGATTCGCCTTTAAAGATATATTATAAATAATTTCGGTTATAGGTTATTCGAGGGAGACATCGAGATAACCGGACAAACCAGTGTACTATATACTCATCCATATGATGGACGCGATTGGTCTCAAAGCCACTCATGTAGGAACATTAAGAGTATAATACAAGTGCTCATTGGAGAATAAGTTCATTGATTGATTCGCTTACAGAATGTTGGATGGTTAATGATACATAAAGTAAGAAAGTGATTTCGTAGTCCCAGTTATGTGTCTAGTCCTTATACTTTAGACATCAATGATGCGTTATTTGAGTACTCATTTCTTTGACGCTAGACTTACAGGTTTGAAAAGTTTTAAATCTTATACAACCGGTTATTAGGATTAGTAGCCAATCATATAAAGGTAATTGAGTATCAATAGAGGATCATCCACTCTCGGTATCATAATAAAAATATCCCGTGTGCTATTGCTCAGACAAATTCCTAGCTAGGGTCGTTCGGATTAAGAGATAAGTTCTCCGAGAGAATCTGATTAGAGCAAGACTCAGACATATTTTATATGTGGCATAGTAGTACCATGCTCAATATACAGTCTTTAGGATATTAGTTGGATGAAAGATAGGTCCAATGTATTAGATCCCATGTATTGTCTTAAACTAAGGCTCAATGGCCAAGTACGTCTATAACCAATGAGTTGAGTGAATTATTATGGGATAACAATTCACTAAGATGAAAGAAGTTCTGACAGATGGAACTCACGACTAACTCGGTATTGGGCCTAGCGGGTCACACACATATGGTGGATGTCTTAACGAGTAGAAGATTGGATATGAGTTATCTAATTAGCATATATTCTCATTGGATTGACTCAATATTAATATGCTCTTTGCATGAGGCCTAAGTAGAAGCCAATTGAGATTATTAGATAGAGATCCAATAATCTAATAGGAGTAGGTAATTAGAAGGAGATCCAATACCAACTAAGGCAGGATCCATTAGGGTTTTTGGACTCTCTATAAATAGTAGGTAGATACGACACAATAGTGATAAGCTGCATCTTTAGCCACCCCCCTCCTATTCTTCTTTCTCTCTTATCTTCTTAACTGATCGACCTATCTCTACTTTGAAAGGGTAGTGAAGAAAATAGTAGATCTTCTTCGACGAGTGTTATAAGAAGGTACACAAGAGTTGTGGGTTTTTAGGCTACGATTGGAGGAGCATTGCTACAACTATCTATCATGTGGATACCCCTAGAGAGGAGGACATTTGACCTCCTTCATTTTCTCTATTTAGATCTAAAATTTTAGGGATATACGATCTTCCTAGATAATCAATCTCTTATGTATCGTAGTTTTTGATTTTTGCATCTAGATCTGGAAGTTTGCATGACGATGTGATAACTATAGGAAACCAGTTTTGTTTTGTTCTTTTGCTGCATATGTGATGCTCTTTCATGGTTTTCCAACACCTTCACCTAATACTTGAATGAGATTGAGAATTAGAGGTGCAAGCACTATCAAAACTCGAGAATACAAGCAAATCCTACTCATAGGAAGGTCCATAATGACCTTGAGATCAATTAGGGCTGTCAAAGTTTGGGTATCAGTCCAAAAGAATCGGGGGTACGTCGAATCTTTGGGCGATGCAACAGGACGCTCACTGGAAGTTATTGGGAGTTCACTGACAGGTTGTCAGGAGCTTATCGAGAGTTCGTCGAAAATTTACCGGGAGTTCACCGGAAGGTTATCGGGAGCTTGGCATAAGTTTACTGGGAGTTTGCCAAAGCTGAATGAATAAATTGATGTACCAGATAATGAAGATTATTTGATTATAATTATTTTATCTTAATTATCATAGTTAGGGTTTAAAGGCTGATTTAAACTCATTAGAGAGTTCATTTCATTGACCTAGAAGAAGGTAAAACTAGGTCAAAAGAAGGTACTACTTAGGATAAAATGTATTGAAAAGTACTATTTTCGAGATACTTGGGTATGATACCATCAGTTTTTGGTGGTAGTACCACCTAAGTAATAGTAGTACCATTTTTCTCGATGATAGTACCGTTAGAGCCCAAATTATTGGGCTCTATTTGGTGGTGGTACCGCCCGCACCCTGAAATTTCAGGATGTTTGATTTTTTGGCTTTAAGTCTATAAATGCCCCAAGTATTTTTGTTTAGGATAATAAGAAAAAAATAAAAAAACTTATGAAAATTTTGTTGAATTTGTGAGAGTTATCTCCTAAGCCTGAGAAAATAAGAGTTATAAGGGTTATCTCCTATGGCTGAGAAAATGAGAAAAAAGTTATAAGGGGTGTTTGATCTGCGCTCATTAAAATAGATCATGAGTGAAAGCCGGTGGCCTCAAGTGAAGAAGAATCGGGAGTGGTCGTATGTCAAGGGGACCGAACCACTATAAAAATATGGTGTGCATCTCTTTCTTGACTTTTATTACTGTTGCTCTTAGATTTAATTACTTATTAACTAGTTCCAAGTTAAAGTACTTTTAATATCAATTTTTTTTAATGAAAAATTTTTCAAATCGAAGTTTTCACTTTGCACTAATTCAAAGGTTCGAGAAAGAAAATAGAAGGCTAAAAGTACAGGAGAAGTAATGAAGATGGAGCTCAAGATGTAGAGTGAGCCCCCACCTTCGGAGCTCTTTTACCCTCGAGGTGCCACTTCACTTTTGAAAGTGTTAGTTTGAATCACAAGGCCCTCACTTGATGCAACACTTAGTGATTTTTCCCGTTGATAAAGGTTTGACTAGATGGAAGGATGACCTCCCCCTTGAAAGTGCGCCTAAGATACATCTCTCAAATTAAGAATAAAAAATACACTCGAGATGTCACCCTTAGGCTAAGCATAATATACCTAAGACGTCTCTCTTGGGCGAAGTGAAGAAATACACCTAAAACACCCACCTTAGGTCAAATGGTATGCTACACTCAAGGCACCCTGTTAACAATTTCCTTTCCAAGGGAATGGCTTAAACCTCGAATCCATGCCTGACTCGTGACATGAGTCATGAGCATGGACATGTCACCTTGATCCCTACCCCTCTTGAGTTGGGCTAGTTTTATATTTTGTTTTTAAATTATTTTTAATTATATTTTGTTAAAAAGATTTATTCTTAAAATTAGAAAAATCTGATCATAGATTATGTGTGTTCGAATAAAAGATAGAGTGGTTGTCAGTGATTTTTTTTCTCAATTTGATTCAGTCTTATTCCAGGGGTGAATTCTTTCGTAATATTTCTTTCCCTCCTCCGCCAAAGGTGTATCTTGAGGTCTTTATCCGGGCATCAAGGTGTACCTAACATAAGCTCAATGTGTGACGAATAAGATTATGAGTGTTTAGTAGTTTTGACACGTCGAACTTCAGATTCCCCACCTTTAGAGTGTGCCTCAAGTGTAGCATCCTATCTAAGCCAAGGTGGGCATTTCAAGTACGTTGCTTTGCTTAACTCGAGAGAGACGTCTTGAGTAAGAGCTGATTTAAGCTCATTAGAGAGTTCATTTCGTTGACCTAGAAGAAGGTATAACTAGGTCAAAAGAAGATATTACTTAGGTATGAAAAGTATTGAAAATTATTATTTCCAGGATACTTGGGCAATGGTAGGCTGATTTAATCCTTGTTCATCACATATCGAGAGTTCACCTCGATGCTTAGATAAAGACCTCAAGATACACCTTTCGAGAGGGAGAGAAAAAAATAATAGAGAAAATTTAATATTTGATATAACATTGAATCGAATTGATAAAAAAAATAACTGAAAACCACTCTACATAATTTATAATAAATTTTTTTAATTATAAAAACAAACCTTTTTAACAAAATATATTTAAAAATGATTTAAAAATAAAATATAAAATTAGCCCGACTCGAGAGGGACATGGATCAGAGTAATGTCCATTTTCATGACTCGTGTCCCAAGTCGGGCGTGGATTCGGGGTTTAAGTCATTCCCTTCCAAAGGAAATTGTTAACCAGTTGACTAAAATCTTACCTGCCATCAAATTTGTCGTACGAAGAATAGGACGAATGTGAGTGAACCCTAAGGCTATTCTCGTAATTTCAGGAAAGAGATCCGGTCTCCCACCTTTCTCTTTCTCTCTCCTATTGTTTCTTTCTTCGCCCCCCCCCCCCCCCCCCTCTCTCTCTCGGTCTCTGTGTCTGGAGCTTTTGTTGGGGTCAGTTCGCTTCTCTTCCTCCTCCCTTCCCTCACTCTTCGGAAATCGTGTGGCATTTCAACTCCACATCTCGCGTGCTTTTGATCCGCCCGCGAACTCATCCACCGAACTCTCGGACGTTCGCTTTGTGGAGGTATGGGGACCTCTCTCTCTCTCTCTCTCTCTCTCTCTTCCCCCCCTTTGTTTGGTCTCCCTTGAATCGAATATCGAGGCATTGCCATCTCGGGCCGGGGTTCATTACTCGTTAAGTTGTGATCGGAAAGGGGAGTGCGGGTTCTGATTCCTCCCTCTAGTTTGGATCTAAGTGAATGGAGACTTTTGATCTTATTTTGGTGGGTAAATCCGAGTTTGGTTTCATCGGAGGTGGAAATCCAGCAATCAAACTGGTTGTTTTGATGCGTCACGTGTTGTTGCGGGATCTGCATTACGTTGTAGGGCGAAATTCTGATGAAAAAGGTCGATGTACATAGTTTCTGGAAATGGTCAAAAGGTCGGATCTTATTTATATTCTGCCTGACATTAATGAAATTTATAGTAGTTGAACTGTTGATCCGAGATCTGTTTTTTATTTTGGAGACTTAGACAACGTAGATGCTAGTTTTTGGTACATCTTTTAATTATTATTAGTACTGTATGATAGGTTCTATATGGGTTATGGGTTCTATTGGAGTGCGATGGAGATGAGGATTGAGCAAGAATCTGAAACTGTTCAAGACCTAAAAGTTGGAGTCAAATTTGAAATGTTACTCTTTGCACTTCTTTTAACACTCATTCATCTTCAATCTGGTCCAAATGTTAGTGGACACCGAGCTTATATTTTCTCAATGTTCTCATGAGTGGCCGCGACCGTGCCTCGGTGGTTTGCCCCCAGGCCATTAAGCTACCTGACGCATAGGCACATAATGCTTGTTGAGCTTCTGGCCAAGATGCCGGAACTATGTACTTAAGTCCCGTATTCTCTCTGAAACTGCTCATAATAATTAATAATCACTTGCTCGAGCAAGGTATCAAATAATACTAGTAATCATTTTAAGTAATGTGACAAGAATCTCATAGGGAATCAACTCAAAATGTGGTTATTGGGCCATAGATTCTTATCCTTTATTCTCACATGCATATGTTGAAGCGGAACCATATTCAGTATATGCAAGACATAATTTGAATTGGAACAAAAGAAGGATGCGCAGGATCTTCTGGGGTGTATCTCTATCTCATGCACCTTTCAATTGTTCTCTTTATGAAAAATACACTGCACATGTCATAATTGACATGCATTAATTTGATTTTAGACCACATCCTAAAATTGGACTATATGTTGATCTTTTGGAAAGAATTTGATTTCATTGCTTAAGTAGGTATTACTTAATCATCCTCAGCTATCAGCTTCCTAATTTGTATTTCATGGCAAATCATGCTTCCTAGTCAGAGACACCCTGTATAATTTACAAAGTTTGGATCTTCTTTTCTGGTTCTAGTCACAAAATAATTGCCATATTAATCAATTCCACTTCCATGGGTCCATAGTTTTATTTGTTAGTTTGTTGTTTTTATAATGAAGATCATAGGTTTTGTCAACCCCCTCTTATCTAGGTAAGTTTCTCTTTCTGTAATCCTTTGTTTCTTCTCTTGCATATTGGTTGATTAAGTTTGATCATGGCCCTGGCTTTTCATTGCTACATCTTGATTAGTAGTCCCCTTTCTGATGTGTTTCAGTGAAACAGAAATTAGAATCTCTGAAAAGCTTGGCTTTCAATGTTGACATGATTACTGCACTGGTTCTGTTTTGTTGAGTTTGCGGTAAAAGATAGTTTAAAAACAGGTACTTTGTCTGTTTCGTGATGAGCTACTTGATGCTCTTCTCATCCAGTCATCAGTGGACTCCTATGATTTTTCTTGCACCAAAATTAGAGCAGACTTCAGATTCTAATGATTGATCCTTAGTAAAAGTAAGTGGTTGAAATTATTATTATAAAGTAAAGGAAGAAAAGGACAAGAGCCAATTTTCTAGCGACTAAATGTGTAAGGCATTCTCCGAATGTCATTATAGGTTAACAATGTTGTTTTCAAAAAATTGTAACTATCTGCTATCAATGCCATAATTAGTATGAAATTTTTCTTACATTGATACTGGTCATTATTGGAGATCTTGATTAGTTTATTTAGATATCTTGTTCCTTTTTTCTTCGGTACAATTTGAAATTATTTGAAGTATCCACACGCACTTTCTGGTCATTATTGGAGATCCAGAAAGTGTGTGTGGATATACATTCTTGATACCCGACATTGATTTTTGGTGCTCTAACAGAGTGCTTTTCCTGTGGATTTGTGCTTAACTTGCAACTTCAGCCTCATCATGACCAAAACATTATATTTCAGTGCTGATTCCTGTGGGCTACAATAAATATCTGCCATCTTCCCTCCAAAGAGCCATTTGAAGCCTGATGGGTTCCAGATTCCCATCGCACCAGCTCAGCAATGGCCTCTATGTTTCAGGTCGACCTGAACAACCCAAGGAGAAACCTCCAACAATTTTCTCTACAGCAATGCCATATACAGGAGGAGATATTAAAAAATCTGGAGAACTTGGGAAGATGTTTGATCTTCATGTAGAGAAATCC
Organism: Ensete glaucum; assembly: GCA_021527575.1. Classification (NCBI taxonomy): domain Eukaryota; kingdom Viridiplantae; phylum Streptophyta; class Magnoliopsida; order Zingiberales; family Musaceae; genus Ensete; species Ensete glaucum. The sequence goes on from CM038551.1 coordinate 51,316,633, forward strand.
AGAAAATCTGGGCCACTTACTAATGCCCCTTCAAGGAATCGATCATTGGGGTCTGCTGCTGCTCACTCAGGGCCTATCATGCCTAATGCCTCTGGTCAGCCTAACTATTCTGGTTCTTTTTCTTATGCAGCTCCGAGTTCTGGTTCTTTACTAGTCACTGGTGGTTCTGGTAGACAGAAATCCAGTTCTGGGCCACTTAAACACGGGGATTCAGTTAAAAAGGCATCTGGGCCTCAATCTGGAGGTGTTACCCAAGTGGGACGCCAAAATTCTGGCCCTCTGCCACTAGTGCTGCCCACTACAGGTCTTATCACTTCTGGCTCGATTTCTTCTGGGCCACTTAATTCATCTGGTGTCGCCCAGAAATTATCAGGTTCTCTGGAATCCGCTAAATCAATGAAGCCACATAGTGTATCTGTCATTCATAACCAAGCTGTCACTAATCTAACTCAGGAAGATGATTATTTGTTCAAGGGAAGCTTGCCTAAGCCCATCATTTGGTCTGTGGTTTTGTTGTTTGTGATGGGTTTTATTGCAGGTGGCTTCATTCTTGGTGCTGTTCACAATGTTATTCTTCTTATGGTTGTTGTAATTATTTTTGGAGGAGTTGTCATGCTTTCCTTTTGGAATACTTGTTTTGGAAGAAGGGCAATCGTAGGATTCATTGCTAGATATCCTGATGTGGATTTGAGAACTGCAAAAGATGGGCAATATGTCAAGGTCTCTGGGGTATGCAACTCGAATAATGCTTTTATAAAAAAATTTGTTTGGAATCATGAATGTTAGTATTCTATATTTGACTTCTGTTATTACTTGTTTAGGTTTGCATATAAAAAAGAAGTATCAATTGCTTTTAGTTGTTTGTGAGCAGTGTTCTTACGAACGACCCAGCATTGTGGATCTTTTTGGTTGACGGCTTCTCATGTGGAGAAATGTTGATGCATAAGCCTTTTTTAAGCTCTAACTATCATGTTTGCTCCAGCTTGATATATTTCCCAGGACTTGTTTCCTCTATTTGTTTCTCCCCTAATGCTTATATAATTATGTGCAACTTGATATATCTAACAAAAGCTTCTTGCAGGTTGTTACATGTGGAAATTTTCCCCTTCAGTCATCATACCATATGGTTCCTAGATGTGTGTACACATCTACTGGCCTCTATGAATATAGGGGCTGGAACTCAAAGACTGCCAATTCCCAGCATCGACGTTTTACTTGGGGACTAAGATCAAAGGAGGTATGCCACTTTCTTGAATAATTGAATTTTATAAGAGAAACTACATCTGAAATGAAGTAACGTGTAGAATTTATGCACCATAATTTGGAAAATTTTAGATTAAGCAACAATTTGCTCCAGCTTCATAATTTACCTTGATCTGACCTGTGAGTCATCTTATGTGAAACTTTGGCAGAGGCATGTGGTTGACTTTTATATATCTGATTTCCAATCTGGTTTAAGAGCTCTGGTCAAAGCGGGCTATGGTTCTAGGGTGACTCCGTACGTTGATGAGTCTGTCGTCATTGACATGAGCCCAAACAACAAGGATTCATCTCCTGAATTTCTCAGGTGGTTGCAAGAGAGGAACCTTTCTAGTGATGACCGTGTGATGCGCCTGAAAGAAGGGTAATTTGAAACTTCAATCGTTAGTATTTCATGAAACAGTTATCATTTTGGTTTCTTGTATGTGTTTCCAGTAGTAGGTATAAAGACATGAGATGCTAGGATTGTCTTTCTTGGTTACTGGCTTCTCATCAGGATCCCTGTGCATAAAACCCTGTTTTTAGCCTACCATAGGCAATCTGACGAGAGGAAAAGATAGTCACAATATATTTTCCCACACCGTGCATCTTTTAACAATTTGATTATTGTATCCATGCAGTTATGTCAAAGAGGGCAGCACTGTAAGTGTAATGGGAGTTGTCCGAAAGAATGACAACGTTCTTATGATAGTCCCTCCTTCCGAGCCCTTCTCCACAGGGTGCCAGTGGGCGAAGTGCGTAATTCCGGCGAGCCTTGATGGAATTATATTAAGATGTGAAGACACATCAGATGTTGATGTCATACCAGTGTAATGGATACAATTGGTGTCAATATATTTGCTCTTATTTGTGCCATCTCTGGAATTTGTTTTATTTCATTTTCGGCAGTGCAGTATTTTAAAAAAGTCACCCATCAGTTTGAATAGGTGGCTTCATATCTCGAGTCTGTATAGCTTTGTGTCTCCCCCTCTTTAAGTGGGATGGATATTTTTTGTGAGATAGATGTCTATGTTGTTGTCTGAAGGGGAGAACAGAGTGACAAATCCATTTTGTTGATAAACCATCCTGTAGTTACTTGCGTATTTGGAATGGTCAAATAACAAAATTATCAATTTTTCATTAAAAAGGATCGAACCAAACTGGTTTCTCATTAAAAGGTTATATTCGCTACAAGATAAACATTTTTTTGTTTCTCCTTCGACTTTTCCTTCTCCTTTTTTTTTTGTTTTTTCTGAACCAATCCGTTTTACTTTTAGAGTTTGTGAGGAATTACAAGCTCTGAGTTCACTAGGAGTTGCAAGCTCTAAATGTGATGCATTCTTCAGCATTTTTGTTTCTCGTATTCTTTTTGCTCCGTTGGAACCTATTCATGCACATTATTTATATTATGCACATCATATAATCATAGAGAGGTTATAATAAGGCTTGGTAATCTCATTTTGATTGATTTTATAATCGTTTTAGTCATGTAAATATAGTTTATGTAGTTATTACAACATAGAGGTAAAAATGTCCAAAAACATACCATCCATACAACTATTTTGGACGTTTTCTAACTCCACAAAGTAGTGTGGAGTACCAACTAGCACAACATACACAAGCTACTCAGGTCGCACATGGTTGAATGAGATTTTGGGATAGTATCTAAGATTGATTCACTACCTTGTTTTACGGCAATATCATACCATGTTGGTACTTGTAGAGACTTTTGACTGTGACAAATCATCTTGGACCCTTTGTCGCATGATCATTTAGAGCTTACAAAGTTTATATTTGTAATTTTATTACCTAAGCATTTGTTTAAATATTTACTTGTGGGATTTCAAGTTAAATACTATCTCTAACCCATATTATAGTTTGCAGGTCCTTAAATAACTATAAAATGTTTCAATGAAGTTGATCCTTTACGAACGGGCACGCAAGGGTATCTTATGACTTAAGCAAAATCAGCTAAGTATATAACAGATGGTATCATAGAGAGATAATCACACTTAGAAACTCTTGACATACAAACATAGAAAACCTAACATGACTATGGTAAGAACAACCAGCATGCATGACCATTTGAGAAAAACAAGCGTATAGATGCAGTGAAAGTAGTTTCTAAAAGGAGCAGACATTCGAGATTGATATTCCAAGAAATAGTCAACCCTTCGCGTTAGAGGTACCATGAGAACAAGCGAGCTGGAAAGAACATGTAACACATAAAGATTAGGATGGTTGAGTTTGAGCTATAACTTGACGTTGGCAACCAAACTTGCTGGTGTTCAAGACAAGCATGACACTTGGTAAAGGATGAGACCATGTACGGTAGGATGAGTTACTTAACAATTGAAAGGGTTGTACAAAGCTCGTAGAGGTGAGGAAAATTGCTAACTAAAAGAATTAAATACTCATGTAAGAGCTTATATATAAATGATAAACTATTTATGGCCATCCTAAGGTGATTTAAACTTAACACTATGTAGCAAATAAACTTTCTCTTTGGATGAAAAGGATACATTCATAGGAGATTAAAGTGTGTAATAAATTCAACATATTGTTAGGCCTCGAGGGATGCATCAGGGGCTATATTGGTGAGGAGTCATAGTTTAGTAAGTGCATTCATAATGGTGAAATAGTATACAGTTTATTCAACAAGATTGAGTAGTCCAAGGGGTTGGTGGTCTCATAAACTTCTAGAGGGAAGGATGTGAAGAGAAAAATTACTCCAACGAGACAGATATCCAAGAGGAATATGTCTCAGTTCCCGACATGGAGAATCATATATAAGGGATTGTATATGTTGAGGGGGTACCTCAAGACCATAGCTCTATAAAACTCAATGGATTGAGTAATGATAAGGAGTCATCGTATGATCTCACATAAGGTAGTATAATAGCGGATGTATTATGAGATCAAGTGGGGACGAACTTAGGCAACACTAAACAAAGGCACACTAATAACTTATGTATAGATCAAACTCAACGAAGGGTTGACCTATGAAATAATGGACTTGAGGGCCACCATCAACTTAAGCCACATGAAGGGAGACGATATAAAAGATAGAACATGGAGCGAAGGCATGAAACTTTCTTTGTATAAAGGTCAAGGGCATAAACTCTTGTAGAGGTAAGAGCGAGATCATCTTACATGACATCAAAGTCAAAGGGAGTTTCAAAACATATGCATATTATCTCGGCGAAGTGATTGTTGGAGGGACTAAGGCGACAACTTACAAAGGCGAAGTTGGGTTCTGAAGGTCTTGACATGGGACAAGAGGATGCGAAGGTGGGTATTATTGAAGAATATGCTACTATGCTATTATTCAAGTTACCACAAAAGAAGTTGTATGTAGTGGAGATTATGCTAGGGGCAAGGTATCAAAATCTAGACAATGGCGACTCCGAAAGCTGTTAGGCAATGAATTTTCCTAGAGCTATGCTTTATCCTTGTGTGACCCTAGAGTTGGTGGACGAAAGTCAATTGCCAAAGGAGCAAATAGAATTGAAGGTGGTAGAGACCCTACGATGTGCTAGAAGAGGTCACATATAGAGAGATCATAGTTTGAGTTTATTTCACAAAGATAATATAATGGAGATATCACTAGAAGATGATATGGTGCAATAGATCATGGTAGAACAGTTCGAGACAATGCAGCTATATGAGAGAAGTCCTGTTAGGGATTTAATTATACAAAGGTATAACCGAGAGCTATTGGAAGCTTCACTTTAGTGAGCAATACATAATAAAAGCAATAATCAAGGAATGAATGCTATGATACCACAAAGGTGTGTCTTCCGTGCGTATATCAATTTTTTTTATTAGATAAAAGTCTTAGTCATCAACATATGAGGGCTATGTACAACCAATGGAGATTTTGAGTGCAAGTACAAGTGAGGCATGTGGGAGCGACTTGATTATACAGAGGTTTGATCAGAGCGGTTGGAAAGTTAGACTGCTTCAAAGCTCATATTCGCTTAAAAGATCTTGACAAGTCAAAGGACAAGGCCAAGTCAACGAATGTTATTACCAATAATGCAAAGGAGAATAAGATAGACACGAGCCCTATAATATGATGGTGAAGGTCATGCGTATAAGTTATAGTTTATCTTTTCATCGAAGCAACGATGAATCCAAAGGGATAGCTACCAAAAATTAAGCATTGGTTAGGATAAAGGTAAACTCGGAAGAGTGTCATAGTACCGCAAGGGTGGATCTATCGATCGCAAAGAAAGAGATGTAGATGCAAGGTGACAGATAATAGGGTCATGGGCATGACAATGCCATGATGCCATATAGGTGCGACTTTTATGGAATCATCAGTCTCTTACTTTCATGGAGAGAGAGCACATGGTTGTGAAAGGGGCTAAGAAGGCGAAGAATGTAGAGGTAAACTCTAAGTACTAAGACAAGGCCGAAGGATAGAGGTTAGGAAACTTTATAAGATTGGTGTCGATGAGCTTTTCATCAAGATAGTTGAAAGCAAGAAAAGTTAGGTCGATGTAGGAGTGCTCGATCAATGAACAGAGTAAGCAATACACGGTGTTATACTTTTTCTACTTGGAGGAGTAGGCGACATAAATAATGACGAAGAAATATAATCCCAGAGGCGATCAAAACTATCGAGGAATTGCTTCAAGTTTGGATGATTTTCTTTTTTAAGTTAAAACTTATTACCTTATAGAAGTACAATAGTAATGAGGAGGTGAATTGCATCTAACTCAATGTAGGAGTGCGAATACTTTAGGTGCTTTAGAAGTATAAGAGTAGACAAAGCTAGTAACCAACTTAATTTATGAAGTACAACTCTCGATAAGGCGAACGAAGTTAAATAATATTTGTCTTCTCAACTTTTAAGAAAATATGCGAAACTGAGTACCTTAGTCATATTATTTATCCGGAGCTTTGCACATATTCAAAGACCTTTCGAAGAAAATAAAAGATAACAGTCATCAAATCCTCACCAATGGTGATTTGTTCTACCGAGTAGATTGTCTATTTTATTTCCTAATAAATTGTTAATCCAAAGCAAAAGTTATACAAACCTACTTGGAGGCAACAACTAAGTAGAAGAAAATTTGATGGACAAATTTTATGGAGAAAAGATGTCAACAACTTTAAAATATGCAAGGCGATACTAGTTAAAGCTCCAATATATATCTAGCTAGTTTAAGCGATACGAGATGTTTGAGAGACTGGCACACAATAAAGAATATATTTTTCTTCATCCGAGGGATCTATATGAATCAACAAAGATTAGCACAATTAAATCGACCCCACACTAGAGTTAGAGTCATTAGTGGATTAAAGCAGCATTCGTGAATCAAATTTTGACTATTCAATGACAACGATGGAGAACAATTGAGAATCAAGAGGCATATTGTAACTGAAGTAGAAGATTAAAGATTCAGTAAAGGTGATGAAATACAGTGTCCACAAATGCTTCGACAACAACGTCAAAGGAATAAGTGGGGGAGACTATCATAGACAAATTTATACGAAGAGTGTTCGATGTAATTTTTATATATGTCTGTGTCTTTCAATTTTGTTCATGTTTTGCACAACATTTTGAGGACTTGCAGTAGGCTTGGCAGCCTCATCTTGGTTGGCTTTTATGATTGTCTTAGTCTTGTAAATATAGGTTATTTGCAATCGTCATACAAATACAAAATTGTCCAAAAATAAATTATCTAAGCAATCATCTAAGGGGTCTCTAGCTCCGTAGAGTGGTGCAAAGTATCAACCAACATAGCACCTACATGTGACACATGATTGGATGGACCTTTGAGGTAGTGGCTAATGTTGATTTATTATTTTGTTCCACAATAGTGTCGTGGACACGTGAAGATTTTTTACTTGGACTGATCATTATGGACTCTTGTCACATGAATTTAGTGCTTATGAAATCTATATTTATAATGTATATTAGGTATCAAGTGTTTGCTAAAATACACTTATGAGATCCCAAGTTAATCGTATCCGCTAATCTGTCTTGTCTTTATAAGTTATTAAGGGTTCATATGAGGTTTAAGGAAGAGTAATGGTTGACATACCAGGGTACTATACCACTTAGGAAAAACTAATTAAATTCATAACAGATCGATAATAACCTGATATAGTAAACTGGTTAGTACCCGTTATGAGATTGCAAAGTTTACCTAAGACCTTATTTGCTGGTAAAGACACGGCTAGGTCAGCTGACTCGTGACTAATTATATTTGCTAGTCGGCAAGTGTGCTTCTTCTTTTGGGATAAAGTAGACTGAATCGGCAAGTGTGCTTCTCCTTTTGGGATAAAGTAGACTGAATCCGTTGTTGCGATGACCATCTGAAAACTATGTGCTCAGTGATTGCAGTCAACTGCCATGTTTTGTCAGTACCGCAAATTAAGCACAACAATGTCATTGCCCGTTTGGCCTTCTTGAAGCTTACTTGAGATGAGTCTTGGTTGCTGCCTTTAATTTGCATTTCCAGTGTATTCTGAGCATATAACCATCTCGAATATGCAACAGCTGTACATCTTCTATTGATTGGCACACAATTCTCAGAATGCATTCTCCCATGTGGATGTTCTTATTCCTCCCTTGCGGGAAGGAACAGGGCTTTAGAACTTATTCCAGTGAATCCTACAATAAGATGGAGAAGCCACAGCTGCACAGGATTGCTTTACATTTGGGAAGCAACAGATCTGCATCTAAGCAAGTTGATGTGGAGATTTGAGGATGGTAAAAAGAGAGGGACCTCAAACTCACACTCACAGAAAGATTTGGGTCACTATCGGGCCCATGACGATCGCTCTGCGACATTCCCTTCCGAACAATATCATGCTGAATTGATCTGATACTGGTTGTAGGAGGACCATGTTGACATGCAATTTGTTGGTCCCCTTTCTTTGCCTGACCATGTCACATGAGAGAGTGAATGCATGCAGACAACAACACTGGTGTAGCTCCATGCTCTATTATGCATTGAGCAAGATCCATGTCTGCAGGCATGGTTGGACCATCTTACCAGCCAATTATCCTCCATCAATCATTAGATCATCTCTCTCTCTCTCTCTCTCTCTCTCTCTCTCTCTCTCTCTCTGCATTCTTGGCCTTGTCATGATATCCCTGGTCTCTTCAACAAGCTGCAGTCACAAGACACAACATCCTCCTCAGAGCTTTCAAGCTTTGGTTGGCATGAATGAACAGTACAAAATGGCCTGTCAAGGACATGGAATAAGATCACTCTTTGTTCCCAATCAACCCATAGTGCTCACAGATTTTTCTCAAAGAAGGGACCAGACAGAATTGTCCTCCCCAGCACAAGACCTTCAGGTCTCTGGTCATCAGAAGATGAGCTCATAGCAAGACGAAGGATGTCTGTCCTGCCACAACCACTCTGATACTACTTGTCGGGCTCTTTGCTCCCATCGAAATCTCATCATTACTGGGTAAAATTGCTCAAACTACAATCTAAATTGACTAGTTTCTACCTCCATATTTCCGGCTAGGTTCTTAGTAACTAATATATCTGAACTTCCTGAGAATTCCCACAGCATTCGTTAACTTCTGCAACAGATATACAACCTCGGTTGATGACAAATCATTATTCATACGATCTGATCCACTGATCTGAGCCACTAATAAAATGACTCTTAATGGATACATTCTTACAAGGAGCTGGATTTCTGAACAGACTACCATTTGTCTATACAACATAGTGGATAGATCCAAGTGGTAGTTTGATACAAGAGGTCACACATGTGCCTATAACTGAAGCACATGCTTGATCTGATACAACTCCCCGTTAAACCTCAGCCCATAGGCTTCAGCAGGATGTACAACACCATCGACCATACCACCAAAGACATACACATAATGTCCTGATCTGTCTGTGCAGACTCCATGGAAGGACCTGTACTGTGGGTGGTGACCTTCGATGCTTAGCCTCTTCCACAATTTTCTTGGTGTTTTCTTTGAACCTGCTGTTTGGCACTTTCGCAAGGCTCCTATGTCTAACACCCAGAAATCGTCCTTCCGGTGCCTCTCTGAATCTTCGCCACCATATATGAGAATTTTGTTTCCTAATATAAGTGTTGCCGAATGCCCGACACGTGGAAGTGGAATTTCACTAGGTAAACCAGATAGCTTTAATTCCTTCCATTCAGGACCATTGCCACCAACGTCAAAGAGCCAGACATCATTAAGAACCTCATATGCTGAGCCCCTCCCACCAAAGAGAACCATGTATGTCCCACCAATCCATGTTAACGAGTGACCAGACCGTGGGGAAGGTGATGACTGAGCATTCATCACCTGGTGCCACCTACCAGATTTAAAGTCATCTGACAGATCCAGAATCCATGTATCATCAAGTCTGAGGCCGTACAACCCGATTCCTCCATGAATCACCACCCTCTGGTCTCCAGCACAACATGCAGCATGGGCTCCTCGAGGGGGAGGAACCAGAGCACTCACATCCAGTAGCCTCCAAACGATTCTGAGATCTATTTGTCCTTCATAAAGAACCTCCCCAATCCATGTATCATTTAAACGCTCTCCATTATCATTGATTCCACCAAACAGAACTAGAAACTTACTAAGGTGTGTGCATGTCTGTCCAAAACGCCCGCTTGGAACACCAGAATTAACATGTTGCCAACATATCACTCTATTGTGTCCATTTCCAATGTATGCTACCCATGTATCATCAAGGTGGCGACCTAAATAAAGAAGAGAAATATATCAACTGGAGGGAACATTCCAGTACCAAAAATGAACATGCCCATGGAAATATTATTAAGCTAAAAATCCAGTTCATGAATAGATAATATATACTTGAATGCTTATGAACCTGATAATTGCAAAAAATTCCTTAGGCAATTAAAGGATTGCCAATATAAACATGAATGTGAATACTATTCTTGCAACGTTGCAGTGGAAGCAGTAGTTTAATGTCCCTATTGATAGAAGATAGGATTTAGATATGATTTCCCCAACTAAAAGAGGAAATCACATACGTTAGTTGAGGGAAATCCTCCTATCTTCACCTGTATAAATTGATGATGAATCAATGAACTCAATGAACATTTCATTACTTCTTCCTATTTCTAACATGGTATCAGAGCGGGACAAGCACACGCAGAAACACTCGTCATACAAACGTGAGGGACCTAGCTGGACTTTGTGGGGGACAGCTAGCACGCGCAACCATTTGAGGGAAAACGGACATTGAGATGTAGGGAAAGGAGTCGCTCAGAGGAGCGGACAACCAGGTTAGGGCATTTAGAGGAATGGCCAACCCTTTGCACGAGAGGCACAACGAGGACAAGCAAATAAAGAAGAATGCGTAGCGCACAAAGATTGGGATGACTGAGTTCGAGCTATGGCTCGACATTGGCAACCAAACTTGACAGTGCTCAAGGCAAAGCAGGGCGCTTGGTGAAAGATGAGACCGTGTAAAGTGGGATGTGTTACTCAATGACCATAAGAGTTATGCAAAGCTTACAGCCGCGACGAGATGCAGCGTCTACAGTGGCTTCGACGAGGACATCGAAGGAATAAGTGGGGGATAATGTCACGAACAAAAATGTAAACAAGGTGTTTAATGAAATACTCATGTTTGTCCGTGTCCTTCGATTTGTGTACATACCTTGTACAGCAAGTAGCGGGCTTGCAGTAAGCTTGGCAACCTAATTTAGTTTACTTTGTGGTCGATTTTGGCTTGTAAATACGAGTGTGTCTTGTAAACACTTGTGGGGACCTCAGTCTGTAATGGACCATTATCCTTTATGTGCAACCTTTCTGATTTTGTATTGTCCATGAGTGTAATTTATATTGGCTTTATAGAGCGTTTGCTTGAGCAGTTGCCTGTGGATCCCGTTGGAATTGCTTCTTCTAGCCCATTTTCTCTTTTGTAAGTCTAAATGGCCCTAGGAGATCTCCCCTAGGGCCACAAAACAACTTCCTTCATTCAGATTCATTATCATCGGTTCAAGATCGACGTCCTTAGTTCAAGATCGGTGTCCTTACAGGAGCTCGATCTTGTGGGGGCATGATAGAAGATAAGATTTAGATATGATTTCCCCAACTGAATGAGGAAATCACGTACGTTAGTTGAGGGAAATCCTCCTATCTTCACTTGTATAAATTGATGATGAATCAATGAACTCAATGGGCATTTCATTACTTCTTCCTATTTCTAACACCTATTAGCATGACTTCTTAAAGTCTGTGGCTCCTGATATTTTATGATTTTATGGACAATAAACAGTTTCCTAGAGCGGACAATAGTTCTACACAGTAAAGGAACTGGTGCAAATAATTCAAAAGTTAATCAACTCTTCATTACCTCCATAAGAATCATATGGGTCTATTAAGAAGCACTATTTTTCATATGCATAGCATCTTGTAGCAGAACCAGTTCAAATGTAAACTATGGTAATACTCCTACAAATATTAACCAATAAGAACTTTAATGTTATCATAATGCTTTTTCAGAGAACAATCATTTTCTAGAAAAAAGTCAAAATATTTTAGCAAAGGTTATAGATATTTTATCCTCACTTTGTCATGCTTCCCAGAATTAGAAATGAGTTGATAAACCAGAATCTACCACAAAGGTTTCTACCGGAGACAATTGCCTAAGCCTTAGACTTAAATACAATTGATATTAATTAATTTATAAGATCTATCAGACTGACAAAGTTGCAAGCAAGATACTGACCTGATTTTCTTGACAACTTTAAACAAACACTAGATAGCACAGTATGAACTTAAAAAGGTATTGCTACAAAGAATAACATTTTCATGCTGCTCAAATTAGACAAAGAAACTTTACAACATTAGCAAAAACATCAGATATTAACCATGGAAGTTGCAAAGTAGTCATAACTTCTGATCACCGGTGCCAAGAAATGGAATTTATAAGAAAGGACGAAATGAATAAAAGAAAGGGTGGTTCAAAATTCCAAAAATGTTTCCACTGATATCACAAGAGACATTTTTAGCTACTACAAGAAAGTTATCAGAGACAATTGCAAACAATAGGAGAGAATGAAAGTAGTTGACCCAATGAACTAAAAAATGAAAAGTGCTTAAATTCCATTAGAACTTTCATTCTATAAGAGTCCATCAAAACTTCAATTTATTCCAAACCTTCCCAAATTGACATTCCAAAACCACCATTTGTACTTTACTGCAGGTATATCATAAACGACTGCTAGCTTTGTATCAAAGAAAGTGTACAACTATGCAGTATGAATGCCAATACATTGACTTATTATGATACAACATCAATTCAGCAAGTAATATATTTTCAATTTATAACATAGTAACATACACAAATTTTACAGTTATTTATGTGCTACAGTAGACATATGTTGCCCACCACATATGATACTAATCTGAAGAGTTTCCAATGTGCCCTAAATTTATGTGACAAGTACCTTTATATGATGTCCAATGAGTGTATGCAAAATGTTTTGAAGTATCTGTATCACAGGCAATCAACAAAGGACATCAAGCGATATACCTGCAGTAATGGTATTCCCTCTAGAACATGCAGAAGTCTATTTTGCTTGTTGGCTGACTGACATTTTCCTTTATACAACACCATATCGTTCAGCCTCAGAGTCAAATGTTTCTATCAGCTAAAGTACACATCTTGAATAAAAGATGCACCATGGCTTAAGCTTCAGCCTGAATATACTACTTTAATTGAGACTAATGACAGCAAAAACAATAATAATAATAAATTTTAGTAAAAGCTTGCCTTTGTAGGCAAATATTTTTCTTGTTTTCATACTCCATATAGCTTTTTCAAAAAAGTATTACCTATTTTGTTCTAGTCTCCACACTCTCTCTTCTCATTAGATCCTCATTAAACAAAAAGGATATATTTTGTGGTAAGAACAGCCCTAATGGCAACTACATGAAGGCAAGTGAAGAAAGATATTCTGCATCTGTGTGAGTTTAAGAAGATTCTTCATTTGGTTCTAATGCTGTGTATGAGGACAATATTCTGATAATGTATGGAACAAGTCTTCAAAACTAGTGATAAATTTCTCCGATATCATGTTTGGGTACAAAGAAAACCTTAAAGAAAGTAACTATTTTCACATGTAGATGTCAGATCAACAAACATAAAATAATTTCATGTTTCAGCAAACACATAGCTGCAAAGAAATATTATCCTTATAAAAGAAAAAATATGCTCATTGAAACAGTTCAGCAGTGAAAAGTGGACACATCTGACCGAAGGAAGAGGTTGTACTTTATTTCAGAATAAACTGAAATACAAATGAGTGAGAAAGTAACAATCAAATCAAGGTTGACTTCTTCAGGTCTCTAAACTCTTGGAACTCTTTAATCAGTGGTTCTTGATCCTTCATTGCAGCTCCTTTCGTTAATAGTTATGCCACCTTGCAAACTATATGACATATGGCAAGATCTACTCATTCAAGGGCAAAATGAATTTGCCCATTTCCTGATATTAGTCAATTGATATTAACATTGAACATGAATGGGGGAAAAAAAGCTTGTTTGGAATTTCAAGTGAACACTTATAGAAGTCAAAGAAAATGATTAATTTCTTTCTTTTAGAAGCATAATTTCAGTAAGTTACACGAACTGCAAGAATTATACAGATCTGGAGAGAGATGAATCACCAGAATGAACTAAAAAAGCCTAACATCTCTTTCTCAAAATAGATAAGCAGCAAATGGCATGTTCTGGAAAGTCTTTGTCACTGATTGTTATCACACTTCTTCTAGGCAAGATCTGATTGGTATCACTGATTGTCCTAAAAAGAATTTCTCCAGATGTAAAAAACTAGGCAAGATTAGGCAGTAATAGACAAGAAACTGAACAAGATCCATAAGAACAAGGCTGCAGCAATAAAAATACCAACTCAACTATGGAATCAAATCATCCGCCTATTATTTGCAAGCCCACTAAGAATCTAATTGCAGGGAAGAAAAAAGGACAGGTTAAGCCGCTAGCGGAAAAGGGTTGACCTCCTTCGCATCCCCCGCCGAAGAGAACAAGCCAGTCAGAGATGAAATTGAGGGAGTGAGAAGCCCTGGGATTCGGAAAGGCGCCACTTTTACTCGACAATCGGCGGCAAGAAAGGGAACTGAGCCGGGAAATTTGCGCGTAGAGCCGCTTCCAGGAAAGGGGCTGCCTTTCTTGCTGAGACAAGGAAGAGACGAGGGCGTCGACGGCGCCGCTACCCCACTCCCTCCTGCAGATGGGTTCCCAAACGGAATCGGAGGAGGCCAGGGATCTGAACCTTCTGCATGTCATGGAGAACGAGAGGATGGACTCTACGGGGAGGAGGAGGAGGATCGAGATGATGTGATCACTGCCCATCTGGGTTATGCGGCTTGGAGAGTAGTTGGAAGGGGAATAAGAAGAGGAGGAGGGAGAAAGCGGGGGAGGGATCGAAGCCATGACAGGGACTTTCTTTAAGACCTTGGTCGGGGCGGGGACGGCAGAGAGGTGCTCTGTTTCGGCTGTGGGATTCATGGAGGCGTAGGAAGCAGCGAGGGCAGGCAGGTGATTTGGGGCTTGCAGGGTGGTGGGTGATGGATGCTGTGATGAGAGAAGTGGCCCGCCGAGGCACTGTAATCATGGTTTAGTGGAGGATGAGGGACTGGTGATGCAACCAGAAAGATAAGGAGAGAGAGAGAGAGAGAAACAAGTTTCAACTTCGGAGAGCTCTCGTATGGTGTGACGCGCGGAAGAAGACAACCCGGAAATTTTACATGGCATGATCTGCTCATGAGCAGTGCAAAGATTTGGAGTGTGGCTTCCTCACCCTCGTCTTAAAATTTATGAATAAAAATATTTATATTGCCATAGTGAAGTCAATTTTTTAAGTTTATCCTTCTATAAATTAAAAAAGATATTATCTAATATTTTAAATATATATAATTTATTGAAGAGAAAAGATAGAATAATGAAAGATTATAAATTATCATATTTAATAAATGTTTAATTTTGAAGTAGCTCCCTTTTTTGATATCTAATATAACACGATTCTCGTATATAATATTTAGTATTCATGTTTGATAAAAATAATAATGATAAATTACTTGATGTTTGCTTGTCATCGATCGATCCATATCAAATACACGAGTACAAGAAGGCTTTTCCTCTTAAATATCAATTCAATGATAAATTATTGCATGAAGCAAAGCGAAACAAATTGAGTGTATATTCAAATCTAGAAGGTTCTTCTTAAATATCAATTCTTGCGTCTCGATCCCTGTGAGTATTATCTTAAAAGAATGCAGCATAAGCAGACTTTTCGATGGCTTTTGTGGAGGGGGGGGGGGGGGGGGCGGGGTTAGATGAGAGTTTGCAGTCGTGTCTTTGTCCATCCGATGATGCGACACCTCTCGCGTTCAACCCAATTTGTCTTCACTCACCTGCATCCGTCGTCATGTATTGCTCCTCCTAAACGTCCGAACAGCCTTCCCTTCGTTTTCGGTGGGAAGATTTGGATGAGATTTAGGCTGAAAAGAAGGCCTTCTCGAAACAAGAGGAAGATTTGCATAACGTGATAATAATTGGATAATCATATTTGATCTAATAATTGGATAATTATATTTGATTTAATTAAACGAATAAATTTCGTGAATTCGTCCGGAAAAAATTCTACTCTTCATCTATATAAATAAATAAATTTTAATTAATTTTTTATAATATAATATTATAATTTCTTTCTTTCTAATAAAGATTATCTTTTCTTTCTTCGTTGTCTAACGATAATAATTTTTCATCGACGGATCCTTTTTCTCTCGGTCGCAACGTCTGTCGGTGAGGTTCACTATCACTTCTCCCTTCCTTCTTTACTCTTTTGATGATTTTATTTTCCTCTTCGAAACTATTTTCTCGACGAGGCCAATTATGTCGGCTCCTCCTACTCTTGTAATTACCGTGACAAATCATTGTGATTATGGAATGAGATATATACGACATATAGAAACCAAAAAAAAAAGAAAATTAATGATGTATTAATTAATCTGTCGTGATTTTGGTTCATATATATATCTCTAAATCTCTCCGAGGACCAAGGTGGATGCTCTCACGTATTCCGAAAATAATCTATATGAAGTTCAAAATCAAGCATAAGATTTTTTATTTAATTTCTTTGACACAAATTTAATCTGAGGTGAATAAATAAAAATAATAAAATAATACCGAATCTTGATTAGTGTACAGCTAACCTTTTATATCAGAGAATCAAACATAATTTTCATTGAATCAAACATCACATAACAAGCTCGATATTTACATGACTCAAATTTTGATTGCATACAAAGTATCCTGATCATTAATAGATATCCTCGGAAATGATTTTGTCTCCTCTTGTTGTGTTCTAATCGATATGATGTCATTTGTCGAATTTATGATCCCATTAAATTCTCAACATCTAATATGATATATCCCATTAAATTCTCAACTCAGTTGTTTGTTTTTCTTTTCTGGATTAACATAATTTCACCTCCTTCGTGATATATTCATTTCTGTTACATTTAAATATTCATAAAAATTACCATATATAATTAATTAAATATCACAAATTCTAACTCATGGTATATATAATTATTATTCACATTATATGATTTTATTATTCATCGTTTAAATCCTTAATATAGTCTTGATTTTACTTACATTTAAATTTAGTTTGATAAATATTTATGTGGGAGAGTAAATATTACTGGTATAAATTTATCGAGAAAAAGCTCATGCACTTTTACAAGATGGCATTCTCATATTTTTTTATCAGTGAACGTTTTTATATTAACTAAAATGCCTTTAATGAAATCATAAAAAAATGATGATTATCTTTTGATTATGTTTAACTTATTTTTTTGGGATTGAAATAATTTCTTATCGATGCACTGGATCAGACCGATTCAATTAAATCCTAATTAATGAATTTGATTTATGTAGGTTATAGATTATCTCTTGATTTTTTTTTCAAATTATCTCACACGTCCTCTATCTCAACTCTACTTCTATTTACTCCTCGCAATCCGCGGCATCCTCCCCCTCACCTTCCCATTGGCTCCATTCCACCTCCATCATTGTCTCCTCTTACTTCGTCACCCTCTCACCTTCCCATTGGCTCCACTCCCCCTCCCCTCCCCACCCGCTCTTCTTTTCCATTCATCATATTTTTCCTTTCTCACATATTAAAATAAAAAAAAATTATTGACATGCTAATCAGTCCGTGATTTGATCCATATACATAGAAAATTATTGACATGCTAATCTCTCGAGGTCCGAGATAGATTCACTACTGTGATCATGAGACAACCGAAGTCAAGTGTAAGATTTTCGATCAAGTTCATCTGATGTTAAGTTAATTTTGAGATGAATATTATGATCCTATTAAATTATTTACATTCTATTTGATAGATATATCACGATTATTATTGAGATCGAGGTTGAGTTATTTGTTTCTTTTAAACTAATACAATCCCATTATTCATCTTGCGATATATTTATTTCTGAATCATTTAAATATCTAGAAAAGTCAGCATGACATAATTAAATTTCTTGAACTCCAACTCATCTTAGAGATAATCATTGTTCACATTATATGATTTTATGATTCATAATTTAAATCCCTAATGTAACTATGATTTTACTTGCATTTAAATTTAGCTTGATAAATATTTTAATGGGAGGGTAAACATTTCTTGGGCAATTTATTGATCTTTTATAAGATGATTCCCTCATATTTAACTATACTAATGGAATTTTTTTAGACTTTTACTAAAATACCTTCAATGAAATCATAAAAAGATGATTATCTTTTGCTTAGATTTGACTCTGTGTTTTTAGGATTGAAATGATTATTTTATTAAATTCAATCATAGATTATTCATTAATTTTTTAAATCACCTCACACATCCTCCGTTGTCTTCGCCTCCTCATCCTCCAACTCTAACGCCTCCGATCCCTCCTACTCTATCTATATCATAATCTTCTCTCACTTTACTACCTCCTCTCCCTCTCCTTTGACTTCATCCTCCTTCGTCTCTATCTCCTCCCACTCCTCATCCGCCGGGCTCCACACCTCCCTCTCGTTCTCATCTTCGTCATCACAGTTTATATATAAAAAAAAATCATACATACATTCAAATAATATATTAAATATATATATTTAATATAGATTTATCCTAATTTTTTTATAAAACTAAAAAACTTGAGTTATCTTAAAAAAATATTAGTTTTTATATAAAAAATTTAAGTTATCTAAAAAAATATTATGCTCGAGCTATATACATTCACATAATATATTAAAAATATATTAAATTAACTATATTCTTTTGGTCGGGATTTGTCTTGACGATAAGTGTCACAATTCGATTAGTATGAAATAATTTTTAGTGATTGTTTGTGAAAAATCTTCGTGCCTGCCCGATAGGCATGGTCTGTACCTCCGTGTCTGCTGAGTGGGCATGGTTGGTTTTGGCCTATGTGTGTTAGCTCGCTCGCAGTCACCTCCAAGGGGGAGAGGAGGTGGAGCACAGTTGGGTGGAAGGAGCCATAAGGTTCAGCTCAGGAGGTCGGCGGTTGATGCCTTGGAGCTCGGGTCAAGAATTCGCGCCTGCGGCTCGGGTAGATCGTGGATTTTTGCAATAAGGTCGAGTTGGATGGGGTTCTTGACATGACCCCTCCAATGATTAAGTTAGTTTGGTTGTGGATTTACGATCCCCCTGCTCCGTAAAGGTGCAAGGGCTTTTATAGTGGGCGTTAAAGATCGTTAGTACCTAAAATCTTTAATGCCCTTATTGCTTACCATGCTATCGTACTCCTCCACATCGTCTGTGGTCCTAGCAGTGTGGTGTGTGTTTTACTTACTGTGACTATGGTGGGTTGACCTTACCTATGTCATGTCGATCGTACACGTTGATTTCACCATGTCTACACCAAGTCAGCTCCACTGTGTCGGGTTGGCCACGCTGGAGACCTAGTCATCCAAGGGCACGGGGACGTAACAGTCAGGTCAATATTTACTATATCATTCTCCCCTCCCACAAACCCAACCCCCCCCCCCCACCCCCAGAACACCTTCTCGTGGTTCTCGATTAGGGCACTAATGATGAAGTCTTGTGTCAAACCATAGATTTGCAGTGGAGTCCGATTGACTTTGTCGCGGAACCGAGTGAAGAAAATTGGGAACTAAACTGGTTGAATATGATAGATCAGAAACTGCATGGGCTAAGCATGGGGACTTAGAGGTCAGACTGGCTGAGTTAGGATACCTGGAAGCTGATCTAACTGAGCATTGGGCTCGGAGATCGAACCGACCGGGTTTGAATACCCAGAGGTTGGTCTGACCGAGCATGGGGCTCATGAAATGAACTGACCGAGTTTGAATACTTGAAAGCTGATCTGACCGAGCAAGAGCTCGGGAATTGAACTGGCCGGGTTTAAATTCCCAAAGGCTGATCCGACCAAGCATGGGGCTCGGGAAATGAACTGGTTGAGTTTGAATACCCAAAAGCTAATCTGACCGAGTAGGGGCTTAAGAATTGAACTAGCTAGGTTTAAATACCCAAAGGTTGATCCAACTAAGTATGAGACTCGGGAAATGAACTGACCGAGCAGGGGCTCGAGAATTGAACTGGTCTTGTTTAAATACTTAGAGGTTGATCCAATCGAGCATGGGGCTCGAAAACTGAACTAGCCGGGTTTGAATACCCGGAAGCTAATATGACCGAGCAGGGGATCGGGAATTGAACTGGCTGGGTTTAAATGCCCAAAGGCTGATCTGATCGAGCATGGGGCTCAGGAAATGAATTGGCCAGGTTTAAATACCCGAAAGGTAATTTGACCGAGCAAGGCCTCGAGAATTGAACTAGCCAGGTTTAAATACCCAAAGGCTGATCTAACCGAGCATGGGGCTCAGAAAATGAACTGACCAGGTTTGAATACCTGAAATCTAATCTAACCGAGCAGGGGCTCGGGAATTGAAATGACTATGTTTAAATACCCAGAGCCTGATATGACCGAGCATGGGGCTAGGGAAATGAACTAGTCGGGTTTAACTACCCAGAAGTTGATCTGACCAAACAGGGGCTCGAGAATTGAACTGGCCGGGTTATATGTTATGGGTGGACTTGAGTGCCGATTTTGGGGATTTTGGCCAAGAGAGCGAACTCAGACACAAATCTTAGAGATTTGACCGAGAGGATGATCTTGGGCACAAATCTTGGAGATTTGGCTATGAGGGTGAACTCAGGCATAGATTTTGGAGATTTGGCTGAGAGGATGAACTTGGGCATAAATCTTGGAGATTTGGCTAGAAGGGTGAACTCGGGCACAAATCTTGAAGATTTCGCCGAGAGGATGAACTAGAGCACAAACCACAGATATTTGGCTGAGAGGATGAACTCGGGCATAAATCTTAGATATTTGGCTGAGAGGGCGAACTCGGGCACAAATCTTGGAGATTTGATCAAGAGGATGAATTCAGGCCTAAATCTTGGAGATTGGGCCGAGAGGCCGAACTCGGTCACAAACTATGGATATTTGATTGAGAGGATGAACTCAGGCATAAATCTTAGGGATTTGACCAAGAGAGTGGACGAGCACAAATCTTGAAGATTTGGCCAAGAGGACGAACTCGAGCACAAATATTAGAGATTTGGCCAAGAGGATGAACTCAGGCACAAATCTTGTAGGATTTGGCCGAGAAGGTGGACTTGGACACAAATCTTGAAGATTTGGTCGAGAGGGCAAACTTGGACACAAATCTTAGAGATTTGGCTAAGAGGGCAAATTTGGGAATAAATTATGGGTTTTTTTTTTTTGTGGTTACACATTTAATGCGACAGGCCATTTCTAGGTGGTTCATTGCTTTGCCTCAGGAAGCTAAAACAACGTCCTTGGATCCTATAAGTTTCCTATAATCAAGCTAAGACCTTCTTTGATTCGACTTCTTTCGTTTCTTCCTCGAGTCATCCTTCCTAGTCTCCTTCGGTCGGTGTTTCTCGAACAGGTCGGAATGACCTTCTTAGATTCTTCAAGTAGCATTAGGGTTGTCCCTCCCCCGAGGTCAGAGGGGATGAGTCTAGGAGAGCCCGAGGTGAGTTCCTCGGGGGTGTCTTCGGGACCTCCGTCACCGGTTGACGCGAGGGTACTAAGGGATTTGAAGGTCATGAAGGTGGGTCATGACATCGACACGGTGGTGACCGACGGGTCGCTCGCCGCCATTAGGGAACGGTATAACATCCCGATCGAGTATGTGTTGCATGTTCCGTAACCCGGGCAACGTCCCTATAGTTCGGACGCGCCCGTGGTATGTATCTCAGTGGATGCTTTAGAAGCTGGTCTTCAGTTTCCCCTTCATCCCACCACCGAGAAGTGTATTCGATGGTGGAGAATTTCTCCAAGTCAGGTTAGCGCTCAACTCGTGGAGCTATCTTGTTATATTTTTAGGTGAATGTCGGGGGGCTGGGATTATCCCGACTTGAAACTTGTTTATGGTGTGCTTTTGCCTTTGCAAGAGTCGGGGTGGTTACTATCTTACCGCCCATGTTGGTTTTAAGGTCAGTGGAGCTCCTTCCAACAACAAAGGTTGGAAGGCTCGCTATCTTTTTGTTAGTGGTCCAAACTAGGGATTCAGACTTGATTAGTCGATATATCCGATCGGTAATGTCCCCCCGTATATATCCAAGGAGGAGTCCGTCCTGGTTGGCAGACTGGAGGGAATTCTTTCCTCTTCTTATGTGATTAAGGAGATGACCGAGCTTTTACTGGTCGAGGTGAGTCTCAACTCGGCCTCTAGGGGTATTACTTTATTTTTACTATTCCAACTTTTATGGTTATTTTTCTAACTTGTGGGTCAGGGTGCAAACTGGATAGATCTTAGCGATCTACACGGGATGCTGAAGTGTTCTGGGGAAGCTCCCTGTGGCTTGTGCAACAGCGCCGGTTCAAGAGGTCGATGGTACCCCACCAATAGAAGCCCCAAAGTCTTCCTTCAAGAGGCCATCTGATGCATCAATTCATCAGGCCGCTCGGAGGCACAAGAAGGTGAAGATACTGTCTATGAGACACAAGTCTCGTCGTGGCGAAGGGGGGGTCTCAGTCTCACTCCAAGGATAAGGAGCCGACGGCACTGGTTGAAGAGCTCGAGACGCCTGTCGAGTTCACTGAGGATGTCACGACACCGGTCTTCCACTACTCGAAATCCATAAAAGATCTATGTGGGACGAAAGTCTAGAAGGATAATGCATGGTATTATAACCTATATATGTCTGACTTGGCTCATCAGGACTAGGATAAAAGAGATGTAGGAGAGGTGGAAAAAGTTGAAGAACTCGATGAAGATCTGAAACGATCCATTGGAGGTGCTTCTAGCCCGGGCCGCCAAGGAGATGGTGCTGGTAATTTGTCGACTCTCACCTTGACTTCTCGGGTTTTCCTTTGATTCCATCTTGACGATCGTTGCTTTGTGCAGAACCAGCATGTCCATATGGCATTGTTTGATTGAGTCCATGATGCGGGTCGGTTGATCACCTTCATGGACTATCGCATCACTAGTCTTCAGCAAGAGATCGATGCTTTGAAGTTCGGAGGGGGTCTGGAGGCGATGGCCACAGCCGAAGAGCGTGCTTCCAAGTTAGAAATAGAGCTCGAGAAGACAAAGCGTGAGCGAGATGAAGTGCTCCAGTGACTCAAAATATCTGACAAAGAACTAAACGAAGCCCGATGTGACTTATATGAGGCCCAAAGGCAGCTGAAGGAGGCACGGGTCAGGGCTCGGAAGATGGACGATGAGTTATTGAAGTCGATGAAGGACTTGGAGAGCACACGAGCTGAATGACCGAGATGAGCAATCAATGACTACAAGGACTCGGCCGGCTTCAAAGAAGGTCTGAAAAGAATGGGCCGAGTCACGTACGATTATGGCTATCGAGTCGCTCTGGCCCGCTTCCTCTCAAGGAAGATCCTTTCACTCTCAGGCCCAAGAATGATTCTGTGCCCATGGAGAGGCAGCAGGCCTTTGACGACTCGGACCTGCCCGAGTCATAACTTCAGTTCCATTTTTGTTGAGGTCGGGTGATGCTTTATTTTGTATCCGACCTCTTTTCGTATGCAAAAACATTTTGTAATTGGGATTGGGGAGAGTTTTATTTTGTCCCTGACTTCTTTTTGTAAGTAAATTTTGTAAATACAATCATAATTCTTCTTTTTTCACGTTATGCATAAAATTTCTGAAGGCTTAATATATGTCATGTCCTCGGTAACAATCATCCATTCACCGTTGCCAGGGTACAAGTTTCTTCTCAAATGACGTCCACTACTCGGTAGGATCCTTCCCAGTTTGGCGCCAGCTTTCTATTGGATTGGGTCGGGTCTTTGACCTCAGCTTTCCGCAGTACCAGGTCGCCCATCTTGATAAATCGAGGATGTACTTTATGGTTGTAGAGCATGACGATGGCCTTTTTGTAAGCTAAATTCCATAGATGGGCATCAGCTCGTTTGTCCTCCAGTAGGTCAAGATTCTCGTGCAATTGTTGGTTGGAGGCTTCCTCATCGTGCATCTGAATTCGGAGTGTCGGGAAGACCACATCGGGAGGGGGTACCACCTCGGTTCCAAAAGCCAAACTAAATGGTGATTCCCCTGTCAGGGTTTTTGGAGTTGTCCGGGATGCCCATAGTATATTGGGGAGCTCCTCAACCCAAGTTGCTTGGGCCTCGGAGACCCTCTTCTTTAATCCTCCCAACATGGCCCGATTCATCACCTCGGCAAGCCCATTGCTTGGGGGTGGGCGACCGAGCTGAATTTTAGTTGGATCCGGTACTTTAACAAAAGGCTTTGAACTTTGCATTGTTGAATTGTGTCTCATTACCTATGATGATAATCTTAGGGAGGCCGAATCTGGTTATAATGTTCTTCCACACGAATCCTTCGACTTGCCTTTTGGTAATAGAGGCCAGTGGTTCCCCTTCGAGCCACTTCGTAAAATAATTAACTCACACTATAAGGAATCTGCGTTGCCCCGAGGCTGGGGGAAAGGGACTTAGGAGATCAATTCCCTATTGAGCTAAGGGCCAGGCACAATTCGCAATTGCAAGCAGCATCATCGGTTGATGCTAGATTCGAGTGTGCTTTTGAAATTGCTCGTAATTCCATATGTAAGCTTAAGCATCTTTATGCATAGTCGACCAATAATAACCTTATCCGAGGATCTTGTGTGATAAGGTTCAGGTGCCAATATGCTCTCCACATATGCCCTCGTGAATCTCGGTTATGGTGGTGTGCGCCTCAGTCTAATGTAAGCATTGGAGAAGAGGTCGGCTGAAGCCTCGCCGATAGAGATGACCATTGACAATGCAGTATCATGATCCAGTCCTACTAATTCGTCGAGCTGCTGCTTTGTCTTTGGGGAGGGTCCTCGTTTCCTTGAAACTGATGATTTCATTAATCCAGCTCTCCCCTTCTTCGGTGATAGATATACGGACTGAACTAATAGAAGGCTTGGGGATCTTTGTCATTCCCCATGGCTGTCCATCAATCCTATGGGAGGACGCAAGCCTGACAAGGGCGTCTGCTTGTGAATTCTCGGACCGGGGTACTTTGGTGATAATGCACCTTTGAAATTGATCCGTCAACCGATGGACTTCAGCTAGGTACTTGACTATCACGTCTTCTCAGGTCTCGAAGTCTCCATTGACCTGACCTACAATAAGCTGGGAGTAAAGTAAATATCTCAATATCTTTTGCGCCAAGTTCTATGGTTATTTTTAACCCAAACAATAGTGCTTCATATTCCGCTTCGTTGTTTGTGACTTTGAACTCCAATCGAAGGGTATGTTCATAGATGTGTCCGGAGGGATCTCTGAGCACCAAGCCGACCCCTCCTCTTTCCAAGTTAGCTGAGCCATCGATGTGCAACGTCCACACAAGGTTCAAGTTCACCGGGTCTTTCGAGAATGTGAGTTCCGAAAGGAAATATGCTATCACTTAGCCTTTAATCGCCATTCTTGCCACATACTCAATGTTGAATTCCCCGAGCTCTACTGACCATTTGAACATTCACCCTGCAATATCGAATTTTGATAAAATATGATGTAACGATTGGTTGGTTATCACCTTGATGGGGTACGCCTGGAAGTATGGTCTCAGCTTTCTCAATGTTAGGATTAGTGCCAAGGCCAACTTTTCGATGGGGGGGTAACGGAGCTCGGGACCCACCAAGACATGGCTGGTGTAGTAGATTGACTTTTGTCCATCTTTGTCGAGTTTTACCAAGACAGAGCTAACCGCTAATTCGAATGCCGTGAGATACAAGCCGAGGGGCTCTTCATCTTTTACCGACGCCAACTGCGGTAGATGCACAATGTGGTCCTTCAGCTGGCAAAATGCTTCCTCATATTTTGTGGTCCATTCAAAGTCTTTTGCTGACTTCAGTGCTCGGAAGAAGGATGAGCTCTTATCTTCAGCATGGGAGATGAAGTGACTTAATGCTGCTAGCCTATCGGTGAGTCGTTGCACCTCCTTTATCATCCTTGGAGATTGCATCTCTTGTATTGCTTTTATCTTATCGGGGTTCACGTTTATTCCCCATTGATGTACGATGAAACCGAGAAATTTTTTGAATGATGCCGAAGGTACATTTAGCTAGATTGAGCTGCATTCCGTGTCTCCTTAGTGTGTGAAATGTCTCTGCTAGATCCGAAAGGTGAGTTTCGATCTTTTAACTTTTGACTATCATATCATCCACATAGATTTTCATGTTCCTTCCGACTTGATCCTTGAACATATGGTTCACCAACCGTTGATATGTTGCATCGGCGTTCTTCAGTCCGAACAACATCACCTTGAAGCAGTAGGTGCCATTGTGGGTAATAAAGGTTGCATTTACTCTATCTTTTGGAGCCATTTTGATCTTATTGTATCCGGAGAAAGCATCCATAAATGAGAGCAACTTATGTCTCGATGTGGCATCTACTAGCTGATCAATTTGGCGAAGAGGATAGCAGTCTTTCAAGCAAGCCTAATTGAGGATGGTATAATCAATGTACATTCGCCAATTTCCATTAGCTTTTTTGATAAGTACAATGTTGGACAACCAAGTCGGGTATTTTACTTCTTCAATGAACTCAGCATCTAGTATATGGGTGATCTCATCTTCTATGGTTTTTTGTCGCTCGGGAGCAAACCTTCATGGGCGCTGCTTGACAGGTCGAGTGCCGGGCGCGATATTTAGATGATGTTGGGCGACTTCTAGGTCGATTCCCGGCATGTCTCTTGGAGACCATGTGAAGACGTTCGTGTTTCTTCCCAAGAATTCCACCAAACTTTACCATCTTCTGAGAGTCCCGAGCCAAACTTTACCATCTTGTCTAACTGACTCGAATCGACAGGTATTTCCAAAACTTGTTCTGCCGACTTAGGATCTTGGGCATTGTTCTCGGGACTTCGGGGGGTCGTGACGGCTGTCGGGACTTTAGACCTTTTGGGTAGTGTGTTGCCATCAGATAATATTGTCTGGATTCTCATGGGTCACTTCTAGCTTCGCCCACTCCCGCTCTGGTCGGGAACTTCATGATTCTATGATAAGTTGAGATGACCACCTTTAGCAGGTTGAGGGTTGGTCATCTGATGATGGCGTTATACACCGATGGAAGTCCCACCACCATGAATGATACCATCAGCATTTTGGACTTTGGTTCTTCTCTTAATGTGACAGGAATTGTGATCACCCCCAAAGGGGAGACAGAGTCTCCGGTAAACCCTGCCAAAACAGATGTCAAGGAAATAAGGTCTTTGTTACTCAGTCCTAGTTTTTAAAAGACGTCAAGATATAGGATGTCGGCTGAACTTCCCATGTCGATTGTAACCCTTTTGACGCGGGCGTTTGCCATTCAGGTCAAAGTCGCTAAAGCGTCATTATGATTGGGGTATTCTTCGTTTCCCGATGCGAAGGTGATGTCGAGGTCGTCTTCATGCGCATGCCTTTTCCCCACCATAGTGCACACCGAGGAGCTATTGCCGCCCGAGGCAGGACCCTGATGATGACGTCGATTTGTTTCTCAACCGACCCCTTTGGTCGGGGTGATGGGTCTCTAGGGGGCCGACTGTCAGGGAATGAAGATTGGTCACAGACATAGCGACACAAATGTCCTTGTCGAATGAGGTCTTCGATTTGACTTTGTAAGTCACGACATTCCTCCATGTCATGGCTATGTTCCCTGTGGAAACAATAATATCTACTTTTGTCGCACCTTTCCAAGCGTGTCTTCATTGGATTGAGAGTCTTCAGAACCCTTTCTTGAATCTGAAGGAAGATCTTCATTCGAGTCGAGTTGAGAGGTATTGGAGGTGGTCTGGACGGTAGCATGACCGACCTATCTTTCCTTCTCTTTGGTAGTCCCGAAGGGTGTCCTCAGGGTTGTTCAGCTCAGGGCTGCTTTGACTCATCTCGCTTGCTAACCACCAATACCTCGACGACTATGTACTGGTGCGCCCACTATAGCATCTCAGGTACCATGATGGGTGGTCGCTCAATCAGTGACCAAAAAAACTTTGATAACTTAAGTCCCATCAAGAATGCCTGGATGGCCAGGGAAGGATGCATGTCGAGCATTCCTCAAACTTGCGAAGCGAATCGTTCGACGAACTAGGCAAAGGACTCCTCATTTCCTTGGGCCAACCCAAGGAGGGAGGTGGCGATTGGTTTTGGGCATGTACTTACCAAAAAGTTTAGTTCGAACTCTTTTGCCAATAAGTCAAATGAAGATATAGAGGCGGGTCTGAGTTGACTATACCATATTCTGGTCGATCCCTTTAGGGTCGTTGGAAAAGCTCGACACATCAACTTATCAGGCGTATCATATAGAGCTATTTGAGTGCGGAATGTTATGATGTGTTCGATTGGATCACAGCTGCCATCATAGAGTTCGAGGGAGGAGAGCCTGAAATTGGTCGATAAGGGTTTGTCTTGTATTTTGGTGGTGAATGGAGAGCCACCTTTTGAGCTCTCCCTGAATTCCCCCTTAGATTTAAGGGCTTCCTTCTGGACCTCACCTAGTCGCTAATGGACCTGACGAACTTGTTCCCTCAATGAATCAGTGGAGTTAGAAGAGAGGGTGTCGAAGTCGGGACTCGCTTGAGCCAAATCACAAGAGTGGCACCGTGATTGAATGTGTACAGTAGCCAGGGAATCCAGATGAACTTCAGTAGTCCTGTGTTGTGGAGCCTCTCCCTCAGGCTGATCGTCCCAATTCGGGACCGCAGGAGACTCCATCTGGATGGGTGTTGTCAGAGGAGTCGATTGAGGGGTTATCGACTATATGAGCTATGGTAAGTAAGGTACAATGGTCTGCACCATCCCTACCAACGCTTGAACTTGGTTGGCAAGGCCAAGAAAGGCCTCAGCTGTGACGATGGATGGCGCGGGGTTAGCTACTAACGGTGAGAACCCCGAGTTGGTCATCATCCTCTAGAAACGGTTCGGAGTCTGCATTGACGTGGTTACCTCTTCTGTTTGGGGGGGATGGTTCAGCTTCGTGCGGTGCTCTGCATTCGAGTTGCTTGACGAGCGTTCTTACGACATAGGCCCTCGTTCTAGTGCCAAAATATTTGTGAAAAATCTTCGTGCCTGCCCAGTAGGCACGGTCTGTGCCTCTGTGTCTACTGAGTAAGCATGGTTGGTTCTAGCCCATGTGCGCTAGCTCGCTTGCGGTCATCTCCAAAGAGGAGAGGAGGTGGAGCACAGTTGGGTGTAAGGAGCCCTAGGGTTCAGCTCGGGAGTTTGGCGGTTGATGCCTTGGAGTTTGGGTCGGGAATTTGCTCCTATGGCTTGGATTGGTCACGAGTTCCTATAAGAAGGTCGAATCTAGTGGGGTTCCTGATGTGACCCCTCCGATGATTAAGTTAGTTTGGTTGTGGATTTATGATCCCTCTGCTCCTTAGAGGTGCAAAGGCTTTTATAGTGGGTGTTAAATGTCGTTCGTACCATGCTATCGTACTTGTTGCTTACCGTGCTATCGTACTCCTCCACGTCGTTCGTGGTCCTAGCAGTGTGGTATGCATTTTGCTTACTACAGTTGTGACGGGTCGACGTTACCTATGTCATGTCGGCTGTACAATCGCTGATTCCATAATGTTTGCGCCAGGTCAGCTCCATTGTGTCGAATCGATCACGCTGGAGACCTAATTGTCCAAGCGCGTATGGACGTGATAGCCAGGTCAATATTTGCTATATCAGTAATTATATATAAGCTAATTTAATTTAGTTACACTTTAGGTATAAATAATAAATTAGTATTGTTAAATCAATAAGGCTATTAGTTAGTTTTGTATATATTCGATCAATGCGTACAATGCCCGTTAACTGTTCGACGCTAAACACAGTTCCTCTAAACCGTCGCCCAGAAAATTCCCAAGACGTCACGTGGCACCAAGAAAACTAGACAGACTCGTTTCCTTCTCTCCCCCTTCTTTACTAAGAAGCCGTGGCGGTCTCCGCCCCAATTTAAAACCCATCGAGGCAGAGGGCGAGAGGCCGATCTTTCGTCGCCCTGCGAGTTTTCGATCGAGATGACGGACGCGACGGTGAAGTTTGGGCTGCTGGTAAGCATGTTCCAGGCGATGCTCCGTGACCGGACCGCTGCCAAGAAGCGGAAGCGGTTCCGGACGTTCTTGGACCGGGTCTACACCGGCCGCGAGTTCTTCAGCGCCGTCCGCCTCATCCTCCCCGGCCTCGACCGCGAGCGCGGCACCTACGGCCTCAAGGAGTCGGCCCTCGCCACTTGCGTCGTTGACGCCCTCGGGCTTGCTAAAGACTCCCCTGACGCCCTTCGCCTCGTCAATTGGCGGAAGGGCGGCGCCAGATCCGGTGCTAATGCCGGAAATTTCGCCCTCATTGCCGCCGAGGTGAGTTTCTCGTTACAAACCCTTTTCTGTGCAGTCCTTCGCATACGTCCGCAAGAAATCTTGAATCATTTCGTGGCCTTTGTCCCAATGTCGCTGGGAAATACGGTCTAAATGGTTGCTTCACGAGCTGCCTTTGCAGGATTGTCCATTCCGCGAACATGGTCACTTGTCCGTTTTGCCCGTGTTTTCCTCCTCGGTTTAAACTGTTGTTCTTTGAACTGGTTCTTTGAAATCTTTAAT
Source organism: Ensete glaucum (assembly GCA_021527575.1). Classification (NCBI taxonomy): domain Eukaryota; kingdom Viridiplantae; phylum Streptophyta; class Magnoliopsida; order Zingiberales; family Musaceae; genus Ensete; species Ensete glaucum. The sequence goes on from CM038551.1 coordinate 51,347,016, forward strand.
CTGCATAAGAAAAGAAAAAAGAATGACAAATACGTTTTGAGCCGTAAGACTTCCTTGTTGATGAATAGTTTCAATCACTCAACTTATTCAATGCATAGCTTCTATTACTTCATTCATCCATGTGTTAATGAGAGAAGAATATAAATTGGATATATTTTCTTTATAAGGTTATCTTGTATATTTTCTTTATGTTCCTTTTTGTCAGAAACAAAACATTGTTGCATCCATTTTTAGATTAATATTTTCTGGCGTATCTCATGCCATTGAAACTTAAGCTTTTGCATGTAGGCAAAGATTCTTGAATTGTAGTTAGTGGATGGCTTGCATTGAACCAAGTAGTGCTATTTGGTCCCCTCTCTATGTGAACTATGCTCGCCTCAACCGTCAAGAGTGCTTGACTGGAGTTGACTTGTTTATCCTTTTGCTGGCACCGGCTCCTTGCCTGTTGAAATCAATATTGTTATATTACCATGCATAGGATGAGCCTCATACTATTGACTTGTATATTTAAAGTTTGAAATGCTACTTTTTGAATCTAAGTTCGTCATTTTTAAAGCTACACCTTGCAAAACTTGTTACATTTTGCATAGAAGATGTTTTTATCATTTGATTAGTTCCCATTGAATACGGGTGGTTCAATTATGAACTTTTCTCAGTCTTCAATTTTGATTGTTTTGGCATGCCACAGAGTCCTAGTGCTCACAAATGTGGTAAGTCTGGTTAGGTTCAAGTATGGCCATGATTGTGTAGTGAGGGAATGGGTAGCCTGGCATTAAGCAAACTTTTGTAAGTTAACCATCCTTGAATAATTTGCTTTGTGCAACAAATTTTGGTATAATTAATTAAACAGTGTGTTCTTCTGGAATAATTTCTGGTATCCTTCCTTTTTTTGTTTCACATTTCTATTTGTTGGTAGTGTATACCCTCCATATCCTATGTGCTTGTTGCCTTGTTGAAATTCTTCTCTTCATATCTGTATGCTTACAAAAACTCCACTGTTTGTTGTTCAGGTGTTGCAACGTAGGCAAGGGATGGTGTCTGGCGGACTTACAATCAGGGAGCTTAACAATTTGCTTGATCAATTGGCATCAACAGAAAATAGGTACTTGATACATGGAAAATTAAGGTGCAAATATTTGCACTGGATCTAAAGAATAGTGCAAGAGCTAGAACTGTGATCTATTTACTTGTTGATTTAGTCATGTTGGATACTCCAATTTTGTATGCATCCCTTGATGCCAATTTATTAGAAGAGAAAGTATGCTTGTTGGCTGATAATCGGCTTCTCTTTCTGGTCACAACAGAATGTTATATTTTATTTTGTCAATTAAGATAAGTTGATGAAGGTATCTGTTGCATTACAGGTGATACTAGAGCTCCATGTTTGACTTATGATTCTTACTGCTCCAAATTCCAATTTATATATTACTTTCTTGAAATATCTGCTGTCACCATATGAAACCTTTTATCTCTGGTCATTACTGTGTGTCTTCATGTTCTCAATCATTTTTTATTTGTTTTTCTTATCACATTCTTTAACCTTGTATCAACAGGGGGGAAAAGGCTGTGATTCTGTCAAGACTCATCAAGAAAACAAATGCCTTGGAGATGAAGTGGATTTTGATGATCATCTTAAAAGGTACTTTTCGACAATTTATTGCCTTTCCCCTCCACTGAAAGGAACTAATTATTTTAAAAATTGTATGTAGATTTAAAGCTGGGAATTAGTGAAAAGAGCATATTTCATGAATTCCATCCTGATGCTGAAGATTTGTTCAACGTCACCTGTGACCTTAAATTAGTATGTGAAAAGCTGAAAGATCACACCCAACGACAAAAGAAACAGGTTGTTTGAAGGTCATCTCATGTCTACATAATTAACGAATTAATTTCTTTGATTCAATTTTGGGTCTTTAAATTTATTAGGATCCAGGAAATACTTGAACCCAGAAGTATGAGCTTGTCTATTATGTGTCATAGATTAGCCAGAACTCTTCAGTGAGTATGTGATTACAGCTGGTAATGCTTTCTCTTAGGCACAGAACCAAAATTTTCTAATTCTTTTTGAGGCCTTCTATTAGGTAAATTCTAAAGGCTATGTAATTGTGTATAGTCGTTATTTACTCAAACAAATGGTGTAGATGACAAAAGAGCTAGTGTAAAATCCATTGTTATGTCAAAGAAATTGTTATTTGTAAAATGGTTGATTATTACACAATCTGAATCTTTTGGTTCTGCACTATGGAATCTGATCATGTTTACATGAATTACTATATGCTTCTGTAGTCAGCTTTAGTCACGATGTTTATCAAACATATGTACTACTTGATGTACATTTCTGATTGGGACAGCAAAAGTAATAGAATAATTCCTATCGAGAAACAAAGAAGATACCAATTTTTTTAAAGAGTATTTGGCTTAGTCGGACAAGTGATTCTTTCTGCAATTTGATGTTGTTATCGTTTATAACTGTACAATTATTTGAAGTTACATGGTTGGAACATATTAACTATGGTGCCTGCATTTTGGTGTATCCTTTCCACAATTTTGTTTAAAACCAACAGTGATGTGAAAGGTTTCTTTGGATAGTCGGCGGATTGTCACGGACTTAGCTGAATTTGCCTAAGCTGTGCGGCACCCTAGTGGCACTCTCGAAGACTTAGCTGAAATTACCTAAGTCGTGAAGCAACTTTGCCTATTGTTCTGGACTTAGCTATGATTGCCTAAGTCATGAAACGCCCAAAGCGTTATCTGTCCGCAAAGGGTCAGCCCACTTGCAACCTCGTGCGGTCCCATAGGACCTGCAAAGAAGAAGTTGATTAGCTTAGAAATAAGCGATGGACAAGTCCTGACGTCTCGCAAAGCGGGAAGCTATACAAGCAATTCGTCGAACACCTTGAGTACAGCATAGTAAAGAGAGAAAGAGAGCGAAACAAGACTTTAGAGGCTTGTAAGAATGGTCGCAAGTCCACAAACGATGGTTCCTAAGGTATCGGACGCAAGACAAGTTCAATTGTTGATGAAAGCCTACGCCCGACATATACCCGAAACCCCATCCAGCCCGGTGCCACCCGGGGGGTTCCAAGGTGCTGAAATGGTTGACATTTTGCACCGCTGAGAATGGTCGCTACAGCACACGAAAAAGACCCAAAAACGGAACTGTTTTGGGCTGTTTTGGCTCCGCACAATGAACGATCATTTTGCAACCTTCTACACTACTTCCGCTCATATTTTTGAGGTAAAAACACATAAACTCAAGGCAAAACAAGCTGCCAAACATATATATAAACAAGAAAAAGCGACGAACGGTTCGCAGAGCGAAGATGTTGCGGTTGAGCGACGAACGTTTCGCGGAGTGAAGATGTTGCGGTTGAGTGACGATCGTTTGTGACATTCTCCCCCACTTAAACTGTCGGTGCCCTCGTTGATGCTTGTTGGTAGGCTTTGACGTGGGCTTTTTCATATCGTAGGGCGTCTTCTGGCTCCCAACTGGCTTCTGTTCGAGGAAGTTTTTGCCACTTCACCAAGTACTCGATTTGATGCGCTCCATTGGGTAGCTTTGTTTTGCGATATGCTATAATAGTTTCAACTCGCTTCTCGTAAGAGGCTCTGGTGGGGGGGTAGTCGAGTTGGAACATTTTGAGAATCATCTTGCGGATCTGAGTGATAGGCTTTCAAGTTGCTTGCATGGAAGACGTTATGAATTCTAAACTATGTTGGCAGTTGCAACTTATATGAGACATTGCCTACCCTGCTGATGATTGGGAATGACCCTTCATACTTGCGTACCAATCCTTTGTGCACTTTGTGCCTAAAGAACTTGAGTGATGCTGGTTGGAGCTTCACTAACACCATGTCATCAACCTTAAATTCTTGTGGTCGTCTTCCCAAGTCTGCCCACTTCTTCATCTTTTTGGTCGCCTTCACTAAGTAAGCCCGCGCAATATCTCGCATCGATGCCATTCCTTCATGATAGGTGATGGGCTACTCCCTGTATAACCAATAACCAAGGTGTGAGGAATTGATGGCTGTTGTCCCATAGTAATCTCGAAGGGGCTCTTGTTGGATGCAGAGTTCCGTTGCAAGTTGTAAGAGAATTGGGCTATGTCCAACAACTTCACCCAATCTCGTTGGTTGACACTCACGTAGTGCCGGAGATATTGCTCCAAGAGCGAGTTGATTCTTTTTGTTTGGTCATCCGTTTAGGGGTGGAGGCTTGTGGAGAAGTATAATTTAGATCCCAACAATTTGAACAACTTGGTGCAGAATCGTCCCAAGAACCGAGAATCCCGATCACTAATGATGTTGTGTGGGACTCCCCAATACTTCATCACATTCTTCATCATCAACTTAGCCGCCTCCTTCGCTGAGCAATGTAGGGGTGCAGCAATGAATGCTGCATACTTTGAAAACCGATCAACTAATACGAGTATCCATCCAAGTCCCCCTACTGCGGGCAATCTTGATATGAAGTCCAAGAAAATGCTCTCCCATGGCCTTTCTGGTACGGGCAGCGGCTCCAAAAGTCCCACTAGCTTCTGTTGCTCTACCTTGTCCTGTTGACAAAGCATGTTCGAATATATTCCTCTACATTTGTCCCCATCTTCGGCCAATAAAAGGCTCTCTCCACGAGAGCCATTGTTCGGTGGATACTCGGATGTCCAGCCTAAAGGGAATCCTAACACCCTTTCAAGAGTTCACGCCTCAAGTTATCCGCTCGCGAAACATAAACTTTATTTCTCTTGGTGTAGATGAGTCCCTCCCGGATCCAAAATCGTCGTGCCTTGCCCTCTTTGATGAGTTGCATTAGAGTTACTGCTTGAGGATCTCGGTACAGTCCATCCTTGATCCTGGAAATGAAATTGGAGTGCAATTGACTTGCTTGGCCTTCGCCCTCCAACTGTATAGCATTTACTAGCTCCACTTTTTGACTCAATGCATCAGCCACGACGTTTGCTTTTCCGGATTTATACTCCATTACCATGTCGAACTCAGCCAAGAAGTCCTGCCATCGTGCTTGCTTTGGAGAGAGTTTCTTTTGAGTTTGGAAGTAACTCAATGCGACATTGTCTGTCCTTAGCACAAATGATGCTCCCAGAAGGTAGTGTCGCCACACTCGTAGACAGTGGATCACCACTGTTATCTCCTTCTCATGCACAGGATATCGTCGCTCGGTTTCGTTGAGCTTGCGACTCTCGTAGGCCACTGGATGACCCTCTTGCATAAGAACTCCCCCAATAGCAAAGTTAGAAGCATCTGTATGGACTTCAAAAGACTTCCCATAGTCTGGTAATCTAAGTACAGGTTCCTCCAACACAACAGTCTTTAGGTCTTGAAATGCCGCCTCACATTTGTCCGACCATCTCCAGGATCGCTCCTTCTTTAGCAACTCACAACGAGTCGCGACTTCAAATATCCAGAAGCCGATAATAGTTAAACCCAAGGAAGGATCTCAACTCTGGCACCTTCTTTGGTGTTCGCCAGTCCGCCACAGTTTGCACCTTAGACTTGTCCATTCGAATGGAACCATTGCCAATTCGATGCCCCAAGAATAGAATCTCCGTTTGGGCGAAGTAGCACTTTTCCCTCTTCATGAACAAGGTGTTCTCCTTGAGAACTTTAAAAATTGTTCGGAGGTGTTTAACATGCTCCTCAAGTGTTTGGCTATAGACGACGATATTGTCTAAGTAGACAATCGCAAACTTGTCAAAATACTCCTTGAACAGTTAGTTCATTAGAGTGCAGAATGTGGCCGGAGTGTTGGTTAAGCCGAAAGGCATCACCAAGAACTCGAATGCTCTATACCTGGTCACACAAGTAGTCTTCGCCTCATTACCTTCTGCAATACGCACCTGCCAAATCCTACGCTCGACATATACCCGAAACCCCATCCAGCCTGGTGCCACCAGGGGGGTTCCAAGGTGCTGAAATGGTTGACATTTCGCACCGCTGAGAATGGTCGCTACAACACACGAAAAAGACCCAAAAACGGGGCTGTTTTGGCTCCGCGCAGTGAGCGATCGTTCTGCAGCCTTCTACACTACTTTCGCTCACATTTCTTAGGCAAAAACACATTAACTCAAGTCCAAACAAGCTGCCAAACATATATACAAACAAGAAAAAGCGACGAACGGTTCGCGGAGCGAAGATGTTACGGTTGAGCGACGACCGTTCGTTACAGGATGGCAGAAGGTTCTGTGAAAACAACCATAAATCTGGATGTTTTTAGAATAGGCATTGTTTTATAGTCCGTACAATCTTGTATCTTTTCTGGTTGTCTGCTTCAAAGTACCTTTTTTTCATTGGTCATGTCATTTGTAACTGTTCTGGGGATCAGTATGGGAATCAAAAATTGCTGATGTTATTGCTTGCAAATGAAATTTGTGATATTGTATAAACTTTCTTTAATAGTAATAGGATTTATCATGTAGAGCAATCCAAGATTTTAAGATTTTTTTTTAAAGTTACTAGTTAGGTAGAAAAACCACATTACTATGGAAATCTTCATTCAGAGGGTAATCGCTACAAATACTTCTGTATCTCTTTGTGCTCTTTATGTTGTCAGACTCAGACTTTGACCATCAAACTGAACTTCTATGGAACTTCCCTTTTATTTTATGATTTTATCTTCTCTCCATTTTATTGGCTGACATACTCCAAATCACTCTAATTCTGTGCGGAGTCGAATAGGTTCTTGTATTCCTTTTTTCACTGGAAAGCTATTTGCAAGCTATAACTACTAATTTGATTATGTCTCTGTGCTCTTTTATGGTCTACACGTGTATTTTATTTCATTTGTAGTGCCTATTATGGTTGTGGTATAATCAAGGATTGCGTTTAAATGGCATTGTGATGTGCCAATGCCTATTCAACAACACAATTCCTTGCCGTGCCCATTAGCATGCCTTTCGATTCTCGGTGTAGGCCATGATATAACCTCTGATATAGGTCAACATGGAGCATGTCAACAACTCTTGGCATAGGCCACGATCTAATCTCTAAGGTAAGTCGAAATGTAGCATGTCAACGCCTTGGCATAGGCCATGATCTAATCTGTGATGTAAGTCGACATTTAGCATGTCAACAAGCAAGACGCGGCTCGTGATTATGGGAGCTATGGACTTTGGTACTTGGAGCCAAGGAATGCAATACCGATCGGTACCGCCCGTACTGGGTGTATGGTATCGGTTCACCAATGACCGGTATGCGGATCACTCGCTACTGGGTGGTACCATTGATTGAGGTTGTTTCTGTCTCGTTACCACCTGAAATCGACCAATAACGGTTGATTTCGATCGTCGCCTGTCATTGTTAGGCGGTAACGGTCGATTTCGGGTGGAATCAGCCGAGGGAGGGAGAAAGAAGAAGAGGGAGAAGAAGAAGAGGGAGAAGATAAACCTGGAGTCCGACGTTGCTCTTCGCCCGCGGGCGATTTCTTCTCCCCTTGCGGGGAGAAGGAACGATGCGATGTCACCCCTTTTTTATTTTTTAACTTATATTATATTATATTATATATATATCGAGCAGTATGCCTATATGTACCGCTCAGTACCATTGTACCGAGCTGAGCTCGGTATGTCGGTATAGACCGGTACAACGAACCTTGCTTGGAACTAATCATCTCGTAGTTGTTCTTTCTGAGTAGGATTAACAAAAGTGAGCTTAAGTAAGCCTTTTTGACATAGTTTATTATGACATGTGGAAGCTCATGCCAATCAACATGGTAATCCTCGAGTATGACATCCAAACATCATGTCTCTGGCAGAGAACTTCTGAGCAGTTTGAAGTTTATATCTCACTGCCAGTGTTCATTCCTGAGGATTATGGCTGTTTAAGCTATTTTTTTTCTGTCATGATCTATGGTTGAAGTGACTTGAGAAGTCAATACATTAAACACTAAACATAGGGTTCCTGTGTTAATATTTTTTTTGACTTCTTTTGCACCATGTTTCCGAGAAAGTAGAGATACATCTGAGTCCATTGAGTTCAAATCTTTTCTAGAACTATTCAGAATAAGATGACTTAGTTTACTTGATTTGGGTGCTGAAAGTTGAGATATATCTCAATCCATTGAGTTCAAATCTTTTCTAGAGCTATTCAGAATAAGATGACTTAGTTACATGATTTGGGTGCTTCATCTTATTTTCTGTAGCAATGTGGTTTCCTACCTAACTAGATCTCAAATTTGTTACTTGTTGACGATTGAAATTAACTGCCAATGGATAGGATATAGAAGTCGGAAAACCTGTTAGACCGCAGTTGGCTATGAGAGTTGGCGATGTCACAGCTGCATGGAAGAAGGTACTCTTTTGTCTTAGCCTTGCAAAAGATGCTATAATCTCTCCTGTTGCTTGCTATTTTCTGAACTGATAATTTCATATCCAGTTCATCAGTTTGTTTGATGATGCATACCACTGATTCAGATATTCGGGTGCATTTGTCCTTGTCCAACACATCTTTCGGCCGGCAGTTTTTGTTGTTTTTGCAGGATTGTGTCTTTATGTACTCCAGGTGACCCTCAAGGAAGACACACACACACATGCACAACAACAAACAAAAAAATGGCAAAGAAAAGAAGTGGTGATGCATGTTAATTCTTATTTAATATTTACACATAATACAAGACAGGAAGGTTGAATTAAGTACAGTTACACGCTTACTATAATGCATTTTTTTTGTTACAAGATGTTACTTATAACAGGAAATGTCCCTAGGTCTCCAGTTGAGTTTCTTTCCTTATGTAGATATAACTGATATGATTACATCAAAGAATAAAATCAGAAGAAGCAGTTTTTCTGATGCGCAAGCTCTATCCAGCTGAGGGAAAACGTGGTTGGTGCTGAGATTATATAATTTGCTCCTTTATAATTAGGTCCCATGTTATTCTCAGATTGTGAGATCGTCCTCACTGCTTTTGTATATGCATATTAAGTATTGTGTTTTATTTTCTTGATCCTTTATCTGAATTCTATCCTTGTGGTGCTTGTTGGTTTCTATCTTGCATTATTTTATAATGCCTTGTCTTTCTCCCGAGGTTCTTAAAGTTTCCATGCCATTACAGCCATACTGGTATGTTAAGGGGTGATGACATTGTGTCTTACTGGATTCAAATTAATGATCATGTTATTATGTAGGGTTTGTCCTGTTGTCCTTTTGGCTTTTTCTGGTTTCGGGATTATTTCCTCTGTAGATCATATGATTTTCCATTTTCCATGTATATTTACCAAAAGATACAATCGATCTAATTTTTTTATCCTTGATTATTGAACTTAAGCTGCAATCAGTGAGGGAAGCTTTCTGTGTGCAAATATACTTCTTTAGGATTCTGGCATGCCTGTTTTTATCTTTGTTTGCCTTGATATTTAGCCTGGGAGATGGTTGTCAAATTTGTTAAATCTTCCATGGTTTTTTTTTGGATTGGTCTGATGCTTGCTAGGAGACCATGTGGATGGATAAAAGATTATGATGGCGGTGGTGATTGTAAACAAACAATTTCTGGTCAATACATGTTTTTCCTTGATAACCAACATGGCTTCTCTGCATGGTTTCCAGCTTATGTGTTTACGATGTGTTGGAGAATGTTTATGTTGTGCCATGTCCTTGCCTCTTTTTTGCATGACTCGTGTGCATACTTTTGTGTATATTTTCATTTTTCTAAGCCTGTAGTTGATACGAGTGACTTTCAAACCATGTATTTCATATTCTAATAGTACAACTGTAAGCTTCCTTTTCTTATATATGAAGATTGTTATAAGGTGTCAATATTTATTAGTAAAAATATTTGGCTTAGTTAGACTCATTGTCTTTGATTAACTATACCTGAATGGTTGTTAGTGCAACTTATTCACAATTTACTGTTATTTGCAACATTTGTTTTTGAATTTAAACACTATACCACATCCTTGAATTTATTGTATGCAGGATGTGTAGAAGTGTCATCTCTGAGACTTGCTTTGACCTCATCTCATACTTAGGCTTCTTCACCTTTTAGCTTCTATGCAGTTATTGATCTTTTAGCATGAAGCTGATCACTTTGTGGTGATGCTTTTCTTCGTGAGCATGAACACACTTCTGTCATTTGATATGTACCTATAGTCCACTCTAATGAGTACCTTTTTATTTGTTTGTCTAGCTTCATGGGAAGCATGTTGTTGTTGAGTGTAAATTTGATGGTGACCGCATTCAAATCCACAAAAATGGAGAGGAAATACACTTTTTTTCAAGGTAGTGCTCTCAGATCTTTAAAAAATTGTGTAACTTCTTGCTGCCTGGTTGAATATATTTGATTATTGAGTATTGTTTGTCTGACACATACCCATTTCTGGTGCAAAAATGTGTAGTAAATGGTCTATTACGTCGGATCTGGTTCCACTGCCATGTGTGTCTAATTAGCATACTTGTATTCTCTCTCATCAATTTTGTTACAGTTAATCAAGAACACTAAGGATTTCTGTTGATTATGACCTTTGTCTTCCTTGAGTCAGGAACTTCCTCGAACACCCTGAGTATGCACATGGCATCTCGAATGTTCTTGTACAGAACATCCTGGTTCCGAGGTAATTATCGTGTTTTGGTTTTTTTTTCCTCCTTAAAATGCTAAGAGTTCTGCATTCATTTTCTATTTTCAGATTATGAATAACAAAATTCGGATTATGAATAACAACTTATTATTTGTTTATCTTTTGGTACGTCAACACGAACTGTTACATATTTTGTTTTGCATATGCTCTGCATAAGGTTAACAATAAGACGTTTTAACAGTATTATATTTGGTGTTGATGCTATTTAGGTGTATATTGGATGGTGAAATGCTGGTTTGGGATATGTCTGCTCAACATTTTGCAGAATTTGGTTCAAATCAAGAGATAGGTCTTTCAATAGCTTCATGCAGTTATTGCACATTGTTGCATGTCTTTTCCAGTTTGTTGGCATTTCTATTAATACCTTTTTTACTGCAGCAAAGGCAGCAAAGGAAGGATTGGAGAGCAATCGCCAGGTTAAGAAATGAGGATTGTGCTTTCTATAGTATCTGTCCTCTGTAGTATTTTGTGCTAATTGATTTCTCTTATTCTACATGCAGTTGTGCTGTATCCATTACTATTCTGGATTCCAGAAGTTGGTTCCATTTCTAAATTGTATCATCCAAGTTGCATGAGGACTGATTTCAAGTTTATGATATTATTCCTGAACATTATAAATATTGTTTCATGAGGACTGATTGCGTGATTTCAGAACCCTTTTATACACAGAGAGCCATTTGGAAGTTTGTCATGGTTGATACATATTTGCTAATTTGAAAGTTTGTTTTTAGCATGTCTATCATGGTTGATATATCATATATATTAGAAAGCATGGACACTGCTGCAAACCTTTTTATTTGCTTCAATTTTTGCCTAGTGGATTTTTGTTGTTTCTTCTGAGCATTTCTAAGTTGTTAAATATAAGTTCCAGGCTTTTAATTGGCTTTGGTTCAATTTTTATTGTGTAATTGTTATTTCTTAAACTTAACCATTGTAGATATTGCTTTTGATATTCTCTATGTTGGAGACACTAGTGTGATTCATCAAAGTCTGATGGAGCGACATAGACTCCTGCAAAAAGTTGTGAAACCTGTGAAGGGACGGTTAGAAATATTGGTTCCTGATGGAGGCATTGACGATCATCGTCCGCCAGGTGACTTATTCCATTTCATCTTTTATACTTTGACATTTTTCTCTACAAGTCATTTTTCAATGATGCTTCAGAAAAGGAAATATGTGTGCAATAGAGTTCCTCATTATAGGAAATGCTTGATTCACGGTCTAAGATTGAATGCTTGAAAACAAAGTATTTTGAAATGAGCTTCATTTGAATAATCTTCCAGAAGAGATGATGGTTATAAAAACTTTAGTTAACATGTAAATAAACCAGTAATTTGGAAATCCATTGATCATGACACCTTGTCTTGCTTTATACGGAATGCTGTTTGCTTTCCCCCTTGATCATTGGCCAAGGCTTTGTAGTTTTCTTCCATGCGACTTATGTTCTTAAAATGGATTTTGAACAGCTTGGACCATATCATTCGGAAGACTTATGCTGATGGATCATTCGTTAGATTTGACATCTTTCTTTTGTTTTCTACAGTCTCAGTTTGATGGAAACCATGTAGTATATCTTTCAGTGCATTGTCTCGGTATCTAGAGTATTTCAAGATATAATAACCGATTAACGCTAATCTGTTGTGTGCTAATTACTCATGAGCGGCTACGTGGATCTTTTTAAGATTTATCTCTTTTAATTAGTAAATGGTAATACCTGTAGATTATCATCTCTGCTATTTTTTGATTTTTAACATAGCTAATGTCATAATTGGTCAACAATAGTTTAAGTTTATATTTATGATGATATCTTCTGTTCTCTAAAGCTTTAGAACTATCAGTAACTAGTTTCATATTTTTGGCTTAATACATTAGTCTTATTTTGTATAAAATAAGTGGAAACACCTCCAATCATTCTCAGTCTGCTATCTGTTTGAGAATCATCAACTAAGCTTGACATTTTGAAGAATTTTCATAAATTCCTTGTGCCATCAATTTAAGCAACACTAGAGATAATCAAAGTGTTGACTACCAAGGTCTTAGTGTGATAATTGAACATAGTTGTAAAAGCTGACACAAAAGTGGTATAAAATTCCTGCCATGCTAGTCTGAAATTTTACAGGAAATGTACCTGAGTCGGATGTGGGTAAGGTTTTGATTTATATATGAGTTGTTACCCACTCCAGAGCAAGTTTTGAGTATTCATTTTTGGGGGCTTGACCCACATGATTGTTGGAATGGGGGCATTGCAGTGCTTACAAATTTAGAGTATTGCAGTGCTCTAATATGTAGATTGTTCATTAGATTTTGTACTTTTACCTGTGGACATCCTTAACTGAGTTTCCAATATCTAGTTTGCTGTCCTGGAGACAGTAAGCAATATATACAAACTGACATATGCACCGATGGGACTATCAGCCATTGTTTTCAGGGTCTGTTGATTCTTGTTTATCATCTTGAAAAAGGTAGAGTATTACAAAAATAAGAAAATCAGTTAGCCATGCACATGATCTTGATGTGTAATCATCAACCAGAGCGGGTTTTTGATTGTGTATTTCTTCAATCTCCTCACTCTCTTAATACAAGGGAACGTAATATGGATTAGACAGATTCTGATGGTCTAGATCAAAGGAAGGTTGATAGGCTACCAAGCATGTTCTTGGTGTATGTTGTCATCGGGAGTTGGACACTCGTATTGAACGTAGCTAGCATGGTGCAGGTCAATAGTAACTTGTATAATGCTGCATGGGTTGCACAATGGTCCGCAACTGCATTCTGCTGTTAAAGCACCAGCAGTATATGTCATAACTTCTGTGTTGGTATTTGCCATTTTGGTAACCCTTGATAGGCATACCCCAAAACAATGAGTAGATGGAACATGACAGTTAAATAGTTGATGTACATTACTAAAGATATCCACTGTATAGCATGTGACACAGCAAGGTATCAAATACTGTTTCAATTGGCTGGTATTGGTTAGTGTTTACTAGTCCACTTGCCAACTGGGGTGAGGAATGGGTGATTTCGCCGGACAGGCTTCCTGGCAGTAAACAACCTGGAACCAAGTTGTATAGAATGGTAAGTTTACTGCATGGTTCTCATATAATCATTTTTTTAAAATCTTTTTTAACAACCGTGACGGACCATGCCATTTTTTCTAGTCTTTGGTTCTCCAGCTCTCTCATTCGTTCATGCATTCTCTCCTGCACACATTCTCTCACTCACATATTTTTCCCATCATTCATCATTGCCACCACTTCCTCTTCTTGGTTGTGCTGCCGTCAGTCTCCTCCATCCCTCAGCATCATGTCCATCATCCAGGTTCTAGTTTCCTCGTGTCAGGTCCGTCTCTTCTCCACCTTCTCGTCTTCCTTTGCCGCCTTCGTCTTTCTCCTCTTCTCTTTGTCTTTGGTCCGGCAACTGGCATGTGCTAGGTGCTGATACATCAGAATGTACTGGAATCTCACTGGTCTTGATGCTGACTGATATTGACACTGGACCATGATCATAAACCTTGTCTGGTCATGTTATTTTTTGGAGCATCTTGCTATTTATTAGTTTGTAATAAAGGTAGCACAAGGTTTTGCTTTTAGTAGTTTCTAAAAGAGTATCTTGCTTTTTGATAGTTACAGAGCTAATTTGGGATTTTGATTCACCAAGTGTTTTCCTTACTAAGACCGAAAAGTTTAGGAATGGGTTAATAAGCGTCTGTTGCAAGTGATTCCCCAATATCTGAATGTCGAATAAGCTGAGGCTATTGTTCCTATTTATTCTGGGATATGCTTGCTGCATACAGGTTAACTTTGTTTACTTTAAATTCTAAATTCAAACAGTATATATCATGTGCCATGTTCACCTCCTTAATGTTCTGTCTGTGTCGATTGATTATAATTTTAACCCAATGAAATCTCCAAATCAAGGATTGCAGTTTCAACATACCGGGTGGTATGTCTGCCAGTTGACCGGTACGCGGACCGCCCGCTACTAGGCGACACCGCTGATTGGGGCTGTTTCTGCCTCGTACCACCCAAAATCGATCGGTAACAGTTGATTTCGATCGTTGGTGGTCAATTTTTGACAGTATCAGCTGAGGGAGGGAGAAAGAAAAGGGAGAAGAAGAAGAGGGAGAAGAGGGAGAAGAAAAACCTAGAGATGGTGCTACTCTTCGCCCACGCGATCCGTCACCTGCGGGCGATTTCTTCTCTTGACGTGGGGGAGAAGAAACGAGGCGACGTCATCTTTTTTTTATTTTTTAACAACTTATATTATATTATATTGTATTATATTATATATATATATATATCGAGTGGTACACTTGTGCATATTACTCGATACTAGGGTACAGTACTATACTGAGCTGAGCTCGGTATGCCGGTACGGTCCGGTATAGCAAACCTTGCTCTAAATAACTTCTAGACACTCCCAAGTGTTTCCAGTTGATTTTGCTTCTCAGATTGCTGGTATTAAAGAAACATAAAATTTAGTTAGGAGCTTATGCTAGCTCCCCCATTTTTTTTGGTAACAAAGATATTGTTTTTATTTTTTTAACTTCTCTATTTGGTGCAGTGGAGGAAAAGGAAGAGGAAGATGGAGGATGGAAGAGGAAGGAGAGAAGGAAGCAGGAGGAAGAGAAAGATGTATGAAGAGGTGGTGGTGGAGGAAGAGGAGGGAGGAAGAGGAAGGAGAGGCCACGGTGGAGGAAGAGGAGGGAGGACGAAGAAGAGATCGAGGAAGCAGCGAGACGGGCAACTGCATGACGAGAATGAGAAGGGTTCATGTTTGGGGTGAAGAGGGTTTATGAATGTGAGCCCTTGTCTATGTTTTTAATTTTTTTTAATGGTTTGGACTGGACTGCCTGAAACAGAGGCAGGCTGTAACTCTGTATCAAGGATTGTCATTTCGACGTGTACCGCCTAGTACGGGCGGTATGTACCGGTCAGCGGACTGGGCTATTTCGCTCTATTACCACCCAAAATTAATCGGTAATGGTCAATTTTCACCGTCGACGGCCGATTTCAAGCGGTATCAGCCGAGGGAGGGAGGGAAAAGAAGAGGGAGAAGAAAAACCTGGAGTCGCGCTGTTCTTCCCCGTGCTATCCATCGCTAGCGGGCGATTTCTTCGTCGATGAGCGATTTCTTCTCCTCTCGCGGGGAGAAGGAACGAGGTGACGTCGCCCCTTTTTTCTATTTTTAACTTATATTATATTCTATATAGATTATATTATATATATACCGAGCGGTACTCCTGTACGTACTGCTCGATATCGGGTACCGTACTGAGATCAACTTGGTATGCTAGTATGGATCGGTATGGCAATCCTTGGTTGTATGAATCGTCTGCGTACCGGTTCACGCATCAGTGTTGAGCCTGGTATGGATCGGTATGGCAATCCTTGGTCTGTATGAATCGTCTGTGTATCAGTTCACGCATCAGTGTTGAGCCTGGTATGGATCGGTATGGCAATCCTTGGTCTGTATGAATCGTCTGTGTATCAGTTCACGCATCAGTGCTGAGATTGCTCTGTGCCATATAGTCATTTAGTGGCAACAACTGTATGCGCTATTTTGTTTATCATAGCTATGCGTGGTAGTTTGAATGTTATGCAATTTTGTTTTATAGAGGGTTATCAGTGACACTACACTAAGGTTGCTCCTTTTAGGGGATGAGATAATTATTAATTGGTGGGGAAATTGCATAGTGGGCTGCCCTTTTTTGCAATATTGTTTGTTATATATTCATGCTACTGCTCCATTGTCAGTTGAGTGCTTATTATAATATTTTCAATTTGTTGACTTTATAGGTCAACCATGCTGGTCTATTGTTGCTTACAATGTGGAAGATGTGGAGAGGTTTTTCAAAGACACCATTGAGAACAGGTGATAAGATCCTTATGTAGTTAAATTAGCCTCATTTTTGAATGACCGTTAATTGGATCCAGTGTGTAGCATTTCACAGTTCTTTCTTTTTTGAATTTGTTCTTTCTCATCTAGAGATAATGATTGAAGGCCTGACATATCTATATATCTATAGTATGCTTAAATCATAGGAGCTAACTAGATTTGGACATGTAATTACTTATTTAGTTAAATTTGTTTATCATATCATTATTCCTATAACAAAATTTGAGATGGTCCATTGCTCTCGTCTATGATGATCTTTAATAATCTTGAAGCTTAAGTGAAATCAAGGATTGCAATTTCAATTCGTACCAGTGTACCAAGCCTTGCTCGGTACGGTACGTACCGAGGCGTACTGATGGTATGCCAGGTTGCACCTAAAATTATAAAAAAAACCTCCAAAAGTACTTGAAAAATAGAAAAAAAGTTAGAATAGGGTTTCTACGTTAGAAACAAATATAAATTTAATATAATTTTAGCAAAAATAATGTAAATTGACCTAATATCAATCAAATTTCAATTAAATGATCATTTAAACCACTAATCATTATATTAAAAAATTTAATTAAAACCTAATTAAATGTATTGTACTATCACAAACATATGATCTAATTTTTAATATGCATGAAATATAAAGATTTTACCTATTAAGTGTCTAACTTTGAAAAGATCAATATTAAACACATTAATCACAATATTGAAGACCTTAATTACTCTCTAATTAACACTATTTTATCATCAAACAATATATTAGATATTTAGTCATACACCACATAGAATAGGCTTAATCATCTCGTAAATCAATAAAAATCTAGAAAAAGGATACATTAAGGTTTTCCATACCGATCTGTACTAGTATGTCAGGTTATCGGTACACGGACCTCTCGCTACCGGGTGGTACATCGATTTTGGCGGTCGATTTCGGGGCGGTAGATTGAGGGATAAAAAGGGAAGAAGACAACGAAGAGAAGAGGAAAAGAAGAAAGAAGAAGAGGAGAAGAAGAATACCTCACGCCATCCTCGCCCGCGCGCCGTCGCTGCCCGCGGGTCGCCCGTGGGCGATTTTTCTCTCGTGCGCTGAGAAAAATCGAGGCGACGTCGCCTCTTTTTTATCTTCTTTTAATATATTTTAATATATAATAAATATAATAATATATTTTAATACAAGGTTTAACTTACCTTCAGATCGATGTCTTGATATATTCTCAGATGCTGATGCGAGACCGTCTTGGGTGGTATGCCGTATTAAAATATAATATAATATTTTTATAATATAATATTAAAAATATTAAAATATTAAAAAAGGAAAAGGCGATATTGCCTTGATCTTTCTCCTTACGCAGGAGACGCCGTCTCCTCGCATGGGAGAAAAAGCGGTTCTGTGGGTGACCCATGAGCGGACGGCAAGAAGGCGACCAGGCGGTGACGGCGGCGGGCGCGCCGCAGGCGATGTATTCTTCTTCCCTTTTTCTTCCTCGATTGGCCGTCGATGGTCAATTTCTCTCTCTATCGACCGTCGACGGTTGATTTCTTCTTCGATCGGCCGTCGACGGGCGAAATCGGCCGCCGACGATCGATTTTTTACGGAACCACTCGGTAGCGGGCGGTCCGCGTATCGATAACCTGGCGGACCTATATGTACCGCCTGTACTAGGCGGTACAGGTTGAAATTGCAAACCTTGTTTTAATATATCGGGTGGTATGAACTATGTGTACCGCCTTGCCCAGTACCCGTATCATACTGGTACCGACAAAATGTTGGTACACCGGTACGGACTGGTAAGTAAAACCTTGGGATATATACCTCTTGATTAGAATGTTCTAACTCTCAATCCTTCCAAATTAGCCTCCTAAATTTGATCCAATCCATAAATCGTAGTTTTGTTGAGTTTAGGAGAGTGAAAATGTGAGAATAAGAGAGATGTTGAAAAGGAGTTTGAGAGAATTTAAGAGATTGAGAAAGTGAAATAGTAGAAAGCGAGATGAGGAAAGGGTTTAAAAGCCATTTTCTAAGCCTCAAATGGTCAAATTGACTTGAAATAGGGCAATCTCAGCCCTTGATCGATAACGGTCAAAATCTGATCGTTACTGGCAGCTATAAGTCGGTAATGGTCGGATTTCAGTTATTATCACTCGATATAGGTCGGTAACGATCAAAATCCGTGTGTATCGATCGGTATAGATAAGCAACGATCGGATTTCTACTGTTACCGCCCGACATAGACCCGTATCGTCCGATATGGGGTTAAGTGACCGGTACCGTTTGGTAGAGGGTGGTCCATGTATCTATATCCTATTGGACCGGTACTTATCTCCTGTACTGGGCTATACACATCGGTACAACAAACCTTGAGTGAAACAAATATTCATTTGGATAGGTACTTGTTTTGCTTTAGGCCTTGTTTTGATGTGTTATCTTCCAAGAAATTCAAATGGGTTGGTATGAAAAGATATACATGTTACATAAATGGTTTTTTTATCTTATTTTATATCTGATTTAGCAAGCTTGCTGGGTAATTTTTCACCAAAATAACTAATGCGAGGATGTCAAAACTTTGGGAATGCTGTTAGTCTGTGTCAAGGTTTTAGCTTAACACCAGTTTAACACGTTGTCAGTCAAACTTCGGGAAGGTACACTGACCTGTATCACTGATATGACTGAGAGAAGGTAAAAAAAAGAATATTGGTTGTTACCAAGCCATTTGGTGTAGTGTTGGTTCTTTATCGGACTGATAAAATATAGATCGATGTGCACCAATGCGACTGGTGTTTGAGTGGACTATGAATCAACCAGTTTATGTGTGAATCCTACAATTAAGGAATCTTAATATCTCTGTTTTTGGATGCCAAGTCTAAGGTTTAACATGTCTAGATCTGTCAAATGGAAGTTTTTGTTATGAATTTATAACTTGTATATTAAGGGCATTAACTTTCACATTCGTTAATGATGAAAAGGAATTTAAGAAGCCATATTTAGAATTATAATATATGATTATAATTTGAATGCTGCCTTCAAAGTTCTGTCAACTTTTGAGAGGCTTTTCAAGCAAAGTTAACTTTTGTTCTTTCGGAATGAATTATTGTACATTTTTTATATTTGTTGTTTATATCTATCCTTTATATTTCTCAGAGATGAGGGAATTGTGCTAAAGGACCTTGGGTCCAAATGGGAACCTAGTGATCGGAGTGGAAAATGGCTGAAGCTGAAACCTGATTATATACATGCTTGTTCAGACCTAGATGTTCTTATTATTGGTTTGTTTTTCTAGTCCTTACTATATTTCAGAGCTGTTTTCATAACCATATGTAAACTGAATAGGTTATTTGCAATAGGTGGTTACTTTGGGTCTGGACGTCGAGGAGGAGAGGTGAGTTCATTTGTAGTGCATTTTGCACAACACCTTTCTGTATGAAGTTTCAGTATTTGTGTTGGTTAAATGCCTTATGCTGATATGTGCACATTGCTGCATATTCTTCTTTCCATTTCTCTGGTCCATACTTCTCGATATGTGGTTTGATGGATACCGAATTCCATAAACTTTCTTTTTAGGTCTTCTTTTATAAGTGCTGATGGAGATAAATCTTTATCTATGATTCTTTTCAGGTGTCTCAGTTTCTAGTAGGACTTGCAGAGCATTCAGATCATACTGGCTATCCAAAACGGTGAATGAAAAATTCAATTTTTTCCCTCCTTTTGCCAGCTAAAAGTCTACAAATTATCATGCTGCTAGTGGTCATGCTTTTGCTAGCTTTTGAGATTTATTATTGATCATTCCTTTATGTTAGGTCACATCTTACTGGTTGATTGAGATAGCTAATTAGTCCTATTTGCTTGTTGGTGCTTTGTTAGATATTGCACATCTTGTAGATCATGAGCATGCCTTTGAAGCTCAATTAGGACACTGGGCAATAGAAATGATTTTCTGTGTACCATTTGTTTTGAATGCCAGACCTGAGATAAGCTTATTTGAGATATGTATTGTTTGAAAATTTTAGTTGCTGTTATATGGATCATTGTACTTTTGGTCTGTTATGCTTGTTGAAGAGATACGAGCCATTCATTTTCTAACAAGTGTCATTCTACATATTATATGTTGCTGAAATTGTTTTACCATAGCACATTGATTATGTTATACATTGGTGTTAATGATTATTTATTTTCCATGGATGTATTTATGTTCCATGCCAGTATCTGAGATAGGTGGATTCACGAATTTTATTGTAGGAAATGGCTGTTCCCAAGACTGGTTTTCAGACAACATAATTTACTCTCTTTCTCTTTTCAATTAGTAAACGTTTCCTATATTTCTCAAATTTCTTAGAAATTTTTCTCAAAAGATGGGAAACATTTTTGTAAGCAAACAAACATTTTTTTTCTGAAGGACGGTCTAGATGGGAAACATTGAGGTTACTTAGGTTCTTCTTTTGTTCTCTATGATGAATTTTCTGTAGTAATAAATGTAGAATGGTTTGTGAGAAGACTCAAATATCTTATTGTGATAATTTATCCTACTTCCTTTATTTTGGACTTTCTATATCTCCTTTTTTAAGCATAGTCAGCATGCCTTGCGAAACCCATATATTGGTTTGGGAACATTTTTGTTTTGATAGCAGTCTGAGAGAATGTGGCCTTTCATCTATTTTTTATCTTCTCTAAATTCCATATTAGTTTGTGCTTATATAATCTTTATATGCAGATTTATCTCATTTTGTCGAGTTGGTAGTGGGCTCTCTAATGATGAGTTAAATGCTCTAGTTGCCAAGTTGAAGCCTTATTTCAGGTATCTTTGCTGTGTCATGATGTGCTTTATGTTGGCATAAGATTTTATATTGTTGTTAATATTTTCTCTTTTACACTTCTATTTTAATGTTGTTGTTGTGGTACTTCTTTTACTGCAAAAGTAAACAAGCCAACAAAGAATGATTGGTCACAGAATGCTTGATATCTGTTCTCTTTTCTCTTTTCTTTGCCACTGGTGTAGAAGGTGAAAAATCATAGAACTCCTGCTGGGAATTTAAAGAGGGGAAGTTGGTATTTGAGCTCAATCCAACACATTTTTAATTGTGTTATCCCTTTGATTAAATACATGATAATATGGCTTTATGTTGATAGGTTAATCGATTAATTTTAGATTACAACTGTAGGCAGGTATTTTTGACATGACAGATGCACTATAAATACTCTATAGAACCACTTGAAATTGTGTGTTCTCCATCGTGCAACTTCAATGGCAATTTGGCAGCAGCAAGCCCTTCGAGAAAACGAACTTCTTTGATCTGATTAATTTTATTATTTTTCTTTGAGTTCTTTTGACCGTTTCCCTCTTCCTCTAATATAAAAATAATAGTTTATGAGGTATGCATATGCCTCGGTTCCAAAAATAGTGCTCTTCCAAGTTGACTTTTACCGTTTTGACACGAACGGTCGTCGCGCACTAGCGACATCTTCGCTTAACGAACTGTTCGTCAATTTTGAATGCTTATATAGATGTTTGGCAGCCTGTTTTGCCTTAGTTTTATGTGGTTTTGCTTGAGAAATATAAGCGAAAGCAGTTTGTAATGCAGTAGTGCGGCTGCTTACAATGCCGAGCCAAAATTGCCCAAAACAACTCCGTTTTTGTGTGCCGGGCCGCGCACTAGCGACATCTTCGCTTAACGAATCGTTCGTCACTTTTGAATGCTTGTATTGATGTTTGGCAGCCAGTTTTGCCTTAGTTTTATGTGGTTTTGCTTGAGAAATATAAGTGAAAGCAGTTTGTAATGCAGCAGTGCGGCTGCTCACAGTGCCGAGCCAAAATTGCCCAAAACAACTCCGTTTTTGTGTGCCGGGGCCTGATTTTTGCAAACCGCGGTGTGGTGCGAAACGTCAGCTATCTCAGATCCCTGGAACCCTCAAGGTGGCATATCATTGGATGGGGCTTCAGTATAGTGTTAGGCGTTGAACATTCTTCATAAGTTGAGCTTGTCTTCGTGCTTGGAACCTAGTGAACCGTCGTTTGTCGACTTGCGACTGCTCGCTCAACCTTTTAAAGTTCTTTTTCTCTCCTTTCTCTCTTCTCTCTTGTACTCGAGGTGTTTGTTGAATTGCTTGTAAAACTTCCGCCATCACGAGATGTCAGGACTTGTCTGCCGCTCGCTTTCAAATTAATCAACCTTCTCTTTTGCAGGTCCTTCGAGATCGACACGAGGTTGCATCTAGGCTGACCCATTGCGAACGACGAATAACGTATATACGTTTCATGACTTAGGCAATCCTAGCTAAGTCCGAAACATTAGTGCAAGAGTGTTTCACGACTTTGGTAATTCTAGCTAAGTCCTTAACTTTGTTGCAAGGGTGTCGCATGACTTAGGCAAGCTAAACATTGTGGTATCAGAGCGGGTAAGCAATTCGAACAAACAACAAAGAAGTTCTGCAATCTCGTGATGGCAAAGCATCGTGGCGAATCGAGCAAGATGGGGCAAGTCGAACCTTTGCCCCAAGTAGTCGTAGGTGGGCTGTAAGTGTAAATTCGCTCTCAAGTTGTTGAAGCCGCTTATGAGGAGCGCGACAATGAACAAGATGAGTGAGAAGTTGGGCATTCTCCACGAGCGGAGGAGGCGTATTTTGGAGCGCCAACCGAGACAAAGAGCCATAAGGAAAGGCTCACAATGGCGGAAACCCGCCTCGATGTTCTTGAAGCGAGTTTGGAGGAACTCTACCAACGCTAACGAAGTCTTCTTGGGGGAGAACTCGCTAGAAGAAACTGAATCTCGGATCGACAAAGACTGTGCAACATCTGCATGAAGTTGTGACGGAGCTCACGTCTAAGGTGACGTTACTCATAAGGACTTCTAATGCGGGAGGGAGCAACACCCATGTTGTGCTGCTATAAAGCTTAAGGGCTCCAGAGCCGCATTGCTACGGGGGTGCCAGGGATGCCAGAGAGTTCGACATTTTCTTGTTATATTTTTATGCTATGAGGCTCGACTCTGAAGAAACCAAAATCTCAATACAACAATGTATTTCAATGGAGATACAAAACTTTGGTGGCGAACCCATTGGAAAGAGATCTAACAAGGTCGGTGTTGAGTGGACATATGGGAGGACTTGAAGCGAGAGTTGAGAAGAACTCAGTTCCTACCCGAGAACACAAAGTTCGGTGCAAGAAGGAAGTTTAGACAACTCCGCTAGAGTACTTCTATTCAAGACTATATGAAACAATTTTCTGCACTAATGCTGGACATCTAGGACATATCCGAGAAGGATAAACTGTTTAGCTTCCTGATGGTCTGAAGTCGTGGGTGCAACAGGAACTACATCGGAGGAATGTCATCGACGTGGTCGGGGCAATTACGATCACACTAAGGCTCACTAAATTTGTTTCTTCGAAGGACTCGGGGAAGAAGAAACAATCCTAGGGAAATCGCCCACTCAAATATTCTTGAGCGAATGAGTCTGGGGGCGAACAAAGGAAGAAGAACTTTCACAAAGGACCAAACATAAAAGGCAAGGCCCTGAAACCTTGCATATGCTTCTTGTGTGGAGGGCTGCACATGGTGAGGGAGTGCCCACAAAAACAGATACTCAATGCCTTAACTGCATCAATCCACCCCTACAAATTGGAGAAGGGCAAGACCTTCGCCCTTAGTTCGAGTAGCTTAAAATCTAGCAGCGACGATAAGGAGTTGCAAGGGCCCCGAATGGGAGCATTGCATTTGTTGAATGCATTGCAAAGTCAAATGTGGGAGAACACAAAGGCAAAGCCACTGAAGATAGGGAGTAGCGAGTTGATATATGTAGACATCAAGCTTAATGGCCGAATAACCCGTGCGATAGTGGACACGGGCGCTACCCACGATTTTATTGTCGATCGAGAAGCAAAGCAACTTGGACTGATCTTGGAGAAGAACCCAAGTCGGATGAAGGCTGTGAACTCGAAAGCCAAGCAGATCTTTGGACTAGCAAAGGAGGTCCCCATCAAGATCGGAACATGGAGCGAGAGCACAAACATGATGGTGGTGCCATTGGACGACTTTCAAGTGATTCTCGGAATGGAGTTCATGCATGCATTGAAGTTGGTGCCAATGTCATTCTTAGCAAGGTTTTCCATACCGATCTATATCGCTCTGTACGGGCGGTACGTACCAGTCCGCCAGGTTACCGATACACGGATAACTCGTTACTGTGCGGTATCGTCAAAAATTGATCGTCGGCGATCGATCGAGGGAGAAATCAACAATCGACTGTCGATTGAGGGAGAAAAAGGGAAGAAGAAGAAAAAGAAGAAAAGAAGAACTAAGGATCTCTGTGTGGTTCTAGTTTCTTGAGGAGGAATCAAGGATCCACAACAAATATCGATATTACAATTGAAGAAAAGGGTACGAAAAGGAGAATCAACCTTTGTGGCCATTATAAAACTAGAGGCACTTGACGGGGAGGCCATTCAAGAAATTACTGTGATGGCGAACGTTCTAAAGGAGATCTCAGACATGATGCCAACCGAGTTACGAAAAACTCTGCCACAACAAGGCGTGGATCATCATATTGAGCTGGAGCTAGGAGTAAAGCCCCCAGCAAGACCATCATACCGTATGACCCCTTTATAGTTGGCAGAGCTCAGAAAGCAGTTAGATGAACTGCTATGTTGTTGTCTTATTTGCAATTTAAAAGCACCATTTGGAGTTCCAATCCTCTTCCAAAAGAAACAAGATGGGAGCCTCCGATTATGCATTAATTATTGAGCCCTCAATAAAGTGATGGTGAAGAACAAGTATCTTATCTCGTTTATCGCAGACTTGTTCGATCAATTGGGCAAGGCAAAGTGCTTCTCCAAACTTGACCTTCGGTTGGGGTACTGGCAGGTGCGTATTGCAGAAGGTAACGAAGCGAAGACTACCTGTGTGACCAGGTATAGAGCGTTTGAGTTCTTGGTGATGCTTTTCGGCTTAACTAACACTCCAACCACATTTTGCACTCTAATGAACCAACTATTCAAGGAGTCTTTGGACAAGTTTATGGTCGTTTACTTAGATGATATCGTCGCCTATAGCCAAACACTCGAAGAGCATTTTGGGTACCTTCGAACAATCCTTAAAATTCTCAGGTAGAACACCATGTTCGTGAAGAGGGAGAATTGCTACTTTGCTTAAATAGAGATTCTGTTCTTGGGGCACCGAATCGATGACATTGCCATTCAAATGGACAAATCTAAGGTGCAAGTTATGGCAAAATGGTGAACACTGTTCATCAAAGAAGGTACTAGAGCTAAGATCCTTCCTTGGTTTCGTCAATTATTATTGGCACTTCATAGCTGGATATTTGAAGCGCGCAACGCCACTTACGGAATTGCTGAAGGAGCAGTCTTGGAGGTGGTCGGACAAATGCAAAGCGACATTTTAAGAGTACTTAATGCAAGAGTCATAAGCTCAACGAGACTGAGCGGCAATGTCCAGTGCATGAGAAGAAGATGACAACGGTGGTCCACTGTCTACGAGTTTGGCCGTACTACCTTCTTGGAGCGCGGTTCGTGCTAAGAACGGACAATGTCGCATTGAGTTACTTCAAAACTCAAAAGATTCTCCCCAAAGCAAGCACGATGGTAGGACTTTTTGGCCGAGTTCGACATAGTAATGGAGTATAAGCCCGAAAAAGCAAATGTCTTGGCTGATGCATTGAGTCAGAAAGTGGAGCTGGTGAATGCCATATGGTTGGAAAGCGGAGGCCAAGCAAGTTAGTTGTACTCCAACTTCCTTTTCATGATCAGGGATGGACTATACAGGATCCTCAGGCAGTAATTCTGATGCAACTTATCAAAGAGGGCAAGGCATGATAGTTTTAGGTCCAGGAGAGACTCATCTACACCAAAGAGAATAGAGTTTATGTTCTGTGGGTGGACAATTTGAGGCGTGAACTCTTGAACGAGTGTCATGATTCCCTTTGGGCTGGGCATCCGGGTATTCATCGGACAATGACTCTCGTGGAGAGGGCCTTCTATTGGCTGAAGATGGGGACCGACGTGGAGGAATATATTCGAACATGCCTTATTTGCCAACAAGATAAGGTAGAGTAGCGGAAGTTGGTAGGACTTTTGGAACCGTTGCTCATACCATAAAGGCCATAGGATAGCATTTCCTTGCACTTCATATCAAGCTTGCCGGCAGTAGGGGTCTCAGATCGATACTCATGGTGGTCGTTCGATTTTAGAAATATGCAACATTCTTTGTTGCACCCCTATACTGTTTAGCAGAGGAGGTAGCCAAGTTGATGATGAAGAATGTGGTGAAATATTATGGAGACCCGCATAATATCATTAGTTATCGAGGTGCTCGGTTCTTGAGATAATTCTGGACTAAGCTATTTAAGCTGTTGAGATCTAAGTTGCACTTCTCTATAAGCCTCCACCCACAGACGGATGACCAAACCGAAAGAATCAATTCGCTCTTAGGGCAATATCTTCAGCACTACGTGAGTGCCAACCAATGAGATTGGGTTAAGCTGTTGGACATTGCCCAATTCTCCTATAACTTGCAACGAAGCTCTGCGTGCAACCAAAGCCCCTTCGAAATTATTACAGGACAACAGTCATCGACTCCTCATACCTTGGCTATTGGTTATATGGGCAAGTAGTCCGTCATCATATCACCTTGGAAAGAATAGCATAAAAATGCAAATATTACGTGGGCTTACTTGGAGAAGGCGACCAAAAAGATGAAGAAGTGGGTAGATTTGGCAAGGCATCAATAGGAGTTTAAAGTTGGCTACTTGGTGTTGGTGAAGCTTCAACCCAAGGATTGCCATATCAATCCATACCGACGTACCGAGCTTAGATCGGTATGGTTCTCGATATCGAGCAGTATGCATAGGGTGTACGGCTCGGTATAATATAAAAAAGTTAAAAATAAAAAAGGGGGTCGCCTCGTTTCTCTCCCCATGCGGGGAGACTTCTTTCCTCGCGCGGGGAGAAGAAATCGATTGCTGGCGAAGAAATCGCCCACGGGCGATGGATCGCACAGGCGAAAAGGACTCTAAGTATTTTTCTCCCTCCTCTTCTTTCTCCCTCCCTTGACTGATCCTCGCTCGAAATTGATTGGCGACGATTGAAATCGACCGTTGCTGCCCGACAGCGGTTTGTCACGGACTTAACTGAATTTGCCTAAGTCGTGTGGCACCCTAGCAGCAAACTTGAAGACTTAGCTGGAATTGCCTAAGTCACGAAGCAAACTTTGCCAAATGGACTTAGCTAAAATTGCTTAAGTCATGAAAACGCCAAAGCGTATTTGCCCGCAAAAGGGTCAGCCCACTTGTAACCTCGTGCGGGTCCCGAAGGACCTGCAAAGAGAGAAGTTAATTAGTTTCGAAGGCGAGCAATGGACAAGTCCCGATGTCTCACAAAGAGGGTATTTTTTACAAGCAATTCGTCGAACACCTTATGTGCAATAGAGAAAGGAGAGAAAGAGAGTGAAACAGGACTTTAGAGGGCCGTAGGAACGGTCGCCAAGTCTACAAACGACAGTCCCCAAGGTATCAGACACAAGACGAGTTCAATAGTTGATGAATGCTCACGCTTGATACTATCTCAAAGCCCCATCCATACATGCCAGTTCCAGGTCGAGATGGTTGACGTTGCACCACTCGACCGTTACGCGCATGAAAACGCCCAAAAGCGGGCGGTTTGGCTGTTTAACCGAGCGATCGTTCAGCCTTACAGTTGTTTACGCCGCATTTACGAGGCAAAATCACAGAAAACCAAAGCAAAACATGCTGCCAAACATCTGTATAAGCAAACAAAAGCGACGAACGATTCACTAAGCAAAGAGTTACGGTTGAGCGACGACCGTTCGTGGCAGGTCGGCGATAGTCGAAATCGGTTGTTACTGATCGATTTCGCGTGGTAACGAACGGAAATAGCTGTTACCTAGTGGTATTGCTCGGTAGCGGGTGGTCCGTGTACCGGTCAGCTGGCGGACTGGTACGTACCACTCGATATAGAAAACCTTGCTCCAACCAGCATCACTCCAGTTCTTTAGGTACAAAATGCACAAGGGATTAGTACGCAAATATGAAGGGCCCTTTCTAATTGTTAGTAGGGTAGGAAATGTCTCCTACAAGTTGCAGTTGTTGGCATGGCTCAAAATTCACGTCTTCCATGTAAGCAACCTGAAAATCCTACCACTCAGATCCGCAAGATGCTTCTCGAAGTGTTCCAACTCGACTATCCCCCACCAAAGCCTCATACGAGAAGCGAGTTGAAACCATTTTGATGGGTCGCAAGACAAAGCTACACAACGGAGCAGAGCAAACTGAACACCTAGTGATGTGGCGAAAGCTTCCCCGAACAGAAGTTAGTTGGGAGCCTGAAGATGCTCGATGACATGAAGAAGCCATCGTCAAAGCCTACCAACAAGTGTCGACGAGGGCATCGACAATTTAAGTGGGGGAGAATGTCACGAACGGTCATCGCGCACTCGCAGCATCTTCGCTCAACGAATCGTTTGTCGCTTTTGCATGCTTGCACAAATGTTTGGCAGCCTGTTTTGCGTTAGTTTTATGTGGTTTTGCTTGATAAATATAAACGAAAATAGTTTGCAATGCTGTAGTACGATCGCTCTCCGTGCCAAGCCAAAATTGCCCAAAACAACTCCATTTTCGTGTGTCGCGTTTTGATTTTTGCAGATTGCGGTGCGGTGCGAAACGTCAACCATCTCAAACCCCTGGAACCCCCCAGGTGGCACAACGCTGGATGGGGCTTCGATATGGTGTCGGATGTTGAACATTCTTCACAAGTTGAGCTTGTCTTTGCCCCCAGCACCCGGTGAACTGTCGTTTGTGGACTTGGGATTCTTCGTTCAACCTTCTAAAGTCCTTTTTTGCTCCTTTCTTCGTTTTCTCTCTTGCACTTAAGGTGTTTATTGAATTGTTTGTAAAGCTTCCCTTTTCGCGAAATGTCGGGACTTGTCGCCGTTCGCTTTCAAACTAATCAACTTTCTCTTTTGCAGGTCCTTCGGGACCAGCATGAGCTTGTATATAGGCTGACTCGTTGTGGACGAATAATACATGGGCATTTTATGATTTAGGCATTCTCATCTAAGTCCAAGAAATTGGCGCGAGAGTGCTTCATGACTTAAGCAATTCCAGCTAAGTCCTTAACTTTGCCCCAAAGGTGCATCACGACTTAGGCAAATTTAGCTAAGTCCATGACAGTTTGACAGTCTATGTTTTCATATTTTTATTCTACTTTCTAGGTCAGTTCTTGTTGTAAACTCTGCCATTTACGTAGCTAATATTGCTAGCATTCAAAATTTGCCTGAATATAAAAGTGTTAGCTGATTGCTTTATTGTGATATAGCTAAAGGCTTTAGCTTAATTTAAGCTTGAAATCATAGGCAATGCCACAACACACAATGAAGAGAGAAAAATAGATGTTAAGAGCTGATTCTCAAACTGTAGGTGTCACCTGGACTTTTGATAATGAGAGAAATGAAGAGGAGGAAGATATAGGCTATTTTCTCTTTTTTCCTTTTTCTTTTCCAGTTTCCTCCTCTTTATTAGTAGTACAGTGGTTGATATGAGCTGATTCTCGAACTCTAGGTTGCCAATTTTAACCTATCATACTCTATGATGAGGAACTTGTCAAGGCATGCTGGTAGTATGGCAGTCGGTGGTGCAATGTTTTGCTACTTTAGTTTGATTATTTTTATTATGATTGTTTGTGGTGAAGTTCCACATTTTTTCTAGACCAATATATGGTTCCAAATTGCTCCCTCTCTCTTAGCTTATGCCTCTTGGGACTGTGGCCGCATGATAGTAGCTGGCGGCTTCTCCCATCTCCTCCTTCCTTCTTCTGGTAATGTGGCATCTTCCAAAACCCATACCAATTAGGGAGCTGGTATGGGTCCAGTATCCAAGATTTAGAACCATGGTCTATAGTTCTTTCTTTTTCTTTAAAATAATTGAGGTACACGCTTTTATATATTTTTTATACAATGTTTGTTGTACCGCTTGAAATGGTATGGCATGGACAAATATTGGTTCGGACGTGGGTCGATGTGTAGATTATCACATTTCGGGCGGTCGAATTAAATTAATAAAAAATTCAAAGAAATGGTGGGGCCTTGTCCAAATCAGTGTTAAAAACTGAAAAAATAGATTAGGGTTGCGAATGTGACCGTTTTCTCGTGTAAGATGTCACCACCTCATCATCTTTGCTTTGCCACTATTGCTTCGATGCTTCCTCGTTGTTGTTGCTCCTTTTTTCCTCCTCTTTCTTCTTCCTCTACTTCTTCCTCTTCTTCCTTCCTCCTTCCTCCTCCCTCCTCTATTCCTCCATCGCCCCCTCCACTTCTCCCTCTCTTTTTCTTCCTCGTTGAACCATCGGTATGTACTGATGCACCATATGTTCGTATATCAACATAGACCGGTATGTACGATTCCGACAAATCGTTGAAATGGTTCCGATACCTGAAAGGGAATCCTTGCTTATATAAACCATTTGGTACATTGACGCACTGACATACAATATGATGCCATTTGTTTCGGCATAGACCAAAGAGAAAAAAGGGTAGAGAGGTGGGGGAGGGGAAGGAATTATCGGAGAAGGAAGAAGCAGTAGTGGCAAGGCAGCAAGAGGCATCATGAGGTAGAGTCAGTTGGGAGAGAGGGAACCGGGAGAGGAGAGAAATATGAGAGGAAAATAAATAAATAAAAAAGATAGTTATTTCTATTAAGTGAAAAAAGAAAAGAAAAGAAAACAAACCTGAACTTGGTTTCACATCAGATTAGGCGAAATTGGTTGGTCTGGATGTCATTAAATTTTACGTGCCATGAATTGGTCGAACTGGGCTGAAAAACCATCAATATGACTCAATTAAGATAAATAAACTTTGCAACTTAGGAATTACAGTTGCCAAATGTAGGCTTGTCAATATACTGGATCTTGAACTGATCAAGTCGAGATCTAATCCAACTAAATAGGATATTTTGATATGATTGGATAAGTATATGTAACTGCATCACGTACCAATCAACCCTGGCGCTGATTTCCTTACCTTTGTGTAACTTTGTGTAATAGATGAAGCACCCATGATTAAGATAAAATTGGAAATATTGTGGAGTACTTCTTAAGTAGAGATAAACTAATAGTTTAACACCCAAATAGCTGTACTTTTCTTATCGAAAACCACTACCTTACTACCCAAAGGCTCTTCCACTCCATCCTAGTGTCTTCGAAAGGCGCTCGCCTAGACGATTGGGCTAGGCAAGGCTCGGCTCGAGTGCCTCGCAAAACGTTAAGGTGAGATGTTTCAATGAGACGTCGCTCGGGCACTTGCTTAAGCCCAAGCGCCAGACACCTCGGGCGAGCCCTTGAGCCAAGTTGAGTCAGGGCTTGAGCATGGCTCGATTGAACGAGCAAGTTGGTTCAATCAAACCACTTATTGTACCATAACACAAACCTCCCTCACCCTCGGACCCGATCGGGTGAGACAAACCTGATAACGAAATCCTATGTCCGCATCGCGGCCTTCATCCACAACTTCATCTACTGTTGCTGCCTTCGGTTGTTGTCACCGCCATCGTCCGTCGTCACTGCTTTCGTCTGTCGTTGCCACCTTTGTCTACAACTTTGTTTGCCATTATTGCCTCTGTTCGCAACTTCGTTTATCCATCGCTCTCTCCTTCTTCCATAGTCATTGGTTACTTCTCTTTGAGTCCATTCTTCTCATTTTGATTAACTTCCTGCACCATATCGAGGTGGTGCATTGTTACTCTGTAGGAGTTGAAACTGTTTGGCACCATGTTGAAAACATTGTTTATGATAGGTCTCCATCAGTAGAACCCTATTTAGCATGTTTTTATTGAAATTGATGTTAAACTTCATTGTTTTAACAATTTTGTTATTAGAAGATGAACAATGTAATTTGGTACTCTGATTTTAATCTGACGTGCCATTTTATTTGTATGATCATATTTATCAATCGTAATATATAAAAATTGAGATTTTAATATTCTAGGACACCTCGCTTCTCTTGGGTGGGCATCTATCTCAAGCATTTTGGGACCTCAGTGCTTAGCGCTTTTAAAAACACTGCTCCATCCCCTTCCTTTCCCTACCATTAATTTTTTAAGGTCTTGTACTTCTTTTTCCAACGAGGCCATCAACATGCTACTATGTCCTCCCTACCATTGATTTTTTAAAGATCTTGTACTTCTCTCTTCTTCCCACTCAGGGCCATCAGCATGGTCCTTTGATTGCTTTGGGAGGATGTACAAGTAGAAAGAGGGTCTAACTTGAGATGAGGGCTTATCTAATTGGTTGTTGTCCCGAAAGTAAACTTAGTTTTGGTTCTTAGAGATTAAAGCTTGATTAATTATTAAGTTTAGATCAACATTTTACTTACCGGTCCGTACCAGTGTACTGACATTTTGTCGGTATCTGTACGGTACCAATATTATGATGGTACGCATAGTGTGTACCACTCGATATTATTAAATTATTATAATATTATATAGTATAATATAATATAATATTAAAAATATTAAAAAAAGAAATAAATGGGTGATGTCGTCTCTCTCCTAGTGCAGGGAGACGAAACATCTCCCAACACGAGGACGATAGTCGCCCACAGTAGGCGGTGGCGTCTCGCGGTGACCCGGTGGCGAGCAGGCGCCGCAGACGACGGCCAAGTACTTCTTCTTTTCCCTTTTTCTTCTTCAATCGACCGTTAATGGTCGATTTCTCCGTTAATCGACCACCGACGGTTGAAATCAACCGTCGACAGCCGAAATCGACCACCGACAACCAAAATCAATCGTCGACGGTCGATTTTAGCGTACCGCCCTGTCATGGACTTAGCTGAATTTGCCTAAGCCGTGTGGCATCCTTGCGGCAAACTTGTAGACTTAGCTGGAAATGCCTAAGTCGCGAAGTAACCTTTGCCCAATGTTTCGAACTTAGCTGAGATTGCTTAAGTCATGAAACGCCGAAGCATATTTGCTTGTAAAGGGTTAGCCCAATTGCAACCTTGTGCCGGTCTCAAAGGACCTGCAAAAAGAGAAGTTAATTAGTTTTGAAGACGAGCGACGGACAAGTCTCAACGTCTCGCAAAGAGGGCAGCTCTTACAAGCAATTCGTCAAACACCTTTAGTGCAACAAAAAAAGAGAGAAAGAGAGCGAAACAAGACTTTAGAGGGCTGTAAGAACGATCGCAAGTCCACAAACGATGGTTCCCAAGGGTGTTGGATGCAAAACACTTCAATTTCTTTTGAGTGTTCACGCCCGACTATTATCTCGAAGTCCCATCCAACCCTATGCCACCCGGGGGGTTCCAGAGGGCTGAGATGGCTGACATTCCACGCTGCTCAGAAAGCTTGCCGCAACACGTGAAAATGGTCTAAAACTGGGCTGTTTTGGTTCTGCACATTAAACAGTTGTTTTGTAGCCTTCTAGACTGTTTCTTAGGCAAAAACACTTAAAAACAAGGCAAAACAGGCTGCCAAACAACTATACAAGGAAGCAAAAGCGACGGACAGTCCGTTGAGCGAAGGTGTTGCGGTTGAGCGACAACTATCCGTGGCATTCTCCCCCATTTAAACTGTCGACGCCCTCATCGACGCTTGTTGGTAGGCTTTTATGCGGGCTTCTTCATGTCGTAGGGCGTCTTTTGGTTCCCAACTAGCTTCTGTTCGGGGAAGCTTTTGCCACTTCACCAAGTACTCTGTTTGTTCTGCTCCGCTGGATAACTTAGTCTTTCGATCCGCCAGAATAGTCTTAACTCACTTCTCGTAAGAGGCTCTGATGGGAGGTAGACAAGTTGAAATATTTCACGAAGCATCTTGCGGATCTGAATGGTAGGCTTTCAAGTTGCTTGCATGGAAGACATTGTGAATTTTGAGCCATGCCAGCAGCTGCAACTTGTAAGAGACGTTGCCTACTCTACTGATAATTGGGAAAGTTCCTTTATACTTGCACACCAATCCTTTGTGCACTTTGTGCCTAAAGAGCTGGAGTGATGCTGGTTGGAGCTTCACCAACACCAAGTCACCAACTTTAAATTCCTGTGGTCGCCTTCCCAAGTTTGCCCACTTCTTCATCTTTTTGGCCGCCTTCTCTGAGTAGGCCCGAGTAATATCTGCATTTCGATGCCATTCCTTTGCAAAGTGATATGTTGACGGATTAATTCTCATATAACCAATTGCCAATGTGTGAGGAGTCGACAGTTGTTGTCCTATGATAATCTCGAAGGGGCTCTTGTTGGACGCAGAGCTCCACTACAGGTTGTAGGAGAATTAAGCTATGTCCAACAACTTCACCCAATCTCGTTGGTTGACACTCACGTAGTGTTAGAGATATTGCTCCAAGAGAGAGTTGATTCTTTCTGTTTGACCATTCATTTGGGGGTGGAGGCTTGTGGAGAAGTATAACTTAGATCCCAGTATCTTGAATAGCTCGGTCCAGAATCGTCCTAAGAACCGAGAATCTCGATCACTAATGATGTTGTGTGGGACTCCTCAATACTTCGCCATATTTTTTATCATCAGCTTGGCCGCCTCCTCTGCTGAACAGTGTAGGGGTGCAGCGATGAACGTTGCGTACTTCAAAAACCGATCGACAACCACGAGTATCGATCCAAGTCCCCTTACTGCGGGCATGCTTGATATGAAGTTCAAGGAAATGCTCTCCCATGGCCTTTCTGGTACGGGCAGCGGCTCCAAAAGCCCCACTGGCTTCCGCTGTTCTACTTTATCCTGTTGGCAAGTAAGGCATATTCGAACGTAATCCTCCACATCTGTCCCCATCTTTGGCTAATAGAAGGCCCTCTCCATGAGAGCCATTATCCGATGATTGCCCGGATGTCCTGCCCAAAGGGAATCGTGACACTCTCTCAAGAGTTCACGCCTCAAGTTGTCCGTTCGTGGAACATAAACTCTATTCCCTTTGGTGTAGGTGGGTCCCTTTTGGACCCAAAATCGCCGTGGATCACTGTAGAATCTATCCCTGATCCTGGAAAGAAAGTTGGAGTGTAATTGACTTGCTTGGCCTCCGCCTTCCAACTATTTAGCATTCACTAGTTCCACTTTCCGACTCAATGTATCGGCCACGACATTTGTCTTTCCGGGCTTGTGCTCCATTACCATGTTAAACTCGACCAAGAAGTCCTGCCATCGTGCTTATTTCGGGGAGAGTTTCTTTTAAGTTTGAAAGTAACTCAATGCGACATTGTCCGTCCTAGCACGAATGGTGCTCCTAAAAGGTAGTGTCGCCAGACTCGTAGACAGTGGACCATCGCTGTCATCTCCTTCTCATGCACTGGATATCGCCGCTCGGTCTCGTTGAGCTTGCGACTCTCGTAGGCCACTGAATGACCCTCTTGCATAAGAACTCCCCCAATAGCAAAGTCAGAAGCATCTGTATGGACTTCAAAAGACTTCCCATAGTTTGGTAATCTGAGTACAGGTTCCTCCAACACAGCAGTCTTTAGGTCTTGAAATGCTGCCTCACATTTGTCCGACCATCTTTAGGATTGCTCCTTTAGCAACTTCGTCAACAGAGCTGCGTGCTTCAAATATCCAGCTATGAAGCACCAATAATAGTTGACGAACCCAAGGAAGGATCTCAACTCTGGCAAAGATATTAATTGTAACAAGGAAATTTTAAATTGTAACAAGGATCCCAAGCAAAGATATTAATTGTAACAAGGAAATTTTAAATGAATATAACTATGGTTTCTATATTTAGTAGTCTGCATGGTAATTACTTGCATTTCACTTGGAAGTCAAAAATAGTTTTACTATTTTCAGATCTTGCACTAGCTACTGGATATCAATTGAATGTGACATAGGCTGTAATCTATATTAAGTGAAGTGTTGGCATATTGGATTGGACCATTCTTAGTGTGTCAGAAGAAGTCCATCATGATCCTAATTTAGGATTTTTCAGGCTTAATTTAGGATTTTCATTGCCTTTCTATTTGATATTTCATGTTCTAGTTTCTTCCTTACTATTCTTTTATTCATAATATCAAATTTGGAGATCTAGTAGTAACATTATTCTTACTACATTTTTTAAGGAAAAATGAGTACCCAAAGAGAGTACCACGTTTTTATGAAGTTACAAATAATTCAAAGGAGAGGCCAGATGTATGGATTGAGAGCCCTGATAAGTCAGTAAGCCTTTTCTCTCTTCATTCTCATTTGAGTGGGCCTATGGTCTTACAAACTCTTAGTAGTCACTCTTGTAAATGCAGATCAATTGTTATCTCTATAACTAGCGATATCCGAACAGTTCAGTCAGAGGTACCTTTTTTATCTGCTGCTTGTTTTGCAAAATTTTCTTGGTTATGCCAACTTGTTTGCAGCATGTAATTTTTTTCAAATATATTTACCATTTACATCTTTGATCTATATACATTTTCTATGTTGCATGACCCGGAGGTATACTCAAAATATGTGATTCTGGTCCTTGGCCCTTTGTCCTTTGTGTTCATCGTGTTATTTAAGATGTATTTTGTTTTTGCGAGGATGCCACTTATAATGGCTTTAATTTTCCAAGGTATTTGTGGCACCATATGGTCTAAGATTCCCTCGAATTACTCGGGTGAGATATGACAAGCCATGGTATGAATGTCTTGATGTACAATGTAAGCATTCCTTAACCCCATATATATATATATGTGCGAATTTCACTTTCCAATTATGTTGGCTGTGTGTTGGACTGATGAAAATCAACATTCCAACTATTGTGTCATATTCCATTGTTTTTTTTTTTTAATTTGGTGTTCATATTGTCATGGAAATCCTGTAATCTAGAAAGTAGTCCTTATTTCTTGGATCTTTTTCCTAATTATTCCATTTGGTGCTACTCCTATTACAGTCCAGAATGTATCTTTACGATCACTAGTAGGGACAGCAATTTTCTATGTAAAAGAAATCTTTTTAAATATGATCTTTAAAATTTTTGAATGTTTAGGTCTTTCTTGAAGTGCTATCTGCCTTTGTTTAATTTGATTCATAATCTGATGGTGGTTACATTCATGTGGTTTGGGATTCATTATTAGATAAAAGGCAGAAGGTTTCTCTTGTCATGATTCTGGTCATGGTTTACTCCTTAGACACAGTAACATAGATAGAATAGGTACTTACCATGGACCCAACAAGTCCTACTGTTGGTTGGTATATCTACCTTCTTCATTGCATCTTATAGGGACAAGACTCAGCAGTTGCCATGGATATGTCAATAATAGTGAAAAGGGGGATAACACTTTTCACTAAGGAATATTGTTGATTTTAAGGCACAAAGCCTAGGGAATGCAGTCTTAACTAACTTCACATGTTCTATTATTGCTTGCCTTCCATTTTCCAAATTATTTAATAATCATTTGTTTTGACTTTGAACTATTTCAGCATTTATAGAACTGGTTCAATCGAGCAATGGAAATACACGGAGGGCAGATGATGGTGGCTTGCAAAATGGGAATCCAAAACACAAAAGAAACACGAGGAGAGGAGAGAGGAAGAAGGCGACTGTGGTCCCAGCTCATTTTATCCAAACCGACACCTCAGATGTTAGGGAGGAAACCTTCATATTTGCAAACATGGTGTTTTGTATCCTATTGATCACTTACGCCCATCATAGATTCTTTTCCTTGCTGAGTACAAATATATCTGAGTACATAAGGGAACAGTATGCTGATTGCCTCAGTTGTAGTTGATAACGTAGCTACTTTCTCCATGATTCAATTTCTTCTATCATTTTTTTAGAAGTCTTAAAATGATCACTTCCTTGACATAGTTAGACTTCGTCAACATTCCTCGTTCCTACTCTGTGGACTATTTTCACAAAGTGGTGGTTGAAAATGGAGGAACATTCTCCATGAATCTTAATGACTCAGTAACTCACTGCATTGCAGCTGAAAAGAAAGGTCTGCTCTTCTAGGAGCTAGGGTTGTATGGCTAACATTTTTGTTGTGAATATGGCAGGAATTAGATATCAGACAGAAGCTCACTGTGGTAGTATGCCTAACATTTTCATCATGAATATAGCAGGAATTAAATACCAGGCAGCAGTTCACCATGGAGATGTCATTCACTATTCTTGGGTCTTGGATTGTTGCAAACAAAAGCGGCTTCTTCATCTGCAACCTAAGTTAGTCTTAGCTATAGTTTCGTTTGCATTATCCTTTTGGTTGTTTTAGCTCCCAAGCCTGACTACAGTACTTTTAAAGGTACTTCCTGTTTTTTGCCGGTCCTTCAAGGAAAATGTTCCTGGAGGAATTTGATGCATTCTCAGATCATTATTACTGGGATCTCGATGTAGCAGACATCAAACAGGTTAGAACTGGACAGAAGTTATCTTAGCTGCCCATCAGTAATAGTAAGGATTCTGTGGCTTTGTGACTATCAGAGATGTCATAATGCATCAAACAAATAATCACCGAGATTTGTTTCTTATTGATTTGCTCAGAATTGGATTGCAAGTCAATGGTGTTGATCTGGTGGTTTATATTTTGTACTGCTTTATTGCAATTGGTATATGCTTCGGCTGCAATGCTCTGTATTGGTCATTTAGATGCACAATGTGCACTTTTTATTTTCGTATGGACTAATGCTTAAGAAAAGAGACAAAAAGTAATTTTTCTTTTTTATTTTCGTTGCTTCACGTGGCCAAGAGTCTAATTTTGTGTTCTTTTATTAAATGTGTTTCCAGGTATTCAGCAATATTGTTGGATTAGAAAGTTCCGACAGGGTAGAGTATTACAGGAAGAAGTACTGTCCAGTGGAAAGTTTGTGCTTATTTAGAGGTTGTTGCATTTACTTCTTTCAAGCGCTGCCTGTCATGTAAGTTCCATACTTGTTTTATGTGGTTATCACTTCTACTTCAGATAATGATATAATATGACACAAAGATCATAAAGAAAACTGTTCTCGTACTTTCATAGTCACAAGCTGACACAATTTTGCCGCTTAAGAAATGCCGATTGCAAGGAAGTATCAGAGCTTGCATTGAGGAGAATGAGACTTGAAGTAACAATGCATGCTGGTGAAGTTTGTGACAGCGTTACACGTGCTACTCATTTGCTAGTCTATTCGACAAATGAAAGCTATAACTTTGATGACTTATATAAGAGGTGATTGTTGCTCTGGATTAACCTATTGCATGGACTTAAAGTACAATATCTCTATGTTGTAGTGTTTTACATTAATTTGTGTATCCAAGATTTTACCTTGTGTGTTTGTGAGGAATTTCTTTTTAGTTGCCCACGCTTTGTTTTATCTCTTATATACCTTTTTTTTTGGATTCTCATCGATCTCTGTTAATCTCTTTAAACATGTTTCTTAAGCTTCACTGCCTCATGCCTTGTTTTTCTAAGAATTTGCTGTGCCATGCTCATTTTCCCATGAGCATGCTGCATGCAGAGTCATTTGCTGTAGTTTATGCGGCCATGATTCTTGGCATGACTTTATGCCCTGTGCCTCACAATTACAGTCTAACTCGGAATTTATCTTTTCTTTCTGCTAATTTCGCTTTCTATCTACTCTTATTGATTGACTCTTTATTCCTTCACCTCTATTGCTTCTAATTATTCCTCAAGTGTGCTATTATGGATTTCTCAGAAGTTGGTTTAACTTGTATGCTTCTGCAGCTTTCCACTTATGCATAGACATCTTCTGCATAGCAAGAAGTTACACATAGTTAGATATCAATGGTTGGAAGATTCCGTGAAGAAGGCCAAGAAGCTGCCTGAGGATCCTTATAATTTGAAACCCGATTCCTTGGAAGATCTAGAAGTTGATAAGAGGTAATTTTATTGGCACTATGTGCTTAGATTCAATGATGCTTGTTACTTTAAATTTGGCTGGCCTTGTCCTTTCTGAGTAGCAAGCATACTTGTGTGGGCCATATAATGTGGGCTGCAGAACTGATCATATTGGGCATACTGGCTGAAATTTATGTGTATCCCTCTCGTACTGGATAAGTTATGGCTGGCCTGTAACATCAAATGATCTTCTTTCCTCCTTTATTTTAACTTTTGAGTTCATTAGACCTTTTCATGCTGATAAGCTTCCTTTGGTTCTGAGATCTTGGACTGTGCTGGCCATGGAAATGCTGGGGCTTGACATTTCCTTCTGTGAAGTTAATGGATGAAAGTATGCCACTCAGAAGAGTTTTGCTATTATTTTTTGTGTCCTTTTTGTCTCTACCTGGCAATTTCTTTTCTGAATTTTTGAACAATCAGGATACTGACAGCCAAAAATTAAAACTTTTCATGTCTTGGCAAATTGGTTGAGTAAATTTAGCATTGCAGTTGCAAGTGTTGATATAAAATTCTCAATTGTGTAAGACATGAGTGTACAGGATGTGGATGCAAGTGCAGAAATTCCGGAGCTGTTCCAAGGATGAAGACACAAAATCAAGTCAAATAAGTGGTTGGAATTTTTAGTTTCTCCTTTTCCCTTGAAACTCTCGGTTGTGGATCTTTCCCTTCAGACTTTTTTCTTAAATACAACTTCAGATTAGAAGGGGAAAAAAGCAATGAATTTTCAAGTTTTTCTTAACATGCAAGTCTAGCCTGGCGATGCTTGCTTTCTAGGAATTTATATATGTTGGAGGGTCTCACTCATGTGGCAAACGATGGGTTCAATAGGGTTTACATAAATAAATAAAACAATCCTAACCCTAACGTAGTGCAAGAATTAAAAAAACGCTGAGGGAGAAAACAGAGTGCTCTATGAGAGAAGCAAGTTGGATAATCAGATGGTTGATTCAAGCCTGATCTTTATGATTTTTGATATGTTGTTTCTTGACTCTTGAGCTCTACAAGATGATTGGTGTTGATTTTGAATGTCTTTTCCTACTCTATTTTTAGACATCCTTATTGGTGAAATTTGATCTCTTGTTTGTTTATCACTGAAACAAATGTGTACTTATTTCTTTCAGCAATTAGTCTTAATGATATTTGGTATGCTTTAATTGCTCTAGAGTGGACTATTAATAATTTCATTAAATCTGTCCATTGCCTTCTGTTTATGAATCCTTAAATCATTATTTTGCTACTTGTTTGATTAGTTTGGTTGCTATAGTATTTTGATGATTTAATATTTGGTGCTAATATATCCTATTTAATATACACAAAGAGGGAAACAAAGAAAATTCTGGTGTTTGTTGCTATTTTCATCTGGACCACTTTTCCAAAATGCATAACAAACCATTTTGAGAGGTGATTTTGATGGGTCTATGCTCTTGCATTCCTTTGTTAAAGAAGGAACTTGATAACAGAAATCTTGGAAAAGATAGCACTTGATAACAATGATTCTCTTGTATTCCTATGGTCTTGCATTCCTTTGGAAAAATGATTCTCAGAAAAGATAGAACTTGAGAACAAAAATCTTGTAAATTTCCTTTTGTTGGCTATAGTAACTAGTTGGCCACTGTGTTTTTGCTACAGTTGTCTGTAACAGTTCTGTCTCTTTTGCTAGAGAGTTTTGTCTTAGTTTAGATATTATTAAATACCAAAATCATAGCCTTACACACCATACTTAATTCCCACTGACATTCTTTGGTTGTTGTGAACTTGCTTTTACTTTTTAATAAGATAATCTGAAGATGGCAGACTGTATTGTTTAAATTTATACATAAAACTTGTTAGCAAATACATATAGAAAGTAACCTTTTGTTTGACATCTAATTTTTCTTCCTGGCTAACATCATCTATCAAGAAGATTATACCAGCAGAGTTTGATGGTGGTGTCTATGTGGGAATCATAACATAGATGGTGAATGGTGTCTAATTAAGACAGTTCACAAAATTGGTTAAGGTATTATTTACGGTGAAAAGCATATAGTTATCTAATTTCTTCAAGAATGCTACTTATTTGATTGGGTGGTTAAGCTTGTCATGTAAGCAAATAAGGGTTCTTTACTGGTATTAACATTTGTGAGCAACTTGTATATAAGCAAGTCCTGCAGTATTGTTGTGAAAACAAAAGGTAGGGGTGTGTTTTCGTCATAAATGGGCTTGAGTAAGTCATTAAGCAAATAGTAGCACTAGTGCAATTATCTTGAACTCGTTATTGATGGTCAGATCTTAATTTGAGTTCTTGTCTTTTTCTTTCAGTCAGCATGGCCTTCCTGCTTCTACCAGTAACATGGAGAATCGGAGTGTCTCAAAACTGCTTGATAAATGTAAAACTGGAAAAAGAGCGAGACGTTTACGAAGAGACACAGGGAAGGGAAATCCAAGATCAGCTAGATATATGCGAGCAAGAATTGGAAATCGACCTGCGAGAATAGATAGAGAGGAATCAGTGAGCAGCGATTCGGCAGTAGAAACTGGTCGAGAAGAAGCTCTGGAGTCAAGAAAATACAATAATATAATGGCTGAGGGTGAGAGTGCTAATGATAATCTGAGGAGCGAGAGTGCCAAAGCATGTGAATCACTTGGAGGTACACTTGTCATTTGGGGTCAGACTGGATCTGAAGGTAAGCGTCCAGCTGAAATGCACAAAAAGCAAGACAGTGATGTAGGATTGGACAGCATGCATGTGATGGAAGACCGCTTAGGGGAAAGCGAAAAGTTGGAGCAGATGGTAGATCCATTGCATGCTATGTTACTAGATATGATACCAAGTCTCAGCCAGAGAAATGTGGAAGGCGAGAGTTGCAGTCTTGGAGGTGAGAAACAGCAGCAGCAAGATTTCAATGGCAATCCAGTGAAGGATGACGGTGAGAAAGAGCAGCTAAACGTTGATGCAAATCCAGTAAAGAAGAAGGTGAGTTACAAGGATGTTGCTGGTCAGCTCCTTGAAGATTGGTGATCCTATTTTGGTACCGCATTTTGTGTGTGCGTTGAACATAAGTTGGCACCATCGCCTGTACATTAATTTATATGCTTGTTAATTTAGTTTTAAACTATTTGTTGACTTATGGGTAGGTCTTTTGCAAACTTATATGAGTTCGTCCACGAGTTTATGAATGGATTTGTTTGGAATCGGTAAGCATGAAACTTCTTTACAGGTCAACCTGTGATGTACAAGTTTGACTTACGTGGAAATTAATTATCAGGATTTCATTACATTTGATGTACAAAACTTGCCGGCAACGCCAAAACTAACCGCTCGCCCTTTGAAGAGAAGATGCCGGCAAGTCATCCTTGGCTGCAGTCCACTCTCTCTGCTTCTTCATGCAAAGCCCTCGACAAGCAGCCCTTCGCTCACAGCACTCCACCGTCTTGCAACTCCTCTGCTCCATCTTCTGGCATATATAGGCGTGGCTGGCATCTTAAATAATAATCCATGGAATGCATCTGATCCTTTTGGTGGGCCGTGCATGGCCGATGATGTTTCAAAGAGCATATGTGACATGCGCTGCCGACCGGAAAATTTCCGATTCCGGTACTATTGCTGAGGCCGGACAACAGGCGAGTGGAACGATTTCCACTGTTCAAGGGATTCTGGTGCTTCAGAGCAGACTATGGATGTGGAGGAAGGCGGGCCTTCAAAGATGTTTGTTGGGCTGCTATGGGAATCAAATCAATCATGGGTGAAGGCCACACAGGGGACGACACGGCGACTCCGACGCTGCATCCAATTTTTTCTTGGCGTTCTCATCGTTGTTCTTCAAGTGTTTGATTCGCCTCTCCGACTTGATTGTCATTTGGGGAATCGTAAGATTAATGTCTCTGTTAGTGAGTGAATTCGATAGAGGGGAGGGAGGCGCCACGACGCGTGAGGTCGGACGGAACCGGCCATGATGACACCTGGCGCTCCCAAGTGTCAATCTGGGCCGCTCGTTTCTTTATTCCGTGGATTACATCGCACGTTTCCAGGGGTCTTCTTCCGTGACGGGGGCTCGAGCGAGCGCGGGAAGGAGACCTAATCATTCATTATTAATTAAGAAGTCGACTCGTACAAAGAAACCCTTCGTCGTGGACCAGACATCGTCGGGTCCCACCATCTCTAACCGGGGCTCGATGCGAGGAGGGAGGGCCATCGACGTTGTCTGGGGCCTTCCCGGCCGAAGGAAATTTCCGAAAGCCCGGGGATCGAAGGTTTTTAG
The DNA here is from genome assembly GCA_021527575.1 of Ensete glaucum. Lineage (NCBI taxonomy): Eukaryota > Viridiplantae > Streptophyta > Magnoliopsida > Zingiberales > Musaceae > Ensete > Ensete glaucum. The sequence goes on from CM038551.1 coordinate 51,391,519, forward strand.
AAGCGGAAGCAGAGAGCGGGAGCAAGCGAGCGTGGGAGGAAGAAGGGAAGAAGATCGCTTTCTGCTACACTTGCCAGCCGGATTTCTCTCTTGATCGGGCCAAACCGAGCGAGAAAATGCTGTTATTTGGATTGGACTGCAGTTAGGGAACGGTTGGTCTGGTGACGTGCGGAACGGGGTGAGAGTCCTCCGCATGTCTCCCGTCCCCTTAATCGTTCCTGCTCTAGGGATCGATGATCATCTCGTGTTCCTGTTCGGTTTACCGTTTCTTGAATCTACTTGAGAAATTCGGATCTTGATCTGCCTGAAGTTTCCTTTTTCTCTGTGTCCGGACCGTCAAGTTTCTAGACTCTTTCTTTACGTTTTCTCTTAGAACACGCTTACTGAAGGGTTATCGATTCTTGGAACTCCGTCTTTTTATTTGGAGCTATAGACTCTTGATGTTAAATTTCAACCTTTGTGTTTTCTTGGTTATGGACCGGGAACAAAAGGGTTCACGACATGAATCTTTGTCGTATCAGGAGACATGCGACAGGCTGAGTTTACGGTTTCGGTCTTCTTAGTGGTTGCTCTGGATAAATTAATTACAGGTGATAGATTAATTATATAAGAAAAATGGATTGTTACATGCCTAGTATTGTTAGTTGCCATTTTTAGCTTGCTTGGTGAATTCTGAAGTGCTTTGCCTTCTTTTGTTGCACTTCTGCTTATCCTTTCTTTCTTACTGGATCAGCTAAACTTCTAAGCAGGATATGACCGGTGCTTTGGCAAAGAACTCCACTGTACCAGATGAATCATATGTGCTTCGCTGTGTGTTTGTGATCCTAATAGTACCAAATCTGACCGGGTCATTTGAATTTTCTTCATTTATAAATTTGATTAATTGGTTGCTATTTTACCAATTTTGACTAATAAAAATAAAATAAAATTAGCTTACTGTACTTCTTTGCCTAAGGAGTTAAGTTATGGTTTCAATGGCCTTTTTCCTCTTATCTATCTTCAGTTACCTATAGTTTTTGTGCCTACATATATGTTCGGACTTCTGAGTATCTGTATTTTATTGTGTAATTTCAGTAGCTAAAGTTGAAGCAATTTTCAGGTTTACTGTACTATTATTATTTGCTAGTTCCATGCTTGATTATTTTTATTCAAATAGAAAATTTATGTTAATTTTATTTTCCCGGTGTTTTCTTTTGTCACTTGCAGTTGATCATTTTGTATATTTGTTAGTTGAAAGTCAGCTGCTTCACTGAAGTTACGGAGCTGTCGTTGCAATGGCCTTTCACCAGCTGGGGTTCACATCTGAATTACATTAAAGGGTGAAAATAAATTGCTTACTTTCAGGAATCTACAGAATATCTTTGGGGTCTAAGTGCTGTTTGTCTAGAAACAAACAGCTTCTTGAAATAAATGGCTACAGAGAATCCATTGAGATTCATTGGGAGTAATAGTCCCGGAAACTGGCCCCTTACTAAGGACACATCAAAATTTTCATCATCAAGTAATTTAGCGCCGGAAGAGTTGGGATTACTTTTTAAAGGACAAAAGTACCATGGGAATAAGAACACCAGTGGCCTTAGTCGAAGTGGAAGTGCTCCACCTAGCATGGAAGGTTCTCTTGCAGCATTTGACATTATGAAAGGCCAGACTATCGACTTGGATGGCAGCTTGGAGAACTTAAGCAATGTACCAAAACTGTAAATCTGAAGAGCAACTCCGTGCTCATCCTGCTTACTTGGAATACTACTGTGCAAATGTGAATTTAAATCTGAGGCTTCCTCCACCCCTTATGTCTCGGGAGAATCGACATTTGATGCAACACATGGTGGGTTTGGGATAAACAGGAGAATGCCTTCATTTGATGATACCAGCAATGCATCTTTCTTTATCTCAAGACCCACCCTTACAACTCATAATGAGGAACCTGAGGATGATAGATCACCTAGAATTGAATCTAGTGACTGGACAGACAAAAAAACTGATGTTGTTCCTGGGCTTTTTTCACCAGGATGGCATGTGAATCCTATAGATTTGGGACAGGTAATTTGAATGCTAAACTAAATTTACTTACGGCTTCGTAACTGTTCTTTTCCTGTTCTTATCTAGTTGGTAAAAATGCATTTGCATCTTAAAAATTGTTCCTTTAAGCATACCTTCTTTTTTATTTTTATTGCATGGCATAGGCTGGCCCCTACTAAATAATTCGCTGATTGTCTATGCTTAAATAATCACTCAGGCTTTCTTTAACATGCCAATCGGATTGGTATCTGTTTATCAACATTTATGAATTCAACCAACTATGAGTTATGGACCTTATGCATTGGCACACATCATATTTTGTTCCCAGTGAAATTGAACATTATAAGTTGGTATATCGCTAAAGATCTCAGCTTTCTACTAACCTGACTTGTTGGAGCTGGTATTGTACCCGAATTTAAAACCTTACTCCCAATAACATAAATTTAGAGTCATTCTCTTAGGTAATCTAAATTATAAAACAACCAATTCTATTGACATGATGTCTGTTGGACTTAGTTAGCGTCATGAAGTCATTTGATATGACCTCAATAGGTGACAGAAACTGAATGTTGGGATTGTTCACATCTATATTCCAATTTGATGTAGCATTTATCGTGAAATTAAAGCAGCCAACTGAAGCAACAAATATTTGAAAGATGGCTAAATATATGGAATTGGAGTAAAAAAGACCAGATTGTTGTGTTGTAAAAAGATCAGAGGGGAGAGATTGCGGATCAGAAGTGGAAGAAAATGTGAAGAAATTATCTATCCAATATAATCTTTCTCATCGAAAAATTCATGTCATATTTTTTCTTATCATCATTTGAAATAAAGCCTAAAATGATAATAAGACTTATCTAACACAAATCCAACATAAAAATATGAAAAAAAATCAAAATTCATAAAAATAAAAAAAATTGAATCTGGATTCTAACAAGCTAATATATTTTTTTCCTAGGCTGGGTTGCATCAAGAGTGACGCAAAGTAGGAAAATATGGCTGCATATGAGAGGCTGGATTTTGGAACTTATCATGATATATATTGAGGTATTGAGATGTGCTGGTCCTAGAATGGTTGGTTTGTTGCATGCATTGCCCATTTTGTTGCATTGTAATATGCCTCAACAAGTTGTTTGCTCATGCATGTGCTAGGCAGTATATATGAGTACTGTCTTTAGCACACGCTGTGACAACTGGACAACTGCCTAAGCTCAACAGATGCTGTTTGGTGGGATTGAGTGGGTATTTCTTGGTGGAAATTCTGTGGTCCTGTTAAGTTCTTGAAATTCTGGACTTTATTGCTAACTTTTTGTGTGATCACAGTGGACATAAAGTCCTCTTGGAATTATTTCTGAATTTTATGGTTGATGAGTATAAATTTCTTTTAATAATTTATGTGTGATACATGAATACTGATTGTTGGTTTTATGGTCCTCTTGAAGTTTGGTTGCTTTTAATGTTTCAGGAAGATTATTCTCAGACTCCATGTCCACTGTATGATGATCATTCTTATCCATCAAGCCGCATAATACTAGAGCAGGCATCAAATCAAGATGAGTTTCCAAATCCTATAAATGATTCTTCAATTGGCAAGACTAATTCAGAAACAAAAACACCCAGCATTGTTGTCAATTCTCATATGCCTCACCTATGCCTACATTCAGTTGGATCAATGTCAGATGATGATCTTGGTTGCGTATCAGTTCTATGCCCAGCATCCACTGAGAAGACAGTTAATCTACACCCAGGTCAAAATGAATCAGTCAATGGCAGCACTAATATACACAACAGCGTTTCACTTCGTGGTGTGGTCGATCTAAGTCTTGGTAATATTGAAGATGAGATGAAGAAGCTAAGGCTATCTTCTGATGGCCACAAAAGGCACCAATCACAGCAACACTTGCAGCAAGTTGGCATAAATACACGAAGATTGTCTTGCCATGTTCAGACTTGTCAGTCTCATGTTCTTGCTCAAGGAGTGCAGCATTCTCAAATTACTGGGTGTCACTGTTCTCATAGACAACCCAAATTACCCTCTGTCGAAGTGCAGCCTTTGTTGCAATCCTCTGGCGTTTCTCCATTGTTTGTCACAGGAGCTGCATATGGAACTCCATATTACCACAACATGCAATCTTCTGGCCTACTACATCCTTCCCATTTCGGGATACGTTGGATATGCACTAAATCCCCCAGTGGTTACTCCACTTGTTTGTGCTAATCCTCCTCATCATAGTGGTAATCCCGTGCCTTTTGAGAATGCTGTGGGCGCAAACTTCAGTGCTAGAGCTTCTGGCGTTTCTTCCAGGGAAATGTTGCATCTGGATTGATGTGCCGCATTTTTATAAGATATATGGACAGCTGGCTCCAGCTATTCAGCAGATCCTATATATGTGCCTTTTTATCATTACCCCTCTATTGATGCATACGCCACTGCAGGTCAGTATGATTCAATGATCTTTAGGGGAAGTGTTTTGCAAGCTTACTTTTTCTTCTAATCTACCAACAGCTCCAGGTGCTTGTGCATATTTACCTCATCAGAGGCCCCAGGCCACAAGAGTTGCTGGTGTCAATACACTTTGGGAGTATAAAAGGAGGCAGTGTTAGTCCCAATTACTATGCGAGCTGTCCAAACATTAGTTTCCTGATCCGATCTCCAAGCTCCCTACTTGTCAGTCCTGTATTTCAAGGATCATCAGTAGCTGGGACAAGCTTTTCAGGAAGAAAAAATGGCAACATTAAGTTTCCGTTCAGAAATGCTGGTTCTTTATTTGGACGGCAAGGCCAAAGAAGATGCGAGAAGGCTGACTACTCAAATTCATACTCTTTTATTGAAGGACTTAAGTCCAACAAAGCCCGTAGATATGAGTTATCTGATATTGCTGGGCATATTGTGGATTTTAGGCAAGTTCCAATTTGGTCTTTTCTAATTCTGACTATTTTCTTAATTGCAATACTGGAACTTTTTGTATGATGAAATGATATCCTTCATATGATTCTTTGCCTCAGCACTGACCAACATGGTAGCTGATTTATTTAACATAAGTTGGAGACTTGTAGTCTTGATGAGAAGGCATCATTCTTTAAGGAAGTGCTTCCACATGCTTCTTCTTTAATGACTGATGTATTTTGGGAATTATGTCATTCAAAAGGTATAGTGTTCTAAACATGTGGTGGACTCTTTTGGTGATTGATTTTTTTTTTTTCAAAATATTGTAATTTCTAAGTTGGTTCTTGTGGAAGTACTTTCGAGTCTTTTCATCAGTATGTGAGGCTTTTCCTATTGATTGCTCTGGCCTTACAGTTTTTCGAGCATGGGAATCCTGAACAAAGGAAAGAGCTTGCTATTAAGCTTGTTGGCAATGTCATGCCTTCGAACTTGCAGATGTATGGTTGCCGTGTAATTCAAAAGGTATCTTCCTCTGTCTAGCATAAGGTCTATTTTACACTTATGTATTTTCTTTGTTGGACCTCAAAGTCTAATTGTATGGCTGCATAACATAACATGAATAGGCAGTGTGACCTTTATGTCAGTGGATTTGAATTTGTTAACTAGATCTGGCATGATGTTATTTGGATTCATAGATGCGGCTTATTTCTGTTATCAGACAGCAAAGTGTATTCTATTTCAATAATGGAAAGTTTCTTTTCTGCTTGATCAGTACCAATCATTCTTATAGCTATAGAAATTTGTGCAAATTTTCTATCACAGGTACTTTCCAGTTTAACTTGGTTTGCCTGATCAGTACTAACCATTCTAATTATCTTTTTTAAAATTCTTTTGAAGGATAAGAGTCCTTATTTGCATGCATGCCTTCCCTCTATGTCGGTTAATTATAAAGTATACTGAATTGCTCTCCTGTAATTTGATGTGGTCCTATAGGAAGCAAACTAGACATATGTAATGGAAGATAGACTTAAATTGGAATAGACCATGTGATCTAGTTTACTGATTGCACAGTGCTGAATATTATTATTTATTTTCTTGCCTTGTACATAGCAGAAAATATTAAAAATAAAATACGCATATAGTTCAGGTCCATTTTTCCGGTGCCCGTGGATTTGATTTATTGGTAGCGAATGATGGTAACCACTCTATTTTTTATTTTTTATTTTTTTGAGTTACATTGAATTATTCAGCTGTTAACCATTTACTAAAATTGAGAATATCACATATGTAGACTGCTAATAGGAAGAGGTTGCTTATGAGCAGTCGATATCCTCACCTTAAGCTTCGTTACTTGTGGCTGAGACTCCATGTGCGGAGTCATCTGTCAAAAAGGGTCCTTTTCCTCACCAGCCCTTGGTGGGGGCAGGCGCAAGTGGAGATTCTTTGGACATGTTAGAACATCTTAGGATTCTAAGATTTGATTGATCTATGTAGGAATCGGTCCTCCTTTAAACTCTATAGGGATTTCTATCTCATTAGTAGTTGGCCACAATGGCTGAAAAGATTGATCTATTGATTGCTTAAGAAAAAAATTGATGGCTACATGCTTTATATACGGTTTTAAAATCCTATTTCCTAATAAGACTCCTAGTAAACTAAGACTCTAATTTTTAATCAAACTCCTATTAAATCTTAAAGAGTCTCATCTAAGTGAAACTACTCCTCTCACTAACCCTAGCTACCTTCTCTCAACCCTAGTCGACTTCCCCTCATCAAGGTGAGTGGCCCATTATGTTGATTATAAGTTTGACTTGGTTGATTTTGACCCGAATCCAACTTCGACTCCTAGCTCGACTCTAGTTCAATCGAATCCTAACCTTACTAGGATTTGGGCTCATTTATTATAATGGACTCAATTCTCCCTAGCCGACCTAATGTCAGATTTAGGTTGGCCAACAAGGCCCAATCTAAGGACTCTACTTAATCAATTAGGATCCGACTCAGTTGGAGTTCTAACAGACCCACCCTCTTTAAATCAGCCTTGTCTTCAAGGCTAAGACTCCATGACTCTAGGACTTGATATATAACTCTTCATGAGGCTCCCTTATGGCTCCTGTAGTAGGCGCATCATGTTCCTGTGGTTCAGCATCAATAGTAGCATCTAGACAGTTATGTGTCATGATCTTGTGATCCCATACGATCTCCAACTGGAAGTGGGCCTCTTCTTCAACTTGGGTGTTGGGTGGATGGATCTGGACTGAGTCATTCTCTCTAAATGTCTACTTGAGGTAAGACACATAGAGGATCAGGTGTACTTTTAAATTGGCACATAGATCCGATCCGTAAGGCACAACTCCAACATGTTCTCCAATTTTGTAGGGTCCAAAGTAATAGGGAGACAACTTTATCGAGGCTCGAGTCTTTATAGTTTCCTGTTGGTAGGGTTGAAGACGAAGGAAGACTCGGTCTTTAATAGCAAACATCGTCCTACTTCAATGTTTGTCAAGCGGCTACTTCTTTCTTGTATGGGCGATCGTGTAGTTGTTCTTTAATGTTAGCCAAGCTTCTCTCTGAGATGGTGGCTGCCCTCTGATAAGGTCCATGGTGATGTAAACCTGATATGAGACTATAGTGAGTAGAAGCTGTAATTTCCTTGGGCTTATCTTCATCGCTCTTTTGCGTCGTTGACCTATATCATGCCAAGCCTCAATTTTAGCAATGATTAGTATCTCCTCATTATAGATTGAAAGCCTTGAGTGAGGTGGAGAGAGAGCTATGATGTAGATTAGGGGTCGACCATCTTGCATGAGCATGGCACCAATCCCAACTCTTGACGTGTATGCTCCAATCACGAACATCTGGCCACGATCTAATGTTGATGTAAATGACATCGTGGTCACGAGGGCTATAGTTCTATTCGGCCAAGGGGGGGCATCTTTCTTCACAGTGAGAGGGGTGATGTTCATGTTTTGTTGAGTCTTGCAAAATCCCTCTCTTACTCTGATTCTGCCACTAAAGGGATTGGATCTTCTTACAGTCATGGGCTGTGGATCGAAGATCATTATCAGGGAAGACTTCAAGCATCATGGTCCACTCCTAGGGGAAGTCATGGAAGTCGCTCGAGATATGGGAGTGTCGCATTAGAAACTATAAAGGTTTTGGCAGGATGTTGCACTTCAGAAAAAGCTTATCTCTGGAGACAAAGATGTAGGGATAAAGTGTCATAGCGGGAAAAAACATGGTCGAATAATCCATATCTCTATGATTTCCTAGGCGATTCTCTTAGCTTCAGTCTTTTGAGGGCGTGGGTAGCAATTTGGTCGAGCATCAGTTGGTGGTTACTTCTGCCAGTTCAGTGTAGGGGGGTCAGGCAGCCTGATATGAGGTAGTCAACTCGGTTTGGTGGAGGCGCTTGAAATTTCAGCACGTTGTGGGAGAGGGTTCATGTCTTCAATCTCCTTCGGCTTCATCTCCTGAAGTTCTTGAATTTAAATTAAGAAGCCGTTGGACTCTTTTTGTGGTACATTCTTGAAGCGCTATGTTACAATCGTAGTTGCTTCGCTCTCTCGTTTCCCATGTAGGATCATCTATTCCCTTTGTTGAAACATTTCATGCTTAGCTTTGAAAAGTTCCATGAAACATCACCTATCGTAGATAACTATTCAATGTTTAGCACCACTTCGTAATCATCGAGAGGGAGGAGAAAAAAATTACCAACTACTTCTTGGCCTTATAGAACCAATTTTACCCATGGGCAGTTCTAGTTGCACTTCAGGATTCGGTCGTTAGCTACCTTGACATTGAACCCATTACAATCTTCATTTTGGAGCATCAATTGGGCAACAACCTTGCTGTTCATGAAGTTGTTTGTGCTCTCGATGTCGATGAGGATGATGACAGGCTATTGCTCAAGGAACCCCTTGACCTTCATTGTCTACAGGTTTGGGTAGCCAGCTAAGGCATGGACCGTGTTAACGACTGGCTGTGAGTCATTGTTCGTGTCCTCCTCTTTAGGCTCAGGGTCTTCTTCTTCAGATTCTTCAACATATTCTATCATGAGCAGCCTCCCCTTTTTGCAACGATGGTCACGACTTCAAGGTTGTAACCCCCGTCATCAATTGATTGTCATCATAAAAAAAGGGAGAGATTGTTGAATCTTAGATTTTGATGGTGAAATCAGTTGATGAGTGTTTAATCTAACTTATGTCTTAGATGAAGTAATGCAGGTTTAACTACGATGGAGAAAATGAGTTACAATCATATGATTGGGCCAAGATTAAGTTTAGGCATTGGGCCAACATTCGGATGATATAGTGAGAGTCGCCGGGAGTTCACTAGGAGTTCGCTGAAGGAATCGAGAAGCTCGCTGGGAACATGCTGAGAGATCATCGAAGGCTGTAAGACTCACAACAAGAATGTTAGAGGCTGCCGAATTGGTGGGAGTTAGGTCATTATTTAGCTTGATGGCCCTTATGGTTGTAATCAGTAAGTCGTAGTTAGGGATTGTCTTAATTGAGTTTTATTTAGAGGAATCTAAATCAACTCAATGTAAGGCAATCAGGTCTACAAAGGGATTGGATTAAGCTTAGGTCAAGCTTAATTAGTTGACTTGAGAATTGGTCAACATGAGATATAAGTTGGGATTGGAAAAGTGAAGAGAATCACTTTTTTTGGAAATTCTAGTGGTTATACCACTAGTGAGCTATGGTATAACCCAAGTTTTCGGATGGCTATCGACGGTTGTATTACCCGTACCCAAATTTTTCGGGTGCATTTAAATTTTGGCTCTATTCTTCTGAAACCAATTGGGACCTATAAATACCTCAAGTTTTTTTATATTTAATACAAATATTCACACAAATTATTGGGTAAAAATATGTGAAAACAAGTGTGTGCTAAAAGTGTGTAAGAAAAAGAAAAGGAGGAAGAGAGTGAGCTAAGTGTTGTATTCTTGTAAAGAGTCTTACTTGTAAGTTAAAAGGTTGTAAGAGTTTGATTTTCACCCAAAGAAGATTGGTAGTGGACACCGGTGAGCCTCGATGAAGAGGACTCGGAAGTAGATGTAGGCCAATATTGAGACTGAACCACTATAAAATCGTGAGTGCTCTTTACTTGTCTTATTTATTACTTTTAATTATTCTTAATTAGAAAGGCAAGAGCATCATCTTTCGATTGTGTTTTAAATCATTTACTTATTCGCCTTCAAGTCCAAGAAATGCTTTCGATTTCGATTTTGATTCTTACGAAAAGTTCTCTCCAAAACGTCCCCACCTCCCGTCTCTTAGTGCCAATTGATCTTAACAATTGTAGTAGAATAAGGTTTTACTTATTGGATTAATACCCACTTGAGTAAATGATTTTGTTCGACATGAATAAGGGACATTCTATTTCACGTCCTCCTATGTTCAATGAGACAAATTACACTTATTGGAAACTAGAATACATATTTTCTTGATTTCCATAGATCTTGATTTATGACACATTATAGAGAATAACTTTGAAAAATCTTCCAAACCAATGAACGAAATGAATGATTTGGAAAGGAAAAATTTTTCGTTGAATGCAAAGACTATGAATGCCTTATTTTGTGCTCTTAACAAAAATAAATTTAATCATGTTTCCATTTGTAAATTGCTTATGATATTTGACATACACTATAAATCACACACGAAGACACTAGCAGAATTAAAAAGTCTAAGAAACCAAGTGAGTATATTGTTTAGAATGAATTGTTTAGTTTATAGTTATGAACTGTTTAGAATGAAACCAAGTGAATATATTGGAGACATGTACACTCGTTTCACGGATGTCATCAATAGCATTAAAGCGCTTGAAAAATATTTTTCAAATTTTGATCTTGTAAGTAAAATTTTAAGATCTCTACCTAAAAATTAGGATCCTAAAGTAACTGCTATACAAGAAGCTAAATATTTAAATAACTTACCTCTTGAAGAACTTATTGGCTCACTCATGATATATGAACTGAATTGTAAAGCTCATTATGAGCTTGATTAACCCCTTACAAAGAACAGGAAGGATGTAACACTAAGAACTTTAAATGACTCCTTGAGTGAAACCTTGAGTAATGAGGACCATGATATTACACTATTATCAAGAAAAATTTAAAGTTTATAAAAAATAAAAACTATAAAAATAAAAATAAATCAAAAAAGGAGAATGTCATATGCTTTGAATGTAAAAAACTAGGACATTTCAAAAACGAATGTCCACAATTGAAGAAGCCATCCGACAAGAAAAAAGCTCTTTCGGTAACTTGAGATACTCCAGCTCTTCGGATGAAGAAGTCCACTCCGAAGAAGAAGTTGCTAAATATGCTTTAATGATGATCCAAGATGAGGTTAATGATTCTTTAAGCATTTTCTTTATCGAGTTATTAAATATGTTTTATGAATTATTTGATAAATTTATAAAAATTAGTAAATCTTTTAAGTTACTTAAGAATGAACATGATTTGTTAGTTAATAGACTTGATGAAATGTATAATTCATTAATATCACACAATCCTTATTGTAAATATGAAATACTAGATAATATTAAAGAATAAAATATCATGCTAAAGTAAATCTTAGAAAAATTTGAAATAGGAAATAAATCCCTTAATATGATTCTTGCTAATAAAGGTCATATTAATAGAAGAAATTGTATAAGCTTTGTGGGTAATACCCAACAAAATCCAACTACCTTCGTAAAAGGATATACTCTAAATTTACCATAAAAAATAAAATATAACTTTTATGGTAGATTAGGACATATAGCTTACAATATTTATTTAAGAAGTATAGTCCTCACAAATTAGTTTGAGTTCCCAAAGGAACTACAAATAATAAAAAACTATTAGAAAAGAAAGATAAAGTTCTTAATGAAGGACCCAATATAAAATGGGTACCTAAATTAAAATAATCTTTCTTGTAGGTTTGTCTCTAAACTAAAGCTAGGAGCATCAAATGGTATTTGGTACTGGATGCTTAAGGTGCATGAGTGGAGATCCAATTTATTCATTTAAGCTCACTAGCTTAAATGAAGGAGTTGTCACCTTCGGAGATAACAACAAAGGAAAATTCATTGGGAACAAAACTATAGGTAACACATCAAACACATCAAACCTTTGGGAACAGAACTAATGCATGCATAATTCAATTACTATATAAAAATAAATCTTTGATTGTCTTATGAAATAAAAATATATACTATAGATATTGAAAAGTTTTATATTTAAACTTGCTTTTCGGTCTTGAATAATGATGCTTGGATTTGACATAGAAGACTAGGTCATGCTAGCATGAAACTCTTAAACCAAATTTCATCTAAAGATTTAGTAAGAGGATTATATAAAATTTATCAAAGATAAAGTATGTGATATTTGTCAATTAGAAAAAACAAATAAAGATTAGCTTCAAGCTAAAAAATCAAATAAGCACTTTTAAGCTACTTTATTTGAGCTATATGGATTTATTTGGATTAATTGACATTATAAGTTTAGGTGCAAGCAAATATACATTTGTTATAGTAGATGATTATAATAGATATACTTGGATTTATTTCTTGACACACAAAAGTGATACATTTAAATATTTTATAAAATTTTGTAAAATTATTTAAAATAAAAAAAATTTATGATTTCATCATACGTAGTGATCATGGTGGTGAATTTCAAAATAATAACTTTCAAAATTTTTGTGAATTAAATGGATGCATCCATAACTTTTCTACTATAAGAAATCTAATCCAAACAAAATGAAGTAGTAGAAAGAAAAAGAAAGTTTACAAGAAATGACTAGAACCATGTTAAATGAACATAGTCTATCCAAATATTTTTGGGTCGAAGTTGTTAATACAACATGCTATATTTTAAATAGGGTTCTTGTACGACCATTACTCACTAAAACTCCTTATGAATTATGAAATAGTAAAAAATTAAATATTTTTATTTTAAAAATTTGGTTGTAAATATTTTCTTTTGAATAAAAAGGATGCCTTAGGAAAATTTGATGCAAAATTAGATGAAGGAATTTTTCTAGGTTATTCTTCTATTTCAAAAGCTTATCATGTATTCAATAAAAGAACTTTAGTAATTGAAGAATCTATTCATGTTGTTTTTAATGAGATTTCCGAACCCAAGAAAATTGATTTTGATGATGAATTTGATTTTGGCACTTTGAATTTAAATGATAACTCTTCTAAAAGTCACTTGGATGAATCTACTTCCAAATCCTTACCTAAGGAATGAAAGCATGTAAATGATCATCCTAAGAAGCTTAGAATAGGAGATACATCAAGAGGTGTTCAAATTCGTTAAATCTTTAAAAAATTTTGTGCGAATGCAGTATTTCTTTCTCAAGTTGAACCAAAATGCATTGATGAAGCCCTAAGAGATGGCTCTTGGGTTATTGTAATACATAAAGAGTTAAATCAATTTGAGAGAAATGAGGTATGAGAGCTTATTCCTAGACCTAAGACCATTTAGTGATTGGTACTAAATGGGTCTTTAGAAATAAGCAAGATGAATATGGTATCATCTTAGTGATGCTCCTTACCTTTACATCTTTTAATGATTTTAAGTTATTTCAAATGGATGTTAAAAGTATTTTTCTTAATGGTTTCATTTTCAAAGAAGTATATGTTGAACAATCCCATGGTTTTGAAAATATTCATCTTTCTAATCATGTTTTCAAACTTTCTAATTTCAAATAATTAGTTCTTTTCTTATTTTAAATAATTTTTTGAAAGGCAAGGTTGATACAATATTATTTTTTAAGTATTTTAAAAATAATTTTTTTATTATTCAAATTTATATTGATGATATCATTTTTGGTTCTCTAAATGAATCATTGTGTGAATCTTTTGCTAAGAGTATGAGCCAAGAATTTGAAATGAGTTTAACGGGTGAGTTAACATTTTTCTTAGGATTACAAATAAAATAACTAAATGATGACATATTTATTAGTTAAACAAAATACACCTTGGACTTGCTAAAATGTTTTGGTATGAAAAATGCTAAAGCTATAAACACTCCCATAAGCATATCTAAAAAGTTAGACTTAGACAATGAAGGAGAAAATTTTGATCAAAAAACTTATAGAGGAATGGTAGGTAGTTTGTTATACTTAACTGCTACTAAACCAGATATCATGTTTAGTGTTGGATTATATATAATATTTCAAACCCTAAGCTTTCTCACCTTAAAGCAGTTAAAATAATATTTAGATATTTAAAATAAACTTCTAATTTAGGATTATGGTATCTAAAATGTAAAAATTTTAATTTACTTGTTTATGCGGATGTCGATTTTGGAGGATGTAGGATAGATAGAAAATGTACTATTGGGACATATCAATTTTTAGACTATGCACTTGTTTTTTGGTCTTCTAAGAAATAAAATTTGATTGTTTTATCTACTGCTGAAGCTGAATATATTGCAACTAGTGCTTATTTGCTCAAGTCATTTAGATGAAAAATATATTAGAAGATTATGAAATTTATCTAAAAAATATTCCTATTAAGTGTGACAACACAAGTGCCATATGCTTGACCAAAAATCCCATTCAATACTCAAGAACTAAGCACATTGACATTATACATCATTTTATTAGGGATCATGTGAATAGTCGAAACATTTTATTGAAATTTATTAATACTAAATATCAATTAGTGGAGTTTTTTTACAAAACCATTAAATAAAGAATAATTTAATTTTATTAGAAGAGAGCTAGGAGTGCTAAGTCTTGAGAATACATAATTTGTTTGATTTACTATTTTAAATCAAATTACATGAATGTTTGATTTATACACTTGCTTGAAACTTCACTCACTTTGGATTTCAAAATTTATTAAGATGAAGATATATTTTTGTGATGATATTTTTCACTCTCCTTCCTTATTTCTACCTTCTTGTTTATAGAAAAAAGAATACAATTTACATGATGATTTGTTATTTTTCAGATTTCTTTGCTATGTTTGCTTAAAATTTACATGAAATGATTTTAAATGGATAAGTAGCCCCTAAATTGTTGAATCTTCCTAGATTTCTTGAATTTATGAACTCATCTTCGAAATATTTTTTTCAAAATTTACTTCTATAAGATTGAGAGCTCTTCTTAATGATGTAATATTTTTGCACTCATCCCTTATTTCTTTTTATTCTTTACTCACAAAGAATAGAAAATATTTTATGGCTCATATCCTATTTTACTAAGGGGAGCAATCTAAAATTATTAGTTATATATTTTACATTTTTGTTGATGACAAAGGGGAGAAATGGATATTGAATGACATATGTATATGAGCATTTCTCTTTGTTTATTGATAAACAGAGGGAAAAAATGATTAATGACTTAAGGGGATATTTTTAAATATATGAATAATATATAATTTTTGAATTTCATAAAAATCTTTGAGTTGATGACTTAATAATTTAAAATAATTTTTTTGTTGAAATTGATGTATGAGTATTTCGTTGCATCCTTAAAATATTAATTGCTTGACAAGTCATGATACTTGAATTCAAGAGTGTGTGGATCTCTTAAATTTAAGTTTTCCTTATAATGGCATAGATTGAGGGGGAGTAAGGTTAACTCTCGTCATCAATTGATTGCCATCATAAAAAAGAAAGAGATTGTTGAATCTTAGATTTTGATAGTGAAATCAATTGATGAGTGTTTAATCTAACTTGCATGTTAGATGAAGTAATACAGGTTTAACTACGATGGAGAAAATGAGTTACAACCAGATGATTGGGCCAAGATCAAGTTTGGGCATCGGGCCAAGGTTCAGACGATGTAGTGGGAGCTCGTCGGGAGTTCGCCGAAGGAATCGGGAAGCTCGCTGAGAACACATTGGGAGATCGCTAGAGACCGTAAGACTCATCACAAAAATACCGGAGGCCGTCGGATTAGCGGGAGTTAGGTCATTGTTTAGTTTGATGGTCGTTATGATTATAATCAGTGAGTCGTAGCTAGGAAAATCGAGTTTGATTTGGAAGAAATTCAAATCAACTCAATGTAAGGCAACCGGGTCCATAAAGGGATTGGATTGAGCTTAGGTCGAGCTCAATTAGTTGACATGAGAATTGGCCAACAAGAGGTACACATCAAAATTGGAAAAGTGAAGGGAATCACTTCTTCAGAAATTCTGATGGTTGTACCATCATCGCCCAGACTTTCGGGTGGTTGCCGGTGGTTGGACCTCCCAAGCTGGTGATTGTACTGTATGTACCCTATTTTCTGGGTGGCTTTCGGCAGTGGCACCATTGGCACCGATGGTTGTACCGCCCGTACCCAATTTTTTCGGGTGCATTTGAATTTTGGCTTCATTCTTCTAAAGCCAATTGGGGTATATAAATACATCAAGTTTTTTTGCATTTGGTACAAGTATTCACACAAGTTGTTAGGCAAAAATATGTAAAAACAAGTGTGTGCTAAAAGTGTATAAGAAAAAGAAAAGGGAGAAGGGAGTGAGCTAAGTGTTGTATTCTTGTAAAGAGTCTCCCTTGTAAGTTAAAAGATTAAAAGGATTTGGTCTTCACCCAAAGAAGATCGTTAGTGGACACTGGTGGGCCTCGACAAAGAGGACTCAGAAGTGGACGTAAGGCTAAGATTGGGGCAGAACCACTATAAAATTGTGAGTGCTATTTACTACTTTTAGTTGTTCTTGATTAGAAAGGCAAGAACATCATATTTTGATTTGATTTTAAATTATTTATTTATGCACCTTCAAGTTCAAGAAATGTTTCTAATTCTGATTTTGATTCTCACGAAAAGTTTTCTCCAAAATATGATTTTATACTTGCACTAATTCACCACCACTCCCCCCCCCCCCCCAAATTTATCCTAATATGATAGATTTTTGCGAGTTGGCCGTCGATGTTTTTGTACTCGGATGGTCTGAAGTGGAGTTGTAGCCCGCTCTTGAATTGCTTCCATGTGGTGACTCTATAAGTGTGCTTGTACTAATTATACCACTGAATAGCTTCTCTTCCTAGATGGATGGCAGTAATATCGACTTTAAAAGCCTTCAAGGTCCTGTAATAGCGGAAATACCATTCCGCGCATGAAATCCACCCGATCGGGCTTCCATCTTTCCATCGAGGGAAGTCCACCCTTATGTGTGGATACGATGAGTCCATCGCTTGTTCCTCTTGGGAAGTCCTGTGCTATTGGGACTATGGTTTGGAGTTGTTGTAGGGGCCGTATAGGGAGGTTTGATGATAGAGATTTAGGTTTAGAGGGGTGGCTTAGGGTTGTTATTGATGGCAGCAAACGGTTTTGTAGGGATTAGAGGCTGGAAGAGTGATGGATCAAGGTTGTAGTTTTGGATTGATAGTTTGCGGTTTAGGTTGCTATTGGTGCTACAGTTTGAGGGTGTTGTGGGGCTGGAAAGGGTTCGGTGGCAATGGTTTGAGGCTGGGAAGGAAGGTTTATGATTGCTGTTGGGGGCAGCAATTGGTTTG
Organism: Ensete glaucum; assembly: GCA_021527575.1. Lineage (NCBI taxonomy): Eukaryota > Viridiplantae > Streptophyta > Magnoliopsida > Zingiberales > Musaceae > Ensete > Ensete glaucum. The sequence continues at coordinate 51,408,891 of CM038551.1, forward strand.
GTGTGGTTGCAATAAGAAGTTCCTATGAATAAGGTTGCAATAAGCTACTGTTTGGGCCGTATGTAGAGATTAAAAGTTGGCTACGACGGTTATGTCGTAAGGCTAGAGGGGTACCTTAGGGTTGATGTGGGTGGCAGCAACAAATTCAGTAGAGATCAATTGTGTATGTAGTAAGTAACATCGAAAAGTATGACAACTAAATTTTTTGTCAAAAGACATCAGTTTTATGATGAAAGTTTCATTAATATTGCATCAGTATTTTGAGGAATATGACAGTACAAAATCGACAATGATAACAACAATATAGATGAGTGACAAAAGTTCCATCAATATTACAATGGTATTTTACATCGAATAGTTTGACGAAGAGTTTTCAGCAGTTATGTTAAAGATTTAAAGGAGATCTCAATGAGAAACTACTGATAAACAAAGCCAAGCTGATGCAAAATATGGAGAAGAATTTGGTAGCAAAATATTGGCAGAAAGATCAGTGATATGGTAGAAAATATGCGATTGAAAACTATGTCAATGACGGAGATCATTCCAATAGTTTTTTTACAACAAGCATAACAAGATAAACATAGCAAAGTTTGCAGCAAGATAAGGAAGATGCAACGAATTGCAACAAGGTAAATGTAGCTATTTTTTTGGGTTTTTGGATAGAAAATTACAGCAGCAGTAAGGTAGATACCAAAACTTGATGTAATTTTGGTGGAGGGTGCAGATGATATTTCTACGGCAGTGTGATGATGATAGAGTCGGCGATGATCACAACAATAATAGGAATTGCTTGGGCGGTGGTGGATAACTGTGGAAGGGTAGTGAGGTGCCAAGAATGTTGCTCTGATACCAAGTGTTAGAACCTCATAGGATTCTAAGGCTTGATTGATCTCTGTAGGGGATTGACCCTCCTTGGAACTTTATAAGGGTTCCTCCCTCCTTGGTAGTCGACTATAATGGCTGAAAAGATTGATATATTGATTGCTTAGGAAAAGAATTTGTGACTATATGTTTTATATAGGATTTGAAAACCCTAACTCCTAATAGGACTCCTAGTAAACTAAGACTCCAACTTCTAATCAAACTCCTATCAAACCCTAGAGAGAGTTCCATCTAAGCGAAACTCTTCCTTTCTCTAACCCTAGCCACCTCTTCTCAACCCTAATCGACTTCCCCTCATCAAGGTGGGCGGCCCATTGGATTGATTACAAGCTTGACTCCGACCCAAATTCATCTCTGACTCATAACCTGACTCCAGTTCAGTCGAATCCTAATCCTACTGGCCAACAATACCGAATTTAATGACTTAACTCAATCGACTAGGACCTGATTCAATTGGGATCCTAACAGGACCCCGCCCAGAGTTCACGTGTTATGGTGCTACCGCATGAAGGGATGATTAATTCCTAGAAGGGTCTGCCAATGGCCCCTTCCAACAACCTATCGATAGGCCCGATCCCTCCTACTCCGAGGCCTTCCATCGCCCTAACTGCTTCTGACAATCGGCTACATCATTAGGAGCACTACTGGCCCAGCTACTATGGGAGGAGGCTGAAGCGGCTGTTGCTTACTACTGGGGGTCACTTAGCCTAGCCCTGGCGAAGCTAGTGCATTGCTGCCCTTGAAAGGTGTTGCTTGATCTCTTGCTCTCGCTACAAAGTCCTAGTAAAGATGTCTTGAAGACATCCTCTGTCCTCCTTATATCTTGCTCAACACCTTGCTCTCATCTTTATGTAGCACCACCACTATATGATGGTACTGATCGATCATCTGAGGGATACGAGAGCATTGATTAGTCAACTCTCTAGAGATAACACTACCCTATGAACTGAAACAAGGTGGCCTAAGGAACAGGGGAAGGCGGGCGGAGGCTCGGACTATTGAGTTGTCCTCATAGCGTGCCCAAGCTCACCTTCGCTCTCATGAATTGGAGCAATGCCTCGCCGAGGTGCATGAGGAGATAGATCCCGACTCCACTAGTTGGATTTGGAACTTAATCTGGCCCTCCGCAATGTCGAGGAGGTTGAGGCATGAGATGAGGCAACCATAACCAAGGACATGGCTTCTGAGAGTGCTATGGAATGCGAGTGGAAGGTTGAGACCCTTTGCCACGAATTGAAGGATGCCTGTTACAGCTGGTCAACATCATCGAGGAGGCAAAGTAGCTAAAGGAATGGTTGTTGACCAGCTTGGGCTAGCTAGCGGTTGCATGCTTGGCTGCGGACGAGGCCAAGAAGGCTTAGGCGGAGGAGCGAAGCTATGCAGTGAAATAGGAAAGGAGGGTTGTGGTCTCCTAACAAGGTGTCCGAGGGGTTCCGCTGTTAGTTATAGGTGCCCTGCAAGCCAATCACGTGAGTGATGGCACATGTGATACACTATGTAATCTTTTTACTTATGATTAATATTGACATATTCTCACATTATATTATCTATAGCATATATACTGTGATGTCCTTGGTTCTGTGCAATGGGAATTAGATCGTGATTAGATGACGATAATGAGATTGATTCATCTTTAAACACAGATCGTAAATAATCTCGGTCATATATTATTCGAGAAGGACATCGAGATAACCGGATAGACCGGTGTACTATATACCTATCTATATGATAGAGGCAGCTGGCCTCATAGCCATTTGTATGGAGACACTAAGGATATAGTACAGGTGCTCATTGGAGAATGAGTTTACTGATTGATCCGCTTATAGAATGTTGTATGATTAATGATACCTAATGTCAAACAGTGATTCTATAATCGCAATTGTGTATCTGGTCCTTAGACTTGCGACACCAAGGATGTCTTGTATGAGTACTCCTTTCTTTGACGCCAGACTTACAGGTTTGAAAAGTTCTAGATCTGGTATAGCTGGTTATCGGGATTGGTAGTAAACCCTACGAAGGTAATTGAGTGTCAATAGAGGATTATCTACTCTCGGTATCATGAGAGGAATATCCCATATGTGCTTGCTCAGAAAATTCCCTGGCCAAGGTCATTCGGATTGAGAGAGAAAGAGTTCTCCGGGAGAATCCAATTGGAGCGAGACTATAACGGATTCCGTATGTGACCTGACGGTACCATGTCCATATATGGTCTTTGGGATATTAGTTGGATGAATGATTATAGATACACAGTAACTGTGGACTGACAGGTCCGATAGATTCGATCCCCCTGTACCGTCTAGGGACTATGCCGTAGTGGCCTAGTACGTCCATAGTCGATGACTCGAGTGAATTATTATGGGGATAATAATTCACTATATCAAAAGAAGTTCTGATGGGAGGGACTCACGACCAGCTCGATATTAGGCCTAGAGGGTCACACGTATATGGTGGATGCTTCAACGAATAGAGGATTGGATGGAGATCCAATTAGCCTATATTCTCATTAGATAAGATCCTATGCTGATGGGCTCCTTACTTAAGACCCAATTAGAGACCTAAGGAGATTATTGGATAGAGATCCAATAATACAAGGTTAGTGGGTTATTGGATGGAGATCCAATACCCACTAAGACAAGAGCCCCAGGATTTTTGGTGGCTCTCTATAAATAGGAGAGGAGACCTATGGTTGATAGGCTACAGCTTTAGCCACCACCTCCTATTCTCCTCCCTTCCTTTGTGCAAGAAGTTGCGAGATTAGGTTTGAGGAGTTTCACTATAAAGATCCATCATATGGATACCGCTAGAGAGGAGGACACTTGACCTCTTTCATCTTCTCCATCCGGATCTGGAATACAGAGATATACGATCTCCCTAGGTAAAATCAAATTTTTACACATCATGGTTTTTCGATTTTTATAATTTTTCTTGTGATCCCAATCTTTTGCATGACAATTTAATCTGTGTGGGAAACCAATTTTTGTTTTGATTTCCATGCGGCATGTGATGCACCCGTTGAGGTTTTCCAATAGTGGTATCAAAGCCAAAGTTTTCATATGAAAGATTGGTTTTAAACTGCGTGTGTTGAGATTGAATCGCGTAGAATCGTTCTATGTATTCTTGCTACGTTTTCATAGCAAACGCAGCGAGGGGGATGGGCGGCCAGCCACAGCTAGGCCTCCTGCAGAGGCGGTCGGCTATGGCTTGGCCACATGCAAGGGGGTGGCCGACTATGGCCAAGGTCCACCGCAGGTCGTCGCCAAGGCCCCAAGACATGGGGGCATGGGCGCGCAAGGCTTGCTTATGGCCAAGCCAAAGGGTCACCGTGACAAGGCCACAAGACTCACCCAGAGGGCGCACCGCCACTTGGGGCGATGGCGACGTTATAGAGAGGGAAGAGGACCTAGTGCATTCCTTTTGAAAAAAAAAACTATTTTGCCCCTTTAAATTTGGAAAATTTTGAGGATTGTCCTCGTGTACAAAATTTTCAAAATACCCTTAATAATTTTAAAAATTCTGAGGACTATCCTCTCATCATGAATTATGAAAATGTCCTTGACAATTCTAGAAATTTCGAGCATGTCCTAATTTCTAGAAAAATAATTAATTAAATAGTTTAATTAATTATTATATATAGTAATCCTATATATGATGTGATGTAAAAAACCCTACATATTAATTATTAGGAGATTGATACGAAACAAAAACCCCTCCTATTAATTATTTTATATATATAGTAATCCTACATATTAATTATTAGGAGACCGATACGAAACAAAAACCCCTTCTACGATAATATTAAGTTGGTAAGCGTAAGGCAATAAGATTGACCCACATGACCTTCCATCATTATAGGAAGAAATCAAATCATGACATAGATTGAGTTGGTCAAGTCTCTCGAGGCTCACCTATCTACGTGATCGAGTTATTGCCTACAACATATAGATGTTACCGGTGACCTGAGGACAGTCCCTCTAGGACATATCATCAAATCAGACTCATCTTGTAACGATGGTGATGACATAACTGAATATCATGTTTGATTAAGTCCCTCGAGAGCATGATGATTCGGAGGCCGAACGTGACGGAAATCACAAGGAGTTGTGATTGGCAAGAGTTGCCTACCTTTTGGGCTTAGAGTAATTAGTTGACTCCCTCGAGGTTGCATTAGGATGCCAATTGGATCCCGATCTCCAGTAGGAGTCTACCGGAGACTTTCATCTCACATGTCAAGGGTGGTGTGTGATTCATTAGGAAAATAATGAGAGTATATTAAGAGAGGTGTCCATATCTTAATTAGTATTTTCTATAAAATTTGCATGTTATTTATTTTCACTATATCTTATTTTATCAGAAACATATCGCTCACAAACCCCCTACGTGGCATACTTGATGCCGACCACCTAACTAGTCCAAACTATATAAAGGCTCCGTAATTTAAGAATTATTCTCACGAAGGAGAAATCGTATATGCCCTTAACATGATTGTGACCACGCTAGAGGAAAGGACAAGCGAGGATGAGATCGTTCGCTTTGTGAAGTATATAGATAGTCCTAGAGGATAACATATGTGTTGATCTTATACTTCAGTCCCTACCATATTCCTTTTCATAGTTTATTATTTTTAATATGAATAAACTTGAGTTGACTCTATCTGAGCTCCTCAATATGTTGAGGGAAGCTGAAAGCACCATCAAGAAAGAGAAGCTAGTTCTCTATATTGGTGAGAAAAGAAAGGCCAGCAAGACCCTTAAGAAGGGCAAGGGCAAAGAAAGACCAGGCAAGACAAAGGTTGCTAAGAGAGATCCGGTAAAGGATAAAGGACAGTGCTGCCACTATGGCTAAGATGGGCATTGGAAGAGGAACTTTAAGGACTACCTTGCAGATAAGGTGAAACAGAAGCTTGAAGAAGCTTCAGGTATATTCATGATCAGTCTCCACTTGTCATATTTTCATGATAACACATGGGTATTAGATACCGGGAGTGTTTATCATATCTACATTTTGTTGTAAGTTCTGGCAAGACCTAAGAGGTTGGCTAGAGATGAGATGGACCTCAAAATGGGCAATGGAGCAAGAGTTGCTGTAGTTATAGTTGGAGAGGTCACCCTACATCTGCCTGATGGAGCTATTATTGCATTAGATGTATGCTATTTTGTTCCCTTTATTATTAAAAATATTATTTCTATCTCTTGTTTGATAATTAATGGATATAAATTAGTTTTTGAGAATAATAGTTATTCAATAATTATGGATGATGAGATCATCACTAGAGGAACCCTTATAAATGACTTATATGTGTTAGATACTTCTCAATATATCATAAATATAAATATGTCTAAGAAGAAAAGAGATGAGATGAATAATGCATACCTATGACATTGTAGGCTAGGTCATATACATGAGGGAAGGATTCAAAAGTTACTGAAAGATAGATACTTAGACCCATTTGACTATGAGTTATATGCAACTTGCGAATCTTGCCTTTTAGTGGAACTGGAGAGAGAGCTACCGAGTTATTGGAACTTATACATAGTGAAGTATGTGGTTCCATGTCGACTTAGACTATAGGTGGTTACTCATACTTCATTACATTCACTGATGATTTCTCTAGGTATGGACACGTGTACTTAATGAAGTACAAATCTGAGGCCTTTGAGAAATTTAGGGAATATAAGAATGAGGTAGAGAATCAAATTGGAAATAGTATTAAGACTCTTCGATCAAATCGAGGAGACGAGTACTTGAGTACAGAGTTTACCCATTTCCTTAGGGACAATGAGATTCTATCCCAGTGGACACCTTCTTATACACCTTAGCTCAATGGTGTATCAGAAAGAAGGAATTACATGTTGTTAGACATGGTGCGGTCCATGATAAGTTTCGCTGACCTACCCGTCTCATTCTAGGGGTACGCCCTAGAGATTGCAGCTTACATTTTGAACATAGTTCCATCAAAGTCGGTAGTGTCTATGTCATATGAGATATGGAAAGAAAAAAAGCTCGATCTTAAGATTATTAAGATTTGGACCTGTCCTGCACACGTTAGAAGACACATCCCCGATAAGTTAGAATCAATGACAGAATGATACATATTCGTATGATACCAAAGGAAACTTGTGGGTATTATTTCTATCACCCCGATGACTAAAAGGTCTTTGTTGCCAAGAGAGTCATGTTCCTTAAGAAGGAACACATTCTTAGTAGAAACAGTGGGATAAGATAGAATTGAGCGAGGTTGGAGAACCTAGCTTAAGCACTATTCCAGAGCATAAGTATGTTCAGGTATCTAACATACAAGTTCTAACTTTGGGTAGGTCCAGTAGAGTATCTCACCCTCCTGAAGGATATATAGGACATATCAGTGGAGATTACTCTCATGATATTAATCCTCATACCTACGAGGAGGCTATTATGAGTATAAACTCTGGAAAGTGGTAAGAAGCCAAGAATTCTGAGATGGATTCCATGTACTCTAACAAGGTTTGGAATTTGGTGGATGTACCTGAGAATATTGTACCTATCGGTTGCAAATGGATCTTCAAGAAGAAAATCGGAGTGCATAGAAAGGTAGAGACCTATAAAACAAGGCTGGTAGCTAAAGGATATCATCGAAGATAAGGAGTTTACTATGATGAAACCTTTTCACCTGTAGCTATGCTTAAGTCCATTAGAATTATTTTGGCCATTGCAGCGCATTATGACTATAAGATTTGGTAGATGGATGTCAAAATGATATTCCGCAATGACAACCTCGATGATGAGGTGTATATAATACAACCATAGGGATTTGTATCCAAAGAGAGTCCAAATAAAGTGTGCAGGTTGCTTAGATGCATTTATAGATTAAAGTAAGCTTCTCAAAGTTGGAACATAAGATTTGATGAGGTGATCAGATCTTATGACTTCGTTAAGAACGAAGATGAGCCTTGTATGTACAAGAAGGTAAGTGGGAGTGCTATCACCTTCTTGGTGCTATATGTTGATGATATTATAATTATTGAGAATAATGTAGGAATGCTTTCCATAGTAAAGACTTAGTTATCCAAAAACTTCTCAATGAAAGACTTAGGGGAAGCATCCTACATTTTGGGGATTCAGATTTATAGAGATATATCCAAGAGGATGTTTGACTTGTCCTAGTCCAGGTACATAGACTCTATTGTCAAAAAGTTCAGCATGGAGAATTCCAAGAGAGGTCTCATATCGATAAGACATGAAATATCACTTTCTAGGAGTATATTCCCAAAGACTTATGCAGAAAGGACAGACATGGATAAGATACCTTATGCCTTAGCGATAGGGTCTATCATGTATGCGATACTATATACCAAGCCTGATATAGCACATGCTCTGAGTGTCACGAGCAGGTATCAGGTAGATCCATGTTTACAACATTGGAAGATAGTAAAGTGTATCCTTAAGTACTTGAGAAGGATTCAGGATCTTTTACTGGTATATGGAGGAGGTAGCCTCTAGGTTGAGGGCTACACGGACTCGAGTTTTCAGTCTGCCATTGATGATAGCAAGTCAAACTCAGGATATGTTTTCACCCTGAATGGAGGAGCAGTAAGTTGGAAGAGTTCCAAGCAAGATACTACTGCTGACTCGACCATAGAAGCAGAATATATTGCTACAACAGAAGCAGCAAAATAAGAGTTATGGATGAAGAAGTTCATCATGATATGAGAATCGTTCCGAGCAGCATGAAGTCGATTCCCATATACAGCGATAGTGACAGGGCGATAGCTCTAGCAAGGGAACCCAGGTTTCATCAGAAGTCTAAGCATGTTCTGAGGAGCTTCCATCTGATTAAAGAGATCATAGCCCATAAAGATATAACAATGGAAAGAGTTCCATCCGAAGATAACATTACAAATCCACTGACGAAGCCATGGCTCAGATTATATTTGAGCGTCATAGGGGTTTAATGAGGATCAGACATATAGGTGATTGGCGTTAGGTCAAGTGGGAGATTGCTAGTTACAGGTGCCCTGCAAGCCAATTACATGAGTGATGGCACGTGTGATACACTACGTAATCTTTTTGCTTATAATTAATGTTGACATATTCTCACATTATATTATCTGTAGCATATATACTGTGATGTCCTTGGTTCTGTGCAATGGGAATTAGATCGTGATAAGATCACGATAATGAGATCGATTCACCTTTAAATATAGATCTTAAATAATCCCAATCATTGGTTACTCGAGAGGGACATCGAGATAACCGAACAGATTGGTGTACTATATAACCATTTGTGTAGAGATACTAAGGATATAGTACAAGTGCTCATTAGAGAATGAGTTCACTAATTGATCCGTTTATGGAATGTTGTATGGTTAATAATACCTAATGTTAAACAGCGATTCCATAGTTTCAATTGTGTATCTGGTCCTTAGACTTGAGACACCAATGATACCTTGTATGAGTACTCATTTCTTTAATGCCAGATTTATAGGTTTGAAAAGTTTCATATCTGATATAGCTGGTTATCGAGATTGGTAGCCAACCTTATGAAGGCAATTGAGTATCAATAGAGGATTATCCACTCTCAGTATCATGAGAGGAATATCCCATATATGCTTGCTCAAATAAATCTCTGGCTAGGATCATTCAGAGTGAGAGAAAAAGAGTTCTTCAGGAGAATCTGATTAGAGCGAGACTATGATGGATTTCGCATGTGACCTGGCAGTACCATATCCAATATACGATCTCTGGGATATTAGTTGGATGAGGGATTATAGATACACGGTAACTGTGGACAGACAAGTCTGATAGATTTGATCCTCCTGTACCGTTTGGGGACTATGGCGTAGTGGCGTAGTACGTCCATAGTTGATGAGTCGAGTGAATTATTATGGGGATAATAATTCACTATATCAGAAAGAGTTCTGATGGAAGTGACTCACGGCTAGCTCGGTACCAGGCCTAGAGGGTCACACAAATATGGTAGATGCTTCAGCGAATAGAGGATTGGATGGAAATCTAATTAGCCCCTATTCTCATTAGATGAGACCTTATGCTGATGGGCTCCTTACTTAAGGTCCAATTAGAGGCCTAAAGAGATTATTGGATAGAGATCTAATAATGCAAGGTTAGTGAATTATTGGATGGAGATATAATACCCACTAAGGCAGGAGCCCTAGGGTTTTTGGTGGCTCTCTATAAATAAGAAGGGAGACTCATGGTTGATAGGTTACAGCTTTAGCCACCACCTCCTATTCTCCTCCCTCCTTTTGCGTAAGAAGTTGCGAGATTAGATTGGAGGAGTTTCACTACAGAGAGCTATCATGTGGATATCACTAGAAAAGAGGACGCTTGACCTCCTTTATCTTCTCTATCTAGATCTGGAATACATGAGGGATATACGATTTTCCTAAGTAAAATCAATCTCTTACACATTGTGATTTTTCGATTTTTATGAATTTTCTCATAATCCTAATTTTTTGTACGATAATTTGATCTGCGTGGGAAACCAGGTTTTGTTTTAATTTCCATTGTGCATGCACCCATTGAGGTTTCCCAACATCTGTTGTGACCTTAAGCATGCCAACTAGATCACCTACGAGTTTGGGTACCAGATTGTCCTTAGGCACTTTAAAGTATGGTATCCTGAGCTTGAGGTTGATGAAGATCCATTCGCAAAACTCCCCTTAGATGTTGAAGTGCTTGTTCTTTTGGAAGTCTATTTTGACAATCGCCTTGCCCACCCTCCAACTCTGCCTCCCCCTTCCTAAAGTTTTTGGTATCCCAATGACCCTTCTTCGCTTGCTCCTTTTTATAACTTCCCCTTGGGGTGTCCTTGTTTGTTATTTGAAGTTTTGTATGAATCAATAAGGATTCCCTTTTCAGGCGATTGATTTTATCATGGGTAATGTTTAGAGGCCCATTATTTTGTCGCTCTGTAAGGTAAAAAGCCCTTGACCCTTGGAACATATATCTTGAACCTGGCCTTGATTCCCTCCTTCCCCAGCAAAGGTGCCACTCTAAGAAGGTCTGGAACAAGATACATGACCACAACACTCTACCCCACAAGGAGACTTAAGAAGAGGAATGAAGAGCCCGTTTTTGCTTCCTTGGAAGGGTTACCAAAAGGTGGCGCCTGCGACGTTGACCCTCCTTCTAGCACCAGAATGGTGGTGTCATGAAGACCGTCGATAGTTGATTCAACCCAATAGGTTCTCTATCGAAGGTGCATGCTCACCCTGAGGTTTCTTCTTGGATGACATAAGGTTTTTGTAGGGGTGTAGAGACATTTCGAATGTTGTCTTATGGTGGGTGTTTGACCTTGAGCAGCTCGAATGAGCGGACAAGGGTTTTCCGAGTCAGCAAATCCTTCCTCCCAAGATAGGATGGCCCCGACATCTACTATTGGTAAGCATATGACCCTACATGCCAGGCCGATGCCAGGATTACTCGGCGCTACCCCTCCGGCGCTCAAATTAGTGAAGTAGAAGATGTAATGACATAAGTTGTAAAAAGAGTAGAAGGGTGTAGTGTACATGCCCACTTACCCCCCTTGGCGCAAGTCAGGGGTTCCTTTTATACTTGGTCTGCGAGCTTCCCTCACCGATTGGCCCGAGGTTAGTGGCCTAGTAACCTTATCGACCCCATATTATGATAAGATAGGGGGTTATGGTGTCGTTCAGACGTTGATGATGTGGAGCCCTGCTTAGGTATCAATCTTCATGGCATATGAGCTGGCAGGTACCAAATTTGCTCCTATCACTAGCAATAGTGGCTCGTGGTTGAAGACCATCGCCCTTAATAATACTATTACCGATAGCAAGTTGTTGATAGTGATCTATCGAGAGGCATGTGAAATTTTACATCGCCCGCAAGTAGATGATAAGATAGATTGGATATAAAAACAAATCGAGAATACAAATGATCATTCATGCATTGTAAATAAAAGTTAAATAATATATTTTCATGAGTGGAACGTGCTAACATATAGATCCAAAGTATTTGATTTCACAAACATATCTCTAATATGAATTGTAAGCATAAAAACTATCCTTATATTTTTGTTATGCGAAAAATAGTAAAATATGAAATCAAATAACAATAGATCAAATATACGATGCATACATTTTGATATCATTCAGAAAATTTTTATTTAATCTACGAGAACACAATCGTCTGATCTAAAAGCTATAGTGATGTTGATCTGCAAAGAAAACTAGACTTGTTTTCTCCTTTATTCCTATCTTTCATAAAATTACTATGAGTGACGAACTAGGTACAAGGGGAGATAATAGGATATTTGTAATATCTGAATAATGTCATATATTCTCATCTCTTCTTATCTGTCTTGAATCTCTAGGAGGTCCCATTCTTTTATGAGCGAGATCATAAGGTCTAAAATAAGTAATTAAAAAAAATTTCTCCCATCAATATTATCTCCTAATTAATCCTATTATAACTGAATTTCATTAAGATCTCATAATCTAACAACACCATCCATCCTTTCTCGCTCCCAACGTGGCCTCCGCCCTTGCTTCAAATGTCTCTCACCGTTTGCATCTAACACATCCACCTATGCTCCCATGGACATTTGTAGGATTAGAAAAAAATAAAAAAACCTATCTTGTTCGACAAAATGGGGCTATCGATCGCAATGCCGAAATTATTTACCATGTTCTGTATTTTTTTTTTTGTTTTTATGGCTTCTCCAAAGTTGTCAGGAATGAGTGGTTTTGTTGAGGAAATTACTAATTCTTTTTGGAGCAAGTATTAGTCTAAAATATCTGGTAATTACTTTTATAATTACCACCGCTCAGTATACTAATATCTAGATGGATAAGCATACATCATTACGAGGAGGACGAGATTCCGACATTCCTTAAAAGTCCACAAGACAAGCAAAACAAAATTATGTAAAGTCCTCACCAGTGGTACATGGAAGATTAGGATGCTACTTGAGCATTGTGCCTGTGTTAGATTCGCACGCCCAGATGTCAGTCACACAGCTCGCCACTTCACTAGGAATTCTATTATGTAGGTTGTCTATGCTTGCATTGCTCAACCCGGCCCTGAGTGCTGCAGTTTTGGCATCACCAGTCTCCATTCCTACGTTCTGAGCTCGTCCACCAGCTGGGATGCCAATGTAGCTTGAGTCATCTCCTTGGAATTCGATGGTGGGGAGGAAATCTGATGATTCCTCACATGGCTGTTGAGGGTTTAGGAACTGTGGTGACCCAACACTGCTTTGGAGGAGATGATCCAGACTGCAAGCTAAACTACCTCTGGTGACCAAATCTTCTGCCATCTTCACCTGCAACAGGTGAACAGAGTAGTAGTTCTCTTGCTTGTTCTACTTCCGTGTGCCAAATATTTAATATTCCTGCTTTTCCTATCAAATATGTAGGAGTAAAGAAGCGGCTACTTTAATTCTCAGTGCTTCCACATTTGACTTGAGAACCCGATTATTTGTGACAGCTTCAGTGAATTCCTGATTGGCATCTGTTAGTTGCTTGAATAGAGATGCATTTTCCCCTCGAAGTTGGTCAACCTGACAAAAATATAAGCAAAAATGTTCAGAGAATATTCATATGTAAAGAGACTGAAAAATAAGGATTGAAAGAGTCAGATAACATATACTGAGTTTAACTCCATAACTTCAATTGATGTCCAATCTGATATAGGTTAACTCGAATCAATTTGATCCAGACTTACCCGAATTATCTTTGCTGTGAAAATTTTGCTCTTAGAGATCAAATATGCAAAAGATACTTCGGGTATTCACATCTACCGCTAAAGCAACATGAAAGTGAAGACTAACTTTTCAGTAAGTTTACCTGCAACTCAAGATCAGCTAGATGGGCTTGCTTTCTCTTTCTTGACCGCCTAGCAGATTCCCGATTGGACACCATCCTTAAAAACAAGAACCACAATAAAAGAACATCACAAACAATAAATAATTCCTCGCTGCATTTTCCTTTCGATAAGTAATGAATAAAAGATTGTTGTTCTTTACAAGTAACGTGTGCAGCGTCCCATGCACTTCGGTCAGAGCATAAACCGTGCACCAGCATTGACAATATTGCATAAACCTTGGATATAGATAAAACCATTCAAATAAAGACTAATTGCTAGCTAGTGGACCTTCTGAAGGGTGAAACATTTCAGTTGCTTGAAAGTACCTCACCCAAATCAATTAAAACATTTTCTCTTAATTTCATTTTGTGCTCTTAAGTTATTGCAACATTAAGATTTTTACCCTTATTTCTCAATAATTCCATTTCATCTTCTGTTCTTTATGTATAATTACATTGTAGCACCTGCTTCAGCATTCATGATGGGAACTTCCAAAATTCCTGAGTCATTATAACCTCAATAGATGAAAATAGCATCAATATATTACAAAATCATATTTTGTTATTAAGTTACGAAAAGGCACCTTCTTGTGACCCATTCATGGATGAATACAAGTTGGTTGATGTCCTTCATCATGAATAAGAGACGAGATTGTCCTTCCCTAGAAATATGGGTGGAGGAGAATTAGGTTATGGAAAGAGGGAAAACAGGGTAGGACATAATAAATACTTAAGTAAGAAGGAAGAATGATGATAAGGTGAGAAGTGGAAGAGAAATAAGAAAGATGGGGAGGATAGAAAGTAGAGTTCTGTCATCTGTGTAAAAAGAAAAAAGAGATGACCAATAATTATGAAGATTAGAAGAATCATCAATTATGTAGTAGAGGGACAAATCAAAATAGCCAAAGGGAACCATATGAGTGTATTTTCCCTTTGGCTCAATTTCTCTCTTTCTGTATGAACAAGAATAATATGATCCCGAGAGGTGAGAGCACATATAGATTGTTTCGTGCCTAGGCACACAACTATTTTGAGCATAATGCAATGTCAAAAACCTTCTCAAATTGAAGCAATCATAGTACTTGATTTACCTTCGCATGCGTTTGACGTCTATAGCATTTGTGCTTTGTTCACAAGGCCCACCTTCAATTTCTAGGGACTCCTCATCTGATTGCTCAGACCCGCTCGTTCCCCCAAGAGTTTGATTTGCTTTTGCCATAAGCTTATGAGATGAAGTTGGTGTCCCATCTAAAACATAGAAGCAAGCAGTTCAGTTTGTTCATAGAGTAGAAACCTTATACCTCAGGCATTGAGACCCTGCTTTTGGCATGTTGAAGTTTCATAAAGATGCTAAAATTAATTGAATTTAACTACTTGGTCAGATGTCAGAAAAGAATGGGAAATAAACAATTCGTCTAGGCATTGGGCTCTCTTTCCTGAGACAAACAATATTGTAGATCCACCAAAAGGGCCTATTCAAGCAGCATCTCAGGCATGGGGGACCCTATTGTCCAGAGAATTTTCAAGGAAGTGACAAAGAATCTGGGTGATTTATGAAACTAAACAATTTTCTTTTTTTTTTGTCCCTAGATTGAAAAAATTAGATAAAAGATAAAAATGGAACTTAAAATCTGGCAGTTTCAATTTATTCTCAGATTTGGTCGTTACAGATGAGCACATTGGAACAATAACTGCATATTATACAGTTCTACACAATATGTATACAAAATACCCATAAGCATAATTACATACAATACATATCATCTAATTCAAATAGAAGTAAATTTTATCTAAAAGAGGAATACTTTTCTTTAATTTTGTACTTTGTTTCTCGTCATTTTGCCGCGGAGAAAATTTACCATATCTTCTAAGATCTGAAAGGATACAGCTTCTCAGGCCCTAATCCCTGAAAGCTAGAAAGGGATAGATTAACTACTAAAGTGAAAAGGGTCACAAATTATTACCTCAAATTTTGAGAGAGAGTTCTCTAGACAAAAAAAGGGGGCAAACTTGCCAACACATACATTATTAAGAAAACAAATCTTGTGAATATCCTTAATGTATTTCTCTTTTATTGTAGGCAAGTGAAATCACAAAATTTAAGATAAACATGGTTAAGTATTTAGGTACTAAATGAATATGTAAATATTTGGAGAATTAATATGCATATCACAAAAATTTCATGCACTAATACTTTTTTTTTACAAAAAAAGAAGAAGTTAAGATTGCAAATATATCCATAAAAAGTAAGTGATTTCATATTTGCCCTTCTAAACTTGAGTTTTACATACATATCCCTGTCAAACACAAAAACTTGCTGGTATATCACTTTGGTTTACCCCTATCAATTGATCGTCAGCATATATTGATCTTGAACTGCAACTGATGTTATTCATTTAAAAAATATTTGCATATACATCCCTTCTAAATTAGTAATTTTGTATTTGCTAGTCTAAATTTAATTTTAAAATGATGAATCAAATAATCAGTGAATTTAAGTGCACATTAGATATTTGAAATTTAAACCTTTTTCAAACTCATTAGAAACCAGGTTAGTATTAGTTAATCTGAATTTACTTGATGAATGCTAATGCGTATGTCATATATGTAGGGTTTAAATATTTCACAAAAACATATATGTGATATTTTAATATTTTGAAGGGCCAAATATGCTATTTCCAAAAGTTGAAAATGATAGATATGTGAAACCTCCTAAAAGAAACTCCAATTGAATATGTTCGGTTCAATTTATTTTGTTTATATAAATTTAGAATAGGAGTGATATCATTGCTACTAGTAATGAGTTCTTTCTTCTATTATATACTCATCTACCCAGGTTTTGTTACAGAAAGAGTGATCACAGTCTTTCCCAGAGGTTATCTCCATGAAGAAAGAAACAGAAATGAAGGATCATGAAAGTATACCACAGATGGAGGATTGGGTATCCACGTTCACCGAGATGTTAGAATGCTTGGGCGTCAGGTCGTGAGACCACGCCTGGCTCTCTCTGCTCCTCAGTAGCTGCCGCCCACCACTAGTCGAATGGCCACTTACACCATCCTGCTTCGATTCACGCCTTAAAACGAGAAGCAGACGCAATTAGATCTTAGGGATAATCAAAGAGGGAACTCACCCGATCGACGAATCCGAAATCTAGAGCTCCGGGGAGGAGGAACTCCTGCAAGGACGGCGGCGGGGGATTCCGCTCTCCGCCGTCGCCTCCATCCGGCCGCAGGAACGCCTCTAGCACCAGCTCCGACGCGCTCTTCTTCATTTCTCCACCGTTGCCGTCGCCTGCGTTCGCTCCTCCCGAAGCCGATGCGCTCGAATACGACGTCGGAAGGAAAGCAATGAGAAGTTTATAGAAAGCCAAAGGAAAAGGGCAAAAAGACGAAAGGTAACAGAAGAAGATGGAATGGGGAAGTGCTAGTCCGATTCAATGCCCTCATTGCTTCTCATTAATAACTAAAATGCCGCTCTCATGGGTTCCCATCTCGCGATCTTGGTAGATGGCAGTTCAAAGAATATGGAGCAATGCAGAGGTAATTTGGGGATTTTATTGTCGGGTAATGGAGATTGATTTGGATCCGCACCGCCGAGTGGAGAAAAAGAAAAGCACGCATATGAATTCCACCAAGTATGACACTTTTTCTTAGCCCTTTATTATTGCTCAGCCAATAGATCACTCACGTTTGTATCCAATAAAATTGCAGGTATCAACTCGCGTTTAAACGGAAGTACAGAAGTGTTGCTCGTAAAAGCTGCGTCTTACACTTGCGGCTCGCTTGTCGGTTTGTGCCTCGATCAGCTCTCGCCTCCAATTGCTTTCTTTATTGCTGCTCGATGACGTGTCGGAATTCATTCGTTAAGTGGGACCGGGTCCTACGTCTCATGGGATCGCGGCGTAAGTGAACTTCCAAAACTGTAATAAAACGGTGGTAACGGTATAACCCGGTTGACCCGGGACGACCCAGACCGGTTCCCTGATACGAGTTGTAAGCATGGCTTAGGGAGAACCCTACGTTTCCATAAGCACTGCACGTCGTGTATAAAAATATTTTTAGTTTTCTATATTTTGACCAATTCAATAAATAATTCCACATCACTTTCTAAAAGTCGAGTAGACATATTCAACTCAACTCAGACTAAGGTCTCGGAAAGAAGCATTGTCCCGATCCACCACTCGAGGAGCTCCAGTCGGTATCAACAGGCAAATCGATTGTTCGCTCCACACTCAAGGAGCATGACAGCGTACGACTTTGAACCAACGTCTGCATATATTAGGTTTCCCAACATAAATAGTCTTGTACAAACTCTTCTTTTAGTATGTAGTATAAAAGGCACCCATATAAACTGTAGCGGGGAGGGTGGGGAGAGCGATCATCCGCACAATATACACTCCAATACTCTAATATTCCAATACTTCACCTTATTAACTTGATTGTCCGAGGAGCCAAGTTGAGACACTCTCATCGTCCGATTGAGGCCTTAGTGCAGGACGCGGGAGTCAAACCAAGAGACTAGCGAGTCAACGAACCTCGAACCACTAGGGAGGCTCCCTAAGGAACCTGTGCTCTGCCCGAGTTCATCCAACGAGGCCACATGATGTTCCTGTGCACACGGGTTGAACCAAGCTGAGACGACACCTCGGCCTCGGGTCCAATGTCACAAGAGAGTCAAGAGCCACTCGGTAACCTAAGGGAACATTCGAGTGAAGGGACCCATGTTCAAAACCTAGCCTAGTCTCGAGAGATCGATTCCCAGTCCATCCTCCGTGGATGAAAATACTACTTCCCAGACTCCGACCAAGTACTGGAGATTGTTCAACGATCTAGGGCTCTCGCCCCTTGGTGAGGGAATGGGACAATTGGTCATCTCCCTAGAGGCCTTCCATGGACTTGTGCAGTAAGTCCATGCATTGACGGGAATGAGTTAGATCGTCATTCCTCTCATCCCTCAACTTGACCCACCTACCCCCTCCGCCGCAAGCTCTGTTGCATGCACCGAATCCGCTACAGGCACCACTGGCGCCCCACATGCATCCTCCTCAGTCTTCTTCGAGCCTCCAACACCCTAAACAACCAATCCCAGTGAGTCAAAGGAAGAAGGCAGGACGACCCCGCTTGGGGGATCCTCGTTCACTCAGGAAATACAGGATAAGCCCATTCATGCAAGCTTTAGGCTTCCACATTGGAAGCCTATGATGGGAGCATGGACCCAGCTGAGCATGTCGTTGCCTTTTGGACGTAGATGGCACTGTATAACACATTTAATGCATTGATGTGTCGAGCATTCCCTACCACCCTTCGAGGCACGGCTTGGATGTGATACAATTGCCTAAAGCCTCACTCGGTTTCGTCTTTCGACCAACTAGCGAAGGAGTTCGAGTCCAATTTCTTGCCAGTGCCAAACCGAAGCCCTTGGTGGTGGCTCTCCTCAGGCTGAGCCAGAAGTACGAGGAGTCACTCTTCCACTTCGTCTCCTATTTTGCCATAGAAATTAGGACAGTACCCGATGCTCATCCCTCCTTAATCATGCATGCATTTCTAATGGCTTATGACTATCCAGGTTTTTTTTGTCCTTGATCGAGTAACCTCCATGATCACCCTAGATATGCTCCAATGAGTGAACTAGTACATTGCCATTGAGGCGTTGGTGGCGGGAAAGCATGAGAACCAAAAAATGCCTCACACCGAGAAGTCCCTAGGGCAATCCTTAAAAACCATGAGGAAGTGGCCTAATCGATTAGGGTCATGTTATCCAAGGCCTCCACCACCTCCACTGAATTCCACTCGAATAGAAATTTTTCTCTTAATCAAAGAAAATGGGCTATTGAGGCACCCAATCCTCTGAAGGGCCCTAGAGAGCTTCGGGACTGAGCTAAGTACTATTAATTCCACTGGGATTATGGCCATGACACAGAAGATTGCCACAACCTTCATAATCAGATTGAGGAGCTAATTCACCGTGGGTATCTCGAGTACTATGTCTGGAAGCCCCGAGACCCATTCCTCCAATCATGGGGGGCCGTTAAGAAGTATATTGATGTCGGAGGCTCGGCGTGTGGGGGAGATAGCACATCGGGACAGAAGGCTTATGCATAAGCCATAGTGGAGAAATGCCTTCATGACTCATGAAGCCAATAAGCCCCAAATTTCCTTTGAGGTAGGAGAGGTCGAATACCTGACCATGATGACATGCTAGTAATCTCAGTCTGTGTTGCCAACATGTTAGTAAAGAAGATCATGGTAGACACTAGCAGCTCAGAAGACATCCTCTATAAAGACGCCTTCTAAAAGCTCGGGTTGACCAATGCTAACCTATCACTAATGAGCTCTACCCTTACTGGGTTCACAGGGACTCCATTGCCCCTCTAGGGATGATTGTCCTGCCTATTACCCTTGGTTAGGAGCCCCGATCAAAGACTAATGGTGACCTTTATGGTAGTGGGCTCCTGACCGCATACAACATCATCCTCTGACTACCAACCCTCAATAGGCTGTCATCAGTTGTCTTGACCTACTACCTTGCCATAAAGTTTCTCAATAGTGCAAGCTAAAATTTTTCTTTCTAAAGCAAAATTTTTGAATAAGATAAATCTAAAGCTTTTTATTTTTAATAAAACTAGTGAGTGATTAAAAGTAAGTTGTTAAGGAAGTCGGAAAGATAATCACGTTTGAGGAAAAGAACTTATCGTCTTACTTTCAAGGAGTTTAGTTAAGTTGGAAGCATCAATTCAACAACATTCAAATAATACAAGTATGAAACACTTAAAATTTTATAATGGTTCGGTGCCAATGACCTATGTCCACTTCCGAGTCCTCCTTCTTGAGACACACTGACATTGACTACCAATCTTCTTTGGGTGAAGATCAAACCCTTACACTTGAGCTTACAAGGGAGACTACATTTACAACTCTAAGCTCCCTCCCTTACCCTTTTTCTTTTTCTTACAATTCTCACATAATATTTTCTCAGAATATAATCCCCTAAAAGTGTTGTCCTGAATGTAAGAAAACTTGAGGTACTTATAGACCCCAAATTGGCTTCAAAACTGGAGCCAAAATCTAATCGTATCTGAAAAATCTGGGTATGGGCGGTTTACCCGCCGACCTGGGTGATTTACCCACCGAAAGCTGTTGGCCGCCACCCGGGTTCTATGGTATGGGTGGTCCAACCGTCGCTCGCTGGGGGTTTACCCGTCGAAATTTTCGCAAAAGTGGTTCCCTCCCCTTTTCGAATTCCAGCATGACTTTTACGTTGACCAGCTTTTTGGTCAACTGATTGAGCTCAACCTGAGCTCAACTAAACCCAATAGTGGATCCGGTTGCCTCATTGAGTTGATTTGGATTCCTTCTAAATCCAACTCAATTAGGACTCTAACTTCTAATTATGACTCAATGATTACAACACTTAATGATCAATTAAGTCTAATTAAGACCTACCTCCCACATGTTTCAGTAACTTCTGGTAATCTTGTGGTAAGTCCTTCGGTCTTCTTCCCGGTAATCTCCCTTCGCGTTCCCAGCGAGCTTCTTCCCCTCTAATAAGGAGCGACAAAAGGGAGGTGTTGTTGAATAATTTCATCATAGAAAAGAGCTCTTAATAAATTTTAAAAGTAATACTTAGATGAGCTTAAAAGTTTAAAACTACTTATGTATTTCAAATATAGCAAAAGTCATCTCTTGATAAAAAATTATCTCTTATAAATTTCAAATGTGACACATCTTCATGCATTTTTTTTAAAACAAAAAGCTAGCAAAAGTCATTGAGAGGGTTTTCAAAAATTTTCTCACAAAAAGCTTAATCTCCTTAAATCTAGATTAGTAATTTATATATTTTCATGATTTAGTATTTCTAGATCTCAATCTCAATCTTGTAGATATATAAACTTTCGAATATGAGCTCAACATATTTTTCTCATATAAATTTTAAGAAAATAAAGTAAATAAATCTAGTAAGTTCTTTCTTCTCTTTTGGGAAGTGCAAGCTAACAAATTTTTGCTTCCTTTGCATTGTTCAAGCTTGCAATTTTACAAGCTAACTAATTTTACTCCCCCTTTGACATTGTTAAAAAGAGACAGTGTAAAACTTTTCCCATTATATCAATATCATCACATGAAATATATCATGAAAGATTAATATAATGATGAGATGTACAATTCATGAAGGTAAATTGTGAATATCAAGAGACAAATTTGTAGGAGAAACAATTAAAATAAAATCTCTTGATTTATCCATAAGAAATCTTAGGTTGTCAACTTTATGATTTGTATAAAAATCTCCTTTTAAATAATACAAAAACACATAACAAAAGATTTTGATTTATAAAAGATTTGAAGTTATAATTCTAGGAAATCAAAATCATGATATCATTTAATTTCAAAATCATCAGAATCACTTTCAAGAGATTCAAAATGTAATTAATAGACTTATTAGTCTCTTGAAATGCTAGTGATTTTCTTTCTCTATGTGTGAATAACAAGGGTAGAATTAAGGTAGCAAAATGAAAAATATCATATCACAAAAATATTTAATTTTAAACATGTAAATTTATAGAAGTGAATTTCAGAATTAAGCTCAAAACTTTAAGATATTCAAGGAGATTCAAAAGTTTAAGAGATACTCATGCATTTAAAATCATCTCATGTAATTTGGATAAAAAACATCAAGAATTTCATAAGAAGTATGATAATAGGTCAAGCTCAAATTGTAAATCAAGTATTTTGTATACATTTAGAAAGTCTTAATTTTCTTCTAAGCACTTGTTCATCATTCATTGCTTGCTTCTAATCATATTAAAAATTTTATCTCCTACTTTTTGTTATTGTGAAGAGATAAATATGATTGCATAATTTCTGTTCATCCATGTTTACTTTATGTCAAAAAGTATAAGATATATCATGTCATTAAAAATTCAAATCTAAAAGACATGATTTCGTTTAATAAGTTTTCTTTCCCCTCTTTTGTAAATATTACAAATGAGTCTTAGGGGATAATCTTAATTCATCCAAGATAAATCTTTTTAATAGAAAAGAAGAATAATCTTGATAAAAATTTTAATTATTATTGTTAAGATCATAAATCTCCTTTTAAATAAAATCATAGAGATCAATAATATGATTCCTATAACATATAAGTCAAGAAGTTAAGGGAATATTTGTGATAATGCAAATCTCTTTTAATTTTTAACTTAGCATAATATTAATAAATACTAATTTTGGTGATAAGTTATACTAAGAAGAAAGTTATAAGTAATCATGTAATAAAGAATATTATTATCAGATCATAAATGCCAAGAACATGATTTATTTTGACACATTTATTCCTAGATGAAATTTCAAAGCGTTTGAAATCTTAGGAGATAAAGTAAGAAGGATCTTAATTCTTATAGAAATATTAAGTTATAAATATTGAGAAGTTAAGATCATGTTTAGGATTAAAGGAATCTTAGTAAATAAAATGATCTCAAATTATAATTTTTAAGATTTCAAGATCATGATTTAAGTTATCAAATAATCAAAAGTAATATATCAATGAAGTTGGATAGATTCAAACATATCCATTCTTTAAAATAAAATCATTTGAAAACATATCCAAAATCATTATAAAAAATAGATTTTTAAAAAATTTCAATAAAGTCATCATAGATTGTTTTTCAAAAGAAAATAGCTAAAAGTTTTTTAATTCATTTTTGTAGTTAAAGAGATTCAACAATAGTATCATTTTATCTCTTGTTGAAGGATTCATAGGATAGAAATATTCTTTCAAGAAGAATTATCCTTCTTTTGAAATTTATTTCAAGAATACAATGACATTTAAGATTAATTATCCTCCTTTTGGTTGTTTCATGTGATTTCTTTCTCTCCCTTTTCTATATTGTTCTATGCTAAAATTCTATCATTCAAATCAATCATAGCATTTCAATCAATATAAGATTTAAATCAATCATTCCATAGACTTTATCAATATTTGAACCATTTAACAATAGTTTTTTACATTTAAAGTAATTTTAAATCATCATTAAAATCTCATTTATATAATTTTCAATATGAGTAATTTTTATTAATAATAACTTGGGTTCTTTTAGTTCTAGTCTTAGCATGCTCTAGCTATGCATTATTAATCGAGGGTATGATAAGATAAATTCAAATGAGTAAATCATTTTTAAGTGGAGTCATTACTATGAGATATTTTTCAACCAAAATCTAATGATTTTTCTATATTGAATAATTCTATCATGTTATCAAGAAATTTTTTTTAAAGAATAATAATAATATATATAATTTTTAGGTTCAAAAACAACATAAATCATCACCACAAGTTATTACACATCAATGCAATAATAATCATCAAAATTATTCTTTCATACATATAACTTTTATTTAACTACACTTTCTTCTTTCTAATTCTAGCATGCTCTAGCTATGCATCATCAAGATTAATTATATAATGATGAACTATTTTCAATAAAAGGATTTATTATAATAGAAATAAAGATCATTAATTATTTTTGTTATTGTTACATAGGCTAGTGAGCCTTGAAAGAGTATTAGATATCAAGTATTAAGCATCTATTTTTAAAACATTACTAAGTGCTCCTAGCATTATTAGGAAACAACTTTATATTATGAGAGGTTTTGATTTAGGTACCATTTAACATTGGGTCCTTCATGACATATTCTTCCCATTTTCTCTAATGACTTAAGGTTGTTTGTGGTTCCTTTAGGTACCCAGATTAATTTATGTAGATTATAATTTCTAAATGAACATTTGTAGGTATTATGTCTCAATTTTTTATAATAATTATATTTAACTCTTGGTGGCACATTTAATGTAGGTCATCTTACGAATATGGTTAGCTTTTATTAAATATTTCTAATAATGCCTATGCCATGTCTATTATTGATATGACCCTTATTGGCAAGGATCATATTTAGGGATTTATTCCCTATCTTAAATTTCTTTAATGTAGCTTTAAACATACAATTCTCTATTTTAACATTATCTAGCATATCGCATTTTAAACATGGTTTAGGTGAAGCTAAGGAGTCATGCATTTCATTAAGTCTTTTAACTATCAAATCATGATCAACTTTAAGCAGTTTAAAAGACGTGCTAAGTTTTCTAAACTCATTAAATAAATCATTAAACATACTTGATAAACCTGAAAATAAAAAATCTAAATACTCACTAACCTCATCTTCGATCGCCATTAAAGCAAGGTTCTCCACTTCTTGGTTGAGCATTTGATCTTTGGAGCTCCTCGGCTTCTTGCATTCATAACAAGAGGTTGTGTCCATAATTTTTATAAGGTTCAAATTCATTAATTTTTTCGATTCATTTTTCAAAAGTTCATGTCCAAGGTTCTCATCACTCGAGATTTCACTCAGTGAGTCATATATTATTCTTAGTTCACAATCCTTCCTGTTCTTTGGAAGGTGTTCTTCAAGTTCATTTTTATAATATATTTTATTAATTTATTTGTTTATATTAGTTGTGCTTTCATGTGTGATTTTCAAAGTATACCAAATACCGAAAGCCGAATCACAAGCGAAAAACGATTAAACTCATTCATATCAAGAGTACAAAGCAAGACATTCATAGCCTTTGCATTTAAATAGAAAATCTTCTTCTCCAAATCATTTCAATTATTTATTGGAAGAGAAGACTTTTCAAATCCACTCTCAACTATATTCCATAAATCAAAGTCCAAAGAGATTAGGAAAATACGCATCCGTATTTTCCAATATGTGTAATCCGTCCCATTGAACATGGGTGAACATGAAATGGAATGTCCCTTATTAATGCCAAAATAAGTCATTTATTCAAGTGGGTATTAATCCAAAGAGTAATAACCTTGTTCTGATACCAATTACTAGGATCAATTAGTACTAAGAGTACGAAGAGGGGGGGTGGGGTGGGCGGGGTGGTGGGGTGAATTAGTGCAAGCTAAAAATTGTTCTTTCTAAAGCAAACACTTTTCAAATAAGATAAAATAGAAAATTTGAAGCTTTTTATTTTTAATAAAACAAGTGAGTGATTAAAAGTAAGTTATTAAAGAAGTTGAAAAAATAATCACATTTAAGGAAAAGAACTTATCGTCTTGCTTTCAAGGAGTTTAGTTAAGTTGGAAGCATCAATTCAATAATATTCAAGCAATGCAAGTATGAAACACTTACAATTTTATTGTAGTTCAGCGCCAACGACCTACATTCACTTTCGAGTCCTCCTTCTTGAGGCACACCGGCAACCACTACCAATCTTCTTTGGGTGAAGATCAAACCCTTACACTTGAGCCTACAAGGGAGACTAGATTTACAACTCTAAGCTCTCTCCCTTACCCCTTTTATTTTTCTTACAATTCTCACACAATATTTTCTCAGAATATAATCCCCCAAAAGTGTTGTCCTGAATGTAAGAAAACTTGGGGTATTTATAGGCCTCAAATTGGCTTCAAAACTAAAGTCAAAATCCAACAATATCTAGAAAATCTGGGTACGAACGGTTTACCCGCTGACTTGGGCAGCTTAGCCACCCAAATACCAGGGTACGGGCAGTTTACCTGTCGACCTGGGTGGTTTACCCATCGAAAGCTGCTGGCCGCTGCCCAGGTTTTGTAGTACAGTTGGTCCAACCGCTGCTCACCGACAGTTTACCTGTCAAAATTTTTGCAAAAGTGGTTCCCTCCACTTTTTGAATTTCAGCTTAACTTTTATATTAACCAACTCTTTGGTCAATTGATTGAGCTCAACCTGATGAGCTTCCCGATTCCTTTGGCAACCTCTAGTAATCTTGCGGCAAGTCCTCCGATCTTCTTCCCGGCAATCTCCCTTCGCATTCTTAACGAGCTTCCCGATTCCTTCGGCGAATCTCCTAGCAAACTTCCAGTGAGATCATATCACATTAGTCTGAACTTGGCCTGATGCCTAGGCTTTATCTTGGTCCATTATCTGGTTGTAACTCCATTGATTTTATCATAGTTAAACCTACACGATGCTAATTATGACTTAATTAAATACAATCATAATTATCAAAATATCCATTACAAGACCATCCCGACTCCCGACAAGCTTTTCGACTAACCTTGATAATCTTCCGGGGAGTCTCAGTCTTCTTTTTACGAACTCCCTTGCGCTATCCAAGCAAACTCCCGATACCCTTGACGAGTTTTCGATACACTCCTGGCGAGTTCCCAAAAGTATCGACTCAATGTATAGACTTAACCTTTGCCAACCTTGATTGTAATAATCCTTCTATCATAATTAATCCTACATCAATTAACTCTAACAATCCTATTAGATTAATAATCCATCAAGTGATTTCATCATCAAAATCTGAGATTCAACACGACCCATAGGAGTCAAGGCATTACTACCTCGCCGAGGTCATCCTACCCATAGCGGTGCCACCCTCATCCTCTAACAAGCCTCTAGTAGACCCCCGAGAGGTTCTCGAGCAGCCTTCTAGATTGGAGCCCACCGAACAAATACTGGAGCTTCCTCTCGATAAGAGTCAACCCAACCGAGTCATCAAGGTTGGATCTTCGCTTCCTGAGAAGTATCAAGACTTATTAACTTTCTGGTCGAGAATGCAGACGTATTTGCGTGGTCACCTAAAGACATACCGAGTATTGATTGCAGTGTCATTGAGCACCGCTACAACATTCCACCCGGGGTGAAGCCCGTGAAACAGAAGCCCCACAGGTTTGCCCCAGATCAATAGTAGATAATTAGTGATGAGGTGGATTGCCTTATGGAGGCCGGGTTCATAGTTGAGGCCAGATACCCCCATTGCCTCTCCAATGTAGTGTTGGTCAAAAAATCTAATGGAAGCTAGAATATATGTGTTGACTACATCGATCTCAACCGAGCATGCCAAAAAGATTGCTACCCACTCCAGAGAATCAATCAGCTACTTGATCAGACATCCGAACATGAACTCTTCACATTCATGGATGACTTTTTAGGATACAACCAAATACCGATGACCCTCGAGGAACACACCACATTCATCATACACAGAGGAGTTTACTACTACAAAGTGATGCCATTCGACCTCAAGAATGCCGAGGAGATGTACTAGAAGATAGTTAACTAGATGTTCAAGCATCAAGTCAGAAGAAATTTGGAAGTCTACATCAATGACATGATTGTCGAAAGCAAAGTTGCTGGGACCCACTTGCTAGTTCGGGATATGTCTTAACCCATCTAAGTGTGTGTTCGAAGCAAGCTCGGGAAAGTATATCAACTTTATCATTCATCAAAGGGAAATACATGTTAACCATGAAAGGGTCCAAGTGATAATCATAATGCAGCCCCCTTGAACTATTAAAGAGACACAATGCCTTATAGGGAGACTCACCGCCATTAATCGATTCTTATCCCGAGACATAGACAAGTGCCTCCCATTCTTCTGGGTGCTACAACATCAGAAGGACTTCCAATGGGACTCAGAATGTCAGAACACGTTTGAAGTATTGAAGGCACACCTTGCCCGATTACTATAACTCACCATAGCAAGCCCTAGTCAACCTCTCAGATTGTACATCACCATGTTTGAGCGAGTAATTAGCTCTGTTCTTGTCTGAGAAGATGAAGGTGTCCAAAAGCCCATCTACTACATCAATCACGTCCTGACCGACCTTGAGGGGAGATATTCGTCAATCGAGGAACTAGCCATGGCTTTGGTACAGTCATCTAGGAAGCCACGTAGATACTTTCAAGTGTTAGAACCCTTACAGATTCTCAGTTTGGGGTGATCTCTATAGGAGATTGGCCTTCTTGGAACTTTATAGGGGTTCCTCCCTCGGTTTTATGCACATAGGTTGAAAAATAATTGATCTATTGATGATGAAAATGGTTGATTATAAGACTATTTATAGGGTTTCTAGACCCTAGCTCCTAATAGGACTCCTACTTCGAACAACTCCAACTCTAACTCTAAATAGCAATTCCTACTTCCAACAACTTTAACTCCAACTCTATGAAGCAACTCCTACTAAACCAAGACTCATCTTCCTCTCAACTCCTAACCTATAGCCAACTCCTAACTATGATGTGGCTGGTGGCTATAGGGATCTTCAACTCCTAATTTTATCTTATTCCACCCTAGAGAGAGTCCAAGCTAAGTTGAACTCTCCCTCTCTTGCCCTAGCCGACCTCTCTTAAGAGGAGGAGGTGGCTATGAGATTCCCATCCCATAAGGACTCCTCTCTAACCCTAGCCAACCACTTCTTTACTAGGGGTGGCAGCTAGATTAGGATTTATTACATTCATTACTCAATTGACTCTGACTCATATCGAACTCTGACTCCTAACCTGACTCCAGATCAATTGAATCCTAACCTTATTAGGATTTGGGTTGATTTATTACAGATGAACTCAAATCTTCTCATAGCTGATCTAATGTCAGGTCTAGGTTGGCCAACATAGTCTAAATTTAGGACTAGGACATGACTCAACTAGGGTCCTAACAGACTCACCCTCTTCAAATCAACCTTGTCCTCAAGGTTGAGCTCCACGTCTCTGAGTCTTGATCTGCAACTCCTCATGAGGCTCCCTCATGGCCCCTATAGTAGGTGCATCCTGCTCTTGCGATGATGTGTCATGATTACACGTTCCCAGACAATCATCAGTTGAACTTGGGCATCCTCATCAACTTGGGTGTTGGGTGGATTGATCTGGGCTGAGTCATCCTCTCTAAACTTCCATTTACAGTGAGATTCCTGGAGGATCAATTGTAATTTTAAATTAGTGTATTGATCCGATCAACAAATTATAGCTCCAATATGATCTCCAATTTTGTAGGGCCAAAGTGGCAGGGAGACCACTTCCTTGAGGCTTGAATTTTTTGCTGGTAGGGCTAGAGATAAAGAGAAACTCGATTATCATCAGCTAACTTTCTACTGCTCCGGTATTTGTTGGGGGGTTGTTTCATTCTTGTATGGGCTGCCACTAGGTTGTTCTTTAGTAATCGAGTCTTCTTTTAGAATAATAGCTACCTTTTGATAAGGTACTTGATGGTGTGAGCCCATTCTAAATCTGAGGTGGATAGGATCTATAATTTTATCGATCCTATTTTCATCTCTCTTTCGTGCTATTAATCTATTTCATGTCAAACTTCAAATTTAGTAGTAATTAGTATTCCTTTATAAATCAAAAGCATCATATGAAGTGTAGGGAGAGCCTCAGTGCATATTAGGGGTCGACCATCTTGCATGTGGATAACATAAGTTCTAGCTCCTGATGCGTCAATAATAAATACTTTGTCGGAGTCGGTTAAAGCTAGCATCAACGAAGAATAGGGGCTGCAAGATGGCCGAATGACCCTTGTTTCATATATCTCTTTTAAATCCTCTATATTTCAACTTTCTGGAGGTGAAGATAATGATATGGCTGAGTGTTTGTTGCTAGTTTGCCCGGTAGAATCAGAATTAGATGGTCATGCTAACGGATAGGAAGTAGGCTGTGCGGTTCTACAAAGACTTCTAAAAATTCAGCAAGCAATTAGAGTATGTTTGAGTATTTTAATTTTGGTGGCTCCCCATAGATTGATGCTCAAATTGTATAAGGAAACTATTGTTCACTTTGTGCAAAACTTTCTCCATTTGCTGTATGCAAATCATCGTTACGTCGCTCCTGCATTTCCCGCATATGATCTCTTATTTTTCATGGTTGAAAAATTTTATGATAAATTTAAAAAAATTTCAGGGAACATCACCTAGCATAATAAGCTATTTGATGTCAAGCACGACCTCATAATCATCTAGAGGAAGGAGGAAGTAATCAGCAAGTATCTATGGGTCCTGTCGTAATAATTTTACCCGTGAGCATCTTTGGTCGCACTTCAAAATTTGGCCATCAATGACCTTAACATCAAACCTACTGCAATCTTCATTTTAGAGCATCAATTAGGTAGCAACTATTTTTAAAGTTGTTGGTGCTCTAAGTCTTGATGAGGATGGTGACGGGCTGCGGCTTAAAAGATTCTTCAACTTTTGCTACTTGCGGGTTCGTATGACCAGCTAAAGCGTGAGTCATGCAATTAGTCGATTGTGGTTCTTCCTTTGTGTTCTCCTTCTTAGGTTTCTAGACCTCTTCTTTAGATTATTCAATAGGTTTTATTATGGAAAGCTTCCTTTTTTTGCAGCTATGGTTGCAGCTCCAAAGTTCATCGCAATACCAATAAAGGCCCTTCGCCAATATGTCATGTAGCTATTCTCTTATCAATTTTTTTTTTTTGCAGCGAAGGATGACTGAGGGTAGAGGGAGTTTTATAAGCTGTTGGTCTAGGAGTGATTCTCATCCTCCGAGCATCTTGATTGAGCCATTCTTCTTAGATTCAGACGAAAGAGATTGTGGCTTTCACGGTGTGGGGCTATCACGCTTTAATTTCTCTTTTATATCTGACTTGAGTCCTTTGATGAATGTCTCTAATAATTGTCTGTCAGACCAATCACAAGTAATGTAAGATAATTTCTCAAACCTGGTCTAGTATTCTTGGATCGTGAAGGTTTATCGGATCTTGGCAAGTTGTCTGTTGATATTCTCATACTTGGTTAGCCCAAATCTGTTCAACAACGCATTCTTGAATTGTATCTACGTCGGAGCCTCATGAGTATATTCAAGCTGATTGTACCACCAAATTACATTTCCTTTAAGGTGGATGATAGTAGTGTCCACTATGGAATCCTCCGATTTTCAGTAATGGCGGAAGTAATATTCGGTGCACTAAATCCATCCCATCAAGTATCCTTCTTCCCACCGAGGGAAGTCCACCCTCATGCATGGCTGCATCATATCAGTGGCTCATACTTTCTTTTTAGGAGGCCTCTTTGAACTTGTACCTTATTGGAATTTTATTGGGTTTGGAGATCGGCCCAATCCAAATTTGGCAAATAAGGCGCACTATCTATCCTCCATGCATGATCCAAATGTCTCAAGCTTGACATCGATTGAACCTTGAGATGCTATTGCATGTGTCTCTAGATCTGAGATGTAAATATCCTTCTCCTACTATTGGGTCTGTGGTATGAAATGGTTTGGTGGATTAGTGGCTGAAATGGATGATGGATCATGGGTAGATGGCTGCGGTTTGGGCTAACAAGTTGCTATTTTTTTTGTTGCTATTGGGGCTATGATTTAGGGCTATGATTTAGGGCTATTGTAGGGGTCATGTAGGGGGGTTTGGTGATAGAAGTTTAGGGTTAGAGGGGTGGCTTAGGGTTATTGTTGATGGTAGCAACTGGTTTAGTAGGGATTGGTGGCCAAAAGGGTGATAGATCAAGGTCACAATTTAGGGTTGATAGCTTACGATTTAGGTTGTTGTTGGTGTTATGATTTGAGGGTGTTGTGAGGGCTAGAAAGGATTTCAGTGGTAGTGGTTAGAGGCTAGTAAGGAAGGTTTAGAGTTGCTGTTGGGGGCAGCAACCGATTTGGGAAGGTTCGGGTGGTAATGGAAGATAAGATCGGTGGTGGAAGATTGTGGCTGCGAGGGTTCACTATTTTGGGCTACGATTTTGGGTGCTATTAGGGTTACAAAAATAGGTCATAATGGCTGCATCTTAAGGCTAGAGAGGTACATTAAAGACTTTATGATTGGTGGCAGCAAGATTGGTAGGGTTTTGGGGTTTGGGAGAAGAAGAACAACAAAGGTACAACAGTATAATTTTTTATCAAAAAAATTTCAGCAGTATAGATGTAATTTTTTTCAGCAATTCATAACAAGGATTCAAGTAAAACTTAAGGGGAACCTACTTGTCAGGGAGAGGTAATACTATCAAAAAATTCATGGAAGAAAATGATAGTAAAAGATTCTGCAAGGTAAGGTGCTGCGGTAGATTTTTATATCTAAAGTGAAGTAGCTTGGATGTAAAAGATCATTAGTTTAAATTGACAATTTTTGCATAAAACTAAAGGGAAATATATTCTTAAGGAGTGCCAAAGCCTTCATAAAAAACTTGTAGAGATTAGATTGAAAAACAAGTAGTGGTATGCGGCTGAATTTTGCAGCATAACTTTCATTGTAAAGATGAAAACTTTGTAACGAAGAGTTTATGTCGCAAGATAGGAATACTTTCTTCTTTTTTAGTTTTTTGGGTTAAGGATAACTAAATTGTAGTAGTCGTAAGGTAGAAAACCAAAAGCTATTGCAATTTTGGGGGAGATCAAAAGATGATCTACAGTGATGGAGATGACGACGAAATTCGGCGACGATCTAAGCAATTGTGGGAATTTCTTGGGCGGCTATGAGAGGATGACGAGTGGCTATTGAAGGGTAGTGAGGCACCAAGAATGTTGCTATAATACCAAGTGTTAGAACCCTTATTAATTCTAAGCTTGGGATGATTCTCTATAGGGGATTAGCCTCCTTAGAACTCTATAGGGGTTCCGCCCTTCTTGGTTTTTTACACAGAGGCTGAAAAATAATTGATCTATTAATGATGAAAAAGTGACTAATTACACTACTATTTATAAGGCTTCTAAAACCTAACTCCTAATAGAACTCCTACTCAAAACTCCTACTTCTAACAACTCCAACTCCAACTCTAAGAAGCAACTCCTATTTCCAACAACTCCAACTCCAGCTCTAAGAATCAACTCCTACTCCAAGTAAATCAAGACTCCTACTAAACCAAGACTCCTCTTCCCCTCAACTCCTAACCCCTAGCCAACTCCTAACCATGATATGGCTAGTGGTTGTAGGGGGTCTTCAACTTCTATTTTTATTTTTATTCCATCTTAAAGAGAGTTCAAGCTAAGTTAAACTCTCCCTCTCCTTTTCTATTTGGCCTTTCTTAAGAGAGGAGGCGGCTAGGAGACTCCCATCCCACATGGACTCCTCCCTAACCTTAGCCAATCACTTCTTTACTAGGGGTGGCGACTAGATTATGGTTTATTATATTCATGACTCAATTGACACTAACACATATCTAACTGTTAGACCCCTTGCAGATTCTAAGCTTGGGGTGATCTCTGTAGGGGATCGGCCTCCTTAGAACTCTATAGGGTTCCTCCCTCGATTTTTTGCCCAATGGCTGAAAATAATATTGATATTGATGATGAAAGAGGGGAGAATACAAGGCTATTTACAGGGCTTCTAAACCCCAACTCCTAATAGAATTCCTACTTAAGACTCCTACTTCTAACAACTCCTAACAACTCCTACTCTAACTCTAAGAAGCAACTTCTACTTCCAATAACTCCAACTCCAACTCTAAGAATCAACCTCCAAACTAATCCTAATCCTACTCTAACTTAACCCCTCCTCAACCAACCCCTCTTTAGCTATGATAAGGGATAGTTAATTAAGTGATACGTATCTTATTCTTCCCTCAAAATATCTTCCTCCAAACTAATCTTAGCCTAGCCAGCCTCCTCACATCTTTAATAGGGGTCGGCTAGATAGGATTTATATGAATGTCCTTAGGATTTACATGTTTACCCTCTTCAATAAAACTAAATTAGGACTTCCCTAGTTAGAGCTCTAATAGACTCGCCTTCTTCAAATTAGTCTTGTCCTTAAGGCTGAGCTCCATGTCTCTGAGTTGTGATATGCAATTACTCACGAGGGTCCCTCGTGGCCCTATAGTAGGCACATCCTGCTCCTAGGGCCCAACATCAGCAGTAGCGACTAGATGGTGATGTGTCGTAATCCCGTGATCCCATGCAATCATCAGTTGAACCTGGGCCTCCTTATCAACTTGGGTGTCAAGTGGATAAATCGAGGCTGACTTATCATCTCTAAACTTCCATTTGTGATGATGTACTTGGTGAATCAATTATATTTTTAAATTGATGTACTGATCTGATCCATAAGTCACGACTTTATTATGATCCTCAATTTTGCAAGGGCCAAAGTAACTAGGGGACCACTTCCTTGAGGCTCGAATTTTCTATTGGTAGGGTTGGAGATAAAGGAAAACTCGATATTCAACAACAAACTTTCTTCTGCTCTGATATTTGTTGGGGGGGCTATTTCTTTCTTGTATGGGCTGCCACTTGGTTATTCTTTAATAGTAACCGAGCCTTCTTTTAGAATAATTGCTCCCTTTTGATAAGGTTCCTGGTGGTGTGAGCCCATTTTGAGTCTGACGAGGGTAGGAGCTATAGTTTTACCAAGCCTATTTTCATCTCTCCTTTGTGCTGTTGACTTATATCATGCCAAACTTCAAATTCAGTAGCAATTAGTATCCCTTTACAGATCAATAGTATCGTGTGAAATGTAGGGAGAGTCTTGGTGTATATTAGGAGTTCACCATCTTGCATGAGGGTGGTGCCGATCTCAATTCCTAATATGTCTACTCCAATGGCAAACACATTGCCATGATCAAGTAATGCTAGCATTGATGAAGATGACATCATGACTGTGAGGATCCTGTAGATAGTAGACATGTAGATGCCTTCCTCCTGTTCATTCAGAATTTTGATCTCCATCCAATAAAGTTTGGTGTCACAGATTCCATGTCGGTATTGTCACTAGAGGGACTCAATCTTCTTGCGGTCATGGGCCGTAGATCGATGGTCATCATCAGGGAAGACTTTGAGCATTATGGTCCACTCCTTGGAGAAGTCATGGAAGTAGCTCGAGATCTGGGAGTGCTTTAGAAGCCATAGCTAGTTCGATTGGATGTAGCACTTCAGGAAGAGTTTATACCTACAGACAAATAGGTAAAGCTTTTAGAGATAAAGTGTCCTTGTAAGGGAAGGTTGTGGCCGAATGATCTATCTCCTGCGTCTCCTAGATGATGCTTTTAGCTTCAGCCCTCTAAGGATATGGACAGCAATATGGCCGAATATGTGTTAGTGGTTCCACCTGCAAGATCAGCATATGAAGATTGTATAGCCTGGTAGGAAGTAGTTGGCTCGGTTCGGTGGAGGCGCTTGAAATTTTAGCAAGCTTCTGCAAGCATTGTATCGAGATCGTCATTACTTCGCTCCTAAGTTTCTCGCATAAGGTCACTTGTTCTCCCTTGCCATTCATAAGATTATTGGTGAGGATGGTGACGAGTTACTACTTAAAGGATTCTTCAACTTTTGCTACTTGCGGGTTCGCATGGCCGACTAAAGCGTGAGTCGTGTAATCGGCCGGCTGCGGGTCCTCCTTCGTGTTCTCCTCCTCAGGTTCCTGGACCTCTTCTTCATATTCTTTAATAGATTTTATAGAAAGCGCTCCTTTTTTTGCAATAATGGTTATGGCTACAAAGTTCGTTACAGTGCCAACAAAGGACCTTCGTCGATCTATCGTGTAGCTATTCTCTCATCAACTTTTTTGGCAGTGAAGAATGGCTGGGAGCAGAGGGAGGTTTATATGCCGCTGGTCTAAGAGTGGTTCTCATCCTAAGAGCATCTTGGTGTAGCCGTTCCTCTTAGAATTGGGTGAAAGAAATTGTAGCCTTCATGGTGGGGGGTTGTCGTGCTTT
This sequence comes from Ensete glaucum, assembly GCA_021527575.1. Lineage (NCBI taxonomy): Eukaryota > Viridiplantae > Streptophyta > Magnoliopsida > Zingiberales > Musaceae > Ensete > Ensete glaucum. The sequence continues at coordinate 51,445,017 of CM038551.1, forward strand.
AACCTCTCTAATTTTGGGCTTGAGTACTTCAATGAACATCCCTAATAATTATCTGTTAGACCAATCATAAGTAAAGTAAGATAATTTCTCAAACCTAATATGGTATTCTTGGATCATGGAGATTTGTCAGATCTTGGCAAGTTATCTATTGATATTCTATTACTTGGTTGGCCCAAATCGGTTCAGCAGCGCATACTTGAATTGTATCCATGTCAGAATTTCATAGTTGTAATCAAGCCAATTATACTATCGTATAGCATCTCTTTCAAGGTGGATAACAGCGGTGTCCACCATGGAATTCTTTGATGTTAGGTGATGATGGAAGTAACATTCGGCACGCAAAATCCATCCCGTCGGGTCTCCTTCTTCCCATTGAGGGAAATCCACCCTCATACATGGCTGCCTCATATTAGCGACTCATTCTTTCTTTTTGAGATGCCTCTCTAAACTTGCACTTTGCTGAAATTTTGTTGGGCTTGGAGATCGGCCAAATCTGAATTCGACGAATAAGGCGTGTAATCTGTCATCCACACATGATTTAAATGCTTCCAACTTGACATCAATTGAACCTTAAGATGCCATTGCGTGTGCCTCCAGATCTGAGATGTCAATATGCTTCTCCTGCTATTGGGTTAGTGATATAAAACAGTTGGCTGGATTAATGACCGAAAGAGGTGGTGGGTCAAGGGTAGATGACTGTGGTTTAGTGCTGAATGGTTGCTATTTTTTGGTTACTGTTAGGGCTGTAAGGAGAGTTTGGTGATAGAGGGATGGCTTAGGATTTCTATTAATGACAGTAATCAGTTTTGTAGAATTGGTGGCTGCGGAGGGTAAGGATCAGTGGAAGTTTTGGTGGCTGCGGAAGACCGCTGTTTAGGCTGCAGTTTGAGTTGGCTACAGATTCTGGAAATAGGTTATGATGGCTGCATCTTAAGTCTAGAGGGGTGTCCTATAGATGACGTGGGTGGAGCAATAATTTTGGTAAGGATAAGATATGGGTGTAATAAAAAACATCGAAAGATAGTGATGTAGAATTCTGCGTTTGTAGGCTGTGATAGGTCACTGTTTTGGGTGTTATTTGGGTTATAAAAGTAGTTAACAGTGGTTGCATCTTAAGGTTAAAGGATGCCCTAAAGAAATCTTTGGTGGTGGCAGTAAGATGGTTGGGTTTCGATGGATTAAGGAAAAGAAGAAAGACAAAGGTGCAGCAGTAGATTTTTTGTTTAAAAAATTTCAACAGTGAAATCAAAATTATTTCTAGAAATTCCTAATGAAATTTCAAGTGAAACTCAAGGGGGATGTACTGATAAGGAAGAGGTAATGCCAACAAAAATTTTGTGGAAAGAAATAACAATAGTAAGTTTGGCAAAATCAAAGATCACGAAGAAGTATGGTAGCATATTTTTACGTCAAAAGTGCAACAGTTTGGACGTAAAAGATCAGTAGGTTATCTTGATAATTTTTTAAAAAAAACCAAAGGGAGATTCGAGGATAGGAAGTTTTAAAGCTATCATAAAAATTGATAGTGATTGGATAAGTAAAAATATAGTAACAAATCAAATAGTCAAGGGTGTGTGGCTAGAATTCTGTAGCGTAATTTTCATCGTAAAGATGGAAACTTTGTGACGAAAAGTTTGTGCAGCAAATATGAACAATTTTTTTTGAATTTTTGAATAGGTATAACTAAATTGCAACATCAATAAGGTAGGAAACCAGAACCTGTTACAATTCATGGGGAGATCAAAGGATGATCTGCAGTAGTAGACATGACGGTAGAATTTGGTGACGATCTTCAAGCAATTATGAGAATTACTTTAGATGACTATGGGAGGTTGATGGATGGCTATGGAAGGACAATGAGAAGCTAAGAACACTGCTCTGATACCAAGTGTTAGAACCTTTGCGGATTCTAAGCTTGGGGTGATCTCTGTATGGGACTCTATAGGGGTTCCTCCCTCCTTGGTTTTCTGCCCAATTTTCTGCCCAATGGCTGAAAATAATATTGATCTATTGATGATGAAAGAGGGGAGGATATAAGGCTATTTATAGGCTTCTAAACCATAACTCCTAATAGGATTCTTACTTAAGACTCATACTCCTAACAACTCCTACTAACTATACTCCAACTCTAAGAAGCAACTCCTACTTCCAATAACTCCAACTCCAACTCTAAGAAGCAACCTCCAAACTAATCCTAATTAGGGTGACATGTATCTTATTCTTCCCTTAAAATATCTACCTCCAAACTAATCCTAACCTAGTTGGCCTCCTCATCTCTTTAATAGGGGTCAGCTAGATAGGATTTACATGAATGCCTTTAAGATTTATATGTTTGCCCTCTTTAATGAAACTAAATTAGGACTCCCCTAGCTAGAGTCCTAATACTAACTCTGATTCCTAACCCAACTCCAGATCAGCTGAATCATATCTCTACTAGGATTTGGGCTGATTTATTATAATGAACTCAAATCTTCTCCTAGCTAACCTCATGCTAGGTCTAGGTTGACCAACAAGGCCTAATCTAAGGACTCGACTCAATCAACTAGAACCCGACTCAGCTAGGGTCCTAAAACAAGCCTATCCAATATAGGTGGTAACCAACTAATCTCTTCGTCAGGTCCTCACTAACTTTAATGTCACAGGACGCATGATCCGATGGTCAGCCGAGCTTAGTGAGTTTGATTAGGGGAAGCCAACATTCAAAGCGCAAGCCCTAGTAGATTTCGTCTCCAAGCTTACACTAGGGGAAGCCGACATTCAAGATACCAAACAATCACCCTGGACCTTGTTCGTGGACATGTCGGCCAACATGGAGAGAGGTGGTGTAGGTCTCGTCCTAAAGGGACTCGATGGACAATCGCAAGAGCATGCACTATGTCTCAAGTTCAAGGCGACCAACAACGAAGTAAAATATGAAGTCTTGCTATGCGGCTTGCACTTAGCTACAGAGCTAGGTCTAAAGGAGCTTGAAGCCTATAGCGACTCCCGACTAGTGGTCGGGCACATCTAAGGTGACTATGAAGCTCGTGACCCAATAATGGTAAAATACCTTGCCTTGATGTGGCAACTAACAACTGGTTTTCAATGTTTCATTCTAAGTAAGATCCCATGGGAAGAGAATACCAAGGTGGACTCATTAGCCAAGAAAGCATAGGTAAAGGGCAAAGGGGGTGCCCCTTAGGTGTCGATGCAATAGCTATCTGATCCATTCTGGACCAGAATGTCGCCATCGTCGAAATCACCCTGAGCTAGATCGATGATGTCCTATTGTACAAAGTAGGGGGACACTCCGGAGTGATCCGACCATTGCCCAATGCCTAAAGCGCTTTCATGCACACTACTGCGAGATGAATGGATGGCTCTACCGAAGGTTATTTAGTATGTTGCTCCTCCGGTGCTTTACACCCTCTGAAGCTGAGGTTGTGACGACCGAGGTCTATGAGGGCATATGTGGAGAGCACATTGGCAACATAATTTTGACATTCAAAATCCTCAAGCAGGCCTACTACTAGCCAATCATGTGCTAGGATGTGATAGACTACATCCAAAAGTGCTTGTAGTGTCAACGAAATGCTTAGGTGCATCGACAGCTAGCTGTTCTCCTAACCCTCATTGATTGTGCTTGGCCATTCGCATAGTGATGGATGGACCTACTCGGTCCCTTTCCTTCAGCAGCAGGGCAAAGGAGATTTATTATTGTAGTCATCGATTACTTCACAAAATGGGTGGAGGCTGAGCCACTGGCCTCCATAGCCAAGATATAGATAGAAAAGTTTATCTGGAAAGACATTATCACCTGTTTGGCATTCCAAGAGCCATCGTTGTAGATAATAGAATGTAATTCAACAACACAAAATTCAAGAAATTCTATGCCTATTATATGATTCACCTGAAGTTCAACTTGGTAGCATATCCGCAGACAAACGGCCTAGTTGGGGTAACCAACTCATAATACTTGAAGGCCTCAAGAAAAAGGTTGACAACGTGTAAAGAGCATGGGTTGATGAGCTTCAGAGCATCCTATGAGCATCCCAGACAGCCCTGAAGATCGCCACGGGTGAGTCACCATACAATTTGACATTCGGGACTAAAGGGTGTGGCCCTTAGAGATGGTCTTCCTGACACTTTGAGTTGAACACTACAAGGAGGGACCTCGGAGGAATTGGCAAGGGCCATACTGGGTCACCAAAGTAGTCTAAAACAAGACTTATCTTCTAAGAATCGTAGAGGGACGCCTACTTCCCAGAACTTGGAATGCATCCAACCTAAGGACACAACTTGGTATGAGATGAAAGCATTGGACATACAGCTCGGGGTAATTACGTTGGCTTGCCCGAGATACAACTTCGTGGGAAATTGTAATAAATAGCTCAGCAACAACATCCCGATAAAGGACTTTATTTATTTACATCATAAACATCATAAAGGCAAACACATCATAAACAAAATGCAGAAGTTCAAAGACAAAAAATTTTATTCATATCAATCAGGAATGTCCAAGCTAATCAAGTTACATAGTTTAGTCAGATGCATCACAAACAATTCAAGAGTTTGAAAGAAAAAAATTTATTCATATCAACCGGCAAGACCATAGCTGAGCCAATTACAAAGGACTTCTAAGTCGATTACAAGGTATTATTTTTACATTATAGAAGGGTCATTGTCATTGAAAGGGATGTCCATCTCCATCAAGACATTATCGACTTCTGGGAGAATAGCATAGGGATCCTCCTCGACCTCCAGCTTCGGGTGCTTGGTTCAGAAGCGTGTTAGTGCGATCATGTATTTGAACTCATAGTTTCCAGGCCTGACTTGAAGCTAGGCAACTTGTTGTATTGGGGAAATGGTCGCCTACACTTTCTCCTGGGCCATATTTAGTTCTGTAGTGAGGTCGTTCTTAGTTTTCTTCAATGTCATCCACACCACTGAGAGGATTTTTTCTGTCTTTCGGTTCTTCATCTCGGCTTCCTCCAAGTTTCCTTTCAACCCTTGGAGCTCCTTCTCCAGGACCTTCACCTTTTGGAGGGCCTTGGCCTCCCCATGTTGGACCTCATCCAACTTAGCGGTCGCCTCAATGGCTCGGGCTTCAATTGCCACCACTGCCTTCAGCCTGGATTCATCCTTCAGCTTTCAGATATTGGCTCAGAGCTCCTCGTTTAACTAGGAGAGATTATCTATGACTCTCCCGGAGTCACATACCTGATCGATGAGACCATGGCGAAGTGGTGATGTTGCACCCAGAACTTGTCAGTAAACAACTCGGAAAGATTGGTACAATAAGAGAGAAGGAAGACAATTGCCTTACCATGACCAGGTTCTTGGCATCATTCTTCACCAACACCTCAGAAATTATGGTGTATATATCTTTAGCAAGGGGAGGCTAAGAATGCCTTGGCAAAACACCTAGGCGTCGACTGCATCTGCCCATATCTTATTGTGAGGAGTCAACGAATCCCACCACACCTTTAGTGGGCTATCCCTGACTAACTCCGAAAGCTTGGCTATCTCCCAGGGGCGGTTGACTGATTTCTCCTTCTTATGACTGCATCACTCCCCCCGAAAGCCTTTGAACCTGGGCCTTGGTCTTGGGGCTAGCGTTGGAGGTCTGATTTTGACAAATGTGGCCTTCTCAATGACAGGCTTGATAACAAGACATAATGCCTCTAGGCAGGGGGTCTAGGCAGCAACCACCTTCTTCATCCCCATGAGTTTCATACCTATAAATGGACTAAACTATTAGGGATAGAAGATGTATGACAAGCAACAAAATACACATGTGAAGCAAGTTATACCATTAAGGGCTGGACTAAGGCTCGTCACCTCCAGCCAGGTTTCAGTCATCGACTTAATCAACGTCGAAGAGGAGAGAATACCCCTCAGCTGGTTAACTTGCCCTGCCTCAACCTTTGAGAGAAGGGGAGGGGAGTTGTTGATGTCTCGGCTGGACCACTTATGGCCGAAGCCCCAACCCCTGAAGGCACTAACGAATAGGAACTGGGTCTTCCACCCCTTGTTGTTGGAGGGTGCCCCACACACCCAAAACCCATTCCGGTTGATCAGATAGAAGGCTCTGTGCTCCTTGCCGAGGTGAAAGCAGGCCAGTAATAGGGTGAAGGTTGCCTTGATTTGCACCACCCTGCATTCCCCGATGAAAGTGACCATGTAGCACCACGAGTTTGGCATGACTTGAGAAGGAGAGATTTTCCTATTGGGAAACCTTAACGGGAGCATCACATGCATAGCAGAAATCAAAACAAAATAGGTTTCCCATGTGTAAATATTAGGTTATAAGAAAGCCGCAAAAACTAAAAAAGTCACATCATGTGAGATTATTTTGCCTAGGGAGATCATATATCCTTGTATTCCAGATCCGGATGGAGAGGATAAAGGAAGTCAATCGTCTTCATCTCTAGTGGTATCCATACGATGGATCTCTGTAATGAATCTCCTCTAATTTGATCTTGCAACTCTTGCAGAGGGAGGGAGAAGAATAGGAGGGGGAGGCCAAGGCTGCAACCCATCAACCATGAGTCTCCCCTCCTATTTATAGAGAGCCACCAAAACCCTAGGGGTCCTACCTTAGTGGGTATTGGATCTTCATCCAATAACCCACTAATATTGTATTATTGGATCTCTATCCAATAATCTCCTTAGGCCTCTCATTGGGCCTTAAGTAAGGAGCCCATTCGCATAGGGTCTCATCTAATGAGAATAGGGGCTAATTGGATCTCCATCCAATTCTATATTTGCTGAAGCATATACCATATGTGTGTGACCCTCTAGGCCCGATACCGAGCTGACTGTGAGTCGCTCCCACTAGAACTCCTTCTAATATAATGAATTATTATCTCTATAATAATTCATTCAACTTATCGACTATGGACGTACTAGGCCACTACGCCATAGTCCCCAAACGGTACAAGGGGATTAAATCCATCGGACCTATTTGTCCATAGTTACCGTGTATCTATAATCCTTCATCAAACTAATATCCCATAGACTGTATATTGGACATGGTACTGTCAGGTCATATACAAAATTATTTTATCTTACTCTAATCGAATTCTATCGGAGAACTATTTCCCTCTCAATCCGAATGATGCTGACTAGGGATTTGTTTGAGCAAGCACATACATAATATTCCTCTCGTGATACCAAGAGTGGATGATCCTTTATTGACACCCAATTGCTTTTGTAAGTTTGGCTACCAATCATAATAACCAGTTGTACCAGATCTATAACTTTCCAAACCTGTAAGTCTGGTATTATAGAAAGGAGGATTCAAACAAGACATCCTTGGTGTCTCAAGTCTAAGCACCAGATACACAATTGAGACTATAGAATTACTATATGACATTAGGTATCATTAACTATACAACATTCCATAAGTGGATTAATCAGTGAACTTATTCTCTAATGAACACTTGTACTATATCCTTAATGTCTCAACACAAGTGGCTATGAGACCAGCCACCTCCATCATATGGACGGGTATATAGTACACTGATTTGTCCGGTTATCTCAATGTCTCTCTCGAGTAACCTATGATCGAGATTGTTTAGGACCTGTCTTTAAAAGTGAATCGATCTCATTATCGTGATCTTATCATGATCTGATTCCTATTGCATAAAACTAAGGACATCACAATATATATGCTACATATAATATAATGTGAGAATATGCTAATATTAATCATAAACAATAAGATCGCACAGCATGTCATATATGCCATCACTCATGTAATTGGCTTGCAGGGCACTTGTAACTAGTAATCTCCCACCTGATCTAAAGTCAATCACCTATGTATCTGATCCCCATCAGACCCTTATGACGCTCAAATACAACTTGAGCCTGCAGCTTCGTTAGTGGATCTGCAATATTATCTTCGGGTGGAACTCTTCACATTGCTGTATCTTTATGAGCTATGATCTCTCTAATCAAATAGAACTTCCTCAGAACATACTTAGACTTCTAATAAGACCTGAGTTCCTTCGCTTAGATGTTTGCTCAATTATTATCATATATGGGAATCGGTTCCACGCTGTTTGGTATGACTCCCCAATCTCTGATGAACTTCTTCAACCATATCCATTCCTTTGCTATTTCTACTGCAGTAATGTATTCTGCCTCTGTGGTTGAGTCAACAGTAGTATCTTGCTTGAAACTCTTTCAGCTTACTGCTCCTCTATTCAGGATGAAAACATACCTTGAGTTTGACTTGCTATCATCAATATCAAACTGAAAACTTGAGTCTATGTAGCTCTCAACCTGGAGGCTACCTCCTCCATATACCAGTAAAAGATCTTTAGTCTCTCTCAAGTACTTGAGGATACATTTTACTACCTTATAATGTTTTAAACCTGGATCTATCTAATACCAGCTCATGACACTCAGAGCATGTGCTATATCAGGCCTGGTACATAGTATAGTATACATGATAAACCCTATCACTAAGGCATAAGGTATCTTATCCATGTTTGCCCTTTCTTTAGGAGTCCTTGGGGACATACTCATAGAAAGTGATATTCCATATTTCATCGGTATAAGACCTCTCTTGGAATTCTGCATACCAAACCTTTTGACAATAGAGTTTATATACCTAGACTGGGACAAGCCAAGCATCCCCTTAGATCTATCTCTATAGATCCAGATCCCCAAAATATAGGATGCTTCTCGTAAGTCTTTTATAAAAAAGTTTCTGGATAGTCAAGCCTTTACTATGGAGAGCATTCCTACATCATTCCCAATCATTAGGATATTATCCACATATAATATCAAGAAGGTGATAAGACTCCCACTTTCCTTCTTGTACACACAAGGTTCATCTTCGTTCTTAACGAAGTCATAAAATCTGATCGTTTCATCAAATCTTATGTTCCAACTTCGGGAAGCTTGCTTTAGTCCATAAATAGACTTAAGCAACCTGCACACTTTATCTAGACTCCCTCTAGATATGAATCCCTCTGACTATATTATATACATCTATTTCTTAATGTTATCATTGAAGAATGTGATTTTGACATCCATATGCTAGATCTCATAGTTACAATGTGCTACAATGGCCAAAAGAATTCTAATAGACTTAAGTATGACTATAAGTGAAAAAGTTTCATCATAGTCAACTCCTTATCTTTGATGATATCCTTTAGCTACTAGCCCTATCTTATAGGTCTTCATCTTTTCATCTACTCCGATCTTCTTTTTGAAGATCCACTTGTACTCGATAGGTACTATACCCTTAGGTGCATCCATAAAGTTTCAAATATTGTTAGAGTACATGAAATCCATCTCAAAATTCATGACTTATTGTAACTTCCTGGAGTTTATACTCATAGTCTAGTCTGAGGATCAATATACCGAGAGTCCTCTTAACTGATATGTCTTATATATTTTTCAGAAGCATAAAATATTCTACTAGACCTACGTAAAGTTGAAACTTGTGTGCTATGTACCTGAACAGACTCGGGCTTTGGAATAGTGCTTGAGCTAGGTTCTCTAATCTCGCTTAACTATATCTCACTCCCACTATTTCTACCAAGAATGTATTCCTTCTTAAGGAATATAGCTCTCTTGGCATCAAAGACCTTATGGTCATCGGGATGATAGAAATAATACCCATAAGTTTCCTTGGGGTATCCCACAGATGTGCACTATTTTATCCTTGATTCCAACTTATCGAGGTTGTGTCTTTTAACGTGGGCAGGACAACCCAAAATATTAACTATCTTAAGTTGGGCTTCTTTCCTTTCTATATCTCATATGGTGTAGACACTACCAACTTTGATGGAACTCTCTTCAGAAGATAAGCTGTGGCCTCTAGGGCATATCCCTATAATGAGACAAGTAGGTCAGCGAAACTCATCATGGATCATACCATATATAACAGTGTGCAATTCTTCCTTTCTGATACATAATTAAGGTGTATAAGAATGTGTCCACTGATTATAATCCCATTATTCTTGAGGAAATGGGTGATCTTCGTACTCAAGTACTCTCCTCCTCAATTTGATTGTAGAGTCTTAATACTCTTTCCAATCTGGTTCTCGACTTCATTCTTATATTCCCTGAATTTCTCAAAGGTCTCAGACTTGTACTTCATCCATACCTAAAGAAATCATCAATGAATGTAATGAAGTATGAGTAACCACCTATAGTCTGAGTCGATATGGGACCACGTACATCATTATGTATGAGTTCTAATAACTCAGTGGCTCTCTCTCCAATTCCACTAAAAGGATAGTTGGTTATCTTTCCATGAAGATAAGGTTCGTAAGTTACATATGACTTATAGTCAAATGAATCTAAGTATCCATCTTTCAGTAACTTTTGAATTCTTCCCTCATGTATATAACCTAGCCTATAATGTCATAGGTATGCATTATTCACCTCATCTCTTTTTCTCTTAAACGTATTTATATTCATGATCTGTGGAGAAGAATCTAACACATATAAGTCATTTATAAGGGTCCCTCTAGTGATGATCTCATCATCCATAATTATTAAATAACTATTATTCTCAAAAACTAATTTATATCCATTAATTGTCAAACAAGAGATAAAAATAATATTTTTGATAATGGAAGGGACAAAATAACATGCATCTAATGCAATAATAGCTCAACTAGGTAGATGTAGGGTGACCTCCTTAACAGCAACTATATCAACTCTTGCTCTATTGCCCATCTTGAGGTTCATCTCGCCTCTAGCCAATCTCTTAGTCTTGTCAGAACTTACAACAAATTACAAATATGATAAGCATTCTCGGTATCTAATACCCATGTGTTATCATGAAAATATGACAAGTGAAGACTGATTATGAATATACCTGAAGCTTCTCCAAGCTTCTTTTTCACCTTCTCTACAAGGTAGTCCTTGTAGTTCCTCTTCAAATGCCCGTCTTAGCCGTAGTGGAAGCACTGTCCTTTATCCTTTACTGGGCCTTTTTTAGCAACCTTTGCCTTACCTAGTCTTCCTTTGCCCTTGCCCTTCTTAAGAATCTTGCTAGTCTTCCTTTTCTTTTTAGTCTCACCAATATAGAGATCTGGCTTCTCCTTCATGATGGTACTTTTAGCTTCCTTTAACATATTTAGGAGCTTAGGGAGAGTCACCTCAAACTTGCTCATATTAAAATTCATGATGAAATGAGAAAAAGAATATGGTAGAGATTGAAATATAAGATCAATGCATAGGTTATCCTCTAGGACTATTCCTAGACTTATGAGTTTCTCAATCCACTCTATCATCTTTAGGACATGGTTCTCAACTTGGAAGAGTCTCTTAGATATCTCATATCTTTTAGTTCTTCCCTGTTTCTCAAACAGCTAGTGGAGATGAAGGATAGAATCTGCATCCATGCTCTCATGTTGCCTTTGTAACTCATGAGCCATGGAGACCAGCATATAATATTTTGCCAATATGGAATCATCTATATACTTCACATAGTGAGCGATCTCATCCTCGCTTGCCCTTTCTTCTGGTGTGGGCACAATCGTATCAAGGACGTACGCAATTTCCTCTATCGTGAGAATAATTCTCAAATTACTGAGCCAATCCGTGTAGATTGGACTAGTGAGATGGTTGGCATAAAGTATGCCACGCAGGGGATTTATAAGCGACATGTTTTTGACAAACAAGATATAACATAAATAAATAACACATAAATTTTATAGAAAAATATTAATTAAGATATGGACTTCTATCTTAATATACTCTCACTATTTTCCTAGCAAATCATGTGACACCCTCGACATGTGAGACGGAAGTCTCTGGCAGAATCCTAGTGGGGATCGGGATCCAATTGACGTCTTAATGCAACATCGAGGGACTCGACCAATTACACTAAGCCCAAAAGGTCGGCAACTCTTGCCAATTACAACTCCTTATGATTCCTGTTATATTCGACCTCTGAATCATCATAGTCTTGAGGGACTTGACTAACTATAATATTTAGTTAAGTTATCACCATTGTTACAAGATGAGTCTGATTTGATGATATGCCCTTGAGGGACTCGACCAAGCATATCATGTTCTCAGGTCACCGGTGATATCTCTATGTCGTAGGCAAGAACTTGATCACGTAGATATGTGAGCCTCGAGGGACTCAACCAACTCAACCTATGTTGTAATTCAATTTCTTCCTATAACGATAGAAGGCCACATGGATTAATCTAATTGCCTCAGGATTACACATATATATTTAATATATATCTATATCGCATGTATATATATATATGTATATATATATGTATATATATATGTATATGTATATGTATATGTATATATATATGTATATATATATATATATGTATATATATACATACATACATATATCTAGTAGGTGTATAACACATCACATATGCAAGTCACACCGGATGATCATGAGCCATCACCTAATAAGATTAAGCCCGAGCCAATGGGCCTAATCACTTATAATAGGATCTATGTGTGCATCGGTGCATCTCCATATCCTGTGATTGTTGATCTCGTCATCATTGGTTCCGTCAGATCATCGCATCACCATGAGTCATGATCTCCCGCCACGACATCGTGGGTCCCGTTGTCACCTTCACTCTCCCGTCGCGCCTCTCCATGTAATTACAAATAATCACAAGCACGCAGGCTCGATAATAAACGAGAAAAACAAAGGCTTGCAGGCCCCAATAATAATAATAATAATAATAATAATAATAATAATAATAATAATAATAATAATAATCATAATTATACACATCACAACACATGACTCATGATTATCCATCCACATTATACATCACATGTACATCACATCATATGTAGGATTACTAGATATATATAATAATTAATTAAACTATTTAATTAATTATTTTTTATAAATCAGGATATGCTTGAAATTTTTAGAATTATCAAGGGTATATTCAAAATTCTGGATAAGTGGACAATCCTTAGAATTTTTAGAATTATTAAGGACATTTAAGGAATTCTATAAAATGAGATAAAGTTGAAATTTCTCAAATTCTGAGGGGCATAACCATCTTTTTCTTAGAAAGATGCCCTAGCCCTCCCCTTCTACCCTCATCCTATGGTCGCTGGCGGCTGCAACCGCACGCGCCCTTGTGGGCTGGCGACCCCGTCTACATGGCCACTTGGTCTGCAGGCCCGTCCATGGGTGTTGTGCCCATAGGCGGCCACCGCTGATACCATAATCTCTCACATGATATGATTTTTTCAATTTTTACAACTTTCTCGTGACCCAATCTTTGCACGATGCTCTAATACCACTATTAGAAAACCTCAGCGAGAGCATCACATATGTAATGAAAATCAAAACAAAACAGGTTTCCCACATAGATCAAATCATCGTATAAAGATTGGGTCGCGAGAAGGCCACAAAAATAAAAAAAATTACATCATGTGAGAGATTGTTTTACTTAGGGAGATCGTATATCCTTGTATTCTAGATCCGGATGAAGAGGATGAAGGAATTCAAGCGTATTCCTCTCTAGCGGTATCCACACGATGGATCTCTATAACGAATCTCCTCTAATATGATCTTGCAACTCTTACAGAGGGAGGGAGAAGAATAAGAGGGGGAGACCAAGGCTGTAGCCCATTGAAACAAAATAGGACATGCCACAAAAACTACATATGATGCCATAAACTCTCACATGATGTATTTTTTATATATTTTTGTAGCTTTCTTGTGACCCAAATATTTGATACTACTATTGGAAACCTCAATTGGAGCATCACATACGCAGCAGAAATCAAAACAAAATAGGTTTCCCATACAGATCAAATCGTCATGCAAAGATTAGGTCACGAGAAACCCGTAAAAACTAAAAAAATCACATCATGTGAGAGATTGTTTTACTTAGGGAGATCGCATATCCCTATATTCCATATCCGAATGTAGAGGATGAAGGAAGTCAAGTGTCTTCCTCTCTAGCGGTATCCACACGATGGATCTTTACAGCGAATCTCCTCCAATTTGATCTTGCAACTCTTGTAGAGGGAGGGAAGAGAATAGGAGGCGGAAGCCAAGGCTGCAGTCCATCAACCATGAGTCTTCCCTCATATTTATAGAGAGCCACTAAAACCCTAGAGGTCTTGCCTTAGTGGGTATTGGATCTCCATCCAATAACCCACTAACCTTGTATTATTAGATCTCTATCCAATAATCTCTTTAGGTCTCTAATTGGGCCTTAACCAATGAGCCTATCAGTATAATGTCTTATCTAATGAGAATAGGGGCTAATTGGATCTCCATCTAATCCTCTATTTGCTAAAGCATCCACCATATATGTATGACCATCTAGGCTTGATACTGAGCTAGCCATGAGTCGCTCCCATCAGAACTCCTTCTGATATAGTGAATTATTATCTCCATAAGAATTCACTCGACTCATCGGCCATTGACGTACTAGGCTACTATGCCAAAGTCCCCAAATGGTACAGGGGGATCAAATCCATCGGACCTGTTTGTCCACAGTTACTATATATTTATAATCTTTCATCCAACTAATATCTCAGAGATCGTATATTGGATATAGTGCTATCAGGTCATATACGGAATTAGTTTGTCTTGCTCTAATCAAATTCTACCGGATAACTCTTTCTCTCTTAATTTGAATGACCCTAGCTAGGGATTTGTCTGAGCAAGTACATACAGGATATTCCTCTCATGATACAAAGAGTGGATGATCCTTTATTGACACTCAATTGCCTTCGTAAGGTTGGCTACCAATCCAGATAACCAACTATACCAGATATGAAACTTTCCAAACCTATAAGTCTGGCATCAAAGAAAGGAGTACTCAAATAAGACATCCTTGGTGTCTCTAGTCTAAGGACCAGATATACAAGTGGGACTATAGAATTGCTATCTGACATTAGGTATCATTAACCATACAACATTTCATAAGCGGATCAATCAGTGAACTCATTCTTTAATGAGCACTTATACAATATCCTTAGTGTCTCCACACAAGTAGCTATGAGACCAGTCACCTCCATCATATAGATGGGTATATAGTACATCAATCTGTCTGATTATCTCGATGTCCCTCTCGAGTAACCTATGATCATGATTGTTTAGGATCTATGTTTAAAGGTGAATCGATCTTATTATTATGATCTTATCACGATTCGATTCCTATTGTGTAGAACTAAGAACATTTTAATATATATGTTATAGATAATATAATGTGAGAATATGCCAATATTAATCATAAGTAAAAAGATCGTATAACGTGTCACACGCGCCATCACTCATATGATTGGCTTGCAGGGCATCTGTAACTAGCACTTCTAGTGTCGAAGGCTTGAGACCATCAAAGGGTGTAAGGGGGACCTCACCCCTACCTCTAGAGCATCAACAAACAGGCTAAACCAGTTTGGAAGGGGATCAAAGCGACGCTACCCAGCCTCTAGCGCATGTAGATCTATGTCATCAAGGATGTAGTATATAGCCCTAATCTTGGGCAGAGAAGATTCGGTAATGATTGAATCCTCATCGTGCTCTTTGATTATAGCCTCTAGGATCTTAGAAGACTTTTCATTTATTGAGGACAATGACTCAAAAGGGGAGTAGCCCCCGAAGTTGCTTCCTCCACTAGAAGACACAGAAAACATGGTAGCAACCATTAGAAGAAAAGCAAAGGGGAAGAGTGTGGAGAAAGGAACTCAATTACCGACTCGTGGAAAGTGACCGAGGACAATAGTTAGAGATACACAAAGATGTGGACACCAAGAGATAGCAGAAGTAATAACCCTCCCCCTCTTAGATTCCTAGGTTTATCAAGACTGGCCAGCGCTGCAAGAATGATGCATAAGCAACCTCATGATCTCTGGCACTCCACCCAAGAAGGCCCTTCGACTGCTCGATGCAAGGATAGAGTGACACCTCAATATCCTGAGGAGATTTACAATGAATGGGCATAAAAGGCATAAAGGAACCGCTTGGGAAAAAGGTGAACCACCCTCGAAGCCATCAATCGAAGTATGACAACTCAGCACCATACCATCATAAGGCTTCATCTCCTACAAGCAAAGAGTTTGACACACCTACGTTCACCACGAGATTCATAATTCTCCTGCCCAGTCTATACTAACTTAACTCTTGACATTCCACCCTAGCTTCAAGTCCTGGCTAGTCATGCCGACTTCAAGTCTCGGCTTGTCTATATCGACTTGGCCTCTCGACTAGTCCATGCCAACTTTAGGTCTCAACCTGTCTATACTGACTCGGCCTCTTAGTCAGTCCAGGCCGACTTTAGTCTCTGCTAGTCCACGCTGGCTTCAAGTCCCGACTAGTCCATGCTAAATTCAGTCTCGGCCAGTCCACACTAGCTTGAAGTCCCAACTAGTCATGCTGACTTCAAGTCTCAGCTTCTCCATTCCATCTCAGCCAGTCCATGTCGACTTCAATCTCAACCAGTCCATGTCGACTTCATTCTTGGCCAATCCACATCGGCTAAGTCTTGGCCAGTCCATGCTGACTTCAAATCTTGGCCTGTCTATATCGGCTCAGCCTCTCTACCAGTCCATACCGACTTCAATCTCAGCTAGCCCACGTCGACTTCAAGTCTCAGCCAGTCTATGTCAATTTTAGTCTCGGCCAGTCCATGCCGGTCTCAAGTCCCAGCTAGTCATGCCAACTTCAAGTCTCGGCTTGTCCATACTATTAGGATCAAATTAGCACTAAGAGAAGCATTTATTTTGGAATTCATTGAAACCAAATACGCGAGCGATTTAAACTTAAGATTGAAAAAAATATCTCGATATAGCTAATAAATGCCAAAACAAAGAACAAGGAAAGAAGGCTCATAATTTATAGTGGTTCAGCCAAAAGTTTGACCTACGTCCACTTTCGGAGTCCTCTTTCGTCGAGGCCCATCAGTGTCCACTAATGATCTTCTTCCGTAGGTGAAGATCAAACCTCTTACACTTCTCTCCTTTTTCTAAGCTTAGGAGAAGAACCTTTACGCTCTTCTTTTCTCAAGTTCATGAGAGGAACCTTTATACTTCTTTTTCTGCCCAACCCTTACACAATTCTCTCTTTACATGAGGGAGGGATCTTATAATCAATTCTATTAGAATTTTATCAATTTTCCTTCACATTCTTGCTATCGAATGAAAGAATACTTGGGGTACTTATGGACCCTAATTGATTTAAAAAAATAGAGCTAAAATTTACCCTTTTTTGGAAAAATCAACTAAGGGCGGTACCACCATCAATAACTACTCGAAAAACTAGGTGGTGGTGGTATTACCGTCGCCCACCGGTGCTGCTACCATTGGGAATACCTGAACAATACTTCTCTGGTACTATTTTGTACCCGATTTATACCTCATGTTGACCCATTTTCAGGTTAATGAAATGAGCTCAACCTAAACCCAAATCCAACCTAAAGTGGATCTAGTTATCACTTTTTGAGTTAATTTGAATTTCTCCAAATCTAACTCAATTAGGACTCTAAACAACTAATGTTAACTATGATATACTAAGGCACACAAATACAATCATCCTTGTTGTCCAACATGTCAATTGATCTTCCAAACTCCCAAGGAACTTCCCGGCATCCTCTAGTAAATTTCCGGTGAGCTGTTGATCATCTTCCGGTAAACTCCTGACGCATTCCCGACAAGCTTTCGATCACCTTCGGTGCACTCCTAACGAACTCCCAGCAAGCCCTCGATCACCTTCGGTGAGCTTTCGACGATCTCCTGGTGAGTTCCCACTACATCATTTGAACCCCAGCCAATGCCCGAACTTGACTCCGTAGCAACATTAGATTGTATTGTCTGTTCATCGTCATAGTTAATCCTACATCACTAATCTCTAACACACAGGTTAGATCATAAAACTCATCAATTGATTTTATCATCAAAATTTAAGATTAAAAAATCTGTACCTTTTTTACGATGACAATCAATTGATGATAGTGTTAACCTTAACTCCCCCTATGTATATGTGTTAGGACTCTACCTAATTGAGTCCTAATTTTATTTGGGTAAAAAGAGGATGCACCATGTAAAACCCTAATTAGCTGCCACCTATTATAGTTAAAGGGGTCGACTAGGGTTAGGGTTAGAGTTTAACTAGAGTTAGGACTCCCTATAGTCGTCGGCCACCCTAAGTAGAAGTCGGCTATGGAGGTTGCTAGGAGTTAGGGTCTTTAGAGTAGAAGCTCTATTAGGTGTTAGGATTTAGAAGCTATATAAATAGCATGTATTCAACCTTCTTTACATCATCAGTAGATCAAATTCCTTTCAGCCATTGTGTAGAAAACCTTGGAGGAGGGAACCCCTATAGAGTTCCAGGAAGTCGATCCACTATAGAGATTAATCCCAAGCTTAGAATCCACAAAGGTTCTAACACTTGGTATTAGAGCAATGTTCTTAGCATCTCGCTACCCTTCGCCATCCATCATCCTTCCACAACTGCCTAAGCAATTCCCATAATTGCTTAAATCATCATCAAATTTCGCCGTCATCTCTACTACCGCAGATCATCCTTCAAACTTCCTAAAGAATTATATCAAGTTCTGATAAATCTACCTTTCTGCTATTGTAATTTATTATTCCCAAACCAAAAAACCCAAAAAATACTCATCTATTATGCTGCACAACTCTTCATCGCAAAGTTACCATCTTTACAATGAAAGTTATGCTGCATAATTCAATCGCATACTGCCCTGTTTTGATCTTGCTACCATTATTTTTCTACCCGATCTTCTACAAGTTTTTTATGATGGCTTTGACACTCCTTAACAATGGATTTCCTTTTGGTTTTATATAAAAAATATTGATATAAACTGTTGATCTTTTACGTTTAAGCTGTTGGACCTTTGACGTAAAATTCTAGCGCAACACCTTCTCGTATTCCTTAATCTTGTCAAATTCATTGCTACCTTATTCTCCAAAGAATTTTTGTCTATATTACTTTTCCCTTACCAGTGGATTCCCGTTGAGTTTTACATGAATTCTTGTTACGAACTATTGGAAAAAAACTACATCTATACTATTGAATTTTTTTCGATGAAAAATTTTATTGTTGTACCTTTTGTCATTCTTCTTCTCACAACTCACCAAAACCCTACCAATTTTATTGCCACTAATCACATCATCTTTAGGACACCACTCTAGCCTTAAGATGTAGTTGTTATAGCCTATTTCCATAATCCACAAGAAATCCTGACAGCCACAAAAATCACAACCTAAACAATGATATACCACAGCCTAAACATCAATCTATCGCAGCCGCAACCCTCCACCAATGATCTTATCTTCTGCAACCACCAACCTTCCACTACCCTATGCCCTTGACCCGTTAATAGAAGAAAGATCGAAACATCTCAAATCTAGTGGCATACACAATGGCATCCGAAGATTCGATCGATGCCAAGTTGGAGGCATTTGAATCACCCATAGAGGACAAATTATGCACCTTATTTGGATAATTCAGAATTGGTTGATCTCCAAGCCTGACAAAATTATAACAAGGTGAAAATTCAGAGAGGCCTCTAGAGAAAGAAGAACAAATCTCAGATGTGATATAGCTACACATGAGGGTGGACTTCCCTTAATGGGAAGAAGGAGACCTGACAGGATGGCTCTCGCACACCGAACGCTACTTCCACTATTATCGAACATTGGAGGCTTCCATGGTGGACGTCGCTATCATCCACCTTGAAGGAGATATATTTCAATGGTAAAATTAGCTTGAATATACCCAAGGAGTCTTGAGATAGAGACAATTTAATAGTGAGCTATTGATCCGCTTTGGACTGACTGAGTACGAGAACATCGACGGACAATTTATAAGGATCTGACAAATCTCCATGATATAAGAATACCAAATTATTTAGCCTCACACATGATTGTTCTGACAAATAATTACTAGGGATATTTATCAAAGGACTCAAGCCGAAAATAAGAGGAGAAGTAAAAGTGCGGCAACCCTCCACCTTGATGGCCACAATCATCCAAATCCAAGAGGAGTGGCTCAACTAAGATGCTTGAATGATGAGGACCACTCTTAGACCAGCAATATATAAACATTTAGTACCCTCTATTCCCAGCCATCCCTCGTTTGCCAAAGAAATTGACAAGAGAATAACTTCGCGATAGATCGACGAAGGCCTTTATTAGAATTGTGATGAACTGTGGAGCTATGATCATTGCTGCAAAAAGGGATATCATCTGGTGATTGAACCCATTGAAGATTTAGAGGAGGAGGTCCAGGAGCATAAGGAGGAGGTCACATAGGAAGATTAGTAGTCGACTGATTGTATGATGCATGATCTTGCTGGCTTCGTAAACCCACAGACGATGGAAGTTGGAGGACTACTTAAACAATAACCAATCACCATCCTCATTGATACTGGGAGCACTAATAACTTCATGAACAACAAGGTTGCTGCTCGGATGACCCTACATATTGAGGATTGCAGCAGGTTTGATGTTAAGGTCGCCGATGGCCGAATTTTGAAGTGCAACCGAAGATGCCCGTGGCTGAAATTATTACTACAAGACTAGGAGATATTAATGATTTCTTCCTCCTCCCACTCGATGATTATGAGGCCATGCTTGACATCGAATAACTAACTACATTAGGTGATATTTTTTGGAATTTCTCAAAATTTATTATGAAATTTTACAGCAAAGGGAAACAGGTGATGCTACATGGGAACGATGTAACAACGGTTTATACATAACAAATGGTGAAAGTTTTACACAAAGTAAACAACAATTTCCTAATGCAACTCTAACAACAATCTATGTGGGAGCCAAGAAAAATTAAAGACTCAAACCTTCTTCAATTGCTTGCTGAATATTTAGATGTCTTCGTCGAACCATGCAGCCTCCTTTCTACCAGTGAAAACTTAGCCATATTATTATCCTCTCTCAGCTATATTATTATCCTCACCTCCATAAAGATGAAATAGAGAGGGTTGTAAATGAGATGTTTGAAACAACGGTCATTCGACCGAGTTGCAGTCCCTACACTTTGCTAGTGCTTCTCGTATGAAAGGACGAAACGTGCCGAATGTGCATCAACTACTAAGCTCTCAACAGCATCACGCTAAGGACAAGTACCCTATTTCAGTGGTAGATGAATTACTTGATGAATTAAGGGGAGCATGAGTCTTCATGAAGCTAGACCTTCGATCTAGATATCATCAAATTCGGGTATGCGAAGATAACATATCGAAAACTGCATTTCGGATGCACAATGGCAACTACGAATTTTTTAAGGTGGAGTATCTTGGGCACATCATATCAGAGGAAGGTGTGGCAGTGGACCCTTCCAAAATCGAGGTATTACAAAGTAGGCCGACACCTAAGAACATAAAATCACTTTGCGGTTTTCTCGATTTGATGGGCTACTATCATAAGTTCGTTAAGGGCTATGGAAAGATCAATGCACCCCTCACATCCTTGCTGAAAAAAAGATACTTTCTAGTGGTTGGACAAAGTCTCCACTTCTTTCAACGATCTTAAGGTAGCCATATCATCAACGCCCATGCTAGCACTCTCCGACTTTGACAAAACTTTCATCATTGAAGCCAGTACATCCGAAGTTGGGATTGGCATCATCCTCATGTAAGATGGCCGACCCCTCACTTACACCAACAAGACATTGCCTCCCTCCCATTTAAAAATATCTATCTATGACAAGGAGATGCTTATGATTGTGCACACGGTGACAAAGTGGAGACTTTACTTGATCGACCAATGCTTCCAAATAAAAATTGATCACAAGAGCATTAAATATTTTTTAGAGCAGAAGATATCCTCCCCCAAATAGCAAAAATGGGTAACAAAACTTCTTAGGTATGATTACAAAATAACTTACAAAAAAGGGAAAGAAAATATTGTGCAGATGTGCTTTCGTAGTTACCCGAGCAAGCTGAAATTTTGGCTATCTCCCTACTAGCGGCTTTCTCGAGGACATTAGGAAGGAATGGAAAGATGATCCAGAGACTAGCAAGATCATCAAAAAATTAGAGGAGGAACCAAGCTTCGTGACCAATTATAATTGAGATTTGAAGGACTTGCGCTATAAGAGATGCATCATGCTTGTACCAAATTCTCCTTGTATAAAGACTATCCTTCAAGAGATGCATTCTACACCAGTAATAGGGCACTCTAGATTCCTTAGGACTTATAAGATAATTAAGTAAAATTTTTATTGAAGAGAGATGAAAAATATTATTGCTGAATTTTTAACGTAGTGTGACATATGCCAACGACATAAAGGCAAAACAATGGCAAGTCCTGAAAAGGTGTAACCTTGACCCATCCCAAACTCGATGTGGATTGATATATCGATGGACTTCATCGAAGGGCTGCCCTCATCGTAAGGAAAAGGTATAATTCTTGTGGTGGTCGACCGCTTTACGAAGTATGCCCACTTTTGTGCTGTCTGCAACCCCTATACCGCTTCTAGCATTGCTTGAATCTTTATAGAAAATATTATAAAATTATATAAGATGCCAAGATCTTTATAAACGATCGTGATAAGGTCTTCACCAGCAAATTTTGAACAAAATTATTTCAGTTGTAGGGCACCAAGTTGAAGATGAGCATGACGTGCCATCTACAAATCAACGGCTAGACTGAAGTGGTGAACAGGTGCTTAGAGACATACCTCAAATGTTTCACCAATGATTGACCAAAAGAGTAGACAAAGTGGCTTCCCTGAGTCGAGTGGTGGTATAATACAACTTATCATTCGTCAACAAAATGTACTCCTTATGAAGACATGTTTCGTTGACCACCCCCTGTAATCCCAAAGTATATACTGGGAACATCTAAAGTAGAACATGTAGACAAAGAGCTTAAGGACAACTGAAGCTAATAAAAGATAATCTCTCAGCAACCTAAGTAAGGATGAAACAACATCATGATCAACATAAAAGTGAAAGAGAGTTTTCAGTGTGAGATTGTGTCTTTCTTCGGCTCCAACCTTAAAAGCAAACATCGGTCCACACTAGAGCATCCATGAAGCTTTCACTATAATTTTATGGACCGTATCAGATCATGGAGTGCATTGGAGAGCTTTTAATGTGTCGTGCTTGAAGCCTAAGTTGGGACAAAATGAGATGATCCAAATACACTTGCTAGACATTACAGCCTATGGAGAGCTTTAGATCTAGCTGAGTGCCATCATTGATCGTTGGCTCGTGACTCAACGTCGATGACCCACTATTGAGGTGTTGGTATAGTGGACGAACTTACCTACAGAAGATGCCACCTAGGAGAACTATGAAGACATGAAGAACAAATTCTCAGAGTTCATAGAGTGTAAGCCTTAAGGACATGGCTGATTTGAAGAGGGCGGGTCTGTTAGGACTCTAGATAATTAAGTCCAAATTTTATTTGGGTCAAAAAGAGGATGCACCATGTAAAACCCTAACTAGTGGCCACTTACTATAGTTAAATGGGCCGGTAGGGTTAGGGTTAGAGTTTAACTAGAGTTAGGACTTCCTATAGCTACCGACCACCCTAAGTAGAAGTCAACTAGGGAGGTTGCTAGGAGTTGAGATCTTTTGAGTAGGAGTTCTATTAGGAGAGTTTAGAAGTCCTATAAATAGTATGTATTCACCATCTTTTCATCATCAATAAATCAAATTTCTTTCAACCATTGTGTAGAAAACCTTGGAGGAGGGAACCCCTATAGAGTTCTAAGAGGTTGATCCCCTATAGAGATCAGTCATTAGCTTAGAATCCGCATCGGTTCTAATAATATGTCATAAGATAAATAGAACAAACTTGAATTCAAAAGAACCTATCATTTTTTAATTCAAGCATTTTGACAATATTGAAATTTTCACAATTTAACCATACATAATAAAATTTTTAAACATTTATCTTCTTGGTATCACATAAAAATTTCAATCATTTTAAAGATCTCAAAATATTTCTTATATCATCAATTATATCATTTCTCCCCCTTTGTCATCAACAAAAAGGAGAAGTGATCTATTATATTCGAACATTTTTTTTAAACATTTATCATAACTTTTAACACATAAAGAGCGAAAATTAGTCCATTACTCCCCTTTAATAAAATAAGAAGACTAATGATAGAATTTATTGCATTTTCCCCCCTTTGTAGAATAAGAAGAAGGATAAAATATATGAATCACAAATGTCACATCAAATTTTTTTTTCTTCCTCTTTGTATATGAGATAGAAGAAGAAGGGGAGATGTAAAAGATCCAAAAATCAAGTATCCCAAAAAATCAAATATCAAGAGGGGGGATACATTTGAGAATATTCATGAAACCAAAAAAATCAAAATATCAAAAGTGAGCTCAAGAGTCTCATTATAAGAAAATTTTTAATCATATTTTTCGTTTTATAAATGCCAAGAAGAAACAATCATGTGAAATATAAGAAAAAAATATAAGAGCTACTCATTTTATTTAAATGATCATCTCATGTAAATATCAAGAAGAAGAAGCTCAACAAATTCAAATAGCATGATAGCAAATCATACATTTGGATGATCATCTCATGTAGATTTTAATAAGAAGCTCAATTTGTAAATTATGCATTTCTCATGTATTCAGAAATTTTAAAATTTCTAATTTTCTTCTAAGCAAATTGGTCCTTATTTAATGTTATAAGGTTCATCAAATCCAATTTTCTTCTAACTAAATTGACAATTTTATCTCTCTCTTTAGTCATTATCAAAAAGGAATATGATAGTATAATTTTTTTTTACATCCTTGTTTTAATTACAACCATATACAAAGGGATCATATCATTAAAGATAAAAAATCAAATTGTAAGTAGCAAAAGATATGATTTATTTTAATAAATCTCTCATTTTTTATAAACAACAAAAATAAGTGTTATGAGAATAATTAATGTTGATTCATTCAAGAAAAATCTTAAGACATATAATTCATTTACATAATTCTTCTTAATAAAATGAAAGAATGATCTTGATTAAAAAACTCAATTATAATTGTTAAGATCATAACTAGTATTAAAAAGAAGAAATCATAGAGATTAAAAATGATTCCGATAAAGGATAATTCAATTAAAAAAACCAAGAAAATGTTCATGATAAAATAGATATTCAATTTTCAACTCATCCTAAATTTAAGAAATATTAATTGGGTGATAAGGTATACCATTCATGAATTATAAGAAAGTCATAAATAAATCATGTCATGAAGGATATTAATATTAATTCATGAGTACCAAAAGATATGATTTAATTTTAAAAAATCTCCTTTTTAGATGACAAAAAAAATCTTAGGAGATCAAATAATAAGGATGATTTTGATTCATATAAAACTATCAAGTTATAAATATTGAGAAGTCAATATCATGATTAGGATGAAAACTTTTTTAGTAAATTATAAAAAGAGACATAGAAGAATGAAAGATCTCAATTCATGTATACGAGATTTCAGATTATCAAGATCATGATTCATAAAAAATCAAATTATAATTTTAAAAAGATAAATTATGATTTATTTATATAATTCTCTTTAATAAAAGGAAGGGGTCATAGTGAATGATCTTGATTTATTTGATCTCAAATTATAATTTTCAAGATATCAATGTCATGATTTGGATAATAATTTTTTTAAGTTTAAATCATTAAATCATTTCTGTAGTTTAAGAGATTCAATAATAATAGTATCACTTTATCTCTTATTTAAGGCTTGATAAATAAAAATATTTTCAAGAAGAATTTTTCTCCCTTTTAGTTGTTTCAATTCTTATGATTTGTTTCAAGAGACTTCCAAATCCATGCATAGTCATTTAAAACCAAAAACTAAGTTATAAAAAAATCATCAAAATCATTATAATAATATATTTTTAAATATTTTAAAACTGAAAACTAAGTATTATTTTCAATGTAAATCATTAATATTATTACAATAAAGTATTTTTAAATAAAAGCTTTGATTTATTTTAATTCTAACGATTTTTCCTTCTTTAGATTTAGTCCAATAAGTTATCATACAATTTCATTCTCTATTCAAAAAAGTTTTAATTTTCAAAAACACTCAAAAGAGAAGCATGATATTTTTTTAATTCATTCAATAACAAATAACCTATTTCAATATACAACTATTTAACTATTTAAATCGATCATTCATAATATTTACAAGCCAACTTAGTCAATGCTAATATAAAAGCTAATAGTTTATAACCTATCATCAAAATCCCTTTTTCGATACTTTCGCATTAAAAATAGCTAAGGTTTCTTTATTCCAATTCATTCTTAGACTAACACGCTCTAGTTTTTTTATATAAAATTCTTTCATCATCCAAAAATAATTAAGATTAATTGTATAACCATGAATCATCAAAAGATTTGTTTAGGCTAATGAGCTTGAAAGAAGTATTCGATCTCAAGTCATGTGCCTTGAGTATTCTTTATCGAAGTATCTTTTTGTGCTCTAGCCTTGGTTTGGAGATAAACCTATAAAAAAGGAAGTTTTGGTTTAGGTACCTATTTGACTTTAGGTCTCTCATGAAAAATTTTGCCCATTTTTACTAATAACTTTTGGTTGTTTATGGTTCCTTGAGGAATCCAAATCAATTTGTGTGGACTATATTTTCTAAATGAATACTTATACATAAAATATCTTATTCTACTATAAAAATTATATTTAATTTTAGGTAAAGAGTTCAATATATGTCCTTTAATGAAGATAATTAGCTTTTGTTAAGGGTTGCCCATAAAGCCAATACCTTCTTTCCTATGAATATAACTCTTATTTGCAATGATCATGTTTTAGGATTTATTCCTAATTTTAAATTTTTTTAAAGTTTATTGCAATATGATATTTTCCTTGTTAACTTCCTATAATATTTCACATTTAGTGTCACAATTGTGTGATACTAATATTTCATGCATTTTTTGAAGTTTATTAACTAGTGACGCATGTTCCTTCTTAATTAGTTTATAGGTTTTGCTAATCTTTTTAAATTTATCAAAAAGTTCATGAAAAGCATTTAGTAATTCATCAAACATAAATGAGACATAAGAAGATTCACTTACCTTGTTATGAATGGCCATGAGTGCAAGAATCTCCACTTCTTCTTGGTTGTGCTCTTCATCTTTGGAGTGTCTCGGCTTCTTACATTCATAGCAAGAAGTTTTTATCCAATTTAAGTTTATTTTTATATTTTTTATTTATTTTTATTAATTTATTTAGTTATTTTGTCATAAGTTCATATTCATCATTTTTATCATTTGAGGTTTCACTCGATAAGTCATCTATTATTCTCAGTTCAGTATCCTTTCTATTCTTTGGAAAGATATTCTTAGGTTCTTAGTGTCAAATCCTTCCTATTCTTTGAGAGGTGTTATTCTAGTTTATTTTTGCAAGTCATTTCATTCATTGATTCATTTAATTTAATTATGCTTTCATGTGTGATTTCTAATATATATCATATATCAAAAGTCGAATTACAAGCATAAACTCAATTAAATTCGTTTTTATCTAAAGTGCAAAACAAAGCATTCATCGCTTTAGCATTTAAAGAAAAAGTCCTTTTTAAAATTTCAATTCATTCCATTCATTCATTGGTTTGGAAGACTTTTCAAAATTATTTTTAATAATATGTCATAAATCAAAATCAATATAAATAAAAAAGATATGCATTCTAGTTTTTCAATAAGTGTAATCAATCCCATTGAACATAGAAGGACGTCCGATAAAATGTCCCTCGTTAATGCTAAATTAAGTTATTTACTTACTTAGGTATTAATCCAATTGAGGATAACCTTACTATGATACCAACTATTAGATCAAGTTGGCACTAAGAGAGGGAGGGGGGTAGGGTGAGGGGGGGTAGGGTGAGGGTGAATTAGTGCAAGTGTTAAGTAAAACTTGATTTGAAAGATTTGCTCGAAGTAAGAACTGAACTCAGAAGTATTTCTTTTAGAATTCGTTGAAATCAAATACGCAAGCAATTTAAACCTCAAACTAGAAAAAATATCTCGATTTAGCTAATATATGCTAAAATAAAGAACAAGGAAAGAAGGTTCACAATTTATAGTGGTTCACCCAAAAACTTGACATATGTCCACTTTTGGAGTCCTTCCTTGAGGCCTATCGGTGTCTACTAATGATCTTCTTCCATGGGTGAAGATCAAACCCCTTACACTTTTCTCTTTTTCCTATGTTTAGGAGAAGAATCTTTATACTCTCCTTTTCTTAGGTTCAAGAGAGGAACCTTTACACTTCTTTTTCAACCCAACCCTTACACAATTCACTCTTACAAGAGGGAGGGATCTCATAATCAATTCTAATATAATTTTATTATTTTTTCCCTCACATTCTTGCTATCCAATGCAAAAATAATTGGGGTATTCATAGACCCCAATTGGCTTAAAAAAATGGAGCCAAAATTCATCTTTTTCTAGAAAATCGACTATGGGCGATACTACCATCTGTAGTCGCTCGAAAAACTAGATGGTGGTGGTACTAGTGATACTACCACCAGAATCCCGAAACAATGCTTCTCCCATACTATTTTATACTATTCAATAAAATGAATTCAACCTGAGCTCAAATCAAACCCAAAGTGGACCCAGTTGCCTCTCATTAAGTTAATTTAGTTTCTCTAAATCTAACTTACTTAGGATTGGACCCAGTTGACTCTCATTGAGTTAATTTAGTTTTCTCCAAATCTAACTTAATTATGACCTAAACAACTACTGCTAACTATAACACATTAATGCACACAAAAATAATCATCCTTGTTGTTCGGTATGTCAATTTATCTTCCAAACTCTCGGTAAACTTCCCAACATCCTCCAGCGAGCTCTTGATCATCTTTTGACAAACTCCTGGTGCATTCTCGGTAAGCTCCTGATCACCTTCGGTGAACTCTTGACAAATTCCCGGCAAGCCCCCGATCACCTTTGGTGAGCTTCGGTAATCTCCAATCAAGTTCCCCTACATCATCCAAACCTTGGCCCAATGCCCGAACTTGACTCTGACCCAATATTAGATTGTATTGTCTTTTCACCATCATAGTCAATTCTGAATCACTCATCTCTAACACACAGGTTAGATCATAAAATCCATCAATTAATTTTATCATCAAAATCTGGGATTCAACACATACCGACTCGGCATCTCGGCCAGTCCATACCAACTTCAGTCTTAGCCAGTCTATGCCAACTTCAGTCTTGACAAGTCCATGTCGGCTTTAAATCCTAGCTAAGCATGCTGACTTTAAGCCTCAACCTGTCCATACCGACTCGACCTCTCGACTAGTCCATGCCAATTTCAATCTCAGCTAGTTGACATCGGCTTCAAGTCCCGACCAGTCCATGTCGGCTTCAAGTCCCAGCTAGTCCGTGCTGGCTTCAAGTCCTGACCAGTCCACGTCGGCTTCAAGTCCCGGCTAGTCCATGCTGGCTTCAAGTCCCTGCCAGTCATGCTGACCTCCATCTCGACCAATCCCGCTAGCTTCAAGTCCCGACCAGTCCTGTCGGCTTCAAGTCCCAGCTATTCACATCGACTTCAAGTCCTAACTAGTCATGCTGACTTCAGTCTCAGCCAGTCCATGTCAGCTTCAAATCTCGACTAGTCTTGTCGAATTCCATCTCGGCCAATCTAATCGACTTTAGTATCGGCCCAAAAGCTAGCACTCCCGGAACAAAGCCTATGATCAAGCAAACCTTCAACCACGAGTTGCACTCCCTCGGTTCCTTAAGGCACGACTCTCTTTCGGGGGCAAGGATAGAATGATAGGGTATATTTTCACCTATCCAATAAAGACTATTTTAGAACCCTTGTGGATTCTAAGCTTAGGGTTGATCTCTATAGGGGATCGGCCCTCTTGGTATAGGGGTTCCCTCCTCCAAGGTATTCGGCACAAGGCTAAAAAGAGATTGATCTATTAATGATGGAATTAGTGTTGAATACATGCTTTATATAGGGCCTTAATACCCTAACTCCTAATAGGACTCATACTTATTAAGAATCTAATTCCTAATCATCCACTAACCAACTCCCCTAGCCGACTCCTAGTAAAGGTGGCCGATGACTACAAAGGACTCCTACCCTAATTAAACTCCTCCCTAACCCTTGTCGGCCCCTTTAACTAAAGAAAGTGGTGGCTAGTTTAGGGTTTACATGACTCATGAGCCCTTTGACTTAATAAAATCAGGACTTAACGTAGCTAGAGTCTTAACAAACCTGCCCTCTTCAAATCAGCCTTGTCCTCAAGGCTAAAGCTCCATGAACTCTGAAAATTTGATCTTCAAATCTTCATAGTCCTCCTATGTGGCATCTTCGATGGGTAGCTTTACCCATTGTACTAGTACCTTAGTGATGGTATTATACCGTCGGTGCATTATGATTTGTTTATCAACAATGGTCATCGGCTGGATCTGAGTCTCTCTATGGGTAGCTATGTCCGGTAGGTGATTCTAGGCCCTCTCATTTTCTCTGAGCTTGGGCTTCATACAGGATACATGGAAAACTGGATGGATCATAGAGTCTGCTAGTAGGTTCAACCTGTATGCCACCGCTCCAATGTGCTCCGTGATCTGATAGGGCCCATAAAAATGTGGTGAAAGCTTTAAGGATGCTCGGGTGTAGATGTATGTCTGCTTGTAAGGCTGAAGTTAAAGAAAGACCCAATCTCCCATTGAGAACTCTCTTTCACTTTTATGCATATCATGCTTCTATTTCTTCTTTACTTAGGCCACTGAGACATGATAGTTCAATAGTTTCATAATTTTGTCCCTATCTATGAGCTCACTATCTACTTATTCTACTTTGGAGGAGCCGATTATATATTTTGGGATTACAAGTGGTGGCCGGCGATACATAGCTTCATAAGGATACATTTTGTCGAGGAATAATAAGTCGTGTGATACACTCAACCCAAGGGAGCCACTTTATCCACTCTTTTGGCTGATTACTAGTGAAGCATCTGAGGCATGTCTCCAAGCACATGTTCACCACTTCGGTGTAGCCATCGGTTTGCGGATGGTACTCTGTGATCATCTTGAATTTGGTGCCCATTAGTTGGAATGATTCTATCCAAAATTTACTTGTGAAGATCCTATCATGATCACTTACAATAGATCTAGGCATCCCATGCAATTTTATAATATTTTCTATAAAGATTCGAGTAATGCTAGTGGCATGATAGAACCCTAGGGGAATTCTATGAAGATTTGATTTTTGAGAGGGATCAACCCTTGGAATGTTGTAGGGGTTTCTCCCTCCTAGTAGTCAGTCACAAGGCTGAATTGAAGATTGATCTCACTTATTGAAAAGAGGTGGAGGCTAAAAGCTTATATAGAGCTCCAAACCCTATCCCTAATGGGTAGCTTCCTAAGTGAATTCTCCCTTTTACCCTTTATCTAGCCGACTTGCCTTGTTAAGGGGGCGGCGGTCTAAGGGGCTGCACAAGCCATGTGCCCCTACTATAAACCCTAGCCAACCAGCCCAGTGAAGGAGATATCAGCTAGGAAGCCCTCTTCAAATTAGTTTTGTCCTCAAGATTGAGGTTTAATGAACTCAGGGAACCAGGTCTTCAGCTCCTTATATGATTCCCATGTGGCATCTTCAGGTGGTAAATTAATCTAATGCACTAATTCTTTAGTAGAGGGACATCAATAATGCATCATAATTCTTTGGTTAATGATGGCTTATGGTTGGGCTTGAATATCTACATCATCGGTAGTGTTTGGTAGCTAAGTCCGGGCTGACTTATGTTTTTCCAACTTGGGCTTCAAGCAAGACACATGGAAAACAAGGTGAATTTTAGCATCCTCGGGCAATTTAAGTCTATGCACCACAGCTCCAATATACTCTATGATTTGATAAGGCCCATAGAAGTGAGGGGATAGCTTCATGGAGGCTCCTATGTTGATGGATATTTGCTTGTACAACTATAGACGAAGATAAACCCAATCTCCTACTAAGAACTCTCCTTCGTTCCGACATGTGTCGGCTTGCTGCTTTATTCTAGCTTGAGCGATGGAGAAATTGTCCTTTAGTAGCTATAGGAGTTTGTGCCTATCAATTAATCTTAGTCGACCTGATCCACTTTGGCCGAGCCAATTATATACTTTGGAATCATAAGGGCCAGTCTACCATACAGTGCCTCATATGGGGTACATTTTGTAAATAAATGATATGTAGTATTATACCAAAATTCGATCCAAGAGAGCCATTTTGTATACTTATTTGGTCGATCATAAGTGAAACACTGAAGGTACGTCTCTAGACATTGTTCACTACCACTGTTTGGCTATCAGTTTGTGGATGATATGCTATGCTCATCTTGAGTTTGGTGCCCTACAGCTAAAATAACTTAATCCAAAATTTACTGATGAAGACCCTATCATGGTCACTTATAATAGTCCTTGGCATCCCATATAGTTTAACAATATTTTCTATGAAAATCTAAGCAATACTAGTAGTAGTGTATGGATTTTTTACAGCATAAAAATGAGCATATTTCATCAATCGATCAACCACCATGATAAAATCCATAGAGATGTCAGTCCATACTTAGTCAGGTATAGGTAGTGATTGTAGCTTTCTTTGACTTGCCACTGTTTACTCTTTTGTTATTGACATACATCACATTATGCTACATATTCAGAAATAAGTTTTTTCATCCACCTTCAATGAAAATTTTACTTCACTCTTTTATAGGTTTTCAAATATCCACAATGCCTTACTGAAGGTGTGGAGTAAATCTCTTGCAGGATGGTTTTGATGTAAGGAGAGTCAGGTATAAGCACAATGCGTCCTTTGTAGCATAGATCCTTTGAATCCCATGTATAGTGGGCTATTGCACTTTGATCGTCCTCCAATTTTTTAATGATGTTGCTGGTCTTTGGATCTTTCTTCCATTCCTCCCTAATGTCCTCGAGAAAGTCAGCGGTAGGAAGGGAGATAGCTAAAATTTTAACTTGTTCGAGTAGTCTTAAGAGTGCATTTGCAACAATATTTTCTTTCCCCTTTTTGTAAATAATTTCATAATCAAATCCAAGAAGTTTGGTTACCCATTTTTGCTGCTCAGGGGATGATATCTTCTACTCCAAAAAGTACTTGAGGCTTCGATGGTTGGGTTTAATTTGAAAGCATCGACTGATCAGGTAGGATCTTCACTTTGTTATGGTGTGCACAATTATGAGCATCTCCTTATCATATATTGATATTTTTTATGGGAGGAAGACAACGCCTTGTTGGTATATGTGAGTGGTCGACCTTCTTGCATTAGAACGACTCTAATTCTGACTCCAGACGATTCTAACGCTACTAGATTTTAGTCGGCCCTTCGTTATTGATGCCAATGCATCAGCCGACCCTTCATCGACCTCAATGACAAAGGGTCAGCTAAAATCTGGTGATACTAGCACCAGCATCATCGTCATGACTACCTTAAGCCTACTGAAGGCGGTGGAGACTTTGTCTGACCATTGGAAGGTATCTTTTTTTAGTAGAGAGGTGAGGAGGTGCACTGATCTTCCTATAGTCCTTCACAATTTTTTTGGTAGCAGCTGGTTAGTCCAAGGAAACCACACAGCGATTTCACATTTGTAGGCTTCGGCCAGCCCTACATTGTCTCAATTTTTATTGGGTCAACTGCCACTCCTTCTGAGATTATATGCCTAAGGTACTCTACTTTTTGCTTAAGAAAGTTACACTTTAATTGCTTAACAAAAAGAATATTATCCCGAAGGATTACTAAAACAAACCATTAGTGCTGAAAATGAGTCGCAAGAGAAGGACTGTAAATGAGAATATCATCAAAAAATATCAGCACAAATTTACGAAGAAATCTCTGAAAAATATTGTTCATCAGGTTTTCGAAGATGGAAGGAGGATTAATGAGTCCAAAATGCATTACTAAAAATTCATAATGTCCGTTGTGCGTTCGGAATGTAGTTTTTGGAATATCTTCTTCACATACCCGAATTTGGTGATACCCGGATCGTATGTCCAACTTTGTGAAGACTCGAGTTCCTTTTAATTCATCTAAAAGTTTATCCACCACTAATATTGGGTACTTGTCCTTAACGATGATGGCATTTGAGGCTCGATAGTCGATGCACATCTGCCTAGTTCCATCCTTCTTGCATACAAGTATTACTGGTGAGGAATAAGGGCTGCAACTTGGCCGAATCACCCATGTTTCCAACATCTCTTTTACAATTTTCTCAATCTCATCCTTTTGGAGGTGAGGATAGCAGTATAGCTGAGAGGTTGCTATTAGTTTGCCCCGGAGAATTAGAATCCTGTGGTCGTATTGTTGAGTAAGCGGAAGACAGTGCGATTCAGTGAAAATGTCAACCAATTCAGTAAACAATTGGGTGAGATTTTGATCTTCAATTTTTATATTCTTCTCCTCTAATTACTGGTGGAGATGCATCAAAAAGTCATCATGTGCCTTGTGTAAAACTTTCTTCATTCGTTGGGTCGAAATGGTAGTTACGTAGCTTCCGCGCTTCTCGCATAGGGTGACATGTTTGCCTTTGCAATAGAATTTCATAATCAATTTGGAAAAGTTCCAAGAGATGTCACCTAGCATTGTCAGCCACTCTATGCTAAGGATGACTTTATAATCATCAGTAGGTAGGAGGAAGAAGTTGGCAATGATCTCTTGGTCTTGTAGCAATAGTTTCACCTGCGGGCATCTTTGATCACACTTTAGGATTCGACCGTTGGTGACCTTTAGGTCAATCTTACTGCAACCTTTAACGTGGAGTGCCATCTGAGTAGCAACCTTACTATTTAGTAAGCTATTAATGCTGCCCATGTTGATAATAATAGTGATTGGTTGTTGTTTGAGAAGGCCTCCAACTTTCATTGTTTACGAATTTGAGTAGCCGGCTAGTGCATGCACCATAAAGTCAGTTGGTTGTACCTCTTCTTCGCATCTTCTTTCTCATGTTCGAGGCTCTCTTCTGAAGCTTCAATGACTTTTTCTTCTACTAGTTCAATTACGAGAAGTCGCCCCTTTTTACAATTATGTTCACGGTTCCATGGCTTATCGCAATGCCAACACAAACAATTTGCAGATCACTCTCGAACCTCTTCTCTCATCAATTTTGTTGGTGTGGGGGCTCGGCTGACAGTAGAGGGGCTAAAGGCTTTGGTATTACTGGTTGATCTAGTTCTCTGGGCTTCATGGTTCAATCGCTCCTCTTGAAGTCATGCGAAAGAGATGGCTGCCATAAGCGTGTATGATTGTCATGCTTTAACTTCTCCTCGGATCTCCGGCTTCAAGCCATCAATAAAAGTCTCCAATAGCTATTTTTCATACCAATCACGAGTTTAATTAGATAACCTTTCAAAACTAGTTTGATACTTTTGGATGGTAAAGGTTTGTGATAGGACTCCAGTAGGGTTGAGTCCTAATCTCCCTAGAAGTAGTCAATAAAATCCTGTTAGATTATAATAAAGTCACTCCTATCTTATAAAAGAGTATGGCTAGGGTTTATACTAGCCCTTAGGGCTTAGTGGCCATCACCCCCTTACTTGGTTGGTTGGCCAGGGTTTCCCCATACTTAGGTTGGCTATAGAGCCAACCTAGTCGCCCCTTGTTCCTATTAAGGCAGGTTGGATATAAGAGGGGAAAAGGGGTAATTTTACTTAGACAAGCACCCCCTTAGGCTAGGGTTTTGATCCATATATAATGATATAGCCGTCCCCTCTCTTAAATCAAGCAATTACCAATCTTATTTCAGCCTTGTGCCAAATCTAGGAGGGAGGAACCCCTACAGCATTCCAAGGGTTGATCCCCCTCAAGAATCAAAATCTATAGAGCTCCTTCTGGGGTTCTATCATCTAGTATCAGAGTAGTAATTTTGATACCCCAGTAACCATCATCCATGCCTTCACCTTCCCAAGCAATTTCCATAATTGCTGCAACACCCGCCTCCACCTTCCACCCCAACCATAGATCAAATCAATCTACCGCTATCCCCTGCATTTGATTTAGAAATTTATTATATTTTTATCATCCATGCCTCTTCAATACTACAAGATTCCTTGCTTTATATGTTGAAGATTTTTCTCAAATTTTATCCGCTCCAAATTTTGTTCGTCGTAAACGTTATCATCGTTACAAAGGCGAAACATTGCAAAACTTTTCACCCGATTGTTACTTCTTGAAACTAAACTTTTAGTTATCCTTTTCAGCTGAAACTTTTATACAATTTCATAGATCATCTTAGCTTTCATTAAGACTAATATCGTGAAAAAACTCCTTTTGGATCTGGACTTATAGCACGACAATTCTTCATAGCACAGTATTGAAATTTTACAATGCAGAATCTGCCTTCCGTCTATTGGCCTCTTGAAACCAAACTTTTGTTCATTTGTCTTGGCTGAAATTTCTACATAATTCTCAAGATCAAGTTGGCTTTCATCTAGATTTGATTTCACAAAAAAAAAACTCCTTCTGGAACTAATTTTTTTGTGCAATCTTTGACCATCACGTAGTTTTGGAATTTTACGATAAAGGAATCTACCTTTCGTCTTTTGCTTTATTTCCCTACTGTTATGCTACCAAAATTTCATCAAACTTTTTACTGGTATTAACAACATCTAAATGAAGGGTTTTTGCATAATTTTATTGAACTTTCCTTTGGAATTTATGTCGAGAAGTCATCGTTTCTCTGATGTAAAACCGGTTTAGCAAGACAGCACATCGCAACACTTCTTTTTACCGAATTCTATCATATCTGAGTGCTATTCTTTGTGGGATTTTAGACTCTCTTTTCCTCATCTCTAAACCCTATCATCTTCACTAAAAACCTTTCTAAATATTATCCTAAACTAAATCCAAATAGCCCCGAAATCAGCCTACTTCCTTAACGATCCACTTACCTTTTTAGCCAACTTTCCTTATCGAGACACCTACCTTGGATGCCATCTATCCCAGATTTAAGATCTATTTTCCTAACCTTCATCTACTGCTATCACAGTCCTAAAACCATACTAATTTATAGCCTAAAGTCCACAAAACTGTAGCCTCAAATCTACCGTAAACTACAGTATACTTCCATCTAAGCTGATTCACCTTCCAACTAGTCTCCCCCCTTCTCCAAAATTTCCATGCCACTAACCCAACAATAGAAAAAATATCTCAATATTATAGATCTAGAGGCATATACTATGGCATCAGAGGAGGCTGTCGATGCAAAGCTTGAAGCCTTTGGAAACTGCATGGAAGAGAAGATATCCCTTTTCGCCGAATTCAGCATTAGCCAACTGTCGAACCCGAGGAAATCACAACACAGAGAAACTTCAGATCGACGAGATGATCCTCAAGAACATGGCCATATCACCTTTGATCTCAATAATCCATGCATGAAGGTTGACTTCCCTAGATGGGAAGAAAGAGACCCGATCAGGTGGATCTCACACACGGAGTGCTATTTTTTGTTCTACCAAACCGTCGATGCCACACGGGTGGAGATTGCTGCCATTCACCTCGATACAAGATGCTATTTAGTGGTTTAATTGGTTTAAGCATACCCATGGAGGATTTTCTTAGCAGTGATTCAAGGAAGGACTACTAGACCGCTTCGGACCAACCGATTTCAACAACATCAACGGACAATTGGCAAAGATTCGTCAAACCTCTACAATACAAGAATACCAACTAAGGTTTGAGCATTTATCTAATCAAACTGAGAATTGGTCCGAGAAACAACTTTTAGATACTTTTATCGAGGGCCTAATGCTAGAGAACTAAGGAGAAGGCACAACAACCGTACACTCTTATGACAGCGATTTTCTTCGTGCATATCTAGGAAGAATAATTGAACCACGAGGTATGAAGGAGGTCGCTCCCCAACCGGCCATGCCGAGGCCTACTACCCCCTCTACTACCATCCAAGCTCCTATACCAAAAAAGTTGACAAGAGACGAGCTTCGTAAACGATCGGCCAAGGAGTTGTGTTGGCATTATGACGAACCATGGAGCTGCGAACATCACTGCAAAAAGGGCCAGCTCTTGATGATTGAACCAATAAAGGACAAGGATAATGAAACATTTGAAGAAGCCTTTGAACCTAAAAAAGAAGCCATGGAGGAAGAGTCCCGACCGGTCAACTACGTAGTGCACGCATTGGCCGATTATTCCAACCCACAGATGATGAAAGTTGGAAGACTTCTAAAATAGCAACTCATCACCATTCTCATTGACACGGGCAGCACCAATAACTTCCTTAATAGTAAGATTGCTACACATTTGGCACTTCAAATTGAAGGTTGCAACAAGTTTGACATAAAGGTCACCGACGGTCGAATCTTTAATTACGACCAACGGTGCCCGTGGGTGAAACTACTCCTCCAAGACCAAGAAGTGGTAGTTGATTTCTTCCTCCTACCCATCGATGATTATGAAGCCATACTCGGGATCAAATAGCTCACAACACTAGGTGAAATCTCTTGAAATTTTTCTAAATTAATCATGAACTTTTATTGCAAATGGAGACATGTCACGTTATGAGGTAAGCGCGGGAGCCAAATTTCCACCATTTCATCGCAACAAATGGAGAAAGTTTTGCATAAAGCACATGGTAGATTCTTGATGCATATTCAGCAGTCATCTATAAAGGAGAACATACAAAACTTAGATCCTAAGCTTGCCCTTTGCCTGAACGAATTCACGGATATTTTCTTAGAGCCGCGTGGGCTACCCCCTAATCGACCGCATGACCACTGCATTCCTATTTTGCAAGGCAAACCTCTAGCAAATTTATGATTATACTACTATCCTCACTTACAAAAGGATGAGATCGAGAATATTGTTAAAGATACGCTTGACACCGGGGTGATTCGACCGAGCTGCAGCCCTTACTCCTCACTGTTGTTGCTAGTGCACAAGAAAGATAGTACGTGACGGATGTGCGTTGACTACTATACTCTAAATGCCATCACCATCAAGGATAAATATCTTATCCCTTTCATAGATGAACTCTTGGACGAATTAAAAGGAGCCCAAGTCCTCATTAAATTGGATCTCCGATTCGGATACCATCAGATTCGGGTATGCACTGAAGATATTATAAAAGTTGTATTCCACATGCGTAACGGTCACTACGAGTTTCTGGTAATGCCTTTTGGACTTACGAATGCTCCTTCTAATTTTCAAAGCCTAATGAATGACATCTTCTAGAGTTTTCTATGTAAGTTCGTATTGGTATTCTTTGATGATATTCTCATTTATAGTCCTACGTTCGATATAAATTTTCAGCACTTACGAACTGTTCTAACGATTCTTCAGGAGAATACTCCTTATATTAAATAGTCAAAGTATAGCTTTTTACAACATAAATTAGAGTATCTTGGGTATATTATATTAGAGGATGGAGTGACGGTGGGCCCGATAAAGATCGAGGCAATACAAGGCCGAGACCTACAAACATACAATCATTATGCGGTTTCCTTGGACTCATAGGCTACCAAAATTTTATGAAAGATTATGACAAGATCAATACCTCGCTCACATCCTACTGAAGAAAGACTCATTCTTATGGTCAGATAAAGCCTCCACAGCTTTTGAATGACTCAAGGCAGCCATGATGATGACATCGGTCCTAGCGCTGCCCGATTGCGGTCGTACTTTAGTTATTGAGGCCGATGCATCAGGAGTTAGAATTTAGGCTCTTCTTATGTAAGATGGTCGACTCCTATTTACATTGAGGCTTCCCCCACACATCATACATGGTTTTTATAGGAGATAATAATTACTACCAAATTTAAAATATGGTTGGATACAGGTCCATGACACAAAAGAGGAGATAAACTAGAAGAATTGTAATCCATGCTTATGCCAGATTAGGCTCTCATCATCCTGAACCATACTAGAGGGCAGTCACTATTCCAGAAGAAAGATTGGCTATCACTAAAGACTAACCATGTGGCAGCCCATGCAAGGACGAAACTTCCCCTTGACAAACGTCGGAACAGAAGAAAGTTTCCTGAGAAAGATCAAGTCCCCCTTCATCTCTAGCTCCGTTAGCATGAATTTCAAGCCTCAAGAAAATGATCTTCCTATTTCTTTGGGCCTTACAAAATTGGGGATCATATTGGGGCCTTAACCTGGAGATCAGATCCGTGTGCTAGATCAAAATTACAGTTGATCCTCCAAGTATCCCACCTCAAATAGAAATTTAAAGACGACGACTCAGCTCAAGTTCTTCCAGCTGACATCTAAGCTAATAAGGAGCTTAAGACCTAGTTCCCTGAGTTCGTGGAACTTCAGCCTTAAGGACAAGACTGATTTTAAGAGGGCGGGTTTGATAGGACTCCAATAGGGTTGAGTCCTAATCTCCCTAGAAGTAGTCAATAAAACTCTGCTAGATTATAATAAAGCCACTCCTATCTTATTAAAGGGGTATGGCTAGAGTTTAGATTAGCTCTTAGGGCTTAGTGGTCATCACCCCCTTGGTTGATTGGCTAGGGTTTCCCCCTACTTAGGTCGGCTATAGAACCAACCTAGTCGCCCCTTGTTTCTATTAAGGCATGTCGTCTATAGGAGGGGCAAAGGGATAATTTTACTTAGGTAAGCACCTCCTTAGGCTAGGGTTTTGATCCCTATATAATGATGTAGCTACCCCCTCTCTTAAATCAAGCAATTATCAATTTTATTTCAGCTTTATGCCGAATCTAAGAGGGAGGAACCCCTACAGCATTCCAAGGGTTGATCCCCCTCAAGAATCAAAATCCATAGAGCTCCTTCTGGGGTTCTATTAGTTTATCAGATCTTTGCTAGTTGTTTGTCAACGTTCTTGTAATCGATTGTTCCAAAGCGGATCAGCAGTCCTTCTTTGAATTATCGCTATGAGAGGACCCTGTGGGTATGTTCAAACCAATCAAACCACTGTATGATGTCGCCTTCAAGATGTATAGCCATAATTTCCACCATAAATGTGTCTGCAATTTTGTGGTACCAAAAATATCGCTCCGTGTATAAGATCCAAAAAATTGGGTCTCCTTCTTCCCATCTAGGGAAGTCTACCATCATGCATAGATTGTAGGGATCGATCATAGAGCATCCCCTCTCCTGGAATTCATCTCTTTAGTCTGAGATCTCTCCTTGATGTGATTTATTTGGGCTCGATGGTCGGCCTAAACAGAGTTCGACAAAGAGAGTTCATATCTTCTCCTCCATTTGGGTCTCAAAGGCTTCAAATTTAGCATTGATGGCCTCCTCTGATGCCATAGTGTAAGCCTCTAAATCTGTAATGTTAAGATCTCTCTTTTGTTGTCGGGTTAAAGGCATGAGTCGGTTGGGAAAAATTGTGATTGAAAAGGTGGGTGGATTGGTGGATGTATAGGCTACGATTTAGGCTTGATTTATGGGTATTTTGGATACAGTTTGGGGCTATGGTTTAGTAAAGTTTTGGGACTATGATGGTAGTGAATGAAGGTTAGGGAAAGGGTTTTAGGTCTATGGAGGATGGCAGCAAAGTTTTGATGCAATTCAGTGGAGGTTTGTTGTAGTAGGTGATGTCTTGCGGATCAAAATTATCATCCAAGAAATAGTAGTTTCTCAATGAAATTTTCAAACAAAAACTAATATATTTGAGGAGGAATTCACAAGCAAGATCTTGGTTCAGATAGTAGTAATAATAATAATTTAGATCAAGAAAATTTCGGTAACATAACAATAAGGAATTTGGTGTAAGTTGCGATCACAGAATTCTCATCAAAAAATTTTAGCGGGATTATGACAAAAATTTACAGCAACACAAGAATCATTTTAGAGATGAATTTTATAATAGATCAACCATAAATGAAAGCTAAAATGATCTATGATACATGTGAGAAATTTCATCCAAGAAGGATGTTAAATAGATCGGTTCAAAAGCACTATATAATCTAAAATTTTCTGCAACAATTCTTCGTTCGTAAAAATGATAAGTTTTGTGATGAAAGGAATTCATAGCAAGGAATAGATCAAAACTTCTTTTTAGTATTTTGTAGATGAGAAATTATAGTAGCAAAAAGTATTGGTGATAAGAAAATACCATATTTCTGATGCAATTGGTGGTGGCAGCAGTAGATTAATTTGATCTGCAACAGAAAATGACAATAGAGACAGTGACGTCAAAAGCAATTGTGGGAATTACTTGACTGATAGTGGGCGACAGAGATGGCAACAAAGGTAGCAAGATCGTTGCTTTGATACGAGATAATAAAACCCTAGAGGAATTCTATAGAGATTGGATATTTGAGGGGGATCAACCCTTGAAATGTTGTAGAGGTTCCCCCTCCTAGTAGTCGGCCACAAGGCTGAATTGAAGATTG
Source organism: Ensete glaucum (assembly GCA_021527575.1). Lineage (NCBI taxonomy): Eukaryota > Viridiplantae > Streptophyta > Magnoliopsida > Zingiberales > Musaceae > Ensete > Ensete glaucum. The sequence goes on from CM038551.1 coordinate 51,487,295, forward strand.
ATCTTGCTTATTCAAAAGAGGTGGAGGCTACAAACTTATATCGAGCTCCAAACCCTAGCCCTAGGAGGCTACTTCCTACGTGAATTCCCCCTTTTACCCTCGATTTAGTCGATTTGCCCTATTAAGGGGGGTGGCGGCCTAAGGGGCTACACAAGCCATGCGCCCCTGCTATAAACCCTAGCTGACTAGCCAGTGAAAGGGGTGGCAACTAAGAAGCCTTAAGGCCCCAAACATAAAACCCTAGCCACTCTTCTTTATAGGATAGAGGCGGCTAGGTGGGGTTTATTACAATCTCACAGGGTTTTTATTAGTTGCTACTTAGTTGAGTAGGACCTAACCCTGCTGGGGTCCTATCATGGCGGTATAAGGGTTGCGAACACCACAGAAGTGGGCATCCTTTTCCTTGGGATGGGGTAGTCCTTCGATGAAGTCCATCGATATATCGGTCCACACCAAGTCCCGTATGGATAGATGTTAGCTTTCTTGGGCTTGCCACCATCTCACCTTTATATCGTTGGCATGTGTCACATTACATTACAAATTTAGCAATCAAGTTCTTCATCCCTTTCTAACAAAAATTTTGCTTAATTCTCTTATAAGTTCGAAGGAATCCGGAGTGTCTCGTCACTGGTGTGGAATGCATCTCTTGTAGGATGATCTTTATGCAAGGAGAAATCGACACTAGTATTATGCGTCCCTTATAGCACAAGTCCTTCGAGTCCCAATTATAATGTGCCATGGAGCTTGGTTCTTCCTCTAATTTTTTTATAGTCTTCCTAATCTCTGAATCATCTCGCCATTCCTTCTTGATATATTTGGGGAAGTCGCTAATCAAAAGAGATATGGTCGAAAATTCAACTCGCTCGGGTAGTCGAGAGAGCGCGTCCACTTGCATAAGGATAATGTCGATCCCAACTCCCGATGCATCTGCTTCAATGATAAAAGTTTTGTCAAAGTCGAGTAGTGCTAGCACGGGTGTAGATGCCATAGCTATCTTGAGAGCATCGAAGGCAGTGGAGGCTTTGTCCGACCACTTAAAAACATCCTTTTTCAGCATTGATGTGAGGGGGGCACTAATCTTTCCATAATCCTTGACGAACTTGTGGTAGTAGCTCGTCAGTCAGAGAAAATCGCGTAACACTTTAATGTTCTTAGGTGTCAGCCAGTTTTGCATTGCCTTGATTTTTGAGGGGTCCACCACTGCACCTTCATCTGAGATAATGTGCCGAAGCTACTCCACCTTCTATTATAGAAAGCTAAATTTTGATTGTTTGACAAAAAGAGTATCCTCTCGAAGAATCGTCAAAATAAGTCATAAGTGGTGAATGTGACTTTCAAGTGAAGGGCTGTAAATAAGAATATTGTCGAGAAAAACCAGTACGAACTTACAAAGATGACTCCAGAAAATATCATTCATGTGGCTCTGAAAGGTGGAGGGAGCATTGGTGAAACCAAAGGGCATTACCAAAAATTTATATTGGCCATTGTGCATTTGAAAAGCGGTCTTCGATATGTCTCCTTCACGCATCTAAATTCGATGATATCCCAACCTATCACGAACGGTCGTCGCTCAACCGTAATGCCTTCGCTCCTTGAACTATTCGTCACTTTTTCTTGCTTGTACATATGTTTGGCAGCTTATTTTGCCTTGAGTTTATGTGTTTTTACCTAAGAAATGTGAGAGAAAGTAGTGTAAAAGGCTACAAAACGATCGCTCGCTGCACAGAGCCAAAACAGCCCTGTTTTTGGGTCTTTTTTATGTGCTGCGGTAACCTTTTGGAGCAGTGTGAAATGTCAGTCATTTCAGCACCTTGGAACCCCCCGGGTGGCACCGGGCTGGATGAGGTTTCGGGTATATGTCGGGCGTAGGCATTCATCAGCAATTGAACTTGTCTTGCGTCCGATACCTTGGGAACCATTGTTTGTGGACTTGCAACCATTCCTACAACCTCTAAAGTCCTATTTCGCTCTCTTTCTCTCTTTTCTTTGCTGCACTCAAGGTGTTCGACAAATTGCTTGTATAGCTTTCCGCTTTGCGAGACGCCGGGACGTGTCCATCGCTCACTTCTAAGCTAATCAACTTCTTCTTTGCAGGTCCTACGGGACCTTAAGAAGTTGTAAGAGGGCTGACCCTTTATGGATAGATAACGCATTGGGTGTTTCATAACTTAGGTAATCCCAGCTAAGTCCGAAATAGTGGGCAAGGTTGCTCCACGACTTAGACAATTTTAACTAAGTCTTCGGGAGTGCCGCGAGGGTGCCGCACGACTTAGGCAAATTCAGCTAAGTCCGTGACAGTGTGGTACCAGAGCAGGCAAGCAATTCATATGAACAATGAAGAAGATTCGCAATCTCACCATGGTGAAACATCATGGTGAATCGAGCAAGATGGGGCAAGCCGGACCCTTGCTCCAAGCAGTCGCAGGTGGGCTGCAAGTGCAAACTCGCTCGCAAACTGTGGGAGCCGCTCATGAGGAGCTCTACAGTGAACAAGACGAGCGTGAAGTTGGTTATTCTCCATGAGGGGAGGAGGTGCCATCTGGAGTGCCAATCGGGAAAAAGAGCCACAAGGAGAGAATTATAATGGAGGAGACCCGCCTTGATGTTCTTGAAGTGAGCATGGAGGAACTCTACTAAGGCCAACGAAGGCTACTTAGGGTAGAAAGCTCGCTAGAAGAAGCTGAATCTCAGATCGAGAAAGTTGAATCCCTGATTGATTAACTGACAGAGGATACCAAAGATTTTGTACGACATCTACATGAAGTTGTGGCGGAACTCATGGCTAAGGTGATGGTGTTAACAAGGACTCTTGATGCGGGAGGGAACAACACCTCCACAAAACTTGAGGCACGAGGCGCGGTGCTACGGAGGTGCTAGGGATGCCAAAGAGCTTGAAAATTTCTTGTTTGACATGGAACAATATTTTCGTGCTACAAGGTTTGATTCTGAAGAAACCAAAGTTGCTATAGCAACAATGTATCTGAATAGGGATGCAAAACTTTGGTGGCGAACCCGTTAGGAAAAGATCCAGCAAGGCCGATGTCAAGTGGATACATGGGGAGACTTGAAGTGAGAGTTGAGAACTCAGTTCTTGCCCGAGAACACAGAGTTTGTCGTAAGAAGGAAACTGAGACAACTCTGCCAAAGTACAACAATCCGAGACTATGTGAAACAATTTTTAGCACTGATGCTGGATATACGGGACATGTCTGAGAAAGATAAGTTATTCAGCTTCCTCGATGGCTTGAAGCCATAGGCACAACAAGAACTACATCGGATGAATGTCACCGACGTAGTCGGGGCAATTGCAGCCGCGGAAAGGCTAACTGACTTTGTTTCTTCAGAGGATTTGAGAAAGAAGAAACAACCTTCGGGAAATCACCCATCTAAATACTCTCGAGCGAAGGAGTCTGGGGGCAAGCAAAAGAAGAAGAATTTTCACAAGGGACCAGGCTCAAGAGGTAGAGTCCCAAAGCCTACTGGATTCTTCTTGTGTGGAGGACCGCACATAGTGAGGGAGTGCCCACAAAAACAGGCACTCAATGCTTTAACGACATCGATTCTACCTCGTAAGTCAGACAAGGGCAAAGCTATTGCCCTTAGTTCAAGCAGTTCTGACTCCTGTAGCGACAGTGAGGCATCGCAAGGACCCAGGATGGGAGCAATGCGTTTGTTGAATGTGTTGCGGGATCAAGTGGGGGAGAATACAAAGGCAAAGCCATCGAAGGCAGGAAGCAGCGAGTTGATGTATGTGAACATCAAGCTTAATGGTCGGACAACCCGTGCAATGGGGGACACGGGTGCGACTCACAATTTTATTATCGATCGTAAAGCTAAGCGACTGAGATTGATCTTGGAGAAGAGCCCAAATCGTATGAAGGCGGTGAACTCGGAGGCCAAGCGGATCTCCGGACAAGCAAAGGGGGTCCCCATCAAGATCGGAACATGGAGCGAGAGCACAGACTTGATGGCAGTGCCATTGGATGACTTCCAAGTGATTCTCGAAATAGAGTTTATGCACACAACAAAGTTGGTGCCAGTACCATTCCTGAACTTCTTATGTCTAATGGGAGGCGACGATCCCTACATGGTTCTAGTTTCTTAAGGAGGAACCAAGGACCTACAATAAATATCAGCTTTACAATTGAAGAAAGAGGTGTGAAAAGGTGAATCGACCTTTGTAGTTGCTATAAAGCTAGAGACACTTGACGGGAAGGCCATTCAGGAACCTGCTTCTTTTTGTGGCGAACATCCTGAAGGAGTTCTCAGATGTGATGCCAATAGAGTTGCCGAGAACTCTACCACCACGTAGAGGCATGGATCATCGGATTGAGCTGGAGCCGAGAGTTAAGCCTCTAGCAAGACCACCATACCGCATGGCCCCTCCAGAGTTGGCAGAACTGAGGAAGCAGTTAGATGAATTCTAAGCGGTGGTCTCATCTGTAGCTCCAAAGCACCTTTCGGAGCTCCAATCCTCTTTCAGAAGAAACAAGATGGGAGCCTCTGATTATGCATTGATTATCGAGCCCTCAATAAGATGATGGTGAAGAACAAGTACCCTATCTTGCACATCGTGGACTTGTTTGATCAATTGGGCAAGGCAAAGTACTTCTCCAAACTCGACCTTTGGTCAGGGTATTGGCAGGTGCACATTGCAGAAGGTGATGAGGTGAAGACTACCTGTGTGACCAGGTATGAAGCATTCGAGTTCTTGGTGATGCTTTTCGGCTTAACCAATGCTCTGGTCATATTCTGCACTCTGATGAACCAACTGTTCAAGGAGTATCTGGACAAGTTTATGATCGTCTACTTAGACGATATCGTTGTTTATAGCCAAACACTTGAGGAGTCTGTTAGACACCTCCGAACAATTTTTAAAGTTCTCAGGGAGAACACCTTGTTCGTGAAGAGGGAATAGTACTACTTCGCCCAAACAGAGATTTTATTCTTAGGGCATCGAATTGGGAATGGGTCCATTCGAATGGACAAGGCTAAGGTGCAAGTTGTGGCGGACTGGCGAACACCAAAGAAGGTGCCAGAGTTGAGATTCTTCCTTGGGTTCGTCAACTATTATCGGTGCTTCATAGCTGGTATTTGAAGCGCGCAGCTCCGTTGACGGAGTTGCTAAAGAAGGAGCAGTTCTGGAGATAGTCGGACAAATGTGAGGCGGCATTTCAAGACCTGAAGACTGATGTGTTAGAAGAACCTGTACTCAGATTATCGGACTATGGAAAGTCTTTTGAAGTCCATACAGATGCTTCTGACTTTGCTATTAGGGGAGTTCTTATGCAGGAGGGTCATCCAGTGGCCTGCGAGAGTCGCAAGCTTAACGAGACCGAGCAACGATATCTTGTGCATGAGAAGGAGATGACAGCGATGGTCTACTGTCTACGAGTGTGGTGACACTACCTTCTGGGAGCACCATTTGTGCTAAGGACAGACAATGTCGTATTGAGTTATTTCCAAACTCAAAAGAAACTCTCCCCAAAGCAAGCATGATGGCAGGACTTCTTGGCTGAGTTTGACATGGTGATGGAGTACAAGCCCAGAAAACCAAATGTCATGGCCGATGCATTGAGTCGGAAAGTGGAGCTAGTGAATGCTATACATTTGGAGGGCAGAGGCCAAGCAAGTCAATTGCACTCCAACTTTCTTTCCAGGATCAGGGATGGACTGTACCGAGATCCTCAGGCAGTGACTCTGATTTAACTCATCAAAGAGGGCAAGGCACAGCGATTTTGGGTTAAGGAGGGACTCATCTATACCAAGGGGAATAGAGTTTATGTCCCGCGAGCGGATAACATGAGGCGTGAACTCTTCAAAAAGTGTCATGATTCTCTTTAGGCTAGACATCCGGGTATCCACCGAACAATAGCTCTCATGGAAAGGGCCTTCTATTGGCCGAAGATGGGGACAGATGTGGAGGAATATGTTCGAACATGCCTTACTTGTCAACAGGACAAGATAGAGCAGCAGATGCTAGTGGAAATTTTGGAGCCACTGCCCATACCAGAAAGGCCATGGGAGAGCATTTCCTTAGACTTCATATCAAGCTTGCCTGCAGTAGGGGGACTTGGATCAATACTCGTGGTAGTTGATCGGTTTTCAAAGTATGCAACACTCATTGTTGCACCCCTACATTTCTCAGCGGAGGAGGTGGCTAAGTTGATGATGAAGAATGTGGTTAAGTATTGGGGAGTCCCACACAACATCATTAGTGATCAAGATTCTCAATTCTTGGGACGATTTTGGACCGAGTTGTTTAAGTTGTTGGGGTCTAAATTATACTTCTCCACAAGCCTCCACCCTCAAACGGATGGCCAAACATAAAGAATTAACTCGTTTTTGGAGCAATATCTTCGGCACTACGTGGTGCCAACCAATGAGATTGGGTGAAGTTGTTGGACATAGCCCAATTCTCCTATAACTTATAGCGGAGCTCTGCATCCAACAAGAGCCCATTTGAGATTATTACGGGACAACAATCATTAACTCCTTACACCCTGGTTATTAGTTATACAGGGAGTAGCCCATCAGCCTATCACTTTACAAAGGAATGGCATCACAATGTAGATATTGCGCGGACTTACTTGAAGAAGACGGCCAAAAAGATGAAGAAGTGGGCAGACTTGGAAAGGCGACCACAAGAATTTAAAGTTGGTGACATGGTGTTGGTGAAGCTTTAACTAGCATCACTCCAGTTCTTTAGACACAAAGTGCACAAAGGATTGGTACGCAAGTATGAAGGGTCTTTCCCAATCATCAGTAGAGTAGGCAATATCTTATACAAGTTGCAACTGCCAGCATGGTTCAGAATTCACAACGTCTTCTATGCGAGCAACTTGAAAGCCTACCACTCAGATCCGCGAGATGGTTCTTAAAATGTTCCAACTCGACTACCCCCCACTAGAGCCTCTTACGAGAAGCGAGTTGAAACTATTCTAGCGGATCATAAGATAAAGCTACCCAATGGAGCGTAGCAAATAGAGTACTTGGTAAAGTGGCAAAAGCTTTCTTAAATAGAAGTCAGTTAGGAGCCAGAAGATGCCCTACGACATGAAGAAGCTCGCGTCAAAGCCTACCAACAAGCGTCGACGAGGGCATCGATAGTTTAAGTGGGGGAGAATGTCATGAATGGTTGTCACTCAACCGCAACGCCTTCGCTCCTTGGACCATTCGTCACTTTTTCTTGCTTATACATATGTTTGGTAGCTTATTTTGCCTTGTTTATGTGTTTTTACCTAAGAAATGTGAGCGAAAGTAGTGTAGAAGGCTACAGCCCTTTTTTTGGGTCTTTTTCATGTGCTATGATAACCTTTTGGAGCGGTATGCAATGTCAGCCATTTCAGCACCTCGGAACTCCCCGGGTGGTACCAGGTTGGATGGGGTTCCGGGTATATGTCGGGCATAGGCGTTCATCAACAATTGAACTTGTCTTGCGTCCGATACCTTGGGAATTATTGTTTGTGGACTTGCGACTATTCCTACAACCCTCTAAAGTCCTGTTTTGCTCTCTTTCTCTCTTTTCTTTACTGCACTCAAGGTGTTCAACAAATTGCTTGTATAGCTTTCCACTTTGCGAGATGCCGGGACATGTCCATCGCTAGCTTCTAAGCTAATCAACTTCTTCTTTGCAGGTCCTACGGGACCTTAAGAGGTTGTAAGAGGGCTGACCCTTTGTGGATAGATAATGCATTGGGCATTTCATGACTTAGGCAATCCCAGCTAAGTTCGGAATAATGGGCAAGGTTGCTCCACGACTTAGGTAATTTCAACTAAGTCTTCGGGAGTGCCGCGAGGGTGCCACACGACTTAGGAAAATTCAGCTAAGTCCGTGATAAATTGCAAGTCCAGCTTCATAAAACTTGTGCTCCCTTTAATTCATTGAGTAATTCATCTACCATAGAAATAGGATACTTGTCCTTGACTATTATGCCATTGAGAGCTCGATAGTCTACGCATATTCGTCATGTTCCATCTTTGTTTCATACAAGGAGCACCGATGAAGAATAGGAGCTGCAACTTGGTTGAGTGACCCCTATTTCAAGCATCTTATATATAATCATCTCTATTTCAGTCTTCCAAAGATGAGGATGAAGATATGGTCGAGTGTTTGCTGGTGGTTTGTCTGGTAGGATTGGAATCTGGTGGTTGTGTAATCAGGTAGGAGATAAACTATGCGGTTCAACGAAAACATCTAAAAATTCAGCAAACAATTGAAGTTGGGTCTTCAATTTTTATTGAATCCCTCATATGTAGCTATTGGAGTTGCATTAGAAAGCCGTTATTTAATTTTTGCATAACTTTCTTCATTCGCTACGTTGAAACCGTCGTCATGTCACTCCCATGTTTCCCGTGTAGGATCACTTACTTCCCCTTGCTGGAAAATTTTATAATTAACTTCAAAAAATTATAGGAAATATTACCTAATATAGTAAGCCATTCGATGCCTAGCATGGCCTCATAATCATCGAGTGGGAGGACGAAGTAGTCAGCAACTATTTTTTAGTCCTACAGCATCAACTTCACATGCGGGCATCTTCGATCGTACTTCAAAATTCCGCCATTAGCAACCTTTACATCAAACCTACTACAATCTTCAATATGAAGCAGCACCATTTGAGCAGCAACCTTACAATTCATGAAGTTATTGGTACTTTCAATATCAATAAGGATGATGATTGGCTATTGTTTGAGTAGTCATCCCACTTTCATCGTCTGTGGGTTTGCATAGCCAACAAGAGCATGCACCATACAATCGGTCAACTATGGTTCTTCCTCCGTGACCTCCTCCTTGTGCTCATGGTTCTCCTTTTCTGAATCATCAATGGATTTGATCGAAAGAAGTCATCCCCTCTTGCAGTGATGGTCGTGGCTCCACGGTTCATCGCAATGCCAACATAGGCCCTTTGTCGATATATCGTGAAGTTCTTCTCTTTCAATTTCTTTGGTTGCGAGGGATAGTTGGGAATAGACGGTGTTGGAGGTTTGTATGTTGTTGGTCGAGGTGTGGTTCTCGTCCTTCGGGCATCTTGGTTGAGTCGCTCCTCTTGGATTCGGGCAAAGGAGATTACGATCATCAAGATGTAGTGCTGTTAAACTTTTACTTCTCCTCTTATCTCTAACTTTAATCTTTCGATGAATGTCCCTAACAACTGCTTCTCAAACAAATCATGTGCTTGGTTAGATAATCTTTCAAACCTGGTCTAGTATTCTTAAATTGTGTAGGTTTGTCATATCTTCACGAGTTGGTTATTGATGTTCTCGTATTCGAATGGTCTAAAGCAGATCGGCAGCCCACTCTTGAATTGTCTCCACATCGGAACTCCTTAGGTGTGCTCAAGTCAATTGTACCATTGTATAGCATCTCCTTCGATGTGGATGGTAGTGATGTCCACCATGGAAGCCTCCGGTGCCCGATGATAGCGAAAGTAGCATTCCGCGTGCGAAAGCATCACGTCGGGTCTCCCTCTTCCCATTGAGGGAAGTCTACCCTCATGGGTGGTTGTGCTAGATCCATGGCTTGCTCTTCCTTACTTGGGGGAAAACTTTGAACTTTCGTGCTGCTGCAATTTTGTCGGACTTGGAGATAAGGCACGTAGTTTGTACTCTATGCGTGATTCGAACACCTCCAACTTAGCATCGATCAAATCCTTTTGATGCCATTATGTACATCTCTAGATCTAAGATGTTATGATCCTTCTTCTATTGATGGGTTAAGGGCATAGGTTGGTGGAGAGTTTGATGACTGTGGAAGATAAAGAGTGATGGTGGAGGATTGCGACTATGGTAGATGGTTGTTTGGGCTATGGTTTTTGCTATTGTTTGGGTTGGCTATGGATTTTAGAAATAGGCTACGATGACTACATCTTAAAGCTAGAGGAGTGTCTTAAAGATGATGTGGTTGATGGCAGCAAATTCAATAGGATCCGGTGCATTACGAGAAAGAGAACAACAAAATGTATAGCGACAAAATTTTATGTCAAAAATTTCAACAGTATAGACGTAAAATTTTTAATAGTTCATAACAAGGATTCAAGTAGAACTCAATAGAAATCCGTTAGCAAGGAAAAGCTAATACTATCGTAAAATTTTATAGGAGAATACAGCAGCAATAAATTTAGCAAGATCAAGGAGTACGAGAAGGTGTTGCGGTAGATTTTTACATCAAAAGTTCAGCTATTTGGATGTAAAAATTTTAGTCATTTATATCAAGAATTTTTATGCATAACTCAAAGAAAATCTGCTGATAAGAAATGCCAAGGCTATTGTAAAAATATATAGAAGATATGGTAACAAAATAGTGGTAGTAAGATCAAAGATAGGGCAGTAGTATGTAGTTGAAATTTACAACATAACTTTCATCATAAATATGGTAACTTTATGACGACAAGTTTGTGCAGCATAATACAGGAACACTTTTTTGGTTTTGGGTTTAGGATAACTAAATTGCAGTAGTAGTAAGATAGATTACTATAACCTGATGCAATCCTTGTGGAAACTGCAAGGGGGATCTGCGACAGTGGTGATGACAATGGAGTTTGGCGATAATCTTAGCAATTGTAGGAATTGCTTGGGCGGTTGGATGAAGATGTGGACAGCTGTGGAAGGGCAATAAAGCACAAAAGAACACTACTCTAATGCCAAGTGTTAGAACCCTTGCGGATTCTAAGCTTAAGGTTAATCTCTATAGGGGATCGATCCTCTTGGAAACTCTATTAGGGTTCCCTCCTCCACGGTATTCAGCACAAGGCTGAAAAGAGATTAATCTATTGATGATGAAATTAGTGTTGAATATATACTTTATATAAGGCCTTAAAACCCTAACTCCTAATAGGACTCCTTCTTATCAGGACTCCAACTCTTAATCATCCACTAACCAACTCCCCTAGCCGACTCCTACTAATGGTGGCTAATAGCTATAGAGGACTCTACCCTAATTAAACTCCTATCTAACCCTAGTTGGCTCCTTTAACTAAAGGAAGTGATAGCTAGTTTAGAGTTTACATGACTCATGATCCATTTGACTCAATAAAATTTGGACTTGACTAGCAATAGTCCTCACAAACGTCCATGTCACCTTCCAAAAGCCGAGTAGACATATCCAACTTAACTCAGACCAAGATCTCGGGAAGAAGCACTACCCCACTCTACCGCTCGAGAAGCTCCAGTAAGCATCAACAAGCAAATTGATGGTCTGCTCCTCACCTGAGGAGCACGAGAGTGTATGACTTTGAACCAGTGCCCACACGCATTAAACAACCTCGTACGAACTCTTCTCTTAGCGATTAGTATAAAAGACCCCAGGTAAATTGTAGTGTGGGGGGGCGTGATCATTCGCATGATATACACTCAATACTCTAATACTTCACCTCGCTAACTTGATCGTTGGAGAGGCCAAGTCGAGGCACCCCCATCGCCCGACTGAGGCCTTGGTTCAAGACATGAGAGTCAGACTAGGAGACTAGCGAGTCGACGAACCTCACATGAGTAGGGAGGATTCATCACGAACCTGCGCTCCATCCAAATTCATCCAACGAGGCTACATAGACATTCCTGCGCACACGAGTCAAACCAAGCCAAGATGACACCTCAGCCTCGGGAGAAGAAATACCAACAAGCTACATATGTATACGTACATCCTCAGGATTAATCAGATTTGTGTGGAGCTAACACAATGATCAAAATGACAGGAGAAATCAAGGAAATCTAAGAGAATTATGATGGTTTGATGCAATGGGAGATGGGTCTTGATGCATGTATATTTAGACGTTTAAGTTGATCGGATTCTTCTGAAGAGGTCTAAATCATTCTAGATCTACGTACATTATATTGTACGTATAATAATCTTGCACAAATACAAAAATCATGGGAAGTCCAAATTACGGACATAATACTGTAGACCAGACTTGGAGATCGAGACAAATTATACAAGAAGACGCAGTGGAACAACTATATAAACTGCCAATATTTGCCACTTCCCATGCTAAACTTCTTCAACCTGCCGAAGAACATGACGGCGATGAGCACAAGCTTCCCTTTGTTGCTCCATTTCGCGGAGAACCCAGCCGACACATCTTTGCAGGGCACGTCCGCCTTCACTTGCCGCTTGCAGCTGTAGCCCGTTGTGTAGCCCACAGTTCCATATGCACTGCCACAAGTTCACACAGCTGTTAGTTCCAGAGAGAGAGGGAGAGAGAGAGTCGCATAACTGCTTTGTGGTGTAAGTTCGAGCTGCATAATGGAACAGGTAACTGAAGAAACTGGGATTACGAGGCTTCTTTGAGAGAAGGGACGTACCTACCTTACCACCTCGACAACTACGTTGACGACGCTAAAGTTCAATGGGTCTCGAGACATCTGCCTCCTCTCGGTGATGCAAATGATGATGGTGAAGATGGCAATAGAAGACAGTGGTGAGAGGATCAAACCCAGGCCTGTTGTCTTCCTGCTTGTTTCTCCATCCTTGAGGAGCCGCCTGTCATCTTCTCTGGGCATAAAACAAGTATACGGAGGAAGATACCTGTAACACAATTAAGCTCGTGAATTCGTTAGTTCCACAAGAAGTTCTTCATGTCTTGCAATTTAAGTCCATCTGCGGATGATACATGAAAATGAAACATCTCTCCATGTTCTCTTTCTGACAAGATTTTGAGCCGACTATATCTGGTGGCCCTATCTATTGGCCATCATCAGGAGCATCTGCCATTGAGGTGTTTACATGTGATGTGCTTTCAATATGTCATCTCAAACCACAAGTGTGGCAGTCACCATTAAGTATGAAAATTGTAATCATACTTCAGTTAAAAAGAAATTTAATATCAAAATCTGAAATTAAATAATCATATACCAAAGTTTAGATGTAAGTACTTTTTGATATCATTTAGAAAGTCTTTGTCTAATCTATAAACCCATCATAGTTCAATGTGAGAGTTACAATGATATTATTATGTAAAAAAAATTAGACTCATATTCTTCTCTTTTTTGTATCATTTGATTATTATAAAAATAAAATAGGAATTAAAGAGAGATGATAGAAGATATATAATCTTTATTTTATATGTTATCACATCACGTATTGAGTCCTTAGGGTGTCCTATCCATCTATAAGCGAGAGAGAAGAGAGAAGGGTCTAAGATAAAGAGAGTTTCTCGCATCAATATCATATTCTTATAAGAATCTTATGATAATTAGATTTCTTTTCTATTGAACCATAATTATAATCAGAATCTAATAAGATCTATAATATATCTTACCTAATTAAATAGGACCGTATTATATAACATTCTCTTCTTTCATTCATTAATTGATAAGATATTAAAAATATCAAAACCAAAATTAAAAAATAAAAATTTATTTAAAAATAATTTTATTAAATTGAATTTTAAAATTTTTAAAAATTATCTTATATGTGTGCATAAATTTTATAAAATAAACTAATGAATTTAATAAACACAACAATACTATATTAAACTCGATTGGTAATGCGAGTTATAGCGATCGTATATCATCAATATCATACTTCTTTCTATGTACCACAACATTATTAGTCTACTTATGTAGTCTATAATAACTCCTATAAATTATTTTATCAAGATATACATATTATTATCAAATTCAACTATAATATATATATATATATATAGAATAACATGAAAAAATAATTTTAATTAAGTAAATAATATTCAATAATAATATTCACTTAAATATGTATCATCGTAACTTGTATTAGTTATTCATAAGCCTTATTATAAGAATATGTTCTTTAAGTACTTTAGGATATAAAGCTTTAGTAAATAGATCAGTAATCATTAAAGTAGTGCCTAGGTTTTCAACTAGCACTTGTCATTTTTGAACTCCTTCTATGATCATCAAGTATTTTATATCGATATATTTAGAACTATTAAAGTACTTATCATTCTTAGAGTAGAAAACTATTATATTGCTATCACAAAATATCTTCAATGGCCTGACAATTGAATCGACCACACTAAGTACTGAGACAAATGTTTACAACCATAGAGCTTGATTTGTAGCCTTAAAATATGTCATAAATTTAACTTTTATTATTAATGATATAATAAGTTATTATTTTATGCTTTTCTAAGAAATTATCATTCCAACTAATATAAATATAAATCTTGAATTGGACTTCCTACTATCGAGACTATTTACAAAATTAATATATGAATATCTTATCACTTTAAGCTAATCTGATCTCTTGTATGTGAGCATTTCATCCTCTATAGGTATCCCATCACTTTTTTTATAGTTTTTTAATGTTTTATTCTTGGGTTACTCTGGCATCTACCTAGTATTTAATTATAAAATTAATATATGGTCTTGTATAGTTTTGAGCATATAATAAATTTTTAATTATCCATGCATAAGGATTATCTTTCATTTGATTCCTTTTTAAGTCATTCTTAGGACACTAGTTTTTGCTAAATCTTTTACATTTAGTAATAAATATATCATTAGTTGAATAAAAATATATATTTAATCTCTTCAAGACTTGATCAATATATCTTTCTTGAGATAGTCATAGTAATCCTTGAGATTTATACATGAATGCCAATAACATAAGTTGTCTCATTAATATCAACCATCTTAAAATTCTTATACCTTAGTTTTGTGTAATAAACCAATATTACTATTGCCAAGTAATATAATGACCACATATAAAATCAATATAATAAATGCTATATATATATATATATATATATATATATATATATATATATATATATATATATATATATATATACTGATCAATAATATTTTTCTTAAATTTGAAGGAAGTAATGATATTATAAAACTTTATATACTATTGTATAAAGCTTGTTTAAGATTATAAATAAATGTTCTAAGTTTGTAAAGCTTAATTTTTTTTATGAATCCTTCATGTTGTTTTATGTAGATTTTCTCATCTAAATTCTAATTGAAAATTGATATTTTCACAATATATTTTAATATCATAACGAGCTACTAATGTCAATATGATCTTTAACAAGTTCTTTTTAAAAACAAGAGAAAGTATTTTATTATAGTCGATACTATCTTTTTAAGAAAAATCCTTGGCCATAAGTCTGGCTTTATATTATTCAATATTGTCCCTTAATCACATTATATCTTAAAGACTCATTTACAATCGATTATTTTATAATTTGATAATTTAACGAGATCACAAACATAATTATGGTTTATTGATTTTATATCATACCATCTTTTAAAATCACTACTTTCTATAGATTATGAAAATAATAAAGGATTAATCTTGATTTATATATCATAGTCTAATTCTTATAGATATATCATATAATTATTAGTAATGATAAGTCACTTTTTCCTTTGAAATCTCAAAACTAATGGTTATGGTTATTATATAAGATCATTAGCAATCACATCAACATCATGTAAGAGTTTATCAATATTATTTTATTATTCACTATCATCAACTCATTCAATGATTTGAGGAATAACAATCTTTTGAATAGAAAATGCTAAAGGAGTATGACCCTATATCTCTTTTATATCAAAATTAATTCAAAATTGGGCAATAAAATATCTCTTGGATTTTTTAGATAACTAATAAAATATCTAAAAATAGTTTCTGAATCTATTTTTATATGTATTAAAGAATGTTATCTTTATAGGATAATCCCAAATATATAGATGTCTTAAACTAGATTTTATACTAGTTCATAACCAAGCTACCCTAAGAGTTGATGGAACAGACTTATCAAGAACCTAATTTAAGATATATATGTGTCATAAGAGCTTCAACCCATATTTGTATACAAAAGAATAACTCATTATGCTCCTAACCATGTCAATAATGGTACTATTTCATCTTTCAGTAATGTCATTATATTGTGGCATACCTGGCAAGATATACTGAGTACAAATACCTTACTTTCTAGAATCTAATAAAATGATCATGAAATCCTAGCTTGATTCATCTTACATACCATAAAATTTAGCACCACGAAAAATAAGATTTAATGTATAAATAATCTCAAAGATCTCTTTACCTCTTATGATATTTTTCATTATGTACATACCATAAAATTTATCACCACTAAAAATAAGATTTAATGTATAAATAATCTCAAAGATCTCTTTACTTCTTATGATATTTTTTATTATGTGCTTACTTTGCTTTTCTTTAATACAATATATGTAGACATCAAAATCAATGAAGTCTAAATCTTCTAATAATATAATATTATCTTTCACTAATCTTTTAATTTTTTTCTTCAAGATATATCTCAAATATCTATGCCATAATATAAAAGATTTTCATTATTGAAACTACATTTCAATCCAATATTTGATTGCATGGTCACTAATGTGTTTATAAACTCAAAATTTAAATTAATTCTATATAAAGTATCATACATAATTCTATATTAATCTTTATTAAATTATAAAATTTAGTAAGTTTATTATCACCAAAGATATTATCCTAATTTATTAATTCTAAATAAAGAAACTAAATTTCTAGAAATAATAGAAATATAACATATGTCGATAAGATCTATCAGATGATATGTTCTTGGGCATAAGTAATAAGTCCCTATTGCTATCACTTCATTTTAAGATGATCCCCATAATGATGAAATTCCTATATATAATTGATAACATGAGTTAAAGAAGTAGAATTAATTTATCAAGTATTAGAATAAACCTTGATAATGTTTGATTCAAAATATAGAAAGGTCAAGGTTGTATCTTTCTTTTTGAACCAAACCTTTCATTTAATATGCTTTTTTCATATATCTTTTCTTTTCTCAAAAGAAACACTTTACTATGAAGGCTTTCTTTCATTAGTCTGCGTGTTTTTAAGTTTGATAAATTTATTTGATGGATAATTCTTCAACCTTTTTTTCTTATTACCATCTCTTTAAGTAGTAGTTAAAATATTATAAGATCTTTCTTGTTTTAATCTTAATTCTTTTTAAATAGACATATTAGTCAGCTTATTCAAGTCTCATTTATCATTATTTACATTATAGTGAATCTTGAATGGGCCAATTGAGAAGAAAAATAATTAAAAATAAATTGCATGAGGAAAGACTAATCCATATTTATGCCTAATGCTTTTAGTTTCTTAATCTCATCGGTCATATTGGGAATATGATCCTAAATCCCTTAAGTGTCATCATACTAGGCTGTAGATAATTATTTCATTAATGTTTCAGCCAATAACTTATCAACATATTTAAATTTATCTTCTACAACCCTCAAATATTCATATACGTTAGTTGCAAGCGTTAATGAAGTCTTTATATTATTTATAATTATCACTTCTCTAAACATTAGACTGAGCCTATTAGATATTTATCAAGCATTCATTCCATTAATTTGTTCTACAATACTTTTGTCAATTAAGATACGGGTCTTTTAATAAACAATGCTAGGTTAAGATATAATATATAAAACATAAATTACACATGCTATAATTATTCTGAATAATTTAAACCAGAGAGTATATGGATACTAGAAGTATGAGTGTCTAAAAAAGGTACCATTATAAAATAAAAAATATTATTAATGCTTTGGTTTTTTTAAATATATTAAACTATTGATTTCATTTATATTTCACCTCTAGGTGAATTTATTGATATATCTAGTGTTCACTTAAGGTTATTTATAAAAGATGACTATCATTCTTATGAAATACTATTGCTATCTTTGAGTATACATAATTATTCAAAGTATATTCTTCTTTGAGATTATCTAAGTCTCATAATTATGTGTGTCATTATGAATATTCTTTTAATGTTATTTAAGACTAATTCTTTAATATATTTTTATAAGTTATTTATTTATGTCACTTTGATGGCTACAAGACCAATAAAATAATATAAAATATAAATAAAATATATTTATAAAATAATAAAATATTTATTTAATTCATATCCCAAATCCTAGGCTACTTTCACAACTACTAGTCATATAAAACTTATGAATATAAGTTATAAATAATATTCACTAAATATCTTTTATTCTAATTTATAAAAAATAGTTCAATAATAATAAAATGATAATTATAATAATTATTAAATATCAATAACATAAAAAAACTCATATGATAACTGTAATCATGATAAAATACAAATTGTACCTTTATATGAAAATAAATATTATTGTATAATTTTAAACATATGCGTGTGATAACTACACAAATATCCAAGAACAATAATACAAATTTAATTATCATAAGCAAAAAAAATGAATATGTCATATTAGAAAACTATAAAAGAAAATTATAATTTATTTTTTAATTACGTGAATGACCTAAATGGAACAATTACTCTTATTTAATTAGACATCCCAAAATTGAGGTAAAATTGATAAGAATCTGATTTAAAAATAAAATGATAAAAAAAGATTAAAATTAGGTTTCGATTAGAATATGAATAAAGCAAGTGAAATTGATCGATTTTATAGTCGAGGGCATAAGTAAAAAATATTTAATTTTTGAAGGTTAAAACTATATATTGTGACATATTTTGAAAATATTTAATTCTGAAGGGCCGAGACATCGATTGAAATTTTAAAAAATTAAAAAGGGTAAAATAGTCTTTTTATGGTAAAAAGACCCTACTCAACCATTGTAGCCTAGCCTACGCAAGGCCTACAACTATCGAAGTGTACTGTCGTATGTTGTTGCACATCGCTAGCTTGAACACCCTCTGTGGTCAATTTATATTCACTACTACATGAATCCTTATTGATTGTTGTGCCCTACAAGCCAATCATGTAGTGATGACATGTGTTATACACTATATATTCTTTATTATTATTATTATTATTATTATTATATTTTCTTACTTTATATTGTATGATTAATATATTATGATGTCCTTGGATCTATACAATGACAATTAGATCATTATGAGATCATGATAATGAGACTAATTTACCTTTAAATACAAACCCTAAATAATCTCAATCATAGATTATTCAAGAGCGACATCGAGGTAACCAGATAATCAAATGTGCTATGTACTTATCCATATGATGGAGGCAGCTAGTCTCATAGCTGCTTGCATGGGGACACTAGGGATATAATACAGATGCTCATTGGAGATAACCATCCATAATGCTTATAAAATGATGGATAGTTAAAGATACATGATCATCATATAATGATTTAGTAGTCTTAATTATGTATTTGGTTCTTAGATTTAAGACACCAAAGATGTCTTATTTGAGTACTCTATTATTTAATATTAGACTTATAGGTCTAGAAGTTTCAGATATGGTACATCGGTTATTGCGAATGACAGCTAACATTACCAAGGTAATTGAGTATAAATGGAGGACCATCCACTCTTGGTATCATAGAAGGAATATCTTATGTATTCTTACTTAGGTAAATCTCTGACCAGGTTCATTCGGATTGAGAGGTAAGAAGTTCTCTAGGAGAATCCGATTAAAGTGAGACTTGAATTCCGTATGGGCTTGATAGTATCATGTCCGATATATAGTCTCTAGGGTGTTAGATGGATGAGGGACTATATATACATGGTATTGTTCTTTTTATCAAGGCTAAGGTGTCGTCTCAGCTTGGTTCAACCCACGTGCGCAGGAGCGTCTACGTGGCCTCGACGTTCGATCCTAGGCTGAGCATAAGTTCTAGGGAGAGCCGTCCTACTCATCCAAGGTTCATTAATTTGCCTATTACCATGCCCGGCTCTCGCATCCTACACCAAGGTCTTAATTGGGCAATTAGTGGTACCTAAACTCAGCCCCTCCAATGATCAAGTTAGTCAGGTGTAGAGCTTTGAATGTATGTTCTATGTATCGAGAGAAATTCCTCCTACTATAGTTCGCTTGGGGGCCCTTTATAGTACATGCTGAGAGAGGAGTCCGTATAAGTTTGTTTAATATGTGTAAGAGCTGGTGTAGAGCCGTATGTTGTCATGCTCCTCGAGTGAGGGGTGGACCAACGATCTATTTACTAATGGCGACCGGTAGCACCTTGTCTCACCATGCTCATTGGGCAATGGGCTGAGGCAATGCCCCTTCCCAAGACTACAGTATAAGCTGAGTTGGACATGTCAATTTGGCCTTGCGGGGTTGACATGGTAGTCTTTATTGGACGGGCTAAAATATGTCCTATCATTCTCTCCCCCTCCCCCCCCCAAAAGAGAGTTGTGCCTCGAGAGACTCGGGGGGTGCACCTTGCAATTGCAAGTCTGCTTGATCATCGACTTTGTTCTATGAATCCTGATTTTTAGGGTCGAGACTCAAGTTGACATAGATTGGCTAAGACTGGAGTTGGCATGGACTAGACGAGGCTAGAGTCGGCATGGATTGGCCGAGACTGGAGTCGACATGGACTTGCTGAGATTGGAGTCGACATGGACTGGTCGAGACTGAAGATGACATGGACCAGCCAAGACTAATGCCAGTATGGATTGGCCAAGACTAAAGTTGGCATGGACTAGCCAAGATTGAAGTTGGCATTGATTGGCCGAGACTGAAGTCGACATGGATTAGCCGAAACTGAAGTCGGCATAGACTGGCCAAGATGGAATTCGGCATTAACTGGCTCTCAAGCAGGAAGATTTTAAATCCTGAGGATGCCATGGGTGTGGCATACTCCTGGCTCGAGGTTAGAACTGGTGCCTCATCATTATACAGTGCTGAGCTGTTGTGCTGTGAATGGTGGCTTTAAGGGTGGTTCACCTCTTCCTAAGCGATCCCTTTGTATTTTCTAATGCTTATTTATTGTGGATCTCCTCGGGATCTTAAAGTGTCGTCCTACCCTTGCCTCATGTAGTTGAAGGGTTTTCTTGGGTGGCACACTAGAGATCATGAGGCCGTTGCTTTTGCCTCTTTCCTCTAGCCCCAGTCGGTCTTTATAATCTCTAGGCTTCAATAGAGAGAACATTACGGCCTTTGTCATATGCTTCCCTGGTGCTTGTGATCTCTTGCATCCTCAATTGTCATATTTCGTCCATCTTGCCCTCTCCATAAGTCAGTTGAGTTTCTTCCTGCCCCCCTCTTGCTCTTTCATTTTTCACGTAGTCACTACCATGTCTTCTTCGTCTTCTAATGAGGAGAGGAATTTTGGGGATTGCACCTCTTTTAAGTCATCCTCGATGGAGAAAAGGTCTTCTAAGGCCTTAGAGGCCATGCTTAGAGAGCATGATGAGGATTTGATCATCACCGAATCTTCTCTACCCAAAATTAGGGCTACATACCGTGTCCCTGATGACTTTGATCTACATGTCCCAGAAGTTGGGCAGTGTCCCTTCGACCCTTTCCCGAATAGGTTCAGCCTATCTATTGATGCCCTAAAAGTGGGGGTGAGATTCCTCTTGCACCCTTTGGTGATTTTGTGCCTTTGGCACTGGCGGATCTCCCCCTCTCAGGTTGCACCGAACTCATGGCACTATATTATTACATTTATTGGAGAGTGTCAGGCGATACAAATTGAGCCAACCCTTACCCTTTTTCTGGCCTACTTTTGCCTTAGCAAGAGGCATGGAAGTTACTATTTTATTGCTTGGAGAGGGTTTTGGGTGTGTGGGGCTCCTTCGAACAACAAGGGATGGAAATCTTGGTTCCTATTCATCAACGCCTTCAAGGGTTGAGGCTTCAACCTAAAGTGGTCTGGCCGAGAGGTCGACAACTCCCCTCCTATTCTAACAAAGGTTGAGACGGAGTAGGTTGCATAGTTGAGGGGGCTCCTTTCCTCCTCGATGTGATCAGATCAATGACCAAAGCCTAGCTAGAGGCGGTGGGTCTTAGTACGACCCTAAGGGTATGACATGTTTTGCGTGTCCTCTTCATTGTTTGCTTGATGTCTTTTATCTCTTATGGTTCAATCTATTTCGTAGGTATGAATCTCCTAGTGATGAAGAAGATGGTTGCCACCTGGGCTCCTCACCTTGAGACATCCCGTCCTGCCATCGAGCCTGCGACCAAGAAGCCCGTGTCTGTCAAAGTCGGGCCCACTTTGAAGAGGTTGGAGAAGTTAGGTGACTCGCTAGCACCCAGCCCGAAGCCAAAGCCTACTCTGGGCAAGGGGATCAACCGAAAAGAGAAGGGGGTCACCCGCCCCTAGTCCATGAGGGACCTTTGTCGGTTCAAGGCCTGGGTGCCTGACAAGCCCTACATGACTTGAGAGATAAACAAACTCCCTAAGCTAGTCTGGGATGGTCCACTAAAGGCGAGGTGAGCTTCACTAACCCCTTGACACAAGGTGTGGACGGATGGGGCAGATGCCCAAGTGTTTTATCGAGGTGTCCTTAGCCTCCTGCTCGCCAAGGAGATATACACTACACCTTTTGAGGTGCTGGTGGAAAACGCCACTAAGAATATGGTCATGGTAAGGCAATTGCCTTGTTGTTGTGCCCTCTTTCTCTTTTTTGTGCTAACCTCCCCGAGTTGATGACTGTCAACTTCTACTTTCAGCACCACTACTTTGCCATGGGTCTTATCAAATGGGTGCATGACTCTGGGAGAGTCATAAACAACCTCTCCCGACTAAATAAGGAGCTTCGGGTAGATGTCTAGAAGCTAAATAATGAATCCAGCCCGGTGGCAGTTGCGGTAGCCGAAGCCCGAGCCAATGAGGCGATCACAAAGTTAGATAAGTTCTAACGCAGGGAAGCCGAGGCCCTCAAGAAGGTAAAGGCCCTAGAGAAGGAGTTCCAAGGATTGAAGAGGAACCTGGAGGCGATCAGGGCGAAGAACTGAGAAATGGAAGAATTCCTTTCAATGGCATAGGCGACGCAAAAGAATGCCGAGAAGGACCTTGTAGTTGAGCTGAGTGCAGCTCTTAAGAAGGCACTAGCGACCATTGCCCAATACGAGTCGCTCAGTTTCAAGTTGGGCCTGGAAAAGATGGGTTGGGTAAGTTATGAGTTCAGCTACAAGATCGCTCTGATGCATTTCTGAACCAAGAACCCAAAGTTGGAGGTTGAGGAGGACCCCTACTCCACCCTCCCGAAAGATGATGTCATCTCGATGGAGGTGGAGGTCCCCTTTGATGATAGCGACCCTCCATCTATGCACAACAAAACTTTGTGATCAACTTGATCTTTTTGTAATCGGCTAGTTCGGGGCCTTCCCGATCGATATAAATAAAATTTTCCCGTCAAACTCTTGAACTATTTATGACACATCTAACTAAACTATGTAACTGGCTTAGTCGGGGCCTTCCCAATCGATATAAATAAATTTTTTTTTCTCAAACTCCTGAATTTCATTTATGGTGTGTTTGCCTACTTTATTGGATGGACTCACCCTTTGCTCAATACAAGTTCTTTGTCGGGGCGTTGTTGCGAATGATCGGGCCATTATGTTTTTCGTAACCCTTCACCAAGTTGTTCTTGGGTGAGCCCATGGAATTGTCCCGTCATATATCGAACGCGTTTGTTCTACCCTTATGCCTTTTGATATGTAGAATCTTCTTAGGTTGGATATGTTCTAGGTTTTGGGGAGCTGGCATCCTTCTATGGTTGCTAAACGATAAGCCCCGTCTTAGACCACTTTGATAATATAGTATGATCCTTCCCAATTCGAGGCCAACTTGCCACTGTAGCATGTCGGGTCGTTGACCTTGGTCTTCCTTAGCACCAGGTCATTGACCTTGATCGGTCAGGAACACACTTTCTAGTTATAGAGTCTTGCCACTGCATTCTTGTAGGCCAGTGTCCGGAGATAGGCCCTAGCTCTTCGCTCTTCCATCTAATCAAGGTTGTAGTGAATCCCTTCCTCTGAGACCCTTTCCTCGTAGTGTTCAATTTGGAGTGTTGGAAAGACCATCTCTAAAGGCAACACTGCTTCGGTCCCCAATGTCAGACTATATGGTGACTCGCCCGTGGTGGTCTTTGGAGTTATTCAAGATGTCCACAAGATGCTCGAGAGCTCATTGGCTCATGCTCCTTATGCATTGTCAACCCTCTTCTTATGACCTTTGAGTGTCACATGATTGGTTACCTTGGCTAGGTTGTTTGTTTACAGATGTGCTACCGAGCTAAACTTTAAGTGAACCTTGTAATCTGTATAGAATTCCTTGAATCTTGTGTTGTTGAATTATGTTTCGTTGTCTGTGATGATGGTTCTCTGAATGCCAAACCGAGTAATGATATTTGTCCAGACATACTTCTCTACCTATTTCTCGGTTATGGAGGCCAGTGGCTCGACCTCCACCCATTTTGTGAAGTAATCTATGGCTACAATGATGAATCATCTCTGCCCTATTGCCCGATGAAAGAGACCATGTAGGTCCATCCTCCACTATGTGAATGGCCAAGTGCAATCACTAGGGGTTGGGGGCACTACTGGCTGTCGGTGTAACAGAGTGTTCCACTGACACTGTGGGCACTTATGGACGTAGTCTATTGCATCCCGGCACATGGTCGGCTAGTCCTAGCCGTACCTAAGGATTTTGAACACCATAATTATGTCGTCAATATGCTCCCCACATATGCCCTCGTGGACCTCGATCATCATGACCTCAGCTTCGGAGGGTGTAAAGCATCAGAGAAGTGGCATGCAAAATGACCTTCGGTAGAGCTACCCATTCATCTTGTAGTAGTGAGCTTGAATGTGCTTCAGGCATCGGGTGATGGTCAGGTCGCTTGGTAGCATCCCTCTTGATTTATATGGTAGGATGCTACCAATCTAGCTTGGGGTGGTTTCAGCAACAGCGACATTCAAGTCTGGAATGTACCAGGTGGCAACAACATCGATGCTCGGGGGGTAGGCCCCCTCACCCTTTGACGATGCTTTCTTGGCCAATGAGTCTGCCCGACTATTTTCTTCCCGTGGAACCTTGCTCAGAATGAAACGTTGGAAACCAACCATTAGTTATCGCAACACGATAAGATATATTACCATTATTGTGTCACGGGCTTCGTAGTCACCTTGGATATGCCCGACCACTAGTCAGGAGTCGTTGTAGGCTTGGAGCTCCTTTACACCTAGCTCCCTAGCTAAGCGCAAGTCGTATAGCAAGGCTTTATATTCTGCCTCATTGTTGGTTGCCTTGAAATCCCTTCTAGATATGACTAGCACCACCTCTTTCCACATTTGCTGATCTATCCACGAACAGGGTCTAGGGTGACCGTTTAGCATTATGAATGTCAATCAGCCCTGAAGCCAGCTCGGAGATGAAATCAGCCATTGCTTACGCACTGACTATCGTCCTAGGGACATACTGCATGTCAAACTCTCTAAGTTTGACTAACCATCGGAGCATGCACCCTGTGATATCAAAGTTAGCAAGAACCTGATGTAGAGGTCGGTCGATTACCACTTGTCTCAGATAAGTCTGGAAGTATAGATGCAGCTTCCTAGCTGACTATACCAAGGCCAGGGCTAATTTCTCGATCGACGGATATCATCCTTCAAGGTCGGTTAGGACATGACTCATATAGTAGATGGGCTTATGGATACCTTTGTCTTCTTGAATGAGGACAAAGCTTACCACCTGCTCGGATGCCGCGAGATATAAGCTGAGAGTTTGATCAGGGCTTGCCATGGTGAGCTATTGGTAATCGGGCGTCGTGCACCTTCATGTCTTCAAACATGTTCTAACATTCTAAGTCTCATTGGAAGCCCTGTCGATGTCGCAGTACATGAAAGAAAGGGAGGCACTTGTCGCCAGCTCGAGATAAGAACCGATTAATGGCAGCGAGTCTCATTGTAGGGCATTGAGTTTCTTTGATGGTTCGAGGAGGTTGCATCAAGATTATTGCTTGGACCTTCCTAAGGTTAACATCTATCCCTCATTGATGGATGCACTTATGTAGGTTGAGGCACATCCCAAACTCTCAGAGAGTCTGAAATGTCTCAACGAGGTCTCATAAGTGGGTTCCAGAGACTTTGCTTTTGACAACATGTCATTGACATAGACTTTTATATTTCTCCTGACTTGATGCTTGATCATCTAGTTGATCATCCTTTAGTACGTTGCCCCCATGTTCTTGAGGTCGAACGACATCACCTTATAATAGTAAACTCCTCTGTCTGTAACGAATATGGTGTGTTCTTGATCTTCGAGGGCCATCTGTATTTAGTTGTAGCCCGAGAAGGCATCCATGAATGTGAGGAGCTCATGTCCCAAGGTATGATCAACCAACTGATCGATCCTGGGAGAGGGTAATAATCTTTCATGCATGCTAGGTTGAGATCAATGTACATCCTTCAGCTTCCATTAGGTTTTTTTGACCAACACTTTATTGGAGAGCCATTGGTGGCCTCGGCTATAAACCTGGCCTCCATAAGGTGATCTACCTCATCACTGATCGCCTTCTGTCGATCTAGGCAAACTTGCAGGGCTTCTATTTTATGGGCTTCTTCTCGGGTGGAATGCTGAGGCGATGCTTAGTGATGTTGCGATCAATACCCAACATATCCTTAGGTGACCATACAAAGACGTTCGCGTTCTTGACCAGGAAGTTAATGAGTTACACTTAATCCTTCTTAGGGAGTGGAGATATGACATTGATGACTCGGTTGGGTTGGCTCTTATCAAGAGGAAGCTCTAGTATTTGTTCAGTGGGCTCTGGCTTGAGAGGCCCACGGGAACCCCTTAGGGGTCTACTAGAGGCTGGTCTGAGGACGGGGGTGGCTTAGTTGTCTCAGTGTGGGTTGGATGTTCAACTCTCAGTTTCTTTGGCAATGGAGTCCCTTGTGAACCCAGTGAGGGTAAAGCTCATTGGTGATAGGTTGGCCATGGTCAATCTGAGCTTCTTTAAGGCATCTTTATAGAGGATATCCATCCTCTACAATGATGCAGACTGAGATTACCAGTGCATTGTCATGGTCGGGGTATTCAACCTCTCCTACCTCAAAAGAGATTTGAGGCTCATTGGTTTTATGGGGGCGTTTCCCTACAATGGCCCATGCGTAAACCCTTTATTCTAATGTGTTGTCTCCTCCAAACATCGGGCCCTCGATAATGATGTCAATTCGCTTCTCAAGGGGCCCCTATGGTCGCAGGGATGGGTCTCGGGGCCTTTGTATAATGCCCGAGGTACCCACATCGAATGAGCTCCTCTATCTGATTGTGAAGGTTATAGCAGTCCTCCGTGTCATGACCGTAATCCTGGTGGAATCAAAAGTTCTATAGCTCTCTAGGACCCTTCAAGAGATTGGGCATCCTCAGCAACCCCTTCTCCTGATTTGAAGGAAGATTTGGGTCTGAGTGGAATTTAGGGGAGACGGAGGAGCCTTGGGTAAGATGGCTCTAGTCGGTCAGGGCACCTCCTCACTATTTCTAAGGGCTAACTTCGAGACTTCTTGGCGTGGGACCTTTTGTGGTCCCCATGCTTTCCCGCCATCATCGCCTTAGCAATCATGTACTTGTTGGCACACTAGAGCATCTCCGAGATAGTTGCCAGAGGTCGTTCGATTAAGGGCCAAAAAAATTTGGACGGTCGTAGGCCCATCAAGATGTATGCATGATCAAAGAGGGATGAGCATCGGGTACTTCCCTGATTTCTATGGTGAAATGAGAGACAAAGTGGGAGAGTGGCTCTTCGTCTTTCTGGCTTAGTATGAAAAGTGATGCTATTGAGGGCTTCGGTTTGGCACTAGCTACGAAGTTAGACTTGAACTTTTTCACTAGCTGGTCGAAGGATGAAATTGAGTGAGGTTTCAATCGACTATACCACATTCGGCTGGGGCCTCAAAGGGTGGTAGGGAATGCCCAGCACATCAGCGCATCAACCATACTATATAATGTCATATGTGCCCAAAAGGCGATGATGTGCTCCACTGGATTTGTGCTCCCATTGTAGGCTTTTAACTTGAGAAGCCTGATACTTATAGGGATGGGTTTATCCTATATTTCTTGAGTGAAATGGGACCCTGCAAGCGGGATCGTCCCGCGTTCCTCTTTCGACTTGTGAACCTCCTTGTGGACCTTGTCCAACTATCGAGTAACATGGCACAACTAGGCCTAGAGCAAATTCATAGAGTCTAATGATAGGTTGTCCGACTCGGGGTGGCTCGGATGGCATCTGTAAACTTTTGAGTATCCTTGCTCAAGTTGTGATAGAAGGGCCACTGACGGCTCCCCACGTAGCTGGCGCCCCCTTTGGACCGGCTATTTAGGGAGCGGGGGACTTGAAGGAGACCGAGAAGGAAGCATCTAGGGTGCCAGAGGCACTTGAAGTAGGTCCGACACTCAGAGCGGGGCCTACGGTGGAAGGGTCAGTAGGGTAAGTTGAGGGGGCAAAGCGCATTTGAGGGATGACGGTATGGATCATTCCCATCAATACCTAGACCTACTACACAAGTTTGTGTAAAGCTTCTGGGGAGATGACCAACTGTCTTGTTCCCCCACTAGGGGTTGAGAGCTCTAGGTCGTTAAACAATCTCCAGTATCTAGTTGGGGTTTGGAAGAAGTGTTCTCGTTCGTGGAGGATGGAGTGGAAATAGGTCCCCCAAAGCTGGGAGAGAGGTTTGGGATATGAATTCCCTCGCTTGGTGGTTCCCCCAGGTTGCTGAGTAGCTCTTGATGCTCTTGCGACTTGGGCCCTCCTTCTAAGACCAAAAGAATGTTGGTGTTCTTTTCATCGAGGCTAGGTGTTGTCTTGGCTTGGTTCGACCTGCATGCACAAGAGCGTCTATATGGCCTTGACGTTCGATCTTGAGTCAGGTGTCAATTTTGGGGAGAACCATCTTGCTTGTCCAAGGTCCGTCGATTCACTTGTTCCCAAGCCTAACTCTCACGTCCTGCACCAAGGCCTTAGTCAGGTGGTTAGGGGTTCCTCGACTCGACCCCTCTGATGATCAAGTTAGTCAAGTGTAGAGGTGTATGTTCTATGTATCGAGAGTGAGACCTCTTGCTACAATTTGCCTAGGGGCCTTCTATAATGCCTGCTAAGAAAGGAGTCTGTACGAGGTTTTTTAATGTGCGTGAGCACTGGTGAAGAGCCGTGTGTTGTCATGCTTCTTGGGTGAGGGATGAACCAACTATTTGTCTGTTAATGTCGATCGGTGCGCCCCTTATCTCACCATGCTAATTGGGCGGTGGACCTGGGTGGTGCTCCTTCCCGAGACCATGGTATGAGCTGAGTTGGACGTGTCAATTTGGCCTTGGGGGCGATGTGGCAACCTTTGTTAGAAGGGTCAAAATATGTCCTATCACATGGTAACTAAGGGCATACATGTCCAATGGATTAAATCCCCTTATACTATTGGGGACTATGGCATAGTGGCCAGTATGTCTATGGTCGATGAGTTAAGTGAATTATTATAGGATAATAATTCATCAAATCGGAAGAGTTCTGACACATGCGACTCATGGCCAGTTCAATATTAGGCCTAGAGGGGGTTATATATATATGGTGGATGATATTATGAGTAAAGGATTATATATGTGATATCCAAAAGGTCCCTATATTATTAGATCTATTGGGTGAAACCCAATAAGGGCTTAGAGTGGATATTTGGATAGAGATCCAAATTTCATTAAGCTAGGGATAATTGGATGAAGATTTAGTATTCAATATATCAAGGTAATTTGATAGAAATATAATACCTAATAAGGCATGATCCATTAAGGTAAATTGATAGGGCTCTCTATAAATAGGAGAGGGACCAAAGTGTCATAGGCTAGACTTCTTTGACTGCCCACCTCCTATTCTTCTCCCTCCCTTTCCTCTCCTGCCATCAACCTTATTTAGGGTGTGAGGATAGCAAGAAAGGCTTACCCCTTCTTGAATTTACTATAGCCTTGTGGTGCACAAAAGCAAGGAAAATCATGTTGTGAGAGGAGGTCTATCCCCACTTCATCTGTTGTGTGGATCACTAATAGAGAGGAGTTTACAAGAGCCCGTTCTTACATGGATTTGGGTATATAATTGGAGATATGTGATCTCCCCTATATAAGAGCCTCTCATGAATCTTACGTAGTTTTTTTGTTTGGTTTCATAAGTTTTTGGCTCCCAATCATCGCATGATGATCTAATATCCTAGGAAATCTATTTTATTTTTTATTTTTTGCTTTGCATGTGATACTCCCCAAGGTTTTCCAACAACCACTGCAGTATAGTCATCGCCCACCGATTGTCATTTACAACCTATCCCTCATCAATGTTCCATTCCCACTCACATGTCTATCACTACCGCATGAGTCCTTATAGCAACATCTCTTTCGAAGGGTCGTTGTCCACCATCACCATGCAACATTCAGTTAGTATGCGGTCACCGGCTGGCAACATCAATAGTGTCAATGTCCATGGCAAGGTGACCCCTACGATCATCATGTAATCACTATGAACCACATCCTTTGACATCATCATCGATGACAATCGTAGCCAACAAACACCATCGCAACTTATGTCTTTCTCTGTGACGCATATGTTGTGCAACCATCGATCAAAGGCAACGCACAATATGGTTATTGCCTTATTGTGTTACTACACGCAATGACACTACCGCACGTGTAGCATACCTACGACCAAATCCTACCGCCATAGGCAGCATTGATTCCACTCAAGGCAACTATTGCTCATGGTCGCAATTGTCACACGCAACGATGCCATCACAACACTTCGTTTATCAGGGCTACTGGACACAATAATCACTAACTATAGTGGCTGTCTGTCTAGTCTATTATTAATTACCAATGGAGGTGGTCGCTCTCAATAGTGTTGTCACCAACAATAAGCTATCAATGGTTACCTATCAATCAAACACGAGTAGCATGTTGTCCCCAACTTTACCTACATAAGGTGAGGAACCTTGCATCGCTCGCAAGCAAGCGACAAGATGGACGAGATAAGAAAGCAAATTGATAACATAGACAGATCGTTTAAGCATCATACAATCAAAATCAAATAGCATATTTACATAAGCCAAGGGTGCTAATAAATAGACCTAAATACTTTTACGATCTAAGGTATTTGATTTTAAAATAACAAGCTCTAATTCCATAAACATAAAAATTATAATCATACTTCTGTCATAAAAAAATAATCATAGATCAAAGTTTAGATGTGCGTATTTTTCGAAACCATTCAAAAAACTTTTATCTAATCTGCAAGTGTATCATCGTACCATTTGAAAGCTGCAACGATGACGATCTAAATGGATAACTAGATTTGCATTCTCATCTCTTCCTATTCTTTCATAGCAAACAATGGAATATGGACTAAAGGGAGATAAGAGAAAAACTATAATCTATAATATTATCACATAATGTATTAAGTCCCTAAGAGGTCACATCGATTTATAAGTGGGAGCAGAGGATTTAGAATAAGAAATTAAGATATTTATTCCCAAAGTCATCTCCTAAGTAATCATATAATAATTAGATTTCCTTTCCATTGACTTATAAATTATAATAAAAAGCTAATCTGATCTATAATATATCTTATCCAATTAAAAAAATATATCATAATCTAATAAATCTTAGGGTGACTAAAGAAACCACCAAATGAAGCTTTTAAGGACTGATTTCGTGAGATGTAAGAGAAAAGGGGGTACTAACATCATCACCACAAATAGCACCAGGATGGCCGGAGAGATAGCTGAGAGGTCAACAATGGATTCTCCGGCGTAGCGAGAGTTCACCGACAGGAACATTGCACCGACGATCTTCTGAGACGTGCTCAGCCCAGTTAAGCTGTCGGACGTCCACTCCATGCAGCAGAACAGTATGAGTTGTAGCAGCACAAGCCCCGCTACTGTGAGAGCCAAGTACAATGCATGAGGGCCAGGAAGCAAGTGATCATACCCCATCTCCCCATAGTTATTTAGCAGGTAATCGTACTCCTGCCGCTTGGTGAGCTTCTTCAAGAGCCAGATGACTGCCCTCAAGCTCGAGGCGTACATCGTGTTTCCGACGAGTGCTTGCACTATAACTATCAGTAGGAGGCCAGAACAAGTCCTAAACACCACCATATTCTCATTGGTGAGCACGAAGCCGCAGTTGGCGAAGGTAGATACCGTCGTAAATATGGAAAACATGGACGCATTGATACCCTTTCTGTCAAGCACAGCTCCGGCATCTGGGACAAGTCGCAGGTAAACAAGGATGAGCAAGAAACCAACCACGTGAACTACTATGAGATAGCCCAACACCACAAAGAACAGGTGCTTTCTAGAGCTAGATTTCATGTCCAGTACTGTCATATCGGGAGGCATCCGGTTCGGTTTCTGGTGTCGGAGATCAGCATGATTTTCGGATAGAGTAGCGAGTTCCATGCCAGATGCATCGGGTGAAGAATCCTTCATCTGGGACTTGATCTTTGCGAAGTGGAGACCAAGCAAGGAAACGAAAACCTCTCCTCCAGTCACCATTAGAAGAGTTAGAACTGTTGATGTCGATAGGAAGAGGGAATAGAGATATGAAACAGAGGAAGAGTAGGACAAGGTTTAATCTTCTATATTTCTCTCAATAAAAAACTCTTTACAAATTTCAGAAACTCCCTTGCTTTTTTCATGACTCAACATATGGGGTTTATATAGTCCCCAAGGATACATTATATTAATTGTATTCAAGATGAACCATTCTCTTTCAAGAAACCCTTTCAACAACCAATAACCAATTTGACTTATCCTTCTATAGTCTTTTAATCCATTTTTTCTTCTTGATGTAATAAATCTCTCTCTTGATGCAATGAACCTCTTTATGATACTTGAACAAGTTTAATTCCAACATTTTCCCCCCTTAAACTTGTTCCATCTAGCATGCCAAGTTTCTTTCGAAGTTGTTGAAATATTTCAAATTTGAGAGGTTTTGTAAGTATATCAGCCACTTGTTTACTTGTCTTGACATGATGTAGCTCCACTTCTTTATTTTTGATATGATCTCTTATGAAATGAAATCTTGTATCGATATGCTTCGATCTTTCATGATAGACTGGATTCTTGGCTAAGGCAATAGCTGATTTGTTATCAACATAAATCTTGGTTGACTTCTCCTGTGGCATATGAAGTTCTTGGAGTAATCTTCTTAGCCAGATTGCGTGACAAACACTAGAAGAAGCTGCTATATATTCTGCTTCACAACTTGATAGAGCAACGATCCGTTGTTTTTTGAAGACCAAGTGAATGTAGCTTCACCAAAATAAAATACAAATCCAGTTGTACTTTTCCGATCATCGTAGCTTCCGGCCCAATCACTGTCACTATATCCAATGAGCTCCAACTTTTTAGATGAAGAATAGAACATTCCATACTCAATTGTTCCTTTAATATATCGCAAAATTCTTTTAGCGACATTTAAATGAGATGTCTTTGGAACTTCCATAAATCTACTTATTAAACCAACTCCAAATAGTATATCAGGTCGAGTGCATGTCAAATACCTTAAACATCCAACTAGACTTTTATAATAAGTTGGATTAATGTATTTACCTTCACCTTCCTTGGTCAACTTGGTGCCATATTCAATAGGTGTATATGTAGGATGACAATCTTCCATTGAAAACTTCTTTAAAACCTCCTTTGCATAATTTTCTTGTGAGATAAAAATTCCTCCATTATCTTGTATAACTTCGATACCAAGGAAATAAGTCATTAAGCCCAAGTCGGTCATCTCAAACTCCTTTTTCATAGAGTGCTTAAAATCTTTAATCATGGAGCTACTATTGCCTGTAAATATTAAATCATCTACGTACAAGCATACAAATAAGATATCTCCATGAGAGTTAGATTTTGTATAGAGAGCATGCTCATGTGGACATTTAGAAAAACCATTTTGAATAAAATAAGTATCTATTCGAGAATTCCATGCTCGTGGGGCTTGTTTAAGCCCATAAAGAGCTCTCTTTAACTTGTATACTTTGTCTTCTTGTTCTTGAATAATAAAACCAGGGGGTTGTTGAATATATACCTCTTCTTCAAGAACTCCATTAAGAAATGCTGATTTCACATCCATTTGTAAAATCTTCCATTTCATTTGAGCTGCTAGAGAGATAAGTAATCTTACTGTCTCCAATC
This sequence comes from Ensete glaucum, assembly GCA_021527575.1. Lineage (NCBI taxonomy): Eukaryota > Viridiplantae > Streptophyta > Magnoliopsida > Zingiberales > Musaceae > Ensete > Ensete glaucum. The sequence goes on from CM038551.1 coordinate 51,521,228, forward strand.
GAGCAACTGGCGCAAATACTTCTTCATAGTCAATTCCATATTGTTGTTTATATCCCTTTGCAACTAATCTAGCCTTGTATTTCTCCACCTCTCCTTTTGCATTTCTTTTTGTTTTGAAGATCCACTTAACACCGATAGCTTGGTGGTCTTCTGGAAGTGTAGTAAGCTCCCATGTATTATTTTTGTTAATGGCATGAATCTCTTCATTCATAGCTTGTCGCCATTTTTCATCTCTATAAGCTTCTTCAAGATTAATGGATCATATCCTGCAAAAGACAAAATAAAGAAAGTTCATCATTGTTAGTATCAATCCTTGAGTCACATCATATAGGTCCTGAATTGGTCTTGTCCTTCTTATAATTGGACTTCTTGAATCATGTGACCTAGCTGATCTAGGTGATGATTCGCAAAGTCACTTGATGTTTGCTTGTATTATATCATCTTCTTAAAGCTACGACTTTCTTATGTTGCTCATCACTTTTCCAGTTCCAAATCATTGTTCATCAAACTCAACATCTCTTGACATCACAACTTTATTTGTGATAGGATTGTAGAGTTTGTAACCACGGAATTCTCTGGATAACCTAGCAAAATGCATTTTGGCTTTTATCCTCCAATTTCGTTCTCTTTTCTTCGGTATCTTGGCAAATGCAACACTTCCAAAAATCCTCAAATGATCAACTCTTGGTTTTTGTAAGCTCCATGCTTCTTCCGTGTAATATTACCAATTCGCTTTGTAAACTTAAGCAAATAAAGCGCACAAGATCACCCCAAAATTCTTTGAATTTTTCTTTCCTTTAACATGCATCGGACCATATTAAGGATAGTCCTGTTTTTCTTTCCGAGACACCATTTTGTTGAGGTGTGTATGGCATGGTGAATTGATGTAGAATTCCATTATTTCTACAAAACTTTCAAATTCATTTGATATATATTCACCACCTCTATCTGTTCTTAGACATTTAATCTTACAACAACTTTGTCTTTCAACCAAATCCTTAAATTCTTTGAATTTGCTTAAAACTTCTTTCTTTTCTTTTAACATGTAAACCCAAGTTTTGCCACTATGATCATCGTGAATGTAAGAAAATACCGCTTCCTCCAAGTGATCTTGGATTGATAGGGCCACAAACATCCGAGTGCACTAGATCGAGTCGATGCCATGCTCTTTTGTTCTTCTCACTTTGAAAGGTTTTCTTTCTTGTTTACCCATGACACATACTTCACATAATTTTCTTTGGGTGATCAATTTTGGCATTCTGTCACCATATTATACTTCTCTAGAAGTTTCAAAGCCTCAAAATTTAAGTGAGCATATCTAAGATGCCAAAGTGTAGAAATATCCTCAATAACAGCTTTAAAACAATTTGATTGATCAAAAATACTCAAATGTAGAGGAAACATTCTATTCCTTGCCATTTTCACATGTGATATCAATGTTTTATTCTTATCACGAATTGAGAGAGCCATATCTTTCATCTCAACTTCATAACCTTTTTCAAGTAATTGTCCAATGCTTAAAATATTATTTTTCATATCAGAACATAATAAATATCTGAAATGCATAATTCCTTGCCATTATTAAGTTCAAGGAGAATTTTACCTTTGCCTCTTCTTGGTCTTTGAGACAAATCACCAAATGTAATGTTCCAAATAACTTGTATCCATTTAAAATAGCTCTTTGTTGCCACACATGTGATTTGAGGCTCCTGTATCTAGATACCATGTCATAGATTGATCATTTTCAAATTTTCATAACTCATTAGCAAAACTTGATTTTCCTTCTTTTCTTCCTCAACAAAATTTGCCTCACCACTTTGATTGTTAGGATTATAATAACATTCATAAGAGTAATGTCCGTACCTTTTGCAAACATAACACCGTATTTCAGACCTTTTAGAGTTTCACACGTCCACGGCCTCGTCCTCGACCATAACCTCGGCCTCTTTGGCTAGAATTTTCTCTAGCCTCTTCATTATATGGAGATTCTTGATTGGTCCGATTTACGCCTCCTCTTCCTCTTTGTCCTCGTTCTCTTCCTCTTTGAGAATTTGATTCTCCTTTATTTTCAAGAGCAAACTTAGCTTGTAGTGCTTGCTCTATAGTTTTGTCTTCTCCTCTTTTGTAATTCTTTGTTCATGAACTTGAAGGAACCCATAAGTTCTTCTAAAGACATTTTTCCAAATCTTTAGATTCTTCAATCGACAATAAAATCAAATTTCGGGTCTAGGGATCTCAATATTTTTCTATTACTCTCGATCATTTACTTGTTCACCATTTCGTCTCATTTGATGAACAATAGAAATGATTTTTGAGAAGTAATCGAAATAGTTTCGAAGTACCTTGTTGTAGTTTTTCAAACTCGGCTCGTAAAACTTGTAGACGAAGTTTCTTTACCTTATCAACACCACCGAATGCTTTTTGAAGTATTTCCCAAGCCTCCTTTGAAGTATTTCTGGAGCGATGATCTCGAACATTGTATCATCAAGCCCTTGGTAGATTGTGAACAAAGCCTTTTCTCCTTCTTCCTTCTTTCTTTGAGTTGCTTTCTTCCTTCGCATTCATTGCTCCTTCTTCTGGAGTTGGTTCATGAATCCATCTTCTACAAACTCCCATACATCTTGGGAGCCTAGAAGAACCTTCATTTGGATGCACCATATGTCATAATTTTCTTTTGTTAACTGGGATCCAAGTTGGATGGCACTTGAGGAAGAGGTCATAGCTTAACCTATGCTCTGATACCAGATGTTGATGTCGATAGGAAGAGGGAATAGAGATATGAAACAGAGGAAGAGTAGGACAAGGTTTAATCTTCTATATTTCTCTCAATAAAAAACTCTTTACAAATTTCAGAAACTCCCTTGCTTTTTTCATGACTCAACATATGGGGTTTATATAGTCCCCAAAGATACATTATATTAATTGTATTCAAGATGAACCATTCTCTTTCAAGAAACCCTTTCAACAACCAATAACCAATTTGACTTATCCTTCTATAGTCTTTTAATCCATTTTTTCTTCTTGATGTAATAAATCTCTCTCTTGATGCAATGAACCTCTTTATGATACTTGAACAAGTTTAATTCCAACAAGAACTACAAGCTGGTAGTTGGAGAACACCTCCATCTCCATGGCGTCCAGGCTTGAGACAGTGTTAGCTGACACCGACATGAAGAACAGGTCGACGTTGGTAGGCTTGCTCGTCGCGTCTCTCAGAGGCAGTATCTTTAGAAGTAGGAAACCAGCCATAGACAAAGAGAAGAAGTAGCAGGACTGGATCCAGAATGGGTTAGCCTGCAAGAGTAGAAATCGATAGAGATAGGCGACGAGGGTAGGAATAGATTCAGTGGAACGTGAGAGTTTATGGACGAAGCTTTTCGTATGGGAAGCAATGGCCGTGACAGCCATGGCGGAACCTGTCGGTAGTGGTTTGGATACTGCCATTAGGGTGGGGAGGTATACATATATACACACGGCAGAGGTGCAAATTTAGTTTGCCATCTTCCTGCACACATTCGGAAACACTTCTACCAATATAAGAATTCAGTATATATATATATATATATATATATATATATATATACCAGAAGTGCCTTTCCCACTGAAGCACAAGTGCCTCTAGCACTGAGGAGATGATCTTATTTTCTTGTATTTGATTTCTGCATTCAACTTGACAGTGCTGCTGCTAAATTTGGTGTAGCTGACAAAAACTGCATTTGCAGTCACCAAGATGCTAGATTAGCTAAAATAGGGGAGAGTGGTGTAGGGTGGGATAACTTTTAAAAAAAAAAAAAATCAAAGGTATAGTGAGAGGTGATGAAATAAAAAAAGTTTGGAAAAGAAAAGTGAGGATGTTAACTCATCTTTTTAATCATAATTTAATTAATTTAAATCATGGTAATAATATGATGGGGCTATGAACCCCAACATTAACAAAGTGTTCGTTGTGCTATTCCCAAAACTGAGAACACTGATTTCATATTTCAGATCCCTTCATATGCACCGCAAACAATAAATATAAAATTTTTGTATTCTCTACAACTTCATTGCTTATAGATTTAATCTTTACCACAATCGGAGAAAAAGTCAAATGACTTATGATTGATAGATAAATCTTCTGTCATCTTGACTTAGGTTTAAGTATTTTGGATAAGTAAATTTCGATTCAATAAAACTAATGAGTTAAATTAGAAGGTATGTCAAGGCGTAAAATCATCGGTACGTCGAGACTCATGTACACCTTCATGATGAGGACCAGAGATGTGAAAGTGAAAATAATATTATGATTTAACGTTACATCGAATGATATGAGAGCGTGAGAACATCTAAAACGGACTTTTAGGGAATAGATGAGTCTACTAACACTCAGTTAAGTGGTTAAATATTTTCAATTTATGATTCAAACTTAACAAAATTAATAGATCAATATAAATTATAATGACAATATCTCGCATATGCAAGAAGAGGCTTCTTTTCATCATCTTATCATCCCAATTCCTCCACTGTATATCATGACAAAAGCTAATCCCTCTTAGTTTCTCAACAAATGTTTTCTCCCTTTATTTTTCAGCAACCTTTTGCCTGTCTTAATGCTTATTGCACTTTGATGTATTTTTTTATGGAAAGATGGGGAAATTGCATGTCAACAATTTGGCATGGACCTTTTACAAGTGTAGCATTTTTCTTTTCATCATCTTATCATCCCAATTCCTCCACTGTATATCATGACAAAAGCTAATCCCTCTTAGTTTCTCAACAAATGTTTTCTCCCTTTATTTTTCAGCAACCTTTTGCCTGTCTTAATGCTTATTGCACTTTGATGTATTTTTTTATGGAAAGATGGGGAAATTGCATGTCAACAATTTGGCATGGACCTTTTACAAGTGTAGCATTTTAGTTCCTAATCTTGGTCTGTTGCAATAATACCTTCACATGTGTATATCATTATGGCCATTAATATGATGTGCCAAATCTTATAATCTTCTGTTGCAGATACTAATCAGATATATATTTCGTGTGCAATATTATACATGCCAAACTTTAGTCTTAGAGTATGTACTTATCCATTCATTATATGGCATTAAGTAATTAACTAGAATCCTTAAAGTAGTTCGACAATGTCAAGAAAACAGTAAAAAAAAAACTTATCACAGATTAAGTAAAATAATTGTTTCAATTCTGTTTATCATATTCTCATGCTTAATACATACTATAAGATATTCTCAGTAATTATGAAGCAACATATCTAAAAGGTATCTTACAAAGTATGATATCCAATATATATGTACGTATTAAATGATGGTGTTCTAACTTGTCCAAGGCTAACATGCACTAGAAATTTAGCTTAGAACAATGAGGAAAAGAAATCAATCTACAAGTTCTTAGAAGATTGAAGGTTCAATGTTAAGTTAACTTTGCTTGAACAATGAAAAAAATAAGACAAACATATAGGCGGATTTAACCGAAACCCTAATTGGGTTTTAAAGCTTCTTAACAGTTGCAACCCTAGTTTGCTGTCAGATGGTAAATTACAGGTCAATCAACAGTATGATGTCATAAACAACAGCTCAACCATTGGCCATTGTGGACCGATCTGCCATCCCCTTGACAACAGATACAACACTAAAACAGGCACTAAAGCAGGCTTTGTCCGTAATATTTGCTTCACTATGTTAGAAAAAGGAGCCATGCAAGTGCACAAGAAAAAAAGATAAGCATGAGACTTAAATAACATATGTATAGACGCATGAGACTTAAATAACATATCTATAGCAACATAAAGCTCAGTAAATGCGTCCGGAGCTTGTGGAAAGAATCCTCTTGGTAAAGCCATTGATGCCGTGGGCAAGCAAATGACGCTTCTTCGACATTTTGAGCTGATATGAGTCGCTCTTCTAGGAAAAGCACATCGATGTTGTGCGCATTAGGGGGAGATCATGAGAGGTGGGGGGTTCCTAACGAAACCAGTGCTTGATACATCTTCTTTAATTTAGTTGCAGGTTGCATAAAGATTAATCGCTTTCAAGGCACTAAGTAGTCAGTGAATCTAGTGTGCAATCTTAATGGTGTAGTGGGTGCTCCACTTTGGCTATGATAAAGGGATCAGTTACAGGGCTCTTTCAGTGTGCAGTGTCTATGTGATCAGAACTAGCTAATCATTATTTTTTTCGGTATATTATCTTTTATTCTAAAGGTCAAACTTCGGAAACGGTAAGGCCGATAAGGACGGAATTCCATCAATAGGACCTTACTCTCAATATCCTTTGTTTATTATTGAGATTCATATTAGAGATAAATATGTTATTATTTTCTAAGTTAGGCATTGTTGTTAATGATATTGGTAGGTGATAATCTATGGAGGTCTATCTGCAATCTACATGATTAATTATATATATATATATATATATATATATATATATATATATATATATATATATATTCTGGAATTGATAGATGCCAGTGGGTAAGGGGGGGGTGACCCTGTAGAGGCGAAAATATTCTTCACCTGGAAAAACTAAGAATAATTTAAATATATAGAACGACTTCTATTAAAAGAAAGAAATTATAAAAATTATGGTATGATTGTTATATAGAAACTTCATATAATGAATAAATTTTGGTGGTGAACGAATAGAGAACATACTTTAAATACTGCTAAAATCTAGATAGATGTAGAGAGGACAAACTTTTTTATTAGAATTGTATGAGAAGATATACATGGGGGTTTGATCTGAAATTTGAATTTATTTGAGAAAGCTTATAATTTATTCTTATACAATATAGACAACGAGTGTTGAAGCACATAGATTTTTGCATCAAATATTTTCTTGATTTGTGTCTTATTGTTAAGTTTTTGAATTATTCTTCTTCCCAGATCATTATTTCATATGTCATTTAAAACCCAAAAAGTAAGTAGTATGGGCTCCCCCGTCCACCATTCGGTGCCTTAGATCGTGCAATGAGGCACATATCATCACTCGATTGATGTGGCTAACACGAAGCACATTTCATCATCGCTTTGCTTGCCTCGATCCAATTCGACAGTTATCATTTGGTATAAATCTCATCTCGTTCCAAGTTCGGCTTTGATTGAAGTAGAGACGTAACGAAGTCAGTGGGGCTCTTAAAGCACTATGATTGAGTAAAGATTCCTCTTGTTGATTTGACATTGTAATTGATTTTGGATATCCACATCCACTAACCACAGCCAACTCACATCCACTAAAACACATGCCCCCAAGTTCTCCAACTGAAGAACATCGTGAAGTCAGGTTGGGGAGTATTGTTCATTTAAGGTCCTTTGTTGGTGTTAGGAAATAGGGAGCAACCTGACCCTGAGTTTCACTATGAAGTTGGCATGAGTCAGAATGCCCGGCTTAACCTACTTGACTTGGTTGGTTGACTCAGTCTTTTCGATTTAATTGGTCCGACTGGGTCCTCTCGACATATTCCCTATTGACCTAGTGTGCTAGAAGTAGTATTGAAGTGTAAAGGCATGACTAATCACTATGGCATTGTAAGGTACAATATACAGATTCATTACGGTAATTGCACGACTCCAGCGATTATTAGAGTATCAATGAATGATGGTGTAATGATTTAGGAAACATAGGGATAACAACATACAAAGGATCGAAAAACTATGTTAGGTGGTGTGCTTTGGGTTAGAAGATCGAATGCGATGACACATGGGGACTAGAAAGCAAGGTGCGGTGGTATGATAAGGGTTGAATGACTGTGCGTGGTGGCACGTGAGAGGTCAGAACGCCAAGTGCAGTGGCGCACGAGGGGCCAAAAGGCTAGATATAGTGGCATGATAAAGATCAAATGACCTAGAACGATGATGCACAAGGAGCTTGAAGCATGATAGTGCATGAGAGACCAGAAGGCTTAGTGCAATGGCATGATAAGGGTCGAAAGATCAAACACGATGGAAGAAACCCCTTTTATTATTATTTTTAGTGTAATATCTCTTATTTTTAAATTATTTATAAGGATATATTTGTAATATAAGGACTTATTTTGAATTATTTATAAGAATCTATTTATAAATATGAGGACCTATTTATAAATATAGATAATTACAAGAATTAAATTATAAAAAGTATAATAAATAAATAAAAAGGGGTTTCTTCCACCGCCTCTTACCTCCATTCCTTCAGCCACATGGAATCAAAGGAGAAGCATTAGCGGAGAAGCGAGGAAGAGAGAGAGAAGAAGAAAAAGAAGGAGATGTGATTTGGCTTAGGATGTTTTTTTGATCAATTCCTCTTATTTTGAATTATTTTAGCCTCTTCATATAGCAATTTTTATCTCTAATTTTATTTTAATTATGAGTATTTTGAAGGATTTTATTTTTGCAAATGATATCAACCTTGTTGAGCTTTAAAGTTGTGAATCTGAAATTTTTTATATTCTAAGGTATATGTGTTATTTTAGCTATAAATTTTTGTACTAAAATCTGATTTGGGCAAAACTTAATCCTTCAGAGAAAGAACGTTTGGAGTCCAAATCCCTATCGAAATATTTATTTCAATTGATCTTATGATATCTACAAAATAGAGATAATATTTTGCTATAGCTTAGAACATTTTCCTTAGAAGGATTTGATCCCAAATAAGAAGAATTAATCTAAAAAAATCCTAAGCCAAACCACTTCTTCTTTTTCTTCTTCTCCCTCTATAAAAAATTATAGCTAAAACTAGGTTAGAATCTCAAAAAAATTTAGATTCACAATTTTATAGCTCAACGAGATTGATATTATTTGTAAATATAAAACCTTTTAAAATACTCATAATCAACATGAAATTAGAGATAATGGATTTTATTCTAAATAAGAGGAATTGATCTAGAAAAGCCAAACCACTTCCCCTTCTTTTTCTTCTTTTCCCTCTCAAACCCTTTATTTATTTTTATGCTTTTATAATTTAGTCCTTGTAATTAGTACTTTTGTAAAATTATGTTGATTTGAAAACTCATTCGAATAGTTTTATAGTGCATAAGTAAATTAGTAAGTAATAAGAATAAAAAGTATAAAAAAAATACATATCAAATTTATAGTAGTTTGGTCGTCATAACCTACATACACTCTTGATTCCTCCTCTGTTGAGGTCATTGGCTTTCACTAACGATCTTCTTTTAATGGTCGAAGACCAACTACCCTCTTTATAACTTTTTCTCTTATTCATAGGCTCAAGAGAGAACCTTCACATTAGACCTCACTCCTCTTTAAGAAAACTTCTAACTCTAGGAGGAAGAAACCTACTAATTCAAGAGAGATTATAACTCTTTTTTTTCTCAAGTATTCTTTCCCCTTTTTTACTCTTTTTCTTACTATCTCAAGTAAGGAGTGGAGTATTTCTAGGTCCTAAATGACTTTTAAAAATAGAGTCAAATTTAAATTTCTAGGTTTTTAAGGAATTAGTGGTACCATCACCTGCCACCTTATGTACTGGCGGTACCACTGATCAGTCTAGGCAGTACTATTGCTTGATACAGTTTAGGAGACTATTTATAGGTAATACCATTGTAGTGATACCACTGCCAATCTATGCGGTACCACCACCTCACAACATGGGAGATCATGTTGCCAACTCATAGGCAGTTCACCACCGCCTAGTCTGGCGATGCCACCACTTAACCCAACAATGGGTCACTGAATGAGCCTCCTAATGGACTCAAATCAGCTCTAATTAAGGCCCAACAGGTCCTTAATTGAGTTAGTATGGTTACATCCAAAACTAACTCAATTATAACCTAAATTAATTCAATCAAGACATAATCAATTACAAAGTTTAAATAGTATATTGTCCGACATGTCATTAGTTCATCATGTGCTTCGTCCGACCATTCGACGCATCATCCTCTCCTTCGACATTTTGCTTGATCTATTGGAATGTTGCAACATTTGATCTTCTTGGTGTAATCATCGATCCTTTTGGCCCGATGCCTGAACTCACCATATGAAGTCTATCTTCTGACATGTTAACCAATCCTCCGGCCCGACGTCCAATCTTCTGACATGATCTATTCTAGCATAACATGTGATTCTTCTATTTTAATCGATTTGTCTTTCCATGATCGAAGTTATTCATGTGTTACTTAAATGCTCATTAGATCATAACTTCATCAATTGATTTTATTATTAAAATTTAAGATTCAACATGTCAATGATGGGGATTCTATCAATGCGATGAAGGTTCTATCACAACAAACCAATGATAGTGTGGATGATAGGTGAAGGGACATTTGGGTCCCTAATTGAAACCTAATTAGTTCCAATCGACCATGGGAGGTATTGAGTAAGGCAACCAATTGGAATCAGTGCTTAATGTATCCCTCCGTGACCAAGGGCCTATACTTAACAAACATTTGGTCATGGTAAGTGTCCACTTTTTTTCACTTGTAAGGCTTCCCAACACGCAATGCTTTACTTTTTTATAATATAATCAACATCTCATGATCGTAATTTTGGATCAAGCTTGGGACACCTCGGTAGCTGTTGGTTATCTTCTTCAAGAAGTTGAAGTTCTAAAGGAGCAAGATGATGTGATCATTGAGAAGTCTCAATAGGAGGAGAGGTCAACTTGCGCCAATAAATTAGAAAGGGCTATCGTAGCAGCAGAAGAGGTCGCCCAACTCCAAGCTCAGGTCAACGAACCAGAGGGAGCGATGGCAAAGGTGAAGGAGGCGACGATGGGAAATCTAAGGGAGGCCAAGTCATTGAAGAAGTTGGTGGAGTTTGTGAGGATTAACAAAGATAGAACCTATCAAAGAGCCCTTGAAGCTGATGTTGACTTACTTCGAACTTAGGAGTTGGCCTTGAAAATAAATGTGTGAAACCTCCATCACCACAATGAGGAGCTATCCTAGTAGTTGGAGGATGCAAAGGACAGTAGGGTGGCCAAGTACAAAGCCTCATAGGGGTTTAACAGTGGATTAACTAAGCTAGGACATCACTCCATTGCTTATAGTTATGTACTAACTATCCTCGGGCCAGACATGACCACCCCTCTCTAGCTCTTCTAGAGGACTCCACCGTCACCTATCATATAGATGGAAAGGTCATCATGGTTGGCTCATATAGTATTTATGAGGGGAAATTAACAACCAAAGGAGTTGCGAAAGGGTCCACTCCAAAAGCTAGAGAGTTACCTTTAAATGTTGCGGTGGATTTGGCACTGCTGGCCAACCCTCCTCCTAGCCTGGTCATAGATGTAATTATAAAGATTTAAGAAGAATGATTGGGTTGATGAACTCCTTTTTTTTAGTCGGGAGGTCCATTTTAACATGTAAGGACTCTCGATAATAGTTTAATAGCTTTTTATAAATAAAAACTTTATTTTCAAACAAGTTTTCTAACAACCAAAAGGATATATATATATATATATATATATATATATATATATATATATATATATATATATATATATATATATATATATATATACATAGCTATTATGTTGGGCAAAGTTAATCCAGTTGAGGAGTATAACATCAAGGGTAATATTTTTTTAGGTTTGAAATATGTGAAGTCCTAGGAATGTCTGACCTGTTGAGAATCTAAAGTCAATAAGTACTTAGTTGGACTTACTTTACAATTTGATACGACCCTTCTTAAGTCGACATTATTAGGATCTTAAAGGCACTAAGGGTGGGGAGGGGGTGGGTGAACTAGTGCAATAATATTTTTAATAGATTTTAAAACTCGATCGATAAATTAACACATACCGAAACTTTATTGAGCAAATTAAAGATGTGATAGAACCCTAATAGAGTTGGGTCCTCATCTATTGAGTCATGTTCTTTATTGAGTCATGTTGGTCAGTCTAGTCAAGTCAATTAGGAGTCCTAGTAGGAGTTGAAGTGTATTTGATTATGAGTCCTAGTATGAGTTGGATTCGGCTAGAAGTCGAAACTCAACTATGAGTTGGGATGTGGCTAGGAGTCTAATTAATTAGGAGTTCACGTAGGAGTCTATTTTAGGACTCCAAGTTCAAGTAGGAGTTAGTTAAGAGTCATTATAAATAAGGGTATAACTATTTTGTTTTAGACAATCAATAAAGAAAATATGTTATTACGATCCTAACAATTAGTATCAAAACTCATTTTCTCAGATGGATTAACACCTTAGAGAGATCTAATATTTTTTTCAAACAATCAAGAGGGTCACTCCATCACTCATCTTTTTATATTCAATTGGATAGACTATACCTATTAGAAAACAAATAGACAAATTTTTTTTGCTTTTTATGGATTTTGACTTATGGAATATTATCGAGTTTCGATTTAAAAAATCTTTTGATCCAATAGATAAATCAAATGATTTTTTAAAAAATATTTTTCTTAAATGCTAAAGCTATGAATACTTTATTTTGTGCTTTTGATAAGAGTGAGTTTAGTCAAGTTTATACTTGTGAAACTGCATATGATATTTGGCACACGCTCGAAGTTACTCATAAAGACACAAATAGAATAAAAGAATCTAAAATTAATCTTTTGATTTATAGTTATAAATTATTTAAATTGAAGCCAAGCGAATCTATTGGTAACATGTATACCCAATTTACCGTTGTTGTTAATGAATTAAAAGCTCTTGATAAATATTATACTAATCTTGAATTGGTGAGTAAAATTTTAAGATCTCTTCTTAAAAGCTGGGATTTAAAAATAATGGCGAACCAAGAAGCTAAAGACTTGAATAACTTTCTTTTTAAGAACTCATAGGATATTTAATGACCTATGAAATGACCTACAAAGCACATAATGAAAAAGAGGAAAACCTTTTAAAGAAAAGAAAGGATATTATCCTTAAATCCAAAGAAGACTCCTCAAGTAAAAGCTTAAGTGATGGTGATGATAACATGGTACTCCTTACAAAAAAGATTTAAAAAGTTCATGAGGAGAAACAAGATAAATTCTATAAGACGAAAAGATAAGAATAAAAGTGAGCCCAAGAAAGATGTAATCATAAGCTAGGAGTAGAAAAGCATACTTCAAAAATGAGTGTCTACAATTGAAAAAAAAGTTATCAACCCAAAAGAAGAAGAAAGCACTCAAAACAACATGTGGTAATCAAGTGAGTCATAAATCAAAGATCAACTCAACAAAGAAGTAGAAAACTATGCCTTAATAGCCTTCAACGATAAGGTATTTGACAATCCCAAAATATTTTTATCAAATGATGAATTACTTGATATATTTCATGATTTATATAATGAACTTAAAAAGATTAGTAAAAAATATAATTTGCTAAAAAAGGATCATGTTTCTCTCACTAATGAATTTGATGAATTGAAAAATAATTATGGCAACTATATGTTAGCATCTTGTACTAAATACAAAGAGTTAGAATCAATTAGAAAGAAAAATATGTTCCTACGATAAACATTAGAAAATTTTAAAATTGAATTTAAGTCACGAATATGATTCTTACTAAATCAAGGTTGTGTATTAAGAAAAGAAGTAATTGGCTTCATGAGTAGTAACATATATCAAAAGCCAACAAAATTATGAAATGACCGACACTACATATTCCTCCTAAAGTTAAATATAATTTTATAAAAAATTAGTCATCATGCTTGCACATGTTCTCTTAAACAAATATAGTTCTTATAAATTAGTTTAGGTTCCTAAAAAAACTATAATTGATTTGATGTCAAAAGTCAAGAAAAATATATTTAACCATGAAGGACCAAAGTTAAATAGATACCTAAAGCAAACCTCTCTTTCTTACATGTATGTCTCCAAATAAGAGTTATGAGCAAAAGATGGTATCTTGATAGTAGATGCTCAAGATATATGACCGGATATCCAACACACTTCTAAAAGCCGAGACAATGAATATGTTACATTCGAAGATAATAGTAAAGGAAAAATTATTGGCATTAGAAATATTGGTAACAAATCGAATCTTTTAACTGAAGATATATCTTTAGTATATGGTTTAAAACATAATTTAATAAGCATTAGTCAAACTTGTGATAAGAGATATAATGTTAAATTTAAATCTCAAGCTTGCATCATAGAAATATCAAATAATAATAAATCTATGATTGCTTTAAGAAGTGATAATATTTATACTATTGATCTTGATGATTTTAATAATAAAACTTACTTTTTATTTTAAATGATGATGCATGACCTTGGCATAGAAGACTAGGATATGATAGTATGAAATTAATATCATAAATTGAAACTAAAGAACTTGTAATAGGAATACGTAAAATTAAATTTATTAAAAATCATATTTATAATACGTGCCAACTAGGTAAACAAATAAATAGTATATTTAAAAAATAAGTGAATGTCTCTAAACCATTACAACTAATTCATATGAATTTATTTGGACCTACTGGTATCACAAGCCTAGGAGATAGCAAATATGTTTTTATGATTATTGATGATTATAATAGATATACTTGAGCATACTTCTTTTTACATAAAATAAATTATTTTATATATTTTATCAAATTTTATAAATAAGTTTAAAATAAAAAAGTTTTATGATTTCTTCTATACATAGTGATCATGGATGTGAATTTTAAAACCATGAGTTTTAAGAGTTTTGTAATTTGAATGGATATGACCATAATTTCTCTATTCTGAGAAATCCTTAATAAAATAGAGAAAAAAAATAAAAACTTACAAGAGATAGCAAGAATCATGCTTACTGAACATAACATATCCAAATATTTTTGAGCTAAAGCCGTTAAAATAATATGCTATATCATGAATAGGGTTCCAATAAGACCTCAAATATCTAAAACTCCTTGTAAATTATAGAATAATAGAAGACATAGTATTTTATATTTGGATGTAAATATTTTATTTTAAATGAAAAGGATGTCTTAGAAAATTTTGATGAAAAGTCCAAAGAAAGCATTTTTCTTAGATATTCATCTATCTTTAAAGCTTATCAAGTTTCCAATAAGATATCCTGAATCTATCCATATTATTTTTAATAAATCTATTAAAGTTATAAAAAATAATTTTCATGATAGTTTTGAATTTGATAAATTAAATTTGAATGAGAAATCTCCTTCCCAAAATAACTTGGATATATCTATTTCCTAGAGAAATCTTATCCAATGAATGAAAGTATGTAGATGCACATACTAAGGAGCTAATTATTGGAGAGACATCAAAAGGTATTAAAACTCATTCTTTATTAAAAAATATTTTATATAAATACTATCTTTTTTATCTTAAATTAAGCCTAAATACATTAATAATACTCTTAAAGATGACTCATGTGACTCAACAATACCTGAAGAGTTAAATTAATTTGAAAAAATAAAGTTTAGATGTTTGTTCCTAAACCTAGTAATCATCTCATGATTGGTAATAAATAGGTCTTTAGGAATAAGCAAGATAAATAATATGTCACGGTTAGAAAAAAAGCTAGATTATGGCTAAAGATTTAGACCAAAAAGAAAGTATAGATTATGAAGAAACATTCGCTCCTATAGCTAGACTTGAAGCCATAAAGATATTATTTTTCTATATAGGTTCTAAAATTTTGAAATCATTTTAAGTGAATGTCAAAAATGTTTTTCCTAATGCCTTTATTCTTGATGAAGTTTTTGTTGAGCAACCATTTGGATTTGAAAATGATCTTTTTCCAAACTATGGTTATAAATTATCTAAGGCTCTCTAGTTAAAGTAAGTCCCTAGGGCTTGGTACGAGAGACTTAGCTCATTTCTTATTCAAAATAATTTTCAAAAGACAAGATCAACACCATATTATTTATTAAATATTTTAAAAATAATTTTTTTCATTATTTAAATTTATGTTGATAATATTACTTTTATTTCCATAAAGAAATTTGTATATAAATCATTTACCGAAAATATGAGCCAAAACTTTGAAATGAGTTTTATGAATGAATTAAAATTTTCTTAGGATCACATCAAGCAACTAAATCATAAAATTTTTATTAGTCAAATCAAGTATACTTTGGATCTATTAAAACGGTTTTACATAGATAGTGCAAAAGCTATTAACACATCAATGAGCATTTCTACTAAATTAGATTTAGATAATGAAGGAGAATGTTTTAATCAAAAGACTTATAAAGGTATGATAGATAGTTTTAGGCTTGATATGTTTAGTTTTAGGCTTTATGCAAGATTTCAGTCTAATCCTAAATAATCTTAATAAAAAGTAGTTAAAAAAATTTTAGATACCTAAAAAAACTCTTAATTTGGGATTATGGTATCTTAAATTGAAAAATTTTGATTAGATTGCTTATGTGACTTTGCAGGATATAGAATAGATAAAAAAAAGTACCTCTAGAACTTGTCAGTTTCTAGGTCATGCACTTGTTTCTTGGTTTTCCAAGAAGCAAAATTATATCATTTTATCTATAATCTAAGCTAAATATGTTATGACAGGTTCATATCATGTGCAAATAATTTGGATGCAAAATACTTTAGAAGATTATGAAATTTGATTGAAAAATATCCCTATAAAGTGTGACAACACTAGTGTAATTTCCTTGTCAAAGAATCCTATTCAACATTAGTTAACTAAGTATATTGACATTAGATATTATTTTATTAGGGATCATATAAGCAATCATGACATATGCTTAGGATTTTATTGATACAAAATATTAGTTAGCCAATATCTTTACTAAACCACTAAGTGAGAAATAATTTAATTTATTAGAAGGGAATTAGGCATATTACCTGAATGAATTAATCTCGGTGAAGTTAATACTCTAAAAATAGACATCGTGTATTGGATTATGACATGACATAATTATTACTTTGGATATCTAATATGATAAACCATAATTAATATATCTGAGAAGGACATGATACTTTCATATGGTGGCCCAATTAATAGACTACTATATAGACATGACATATTCATCCCTCCAAACAAAGAAATCATGAAACTAGATAGATTCAATATCTTTCATATAAACCTATTAAGAAGATCGAGGTGCACTATAATAAATGGAATATGGACTAGATTACATTGAAGAACTTATCCTCCTCCACTTGTGCCTGAACCAGAAACACCTATACAAAAGGGCAATCATTTTTCTCTTACTAGTCCCTATTGGGAAACCAAGTTGGAGCATTACATGTATAGTGAAAGATTAAAACAAAACATGTTTTCCACGTAGATCAAATTATCGTGCAAAAGATTGGATCATGAAAAAAATTATAAAATCAAAAAACTACATCATATGTGAGATTGTTTACCTAAGGAGATCATATATCTCTATTTTTTCATATTTGGATGGAGAGGATGAAGGAGGTCAAGTGTCATCCTCTCTAGTGGTATCCACACGATGGATCGTTGTAACGATACTCCTCCAATTGCGGCCCCAATTTTCGTAACTTTTGCGTAACTTCTTATAATGATCTTAGAAGAAGATCCTCTATCTTCTTCACTGGCCTTCTCACACTTGAGAGGGGCTGGTCGGTTGAGAATATAAGGGAGAGGAGGAGAATAGAAGGGGGCAGCCAAAGGTGCAGCCTATCATCTATGTATCGCCCCTGCCTCCTATTTATAGAGAGCCACTAAAATCCTAGTGTATCCTACATTAGTGGGTATTGGATCTCCATCCAATAACCCACTAACATTGGATTATTAGATCTCTATCCAATGATCTCCTTTGACCTCTAATTGGGCCTCATGTAAGGAGCCCATCAGTGTAGGGTCTCATCTAATGAGAATAGGGGCTAATTGGATCTCTATCCGATCATATATTCGCTGAAGCATCTATATGTGTGTGACCTTCTATGCCCAATACTAAGAAGGTCGTAAGTCACTCCCATCAGAACTCCTTCTAATATAATGAATTATTATCCCTATATTCACTCGACTCATCGACTATGGACGTACTATGTCACTACACCATAATCCTCAAACGGTATAATAGAATAGAATCTATTGAACTTGTCTATCCATAATTACCATATATCTATACTCCCTCGTCTAATATCCTAGAGGCCATATTTTGGACATGGTATTGTCAAGCTATATACGGAATCTATTTGAGTCCCGCTCTAATCAGATTCTCTTGGAAAACTCTTTTTCTCTCAATCTGAATAACCCTAGCTAATGATTTGTCTGAGCAAATATATATGGGATATTCCTCTCGTGATACCGAGAGTGGATGATCGTTTATTGACACTTAATTACCTTTGCAAGGTTAGCTACTAATCCCGATAACCGGTTGTACTAGATCTAATACTTTCTAAACTTGTATGTCTAGCGTCAAAGAAATGAATACTCAAATAAGACATCCTTGATGTCTCAAGTCTAAAGAATATATACATAACTGAGACTACGAAATGCTATCTGACATTATGTATCATTAACCATACAGTATTCCATAAATGAATCAATCAGTGAACTCATTCTACAATGAGCACATATATTGTATCCATAGTGTCTCCACACAAGTGGCTATGAGACCTATCGCCTCCATTATATTGATGGGTATATAACACACCGGTCTGTTCAGTTATCTTAGTGTCTCTCTTGAGTAACATATGACTAGGATTATTTAGAATCTATGCTTAAAGATGATTCATTTTATTATCGTGATCTCATCACGATCCGATTCTCATTACATAGAACAAGGACATCATAATATATATATATATATATATATATATAATGAAAATATGTCAATAATAATCATAAGCAAAAATATCACTAGTGGGTCGTATGTGTCATCACTCACATAATTGGCTTGTAGAGTGCTTGTAACTAGCAATCCCTTTGAAGTAAGATCTCTGATAGATCTAGCACCCTCTTCATCTTTTAATTTCATAGTAGCCTAGCTGGATCATATTGAGCTTAATCAAGACTAGATTTTGACTGAGTTATAGTAGATTCATTAGTGTCTTGATACTTTTGATATTCATTTACATAGTTTATTTAGACATTTTAGATTATTACCACTCTAGTAGTTTGTATATTTTTTCTTTTTGTTAATAACAAAGGGAGAATAGTCTGATAACTATGATGTTTTAACTTAAGATGATGATAATGCTGAAATTATGCATATTATTTGTACAATAATTATTTTGATATTTTTAACTAAAATTATACATATGTTTTATTCAATGATTATTTTAATATTTTAACTGAAATTATACATATATTTTTGTGTAATGGTTATTTTAATATTTTAACTAAAATTATACACATGACTTTTGCAATAATTACTATTAAAAGTCACTAATATTTATGATTAAAATTATTTTGACTTGAATTCAAAAACTAGCATTAAAAGGTAATTGATTTTTAAATTCAAGTTTATTTTATTTTAAAATAACATATAGACAAGGGGAGTCTGGTTAAAACTTCTTCGTCAATTAGTTGTTATCAACTAAAAGAGGGAGACTGTTGAATCTTGAATTTCGATGATGAAATCAATTGATAAGTTTATGGACTAATATGTTTTTGAGATAAGTTACATAGGAAATACATCGATCAATGCTCAAACCATCAAAGGGCAAATTGTTAAAGTAAGAGAATCGAATGTTATGTCGGAAATTAGATATAGAGCCGGAGGATTAATTGACGTGCTAAAAACTGGACTTCATGCTATAAGTTCGGGTATCATGCCGGAAGGATTGTGTTTTGCACCAAAAGATTGGATATTGTGAGAAGGTCAACATGCCAATAGATTAGGTGATATGTCAAAAGAAATGATGATGTGCTGGATGTTCAAAGAAAGTGTTGAAAGATTGAATGACATGCCAAAATGGCATACAACATGATGAAATCTGTGTAATTATGTCAAGTATATGGTTGGATTGTTAAAGTTTTGATTGAGGTCTTTCTCGGTCAAATTATATTCGTATTAGATCTAAACCATACCAACTTATCGAGAAAGCTAATAGGCTTAGACCCAAGCCAAATTGGGCCTGTTAGAAGGCTAAAATAGTGGCCTTGAGTAGGCCTCGATGGTGGTACAATTAGGCCTAGGCGATGGTACCACCTGAGTCAATTGACAAGCATAAATAGTGCTTGTCAACATTGTTTAGTACTATCTAGAATTCAAAAATTCTGACGGTGATACCATCCAAAAGTTTAAAATTATAGCATCAAAAGTTACGTGATAGTACCATCAATTGTCAGTGGTACTATCGCCCATACCCTAAAATTTTTGGAGATTTAACTTTTTTGGCTCCATTTTGAAACTTTTTTAGGCATGTAAGTATCCCACTAAGGCTTAATTGATAAAGCATCAAATTTTGAGTTTGTGAAGTGTTGTAACTCCTCTTCGAGCATTGTTTGAGTCTCTTCCTTTTTCTTGAGCTTAAAGGTAATTCTAAGTCATAGGAGATAAGAGATCTTGTAAAAGAGTGAGTATGGAGTTCTCCTTTAAGCATGTTAAAAAGAGAAAAATTGTAACAATGATAATTGATCTTAGCTGAGTGGAAAGAATATTGATAATTAAAGCTGGTGGCCTCGAAGGAAGAGGAATCAAGAGTAGACATAGGTCAGGAAGACCGAACTACTATAAATTGATTTGTATTGCTTATCTTACTTTTGATTTGTTATTGCTTATTCATTTACTTTACTCGTAATTCTTACTTGTATTTCTATCTAATCATATTTTTATGCAAATTTATCGATCGAATTTTTAAATCAATTAAAATTTGCTATAGCACTAATTCAACTACACCCTCACCAAACACCACCCCTTTTAGTGTCATTACAATCCTAACAAAATCTCCTTAATGGAGCCTAGGGGCTTCATGTTGATAATGGCCTAGACCTTCCATGGTTTGTATCTAGTCAACATTGGTGAATCATGAAGCATAGAAATTTTCCTAAACTTATGTTGAATATACGTTAGTCAGATTTAACCCCATTCAGAATTTTTTTGAAGGTGGCAAACATTTCCCTAAGATCAGCTAAGTGTATGTCGATGGTGTAGCTCTTTACCAATATGTCATCCATATAATCTCAATGCTCTTCTTGACTTCATGTTGGAACATTTTATTGATTGATGCATTACTCCTATGTTTTTAAGTCTAAATGGCATGACCTTATAGTAGTACCCAGAGAAGGGATCCATTAAAATTAGCAACTCATGTCCAAAGGTGGAGTCAACAAGTCGATCAATTCAAGGAAGGGGAAAATTATCTTTTGGTCAGTATTTAATAAGATCGGTATAATTGATGTACACCCTCCATTTCCTATTACTCGATCTAATTAGCAAGCCATTTTGGGTAGTGGACTGTATGGATAAAGCCAGCTAGCAAGAGTTTTTCAACTTCCTCCTTCATGACATCCTAATAGTCAAGAGCAAATCTTCAAGGTTTTTGATGGATCATTTTATGCTCTGGATTTATGTTGAGTCGATATAGGGCCACATTAGGATCTATTCGAATATGTCACTAGTTGACCACGCAAATACTTCCAAGCTCAATCATAGAAAGTCAATAAGTTTCCTCTTTCTTTCTTAAGGCAAGGTTGACCCCATCTTAACTATGAGATCTAGTTATTCCGGATTTAGAGGAATTTCTTCCGAAGGTTCTCCTACCACATGGTGTAGGGTTAATAGCGAGGGATCTCACAGATATATTTGCTGGATTGATATTGCTCCTTTCTTAAGAAGGGTGATTAATGTTGAGTAGTACTATATGATTTCTTTAGAACTCTTGATCTCCCCTACTCCTAAACTAGTTAGGAACTTAAGTGTCATGTAATAGGTCGACACTACTACTCGTATTCGACTGGGAGTCTATCCAAAAATTTAGTTTTTATTATCTTTTGCAATCCTCAATTCCGAAGGTTACACAAATACTGACCAGTCCTATTGGGGTGATCGACTCTCTTATGAAGCCAAGAAGGAGGGAGGAGATACATTGAAAATCTTTGGCCGATAAGCTAATTTTTTGAAAGGTATCATAGTATAATATCTATCGATCAGAATTATTTTAACCCATGTATTTTTGGTCTAGAGAGATACTACTGACTCATCATCGTGCTTTGGGTCTAGGTGGTCAACCTCTTCTTTTATGAACACGATCTATTGATCTCTATTTGGGTAAAATATTTTTAACTATGATTCTCTTGTATACATCTTTTGGGCAAAGGAGATGTTATTAGTAAGGGTTCTCGAATTCGATAGAGGAACTTATTGAGGTGTCCCTTTCAGACCAAATCTTTAATTTGCTCCTTCAAGACATAACATTTTTGGTATCATACTCATGGTCCCAGTGAAAGCGATAGTATTTGGTCATATCCATCCTTCCT
Organism: Ensete glaucum; assembly: GCA_021527575.1. NCBI lineage: Eukaryota > Viridiplantae > Streptophyta > Magnoliopsida > Zingiberales > Musaceae > Ensete > Ensete glaucum. The sequence continues at coordinate 51,543,474 of CM038551.1, forward strand.
GACAAGAGTTCACACCGCTCAATACTTCTCATAATATAGTATCCATGCAGATTTAGGAGAAGGGACTCCTAAGATACCAATAGCTTCAAACACTCTCAGTTTGAATCCTCCAATTTTGGTGATCCCAAGTCAAGGTCCGACGGGAGCCCCATCCGAACAAAACTCTCTCCTTGTTCAAAACCCCAATCTTTTTTTTTTTTTAATGACTTTTTTAAGATCTGACCTTCACCCAATCACCTCCTATGGCAACCATGTCTATCCTTGTGGAAAATTTTCACACTACTTTATTAAATACAAGTTCTAACATGGATAATCCAAATCATCACTTCGTACCTTCCTTAGATTACCTAATTAGCTCATTAAACTCTACCTACATTTGTGTCCCATGTTCCCACCCCTACTCCACCACCTGTATCCATTTTGAGCAGAATAGCTAGGTCACATCTAGTGTAGCCTCAAGCCCCACCTAAGTCACCTCTACTATCGATAGTTCATAACCAAATCCCACTATCAGAATCGATCTGTTAATGATAGTCACCTCTACTATCGATAGTTCATAACCAAAAAAATATCGGCATAACATTTACGTGGACATAGGAAAGTATACCTTGTGATACAAACGATATTTATAAAATAAATATTTTTCTTTTCATAATTATATTTCTAATCCTTAGATAATATTATTATTATGATTTCTACAAATATCGGCCAACCCGAAAAACAAATGACTAATACACCTTAAAATAAAGAGACATTTGATCGATATAGCTGTTGCCTTTACTCACAATACTAAGATCTATGTAGGCAATTCTTAAACCTTCCATGCATGGATTAGACCTACATAAACTTCCAGTGTTTGCCACCTCTTGTGCTGAACCTTTTTAACCTGCCGAATAACATGACAACGATGAGCACAAGCTTCCCTTTGCTGCTCCATTTCGCTGAGAACCCAGCCGACACATCTTTGCAGTGCGCGTCGGCCTTCACTTGCCGCTTGCAGCTGTACCCCGTTGTGAACCCAACCGTTCCATACGCACTGCCACAAGTTTGCACTGCGTTATTTTGGGCAGAAGATGACACTGATGCATGATACCATGTATCCAATTAAATCACAGGAAGTCCACCAGAGAGAAAAAGAGAGAGAGAGAGAGAGAGAGAGAGAGAGAGAGAGAGAGAGAGAGAGAGAGAGAATAAAAGGTGTTCAATGAAACAAGCACTCCAAAAGAGAGCTATGAAGAAAAAGAGCTACTGCTTAGAGCTTTATGAGAAAAGCCATGGCCGCTTTTGGCCAGATGTTTTCAGCTGAGACCCTGTGATCCAATCTTGGTGTTGAGTTTGAGCCGCATGATAGAGCAGATAACTGAAGAAAGATTCTGCTGAAGTAGACATCAAAGTGCCACCTCTCTCTCTCTCTCTCTCTCTCTCTCTCAAGATTCTGCTGGAGTAGACATCAAAGAAGGCACGTACCTTACGACCTCAACAACAATGTTGAGGACACTGAAGTTTATCGGGTCTTCAGAGATCTGTCTCCTCTCTGTGATGCATGCAATGATGGTAAAAATAGCAATATAAGACAGTGGCGAGAAGATCAAACTCAGGCTTCGCTTCTTCCTGCTTGTTTCCCTGTCCTTGAGCAGCTGCTTATCACCTTTTCTAGGAAGAAAACATGTATATGGAGGAAGATACCTGTAACACATGCATATTGTCAATTCGTTAGCATATTTGTGCGACAAGTTGGATTGGCCAATATGCACTACTGCCACAATCAAAGATGGGAAAAGAGTGCGGGTGCAATATAGACTGTGTGCTTGGTCCTATCTGTTGGCCATGGAGGTGATGTTGCATATGATGTTCTTACAAATATGTGCGACAAGTTGGATTGGCCAATATGCACTACTGCCACTCGGAAAGATGGGAAAAGAGTGCGCGTGCGATATAGACTGTGTGCTTGGTCCTATCTGTGGGCCATGGAGGCACCGTTGCATGTGATGTTCTTTGAAGATGTCACCTCACGGAAGTGGGCTCTCTACCACATACTGTTGTTTGTGCGGAGGTCTCTGTCAACTTATGGTAATGTTTACTAAAGAAGCCACGAAATAGATTCCAGGAGATGTTGCAGAAAAGGCGGTACCGTACGTACATCATCACCACAAACAGCACCAAGATGGCCGGAGCAACAGCAGCGAGGTCAACGATGGTTTCTCCGGCATAGCGTGAGTTAACGCACTCGAAGACGACGCCGACGGCCTTCTGATACGTGCTCAGCCCACTCAAGATCTCAGACGTCCACTCCATGCAGCAGAACAGTACGAACTGCACCAGCACAAGCCCACCCACGGTGAGAGCCAAGTACAGTGCGTGAGAGCCAGGAAGCAAGTGATCGCACTCCATCTCCCCGTAGTTGCTTAGCAGGTAATCGTACTCCCGCCGCTTGGTGAGCTTCTTCAAGAGCCAGATGACCGCCCACAGGCACGAGGCGTACATCGTGTTTCCGATGAGTACCTGCACTGTAAGTATCAGTAGGAGGCCGGAGTAAGTCCTGAAGACCACCATGTTCTCATTGGTGGGAACGAAGCCGCAGTTGGCGAAGGTAGAGACGGTGATGAAGATGGAGAACATGGACGCGTTGATACCCTTTCTCTCAAGCACAGCTCCGGCTTCCGGGACAAGTCTCAGGTAAACAAGGATGAGTAAGAAACCAGCCACATGGCCTACTAAGAGATAACCCAACACCACGAAGAACAGGTGCTTTCTAGAGCTAAATTTCAAGTCCGAGCTCCGGCTTTGATCTGAGATAGTATCGAGTTCCATGCCGGCTGCATGCAGTGCAGAATCCTTCATCTGGGAGTTGATCTTCGCGAAGTGAACACTAAGCATGGAGATGAACACCTCTCCCCCGATCACCATCAGAAGAGTCAGCACTGCGAGCTGGTAGTTGGAGAACACCTCCATCTCCATGGTGTCCATGCTTGAGACCGTGTTGGCCGACACGGACATGAAGAGCAGGTCGACGTTGGTGGGCCTACTCGTCGCGTCTCTCGTAGGCAGTAGTTTGAGGAGGAGGAAGCCGGTGATAGAGGAAGAGAGGAAGTAAAAGAATTGGATCCAGAAGGGGTTAACCTGAGAGAGAAGATGGACCAGGCTGTTCCGATGGAAAGTGATACGCATGACGGCCGATGGAGGTGGCATAAGAAAGATGTGTTCTTGGATTATAGTTTGGATTTACTCTTCAGGGCAGAAGGTATTATCTATCTATATATAGGCACAGAAAAGGGCAGATGAACTATATTCGCCACTATGGATCCGCACATTCGATCTCAGTGCAAGTAGTGATCAAGAAACACATGTCAATGGGTTTCAATTAGCAGAAAATATTCAATATATTAATGGGAATATTGAACATAACATCATATCCTATGTACATTTATTTATACATAGTCTTGGTGTGAATTAATACTTACATATTGTTCTATTTTTCATTTGTTTAATACATATTTTTTTAAAAAAATTATTGACGAACACAAATAATCTGATAAGAAAATACTTAAGTTAATAATAATATATTCGTCTTATTTGCGGTGTCATAATCTCTCCCACTTACGTCTTCACAAGGACCTACCCACTTAAATTCTCCACGATGTTTAATACTATATATTAATATCATTCATCACGATCTCATTCATCTTTAGACCTCCACCCACTGTCAACATAAGACAATAAATATCAATAATAAACTATTGTGGAAACTAAGTTACACAAAAATGCTAATGATAACTAAATAACACAGATAACTCTTGTGAAACTTGCAATTTCACAGGACTGTTATATATATGGAGAGAGGGAGAGAGAGAGAGAGAGAGAAAGAGAGAGATCTCTCATGTTGTAAGTTGTAATTATTTCTTCTCAGTATGCACAATTTGCAATTACTTTGACAGTTGCACAGTAATTTGAGCCTACACTGAATTACTTAACACTGTTCATACATGCTCATTACTTCAATTCCTTGGCTGAGCTCAAACTACCACTTTAAAGACACAAGAAGGGTTGAAGATATAAAGTTCTCCTTACCCACCTGGCAATCAACATTAAACTAACATTACAGTGTGCTTAATAAGTGATGTACAGGAAGTTAAGTTATATCATGTTCCAGCCTGACATATACTTAACCAAGGTTGACAAGTCCAGACACTAGATTTTCTTGGAGGTGCATCATCATAGCGATACAGGAAAGTACTTCAGGCATGATTCCAACCTTCAATCATTCAAGCAAGGAAACAAATAGAGACTATATTGATACCTTCTCCTGACAACTCATGTAAGACTGAAATAAGGAAAATTGATTCTGCAAGTGACACTGGATGAGTGTGAGTGTGACAGTAAGTTTTGATAGCTCTAATAACAAAGCAATTTGATTGAAAGATGGGGGTAGGAGTATGATGAAGGAGATATCAAAATCTTTGATAAGGCCTCACTCAAGTTTTAGAAGGGAGATTCAGCAATGTTGACACCAAAATCCAGCAATGTTGACACATCTCTCTCTCTCTCTCTCTCTCTCTCTCTCTCTCTCTCTCTCATATAATGGCATCTAAGCTAAGATGTGCAACAATTCATGCCCTACATCATAAGCACTTAGGTTTTTAGAGAGGCCTGAAGCTGTGAGGCTATAAGCCTCACCAACCACATGTACCAGAAGTGCCCTTCCCATTGAAGCAGAAATGACTTTCCAACTTAGGGATGATGATCTTGTTTCCATGGATTTGATTTCTGCAAACAACTTTCGAGTAGTACTGCTGCTAAACAACTTTAGGTTCAGCTGAACACTGTGCATTTGCGTTCATCAGGATAGTAGCATAATATATATATTATGCTACTATTATATAAAAAAATTTAATATTAAAATTAAAATTAAATAGTAATAAATTAAATTTACAATGTGTATCTTTTGATGTCATTAAGAAAGTTTTTATCTGATCTACAAATTCAGAAGCTATAGTAATATCGTTCTACAAGAAGAATGAGACTCATATTCTTCTTTTTTTCTAATTAATTATATTTATAATATATCTTAGTTAATTATATAAGACCATATAATATGATATTCTCTCACTTGACTCATTGATAAGATATAAAAAAATATAACATCAAAACAAATAAAATAAAATTTATTTAATAAATAATTTTATTTAGTTAGGTTTTATAATTTAAAAAATATTTTACATGCATGAATTTTATTAAATAGGTTAATAAGTCTCATAAACATAATAAGATCATATTAAGTCTAACTACTAATGTGAATGATAGCAATTATATATTATCAATATCGTACTTTCTTATATGTACCATTGTTATACTTTTTAATTTAATTCAAAATGACCTATATAATTTATCTTGTCAAGACAATCTTATTATCATATCCAACTATAATATATATACACATAAGAATAGTAGAAGCAAATAATTTTAATAAGAATATAAATTATTATTTCCACTAAAACATGTATCATAGTATTTATTTTGGGTTATTCACAAACCTAATTATAAGAATATGTTATTTCAAGCATTTTAGACTACAAGGCCTTAGTGAATGGATCAACAATCAATATAATGAAACTCAAATCTTTAATAACATTAATTGTTTTTAAACTCATTCCCTAACATGTAATATCCCATATTTTTAAAATATTTATAATAATTTATTTTAAATTATTTATAAGGACCTATTTGTAAATATAAGGATTTATTTAATAATTTTTTTGATTAAATAATTTTATATTAAAAATCTTATTACTAGAGACCTAAATGTGAATCTTAAAAATCTGATATAAATTGTAGAAGATTCAGATGAAGTTAAAAAAAAATAGAGAAAAGGGGGAAAACATGTGTCATTACCTAGTTTAAAAATGATGCTACTTATGCATGTTGCATAGGTGACACATAAGCATATTTCTTGCATGCTTGTCACCTAGTAACATTTATGTTAGCCAAAACTAAGAAATAATTAGAGAAGAAAACTTACCCAAAAATTGAGAAAGGGAAGGCTTGCTGCAATGTACACTTGAGAAGGAGAAGAAAAAGAAGAAGAGAAGGAAGAAGAGAATAATAGATTTAAGGGTTTAGGGATTTTGATTAAATCCATACATTTGGGATCAAAATCTCCAAATACAAGTATTCTAACCTCATCCTACATAATCTCTTTATCTTTGATTATATCTTAGTTTGATATGAGTTCGAAAGATTTATAGTTTAGAATATGATATCTCTTTCATTCAACTGCAAATTTATGAATTTATAAAATTTAAGAATTCTAACCTTTTTATGTTATTTTTATCATAACTTTCTAAATTGAACTTTAAGTTAGGTAAAACCTATTTTATCCGAAAGTAGATTCGTAGATCTTTCATTTGATACTAAAATTAAAAATTTTAGAATTCATATGTCTATTTAAACTCTTATTTCAATTGATCCTAAAGAATCTATAAAATAGACTTTGTAATCTCTGATCTCTTGATACTAAATTTTTTGTAACTTTTTGTTAAAAATTTAATTATGGCAAAATATATTTTATTAGAAAATAGATTCATAGATCTTTCTATTGATACCTAGATTAAAAGATTTGGAGTCCAAATGACTACCCAGATTGCTATTTCGATTGACCCTATGGATTCTACAAAACAGTGATGATAATTTTTGACCTTTTGATACTGTACTATTTATAACTTCCTATTGGGAACTTTGATTTCGGCAAAATATATTTTGTTAAAAACTAGACACTTTATATATTGGATTGAAAGATTTGGAATATAAATATTTAATCAGCCATCTATTGAATTTGATCCTATAAATTCTACAAAATAGAGCTTTTGTTCTATGACCTTTGATTACCAAATTATTTGTAACTCTTTGTTAGAAACTTTAATTTGTATAAAACTTCAATACTTACATTTATGTAGTTTATGAAATGTGCCTCTTAAATTCTGCCTGAATTAGGCCTTTGTCGATTTTACCTATTTTTGTTCACTCATTTGGAAATTGATTTTTAGCTAAAATCCTTGTTTCCATTAAGCTTTACATTATTGGTTTGAAATCCTGAATAGTCTTGTCCTTAGATAATTTGCATACCTGAATCAATTATGTGATATTTATATTTGTATCGTATTGTTTCGTATAGGCGCATACATGTTCGTTACTTCGCATGTGCTTCCGATGTGTACCAAATTTATTACTCACATGTCCTTTTGTACTTTAGTATAATGTGAACCTTTGCCAATAATAGTAAAGGGAGTTATGCTTAGAGCCTGCGATACTCTATCGGCCCCCTATGACTTCGCCTAGACGTGAGTGGATGGAGCTCCCAAACATGGGAGACTTTTGTTTGATGGTTATCCAAAAATGGATTGATTATATTTTGTCTGATCCCATTTCACCATCTATCTTTGATATGATATCCAAAGCATTACTTATGAATTTGTTTGTGTACTTTGGATAAGAATGTATTGCATATTATATCAGATAAGATATTGAGCTTCTACTCCTTATTTGTTCATTTGATAAACTCTGAAATAACTCATACACTTTTGATATTCTTCAAAATATTTATGTCTTTAATATGCTCTAAAATATTTCATATGTCATTGATATATTCCGAAACATTTCATATGTCTTTGATATACTCTGATATATTTCATATGCTATTGATATATTCTGAAATATTTTATACGCCTTTGATATGTTCTGAAATATTTTATTACATTGATATATTCTAGAACATTTCATACGCCATTGTTATGTTTCGAAATGTTTTGTTTTCTATTGATATGCTCTGAAATATCATATGCGCCTTTGATATAGTCTGAAATACTTCTTACGTCATTAATATACTCTAATTACTCTTTATTTCATTTTTTATGAGCTAAATATGCTTTGAATAAATTGATATTTATAATTCATATCTAATGGGTTGATATATGTTAATTCTTGAATCTGTATCTTGTATTTTGATATCAAGTTTGCTTGAAACTAGTCTCCTTTGCTCATTATATAAATTTTGGGTATATTAGTCACGTGTTGAGCTTTATATGTTCACTATATAAATTTCTCATATTAACTTGTCACTCTCGAAAAAAGTTAGAATTGGACTAAGGCAGAGGAAAGCTATTCAAATTTTGGGTAATATTTGTTGGGTGATATATTGTCATTTTTGTATATGTATATTTTGTATATAATGAAATATTATCTATGAATCTGATTTGATGTATCATGTAAAAGCTTTAAATGACCTTACACATTTGGAGTTTTTAGAATGTTAGGTTTAGTCTACGATAATATGAATTTAGAGTAAATGGTTGGTTTTACAATCATATAGATTTCTAACACTAATAATTTATAAGTGTGATTAATATTTTTGTTAAGTTAGCTTTGAATTTTGTGTATTATCAAGCGATGTGGTGCAAGATTATAAACTACACAGGTTTTATGGATAGATGTGATTGATGTTTGAATATTTTATTAATATCCTCAAATGTTAGTTTGGATCCTAGGTTTGGAAATAAAAGAATTATAATATTTCTGATTTATGATGGGTTCATGCCTTTCGAATGCGGGAATTCAGGGGGTGTGACATAACCATCAAGTAATTTATATCGTAATGCATAGAACCACTAGAGTATTTGTTATTTTTAGAGAAAAAAATTACTACGATATGTCACAAAGTATTTTGGATAATTTGATAATTAAGTATGACCAATCCAAGCACTAAGATAAAATTTTATAGTCATAAAACTTAATTTGTTGCCTTAAAGCATGTAATACATTGGTTTGTAATTTTTTTCTATAAATTGCTCCTCCAACTAATATAAATATAAAATATAAAGTGGTATTTTATTATTATGGTAATTTACAAAATTGGTATATAAAAATATCATAATTTTAAGTTGATCTAATTATATATATATATATGTGAGTATATAATCCTTTATCCCTTCCAAATATCTTATTGCTTTCTTTACTACCTTTAGGGTCTTATTCCTGGATAACCCTAATATCTATCAAGTATTCCAACTATAAAATTTATATCTTGTTTGGTATAAACTTGAGTATATAATACACTTTCAACTGAACATACATAATGAATTTTTTTTATTTGATTCTTTTAAGTTATTTCTAAAACACTTGTTGTGATTAAATTTTTTTATTTTTGTGAACAAAGTTATATACTAAATCTCTCTAAGACTCAGTCAATATATTCTTTCTGAGATAATTTTAGTAATATTTGAGATTTATTCATGAATATATCAATGTTAATAACCACCTCATTCATATCATCCATTTTAAAATTCTTAATGAGAAATATTTTGGCTCCATATAATAAACCAAGATCACTATTGATAAGCAAAATGTTATCCATATATAAAACCAGTATAAATTAACTCTACTGACCCTTAGATATAAATATTGATCAATAATATTTTTTAAATTTAAAAATAGTGATATTCTAATATCATTGTCTATAAGCTTGTATAAGGTCAATTATAGATTTTTTTAAAATTTACATATCAAATTTCATATATTTTTTACTTTATAAATTATTTAAATTAATTCATATATTTTTTATCTAGATTTTCATTGAGAAAAGTTATTTTTACATTATATGATATAATTCAAAACCAAAATAAGCTAGTAATGTCATGACAATTTTTAATAAGTTCATTTATAAAATAAAAAATATCTTATTATAATCGATATTTTTTTATGAGTAACGTCTTTGTTAATAAATTTGACGTTATACCATTCGATATAGCCCCTTAACTCATGTTTTGTCTTAAGAACTCCTTTACAATCAACTTCGTTATAGTTATTAGGTAATTCGATGAGTTCTCAGACATCATTCTATGCCATTAATTTAAACTCTTCTTTTATTACATCATACCATTTTTAAGAGTCATTTTTTCCATAACTAATTTAAACTCTTCTTTTATTACATCATACCATTTTTAAGAGTCATTTTTTCCATAACATGTGAAAACAATGAGGATCCTTTTAGTTTTTTATGTTATAATCTAATTCTTATAAATATATCACATAATTAATAAAAAATAACATATCTCTTTTCTATTTAAGATGTTCTTAAAACTATTGATTGTGATTATTCTATAAGTTTATTAGCAACAATACCAACATTATGTGGAAGTCCATTATTGTTATTTTATTATTTGATTTTTATCAATATAAAATAATAAAGGAGTATCGACTTGTATCTTTTTAATATTTAAATTTTTAAGATTTTCACTCTCATTGATTTGTTATTTTCTAAGAATCCTATATTACCATATTCTACTATATTTATGCTATGAATAAAGCAAAAAAAATCGATATCTCTTTAAAATTTTAAATAAATAATAAACTACTCAGAAATAATCCATGAATCTCATGCAATATGAAGACATTTATCTTTGCAAGACAATTTCAAAATGCAAATATTTCAAGTTGGGTTTCCTTAGAGTATATAACTCAAAAAAATTAATGAAATTAACATATTATGAACTCCATTCAAGATATATATAATAGTCTTTGGAGCTTTTTTTCACATTAATTCGAGTACAGAAGAATAACTTATCATACTCATAACCATATATGTAAAAATATAATTTTATATTTCAGCAATCTCATTCTACTGTAACATATTTAGTAAGACTTATGAAATACCCTGCCTTTCTAAGATTCTAAGAACATAATTATGATTGAGCTCATCATATCTACTATAAAATTTATTATCATATCAAATTTTATGATTTTGATCTTTCTATCTAATTATCTTTTAAGTTTATTTTGTATACCTAAAGATGTCAATAGCACGATCCTATATAAATTAGATATATATAGATATGTCTCAATAAGTTATCTATAAAGGTGATAAAATATATCTTTCCACTAAAATAGAAAATATGGAGTAACCCACAGATCTAAGTATATATAATCTGAAGGAGTTTATAAAACTATATTTCATTCCAATATTTGACTACAAGATCATTATATAGAATTTAAAACTATATCTTAATAAGTTTATAAGAATCATATTAATTATACATAAACTATTATATAGAATTTAAAAATAAACTTCTATTAAATCGTAAAGATACTGAGTTTATAGCTACTAAAAAAATAGCACCTTGATAATTCGAGGGAAAAAATTAAATTTATAGAATTGTATAAAAATAGCATTGCATGCATCTTTATAATTCATTAAATCAATCGTCTTAAAGCATAAACGATAAGTATCAATTACGATCATTTTTATTTTAAGATGATTCCCTCTAATGATGAATATTGTATACTCTTTTTGTTTCTATGTTAAAGTAAATATTTATAATTGGTAACATAACTTAAAGCATTAAAATCGATCCACCAAGTATTAAAAAAAATTATAATACTTAATTCAAAACATACAAAGGTCAGACTTATACCTTTCCTTTTTGGAACCAAGACTTTATAGTTCTTATTCACATTATCTTTCTTATCACAAAATTATCGCTTTACTATGAAGATTTTTTTAATTTATATAGTATTTATAAATTTGGATGATTTATGCTTCAATTGTTTTTTATTGTTATCCACCAAACTAAGAAGAAATAGAATTAAAAATAAATTATACGAGAAATGACTCAACTAAATTCCTAAATTCATGATTAATGTTCTTGAGCTTATAACTTCATTAGACATATTAAGAATATAATTTTGAATTCTTCAGATATTATTATACTAAAATTTTCAATCAGTTCTTCATGTAGATGTCAACTAATGACTTGTTAGTATATTTAAATTAATCTTTAAATATTTCAATACTTTAGTGGTAGACTATAATGAAGTCTAAATATTATTAACAATTATTATAAAATTGAGTATTTTAGGCCCTTTTCATTTATTTGTTTCATAAAATTTTTGGTACTTAAGTTTTCATCCTTTCAACAAGTTTGATCAAGATCTAACATGCCTAGTGTAAATTATATATACTCAAATTATTTATAATAATTTAATTTAAAAATATATGAATGTTTATAAGAATGCAATGAAGGAAGTATCACGTTAATAAAATAAAATAATATTAATATTTTAAGTTTTTCAATAAATGTTAACTATTTATATTTCACCTTTGAGTGAAAGATAAATATATCAATTATTCATTCAAAATTATTTATGGAGGATAGATATCAAAAACAATATCATCTCATCCTATCATATAATTATTCAAAGTATATTTTTCTTTTGAATTATCCGTTATTGATCTAATTATAGGTAGATTCCCCATCACATAATTATTTAGAATTAATTCTTTAATATAATTTTATAAGTTATTGAGATTTAGGCTACTTTGGTGGATATAAGACTAATATAATAATAATAATATAATTTAAAATATTTTATAAGTAATAAAATTTATTATAATTTATATCAAATAAGCATATCATCTAAGGCCATTTTGGCAGCTACTAGTTAGATAAAACATAATAATTTAAGTTATAAATAATATTTATAAAATTTTTAATCTAATTTATGTTGAAATAGTTTAATAAAAATAATAATCATAATAATTATTGAATATTAATAAACATAAAAAACTTAAATAATAATTATAATCATAATAAATCATGTCTTTATGTGAAATATAATAATTATTATGTAATTTTAAACATATGTATGTTAATAATCAAATAAATATCAAAGAACAATAATTGAAATCTAATTATCATATGTAAAAAATTGTGATTATGTTATTGTTATGCAGAAAAGTTTAATGTTAGAAATTGAAATCAAATAACAATATATCAAATTTATAATGGGTACATTTCTATAACATTCAGAAAATTTTTATTTGATCTGCAAAGTTAGATCCGAAAGTTATAACGATGCCGATCTGTAAGGAAAATTAAATTCATCTTCTCCTCTCTTCTTATCTTTCACAATATCACTATTAACGATGGATCAGAGACTAAGGAAAATGAAATAAGTTCTTCAATCTCTCGAGAAGGTCATGTGACTAAGAAAGATGAGAAAATATCTATACTCTCTTAATAATATCACGTCATGTATCATATGATACTTTATTAAGTCTCTAAGTATAAAATTTAAAATAAATAATTATGAAAGGCTATACTATCAAGATTTTGGAGTAGACTTTGTTGGGTTGTTTAAAGAACTAATTCCTGATCACAAATGCCTTGTTGTCCACCACAAACCTAGAAAATTATAAGTCCCTATTTTATTAATGAAGATGTGAAAGTAATCCCCCTCTACAACTCCATCATCCATCGGTAATATTAAAAGGGATCCCTAAGGACTGGCCTTTTTTGTTTCGACAATTTTGTCGTCGCATATCCTCGCACTCTCCATTAAGAAAAAGCCTCCACCTTCTTAACTTTTTCCTAACAATTGCTTCCCTTTATTTATGCCTATCCTAATTATTCGCAACAAATGACATGGCCATTTTCGATCACGAGGATGCTAAAATCATGAGCATTTGATTCTCATTCTTGGTAAGTTGCTACAAGTAGAGATTATTGTGTTCATGGAGGAACTTATTCTAAACAAAGATATGGCGGCAAGATACGACATTATGACCTTATATATATATATATATATATATATATATATATATATATATATATATATATATATATATATATATATATATATATATATATATATATATATATATAATCTCATCTTCACCTATTACTTAATCGTCGTGTCGAGATACCGCATGGGTAACCTTATCAGGATCGTCATGGATCGGCTCTACTTGATCGCCATAGGTGCCATCGTCGCCGTCCTCGTCAACATTCTCATCTTCCCCATATGGGCCAGGAAGTAGTTGCACAGGGAGCTCATTGGCCACTTCGACTTCGTCGTCGACTCCCTCGAAGGTCGACTCCTCTTTTTCTCTAGAGTCTTCCTGTATGTTAAGATCGATGTTACAAAAAGTCCAAACTCTCCAAGCTATTTCGAGAGTAACATAAAATCTTTCATTTTTCTGTGATTATTAAAAAAAATAATTTTTTTGGATAAGTATTCAACATTATATTTATTAGGTATTTCATATATATTATCGTCACAACTTGATGTAATAACTCTAAACCACTAACTAAATCATCATCATCATCATCATCATCATCATCATATCCCTGTTGTTCTCCATTTATGGGTTCGGTGTGTTGATAAAAGGTTGCTATGATTCAATATCGAACTATACGAGACTTAGTCTAATGGTGATTTTGTATAGTAATTTACTTCTAGCCTTACGCACGAGTAATTTCTTCTCCAACCTTTTATTATGTTCAGGAGCAAGTTGGCTATGAGAGTCTAAAACACTACCCACCACATTTAAGTCCAAAATAATGATAATATATTTATGAAATCCATATAGACATGAAAAAAATAATAAAAAAAACTATGGGTGTTACAATTATATGCAATATGTATCTATCATACAAATCCAGATTGCAATTCGAAATATACATGTCAACATGCACTAGAAAGTTGAGTTTACAATGATACAAAACCACCGGCATATGATGTCATAAACACGATCATTGATCATTGGCCATTGCGAAATATACACTGAAACAAGCACTAAAAACTTTACACCGCAGAAGAAAAGCCACGTAAAAAGGAGCACAAGATCACAAGATCGAAGACTAGCATGAGACTTCAAGAACATATCAGAGAAAGCATGCTTAAAGAAGGAATACCTTTTTAGTTTGTGGAGAGCGTTCAAGTATTGGATGCTGCGGGCAAAGCTCGAAAACTACTTGAGCTTGTGGAGAGCATCCAAGTATTGGATGTTGGATGCTACAGAGAAAGGCCCTCCTTCCACAATTTTAGATGCTAAGATTTGCCCTACAAGGAAAAGCACGCTATAGTTAAGTGCATCATTTAAATTGTAGGTCATATAAAGCTCAATCGCTGTCAGTGCTCAAAGAATCTAAGTGTGGGGTTCAACTTTGATAACGAGAAAGACAGGGAGGGGTTAAGGGGTAGTATTTTTTAGATTCTTGATACTAGGTTCTTTGGAAGATTAAAATATATATATATATATAATTTCTTATGGCAAGTCGCAAAGGAGCAATTTTACTGTGATATCAACAACATCCACTCTTCACTTGTTTATAAGAAGGGAATGTTATATATATATATATATATATATATAGTTAGGTCTTTTGGATTTGTCGCTATCAATTCAAAATATCTAAGTTCTTATTACTTTTTTTAAGTTTGTAGAGGCTCTTCAAAAATGTGATGTGACAAAATGTTCAAAATAGTTTGTGCTTCCTAAATGGTATATGCTGTTATGTAGGTACGTATCACAACTTGAGAACATGTTGGTATCATTAGCAGTACTTCCCTATGCTAAAACTCAGTGCTTAGTACTACTTCCTCCCTTCACATCTCTTTTCCATGCAATTCTTATCCTTAAGCCCCCACCACAAAGCTCAATTATCGTCCCCTTCAGACTGGCGGAAGCACCATATAAAGGAGGAGGAGGCTGAGGTGCTGCGTCAAAGAGACTGCACCACATAATGTCGAGCACAAAAGCTTGTGTAGGATGGATCCCCGGAAACGCACTCCCATTCTTCCACCAACGAACTGCTCTCCCTCTCTCTGTCGAGCACAAAAGCTTGTGTAGGATGGATCCCGGGAAACGCACTCCCATTCTTCCACCAACGAAGTGCTCTCTCTCTCTCTCTCTTACTCTCTCTTGTGCTTGTGTAGGATGGATCCTGGGAAACGCACTCCCATTCTTCCACCAACGAAGTGCTCTCTCTCTCTCTCTCTCTCTCTCTCTCTCTCTCTCTCTCCATTAAGTGATCGTGCCGAAGTCAAATGTTTCCGTAGCCTTTACCTTCTCTTTTGATTTCTGAAGTAAACGCACTCGGACATATTAGTCCACCACAGCATGATCTCTGAAGAAACAAGTCGGAATTATTTGTTTCTTCCTACTTATCCTTAAGGGGAAGACAAAATGATAGCTCCGATCCCAATTTGATCAACATGAGGGTTGAATGAATGGTGGTGGGAGTATGCCTGATGGAGTACAATCATCACACGGTTCGATTTTATTTTATTTTATTTTTCTCTTCATAATTATAATTTCTTCATATATATATATATATATATATATATTTCTCCACACACTTAGTACATACAATAAACCTGCAATTCGTAGGGATTCGAGGAGGGTACATCGTAAGGGTTTACATTTTAAAGGTTATGTTCCTTAACATATGACATAACAAATTAAGTATATTTTCGAACAACAAGATCTTGACACCAAATAAACAATCTAGAGAATCGATAATAAAAAATAGAAATCTAGAAAATAGCAAACTCAAGACCAACATAATTTCATTCGTTACTTATTTCCATGAAGAAAAAACTAATATATATATATATATATATATATATATATATATATATATATATATATATATATATATATACTCTACAAGAATAAACTACAACTCTTCTTGAATAAGCTCAAACTCAAGCTTATCTATCCTTGTATACCCTCTTACGTGATAATTCTCACTTTCTCTAGGAGATATTTATAAGAAAGAAATCTTAGTCATCATCTTCATACTAACATCTAGAGATACATGACGTATTCATGAAATAATTAGACCTTGATTTCTTATATTTTTTCAGAAAAATATAAATTTTTTAGATATTTAACGTTGAGACCGCATGCATACCAAGGTACACTCTTCTTGTAAACAAGTCAATTTTGGTTTGATGTATGACCCAAATCAACATGTATAATAGATATAATTGGATTTGAACTTATAGCCTGTTATATACTTCAACATAAGAAAAAAAGAACAGGAAAAGAATTCATCTCCTCTCAACAAGGAAAAAGGATTCCTTCTGTCCAAGGTTTTGAATGTCATCTCTAAAATGTATGCTGCAACGACGTTCATCAGCAAAAGACATTGCTATTGCTCCTCTTAACAAACAAGAACAAATGCTCAAACATCTTGCATCAACAATATTCATACTTCAAAGTGGATGCATGCCTCCATCTTTTCTCCTAGATTATGATGTTTCGCTGCAGAGGAGAAGTGCTCCTGCCAACATGAAATGTGCACGTTTTTCTTCACTCTCAAAACCAAACAAGAATGTAAATTCTCTATAACAACAATTACTGCCAAATCT
Source organism: Ensete glaucum (assembly GCA_021527575.1). Lineage (NCBI taxonomy): Eukaryota > Viridiplantae > Streptophyta > Magnoliopsida > Zingiberales > Musaceae > Ensete > Ensete glaucum. The sequence continues at coordinate 51,560,676 of CM038551.1, forward strand.
AAGAAAACTTCAGAATATGTTTTTAGAGAGTGAGAGATGGTGTGTTAGGACCCTAGCTAGCCATGATTTTAATAAAAACCCTAACAAATGTAATAAATTCTGAATCAGTTGTCATACACTTTTGTCAAAGTGGTCAGTTAGGGTTAGAGAGGAGTCCTCATGGAGTGAGGGTCTCCTAGCCACCGCTTCTTCCTATTAGGAAGACCAACTAGGGATAGAGAGGAAGAGTTCCATTTAGTTTGGACTCTCTCTAGGAGTTGAAGTCTTAGTTTAGTCAAAGTAGGAGTCACATTAGGAATTAAGATTTTGAGACCCTATATAAGCACATGTAGTCACTAATTCTTTTCTAAGCAAAAGATCAATCTCTTCTTCAGCTCTTGTAGCCGAATACCAAGGAGAGAGGAACCCCTATAGTGTTCGAAGGAGGCTGATCCCCTACAGAGATCAATTCGAGCTTAGAATCCTGTGGGGTATAGAGTTCCAAGGAGGCTGATCCCCTACATAGATTAATCCGAGCTTATAATCTTATGGGGTTCTAACTCTTGGTATTAGAGCCGCGTTCTTGGCATATTGTTGCTCTTCCACCTTCGTCGTTGCCATCCTCCCAAGCAATTCTCACAATTATTATTGTCATCGTTGACTCCGTCATCGTCACTAGTGCTGCAAAAACATCATCTGCAGCCTCTACCCGGGTTCTAGTATCTACCTTACTATTGCTATAATTTACTTACCCAAAAAACCTAAAAAAAGATAATTACATCTACCATTGTTATAATCCTTGCCTTCTATCTATCTAGCTAAAAAAATTGTTGGTCGAAAAAACTGCTACAATGATCTTTTGACGTTGATGTAATTTTTCAATCGTATATTATCTTCTTGTCGATATTTTGCTGTCAAATTCTTCTCCATATTTTGCATCGGCTTGGCTTTCATTATCATCTATTCCTTATTATAATACATCGCATCCTCCTTATCTTGCTGTAAAAAAAAAAAAAATTGCTCGTTGCAAAAACTTTTCATCGTAAAGTTATCATCTTTACGACGAAAGTTGCGCCGCAAAATTTCAGCCGTGTATTTGCTATCATATCTTTGATCTTGTTGTCGATATCTTACTGCCATATTCATCTTCGTATTTCATGTTGGCTTGGCTTTCCTTAATAGCGGATTCTCACTGAGTTCTTTTAATCTTTGACAAACCGCTAAAAAATTCTCGTCAAACTGTTGCTCTTTGACATAAAATTATGTCGCCGCATCTTTTCGGTTTTCCCCACCGCATACACCACCAAATATGTTATTGCCACCCACATCACCCTTAAGGCACCCTTCTAGCCTTAAGATGTAGTCGTAGTAGCCTACTTTCAATCCTTACAACCGACCCAAACAGCAGCATAAACCACAACCTACCACAGCCGCAACCTTTCACCATCAATCCTTATCTTCTGCAGCCATCAATCCTACCACTAACCTATGCCCTTAACTCGTCAATAGAAAAAGGATCATAATATTTCAGATCTGGAGGCATATGTTATGACATCAAAAGATATGATCGATGCCAAGTTGGAGGCCTTCGAGAGGTGTATGGAAAATAAACTACGTGCCCTCTTTGCGGAATTCAGATTGGGACGATCACTAAGGCCGACGGGATCACAGCAAGGTGAGAGTCCAGATCGAAAGGGGAACCCTTTAGAGAAAGAAGAACATGCAACAGAACCAGCATCTATACGCATGCAGGTGGACTTTCCTTGGTGAGAAGATGGAGACCCAACAGGATGGCTTTCGTGCACAAAGTGCTACTTCCGTTATCACCGGACTGTCACGGACTTAGCTGGTTTTGCCTAAGTCGTGCGGCACCTTTGCGAATCAGTCCACAAAGGTCAGCCTCCCCGAAATCTCCTAAGGTCCCGTAAGACCTATAAAAGAGAAAATAGGTTAGAGGAAGTACTTCCTACGGGATCCACAACCAACAGCTTTAGCAAACACTTTATATAGCCAATGCAAATTACAACTATAGACTTTACAAGTTTTGAACGGTTGCACACAAAAGATAATGGTACATTACAGACCGAAGTCCCCACGAGTGCCTACATGATACAACTTCCATTTACAAGCTGAAACCAGCCATAAAAGCTAACCAAACTGGGAGTGCCAAGCCTATTGCAAGCCCACTACTTATTGTACATAGAATGTACAAAAACCGAATGACACGGACAATCATGAGCATTACGTCGAACACCTTGTTTATATTTTTGTCCATGACATTCTCCCCCACTTATTCCTTCGACTTCATCGTCGAAGCTACTGTAGACGCTGCATCTCCTCACCTTTTGTTGAATCTTCAATCTTTTACTTGGCTGCAACACGCTCCTTGGCTCCCAGCTACTCTCTGTCGCTGTTGTTAAGTAATCGAACTCTGATCCGCCATGCAGCTTCAACTCGCCAATGACTGACTTTTGTATGGGGTTGGCTGAACTGTGTTGATCCTTGTTGATTTCTACGGATCCTTCTGATGAAGAAAAATATCTTCCTTGTTATGCACCAGTATTACAATAGTCTCATGTTGCTTAAGCTGGATGGATGCTTGTTGGAGCTTTAACAAGCATTGCTTTACAGACTTTGAAGTTTTTAAGGTCCTTCCTCCACAAGATTCGCTTATTGATCCTTCTTCAACTTTAGTTATCACTTCCAAGTAGGTTCGCATCACTCCCATTGTCAATTTGCATTCTATTGAGAAATAAAGCGGACAATCTACTCTCAGTAGTATTGATCACCAACGGTGAAGATTTGATAACTTTTGTCTTCCATAATCTTTCCTCGAAGGGTCACTGAACTTGTGTAGAGCTCCTATGGTAGATAAATAAGAGAATCTGGGTACTAAGTTTCGCCTATTCTCTTTTGAATTGAGAAGACAAAGGTTACTTGATTTTGCTCGCCTTCTCGAGGTTGTACTTCATGCATCGAGCTGGTTACTAGCATTTCGCTTGCTCTTTGCTCACATTTCTAAAACACTTGAAGTATTTGCACTCCTTGCATTGAGTTAGCTACTGTAATTCGCCTTCTCACTACCGTCGAACTTCTGGAATGCAAAAAGTTTTGCCCGAAAAGAGCAAAAACAAAAGTTTACCCCAACTTGGAGTCTCCCAACTTGGAGTAAGTCTTTGATGATTCTAGTCACCTCTGGGATTGTACCGTCTTCTCCATCACCTTTGTCACCTACTCCTCTGAGTAGAAAAGGTATAGTATCACGTATTGCCTACTTTGTTCCTTGGTTGAGCACTCCTGCATCAACCCGAAGTCCCTCACTTTCGGCTATCTTGATGAGAAGTCTGTCGACACCGGTCTTATGAAGTTCCTTGGACTCTACCCTTCCGCCCTATCTTGGTACTTGGAGTTTGTCTCTACATTCTCCACCTCCTCAGCCCCTTTTATGATGAACGCTCTCCCTCAATGAGAGCAAGAGATCGATGACTCCACGGAAGTCCTGCCTCTACGGTATCATGGCACTGCCAGCCAATGACCCTACTATCCGTTGTCTTGCATCTGCGTCTTTTCCTTCACAATCGGTAGATCTGCCTCTATGACATTGTGGCACTTTTCTGAGTTCACCTCCCTTCTAACCGATGCTTTACTTTTTTGGATAGCGAAACCCCTCTAAACTCGTTGTTACTTTCTCGCACCTTTCGATCACTTGCTTCAATATCTCTGTGTTCTCCTAGCAGTTCTCCTTGGTCGATGGAAAGACAGACTACAACTCTCACGCATGGCCTCTGTTATCTTTTTGTAGGGCTCGCGTCGATTTTGTTCTCCTTAGCTTCCATGGTAGTAACGTTCGCTTACTTGACCTTGTCCTCTGACATGCCGGGCTCCCTTAAGTAAATATAAGCATTGAAGTAGTCCAACTCTCCAATTGCCTCAATTATACCTCTGTATGATCAAGTCCCCTCCATGAGACTCACTGGTACTTGCAATCTGACTTCTCCCTCGGTGGTATACAGCCCCCATATGTTGATGAACAACGCTTTTATCCGATGCATTCTGACCATAGCATTCACTCCTTGAAAGTAACTCCTGATCATAGCTTCGCATGATCGCGTCCCTCACGGGACATTTCCGCATGTGTTGTATTACGGCGAACTATTCCACCATGATCCGCTGTATCATGTCGCCTCCTAGTGACATCCCTATTGCATTCAGATTCTTATGTGATGAACTCGGACTATGATCTCTCCATATGTGCCTCTGCCAACACATCATAGAGCCTCCACCATCTCCGATTTTTGTTTGCTCCCTTGGTAATTCACCTTCACCCACCTATTCTTGGGTCACACTTAGATGAAGCATAGCTCTAGAACAGTTCATCGCCTAGTAGCTCTCGAAGTCCCCAGACATTGCTAAATTGGTGCACCATTATCTGGATCCTAGGCCTTTTTCCCCCACCAACACAATCTTCGTTGTGCTTCCTTCACAACAACTCGAATAGTAGCACTATGGCATATTCTTCAAGAGTACCCGCCTCTACATCCTCTTGCCTCGTGCTAAGGCTTTCTGATTTCAACTTCGCCTCTACAAGTTGAATCACCTTTGTTCCTCTGTCAAATGTTTCTCTGAGATAAGGTGCATATTCTTCGAAGCTCCCTTCATCTTTGGCACCATGCAAAATGAGTCTGCTCTAACATAATGAAGAACCCATGAAACAACATAATCTCACTCTGGCCTCTACAAGAGCTCATGTCCTTGACCTCTGTCCAAGGAAAGCTCCGTGCTTCTGCTCCATATTTCAATCTTCTACAGCACTCCTTTCATGCGACTTAGATACTTCACCAAGTTCCACCCAAGTTACTCCGCCTCTCGATTTACATTGAGTTGATGGTGGCTCTCATGCCCACCATGAGTCAGCCCTCCATTGAGTTCAATTTCCACATCGACTCTAAGTGTGCCTTCGTATGATGTTGTCATGATTGCTCTACCACTTGATCTCATAATGCATCTACCAATGCATTACCTCATTCGAGATCATGAAACGACTCCTCGCTGCTCGCTCGATTCATTGAGCTTTGTGGAGATATTGTCTTGAGGTACTCTTCCTCAATATATGCAGTCCACTATATATGATTCTCTCTCTAGAGAACCAAGACCTATCCCTCCTGGATATCTGTCTTGTTGGAGCAACTTTCGTCTTTGTATTTTTCCCACTAGAAGTTTTAGAGACCATCATCCCCTTTGGACTACTCCGTCTTGTTGAACAACTTGTGTCTTGTTCTGCCCCCGCAAATATACTTGCTAGATTGTGACTCTTTGCCAATATAATCCCTACTGCACCCTTCAAGGTCTAGCAACGTGCTAAACTTGTTGCGCACTTCAGTCTCCTACGGATGTATCCTTTCCATGCTGAAGAGGAAGTTTTGATACTCTATGGGGCCGAGTTCCGATCACCTTGGGATGGCCATAAACACTTTATCGTCCGCATACAAGCCCTTGTATGAGTACCGAATTCTTCGAGTTAACAATTCCTCTCACCTCTGTGAGCTTTACATAACTCTTTTGGTCATTGAGCAACACATCCTACTTTGCACGGTCTCATCTTTTACTAAGCGCCCCGCTTACCTTGAGCACCGTCAAGTTTGGTTGTTAATGTCAAGCCGTAGCTTGAACTCAGTCATCCCACCCTTTGTGCACTACGCATTCTTCTTAGCTTACTTATCCTCGTAGTGCCTCTTGCGCAAAGGGTTGACCATTCCTCTGAATACCAAATTTGGATGTCCGCTCTTATGAGCGACTCCTTTTCCTACATCTTAATGTCCGTTTTCCCTAAATGATTGCACATGCTAGCTGCCCTCCACATAGCCCAGCTAGGTCCCCCATGTTTATATGGCAAGTGTTTCTGTGTGTGCTTATCCCGCTCTGATACCAAAATGTCACAGACTTAGCTGGTTTTGCTTAAGTCGTGCGGTACCCTTGCGAGTTCCTCTGTAAATATTAGCCTCCCCGAAACCTCCTAGGGTCCCTTAGGACCTACAAAAAAGAAATTGGGTTAAAGGAAGCACTTCTTATGGGATCCATAAGCAACAGCTTTAGCATACACTTTATATAGCTAATGGAAATTACAACTATGGAGTTTACAAGTTCTAAACGATTGCACACAAAGAATAATGATCTATTACAGACCAAAGGCCCCATAAGTGCCTACATGACACAACTCCCATTTACAAGCCAAAATCGACCACTAAAGCTAACCAAACTAGGGCTACCAAGCCTACTGCAAGCTCATTACTTGTTGTTCACAGAAAGTACAAAAACCGAAGGACACGGATAATCATGAGCATTACGTCGAACACCTTATTTATATTTTTGTTTGTGACAGTCCACAAAGGTCAGCCTCCCGAAACCTCCTAGGGTCCCTTAAGATCTACAAAGAGAAAACGGGTTAAAGGAATCACTTCCCATGAGATCCACAAGCAACAGCTTTAGGAAACACTTTATATAGCCAATGCAAATTACAACTATGGACTTTACAAGTTCTGAACAGTTACACACAAAGGATAATGGTCTATTACACACCGAAGTCCCCACAAGTGCTTATATGACACAAATTTCATTTACAAGCCGAAATCGACCACAAAAGCTAACCAAACTAGGGCTATCAAGCCTACTGCAAACCTCCTACTTGCTATACAAAGAATATACAAAAATCGAAGGACACTGACAAACATGAGCATTACATTAAACACCTTGTTTATATTTTTGTCCGTGACATTCTTCCCCACTTATTCCTTCAATGTCCTCGTCGAAGCTACGGTAGATGCTACATCTCCTCACCTTTTGCTGAATTTTTAATCTTCTGCTTTGACTGCAACACGCCCCTTGGCTCCCAGCTGCTCTCTGCCGCTGTTGTTAAGTAATCAAACTCTGATCTGTCATGCTGCTTCAACTCTCCAATGACTGACTTTTGTGTGGGGTTGGTTGAGTTGTGTTGATCCTTGTTAATTTCTATGGATCCTTCAGGTGAAGGAAAAGACCTTCCTTTATTATGCACCAGTATTGCAATAGTCTCATGTTGCATAAACTAGATGGATGCTTGTTGGAGCTTTAACGAGCATCGCTTCGCAGACTTTAAAGTTTCTAAGGTCCTTCCTCCACAAGATCAACTTTAGTTGTTACTTCCAAGTAGGTTCGCATCACTCCCGCTGTCGGCATTCTATTGGGAAATGAAACGGACAATCTACTCTCAGTAGTACTGATCACCAACGGTGAGGATTTAACAACTATTGTCTTCTATAAGCTTTCCTCGAAGGGTGTGCAGAGTTCCTCTGTTGGATAAATAAGAGAATCAGGGTACTAAGTTTCGCCCATTTTCTTTGAGTTGAGAAGACAAAGGTTACTTGATTTTGCTCGCCTCCTCGAGGTATGAAAACTGGGATACTTGGTTTCGCCCACTCTCTTGAGTTCAGAAGGCAAATGTTACTTGCTTTCGCCCACTTCCTCGAAGTTATACTTCATGCATCGAGCTTGTTACTAGCATTTTGCCTACTTTTTACTCACACTTCCGAAGCACTTGAAGTATTTGCACTCTTTGCATTGAGTTAGCTACTGTAATTCGCCTTCCTACTGCCATCAAACTTCTAGAATGCAATAAGTTTTGCCCGAAAAAAGTAAAATTTTACACCAACTTGGACTAAGTCTTTGATAGTTCTGCTTACCCTCTAGGATTGTATCATCTTTTCCATCACCTTTGTCGCCTACTCCTCTAAGTAGAAAAGATATAGTATCGCGTACTGCCTACTTCATTCCTTGGTCGAGCACTCATGCATCAACCCGAAGTCCTTCACTTTCGGCTATCTTGATGAGAACCCCATCGGCACCAGTCTTATAAAGTTCCTTGGCCTCTGCCCTTCCACCTTGTCTTGGTACTTAGAGTTTGCCTCTGTATTCTCCCTCGGTGGTACATAACCCCCATATACTGATGACCAAGGTTTTTATCCGATGCAAGATTCGATGCGCACACACGGAAGACCCGCCGCTGCGGTACCATGGTATTCACTCCTTGAATCCATAGCCCTTCTTTATATTGTATTGTTCATCGAAGTGGAGTCCCATACCTCTGCATGATCGCGTCCCTCACAGGACATCTCCGAATGTGTTGTATTGTTATGAACTATTCCACCACGATCCATTGCACCATGTCACCTCCTAATAATATCTCCATTGCATTCAGATCCTTATATGATGAACTCGGACTACGATCTCTCCATATGTGGCCTCTACCAATACATCATAGGGCCTCCGTAATCTCTAATTGCATTCGCTCCTTTGGCAATTCACCTTCGCCCACCTATTCTCGGGTCAACACTGAACGAAGTATCTCTCTAGGACAGTCTGTCACCTAGTAGCTCTCGAAGTCTCTTGACTTTACCAGGATTTGTGCACCATTGTCTGGATCCTGGGCTTCTATCCCCCTACCAGAATAATCTCCACTGCGCACCAATTTCTTAATGACAACTCGAATGGCACCACTGTGACATATTCTTCAAGAGTACCTGCCTTTCTGTCCTCTTGCCCCATGCTAAGGTCTTCTAATTTCAACTTCGCCTTTGCAAGTTGAATCACCTTAGTTCCTCTGTCAAATGCTTTTCTGAGATAAGGTGCATATGCCTTGAAGCTCCCTTCATCTTTGACATCATGCAAAATAAGTCTGCCCCATCATAATGAAGAACCCATGGAACGACATAATCTCACTCTTACCTATACAAGAGTTCATGTCCTTGACCTCTGTCCAAGGAAAGCTCTGTGCTTCCGCTTCATGTTTCCATCTTCTACATCGACTCCCTTAATGCGGCTTGGACACTTCACCAAATTTCACCTAAGTTGCTCTGCCTCTCAATTTGCATTAAGTTGATGGTGGCCCTCATACCCACCATTCCATGGGTTAGCCCTTCGTTGAGTTTGTTTCCACATCGACTCTAAGTGTGTCTTCATATGATGTTGTCATTGCCGCTTCCCCACTTGATCTCGTAATATATCCACCAATGCGTTACTTTATTAGAGATCATGCAATGACTCCTCGCTGCTCGCTCAGTCCATTGAACTTAGTGGACATACTGTTTTGAGGTACTCTTCCTCAACATGTATGGTCTGCTGTATATGATTCTCCCTCTAGAGAACCAGGACCTATTCCTCCTGGATATCTATCCTGTTATAGCAACTTTTCTCTTTACATTCTTTCCACTGGAAGTTTCAGATACCACCGTCCCTTTTAGACTACTCCATCTTGTTGAACAACTGGTGTCTTGTTATGCTCCCGTAAATGCACTTGCTAAATTGTGACTCTTCACCAATACAGTCCCCACTGCACCCTTCAAGGTCTAGCAATGTGCTGAACTTGTTACATATTTCAGCCTCCTATGGACGTATCCTTTCCATGCTGAAAATAAAGTTCTGATACTCCATGGCGTCGAGTTCTAATCGTCTTGGGATGGCCACGAATACTCCATCGTTCGCATACAAGCCCTTGCATGAGTACCGAATTCTTTGAGTTAGTAATTCCCCTCACCTCTGTGAGCTTTCCATAACTCTTTTGATCGTTGAGCAACACATCCCACTTTGCACAGTCTTATCTTTTACCAAGTGCCTCGCTTGCCCTGAGTACCGTCAAGTTTGGTTGCCAACGTCGAGCCATAGCTCAAACTCAGCCATCCCAACCTTTGTGCGCTATGCATTCTTCTTATCTTGCTTGTCCTCATAATGTCTCTCACGTAAAGGGTTGACCATTCCTCTGAATGCTAAACCTGGATGCCCATTCCTCTGAGTGACTCCTTTCCCTACATCTCAATGTTTGTTTCCCCCAAACAGTTGTGCATGCTAACTGCCCTCTATACAGCCCAACTAGGTCTCCCATGTTTGTATGGCAAGTGTTTCTGCATGTGCCTGTCTCGCTCTAATACCAAATTATCATGGACTTAGCTGGTTTTGCCTAAATCGTGTGGCACCCTTGTGAGTTCGTCCGTAAAGGTCAGCCTTCCCGAAACCTCTTAGGGTCCCTTAGGACCTACAAAAGAGAAAACGGGTTAGAGGAAGCACTTCTCACGGGATCCAAAAGCAATAGCTTTAGCAAACACTTTATATAGCTAATACAAATTACAACTATAGACTTTACAAGTTCTGAATAGTTGTACACAAAGGATAATGGTTCATTACAGACTGAAGTCCCCACAAGTGCCTACATAACATAACTCTCATTTACAAGCCGAAACCGACCATAAAAGCTAACCAAACTATGGCTGCCAAGCCTGCTACAAGCTCACTACTTACTGTACAAAGAATGTATAAAAATCGAAGGACACAGACAAACATGAGCATTACATCAAACATCTTGCTTATATTTTTATCCGTGACAGGACCCCGAAAGCTTCGATGGTGGATATCGTTACCATCCACATTAAGGGAGATGTCATATAGTGGTATAATTGGTTTGAACACACTCAAGGAGTCTCAACGTTAAGGCAATTCAAAAGTAGTCTGCGGATCTGCTTTGGATCGTTCGAGTATGAGAACATCGATGGACAACTCGCAAAGATTTCACAAACCTTCATGATTCAAGAATACCAGACCAGGTTTGAAAGATTCTCTAACCAAGCCCGTGATTGGTCTGAAAAATAACTGTTATGGACCTTTATCGAAGGATTAAAGCCGGAGATACGAGGAGAAGTTAAGGCATGATAGCCCTATACAATGACGACAGTGATATCCTTCACACGACTTCAAGAGGAGCAGCTTAATCAAGATGTTCAGAGGACAAGACCCACACCATGACCAGTAGTATATAAACTTCCATCCACTTTCAGCTGACCCCTGTCAGCCAAAGAAACTTATGAGAGAAGAACTTCGTGACAGATCCGCGAAGGGGTTGTGTTGGCATTGTGACGAGCCGTGGAGGCGCGACCACCATTGTAAGAAGGGACAACTTCTCCTGATTGAACCCACTGATGAATCTAAACAGGAAGAGGAGGACCTCGAGCATAAGGAGAACACGAAGGAAGATCTACAGTCGGGCGATAGTATGGTTCGTGCTCTTGCCGGCTACGTGAACCTACAAACAATAAATATTAGAGGTTTCCTCAAGCAACAGCCCATCACCGTCCTCGTCGATACCGGGAGCACCAATAACTTCATGAATAACAAGGTTGCTACCTAGATGACGCTTCAGATCGAGGATTGTAGCAGATTCAACATAAAGGTGGCTGATGGCCGCGTCCTGAAATATGACCAAAAGTGCCCGAGGGTGAGATTGGTGCTATAAGGACACAAAATTGTTGCTAACTTCTTCCTCCTCCCACTCGACGATTATGAAGTAGTGCTCGACACAGAATCGCTGTCCACGCTAGATGATATTTTCTAAAATTTTTGAAATTAATTATAAAATTTTTCAACAAAGGGAAACAAGTGATCCTGCACGAGAAACGTGGGAGCGACGTAACGACGGTTTCGACACAGCATGTGGAGAAGGTCCTATAGAAAATGTACAGTGGCTTCCTAATGCAACTTTAGTAGCTACATATGAAGGAACCAACGAGAATTAAAGATCCGAACTTTCTTCAATTGCTTGCTGAATTTTCAGACGTCTTCCCCGAACCGTGCAGCCTACCTCCTACCCGATTGCACGACCACCGGATACCGATCTTGCCGGGCAAACCACCTATCCTCGTCTTCAGAAGATCGAAATTAAGAAGATTATGTAGGAGATGCTTGAGACAAGGACCATTCGGCCAAGTTACAGCTTCTACTCTTCACCGGTGCTCCATATATGCAAGAAAGACGGAAGGTGGCAAATATGCATTAGTTATCGAGCTCTCATAGACATTACGATCAAAGATAAGTATCTTATTCCAGTGATGGATGAGCTACTTGATAAATTAAAGGGAGCACGAGTCTTCACAAAATTAGATTTGCGGTCCATATATCACCATATTTGAGTATGCGAAGAAGACATACTGAAAATCGCTTTTCTAACACACAACGGCCACTACGAATTTTTGGTAATGCCCTTCGGCCTCACTAATGCTCCCTCCACTTTTTAGAGCCTCATGAATGATATTTTCCAGAGTAATCTTCGTAAGTTTATGCTGGTCTGCTTCAATGACATCCTTGTTTACAGCCCTTCGCTCAAAAGCCACATTTTTCACCTGCAACTTGTTATGACGATTCTTCGAGAGCATACTCTTTTTGTCAAACAGTCAAAATACAGCTTTTTACAGAATAAGGTGAAGTATCTTGGGCACATAATCTCGAAGGAAGGCGTAGCGATAGATCCTTCAAAGATCGAAGCGATGCAAGGCTGGCCAATGCCCAAAAACATAAAGGTGCTGCGGGGATTTCTCAGACTAACTGGCCACTACCATGAATTTATGAACAATTATAGAAAGATCAGTACCCCCTCACATCTTTGCTGAAAAAGGAAGCCTTCCTATGGTTGGACAAAGCCTCCACAGCCTTCAACACTCTCAAGGCTGCAATGTCATATACACCTATACTGGTGCTACCCGACTTCGATAAAACGTTCGTAATTGAAGCTGACGCATTGGGAGCTGGCATCGGTGTCATCCTCATGTAAGAAGGCCAACCCCTCGCCTACACCAACAAAGCCTTATCTCCTCCATACCTGAAGATGTCCATCTATGATAAGGAGATGCTTGCGATCGTACACGCGATGACAAAAGCAAAGACCCTACCTTATCGACTGATGCTTTCAAATAAAAACTGACCACAAGAGCCTCAAATATTTTTTACAATAGAAGATATTATGCCCCAAGCAACAAAAATACGTAACAAAACTTCTTAGATATGATTATGAAATAACTTACAAATAGGGGAAAGAGAATATGGGTGCAGATGTGCTCTCTCGACTACTTATTCAAGATGAATTTTCAACCATCTCTCGTCCGGATCAGTGACTTCTTTGAAGACATAAGGAAAGAATAGTAAGATGATCCAAAGATTCGGGAGACCATCAAAAAATTGGAGGAATAACCAAGCTCCGTGGCACATTACAATTAGGACTCGAAGGACTTACAGTATAAATGACAAATAGTGTTAGCGCCAACTTCTCCCTGCATAAATACCATCCTGCGGGAGATGCATTCCTCACTAATGGCTGGGCACTCCGGATTCCTTCAAACTTATAAGAGGATCAAACAAAATTCCTATTGGAAAGGGATGAAGAACTCTATTGTTGAATTTGTAGCATGATGATACACTTGTCAACTACATAAAGGTGAAACAGTGGCAAGCCTTAGGAAGCTGCAACCTCTACCCATCCCAAATTCAATATGGATTGATATCTCAATGAAATTCATCGAAGTGCTGCCCCCATCCCAAGGAAAGGTACAATCCTCATTGTGGTCGATCGTCTCACAAAATATGCCTACTTTTGGGTCGTCCTCAACCCTTACACCGCCACTAGCATAGCTCGAATCTTCATGGACAATATTATAAAATTACATGGGATACCTAGATCTATTGTAAGTGATCATGACAAGATCTTCACTAGCAAATTTTGGACAGAACTATTCTAGTTACAGGACATCAAACTGAAGATGAGCATGACGTACCATCCACAGACTGATGGCCAAATCGAAGTGATGAGCATTTGCTTGAAGACATATCTTAAATGCTTCACCAACGATCAACCAAAAGAATAGACGAAGTGGCTCCCCTGAGTCGAGTGGTAGTATAATATGACTTACTATTTCTTGACGAAATGTAATCCTTTTGAAGTCGTATATGAACGATCACCCCCTATAATCCCAAAATATATAATCGGCTCATCTAAAGTAGAATAGATAGATAGGGAGCTCATAGATAAGGACAAAATTCTGAAATTATTAAATGATAATCTCTCAACGGCCCAGGCAAGGATGAAACAACAATACAACATGCACAAAAGTGAAAAAGATTTCTCGATGGGAGATTAGGTCTTCCATCAACTCCAACCTTACAAGCATACATTCATCCATAGCAGAGCATCCATGAAGCTTTCACCTCATTTTGATGGGTTCTACCAAATTATAGAATGCATTGGAGTAGTGACATACAGGCTGGACCTACCTACAAATTCCAAGATCTATCTAGTCTTCCACGTGTCATGCTTAAGCCCAAGCTTCGAAAAACGAGATGACCCAGAGTCATCTATCGGATACTACCATCCCACTATTAAGGTGCTAGTGCAGTGGACAAATTTACCCGCAGAAGATGCCACGTTGGAGCCCTATGAAGATTTAAAGATCAAATTCTCGAAGTTCATGGAACCTCAACCTTGAGGACAAGGCTGATTTGAAGATGACGGGTCTATTAGAACCTTAGCTAGGTCAGGTCCTAAAGCTCATTGAGTCATGATGTCAATAAAAATCCTAATGAATCACCACTCTCTTTTGTTAAAGTGGTCAGCTAGGATTAGAGATGAGTCCTCATGGAGTAGGGGTCTCCTAGCCGCCACCCCTTCCTATTACGGAGACCCGCTAGGGATAAAGAGAGAGAGTTCCAATAGAGTTCCAATGAGGGTGATCTCCTACAAAGAGAGTTCCATTGATCAACCCATGCAACATAAGATTTGGTGTCTTTTAAGTAGCTATAGCAGTAGTCTAAACACTCCAGAGGCCTGTACGCTTACCAGCTTATGGAGTTGGCAAGTTCTCCAAATGGCCATTTGCTGGATCATGTCAGAGCTTGATGGTCCGACCATAACTAGCCCATTTTGTGGCAGGTATGTATGGTGAATTATATTATTGCCCAAAACCCATGCACGAGTCTCGTACCAATAGAGAGGCTACAGTGATGATTAATGTACATTGTCTTACCTCTATAGTCAAACAAGTAATTTTCAATAATTTAGTATGCCAATTCTCCACATTAACTGAAGCCCTCAATCATCACCCATCATCAGCATTTAGCAATGTGGCTAGCACGACCTCGTAACAGAAGTTTCCAACCTGCAAGAAATCTTCTTCAAAAGGCAGATTAAGCATTTCAACATTTATTTGGTCCAAGACCCGGGAGAGGAGGGACGGCTCCATCAAGCAGTTCTCCATTTGCCACTTGATATAAATCTAGTCTTCCTTCATTAGAAAAGCAACAAGGTCGGTGAGTTATTAAAGCTCAATGATTGAACAAGATTCCTCTTGGAGATCGAATTGTATTATAATGCTAGTAATGATGAACCTTTATTATTCAAGATGCTCAGACCTTAGATACAACAACTAAATAATGGAGATGCATATAAGAGTGATGAAGAAATGACTGATTTCCTTTTCCTATAAGAGATCATTGATCTATAGAGCTGTTAAGTTGGAAAAACAAATGTGAATCAGTGACTCACTCAGACACATGAAATAAATAAACTCTAATTATCGTTTTAAATAAATGATTAGTCAAAGCATGTGCATAACATTAAACAAAAAAAGGAAGTACATAGACTAAATAAGAGTCAATTAACATCAATTAGTTCAGTCATTGGAATGATAGAATGGAGAAGTATGTTTGAATAATCTCACCAATCCAATACTGCTGAGTGCTGCAACTGCACCGTTGCAACTGTTACAGATTAGTCAAATGCAATTGCATTGAAGACTGCATGCAAAGTATAAATTTTAAACAGAAGGAATATTAAGTCAGAATTGCATTAAATGACCTCAAGTTTCTAAATTTCTAAACAAGAGACGTTTGTGTCAGAACTGCATCCATTGACTTCAAGTTCTATTATGGAAAAAGATATATGCATAAAGACCTAAACCGATAGAATAATGCTTTATGACATATTCTAGAGGCTTGTTTTTACAAACATAAAATATTCCTTGAGAAAAATCATGCAAAGTTAGCAAGACTTCTTTAGAAACTCATGCTTTAGTAGGATCATTGTAGTGTAACTGGAATGCTGCTTAACACTGTAAAAAAAAATACTACATTAACTTGTGAGATCTGAGATGCATCAGAAAAAAAAAAAAAACGATGCTTTCTTCCATCGAAGATACTAATCCTTTTTGAACTATTACTTTCAGTGGCTAGTGCATCCTGTTGTACCTAATGCCAGGAACTGGTACTGGTAGACATCAACAAATCCCTACTATTCCCACAGCCAATGTGCTGAAAGCTCCACATGACTAGCTAAATCTCACACTTAGGAGTTAGTAGACTAGCACTATATTATAATGTCTATGAGGAAACGTACTAACTAATCTTTTCTCATCAGAGGATAGTAATAGTACCATCAAAGTATAAGTCTCACATCCCTATGACATCAACATCATATTTGACCAGATAAACCGCTTATCTGAGGTTATAGTGGATACATCTGCTTCACCAAGCGACTAATCATGTTATCAAACAAAAAACACATCCAAGCTGGTTGTTTCTGCAGTTGAAATTACATAGCAAATCTTCGGCAAGCAGTGAATGAAGATTGCACAAACATCTTCAGCAGGAATCAACTAAAATCAAACCACACAAGATAAGGTTGTAACAAACCTCAGCAGAAGTGGTATTTAGCTCAAGTGTGCCTTCTGACGTGAAAACCACAAAAGTTTGTCAGAGCTTAAATTATTAAATATGGAGTTCTGCTTGGGATGAACTAGCATCAATGAGCTTGATCCATAAGTAAACAAAGCAGTAAATAAGAAAATGGATGTGAACATTATGCAAGTGAGAGTATTAAACTGATGACTTAACTCCTTTAAATCCTCATGGAACCACCCTCCATCTCTCTCAAACCACCACCAAACAACCAAGGAGTATTGTTCCTTGAGCACTTCCATGGATTCCGAGAAGCCCAACAAGATCATGGAGATTGTTCGGCTCCAACAGATGGTAAAGAAGTGGAAGAAGCTTGCTGTTGCACCAAAAAGCAATAGCAAGGGCATCAAGTTCCTGAAGAGGACCCTCTCCTTTTCAGACACTTCATCAGCATTTTCTGGGGACATCCCAAAGGGACATCTAGCCATCTGTGTGGGAGAGGAGATGCAGAGATTTGTGATCCCAATGGACTATTTGGGTCATGAAGCTTTCAGAATCTTGCTTGAAGAAGCAGAAAAGGAGTTTGGCTTCCAGCAGGAAGGCGTCCTCAGGATTCCATGTGAGGTGTCTGTGTTTGAAAGCGTATTGAAGGTGATTGAGAAGAACAAGGAAGGACCCCGCTATTGTTCTTCAAAAGCTGAGGTTGCCAAGTACAATCAACCGCCAAAACCAGTGTGCAGATAGATAGCTAACAGCAAGAGATGATTCTTCTCCTCCCTAAAAAAACTCTCTTTTCCCTCCTTCCTTTTTTGAAGAGCAAATGCCTAGTTCTTTGAGGTGTATGCAAAATACTAGTAGCAAAAGCACTAGCAGTTGGCAACTTTTCTAAGGTTGAACTATACTTGATTGCCTTATTGTCACAAACGATCGTCGCTCAACCGCAACTCTTCATTCCGTGAACCGTTCGTCACTTTTGTTGCTTGTACAGATGCTTGGCAGCCTGTTTTGCGTTGGTATCTTGCCTAAGAATTACGAGCAAAAATAGTCTGTCAGGCTGCAGAACGATCGCTCGCTGCGCAAAGCCAGAACAGGCCAAAACTGCCCAGTTTTGGGTCGTTTTCGCATGCTGCGATGACCTGGCTGAGCGGAGTAAAACGTCAGCCATCTCAGCCTCTGGAACCCCCCGGGTGAGCTGCAAGTGCAAACTCGCTCGCAAACTGTTGGAGCCGCTAACGAGGAGCGCGATAGTGAACATGATGAGTGTGAAGTTGGGTACTCTCCGCGAGCGGAGGAAGCACAATCTGATGCGCCAACTGGAAAAGGAGCCACAAGGAGAGACTTTCAATGGTGGAAACCTGCCTCGATGTTCTTGAAGCGAGCTTGGAGGAACTCTACCAAGGCCAAGGAAGGCTCCTTGGGGTAGATAGCTCGCAAGAAGAAGCTGAATCTCGGATCGACAGGGTTGAGTTCCTGGTCGACCGACTGACGGAGGATACTAAAGACTCCATACGACAGCTACATGAAGTTGTGCCGGAACTCATGGCCAAAATGACGTTGCTCACTAGAACTCTTAATGCGGGAGGGAACAATACCCATGCTGCACCGCCACAAAGCTTCAGAGCACCAGAGCCGCATTGCTACGGGGGCGCTAGAGATGCCAAAGGGCTCGAAAATTTTTTGTTCGACATGGAACAGTATTTCCGTGCTACGAGGCCCGATTCGGAGGAAACCAAAGTTTCTATAGCAACCATGTATCTGAATGGAGATGTAAAACTTTGGTGGCGAACCCGTTGGGAAGAGATCCAACAAGGCTGATGCCGAGTAGATACATGGGAAGACTTGAAGCACGAGTTGAGAACTCAGTTTTTGCCCGAGAACACAGAATTCGTCGCAAGGAAACTGAGATAACTCGGCCAAAGTACTTCCATCCGAGACTATGTGAAGCAATTTTCGATGGATATACAAGACATGTCCGAAAAGGACAAACTATTCAGCTTCCTCGATAGCTTAAAGCCATGGGCATAACAAGAACTAAATCTGAGGAATGTCACTGACGTGGTCGGAGCAATTACAGCCGCAGAAAGGCTAACTGATTTTATTTCTTCGGAGGACTTGGGAAAGAAGAAACAATCCTCGAGAAATCGCCCAACAAAATACTTTCATGCAAAGGAGTCTGGGGAGAACAGAAGAAAAAGAGCTTCCACAAGGGACAGGCAAAGCCCCGAAATCTGGTGGATACTTCTTATGCGGAGGACCGTACAAGGTGAGGGAGTGCCCGCAGAAGCAGGCACTCAACGCTTTAACGGCATCAGTAGTCCCCCACAATGTCACGAACGGTCGTCGCTTAACCACAACATCTTCGCTCCACGAATCGTTCGTCGCTTTTTTTTGTTTGTAATATGTTTGGCAGCTTGTTTTGCCTTGAGTTTATGTGTTTTTACATAAGAAATGTGAGCGAAAGTAGTGTAGAAGGCTGCAAAATGATCGCTCGCTGCGCGGAGCCAAAACAACCTAAAACAGCCCTGTTTTTGGGTCTTTTTCGTGTGCTGCGACAAAGCGGTGCGAAATGTCAGCCATTTCAGCACCTTGGAACCCCCCGGGTGGCACCGGGCTGGATGGGGTTCCGGGTATATGTCGGACATAGGCTTTCATCAACAATTGAACTTGTCTTGCGTCCGATACCTTGGGAACCATCGTTTATGGACTTGCAACCGTTCTTACAACCCTCTAAAGTCTTGTTTCGCTCTCTTTCTCTCTTTTCTCTGCTGCACTTAAGATGTTCGACAAATTGCTTGTATAGCTTCCCACTTTGCGAGATGTCGGGACTTGTCCATCGCTCGTTTCTAAGCTAATCAACTTCTTCTTTGCAGGTCCTAGGGACCGCAAGAGGTTGTAAGAGGGATGACCCTTTGCGGACAGATGACACTTCGAGCGTTTCATGACTTAGACAATCCTAGCTAAGTCTGGAACAGTGGGCAAGATTGCTTCACGACTTAGGCAATTTCAACTAAGTCTTCGAGAGTGCCGCACGGCTTAGGCAAATTCTGCTACGTCCGTGACAACAAGTCGGACAAGGGCAAAGTCGTCGCCCTTAGTTCAAGCAGTTTTGAATCCAACAGCGACGACGAGGAGTCGCAAGGACCCCGAATGGGAGCGATGCATTTGTTGAATGCATTACGAGGTCAAGTGGGGGAGAGAACAAAGACAAAGGCACCGAAGGCAGCAAGTAGCGAGCTGATGTATGTGGACATCAAGCTTAATAGCCGAACAACCCTTGCAATGGTGGACACCGGAGCTACCCATAACTTTATTGCTGATCGTGAAGCAAAGCGACTTGGACTTGTCTTGGAGAAGAACCCAAGTCGTATGAAGGCTGTGAACTCGGAGGCCAAGCAGATCTCCGGACTAGCAAAGGGGGTCCCTATCAAGATTGGAACATGGAGCGGGTGCACAAATATGATGGCGGTGCCATTGGATGACTTCCAAGTGATTCTTCGAATGGAATTCATGCATGCGGCGAAGTTAGTACCGATGTCGTTCCTAAACTCTTTATGTCTAATGGGAGGCGACGACCCTAGTGTAGTTCCAGTTTCTCGAGGAAGAAACAAGGACCCACAGCAAATATCGGCACTACAATTGAAGAAAGGGGTGCGAAAAAGCGAATTAACTTTCATGGTTGCTGTGAAGCTAGAGCCACTTGACGGGGAGGCCATTCACGAACCTGCTATGGTGGCAAACGTTCTGAAGGAGTTCATATACGTCATGCCACCCGAGTTGCTGAAGACTCTACCACCACGCAGAGGCATGGATCATAACATTGAGTCGGAGCCGGGAGTTAAGCCTCCACCGCATAGCCCCTCCAGAGTTAGCAGAACTGAGGAAGCAGTTAGATGAATTGCTACGCGGTGGTCTCATCCACAGTTCAAAGGCACAATTCGAAGCTCCAGTTCTCTTTCAGAAGAAACAAGATGGGAGCCTCCGATTATGTGTTTCATTCGGATGGATGAGTCAAAGGTGCAAGTTATGGCAGAATGGCGAACACCAAAGAAGGTACCTGAGCTGAGATCCTTCCTTGGTTTTGTCAACTATTATCGACGCTTCCTCTGGATATTCGAAGCATGCAGCTCCATTGACGGAGTTGCTAAAGAAAGAGCAGTCATGGAGATGGTCAGACAAGTGTGAAACGGCTTTCCAAGATCTAAAGACTGCTGTGTTGGAGGAACCGGTACTCAGATTACCAGACCATGGGAAGCCTTTTGACGTTCATACAGATGCTTGACTTCGCTATTGGGGGAGTACTTATGCAAGAGAGTCATCCAGTGGCCTATGAGAATCGCAAGCTCAATGAGACCGAGCGGCGATATCCAGTGCATGAGAAAGAGATGACAGCGGTGGTCCATTGTCTATGAGTCTGGCAATACTACCTTTTGGGAGCACCATTCGTGCTAAGGATGGATAATGTCACATTGAGTTACTTCCAGACTCAAAAGAAACTCTCCCCGAAACAAGCACGATGGCAGGACTTCTTGGCCGAGTTCGACATGGTAATGGAATACAAGCCCGGAAAGACAAATATCGTGGTTGATGCATTGAGCCGGAAAGTGGAACCGGTGAATGCTATACAGTTGGAAGGTAGAGGCTAAGCAAGTCAGTTACACTCCAACTTTCTTTCCAAGATCAGGGATGGACTATACAATGATCCTCAAACAGTAACCCTGATGCAACTCATCAAAGAGGGCAAGGCGCGACGATTTTCGGTACAGGAGAGACTCCTCTATACTAAAGGGAATAAAGTTTATATTCCGCGAGCGAACAATTTGAGGCGTGAACTCTTGAGAGAGTGTCACGATTCCCTTTGGGCAGGACATCTAGGTATTCATCGGACAATAGCTCTCGTGGAGAGGGCATTCTATTGGCCAAACATGGGGACAGATGTGGAGGAGTATGTTCGTACATACCTTACGTGCCAACAAGATAAAGTAGAGCAATGAAAGCCAGTGGGAGTTTTGGAGCCACTGCTGGTACCAGAAAGGCCATGGGAGAGCATTTCCTTAGACTTCATATCAAGCTTGCCCGCAGTAAGGGGACTTGGATCAATACTTATAGTTGTCGATCGGTTTTCAAAGTATACAATGGTTATTGCTACACCCCTACATTATTCAGCAGAAGAGACAGCCAAGTTGATGATGAAGAATGTAGTGAAGTATTGGGGAGTTCCACACAATATCATTAGTGATCGAGATTCTCGGTTCTTGGGACGATTCTGGACCGAGCTATTCAAGCTATTGGGATCGAAGTTATACTTCTCCACAAGCCTCCACCCCTAAACGAATGGTCAAACAGAAAGAATTAACTCACTGTTAGAATAGTAACTCCGACACTATGTGAGTGCTAACCAATGAGATTAGGTGAAGCTGTTGGACATAGCCCAATTCTCCTACAACTTGCAGCGAAGCTCTGCGTCCAACAAGAGCCCCTTCGAGATTATCACAGGACAACAGCCATCGACTCCTCACACATTGGCCATTGGATATACGTGGAGTAGTCCGTCAGCATATCACTTTACAAAAGAATGACATCGAAATGCGGATATTGCTCGGGCCTACTTGGAGAAGGCAGCCAAAAAGATGAAGAAGTGGGCAGACTTGGGAAGGCGACCCCAGGAATTTAAAGTTGGTGACTTAGTGTTGGTAAAGCTCCAGCCAGCATCACTCCAGTTCTTTAGGTGCAAAGTGCATAAAGTATTGGTACAAGTATGAAGGGTCTTTCCCAATCATCAACCGAGTAGGCAACGTCTCCTATAAGTTGCAACTGCCAACATGGTTCAAAATTCACAATGTCTTCCAATGTAAGCAACTTGAAAGCCTACCATTCAGATCCGCAAGACGCCTCACAAAATATTTCAACTCGACTACCCCCAATCAAAGCCTCCTACGAAGAGTGAGTTGAGACTATTCTAGTGGGTCGCAAGACTAAGCTACCCAATGGAGCAGAGCAAATTGAGTACTTGGTGAAGTGGCAAAAGCTTCCTCGAATAGAAGCCAATTGGGAGCCAGAAGACGCCCTACGACATGAAGAAGCCTACGTCAAAGCCTATCAACAAGCATCGACGAGTTCATCAACAAGTTAAGTGGGGGAGAATGTCACGAACGGTCGTCGCTCAACCGCAACTCTTCGTTCTGTGAACCATTTATCGCTTTTGTTGCTTGAACAGATGCTTGGCAGCCTGTTTTGCCTTGGTTTTGTGTGATTTTGCCTAGGAATTACGCGTAAACCGTCAGATGCGAATGATCACCATCGCGAAAGTTGAATGTGCCAAACCGCTGACTGCTTTTGCGTACTGATGACCGCCGAGGAGTAAAACATCAGCTATGTTAGCTCTCTGGAACCCCCCGGGTGGCACAGGGTTGGATGGTGCTTCGGGATAGTAGTCGAGCGTGAGTACTTAAAAGAAATTGAAGTGTTTTGCGTCCGACACCCTTGGAAACCGTCGTTTGTGGACTTGCGACCGTTCTTACAGCACTCTAAAGGCCTGTTTTGCTCTCTTTCTCTCCTTTTCTGCTGCACTCAAGGTGTTTGACGAATTGCTTGTAAGAGCTGTCCTCTTTACGAGACATCAGGACTTGTCCGTCGCTTGTCTTCAAAACTAATCAACTTCTCATTTTATAGGTCCTTCGAGACCCACATGAAGTTACAATTGGGCTGACCCTTTATGGGCAAATACGCTTCGGTGTTTCATGACTTAGGCAATCCCAGCTAAGTCCGGAACATTGGGCAAAGATTGCTTCGTGACTTAGGCAATTCTAGCTAAGTCTACAAGTTAGCCGTCAGGTTGCCACACGGCTTAAGCAAATTCAGCTAAGATCGTAACATTATGTTACATGCTTATGTTCGCATTATTCCTTCCTGCTTCTCATGATAGAAAAGCAGTCAATTAAATAGGAAAATTGCTTTATAGGTTGTTAAACAATATATCTAAGTCTGAGTAAATATCAGAAGCAACTAATCTAATGAAAACACCAGTGCAACAAAGGACCAAATTTGCTAGGCCAAGTAGCATCTGCATATGGATGGATCTATTCCTTCTGTTCATTCTATTGAGTCCACTGATATCTTATTGTCATCAAATCAAGGATTTTTGGACTTGATGCTTTATTGAACAATGTAGCATAGGTGATTTCTACTAACTGTACCTTTGAGCAAGATTCATGCTATTTTCAGAAGAAGGGTACACAGCTTTCAAGATCTGTACTAATAGTCTACCAGAGTCTCATCCATTGGTTTTCAAATTAATGTACAGAGTCAAATCCATTAGTTATTAGGTCAGTATATAACCTCTTAGTAGTGTATTTCTTTGATGCAGCATTTTTCTTGAGTAAATCATTTTACGCAGGCCTAATTTGACTACATCAAAACTGATCCTTTAAAAATGGTGGCATTTTCCAGGTTCAGAATCTATATAAGAAAACCTTTGTCAGCAGATATTCAAATAGTGCAAAAACAGTTTAGACTTGCCTCCTGTAGTCATATTAAGAAGCCTGAAGTCTTTTTCTTATACAAGTCAACCAAATTTTACTACAATGAACCTTTAAGTGAACTAGTAAGACTCATTTTCATAACCAGAAACTTACAAATCCATTAGTTATTTGTAAGTTTCACGTTAAAGCTGTCTTTTAACGTGAAACTTACAAATCCAGGACTATAGGGATTATGGTATAGCTGGAATATTAGATTGTGCTACTATTACAGACTTACACTTTACGATAAATTATTCAGTAATATACCAAAATCCCTATAGTCCTGGATTTGTAAGTTTCACGTTAAAAGACAGCTTTAAACCATCTCCTTGAATCAGGCTTTAAACCTGATCTATATAAGTCCTGAATTTGTAAGTTCTATATACCAAATCGGGCTTAAAGACAGCCTTAAACCTAACCCACCTCTCAATCAACTTCCAGATGAAATTTTGGCATTATTCAGCCATCAGCAAACGGGGTATCCAATGCATGATAAAGAACAAAGAGCAGGCCAGAAGCACATCACACATTTTGAACTCACCCGATTATAAAGCTTACAACAACTGATTTTTTTTCTAAAAAATTGAAGGACAAACTCTATTTTCAATAATCTTACTGCTGAGATAACGTTAAGACAAAAACGTCAAGGTAATGAGTTAAATTATCACTGAACACATTCATCTGGTGAAAAAGGCTCTGAACATACGATACAGATGAGTATTACAACTCATGATCGGATATACCAAGCAGCAGCAGATAATTGCATTGTCATCAGAAAACTAGTTCTCGATGTTCTCAGACAAAAGCCAGAGCTTTTTGCAACAGAACTTTCGCTGGATAACAACACGTTGGGGATCAGATCACTAGGTTACGATGTTGCTGACATCAGGTCTTCCATGACTCATAAAGATTGAGAAAAAGAGAAACAAATCACTCACCCTAATCTAATGATACAAAGCAAAATGAGACACCAAGAAAATTACCAGACAATGCCACTAATTGTAGAGAGTATATATACAGATTACTTGAACAATAATCACTAAGAAGCTGATTTAAATCGATAGCTGACCGATTAGGACAAGAATTTAAGTGATGAAAGAAGAAACCACACAGATCACCAAATGGATTCTTACAGCATCTCGCGAATCCCGAGCGTTAACCCCAAGGAAAACGAAGCCGACAGATCCAACTATTTTAATGGGGAAGGAACCGATCGCAAGCGAAGCTTTTCCTATCGCGAGTAGAAGTATCTTTGCGGATAAGCAACAGAAACCTCAAGGGAAAGTTGGGCTCAGCCCGGCTCAATTATTCTCGTCCCAACCGGACCGGACCTGATCATACGCCGGCTGGGCCTCTACCGTCCCCAATTCCAAGCCCAAGCCTATCGTAGAACGGCTGGACCAACGACGCCACGTGGCAATTCCTCTCCCCTTCTCGAGACTCAATGGGACGATTCTGCTTGACTGGCGATCATCATTGATGACCTTTGATGGCAGGTGCTGTTTCGAGATCAAGCTCGAACAATCCCAGAGATGGCGAGCGATCTGTCCACGGGGGTGAAGAGGAAAGATCCCGAGATGGTTCGTCACCGCCCCTCAGATTCCTCACTGTTCTCCAAGACTAAGAAGTCCAGAAGCCTGGTAAGAGTGGGTCTCTCATCGTTTAGAGCTCTTCTTCCCTATTTTGCTTCGTTTATTGTGATGATTTATCGAAAGTATCATGTAGAGCAGCTCTGTTGGAAGCATATATCTTCTTGTTGTCCAAGAAAAGGGAAAAGGATACTTGTGTTCTATATCCTCAATCTAAGAACAATAACTATATATATGATACAATCATCGTTGAAAAAATTCGAAAGTTCGTCAGTTTGATTTTTCGAAGCACGTTTGCTGCAAGGATGGGGAGCTCGTGGTGTTCGTCGAAGAAAACACTGCAACTGTGCAGGGACCAGAGCCAATGGAGTGTGAAGAAGCCAAAGGAGAGCTGATGGATGCCGAACACGAGAGAGAGCGAGGAGGAAGACCATGCAGCGTCGGGGATCGCGGATTTCACCAGCTGCAGGAACAGTCGAAAGCACCAGACCTTCCACCAAACACAGTAGCTTCCCTGTTGTGGTCAGGTTGTAGTGAATGAAGAAGCTCTGTTCTGCAGAAGCTTCTGTTCTTGCAGTGTAACTCTTTCTAATTACTGTGACAGGGTTCTTTTGAGGAATGGCTCATCGAACAGTCGAGAAGAAGACAGCATCTCTGTAGCAGACATATATGAAGCAGATGCAACGTTAGGAATTGAACCAGTTGTGTGGTGCAAGATACTGAAGAAAAAGGAAATATGGCGGCCATGAGCATGATATGGTGCCTCTGCGCGTGGAGCAGCACATAATTGTGTCTCCACTTTCGTTGCAGCATCATGGGAAAGCATTATGGAACCTGACGGCGCGTGCATGGCGACCACTGTCGTCCTCGTGTTACGTAGTCCGACGGAGACCATAATGTGTTGTTCTTTGGAACAGTTTTTGCTTTCGTTTTCGGAAACCTGGAAGTATCTTTTTTCGTGTGTTACTGCCACGTCTGTGTTGTGGGAATGAATACTACTTCCTCCCTCGTATTTTTTTATCTGTGACTGCCGCAACATTTCTGTTTCTTGTTTCGAGAACATGGAAAGCTGAAACGATTCCGGCTGCGCAAGAAACGGGCGTCGCCGTTAATGTAATCCGACCTGTTAAAATGGAAAATATTACGACTTTGCTGTACACATCGAGGCGCGAGCGAGCACGCGACGCCTCTCTCTCTCTCTCTCTCTCTCTCACACACACACACTCAAAGGTAAAGCGAAGCCCTTTAGGATTCCCCTGTTGGTTTTCCTTGCCTCTGCGCAGTCTATGTCCGCCGGCGGTTTCCAGTTCTGAAAATGGTAGCTTTAGCTCTTACGCGACAATGCTTCGGTATCTGACAATGCTTTAGCTTTACGATTATTCTCCGCAGTAAGAAAAAAGTTAGTCTTCATATGTGCAAATGTTGCTAGCGATTAGGGTTTGTGATTTTGGTTGGGGATTAAAGTTCATTTCTCTAAGTAATTAGAGCAGTAGGAAACGCAGGACACATTTGAGTATCTGTCATTGCGAGGATTCCTTCATTTATTTACGAAGAATATTCTCTTCCAGATCCACGCGACTCCCTCGTTTTCTTTTTTATCTAAGCCTTAACTTTTTCCTTCTTTTTTGATCGTTTTAGGCAAAACAACTAATTTTTTATTCTGATCAAAGATGCTCTTTATTTTTTTCAATTTCGGTTACTTTTTTGGCTTGCTAGTGTCAATATTTTGAGAGAAGTTGAAGAAACTATGTTTTTTTGGTGAGCTTATTATGCGGCTTTAGGTCTATGATGATGTAATGTGGATGGCAATAGCAACAAGAGCATTGATGCAATGGTCCCGAGAGTAGTTGTTTGTCAATATATACCAATTATTCGAACTTCTTTAAGGTGCTTATCAATTTGCATCAAATTGTTCTTACCTTATGCATATAACTGCTTTTAATAGCAATGTTTGGATTATTTGTAGAATTATAGACACTAAGCACCTCTGTGGGCTGATACATAGTAGAAGAGTAATCTGAGTATGAGTATGAGTTTTCTGCCCCCTATAGCCAACAATCTACTTGATTGCGTGATTTATTGTAACATTTAGGCTAGGTTAATATGACAACTTATATTACTTATGATTGGCATATATGTTATACTGTCCCTGGTATTGGTTGGTATCGGTTTCTTGTTTCAGCCTCAGAAGTCAGTTGTTTATTAACTTGTTGTAGCTTCACTTAAGCGGAAGTCAAGAACATGGCCTTACAACACTTTGCAGTCTATAACAGAATTTGCACTTCTTAATTCTGACAGCAGATTGTGTTGCTTTTTCACTATTTCGCACAAATCACAATTGCTTGAAAGATGTCGCGGTCTTATTTATGAATTTTCAGATCCAATTTAGATGCAATCCCATCTAGGTGCTGCTGCCACCAAAGTTAACAAGAAACACACTAGATTCCTGCGATAATTTACTATGACACATCAGAAATCACTGGATATTTCCACCACAAGTGGTGTTGCTGTGGATATTCCATCAATCGAAAATGCTTCAAAACGGTTGGTGCTTTATAATCCAGACACTAGTAAACCAGGTCAAGTTGCTGTTGCAATAGTTGATGCAACTGAAAATGAGCATACATCCTTCAAGAGTGTTTTGGCATCCAATCCTTCTAGTAGGGTTTTGCCGTCTGTTGGGGCATTCACTATCCAGTGTGCTGCATGCTTCAAGTGGAGGCTTATTCCGACAAAAGAGAAGTATGAAGAAATACGTGAAAATATACTGCAAGAACCTTTTGTATGTGACCGAGCTCGTGATTGGCGTTCTGATGTATCCTGTGATGATCCCACTGATATTTCTCAAGATGGAAGTAGGCTTTGGGCAATTGATAAGCCTAACATTGCACAACCTCCTCCTGGCTGGGAAAGATTGCTTAGGATCCGGGGTGAAGGAAGCACCAGATTTGCCGACATGTATGCATTTCTTATTCCTGTTTCCATCATGCTTTCACAATTGGCTGGTTTCACCTCTCCATAAATCGAGTTGATAATTTTTTTTTCCTTCATTTTCTTGTTATAACCGACCACTTGATGACTGTAAGCTGCAACAGACCAACAGGACAACTGTGTGTATCCTTGTCAAGGATACAACCAGCTGAGCTTTTGGCCTGAAGCTAATTATGTTACAAGCCCAAAATCCTGGTTATATGAAATTTTGTTTTAATGCCTGATTAATTAGAAGTGAAGATGTATAGCATGCAGACTGTATAGGGAGAGTTAACGAAGTATGAACAATGAAACCGTATAATATGTTAAACTGTGCTTCGTTTACTTATTTATTGCTGACCCATTCCATTTTATATGCTTTTGGTTTCTTACCTTCTAATTACTGGAAAATACCATTACCTTTTTTGGTTCTCCTTTATTTTTGAGATAAATTTGGTGAAACTAAACATTAATGGGAGAACCTTAATTCTACAATGAGATTGCTTCCTTGCATTGTGGGTGACCAAGGTTCAATGCAAGGAAACAAACAATCTGCTTGCAGGGGTAAAATTATGTACATCAGCATTTCCTAGATCTCACAATTGTAGGAGTGTTGAACAAGGTTTGCCGTATCGGTTCGTACTTGCGTATCGGTATCTGATTGGTATAGTATGGTACTTGGTATTGAGTGGTACGCATAGTATGTACCGCTCGGCACATTAAAATATAATATAATATTTTTATAATATAATATTATATGATATAATATTAAATATAATAATATATAATATTATATTATATATATAATAAAAAATGAGGTGGCGACTCATCCTCGTGCGGGAAGACTAGGTGACGCCTCGTCCCGCGGTGGAAGGCGAGGGGCTGCCTCGTCCTTGCGCGGGAAGACGAGGCAGCACCCTCATCCCGTCGGAAGACGAGGTGCCCTCGTCCCGAGAAGACGAGGCCCGCCTCGCCCTCAAGCGGGAAGGCGGCGCCGCCTCTCCCACGAAGTGAGGCGACGCCTCATTTTTTTTCTAATTTTTAATATATATTTATAATATATTGTATTATATATTAAATCTGTACCACCTGGTATGGGACGGTCCGCATACCTGTATCTTGTCGGACTGGTCCACAATGCCTGTACCGGGCAGTACAGGACAGCACGGCAAACCTTGGTGTTGAACACTGGGATACCTTTCTTATTTTGAATATAAGGTTTATGGTTAGGCATATTTATACACAATATCTATGTTATTCATTCTCTGTAGCTGTGGTATAGGATTTTGGTTTATGCAGGTGAGGTTCAACAGCTGTGGGTTACTCTTGGCTTTCTTGGAGTAATCAAAATTCTCAAATCTGCTAACCTATTTCTTGGAGTAATCAAAATTTTATTATGGTGGTTTTTTCGTTGAACCATTACCTCAATAGGCAACTTCCTGTCAATGAACATGATCAACCTATTTTGATTCAAATATTGGTTTCTATTTTATTGAAGTCAAACTATGAAAGAACTACTTGATCTGCAGATTTTAGATATTTGTTTCATGATAGCTTGGACCATTAATGTTCTTTTTAAGAATATCAAACCTATAAAGTCTTGTTGAGGAAAGTCCACATCAGAAGGGAAATTCACATTGTGTGATCAAAGAAAAGAAAGCTTTTTCATATATCTGAATAATTTGAGTTCTCTTTACATCTTAAATCTGTATCTAATCATATTGTTGGTGATTTTAGATATTATGTTGCACCATCTGGGAAGAGGCTCCGCTCGATGGTTGAAGTGGAAAAGTATGTCTTCTTTTTATCCATAGCACATTATTAATTAGAAATTTTACTTTTCTGGATGCTAATGTCTTCAGTTGTTCCTATAGGAAAATATTAAATGTATTTGTTTTTGCAGGTACTTAATGGAACATCCAGAGTACGTCAGAGAAGGGGTGAATCTATCTCAATTTTCATTTATAATCCCAAAGCCTCTTCAGGAAAACTATGTTAGGAAACGCCCTGCTCGTCTCACGAGTAATGACAATGCTGAGATCATGATGTCTGGGCCTCTTGAATCTTGTGTAGGTATGTGCACTTTTGATAAGTTTTGGAATCTTTTGAAAGCCCTCTTCATTTTCGAGATCAGCATCTGCAGTCGGCTAGCATTGAGCTAACACTTTCTGTTATGAAATTGAAGAATAAGTTGTGTTAATCTAATGCAGCCACGATGCTTAAATGCTTATTTTGGAAGCCACGACGGATGATTGCATGCTACAACTTTTACAAACCATGTCATCTATAACCTTACAATTATATCCATGATATGCTCATTATGTCAGTCGGTGGAAACTAACTCAAATATACAGTACATGTCTGTTGACATTCTTTTTTTTATTTTATGATGCATCTTGGATCAATATGTTGTAAAATTCTATGCATCTGTTGTTCAGACAGCTAACAAACAACAATCCAGAATATTCTTAAATTTTATCATTCTTGCTGACTTTACACGGTGAAGTCAATTCCGTTGTTCTCATTCATGTTGCTATGGTCATATAGTCTTCTTCTAGTCACATCGATTTAGCTATGACAAATCCTTTCCCCTGCTTTTTCTTCATCCAAAGAACATCTGCTGATATTTCATCTGGAATGTGCCACACTGTTTACATACTGCCCATCTTTTTGTTGAATTAGTAGATGTGTTTGCATTAGCTTTACAAGTCACCCATTCAGGTTATAAGGAGTCATTTGCATCATAGATCTGATCTTTGTGATAATTTCCTGCCTTGTCTCAGATGTCCTATTTTTTTCCGCTATTTAAATGTCATGCTTGCAAACTATTTTTCTGATTTGGTATTTGTGGTACATATGTAGCCAATTTCTTGACATGATGACCTTTCTGTAAACCTCATACTGTGTTTTCTGTGTTGATCCCTGTTCTGTAATACACCATTGTTAGCCTTTACGATAAGACATGTTTTGTTTCATCTTATTATCATCTGCTGTCTGATGCTAAAAACAAGATCTCCAGTGGTGATTTCTCAAAACTGTTTTACACATTTTGAAGGCCTGTATCATTTATATACTTGTATGCTGCATCTCTTCGTATTGTGCTCAATACGTTCATGAATAGGGAGAGAGAACTGAATGTACATATTCGTGCAGCAAATCCCTTGTCATGGGCTGGTCCTCCTACTCATGCCGAACTGCAGAATGGCGAGCCTGGCGTGACGACTCCACGTCCAGAATCTCCAACTCATATTCCTCTCATCCATCTGCGGCGTGCAAAGAAGAAACCGATCATGTCATTTTACAAACAGAATTGCTCGAGACCTTCGAATTTGCAGGAACTCAAGGAAGAAGACCGTCAGCTGACAGGGAGCTCTGGTACCTTTGAGCTTTGAGATCGTAGCAATAGTTTGGTGCCATATGCAGGTTTTGATGATGTGCCGGCATAGAACATGAGTGATAATAGTAAAGGCAACTGTAACTTTTAACCCTCATATTTATGTCTGCTGCATGTTGGCCCTCAGTAGTTAAATTGATGTCCTACGTGATGCGTCGAGATTTTGTGTGCTTAGAATTTATCGTTGATCGGCTGTTAGGGGTCGTACAGCAGTTCTACTTACTCGGCTTCTGAGGCGAGAGGTGCGTAGACGAACTGTGGGGCGCACATTGGACGGCCAATAGGAAGGTGGTCTTCCCTGGTTGGTGTCTCAGCTGGCACTGTTTTCACGTTTGTTAAACACTGGAATAACTTTTAAACACTGTTATACTATGAGCATTTTGGGGAGTAACGAAAAAAATATCATTAAAATAGAAATAGGGATGAAATAAAATGGTTTTTTTTCTCTTTTTCCAATACAATAACCAAGTAACAAATAATAATCATTTTTAAATAAAGGTAATCTTAATTGAATCAACTACAAGTTAAATCTCAAAGTCATTATTTGAATCGATCGATCAACTAGTCGAATCTACAGTTTTAAGTTTTTCCATAAATAAAGTATAAATATGAATTATATGAAAAATATATTAATATTACTAAAAATTATAACATAATGAAAATTAATTATCCAGATGAAGTCAACATGCTAAAGAGTTAGAGAAAGTCTGTAAAAGACATAAATAAGTACTACCATTATAAATTCAAATTTTATTTCTCGGTTTTTCGATCGGATAACAATAAATGTTACAACAATAACGAGCAAAAAGAAAAGAAATAAAAAGAGAGTATCCTAAAGTGATTTTTAAATTTCATTCTTCCCACGTAGCACAAATCAGAGTTGAAAAAAATATATATCCACAAAAGGATGTCATAATAACACATCACACGCACAGAGGATTGCCTGTTTACCACATACGACAATACCGTAAAGTCGCAACACCGGTGTACCACACGTACAAGAAAAATTGCAATGGAACACATTTAAGCAATTGATGTGTATGTCTTCAAATTGTAACAAAGCTCCTCATTTCTTAATGCGATAAGAACAAATCCAACATTTTTTTTTTTTTTGAAGTATCCCAATTGCTCAGCTTAATGATCCTCCTTTACATAGGTAAATACTGTAGTAACTGACACAGCACCGTAAAGATACTGGTTCTATCCTTTCATGAGAACGAAGAGGAAGGAAGAGTACACGTCCACTGGATTGCGCTAATCTCTCACCCCATTCATCTGATATAGGGAACCCTCCTACAGGTTCCCAATCAGTGGTATTACATGAGCTGTATATGCTTCTTGAATGCTTTAAATGGTCTGTCTTCTGCGTGTGGAAACAGAAGCAGCAGTTTACTTGCTTGTGTATTCATATTGTTATGCATGAACTATATTTCTTGCTTGCTTGTTCCAGATTTGAAGTCAGGAGTCAACACCAACACTGGCTTCTGGAAGTGATTTGATATGCAGAAATGATGCTTGGGGCTGCAGAGGCAGATGGACCACAGATGCCTTCTGTTTCAAACCACCAAGCGCCTTCCTCACCTTATTCGCAAGCTCGATCACAAAATCGTCTTCGTGACCTGCAATAGATGACAATGTTAACAACTTCGGATCCTAATATTTAAATTACATGCCTTTGGCTTTGATTCTTCCTATAGTTTCAGGAGTTTAAACCTAAGCTGCAAGTTATCGTCTGGTACCTTGATATCAAAATACTCAACAAATGAGCTAAAAACATCACTCCGGCTTTTTTGCATGCAATACAAGAAGCAAATTGGTCACACAGGAAATATATGCAGACTCACTAAGCCAAATTCATGTCAGGAGACTGTGAGCATCTGAATGGATTGCTGATAACATGTATAAAAACCAGTAACCAAGTGATTACCTATATCAGACATTGCTTTTTCCAACAAAAAGAGATATTCTCTATTGTTCCCCCAGGGGCCGCTGGCTGTAGCAATTTGTCTGAAGAAGTAGGATGAGCTTGAATCAAATCAGTAACTAAAATAAACAGCAGGCAGCACCGAAAACAAAACAAAACCAAAACCAAAACCATAAAAAGTGGAAAAGATATGAAGATTATCAGTCACCTAGCCATTTCATCCAAAGGAGCTGGACCCAAATAATATTTATTGACTTCTTTATCCATTGTTGATATAAATCTGAAAGTTCAAGTATTTGCAATTGCACACCAATAGAAAATGTCAAGTCAAAGTGGCTTCAAAAAAAATTCCCAGTATAAAATGTTCAAAAAGCATTAAATATATATGGCAACTGGTCAGTATCTTACACTATAACTCCTGTTGCAGCTGGGTCAGAGGTCTTTCCTTCCTGAACATTATATATCAAAAAAAAAAAAAAAAGTAGAAATAAGAAAGAGGAAAAAAATTGAGAGGATACTGCTCAAAGATCACTTTTTTTAGAAAGAGGACAGACACATACATACCCTGTAAAAGTCAACAGAGATTTTTTTGTCGTATTCACATTCTCTTGTTTCCAAATACTGAAAACGGAATTGAAGGTGAGGTAGATGATCAAATGATCTATCGTAGTGAAAATTCAGGCATGGTGCTCGAATTATACCTTTACTGCTGCTCTTTCCTTTTCTGCACCTCCTCTAACACAATAAGCAACACCCCACTGCAAAAAGGAACCACTTGATGAGAACAGAGAGAACAAAAAATGAAGTAAAAGTACAGTCCAAGAGAACAAGAACATCATAAATTGCCTTTGTTAAGACTGGAAACTTGTCTAAAAGGTGCACCCAGTGGACTTTTTTTGCACATTAAACATGATAATAATTTTTCTCCCTTTGTTAAATCGAAAACTTCTCACCAAACTGAAGCAATCTGACCCTGTCAAACTAGAAGCATGAAAAGGAAACGGTGGTGCTCTAAAATGGTGGTGGAGTAGGGTCAAATAGACATACATAGTAAACGGTCATAGAGAAAGGAATGATCTACTCACGCAAATTGCTCCCTTTTCAGGTTCTAGAGTGCAGGTTCTTGCTGGAAACTCTGGTGTGCCTCTGTGATCAATACACGCTGGCAACAAGGATATCAAAATAAGATTCGTGTCACAATGCATATCGATCGGTATACTCCTTCAAACTTGGCATACGGGAAAGCTCTACGAAGACCTTACCCAGATCAAACACACGCCTGTAGTCCTTGATGAAGCCTATTATCTTCTCATCGAATTCAAATCCTGGATTCCAAACCAGAGACCCATAGCCGAAAACCCAGAGCACCATCGTCCGATCCCTGCATTTGGGATCCATTTTAGACATCACAAAGAAACCACTGAGCCGCAACTCTTCAATAGCTCCAAGAAGCAAACTTAGATGGTGACTGTATTAGATTCGATCACACCATGGTCGTTTAAATGCAAACCAATAATCTGATACATAGAACCATCAAAATGGACCTTACGACGTTCCTAAAGATCAAATCAGCCGTTCCTAGAAGGATTAACGGAAAATAAATTAGGGCAAAACAAAAAATCTTCCTTTTTAGCTGGGTTTATAGTTGCATTAACGAAAGAAAATAGTACGAGGTATTCTGCCCATCTCCTCTGTATCTCACGTACCTTCGGGACTCGGCAAGCATCAGAAAGAACAGCAGAAACCCCAAATGCCACAACCACTAACGAAGCAAGAATGTGCTCACCTAATACGAGATTTGAGGATGTCCTCTTCGAATCGGGAAAACGGTAAAGAAACCTCGATCTCGCAGATCGATCCCGACGTCAATGCAGGTCGCCGAGGGATCGATTCAGAGCCGGGGATGGGTTTTGCGTGGGTTTCGGTGACGAGGAAGCGAAGTCGGGAGGGGCTCTGCTTTATAGCCGCGGGGCGTGGCGGAGCTACGTCGTGCCCTTTAAAATTACTATACAACCCTCGTCCCATTGTAGCGAGAGTTACGTACTTTCAAGCTGCGTGTCGTGGAGAACGCGTTAGCAAGTCATCTCCCGATATGGTACAATGAACGCGGCCGGGTTTCCGGCCGATGCGGCGAGGTGTTTTCCAAAGTTGGAAAGCAGAGCGGACTATGGAGTCAGTTATGATAACTGAATCTTCGGTGGCCTGACGCGGTTCCAAGATTCAACGAATGTGGACACCTCTAATCGTAAGTAAAGCATCGAGTGATCTTTTCCGTCCCCAGCTTCCGATCCCGTAACCCTTCTCCAGCTACGTGGCCCTATATATCCCGGCCGCACATGTGAGATCGCACGCAGGTTTAATGGATGTGATATAGCGTTAAGAACCAGCTGCGGACGTAACAGACCGCGAGGGGATGGAATCTGGGAACCCGAGGAATTCTAGAGAACACTGTGATTAGCGGCTACAGCGGGCCCCACGGCACAGGAATCCTAGTTAATGAGCTCACATATTCTACCCTGACTAAAGATGGTTGATGATGTCAAACGACAGAAGCTTCTTCGTTCAATTTCTACGTACTTCTTGTCGTCTCCCAGTTAATGGTTGAGTCGATCGTCAAACCAAATCCAAAGAACCTAATTGGATGTTGACGAAGACCCATGCCAGCTCATTAATCCATGTCCTCATCTAGATCCAGCGATGATTTAGCTCACTCAGCTCGAGCTGAGGTATCAAAGCGATGACTTAGTCGCCACGGCAGCAGAAGCTGCGATGAGACTTATTAATAAAGGATGGCATCATTTCTCTGCGCCACGCCGATTGGACAGATAGTGACCGAGGGTACGGACAACCTTGCTCGGCACATCAAGGGTACGTGCGACCACTCGCTTGGTATATATAAAACCCCCACCTGAGAGCAGAAAAAGAGGGGATTTCAAACTCTTTTCCACATAAAAACTCATATCATTTGGGGTCCTAACTTAAACGTCGGAGGGGTCATGTCGATCGTTCTCACCCCGACGAGACCTTCGTACAAGATTTGCGCTGCAGACCCAAAGAAGAGCCCAAGTCATCGGCCCGAGGGAGGTCGTCCCAAGACATAGACCCGAGTCGAGCCCGATGACCCACTCCCAATTGACATGGACGAGCTTGCACACATGGGAAGAGTCAAGTCGTGCTGACTCCTCGGCCATGGCATCAAGAACCCCAATATTTTTGGCACTAGAAGGATAGCCCGATGTCGCAAGAATGCTCATCAAGCAATCCGAACCCAGGGCATCTCAGCGAACTCCCGGCGAGCTCTCGACAACCTATCAACGAACTCTCGACGAACTTCCCGATAAACCTTTGGTGAGTTCTCGACGAGCTTTCGATAACATCGGCCGACCTCCAGCGAGATCCTATTGTGTCGTCTGAACCTCAGTCCGATGCTTGAACTTGACTCTTGTCTAATATCTGATTGTAATGCTCTTTAATGGTGCAGTTAATTCTGTATCACTTTCTTTAATACACAAGTTAGATCATAAAACTTATCAATTGATTTCATTATCAAAATCTGAGATTCAATATAATGTCCTTTGCCCGAGTTGTGTATCTCGGCCAGTATAGCATCATTTGCCCGAGTTAAGCATCTCGGCCAGTCCAACATCCTTTATCCGAGTTGTGTATCTCGGCCAATCTAATATCCTTTGCCTGAGTTATGTATCTCAGCCAGTTTAATATCCTTTGCCCGAGTTGTGTATCTCAACTAGTCCAATATCTTTTGCCCGAGTTATGTATCCAATCCAGCATGCTTTACTCGAGTTGTATATCTTAGCCAGTCCAATGTCTTTTGCTCGAGTTGTATATCTCAGCTAGTCCAATGTCCTTTACCCGAGTTATGTATCTCGGTCAGTCCAATGTCCATTGCCCCAGTTGTGTATCTCGGCCAGTCTAGTATCCTTTGCCCAAGTTATGTATTTCGGCCGATCCATTGTCCTTTGCCCGAGTTGTGTATCTCACCCAGTCTAACATCCTTTGTTCGAGTTAAGCATCTCGGCCAGTTCAACACATCTTTGCCCAAATTATGAATTTTAGCCAATCCAATCAGTCTTTGCCCAAGTCGCGTACCTCGCCCATACCTCGCAGCAGTTCTCTAATGATATTGTGTCAGGTGTCCCCGTAAAGACAAGTCGAGCATCGACCTAAGCCCTCGAGAAGGATTCAGGCCCTCAGCAATCGATGCTTTGGATCTTCCATATGACTTGCATAACGTCTTGGGAAGACCTCCTTCCGAGGGGGGAGAGAGGAATGATAGGGTAAATATTGGGTCGACCCAGTTCACAAAGACCCACGCCAGCTCAGCAGTCCATGCCAGCATCAAGATCCAACGACAACCCAACTGGCGCAGCATGGGCTGAGGTGGCAGAGCAGTGACTTGGCTGCCACAGTAGTGGAAGTTGTGCTGAGACTCATGAATAGAGGATGGTGTGCCATTTCTCTGTGTCATGCCGACCGGAGGACAACGACCGAGGGTATAGATAACCTTGTCCGGTAGATCGACAAAGGTAAGGCTTAGGATATGGGCGACCACTCACATTGTATGTGTAAAACCCCCACTTATGGGCAGGAAAAAGGGGGATTTCGAACTATTTTCGATATAAAAACTTATATCATTCGGGGTACTGACTTAAACAATGGAGAGGTTACGTCGAGCATTCCCACTTCGATGAGACCTTCGTGTAGGATCTGCGCCATGGGCCCAAAGAAGAAGATCCAAGTCATCGGCTTAAGGGAGGTCATCCCGAGACACAAACCCAAGCCAAGCTCGACGACCCACTCCCGATCGACATGGATGAGCTTGCGCATATGGGAAGAACCGAGCCATATTGACTCATCAACAACATCAAAAACCCTAATAGATGTAATTCGTTTCGAATTATATCAAAATTTAAGAATTAATTTAATTATATGAATCTTGAGGAAACAAAAAAATTTGGATGACAAACACATAAATATCTTGATCGTTCAAATCTCTTATACGCTCAAGTCAATCATTTTCCGAGGCGGATAAATGACACATGACAAGATAAGTGAAATCATTTTCTTGTGACGTTGACTGTTGAATCTTGATTGGATGATAAATAATAACCATATCGATTGTGAAAGTGCCAAGTGTTCTCACCCCGACCTCCACCAGCTCATGGTAGATGTGGCGGTAACAACCGGAGGAACTCAACCTCGTCCTCTTGGTCATAGCTAGTAGTAGTAAGATCAAAACTCATCTTTACTATTTATCCTTTATGTTAACAAAAAAAAAAAGCACACATAGTTTATTTGGTTTCGAACGGATTTCTAGAAGTGCTACCTCAGCCTCACCCATGTTTGGTCAACATTGGTCGAATCATTGCTCGATCCGAATAGGTCAAACGAGATTAATGAGGCTGACGGGTTTCTGGTGGATGAACAGGAGAAACAACAATAAATCTGCCGAGACTGAGGTAGAGAGCACCAATGTCACCTGCTTATGGATTGTAATGGTATCTTCGCCCAAGTTAATGAATTAAATCCGGTTGATAAGATCGGGTTGAGCTCAGCAATCCAAGGTGTATGTCTCTTGTTCATGGATGGATAATTCTTTTCTAAATAATTTTTTTTATTTTATTTGTTACTACCCAATTTGATGGAAGAATTGAGTCTAATTTTTAGTTATATAAAAAAAATAAACCACTAACCTGAAACAAAATTTAAACTGGTTGATGATATATAGTATTATTATCAAATCCTCGTATGCTAACTCAAATTTTTTTAATTTTTAATATGAAATTAAATTAGAATGTTATAGAAAATTTTAATTTTATGTTATATTAAAATTTTGACTACAGATTCAATCCATAATGACCTTTAGTGAAGTCTACAACATAGAATTTTACTTATATTAATCTAAACCCTAGATTAGGTGGCTAGGGTTGAGATTAAGATGACAGCGACGATTGAAAATGTGGGAGAGAGAAATAAGACTGTAGATTGATAATAGAGATCAGAAAATAAGAGATCCATGAAAGAAAAGAATACAATGACAAGAAAAGACTATTCTCAATCATTTATATCTCAGGTTAGATCAGTTTACATTGGATTCTTACTATGATCACTTGGGAATGTTTTGGATATTGTGCTTAGTATTATAGCTCCTGTATCCCTATGATTCTCTTGTGGCTATTGCTTGGGCTTAGGCAATAAGCCTTGAGCTATGTATATTCATTATTTTGATAGTGGATTTTCTCTGGCTTGTTCCGTGATTTTTAACCTTCGAGTTGAGGGAGTTTTTCACGTAAATCTTAATGTTCATTTTATTGTGATTTCTGTTTGATTCCGTTGTGTATGACGGTCTGCTAGTACTTGTTTGTATACAAAGTTTATTCCTATTTTATTCCCATCAACTAGTATCAAAGCAGGGTTTTGGTGGCATTTAATCTTTTGTATTTGAACATTGAGACCGATAATGTTTATTGCATGATTAGTTTAAATGAAAACAATTGGATGATATGAAAACTAAGAATGAAATATCTTTTGTATTGCAGAGATATGTATATACCTTTGCAAGGGGATAATACAAAGCCCACAACTATGACAAATAATAAGTGGAAGAGGTTAGATAAAAAAACTATTGACTTTAGTCGTTAGTGTCTTTCACCATATTTCTACTGAAAGTTCTACTTACTCTCTTTGGAAAAAGTTAGAAGGTCTTTATAAAAGAAAAACGACTAACAACAAAGCTTTCTTGATCATGAAACTTATGAACTTGAAATATAAAGATGGTACTTCTATTCCTGAGCATTTGAATGAAATGTAGAGTATTATTAACCAGTTATCCTCTATGAAAATGTCTCTTGATGACGAGTTGTAAGCATTATTAATTCTCAATTCTTTGTCAAAAAGTTGAGAGACACTTGTGATTTTCCTCAGTAATTATGCATCATATAGTATTGTCACCATGAGTCAAGTAACAAATAGTTTGTTGAACGAGGAGTTGAGGAGAAAGAATTCAACAACTTCTCATATAATTCACAGGCACTTGCCTCAGAGGAAGGTCAAAGTTAAAAAATAGAAGTGATTTACACATAGGTAGAAGCAAGTCAAAATTAAGGAAAGATATTATTCGCTATAATTGTGGTGAGAAAGGACATTATAAGAATCAGTGCAAGTAACCTAAGAAGAACAAGAAAAAGGAAAAAGAAGTGGAGCATATAGAGTCAAAAGAGATTATCAAAACTATAGTGCAACGTAGTGATTATTTGATTTTGTCTGCTTCTAATGATATTTTTTCTTGTGTGTGCGATGATCTCAGACATCATTGGCATAAGAGATATCTATATAAAGACCAACCTTGGCTACAAGTTAGTGCTTAAGGATGTGAGACATGTGGTTGAC
Source organism: Ensete glaucum (assembly GCA_021527575.1). NCBI lineage: Eukaryota > Viridiplantae > Streptophyta > Magnoliopsida > Zingiberales > Musaceae > Ensete > Ensete glaucum. The sequence continues at coordinate 51,601,968 of CM038551.1, forward strand.
TTAAGACTAAATTTAATTTCAGTTGGAAGGTTGGATGATGAAGGCTTTGATGCTATATTTCACAGAGGGTAGTGGAAGCTCAGTAAGAGTTTTCTTATTATAGCTAATGGAAAGAAATGTCATACATTGTATAGATTATATACTAAAGCTTATGGTGAGCAATTGAATAATATAGAAAAAGACTTGAGTATGGAGTTGTGGCATAGGCGATTGGGACACATGAGTGAGAAGGGGCTGCAAAAACTTTCCAAGAGAGAGGTATTGCTAGACCTCAGAGGTACATGGTCGAACCCTTGTATTGATTGTTTAGCTAGTAAATAACATAGAGTTTCCTTTGTTAGTCCTACTTTATCTAGAAAAATGCATGCCTTGGATCGTGTCTATACAGATGTGTGTGGTCCTTTGAGGACAAAAACTCCTGGTGGATCTATTAATGTTCATACTATCAGTGGTGCACTTTATTTTATTACTTTTATAGATTACTTTTCCAGAAAAATTTGGGCCTATGCTTTGAAGACTAAAGATATGTTATTAATGTCTTCAAGGAGTTTCATATCAGAGTTGAAATGGAGACATAAATACAATTTAAATATATAAGATCATAATGATAGTGAATACATATGATTATTTAATGATTATTGCATGTCACATAACATCCAGCATGAATTAATAATTCCTGGTATGCCTCAACATAATGCATTGTAGAGAGGATGAACTGCATTATCATGGAAAAGATCAGATGTATGCTTTCACAGGCCAAGCTACCCAAAAGGTTTTGGGATGAGGCTTTGAGGATTGCAATTGATGTAATCAACGTATCACCATGTACAGTCTAGATGGTGATGTTGTAGAACATGCATGATCAGGGAAAGATATCTTCTATAAGCATTTAAGAGTATTTGGTTGTCGTGCATTTACACATGTTTCAGATAATGAGAGGTCCAAGCTAGATGGTAAGATAAAACAATATATTTTTCTTACCCACATGATCAGTTTGGTTACAGGCTTTAGGATCTATAAAATTAGAAGGTGTTCAGAAGCAGAGATACTATCTTCTTTAAGGATCAAACTATTAAGGATTTAAAGAAGGAGGCACCAGCTAAGACTTCTATAGAGAGATTTGTAGACTGTGACCTAGTTATTCCTCCAGTATATCAGGGTGACAGAGGAGATGTGCATGAAGATGGTGTAGAGCCAGATGTTAATCTACCTGCAAGACATATTGAGTACGAAGAAGAAAGAGAGTAAGTTCCCACAGAACCTCAGTTAAGAAGAGATGAATTCTCTGCATGTAAACCAGAGAGTTATCAGGAAGCAGTTGAAAGTGAGTAGAAAAAGAAGTGATTTATTACTTATAGAGGAAGAGATGAATTCTCTTCAGAAGAACCACACATATAATTTGGTGCAACTACTAGAGGGAAGTAAAGCTTTGAAGAACAAATGAGTTTTCAGGTTGAAGACTTAAGAATTTTGTTCTCAACCAAAGTATAAAGCTAGATTGATTTTGAAAGGCTTTGGTAAAAGAAAGGTATTGACTTTGAGGAGATTTTTTTTCCTGTTGTTAAAATGTCTTATATCCTTGTTGTTCTTGGTATTGCCGCCAACTTATACTTGGAGATTGAGCAGTTAGATGTGAAACCAGCTTTCCTTCATGGTAATTTAGAGGAGAAAATTTATATAAAGCAACCAGAAGGCTTCAAAGTCAAAGGTAAAAAAAATCTTATCTGTAAGTTGAGGAAGAGCTTGTATGGGCTGAAGCAAGCTCCAAGACAGTGGTATAAAAAGTTTGATTCATTTATGATTGAAAATAAATACAAAAAATAGCTTCAGATCATTATGTGTACATCAAATGGTTTGGTGAGAATTTTATTATTCTTTTACATTATGTTGACGACATGCTTATCCTTGGAAAAGATATGTCTATGATTGATAAATTAAAGAAGAAACCGAGTGAGTCTTTTGTAATGAAAGATATGGGGCCGGCAAAATAAATACTGGGTATGCAGATTTCTCGTAACAGAAAAAAGAGGAATATTTGGTTGTCATAGGAGAAATACATTGAGAAGGTATTGGATAGGTTCAGTATGAGTAATGCAAAGACAGTTGGTTCTCCTCCTGTAGGTCACTTTAAGTTGTGCTCAGAGTAGAGTACGTCAAGTGATGAGGAGAAGGAGAAAATACAAAAAGATTCCTTATACTTCAATAGTTGGAAGTTTAATATATGTGATGGTATGTACGCGGCCAGACATCACATATGCAGTGGGTGTTGCTATCAGATTTCTTACAAATCCAGGTAAAGAGCACCAGACAGTAGTGAAGTGGATTTTTAGATATCTCAGAGGAAGTTCTAAAGTTTGTTTAATCATTGGAGGTGGACCACCTGTGTTGATAGGTTATACAGATACATATATGGTAAGAGATATTGACACAAAAAAGTCTATATCAGGTTTTATACTTACTTTTGCAGGGGGAGCTATATCATGGCAATCCAGATTGCAAAGGTGTATTGCTCTCTCCATCATAAAGGCAGAATATATTGCTGATACAGAGGTTTACGAAGAAATATTATGGATGAAAGGATTCTTACAAGAATTAGGGCTGAAACAGAAAAACTATATGGTGTATTGTAATAGCCAAAGTGTCATCCATATCTGCAAAAACCCAATATTTCATTCAAAGTTAAAGCATATAGATATTAGATATCACTGGATCAGAAATATGCATGAAGAGAAGCAGTTACAACTTCAGAAAATACATATATATGATAATGATGTAGGCATGTTGACAAAGGCTTTATCAAAAGAGAGATAGGAGATGTGCCGATAGTTGATTGACATAGCTTCACATTGAGGAGTCGTGAGATAATCTCCCTTATGGGCTGAAGGGGGAGGTTGTTGGGCAGATAACCCAAATTCGGCCCATAATGGGCTTTAGTGAAACCCACAACCTATAACTTTACTTATATTAATCTAAATCCTAGATTATATGGTTAGGGTTGAGATTAAGACAATAGCGACGACTGAAAACATGTGAGAGAGAAATAAGACTACAGAAACCAGAAAATAAGAGATCTAGGAAAGGAAAGAAGATGAAGACAGGAAAAGACTATTCTAAATCATTCATATCTTAGGTTTGATTAGTTTGCAGTAGATTCTTACTATGATCACTTGAGAAGATTTTGAATATTGTGCTTAGTATTATAGTACTTGTATTCCTGTGATTCTCTTGTGGTTGTTGTTTGGGCTTGGGCAATAAGCCTTGAGCTCTGTATATTCATTATTTGGATAGTGGATTTTCTCTAGCTTGTCTCGTGAGTTTTACCTTTCGGGTTGAGTAGGTTTTTCACGTAAATCTTGGTGTTCATTTGATTGTGATTTCTATTTGATTCCCCTATATGTGACAATCTATTAGTAATTGTTCGTATATAAAATTTATTTCTACTTTATTCCCATAATTGAAATGAGGAGAGATTATAATACCTCCAACTTAGTATATTGATGAAGTGAAAAAAAATTAATAGGATTACAAACACTTGGTGGGCATAATTAATATTTTAGATTATGTTATTCTAATCCGACTTCTTTGGTAGCTTTCAACTGCATATGGCCACCTCTTTTTTTTCTTGGAGGTCGATATATTTCCGGATCACCAGATATAAAAACGTGTAATGGTATAAGAACATGACAATGTTAAACATTCATGAGAATGATGTGATTGAGCTTACTGTACTTTCACCTGTTCATCAAACAAACCAACACAAACTCCAGTCCAATGGAAATAAATATCAATGAAACAGTAGTAGTGCATGCACTTTAAGAGGAACATTTGGGGTTTCACCCTATCGTGTGTAGTAGTAGTAGCAGCACAGGTACTTCCACTCTTACTACGTACAGCTCTTGCTGTTACCATGAAGCAGAAGCAGTGTTACAAGCTCTCCATCCATCACCTTCCAACAATGTTTGATCCACTGTATTGGCTTCTCGAATTCTCATAGCCCGACGGCACTTGCAGAGTGCCACTTCCCATATCCTAAGCGAAGAGAAAACAAATTAGAGAACAAAATAATTCTGCCAGGAAAAAAAAAAAAACTAATATTTCTGTCTACTTAATTACTTTAGTGATCTTTAGATCGAGACTTTATTATTCTTGTTACTGTCGTGGTAATAATGAATTCTAGCTTAATATTATTTGTTTTTCTTCTCGAGTAACCCTGATATATTTTTTTTGTACTTTTATTGACATTATTATCTAGGGTTACATAACAAAGTTGACTTAGCTAATAAGAAAAATAACTATAACAATAATATGTTGTAATGCTATACTAAATCGATTATATGGGTTCTTTTCAATTTTGTGGAAAAAAATAAAATTAATAATTAAGTTAATAATATTTAAATCTTTAATTATATAATGCGGCCAATATTATCCACGTATGTTCATATCATATCATTTTTCTTCATTTTATCTTTCATCAGAAATATGCCTAACTACACAAATAAAAAAATATATATTTTATTTTTCATACTGACCCGTTATATCTATCTCAATATTCTCATCTACGTGATATAAGTATTCACACAAAAATGTGAATATTACTCTCTACTTTAATTATCCAATTTTAATTATGTGAATAATATTTAATCAGTCTTGATTAATTGATGTAATATTATATATATATATATATATATTGCAAATTTTATTCATTCAATTTAATTACATTATTGTATATTTAATCATATTGTTGCTCGATTAATTATTATTATTATTTTTGCTTGATTGCATTAATCTAATATTACTAAAATTACATATCATATATTAAATCTTAGTGCTGCTTGATTAAATATTTTATATTTAATGAATTATGTATTTAAAATCGATTATAATTAGAGGCTCAGGAGAAAAATAACAATTAAAATCTTACTTGCAGGGAGAGTTCGGTCTGGAAACTGTTCCCAAACGCAACCTGCTGCATGTTCGTTTCCCCGTTGTCTCTCAGTCTATTGAGCTCCGGCAGCAACGTAGTTCCAAGATCCGGGCGATCCTTCCGCCTTAGCTCGGCGCACTTCAGTGCCAGCTTCGCCAAGCACAGCGCTTCTTCCACTGGCCAATCTTGGACCGACGGGTCCAACATCTCTGCGAACGTTCCCTTCCCGATCGACCGGTCTACATGATGCCTCAGCCCCATGGGAGATCTCCCGGTGATCAGCTGCAGCAGCAGGATCCCAAAGGAGTAGATGTCGGACTTGGTCCCCAGCATGCCCGTCTGCTGGTACTCGGGATCGATGTAGCAGAACGTGCCGGCGGTGGCCGTCATCCGATACTGCGTCACGTGGTCCGCCACCGACGCCGGGACCAGGCGGGCCAGGCCGACGTCGCTGATCTTGCTCACGTAGTTCTGGTCGAGGAGGATGTTCGCGGGCTTGAGGTCCCTGTGAACCAGCGGCTCCGGCTTCGTTTGGTGGAGGAAGAGCAGGGCCGTGCCGATCTCCGCCGCGATGCGGAACCTGTGCTGCCAGGGGATGGGCGGCGTGTTCCCCCGCCGCATCAGCCGGTCCTCCAAGCTCCCGTTCGCCATGTACTCGTACACCAGGCAGCCGTACTCCGGGCAAGCGCCGAGGAGGATAACCATGTTCGGATGCCGAATGAAGCTCAAAATCTCCACCTGCGCATGCAATCACTCACACTCAAAATCTCTGTTCGTTGCAGGACTCGCCATCTTCGTATGCAGCGTTTAAGATCCATACCTCCTGCTGGAACTGCATCTTTCCTTGAGCTGCATCTGGTCGCAGCACCTTCACCGCAGCTTGCGTGTGATCGAGATAGCATTTATAGACGGGACCGTACCCACCTTCTCCAATTTTGCGACTCTCTGCAAAGTACTCGGTGGCCTCCTCTAACTCGTCGATCGTGTATTTCCTGTACTTCACGTCCGCATGTGGGAGACACTCCGTGGCCTTCTTCCTCTCCTCGGAGTCTTTGAGCACCCTCATCTCTGCATCCATTCTTTTCTGTGCTTCAACCTCCGCAATCTGTTTGGCAGCCTCAGCTGCCTCCACGGCTGCCTTACACTTCGCCTTCTCCTGTGCTGCTAGAGCCAAAGCAGCTTCTCCTGCCAGTCGAGCTTCTTCTAGTTTTTGCTGCTCCTCCATCTTCCAACGATGGAGCTCCATTGCCTAGGGCAGAATCAATAGTCAGTCCGGGGTAATTCGATTTCGGTGGCTCTCGCAGATACGCACCTGCTGTTTAGCTGAGAGGGCTTCTTTGCAGGCTGTGCTGTACATGTCCATTGTCTGCTTGAGTTCTAATCTCAGCCTATTCATCTCCGCCTCGATAGAGTCCTGTAAATTCCAAGACAGGTGTTATGCTTCCTGCGAGCATTCGTACTGTAACTTACAGGGAATGCACGTACCGATGCCTCGGACGAGAAGCTGTCATGAGACAGAGACGAGAACCCGGTCCCAGATGAGTAAGCCCCCACTGACCTTCGTGGTGATTGCACCGACTCAAAGCTGCGATCTGACGGCATGTAGGAAGACCTCGTAGGGAAGGCGCGCTCGAAACTTGGCCTGCCACTGCTCACGAACGATATGTCGCTACCGGACATCGTCTCTGAACTGTACTTTGCGGTCAGGAACTGCATTCCCTTGTTGAACGGTGACCTGTGCCAAGTCATGAAGACAGAAATGGTGAGACGGGAGGAGAAGAAGATGTTGGCCGAGTGCGTTGTGGAGGAAGCTCTTACTTCATCGATTCGGTATCTTTGTGCAGATTGTAAGTCTCAAACGGAGCATCACCTGGCAGGCAGAAAGGAAGAAGTTAGTTTCCTTCATCGAAGCTACCAGCTAATAACATTTGCAGCAGAAGAGACCTCTGTTGCGGTGATCAAGGGGACCAGCCGCATGAGTCGCTTGGCTTTGGATTTTAACCAGTAAAGGCGAAATAGCCGGTGCTGGACGGACGGCGTTCTTCACGGACGAGACCTTCCCTTTGGTGATGATGTAAACGGTGCAGAAATCAGGCACGTTCTTGGAGATGTTGGTGCTGATGTCTGTGCTTCTGAATGATCTGAGCGCAACACGTTCAAGTGTAAGCACTCGTTCCATTCGCGATAGCAGATGTGCTTGGGGATGAAAAGATCACCTCACGAATCCGCTTCTTGATGCTCCCACCACCAGCTTCTCGATCGCGGCATGTGACACGAAGTCCACGATTGCCTTCGGGACATCGGTGTTCTCCAGTACGATATCCTTGCAGTTAACCTGTTCGACGCTCAAACCCAGCCTAAAGTTTCTAATCCTTGCGTTTAAGAAGAGTTCAATGTTTGTACAACAGAAGTGAACAGAGATGACTCACATCCTTTCTCCTGCAGAAGCATCGGAAGGGAAGAAGTACTTCCTTGGCTGCGGCCCCGGCGTCTTGTTGTGGCCCGGCTGCATGACATCACACAGATAATGAGCAGTTCGCTACGGATGATACCACCACCGCATGCATTGAGCTTACATGAAGCCTTGGTGTTCACGTGGACGAGGAGAAGGGACTGATCCGCGCCGACGACGTTGTCCAGCGCCCACTTGAGCGCGCCTTGGCTGCTCTTGTCCTTGTCGACAGCCACCGCGACTACCGGCAACGTTAACCCATCCATCGCCGGGCCCATCCCTCCTCTCCTGCTGCCGTCTTGCAGACCAGCCAGTTTCGAAGATATTTGCTACGGCAAAGAAGATGAAGAGCAGGTTTTACAGGAGCACAAGATTGAGAGGAGGTCACCTGCTCTTCCCCTCCTCTTAATGCCTCTCTCTCCTCTGAAGCAGCAGGAATCGTTTGTCTTCTCCATCTCGAGATGCCTCCTGTCTGTTGTGGCTGTCGGCTTGTCTATATGAGGTGCAGCGCAGATCTAGGGCGGTGGTTCTCCGAGTAACCAAACTTGGCCCAGTACGCTCTCCGTCCTCCCCTCGCTCCCTCCTTTCCCATTCGTAACCCCTGACGCGTTGTGGCCAGGACGACAGCTGCTTTGGAGCGACAGAACCACCGCGCGTATAACCGCGTGACCCACGATTTAGGGCAGGATGCACAGACACGACTCCTCTCTCGAAACGTGCCACGTCAATAACTCGTGCTTCCCGTTGCGTTGTCCAGTCATGTCCGCGGCGACTGACCGAGCTGTCCGTGACGTCTCCGGCGGTGATTCAACTCGTGATGCTCACATGACGTCGTCCCGACATATTTTCACGGGTGATTCGGTCCGTCGGACGACAGCATGACGTCATTTCCCTTCCGCTGCTTGTCTCTCTCGGATTGGCGCGTCCTCCTTCCACCTTTTCGTTACCGGCCTTTTCATTGGAGGTACCCATGGCTCCACCGCAGGTCCCCATGGGTCCCACGAAGTCGTCCAGTCACATAGCGGGAGAGCGACTTCCGCGGATATATTGTGATCGATGTTCCCGTGGCATTAAAAGTATCATGCAGCAAATATTGCATTTATTCTGTTTTCATTTAACTTTTTCGTTCCCAAAATGTGAAATTAAATTAATAATATATTTATTAAACGGTAAAGCAATGAGTAATAATCGGAGCAATGATTGCGGATAAGATTATAAATTGGAAATAATCGGCGAATGAAATCTACGGGATATCCTCGGGAATATGCACGGGGCGGGGATCGGGTCGTGTCATTATATCGCGAGGAGACGAGTTTTTACCGTAACGGCGACCGCCGACCACGCGGTCCAGAAGGCAAATATTTAAAAGGATCCACCCAAAAAACAATAAAACACGAGAAATAAACCACCGTCGCGAGGGTGTCATTTTTGACGAGCCCGAGAACGGGCCGAGAGGAAAGCAAAGGAGTGTGCGGGAGCAAACGACTTGCTCCTTCCTCCTCCGCTTACTGGTCTTCGTCGTCGTTGTCATCGTCGTCGCTGCCGTCTCCGTAAGGAAAAGGGTGGAAGGTGGTGGTCGCGCCTCCTCTTCCCTCCCCGATCTCCGCCCTGCTGCCCCGCGATTCTGACTTCGGCTTCGGTTCCCTTTCTCTTTCTTCCCTCTCGATCGAGGTAAGTCTCGTCGAAATCCGTCGCCCTTCGCCCCAGATCGGTTGGTTTTCGTGACTCGTGGAGTTCTCTTCTCGTCTGTGATTTTGTTTCTGTTTTCGCCCGGTGAACTTTTTTGCTTCTTCGAGTTGGAGTGTAGCTATGGTGAATTCGGGAGGCAATCGGACTAGGTTTTGATCGGTGATTCTTGGAAGGAGCGGAAAATAGTCGTTGATTATGTGGGTTTTTTGTTCTTTCGTTGTTTACATCCGTGGGTTTCGTAGAAAGTTGAGATTTTTGTGTGCAAAATGCGGCGGAGACTAGTCCCCTTACCAATAATGATTTGATTCTAGGTTATTGGATTTGCATTGAAGCTTGAATTTAGAGGGTCTGAGTGAAAATTGAGTTTTCGTGCATCGGATAGAGTTTTTGTGATTGGAGATGTTGGAAGGTCCCAAATTTCCCGGCATCTTGGGCACCGGTGGGGGAATCGATATTGGGAGCAGTTTCTATGATACCGCGTACTACCGGAAGCTTGGGGAGGGCTCCAACATGTCGATTGACAGCTTCAACAGTATGCAGACTAGCGTCAATGGCGGGTCCATGGCCATGTCGAGGGACGCCAGTAGTGTCGGGTCGAGTGACTCGCGTACTGGCATCCTCAACCACCCCGGGCTCCGCCAGGTTCCCACCCCGAATTACTCCGTCAACCACAGCATCATACGACCAGGCAGGGTCAATCCGGGCCTGACGGATGATGCATTGGTACAGGCCCTGATGGACACACAACACCCGACAGAGACCTTACAGGGTTACGAGGAGTGGACTATCGATCTTAATAAGCTCAACATGGGAATGCCTTTTGCTCAGGGGGCTTTTGGGAAGCTCTACAAGGGCACCTACAATGGGGAAGATGTCGCTATTAAGCTGCTCGAGAGGCCGGAGAATGACCCAGAGAGAGTACAGTTGATGGAGCAGCAGTTTGTGCAAGAGGTTATGATGTTGGCTACACTGAAGCACCCAAATATAGTGAGATTGGTTGGGGCATGTAGGAAGCCTGTTGTGTGGTGCATTGTTACCGAGTATGCCAAGGGAGGGTCCGTGAGGCAGTTCTTGATGAAGAGACAAAACAGGTCGGTGCCACTTAGGCTGGCAGTTCGGCAGGCTCTTGATGTTGCAAGGGGGATGGCCTACGTGCATGGGCTAGGATTTATACACAGGGATCTCAAGTCGGACAACCTTCTGATATTCACGGACAAATCCATAAAGATTGCTGATTTTGGAGTGGCTCGTATTGAAGTGAAAACTGAAGGGATGACACCGGAGACTGGAACATACCGCTGGATGGCTCCGTAAGTGAATACTGTTACTTTCTTGTTGTGTCATCATGAGAAATTTTTAAGAAGCATTTGTCACAAACTGTGTGCTGGTTCTGCATGACGTTCGACTGAAATTCAGGTGAGACTCAATTAAATTTGCTTGCCATGTATATACGTTATAAGTGAAGGTTCTAAATTTAGGTAGACGAAATTCAATAGTTAAGATTCTGGAAAAATATGATTCTTTTGCGGCTAATTTTGATTTATTTCCTCTATTTGGGTTAAACAAAGTATTATATTACATTTGGATGAAGTGCTGGACTTCTTGAATATCTTTAGAATAATTTTATTTCTCACTCCCAGTTTTTACAAGCTTTTACCTGTGCCTTCATAGGTTATGCTAGGAACTTTACCTAGACAGTTGCATATAAGAATGAATTTTGAATATCATGTTTCTGGCTTTTTTTTTTTTTTTTTTGTAAGAATCTTTTCAGAAAGCTGATCAGACATGAAACATGGAAGATAAGTTTGATGAAAAAAATATTCCAGTTTACCATGATCATACTGTATAACTGAATTCCATCAGTTTACGAGTGATATTTCCACCAAAGAGTTTAGCATTTGTCATACTTCTTACTTTGATTCCCTTATATGACCTTATCCTCTGGAGTGCTTGACAAGTATTTTTCTGAGCGTAATCGTCTCCTGAGTACCAGCCACTCCCTATGTCATGTATGTGTCATGTAATTGGTTCATTCATGATAATAGAGGACAGTATGTTTTAGTGGAATTCATTAAATAATATACAAAAACTTATTAGGAAAGACTACATGTTTGACCTATCAAATAGTTAGTAGGGGGGTTCATAGTTTTGCTTCACTTTGATTCTGATTTTTAATTTATCTTTTCAGATAAATGCAATGCATTGATGTTCTCTTTCATGGACTTTGTCGTGTAATACATGGTTGCAAACCTGTGTCCATATTTATTCTCTTGGCAAAGGCATGTATCCATATCCATTGTCATCTCTCCTTTCTGCAAGACACCCCTGGCAAATGTCATGTAAAGCAACAATATGTCATAATGTGGCTATGATCAGTGGTACCGTGAATCTTTTATTAAGGCTACTTATGCTTATGGTTTTGATGTGCTTATTTATGATCATCCGTATGTGTGTGCTATTAACGTATGCATGCTACAACTTATTTGGGGGTATGGATCGATGCTTTCTATATGATCCATGATGTAGAAATAACCATGCAATTCTACTGGATGGATACCGAAAATGGTAGTATATGTGTCCCTCATGTACTAATTATTTGTTAATGCATGTTAGTGTATGTGGATGTATCCATTATAGTTAAGTGGTACTGTAATGCAACAGATTCAGTAATATATTTTTCTGAGAAGCAGTAAGTGTACAAATTAACTGAGAACGTTTATCATACCCAAAATATTATCCCATGTAAATTAGTTCTGCAATTTGATATGCATCAGCCTGATCTTTATTTGGCATAATAAGCTGTGAGTTTCTAGTGAGGAGGTTACCAGTACTTTTTCTAAATTGATATTGTGCCTTGGGACATATAAGAATTTTATTGGATTTCTTAAGAATCAGATTAATAGAACTTTCTTGCCTATTAACACCTTTAAGGTACCAATGATTCAAATCAAGAATCTTTATATATGGATTGGACCATATCTGATCCTCTTCATCCTTGGTAAAATATCCTATAGATTCTTTATTGGACTAGATCTTGTCCTTTTAACCTTAGTAAAACAATTTGTAGTTTCTAGTTGTTGGAAATAGTCTACTCTGATTCAGGGACCTCTCAGCATGTTGGCATACAACTTTGTTTGTGTTCATAAGTGAGCAGGTGCATTATAAATGAGATGCTTCTTTTAGGAAAAAAATGAATAATTAATAAATTTTCATGAAATATGAGATAATAAAACCATTACAGAGAATCAGAGTACATTTTCAGATAAGAAAATTATTTTGCTTTACTTCTAGAGATACCTCCTCCCATGCTTTTGTTTGAGGTTTTATATGATTTTTTTTATTTGAACAGCATTCTTAGTGTTCTCTATCAGCAAGAATATGTGTTTTATTTGCAGGTATATTATTATTTCTATGTCTTGTAATATTCACGGAAGAACCAGAAGTAAAATTTGTCAAGCCTATTATGGCATTTTGGTAAATATGAGATATCTGAATTTGCAATTGAATCTGTTGAATAGTGCTCTAAAACAGGCTATAGGTGGGTATTCTCTATAAACAAGCAAGACATAGTTTTCTTCAATCAGGTGATGTTAGTCAAAAGATTAAACTACAAATTTCAAAATACTTGTAATCTGTTCAAGTCAATATTGATCTTACTCTCTTGGCTTATTAATTGAACCTACTTTTAGAAACAATTTTTTAAGAAAGTGCATAGTGATCTCTGTCTTCTCGTTTATTCTGAAAACGAACTTGCTTGCATAACTTCAAAATTAATGAATGCATGCCTATAAGGCAATTTCAAAGAATTTCTTGTCAAGTACAGGGTAACTGATGCAAATCAAAATTTAAAATATCATGTCTTTCATTTTGTTGTTGCTGTTGGCTTCCAATGTGATGAGATCACATGCTTGTGATAATTATGGATTCACAAGTATCAAAAGTTCGTTTAGCAATATCATGTGACCTCTTCATGTTAGTTTAAAAAACATCTAGCATTTTCATTGCGAGACGAACCGTGCACTGTCATCTTCTCTTTGAGCATTTGTTATGTCATTGGCTCTTCAGTTGAAATGCTTCAATGGAATTATTTATGAGGGAGGTAGGCCTCATCCTATGACTTACTCCAAAAGGTGCAAATCTTTGCCATTATTCATAGTTACCTGGGAGCAAAGCATATGACATTTTATTTTTTGAAGTTATCAAATCATATGGTTGCTATATCACAAGAATCACATTTGAAGATTAATGATACCACGGGATATGCTTTTTAAGATTGAAATATACATGAGTAGACTCCATACATGTATATTATGTCTCCAGTACATGACATGAAATAGTTGCACTGGACTGCATCATTTTTTACCTCTCACAGCTAGTCCTGCTTTGACATCTCACCAGGAAAAATGCTAGTAGGGTCTTGGCATGACAGAGTACATTTATGTTGTGCCCACCAGTGAATGCGTAAGATTTGCACATGAGACTTTTACTCTGTGGCCATATCATATCCATGATATCTGTGAGCCCTTTAATTGTAAATTCTCTTCTTAAGAATCTGTAGACTTGTACACTGTATATTATAAACTTTATTCACATGATAATCTGTTCTTTGATATCCTAGGTATTCTTCCATATGTGTTTATTGGAAATTCCTAGCCTAATGATATTGATCCATTATGAAATTTAGCCAACATCGACATGATTCAGTATTTTTTCTTTGAAAATGCATTTCTTTTTGAGAGTGACTGCTTCACTCTCATCCTCTGAAAGTTCATTGTTCCTCGGTCACAACTGGTTGTTATTTGCTGCTTAAAATTGTTAATGTTGGGTTAGATTTGGAATCTCTCCTGTTTGTAGCCAATATGGTCACAACTGGTTGTCATTTGCTACTTCAAATTGTTAATGTTGGGTTAGGCTTGGAACCTCTCCTGTTTGTAGCCAATATATGGACTGCCATTTGCATGAGCTAGCACAAAATTTTTATATGCAAAACTATGCATTTGCAGATCAACCTCTTAGGATGATTCCACACCTGCGATCACGCTTTCGTTTGGTTGTAGGATTAAAGTAGCTTTCTGGTTCTGACGACATTAGATTTTATTTAGCCTCTATCTGATGGGTTGGACACTGTTTAGAATTGATTGGATTGGAAATTTTAAATTTTATCAATCAAGCAGATTCACATATCTTTTGCTAAGAGTCTTGAAAAGAAGTTCAGCAGTTATAGAGAGTTCATTTCTGAAGAACCATAGCTACTATAACTTTCTTTTCAAGCTATGAGAAAATTTTGATAATGCAGCTAGCTGGAATCTTTAAGCAAACAAGAATAAACACACTACACACTATTTGAATATTATGTTGCCAAAATATTATATTATGTATACTACTCATACGAACTGTGATCAACTGCATAGTTCAGATGGTTTGGTGCCTCATTTGCTTATTTATCAGATTCTTGACATCAATGCTTCACTATATAATTGAAATTTTGTTGCTTGCTATGTTCCCAAAGACTTTATTAAGAGGAAGTTCAAACCTATTTGGTATATGATGCATTAGGCAAAAAGCTGTTCTCTGGTTGGTTGAGTAGATATGAGAACACATACTACTGCACTAAAATGGTCTTCAGCCAAGCAGGACTAAAATTTTTACTGCCTTTACTACTGTAACGTTTTTGTTTATGTATACCAGCAGAAAGTTCTGCAGACCAGGTACAGTGTGTGTTGATTCCTAAGTAGGTGATCTTGGAAAGAAATACTGACCTATCAACTTCTGGCACATAATTTCATTAATGTTTTCTTTTAACTAAAGAATCTGTCATGTTCTCTGCTACTTTGTTGGTAAGCATTCGCTGTGAATTGGACTAACGAATCTTCCTTCTTGGATGCAGAGAGATGATACAGCATAGACCTTACGATCAGAAAGTCGATGTTTATAGCTTTGGCATTGTGTTGTGGGAGCTTATAACTGGAATGCTTCCCTTTCAGAACATGACGGCCGTGCAGGCAGCATTTGCTGTCGTGAACAAGAGTGTTCGCCCGGTCATACCGCATGATTGTCTTCCGGCACTCGGCGAGATCATGACCCGCTGTTGGGACACAAACCCTGACGCGCGTCCTCCCTTCACTGAGGTCGTCAGAATGCTGGAGACTGCAGAGATCGAGATAGTAGGCGCTGTCCGCAAAGCACGTTTTCGATGTTGCATATCCGAACCAATGACCACCGACTGAAATAGGGAGCAAGATGATGAAAATTACAAAGTAAAGAAAAGGGGGAAAAAAGGAAAAGGCAGCCAGTGTATTCATCATATTACCGGACCGGTTGAAGTAGAAGAAATGGTGTTTGTGTGTGTGTGTGTGTGTGTGTGTTGTTGTTGTTATTTGCCTTACTGCTTAGTTAAATCTGGTTCCTTGTTGGCAGCTCTGCTTAAGTTTGGTAGCTGGAAGAACAACTTCCTCTCTTCCTTCGTTTTGTAATGCCTTTTGCGATGCTCATCTGTCGATAGCTGCTGACTTTTTTCTTTGTTTTGTTCTTCCACCCATGAGTTGTTGAAATTTTCCTTTATATTAAAGCTTTGTCTTGTTGGCTTGAACGGAAGGCCACAAATGCTGACAGTGAATTTTATTTGGTTGTCTCCCCAGCGTGGATCGAAAATTTTCGGTACTTCGTACTCATGCAGTCCAATCAAGTAGATATGACAGTATGATATGCTATGTCGCATGACATCTAAGAGATTATTCTATATTTGGAACTTACCAAACCGATACTAAATACTCTTTAAAGATTGTTTTAGCTACAATGAATAAACACTAATTTGATCGTTGAAAAAATTTTATCCAGCACATTCTAAGCGTAATTTTCAAAAGAATGAATCGGAACCAGACATAGAATTGTTTTTGAGTAATATATATATATATATATATATATATATATATATATATACACATATATTGTGAGATACTTTTAATAAAATAAAAATAATGGGGAATACGTTGGTATTAAGTTATATTTTTCAATATACTTTGGACCGGTCCAAAGGCCCGATTCGCGGTCGGCTTGGCAGTACCCGACTCCAAGCCGGCTCGACTGAACCAGAAATACTATATATCCATCAACCCAAGTGAACGGACAAAATAATTAGGGGCGCCGCCTGCGGTCCCAATTCGCCTTCTTTCTTCTCTAGGGTTTCCCTTGTTTTCCTCCGCCTCTTCTCTCCTCCTGCCCGATCTCTTTTCATCCCCTTTTCCTACTGTTTGCATCCACGGATCGGCCTCTCCATAGTGTAATTGGAAGCGATGTACAACGGGATCGGGCTTCAGACCCCGCGGGGATCGGGCACCAATGGCTACATCCAATCGAACAAGTTCTTCGTGAAGCCCCGGCAGCCCCCCGCCCGCTTCGACGCGACCTCCGCCTCCGGCTCCCAGCCCGAGGGTGCCATGCGCAAGCCCAACAAGGACATCCTCGAGCACGACCGCAAGCGCCAGATCCAGTTGAAGCTCCTGATTCTCGAGGAGACCCTCACCGACCAGGGGTATACTGAGGCCGAGATCTCCGAGAAACTTGAGGAAGCCAAGAAGACCATCGAGGCCGAAGCCGCTGCTGCGGCCGCTGCTGCTGAGGATGGTAGCGGTGGTCGTCGCAAGGATCGTCCTCCTCTTCCAAACAAGAGGTTTCGATCTCCCACCTTTCTTTTCTTGATTTGTTTTTGTTGTCTTTCTTTGTTTGCAGTCAAGATTATACCTGTCTAACCTAATTTTTAGGTACTTTTCTCGTTTGCTATGCTGTTAATGTAAGATAAAAGGATACATTTTTATCTGGATTTTTACGCAGATTTATTTTTGCTTTTGTTGTGGAATTCATGAATTTTCCTGGAAGATAAATAGGCGAACTATTTCTAGGCCAACAAACTACTGCATGGATTTTGATTCTCTCATTATAATTAGCTTGTCACATTCATTCTTGGCTGTTTAACTGAGTACAATTATGGTATTGTAAGTCTAAGAAGCCCATGAGGAAATTGTGATGGGCCATTCTGCAACCACAATGTTCCGGAATGAATGAAAACAGCACTAGAAATGATCGATATGTGGTTAATAGTTCTGCCATCCAAGAATAATTTTTACAGAGCTGTGTAACTCGGAATCGCATGTCCACCAGTAACAGATGCCAAAGCTCATGCTTAAAAACTAGAAACTAGATATATAAATTGATGGAATTTTGAACATTGAATGAGAATGCTATATGTTTGGAGTTTAATTGGTATTAGATTTTTGTGTATGGAGGATGAGCAAAATTTTGTAATTTTAACAACTCATGTTGTATGCAATATTACTGTAGTGATCCTAAAATATTGTTAGTACTAGAATGGTGGACCAGATTGGCTTTGATGTATGAACTGTGCCCCAGTGTCTTTATTCAGGGCAAGGTTGAAAATTCGGAAAAGCAAAAAAAATTGAATTGTCCATTTATGCTGTTCATGTCTCATTTTCCTACAGATATATTTAACTATGCTGTTTCTGCTATGCCTTCTTGTTTTTTTTTTTTTTTTGATCGGTAGTAGAGAAATGATTTTAAGTGTCAAAAATGGTCAGAATGGATCTAACTATTGTTTCACTATAGATTTTCAGATACACAGACTCATCATATTGCTGCTCGAAAGGAGAAACAATTGGAAACACTGCGAGAAGCTCTTGGCATTAAGAGTGAGAAGAAATCATCTGAACATGAACAAATTGAGCAGGACGAGGAGGAAGACTTAGAGCCAGGAGAGCTTGTTGATGACAAACATCAAGAAGAGAAAATGGATCTGAAGGGTGTTGAGAAACAACAAGGCAAATATGAAGACAGACAGCGGGAGAGTAACAAGATGGTTGAAATAAAGAATGAAAGCAGGAAATCAAGTACTGATGTGCCAAAGCACCAAGAAAGAGGTATTAGTAAGGGAAAATACCAGGATAGTTCTGACAGTGAAAGTTTCAGAAAAACTGATGACGAGGAAAGGATGAAGCATCGAAAAAGTACTCAACGAGATAATTCTAAAGTTGTTGATGCTGTAAGGAGCAGCAAGAAGGCAAAAAACATTAAAAATGAAGAATCTGATTATTCTGATTCTGACAGTGATTCGGATGGGGACTTTGCTCGAAGACATACAGAAAAAAACATAAAAAAGAATAGGAGGCATGACTCGGGTTCGGATTCTGAAAGTGAACCTGACAGGAAGAAACCTATTAGAGGACGAGCAAAAAACAGAAGGCATGATTCTGAGGATTCAGATTCAGAAACTGATTCGGGAAGGAAACACAAAAGGGAGAGGGAAAGACAACGCAAACATGTTTCTGTTACTTCAAGCAGAAAGAAAGAAACCATCGAGTATCGGAAGCATGAAACAAGAAGTCGAAGGCATGATTCTGAGGACTTAGAAGATGATACCGGTGATATAAAGAGCAGCAGAGTAAATTTGGAGAAGTATGTAAAATCTAGCAGAAGGGACAAGATGCCTGATTCAGACACTGAGAGTGAAAAGATAAATACTAAATACAGAAAACATATGGAGAGTAGAAGACATGACTCTGATGATTCAGGTTATGATACTGATGTCAACATCAACAAAAAAAGACAAAGTGTAGTGAAACAAGGGGAAAGCTCCAAAAGGCATATCGAGGATACTTCTGATTCTGATAGCAGAGAGAAAGATACTACCAGGAAGTCATCCGTTGCTCATCATGATAAATCAAGAAAGCTTTCTGAAGGGAAAGCAGAGAATAATAGTAGAAAGAAGCAGCAGAATGACACGGATGATGAAAGTTCTGAGACTGATAGTGGCATGGACAATACTGGCAGAAACTTATCTGCTACTCGACATGGTAAATCAATAAAGAATTATGTGGCAAAAGCAGAAAATGATAATAGAAAGAGGCAACGACATGACACAGATGAGAGTTCTGAGACCGATAGTGGTACGGATGATGGTCACCGAAGGATGAAGAAACATAGAGAACTTAGAAAGAATCAGGATTCAATATCCGAGGACAGTGAAAGTCATAGTACTGAGTCCAGCAGTGACACATATTCTGATGATAGTAGTGATGACAGCCAGGAAAAACATCACAGAAAAACATACAAAGATTATGGTAGAAAAGTGGAGAACAAGAATGTAAACCAGCAGAAATCTCTTGTAGATGAACAAATGATCCGGTCTATAAGTGACAGACAGCATACTAGTGGAAGAGGTCGAGATGGCCATCAAACTGGTGATATCAATACTAAGAAAGAACACTTGAATGCTTCAGAGAGAAATGCGACGAGTGACAGATTTGAGCCAAAGCGAGAAAGCAAGGATTTCGATGACTATGGCAGACAGGACGCAAGAAGAAAAAGAAAAGCTGATGATGACCTTGCTTCTGAAGTCCGTAATTCAAAGTTCAGGGCTTGTTTAGCAGAAGATGAGAGAAGGAAGGAGAGGGAGAGCAGGAACGATAGGGACTATGATCATATGAAGAGGGAAGAAGACCAAGTTGTGAAGAATCTTGATGTCAAACAAGCAAAAGAATATGTAGATGAGTATGGGAGCCGAAGGTATAATGAAAACAAGCAGTACCTTAATGATATTAAAAGAGGAAAAGATGAAGATAAACGTCAGCACCCTGAGGACGCCGACCGACGACGCCGTACTGAAGTTTCTGGCCAGTGTCGCCATACTGAAGATTCTAGCCAGCGTCGCCATACTGAAGATTCTGGCCGGCGTCACCACACAGAAGATTCTAGCCGGCGTCACCACACAGAAGATTCTAGCCGGCGTCACCACGCAGAAGATTCTAGCCGGCATCGCCACACCGAAGATTCTGACCGGCGTCGCCACACTGAAGATGCAGACCGCCATCGTCATGCTGAAGATGCCAGCTGGCATCACCAAGTTGAATGTGCAGACAGGCGCCACCACACTGAAGGTGGAGGCCATCCTAGGCGATGATGAGGGTGATTGGGCGCTTAAATATGGTGAGCTTTGCATGTCTATTAAATGGGCCAATTAATTATACTCGCAAAGTCTTACATAGGATCATATAGTTTAGTTCTCTTTAGTTTGAGCATATACCTCTTCTTTTCTGATATTGTGAAGCCTATTGTGGTTCTCATTCACTTGGCATATGTTTGTTATTATATTTTGTCACATAAATAATTAATACAAGAATATGAATGAATATCAATAGCAAGAAGTTTGTTGGACTATGCTTTCGAATATCTATTTTACATGGCTGCTCCCTTTTTCAAAACATTATGGAGCTATCACACTCAGCAAGACAAAATCTTGATGCATTCAAGATCTTCCAAGTATTTTATGCACAATTTTGAGACCAAGTTAACCCAAGCTAACTTGTTTACTATGTAGGTCATCCTGAGGCTTGTTATATGTTGTGGATCCAAGGTGAAAGAAATGAGCTGTGCTTCCTGTTGCTCTGACCTGGAGTTGAAGATGTGGCTTGATGCATATAGTTAGTTGCTTTGAAGACTTGCATAATAACATTGGTTGTACGCTTTGGTGTAGCCATCTTCCTTCCTGTTTGACTGTAGCAAGAACCACTCGATTATGATAGTTTCTCATATATAGATGGTGGTGTTTGCATCTTCCCATTGTGCCTCTCTGCAACCGATATTTTTTTGGGGAGGTATTCAAAACAGTCGATGCAACTTACCACATACATCCTTCCATTGCGTCTTTGACATTAGAACAAGTATATGCGACTGTAAAGTACCTGTATGTGTTGTTTCGTAGTTATGTATGGCGGCAGCTAATGGTTGTGACCAACCCCCGTTCAACACCCATCCCGTCCATTGATCTTTTAGCTATTTGGCACGAATCGTAACGTCTTTATGATCTACGAAGAATTACTAGGAAATAGCAAGACCGTAGTAGTAGTCCATATCGACAAAATAGGGTGTCTGAGGATGATTGCTACTATGAGTCTTTTGATCGTCTCTCCTTCTGCCTCGACCTACCTTCCGACTCCGAGACGACGAGGACCATGTCAAGGGTGGAGACAACGGCGGCTTCGACTATGACCTTTGGAGGGCATGGGCTTCGCCTGAAACAAGGACCTCCCCGCCACCCTGCGGTTCCTCAGCATCAGCAGCCCGAAGGCCATCGACGTCACTGCCGCCAACGGCGCGCACACCCCGGAGTCGCTACTGCCTGCCGCGGCTCCGGCGCCGGATGTGGTGGCCGCCTCCTCGACCAGTCCACGAGCCACCCGGTGGTCGCCAGATGCCTGTGCGTGTCGGACCTAGCGACGTAGCGAGCGCCTCTCCACGCTGAGCTCGCCCTGGCGCCGCCTCCGCCCCGCCCTCTCTCCAGGACCACGGCGCCCGACCAAGCTCCGGAAATACCGGAATCGGAGAACCGGATGACGGGGGCGCCCTCGTGCTCGCCTCCGACGAGGCCTGCCGGATCGAGAATCTCGACACGGGGAAGGAACTCGTGGTCAGCGAGTTCGGCAAGGACTGGAAGCTCAACGACCTCCAGACTGGGCTGCATATCACGATGGAGGAGTTCACGCGGTTCCTTGGATATTCTCGCCGATCGTCAAGGAGCTCATGCGCTGAAACTGGGCGGCGGCAATGGCGGAGAGCACCGGAGCAACGACAGGGCCATTAAGTAAAAAGTTGGAACTTTATATGTAGAATTTATTGTTAGCAGATTCTGTTTCTCCTCTGCTTTAAGTACAATTGCTAACTTCGGCTTTGGGTTATAGTGCTATGAAATATGCAATTGGAATTCATCTTGGTAAGGCATGAATTATTAAGCTTGAAGGAAGCATACGTGGAAGAAGAATTCCATTAACTAAAAGAGCTTAGGTAAGTGTTTACTAGGAGTTTAGTTTATACCAGGGTTGTTTTAGATTGTACTAGTAAGGTTAGGGAAGATGATCTATTTACTATCTATTACCTCCAGAAAGGTTACTGATTCAATCATTGTTTTCGGAAGGTATTCTGGCAGATGAAGTAGCTATATATCAACTGTGTTGAGGCTGGATAGGTGATGGAGACACCATGTTTTGGAACTAGACCTGTCTGATGCCGAAGAATGATGAATTATGACCTCCAAGTAAAATGTGAATCCAAATCATTGGCCTGTAAAATCTAGCCAAAATGAAGCTGCTACTGTTGGATTATCTGTCTTCTTCGATTCTGGCAAAATCATTAATCATGTAATGCAAACATACTGATGAAGACTTCATCTAAAAATCAATCTGGTATTCTGAATAGTTGTATCAACGCGAGCGCAGCATTCATTATCTTCATCAATGAACAAGACTGTAAGGCGATGGGATATGGAACATAAAGCATGCCTAAAGTTGTTTGCACAATGATTATGGTATGGCAACCAACCAGAATTTTACCTTATCATTCTTGCTATTCATTCAATAGATCATCCATCATATTTATTGTATTTAGTGTCGTATAAATGTCACTAAATTTCCTGGCAAAATTCATGTTAAAGTTTCTGACTTCTGTGGTGAATGTTGTTACTGTTGCTCAAAATTTTTGCAGTAACATGTATCCATTTCAACCCAAAAGATGATAGTTATTCATCAGTGGCTCTTGATTCCAAGGTTCACATATGGAGTATAGCAGACCTCCAAGTTGTCAACTGGAGTGATATCCATGAGATGGTCACTGCTGCATGCTATACACCAGATGGTCAGGTACAAGGACATGATATCTGCATTTCCACAACTTTGTCAATGCTTTGTTTTCTTCATTTCTATTATATCAGATATGAAAGTCTTTTTTTTCTGGTAATTCGTTGTAATCCAACTTTGTCAATGCCTCTAGTATGAAACATCATCTTAGGTTCCTCACTTGCGTAGTTGGTTTACTCCTCTGAAACAAAACTTTAATTCTGTGATATGCTACAGATTGTAAGCTTTCTGAAGAACATCAAATAGATATAAGGAACAAAGCAAAAGAAGCCGCATGCAAAAAAAGATCACTGGGTTCCAGATAAATCTTCATTCCTATGTCGAATGAAGAGAATATTTGCAGGCTAATAAGAGAATGTTGTATTTGTTTAGATGCACAAGGAAAATGGTTCGTATTACTCAGAACAGTTTGCTCCAGACGGTTCATCTGAAGTGCTGATCACCTCAGCCAATTCACAGGTTGGGGTCTTTGATGATCTCAAGATGGTTCATAAATTTAGAGGTATAAACTCAAAATTGGGAACATTTTCTGTGTGCAAAAATTTTTCTTTTCTCTAGTGTTTCCATTATATCTGACATCCAAGACTGCTGCCAGAAGAGGTGCCAGTGAGAAAACCAAAATATAAACTGAACTCACCTATTTATTTTGGAATTTGCTTAGTATGTTCTCATGTCATAGATGTAAAATCTCAAAAGACAATTTTATCTTAAGATCTTCCTGTCAAAAATTGTAAATATTACTTTGGATCTCAAAACATTTTGTGAGCTACCAAAAGTAGAGGATGTAGTCTTGTTTGGAACTAGGAACTCATCACATAGCATGTGTAAGCTTTTCTAATGTTGCATACTAGCTAGCATGGAACGGTAGCCAAGATGTTTGTTATTGTTGGAGTTAGGCAAGTATTTTTCAGATTCCTGAAATCATGATTCTTATATAACAAAGATGTTTGTTATATAGGGTTTGATCTATATATTTTTAATTTTTGATAGGGAAGGAAGTGGGAAAAACATATGATAAAATTTATTTTTTTGTTGTTTATGTGAGGGGATGGAAAATAAATATTTGAGCTTGAGTTTCGATTAACACCAGTATTTTATGGTCTGTTATTTGTTTATATTGGTAATAAATATAATGGATTAATTTTTTAAATTTATCTTTCGCTGTTAATTTTTTACTATGAATCTGTATGACTTCAATCTTTTTTGCATGTCATATTGGCTTTAGAGTTAAATCTGTAGCGTTAGTGAGGATGCCAAAGCTTTGATGAAACAGTGTGTTGAGTTCTCAAAGAAGCAATTTGGGTTGCAGGTTTCCGGAACAGCAGCAGTGCGTCGTACACGTGGGACGGGAGGTACGTTGTGTGCGCCAGCGAAGACTCGCACGTGTGCGTGTGGAAGCGGCCGCCGGCACCGCTGTCGCACCGGAGGAGCTCAGGAACATCTACTTGGGCCCGGGGATCGGAAGCGACTCGTTTGCTTCGTCTTCCGTGGACTCCAGCTCCTCCTAGTCTTCCTTGTCGTCCTGGGGACGTCGCAGCGGGGACAGCAGCAGGAGTCCGTCGAACGCTTGGAGTCTGGTGGCCGTCACGGCCGGTCTGGGTGGCGCTATCAGGATCTATCAGAATTTTGAGCTGCCCCTTCGGCTCCGCCGGCAAACCAATCTATTCAGCATCCACCAGGTTTTGCTTCGTGTTGCCTTATTCACCATATCTTCTTCTTGCTGGTGTAAAATGTGTAGTGTGTGAAGTCACCGACATGGTTGATGAGTTCGCTACCTCCATGAAACTTATGCAATTTGCTTCTAGCTTTGCATACGCAAATGGCGTCATGTGGCCAGTAACGGACATACAGATGTCACTATTGGAGGCCGTCACTCTCCGTACGCGTTGTAAATTGGATGATTCAGATCCACGATCAAGTTGCGGTGAACCAAGGAACAAGCAGCGAGCGGATAAATAAAAATAAAAAAAAATCGAAATTAGAGATGTTATAAACAGTAAAATGTTATTTTATTATTTTTTTAAGGGATTAGGAAATAGTTGTCAATTTAGCAATAAAAGAAAAAAAAAACCCTCTAAATGGTGAGCTTCGTCTCTTAATCCACCGTTATTTGGAGCGAGCTAGGGTTTCTGATTTGGTCGTCGTGCGGAGGAGGGAGATGGATGAGGATGTGACGGGGAGCGGGGGGAGGTTGGGGAAGAGGCCATCGGAGAGCGGGATTGAGGTGGATTATAAGACGAAGGTGGGAACGGCGTGGAGCCACTCCTACCTCAACCAGAAGCCCTGGCACCCACTCTCCTACCCCAACCAACGCCGCAAGTGGATCGCCGAGCAGACCCACTCCAACCACGCCCGTCGCGCCGAGGAGGTCGCCCGCGAGGTAGCCCCCATCTTTTGCCCGTCGCCTGACCTATGTTTGCAATCTTTCGAATGTTTCATGACGCCTCGCCTCGCCCGGATCGATGATCCCTTCTTGGGTGTTTTTCCTTGCAGTTTGCTCAGGAGCAAGAGTTCTTTCGGCAGACGGCTCTCTTCTCCAAGAAAGAGAAGGAGAAGGTAACCTCAACCCTTTCTGCTCGATTAATCGACATGGAACCGTCACAGATAGTCCTAAATGAGCAAGGGAAGAGAAGTGCATGTTTTGTTCGTGTTGGCCTATTGCTTCCGCGTTAAGTTAAGGCATAGCCTTCACATTTCCATCTTGTTTGGCTTCCTCCTGCCTTTTTCTTGGTGCTTTGCAATTTTTCATCTTCCCAGATGGTGTCATATAGCCTAGTTGGTAAAGACTTTGACGGTTAATCACAAGGTCTTGGCCTTCAATCCGCCTTCGCCCGCTTACCCTTTGCAAAAGATTAAAAGAATATCTTCATGTGAAATATTTAAAAATTAGATATGCACGGTACAAGATGAGTTTTTTTTCCATCAAGTCCGCTATATTATTGAGCTTCCTCCCGTTATGGTTTTGTTGTAATAGCACAAGGATGAGCTAATTGCTGCATTCTTGAGTAGTTCAAGAGGAAGAAAAACTATAGGTAATAAAATGATAACATTACATTTGAGTAATAGGAAGGTCTTTCTTTTGTTCATCATATATCCTTGTTCTTATGGTTAATAGGATTTGATGCTGTGGATGGGGGGAATTTGACGGGATGTTTTTCTTCTTTGTGAGAGTTGAGGATTTTTCCTCTTTTTGTTTCTGCGGAGACCCTATGTTTCAACTATGGTGAACTAGCAAGTAATCAAGACCACACCAATTCTTCAAAGATCCTCCCAAACACATAAAGTCATACTCGTAACCAAGGTTAGTAATTTCGGTCTGTACCAATGTACTAACCAATGGTCGTTATGGTATGTACCGAGGCATACCGACGGTATGTATCGGTACGCCTAAAAAAATAGGTCCAAAAACACTTAAAAAATAGAAAAACAGTTAGATTACAGTTTTTAAGTTAAAAATAAATATAAATTTAATATAATTTATAGCAAAAATAATCTAAATTAGGAAAGAACAATGATACATCTTTTTAGGGCTTTGAGGAGTAGCTTTGTGGTACGTTCAGAATCGTCCTTCCGTTAATATTGATATCTACAAGGAAATGATTTGAATTGCTAGATGTGAGTGAGAATGAGTTTGAGGGAGTTGAATAGAATTGAGAGAATGATATGAGTTAAAAGAGGGGGGAGATAAGGATTTAAAAACCCCTTCTTATGGTTTAAACTGTTAATTTGATCATTTGAAATAGGGTAATCTCAGTCCTTGATCGGTAACGATCGAAATTCGACCTTTACCAACTAGTACAGGTTGGTAATGGTTAGATTTTGATCATTATCGGCTGGTACAGATCCCGTATCGCTCGATAGGGAGTTAGGTTATGGTGCCGTTGGGTAGAGGGTGGTTCGTGTACTAGTCCCATATCAGATCGAAATGTACTGCCCATATCGAGCTGTCACGGACTTAGCTGAATTTGCCTAAGTCGTGTGACACCCTTGTGGCTAAGTTATGAACTTAGCTGGAATTGCCTAAGTCGTGAAGCACCTTTGCGCCAATGTCTTGGATTTAGTCGGGATTGCCTAAGTCATGAAACGCCCATGCGCTATTCGTCCGCAACAGGTTAGCCTAGATGCAACTACGTTTTGCAAGCGAGCGGCGGATAAGTCCCGACATCTCGCGAAGAGGGAAGCTTTACAAGTAATTCAACAAACACCTTGAGTGCAAGAGAGAAAAGAGAGAAAGAAGCGAACAAGGATTTTAGTTAGAAGGTTGACTGAACAGTCACAAGTCTAAAAATGACGGTTCACCAGGTGCCAATCACGAAGACAAGCTCAACTTGTGATGAATGTTCAACGCCCGACAATATGTTGAAGCCCCATCCAGCGTGTGCCACTTGGCCAGTTTTGGCCTGACGCGGTGAGCGGTTGCGTTGTAGCATTATAAACTGTTTTCGCTTACATTCCTTAGGCAAAACCACATAAAACTAAGGGAAAACAGGTTGCTAACGTTTGTACAAGCATGCAAAAGCGACGAACGGTTCATTGAGCAAAGATGCTGCAGGTGCGTGATGATCGTTCGTGATAGAGCGATATGGGTCGGTACTGCAAACCTTGCTCGTAACCCACCAGACTCTGTTTGTTGTAAAAACAATATTGAATTAAGAAGCTGATTATACTAAATAGAGTCAAATGTGAAATGAATATGATCAAAACCATGTTGACAATGCCAATGGTGGTATGTTAATCTAGTTGGGATTTCAAAATTTTGAAGTTTTCAAAAATCTAAACCATTATTTTACAAGAGAACGTGATTCTTTCTTACATGATTCGTAGATACATAAAGCAAGGAATTTAGTGAGGTATCTAGGTTCAGCAATTTGCTATATCATTTATGTAAGAGTAACAAATTGCTAATCATTGTTGGATTGTATGTCAATACAGTTTTCTTTCTTCCATGTGTAACTCTTTCTTTGTATCTTCTTCTGCCCTCTCTTGTTTCTTCCTTCTAATGCTCCTTATTTCGGCACTCTTAGATTGATAAATTGGTCAAGTCAGTAATATAGGAATCATGTAATTCATTTTCTTACTAGGAACAGAATTGAGTGCCAATGACAGCCAAACTGGCAATATGTACCTGTCACACAGTCCTGGAAATGGGTTCAATTGATCAATGACATTAGCAAATTGTGAACTTTGGCAATTCAATTAGTTAAACAGTTCAGGACAAATTGGTATCACAATAACATTGGGTCAATTGATTGTTTAGCTTCTCGTTTTGCTAGAAGCTTGAGAATGGATGGGATTAATCTCAGGTACAAATATGAGGAGTTTGCTGATGTAAAAATTGGGTGGGACTCATTCTTCAGCAGAATCAACTGTTCTTTAGAACAACAGCAAATTATCATTTTTGTGATCTTCAACAATGATTAAAGTTTCTATTTCTTCTAATGTCTCATGCAAAAATACCACTTGTATTTGAATAAAATCACCTATTTAATTATATATTCAGGTGGAGATGATGAAAGCTGTGAGTTTCATGTATGTCAGACCACCTGGTTATAACCCAGAAAGTGCCAAAGCTGCAGAGATTGCAGATGAACAGAAGAGATTGGATCAAACTAGCGCAGAGCAGAACCCTACAGAAGGAACCAGCTCAATAAAGTATCTTTTTCATTTTCCACAGTTTTGCAAAAGTTACATGTTCTTTATCTATTCTTCAAGCAGAAATTGATCAACTTATTTGAGCATCTGTATCATTAAGAGGGTTTATATTCTGCTGAAAATGTCTTTCCTTGTAGGCCTGATATGAAAACTGCCAAGAGTCGGGCAGGAGATAAGAAGCCAAGACCAAAAGATGTCTTTGGTCGGCCTTTACCAACAGAAGAAGAATTTGAAGTTTTGAAAAATGCCCCAAGGTGCACTTTTTAGTTCTTTGCGTTGGGTATATTGATTGGAATGATAGAATATGTTTATATGCCCCTTTTATTATGTTTTAATTGATCTTTTTATCACTTATTTAGTCGAGAATTCTATCTTATTTAAAACAATACCCCAATTGTTGAAAGTCATTATGTTGGTTGGTTTTTCTCATTTGTTTATCATTAATTGGTATGGATCCCTGTTAGTGAAACGAAGCCCTGTTTAAATTCGCAGTTGATTTAATGGAATATCTGCTCTTTGGCCTTGCAGGCTAGAGACTGGTGTACCTGTGAGGATAAAACCATTTGGAGTTGAAATTCGCAATGTAAGATGTGTAAGGTGCGGAACCTTTGGTCACCAAAGTGGTGATCGTGAATGCCCTTTGAAAGATGTAATAATGCCAAATGAAGAGAGTCGGTTGAAGAGAGATGATCCTCTCACAGCTATGATGGCACAGACAGATTCTTCTGAGGCAAGTATAGTATTTCTTTCTTTTTTATTTTATAGCTTACATAACCTTTTTAAGGGTAGTATCCCTAAAGGACTATAAACTAAAAGACAGCTTTGGACAAGATGTGCTTTAATGGTCCTTGTTAAAGGCATTATAATAATTGATTTTCTGTGATATTATTAGATGGTTTTGTCAATGGTGGATGGTAAATGTTAAGCGGATACATTTCCCAACCTCCTAATTACAATAAAAAGGGAGATGTCTTTCCCTTTTACAAATATAAGATAGAGAGAATCTATCAGAATATACTTCATCATATTTAGACGTATCTTTGTAATAAAAGAATTTGTGTTGGTGTATAGTTTGTAATTATCTTATTTGATTTGTTGAAAATGGGCTTTGATATCTGCTTTGGAGGATTGCTATATGAAAACAATAGGGGCAAAACTAAAGAATTTTTTAATATTTTTTCTAAGCTAGTCTCTCTTTGATTTATTTCACACTAAGTCAAGGTTTTATGTAATTTAAAGGGCGTCTTTTATGTAATTTAAAGAACTTTTTCTTGACCGTTCATACACAAGATATGTTGTTGTTACTTTTTGTCTACAAATGTATAAAATATTCATAGGAAGTTAGATGGTGAATTGCATGAGGAGATGATTTTCAGTAAGCTATTAGCGAACAATACAAATGCTCCCATTTGGAATGTAATGAAAACTTAGAACATGAGAAACATAATATTATAATAAAGGCTGGATTTTCTTTTAATTTGTGGATTGAAATGGTTTTTAGTAAGTTCCATGTTTGGACTCGGCAATTAAATTTGTGACCCTATGGTAATGAACTTTGTTTTCTATAAAAAGTTTGTGCTCTTGGTGTTTGTCTCTGTAAAAAAGATGTATCTCATTTTTGTCAAGCAGCTTTTTTGAACTTTAACTTCTGTTTATAGCCACTTTAGCTACTGAACAGTCTCCTCTTGTTTATAGCCACTTTGACTTCTGAACTTTTGCAAGTATGACACTCCATACCAATTTTTTTCAATCAGATATCACAATATGTGTGCCTGAGCATATACAAGGGATGATACCATATTGTTCACATGATCTCTATAAAGGAGTAGTTGCATGTGAAATCCTTGAAAGAAAACAATTTTAAGAAAATCTTATTGTTATCACAAGTAAGAGCTTGACCCAAAACAAACTAATAAACCTGATTTGGGTCAGATGGCAAATCATAATGAAGACATCTGTGTCCAAGTGATGATTATGCAGATAACTATAGGTAGGGAAAACAAAATATTCTGGAGAAAGCTAACATATACCAGTGGTTCTGTTATAATGTATATAATTTTTAACTAGCTTAGCCTTTTATTCTAGGCTAGGTATCTTGATTTACTATGTAATAACTATATACCTTAGGAAATTAGACCTATGTGGCTGGCTGATTATCATACTTACATGTATGTAGGGCCGTGCCTTGACTTCCAGTAAAAGTCGGTGACTATTCACAGTCAATTGTGTTGTCATTTTAGACTGAAGTTGACTCTTCAGTTATATATAATTTGCATTTGCCTGGATAAGTGGAACTGGAGATTATAAGAGGCCTTCTTGCTAAGTTGTCCAGGATGATGCAATCTTATGTGGTTGGACTTGAATAATATGCAGTTATATTGTGTGCTAGTGGGCAGTGGAGAAATTTACACCAATGGTGTCTGCGCTATTGAGACAATTACGGATTATTGTAGACTCATATGTAACCAAAGTCTAGCACAATGCATCATGTGATATAGCTGTTGTGATTCAGAATATTCATCTAGCTTATATCATGTTTTCGTATTTGATTTCCAGTTCTTTTGTGTATTTAAGTATTATGTGCTATATGTGCAGCCCTTGAAGTGGGAACTGAAACAGAAACCAGGTATGAGCCCTCCTAGGGGTGGTTTCAGACCGGATGATCCTAACCAGCAGATAGTAGCAGAAGACATATTCGATGAATATGGAGGTATAATTTGTTGTACAAATTACTATGATCTATTTTCCATCTATAATCTCAACTTTATGTACTGTCTATGCTTGTCCAGGATTTCTGGGTGGAGGCGAGATTCCTCCACTTCTCTCCAACTTCTCTGCAGGCAAATCTAAGAAGCATTCCAAGCGGAAAAGCAAGCACAATCCCCGTTCATCAAGATCTCATAACGAACATGAGAAACATCGTGATTGTGATCAGTCATCATCCTCTTCGGACTCCTACGAATCTGAAAGTGACAAAGAAAGTAGGCAGCGATCCAAGAGCAAGTATAAGAGGAAACATCAGACGCACACATCGATATCGACTGATTCAGAAGTCAAAGTTGACAAGGAAAGGAGGGATTCAGAGAGCAAGCATAAAAAACGATGGCATCGTGAATCTTCATCATCTGCTGACACTGAAACGGACAGGCGAAGGAGGAAGTCAGCAAGAAAGTATATTAAGGGTAGTCATTTAGATCCTAATGCATCTGATAGTCACGACTCGGATCATTATCATCGTCGAAGAAAACACCGACATCATCATCATCATCATCATCTTCGCCGTCATCGTGATCGAGATGATTCCAAATCTGAATCGGATTGAGTAACTCTACCATTTCAATAAATTGGGTGTGGAATCATTGAATGTTCTGAGGGAAAGCAGGGCAGAGACGTATCGATTCAAATCACTGTTTGTTTCATGTCTGAGGTGTTCTGATCTCAGGCAGAGTTGCACCGGTGTAAAATACATATTACAATTTCTTAATATCTACTGATCATTTTCGTTTTTATTTTTAACATAGGAAGTAAAATGTTAATAAATCACAATGAACGTAAGGTGTGCCTTAGATCCGATAAGGCCCGCTGTTAATGTCTCTATTGAGGTATATTTCATCATACACATAATTGAAAGAACTTAGGTTTGAGTTAGTCTATTTGAAAAATATATATATTTTATGTCCGTTTAGTATAATGAAATTTTCTTTGTAATTTTATTGAGATGCCATAGATAGCATTAACTGAAATCTCATACATATGATATTATTAAATCGAGGACTTGATTCAATATTAATTGTTATATATGTAAAAATATTGTTAATATATTTAAATAGAAAGGGTACTTGCTTGAGATGGCCGAGTTGGTCTAAGGCGCCAGATTAAGGTTCTGGTCCGAAAGGGCGTGGGTTCAAATCCCACTCTCAACATCAATATTTTTCTTTTTAAGACGATCCCAAGTTAAATCGAAGCCATTTGCATCTGTTAGCTCAAGAGGACGAGCAATTAATTACAAGTTCATTAAATAAGCGTTGCGGCGTTCATTTCCAATGTTTTTATTTATTTATTTATTTATTTGTGAGATATAGAAGGCCTCCTACATATGCCTTTGTTCAAAACTCCACAGCAGCAGCAACAGCCACGAAGTAAGCTGCATGCATCTCCAATGTTTTTTGCAAGGATGACATCGAAGGGCAAGAGTGTTAGAGAAAGGAAGACAACAGTTGAATTGGTAGCTGGTGGCGGTGTCTCAAAAGGCAACAGGATAAGTTGGCTATCACAAGGCAAGAATGGTATTTTTCTTTCTTTGGAATACTAATAGTTCTCCGTCAGAGCAAAGGACTCGCACGATCCCATAAGAACCGCTAAAGTGCAGCAGCAGCAGCAGCAACACTTGCCCGCATGTTGTTTGTCAAAATTCCCGATGCCAAAGCTCCTCACCCGGCAGGGGCGGCGCACCAATCCCCTAATCTGGATGCTGGCTATCGTGTGTGCCATCCTAGCAACGGCCGTCATCATCACCGGCATCGTCGTCTTCGTCATCTACATGGTCTACAAGCCCAAGATGCCCTACATCAAGGTGGCCTACGCGCAGCTCAACCATCTCGACTACGACCCATCAGGGCTGCTTAAGATTCAGATGGCCCTCGATGTGGTGGCGGAGAACGACAACAAGGAGGCCCGTGCCGGCTTCTCCGACCTCAGCTTCCTTCTCCGGTTCCACGGAATCGATGTCGCGGAGCTACGGGCCGACCCGCTCGATGTCGCCAAGAACAGCTCCTCCGAACTCAACTATCGCTTCCAGTCGTCGCCGGTCCCATTGGACAAGAAGGCCATGGAGGCCATGGAGGTGGCGCTGAGGCGGGGCGTCGTGCCATTCGACCTCGATGGGAACGCGAGGACCCGGTGGGGGGCCGGCCTCTTTCTCTCCGTGAGGTTTTCGACTCACCTCTCATGTCCGCTCAATTTCTCCGTGCGGAACGGGACGGCGATCGACTTGGATTGCAGCTCCAAGTCCCGCTGATCTCCAACCACATACAACATCTCATCTCCTATTAGAGGATATCTATGTTGTCAGAATCATCTATGCAACAACGGCACTTAAGTAATAAAATTATCATATAAAAATTTTATATCAAGATTAAAATCATAGATCCAAAATTTTATACTAACATTAATATATATATATATATATATTATAATTAATAGGGTATCTCAGATGTCCAATATGTATATTTTCTTTTTCTCTCTTTCTATTTTTTCTCTTCCAATATGGAGTAAAGATGTATATGAAAATGAGAAAAAAAAAATTTATACAATGATATTATCTTATAAGATCTTGTCATAAAGGGTCTAATCAAGGTGATTAAAAGAGTCACGCAAAAAGTATCTTAATATAATTGACTGATAATTTTAATAAGAATCTCAATATATCTAACCACCATCCGACCACCTCAGTCGAAGAAGTTATCGAGAGAAGAATTTCGCAACAGATCCGCGAAGGACTTATGCTACCATTGCGACAAGTTGTGGAGCCGCGACCACCATTGCAAAAAGGGAAGACTTCTCATGATCGA
Source organism: Ensete glaucum (assembly GCA_021527575.1). Taxonomy (NCBI): domain Eukaryota; kingdom Viridiplantae; phylum Streptophyta; class Magnoliopsida; order Zingiberales; family Musaceae; genus Ensete; species Ensete glaucum. The sequence continues at coordinate 51,635,952 of CM038551.1, forward strand.
ACCCGTTAAAAAATCTAAACATGAAGAGGAGGACCTCGAGCACGAGAAGAACACAAAGGAGGATTCCTAGCCGGTCGATTGCACTACTCACTCTCTAGCCGGTTATGTGAACCCGCAAATAATGAAAGTTGAAGAATTTCTTAAATAACGGCCCGTCACCATCCTTATCGAGTCTAGGAGCACCAACAACTTCATGAACAACAAGGTTATTGCCCGATTGATGCTCTAAAATAAAGATTGCAGTAGGTTTGACGTCAAAGTATCTGATGGCCGAATCCTAAAGTGTAACAAAAAGTACTCACGGGTGAAATTTTTTCTACAAAGCCAACAGATCATTGATGATTTTTTCATCCTCCCTCTCGAAGATTATAAAGTAATGCTCTTTATTGAATGGTTATCCATGATATGTGATGTTTCTTGAAACTTTTTAAAGCTAACCATGAAATGTTTCAGCAAAGGAAAATAGGTGATCCTATACGGGAAAAGAGGGAGTGAAGTAACTACGGTTGCAACACAGTGCTCGGAGAAGGTACCATAAACCTCTTAATTCAAATTCAAGAACTTCAGGAGATGAAGCTGAAGGAGATTGAAGACATGAACCATCTTCCACAACTTGCTGAAAATTCAGGCGCCTCCACCAAACCGAGTCAACTATCTCCTACCAGACTGCTTTATCCCCATACGCTGAACTGGCCACCAGCTGATGCTCGGCCAACTTACTGCCCACATCCTCAGAAGACTGAAGCTAAGAGGATCGCCCAAGAGATGACAGAGACAAGGATTATTCGATCACACTTTTTTCTTGCTATGACACTTTCTCCTTACATCTTTGTCTCCAGGGATAAGCTTTTTCTGAAGTGCTACATCCCGCCAAACTCGCCATGGTTTCTGATGCGGCAATCCTAGATCTTGGGCGACTACCCCTAGGAGCGAACCATGATGCTCGAAGTCTTCCTTAATGAAGAAGATTGAGTCTTTCTAGTGGCAGAGCTGAAGTAAGAGAGAGATCATTTACAGGACTTAACGAAACATGAATATTGCCTCTTGGCTGAGTGGAACTACAGTCCTCATGATCATGATGTCATCACACTAGCATTTCCAGATCATGACCGGATGTTCGTGATTGGAGCGGACACATCAAGAGTTGAGATCGGTGTCATCCTCATGCAAGATGGCCGACCCCTATTCCGTACCGAAGCTTTCCCCACACTTCACTCGAGGCTTCTAATATGCAAGGGGATGCTAGTTGCTACTGAATTTAAAGTTTGACTCTATATTAGTCCATGACACGAAAGATAAGTAAGCCCAAAAAAATTACAGTCCCTGCTCACACCAGAATAGGCTCTCATCATCATGGACCACACTAGAGGGTAGCCACCATTTTAGAAGAAATATTGACTACTACCAAATATTAACTATATGACAGCCCATGTAAAAAAGAAATAGCCTCCTGACAAACTTTAGAGTAAAAGAAAATTTGAATATTGAGCTTTCTTACACTTTCAGCCCTATCAGCAGGAATAGGGCCCTAAGAAAGTGGTCTCCTCATTACTTTGGACCTTACAAAATTAGGGATCACATTGGTGTCGTGACCTATGGATCGGATCTGTATACCAATTCAAAATTATAACTAATCCTCCAGGAATCTTACCGCAAATGAAAGTTTAGAGAGGAAGACTCTGCCCAGATCTATCCACCCGATACCCAAGTCAATGAGGAGGCCCAATTCCAACTGGAGATTGCATGACAAGGTATAATCGAACCCATGTGACCAAGTAACAGCTAGCCCATGTGGCAAGGTATGACCTAACTCATGTGGTCATACATGATCTAGCTCATGCGGTTATGTATGATCTAATCTATGTAATCAAACATAACCCCAACTCATATGTCTAAGCGCAACCCACCCTGTGAGCCAACTATAGCTTAGTTCAGTGGTAAGGTTCAACCTAACTTGTGAGTGAGGCTTAACTAGTTCATGAAGTTAAGTCTGCCCAGTTATACAATTGATGCTAAACACATTGTTGCTCCTTTGCCCAACCTATTATACCTCAGCTCAACCTACCACTTGGACAAGCATATGCGATGCATGTGACTCATCCAAGACTTAAGTGGGTCGATTCGATTTGGGCTAGTTAATTGATTTTCTCTCCCTTTATTTGTTTGAGCTCGTTAATTAATTGAATCAAATAAGTTGATCGATTTAAGTTGGTTTAGGGTGATTTTAGACCAACTTGACTAGTTCAGACCTACCTGACTTAATCAAAATCAATTAAATATAAACTAGGGAGATTGTATATCCCTAAGTAAAATCAATCTCTCGCAAATCGTAGTTTTTTTAGATTTTGTGTTTTTCTCAAGACCCCAATCTTTTGCATGACGATTTGATCTACATGGGAAATCGATTTTTTGTTTTGATTTCCACTATGTATGTAATGCTCTCACTGAGATTTCCTAACAATCGTATCAGAACCAAGATTTTCGTGTGAAAGATTAATTTTAAACTATGTGTGATGAGACTAAATCGTGTAGAATCGTTCTAAGTATTCTTATTGTATTTTTGCAGTAAACACAGTGAAGAGGGGGAAGCCGGGCAAGCCACTTGCAGGGGTGGCTAGCCATGGTCAGGCCCTTTGCAAGGGCGGCCACCCACAGCCAGGCTGGTTATAGGGGCAACCGGCTGCGGCCAAGGCCCCTTGCAAGGGGTGGATCTGCCAGGTCCCGTGAGGCAACAATCAAGCAACCATTCGCAGCGGCACGGCACATTCGACCAACCCATAGGGGCAGTGCGGGCGCTTTCAGTTGCACAGGGCCTACCGAGGGTGGCGTCGGTGGAGGTGCCGAGGCGATCGGCCCTTGGCAAGGCGGTGGCGGCGAGCAATCAGCTTGGCGGCAGTAGCGTAGTGAGGGTGAGAGAAGAGGGTTAGGGCATCCTTTTGAGAAAAGGACGATCCTGACCCTTAGAATTTGAGAAATTCTGAGGTATGTCATATGCCTAGAATTTTGAAAACGCACTCAACAACTTTGGAAATCTCGGGGACTGTCCTCTTATCCATAATTCTAAAAATACCCTTGATAATTCTCAAAATCTGAGCATGCCTTGATTTTCAACAAAGTAATTAATTAAATAATTTAATTAATTATTTTATATCTAGTAATCTTACATATGATGTATAATGTGGATAGATGATCATTAGCTATGTGTTGTGATGTGTGTAATTGTGATTATTATTATTATTGAGGCCTACGAGCCTCTGTTTTTCTCATTTATTGTAGGGCTTACATTTTTTGTAATTACATAGAGAGACGCGGCAAAAGCATAGAGATGACAGGGGGACCCACGATGCCGTGGCGGGAGATCATGATGCATGGTGATACAACGAGGACCTGACGGAACCGATGATAATGAGATTAACAATCACAGGGCATGGAGATGTGTCGATACATACATAGATCCTATTATAATTGATTAGGCCCATTTGCTCAGGCTTAATTGTATTAGGTGCTGGCTTATGATCATCCAGTGTGGCTTGCATACATGATGTGCTATACACCTATTATATATATATATATACATGTGATGTAGATATATATTAAATATGTATGCGTGTGACATGACATAGTAGGAGACCGATACAAAATGAAAATCCTTCCTACGATAATATTAAGTTGATAAGCGTGAGACAATAAGATTGACCCGTGTGACCTTCCATCATTATAGGAAGAAATTAAATCACGACATAGGTTGAGTTGGTCAAATCACTCGAGGTTCACCTATCTACGTGATCGAGTTTTTGCCTATGACAGATAGATGTCACCGGTGACCTGAGGACATGGTATAACTTAGTCGAGCAGTCGAGAGCATATCCATCAAATCAGACTCATATTGCAATGATGGTGATGACTTAACTGAACTTCATGATTGGTCGAGCAATCAAGACCATGATGATTCGGAGGTCGAACATGATGGGAATCACAAGGATTGTGATTGACAAGAGTTGCCTACCTTTTGAGCTTAGTGTAATTGGTCGAGTCCCTCGAGGTTGCACTAAGATGCTGATTGGATCCTGATCCCCACTAGGAGTCTGCTAGAGACTTTTGACTCACGTGTCGATGGTGTCACGTGATTCACTAGGAAAATAATGAGAGTATATTAAGATAAAAGCCTATATCTTAATTAGTATTTTCTGTAAAGTCTATATATTATTTACTTACGCTAAATCTTGTTTGTCGCTTGCAAAACCCTTATTTGTCATACTTAATATCAATCGTCTCATTGGTCTAAAGGCTCCATAATTTCAGAATTGTTCTCACGGAAAAGAAAATCGTATATATCCTTAATACGATTGTGCCTATGCCAGAGAAAAGAACAAGCGAGGATGAGCTCACTTGCTTTGTGAAGTATAAAGATAGTCCTAAAGGATAACCTGTATGTTGATCTTATACTTCAGTCCCTACCAGATTTATTTTCACAGTTCATTATTAACTATAATATGAACAAGTTTGAGGTGACTCTACATGAGCTCCTCAATATGTTGAGGGAAGTTAAGAGCACCATCAAGGAGAAACCAATTCTCCATATTGTGAGACTAAGAAGAAAAGAAAGGCTAGTAAGACCCTTAAGAAGGGCAAGGACAAAGGAAGCCTAGGTAAGGCAAAGGTTGCCAAGAAAAACCCGACAACGAACAAAGGATAATGATTCCACTACAACCAAGATAGGCATTGAAAGAGGAACTGTAAGAATTACCTTGCAGATAAGGCGAAACAGAAGCTTGGAGAAGCTTCAGGTATATTCATTATCAGTCTCCACTTGTCAGATTTTCATGATAACTTATAGGTATTGGATATCGGAAGTGCTTATCATATCTACAATTCGTTATAGATTTTAGCAAGACTTAGGAGATTGGCCAAAGTCAAGATAGACCTCAAGATGGGCAATGGAGCAAGAGTTGTCGTAGTTGCTATTGGGGAAGTTACCCTACATCTACCTGGTAGAGCTATTATTGCATGGGATGCATGCTATTTTGTTCCCTCTATTATCAAAAATATTATTTTCATCTCTTATTTGACAATTAGTGGATATAAATTAGTTTTTGAGAACAATAGTTATTCAATAATTATGGATAATGAGATCATCAATAGAGGGACATTGATAAATAGTTTATATGTGTTAGACACTTCTCCACACATCATGAATATAAATATGTCTAAGAGGAAAAGAAATAAGGTGAACAATGCATACATATGACATTGTAGGCTTAGTCATATATACGAGGAAAGGATTTAAAAGTTGTTGAAAGATGAATACTTAGATCCTGAGTCTTATGCAACTTGTGAACTTTGCCTTCATGGGAAGATACCAACTCTCCTTTTAGTGGAACTAGAGAGAGTCACTTTGTTATTGTAACTCATACATCACTGAGAATGAGCCATTGAGTTATTAGAATATACCAACACCTGAGGCTACCTCCTGCGCAGGGTAGCGGCCGGGTGGCCACCTGGCGGTGGCTACCTGGATAGGCGGCACCGCCGTGGTGGAGGCGGTGGCGTGCAGATGGGGCAAGAGGGGTTAGGGCATCCTTTTGAGAAAAGAATGATCCTGCCCCTTTAAATTTCAAAAATTTTGAGGATTGTCCTCGTGTACAGAATTTCAAAAATACCCTAAAAAATTTTAAAAATTTTGATGACCGTCCTCTCATCTAGAATTATGAAAATCCCCTTGATAATTTTAAAATTTTCAAGCATATCCTGATTTTTTAAAAAATAATTAATTAAATAGATTAATTAATTATTATATATATCTAGTAATCCTATATATGATGTGATGTACATGTGATGTATGATGTGGCTGAATGATCATGAGCCAAGTGTTGTGATATGTGTAATTATGATTATTATTATTATTGGGGCCTGCGAGCCTACGTTTTTCTCGTTTATTGTTGGGCCTGCATGTTTGTAATTATTTATCATTACATGGAGAGGCACTGCGGAAGCGTGAAGATTATAGCGGGACCCACGATGTTGTGGCGGGAGATCATGACGCATAGTGATGCGATGATCCGACGAAACCGATGATGACGAGATCAATAATCACAGGGCATGGAGATGCGCCAATGCACACATAGATCCTATTGTGAGTGATTAGGCCTATTGCCTCAAGCTTAATCATATTAGATGACAGATCATGACCATCCGGTGTGACTTGTTATATGATGTGTTATACACCTACTAAATATATGTATGTATATATATATATATATATACATGCGATATAGATATATATTAAATATATATGTGTGTGACACGATATATTAGGAGACCGATACAAAAATCCCTCCTAAGATAATATTAAGTCAGTAAGTGTGAGGCAATAATATTGACCCACATGGCCTTCCATCGTTATAGGAAGAAATTGAATCACGATATAGGTTAAGTTAGTCGAGTCCCTCGAGGCTCACCTATCTACGTGATCGAGATCTTGCCTACAATATAGTTGTCACCGATGACCTAAGGACATGGTATGCTTGGTCGAGTCCCTTGAGGGCATATCATCAAATCAGACTCATCTTATAACGATGGTGATGACTTAACTGAATATCATGGTTGGTCAAGTCCCTCGAGACTATGATGATTCAAAGGTCGAATATGACGGAATCACAAGGAGTTATGATTGGCAAGAGTTGCCTATCTTTTGGGCTTAGTGTAATTTGTCGAGTCTCTCGAGGTTGCACTAAGATGCCAATTAGATCCTGATCCCCACTAGGAGTCTGCCGGAGACTTTCATCTCACGTGTCGAGGGTGTCACGTGATTCACTAAGAAAATAGTAGGAGTACATTAAGATAGAAGTTCATATCTTAATTAGTATTTTTTATAAAATCTATATGTTATTTAATTTATATTATATCTTGCTTGTCGCTTGCAAAACCCGTACGTGGCATACTTGATGTCAACCGCCTTATTGGTCCAAAAGCTCCACAATTTGAGAATTATTCTCACCGAAGAGAAAATCGTATATATCTTTAACATGATTATGCGCACGCTGGAGGAAAGGATAAGCGAGGATAAGATCTCTCACTTTGTAAAGTATATAGATATTCCTAGAGGATAACCTGTGTGTTGATATTATACTTCAGTCCCTACTTGATTCCTTTCGCAGTTCATTATTAACTTTAACTTGAACAAGTTTGAGGTGACTCTCCCTGAGCTCCTCAATATGATGAGGGAAGCTGAGAGTGCCATCAAGAAGGAGAAGTCAGTTCTCTACATTGATGAGACCATAAAGAAAAGGAAGGCCAGCAAGACCCTTAAGAAGGGCAAGGGCAAAGAAAGACCAGGTAAGACAAAGGTTGCTAAGAAATACCCGGGAAAGGACAAAGGATAGTGCTTCCACTATGGCCAAGACATGCATTGGAAGAGGCACTGTAAGGACTACCTTGTAGAGAAGGCAAGACAAAAGTTTGGAGAAACTTCAGGTATATTCATGATCAGTCTCCACTTGTCAGATTTTCATAATAACACATGAGTATTGAATACTGGGAGTGTTTATCATATCTGTAATTCATTGTAGGTTCTGGCAAGACCTAGGAGATTGGCTAGAGGCAAGATGGACCTCAAGATGGGCAATGAAGCAAGAGTTACTATAGTTGCTGTTAGAGAGGTCACCCTACATTTGCTTGGTGGAGCTATTATTGCATTAGATGCATGCTATTTTGTTCTCTCTATTATCAAAAATATTATTTCTATCTCTTATCGACTCAAGCTATAGGTGATTACTCATACTTCATTACATTCACTAATGATTTCTCTAGGTATGGACACGTGTATTTAATAAAGTACAAATCTAAGGCCTTTGAGAAATTTAGGGAATATAAGAATGAGGTAGATAACCAAATTAGAAAGTGTATTAAGACTCTTCAATCAGATCGAGGAGGAGATTACTTGAGTATGGAGTTCACCCATTTCCTTAGGGACAATGAGATTCTATCCCAATGGACATCTCCTTATACACCTTAGCTCAATGGCGTATCAGAAAGGAGAAATCAGACGCTATTAGATATGGTGCGGTCCATGATGAGTTTCGCTGACCTACCCATCTCATTATGGGGGTACGCCCTAAATACTGCAGCTTACCTTCTGAACAGAGTTCCATCAAAGTCGGTGGTGTCTACACCATATGAGATATGGGAAGGAAAGAAACTCGATCTTAAGATTGTTAAGACTTGGGGTTGTCATGTCCACGTTAGAAGATACAGCCCCAATAAGTTACAATCAAGGACAGAATGGTGCACATTTGCGGGACATCCAAAGGAAATATATGGATATTATTTTTATCATCCTAAGGACTGAAAGATCTTTGTTGCCAAGAGAGTTGTATTCCTTAAGAATGAACACATTCTTGGTGGAAACAGTGAGAGTAAGATAGAATTGAGTGATGTTAGAGAACCTAGCTCAAGCACAATTCTAGAGCCCGAGTCTGTTCAGGTGCTTAACACACAAATTCTAATTTTATGTAGGTCTAGTAGGGTATCTCTCCCTCCTGAAAGATATGTGGGACATATCAATGGAGATGACTCTCAGGATGTTGATCCTCAGACCTACGAGGAAGCTATTATGAGTATAGACTCTGGGAAGTGGCAAGAAGCTATGAATTCTGAGATGGATTTCATGTACTCTAACAAGGTTTGGAACCTTGTGGATGCACTTGAAGGTATTGTACCCATCGACTGCAAATGGATCTTCAAGAAGAAAATTGGAGTGGATGGAAAGGTAGAGACCTATAAAGCAAGACTGGTAACTAAAGGATATCGTTAAAGACAAGGAGTTAACTATGATGAAACTTTTTCACCTGTAGCCATGCTTAAGTCCATTAGAATTATTTTGGCCATTGCAGTATACTATGACTATGAGATCTAGCAGATGGATGTCAAAAGGGCATTCCTCAATGACAACCTCAAGGAGGAGGTGTATATGATACAGCCAGAGAGATTCGTATCCAAAGAGTATTCAAATAAAGTATGTAGGTTGCTTAGATTCATTTATGGATTGAAGCAAGCTTCTCGAAGTTGTAACATAAGATTTGATAAGGTTATCATATCTTATAACTTCGTTAAGAATGAAGATAAGCCTTGTATGTATAGGAAGATAAATGGAAGTGTTATCACCTTCTTGGTGCCATATGTGGATGACATTATAATTATTGGGAATGATGTAGGAATGTTCTCCACAGTAAAGGCTTGGCTATCTAGAAACTTCTCCATGAAAGACTTAGAGGAAGCATCCTATATTTTGGGGATTCGGATCTATAGAGATAGATCCAAAAGGATGCTTGGCTTGTCCCAGTCTAGGTACATAGACTCCATTGTAAAAAAGTTTGGCATGGAGAATTCCAAAAGAGGTCTTATATCGATGAGACATGGAATATCACTTTCTAGGAGTATGTCCCCAAAGACTCCTGAAGAAAGGGCAGACATGGATAAGATACCTTATGCCTCAACGATAGGGTCATCATGTATGCGATGCTATGTACCAGGCCTAATATAACACATGCTCTGAGTGTCACGAGCAGGTATTAGGCAAATCTATATTTAGAATACTAGAAAGTAGTAAAGTGTATCCTTAAGTACTTGAGAAGGACTAAGGATCTTTTACTAGTATATGGAAGAGGTAGCCTCTAAGTTGAGGGCTACACGAACTCGAGTTTTCAGTCTGACATTGATGATAGCAAGTCAAATTCAAGGTATGTTTTCACCATAAATGGAGGAGCAGTAAGCTGAAAGAGTTTCAAGCAAGATACTACGACCGACCAAGGCAGAATACATTCGCAGAGAAGCAAAGGAAGGGGTATGGATGAAGAAGTTCATCAAAGATTTGGGAGTCGTACTAAGCAACGTGGAACCAATTCCCATATACTACGACAACAACTGGAGGATCGCTTAAGCAAAGGAACCCAAGTCTCATAAGAAGTCTAAGCATGTTCTGAGGAGGTTCTATCTGATAAGAGAGATCATAGCCTATAAAGATATAATAATGGAAAGAGTTCCATCTGAAGATAACATTGCAGATCCACTAACGAAGCTGCTAGCACAGATTGTATTTGAGCATCACAGGGGTCTGATAGGGATCAAACACATAAATGATTAGCTTTAGGTCAATTGGGAGATTACTAGTTACAGGTACCCTGCAAGCCAATCACGTGAGTGATGGCATGTGTGACACACTGTGTAATCTTTTTGTTTATGATTAATATTGATATATTCTCACATTATATTATTTGTTGCATATATATTGTGATATCCTTGGTTCTGTGCAATAGGAATCAGATCATGATGAGATCACGATAATGAGATCGATCCACCTTTAAATATAGATCCTAAATAATCCCGGTCATAGGTTACTCGAGAGGGACATCGAGATAACTAGACAGACCGGTGTCCATATAATGAAGGCGACTGGTCTCATAGTCACTTGTGTAGAGACACTAAGAATATAGTATAGGTGCTCATTGGAGAATGAGTTCATTGATTGATCCGCTTATGTAATGTTGTATGGTTGATGATACCTAATATTAGACAGTGATTCTATAGTCCCAGTTGTGTATCCAGTCCTTCGACTTGAGACACCAAAGATGTCTTGTATGAGTACTCCTTTCTTTGACGCCAGACTTATAGGTTTGGAAAGTTACAGATCTGGTACAACTGATTATTCGGATTGGTAGTCAACCTTACGAAGGTAATTGAGTATCAATAGAGGATCATTCACTCTCCATATCATGAGAGGAATATTCTATATATGTTTGCTCAGATAAATCCTTGGCCAGGGTCATTCGGATTAAGAGAGAAAGAGTTCTCCGGGAGTATCCGATTAAAGTGAGACTGTGACGGATTCCGTATGTGACCTGATAGTACTATATCCAATATATGGTCTCTGGGATATTAGTTGGATGAGGGATTATAGATACACGGTAACTATGGACAGACAGGTCCAATGGATTCGATCCCCCGGTACTGTCTAGAGACTATGGTGTAGTGGCCTAGTACATTCATAATCGATGAGTCGAGTGAATTATTATGGGGATAATAATGTATTATATTATAAGGATTTCTGATTGGAGTGACTCATTACCAACTCGGTATCGGGCTTAGAGGGTCACACATATATGGTGGATGCTTCAGTGAATAGAAGATTAGATAGAGATCCAATTAGTTTATATTCTCATTAGATGAGACCCTATGTTGATGGACTCCTTGATTAAGGCCCAATTAGAGGCCTAAGGAGATTATTGGATAGAGATCCAATAATGTAAGGTTAATGGTAATTGGATAGAGATCCAATACCCACTAAGGAAGGAGCCCTAGGGTTTTTTTGTGGCTCTCTATAAATAGGAGGGGAGACTCATGATTGATAGGCTACAGCTTTAGCCACCATCTCTTATTCTCCTCCCTCCCTTTGTGAAAGAGTTGAGAGATCAGATTAGAGGAGTTTCGCTGTAGAGATCCATCGTATTGATATCGCTAGAGAGGAGGACGCTTGACCTCCTTCATCTTCTCAATTCGAATCTATAATACAGTGATATACGATCTCCCTAGGTAAAATTAATCTCTCACACATCGTGGTTTTCTGGTTTTTACGGTTTTTCTCGCGATCCCAATCTTTTGCATGATGATTTGATATGCGTGGAAAACCATTTTTTATTTTGATTTCTACTACGCATGTGATGCACCCGCTGAGGTTTCCCAACATAAGCTGAAAGAGTTCTAAACAAGACACTACTGCTGACTCGACCACTGAGGCGGAGCATATTACTATGGTAGAAGCAGCATGTTGAATCTCATATTTTGATGATGAAATTAATTGATGAGTGTTTGATCTAACAAGATTGTTAGAGTGATTATAACTATGATATAGTGATTAGTACAATAGAGGTTTGGCGAGTCAAGTCTAAAGCATCGGTGAGGTTGGACAATGCGGTTGGGAACTACTGTGCGAGTGGAGGAGCTCGAGGAGGGGGGAGCTTTTTGGGCGGGGATGGCCAGGAGTTTGAAAGAAGAAGAGACTCGGGGAAGATTTGGGGGGGTAGAAAGACTTGCCGGGAGTTGGAAAGGTCTTGAAGTGGATTTATGGTCATGTTGATTGTAATTAATTAAATTATAGTTAGCATCATATAGGTTTAACTATGATGGTGAAAAGGAGTTAAAGATTAGATATGGACCCAGGATCAAGCTTAGGTATCGGGCCAAGGTTTAGATGATACGATAGGAGCTCGCCGGGAGTTCGCTATAACTTCGTCGAGGGTATCGGGAAGATCACTAGGAACATGCCAAGAGATCGTCGAAGGAAGACCGTGAGACTCACCGCAGGAAATGCCAGAGGTTGCCAGATTGCGAGAGTGAGGTCGTAAGCTTGGTGGTCATATTTGATTATAATATTTAAATCATAGGTTAAGATTGAGTCCTAAATAAGTATGATTTAGAAGGAACCCAAATCAACTCAAAGAGCAATCAAGTCCACTAAAAGTGTTTGATTAAGCTTAGGTTGAACTCAATTGGTTAACTAGATAATTGATCAATGTGTGGTTCAATTCGGGATTGGAAAAGTGAAGGGAATCACTTTTCTGGGATTCCCGACTGAACCGTCAGTGAGCGACGAGTGTACCATCACCACCCAAGATTTCGGGTGGTTATTAGCGGTTGAATCGCCAAGGCTAGGTGGCTAACCTCCCATACTTTGGATTATGGGTACTTTCGGTTGTTGACCCACCCAGGCCGACAGCTGAACCACCCGTACTCGGATTTTTTGGGTATGTTTGAATTTTGACTCCAAAATTTTGAAGATATTTTGGGCTATAAATACCCCAAGTTTTCTTGCATTCTATACAATAAATTTTAGGGATTACATTATGTGAAAAAATATATATATGTGAATTGTAAGAAAAAGAAAATGAGAAGGGAGAGAGCTTAAAGTTTAAAAAATCTTGAAGTCTCCCTTGTAAGCTAAAGTGTAAGAGTTTGGTCTTCACCCAAAGAGGATCAGTAGTGGACGTAGGTGTGCCTCAAGGAGGAGGAATCAGGAGTGGACGTAGGTCGGTTAGTGTCGAACCACTATAAAACTGTGAGTTCCTTTTTTGCTTATATTGCTTACTACTTTTGTATTGGCGCTTCTGATTTATTTACATTTTGAAAGCAAGGCTTCAAAATCAAGCATTTCACTTATGATATTACTTATCTTTGTATTCGGATTTGTTTATTTTATTTTTAGTCATCTTCAAGCAAGAAGCTTAGCATTTCTTTATAAGATGAAATTGCTCATTGAATTAACACTTACTTGAGTAAATGGCTTGTTTTGACATGAATGAGGGGCATTCCATCTCACATCCTCCCATATTTAATAGGATGGATTATACGTATTGGAATACAATAATGCAAATTTTTCTTATCTCTTTGGACCTTGGTTTATGGAATATTATTGAGAACAGATTTGAAAAATCTTCCAATCTAATAAATGAGTGTTGAATGCAAAGGCTATGAATGTCTTGTTTTGTGCTCTATTTATGAATCAACTTTTGATATTTAGCACACACTAGAAATCACACACGATGGGACTAGTAGAGTAAAAGAATCTAAGATTAACATTCATAACTATGAGTTGCTTCGAATGAAACCAAGTGAGTCCATTTGAGACATGTACACCCATTTTACGGATATCATCAATGGCCTTAAAGCATTTAGAATTTTTTTTTGAATTTTGAACTTATGAATAAAATTTTAAGATCTTTACCTAAAAATTATGATCCTAAAGTAACCACTATTCAAGAGACCGAAGATTTAAATAACTTACCTCTTAAAGAAGTCATTGGCTCTCTTATAATATATGAACTAAACTGTAAAGCTCATAATGAGCTTGATAAACCCCTTCCAAAGAATAAGAAGGATGTAGCACTTCGAACAACAAATGATTCCTCGAGTGAAACCTCGAGTGATGAGGATCATGATATTGCATTATTATCAAGAAAGTTTAAAAGATTTATAAAAAAGAACAAAAACTATAAAAATAAAAAGGGATCAAAGGACACATATGCTATGAATGCAAAAAATCAGGACATTTTAAAAATGAATGTCCTCATTTGAAGAAGAAGCCAACACACAAGAAAAAAATACTATCGGCCACTTGGGACAATTCAAGCTTTTCGAATGAAGAATACCACTCCAAAGAGGAAGTTGCTAACTATGCTCTAATAGCAATCGAAGATGAGATTAGTTATTCATTAAGTTTTTTTTTGAAGTAATTAAATATGTTTTATGATTTGTTTGATGAGTTTAAAAAACTTATCAAATCTTTTAAGTTACTTATGAATGATCATGATTTGTTAGTTAATAGACTTGACGATATGCATGATTCATTAGTATCACGTAACCCATGTTTCAAATGTGACATGCTAAATAATGTTAAAGAAGAGAATATCATGTTTAAGATAAACTAAAAAATTTTAAAATTAGAAACAAATCCCTAAATATGATCCTTGCCAATAAAGATCATATTAATAGAAGAAATGACATAGGTTTTGTTAGTAACATTCAATAAAAACTAACTATTTTTGTTAAAGAACCTACCTTAAATTTACCATCAAAAGTTAAATATAATTTTTATAAAAAATTAGGACATAAAGTCAATAAATATTTATTTAAAAATTATGATCCTCACAAATTAATTTGAGTTCATAAAGGAACCATAAACAACCTTAAGCCATTAGAGAAAATGGGGAAAACATATCATAAAGGACCAAAACTCCAATGTATACCTAAATCAAAACCTCACATAATATAAAGTTGCTCCTAACAAGACAAGGAGCACTAAATAATGTTTTAGATGCTCAAGACATATAACTTGAGATCTAGCAAGCTCACTAGCCTAAATACTAACAAGATAAATTATTTAAAATAAAAATAAATCTTCATTATGATTATGTGCAACCTTTTCATTGTATGCTAAAATTAGAAATGAGAAAGATTAGATATCTTTGATGAAAAATTATGAACATGAAAGGGAGATTTTGATGATGATTAATGTATTAATGTGTTTGTATTTATGTACGTTGCCTTGAGATTAGATTACCAAATATTGAATTTGAACTTTAAAGTCATATACAAAATCATTTTCTATAAAGAAAAAACTTCTTGATAGCATGATAGAATCTTCCAACAAAAAAAAAAATCATTGGATTTTGATTGAAGAATATCTCGTAGTAATGACACCACTTTAAAATGATCTACTCATTTTGATGTATCTTATCTTAACCTTGATTGATAATGTATAGCTAGAGCATGCTAAGACTAGAACTAAAAGAACCTAAGTTATTATTAACAAAAAAATTATTCATATTGAAATTTATGAAAATAAGATTTTGATGATGATTGAAAAATAGATTCAAAATCATTAGCTTGGATGTTGGCTTAAATGCATAGGCTATTGTTGAATAAATTAAATGTTATAGTGTTTTTGACTAAGTTATCTTATAAATATCATTATTGAATAATTAATTTAAATATTACATGATTTAAATACTATGATAGTGTATGGGTAGTACGATAAATGATTAATATTGAATGATAGAATTTGAGCATAGAATAATATAGAAAATGGAGAGAAAAATCATGCTTCATTTTCTAGTGATTTTAAAAAATTATATTGTTTATGAAAATTACATGTTTTATGATAAAGGAATAAAATGTTAGACTTAAATTTAATGCTTAAGATAAATCTTATATATGCTTTTAAGAAATAATAATGCATATCTTTATGATTTTCGTATTGCTTTTTGATTTTGATTGAAGATGCTTTATGTTCAACAAAATCATGATTGATAATTTAATTATGCATAGTGGTCATACTTAATAAGTTTATATGTCGAAATTATGTATGATGATCTTTGTGATTTATGGCTTATTGATATTTGTCATAATGAAAGCTCTTTTTTGATTTTAAATGAAAATACATGTTTTTATTTAGCTTAAAAGACAAAATTATGTTTGTACTAAATAAAAAGGGAATATATTTTTCTTGAAAATTTTTTCTTATAAATTTTTCAAAAAGAGATTAATGAATCGATTATATTATTTTTTATAAATTTCCCAAACTATGAAAGTGATTTTGATGACTTGAACTTTAATAAGTTATTATCATGATTTTTGACAAGTTTAGAAAATAAAACTTAAAATCTTTACATAAATACTTTGATTATGAAATTTACATAAACTTTCTAATTAATACTTTGACAATTACTAAGGGAGAGACAAAAGTGATATTTTGTAATAACAAATTTAAATACTTTGATTATGATAAAATCTTCATTAGATGAGGAACGATTTGCTAAAATAAAAATTATGAATTTTAAATACATGAGATTTCCATGATTGATTTCTATTTTATTTGAAATTTTGAATACATAATATTTCTTGATTATTTTGTTAAAATTCATAAAGAATAAGGAGGGATAAATTTATTAATTTAAATCATATCTTTTGGTACTTAAAGTTTTGATTTTTATGACATGATCTACTTATACTTTTGGGTATAATTTGAATATCGATGTTAAGAATAAATTATGCAATCATATTTCTTTCTTGACAATGACAAAAAGTGAGAGATAAAATTATCAATATCGTTAGAAGCAAATTGGATATGATAACATTGAACAATTTGCTTAGAATAAAATTTTAAATTTTAAATATCCTAAATACATGTAAAATACATTATTTACTTGATTTGGTACCTTGCTTGAAATTTGTATAAGATAAATTAAATTGCATGGGTAGCTCTTGAGTTTTTCTTATATTTCAGAATCTATATTTATAAAATTTACATCTATAAAATTGAGTATTTCTATGGTATTATATTTTTCACTTCTCCCTCCTTGATTCCACCTTCTTGTTTACAAAAAGAAGAGAAAATCTACCTGAAGATAATAATTTATTATTATTTTGGTTTATTTGCTATATTTTCTTGAAGAGAAAGATTTGTTAACCTCATATTCAAAATTTTCTTTTAAAATCTTATATCTATGAGATTGAGGTTGAGCATTAAGAATGGTAAATCATGAAAATATATGAATTACTAATCTAAATTTTATGAGATTAACTCAATTTTTTTTAGTAACAATATCTTGAAAAATTCTTTTTGAAATTCATGATTTGATGACTTGATACAAATTCTTGTTGAAATTTGCTTGGAATATGATTTGTTTCATGACACTTGAATTCAAAAGTATGTGGTTCTCTTGAATTTAAGATTTTCTTATTGAGGCATAGACTTAGGGGGAGTTAAGATTAACTCCTGTCATCAATTGATCGCCATCATCAAAAAGAAAAAGATTGTTGAATCTTTTGATGATAAATTAATTGATAAGTGCTTGTTCTAATAAGGTTGTTAGAGTGATTGATGCATGATTAACTATGGCAGAGAGATTATTACAATCAGAGATTTGGCTAGAGTCAAGTCCAAGCATTGGGTCGGGGTTCAGATGATGCGGTTAGGAACTCGCTTGGAATGCGTCGAGAGCTCGTCGAGGTTATCAGGAACTTGCTAGGATAGCGCAAGAGAGTTTGCCGAAAGAAGACTGCGACTCACCGGAAGATTATCGGGGGTAGCTGAAAGGCTTACCGGGAGTTGGGAAGATCTTGAAGTAGATTTGTGGCCATGTTAATTATAATTAATTAAGTTATAATTAGCACCATGCGGGTTTAACCATGACGGTGAAAAGGAGTTACAGATCAAACATGGACCAAAGATCAAGCTTAAGCATCGGGCCAAGGTTTGGATGATGTGGTGGGAGCTCGCCAAGAGTTCGTTAGGACTTCGCCGAATGTATCGGAAAGATTGCTAGGAACACGCCGGGAGATTACCAAAAGAAGACTGTGAGACTCGCCACATGGAATGCCTGAGGTTGCCGAATTGTGGGAGCAAGGTCGTAAGCTTGGTGGTCATATTTGATTATAATATTTAAGTCATAGGTTAAGGTTGAGTCCTAAATGAGTATGATTTAGAAGGAATCCAAATCAACTCAAAGAGACAATCAGATCCACTAAAATGGTTTTACTGAGCTTAGGTTGAGCTTAATTGGTTGACCAAAGAATTAGTCAATGTGTGGTTCAATTGGGGATTGGAAAAGTAAAGGGAATCACTTTTTCGGGATTTTCGGTGATTGAACTATCGGTGAGCGACGGGTGTACTACCATTGTCTAGGATTTCAGGCAGCTGTCTATGGTTGAATCGCCCAAGCTTGATGGTTGAACCACTCGTACCCTGGATTCTATGTGGTTTCAACGTTTGACCCGCCCAGGCCAACGGTTAAACTGCTCATTCCCAAATTTTCTAGGTATGTTTGAATTTTGGCTTCAAAATTATAAAGCCATTTGGGACTATAAATACTCCAAGTTTTATTGCATTCTATACAATAAATTTTGGGGATTACATTATATGAAAAAAATTATGTGTAAATTGTAAGAAAAAGAAAAGGGGAAGGAAGAGAGCTTAGAGTTAGAAAAATTCTTAATTTCTCCCTTGTAAGCTCAAGTGTAAGGGTTTGGTCTTCACCCAAAGAAGATCGGTAGTGGATACTAGTGTGCATCAAGGAGGAGGACTCGGGAGTGGACGTAGGTCGATTAGTACCAAACCACTATAAAACTATGAGTTTCTTTTTTGCTTACTTTGCTTACTACTTTTGTATTGACGCTTCTGATTTTATTTATATTTTAAAAGCAATGCTTCGAAATAAGCACTTCACTTACGACATTGTCTATCTCCTTATTCGGATTTACTTATTATTTTTTGAGTCATCTTCAAGCATGAAGCTTAGCATTCTCCCCCTCCCCACCCACCCACCATCACCCACCACCCCCCCTCTTCCTCCTCCTCCTTCTTTTAGTGCCAATGGATCTTAACACAACAAAGGATGTAGGTTGAACAACGAAGTTTATCATAGATTTGGAAGTTGTGTCGAGCAACAAAGAGTTGATTCCCTTGTATTATGATAATAATGGGGTGGTTGCTCAAGCAAAGGAACTTAGGTCTCATCAGTAGTCTAAGCATATTTTAAAGAGGTTCTATTTGATCAGAGATCATAGCTTATGCCGATGTAGTAGCAGAAAGAGTTTCGTTTGAGGATAATATTGTGAATCCACTAACATAGCCATTATCTCAGATACATTTTTATCATCATCGAGGTCTAATAGGAATGAGACATGTGAGTGATTGATTTTAGGTCAAGTGGAAGATTACTAATT
Organism: Ensete glaucum; assembly: GCA_021527575.1. Classification (NCBI taxonomy): domain Eukaryota; kingdom Viridiplantae; phylum Streptophyta; class Magnoliopsida; order Zingiberales; family Musaceae; genus Ensete; species Ensete glaucum. The sequence goes on from CM038551.1 coordinate 51,655,227, forward strand.
ATAAGTACTCTTCAAGCCGATCACAAGAGTAATGACACTTATAATTTCGTATAATCTCTTTTGGTCAATAATGGCATTATATATTATATGATGAATATATATTATGGTGTCCTTTAATCTGTGCAATCGAAAATTAGATCATGATAAGATCATGATAATAAGAGTAATTCTCTTTAAACACATCATAATATATTCCTAGTTACATGTTACTCAAGAAGGATATCGAGATAATCGAATAGACCACTATACTATATACCCGCCTATATGATGGAGATAATGGGTCTCATAGCCACTCATGTGGGGACACTGGAGGTATAGTATAAGTATTCATTAGATAATGAGTTCACTGAATGATCCGCTAATGGAATGCTAGATGGTTCATGATACCTTATCATCAAATAACGATTTTTTAGTTTCAGTTGTGTATCTGATCATTGGACTTGAGACACCAAAGATACCTTGTTTAAGTAGTTCATTCTTTGTTACTGAACTTATAGGTCTAGAAGTTTCAGATCTAGTACAAACAATTATTGGGAATGACAGTTAACCTTACGAAGACAATTGTGTATCAATAAAGGATCATCCACTCTCGATATCATAAGAAGAATATCTCATGTGTCCTAACTCAGACAAATTCCTGGTCATGGTCAATTAGATTGAGAAAGAATGAGTTCTCTGAAAAAGTCTAATAAGAGTGAGACTCAGATAGATTCCTTATAGGTCTGACAATACAATGCCCAATATACGATCTTTAGGATATTAAATGAATGAGGGATTATAGATACATAGTAATTTAGTGCAGTAGGTCTAATGGATTAGATCTTCCTATACCATCTGGGGACTATAGCATAATGGCGTAGTACGTTCATAATCGATGAGTTGAGTGAATTATTATATGGATAATAATTCATAGAGTCAGAAGGAGTTTTGACATGTGCAACTCATGGTCGACTCAGTATTGGGCTTAAAGGGTCACACACAAAAGGTGGATGATGCGACGAATAGATGATTGGGTATAGGATATCCAATAAGCCTCCTTTAGCCCTTTAATGGATTCATTAGGTGAGACCCTATAGAGAGCATGGAGCTCAAAGTGATTATAGATGGGGATCCAATACCCATTAACCCAGTAATTATTGGATGAGGATTCAATACCCATTAAGTCATTACATGGGTCAATTAGAGTTAGCTAAAGGGGTATAAATGAGAGTGGTTCTCCATAAGTCATAGTCTAGACCCTTTGGAGATGCTGGCATCCATCTCCTCCTCTCCATATCCCTCTCATAGCCTCCTTTGCATGAGAGGAGAACAAGAGGGCCACCCCCTTCCTTACTCATTGCTATTACCGCCTTACTGTGTGATGGACCACCGTTATGAGGAGAGAGTCCACCATGAGCAGGAGAGTCGCTATTGTCATCCATCGTGTAGACTTCCGCTAGAAAGACGTTTGCGAGAATTCCTTCATCGGACGGGCCAAGATCTACACGTCGGGAGATATATGAGCTTTCCTAGGTGAAAACGTCTTACCCCTTCTATATGGTTTTGAGTTTTATACTCTCCATCGTTTCGTAGAGATCAAATGATATTTTATTTAGGAAATACATTTTTATTTAATTTGAATATTTAGTTGCGCAAGTGTTGCTCATGTTGTTTCCCAACAAATGATCCTTCGGTGGTGCCCCTTTACCATGGATGCTTGCCATCGGTCTGGAGGCCATTTTTATGGCAAAGCATCGTCGAGTGCCAAGTTCCATCGCAGTGATGCCCAATACCTCTTTGAGCCTTTCTTTCCATTGTGATACAATTGACTGCAACATCGCATGGTCGCTTGCACCGCTAGTGCCACTCAAGATTCTTCTACCGCGACGCCTGAATGCACTACCATTCGTAGAATCCAAACATGACCACACAGACTAAACCCCTATGGTCACTCAGCAACATCATCGTCTAATCAATCGTGTGGTGAACCACCTCGCAATCCTCAGCATCGCCAACTGAGGCCAATGCCCGGGGGGGCACAACAATCGACATGCCTATGTCGAGCTCCACCATTGCAAAATGGCAGCGTCCACAACCCTTCATCGCCATCGATGTGATACCTTCATTGTGACTACATCGTGCCTCATGCATAGCTATCAGCAATGCCCTCCACTATTGCTGCTTATGTAGATATGGCATATTATAGGGTCAACTATCGAGGAAGGTCGTCACCCTCCACACCACAACCATCTATCACCTCCATCAACTTACAACCCATCGATACCAAGTCGTGGTTCCTACTAAGGTCAGCAACTCCTACGTACAAGACATTCCCGGGGCTTCCTCATCGCGATCCCTCTATGCTCTTGTGAAGCCATCGACCGTGATGATCTTTCCTATTGCGATGCTTGTGTGGTGGTCACCCTTAATAACGTCGTCGCACCTATCTCTCATTTCAAACATGTGGGTGGTGACCTCCTCCCGCAGTAGTGCTGCTGCATGCATCAACGCCACTGGCGATGTAATATGATTGTACGATGCAAGCATTATACCATCAGAACAGAAATAATAATAATCTAATGTAATTTAAATAGATCTAAGACAGATTTAAACATAAAGATCTAAATTCTTTAACTATCTACGATAACTTCAATTTTAATGATATGACTTTGATACCAATAGTAAGAAATAAAACTTTTATGCAAAAATTTATACTATGATTGAAATCAAACATCGTAAATCACAAACAAAAATTTTTATATTTTTTTTTAATACAATGTTTAACAGGATACCTCAGACGACGCCAAGCAACGCATCTTAATGATCTATATGCGTCGTGAATCTGTACACAAAAGAAGTACAATCTCTACTTCTTCTTCTTTGGTATTTTCATGATCGCTATAATTACTGGAATCAGTATATCTTAATTAGTCAATTAAGATAATAAAATCTCACGCAACATAATCGAGCAGTCAAGTGTTCTCGCAGCCCACAAGACCAGGAAAAAAGAAAAAAAAAGCAACCTTTTGCCATCTCTGTTCTTCCTTCATCAGCTAAAATCCCAGCGATCAAAGCCGAAACAATTCGAGTTCAATCTTCTCGGTGGAGAAGAGAGAGAGACAAACTGAGGGTTCCCCCGTCCTGTTTTCAATTTAATGGTGTAAGAGAATCTGCTAAAGGTGAAGAACAAAGTGAAATCCGTGCTGGCTTGATTGCTACACTTCATGGTAGACGTGGCCATCTCTCTCTCTCTCTCTCTCTATGGAATCATTCTGCATGCAATGGCTGCCCTGCCCCGACTCCTGAGGTGGGTGGTCAGCCTGCAGCAGCTGCATGCACTTTGCATGGTTTTAGATTCCATGCTCATCTTCCTCCCTTCGCCTAACGTTGCGGCTGTGGAGAGCTGAGGCAGTTAGCAGACTGAAACGACTCTCATTGATATACGACACTTTGATAACCAAATCGTGAGTTAATCTCATTAATTCTCAAGCTGGAGCGCGCTTCGACAGCCTGTCACACGTCTTGCTACATCAAGTGATGCACCACGTGTCACGATCTCTTTTGCCCGCTCTAGGTATAAGTAGCGCCCGAAGGGATGGCGGTCTGCCCCATTAGCGCGCGTTCGGCCTTATGCTCCGAGGAGTCGTCCTTCGCCGCCGGAGGAAGAGGAAGAGGCGATCAGGGTTTTGTAGTCATGGCCGCCTCTGGTTCGCTTGGTGCAGGTCGGGAACGCTTCGATCCGGCGGTGGGATGAGCCGGATCCCGCCTTGCACCAACTGAATCGGAGGCGGAGACGCGACCATCTCGACCTCCCGCCCGCCCGTCCCGTTTCTTACATCCCAAGGTCCGATTCATTTTTCTCTCTTTAGATTTTGTTGTGTCGATTGACCCGGAGAACCTCGAACTCCCGGCGGTCTTGGGGAGTTTTCCTTCTCCGAAATGTAGCTTCTACCTATTCCGGGAAAATTTCTTGCATAAATGGAGAGAGCTTTAACCCTTCGCTTTCTTAAGTTGTCTGATCTGATTCATATCTTAGGTTGGTGACTGGGTTTGGGGGTTCGCTTCTATATTTAGTTGTTTCGCCTCATTTGGTTGTCGAAGGTGTTAGATATTGAGTTTGTTTTTTTTCTGATTTTGATTGAGTTGTTTCGAGCTATATTTACAGATTTATAGCCTTGTCCAAAAAAATTCTGGATCAAGTGAGGTTCTTAATGGTCTGAATCAAGTTTAGGCATTAGATATATGTTCCTAAAGTTCCATCCCCAATTGTGGTACATTCTTGCAATTAAATGTTTAATATAGATCATGTCTCATCGGTTTTTAGATAGAATTACGTTGATAAAAGATATTAATGATTTCAGAGTAAAAGAATGTGTCTTCAAATCTTCTTCAGGTCAAGCTTATGCATGTCTGACCAATATTCATATGTTGACGTCATCTACACCACATCTGAGGAAAGAAGCAAGAAAATAAAGTTGTTGTTAATGTCAGATTAAACTGCTTTAGGATTGACGACCACATCGAAAGTCTAGTAAGACCCGATAGAGGATTCACCGACGTAATGCTCCTCGTGGTTCCTTATCGCTTCGCTTATAATAATACTAGGCGAGTTCATGAAAAGGAAAGAGATACATTACTTTTGTCAGCCTATTTGCATGTCTCTCTCTCACTCGGTCACAATACCTGTTAATGTGCATTGATGAACTTCCTCTTCAATATTTCTATTTAACTCTGTTTATTCTGAGCTAGTAATGTTAGAGACAAAGATAAGGAACAAAAGAGACGTTTAATTCATTGTTACAATACTTATTTATACAGGGTAGGGAGAATTTTCCTCAACTGATGAACGAGTCTTCTCGTTCAGTTACAGAAGCTGTTCAACTAACAAGTATGACAATTTCGGTTGTAATATCTTCTCTCTATCCAGCAGCCTTTTGCTTCGCCCTATTAAAATGAGTTAATCCTCATTTCTATTAACATTTTCAAATCATTGTGTCCATCACCTCTGTGAACTTACAAGATCAAGTTATTTTTAGCTTTTGAATTAGCTACTCTTAATTTAACTATAGATAATGGGCTTTTCTCGAGAGGTGTTCTTTTTGTTTTTCCCATTAGTGCCACTTTCCCTTAGTCCTGAAAATTATCCTAATAAAATATCTGAAACGAGCTTGCCATCCTTTGCATTGGATCTATCCATAAGGTTAGACGGTATTGTTATAATGTCTGTGTGGTTTTATAAAACACTGGTGTCTTTGTATGGGCTTACAAAATACTAGTAACTGACAAATGTTCTTATTCAAATTAATAAAAAGATTTATTTGAGGTCCCATTGATAAGCTAGTCTCTATTTTGTATTAGTTATTAGTTATTAGTATTTTGTATAAATTTTTATGTAAGTGCCAAAACATTATAATCTTATTAAAAACATTATGATTGGACTGATTCATCCTATGTATTATTGTGTATGTCTTCTTAAGGGGATATTTTAGGGATTAAGAAAAAGGGACAGCAAAATGTGAGGACATATTTGGAAAAATAACCTAAAATGAGGAGCTTTTTTCAAAAATTCACATTTGTCTTTTACCTAGTTCATTACAACAAAAATTTTATATATTTAACTTTTAGATAATTAGAATAATATTAGCATGTCATTATTTTTAGGGTTAAAATTCATTTTAATCCTTATGGTTTTGATGGATCACTTAAGCTATGATTTATTTGTGTCTAAAATAATTTTTATATTTTTAAAAACATAGTATATAAGTTTTTCTTATCAAGTTTGAGTTAACACACATTAGAGTTTATTTACATGACATGTTTATTCGTAATAAACTATTAATATAATGATATATATAATTTAAGTTAAAGAAAATTTGATCCCTCTTCTTCCTCTTGGGCTTTTGTCTTCACTGCCTCTCATTTCATCATCTTTTGTGCATTCACTTGTCATATATATGATATTGTGGTCTAATTCTTTCCCACCTCTTTCTCCAGTCTCTCTTACCTTTGTCTCTCGGTCTTCGTCAATCACTACGATTTCCATCGTTTCTTCTTTTTTGACAAGATGTATCTTAACTTTTTTTAAACTTAAATTATATATTATTATATTAATAATTTATTGTGAGTTAATATATCATATAAATAGCCTTTAACATATGTAATAATGAGAGAGTTATATATTATAGTTTTTTAAGATATAAATATTATTTTAAACATGATTAAATCCTAAGAGCTTGAGTGATCCATGATCAATATTACAAGAGTTAAAATGAACCTTAACCTTTATTTTTTATTTAAATTATAATAAAATTATTTTTTACGTTGATATATTTGCATGGATTTTTCAATTGATTTACAATATTTTAGTGGAGGTGTCAAGAACATTATAAGTAATATATATGTAATGTAAAAGTCTCTTTGTTTGGTTGTTCGTATTCTAGACCAATTAAGAAACTTATTTGAAATCTTATTTTTGTAGATGACCTAATTTTATTGGGTTTTGAGTTCAGTTGGTTAGTTATGTTTGTTTTTGATAGATATGCCAAAAACATCATATATCTATTAAAAAATAATATAATTGATAGTATAAATCTTATCATGAGGGCATTTTAGGAGTTATATCAAATAGGGAAGTCCTTTCTACAAAACTTCAAAAAAAAAAAAATCCAAGAATCCAAGCATTTTAGGAATTGCTGTAGCTGAGTAGGATTTTGTTGCATGTCAGATTTTAATGTTTGTCATATTTGTATGTATATGTACCATATCTGACACATGATTCCTTCCTCAAATCCAAACAATTATGATCTCGATCGTCCATCATATAAACTCGATCAGCATTCATTTTTACCAATATGCGGCCGCACTCAAGGTTAAGCTTGGCCAAGACGGCACGACGCCTCGAACCCAATCACATTTGGGACCCCGAGGAGTCTAAGACGTCACGCTTTCTCCGCATTTTGCACCCTCCAAACCGTACTCACAGACAATACGAACCCACCAATTTCAAACGAGAACTGTCGGTCGTACGTGTGGGTCCCGCCTTAACCGCATATGCGACTCGCAGCACGGTCTCCTAGAATCACAAACAACAAAATAAGCCTTTCTTTCCTCTCTGCCGGTGGCTTGTCGACATACACTGGCGATCCTTCTGTTCGCGTTCATCATGTCAAGAACATAGCATGTTTTTTTCAATTTAGGAGTTGATTTCATGGCTGCTATTATGTATACGTATATATATATATATAACCTGTGCATCTGATCATGGCTGACTGCTTAAATGTGCTTTGATGCCGATATTTACTTGTTTCTTTCTCCATCTTTAACAGCCACAGAAAACGGAAAAATAACAGGAAAAGAAGACATGGTTTACGCCGTCTCTGCGGAACGGTCGACCGTGACTGCACCATGGCACATCCTGGGGAGTACGTGGACGGCCACCACCCGCTTCCCCCTCGGGGTCTCCACCGTCCACATCCTCCCCGGCCTCGACTTCACGTCCACCACCACCACGGCCGCGCCGCCGTCGCACACTACGCACGCCCTTCCCCCTCCGGCTGCCACCTGCGCCGCCCTGATCAGCCGCTCCGACTCCGCCAGCACCACCCACCGGTCCGGCCCCCAGTCGTAGGCCTTGAGGGCACCGCGCTCCTCATCCACCACGTAAATCGGGCCGCCCTCCTCCGCCGCGGCCGCTGGCCCGGTCCATCCCTCAAGCATCCCCGCCGGCATCTCCTCCCACCGATCCGACCGGACGTCGTATACTGCCCCCTCCTTCGCGGCGCGTCCCCGGACGTTGACCATGCAGAGCTTCCCTTCCGAGGCCACCGCTTCCACGGCCTCCCGGCTGAACCGCCCGTTCCGGACCGGAGCCACCCGATCCCAGACGGCGCCAGGGGCGGCCGGATCCCATCTCTCGGCGGAGCGGGCCACCTCGGTGTTGTAGCCCGTGCCGACGCCGGAGGCGAGGTAGACCACCCCGCCTGCCGACCCGGCGGCGCACCAGCGGCGCGGGGCACGGAGGGGCGGCCCGAGGCGCCAGCTTCGGGAGGTCGGGTGGAAAACCAGCGGCCGGGGGAAGGCCGGGAGAAGGCGGTGGTTGGTGGCCGCGAGGACTGCGAGGTGCCCGCCGGCTGCGACGGACTGCACCGGGAGGCTTCTGGCGATGAAGGATGGATGCCGCAGGAGCAAGCTCCGCAGCGGCGTGTGCGGCGGCAGGGACGGGGACGGGAGCGGGCTCCACTTGGCAGAGAGCGGGTCGAAGGTGTAGAATCCGATGGGGTCTTCGTCCGCGGACGCGCCGCCGTCCTCTGAGGGGCAGACTACAGCATAGAGTGACAGGAAGGGCGGGAACCAAGGGGAGTACACAAGGCGGCGCCACTGTCGGCAGACGGCGAAAAGGAGCTGAGGGGGGAGACGAGAGAGGCAGCGGTGAGCCAGGTGGTCGGGCAGCCCAGGCAGCAGCGGCTGCTCCTCTTCTTGCACGACGCTGGAGGAAGAAAGCTTGTGGCGCTTGCAGGCCGCGTCGGCCATGGTGGTCGGAGCGAGGAAGCGAGAGTTGTGGGCAACCTTCCTTCCCACGTCAAACTCACCTATTTTATGAAGAGAGAACAAATTGGGTCGGTGGGATGACGTCAGTCAAGTGGCTTACCTCCCTCGTCGTCTTCTTCCCCATTCTTCCATCGAAGCTATCTATCCTGTAGACATTGAAGCGATCAAAAGAAACCTTTTCCACACAATAATACTCTACATTTTATCTCCTCGCTGGTAAATATCTAAGTCACAATGTCATGGTGAGTTCATCAGCCGTGGATGGAGATTGTGCTGTGGGGATGAGATGTGTGTGGAGGGAGATGAGTGGTGTAGTCGGGCTCTGTTGTCACTTGATGCCATACCCTTTGCATGGCTTTGTTGCCATCACTTAGAAGCCATGCTCTATATGTATTATCGTCTTCATATGGATCAAAATATCGTCCTCATCATTTATTATCTTCCATAAATAAAAATAAATTAAAATTAATGGAACTCTGTGTTCGGTGAACTGCAGTAAGTCCTCCCCCAAGAGATACCACCGGCCATGCCTTCCGCCCTCTTCCCTCTTCCCTCTTATCGGGTAACGCGCAAAGGCAGGGGAACCACAAAACCCTCCAGTGAGAACAAACTTTTGAATCTTCTTCCCCATGCCGTCTGTGCTTTTGTCACCTTGGCCCTTCCTTCCTCCCCACCTCATCGGAGCCAAAACACACGCAAGCCTACAACTGCTTTCTCATCCCTCTTATCATCATGGCGATGCCCTAAAAGTGTTCCACTGGCTTTATTATTAGAGGGGTCAAGCATTTATTTAACTTGGTCCCATCTTCCATGGCGTGATAAATACTTTTAGTTTTATAATAATAAATTTCTGGTTTGAGCCATCATTCCTTTTTTTTAATTTAAAAATTAGATTATAAAAATTATAATTTTATTTTTTAAAAAAAATCTAAACAACTATAATGAGTGTGATGACATAAACATAAAGTTGATATAATAATAAATAAAATTATAATTTTTTTAGTCACTTTCGATATCGTATATTTTAATCGTTCTTTCGGTTGATATATCGAATAGACTGTTGTTGTGTTTAAAAATAATCTTTTGATTTCATTTTAACACCTTAGTCAAATCTTTCGGTCATGCTCGATCTAGTTTTATTCAAGATATATCTTGCTACTCTAAAGACTTGCTCCACAATTGGAAACTCTTTACTTAATAGTGTTGTCACTAAACTTAAAAGAAGTTGTTAAATATATATCAATCTAGAAGCCCAAACTTAATGATCCCCTTGTTTTTTTTTTTATAATTATAATTTCTCTCCCTTTTAAATTTTAGCACTCCAGCTAACTTGATTTATGGATGGACAAGTTTCAAAGGTAGTTTGCTGTCTACTACAATTAGCACTAGATCATCATATAAGTTAATGATCAATTTTTTTATTTTTTATTTTTATCATTAATATCAACTTCTGTTAAATAATCACTTAAGTCATATAATCAATCAACTAAATAAATCAATAGAATTTTAAAAAAATAATTTATCCATTATTGATTTCATAGCCATTTATAGTCATATTTAAATCGTCCTCATATTGATATTTCTATGGCACTAATAATATTCATACAAACAACTACTAAACACCAGATAAATTATAGTTAGCATCATTAAAAAAATTAAAATTTCAAAATACTTTCATAAATATTCCAATGTTATGGATATAAAGTAACTTATTTGACATTATTTGTCATAAAAGTATATAATAATTTTTTAGACTCAAAGAAACTTATGTAACATTATTCCATTATGGAGATAAATTTTGAAGAATTCTTTCGAATCTTATGTCATTTAATTTGTAAAATTTATCTCACTCATTCATTACTTGTGCATGACCCCACAGGAATGAAATTACTAGCTTAATTTGAGAAAGAAAAGTTTCAAGAGACCATGAACCTACTTGTACACATAAATTTAAGAGATGACAATAACACCTAACATGAAAAATACTACCAAAAAGACCATTGATGTACTTTTTATAATTCCGAAGTAAAAAAAACAGTAATTGCCACTACATTGTCAAAATCAACTGAAAATTTTCAAACGTTAAATAATATTATTCTAAAATAGGCTTTGTCATTTTATAAATATTATCGGCAGTATAACATTTATCAAAAACTTTAAAGTAATTATTCATTTTTACTTGGTCCAATCACTATTAATTTAATGATAGGTGATTCTCGTATAGGAGTGCATTTGCCGATCACTATAAATATTAGCATAAATAGAAACATGATCATCAAAAGCTTAAAATATTTTTTATTTTCTTAAAAATTATGTAAAAATATGGGTAAGAATAGTTTAAGGAACACGCTGGGCAGCAACATTAAAAGCCTCTTAATAATAATCAATAAAACAAATTTTTTTCATCAAAACTAAGAGAAAAATGTTTGATGAATGTTTTTTTTCCTCAATATATTGATAAAAAGTTCCATATCCTCCTCTTTTAAATTTAAAAATTTGGTCATAGTAGATATAACAAGGAAGGAGCTATCAGTGATTTGTATTAAATTTTTTGAACTTAAACTCAATGTTTGGCTTTCTAAGATTGTTACGTGCAAGCTTTCCAAAGGCTCATGGATGAAGTGATGGATCAGAGAGAAAGCAATTAAAGATCGTATGAGAGATTAATCATCTTTCGGAAGTGCTTAATCAAATGTGTAAGGAAGCATGAGAGGTATTATAAAGGAGTATTTATATGATTTTTTAGATTTTTTAAAAAATCTCAAAACTAATTATTATTTAATTGTTAGAAGGGATAAATATATCTTTTTTATTAAATAATAATTAAAAAATACTCTTGAAAATAGTACTGTTGAGAGGGGCAAACATGTCATTCTCCCCAGTATGGGTTCGAAGTGAGAAGTCTCAACAACATCCTGTCTAACTCTGATCTCCTACGCGACGCTTATGTTCAAGAGTTGTTGTGCATAACTCGGATACCTCAGACCTCGAATGACATTGAGGACATCTTGAGCATGGGAGAAAAAAAAAAAAAAAAGAAAGAGAGAAAGTGAGTAGTGAATTATTTTTTTATTTTACAAGTTTTTTCTTTTCCTCTGTTCCTCTTATTACAAGAGAGAAGTTATCTTGTTGCTTGTTAAACGAAAGAGAATATTATTCTTTTTTACTTTTATAATAAATTAAGGATTTTATGATGCTAAAAATCTTGATATTGTAATTTTAATTATTTTTCATCTTTGATTTTATTGTTTTCATCTTCTTTCTTTAGAATACAAATAAAATGTGTGAATCTCATTATTCAAATTTAGCTAGGATCGGACAATATAATTGATCATCATGTTCGACATCACATCTCAATAATACTTTTCTATACTAATTGGATGAAAAAAATTGAAGTTGTTGTATGCACAAATATTTTCAATGGAGCGCAAGAAAAGAGGAACAAATCAATAATATCAACCCATACAATGACATAAAAACTATTTATAAAAAATTTAAGACACATTTTCCATAGTGAACTTGATTTACAAATGGTTATTTGGAAAATAATTCCTTGCAAAGGAAAAATGTGACTAACTGTTCCTAAACCTCATATATAGACCAAAGCCTTCATGCACTGTGACAAAGAATAAATAAAACATGACAATTGTTTTGGATATGACGATTCCAATGTTTTATTTAAGGAGGTATAAGAGTGCATAATCACATATTTATTATGTTGTAAAGGTGTGAGTATACTTTATATTAGATATGTCTGCGATATAGTTTAGGATCCAATTTAGCAATCTAATCCAATCCAATTAGGTCATTTAATGTCGTCTTGCGTGTTATTATTATATTTGGGCTGTTATAATGGGCCGGCCCATTAAGGCCCATGAGAGGGACGAAGCAGGAACTTCTTCAATTCTCACCCTCGGGGGCACCACCAGAGGATGATTGGTGGGTCCTCCCCGGACCCCACTTCTCCCTCCAATTAAGATAGTTGATTACGAAGCGGGTGGTTATGGCTGCAGTCCTGCGAGAGAAATCAAATCGAGACCCGAGTCACATGACCTCCAATTCTCACCCGCGGAGGAAGCAGGGCCCTTAGACAGGTGGGTCCCATCCAAAAGCTAACTTAATCCCGAAGCGGGTTTGTTTGAACGGGTGGAGACGACATTGCCCGCCCTAACCCCGAAGCGACTTAATCTCGAGTCCCTACGTTAGTTAGTTAATATCTTTGGCTCCGCTTCGCCGCGAACGCCGTCGCGCCACCCTCGCTTCCGACGGTCTCGGTCTCGATCTCGATCTCCGACTCTGAACGCCCGTCACCCGAGTCATTAGACGATAAAGCTATAGAATTCGACGCCGGAGCACAGACGAATTCCGCGAATATGAGGCCCAGCGGCGCCAGGATCGCCTTCTGGTTCGCCCGGAGTGCCCTCAGGTCGAATCGCATCGAGGGTTCCCCGGTTGGTTCCATGAGATCCTTACTTCCCCTGTGTTTAGTCGTCGTTCTACGTGTTTCGATACAAAAAGGTGTATGTTTTTTGATCTTTTTTGTAGCTGGAGGACTCCACTCGCCTGCTGGCTTCTCGAATTTGCAGTTTCTATCGGAGTTTTGTTGATGGAAGGTTCGAAGTTGGTGAGTCTGGCTCTTGTAGTGATTCTCGGTCTTTTTTTTTTTTTTTTGGAGTTGGGGATGGCGAATATCTTATCTTCTTATCAATTCTATTATTCTTTTGTTTTGTTTTATTTTTCTTGGGTGAATTAAAAACAAGTCGATGTTTTGCAGTGAGATTGAGAGGTGGAACATTGAATGGTGATTTTCACAGGCAATTTTGTCCTATAAGATCATTTCGTGGTAAAGTATAATGATCCCTTTCTTTTGGATGAACTAGGAATAGAATCTCTTTTCTCACTCATTTTTTTTTCCTTTTTTGTTTATATTCTTTCATTTTCTGATGCTTAGGAACACGCTTATTGTCTTTGAGGGATTATTATGATGTGCTTGGTGTGAGCAAGGATGCGAGTGCTTCAGATATCAAGAAAGCTTACTACCGGGTAATTTCTTTGCTACAGAGCATACTGATAATGATTGTGGATTCTGCCTGTGTATGAGCCTATGGACAGTAGTTATTAACAATATGAAGTTTGCAATTTGATTTGGCTTTTGTTTATAAACGAGCAGTTTTCAGTTTTTTTTTATATGTTGAACAGCATTACATCACATCTCTTGCTGTCTTCATTTATGTTAAAGATCGTTACAGTGCGCTTAAAATAAAAAAAAACATTATGCGCTTCTATAATGAATTAGTTCAGCATGACCAGACTGTCTGATTCATGGCTGCACTAGGAGCCTATGGTAAAGAGTGGCATGCTAAATTGGTCATTGGGGTCACATGTTGACTTTTGATCTTGTTGAAATTTCATTAACGTTTTTGAGGATGGTAGTTCATTTATATACACTCCGCTTGTTTATTAGAATTCACTGCTACAAGTTATACAAGATTATGATGTCCTTTATGATTTGTCATTATCTTAAAATAAGAGTGATACTTCATTATTTAATAGGTACACGCCTGTGCTTTTCTTTCCAAGTTACAGGTTTAAAAAGCTAACCTAAAATATAGGCAAGTGTTTTCTGTTTGCAGTATTTTCATATGTTTGTGTCTGGTGCACTGAAAAAAGCTCGAGGTTACCAACACTCAAATAATTACTATGTTTATTATCAGGGAGCTTAAATATATTTTTTATGTTGTCCTGCTTCATTGTGTCATCATTTATATTTGCTAGGGATGTCCTTGATTTGATGTATCATGTTTATCAACAAATGATACACGACTACATCCTCAAAACAGAATGTAATGATGCACATTGACCAGGTTGCAGACATGAAGGTTTTTGATAGGTTGCTGTTCTTGAAAGTAACAAACTAAGTTAAAATTTGAATTAGTTGCAGCATTTCTTGATCGATGATGATCAACATGTTTGTCTTTGTCTTATCTGGGAGTATTTGCAGGAAGAATAATGCATAAGTATGTGCAAGTTAATATTTGTTCTTTTCCTGCTTTGTCCTACATCATGGGGCATGCCCTTTCCCTAAATACTATAATATCAGGCATATATTTTGTATGCAGCATGCAAAGAAACTCCACCCCGACACAAGCAAGGATGATGCTGATGCAGAAAGGAAGTTCCAGGAAGTTCAGCGGGCATATAAGGTTAACCCTGGATATGTTCTGAGCACACATGATAAAAAAATTGCCAGAGTTTGATAGGAAAATTAGATGTCCTATTTGTCAAAAGTATGAAAAAAGAAGATGTATTTGTCCTTTTCAGGTCCTGAAAGACGAGGATAAATGAAGACTATATGACCAGGTGTCAGCTTCACTTCAAGAAAAAGTTGAATGGCATGTTTGTTTTATTATTTACTTGATGAATGTTTTAGTCAAGCTGATTTTGTTGGTTGGTTTACTAAATGTGCATAATATTCTCATACAGATAGTGCACAGAATAAACAAAGAAATACAAGAAAAAGAAGTTACACTGAACAAGATGTGATAGAAGAGATCATGAAAGTAGGAGATGAAGAGGGCAAGTGAGATAGAGAGTCTAAGACGAAGACAGAACAGTATATGCATATCCACTGCTGAAACGGATATTATTTTTAAGTCACAAATAAAATTTTCATCAAAAAGAATTTATACCGTCTCCATCTTCTTTGAGATTTGGACCGAAGAGCTGTGTTAATTAGGTTAGAGGTGGATTCTGCTGGCATCTTTCTGGCCAATGAAAGCAAAAAAATTGAGTTATATTTCAACATCAGCTAGTTCAATCACCGTTGCTTTTTATTCTGCATTGTGAAAAGAAAAACATAGATGCTTTTTACTGAGCTAGTGCAATTTGCTGAGTCCATTCAATAGCTGTGCACCCTTCTTTCTGGTCCAATATTTATAATGTGGTGCCCATCAGGTTGGTCCCAATGTGTTTGAACAAGCTGCTTCAGGTGGGCCATTTGATGCTGGATATGCTGAAGACGAATTCAGCATGAATGATGTATGTAGACTTCCCTCAGTGATATTTCTATCTGCAGTTAATGCCCTTGTTTAGCTTATCATAGTACATTTATTTACTCTGAATGTCATAAGATAAATTACCTTGTCTTTCTGAGATAGCTATAATATAGTAAGACACCATTTAGATATGTCTCATCTGCAATTGTTAGACGTATAATAACCCTATTTGTTTGAAGATTGTGTCCTTTCACCACTCTAGAGGTCTTTTATGAGTCACCCAACTTTTCCATCATGTGATTAACTTTTATTGTGTAGCAATTTTTTCTTCAGATGCTTTTGATAGTGATTTCATTGTAGTTTTTTTTTTTTTTTCAATGGCACTATGTAGTCTACCTTTCACTGCATATTTATGAATCTCTTCAATTGCATCTCTCGGTGCATAATCCATGTAATCATGTTAGTCTGTCACATACCAAATTCTTTATCATGCTTGACACTGCATTACTTAAATATGCACATTGTCTCTCCTTATATGATAGATGCCAACTACATTGCTACTATCATATGTGCCTGTAGATGTGTAAGCTATGTATATAAACCTAATGGCTGATATGGCTTTGGTATGCTCCGAAAGCTGAACCTATTTTCCTTGGTCATTAGTGGCTTTCGAAAATCTTGAACTTCAGTAATGCGATGGTGATTAGGGTAACCTGTTTGTGTGGGCTAAAGTGTCGTCCGAGTTGTAAATTTGCATTTGCAGATTGATGTGCTATTCTTGGAAGCACATTTTGAGTTGTCAAAGTCAGTGAACTAATTCCTAGTTTTTTATGCATGATATTTAACCAATATTAGTAATATGTTCTGATTGTTTCTTCCGTTCGTGTAGCCAGTTCTTTAATAGCATGATCAGAGATGATGACTATGGAGGACAAGATGTCAAGGTTCTCTCTTTCTCCAGTTATTTCTTGGTATATTTAATGCCACTAATAAATAACGTGGCTGTATATCTCTGTACAATTTTTGGTAGGTTTCTCTTGAAATATCATTTATGGAAGCTGTTCAAGGATGCACAAAGACAATTACATTTCAAGCTCCTGTAAACTGTGGAGCATGTGGTATGTATGACATTGTCTTTTAAAGAAAGCCTACAATTTTCAGTGGGTCAAATATGAAATTTGATTTAATCAACATATAGTGATGCTATTGACATACTACTGTCACTTTTCCCTAGGTGGAAGTGGTGTCCCTCCTGGAACTAGACCTGAAACTTGTTGGCACTGCAGAGGCTCAGGAATGGTTAGGCTGTGAATAATTCCGTCCTGTTGATCTTTCTTATGTAGCAATGTTGCTACAGTTAATTGTCATGCTCTCATATGACTGCAGATTTTCATGCAAACTGGTCCCTTCAGGTTGCAGACCAAATGTTCACACTGTGCAGGTTTTGGGCAAACCGTTAAGGTAGAACATATTACATACACAAATTTGTTTTGAGATATAAAACATTGTTTTATCTTTGCTCAGAAAATGAACAACTTCTCTTGTGCATGCTTCTTTGAAGTGTTGGAATTACAATGAGACCTTGTACTTATTTCTACTTGAGGAATGGTGAAGTGTTCTTTGGTAGAAATTGCCAGTGAGAAATATATCAAGAAAGCCAGGTAAAGAAAAATCTTGCATGGTCTGTCTCAACAAGAAAATGAAACTTTGAACCCATGTTTTCATTGAATAAGTGCTCTGAGAAATGCTTCACAGAATTGTTTGAAGGTTCTTAGGAGATAATCCTTCAAAGTAGATGGTGTGAGAGGTAAACCATTATGCAAGAGAAGGAACACGGGAAGATGAAAAGGAACTACTCAATGCATTTTAGGAGCCAACCAATGTGTTTATTGAGTTGATCATCATAAGTACTATTGTATTTTTAAGCGTCTGTTCGTTTTGTCGCAGATATATATGAAAATGCATATTCATATAAAACGTATGCATGGATACGAATATGTCGTTTCAATGATATTTAGTTTTGAAGCCTGGATGTTTCAGTAGGTACTTGGCTGCCAACTTGATGTTAAACACCCAAAGGCTTGAAGTGGCAACTCGAAGTAATGAAGGGATCCAGACATAAGAACTTTCTTGTGATCGAGAAAACGTTGCTTATTTTCATATATATTTTTTTTATACAACGCATATGTATTTTGTAGGAACCTTATTTTCATGTTGTAGGCACATTATGCAATTTATAATTGTCCTAAGAAAACTAATATGCTTTCTGATCACATTTCTTGTAATGTTTTAGAGCCTCTGCAAGTCATGCAAAGGACAAAAGATTGTGAGAGGAACCAAGTCAGTCAAGCTGGATGTGATGGCTGGTATGTCTGAAAGATTTCTTAATTCCTCTTTTTTCTTCATTTGAAAAGGAGCAATGTGAATGAGTTGTTTATCATCGCTGAGGAGATCCACTAATGGTCAAAAGACTGATTGATTCGATGTGCTAACTAACATTTAACCACTTACCAAGCATTGTCTCCATGCTAAAACAGAGAAGACTTAAAACGTGCAATGCTTTCTATGCTTATTCATAATGATTGTCAAACAATGTGATACATTGTTTATTTGGTTGCATATAAATGCAGGGGTGGATGACAATGAAACTATACAAGTTTATACAAGTGGTGGTGCTGATTCTGATACCAGGCAACATGGTGATCTTTTATGTTACTATCAAGGTAACTTTTTTTTATAATAATGCTTGTCTTCACTAAACTAGAGATGAATATGCTAACTCTCTCAAATCCTATTTTAGGTTCGGGAGGATCCTGTTTTTTTGTAGGGACAAAGCTAATATTCAAGTTGAGGCCGTCCTCGGTGTAACCCAGGTATATACTGCTTTGATGTTCGACTTTATATTTATGCATACTTTAGGTATTCTAATGGATTTTGAGTGGGTCCATTCCATTCCATTAGGTTGTAGGAAGGATCCATTTGTATTTGGATACCAGAACCAGTTTTCTGCTTTTGATCTTTTGTGCATTGGTGGGTAAGAGACTAATTAATCGGTGGCTTTCTCCATAAAGTCCGACATTGGAAACCATGTTTATGTTAATGTCTGATGTTTTTGTTTGATCAGAAGCCAGAACCATATGTATTAAAATATATATCATCATCGTTTATCATTTATCATTTATCATCAACTATTATAATGCAGTGTGTGTGGCTAGTATGAATTGGTTCTGCTCCAATTGAGTGTTGTGTGTTTGACAAACTGATATTATTTAAGATTAAAAAAAAAAAACAGCACTGCTTGGTTCATTCTTGAAGGAGAAACAGGAGAAAATACTAAATTACACAAATAGTTAAAAACAAATCCTTTTTTATTTTCATTACAATGATGTGCAGCTGTAACAAGCATCTCTTGTCTAACTTCATTGTATAAATTAATTGCACAAAACCAATGTTTTGAGGAACCTATTATTTGCTCGAGAAGGGCGTCAAACTAACAAGATGTTTGAATTTTCAGGCAACATTAGGAGGAACTATTAAAGTACCGACTCTCACGGGAGATGTGGTTCTTAAGGTTCCTCAGATGCATCTCTCAGCCTTTTTTTGACCATTAATGAGATCTCAAGTTGCACCATCTGAAATGAGATTTAAGCATATGATGTGATGAGTGCTGAATATTCTTGTTTACAGGTTAAGCCTGGTACTCACTCAACCTGGTCAGAAGGTTGTTTTACAGGGGAAAGGTAACAACAGTAAACCGGCATGCATATGCATATGCTCACCAAATTTAGTCGATTTCTGATCTCATCTCATTTCTAGATTTTAAAACTTTAGTACTACTTACTAGTTTATCTATTTTCATGTGAAAGAAAACCAGCAGTTGGTCTGCAGGAATAAAGGCAAAGAGCAATTCCTGCTACGGAGACCAATTTGTTCATTTTAGTGTTGTCACCATACCAGCGTAAAATTCTTTTTTATAGTCTGATCCTGTCTTTGCTCTAAGCTTGCTTGCCAGCAGGTTTCACGTTCTTTTGTTGTCTCTATCGTGCAGGAAATTGAGTAAGAGACGACGCAATCTGATCGAGGAGTTTGCAAAGGAGGAACAACGAGGTGATGATGAGAACGACGAGCCAACTGCAGGAGCATCATGATAATATATTAATTAATACACAGTTTTGAAATTATTATTTATTATTATTATTTTTGGCTAAAACTAACATGTTTTAGTTCTTATGAGCTTCTTGAGTTTCTTATTTGATATTTATAGATGTATAAATTTAGTAACAATTACCAGAATTAACCGTGGAGAGGAGGATCCCTTTATGAAATCAGTTATTTTATTGTGAATACATCATACCTTCGATTATTATGATGATTGATGAAGTTGAACTCAAGGTAATGAATGGTATCTTTTATTTCATGTTGTAAGGAATCATGGATGATTATGCTCCTTTATTCCATGAGATTGTTGGCAATGCTGTGTTATTTGAATTGGAATATATGCTTTAAGATCGGTGCCACAGAGAATGAAGCGGTGGGGAGAGAAGCGCGAGATGCCATTTCACGCATCTTACAGTGGAAATCAAGAGAGTCGGTAACTGCCGATGGCTGCTTTAAGATGCGAGCCTCGCGTCCCGAAAGAGAGGAGTTGGCCTATCAGGACGCCGAGCTGTGGAGCCCATAACTGAGGTCAGCACGGCATCCCCGTGGGTGAAAGGCCTGCGTGAGAGCCACCGCTGAAGCCACGCGGGGGCGGTGACGGCTCGCTAGGGCACAGGGGCGACACACACGGCCAGCGGCGCTCGAGTCGTCGAGTTGACGAAACAAGGAACACCACCGGCTCGCCCTCCTTCCTCTCTCCCCGCCCACCCCCCTCCCCCACCCACCACTCCCCGAGCGAGCGAGCGAGCGAGCGAGCCAACAAGTGCGCGCCATCTGCCGCACGCGAATCATCACGTCCAAAAGGACCCCCAGCGGAGACAACAAAGCGTGATTCGGTTGCACCGGAGCACCACTAAAGGCGCAACAGAAGTAACCATCGACTCCAGAGTGTGGTCCGGTCCGCGAGCGTAGGAAATACTGGATCAGAAAGAGAAATATAAAGAGGAGGAGAAGAGAGAGGGATCCTCACCTATCTTGCTCGAATGAGGTATTTGGAGTCCAAATTTCCCCTTTGCTTCTGACGTTCGTTGGTGGTTACGATATCATTGCGTTCTTTTCTTTTTGTGCCGTTTGCCGTCGGAAACTCGATTCTCTTGGTGCGGATTGGTTCGCCGATCGATTTCTTTCGTTTGCAGATGATTTCCACCTGCTGCACTCCTCCTCAGAGCATCTTGATTATTCTTGGGATCATCGACTTACCTCCCGTGGGTAAAATAGCTGAGGAGGTGGATCAGCAAGTCTAAGGAAAAGTGGAGCCTTTGATCCGATTGATGTTTTAACAATTTATATATTAGAGGTGGCTTAGGATTTTTTTGTAAGTAGAAATCTCTCTAAAAGAAAGAGAGTTTTTTCTTTTCCCCCTTGCAATGGAACTTGTTTTGGTGGATTGGAGTTCCATGGGTCTGCACATAATTGACATCTCCTGATTGTTGCACCATTTTCGTGGTCTTACCTACCAAAGAGGTAGCGACATTGTTTTGTAACCGAGATCTCCTCATCCTGTACCTTTGTTCTCTCGTGAATGCTTATACCCTGGATCAGAAGACTTGCGAATTGGAAACACTGTCTCATGCAAGAATAGTTGCATTTTATTATTAGGTTATGGGTTCCAAAACCCCATTTGAAGAACTTCCTTATGAGAGTTTGGGAACTAGAAAGAAATATAAATCGCACCTGTTGGAATTAAGACCAACAAATTGCATGGGTTTAGTAGGGATTATTATGCTTATAGGTAGAATGTGTGTCTTAATACCAAGGTACGATAATAAAGGTTGAGGCAAGTGATCTAGCATATTAATCCCGGATCGGGTATATGATGGTGACAGAAATGAACATGACTCAATTTTGGAAAGAAAACAATGGCAATGAAGTTAAATCATGATTGTAGAAGGGAAAAGGTAAGGGAGAAAATAACTAATGTTTGATATCACATTGTTGCTGTGGTAATGTCTGATACTGAGTCTGATTTTGGACATGTACTTTTACAAGAAATTTTTTGATTTGATATGAAATGAAAGTTAAAACAGGAGGAGAGAAGAGAATTGTGAGAAAGCAGAAAAATATATGATAAGTACTAGCACAGTTAGTTATCCTGCTTGCTTTTGTTTCTATGTTGCCAAAATCAAACCAAGAATCTGTCTCTGTGCTACCTGATCATTGTACCTGAGCTTGGTTACTAGCACAGTTATTCACCAGCGATACATCTGTTTGTTGTACATCCTTTCTTGTCTATTTGTAGTTACTGACCTTTCTTGCACATCATGAAAGAGAAAGGTTATTTGTTTCATGTATGATTTATTGCTTTGGTTATATATATATATATTCTTTTTGCAGACTGTAGCCCTTTGGAATGACTACTCCCTTTGAACTTAAGTTGTATCTTTCCTAGGGAATAACATCTGCCTCTCCATTATCTTCTGAACTAGTTGCTTATCCAAAAATACTGGACTTTGGTGCATGTATAGTGTTAAACTTATAAATCATTTTTTCCTTCCAACACTTTGTTTCCTTGCTAGATGAAATCAAAAACAAATGGGACTGGAACCTCTCAAGCAGCTCAAAAGATGAATGGTCTTCAAGGTGAGGGCCCAAATTGGGTATTTGTTGTAGGTGGTGCCTTGTTGAGCACACTTTCAATTAAGCTTGGATGCCAACTGAAACGGGCCTTCGATAACAAACGAAATGATGTGGCAAACAAAGGTCAAATTTTCTAATTCTTACTTGATCCTGTATCCATTCATGATCCTACACACCATTAACAATCTAAGTTATTCACTCAGAAAATAGAAAATCTACTGCTGACAGAAGATCAAGGTCTTGCAATTTGCATAATCTCTATCACTTTGCTCAAGATGAGGACAATCATTATCACTTTCTTTCGGGTATGTTGCTTGATCTAAATTTATTTCTATATAAAACAGCAAAGAAAAAATGTTGTTTCAAGTAAACAATATAATTTGATGCACAACTCTTAGATTATCAGTTTGATAATATATACACTAAGGATTATTATGGTGTAGATATTCACTTAGCTTGCACCCTAATTTTCATTATGATACATTTGTATATATGCTGATACGTTAATGTTAGGCCACCCCTGTTATCATATTTGTAGTTCTAGTGATTTGACATGGGTGGCTGTAGGTAGTCTCACCATTACCTTAGTGAATCTCTCCATTTCATCTTATGCGATGGGCATAGACCTATTGACAAAATTAAGTGCATCTTTTGTCTGTGATTGATTGCTATTCTTATTTTACCAAAATAGTCCTATCTTGGTGGTTTGCTATTGCAAGGTTGAAATTGATGGATTGATTTTTTTAACAGTTCGAATGTAGCCATACCGTTGGATATCTGGCATGAATTGCTGTTGTAGAATAGTTTCGTGGCCAGTTGTTCCTTTCTAGGTAATGATCATTAAATTGGGACAAAAGTCTGATTAAATGGACTTGAGTGCAGTGTATGCTATCATTTTGCATCTGCAATTACTGATGGCAAACTAAGATACAGATTATTATTTAAAACTGTCATTTTGTGACCATATTGTAATTTTGATGAAATGAGAAACAATATCTGATTTAGGGCAAACAACACAGGAGAAAAAGAGAAACACAATATGGCCAGAAAGAGAAACGCACTGAAGAGACAGGTTTAGATGAAAATTAGGTCTTATAAGTCAGGAGAGGCAATAACCCTTGCTATACAAAGCTTCGTTCATTTTTGCTTTTTCTTAATGCCACCAAGAATATATCTGTTTGTAGACCTATTAGGTAACGGCTTCCCTTTAGCATGGAGTGTAACTATCAGTCTACCAATTCCCTGATCAATCCTGTCCAAAATAAACAACAGAGAGAGTTTTGAATGAGTGCTTAATCTGAGCGATGACCTAGGGTTTTTAAGGAGTGCTTAATCTAAGTTAAGAACCTGGTCTCTCCATACTTTGGCAACCAGTCAACCATCGTCAACATCAAATTCTAAAACTTTTTGTAGTTGTCAATTCGGATAAATTCTAGGCTGATTTCTGTATCGAGAAGACTTCTGAGAGTGAGGATTGCTGAAGTTCATTATCTGGATCATCATCCACAGGAGTATGGTGGAATTCAGTTATGCATTTTATGTATCCATTTTTCCTTCATGAGCTATCAATCATCGTGGAACCTTATCTACTGTTGTATCAAGTATCAGCAATCATTTAAAAGCTAATGTTAACCATATGAAGATAATTAAAAAAACACATACAAGACTGTTGGCCAAAGTCTAGTATTTTCACCTGTGCTTTAGAGATGCTCCATTGCCTAGCCGTCTAAGTTAATTGGACAGATAGAGTTGGAATCGTTTCAAACCATTTGTGCACCATGGTTCATTACCTAACTAGATCAAACTGGTGTATGAGCGGCAGCCCACCTTGTACTGGTACCTACTAGCTAGGAAAGATCAATTTGGAAATCCATTAACAGAGCACCCAAAAAGATATGGGTTGAAACATTCAGTGTTGACACACATTATTAGCAAAAATTTTAGCAAATAACCTATTATTTGTTTGGTGCACAGAATTCTTAGAAAAACTCATGGTAATTTCTAAAGGCATCTCTTTTTTTTTTTTTTTCTAATGTCTTTTCTCCTGATATTTTGTTTCAATTGGCAACATTATGTTCATAAATTGATGTAGTGTTTAGTTATGGCCTGCCTGAGAAACTGGATCCTTGTGGAGCTAATTCACTGGACTGTTTCAAATTTAGTATCTGGCTTTTTGGATGCATTTTTTTTGGGTTGTCATGTTATTCCTGAAGTTGTTCTACTTTTCTGACCAAAGATAAAATCAGAGTTGGGGAATTTGTGTGTTTTAGTAGCTCATCTTATGGTGCAGAGACTTCAAGAGTTGGAGTAGATGCCAAGCAACCCAAAAGTCCAATAGCAATGGAAGCAGATCTCTCTCTTCCACTGGTGAAAATCCCAGCAGCTGAAACTAACAAAGTTGTCAAGGGCGTAATACGAGCATCTTCGCCAGATCTCCTGGAGCTCCCCTGGAAGCCATTCCACCACTCAAACTGCTCAGACTCGTGCATCTCAGAGTCTGGATCTGACGTCTACAGCAAGAGAGAAGTGATACAAAAACTACGCCAACAGCTGAAGCAACGGGATGAAATGATCATGGAGATGCAGGCCCAGATTACAGACGTGCAGAATTCTTTGCATGTTCAAATGGCCCAAACTGCACATCTCCAGAGCCAGCTCAATTCTGCCAATAAAGACTTGTTCACTTCCGAGAGAGAGGTCCGACAATTAAGAAAGGTTATCGCGGACCATCACGTCGCGGAGGTGATGTCTCCAGACAAGCTCGTAGTGGCAGGAAACTGGCATCCAGAATCTGCAAATGGGCTGGCAAATGGCTACGCTGAGAGCGACAATGATTTGGAGTTGCATCATGTTGGAGTGGCCAAAGGAGAAGTAGATGGAGAGAAAGTTGATATGTTGAAGAGAGAGGTAAGCGAACTGAAGGAGGTAATTGAAGGAAAAGATTTCCTGCTTCAGAGCTACAAGGATCAGAAGGTTGAGTTTTGCTCCAAGATCAAGGAATTGCAGCTAAAACTAGCTTCCCAAGTACCCAACATATTGTAATTCTTCTTTTCTCTATTTTTTGCTGCTCCATAATGTAGTGTTTGTATAGATTTTTGGCATCTGGGTTTGCTTTCTTTTTATCCTTTTTTTTTTTTAGTTTTTTGTTGTCTTCTAATGCAACCTTGTTTTGCATGAGAGATCTTTATATTGTTTGGTCAGGGCAAGTCATTGATGATGTTCTTTTCCTGTATATGCCTAGAAGATGTTCAACCAAAATGAAATTGTTAATGCCTAACATATCAGTCAACGCAAGGGTCAAAGGTTTTGGAGTAAACTTTTGTTAAAAACAGTAAACCAAACGATTATAGCCAACCCCGTTTGCATCGCAACGAACCAAAATACTGAGATCTATATATATATATATAGATAATGTTAATCTAGTAATGATGAGATGCATCACGTTTAATCAGCAAAAATAAAAAAAGTTAAAGGTTTCATCCGATAAATTTTTCGGATGTCCCCTTAGAATCTGTGTTAGCAACATTTTATGGTTTAGACATGAAGGGTGGAATATAAACATATATATATATATATATATACATATATAAAAGGAATATGATGAAGCTTTTCTTCTACCTAATAAAACTTGTAAGTAGTCCCAAGGAACTGATGCCATGCTTCACAGTAGGAAACAATTCAAGAAAAAAAAAAAAGTCTAAATCAGCTCTTCCTTTTTCTTTTCCCGAGAGCGAGAAGAGAGTTATATCTGCTAATGGTTAGCATTTATTCATGAATACATCAACACATTTCCGAGTGAAATAAGATTACAGAGACGATAACTTAGCTTTTAAAATTAACAGCATTTTATACGTCCCTGCATATACAAATTTAGTATGGAACGATGATGGATTCTATAAGCTCCTGAAGTGGCCCAAGTTCCTTCTTGTCGATTAGGCCAAACTCCTGTACAATCACATGAAGATATTAGCCACTGGAACATGCATTGCATGTATGGTATATATATATATATATATATATATATATATAGCTTTTAATTAGAAATGCATGCTCATGAAACAGCAATTAATGGTTCTAAACATAATTCCAATGTGA
Organism: Ensete glaucum; assembly: GCA_021527575.1. Taxonomy (NCBI): domain Eukaryota; kingdom Viridiplantae; phylum Streptophyta; class Magnoliopsida; order Zingiberales; family Musaceae; genus Ensete; species Ensete glaucum. Next base: position 51,681,578 of record CM038551.1, read on the forward strand.
ACATTAGCTTCACAACTCGATTGGGAATTCTTGATTGAAGAAGGATGAACAGAACTTGAATGCAAACTAGGCACGAAAAGGGAGCCATTCTAAATTGGGAGGAACTTGAATACCTGGAACTTTTTTGAAAATTCTCAAAACTCTCGGAACTTCTTAAGAAAATTTTCAAACTTACATCCTGGTAGACTGTCCGTCGGAAGAGCAGCTACTACTACTTCTAACGCTTTCACTCTGAGCCGACTGCAATCTACTGTCACCATCAATTATTTATATAATTGAGACACAAGATCATAACATAGTTTAAGGTTGAGCAAGTGATTTGGGCTAAGTAAGATATGGCCTGATTTAGGTCATTTATAGATCTGCCAAGGGTATGACTTGTAGTTTGACCATTTGCCTCGTGAAACCTTAAATTGGAAAGCACATCCCTGTGTTGATCCATCAAATAATCTTCTCAGGACATGTCTGAACTAACTAAAACAAGTTTTTCCATAATTGTATGCTAGAACATTAACACAACAATTCCCAGCACATCAGAATGTAGTTATTATTCTCAAATTCACCATGCCTTTTCATTAATTCCCATGCTTAAACAAAGCGTTCAGGCTGTGGCTCTTTGGCAAGATGGTTGATCTTACTTTCTTCGAGAATGACTTCATCATGTCTAAGAAATGTTGGATATTGTTCAAGTAGATCTTCCTCTAAGCACAAATTTTGTCCTTTTGTGGCTAAAACCTCTTCACACCAAAAGTTACTAACATTTGCACACCGACCATGGCTTCTCTCAATTTGGACTGCTTGCACCTTTTGTCCCTTGTTTCTAAACCATCAAAATGATATCTGCCACTCAAAACTTCCTTTTTGGTCACATTATAACCCCAACTGCTATCCTTCTTCACCAGCACAACTCCATTTTTAGTTTTCATTCATTCTGCTTTTTAACCTCCATTCGAGTACTTAGGTCCTTTTGGTATGTAGAAAACCAGTATTGTATGACAAAGAATCTATTTGAACAGTTGGTGAAACATTGCAAAAAGATCCAAACCACTGAAGATACCATCTCTTATTTATACTATCCTACTAGATTATTAATCATCAAAATAGTAAAACACCATTCTTCCTATGCTAGATTCATGCCCACTTGAAGCACCTCTCGGACAATACCAAGGAGTGCTTGAGTAGGGAACTCCATTTTTTTTTTCCTGAGAATTCAAGTGTATTTATTAGTTTCCATCTAAATAACAAAAAAAACTTACTGCATATAATAATAATATTAATGAACTTTCATAGTAAGAAAATTCCATACCAGGGGGTAGGGATGATCAGGACCATGTCCTGTTTGACTTCCCTTGTGCTAAAAAAAGCTTGGGTTACATTAGGCCACAAATTGGGTATCAGTTTTAAATATTTTGGGAACTGGAAGCATGGGGGTTGAGATAAGGTAAGCATTCACCCAAGGAGCCTGGGATGATCCTCAGAGCTATGATTGCCTACTGCTTATGGTTGATCTGAAAGGTCAAGAATGACATTACCTTTAATAAAAAGAGGGCTGGTTTCTCATCTATTGTATACAAAGCTGTTTTGTATGTAAAGAACTGCAGATTTGATGTTCTGTCTGAAGGAAATAGGGAGAAGTTTAAAACACAAGCTTAAAACAGATTAACCAACGGAGTATGGAGGGGGTGCTGGTTTTCTGATCAGATTTTCTAATGGGATTTGTATCATTGCAGGAGTTCTTATATTGCTGAGGGGAGCTGCTAGTTGAATGAGATGACTGCTATTTAGCAGAGATTGAAAGCTGCACGAAAAGAAAGCATTCAAGGGATTATCATAGAGATACATACGGAGGTGTCGGTGAAAGTCCTAAACAAGGAGGAAAAACCACCTTGATCTGTCTGTCCTCATTCTGGAATCTTTATCTGGATGTTAAGTTGTGCATACTTTCAGAATGTGCAAATAGAATTGCCCATCGGCTTTCTCTATCTGTTAAAAATTATAAAATCAGTAGGTTTTTGAAGGATGACTGACATCCTGTGTTGTATTCCATTTTGTGCCCCGTGAAGCATGGTCAAGTTTGTAGTTGTTTCCTTTTGAGAGTAATATAATTTTGTTTTCTTGGAAAGAGAAGCAAGTTCTCCACCATTCTGTCAGGAGGGCAAGAGGCTGATAAATCTCGAGGCATTCAAGTTCAACATCATGATTTTATTAGTTAGGAAATTTTCTACCATTCTGAGGATACTATACACAGTTGTTATCCTTTCAATGTAAATCTTCTGGAATTCATTATACACCCTAAACAAAAACCATCAACCCAGGTACAGAACCATATCCATCTCCTGTGTCAGTTACAGTAGCAGAAGGATAACAAAGAACCAAAGAAAAAGAATGACGACAAATAACACCAACTAATCTATATAATACCTTGAAAAAAAGGGCTCGATCTTTAAGAATATCCAATCTAGATCAATGGTACATCCTCACTGACAAATTTTGGTTAGATCCATAAGAGTATAGAAAAGATTAAAATGATTATATATAGACAATTTAGATTAATTGACTGTTGCCTGAAGCAATGTTTGACCTACGTCCGTACCAGTGTACCGAGTTCATCTCGGTTGGTATGCACAGTGCATACCGTTCGGTATATTAAAATATAATATAAATTTTATAATATAATATTATATAATATAATATTAATATATTAAAATATAAAAAGAGAAAAGGGGTGTCGATCTTTCTCCTGGGAGAAAAAGCGCGCATGCCAGTGACGGGGGCGACCACACGTGAGCGGCGAGGAGCGAGCGAGGTTCTTCTCCTCTTTTCTTTTTTTCTTCTTTTCCTCTTCTTCTTCTTCTTCTTCCCTTTTTCTCGCTCAATCGACCGCCGACGGTCGATTTCTCCCTCAATCGACCGCCGACGGTTGAAATCGACTGCCGACGATCGATTTTTGGTGGAACCGCCTGGTAGCGGGCGGTCCGCATACCGGTAACTTGACGAACCAGATGTGCTGCATTACAGTCGAAATTGCAAACCTTGGCTTGAAGACTACTAATTAGTTTCCACTAATGAGATTCACTAGAATGTGATGAGTTTCTCCAGAAAGAAATTGGACAATATCCATAATGTCTAGGTATCTAAGTTGTTTGAGCTTGTCCTAACATACAGAAGAGAAAGCAAAAGCTAAAAAAGTGTTGCACAAATTACTATCAGAATTTATGGGCATTTCAAGGAGCTATCATTAAGTTGCAACAAACACAGACAATTACAAGGAAGAAAAAAATGCTTACGTATGTGAAAAGAATGAAATGCTTGAAGCAGGTGTTAAGATGTGCTTCTTCCTTAAGGCTGACAATCTTCTGAAAATGTGAATGGTATATATGGGCATAAACCCGAAACAAACGCTTAAAAATTGTCTTTACAACTTCTTTAAAGTTTGGAGGGAAAGGTGCACCTACATAATAATAGAGATTATATAAGTAAATAAATTTGTACACTTAATGGAGAATTGAAATTCACATAAGAAAAATGAGATTAATTTGTCCCAAAAGGCTCAACCTATCTTTTGAGGGAATATAGACTCATCATCAAGCTGAACTTCAATCCACTCCATGAGGTACTCCACATACTTCGGTGCTGACACTTCAATAGGCTTCTTTATTTGTACACCATCTGCCCATCTATATTCGTACCTGAATATTCAAAGTCCACTCATAAACAGATGTTCTACATTAAAGCAACTAATGTAACACGCAAAACAAAGTGAGACAGCTTTTATATGATAAAAGTGAACTAATTCTTTCATTCTCAAATTCAATATAACAATATATTCAGCTCACTTGCACCAGACTAAGTCTAATTTTGAGCTATGTTAGGGAGTGAGTGGGGAGATTGTAACACCCAGTATGGTTTGAGGGTAAGAACTCGAATTGACTTAAGGGGTTGATGAGTCCATTGTCATTAAATTAGGCTTACACATTTTGGACCAGTATTTCAAACTCAACAAAGATAATCGGTCAATTATCCCTTCAGGCCGGATCATGACAAGAAATCTTTTCAGGATTGAATAGTGCTTGACCAATTTGGTTGCAGTTTCCTTATCTAGGAGACTGCCTTAAATGAGTATTACAATTTCCATTTTTTAAGAAAGCAAAACTGACAAAGTATTACAGGTTCAGCAATAAACAGGCAATCGAGAATATTTTCAAAAGCATGAACAAGTAAACAATTAAACATTTCTAATGTATTTGCTGCTGGCGATGTTACCTAATAAAGATATGGAATCAATGACTTGCAATTTCCTTATGTCCTTAGATATGGAAGATCCACTGAAAAGAGAAGATATAATGTTTTCCATAGGTATCCTTTGACAAGAAGTGATTATTAACAGGATACAAGATCCTAGTTTGTAACCAGACTGCCATACCATCAACTATGTTAAGGGTCATGGGATTGTTTATCATCACAAGAATTTTATGAATGTTATTTCACCTCAGGGTGACAAAAGATGGCAATATGGGCTAGTCTAAGAGTCAAGATCTTCCAGGACTTGTCGATTTAATCAGCATCACCACTGGAAGGTTTACTTTAAAAGCAACAACAGAGGGTGATAATAGGCATATTACAACAAATGAATGAAGAAAGATGCTTGTGCTAAATCTTCACCATAATCTTTCATTTTCTAAGCTCAGCTGCTCAACATTAACCATCTGGAAGTTAAACCAAAAACCAATCATACAAGGTTTTAGGATTAAAGAATTAAAGAAACCTAAGTAAACGCCATTAACCAGGACATCAGCTGATGATGGTAGTGAAGTCTAGTGATTCTCAAAGTCAAATTACTAAAATCATAGTAGAATAATAACCGTCTGACTTTGGAATATAAAAGAATTATCTAGTGGAGTATTCAACCATACAGCTTGGTCAATTATATGCTCAAAATTATCATGGTGCAGTATGATGATAAGCCTCTTATACAGCACTACTCCCTAACAAAAATTGAACAGCTTTCAACAAATTAAATACAATAAAATATACGTCTTATGTAACATACTTTGGACCTGCAGTCATTGTAGGACAATTCTCAGGCGTGCAGAATTCCGTAAGTGTGCCATAAAGCAGATTCACCTGATTGAAGAAATCAACAGCTGAAAAATAAAAGAGAAGAATTTAACCTCATGATCTGCATCTCAAATGAAGATATTTGATCTAATTTTGATCGATAACTTTTTCTGAACAAATCATGAAGCTGCATAAAACTATAATATCATATTACCACAATAACTGAAGAACTGACTTTAAAATAGCATTTGGTCAATTGCAAAAAAAAGAACCACAAAATGCTTAGAAGCATCCATCTTCAAGGATCGAAAGAGCATTACTATTGACGGCAAGCCATTCGTTCAAATCCTCCCCAGGTGGGAGTCTTACAGCTTCCCTTAGGTTTCCACTACCTAGAGTTGCATCAATGTGTTTCCGGAGTTGCGCTCCCTGCAAATGAAAAGATAAAAAAATTAGGACGAGCTACCTCCTTGCATTCATAGTCTCCCACCATCTTAATAAGAAGTTATCTAAGATATCACAAGTCAATGGTCCTGTATCAAATTAGGAAGTTGTCTTATATCATACCATGGACTGCAGTAAGTGTTTAGGTAAGCAGAATTGTCAATGGAGAGTCACAAGAACTTCCACTTTAACAAATCCTTTCCTAAGGGATAAGAAATAGCATCACCTAAGTGGAATCTCTTGTCCACTGAAAAGAAGTGACAATTGTACTTTCCCACCTAAGTCATTCTATTTTCGAGAGATTTTCTTCCACTAGGATATGCCACCAAAGGGCAAAATATTAGAATATATGGCCCTATCTAATTAGGTAAGATATATTATAGATATAATTGGATTCTGATTACGATTATCGACTAATAGAAAGGAAATTCAATTATGATAGAATTCCTTAGGAGATGACCTTGATGGGAGGGACTTCCCTAATTATCATCTTAGACCTTTTACTCTCACCTTATAAAAGATCAGGACCTCCTACGGATGAAACAACGAGTCATTGAGAGATTATAGATCTTCTCTCATCTTCCCTTTGTCCCTAATCCATCACTTATAGTGGTCTTATGAAGGATAGAAAGAGAGAAGAATGTGAGTTTAGTTCTTCTTGCAGATAGGCATTGGTATAGTTATCGGATCCAACAATAGTGCGTCTGCAGATCAGATAAAAGCTTTCTAAGTAGCATTGAAAGGTATGCATCATAAATTTGATCTATCGTTATTTGATTTCAATTTCTGACATTAAAGTTTTTCTTATAACAATAGCATAATCATGGTTTTTACACAAGAAGGATATGCTCAAGAATGAAAGACAAAGCTCGTTTGTTATACAAATAAGTAGATCATCACACCACAGGTTTATTCGCAGAATAATATGTTTATACGTATACATAAAGATTGGCATTTGTAACAAATTTCATATGTAGTATAAGATTGTACAAGATTCAAATTTCATATGTAGGATATAAATGAATGGAAGTTGAGAAAGTAAATTATTTTAATGCAATGAATTGTCCAAATGAGAATTTTAAATTCAAAGGACACAATTGTATTATATAGACCTAAAGAAATGAGAAAATTAACATTTATAGTCACACATTTATACATGACACAGATAACATAGAAAGAGACTACCTTACTACCAGATGGTGCACTTTTTTTAGGTCGAAAAGTCCTCTGGTTCCTGGAAAGAGCAAATAAATATAAGAGATGGAGCAATCATAAAATTTAAAGAGTCCTTGATTTGCTAACGAAGTTCCTTATGATTCCGACAAAGCCCTTTATACCAGGATCCTAGTATTTATTGCATGCCCAAAAAGATTTAGTCTCCACCTTGCCACAATATAAATTCATCTCACTTTTGGATTTTGATCCGCTATTGCAGAAACTGGCTACTGGCTTTGGCCAGTTTCAAGGTCATGTAAAAACTACTTTTTATCATGGAATTCCAATAAAAATTGACTTTAAAAGAAAGGTAAAAAACACGCAATCTCCCAGCTTCCATCTTCAAAGTGCATGTGATCTGAACCCTGAATCTATAGTGTTCTAAAGGTTATTCCTTATTTTGCTGAAAGAAAATCCAAGTTTAAGCGACACCGTTCCTACACTCCCACAATGGCAAAACTTCAACCTCATGATAGTACTTTTGCGACACAAACCCAGCACTTCGTGTTCCTCGTCATACCCACACAGCATCCAACCGCAATTCAGCTTCCTACTTTCATCCAACCGATCAAAATAAGATCTCCAATCATCAAGAATCATCACCGATCAAAAAACGATCCAGAGATCATCCAACTACTAACCCACGATTCCTTGCCCGCTAGACGCAGGAAAATACGAGGACAGAAAGATCAAAGGGGAAGAACAAATCAAGAAATTGCGCAACCTAATTCGGATCGAGGAGGAAGACGAGACGCGAAGGGGCCGAGCGGTACCTCCCGAGGCCGAAGAGGCTCATGGCTGATCGGATCTGATCCGGAGATCGACCTCGTCTTCTCCTTCTCTCTGTCGCTTCGGACCGAGCTCCGACGACCCGAAACCACCAGCCCCCACGAACGACGATGTAGAGGCAAAAAAAAGGGAGATCTTAGCCACCGTGTCCTATTCGAGACAGGGAACGTGAACCATAACGGTAGAGATGACGTCATGGACGAGAACAGTGTTCCGCGTCTGGCCCCAGACAGGTGATCAGCGAATGCTGCTCGGCTGTATCGCACTCCCCCCACACACAATTCGTAATTTTTGCGAATTTCCCGATGAAATCCCATTTTTGGGTTTTCTAGCAAAATATTCTCATTTTATTTTATTTTCTACAAAATATCCTCAAAGGCACTTTCCTTTTTGTTTACTTGAATTGAATTCAGTTCAATCGATCATTAACTTTTTCAATCAGTTCAAATCATTTGTTCGAACCGACTTAAATTAATATTATAGTATTAATAAATATAAATAATATATACTATATATATATAATTAAATAATAATAATATAATAATAATAATAATAATAATAATAATAATAATAATAATAATAGAAGTTTTTAACTAGGGCTACATTTGACCACCATTCAAATACGCAAAGAGCCACATACTTAGTTTAGAGTATTTATAATGTTTATTAAAATCTTTTTAAGTCTTTTTTTATCTCTTCTTGTACTAACTACTAATTCTTCCAATTATAAATAAAGATCTCCTAACATATGCTCATATCATCTTAAATATTTTTTTATTATTTTATCATCTATTGAAAATGATACTTATTTGCTCATAAATAAAAATATTTTTATCTTATAAAATAAATATATTTATAATAATAATATAATAATAATAATATTTATATCATTAGTTTTATATATTTTTTCTATTAATTTAATATATCATTTATATTAACATTATTTATTTATAGGTTTAAATCACTAGGTCAAACTGGTTTGTTGAGATAACCTAACGCTTTGATATAAAAACATCTCTTAAAGAATTTGATTATTTTATGTAAACTTCTTTTCAAGTATGAAATTAATTTGATTATTAGTAACTTATATGATGTTAACAGTAGTTCAATGTGACGACTCTCATTGACTCTCTATAAGGGGGCCCGAAAATATATAAATGTCAAATGTTCACTTAGCACTTTTTGTGAAGCAGAAAGCGATTAGGCTAAAGATACTATATCACCCCATATATATATATATATATATATATATATATATATGTGCAGAAAGCGAGTACGCTAAAGACACTATGTCACCTCATATATATATACCCAAAAGTTACATCCACCTTGATGCTACCTATGAGGTTCCATGGTACTAAGATGGTTCATTATATATAAAAACAGTAATGATAACAAAAAAGTTAGTGGTATATGAAAACAGTAATGTTTTAGGTTATTTTTCATTTCACGTGTAGTCAAAAACATTTTCAAGTATTAATAGATGATAACATGAAGCAAAAATAATGATAACAAACAAAAATAGAGTTGGTAGTTTTTAACCCAATATATGGTTTAGATAAAACATCATAAAACAAGAACCAACGACCGTGATGTGTTACGTATGCGTAGAACACCTTATTTGTATTGCATCATGACATTACGAGTCATGATGTCTCTACACTTAGACTAACTTAGATGATCCAAGTTAAGAAACGATATAGATATGTCTTAAATGAAAAAAAAAGTTAGTTATGTCATTTGCTCTAATATTTCTTTCTTTATGTTTTTCAAACTATGGGTCTCATTTCATCATAACTTTGGGTGGTTCAGACTAAATAGATTTGTTTAAGATAGTCTTGATGTACAGCCAAATCAAAATCAAGTTGGTCTAATCCTATAAGTGTTTTTGGTGTTAGATAGATACCATATGAAATTTTTAACTAATAAAAAAAATGAAGTTTAATACATGCCAGACAACAAGTCTATCCGCCATGATGTATGGACTTAAGATAGATATTTATTTTCTAGCAATCCTTTTAGTTGTTGTGTGTTATTTTTCCACTTAACTTCTTTACAAGTAAGTATTTATTTTATAGCAATAACTTTTCTTTTTTTCCTTTTAGTTCTTCTGCCTCTCTATTTTTGCATTTGTTTGCAGGGTTCAGTGAGCTGCTGAACCTAAGTGTAACAACTATAATATAAAATAAAGGAAAGATTGTTTTTCTTTTCCATTCAGACCATAACTTTAACTAAAATGTCGGGTGAACTTTTTAGAAAAGTTTCTCATTTTGACTTTTTTTTTATCACTATCGATTAAAAAAAAATTTATCATGTGCAGTGAAAAATAAAAATAAAATCAAAAATTTTTAAAATCAATTATCTATGATTGTGCGATGATTGATGTACGAGAAAATTGTAATGTTGAAAATTATATGTATGATGTGAAATATGTTTATTGAATCTTTAATTTTGATAATAAAATTAATTAATAAAGTTATAATCTAATGAGTGTTTAAGTGATGTCAAACTAACTTCGATCATAAAAAGATAAATTGATTAAAGCAAGTGAATCATACATTATGCTGGAGTGGATCATGTCAGAGATTGGACGTCGGGTCGGAGAATTGGTCAACGTGCTGGAAGATAGACTTCGTGTCGTGAGTGTAGGTATCATGCCAGAAGAATCAGATATTGCACTAAGAAGATCAGATATTGCGAGAGGTCAATATGCCGATGGATCAGACAATACACTAAAGGAGAGGATGATGCATCGAAGGTTCAGACGAAGCGTCAGATGAACCAATGACATGTCAGACAACATAGGATTCATGCTTGTAATAGTTTGTATCTTGATCGAAGCAGTTTAGGTTGTAATTAAGTTGGTTTTAGGTGTAACTATGTCAACTTGATTAAGGGCTTATTGGACCTTAATTGGGACTAGTTTAGGCCTATTGGGAGGCTCATTCAGTGACCCATAGTTGGGTCAGGCGTTGGAATCACCTATGAGCTAGAAAGTAAAGTACATGATTTCTCATATCACCATGTAGTAGTATCGCCCAGACTAGGCGATGGTACTGCTAGCAGTTAATGCTATAGAGTTGGTACCACCCAAGCTATGGTAGTATCGCCAGAGTCCAACCTCCTAGGCTCTGCCAAGTGGTAGTACATTCAAGTGCAAGCGGTGATACCGCTAGTACCCTGGAGACTTAGAAATTTAAATTTTGACTATATTTTTAAAGTCATTTTAGGGCCTATAAATACCCCACTCTTTTTTGCTTGAGGTAACAAGAAAGTAAAACAAAAACCCTATGATTCTAAGGTTGTAAACTCTCTTAAAGTGTTGAGTCTTTCCTCCTAGAGCTGTCAGATTGTCCTAAGGGAGGTATATGAGAGAATAATTATAAAAGAAGGGTGTAATGTTGGGAAACCATCAGAGCATCACATACACAGTAGAAGAATGAAAATAAAATTGATTTCCTATATTTATCATATCATCGAGCAAAGATTGGTATGCAAAAAATCACAAAAACTAAAAACTATGACTAGTGTGAGATTGATTAGCTAGGAAGATCATATATCCTTGAAACTTTCAGATCCAATCGAAGAGGATGAAGGAGGTCAAATATCCTCCTTTCCAGTAGTATCCACATGATGGATTGTTATAGTGATACTCCTCTAATCGCAACTAAAATCTCGTAACTATTGTACACCTTCTTGCAACGAATATGGAAGAAGATATGATATCTTCTTCACTGTCCTTTCCCGGTGGAGAGAGGGTGGTCATCATAAAAGAGGGTGGGAGAGAGGAGAATAGGAGGGGGCAACCAAAGATACAATATATCATGCTATTGTGCCACTCCTACCTTGTATTTATAGAGAGCCACCAAAACTATAATGGATCTTGCCTTATTTGGTATTTGATTTTTATCCAGTGACCCTTACTCATTATATTATTAGATCTTCATCCAATAATCTCAATGAGCCTCTAACTGAGCCTTATGTAAGGATCCATCAATGTTAGGTCTCATCCAATGAGAACATGGGCTAATTAGATAACTCGTATCCAATCCTCTATTGGCTATAATTATCCACCATATGTATGTTGAATCTCGGATTTTGATGATAAAATCAATTGATGGGTTTTATGATCTAACTTGTGTGTTAAAAAAAATAATTCAGGATTAACTATGATAATAAATGGTAATACAATTAGATGTTAGGCCGGAGTCAAGTTCAAGCATTGGGCCAAGGTTCGGATGACACAATGAGAGCTCGTCAAGAGTTCACCGGAGGTTGGTCAAGGTTCGGACGATGTTGTCAGGATGCACCGAGAACTCACCAGAAGTTTGCTGGGAAGTTTGTCGGGAGTTCATCGGCAGGTTGTTAGGAGCTCGTCGGGTGTTCGCCAGAAGAATGCTAGAAGTTCGTTAGGAGTTCATCAAAGAAAATCGGGAGCTCGTCAAGAACTCACCAAAAGTTCACCGAAAAGTTCGTTGAGAGTTCGCATGGATTGTTTTTCTTTTTTATTTAGACCATAACTTTCACCTAAAATGTTGGGTGAACTTTTAATAAAATTTTCTCATTTTAGCTTTTTTTTATCACTATTAATCTAAAAAAATTTTCTGTCTAAAAAATTCTTTTGATAAGATATATTTGAGCACTAATTCATAATATGAATAATTTGCTGAGAAATTTTTGATCGACATAAAAACAAAATCAGATTTTCTAAAATCAAGTACTTGTCATTATGTGATGATTGATGTGCGAGAAAATTGTAAAATTAAAAATTACATGTATGATGTGAGATGTGTTTATTGAATCTTGAATTTTGATAATAAAATCAATTTATGAAGTTATAATCTAATGAGTGTTTAAGTGATGTCGGACTAACTTCAATCATAAAAAGATAAATTGATTAAAGCAAGTGAATCATACATTATGCTGGAGTGGATCATGTCAGAGATTAGACGTCGGCTCGGAGGATTAGTCAACGTGCTCGAAGATAGACTTCGTGTCGTGAGTTTAGGCATTGGGCCAGAAGAATCAGACATTACACAAAAAAGATCAGATGTTGTGAGAGGTCAATGTGCCGATGGATCACGCAGTACACTAAAGGAGAGGATGATGTATCGAAGGTTCGGACGAAGCATCAGATGAACCAATGGCATGCCGGACAACATAGGATTCATACTTGTAATAGTTTGTGTCTTAATCGAAGTAGTTTAGGTTGTAATTAAGTTGGTTTTAGGTGTAACTATGTCAACTTAATTAAAGGCTTATTGGACTTTAATTAGGACTAATTTGGGCCCATTAGGAGGCTCATTCAGTAACCTATAGTTGGGTAAGGTGGTGGAACTGCCTATAAGCTAGAAAGTAAAGTACATAATCTCTCATGTCGCCAAGTAGTAGTATCGCCCAAACTAAGCAATGGTGCCACTAGCAGTTAATGCTACAGATGCTGGTACCATCCAGGCTATGGTAGTATCACCAAAGCCCGACCTCCCAGGCTCTGCCAGGTGGTAGTACGTTCAAGTGCAAGCGGTGATACCGCTAGTACCCTAGAGACATGGAAATTTAAATTTTGACTATATTTTTAAAGCCATTTTAGGACCTATAAATATCCCACTCTTTCTTGCTTGAGGCAACAAGAAAGTAAAACAAAAACCCTATGATTCTAAGATTGTAAAAAGTGTGGAGCATTTCCTCCTAGAGCTTTGAGATTGTCCTAAAGGAGATATTTGAGAGAATACTTATAAAAAAATGGTGTAATGTTGGGAAACCACCAGATTATAAAAGAAGGGTGTAATGTTGTGAAACCATCAGAGCATCACATACACAGTGGAAGAATGAAAACAAAATTGGTTTCTCATATTTATCATATCATCGAGCAAAGATTGATATGCGAAAAATCACAAAAATCAAAAACTATGACTAGTGTGAGATTAATTACCTAGGAAGATCGTATATCCTTTAAACTTTCAGATCCAATTGGAGAGGATGAAGGAGGTCAAATGTTTTCATCTCTAGTAGTATCCACATGATGGATTGTTGTAGTGATGCTCCTTTAATTACAACTAAAATCTCATAACTATTTGTGCACCTTCTTACAATAAATATGGAAGAAGATATGCTATCTTCTTCGTTGTCCTTTCACAATAGAGAGAGGGTGGTTAGCTTACAAGAGAGTGGGAGGGAGGAGAATAGGAGAAGGAAGCCAAAGATACAACATATGATGCTATTGTGCCACCCCTAGCTCCTATTTATAGAGAGCCACCAAAACCATAATGGATCTTGCCTTAGTTAGTACTGGATTTCTATCCAGTTACCCTTACTCATTGTATTATTAGATTTTTATTTAATAATCTTAATTAGCCTCTAATTGAGTCATATGTAAGGATCCATCAATCTTAGGTCTCATCCAATGAGAACATGGGCTAATTGGATAACTCATATCCAATCCTCTATTAGCTACAATCATCCACCATATGTGTGTCGAATCTCGGATTTTGATGATGAAATCAATTGTTGGTTTTTATGATCTAACTTATGTGTTAAAAAAAATGATGCAGGATTAACTATGACAATAAAGGGCAGTACAATCAGATATTGGGTCGGAGTCAAGTTTGAGCATTGGGCCGAGGTTCAGACGACGTAATGGGAGCTCACTGAGATTTTGCCGGAGGTTGGCCGAGGTTCAGATGATGTTGTCAGGATGCACCAAGAACTCACCAGAAGTTTATCGAGAAGTTCATCGAGAGTTTGCCGATAGATTATTGAGAGCTCGTCGGAAGAATGCTGGAAGTTCGTTAGGAGTTCGCCGAAGGAAATCGGGAGCTTGTCAAGAACTCACCAAAAGTTCGCCAGGAAGTTCGTTAAGAGTTCGTTGATAGGTTGTCAAAGCTCACTGAGAGTTTGCTAGAAGAATGTTGGGAGTTCGCCAAAGGAAATCGAGAGCTCGCCGGGGGTTCATCGAAAGGATGTCGGGAGTTCGTTGAGAGATGATCGGATAATGAAGATTGTGTATTGAGAGTCAAAGTTAGTATCATAATGAGAGTTAGTTTTTACTAACTTAATTAAGAGGCTATTAGGCCTTAATTGGGGTTGATTTGGACTTATTATAAAAGTCATTTCAGTAAACCAAGGTCAGATAAGACATAATCTTCGAAGACATAATCTCCAAAATGACATAGTCTTCGAAGGTGTATTAGGCGATTGAACCCCCCAGACATGGTTTCCCAGACTGTCAAGCGGCTGAACCACTTATACATAGTCTGCCATACTATATCAGGCAGCTGAATCGCCCAAAACATAGTCTTCGAGACTAGCACCTCGGGAACACTTAAAAATTAATTTTTGGCTCCACTTTTGAAGCCATTTGAGGCCTATAAATACCTCATCCTTTCTTGCTGGTGAATAAACAAGAATCAAGAGTGAAAATTTTATGAAAATGCTATTGTAATCCCTTAAGAGCTCTCCTCATTTCTTCTTATTTAGTTTTTGGTTAAGGGAGAGCTGAAAGAATTGTAAATATTATCTCTTGAACTTGTAAAAAGAGAATAGAGCTGTAAGAGGGGTGTTTGATCTTTGCTCATTGAAAAGATCAGGAGTGGAAGCCGATAGCCTCAAGTGAAGAGGAATCGAGAGGGGACGTAGGTCAAAGGGATCAAACCACTATAAAATCAGATTTCTTCCTATTTTTTACTCTTTATGTTTATTGTTTAATTGTCTACTACCTTTGCTTGCACTATTACAAATATCTCTATGCTTAAACACATCTTTACACTTAAATATATTTTCGATATGATTTTTATTAAGTGAGTATTTAAATCAAAGTGAAATTTTTATAAGTACTAATTCACACACACACCCCCCTCTTACTGTCGCTTTGATCATAACAATTGGTATCATAGTCATGTTTCTCTTTAATTAGCTTAAAATCTAAAAAAGATGACTTTTGTTGGCAATCAAGAAGGACTTTCTATCACATGTCATCCTATGTTTAATAGAATAGACTACACATCTTGAAAATTTTAAATGCGCATCTTTTTTATTTCGATAGATTTTGATTTAGGGTGTATTATTGAAAAAAATTTTAAAAGTCATCCAATCCAATAAATGATTAGAATGATTATGAAAAATAAATATTTTCTTTAGCTGCCAAGGCTATGAATGTCTTATATTGTGCTCTCAATAAAAATGAATTTGATCGATTTCCTCTTATAATTCAGCTTTTGAGATTTGACATACATTAGAATTAACACATGAAAGCACATTAAATTTAAATGAATCATTAAATAAAATATTTTACAAAAATGAATAAGAAGAATACCTTTCTAAGAGCAAGAAAATTTTGACATTGAGAACCCAAGAACACCTTCCAAAGAACAGGAAGAAATTGGAACTAAAGAGAACATATGACTCCTCAAGTGAGATCTCTAAGTGATGTGAAGTTTGAACATTTAACAAATAAACTAGATAAATTAATCAATATAAATCATAAAAATGATTTAAAGATAGACAAAACTTCTTACTATGAACGCAAGAAGCTGAGGTGCTCCAAAGATGAATAACACAATCAAGAATAAGTAGAAGATCTCGCACTTGTGGCCAACCATGATGAGGTAAGTAACCCACCTGAAAGCTCTTTTACTTTTAATGAGTTATTACTTTCTTTTCATGAGCTTTATGATAAATTTAGAAAGATTAGCAAATCCTATAAATTACTTAAGGTAGAGCATGCATCATTAGTTAGTAAACTTGATGAAATGCATGAAGTAGCACCATCACACAATACATACACCAAACATGAAACCTTACATGATACTTTATCATTACATAATTTTTGCTCTAAATTTAAAACACTAAATAGTGTTAAAGAAGAAAATATCATGCTTAAGACTACATTAAAAAATTTTGAAATTGGGAACAAATCCCTAAATATGATCCTTGTCAATAGGGGTCATATTAATAGAAGAAATGACATAGACTTTGTTGGTAATATTCAATAAAAGTTAATTATTTTTGTTAAAGGATCTACCTTAAATTTGTTACCGAAAATTAAATATAATTTTTGTGGGAGATTACGACATATGGCGTATAAATGTCTGTTAAAACACTATAGTCCTTACAAATTAGTTTAGGTTTATAAGGGAACAACAAATAACAAAAAACCATTAGATAAGAAAGACAAATTTCTTCGTATAAGTCCCAATGTAAAATGGGTACATAAATCTTTCATATAGGTTTATTACCAAACTAAGGCTAGAGGCTAGAAGCAAAATGTAATGATATCTTGTGGATGCTCAAGCCATTTGACTTGAGATCTAACTTACTTATTAAGCTTCCTAGCTAAAATGTAAAAAATAAAGAAAATTATTTGAATTAAGATGTTTGAAGCTTAATAATCATTGTTTGTATTATAATAAATTTTTTTATTGAAAATAATTATCATTATATAATTAATCTTGATGATACATAACTAAAACATATAAGTATGAAAACGAACTAGAACCAAAAAACCATAGTTATTAAAAAATATATTGAAATTTACATAAATGAGATTTTGATGATGATTAAATAATAAGTTCAAAATCATTGATTTGAATATTTGGAAAGACTATTGTTGAATGACCTAAATGTTATGAATGATTGATGGTTAAATAGTTGTATGATTTGAATGATATATTAGATAGACTTGAAATAAATAAAATTTTTTGAAATGAGTTTGTCAACTCCTTGTACTATATGCAAAGAGTTAGACTCATTTACTTGTTGGAATTGAGATGGGTTGAATTTTTGCTTTGAAGATGTTTTATCATTTTGATATGTTATTGTAATGGCTTTGATAATGTTGAAGAAGTAACTTGAAATATGGGTTGTATGATTAAATGGATATTATTGAATGATAGAATTTGAGCATAGAACATTATAAGAAAAGGAAAAAAATCATGCTTCATTGTCTAGTATTTTTGAAAATTAAAAATATATTTTCATTGTCTAGTATTTTTGAAAATTAAAAATATATTTAATAAGAATCAAATGAGCATGGTAACTCACTCTAAAAATCATTGGAATTAGAATAAATCAAAGTTTTTGTTTGAAAATATTTTATGATTTCTTTTGAAAATGATACTTGATTTTCAGATTTAAAAGGTTAAAAATGTTTTACTTATTTTAATTATCTTGATTATTTCTTTTTAGATGAAACTAGAATTTAAATGACAATTAATATATGGATTTGACATAAAAGGTGAAGAAATTTTTGTATGAAACAAATCACATGGATTGAAATAACTAAAAAGAGGAAAAGTTTTTCTTTGAAGATTTTTCAATCAAGTTTTTAGTAAGAGATAAAGTGTTATGATTATTGTTTGATCTCTTGAACTACAAAAGTGATTTTGATAATTAAAATTTGAATGAGATTTATTTTTGACTAAATCATGAACTTTCTCATGATTTTTGATTTAAGGTATCTTATATGAGAATCATTTTTTTACTTCTATAATATCTTTTTTACCAAAAGGAGACTAATAATCTTATAAATTGAGATTTTCATTAAGAACTATGATCTTGATAACTTGAAATTTTTTATATATAAATCAAAATTTTTTTCTGTTCTCCTATGCAATGTACCATAAAAATGGTTTTATCATGATCTTGACATCTTGGAAATCATAATTTGAGAACTTTATATAAATCAAGATTGTTCACTAGGACTTTTTTGTTTCATTAAAGAAAACTATCTATATGAAACAAGATCCTTCTTATTATTAATCTCATAAAAAAATTTTGACCTAAAAGAAAATCTATCAAATTAAACTATATCTTTTGGTATTCATGATTTGATATTAATATCCTTCTTAATATGATTCATTTATTACTTCCTTATATTCATGTATGGTATATCACAATTAATATTTTTTTAATTTATGATGAGTTGGAAATTGAATGATTTTCTTTAAACTTCTCATTGACTTCTTCACTTGACTTATCCTTTATGAAAATTATCTTTAACCTTTATGATTTTTTTAATAAAAAAAGGGATTTATGATCTTAACAACTATAATTTAAGATTTTTAATCAAGATCATTCTTTTGTTTTATTAAGAAAAATTATTTAAATGAATCATATGTATTAAGATTTACCATGAATAAATCAGGATTATTTACTCTCCTAAGACTCATTTTCATTATTTATAATGACAAAGGGAGAGATAAAATTGCCATCTTGCAATAAAATCATTAAATTAGGAACAATTTGCTTGAAGAAAATTAGATATGAAAAACCTTCTAAATGCATGATTTGCTATCATGACTTTGAGGATTTATTGATATTTATATGAGATGATATAAGTAGTTCTTATATTTTTCTCAGATTTCTCATCTTTTCGAGCTATCCTTTGAAATGATTTCACTTGATTCTTCCTTCTTGACATTTACAAAAGAAAAAAATTGTAAGTTAAAATTCTCTTGTGATAAGACTCATGAGGTCTCCTTAAATATTTTGATTATTAGATTCATGAATATTTTCAAATATATTCTCCATCTTAATAATTTATTTTGTTTTGGATCTTTGACATCCCCTCCCTTTCTTCTTCTTTTATTTTATTTACAAAGGGGAAGAAAATAATTTGATATAAAATGGATTAAACTCTTTTTTTTTTTTTTACTAAGGGGGAGAATGGGCTAGATTTCTTCTTTGTGTAATGAATATTTATGATAAATGTGTTGACATATGTATTGAATACTTAGTATTCAAATGTGTGATGAATATTTCTCCTTTTTGATAACAAGGAGAAACGATATGATTGATGACATATGATAAATGTTGTGTTTGAAATTTTATCATATAATGAACATTTATTTTGAATAATTATTTAGAAAAATTATGTTGAACATTTCTCCTTTTTGATGATAAAAGGGGGAGAGATAGTATATTGATGACAAATGATAAATGATATATTTGAATATTTTTATAAATATTTAAAAATAATAAATATTTAAATGATAGATATTTGTGATAAATGTTCAAATATGAATTGAGTATTTCTCCTTTTTATTGATGACAAAGGGGGAGAGACATAATTGATGGCATAAGAGAGATATTTTGATATCTTTGAAATAGTTGAAATGAATGCTATATCATAATTGATGACATGGTTATATTGTGAATATAATGATTAAAATTTTTATGTGATACCAAGAAAATGAATGCTTTGAAAATTGTATAATATATGGTATCATGAATGGTTCAATTATGAAAATATTATACTTGAATTTAAAAGTGATGGGTTCTTTTGAATTCAAGTTTGTTGTATTTATCGTATGACATATACATAGGGAGAATTAAGATTAACTCCGTCATTAATTAGTTGTCATTATCAAAAAGTGAGAGATTGTTGAATCTCGGATTCTGATGATGAAATCAATTGATGGGTTTTATGATATAACTTATGTGTTAAAAAAAAAGATGTAGGATTAACTACGACAATAAAGGGCAGTATAATCATATATTGGGCCGGAGTCAAGTTCGAGCATTGGGCCGAGGTTCAGATGATGCAATGGGAGCTCGTCGAGAGTTCACCGGAGGTTGGTCGACGTTCGAACGATGTTGTCGGGAGCTCGTCGAGAACTCACCAGAAGTTTACCAGGAAGTTAGTCGGGATTTCACCGATAGATTGTCGGGAGCTCGTCGGGTGTTCGCCGGAAGAATGCTAGAAGTTCATTAGGAGTTCGTCAAAGGAAATCGGGAGCTTGTCAAGAACTCACCAGAAGTTTGCCATGAAGTTCATCAGGAGTTCATCGACAGGTTGTCGAGAGCTTACCGGGAGTTCGCCAGAAGAAAGCTGAGAATTCACCGAAGGAAATCGGGAGCTCGCTGGAGGTTCATCGAAAGGATGTCGAGAGTTCACCGAGAGACGATCAGACAATGAAGATTGTGTGTTGAGAGTCGTAATTAGTATCATAATGAGAGTTAGTTTATATTAACTTAATTAAGAGGCCATTAGGCCTTAATTGGGACTGATTTGGACTTATTATAAAAGTCATTTCAGTAACCCAAGGTCAGATGAGACACGATCTTTGAAGATACAGTCTCCAAGATGACACAGTCTTCAAAGGTGTGTTAGGCAGTTGAAACGCCCAGAGTGGGCAGTTGAACCACTCAGACACGGTCTCCCAAACTATCAGGCAGTTGAACCACCTAGATATAGTCTGTCAAACTGTGTTAGGCAGTTGAACCACCCAAAACGTAGTCTTCGAGACTAGCACCTCGGGAACACTTAAAAATTAATTTTTGGCTCTACTTTTAAAGTCATTTGTGGCCTATAAATACCCCACCCTTTCTTGTTGGTGAATGAGCAAGAATTAAAAGTGAAAAACTTATGAAAAATGTTGTTGTAATCCCTTTAGAGCTCCCCTCATTTCTTTTTATGTAGTTTTTGTTTAAGGAAGAGCTGAGAGAATTGTAAAGGTTATCTCCTGAACCTATAAAAGGAGAATAGAGCTGCAAGAGGGGTGTTTGATCTTTACCCATTGAAAAAGATCGAGAATGGAAGCCGGTGGCCTCAAGTGAAGAGGAATCGAGAGTGGACATAGGTCTAGGGGACTGAACCACTATAAAATCGGTTTGCTTCCTCTTCTTTGCTATTTATGTTTATTGTTTAATTTTCTACTAACTTTGCTTGCACTCTTATAAATATCTCTATGCTTAAATGCATCTCTACGCTTAAACACATTTTTTATTTTTATTGAGTGAGTATTTAAATCGAAGTAAAATTTTTATGAGCACTAATTCACCACTACCCCACCTAACCCCACCTCCCCTAGTGCCGCTTTGATCCTAATAATGTGTTTGACCGTCTAGGTCCATACTGAGTTGGCATGAGTTCCACTTGTCAGAACTGCTTCTAACTTAGTGAATTATTATCCTATAATAATTTACTTAACTGATTACCTATAGACATACTAGGCCACTAGTCATAGTTCTTAGGCGATACAAGGGATCAAATCCATTACACATGTTTGTCCTTAGTTATCATGTATCTATAATCTCTCATCCATCTAATATCCCAAAGATCGTATATTGGGTATGGTATTATCAGGCTACATACAGAATCCGTTTGATTGTTACTCTGATTAAATTCTCCCAAAAAAACTCATTCTCTCTCAATCTGAACAACCCCAATTATGGATTCTCTCTCGTGATACTAAGAGTGGATGATCTTATATTAACACTCAATTACCTTGGTAAGATTGACTATTAATCCTAATAATCGATTATAGTAGATTTGGAACTTTACAAAACTATAAGTCCAACATCAAAGAAAGAAGTACTTAAGCAAGACATTCTTGGTGTCTTAAGTATAAGGACCAGACATATAACTGGGACTACGGAATCATTGTATGACGTTATGTATTATTAACTATCTAGTATTACATAAGTTAATCAATTTGTGAACTCATTCTCTAATGAGCACCTATACTGTACCCTTAGTGTCTTCACATGAGTGGCTATAAGACCAACTACCTCCATTATATGGACGACTATACAATATACAAGTTTGTCCAAATATCTCGATGTCCCTCTCAAGTAACTTATGACCGAGATTATTTAGAGTTTGTATTTAAAGGCAAATTAATATTATTATCGTGACCTCATCACGATCTAACTCTCATTGTACAGATCCAATGACATCATAGTATATACAACATGCAACATAAAGTAAAAATATTCTAATAATAATAGTAAATAAAAAGATCACGAAGCGTATCACACATGTCATCACTCATGTGATTGGCTTGTAGGGCACTTGTAACTAGCATGTAAAGGTTCTCTCCTGAGCCCATGAAAAAGTCAAAGAGTCGTAATAAGGGTAGTTGATTATCACATGTTGGAAAGATAATCAGTAGTGGAAGTCGGTGGCCTCAAGTGAAGGAATTGGGAGTGGACATAGGTCACGACGATCGAAACCACTATAAATTTGATGTGCACTTTTCATTTGTGTTTTTCATTATTATTGCTTACTGATTTAGTAGCTCACTACTTTTACTCACCTTCCAAGTTTAACATATTTATATAACGGGTTTGATTGAATGATTTTTGAATTGATATAATTTTTTGATAGTACTAATTTGATCCCTCCCACCCCCCCCCCCCCCGGTGTCATTTATGATCGTAACAGTGTTATCTAGGGAGATTGTATATCTCTAAAATTTTTAGATCTAATGAAAATGATGAAGGAGAACTTGTGTGCTCCTCTCTAATGGTGATCCATATGGTAGATGCGACGATGATGCTCCTCATATCACTGCAGGATCTACCTCTCCACGCACACCACAAGGCTGTGGGGCCAAGGAGGAGAAGAGGAGGTTAAGAGGAATACGAGGGACAATCACCAGAAGTTCTAGCTTATGAATTCTAAAATTTATTATATTTATAGAGGTACATGCAACTTAAATCTAATGGATCTTGCCCTATTTGGTATTAGATCTCTATCCAATTACCTAAGTCATTTAGACTATTGAATCTCGTATTGGTTCTTATTAGATCTTATCTATATGATGCAATAATATAAGGCATATTAGACATCTAATAAAATAGTGGCTCCATAGATATCTTATATATACACCTCTACTCGTCGCATCTACCATATGTGTATGACTCTCTAGGCCCGATACTGAGTTGGTCATGAGTCGCTCCTATCAAAACTCCTTCTTATATAGTAAATTATTATCCTCACAATAATTCACTTGACTCATCAACTATATGTTGGGAAACTAAGCAAGAGCATCACATGCACAGTGGAAGATTAAAATAAAATTAATTTCCTATGTAGATCAAATCGTCGTGCAAAGATTGGTGCACGAAAAATCATAAAATTAAAACTACAACATATGAGAGATTATTTACCTAAGGAGATCGTATATCCTTAAATTTTTAGATTTGGATAGAGAGGATGAATGAGATTAAATGTCATCATCTCTAGCGGTATTCACACGATAGATCGATGCAATGATACTCCTCTAATCGTAGCCATAAATCTCGTAACTTTTATGCAGATTTCCACAATGAATATGGAAGAAGATCCTCTATCTTCTTCGCTGCCCTCTCACATCAGAGAGGGGTTGTTCAGTTGAGAATGTGAGAGAGAAGGATAATAGGAGGGGGTGGCCAAAGATGCAACCCATCAACTATATGCCGCTTCTACATCCTATCTATAGAGAGCTACCAAAAACCCTAGGGATCCTGCCTCAGTGAGTATTAGATCTCTATCCAATAACCCACTAAGTTTAGATTATTAGATTTTTATTCAATAATTTTAATTGGCCTCTAATTGGGTCTCATGCTAGGAGCCCATCAATGTTAGGTCTCATCGAATAAGAACATGGGCTAATTGGATAATTTAGATTCAATCCTCTATTCAATGAACCATTCACTATATATATATATATATATATATATATATATATATATATGACCATCTAAGCCCAATACTGAGCTTGTTGTGAGTCATTCCTGTCAGAACTCCTTCTGACCCTATGAATTATTATCTCATAATAATTCATTCGACTCATTGGCTATAGATGTACTAGGCTACTACGCCATAGTCTCCAGATGGTACAAGAGATCTTATTTATTGGATATGTCTGTCCTCAATTACTATGTATCTATAGTCCATCATTCATATAATATATGAGAGATTATATATTAGACATGATACTATCATGCCACATATGGAATCTGTTTGAGTATCACTTTAATCGAATTCTCCCGGAGAACTCCTCTCTCGATCCAAATGACCTACGCCAAGGATTTGTTCTAGTGATAACACACGAGAGATTCTTCTTATGATACCGAGAGTAGATGATCTTCTATTGACACTTAATTATTTTTATAAGGTTGACTACCAATCTCGATAACTAATTGTACCGGATCTAAAATTTTTCAAACCTGTAAATCAGGCATCAAAGAAAGAAATACTCAAATAAGACATCCTTAGTGTCTCAAGTCTAAGGATCATACACACAACTAGAATTACGAAATCACTATTTGACAATCGATATCATGAACTATTATGCATTCCATAAGCGAATTCATTAGTAAGCTCATTCTCTAATGAGTATCTGCATTGTATCCTTAGTATCTCTAAACAAGTGGCTATAAGATCAATCGTTTCCATCAAATGGATAGGTATATAGTACATCGGTCTGTCCGGTTGTTTCTGATATCTCTCTTAAGTAAAATATGATAGAGATTATTTAGTATCTGTGTTTAAAGTTAAATCAATCTCATTATTGTGATCTCATTACAATCTGATTCCCATTATATAGAATCAAGGACATCATAATATATACATTTAATAGATAATATAATATGAGAATATACCAATAATTATAATAAAAAAATATTCTACAATATGTCATCACTTACGTGATTGGCTTGTAAATCACTTGTAACCAGCACTACAGATGTACTAGGCCACTACGCTATAGTCCTTAAATGGTACAGAGCAGTCTAATCCATCGAACATATTTATCCACAGTTATAATATATATATATATATAGTCTCTCATCTATCTAATATCTCAGAGACTGTATATTGAGCATGGTATTACCAGGCCTTATACGGAATATTGTCCGAGTCTTAGTCTAATCGGAATCTCTCAAAGAACTTATCTCTCAATCTGAATGACCTCAGCTAGGGATTGTTTGAACGAGCACACATGTGACATTCCTCTTATGATATCGAGAGTGGATAGTATTTTGTTGACACTCAATTGCTTTTATAATGTTGGCTATCATTCCCGATATTCGATTATATCAAATTTGAAACTTTGAAACATATAATTTTAACATCAAATAATATAGTACTAATACCATATATCCTTGGTATCTCAAGTCTAAGGACTAAGCACACAACTGGGACTACGAAATCGTTGTTTGATGTCAAGTATCATTAATCATCCAACATTCTATAAGTGGATCAATAAGTAAACTCATTCTCAAACAAGCACCTGTACTTTACCTCGATGTTCACACGAATGACGATGAGACCAATTGTCTCCATCATATGAACGAGTATATAATACACCATTTTGTCTAGGTATCTCGATGTTCTTCTCGAGTAATCTATAACCAGGATGATTTAGGGTATGTATTTAAAAGTGAATTAGACTTATATTATAATCACATCATGATTCGATTCTCATTGCATATATATAATGACATCACAATATATATCAAGATAATATATAATATAAAAATATAAATAATAATAAGCAAAGAGATTGTCACAACATGTCATAGGTGTCATCATATATTTTTAATTAAAATATTTTTATAAAAATATTTTTAAAATATAATCCTAAGAAAAAATAAAAAATTTCATGAAAGAAAACTTAATTTATTATCATATAAAATCAATTACAAATAACCTTGAGTTTAAATTTAACTAAGCACAAATGTACTTGTACAATATAGAAAAATTCTTTCATATAAGACTCAGAAATTTTTTTTGTAAATTTTCTCTCTCTCATTCTCTCTTAAGTGTTTCTCACATTTTATTTTTCAATCAAGACTTAGAGATATTTAAGGTATATATTGAATAATTAAATTTTAATTTTGAGATCTCTTTGCTTCATAAGGTCATTTCTATATTAGAATTCATTGTCATCTAGGATATATATTTTTTTAAGAATCTAAAAAAGACTGATTTACTTTATGAATTGACCCAATACATAGTTTTTTAGCTTATCTATCAGCAGTATTTTAAGAATATTAGAAAAGGTAAGTACACTAGTAGGAAAAACAAAAGGCTAAAAAGAGAAAACCATGAACCTATTTTTTTTCTGAGAATTTATCCTAAAATTTTGTCTTTGGTTTATCAGTTTGAAAATTTCTTTCAGAACTCGTGTACACTTTTCATGACTCACATCAGGGGATGTGCTTGATTGTAGGCTATGGAATCAGTGTATGAAGTTGCAGAGAGCATGATGGATTAGGTACAGCCTCTATTCTTCATTACTGTTCTCTGCATTTAAAAAAAATTTATTGGGATCCTTATAATTTTAAAAATAAAATAATAATATCATTTGTCCTAATATCGTCAATCATATTGATGAAAAATATAATTGGATTGATGTGAAAGTGATAAGCAAAAAGATAATTTTAATATTTCTTTCGTCTTCAATAATTTTTACCGATAAATTTTTTTTAATATTTCACGTATTGAAAATGGAAAGAATTATCTTTTTGCACATCATTTTTTATATTCATTACCTATAAAATATGGTCTATAATGAGTAATCACTAAGTATAAGTCTTTATAACTTTTAGTTTTAAAGTTATACCCATACCAGTGATTAAGTAAGAAAATGAGCAAGTATAAGCTATAAGCTCATGCTAATACATGATGTCATATGTTATGTTTTTGGTCAATGCAACTGATCTAATACGAGATATCATGTGTTGTATTTTTTTATCAATGCAATTGACAACGTTGGAGTAAATAAAGTTATTTATTTTAATTAGAGGATTCAAATATAAATTTTTTAAATACAAAAACCTTGATACTAATAGGGTAATATATAACTAATAATTATGATGCTAATAGGATAACATGTAATTAGTCTGCATGAACATGGAACACAAGGTGGTGGAATGGATTACAATATCTAAACATGTAATTAGTCTGCATGAACATGGAACACAAGGTGATGGAATGGATTACAATATCTAAACATGTAATTAGTCTGCATGAACATGAACATGAACATGAACATGGAACACTTCTTATGTGCTCTAGCAGCCTTTTGTTCAGATTGAACTAGTTCTGTCATGACAAAACCACCTGCCAATTTGGGCCCATGTCTCATATCAGTAGGCTTTTGAAACCTGGAGGTGTTTCTTCTTTGGTCATAGTTTGCCTGCAGTTTGCAGAGAAACTAAAATGACTTACTTGAAAGTTCTTGGAAGTAATCAGTCAGTCATTGGATGGGGGGCATCTCTTTCTCCCCCAAGTAGAGAAAAAAAAAAAAGGGAGGGTTTTTTTTTTTTTTTATGTTTGTTTGATTGATGCATATGTCAAGGTTTAGGCTTTTTAGATAGATAGAGACAGCAGTATCTCTTTCACTTATGCAAGTCATGTGGGCATCCAAAACATTAGTCTCTGGAGCCCACCTGGCTTTAATTGGAACAGTTCTGCATTTAATGTCTTTCTTAGCTTTATATATATGTATGTATGTGTTAGTGAGAAGAGGAGTTACATTTTTTTTTTATCCCTCAGCTGACTCCAAACAGTGAAGTAAATGCCATGTTGTTGTTGGATTCTTGGTTGTCCTCCTCCCCTGTTCTGTTCTGTTCTGTTCTTGGTGTTTCCTTGCCTGCCTGGAAATCTCTGTCACTGGGAACTCCTAACCATTTACATCTTTTATCCTCTTCAATTAATTGTGACTTGCCATTCCCATGTCAGGTCTATGTATTCATTTTCTTCTGCCACATTGTTTAAATTAAATTAATTGCCCAATAACATTAAAAAAAAAGTTATTGCATCAACTTTTCTAAATTTTTTTTTTCTCCGCAAGTATCTCACATTTTCAGAATTTTATTTTATAATAGTCTTTTTTTAATATATAATGCCACATTTTTCTCTTTATTTTCCAATTGATCGGTTCATGGGGTAAACTATAATGTTTTTAATACTACATTATAACATTTTCTAACATTATTGAAAATACTATGATATAATATAAACACAATACAAAAATTCTTAATTTTTTTTTATCTATTGCCATGTTTTCTTTTTTATCTTCTTATTCATCGGATAAACCAATCAGTTATAATATTTTTTACACTACATTATAATATTTTTAATATTATTGAAAACACCACAATACAATATAAAAATATGAATATTACTGAAAATATAGTGTCAAAAATATTGTAAATGAACCAGAAAAAAAAAATAAAAGAATAAATGGTTGATTTTCAAATCAAGAATATTTCAAGTATTAAATTGAAAAATATATTATTAATACATTCTAAAAGTGAGGGATACTTTAAAAAAACATTTAAATTTTTTCCAATAACTTTTTTTTAATTTTTTCTCTCCTGAAGTATGTCACATTTTCAGAACTTCAAAATAGTCTCTTTTTTTAATTATTTTCTCTTTATTTTTCTATTGATAGGTTCCTAGGGTGAATCTATCTATTACATTTTTTTTATACTATATTATAAAAAATTTCTAATATTATAGAAAAAACTATGATATAATATAAAAAATATTATAACACAATACTAAGATACTATAGCATAATATATCTTTTGCTATATTATAGTATTTTTATGATATTAATGAAAATACAGTATGAACAGATTCGCCTATCCAATAAAAAAAAAGAAAAGGAAAGAAAAATAAGTGATTGATTTATTTATTTTTCAAATAAAAGTATTTCAAGTATTAAACAAAAAAATATATCATTAATACAGTCTGAAGAATGAGGGATATTTTTCGAAGAAACCCTAAAAAGATAATTTTATTTTTCTTCCGGGATCTGAGAAAAAGTCACATTTGGGCTCTCATCTAAGCTGTGCTTCTCCTTTTCCTACTTTTCTCGTAAGAGCAATACACATAGAATAATAGGATTCCTACCGGTGCGTAATTTGTTTTGCGGGCATACAAATCCCAAATGTTCTCCTCACTGTGCGCATAGAATGCACATACACAATTGCTGCACACAGCACACAGCACACAGCACACACACACAGCCGCGTACTGCTCCTCCATCTCTCCTTATCAGCCTCTCAACTACCGACAAGTGATGGTCCCTGAAAACTACATACCACCTAAGCAGCAGTTATCTTTTGGGCCGGTCGCGGACGTACCCATCACATGCACTTGCTGTCATGCCAAGGAGCAGCAGCTCGATGTGGGGACTCCCCCCCGCCTTCCTCCCTTCTCTTTCGCCATTGAACCCTAAAGCCACACACCTCATCATCATCCATCCATCCTTAATCGAAGGAGTGTCGCACAAGTCATGGCTTCATAACCCTCATCATTGCACCCACCCACCCTTTGATTCCAATGGTAACACAGGAAAAAAGCAATGAAAAGTTACCGAGCTTGAAGATTCCGAGTTGGCTAAGGTGGAGTTCGTAGTTGTGTACTGCTGCACCAAAATATGTGGGCCTCCTTCGACTCGGGGGAGTCATAAAAAACCCACATGCCGTGCTCAATTATTTTGGCTAAAGGATAGCATGCAACCACTAAGGTCATACGGAACGGTAAATTTTGGTCCGGTACGCCGACTGATGTGAGTCGGGTGGCGGGATTTTTTTGGATCCGAACCGAACCGATCGGATCGGACTCGTGTCGGGTTGTGGCGTGGATACGTTTTTGCGATTTAGTCCTTCGAAGTTGAGTGTTTTAGTGTGTTGGACCTCCGGACATTGCCAGGGTCCTCCTTTGCCCTATAAAAACACTGCCACCGTCTCTCTCCACCGCAACATTTCAGCCATACGGTGATGGCGAAACTTTATGGGTTCCCCTCAGCGGCGGAGGACGCGACCTTCTCTCGCGCCCTCGGCCATGAGTGATCTCGAGGACGAGGAGGGGGGGCGGGTTCTTTCTTCTCTTCTTCTTCTTCTTATTCTTCTTCTTCTTCTCGGTCCTTCTTCTCTACTTCTTGTCCCTCTTTAGGCGATGAACAGCTTTGCGGCGGCGGCGGCGGCGGCGGCGGTCGGGTGCCGGCCGCCGTTCACGGCGACACAGTGGCAGGAGCTGGAACACCAGGCGCTGATCCTAAAGTACCTAATGGCGGGCGTCCCCGTGCCGCCGGAGCTTGTCATTCCCATAAGGAGGGGCTTCGAGGCCTTGCCCGGACGATACTACCACCCTTCGCGTAAGAGGCCGACGCCAAGTTCTTGTCTTTCTGTTCTGTCTTCTCCATTTTGCTGTTGCTAGGAGTTTTCTTTAGAAGTCTTTATGATCATGGTCTGTGTCGAGGTGGAGTATTTTTCTTGCATCGAGGGTTTATCGTCTGCCAAATCAATTTATTTTCGGTTTTTAGCTCTTACATGAGTTTATTCTTGGATATTTTGGCTACGATGTTGCTACAGTTCTTGGATATCATTGGCAGTAGTTTTTTATTTTTCTGATGGGATTTCCGTTCCATGAGTTGTCGACTTTTTATGTATTCCTTGTTCATTTGGCCCTCTTTTGTTGGATTATGTGAAGGTTCTTTTTAGCTTAGATTAGGTGATCTTGTCGCTATAGTTGCATTCTCTTGTTGTCTATGCTGCTTTATTTAAATCACTTTATTGCTAGGTTGGAAAGCCAGGATTTGTTCTCTTATCACTTCCAAAAAGGAATTTTAGTTTGGTGGAAAAAAATGGTAATGACGAACAGAGGTTGCATACGGAAAGCATTTTGGAAGTTCTTGTCAATCCATATTCGACGCTATCTTCTTCCACTGCCTTGTGGCTTCAGGAACTGCTAATCCTATTGCATTTTTTGGGTTGTCCGTTTCTTTCCTCCCCGACTCTATTGTGTAGCTTTTGTGGATTATGAGACCTTCCGTACCCCGTCTTAGATTTACATTGATATTTTGATCAGCTACAGACTTTCCCTTTTATTTGACAGTCGTTCTCTATGCAGCCTTTGTTTACTACACTCACCTCTTGTGCTGTTACTTCATATAATTTTGGATGGCTATGTCTTCATTTTGAATTCAGTGAGTTACTATTCCTACTATGGGAAGAAACCGGACCCAGAACCAGGGCGGTGCCGTCGAACTGATGGAAAGAAGTGGCGCTGCTCCAAGGATGCATACCCTGGTTCTAAGTATTGCGAGCGTCACATGCACCGAGGCCGCAACCGTTCAAGAAAGCCTGTGGAATCACAAACTGTCTCCCCATCTCAGACTTCCTCATCGACTTTGACATCCCTCTCTCCCTCCGGAAGCAATGCTGGCGGGACTGGTGTTGGAAGCTTCCGGAGCATCACCCTGCAGTCGATTGCAGGTCCGAGCAATGCCCAGAATTCATGCCTTGGTGGTGCTGGTTCATCTCGGCTACCGATGGACACTGACTCTCTTGGCAATAGGTACTTTTACCTAGACTTTTTTGCTTCAACATTGAAATGGTTATATGTCTCCTTTTGGGAATCAGGATTTTGATCTGGTAATCCTGTTTGCTGGATGATTATGTCATTTGGAATTTGATCATGTTTGATTAAGGGAGATTTTTTTCTTTTCATTAAGCTAAATTTCATCTAAATTGGTTGTTTAACCTAAATCTCAGTTGGTTAAATTCTTTAATATGGCACACACTCTAAACTTCCACAGCTCCATCAAGTTCATAGACGACAACACGAATGAGTGTAGGATATAATACTTTCCATTGACCACCATTTTTATCAACCTGTAGACTATGGAAGAGCCAGGGTCTGAATCATGCCAACGATCTTTCTGGCTATAGAGGCAAAACTGTCTTTATTGACCCTCCTTAGACTTCTCTGCCTGTTGGCAGGCCATCTTCATTTTGTAGGCTATGGAAAGTAGATAAAGAAAATCTTTTGTTGGTCTATAGACCAATCAAGATCTTGCAGTCAGTGCTGGAATATTTGGAAGCTTTTCTTTCTGAATCTGCTTTCTTGTTGATGTGGGGTATTACAAATTTGGTCTGACAGTTCTCATGAATTTTCAGATTCTGTTTGCAGTAGTCTGGACTCCACAGCTCCACTTCATTTTTTTTTTGTTTTGTCCTAGCTCAGGCTTTGTGTCAACCTCTGCATTCTGCAGAAAAGGTATTCTTTGTCAGTTTAAAACTTTCAAAGTTATTTATGTCTTGAATGCGTATGTGGCAGAAAAGGTCCTTTTTCCCCTTTTGAGGGATTAGAATATGTTGATAATCTGGTTTTTCTGGGTACCAGTAGTCAAGTGGTCAAAAGATGGCGGCAGTATGCAATATGCTCTTGACATTTTTTGGCCCACTATGTGAATTTCTAAATAGCTGATTGACTATAAGTCTTCTGACCATATATGTGGAAGATAATTTCGATAATGTTTTAGCTTTCTTCTGGGTTACTTGGACTGTCTTCTGTGACAAACAAAGCAATGCATGTCTTGAAGATTAAGATCTAGATCTATCCGGTTCACGTGACATCAATGGAACATGTCCAAAACTTCAAATATCTGGAAGTTAGAATATCCAGACAAAGCTCCTATACTGGGTGCACACACCACTAGGTGCCTCCAGCCTCTTAGTTTGATGTTCTTGTAAGATCTCTTACGTTTTGTGTCCATGATCTTCCAACAGGTGCAATCTGAGGCAGGTTATAGACTTTCATTTTTAATAGTTTTGAAATGATTGATTCAAAATACTTTCTCCTTTGTTTTTCCCTGATACTTTGTAATGTTTGTGTCAATCATCCCACTAACTACTGGTTTCTAAAAACTCCCTCTTTGCTGCAACTAGTGAAGTTTAGTAGTCATCATTCTAGAATATGCAAGTTGCCATTCCCTATAATGTCAAGGTCTAATATGCAATCTTCTATCGTTATCGTCTTTCCTATTTATGATAAGTTGCTCCTGTTAGATGTTGTTGGTAAATGGCCATATTTTCGTTTCCAGTGTCTGCTTCTGTCAGCTAAATTGGTTAAATACCTGTTATTTCGGAGAGGTATTTTCTTCACCTGTAGTTTCATGTCTATTAAGTTTTTTATCTTGATATAATCACCACATGCTGTCGAGTTGTTTTTGTCCCGTTACATGTCATACCAAAACTATTTAAATGAGATTTGGAATTCCTCAGAAGTAATAATATTTAAAAAGGAAGAATATAAAAAGGGTTCTTTGATATAGCATTCATCTTCTTTTACACGTTTCAAGCTTCCATTATCTACTTTTAGTATTTGCATATTGCAATGCTCCACGTACTTGGAGAAAGAGAATCAAATATCAAGCACTTCTCATTTGATTGCTGAGACGGCATTTGCCATTGTGGGATTAATCATTCTCTTTTACTTAAAGCTGCGGTGGTTCAATCATTTGCAACTTGAAGAAAAGATTCATGGTGGTGCATTCTTCTTATTGTTTGGAAATACCAGATGCAGTAGGATTATTAGATTTGTTTCTGGTGTTGCTCAACATTTTAATGCATACCCTTTTGTGACTTGACTTGACAAACGAACTAGACCTGTTATATAATGGTCCAGAATGTGGCAAGATATTGTGAACTTTAAGCATGAAGTTCAATTCTTCATGTTGGATTTATACAGCAAAAATAAGCATGCTTGTGATAATTTACTTTGATGGTGTACTCTACGATATTCCTACCTGAAGTGAGAACAAGTATGATCACAGATCAGGGGACGCATTACTCTGAAAGAATTTGGACTAAAAACGCAGCATGCAATAAAGGAGCTATTCCATTTGTGAGGGGGATTTTGGAAGCCTTGATAGAAGTTTCTAGCCTCTCATAGTTTTCTTGTCAAAATTTGAATTTGCCTTCTGTTTGATTTCTTAATATGCTTTCATTATGGATGTGGTGGACCCAATTTTTTGTAGGTACCCCTCTGGACTCAAACCTGATGTGGATGAGCATAGTTTCTTTTCTGAAGCTTCTGGCACTGCTAGGGCCCTTGGGGTGGACTCCTCCGTGGACAGCTCATGGCTCCTGGTACCACCACAAGTGTCCTCTTTCCCTATGTCGAAATCCCAAGACGTTTCCATTCTGCAGAGTGCTTACTCTCAACTTCAGACGGTGCAAGATCTTGGGCAGGTTAAGATGAGCTCACTGTCAAGACAGGAACAGCAGCAACATTCTTTCTTTGGAAGTGAGTTTGGCTCATCAGAGCCTGTGAAACATGAAACTCAGTTCCTCCGTCCTTTCTTTGATGAGTGGCCCAAGACAAGAGATGCTTGGTCAGACCTCGAAGAAGATAGGTCGAACCGGACCTCATTTTCCACAACACAGCTCTCTATTTCCATTCCGATGGCTGCATCAGACTTCTCCAGCACCTCTTCCGTGTCCCCTAATGGAGGGTCTCTATCCTGAGCCGCAGTTGCAACTCCTGAGGTTCTAGATTTCAGAGGTTAGTATTTCCTCTTCTGGATCTTCATCCTTGAATTTTATCACTCCAGATGATCAAGAGAGGTGGGTCCTTCGTGCCTTTGAGCCTTTCTCTGAGGTTATGAGTCGACGATCAGACATGGGGCTTCTATTCAAGGTCTCCTTCAAGGACATCAGCTGGGCATTGAGTACTCCTCCCTTCTGATGTTGCTTGTAATTTTGAAGCAATCGAAGTGCTGTAGTCTGATACTAAGCATGTTGGGGCTAAGAACCCCTTTTTTTTTCCCTCTTATTCTTTCACGTTATTCTCTGGTACCCAACTCCCCGCAGAATGCATGCATGCAAGAATCTTGTATCTGGCTGGAGCCACAAATCTTGACTTTGCAAAGCTTGTTTATTTGAACAATTTAGACTGGTGGTGTCGATAATTTGAGGAATCCACGAGTTCTTAGTGGAAATCCTACCTCCTGTGATCTGAAAATTTGGAACCTCAGATCATCCCTATAGCAAAATGAGGTTGTCAGTGGGTGTCCCTGGTCAAATCACAGCAGCTCCGGCTGCCTGATGCCAGCAACATGTGTGACCGGGTAAGGCTCATGTCTCTCTGTGCCTCTTTTATGGATCTCCTTTGCATCTCCTTTTGTTTTATCTGTTGGAATCAAGCATGAAGACAGGTTCTAAACTTGTTTTGTCCTTTGCATTTGAACCCAGAAATGAGTAAAAATAATACCATACATTTTCAGGGTTCTTGTTGCTCAATTTTCTATTACTGTAGGCATGAACAATGTGATTGTTTGTATTCAACCAAAGGGTAAATACTAAATTCGAAAAAGGTGGAAAATGACTTGTCTCGAAATCCTATCATATGGAAAGAAAAGTCGATCGATTCAGATACTTGATTTGAATTAAGGTTGAAATCGTTGTTCTACACCTTTGGCATTAGGTTCCTCCTTCCCACCCACTTCATGATCGGAGAAGCTAAATAAAGAGCGGCTCCGCCTCCAATCACGAGGCTGGTAGGACCATAGGTAGCTTTGGTATTTTTCTTTTTCCTCACTTTTTCTTTCTCCTAAATAAGAGAAGCGAAAAGGTGTCACCAGTTCACATGATGGATGATGCCTCTGGGCGCCACGTGGTCCCTACGGCCCGTCTTTGACGTCAGCGATTGTGTCGTTCGCGGTTGGGGCCCGCAACTTGCTCCCATATGACGAGCAGGTAAACCTGGGGGTCGCGTTCGTATGTCCTTCATCCCCAGGGCCTCTCTCACCGACCAGGTCTGAAAGCGAAGTACTCGATGAGCTGGCACCGTGCAAGCCGTTGGATCAAAAAATAGCATCACCAGGATTAAAAAAATCAAATTCTAAAAAAACACCTTAAATTCGAGAATTTGTATGGTTTCACTAAAACCATTTTTTGTAATACTAATTTGACCTTCGGCTTTCATAAGACTCGGTCATTGTCTCCCTATTACATCACCCTCGTATACACGATTATGATAGATTTAATAATCAATAGAGATGGTTGAGTTTAGGGTTATGAACGGCACGATATCACACCCTCTCATTCCTCGTGAGAGAGTCACTAGCAAGATATAAAGAGGCAGGGGGGTTACATGGGGTCAAAAAAAACAATAACAATCATTGTACGAGAGGTACGAACGATCGATCGTGCATGATGGATATAATAGATTATATATAAAAAAAAGAATCAACTTTTCAAACTTGATAAGGGTAAAGCTATCTTTTTATATAGTCAATTTCACTTTAGTTTTCTTTAGTAATTTTAGAAATTTTTTAATAAATTTTTTGATTAAAAAACCAATTTAGGAATTTTTCTAAAAATCACCAAAAAAAAAAAAGGAAAAGAAAGTTTTGTTTTCCTTTTTCTTTTCTTTCTTTGCCTTCGTCGCTGTACGAGCTTCTTTTAACCGCACACGACTTCAAACACACTAACTAACTAGGCGGGACAAGGGGAAAATTTTCAAAATATCCCTTCCATTCCCGCCACCACAAATAGCCAATTTCTCACCTCCCTCGCCCCGCATCGTGCCTTCC
Organism: Ensete glaucum; assembly: GCA_021527575.1. Lineage (NCBI taxonomy): Eukaryota > Viridiplantae > Streptophyta > Magnoliopsida > Zingiberales > Musaceae > Ensete > Ensete glaucum. The sequence goes on from CM038551.1 coordinate 51,718,189, forward strand.
CTCAATCGTTCCTACTCCAAGAGTCTTGACGAGATCCTCGGGCGCCAGTCTATGGAGACCTCGAGGTAGTCCCGATTTCTCTTTCTCTCTCGTTCGTATATGGGGGAAATTAAGGTTCCTAAATACTAGATATGTTGCATCGATATCGAGTTTTTGTAGCGTAAGCACCTACAGTCGGGATCCTGATTTTGAAGTTTCTTGTGAGCGATGTCATGTTCTTATCTGGGCGAATCAGGATCGCGATTTTTAATTGATGCTTGGAACTCGTAACTAAGCCTAGATCTCTTGCATGGATATAGAGTCGTTTTCGAAGTTTGAGCGCCTGCAGTTAGGATCATCATCCTAGTAGTTATTCAAATCATTCCACATGTTTGACATTGCAGCCATCGTATTATACTTTGCTGCTAGCTAGTAAAACAACCACGAAAGTAATCCAGCTAAGTTTATTTGAAGCGTTTACGATCCTTACAAATACTTTATTTGAAGCATATTTTTAACTCTCTGATACAGAATTTTGGTGTTATGTTCAACCCAGCGCACTATTAGTTGGTCACAGCAGGTTATCAATATCTCCAGCTAGTTCTGATTTGAACTTACATGATAAGCTTTCAATTATTCTCAAAGTGTTTTCGGGTCCTATTAACGTAACTCTTTATTTGTATTTTATACATAACTTTTTTTGTTAGTTTTCTTAATTAAATCCAGTTAAGTTTGATTTCTGCACCGAAAAAAACTTCACAGGATGTAATCTTAGTCTCTTTGGGAAGGAATTGACAAATGATATCCCAATCTAGTCTTTGCTATTTACCCTTTGTAAAAAAAGAAGAAAAAAAAAATCAATCTTGTGCAGGAAAAGGAAAGAAGGTGAATTTTAATAAAAGTTCCAACAGTGACCGTTTTAGTCCTTAATGATCCAAACAACTACACACTAGTTCAGCTATAATAAAAAAAAATAAAACAATAAAAAAACATTAATTCATGTCAAGCAGAAAAAGGTCAACAGTTAAAACCAAAATGGAAAGGAGAAAAAAAAAAAAAGAGGGAGAAAACGGAAAGAACAAAATAAAAGCAAGGACTATGACTAAGAATGCTGGTGTCTTACACTCAAAAAGTATAAAATAAGGTTAATAAATTGATTTTGACAAAAAAAAAAAAGTATGAGTTATATTACATATTATTGGGATGTAATAATGTTAGAGAAAAAAAATAGTTGACTATATATAAGATTGTTTAAGATATTTTTGAAATAAAAATATTAAATTCTCTAGATATCACTTTGACATGGAGAAGCACCGCCATTTTATTTTAGTTTTTTAGGTGTTTAGATCATTTTAAAAAAAGAAAAAAAATTTCGAGGATAAATTAAAAACAAATAGTGTCTTAATAATTTATTCAAAGATAATATATAATTGATGAGTAAAAGTTAATTATTTGTGGCTTTTTTTTAATATCAATTTATGATTTAGCCGATGAATGAAGCCTACTAAAAATTTTGGGTAGCTAATAACTTAGTTGGTTAAGACCTCAATACCACAACTAATAGTCCTCAGCCGAACACGCGATTTTGGTCCGTTAAAGCCGTCAACAGTCTCCCCATGTCCGACCTCGGACGGACTACGTGTCGCCTTCCGAGTCAAAATCTCCCGTGTCTTCGCTGCTCTTTACTCGACAGCCGATCCCCGCTCTTCTCCTTCCCCCACCCCTTCGCCCCGGTGGCCGCCCGCCTCTTCCAACTCTCCAACCAGGTCAAGTGAGATTTCGTCGCCTCCACCTCCGCCGCCCTCCTCCCTAAATCTCCTCCCGTGGGAAATCCTACTTCTTCCAGCCCATCCTGCCAAGGGAGCACGAGATCTGGCGCGGAGCTTCCCGGGCCCTCGCCCTTCGCCGCCTCCATCCATGGTGGCGGCTGCGTTCCTCCTCCTCCCCCTCCTCCTCTCCCCCCCGCTTATCTCCTCCGCGGACGCCGGATCCGACCTTGCTGCCCTCCTCGACCGGCACGATTCCCAGCTGCGCCGCCTTGAAGCCCTCGTCGAGTCCCTCTACAAGACCGTCGCCGCCCTACAGGCCTCCCTCTCATCTTGCCCCTCCGCTCAATCCGACCCCACCTTCCCGTCGTCCGCTGCGCTCCCCATGGATCTGGAGACCGTCACCCCCGTCCTCGCACCGCCACAAGCGCCAGCGGCGCCCGGGAGCGTAGGCGGCCAATACTCCTCCGGCGTATCCGTGACCAAGCACAAGACCTCCTGGTCCGAGAGGTTCCAGTTCGCCGCAGCGGCGCGGTTGAAGGCCTCCGCCACCGTTGCCGTCGTGCTCCCGTACGAGGATCTCGACGGCCTCAGCAAGTATTTTTCCGTCGGCGACACCCGTGGCCAGGTCTATGTTTTCTCCGCCGCTGGCGATATCATCATCGAGCTCTCATCCCTCTCTGACTCCCCTGTGACCTCCATGCTCTCCTACCTGTCCTCCCGCCGCAACGAGAGTCTCCTCTTCGCTGGCCACGCCGACGGCTCCGTCACTGCCCACCGGCTCTACGAGTCTGCCACTAATAGTGATGATTGGCTCACACTCTCGGTTGGTAGCTCCAAACCCTTCATCCGTGGATCCCGCGAGTTGGATTCCCCGTCGGTCTCCGGCCTCGAGGTCCATCAGGTTGGTCGCGCTCGCTACATCATTGCATCAGATGGTGGCGGGAGGATCAGGGTTTTCACGGAGAATGGCACCCTATATGGCACAGCTATTGCTTCTAGTCCGCCCCTGGCTTTCATGAAGCAAAGGCTTCTGTTCTTGACCGAGACGGGTGCTGGGTCGCTGGACCTGAGGTCTATGGTAGTGAGGGAGACTGAATGCGAGGGGCTAAATGGCTCCGTTGCCAAAGCTTACTCCTTTGACTCGTCGGAGCGGCTAAAAGCATATGGTTTCACTGCTGGGGGTGACCTGGTCCATGTCGTGCTTCTTGGAGATGTAGCCAAGCTCAAGTGTCGGGTTCGGGCCATCAGGAAGTCAGAGATTGATGGTCCTTTAACGATCCAAACCATCAAAGGTTATCTACTTGTGGCGAGCCATGACAAGATCTTCGTGTACAACATCTCATCGCAGTTCTATGGCAGGGTCGGGGCACCTCGGCCACTGTTCTCTGTAACAATCCATGAGATCAAGTCCCTGTTCTTGAATTCAGAAGCTGGTGCATATGGGTCATTAGATGTGAAGCCATTGATAGCTGCAGATCGTGAAAAGCTTGTGGTTTTGGGGCTTGGCGGAGGGTACATTGGGATTTACAGGTCAAATTTTCCAGTTTTCAGGGTGGAGACTAATGCCGTGGTGTGGAGTGGTCCTGTTCTTCTGTTTCTTTTGTTTTTGATTGGTATATGGCAGTTCTATGTGAAGAAAAAGGACTCCTTGGGGTGGACACCAGAGGAGTCTTTCAATGCTCCTGGTGCCCCCTCGAGTGGTCAATTGGGTCCTGTAGCCACTGACAGAGCTTTTGCTGATGGTGTGAGGGCTGGCGAACTGAGGGAATCAAGGGGAGGAGCACTGAGAACTCCAGCTCGAAGGTTTGGGTCTCCTACTCGTTACACTGGAGGACCAGGGATACCATATAGGAGTGGCACTGCAGATCCTGGTTTTAGAGGTCCAGGGGAGCTGAAGTTTAGAGGGCAGAGCATGGAACCTGCAGGTTTTGCCAAGAGAAGAGAAACATTGTTTCCAAACAGCCAAATTGCAGATGTTAACATCGATTAAGAATTTCCTTGATCCAACAAATCCACTTGTGGAACTTATCTGAACACGTTTTGTTGTGTCCTGTGAAATGTCATAGCACCATGGTAAGGTCACACGGTGAGATTACACATGTTGCATCTGCCCAGTAAGCCCATTTTGTAACGTGCACTGCTGACAATTAAACTCTGCTTTAAGCAGTATCTATCGGTGATTCTTATCATTTCATGAGCTGTCAGCCCTCAGCCAATAAAATGGAGTGATCATGTCATCACCATCTTTTTTTTTTCTTGTGTGCATCTTTTGGAAGTTGCAAGATGTGTTTATGATAGCTCCGATAGCTCCAGATGGAACTCTTTGGTTGGAAGCTTCTATAAGTTGCACTTCACAGTCTGTAGCTGCTGAATTTTGATCTACAACATCCAACGGTCTTATCGGCATCATCTGCCAGAGAATAGAGAGCATATTTGTACAATGCTCTCAGTTATATGCATGCTGAGACCTGTTCTTACTCTCTTAAGTATATCCTCATTTAGATGTGTTTAACTTAGTTATAAATAAGGTCATTTGAAATGTTTGCACCCCTCTCAGTGTGAACCCTATATCAGAGTGTAGCTTTGCCTTTTTTTACTGCCTGTGTTCGAGTTAGTGATGTGACTAGTGTCCTGAACGACTGTGGATCTTGTGCTTATATCCTTTTAGAGATGAAAGTTAATGGAAGTATGGCTCTGTCTATCCTTTTGGTCAGTTCGGAAACAATCTAAATGAGATTTGCATAGAACGTCTGAGCATACCTTTTTCTGTCAGATCCATGCTGATTCTATTTGGTTGTGAAGTCCTTTTTTTTTTGCTTTGTATGTAGCTTGTTCTCAGATTAAATATGATTGTGTTATATTTGTTAATGCTGTCTGATTGGTAGTCTTTAGTTACTATGATGACTAGATAAGAAGTTTCAAAGTCGCTATTTTTTCAATTATATATTATATTTCTCCTAGTAGCTGAGATTAACAAGGTTGTGCCTTTGATGGTGCTCCATCAACTATCTGTATAATATGAACCTTTGATTTAAATTTATTAACTCTTCTTGTATGTTTAGTTTCCTTGCAATTATGTTCTGGAACTTTGTTGTTTCTGATGTGAAGCACAATATTTTAGCTGCCTCTACCTCCTTTTTTTCTTCCAACCAATATCCAGACTGGCTTCTTCTGGTTAACACTATTCAAGACAATGTGTCAATGCATTTTGCGGTGTCTTCTCGACTATTCAATATAATACTGACAGCAAACCGACAGATTCAATTCATTGTCAACTGCTTTGGTCAAGAATATGTCTTTGTACCATCATCTATTGGTGCAATTTTTCTTCATCATCAATCACATTGAGCTTGGTCATTAATTTTTCAGAAGAATAAGCTGACATCAACTTCATGTTGTTATTTTGGCAACTTTTTATGTGGTTAATCGTTGCTAGAGGAAATGTATATGTGAAAATATGTTGAAACACGTGCACACACAAGTGCATACATGTGAAACCCAGTCCTGAAGATTTGGCATGCCACCTTTCTAGTCTTTTGAACTACCCAAACCTTAAAGACATTTTGAAAATGAGAAGTCTCTCCAGAAACTTGTGCTATCAAAGTACAATGAGCTGATTCAGATTTGAAACTATATCACGTGTAATTGATTGGTAGAATGGAAGAAATTAGATGAGGGGTCAAATGGGAACAAATGGGATGATGGAATTACTTTCTTAATTTTTTGATTGGTGGTGTGTGTGAGGGGGTGGTGGGAAAGGGGTGAGGAACTAATGCAAGCGAGCTGGAAATTTAATTGCAGTCTTTGTGTAAGTACATAATGCAGTCACAAGTTCTATTCCAAATCAAAATATGATATTAGAGAAGAAGTTTTCTGATTAGCTTCTTTTAGTTTATTTTCTAGTTTTAATTTTGTATCGAGTTATTTATATTTGATATTTTAACGTTGATTCTTCTCTGCCTGTTACTCTATATACGTTTTGTTCCTTGCATGGATATACTTCATTCTCCTATTCATGGTCCACTTTTTTGCATTCTTGGATCACCTCTAGACTGTCATGGAGGGACATAGAGTCTATTGATCTGTGATTCTAGCCTTACCGAAATGATCAGATTCTAGCCTATTTTTTTATTACTGTAACAAATTTTACTGATCTGTGATCTAATGATTTTTTATCCATAGCCAGATAACTGAATTAGCTTTCTTTATGTTCTCATTCTGTAGCTTCTGGCTTTGGTAATTAAACAAAAAAGGGATCCACTAATAACTGATGCCGGATTAATTGTTTCTGTTTATCAGATTTGATGGTTTGGATTTGGATTATTTTAATAGTTTTTCCTGAATTCAGAGTCCGTCAGACCTATGTTATTGCCTGAAAGACTTTGATACTGTGTTGCTCAAAAAGCCACGGCAACAACGGAAGCTGTAAATCCTAAGTCCTAACTATTTGTGGTCAGGACATGGATCCTTTCTGGTCATTGAGTTCTGTTGAAGGTATATGACAAGTCAAACTAGAGCCATAAATTGCTCAACAGCCAAATGGTAAAAGTCAATATTCTGTTTCAACAGAATTGTCTACTTTATAATGGATATGATATCTTTTGATTAGGTCTTCCTGCAAATGACAGAGGTATGTCCAACATTATTGAAAGATCTTGGTGATATATCCTCCAATTCCATTTATGCAGCTTGGTTTTCAGCTGACATTGGCATTTAAGGATGGGTGAATATGCATCTTCTGCTTTTGAGTCTCCTGGTGAGTTCTGCAGTCTCATGAATTTAATACTTCTTTCACCAATTTGTGCAGTGTATGGGTAATATGCATGTGAAATGCAAAATTTGCTACATTTTGCCTTCTTTCCTGTTAGATATGTTTTAGTGAGCTGATTATCTATTGTGCTCTCTGTTAGGTTGACAGGCATCATGGACATAATGATGAATTCAAACTGGAAAACTAAATTCTAGTCTCTGTATTGTGTTGTTCTTAGTGCGAACTTTTGCATTAATCTGATCTGTGCAGCGTCTTTGGAGACAATTTGTTCAGATCTTATAGGAAAAGATGATTGAAGGCTATTATTTCTACCATAGCATTGAAGTTGGTTCCGGGAACTAGCACTAGAGTGTTATCTTATGGGCCTACAATGTGATTTTATCAACTTCAGGTTCGAAAACAGATACTGCAGTCCCTCAAGTGCTTACCTCAATTGATGGCACAGGTTTTTATTCCTTTTTGACTTTGAGCTTTGAGGAAAATTTGAAGGGATAGTCAAATTCATCCCGTGTATCTATGGTTTGGCACATCAATTTTTTTTCTCATCTCAACACCTTGCAGTTCTAAGGATTATATATTATTGGCTTATGGCAAAATAGTAAGCTGGTAGATTATCTCATTCATAGTAGAATTTTGAGGAACATTGATTCTTTATTGGTGCTTTGTAGACCACATTCACATGGTAGAAGACAAATTTGTATTTGTTGGTAAACTTTCTTGTTTTCTCTAGCATGCATGGCATAACATTTATTTCTTTTGTATGTATAGGTTCCATAATGCTTATGACAAGGAACCAAATATTAGTCGGGCCAATATTACTAATGCAAGGAATCAATACTGGTCAGATCAGAACTATATATAGGTCGGCACCACACCAGCCAGAATCTAATTTTTGTTAATTTGGTATTTGTTGATCAGTCGTAAAAACTGATACTGGACAAACTGATGGTACATTAGGTCATGATAATGTGGGTGGTGGATTAAACATCTTAGTCCCTCCGATTTTTTGCAATTACCAGCTGGTACACCAGAACACCTCCAAAGCAAAGAGACAGCTTGGTGAACATGCATTGAGCTTCTTCTTAAGATAAAATTTGGCAGAGAGCCATATATATTGTGAAAGGTCTGATTCTGCAAGTAAAATTCTGATCCATTTGGTTGAAGTGAGATTTAACTGATTAGATCTGAATTTATTTTCTTTTAGATTTGGTTTGATTGGTTCAGAGTGGTTTTAGGTAGTGTTCCATCAGAAAAATACTGAATAAGGTTAAATCCTATTAAATCAAACTTGTTTCTGTTTTGATTAGGAGGGGGCTGTTGGGATTTTGATCTTCTGTCAAGGATTTTGGAAGTGTTATTAGCAATTTAATCTTTAATTTGGATTTAACCCCTTCTTGCGATGATGTGAGAGTTTGGGAGGATCTCAAAGGGTAACCATCATCTAAGTTCTTGATTGGCTATAATGATTGGCAACTAGTTAATAAATTTTGGATTAATTTTTAGAGAATTTCTGTCATTCCTCATGTCAAAAATATGTTGGAAGCTCCTTAAGAACGCCCTACTTATTGTAGATTCGCTGAACTTAGCTCTGTGGTAAAGAGTCTCATGAGCATAATCATATAATTTTTTTCTTGCATCTTTGTTATTAATGTTTGGCAAAGACTGAAAGATGCTTTTGATGTTATTTTCTGTAATTTCCTGAATGGCGTAATGGAACCTAGATTACGGAAGGACGGATCTGGAAAAGAATAGTTGCTAGTTGCTTGGAATATCATCATTGCATATAGAGTTTGAATGATCTGAAAGGTGATCTACTTTTCAAGGGAGTTTAGTATGCTCATTCATCTATTGTTTACAGAACTACAGCATATATTATGGGTTGTAATCAAATTCTCTTATCAGAAGGATGTTTAGTAGGGTCAAATTTTGTTTTAGTTAGATGGAGAAAGCCTCCTATTAGATGATTTGGACTAAATAATGATGGTGCATTTAACATGCAGGAAAAAGAGGGTGAAGCTGGACATGTGATTAGAGACAGATTGGAAAATGTGCTTTGATAAGGTGTGTTCCTACATTGCTGAGGGGAGCTGATGTCCACTACTCATGATTGGGTTGGTATTCAGTGACTTTTGAGGCAAGACTCTGATGTAGGATACATGGTGAGACTGCTGAATGAAGAGGATCAACCATCTTTCGAATTAAATTAAACAAATCTCTTTTAATTACTTAATAATGTAAATTCACTGAATGTAGATTTTTGAACTTGCACAATTTGCTTACAAATTGGATCGTTACTAATAGGAAAAAATAATTGGTAGAGTTGGATTGTATTTTATGCTTCAATGAACATGGCATAGTTTGTGCTGGTCTTTTGGGTTGTATTTTATGCTCTAGTAAACATTATATATATATATATATATATATATATATATATATATATATATATATATATATATATATATATATATATATATATATATATATATATGCTCAATGTTTGATCGCATCGTGCTGGATTTATTGTGACTCCTCAATCTACAACTTTTTCATGCTGGATCGAACTTCATGTTTTCATCTCAAGCATTTGTAAGTATTCAATTACAGCATATTATAAGGTGATATAGCATATTTCAGTTTCCCGCGCTGCTCCACGGAGGGTGTCCTAAATCGTCTTGATAGAGTCAACCTGACACACCAACTCACCTCACCACTATAAAATAAGGACGAGATAGCCACTTGTCACCCGTTCTAGCGGTCTACTATGCAAACTTCTCCCGAGGGTGTGCGGGCAAACGCAACCTCACATCCGGTCATGTAGGAAGTAGGGAGCGACGTCGAACAGTCCAAGTGGCGTCTGCGCCCATTGCATAGGCCAGCTACTCGAGGCACTAGCAAACATTAAAAACTCATGAACGCTAATGCCGGTGATCATAAAATCATCCCGTACGTCAACCCCAAAGGGCAAGTATAAAGGCCACCCCTGGGAATAATACTGGGGCTTGCGCACCCTCACCACAACTTTTGATTTTTATCGGGGCTCCGGCTTCGACTAGCTTAAGCATCAGAGGGGTCGAGTTGGGAGATCCTTCGCCCGACTCAGGCCTTTATGCAAGACGCAGTTAGTTGGGAGGCAAGAGCAATTGTTCGTAACATATCAAAAGGTCAGTCCGAGATCTTGCGATTGGATTTCCCGTCAGTCCTCTCTGGCTGGCTCAAAGCAACGTTGGCGATCTTGCACACTTGGATAAGACCAAGTCATACTGACGTCTCGACCACGACAAAAAGTATCATATCATTTTTGGCGCTAGAAGGAAGACATATGTCGCAAGAACACCAACAATCGAGTAACCCCGGGGAGCACCCCGAGGAGGAAACCCACTTGGCGCACATGGTCCTCGGCTTATAGGGGACAACCCTCTTTCCCTCCTTTCCAAGATGAGAATGCTCCATCCCAAACCCTAATCCGGTACTGGAGATTATTCAGCGACCCAAGTTCTCTCCCCTAGGGGGAGGTGCAAGACACCCTGTCATCTCGCTAGAAGCATTTCTTAGCCTCACGCAATAGGTCCAACCTTGGATTGGAATGATACAATCCATCATTCCCCTCATCCCCTAAGCGAGCCTTCCCCCCTCCCCTAGTTCGCTCAGCATACCACATCACTGTGGGCACAGTTACTAGCGCCTCAACCAACTTTTTTTCGGGCATCTCCATCATCCTAACCGACTCTTTTCTAAGTGCCTTTGGACCCCCTATGTTTGACAGGCAAGCCCAAGATGATTGCCCACCGAATAAAGATCCGTTTAGATGTAGATGACCCATGCTTGAGTGTAGGACTCGGAGACCCCATTGGCTCCTGTGAGCCATCTCGAGTCAGATAATTTGTCATCAGACTCATCAAACTCATTATGGGCCCAATTGCGCCAGGTCAACCACTACCTAAACAAAGTCCAGAGGGAGCTTCACAAGTCAAAGGAAGAACGTGGGGAAGGCTCTCTCGGGGGATCTCCTTTCGTCTAAGAAATCCAAGACAAATCGATCCCTTCCAACTTCTGCCTATCGATGATATAGGCTAATGATGTAAGCTCCAACCTGACAGAGTACGCCACCGTCTTTCAAGCCCAGATGGCCTTGTATGACACATCTGACACCATGATGTGCCAAGTTTTCCCCACCACTCTTCGAGGTCTTGGCCGAATATAGTACAGTTATTTGAAGCCTTTTTTGATCTCGTCCTTCGACCAACTAGCAAGAGAATTCGAGCTCAACTTCATGGCCAGTGCTCGATTGAAACCATCCATTGCTGTGGAGATCAGGGCAGTCCTCAACGCTCATCCTTATATAATCATGTAAGCATTCTTAATGGGGCTACGATCGTCCATGTTCTTCTAGTCATTGATCGAGACACTATCGACGATCGTACCCGAGATGCTCCAATGTGCCAACTAGTACACTATCGATGAGGTGTTAGTGGTGGGGAAGCAAGAGGATCACAAGAGGCCTCGTGTGGAGAAACCCTGAGGTCAATTATCATAGCCCCCAAGGAGACAACCAGATTAGTAAGAATTATCCTACCCAAAGCCACCTCCGTCGCTCTTAAATTTGACCAAGATAAAAATTTTCCTCCAGATCAAAGAAAAGGGGCTCCTAAGACGCCCAACCCAATGAAAACCCCATGGGACCTCAGGGACCGTGTGAAGTATTATCGTTTCCACCAGGATTACAGCCATGACACGGAAGAATGCCATGACCGCAAGAACCAGATCGAGGAGCTCATACGCAAGGGGTACCTCGGGTGTTATATGAAGAGGCCCCAAGAGTCTTCCTCGTGGCCCCATGGTCTGATAGAGAAGCAGGTTGACATCATTGTTAGTGGACCAGCATCCGGTGAAGATAGTGTGTCGAGCCAAAGGCTTATGCCCAAGTCGTAGTGGAAGAGCACCCTAGGCAAAAAGATGAACCAAAGATCACCTTCGAGGCAAGGGAAACCGAGTACCCTGACCATGATGACACCTTGGTGGTCTCAGTCTGCATCGCCAATGCCCGAGTCAAGAGGGTTATGATTGACACTAGAAGCTTGGCCGACGTCCTGTATTTCGATGCCTTTCAAAAGCTCGGGTTGACCACCGCCGACTTGTCATCGAGAGCTCCACCCTCATCGGGTTTACAAGTGACACCATCGTCCCTCTCGGGATGACCATTTTACCCATCACCATCGGACAAGAGTCGAGGTCTAAGACCAAGATGGTCACCTTCATGGTGGTCAACCTCTCGTTAACATACAATGTCATCCTTGGTCGGTTGATAATAAGTTGAGGGCACATCTCCATCTATCATTGGGCAATGAAGTTCTTGACCCGAGTAGGGATTAGAGAAGTGAGAAGCAACCCTCGAGAGTCCTAATGATGCTACCTGATCACTGTGTCATTGCCCAAAACGTCAATGCTTGATCCGGACCAACTAATCCCGAGGGAGGTAGAGTGATCACAATCGCCTTTTGACCACTGTTGTCTTGGTCCCCAGGAGGTTTGAGACCTCGTGCTGACCAAAGTCCATGGAGCAGGTGTTGGAGGTCCCCCTCAACAATCATTGACCTTACTGAGTCATAAAGATCGGGTCCATACTCCCAAAAAATGACCAAGTTCAGCTTATTAGCTTTCTGGTGAAGAACACCAATGTTTTTGCCTGGTCACCAAGAACATGTCGGGCATCAGCCTTGCGATCGCACAACATCACCTTAATATCATGTCTGAAGCATGATCGGTAAAACAAAGGCCTTGAAAGTTTGCTCTGTTTCGACAGAAGACAATCAATAACGAAGTAGACCGGTTGATGGAGGCAGGATTCATAGCCGAAGATAAGTACCCTTAGTGGCTCTCTAATTTAGTCATTGTCAACAAATCTAATGGAGGCCGAAGGATATGCATTGATTACACTAATCTCAATTGGGCATGCTCGAAGAATTGCTACCCCCTCCGGAGGTTAGATCAATTGGTCGATTAAACTTCGGGGCACAAACTCCTCATGTTTATAGACGCCTTTTCAAGCTATAACCAAATATGCATGGCTCATGAGGACCGGGAACACACTACTTTCATCACTGATAGGGGAAAGGTCATGTCATTCGATCTGAAGAACGCCGAGGTGACGTACCAAAGGATGGTGAATCAGATGTTCAAATGCCAGATCGAGAGGAATATGGAGGTATATGTCGATGACATGATCGTAAAAATAAAGTTGTCGAGACTCATCTGGAGGACCTCGTCGAGACATTCTGAACCCTCAGAAGGTTTGGAATGCGCCTCAACCCAACAAAATGCATCTTTAGGGTTGGATCGGGCAAGTTCCTCGGCTTCATCATTCACTAAAGGGGGATTAATGTGAATCCTGAAAACATTCGAACTATAACCAAGATGCAACCCCTATTGGAAAACCAAGAGAGCATCACATACGTAACAAAAATAATAAAATAAAATAGGTTTCCCATGTTAATCACGTCATCGTGCAATGGTTGGTGCCTAAAAAATCATAAAATTGAAAAACTTTGATATATGAGAATTATTAACTAGGGAGATCATATATCCCTGAAAATTTTAGATCCTATGGAAGAGGATTAAGGAGGTCAAATATTCTCCACTCTAGCGGTATCTGCACGATGGATCATTGCAGTTATGCTCCTCTAATCACAGCCAAAATCCCATAACTCTTACACACCTTCTCGAACATGAAATAAGATCTTCTATCTTCATCGTTGCCCTCTCGCAGTAGGGAAAGGGTGGTCGACTGAGAAGAGGTGGGAGGGAGGAGAATAGGAAGGTGCAGCTAAAGGTGCAGCCCATCATCCTGTTGGCCACCCCTGCTTCCTATTTATAGAGAGCCACAAAAAATCCTAACGGATCTTGCCTTAGTGAGTATTGGATCTCTATCCAATTAACTTTATTGGATTATTAGATATCTATCCAATAATCTCAACTGACCTTTAATTGTGCCTTATGCAAGTAGTCCATTAATGTTGGGTCTCATCTAATGACAATAAGAGCTTATTAGATAACTCATATCCAATTCTCTACTCACTACAATCATTCACCATATGTGTGTAACCCTCTAGGCCCAATATCGAGCTGGCCGTGAGTTTCACCTGTCAGAACTCCTTCTGACTCAGTAAATTATTATCTCATAATGATCCACTCAACTCATCGACTATGAACATATTAGGCTACTGCGCCATACTCCCCATATGGTATAGGGAATCTAATCTACTGGATATGTCTATCCTCAGTTACTATGTATCTATAGTCCCTTATACATCTAATATCCAAAAGATCATATATTGGGCATGGTACTGTCAGGCCACATACGAAATCCATTTAAGTCTCACTCTAATCAGATTCTCCCGGAGAACTCATTCTCTTTTAATCTGAATGACCCTAGCTAAGGATTTTGCTTGAGTAAGCGAGTTCACAAGGGATATTCCTTTTATAATACTAAGAGTGGAAGATCCTTTATTGACACTCAATTGCCTTTATAAGGTTGGCTACCAATCCCGATAACCGATTGTACTATATATGAAACTTTCTATATTTGTAAGTCTGATATCAAAGAAATGAGTACTCAAATAAGGCATCTTTGGTGTCTCAAGTCCAAAGACTATGCACACATAACGAAGACTATGAAATCGCTGTATAACATTAGGTATCATTAGCCATCCAATATTCCGTAAGCGAATCAATCAGTGAACTCATTCTTTAATGAGCACCTGTACAGTATCCTTAGTATCCCTACACAAGTGGCTACGAGACTAGTTATCTCCATCATATGGACGAGTATGTATCTGGTTATCTCGATGCCTCTCTCGAGTAATCTATGATCAGAATTATTGAAGTTCTATGTTTAAAGGTGAATCGATCTCATTATCGTGATCTCATCACGATCTGATTCTCATTGCACAGATATAATGACATCACAATATATATGCAATAGACAATATAAGAAAATATTATAATAATCATAATAAAATAAGACTATGTAACATATCACACGTGTCATCACTCACGTGACTGGCTTGCAAGACACCTATAACCAGCAACCCTCTTGGACAATCAAAGAAACACAATGACTTATAGGCAGGTTAGTTTCCATCAACCGATTTTTATCTCGATCAGGGGACAAATGTCTCCCCTTTTTTTGCATGTTGAAATGTGTTAAAGATTTCCAGTGAAACTATGAATGCCAACAAGCCTTTGAGAAGTTAAAGGAGCATCTCGCTTGACTACCACAACTCACCTCAGTAAGCCCAAGCGAACCACTCAGCCTCTACCTGGTTGCCTCGAAACACACTGCCAGTTTGATTCTGGTCCAAGAAGAGTCGGGCACATAGCAGCCCATCTACTATTCCAACCACATCCTTAACAAACCTGAGGAACAATATCTCCCCATGATTCAAAAAGTGTTGCTAGCTTTAATTCAAGCAGCTAGGAAATTGTGTCCCTACTTCCAAGCCCACACTATAAAAGTGGTAATGAACCAGCCCCTCCACTAAATTCTATCTAACTTCGACACATTGGGCCGAATGCTCCGGTGGTCGGTCGAGCTCGGGGATTCAATGTTTGGTATGTCCCAAGGATGGCCATTAAAGCATCGACGCTTATAGATTTTATTTTCGAGTTGACCCCCACCTTAGGCAACACTCTCGGGACTATGACACAAGAATGGACCCTATTCATTGACGGTTCGACCAGTGCCAAAAGAGGAGGAGCAAGCCTCATCTTAAGGGGCCTGACAACCAGCTGTACAAACACACACTCTGCTTCGGGTTCAAGACCATCAACAAAGAGGCTGAGTACGAAGCCTTGTTGTCCAGGCTACACCTGGCCTCGAAACTACATGTAAAGGAGCTCAGGGTCTTCAGCGGTTACCAATTGGTGGTCGACCATATTAACAAAGACTATAAGGCACGAGACTAACCATGGTGATGTACTTGACTAAGGTACGACATTTAATTAACAACTTTCAGTGTTTTTCTCTATCCATGGTTCCCCGTGCGGAGAATGTGGAAGCCCACGCACTGGCCAAGATGGCCTCGGCATGAGGAGCCAAGGAGTTGCCCATCGAATGTAGAAGTAATCCCCACTCAGTTTGTCACAAGCCAAGACATAGATACTATCAAAGTCGTATGGATGGAGGAAATCCTCCGATAAAAGAGGGATGAGATGTTGTCAGCTGATCCAACCGTCGCTTGTCGGTTGAGGCACATACACGCCCTATATCAATGGCTGATTATACCCGAGGCTTATGCCTCGCACCCGTGGAAGTAAAAACCATGCTGGCTTAGATCCATGGGGGCATCTACGGGGAGCACATTGGTAGTCGAACCCTAGTATTCAAAATCCTCAAGCAAGACTATTATTGGCCAACCATATGTCGGGATGCTTTGGCCTACGTGCAACGATCTACGCAGTGCTAGAGACATGCCCGAGTGCAACATCAATCAACAGTCCTCCTAACACTAATCTATTGTGCATGGCCCATGGCGTTATGGGGGATGGACCTACTCAGCTCCTTTCCCCCAACCTCGGGATATCGAAGATTCATCATAGTTGTCGTGGACTACTTCACCAAGTGGGATGAGGGTGAACCCTTGGCATCTATAATGAAGAAACAAGATGAGAAGTTCGTATAGAAAAGCATCATCACTTGGTTTCATATCCCGAAGGCCATCATCACCAACAATGGTACCCAGTTCAATAACACAAGATCCAAGGAATTTCGCACAACCTACGAGATCCATCTAAGGTTCAGCTCAGTGGCACATCCTCAAACCAACGACCTTGAGGTGACAAACTGAACAATACTCGAAGGCCTCAAGAGAAGGGTTGATGAAGCACAAGGGACATAGGTTGATAAGCTCCCTAGTATCATGTAGGCATCCCGAACCATACTTAAGACTACTACACGCTGAAGACTGCTACGGATGAATCCCCCTATAGTTTGGCATTTGGGACCAAGGCAGTATCACCCCCCAGAGTGGTCTCCCAACCTTCCGAGTTGAGAGCTATGAAGAAAACAACTCCGAAGAAGGGCTTTGAGCGAATCTCGACCTTGTTGAGGAGCGAAGAGCCGAAGCACACTTGTAAGCCCTGGCATATAAGAACGTTGTGGCAAGACTATACAATCGGAAGGTTCAACCATGGCTAATCAAGTTCAGGGAAAGCTGTCCTCGAATTAGGAAAGGCCTTATTGGGTCACCGACGTGATCCGCGATAGGACTTATCACCTAGCTACTCAAGGAGTCCAGCTCCCTAGGACATTGCATGTGTCCAACTTAAACAAATTCTATGTCTAAACCGAGACTCCATAACCCGACTTTGTCGAGCCCGTCGGTGAACCTCTACGAGATCTAAGAAGAGGAAACACAAGTAGTTGATGGCCTATGAGAATGAGCTTTATTAATCAGGTAGATAGACTGAAAGGAAGAAGCTTTACATCATTCATTCAGTCGAGGCTATACAACCTAAGACCAGCCTTGATCGGAGGTAAAGTACATCCCAAGATAAAGTACATTCCAAGATACAACTTGTCTTCCACTAGGGTTTAGAAAGTGAGCCTCCTTGGGTGGGGTGCCAAGCCATTCCCACATCGTTATCCCGGAGCATGTCAACCACCTCCTAATCTTCTCGCCCACTGGCAGAAGACACACTTGGCAAAACAATAGACAACAAAAGACACGAGTGTTAAAGGAAGGGAGTTTTCATTAATAAGGAGCTAAGTACATTCTCAACCGAGCATGAGTGATGTAAGCTCCGACCGAACCGATTACAAAGAAAGGGGAAAAGGAAAAAGACAGAAGTAAGATTGGTGGCAACTTCCGAGGGGCTCGTAAGTAGCTGGAGGATCACTATCATTGAAGGGGACCTCCACCTCCATCGGCACGTCATCGTCCTCTATGAGAGTGGCATAGGTATCCCCCTTGATCTTCAACTGTGGGTATCACGCGGAAGTGTGCTAGGGTAACCTGATACTCGTACTCATAGTTAACTCGACCCATCCTCTCTAAGCCCGAGCTCTCTTAGGGGAAATACATTGCTCCTCAGCCAGGGAACTCTCGGCCTTCCCCAACACCGATCAGACCATCACTAGGGTTTGCTTGGCCTCTAGGGTCTTGGTTCGAGTGATGTCCAGATCAACGCCCAACCAAGCATTGGAGCTTAGCCTATAGGATTTGGATTCGCCCTTGGGCCTCCTTCTCTTGGCGTTGAGACTCCCTAAGCTAGGATTTGAGCTACTCCAACTACTAGGTCTCCTTTTTGACCTGGGCCTCGACGGTCGCCATCACTATCGGGTTCACCTCCTCCTTATGTTTCTGGACCTTGGCCCAAAGTCTATCAATTATTTTGGAGAGCTTATTAGTGACTCTCCCAAAGTCACGCTCGATCAGTCAAGCCCATGGAGAAGTGATGGTATTGTTGCAAGAACGCCATATTAATTCAAACTCCAGAAGAAGTATGGAAAGAAGAATCAAAGGATATGACTTACTGTGACCAGATTCTTCATTGCATTATCGAGCAGCGCCTCAGAAGAGGAGGTGTAGATCTCCTTCACCAGAGGAGGGCAAAGGAGCTCTCGATAAAACAACTAGGCATCGGCTTCGTCTGCCCACACTTGACTCTTAGGATTCAAAGAGACCCACTAAGCCTCCAGCCACCCCTCCCCCAACAGCTCCGACAGGTTCGCCATCTCTTGGGCAAGGAAGGGCTCGTCTCGTGATTGAGCCTGAACACTACAGAGGTCATGCATGGACCAAGGCTAGGACACTACCTTGTCCCAATGTCTACTACTCCCCTCCCTGTGTAGGATTTTCAGAGGAGCCACCTTTCTAGTAAGCAGGGGTCTCTTTGTAAGGGGCGATCATAGCAGCAAGGGGGGAAGCCACATTGGAAGGTGCCTTGCTGACCAGCACCTTCATCTTTTTGGAGGGACGTTTGGGCTTGTCAATGGCACTAGCTTGCATAGAAGGGGCAGCATACGATGGGGAGGGCTCGAGGCTCAGGGCGCGGGGCCTGCCTCGCAAACGCTTGCTTTATCCCCTTGAGGTTCATTCCTACAAAGAACATAACACTCATTAGAATCCGCCCAAAACAAAAAAAGAAAACAACAAAGGAAGACAATAAACAACAAAGACTGGATGAGCCATACCCCTAGGGGTAGGATTGAGGCCCATCTCCACCAACCATCCCTCGCTTATAGACTTGATGGATTTGGAGGAAGTGAGGATTCCCCTTGGACGCACCACCTATTCTGCCTCATCTTTTGACAAAAGGGGAGGAGAGTTGTCGACATCACGGCCAATCTATTTCAGGTCGAAACCTTGACCCTTGAAGGCACTCATAAAGAAGAAGCGTGACTTCCACCCTTTTTGTTCGAAGGGGCATCATCTACCTTGAAACTGCTTCTCACAATCAGGTAATAGCTCCCCCGCCCCTTGCCAAGGCAGAAGCAAACCAAAAAGAGGGTAAGTGATGAGTCAATCCTAGTTCCCCATCACTCCCCAACAAAAACTACCAGACAACACCAAGGGTTTGATACTATATGGGAAGGAGATATCCTCCAGTGCTGGAGGCACAACACCACGAGGGGTGAAAAGAGAGACTCAGTCCCACCTCAAAGGTATCGAATGATAGACCAAATTCATTCAGAAATGGATCAGAAGGTCATTGGTCGACCTCCAGAACATACAGATCATATTCAAGAGAGATATGATACCTAAACCTAATCGTTAGTAGAAAAGACTCAATTATTATGAATCTTCATCATGATATCTAAGCATCGCCTTTAGGGCTCTGGAGGCCTTCTCATCTAAGGCAGATAAGAACCCAGATGGGGAGCAGCCCCCCACATTTCTCATGTTGCTTGATGACAAGGGAGACATTACAAGGGAAAGTAAGCAAGGAAAAGCAAGGGAAATAAGGAAAAGCAAAGGAGGCAAGGAAGCACAAAGGACTCAACTGTGGAAGACTTGAAGACGACCGAGGGGGAAGGAGGTAGATGCCGAAGGTACTCGAAAGCGATGGGAAAACTAGCCTAAGGGGAGATAAGGAGCAATAGTCCCTTCGCATCCTGTGGAGGAGGCTTATAAAAGCGAATGCAGGCACGTAGATCCATATAACCTTTCAGCCGAAGGGGCACTAATAGGTGATAAGCTCACGTCCTAAAGCAACCTTTCATCTTTTTGATAAGGAGACAATGTAACATCCCAAGATCCCGAGACTCGTAATAAATGAGTTTGGATCCCCTCAATAATCGCTTGGGGAAAACATCTAGCTCATGGAATTGGCCACTCACAGTGCGACAATGCAGCACCTCATCATCGCAGAAAAGGATCTGCCTCGAGAAGGAGCGGGGCATGTCGGCAGCCATCATAGTTCAAATTTCTCACCTGAGCAGGCCCCGCCACAGTCCATGGCCAACCTAGTCTCGAATAGTCTATTGTGATCTAGTCTCAACCAGTCCATCGTCGACTCGGTTTCAACCAGTCCATTACCAACCAACTTAGTTTTGACCAATCTATTGCGGACCTCGGCCAATCCATCGTTGACTTGGTATCGACCAGTCTATTGCTGACTCAGTTTTGGCCAGTCCATTATCGACCTAGTCTCGGCTAGTCCATTGTGCACCTAGTCTCAGCCAATTTATCGTTGACTTAATCTCAGCCAATCTATTGTCCACCTAGTCTCGGCTAGTCCATCACCAACTTAGTCTCGGTCAATCCATCACTGACTCAATTTCGGCCAGACCATTATGGACCTAGTCTCGGCTAGTCCATTGTCGACCTAGTCTCGACTAGTTTATCGTTGACCTAGTCTTGACTAGTCTATTATCGACCTAGTCTCGGCTAATCTATCGTCGACTTAGTCTCGACTAGTCTATTGTTGACATAGTTTCAGTCGGTCTATTGTCGACCTAGTCTTGGCCAGCCTATCATTGACTTAGTCTCGGCCAGTCTATGGCCGAACAGTTTCGACCCATCCTTGTCGACCTAGTCTCGGTTGATCCATTGTCAAGTACATCATAGCCAGTTCGGCATCATGAAGCAATATAACGAACGCAATGCTCAAGCCTCCCCATGCTTCAATCGTATGGAGTTGAGCCTACCATAAGGAACTATGCTCTATCAGCAAGATCAACGAACAGACCAGCTTGGACCCCGAGCCGAGCCTCCAAATTCTCCTAAGGCATGACTCCTTTAGAGGGGGAGAGAACTATATAATATATCTTGGTTTCTTGATCTTCGAAGTCCCTGAATTGCCATGGCAGAGCCAACCTAGCACACCAACCCAATCAGCACTACAAAGCAAGGACGAGACAGTCGCCTGTCACCCACTCTGGCGACTGTTTACACAAACTTCTCTCGAGGCTGTACGGGTCGACGTAGCCTCGCATCCGTCATGTACGAAGTAGGGAGCGACGCCGAACAATCCATGTGACATCTGTGCCTAATGCACAAGCCAGTCACTCGAGGCATCAACAAACATTAAACACCCGCGGATGCTGATATCGGTAATCATAAAACTATTAGGACCGAATCAACACTAGGGGGTGAATTTGTGCTTTTGAAAAACTTTCGTCGATTTGAAGATTTTTATTCGATAAAGCTTATATCGAAAAAGCGTTTAAACTTGAAAACATTCGTAGGACTGTAATGAGCAAGTAAATCAATTTATAAAGTAATTAAACAACAAAGAAGAGAAGGTACACTAGGTGTATAGTGGTTCGGTCTATGTGACCTACTCTGCTCCAGATTCCTCTTCACTCGAGCCTACCAGCTTCCACTACTAATCTTTTTCCAACTGGCAGAGATCAACCACCCCATACAACTCTTTCTCCTTTTCTAAGGCTCAGGAGAGAACCTTTACAACTCTTTATAAGTATCTCCTCACACTCTTCCTTTGAACAACCTCTAAGCTTCTAGAGAAGTGAACTCAACTTTCTAACAGGGTTTTCTCGCTATAAACCTCAAGTTTATAATCTAAGTTCTTGCTATTCCAAGCAAGAATACTTATGGTATTTGTAGGCCTCAAATGGCTTCAAAAGTTGGAGCCAAAAATTTAAATCCCCAAGATTTCATGGTACGAATGGTACCACCGTCGAATAAAGACTAAGAATTTGGGCTCTAGTGATACCACTACTCGGAATAGACAGTACTATCGTCATCTAGCGATACTAGTGTCGCTTGGTGGTAGTATCGTCGGCAGTCGATGGTACCATCGCCCACGACTCTAAAAAAGTATAAACTTATACTTTTTGTACCCTGGACAGTACCACCACCCACGTTAGTGAAATGAGCCTCACAATAGGTTCAAATCAGTCCCAATCAAGGCCTAATGAGCCCCTAATTGAGTTAGCATAATTACACCTAAAACTAACTTAATTAAGATAAATTATTTTGATCTAGACAAATTATTACAAAGCATGAAACACATGTTGTCTGGCATGTCATTAGTTCATCTAGCGCTTTCTCCGACCTTTGGCACATAGTCCTCTCTTGCAGCGTATTGCCCAATCGACATGTTGACCTCCACAACATCCGTTTTCCTTGGCGCAATGTCTGATCCTTCTGGCCCAATGCTCGAACTCATAGCATAAAGTCTTTTACTGACACGTCGACAAATCTTCTTACATGTTCCACTCTAGCCCAACAATTGATCCTTCTTTCTTTAATCAATTTACCTCTCCTTGATCGAAGCTAAACTTGTATCACTCAAACAATGATTAGATCAAAACTTCATCAATTGATTTTATCATCAAAATCCAAGAGTCAACAAAAGCCATCTTGTACGTCAACCCCAAAGGGCAGGTATTAAAAACCACCCCTAGGGGACACACGCACATCACAACTCTTGATTTTTTTTTTTTAGGACTCTAGCTCTGACTAACTTAAACATCAAAGAGGTCGAGAGTCATGAGACCCACCGCTCGACTCCGACCTTTGTGTAAGGCACAATTAGCTAAGAGACGAGAGCAACCATTTGCCACATCTCAAAAGTTCGATCCGAGATCCCACGATGAATGCATTTACATGATGCAAATTGGAATAGTAACCTCGTTAGAACAATATAAATACATGCCAACCATTTATATTTTTGAAGCAACGTTAACAATCTTGTGCACTCGGATCGGACCAAGTCATGTTGACACATCAACCAATGCATAAAGTACTACATCATAAGGGAATCCTTTCCACATAATAGAGTTCAGCCTCATGCATTTTGATAAACACTATTAATGCATTTACATGATGCAAATTGGAATAGTAACCTCGTTAGAACAATACAAATGCATGCCAACCATACATTGCAAGACTCTAAAACGACCTTAGTACATGACACCGTCACATCTGACCGGTTCATTTGAATAGCCATCATTTGGCCCCAAACATCAACTCCCAAAGTCTGTGAAGATACAATTGAGTTAGCAACTCACTGCAAGTCAACGAGGGTTCAACATTATCATTAATCAAGGTGACAGTAAGCTGATCTATTAAGCCACCATAATCTATCAACGAGAATAACTAAGGCAAGACCAATTGATATCAAAGCAAAAAGTAGCAACCTGAATCATACAAAGACCAATCTCCAAGTTGCTTCATGGCAAACATAACGCCCAAAGTTGTATCTATAATTTACCACTAAAATAAGATTATTAGCGGGGAAACAGTTCACTGTACATTCGATATGAGAAGCAATACCGGTATGAATGCATATATAATCTTTATGCCACAAAGCTCCCTTTTGCGTTAATTTCAAGCTTTCATTGCCCAAACACTGTTTCTTGATGGCTCCCCTCCAATTGACCGAAAGAAAGCAATTACTTTTCAACAGTCAAGTTAATATCTTCAATGTCACCAACAGTCGATCCACAGAAAACCAGTGAGGAAAAGCTTGCGCATTTATGTGCACACGGCAGAAAGAGCATGCGGCAAGATTGTCCTGCGGCTCGAAATCTATACAAGCAAGCAGTCAGCAGGCAGAAACGGAAGCAGGGAACAGAACATGGGAATTGAATGGAAGTAATGACCCCTATGAATATCAGAATACAAAGTAACCTCTGAAGTGATGATACTCAAAACAGGAAGGGAAATATAAGAGTTAATAATTTTTTATATAGGATAAATCTATTCAGGCAACAGTAGTTTCGGTTCAACTCAAAACAATATACTTCTTTAACAAATACATTTTGCCTCATCACATGAACTTGTTAATCAGCATTTTATCAACTGCACAAGTAAGTAATCAGAAGCTGTGTGACCTAAAGCATAAAGAACAAAAATATAATTTTACAGCCAAAAGCTACTACATTTCCCTTTTTTCTTTTCCACCTTATGTTTTCATGTTAAATACAATTCTCTCAGAATATTCTTTTAATTTGCAGTGTTATATAACATAATGGAGAATTTAGATTAGTATAAAGGTCTCAGTAAAATAGATGTTAGCAAGAAAAAGAAAAAAGGAAATTTTCCATTTAATTTCTAGCTGTCAGTGCAAGGAACTATATGAAATTGAAGAAGAAAAATGCAACAAATCTAAATGCTAATTGCTGACAGTAGAAGACAAGATGAGAGCGATGATGATAGTAACGGGTCACCATTATTAGTAGAATAGAGAAGGGGAAGGTGCATGTGACAGATCAATTTTATCAAATATTGGTATGATCAACTTGCATTCGGGCACTCAGTGCAATACTACTAATGATGAGAAAATTTTGCCCAGCCAAACAAGTTAATCAATTAATTGTACATTTGATTCACACTAGGGTATCAACAAATGGCACAAAAGCATACCTATAACGTTCCAGTTTAGTTGATTGTTATGATGATACATAAAGCTATACGAGTCTATTACTATAAACTTAGACATGAACATTTTTTATCACGTTGTGACGAACTTAGCTGATTTTGCCTAAGTCGTGCGGCACCCTTGCGTGTTCGTTCGCAAAGGTCAGCCTCTCCGAAACCTCCTATGGTCCCTTGGGACCTACAAAATAAAAAACGAGTTAGAGAAAACGTTCCACACGGAATCCACAAGCAACTATTTTGGCAAATACTTTATAGCCTTTGCAAATTACAAGCATGGACTTTACAAACTCTGAACGGTCGCACACAAAGGATCATAGTCCATTACAGACTGAAGTCCCCACAATTGTCCACATGACACAACTTCCATTTATAAACCGAAAACGACCATGAAAGCTAACCAAACTAGGGCTGGCAAGTCTACTGCTAGCCCGCTACTTGTTGTACAAAGTATGTACAAAGACCGAAAGACACGGACATATATGAGCATTACATCAAGCACCCTGTTTATATTTTTGTCCGTGACATTCTCCCCCACTTATTCCTTCGACATCCTCGTCGAAGCCGTTGCAGACGTTGCATCTCCTCGCCTTTTACTTCTTCAATCTTTTACTCTAGTTGCAACACGCTTCTTGGCTCCCAACTGCTCTTCGCCGCTGTTATTGAGTAGCCGAACTTTAAATCCATCATGCTGCTTCAACTCGCCAATAACCGACTCTAGTGTGGGGTTAGCTGAGTTGTGTTGATCCTTGTTGATTCATGTCAATCCTTCTGATAAATGAAAAGGCCTTCCTTGTTATACGCCAATATCTCAATTGTCTCATGCTACTTAAACTGGGTGGATGCCTTTTAGAGCTTTAATGAGCATTGCCTCGCATACTTTAAAGTTTTTAAGGTACTTCCTTCACAAAATTCGTCCATCGATTCTTCTTCAACTTAGTTGTGGCTTCCAAGTAGGTTCACATCACTAACACTTTCGATTGGCATTATGTTGAAAAATGAAGCGGACAATCTACTCTCAGTAGCACCGATCACCATTGGTGAGGATTTGACAACTATTGTCTTCCATTAAATTTATTCGAAGGGTCTTTGAACTTGTGCAGAGCTCCTCCGCTGGATAAATAAGAGAACTAGGATACTTGGTTTCACGTATTCTCTTAAGATTTGAAAAGGCAAAGGTTACTTGACTTCGCCCGCCTCCTCCAGGTTGTACTTCATGTATCGAGCTGGTTACTAGTCTTCGCCCGTTCTTTGCTTACACTTCGAAGCACCCGAAGTGTTTGCACTCATTGCGTTGAGTTAGCTATTGTGATTCGCCTTCTCACTACCATCGAACTTCCGAAATGCAAGAAGTTTTGCCCGAAAAGAGCAAAATTTCACTCTAACTCGGAGCAAGTCTCTGATAGTTTTGGTCGCCTCTGAGATTATATCGTATTCTCCATCATCTTTGTTGCCTCCTCCTCTGAGTAGAAAAGGTTGTCATCACCACGTATTGCATACTTCATTCCTTAGTCAAGCACTCATGCATCAACCTGAAATCCCCCACTTTCAGCTATCTTGATGAGAAGCTCGTTGACACTGGGCTTATGAAGTTCCTTGGCGTCTGCTCTTCAGCCTTGTCTTGGTACTTGGAGTTGGCCTCTACATTCTCCACCTCCTTGGTCCCTTTTACGACCAACGCTCTCCCTCCATGAGAATAAGGGATCGATAACTCCATGGAAGTCTCACCTCTGCGGTACCATAGCGTTGCCAAGCCCATATCTGTCGCCTTTCATCTGCATCTTGCTTCGCGATCGATAGATCCGCCTCTATGGCATTATGGCATTCCTCCGAGTCCACCTCCATTCTAACCGCCGTGTAGCTTTTGTGTAGCTGAGCTCCTCTGGACTTGTCATCACTTCCTCGCCCCTTTCGAACACCTACTTCAACACCTCTGTGTTCTCCGAGCAGTATCCCTTAATCGATAGAAAGATAGATTGTAACTTCATGCATGGCCCCCGCTATCCTGTTGCAGGGCTCACGTTGATTATATTCTCCTTAGCTTCCTTGGTAGCAACGTTGGCTTACTCGGCCTTATCCTTTGACTTGTCAGGTTCTCTTAAACGAATATAAGTACTAGAGCAGTCCAACTCTTCAACTACTCCGATCATACCTCTGTATGATCAAGTCCCCCATGGGACTCACTTGTACTTGCACTCGAAATTCTCGATGGTATACAACCCCTATATGCTGATGACCAAGGCTTTCATCTAATGCAAAACTCAATGCACGTACTGTCACGGACTTAACTGATTTTGCCTCAGCCATGCGATACCCTTGCGTGTCCGTCTACAAAGGTCAGTCTCGCTGAAACCTCCTAGGGACTCTTAGGACCTATAAAAGAGAAAACAAGTTAGAGGAAGCACTTCCCACAGGATCCACAAGCAACAGCTTTAGCAAACACTTTATATAGCCAATTGAAATTACAACTATAGACTCTACAAGTTCTGAACGGTTGCACACAAAGGATAATGTTATATTACAAACCGAAGTTCCCACAAGTGACTACATGACACAACTCCCATTTACAAGCGAAATCGACCACAAAAGCTAACCAAACAAGGGCTATCAAGCCTACTCTAAGCCCGTTACTTACTGTATAAAGAATGTACAAAAACTGAAGAACACGGACAAACATGAGCATTACATCAAACACCTTGTTTATATTTTTGTCCGTGACATTCTCCCTCGCTTATTCCTTCGACGTCCTCGTCGAAGCCACTGTAGACGCTGCATCTCCTCGCCTTTTACTGAATCTTTAATCTTTTGCTTTGGCTGCAACACGCCCCTTGGCTCCCAGCTGCTCTCTGCCGCTGTTGTGTAGTAGTCGAATTCTAATCCACCATGCTGCTTCAACTCACCAATGACTGACTCTTGTGTGGGGTTGGCTGAGCTGTGTTGATTTTGTTGATTTGTGTGAATCCTTCTGATGAAGGAAAAGACTTTCTTTGTTATGCGCCAGTATCGCAATGATCTCATATTGCCTAAACTGGGTGGATGGTTGTTAGAGCTTCAATGAGCATCATCTCGCAGACTTTGAAGTTTTTGAGGTCCTTTCTTCACAAAATTTGCCCATCAATTTTTCTTCAACTTAGTTGTCATTTCCAAGTAGGTTCGCATCACTTCCGCTTTCGATTAACATTCTATTAGAAAATGAAGCGGACAATCTACTCTCGGTGGCACTGATCACCATTGGTGATGATTTGATAACTCATCTTCCATTAGATTTCTTTGAAGGGTCTTAGAACTTATGCAGAGCTCCTCTGCTGGATAAATAAGAGAATCGGGGTACTAAGTTTCGCCCATTCTCTTTGAGTTAAGAAGGCAAAAGTTACTTAACTTTGCCCGCCTCCTTGAGGTACGAGAACTGGGCTACTCGGTTTCGCCCACTCTCTTGAGTTGAGAAGGTAAGGGTTACTTAATTTCACCCGCCTCCTCGAGATTGTACTTCATGCATCGAGCTGGTTACTAGCATTTCTCCTGGTCTTTGCTCACACTTCCGAAGTACTCGAAGTGTTTGCACTTTTTGCGTTGAGTTACCTACTGTAATTTGTCTTCCCACTACCAGTGAACTTCCGGAATACTAGAAGTTTTTCACCCCAACTTGGAGTAAGTCTTTGATATTTCTGGTTGCCTCTAGGATTATGTCGTCTTCTCCATCATCTTTGCCGCCTACTCCTCTGAGTAGAAAAGGTACAGCAACACGTACTACCTACTTCTTTCTTGGTCGAGCAGTTCTGCATCAATCTGAAGTCCCTCATTTTCGGTTATCTTGATGAGAAGCCCGTCAATACTGGTCTTATGAAGTTCCTTGGCCTCTGCCCTTCTGCCCTATCTTGGTGCTTAGAGTTTGCCTCTGCATTCTCCACCTCCTCGACCCCTTTTACGACCAACGCTCTCCCTCCATGAGAGCAAGGGATCGAGGACTCCACGGAAGTCCCGCCTCTGCAATACCATGACACTGCCAGCCCATGGCCCTACCATCCGTTGCCTTGCATCTGCGTCCCTTTCTTCGAGCTCGGTAGGTCCACCTATGCGACACTGTGGCTCTCCTCCGAGTCCACCTCCTTTTTAATCGATGCTTTGCTTTTGGGTAGCTAAGCCCCTCTGAATTCGTCGTCGCTTCCTCGCCCTTTTCGACCACCTGCTTCGACACCTCTATGTTCTCCTAGCAGTTCTCCTTGGTCAATGGAAAGACAGACTACAACTCTCATGCATGGCCTCCGCCATCTTCTTGCAGGGTTTGCACCTATTATGTTCTCCTTAGGTTCCCTGGTAACAACGTTCGCTTACTCGGTCTTTGTCCTCTGACTTGCTGGGCTCCCTTAAGCAAATATAAGCACTGAAATATTCCAACTCTCCAGTCGCTCTAATCATACCTCTGTATGATCAAGTCCCCTCCATGGAACTCTCTGGTACTTACACTCATAATTCTCCCTCGGTGGTACATAGCCCCCATATGCTGATAGCCAAGACTTTCATCCGATGCAAGATTCGATGCGAACACACAGAAGACCCGCCGCTGCGGTACCATGGCATTCACTCCTTGAATCCATAGCCCTTCTTTTCGTTGTATTGTTCATCGAAGTGGAGCTCCCAATAGCTCCTGATCATCTCTGCATGATCGCATCCCTCACGGGACATCTCTGCATGTGTTGTATTGCCGCGAACTATTCCACTACGATCCGCTGCACCATTTCACCTCCTAGTGACATCTTCATTGGATTCAGATTCTTATGTGATGAACTCGAACTACGAACTCTCCATGTGTGGCCTCTGCCAGCACATCGTAGAGCCTCTGCCATCTCTGATTTTTGTTCGCTCCCTTGGCAATTCACGTTCGCCCATCCATTCTCGAGTCACACTCGGACGAAGCATAGCTCTAGGATAGTCCGTCACCTAGTAGCTCTTGAAGACCCAAGACTTCGCTAAATTGGTGCACCATTGTCTAGATCCTGGGCCTCTTTCCCCTACCAGCATAATCTTCGCTGCGCACCACTTCCTTTATGACAACTCGAATAGCAGCACTATAGCATATTCTTAAAGAGTACCCGCCTCTACGTCCTCTTGCCCCGTGCTAAGGCCTTCTGATTCCAACTTCACCTCTACAAGTTGAATCACCTTAGTTCATCTGTCAAATGCTTCTTTGAGATTAAGTGCATGTGCCTCGAAGCTCCCTTCGTCTTTAGCACCATGCAAAATGAGTCTGCCCTATCAGAATGAAGAACCCATGAAATGACATAATCTCACTCTTGCCTCTACAAGAATTTATGTCCTTGACCTCTGTCCAAGGAAAGCTCCATACTTCTGCTCCATGTTTCCATCTTCTACGTTGACTCCCTTCATACGACTTTGATACTTCACCAAGTTCCACCCAAGTTGCTCCGCCTCTCGATTTGTATTGGGTTGATGGTGGCCCTCATGCCCACCATTCCACGGGTCAGCCCTCCGCTGAGTTCAATTTCCACATCGACTCTAAGTGTGCCTTCGTATGATGTTGACATGGTCGCTCCCCCACTTGATCTCACAATGCATCCACCAATGCATTACCTTATTCGAGATCATGCAACAACTCCTCGTTGCTCGCTCGATCCTTTGAGCTTTATAAAGATACTGTCTTGAAGTACTCTTCCTCAACATATGCGGTCTGTTGCACATGATTCTCCCTCTGGAGAACTAGGACCTATCCCTCCTGGATATCTGTCCTGTTGGAGCAACTTTCCTCTTTGTATTCTTCCTACTAAAAGTTTCAGAGACCACCATCCCCTTTGGACTATTCCGCCTTGCTGAACAACTTGTGTCTTGCTCTGCCCCCCCAAATGCACTTGTTAGATTACGACTCTTCACCAATGCAATCCCCACTGCACCCTTCAAGGTCTAGCAACGTGTTGAACTTGTTTCACACTTCAGCCTCCTACGGACGTATCCTTTCCATGCTAAAGAGAAAGTTCTAATGCTTCATGGCACCGAGTTCCGATCGCCTTAGGATGGCAACGAACACTCCATCATCCGCATACAAGCCCTTGCATGAGTATCGAATTCTTCGAGTTAGCAATTCCTCTCACCTCTGTGAGCTTTGCATAACCCTTTTGATCGTTCAGCAACACATCCCACTTTGCACAGTCTTATCTTTTACCAAGCGCTCTGCTCGCTTGCCTTGAGCACCGTCAAGTTTGGTTGCCAACGTCGAGCCATCCTAACCTTTGTGCACTACACATTCTTTCTAGCTTGCATGTCCTCGAGGTGCATCTCGCGCAAAGGGTTGGTCATTCTTCAGAATGTCAATCAAGGATGCTCGCTCCTCTGAGCAACTCCTTTCCCTACATCTCCATGTATGTTTCTCCCAAATGATCGCGCGTGTTGGCTGCCCTCCACGAAGCCCAGCCAGGTCCCCCACGTTTACATGGCAAGTATTTCTGCGTATGCTTATCCCACTCTGATACCAAAATGTCATGGGCTTAGATGATTTTGCCTAAGCCGTGCGACACCCTTGGGTTCCGTCCGCAAAGGTCAGCCTCCCCGAAACCTCCTAGGGTCCCTTAGGACCTACAAAAGAGAAAACGGGTTAAAGGAAGCACTTCCCATAAGATCCACAAGCAATAGCTTTAGCAAACACTTTATATAGTCAATGCAAATTACAATACAGACTTTACAAGTTCTGAACTGTTGCACACAAAGGATAATGGTCCATTACAGACCGAAGTCCCCACAAGTGCCTACATGACACATCTCTCATTTACAAGCTGAAACCGACCACAAAAGCTAACCAAACAAGGCTGCCAAGCCTACTGCAAGCCTGTTACTTACTATACAAAGAATGTACAAAAACCGAAGGACATCAACAAACATGAGCATTACATCAAACACCTTATTTATATTTTTGTCTGTGACAATACGAAAGACTCACCTCTGTGGTACCATGGCATTCACTCCTTAAATATATATCCCTTTTTGTCGTCGTGTTGTTCACCGAAGTGGAGCTTCCAATTGCTCCTTATCATACCTCCGCATAATCAAGTCCCTCACGAGACTTCTCCCGCATGTGTTGTATTGTCTCGAACTGTTCCACCACAATCCACTGCACCATATCGCCTTCTAGTGACATCTCCATTGGATTCAAATTTTTGTC
The DNA here is from genome assembly GCA_021527575.1 of Ensete glaucum. Taxonomy (NCBI): domain Eukaryota; kingdom Viridiplantae; phylum Streptophyta; class Magnoliopsida; order Zingiberales; family Musaceae; genus Ensete; species Ensete glaucum. Next base: position 51,749,719 of record CM038551.1, read on the forward strand.
TTGTAAGATGAACTCGAACTACGATCTCTTCATATGTGACCTCCGCCAACATATCATAGGGCCTCTACCACCTCCGATTATGTTAGCTCATTTGGCAATTGACCTTCGTCCACCCATTCTCGGGTCACACCCGAACAAAACATCACTCTAGGATAGTCCAGACAAAGCATCACTGAAATTGGTGCATCATTGTCTGGAACCTGGACCTCTATTCCCCATCAGCACAATCTTAGCTGTGCATCGCTTTCCTTATGACAACTCGAACGACAGCACTATGACATATTCTCCAAGAGTACTCACCTCTGCGTCCTCTTGCCCCGTGCTAAGGCCTTCTGACCCCAACTTCGCCTTCCGCAAGTTGAGTCGCCTTAGTTCTTCCATCAAATGCTTCTCTAAGATAAGGTGCATGTGCCTCGAAGCTCCCTTCGTCTTTAGCAGCATAGAGGATGAGTCTGCTCCATCAGAATGAAGAACCCATAGAATGACATGATCTCGCTCTTACCTCAGTAAGAGTTAATGTCCTTGACCTTTGTCCAACGAAAGCTTTGTGCCTCTGCTCCATGTTTCATCTTCTACGTCGACTCCCTTCATGCGGCTTGGACACTTCACCAAGTTCCACCCAAGTTGTTTTGTCCCTCGATTTATATTAAGTTGATGATGGCCCTCGCGCCCACCATTCCACAGGTCAGCCCTTCGTTGAGTCCAATTTTTACATCGGCTTTAAGTATGCCTTCGTTTGATATTGTCATGGGTCACTCCCCAACTTAATCTCGCAGTGCATCCACTAATGTCTTACCTCATGGAGATCATGCGACTACTCCTCGCCGCTCACTCGATTCATTGAGCTTTATGGAGTTGTTGTAATGAGGTACTTCTCAACATGTACGGTCCACTATACATAATTCTACCTCTGGAGAATCAGGAGGTATCCCTCCTGAATATTTATCATGTTGAAGCAACTTTCCTTTTCGCATTCTTCCTTCTGGAAGTTTCAAAGACCATCATCCCCTTTGGACTGCTCCGCCTTGCTGAACAAACTACGCATTATTCTGCACCAGCAAATGCACTTACTAGATTGCGACTCTTTGCCAATACAGCCCTCGCTACACCCTTCAAGGCCTAACAATATGTTAAATTTGTTGCACACTTCAGCCTCATACGGACGTATCCTTCCTATGCCGAAGAGAAAGTTTCAATGCTCCATAACGCCAAGTTTCGGTCGCCTTGGGATGGCCACGGACACTCCATCGTCCGGATACAAGCCCTTGCATGAGTACCGAATTCTTCGACTTAGCAATCCCCCTCACCTAATGTGAGCTTTGCATAACTCCTTTCAATCGTTGTGCAACCTATCCTACTTTGCACGGTCTCATCCTTTACCAAGCACCTCGCTTGACATAAGCTCCATTAAGTTTAGTTGCCAACGTTAAGCCATAGCTCGAACTTAGTCATTCCTTTGAATACCAATCTAGGATGCTCACTCCTCTGAGCGACTCCTTTCCCTATATCTCAATGTTCATTTCCCCCAAACGGTCACGCATACTAACTGCTCTCCACACAGCTCAGTTAAGTCCCTCACATTTGCATGTTAAGTGTTTCTACATGTACTTTCCCCATTCTGATACCATAAGTCACGAACTTAGTTGGTTTTGCCTAAGTCATGTGGCACCCTTGCGTGTTCATTCGCAAAAGTCAGCCTCCCCAAAACCTATTGTGGTCCCTTAGGACCTAGAAAAGAGAAAACGGCTTAGAGAAAGCGTTTCACATGGGATCCACAAGCTACCATTTCAGCAAACACTTTATAACCAATGCAAATTACAAACATGGACTTCACAAACACTAAACAGTCGCACACAAAGGATCATGGTCTATTACAAACCGAAGTCCCCACAAGTGTCCAACTCACATTTACAAGCTAAAAATGACCACGAAAGCTAACCAAATTAGAGCTGTCAAGCCTACTACTAACTCACTACTTGTTGTACAATATATAAAGACCAAAAGACTCAGATATATATGAGCATTACATCAAGCACCTTGTTTATATGTTTATCCGTGATAGTGTGGTCTCAAGCCTATCAAGTTACTTAACCAATTAACTCTTCAAGCTGAGGCATGACAATTGGTATTATCTCTAGACATGTAACAGGCCCAAGAGGAAAAGCATGGAAGGACCAAAGGAAGACAGTTTAAGGAGTCAAACCAACACTAAGCTTAGCATCATATGCCAATGCCTTCAGTTTTAATGAGAAGTTTAATCGAGTCTTGCTTTAGAATGAAAGAGAAACTTGGATGATTTATATGGCTAGATGGACCTACAACACAACAACAACAAAGTCGTAAGTACCAAATATTTGGGGTTAGCTATATGGATCTTTTGTTACCATTGAGATCTGTAAAAAGCTAAGATCATAGTACTTGAGTTTTTATTTATAATTTCTATTAAGGTCTTTTTATGTCTTCCTCTATCTCTCCTCACACCACTAACATTAATTATTCACCTCGTCATTTTAACCATCCTATTTTTACTCTATGAATAATATTTTCAGTGTCGCTTTATCTTGTTGGATAATTGATCCAAGATACCTACAGCTTTTATTTAAACGAACTACTTGTCTATCCAATTTAAATATATTCTTCTGTTTATTTCTATAATCACTAAAATTAGATTTTATATATTCAGTTTTAATCCTATTTAATGTAACACCTTTAATTTCTAAGACTTACCTCTATTATTCAAGTTTATAATTAATTTCACTTAGGCTCTTATCAACTAAGACAAAATCATCAACAAAAAATATACATTAATGAGGAAGGTTCATAAGTGACTAGTAAGTTTACCAATTATTAATATGAAAAGGTGGGGACTTAATACGGAGCCGTGATATAATCCTATACTAATAGGAAACTCACTAGACACATTCCCTATAGTTCTGAAACTAGTAGCTACATTATCATACATATTTTTAATAATATCAATATTATTAGTGGATATACTTTTATTTTTAAAAAACCCACCATAATAAATCTTTAGGAGTCCTATTATAAGCTTTTTCTAAGTCAATAAAAACCATATGCACGTCTTTCTTTTTCTCCCTATACTTTTTCATTAATTGTCTTAATAAATAAATAGTTTCTATGGGCATAAAACCAAATTGATTTTTAGAAATTTGTTTCAAAGTCTTATCTTACTTTTAATAACTCTTTTCCAAAATTTCATAATATGACTAATGATTTTAATTTCTTTATAATTTAAATAATTCTGAATGTCACCCTTATTTTTGTAAATCGATACCAAAAAAACTCTTTCTCATCAAGAATCATATCGAATCTTGTGATTTTATTAATAAGCTAGTTAACCAAAATACACTCTTGTCCCCTTAACTTCTGTAAACCTCAATATGGATATCATTAGGCCCCATTCTCTTAGCTATTTCATCTTCTTTATTGTGTCATTTACTTCATTAGCTCTAATTTTATAAACAAATCTATGATTATTAAATCTAACATTATTATTTATCGTTAAATCTAAGTCCTAAGTGGAACATTCATTAAATAATTTATAAAAAATAATTTATAAAAATAATTTATAAAAATAATTTTTTAATCTTTCGTTAATCTAGTTATCATTGACAAGTATTCTTTGATCTTCGTCTTTAATGCATGTAATATTATCTAAATCCTTACACTTTCATTCCCTAGCTTTAGCAATTTGATATATATCTTTTTTACTATTTTTAGTACCTAATTTATTATAAAAATTATCATAAGCTTTATATCTTACCATACTAACCATTTTTTAGCCTTTTTTTAATACTTTTTATTTTTTTTCTTATTTTTATAATTTTGCCAATCTTTAAAACATCAACTTTTAGTAAAAATTACTTTTTGAACTTCCTTACACCACCACCAACTTTTTCTTAAGATTACACCTCTACCTTTAGTTTCACCAAGAATCTCCTTTGTCAAGCTTCTAACCTTATTAGTCATCGTAGTCAAAATAATATTGATATTATCCTCATCTAAGTTCCATATCCCCTCCATTTCCATCTTATTCTTAAAAGTGTTTACATTATCATCCTTAAAATTTTACCATCTAATTCTGGTAAATTTTTCTACAATCTTTTTCTTCTTTCATATTCTATAATAAATATCTAATACCATCAACTTATGTTGATTGGTCAAACTTTCACCAAGTATAACTTTACAATTCTTACAAATAATCTTAATATCTTTCTAGTTAGAAAAAAAAATTATTTAACTACAACTATAACCACTCTTATAAGTAATCGAATGTTCATCCTTCTTCCGAAAGTGAGTATTTACAATTATAAAATCATACAATGTAGCAAAATCTAAAATCATATCACCATCTTCATTTCTCACCCAATAACCAAAGCTCCTATACACTCATTTATATTTATCATATGTTTTCCCTACATGACCATTCAAATCTCCTCCAATTATAATTTTCTTTAGTTATAGGCATTCCTTGAATGACACAATCTAAGCTTTCCCAAAGTTCTCGTTTGGTTTCATCCAATCCGACTTGAGAAACATAAGCACTAATGACATTCAAACATCTTGTCCTTTCACAACTTTTAGAATTATAATTCTATCTCCAAATCTTTTTGCATCGACAACATTATTCTTAAGATCCTTATCAACAACAATTCCTACACAATTTTCATGTTTGACTTTTTCAATATACCAAATCCAGAACTATTAATCTCTTTATATTTTTCCCCTACTTAGTCTCTTGTAAGCAAATAATACCTATTCCTCTTCTGATCATAGTATATACCAATTCTAATTCCTTCCCCAAAAGTACTGCTATATTCCAAGTTGCTAACCTAACCATTTGTTCTTAGACTAACTTCTTTGCTCCCATTGGTCCAAAATAATGAATGAGAGAACCCTTGCCTACTTGACAGCACATCCAGGCGCCAATCTAAATGGACCTCTTACCTTTAATTTAAACATAAGCATTTGAGACAAATAACTCCTACTCATCAAGTTAATCCTCATCAAGTTGAAGGACAAGTTTTCCCATCTACTCAAATGGAGGTTTCCTCATGTGAAGAGCGATGAGGTTTGCCTTCCGCATTCTACGTGTGTGAATTTGTCATTTTCCCCCTAAATATTTCAAAGTTCCAATAGTCTCTAAACAAATCCTTCCAATCATGCCTCTTTTTACACTGTACAACACATAACGACGAACATTTAATTGGACATCAATATTCACATCAAATTTATTGCAAGTCAAAGAAGCACATGCTGGTTCAGAGTGCCCAAGCCCTTTTAACACCTCTACATCTTTTACACATCACCAAGTAACTTATAACAAATTAGCACCAAATCTTCCATATAAAACTAATATATCACATTACCTTGATACTAAAATAAGTTCTTAAAACATGACAACCAGTTCATGTAAAAAAAAGGAGAAGAGAAGTCACTGAAATATTCACCTTGAAAGATAAAGAACACTTAGTTCAGCCTTCTATTACGTGTGTTACGAACTCCATCAACATCAGAAGAACCCAAGGCAGAGTTTCTTGCTCTTCTTCTACCAGAGTTAGATGGTCCTGCCGCACTGGTTCCTGCAGAAGGGTTGACACCAGTAGTATCTCCATGTATCACAGCAACAGAACTTGAAGCTGATGCCTGATCTGAAACCATCACTGGCTCGACTCTATGACTATGCTGATGCAAAGGTTCAGGACTATGATGATTGAGGGAAGAAGTTGGTGAGCCAGCTGGACGTGATAGATCAACTCCATCCTGAAAGACTGCAGAGGGAACAAGTGGATGGCCTGATGTGGGGTCTCTAAGCAAGCCAAGTCCTGTAGAATTAGACCCAGTACCCTCTTCCCTCTGAATTCTTCGCATCCTTCTAGTAGCCAAAGTACGTGCAGCACCAAACCTTCCCTGTCTCCTTGAAGGCCGATATCCTTCAAGTCTGACTCCATCATGCACCTCTTCATCCACATCATTTCTCCTTGAGTTTGCAATTCCTTCTTCCAGTCTGTCCCGTACCTGTTGCCTGAAACTTTCAATTCTATTTGCATGGGGTCGAGGGGGTATCTTCAGACCAGATTGCCCGTCTTCTCCACATTTCTTGTGATCTTTAGTTTCTTCACCCCCACGACCATATATCGGAGTGACATTGATTTCAAGTACATGTCCTTTGCAAACAGGGCATTCAGAATTCACCGAATGAGCATGAAGCCACTGATACAAACAAAACCAACAAAAAAGATGACCACAAGGAGTAACGACTGGATCCTTGGCAAGCTCATAACAAATATTGCATTCAAAGTTAGCAGCAGTGTTTCCGCTCTTGTCTTCATTTTTCTTGTCTAAATATTCAACCTCCTTGCCTTCGGCACACTTCCTGGAAGCTTCTAATGCCCTCTGAGACTGTACTATATCATGCATTAGCCTTTCCGGGCTAGTCAAGGAATGTGCACCAGAATCAAATCGCTGGCCATCATTAGAAGGCCTACGATTTCTGCCCCATAACCGGTTGGTCAACTCTATCAACCTCTGGAAACGGTACTCAGGGTGTTCCCGGAGCTCTTGTTGGACAGACAGAGCATCACCTTGGGCAGTCAGATCGCTCAGACGAATCTGCGAGTACACGCCAAGGGTGGCCTCAACCTGACGATGTGCAGTTCGCGAGGAAAGCTGAGGAGGAGGTGGATAACCAATTTGGGCGTCGACGCCACAGGCTGAAGGTTGACTAACGAATTGAAGAGGAGGCACTGGCTGAGACGGCACAAGAGGGCTTCTCTCTGGGATTAATGGTTCGTTGCCCGGGACAGGAGGCAGTGTGTATGGGTCATCGAACGACTGCGATTCTGGAGCATAGTTAGGCTCACGAGATGATGAGTTTGGGTTGTACTCAGAACCTGGATTATTGTTATCAGGAGCATGAAGAGGATCGGCCGGTAGTATGTCCGGAGTGGACAAGGCATTGGACGGGGAGTAGGGCGCAGAAACGTGGGTTTCTTCGGCGATCGGCGACCACGGCAAGTGCACGGAACTAAGCGTGAGGTCGGAGCCAAGATCCCGGCTTTGAGATCGACGTAGAGAAGGAAGGCTAAGATAAAGATTCAGATCCATTCGGCTGCTTCGGCTGCTGCTGCCGCTTGCGTTTTGCTCACCAGCCATACTTCTTCTCAAGACCCCTAATCTTCAACACTTCATCGAAACCCCACCGAATAAGGGTCAGGAAATCCTCCTCTATCACCAAAACGCACCATCAAGATCGGATTTTCCTACCTAATTTCAACAAAAATTCTCCCGCAATCTCATTCCAACAGCATGTCCGCCTTGCAAAACCAAGATCTAAGTTAGGGTATGATCAATTCGAACGAGGGTCATATCAGAGAATCGGTGGGGGGAAATCGATTCGATTGAAGAAGAAGATGAGGCGGAGAGCAACACAGAGGAGTCCAACAAAACGACGACGGCAGATCGAAGAGAGGATGCGTCGGAGAATCGTACCTTGAGCAGATCGGCAATCCATCGTCGCAAGTGCGAGGTCTCGTCCAAGGCCACCACAAGCGTCCATCTTAGAGCTGGAGATGACGAGAAAAGACCGAGTTCGGCTCCTTTCCCTACCGCCTTCAGTATTCTTATTTTATGCGCAGATATATATATATATATATATATATATATATATATATATATATATATATATATATATATATATATATATATATATATATATATATATTATTTATTTTATATTTATGTATTTATATTTATATATTTATATATTTATATTTATATTTATATTTATATTTATATTTATATACATATATATATATATATATTACATTATTATGTTAGTAGGATAGTTGAATCGGATCCTAATTGATTAAGTCGAGTTCTTAGATTGGGCTTTATTGATCAATCTACATCTGACATTAGATCAGCTAGAATGAGATTTGAGTCTATTGTAATAAATTAACCTAAATTCTAGTAAAGTTAGGATTCAGAATAGGAGTCTGGTTATGAGTCAGAGTTGGATTTGGATGAGAGACAAATGAGTCATAATTGTAATCAACCTTAATTGATCGCCTACTTTGGTTGGGGAAGTCGGCTAGGATTAAGTTCCTTCTAGGGTTGGGACTCTTTCAGACTCTTTTAAAAGAGTTTCACTTAAAATATGAGTTTGAGTTAGAGTTAAGAGTTTTATTTCTAGTAAAACTCTTATTAGGAGTCCTAGTTTATGGGGTCTCTTCATGAGTCCTATAAAAATCATATAAACTTCTCATTTCTCATCATGAATAGATTAATATTTTTCAACCATTGTGACCGACTAACAAGGAGGGAGGAACCCCTATAGAGTTCCAAGGAGGGTCAATCCCATATAGAGATCAACCAAGCTTAGAATCCTATAGGGTTCTAACACTTTTGATCAGAGTAGTATTCTTTGGTGATTCACTGCCCTTCCACAGTCGCTCATCATCTTCATCCAACCGCCCAAGCAATTCCCACAATTGCTAAGATCGTCGCCAACTCCATCATCACCACTGCCGTAAATCACCCCTGCAATCTACACAAGAATTGCATCATGTTATGGTAATCTACCTTACTACTGCAATTTAGTTATCCTAAACCCAAAACCCAAAAAAGTATTCCTCTATTACACTGCACAAACTTGTCGTCACAAAGTTACCATCTTTACGATGCAAGCTATGCTACAAATTTCAACTACATACTACTGCCCTATCTTTGATCTTGCTGCCACTATTTTGCTACCGTATCTTCTACGTATTTTTACGATGGTTTTGGCACTTCTTATCAGTGGATTTCCTTTGGGTTCTACATAAAAATTATTAATACAAACCGCTAAAACTTTTATGTCCAAACTGCTGAACTTTAAACATAAAAATCTATCGCAATACCTTCTTGTACTCCTTGATCTTAGCGAATTTATTACTGTCATTTTCTCCTATGAATTTTATGTCAACTTAGATTTCCTTACCAATGGATTCTCCCTAAATTCTTCCTTCAATCTTTGACAAACCGCTGAAAATTTTTTGTCTAACTGCTACTCTTCGACATAAAATTTTATGCTGCATCGTTTCGGTGTTTCTTGCTTCATACACAATTAATATCTGCCAAATTTGTTGTTGTCATTACTCTTATCTATCTTACTGCTATCCTTATGGAGTTTTTGTGATCGTAATACTCTAAAACATTGCTGGACTTTTCGTTGCCAAACTGTTGAAATTTTCGACGTAAAATTATGTTGTTATACCTTTTATCGTTCTTCACCACATACAGCACCAAATCCTACCAAACATGTTGATGCCACCCACATCACCCTTAAGGCACCATTCTAACCCTAAGATGCAATCGTCATAGCCTACTTTCAATCTTTATAGTTGACCCAAATAGCAACGTAAAAAAACTACTGCAATGATCTTTCGTCATTGACGCAAGCTTCCAGTCATATCCTATACTTCTTGCCGCAACCACACCAAATTGGTTGCTGCCCCCAATAGCAACCTTAAACCTTCTTTCCCAGCCTCAAACCACTACCACAAAAATCATTTCTAGCCTCTACAACACTCTCAAACCGTAGCACCAACAGCAACCTAAATCGTAAGCTATCAACTCTAAACCGCAACCTTAATCCATCACCCTTTCGGCCACCAATCACAACCAAACCGGTTACTGCCATCAACAACAATCTTAAGTCATTCCTCTAACCCTAAACCTCTGTCACCAAACCCCCATTACAACCTCTATAATAGCCTCAAACAACAACATCAATAGTACCCCCTTTGATGAAAAATTATGCTGCACTACCTTTGGTACTACTTGCTGCATCCACACATGATCCCTACCGAATCTATTACTGTCATTAATAACAATCCTAAGCCATCCCTCTAACCTTAACCCTTGGCCATCATACCCCCTATACGACTCTTACAATAGCTCCAAACCACAACCCCAACGGCAATAAAAAACAGTAACCTATCAACCTAAAACTGCAACCATGGACCCTTGATTCACTGCCTTTTTAGGCCACCAATCCACCCAACCAGTTAATGTCATTGACCCAACAACAAGAAGGATCTTGACACCACAAATCTATGATCTTACACCATGACATCGTTAGATCTAATCGGTGCCAAGTTAGAGACCTTCGAGATGCGTATGGAGGACAGACTACGTGCTCTCTTCGTAGAGTTTAGATTGGGCCGATCACTGAGCCCAAGAAGGTCACAGCAAGGTGGAAGTTCAGATCACAAAGAGTACTCTCCTGAGAAAGAGGAACAAGCGACGAATTCAGCGTATCCACATATGAAGGTAGACTTTCCTCGATGGGAAAATAGAGACCTGACGGGATAAATTTCATGCACGGAGCGATACTTTGGCTATCACAAGTCCTCGGAGGCTTCTATGGTCGAGATTGTTGTCATCTACTCAATGGTACGATTGGTATAAGCACACCCATTGAGTCCCAACATGGAGGAAATTCAAGAGCGGGCCCCTACTCTACTTCGGATCATCCGAGTATAAAAATACCGATGGCCAACTCGCAAAACTCCACCAGATCTCTATAGTTCAGGAGTACCACATCAGGTTTGAAAGACTCTTTAACCAAACAAGATACTGGTCTGAAAGGCAATTGTAGGGACTTTCATTGAGGGGTTGAAGCTGAAAATTCGAGAAGAAGTCAAAGCGCGATGACCCTACACGATGATAACAACTATCTCCTTCGTGCGACTACAAGAAGAAAGGCTAAATCAAGATGCTCGAAGGACCAAAGTAATTACATGACTAGCAGCACGGAGACCCTCAACCCCATCTACCATCAACTGACCACATCAACCAAAGAAGTTATCGAGAGAAGAACTTCGTAACAGATCTGCAAAGGGCTTATGGTGGCATTGTGACGAGTTGTAGAGTCACTACCACCATTGCAAAAAGTAAAGACTTCTCATAATCAAACCTATTGAAGAATCTAAACATGAAGAGAATGACCTCAAGCAAGAAGAGAACATGAAGGAGGACCCGCAACCGACCAATTGCACGACTCATGCTCTAGCCGGCTATGGAAACTCACAAACAATAAAAGTTGAAAGAATCCTTAAGCAATGGCCCGTCACTGTCCTCATCGAGACCAAGAGCACCAAAAACTTTATGAACAATAAGGTTGCTGCTCGATTGATGCTCCAAAAGAAAGATTGCAGCAGGTTCGACGTCAAGGTAGCTGATGGTCGAATCCTGAAGTGCAACCAAAAGTACTCGCAGGTGAAATTATTTTTATAAGGCCAAAAGATCATTACTGATTTTTTCCTCCGCCCTCTCGATGATTATAAAGTGATGCTCAACATTGAATGGTTATTCACGATAGGAGATGTTTCTTGAAACACTTTAAAGTTAACCATAAAATTTTTCAAGAAAGGAAAACATGTGACCCTACGCAGGAAATAAGGGAGCGAAGCGACTACGATTGCAACACCATTCTTGGAGAATATACCACAAAAAGAGTCCAACAGCTTCACAATTCAAATTCAAAAACTTCAGTAGATGAAGCCAAAGGAAATTGAAGACGTGAACCCTCTCCCACAACTTGCTGAAATTTTAGGTGCCTCTGCCAAACCAAGCTGACTACTTCCTACCAGGCAACACAACCTCTGTATGCTGATCTTGCAAGAGGAACCACCAACCCTTATTCGGCCATATTGCTATCCACATCTTCAGAAGGCCGAAGCTGAGAGGATTACCTAGGAGACACTAGAGACATGGATCAATCGACCGCAACTCTTCCCCTCAATGACACTTTGCCTCAAAAAGCTCTACATCTTTGCTATAGGGACAAGAAATTATTGTTGATTACTTCCTCCTGCCACTCGATGATTACGAAGCCGTGCTCGACATTGAATGGTTGTCAACATTAGGTAATATATTTTGAATTTTTTAAATTAATTATAAAATTTTTCAGCAAAGGAAAACGGGTAATCCTGCACGAAAAACATGGGAACAACGTAACGACGGTTTCAACGTAGTGTGTGGAGAAAGTCTTACAAAAAATGCACGGCGACTTCTTAATACAACTTCAGCAGCTACATTTGAAGAAGCCAACAAAGATTTAAGATCCAAATCTCCCCTCATTGCTTGTTGAATTTTTGGATGTGTTTGCTAAACTGACAAATTTATCCCCTACTCGGTCGCATGACTATCGCAAGTTCATGGATGACGGCAAGATCAACGCTCCCCTCATGACATTGCTAAAAAAAAAAGATACCTTCCTCTGGCCAAATAAAGCTACAGCAGCCTTTGATGCCCTCACGGCTACGATTCCATCTACACTGGTGCTAGCCTTCCCCGACTCCGACAAAGTGTTCGTGATCAAATCTAATGCATCGGGAGTCGAAATTTGTGTTGTTCTCATGCAAGGAGGTTGATCCCTTATAGAGATCAAACCCCAAGCCTAGAATCCGCAAGGGTTCTAACACTTGGTATCAAAGGTTGATGAAAAAGGATTTTAACACTTATCCACAAGGGTTCTAACTTCAAGAGAGGTCTCTCGAGAAGGAAGAAGAAGCTTCTTCTGGAATACCACTCCAAGTCAAGTCGAACCCTAATCTACATCAAAGCTCTCTCTCTACCTCACCCAAGGCTTTCAATCTATAACAAGGAGATACTAATCATTGCTAAAATTGAGGGTTGGCATGATATAGGTCAACGACATAAAGGAGAGACGAAAATAAGCGCTGAAAAATTACAACTTCTACTCACTCAAAACTCAGATTGGGCTCACATTACCATAGACTCTACTGGAGGGCAGCCACCATCTCAGAGGAAAGTCTGGCTACCATTAAAGAATAACCACATGCCAGCCCACGCAAGAAAGAAACAGCCACTCGATAAACACCGGAGTAGAAGAAAGTTTGCTATTGAAGATCGAGTCTTCCTTCATCCTCAGCCCTACTAGCAGGAATCTATGGAGACTTGAACCTCAAGGAAGTGATCTTCCTATTTTTTTGGACCCTACAAAATTGGAGAGCACATTGGAGCTGTGACTTGTGGATTGGATCTGTGCACCAATTCAAAAATGAAACTGATCCTCCAAGTATCTCACCGTAAATATAAGTTTAGAGATAATGACTCAACCAAGTCCACTCACTTGACATCTTAACTAATGATGAGACCCAAGTTTAACTGATGATCGCATGAGATCGTGGGATTGCAACGCATAACCATCCAGAGTTAAGAGTCGAGTGAACTGAAGTCGAGTTAAGAGTCGAAGTTAGATTCAAGTTAGAATCAACTGAATCATAATTGTAATTAACCCTAATTGGTCGCCCACCTTGATTGGGGAAGTCAACTAGGGTCGAGTTCCTTCTAAGGTTGAGTCATAATTGTAATTAACCCTAATTGGGTCGAGTTACTTCTAAGGTTGAAGCTTTTCCAAGTTAGGACTCTTTATTAAAATTTCAATTAAAAAGTAAGAGTTAGAGTTAAAATTTTATTTCTAACAGGACTCTTTCTAGTTTAGGAGGACTCTTCACAAGTCCTATAAAAAAACATATAAAATTCACCTTTCTCATCATGAATAGATCAATTTTTTTCAGCCATTGTGACCGACTATCAACGAGGGAGAACCCCTATAAAGTTTCAGGAGGACCGATCTCCTAAAAAAATTTAACCCAAGCTTAGAATCTTGTTAGCTTCTAACACATTAATGCAAACATGTAGTTGTAAAAATAGATCGGACAGAGAACATCGTCCACAGCATGTTTAATCACAACCAATTTCCAGCTTAATGCAGTTAGCGTCATGGCAGACCATAAAACACACGAAGCAAAACCGAGCAGCTCGAACATTACCAATACTAGCTAGTAATAGTATACTACAAGTCACGTATCACAGACAACTGCAACATATTAGTCTTAATATCACGTAAAGCCAACCTCATCGATAACCAGAAAGTATCACAGGAATCTTCACTTAATTCAATAGTTGAGATCATGCAGAAAAAGCATCCTACCAGCTATTAAGATCTGTCATGCCAAAGCAAAGCAACATATGATGTCCCAACGGGTAAAGTTCAGAACAAGTTGCAATTCGTCAAATGTTAGATCTGGCATGGCAAGGTAGCATATCATGAGATGATGGCGCATTCATACTTATCTCACGCACCTGACTTGAAGTTGCACTAACCTCAAGAATGAAACTAGGTGCTTGTTTCTTGATGTAGAACATCAATAAAGCATAAGCAGTAAATAGGAGATACTCTTGCGTACTAAGGTCCAGAGTGCAATCGCACACATGTTATTACAGTTCACAGGAAATTGGTTATACGACATACTAAACAGCATCTCCAGCAACCGATGGAAACATGTCTTTCTTAGGACAACACATCACCAGAAAGTAAATAACCACAAGGACAAACTTGATACCTGAACTTCAATAACATTGTAGAACATAATACTTGCCATTTCCTGCACTCAGCTTCACGATTCAGATGATTTTACAATAAAGTTCTGCCGGCTAACTGGATTCATCACAACTGGTGGTCCAGCAGTACGAGGCCAGGCCTGGAACTTCTTATCGGTTGCTTCCCACCACTCGTCCGAGACAGTTCTAGGTGTTGTACCTATTTTTGGGCAAAAACAGGAGGCAAGGTCAACTTTGCCAAAATTCAAATGATAAATCATATTCATTGTGATTTAACCAACCTCCAAAAATCTTTTTTTCAGAAATCAGCACATCACATGCATATGCAACTGCAAAGGATGCAACAACAGCTCCGATAATTTTGCCTGTCGCCATGTTTGAACTGCAGCACCAATTTCCAAAGAAATTTTAAGTTCTAGGCACTTATAACATGGAACAGACAAGCAAAGGATAAAAAGAAAAACAAGCAAGAATGAAAATGTAAGAGAAAGATACTACACAAAGAAACTATGATTAATTAAAAAACACAAAGATTAGAGACTAAGATCATTAAGCAAAATATTCTAAGCAACTTTCTTGATGAATATATACCCCACTCAAGAACACTCCACATTGCTGGTATTAATAAATGGCATGGGGGCAGGAAATGAGAACGTCTTATAGGCACCAGCACAGATTCCATAATTTTAAAGAGAAAATGTGTGGCTGTAATCACAATCTAAAAGAAACCAAAAGCCCCCCTTTCTCTAAAATGATGTGGACTTATCCTAATTGCACACTGCTCTGCTCATGTATCGTCTTCTCTCACTAGCCAATGCAGGTAACAACCATGCACAAAGTCACATCCAGACTTCAATTTTTGCAGAAACCAATACCTGTTTAGCTGATTTAGTAAAGACTCGTTGAATCATCAAATGATGACACATCTTTTTGCAGTCTGCACAAAATAAGACAAATTCTGATGAATCCCTAAACAGGCCTACAACATTAATGGACTGACTCAAAAGGCCAAAACTAACTCGGACAAATGATTTTAGGCAGGCTTGGCTTGAGTTTTATTACCATGCGCCAAGCCTGGGTTGCAAATATTTAAACCAACTGGAATGCAGGCAGGATTGGACTCAATTGTTAGATAATCCAGTCCAATCTTACCAGATAAACCAAGCAGGTCCTACAAAACAAAATGTGCAAACCCCAGCCTAAACCTAATTTTTCCCTCTTCCACCATTCCCAGTCCCACCTTTCTCTTTCCCATACCCTTGGCATCCTTCGTTCAGCAATGTCTTAGTCCCTGGCTTCATTGCAATGTCCTCGCTTCCCCGAATAAAAACCAATCATCATAAGAACTCAAGCCAACTATCTCACCTTGCAACTACGTTAGGCAAAAGCTCAAGTCAGAAGAGAAGCATGGACAAATTATTTGCTTGCCGTATAAAATATCTTTTGGGAAAAATGCCAACCACATAAGCACAACACTATACATATTCCTATCAACCTACAACCATAGTGTTGGTTATCGAATTAAAATGATAAAAAAGTCCAAGATTTCCAAGTCCATCATTGCTACAATCTTTTCTTGGGAAAGCAAGATGTTTCGCTGTAGTTATCTAGTCAGATCTCATAACCCTAACCAAACCCACCAAACCTGCAGCATACATGACGGATTTGTGGTTTCCATTGTCATACGCAAAAACAACTTGCCTTATTCATCTCAAAGAAATCAACATGGCCTAACGCACCAGTTTGAGATGAATGTTCGAGATCCATTGATCCCGTATCCAAGGAGACCATCCCATAATCAAACAATCACGACATATATTATAGCACTTTTGCAACATAAAATAGAAAGAACGGCACGATGCAAGCATAGAATCGAAACCCTAGTTCTCCGGCCTTAAAAAGGTGGTCCGAAACCTAAGAAGATATCGGCAATTCCGAATAATCAGAGAAGAATTCAAGAGGAAGCAGATGAGAAAGAAAGAGAAAGAGAAAAAAAGGAATCACCTCCTTCAACTTTTCGCCCAGTTGCAGCGCCGCTGATCTCGAAAGAACCAAAGTGCAGAGCACCGCGAAAAGTCTCAGGAGAAGGGAAAGTTATACGGACACTCTTCTCGGAAGAAGACCAAGATACTAAATCTGCTCCGTTGGTTTAGAAAAGAACGGTGGAGATCAAAGTTGGGATGCGAATTAGCGGTCGAGCTTCTAATCCTCCAATCACACGTCGACGCGTGTCCTAACATCCCCAGCCCTAGCCGGGCCGGGCATTAATCCGTATTGTAATCTCAACTGTGCCTGCAGCGTTTTAAAATGACCTATTTACTTTTATACATTTTGTTATGGCATATACATCCTAAAAAATTGGTATCACATCATATTATCCATCATATACACAAGTTTTTAATATTTTTCATATGTCTATAATAAGCTCAAGTAAAAACCTACTCTTGACTCAAATTGTGAACATCCTTAAAGCAAAAAATATCATCCGAACAAGTTATTATGGATGGGAAGATATCATTTATTCAAGTACTTCGTATTTAAATAGGTTGTGAGAAAATTTTTTATTAATGATATTTAAATACATGAATGATCCTTAAATCATAGATTAATTGAGATATAGAACATATAAGGAATACAAAATTATCATTTCATATTTGCCTATATTATGATTCTATATCATGCTTTCGCAAGATTAAACTTCCATTAACAATGTCAATCTTAGGCGAATGTAATTTAAATATCCTCTGGACAAGAGGTTTTGTGAAGAATATGATAATTACTCAAAAGTATGAAAAATATATAGTTGACATATGATAACTTAATTTCTAACTAAGTGAAAATTGATAGTAATATATTTAATGTGTGTGTAAAAGTGGGCACAAGTATGTAGTTTAGATATTGTTACAATATATTATATGATTTGACTAGAAGGTGATGCCAAGTTTATGTAATAGATTAGTGACACAATTGAGTTCTAGTGGTGGTAGTGATGACTCAATAATCAATTATAATAGTAAATCTTATGACTATATTTTGTTTTTTGGAACTCCAATTAATCAGATTTACTCAAAAAAAGATAATGAAGGGTAATGTGGATATTGTATCATCAACGTTATCTATTCAATCAGCATCAACAAATGCATAAAAATGAAGTGATGAGTGTTTACAAAGGAGAAATTCATAATTAAGAGTCTTTTTAAGATATCTCGGAATAGGTTTTAATGCAAGCCAATACACAATTGAGAGTAGATGAATGAGTTATGATAATTTATTGACTGTAAATAAAATAACTAGATGTGTGAAAAATAAATACTATAACAAACTAAGTACTTGTCAATACTGTGTGAGATTTGTAATAGGGATGCCATCATATAATTTGAGTAGCCTGTAGTTGCAACTTCTTTGGTATTTTATATTTTTATCTTTGATAATAAATTTTGAATATATATTTTTTGAGATAAAAAAAAGTCTAATAGATATGAACATTAATTCCACTCCTATAAAGTAGCTTAATATTCTTACGTCTTTAATGGAGAATTGATGTACTACTTAAAAAATTATTTGATCTTTATATAATTATTGTATATTGCAATATTATCATCAATATAGACTATTAAATATATAATACAATCTTTTTATTATCGTGAGAATAAGAATATGTTAGATTTGGAGTTGATAAATTCAGATGACATAAAAAATGAGCCAAGTTTAATAAACCTAGCTCTTGGAGCTTAGTGAAGTCTATAAATTACTTTCATAGTTTATAAACATAATTTAAATATTGAGGGTAGATGAAGTCAAGGTGTTGCTACATATAGACATCTTCAATTGAGATCCCTTGTAAGACAATATTGTTAATATCTAGTTATTATATATGCCAGTCTTGAGCGATAGTTAAGCGTAATATAAGTTGAATTGTCATCAGTCTAACAACTAACCTAAGATCTTTGTGAAATTAATACAAGATTGTTGGTGAAACTCTTAGGCACTACATGTGCTTTATATCTAGCAATAGATTCATCTGGGTTTCGCTTAACTCGAAAGATTTACTTACACCTAATGATATTTTATAATGGAGTGATATGGTACGAGGGTCCATGTGGTATTATGGAGTAAGGCATCATATTCCTCTCATATGGCTTTGTACTAGTATAGAGATTTTTGGGCTTGGGCGATGGTTGTGAGTTCAATAGACCTATGTGGAGAGCTTGTGGTAGCATAGAGATTAAGGATATAGCATGGTTTTGAGATATTAATTTTGGAGCATGTTGTCATATGATATCTAAGTTTGATGGTATTATTAGGTTATGTTAAAGATATAAAAATTAGTGAAGAGTAAGTGACACGTACTTAATCAGGCTGATGAACTTCGATGTCTCTTGGTTGAAGAAAGGAAAAAAATATCATTTATAGTGTCGAGGGTATTGCTTCATCAAGCATCATAGAGTTAATTGGTAGAGAGATAAATGGAGAAGTTATAGAGGTGGTAAGGTATTGCTTAACCAAAGAATAGGGGAATATAAGTCTAGAGGAGAATTACTAGTTGATATGGTGAGAGGTGCACTTGAGGAGGTTTGAGGTGTAATGATATGAACCCAGTGATTGATGGTTATTATGGTAGCTCATCTTGTTGAAGGAGTAAGATTTTGGAAGGATAATATAGACTCAATAGAAACTATATGACATGATACAAAGACATTTTTAGTTTGAGAATTACAGCACCGAAAAGCATAATATTCAAGGAAGTACCCAATGAATATACAAGGCCTAGATATAGTAGTAATTTGTATGAAGCTTAGGGTGTAGCTAGGTATAACATAAGTAACTAAATACTTTAGTTTCTAAATGTTTTGAGTTTTGTGAAATAGTTTTTTGAATAGTAACTAGTGTTGTAGGATTGGTATGAGCATACGATTAATAAGATAGATTATAGTTTGAAAGGTTATTAACCAAATAGTTATTAGCATAGAGGCTTGGTGTATGAGGGTGAGACCAGTATCAATTATATGTTGGTGCATTTGACAAACCCAACTAGTTAAGATGTGTGTGGCAGTGACTTGAGATGTTGTAAACTATATGATAAGAAATAAATTATTAATGCTTGAGATTCACCTCCTACATCGAAGTAAAATATTTTAATAGTAGATTAGAAGAAATTATCGACCAGCTTTCTAAAATAAGTAAAGATTATAATGACTTTATATGTATATTTAAGATGATCTAATCATATATATTTAGTGAAATTATAAAAGAAATTAGTTAAGACATGACCCCAAATATTAGTATAAATGATTTGAAATGATTTGGAGCAAAATATGAAAGATGTTTTAAAAAATAGTTTGTATTTTATTACTAAGACAAAATCACAATGAGTTATAATTTCACTTGATTTGGAGGTTGAAAGTGGGTAATAAAAAAATAACTATTGTTGAATGAAGGATGATGGGTAGCTAAAGCGACGATATGACACATTGATTATAGTAGTAACTAAAGCAAGAGAAATTAGCTAAGTGTTTTATAAAGTTGATGACTACTCGTAGATATTTTCTTTATTCTAATCTTGGAACAAAGACGCCCCCATACTAAGATCATTTACAAGAAATGAGTAAAGAAAAAACTCGTAGATATATTATTTTATTTATAAAATTATCAAATAAAATATAAGATTTCTTTTAATGTGTAGTGTACACAAAACATAATCGAGTATAAAGGTATTTATGTGTGAAACATAATCGAGTATAAAGGTATTTATGTGTGAAATAAGTATTATTGTAAAACTAAGTCGATGATGCAGGTAGATAAATTCTATAAATCAAAATTGATATAATAGAAACCCTAAAGTCAATAACCCAATTAATTGGATAAGCAATTGGAGTAGTCGTAATATTTGCTTAAGATTAGTTGGGTATAGCAGTAAACTTGGGTTGAGATCAATAGAATTTTATTGTATATCTGATTTTATCATAGAGCTAGTAGATAACTTTTTGTAATTATTATTATTGAGATGCCAAAACTAATGATAATTGTAATTGAAGTTATTTTTTAAATTGTTTAGATTGAAGTTGCCACCATGGTTGGAGAGTTAATAATATAAAGAAGGATGATAGTTTTGTGCATTACTTATGTACCTAGGAGGTATCTTATTCGACCTTTTATTAAAGTTTTTGTTATTCTGATTATCTTTTTCTTTATATTTTTGATTGAATTGAGTTGTGATAATTGGTTGTGTCTTCCTCTTTTCTAGTTTATATATGTTTTATGATCAATTAGTTTATTATATAATTCTTCAAATGATATTATGTCATGCGCCTTAATTGTTATAACCAATTCCTTATATTCGTCTCTAGGTATTGAGAGTATAAAAGATGACTTTTTTTATGATCTAGGAGAAAACTAAATCATCTATAATAAATTTTAGGTTTTGTATATAATTAGTAATAGTACTTTTGTCTTATGTTATTTTCATTAGAGTAGATAAAAGACATACCATGTGAGTACAAGAGTGATTAGCGAGGGTAATTTGTCACTTGGCCCATGCTTCTGCTGTAGTGTTGCATGAAGAGATTAGTGGTGCTATAGAGCCAACAACTAAGGCTTGAATGACTTGTATAATATAATGATCTTGTCGTAGTCATAATTTGTGATCAAGATTTGTCACAAGGATGAGCTTTGATATTTAGATATTTTGAGTGGATAACCAACTATGAGAGTCATCAATGTAGCCTAATAGATCACATCAAAAGAAGATATTGATGAATTATGCTCGACAAGATGCAAAGTTGCGGCCTTTGGAGGTTGAAAAGGATTAGAATTGCTGCATTGATAGATATGAGTATTGTAAGTTGAGATGAACTATTATTTTTTGAAAAAAAAATAATTGGAATATCAATTACAGAGGAGGAAGATATGCTTAAAAGATATTGTGATCCAATAAGAGAAATCTAGAACCAACTGATGGTCTAATTTGTATGTATAGATGATGAAATCTGATATGTTGGAGGGGATCGGATCTAATAAATGCATAGGGAAGGATTTGATTTGAGATATGCAAAAAAAAGAAGATCTTTTTCATTCTCCATCGAGTCAATTTTTTGATTGAGAGTATTGATGGCACAATCGAAAGGATGGTGGTAAGTAATGGACTATCATCGAGAGGTTGACCATGGATCTGAGGCATTAGTGAGTTCAATGGTTGACGAGAAGGGGATGAGGACACAAGTGAAGATGATGAGTAGGAGATAGGAGCATAGAGAATGCTCACGAGGTAGAAATATGTTGTAAAATAGATCGTGCTATGAGATTGATAGGGCAGAGTCACGCGTATTTATCTTTGGTGCAATGCCAGAATCCGAAAGCAAGAAGAGTTATAAAGTAATAAGAGGAGGGACAAGGTTCAATAAGGCAGAGGAAGAAAGAGGCTTGCTTGAAATAAGAAAGCTCCGATACCATGAAAAAAATATTATGTAAAAAAAATGATCTCATTCATTTATGTAATAGGTATTTATACAGATTGTGAAAGAGAAATTATTTAAATCCTCTATTCAAATAATATATTTAAATTGACAATTAATAATCAATATAGAATATTTGATTATCTGATGATCTTGTATCACCATTGTCTTCCATCATGTCTTCTACTATGACAAACAATTCCAAGAGAATCTCCAAACTCCTTCAGCATCCTTTGCATCACGGCCAACATTAAGACAAACTGACCAATAAAATCAGATCAAATTTACAATAAGAATGACAACAGAAAGGCATAAGACTTCTGCATATATCTATCTACATTGCAATTGATGCACAGTAAGTGTAAAAGAATCAACTTGAACTCAAATGGGACTCAGACGGAGGCATCTGCGCAGCTGCTTCCTCTTCAACCCATGGCTGCTGTCTCCAGCGATGATCTGCTCACACAGTTGCCTTATCTTGAGACCAATGATGGTTTGCAAAAGACCAGTCCCGTCGTTGCTGCCAGGGAAATCTGCATGCTTCAGCATCTGCTGTGTCACCTCTCCATAGTACTTCGTCGACAGGTTGCTCAAATGGCTCTCAACATATATCAGCTCATCTAACCTGTCAAACTTCCCATCCATCTCCAGTACTGAAGCCTGAAGAAGAAGAAGAAGAAGAAGAAGAAGAAGAAGAAGAAGAAGACACAGTGGAGATTCAGCTTGGAGAAGTAGAAGAATGTGAAGTTACCTCATCAGAGAAGTATGTGTCTGGGCCATAGAAGAATCTGATGCCAGGATATGAGCAACTTAGCTTTCCACCACAGGGTGTCCATGAAATGGTGGAGCCTTCATCGAAAAGGTAGACCGGGGTGAAATGCTTCACCCCTTCCTTCATCACCAGTCGAACTCTCAGTACCTCTGTTGCACCCTTATCTGGAATCAACCGGGTTGGTAGAACTTCTATTATGACATCGGCGTACTGCTTTTGTGGATCTGACAGAGAAGCGAAGTCATGAAATCCATGTCCTGTGATCTAAGTTGCTAGATTAAGAATCAGGATGTACCAATATACATATCGAAATCGGATTTCCGAGCTTTGATGCTGGCTTTGATGCTCTCGAGACTCTCCCCTCGTTCTGCCATATCTCGCTGCAAATGTGCATGATGGCGTGGAACCTTAGCTGCGAGATCGACAACAGATGTTTCTGACCCAAATCAGAAGCGAGTTCTGTTTCTACTGACCTGAATTTTCCATGCAAACTTCACCTCGTTGCTTATATCCAAGTAGATACTTAAGTCCAGGAGACTCCTTATGCGTGGATCAAACCTGAGAGTTGAACAAAAGAAAGCCATTTGTTAGTCACGGTAGCAAATGACACAAACATTAGACTCTAAAAATACTGTCAGGTCATATCAGAGATTGGAGATGCATGAGGAGGAGGGAGAAGGAGGAGCAGAAGGAGGAGGGCGAAGCAGCAGCAGGAGAAGAGTAAGGAGAAGCAGGAGGAGGAGGAGGAGGAGGAGGAGAAGTAGCAGCAGCAGCAGAAGAAATTATGAGAAATCAGACATTAATGAATGATCCAAAACTATAGGAAATCACGACAAATCGAACCTAAAGTAGTGAATGGAATCAGAGTAACAAGAGATATGTCACTCACAGTGGATGCAAGCCTTCGATGAACAGGATGTTTGGTGGGCGTATCAGCTCAGGTGGCTCCAAGCGGCCAGTGACATGGTTGTATACAGGCTTTTCCACGGCCACCCCACTCTTGAGGGCTCTCACCTGCTCGTACATGAGATCGAAATTGTTAGCCTTGGGATCCAGCGCAGTGACACCTTTCTCCTTCCTCTCTTCCCTGCCCAAGGCGTGGTAGTCGTCGAGGCATATCACGGTGGTGGCGTCACCGACAAGTGTGTTGGAGTAGGCGTTGCATCCCCTCGGTGGCTCCGCCACCCCCCCCAGGACACTGGTCAGCCTCCTCATGAAGGTGCTTTTGCCGCACCCGGAGTCTGCCGCCAGCCCGATCACCACCGTCCTGGTCTCAGCCGAACACGACACCCCGGTCCAAGCTCTTCTCCTTGCCTTCCTCCGGCTGACGCAGAACATGAGCTGCTTCCGGCACGAGCCGAGGTGGTTCTCCGAGCAAGACCACGGCGAAGTGACGCGAAGAGCTGGGTACAGCGAGCAAAACGACATGCTTGCGAAGAAGAGAACGGGATAGTACACAAGCTGTGCCTCTCTCTCTCTCTCATGGCTGTCATCATTATATAGCAGTGACCGGCGCTGCCCACTGTATCGGACATGAACGTTGATTCAATGGCGGCGTTGATCCAGGAGTCAAAAAATCGTCAAGCTCCATGTCCACGTTGATGATCAAAACGGTGCTCGAGCTCTCTGAATCGATGGGAGGCACGCGCCATCTGCCCAAACCTACAGGCCGCCGCGGATACCATGTCGGTGTACACCAAACCCACCTGGACTTGTCGGCTGTGCTTCGAGCGGGCTTCGCGGGACGACGCCGGCCCAGATGAAGCCATGCCGAGGTGCCAACAAAACCACACCCGGCAACGCTTTATCGAACGCCCCGAAATGAATCCATGGGCTAAAGTGCCACCACATCACGAGCAAACTTTGCGTCGTCAAGTATCATAATCTACATCATCTTTCCACCGCTGAATCCAGTGTTAGCAGGCTAGAAGGAAGCCGAGAGCATACTTTTCGTGTGGTTAGCACTTTAAAGAATGCCCGCAAACAGTATCTCGGCACACTGTCGATCAAATTTCTAAGTACTTCAAGCGTATACTCAATATATTTTTTTTCCTTACTTCATCTGTATATTAAAGAAGTTTTAAATATACCTAAAATTTTAAATATATTTTAATAATAGTTCACATTTAATACTAGTAAGCGAGCAATAACATTATTGATTCTAATATCGTTAGCTTTCTAATTTATTCATCTATATAGCGTCTTAAAAACATTCCTACAAAATCTAAAATATATTCATATATCCTATATTTTAATATTTTATATTCACAATTTTAATAAGCTATTCTCAAACCTTCAAGATTCGTGTTTTTGCAGATCAATGGATCTCGACGGACGGAGGATTTGAACTCGGAACGAATGCCACGTGGGCCTTCTTTCCCACTCCGGTTCATCATCACGTGCAAATCACGTGTCATCAACACATGATGAAAGCTTGGTTCTTGCCCCGGACCGCCTGCGTCTCCGCCCTTCACCACCCTTTCGGCGCCACCCTCTCGCTCTCTCTCTCTCAGGGATGAGCTTCGAGGGAATCGACGAATGGGATGAGAACTTCCTCGACGAAGCGATTCGCATCGAGCTCGAAGCTCTGTCCTCAAGAAACCTACCTTCCGACCCACCGGAGCCAACAATCATTCGCCCTTCTTCCTACGCCGACCTCGATTCATCCTCTCGCCGGCACCGTGATGCGATCGAACCCCCATCCGGTCGCGTCCAATTGCACTCGGAGCGGGAGCCGGAGCCGGACTCCTTTGCTCTCATACCTTCTTTCGGTCTCGGCGCAAGGGGTTTGGCTTTCGACGCTCGCGGCGGAGGCCTTAGCTTCTCACCCCCACGGGAGCTCTCCCAGAGACATGTGGACAAACCTAACTCGGAGACGGACTGCGAGATCTTGGATCCTTGGGTTTCACGGGGTGATCGGTACAGCGGCGGGGGCATAACGGAGAGGGACAGGGAAGTAGAGAGATTAAAGGTTAGGTTTCATTTTTGGCTGACGTCTCAAGATTTAAGGGTTCTTGCTACTTTTCTCCGTAATGTTAGGGTTTATTGGAAACAGTTGGTGTTTTTCTACGGCGACTTAGTTTTGTGGTCAAGTTCAGTGTTTTTGGGGTTTCGGAATTGGATGGAATGAAATGATAGCATCCGAATATGCCTTAAAACACCTTATCCCTCCTCTCCCTCACTTCAGTCTCCATTTTCTTGTATTCAAACGGTTATTTTTCTCCTGAATTTGCCTTGGTACACCAACCTCACTCTGGTCGCCATTTTTTTCCGTCATCAAATGCGCAATTGACAATTTACTGGACGAGAGGCAGACGCCTGAACGCAGGGCTGAGTCTCCAAAATGGAGGTATCAAGATTTTCTGCATCAGTTGACTTGCATATTAAGAATCTGGAAACCCAAAAAATAAATATTTCTGAGTTAATTATTCTGTGGTAATTGAATCCACATGGTCACAAGTATGTTCTTTTCGTAACACTTGAACGAGTATCAAAGTATTTTTTTTTCTCCTATCTACTTTTCTTTTTCCTAAATGAGCGATGAGTTGCGTGTTTGTCTATACTATTCCTGTTTTTGATTTAAAGTGAATATTCTATTAGAATGTAGGCCAAAACTGTCTATTGGGGCTTGACATAATTATACCCATCTCTAGAAGAACTTGCTTTTTCATTGACATAGTTATACATTCTTAGGAACCTGCTTTGTTTATCTTTTCACTTTTTTTTATTTTTGTACACTATAAAAAATGAAGTGCTGCTAGAAATTGGTATCCTTTTTTTTGTAAATGCTCTTGAATTTTGTTGTTCTTCTTTAGTGGATCTGACTTATCCTATATGTGCATCTCAGAGGGAGTTAGGCCGTGTCTCCAAGCAGCTCAAACACTTGGTACATTTCTAAACCTTTGTATTCCTCATACTGAAATTTGTGTAATGACCATTAGTGATCAATCACTTGGGACCTTATACATTTGTATTGTATACTATTTAGATAGTTGCATTGCTATTCCCCTTCGTTGAACATAGTAGTTTTAGTGAAACTAAGAGTCAGCAAATCCATTTTGTATTGTGTTTGATAAGGTATTTATCTTCTCAGCCTCTTCTGAAATAACTAGCATCTCAGACACTTGGTACATTTCTAATCCTTTGTATTCCTCAAACTGAAAGTTTGTTTAATAACCATTGGTGATCAGTCACTTGGGACCTTATACATTTTTGAATGCATTATATACTATTTAGTTGGTATCATTGCTATTCAGCTTTGTTGAACATAGTAGTTTTAGTCAAACTACAAGTCAGCAAATCCATTTATATTGTGTTTGATAAAGTTTATCAGGTCTTTATCTGCTCACCCCTTTTCTGAAATGACTCATTCTGTTAGCTGACTAATTTTGTTAGTTGGCTCATTTTGTGGTTTCTTTTGCACATGTTCAAATCATTTTGTACGTGTCCTCCATGTTATATCCTCATTCAAGTTACTTCTAATTGTTCACAAATTTAAAATTTATTTTATTTTTTTCTTTATTTTTTTAGTGATACAATTACTAAAGAAAAAATATGTCTTATTGTGAATAGTTCATATGCGTTATTTTCTATTAGAATAACAAATAAGACAATAGACACATTCACTTTCTTCCTTTTGTGAGAAAAGGGGGTTTCTTTCAAAATTTCTTAGAGGGAGAGGACTAGAATATACCCAAAACGTGTAAAAGGAAGTTACTTGTGGAATTAGGTTTTAGCATTTGAGGAACTTCTGCTCATTACTGCCTCAGTTTTAATATGTATAGTGCTAAAAGTTGCCAAAGACTCTTCTGTTGCTCTCATACTGGACTCCCCTGGACCAGTTGATGGAACAATATTGGAGGTTATCCTCTGCATTCCTAGTGCAACTGCAAAATCATTCCCCGTATATTGCGATATTGATATTGGAAGAACTGTAACCCATAATATGCATTTGGTTGACTAGTTGGTAAGGCATGGTACGCCTTCGACGTCCTCCAGGTCCACAACAGCATTGATTTTCTTAAGCAATGGATATTTTTATTTTGTGTTACCGTTTCTTTAATTTCTCAATCGCATGTTCATGAGCCATTACCTGCATAGATTTTTCATTTTTTGTGTCCAAGAATTTGTAGCAACAAATGTCTGTGAAAATTGGGCTATTTGCATGATAAATTTGTGCTTGTGTATTACTTTTAAACTTAAGGGTTTTGTTTTGCTGTGGATGGTGCTATATGGCATTGAGTGATCATGTCATCTGTTGCAGTATGTGATTGTGCCAATTACATGGGAATGCATGGGCACATGATTTTTTTATGGTTGATCAAGGGTTGCTTTTTTAAAGGTATGGTATGTTCATGCCTTGTGTTGTATTAACACTATCATCTTGCTGAGGGTGTATAGGCACTCCCTTAGCTTGGTGAGAGATTATGTTGATGTCTTTTCTGTATGAAATGTAATGATACATCTTTAATTAAACAACGTCTTCTATTTAATGCTACATTAGTCAACTATTTTGTTTTGAGTTATAAACTCATATCCACATATACTGATCTCACTTTTATCATTGATCCCAAATGGTACATATGTACAGGAACGTGAATGCACGGAACTAAAAAAGGAAAAAACCAAGAAAGATGAGCAACTTAAATTGGTCTTTTCAAAGATAGAAGCTAAAGAAGCTGAGATCTACAATTTGAGAAGGGGAAAATTGTTAGTGTATCTGCTTTCCCTCCACTTAATCCTTTTCTGTTTCCTGAATCTCTTTGTTATTT
This sequence comes from Ensete glaucum, assembly GCA_021527575.1. Taxonomy (NCBI): domain Eukaryota; kingdom Viridiplantae; phylum Streptophyta; class Magnoliopsida; order Zingiberales; family Musaceae; genus Ensete; species Ensete glaucum. Next base: position 51,778,149 of record CM038551.1, read on the forward strand.
AAGTCACCTAGATAAGGTATTACAATAAGAATGCTATATCACTGTTAAATTACATCTCATGACATGGTTATTTCTCCTAGTTAGATGTGGTTATGCTATTACAGTAGGATCACTATTCAATTTTCATTTCTTGGTCAACCATTGTACTAGCTGGGAAACCATGAGAATTCCTTGACATATGAATTCAAAGAGATCTGCAGAAAAATGACTTCTTATTAAGTAGGTACAATTTCATACCAATCAACTGCCTTATCTGTTGATGTCTTGCTGATGGCATATGTTATCGGTCCTCATCAACCTGTTGAAAACCTGCCTTTTTACCCATCTGATCTCTTGAATGTGTCCTTCAAGGTTACAAGGATACTTTGGTATTCTTGCATGATATTAGAAATGTTTCTGGTACTGGTACATTTTTGATATTTTTTGATACATGCTTAGCACTTCATTGAAGTGTCCAATTATTTTAATGGTTTTGATTAATTTATAGACCTACTGGGTACTTGGGTGATTCTTGATAGATACTTCAATCGAGGAATTTATTTTCTTAAATGTTGGTCTTCTGATAATGGACTACACTCACTAAATAGATTTTGATTTTAGATATGTTATATTCGGTTTGCTTTGATCATCCAATGATGCTTAATGAAATCTATTTCTGATCTCTTTGATTGTAAATAATGTTACAACTTACAAATAACTTTTGCTTGAAAGAGTCGGGGATACTTTGTAAATTAATTACTTGATTTGTTCATTAAATTACAGCTTCATATCCTTCGATGCTTTAATAGTGCAAGCTTTTGCATATAACATTATATACATTTGACAAATTTCTAGAGTTATTGATGTACTTGTATATATCATGTGGGCATCTTCTGTTGGTATCCATGTTTCATTTATGATTTTGAAATTTTATTTTTTATATCTGTTTTACAATGAAAAAGTGTTGAAGGTCAAAATGTTAAAGTGATGACAAAAAATAGTCACTAAGCCTTAATTGTCTAAACATCAAGTCTCAAAACAGAAGAAGCTGTAAGAGCTTCGCTGTTGTTTACTCAGATGAAGCAGCCATGTTACATGTAATTATGCATTTTCTTGTGCCTTGGCCTTTATGTTACGTGTATCAACTTTCTAGGTTGTTTCATGCACTAAAAACTGTATCAATTATCAAGTTGTATTCACCAACTACTATAATTATTTTAGTGATTTTTTAATTGAATGTTCTTTCAGAGAATTGTGTATATTGGCAAGTTTCTTGGAAGAATCATTTAAAGCTGTTGATAAATGCACATATAATTAATAGGAAAACTTGAAATAATTGTTTTATTCAAGTACATCAGGAAAACATGTAATTTGATAAATAACCACAGATGAGTTCAGGGTGCCTTTGCTTATATTTATAGGACATTGATAATAATATTAGTCTATTAACACTATGGTTAGTCTGTCCTCCAGCAACTGTTGCATTATTGCCTTCTTGTTTTGTCTTTATGTAATTTGCTTATTATTTAATATTATCCAAGCCATTTATATGGTAGTATTAAGGATAACCTAACATTTTGTTGTAGTATCTATAGAATAAAATGCCACCAACTCATTCATTTCAAAGCAACTCTGGTACAACTCAGACTTTTGAGATTTCTACTTCTGCAAATCATAGTGACGCTGTAAGGCTATCTTTGAACTCCAAACCATTTTAGAATGTTAAGATATGTAGCTTATTGATGCAAACGTGACACCTTTGTAAAGGCATAATCGGAGAGCGGAACTATCTTGTTTCTTATAAATCATATTATCATGTATAAGAAAGCAAAAATGAGCCTTAGATGAGATTTTTGAAACAAGTAAGATTAGTTTAGAAGGTAATGCTCATAAACTAGAATATGTGACATGACATGGAAACAGTATCAACATTTACTATGAGCGATTGAGAAATTACTTGACATATCAGGTCTGATATGCTTGAGTTAACACGTTTGAGGAGGGTTCTTTGGCATAGATTCCATATTTAAAAGAACTTGTCTTTGGGGCAAGTAGATAGATCAGAAATGAAGTGATAGATTTCACTTCTTGTATACTGTAATCCTCACTGTCCTTGGTACCAAGGATCGCTGTTTCGGGTATTAGACTCATTTCAATGATCTGGTTGAATTGGTACATACCTGTCAATACTAGTGTACCATGTGTTGGTACACCAATACATACCAGTGTTCCTGAAAGTAAGAAAAAGAAGAAGAAGAATAGGAAGGGGCAGTGTAGGAAGAGGCGGAAAGAGTAAGAAAGAAGGAAGAGGAGGTGGAAGAAGTAGGAGGAAGAGGAAGAAGAAGAGGAAGAGGAGAAGAGGTGTACCTATGAGAAGCAAGGCGGTGGAGGAAGAGGGGAAAGGAGGAAGAGGAAGAGTGTGAGAAGTGATTTGGGCAAAGGCATTGCATGGCAATGGTGTGATGAGAGGTCTTGGCATGTGTGGGAAGTGGAAGAGGCATACACATGAGAAGCGATTAGGGCAAAGACGATGCATGGTGGTGGTGTGCAACGAGGTCCCAGCGTGCATGGGAAGCGAAGGCCGCATTGAGAAGCAGAGGTTGCAGCATGCAGTGTGCATGAAAGCGATTAGGTTAGGAAAGTTTTTTATTTATTTGAGGGGACAACACTGCTTTAAATAGGGGCAGTCTGCATATTGATTGACGCTTGAATCGGTATGTATCGTCCATTTCTGGCCTGTGACAGATAAGGTACCGATTGGTACCACATGGTACATTGGTATGTATTGGTGACTCAAAGAGGAAGGAGAAGAGAAGAGGAGAGGCAGAGGAGGAAGGAGGAAGGAGGAAAGAGGAAGAACAAGAGGAAGCAGAAGGAAGAAAAGGAAGGAGGAACAAGGAAGCTGAAGAGGAAGGAGGAGGAAGATAAAGAAAGAAGAGGAGGCACTGAAGGAAGAGATAGAGGAAGAAGGAGAGGAGACGGTGGAGGAAGAGGAGGAAGCGTACCATTCGACAATGGGCAATAATAGGAGGCAAAACATGCGAAGAGGGCTCGTGAATCCGAGCCCTAAAGAGTCATAATTAAATATTTTCATTTTTGTTAATGGGTCGAAGAGGGCCATCTGAAGCATACCACACCCAGACCGGTAAATGCTGGCTGTTTGGTCCCGGTCCGAACAAAATGGCGGTCCATGCTCAATACGTCTATTTCCTTAAAGACAGCTTAGAACTGTAATAAAATTTCTTAATTCTTGCTTCATTGTATTTCCTGTATTCAATCTTGATATGCATCAGATGGGACAGTATAGTTATGAGCCTGTGCCTTCGTCCCTATGGCCCTTCAAGACAGCCTTGACTACGATTTATATTAGTGTTTATTGTCACTAAGTCGTCATCATTATTATTATCCTTTTGCAAAACCACAATAGAAATCAATGTTATTGTATTTTGCAGAGACCACCATAAGTTGGATTTTCAAAATGCTGGAACTTTCATTGACCAGGCTTATCATCATCCTGTTAATGAAGATAACTGTACTTGGCACACATCACAGGCTTTGGAGGGGACATCAGATTTTGTGTATGGCAAAACCAAAGGAGAAAATGGACCTTCATCATCACTCTCTTTGGAGCCACGTATGTTTGAACGCAATGAACATAAAGTAGAACATGTGCAAACTACTAGATCAGCTGAGTACCATGGTTTGGTTGATAATAGTAAGAGTCAAATTACTTTCATTTTTTTCAACATTAGAAATATCTGCAGTTACATGTCTTCTGTCCTGATAAATTTTCTTGTCAATTTTCATTTTGTTAGGTTCAATTACCTGCACTGGTGTCAATATTCAGGTACTGACAGTTATTTTTTCTTTGTTTTTTTTTGCTATTTATTTCCCATACTTTTGAGGAAATTCTTGCTACTTGTTTTCTAACAAAATTATGTTTGGTTTCGATGTTAATACAGAAGAGTTGCTTTTCTAAGAAGGCTGCACAGTCAAAAGGGTGTAGAACTATAGGAACACAAACAGAAATTTGTCAGGACTGGGGCCATACTTCACTGGAGGATTCGACTGAGTACCACATTTCAAGCAAGCTGCTTAATATATGGGATTTTCCAAATAGCATAATGACAAGGAAGATTATGATTTCAAGGTTGCTTGTCTCTTGCACAGCAGATTTTTGTGTGCTTTTCAGGTGCATGAGTATGACATCCCACACAGATCTGGATTGTCATGCAGATAAAAACTTTTCTCATCACATGATTTTGCATGATGATGCACATTCAGAACTATCAGTTGATGCTTCTAAAGTGTCACGTCTCTGTGCAATACTTACAAAGGTACAACATTCCTAAAGCACCATAAGTTTGTATTTGATCTAGCATCTTAATTATGTTGATTCGGAGCAAGGTCTGCCATTTCATACCGTACCGACGTTTCAAGCTCAGATCGGTACGGTATGGTATGTCGGTATCGAGCGGTATACCCAAGTATACTACTCGGTGTGTGTATATATATGTAATAAAGTTAAAAAAAAAGGGGCGACATTGCCTCATTTCGTTTCCTCACGCAATGAGACATTTCTTCTCCCTGCACTGGGAGAAGAAATCTCCCGTTGAAGCCTCGAGGAGAAGCCCATGCGTTGTTCCTTTTCCTCGCGATCGCCGAAGATTCTCCCCACGAGGCATCGAGAAGCCTGCAAACGATGAATCAAGATTAGAAAGCAGTGCCGGATCTCCGGGGAAGAGTTCTCCCTTTTGTTCTCCCTCTTCTTCTTCTCCTTCTTCTTCTCCCTCGGCTGATACCTCCCGAAATCGGTTGGCGATGGTTGAAATCGATCGTTACCGCCCGACAACGACTGGCGTGGATCAAAATTGACTGTTACCGGCCGATTTCGGGTGGTAACGAGGTGGAAACAACCCCAATCGTGGCACTGCTCGGTAGCGGGCCATTTGCATACCGGTTAGCAAGCGAACCGGTACGTATTGCTTATACTGGACGGTATGATTCGAAATCGCCGACCTTGATTCGGAGTATCATTTTGTGACTTGCTTTTGCATTTAATGCATAATGATAGTGGAAAACATATAAAATTTAATCACAATACAAAGATATAAACTCTATGACCATAACCAAGTTTCATTGTAGCAATCTAGGGTAGGCAGGGTTCATCAACTTGGCCCATCTGTCACTGGGTCAAGATATTTTGACTTGGATGGCTGGACCTGATCTATTTAAGGGGTTGGATTGGTTGGTGATCTTTACATTTATTTATTTAGGAGAAAGCATATGGTTTGAATAGTGTCTAGTTAATCTTCACTGATAAGGGAATATATGCTTGAATTAAAACATGACTCAATCTCCAGGTCAAAATTCTCCCAGCTGGTCCTGAAGAATGGAACCATCATATCAGTTTAAACAGGGTCAGATCTAGGTTCAGGAAATGTGACATTGAGTGTCAGCCAGGTTTGCCATCCTAAAATCATAGTTTGTAACTTTGAGCTTCTATATGTAACCAGTTATGGTCCAACTGCTGATTCATGTCTTATTTTTTATACCTCATCTAACACAAGACTGGTTGATATATTTCTTGGCTAGATGAGCTCTAGACAGGCAACCTGATAGCTGAAGAGCTTATCTCATGTAGGTTACACTTGTAGAACATGAATAGGGATCTTCGTAGCCTGAAACTTCTATTAGTGGGTACAAACCTGTTTGGGAAGCTCCTTTGAAAACTTAATTATCTATCTGCTTCCATGACGCTCTGTTACATACTTTGTGTTAATTAATTATGGATTTGCAATAGGGATACAATTTGCTACAGATATACATTTATGAAAAATCTTGAACTAAAAGATACAAACTTATGGACAGACAATGAACAGGTCTGTGATCCTGTTAGAAATATTGCTAGTTCCTCTTTAATAGTATTCGAATATGACTATATGAGTATTCTAAAAGCTAAAAATTGAAGTGTGTACCATCATATTGAGAAAATAAGAACTTAAATAGTAATCAAGCAGTACTATATGACACTGAGATCTATTAACCATATCAGATGCTTCACCTGATGGTATTAGAAGTGAGTTTATCTTCAAGAGTAATTAACAAGAATATCCAGTAGGTAGCAGAATTTGTTTTGTCCTGCAACTATGGCAGAAGAATTTGTTAACATTGCTATCTAACACATGGTCATTTGAATAATTTGCTTTAATTTAAAGCATTAAAGTTCATAAGCTGCAAGAAAGTTGAGGACATGGAAAGAGTGGAGGAGGTCGAGGGTTTGGTGGCATAGGATGTTCCATGTGAGGGTGGAGGTGAGTGAATGATGTGTCCTGGAGAGTGCTAGAATCTCCAGAGCTATTTTATGTTGGCATGTACTATGTGCTGATTGCACAAATTATTTACCATTGCTTGTTGTGTTGTTGTGCTCATTGATCAGTGGCTGCTGGTAGTGCCAAGTTAGAGTGACCTGTATGCAGCTCATTCAGATTTTTTTTTTCTTGACCTAACCAGGAACAAAAGGACCTGTGGTTCGCCCAAGCACTTTGATATGACAGATTCACATGCTTCTCTTGACTCTCTTATGTGATGTTTTAATTTGAATATTGGAGTTTACATTGGATTTGAAACTTATTATTTCTCATATTAGCAAAATGTGTTTGAAATAATCATTATTTCTAAAGAATTGCTTGCATGACTTATAATTTGCCAGAATAATTTTGTTCTTTTGGTACTTGCAGATGCATAATGAGGTGTCACAATTACATGATTTTCTTGAAGCCTTACTTGAATTATGCACTCTTGAAAATGTGAGTGAGATAAATTGGGTATCGAACTTCCATATGCAATTTGTGGATTTATCTTTAGTTATTACAAACCTTTGCAAGTGAGATAATTGTTACAAACCTTTAATTATTGCAAACAGTTGTCAACATGACATAAAAGTCTTTTAAACAAGTGTTATAAGTGTGAGATGGATAGCAACAACTTAAAGGTTGCAGGTCAAAAGAACCATCCTTGTTGTTGACATTTGAACAAAGGATCAACACCAGGAAACTTCTCCTGGATGTGAGAAAAGAAATGTAGGGGCAAATTTTGCTGTAGGGAGCAACTCATTTCAAGGCATAGATGAGTTATAGAACCTAAGGAACAAACTCTGAGTCCTATAATTCATTTATTGTGATCTTGTATTGTAATTCACTTGTTATTTGAGCAAGGAGATTATACTTATTGCATGCTGACAAGTTCCAGAACGTTTCTATGTTCATTCAATTATTTATTAGATTACCTTCTTGGGCATTCCTTCTCATGTTTTCTCTTTCCAAGAAAGGCTATTATTTTAGGGTTTCACATTATATCTGTGAGGTTGGCCAGGCAGCACGAATCAATTCTGGATAAAGGCTTTTCTGCTTGTCCCGATGAGAAGATTTTGTTTCTTTTGCTAATACACTTATCAGAGGTCATTTTAGTTGGCTAGAAGTATTCAACAATATGTGCTATAAATCATGAGATGACTACAGAATGCCTGTTTATAAATAATGTAGAAGAAATGCAATGATGTTAGACCATGAGATTTTTATAGCTCTCACCAGAGCTAAATCACCAGAAATGATCCGTAAAGTGAACTTTTTCTGGTGGTGATACTGAAACTTGCATTTGGATAGATAATGCATATTCCTGATGGTGGATTTCTTATAGGCAATAGCCCCTTATTAGATAATTCTGATGCTTATCTACCATTTTTTATCTATTGACCTGTATGCCTTAAAGGAGGCAGTGATTCGTAAATGCCCCTCCGGTTTAAAGCTGAAATACTGGAAGTGTGACTTTGGTAGAGCATAACAAATCTTGTAAATAGATTAGAATTGGTGGGAGTGCACTGAGCCCCCTTTTTAGTGCAAGTTTAATAGGTTGCATTAATGTTTCGCATCTTCAATGAATCCTGCCATAAAGAATGTGGGCCTAATCTGTTTACAGTCTGAAAAAAAAAGGGCAGGGAATGTTTTGGAATATTTGAATCTAACATGCTTTTCCTCGAGTGTTATGTGAACCAAGGTTTTCCGTGCCGCCCTATACCGCTCGATATGGGTGGTATGTACCGGTCCGATGGTTTACCGGTACACGGACCGTCCGGTACCGGCGGTACCAATAGTTACATGGTATATAACGGTCGGAATCGACCGTTACAGAAATATAATGGGCAAAATCGATCGATACCACTCGGTAACGGTCGAATTTTCGATCGTTACCGATCGTTAATGGTAAAATTCGACCGTTACCGATCGTTAATGGTCGATAACGGTCAAAATTCGACCGTTACCAATCGTTAATGGTCGATAACAGTCAAAATCGATTGTTACAGACCTTGTAATGGTTGAACTCAACCGTTACAAAATTTGACTGTTACCGATCGTTAATGGTCGATAACGGTCAAAATCGATTGTTACAGACCTTGTAACGGTCGAAAAACCCTTTCTAACTCTATTTAAACTCACCCTTCTCCCGTTTCACTTCACAAACTCACTCTTTCTTAAACTCTCTCACTTTCTCAAAACGGTTCCTCAAAGCTCGAAAAAGATATGTAATATTATTTTTGCCTAATTTACATTGATTTTGTTGAATCTATACCAATTTCTATCTTACAAACCCTAACCCAACTTTTTTTTCTAATTTTTCAGGTATTAAAAAAATAATATTTTTTAATCATTAAAATATTATTTATTTATACCGCTCGGTATGCCCAGGCGTACCAAGCTGTACCAACATACCGTACCATACTGGCCAAATATCGGTACGCCGGTATGGATCGATACGGCGAACCTTGATGTGAACCATGCCCATCTTTCCATACAACAGTTTTTAACACACTTAACCAAGTGATAAATTAATTGGAAACATTTTGTCATAGTGGTAATGTTCTTCGAAGGAACGACTTAATGGGAGCTTGTTTTTGCTTATAGGCTTATCTTCCTAGGTGCTTGCATGTATATGTACTTAGATCACTTTCTAAATATACCATGAAATGGTGTCACTGAATTTTAAAAATTACTTAAATGGTTTGGTTGAGATGCCACTAGCTTCCATTGTTCTTTATTGTTGAATGCTGACTAGCATCCATCATATACAATTGAAGTTCTCTTGTATAACAAACTGCAAAATTCTTCTTGTTGTTGCTCAACCAGAACTGTGTAATTGTTCTGCCTTATAATACATAGATTTTTCTTTTTTGCAGGTTATTGTTGTTCATAGATCCTTACGTATATTGCATATTTTCTTGCAACACTTGTTGAGTTATCAGAAAGGGTCCATCAAAAGGTACAATTGCTGCTTGAGCAAACCTGATCATTAGATCATTGATATTACACTGATATGCAGACATTCATGAAAAATTCTCTTTTGAGCCAATATTATCTAAATATTTATCATCTTCCTTTCCATTTTTGAATATTATATAAAAATGAAAGTCATCTAAAATTGAAGAATTTTGATCCTAAAGTGTGTTATCTAGTTTTTGCTGGTAAAAGTAAACAATGTATTCTCATGCATTAGTCATGGACTTCTGTGGGTGACCTATGAATGTCCAGTGCCCATTAGGATCTTACATTGTTAATGGCAAACCTTTCCAGCATTTTATAGAGCCCAACATTTGTTCCTTACAACATAAGCATCATTTTTCATCTTCAACTGCTTTTAGCATTGTTTTTTTTTAATATGGTCATATATATTTCTATCTACCTAGTGCATTCACAATTCTGGAGTCTTTTTCTAGATGATGATTTCGCTCATCAGAGAAGCATAAGACAGTGGTACACTGTGATTCATTTATACATTCCAATATGCTACTATAGTTGAATTGGAGTATACTCTGAATGTTCAAAGGGTGTTTTTTTTTTCATATAAATGGTGAAAAAAAACCTTAGTTTACTACATTTTTCCTCAACAGAAACTAGTCAGACAGCATAAATCCTCAAAATTTGCATTCACCTCTTCATTATGGGCTTCAATGCTTTGGAGCACTTTAGTCTTAATAATAGAAAAAATTATGGCCAGGGAATATGTCTAATAATAGAACAAGGAACATATCTTGTCACGGCCCAGATCTAATGGGTTAATTGGTCTATTAACTTCTTTTGACCCTGACCGCTGGTCAAAATGCTTAAGTTGGAGCTGATAGTAGTACACTTATCAGACTCTTATAAGCCAATCTTAGTCTTGTCCACTTTCTCGATGTGGGACTAATTGAGAGTGTTACAATCTCCTCCACTCAAGGGCTTGATGTTCTCATCAAGGCCTAGTATAGCCTAGATCAAGCCCTAGCATGGTGCATGTGAGGCATAGCCCAGTGGTGGCTCCACGTCGTGACGAGTCCTCTAACTCCATCCACACAGGTAGCCCTTTTCTACTCGAGCCCCCTCACCATGCTCAATACTAGGTCGGGTGTGATACTAAATGTCATGACCCGGGCCTGATGGGTAACTTGCCTATCAACTTCGTTTGACCCAAACCACTAACCACAATGCTTAAGCTGAAATTTATAGTAGTACACTCATCAGACCTCTATAAGCCAATCTCATTTTAGTCCACTTTCTCGATGTGGAACTAATCAAGAGTGTTACATATCTAATAACAGAGAAGGATTCAAGCTACAAAGTGGTCTATCCATTGCGCGCGGCTTCCCCTGATGTAGGACTTGACGAGGGTCCATGTACAATATTATATGAGTTTAAACGTATTTCTTCAAAGTTAGCAGTCATCTATTTAACCTTGCAACTAGAATGGGAGGTTTATAGGCTTGTATAGGTTTGCACTTGCCATTTTTGGTCCTTGGATCAGGCCATTCTGTTCTAAAGCACCTATTCTCTTTTGGATGTCGGTATAAATTACAAATCTTGGGTTGTTTAATTTCATTTCATCTGACAGTACTTGCATATTTGTGTGCTTATGGACTTCAAATTTGATTTTTTCCAGTGTACCCTGCTCAGGAACAACATTCTCGTTGGCCAACCTTTGAATGACAATAAGCATAGAGGTCTGAGACATCAAGACTGGTATCAGATCATGGACATTCATCATAAAAGAACATATGGCGAGAATGAAAATTCAGGGTTACCAATGGCAGATATAAGTTCTTTTGATTTGGAAAACCTGTGCCTGGACAAAGAGGGAAGTCACTGTGACATTAAGTTTCTTACTTCAGAAAGTTTGGTTTCAATATTTAAATGTATGCAGCTAGTAGCCATGAAGAATACGAAAGAGGCTGTCCGAATGGAAGCCCTAGGTGTGATGATTCTTATTATGATGGAAAGTAACCCAAGTACAGAGAGGGATAAGTAAGTTGTACTTAAAATTTAATCAGTATGAGTCATTTTCCCTTCTGTTTTATTTAGTTATTCACCTCCAGTATCATTGGAACTATGCTGCCACTTTTGGTACATGCAGGTTTGGGCTGATGACGTTGTTGGAAGTTCTACCTAAGTTGCTTCAGAAGGAAGCTGGCCCACATGTACAAAAGCATGCTCTTCATCTATTGTTCTTGCTCCTGAACTGTAAGTCCTCATCTTAGATGTATTGTCAGCATTGCTGATCTTTATCTGCTTATGTAAAAGGATGAACTCTATTGATTAAATTATAAATACTTGGTCCCGAAGTTTCATCCAGTCTTTCTAAGACATCCAACCTTCTTCTTGATCCTTGAACTAATTCTTAGTTTTGTTTTCTATGAAGATGTTGATCAATAATCTCTTTTCCAATGTGCACTAAATCTAGATATTCCCATGCTTTCTCAGTAATATGAGGAGAGAAACTGAAACAACTGTATGAATGTTATGCAAACCTCATCTTATGGAATCAGCTATTTAACTAAGATTCACTTGGTATTATGATCCAAACTAACTAATACCTAATTGTATCCTCATGTACCATACATGAAGCTTATGGCACACCTAGTAAAATCACACATGACAACACCCCAGATGTTTAATGTTGTCATCTATCGATTGGTACTCTTATCTGTAACGACTGTAGTAACCATGCATACAGGTCCAACCTACCTGCAAATAGCATAACTAATGTTGCCATCCTGGCACTTCAAAACCTATATACCATATTTTGTATACTGATGAATTATACTAAGACAACATACTGTTAAATGCGGGATGCATCAGTATTTGAATCCTTGGTTCCACAACAATGGGCTGTAAATCCTGAAAGATATTTGTCGAAATATACCAAAGTGTCCTTGATATTTTTGCAACAGAGTACAAATTCAAGTCATTCAAATGACATTAATATTTCAATCTATTTTTTCTTGCTAAAGAAATTTTATTCTCATTCAAATCTGATAGTCATCTCTTTAAATTGTAGGTCCAAAGATGCTGTTACTATTTTCTAATGGAGGTAAAGAGATTGATGAGCATGAAGAAACAGTTGATCAGAGTGTTGCGCTAGAAGATGCAGTGAACTTGATTCTTGAGGGCTTGTCGAAATGTTTATCACCTGCTGGAACTGATGATCTGGTAAGCTAACAGATTTTGCTATGTATTTCTCTAACAAGGGTGGAAATAAGGAAAATTCTAGTGTTACTTCTTTTAATGTTAAAATCAATTTTGTTATTCCTAGCATATCATGTTGCTCATGAAGAGTTGTACCAAATAAGCTCTATCAATCTTTAGTTTAGTCATCCTGCATCTTATGATTTTATCTTCTAAAAGTTAACACCATATTTTTTTATCCTTTGATCATATAAGGTCTGCATTGGAATATAATTTCCTTCACCTCTATAGTAATGAAAAGAATCTTCTCATTTTTTCACTCTGGAAATTGTTGCTCCACGAGGAAATGATTAGTTTGCAATGAGGGTTAATGCACCAGACTTAACACACCAGGTGTCCATGCATGACTTTTGCCTAAATTATGGTGTCTTTATTGCTACTAAGGAAAATTGCATGAAAAAATTCAGGAAAATAAAAAAGTGCACCGATGACATTGCAAATTTGAATGAGGTAGTTAAACATGTATTGAGCTTGCAGACTGATGATTCATGCATAGCTAATAATTTGTCCAATTCTTTTGTGCAATCTGCTAATGAGGACTTGTCTGATCTCTTTCTTCAGATGGTATATTGATCAATTTGCTAGGATTATTGTCATTAAAAATTCCTGATATTTGACTGAGTTGGTACAGATTATAGTTAATAAGCAAATATTATCAAAATTTATAAATTATACCATCACTCTTTTCCAATTAAATAATGGGTCAAAGATTTAAAGGATATTTTAAAAATTTTATACATCTACTTCAATGCTGCTTTTTTTTTCACTTTTTTCCCTTCATGTTACTAAAATTACACATCATATTTGATCTTGAGAACTTATTAATACTAGATTCACTTGTTACTCCTCTTATTTCAAATCCAACAATTTAAGTCATTTGTGTTCATGTTTATTCAATAACAGTAAAGATCCTAGCCATCATGGTGTTAGGACCCTAGCTAAGTCGGGTCCATTTATTCAGGTTGAGTCATGTTAGCCAGAGTCAGTTATGGGTCAGGTGAATCTTATCGAGTCAGTTATGAGTAGATTGAGTGGTTTTTATCTTCAGTTAGGATGAAGTCCGTTATTATTTTCAGTTAGGAGTCTATCAAGAGTCAAAGATTAGTGAGACTCTTGGTAAAGCCTTATAAATAAGGTTGTAAACTCTTTTTCACGATCAATGAATGAGAAGTATTAGTTTTAGCCAGTAGGCCAAAACCCTAGGAGGGTCGATCCCCTATAGAGATCAAGGAGGCCCGATCCCCTCGAAGTGATCATTTATCCCCCTTTTCCATCATATTCCTCCACGATAGAACCCTAGGGTCCTATCAACTGGTATCAGAGCAGCGATCCTCGGCGTTCCTGTTGTGATTCCGCGGTCGCTCCTCTCGTCATCGTCGTCGTGCCACTATCGTTGTTGCCGCCGCCATCGTCGTCATATCTACATCTTGCGGTATAAAAAAAGAAAAAAAAGAGAGAGATAGAGAAAGAGAGAGAGAGAGAGAGAAAAAAAAAAAGGGGGAAAGAAGATGCAAATCTCGGGGAGAGAGAAAAGAGGAAGGGGCTCCCCGCACCTTCCCCCTTCTTCCCCACTTACCTGCCGCCTGCCAAGCACAGCCATTGCCGCTACCCTCTCCCTCGACCACCTCACCAACCATCTCTTCCTTCCCTGCATTTCCACCACCGCCGCTCCACACCTTCCCCTTCTCCTCTCTCACGCCAACACTTGCGCCCCATCTCTCCTCCCTCATCTGCTGCCTCTGCCCCATCTCCCTGCTCTTGTGCCATTGCCTCTGCTGCCCATCTCCCTCTGCTCGTCGCCCAACCTACTCGCAACCATCGGGGCGCTCCTCACACCGACACCACCGCCTCCTTCCTCTCCCTCGCTTCTTCCTCCACCGCCACCGCTTCCTTCCCACTTCTTCATCACCGCCATCCTCGCCATCTCCCACTGCAGTGCAACCCTGCTGCAGCCCTCACCGCCATCCTTGCCGCTTCCTTCTTCGACCCATCCGAGATCTACTAGAGCCGCTCCCAGTAGTCGCCTCTGTTCATGTGTGATCTATGATTCTGACCAGCGCCCTTCTACGTCGACCACCATCCCTTCCTCCCTCCTCAACGGCAGTAGCACCCTCGGCCATTGCTCTACCGTCTGACCCCTTCTTTCCCCTTGCTCGCCACTAGCTGCCTCGATCGTTGCCTCCCTTGCTCTCATCCGCAACCGGACCTGTTGCTCTCCTGCCGCAACCTTCACCGGACTATCGCCCTCTTCCTTCCTCCTGACCCGCCTTCACGCCTTTTGCCTTGCGACCCTACCTTCTTGCAGATCCGACCTGTTGTTGCTCCCTCTAACGCCGCCACCCCGCCATCCAGTAGCCCTTCTTTGGACGCTGCGCCTCCTCCCGTCGTCACTATCCTTACCACGGTCACCCGTTGTTGTCATCTTCTTCCCTCTCACATAATCGCATTTGCCACTTAGCAACAAAAAAAAAGAAAAAGAAGAAAGACTGAATATCACTGATCTATAATCCTACTCGATGACTACAGATGATGCACTTGATGCAAGGTTTAAAGCCTGCGAGGCTCGCATGGAAGACATATTTCAAGAGCTCATCCGCGAAATTAGAAGAAGGCCAATCAGAGAGCCCCAACAGAACTCAACATGGTGAAAGTTTCAAAGGGAGTCGATCCGAAAAGTATGACCACGGGCAGGACACAAGATACACACGAATGAGGATGGAGTTTCCTAGATGGGAAGATGGAGACCTAAAGGTTGGATCTCTCGTGCTGAAAAGTTTTTTCATTCTCACAGGACTCCGGAGGAATCAACGGTGGAGATAGCTTCCACACAACTCGAAGGTGATGTGATCCAGTCGTATAATTTATACAAGACCTATCATGGAGTCCCTTCGTGGGGACAGTTCAAGAGAGAGCTCTTGAGTCGCTTTGGATCGTCGGAGTACAAGAACATTAATGGACAGTTCGCCAAAATTCGTCAGACTTTTATGGTACAGGAGCACTAGAGCAGATTTAAGCACCTATCGAACCAAACCGGAGATTGGACCGAGATACAATTGATGAGAAAATTTATTGAGGGACTTAATCTCATGATTCGGTGCGAAGTTAAAGCTCGCCGTCCCCGCACCATGATAGCAGTCGTATCATTTGCTAGTGTACATGAAAGAAAAATCATTATAACAATTCGCCGAAATAGAAGCTTCAATAGACAAGACTTCAAGGTAGTCAACCGCAAACAAGAGCAGCTTCTGACGGTTGAGACAATTAAGGAGAAAATAAAAACTGATAATGTGGAGCTCGAATATGAAGGCTGTGACAAATTTCTGACGATTGAACCAGCTAAGGAGGAATCAAAAATTGATAATGTGGAGTCCGATCACGAAGGTTGTGCCAAATCTGAAGATAAGATTGCTAATGGGCGAACCCTAATTTGTGATAAAAGGTGCTCAAAGGTAAAACAACTACTTGTCGATTTCTTTTTGATGCCCCAGGAAGACTTCGAAGTGGTGATATCCAGAAAAAGACATGATACTACCACTAGCCATCGGATGAGAAGGGTTCTCCAGAAGACTACAATGACAACTGCACAAGAAGATCAAACCATTGCTTACACCAAGTGAAGATCCTACTTAATTGATCAAAGAGTCGTGATGCGTGGTAAATATTGAAGTTCTCTCGAAATCTGATATTGCTCAGCCTTGAGGGCAAGGTTGATTTGAAGTGGGCGGGTTTGTTAGGACCCTAGCTAAGTCGGGTCCATTTATTCAGGTTGAGTCATGTTAGCCAGAGTCAGTTATCGGTCAGGTGAATCTTATCGAGTCGGTTATGAGTAGATTGAGTGGTTTTTATCTTCAGTTAGGATGGAGTCCGTTATTATTTTCAGTTAGGAGTCTATCAAAAGTCAAAGATTAGTGAGACTCTTGGTAAAGCCTTATAAGTAAGGTTGTAAACCCCTTTCCACAATCAATGAATGAGAAGTATTAGTTTTAGCCAATAGGCCAAAACCCTAGGAGTGTCGATCCCCTATAGAGATCAAGGAGGCAGATCCCCTCGAAGTGATCGTTTATCCCCTTTTTCCACCTTATTCCTCCACGATAGAACCCTAGGGTCCTATCACATGGCCATAACATTCATTGATGATACAGTATATAAATAGATTTCTGTGCGGTTTTGCCTCATGATGTCTGTGTTATATGTCCAAGTTATAGTTTGTTTTTATTGGAGTTCAGTTATTTCTGCAGTTTTCTGTTTCATTATGGTCCATCTATTTTTTGAGCTCATGTAGAAAGGGTTTTTTTTTTCAGGAGCTCAAGCTTCATAAACAAGCAATTATACTTTTAGCTTATGTAGCATCATGCGGGAAATCTGGTTTTGAAATACTTTTGAAATCAGTAGGTGCTCGGGGTGTAAATTTCTTGCAGATAATTATACAAGTTTTGGCATCTGAGTTGGATGTAGAGATTGCTGGTTGTGCCCTTGCTCGAACCCTCTGCAAGGAAAGGTAACTTAGAAGTAGAAAGTAGATTTCATTAGGAGCAAGTCATCATAGCTATTACTTTTGATAGTAACCCAAGATGGTGATGCTGCAGTTGCAACAGCTAATGAAGGAACAAAGTTCCAATTTTCTGCATGTCTTGCTTAACTAGTAACACTGCACTGAATTAGTGCATTAGTGCTACACTCAATTTTCCTTGAAAGAATGCTATCAATTAAATGGTTTCCTAATTTTGAACTTAAACTTGAAAGAAACTAGAGAACTTTCAAGGATCCTCTTTTTTTTAATGTTCAACAGAGTGTAGCTCATTCATTTTGAACGGGAAATTGGTTTGTACATGTCTTCCAGCAGGGTTGTTTGTATGTCGTCTTCATCATCTTCTTGTTGGCTAAGTCTGAATGTTTGAAGATACCAATCTAGATACAAATAGGCTTACATCACATTATCCTGATATATAGGTTACCGATGTAGAGAACCATTGTTTTGGCGACTAGAGACAAAAGAAATTCTGATATATTGCTTAGTTATATTGTGCAAAAAATCTATAAAATTAGCATGTTATGTGTTAATATTTTATTCTGACCCATATTTCACAACTTGTTTGATATCAGTTCAAGTAATTAGGTCCAGTATGTTTGATATCCCCTATAAATTGGTGCCTGATGCATATAGATAAACCAAGGTTTAGGCTCCACGGGAAGAGTTATACAAGAGAATAGATGTGGCATCAATTTTTTTATTGTGTACAGCAGTTTTATGTTTTCCTCTCCAAAGATGCCATCAGTCTGCAATTTTTTACTCTGATGCATACCTCCTTAAATTGATATCATTTGTATTTCTTCGCAGGACCTCATTGTTCAGAGAGGCACTCATTCTCTTGAATCGGTTAGCATCACATCCTATATATTCCAAGGCTACAATGGAAGCACTAACAAGCAGCAACCCAATTGCCAGCTTGACTATTGATGTTGTGAGTAGGTTATCTCATAGGAGCAGAAGTTTCTTTAAGTATGATGATGCAAAGAAGTCACAGATAGAGGCTGAGACCACAGATTTAGCACAGCTGTTTAGAACACGAGTTTTTGCTTACGTAGGAGGAAAACATATCAGTTGATTACTCCGAGAGATGGTATGCAACTGGCTGTCAGCTAGTTTATTTCTCTGGGAAAGAATACCTCTTTGCAGAGAGCTCGTGCTGCACTGCAGACGGGAATTGTTTTTTGATGGTTTTGCATTTCTGTTGCAGCCATGTTAAGCTGTATATAAGTTAAATGAGAAGGTCCAAGGAGTTGGGGGTCATGTAACACGATAACATTATTGGTCTACGGATAAACTGACCTTTTTTGGCAAATTTTTGAGTTTATTTATGGTTGAGAGTCACAAAAGCTTGTACGACTAACTGGATCATGAAATGAAATTTTTGACTTGGCACGAGCATCAGGAGATGCATTCTTGCTTGAATCTTTCTCATGCCTTGTACATTTGTAACAGTTAAAAAAATCTTGACGAGTTAGCTGTGTCTCAAGATGGGAAACAACTGCTCCGTCGGTATCATTGAAACTTGCTTGAACATGAATAATTCCTTTTGGTGTTCTAAGTGTTTTCAGTCATTAGTCTTGTTGATATCCTCATTTTGTACCACTTCTGGATAATAATGACAAGGTTTGAACTGTGAAAATTTCAGATTAGTGATGATTAAACATTTAAACCTTCAATGGGCATTGTCAAATTAAGATCTTGGAGGATTGATGATTGTAGTGATGATATTGAACTATACTAATCTGGCACTTTTTGCATCTTCCTGAATTGTGTCAACAAAGTTCGTGCAGGTCGGCAATGAAAATAAATCACAGGATTTCACATGTTGATTAGTTCCCCACTTCCAATTAATTTAGCAGTTACAGAAAACTCTGATCAGCATTTGTTGGATAGATCATAAAAACCATTAAATTGCTCTGAGAAGAGAGACAAGACGAGTTCTATACTTGATCATTACCCAACCTGCCCTCAATATTACAGACTTCATCGTTGATTCCTATTTGTTATAGTTCGTTCCTCAATCGTGCAAAATGAATTCCTATTTGTTATCGTTCATTCTTCCATCGTGCAAAAACTTCATTACCAACGGTCTGGATTTCCAGCTGCTTCACCATGGAAGGAACAATTTATTACAATTCAATATCAATTAACCAAATCTCGATTTGTATTACCCAGAAAGGCAAAGTAAAAGAAAATGAAGGGACTTCGGAAACCGAGAATTTTCGAGTAAATTATAAATCAGATAGATCAAACTGCTGCAAGACTGCTAATATACACAGCAGTTAGAGCCAAAAGGCTCTTGAGATCTATCATGCCTGCCTGATAAATGGCGAGGAGCTCAACTCTGTGGTGCTATAAAATGAATCCTCCACAATATAATTCTCCTCATTCTCGTCCGCCCACTTAAGCACCTCTCTCATATACTTGAAGGCGCCATCCATGGTTGGACGATCTCGAGCCCGTGCTTGACAAACAAACAACTTCCGGTTGGTCAGCGAGAAATAGAGGTCCTTAAACTTCATGCCAATGTAATAGTATGCCTGGAGCGCCAGACTCTGGTTGCTCTGGTGAGTCCTCACTGGGCGGAATTCCTTGAGCCACTCACAGGATGACAACGGCGCACGGTTTATCTTCTCTTCAAACAAGTCGTACTTGTTGAGCACGAGCACAAATGGGGTGTCTTGGAAGCATGGTTGCCTGGTTAGAATAATCCAAGTCAACATGACTAAAAATAACAATTATATATGAAATCATGTATAACAGTCATCATGTTATGAGTTTACTATTGAACCAACCAGGATAAATTAATTTAATTAATCTAACACTTAAACTTTGTACATTTCTAATCACCAAAGGAATTTTATCATCTTAATTCTTTTACCAATAGGACGGAGCTTCTACTAGCAAATTCCAGGCAACATCTCCAGAAAATTAATGCAAAAGAAAAAAATAAAAAGAAAGTGAAGTAAACACCTGACTGTCGCCTCGAATAACTCCTTGCTCTGGATCATCTTATTCTGAAGAGGTTTACTACTGTCATTAGCGGCGCCGGCCAGTTGGTCATAGTCACTGAGTGCCACACAGAAGATCACTAGGCGGACATCTTCAAACATTTCCACCCACTTGCAGCCTTCAGTCATCCCGTTGGCACTTACTTTAATCAGTTGGTATCTGACAAAGAAATGATGAGCAACATAGGGAAAAGACAAGAAACTACAATAAGGAAACACAAGCAAACACGAGAAAAATGTAGAACTACAGACTCAAAAACAGATGAGCGAGAGGCCAACGATAAGCAGAATTTTCAGCATTATATGAGTGATGGGAACTTTTACCAAATCTTGAAAGACAGGTGTTTCTTGAATATGGATCAGATATTTTATTCTTTGATTCACTCGTTTCTTGCTGTTTTATGCTTAAGTTATGTATACACTTAGCTTTTTGTGATCGTAACTGGTTATAACCATTGCTTGGTCAAATACACTATGATCCATGTTAGGTAGCTGATAACTATAGCAGAAAGGATTAGATGACAGAATAGAGAAATTACTTGGTAAGTGGCTGCGAGTGAACATCAGGATTATCATTATAGAGTTCAGACATTGGACTGTGGTCATCAAGTGAGAACTCGATAAAGGCCAACCCATTCCCTTGAGTTACTCCTTCCGCATACAGTATATCTTTCTCTGAAGGCTGATACTCATTGCTTGATACGCCAATCGCCTGAAAGAAAATATTTGACATACATAAACATATCTCAAACAATGTTAAACACTTATTACGACCAGATTACTAAAATATTAACACCAGAGAATTTGAAACCTTGTCTTTGGGAGTTAAATTCTACCTTTTCTTGGCTATCTGTTGACTCAGCACAAGATTTTCAATCTCTAGGGAAAACGAATTACACGAACAGAAATTTCTATTTCTACCACTCCATTCTATCGCATGCTATCTCCAAAGCATACACTTATTTTGTTTAACAGATTAAATGGATAGAAGCACTGCATAACACTTAGATCATGTGCTTCCATAAAAATATACAACCTCAATGGAACACTTCTTTTTCCTCAAAGTTGTATCCACACTCCACAGCAACATTTACCATGACAGTTCAAGCAGGTGAGCACCTCAAAGTGACAACAATAAATCACACTTCACAGAGCAATGACAAAGAACCTTTATGAACAATCTTAAAAATTCAACTCTCATATAAGTATCAGCATGTACAAGCATTTCAGAGCTTGATTAGGATCGGATTAATTATCTACTTGTTCTTATTAAGAAAGTGTTGTTTTTTTCCTCAATTGTGAACTTGAGCTGGTGTTTGTTTTTTTGTTATCTCAACTGTGAACTTGATCTGGTGTTTGTTTTGTGGTAATCTCAACTGTGAACCTGACCTGGTGTTACTACTCTATTAGGTTGACAGAATTGTTGAAGACTAATTTTCAGGTTTCTTTTTTTCAGTTGAAGCCAGAGTGGAATTTCTGGAAAGTTCCAGAAAAGTCTCAGCTATTTGTAATTAAGTTACACTTAAATATCTAAGTTTTATTAAAATACATGTATATGACAAGAAGAAAGGAAAGATTAAAATGGGGAAATATCATGCATTATGGACAACAGGAAAATATTAATAAGCAACTTAAGTGCAACCCTCCACCTTAACAAATTTATTATGCTCCTCCTCTCTCTCCCTACACTAGCAATTGGGATGTGATGGCATTTAAAGAGGTGCTATAAAAAACATCCAAGGTAGGGATCATATAAAAACCTACTATCTAATGCAATTCTATGACATTGTCTATGGTGTGAACTTATAAAAGCATAAACAAATAAAGAAGGCATGAACCAATAAGAAAATTAAGTTTTTTTTTTTCAAATGATAAGCAATAAAGACAGGATTTAGTTCTAGGACCTTGCTATCAGTAGCCAAGGTATTTGCAAGTTAAGCTAGTTGATATATTATAAAATTATACCTTGCAGTTTCGAACTCTCTCAACCAAGGATGAGTCTCATAAGAAAATAAGTTCATTTAGAGAAAACAAAGATCTTTCAAGTATTTATTCGCGGTCATGATATTATACCACTATCCTAAGAAGATAAATTGGTTCCATTGGGAACACATTATTCCATGAAGTCCAACAAAACATTACCAGTATCTTAACTAACTTGGAGTCTATGAAAATTGAATCGAAGGAAATATCAAAAATCTCTTATTTTACATGGATTTTAGTTTAAAAAAATGGTTTAGAAGAAACATGGAAGTTATACTAAATATGAGTACTATCATAGATGGGATCCAAGTGTCCTCGTAAACAGATAAATCTGAGCCAAATATTCCAGCTACGAGAGAGTTAAAAGAGTGCCCCAACCCATGAAGCTCCAGCATATGCATGGTCTGGGGGTGATTTGAACCTGATCACCCAGATGCAACACCAGTAACCAACAACATTTAGCAATGTTTATAAAAGAAGCAAGCAAAGAGAAGGCTTCCAGTGAATATTCAACACAATTTCATTTCTGCAATCCCACAATATTCACTGGACTAGCATGTATTAGAAAAAATGAGCGAGCATATAAGAGCAGAGATAAGCCTACTTCAACACTTTCAAATCTCAAAAGAAAGCACAAAGTGATATCAAAAAATAAAAAAAAAAGGTTTACCCACAAGAATGCAAAATCAATAATTAGTTGTTCTAACTCCTGCTGACAAGGATTCAAATACAAATAGGATTATACATACTAATTGGTACTAACTGGTCATGATCCATACGGCTCCTTACCAATCATTATTTAATTGCATTATTTTCTTTTCAGTTATATGAAGTGGTACAGATCAGTGTGTCCTCTGGTATACTGATGCCGTACTGGTCTTACAAGGTGTTGAAATCAGATTGAGAATTTAAACCTTACCACTTAAAGAATAGTCTATTAAAATTAACAATTTGATCCTTTAAAACAGAATTCACGGAACAAATGTGGTACTTTTCACTTTAATTGACATGAAATGCTATGCATTTTGGAATAAAAAAAACAACTTAATAATGTCAAACCAACACCTTGCTCAGAAAGTATTCAGCGATATCTGGAAGATAGTGAAGCTCGTTTCTTCTCTTATATGTTTCCTGTATGGCAGGCTCTCTCCACATCTCATCAACCAATGGAGCATACTCACGTGTTGCAGCAGGAAAAAAAGCATCTATGTCCCCCATGGCTACGATGTCTAAAAGCCAGTCAGAGAACTGCTTCAACTTTCCATTGATAGAGTAAATACATTGATTTGGCCGACTAGTTTCAATTTCAACTTGACCTGGAATATGAATTGTTTGTAATCATTATATGGGATTCAAAGAGCAAAACCATTTGTTCTCTACCACAAAGAGAAGCATCTAGAGAAAAAGATAAAGTCCAAAGAACAGGTGACTGTACCAAATTTATGGATCCACGAATGAGATGCAATAGTAATTCTGAAAAGAAAACCACCTTATGCACCTTAGGCATTCACAAAAGACAAAAATGAATTTAAGTAGCCACCTCCATTACAACTTATGAGGCTTCCAAAATTGTACAATGTCTGACATAATTTTAGTCATGAAAAAGGCCTATGTCACAAGATGCATAGGATTTTCTTGACGTAAATCATTCGATGGATGGTGGACACCATGGAAATACATGCCAAAAGTAGGAAGATAAAGTTACTGTTAGGCTATGCCCTCCATATTCTGCCGTAAAGGAAGGGACAAATTGAAAAGCTAGTATCAATAAATGTAAATACAGATGTGCTACTTGGTAAAGAAATGTAAAGCAATGGACTCTTTAAAAAGTTATGTAATGTAGTGGCCATGACCATGGTCATTAAATTGTGAAAAAGGGAACAATTATGTTCACGAAGTCTTAAGGATGTAGGGGGTAGCCTCAGCATCACAATAATGTTATTATTTGCGACTTCGGTAATTGAAGCTCAAGTCATGGAAACAATAAAGTTACATACATTAACTTTCCATAGACCTGAGATTGTGCATCAGACATGCTCTTGTTTAAATCTTAAGTGTGTGTTTGGTGCGAAAGATATAAGAATTTTTGGTGATACAATTCAATAATTTAGTTGGTTGAATGATGATAAATCATGCTCTTAGTCATTGAACTGTCTTCTACAGCAAATAGTGCAAAGATATTAATGAAACAAATTATTCTTAAAATTCAGAGTTGAGATTAGAATTTAAGAAATAGTTAAATCAAGCTAAATTTATTCTTTAGATAAGCTTAATAAAGGGATTTGCTTCAGGAGGGCAGGAAGGAGAGGGCAGGGAGCTGGTAAACATATTATGAATAAATTTAGAAAAGGACCATAACAAAGTCAAGCAACTGTTAGACAATGGTCTGCAAAAATGAATGGCAAAGCATATACATGCATATCACCTTCAGTGGAACTTTGATCATGTGAGCCTGTCCTTTCCAACCTAGCCAAAGCCTCCTCCTCAAAGCGCTCTCGTCCTTCAAGTAAAACACTTAGATATTTGTACATATTGCTTTGTATCATTAGCTTGATGTTCTCCAATTCTTCTTGAGAAAACTCGTTTCCATACAAAAACTTCGCCTATTCAAACATTGAGCCATCAAATGGAAGTCTAGACTAACTGCCATATTCATGTCACATGCACGCACTCGTACGTTCAGATAACTACAATACTCGGTTGTAGTCAAACAAAAGAAAACCGAATGGAACACAAAGGAATCAAAAGAAAACTAATTTTCATACAAAAATTTGCCTGGCCAAAACATGGAGCCATCAAATGTTAAATTTTGACTAAGCTGCATATATATAGCATAAAAAACAAACAGAGTTATATGGATCACAAATAAATCAGAAAAATGATCAAAGCATCCTGAATCAAGTTATCAACTTCATTATGGACTTGAGAAATGTGTCAGGTGACTGAGCTTGGTGACAGTTGTCTCCTCTGAAGTAATATACTGACATCCACTAGTATCTACTAGAGATAAGATATGCTCATTACAGTTGACCTGAATCCTAAGCTACGATAGTCGCCTCTTATCAAGAAAAATACTAACACCCATTATTATCTAGTCCAGCAAATTACAATTGATCTGAATTTTGACTTATAACCATTAGTGAAAGCAACACGTACTGTTCAAAAGGATCACTTCTTTGATCATGAAAGACTATCACTTAGAACAATCTATATTACTAGCAACATACATGAATCATAAGAGAGGAACTTGTAGGTTTCATATATTCAAATAAATAATTAATTACATTTTTGAAGTGATTTATTTGTGCAGGTAGATATCCTATAGTGCTTCACATAGTTGCATCACTTGAGATCAATGCAAGAACAGCACATTTTGCTATGAATCAACTGATAGTTCAACAAAAGTAATAAAAAGAAGTTATTAGTGTAGGAGGACCAGTGAAGGAAATAAAAGAAGGGCAGTAAGAGGAGCTGAATTATGTCAAAAGCTGAAGGGTGCCTTTCTCATGATTCTATAGCTTCACAGGTAAACTTATCTATGTACAAATCCTAGAAGCAAAGAGAACACAAATGCACAAGAATCATGCTGTACAAGTGGCCACCCCTGCTTGCAAAAAGACGGCTCTGCGTCACAAAAGTAGACGATGAACAAGAATGATAAAAATTTTGAACTTGTAGGTTTAAACAAGAAGGGATAGCAAAGTTTGGGAGGAAGAATGCAGCAATCTTTAGAACCTAATTTAGAAAATTTTTCATAATCCTTGAAAAGTAATGATGTATAAAATATAAATGACAAAACAATGCATAAAAATAAATTGTAAGCCACAAAGAAAGTTGGAATTTGACATATGAAAAACATAAAAGTTCTTTAGCACCTTCCATAACTAAGCTTTCAATAAATATAAAAAAAAACAAATGATGTAACATGAAAAACCATACACCACCAAACTGCTATACCATTTAGACAAGTGCAAGATCTGCATAAATATTTGGTTGCTGGAATTCCACTAGGTAGTTTGCTAATAATTTTTGTCAGATCCAGTTTGCATAAAGCTTATGTACAAGATCAAAAGATCTCCGTGCAATCACTAACCATGTTCCCCTTGAAGGTTCAACTACAACATTCAGCTGTCATACCTGCTTAAAGATGGTGCTTGTCCCAGATCCCTGTGGTCCAAGTAGCAAAAGCTTTTGGAGTCTCTGCTCAAGGTAATCAGGAACAGGTCTGGCTACATAGGGAGCCTCAATTCTAGAGCCAGTTGGAATCAAATGAGGTACAGGTAAAGAAAATAAAGAACATGCCAATCTTGTCAATGTCTGTCAAGAAACAACATAAGTAGTAAGTGAAAAATTAGAACAACTATAATCCCAATCATTTATGACAGATTATAATCATAATTCAGTCAGATGTATAAAAAAGAGAATGTTGAGTTATTGTTCACACCGATTCCCAGACATTTCCCCTGATAATATTTTGACCTTCCTCCTCATAGCGACCATCGTCATATAACCAGAAATGTGTATCACGTGGACACTGCACATTGGCAATCTGCAAAATTGGCAAATGTTCAAAAGTTAGCAATTAAAGAACCAGATTTGTGATGAAAAATCACTTTGACAATATCGATAACAAATGATGCATACAAAAAAACCTAAAGATCAAAGTTTACATTCCAATAAAAAAATTCACATGTCACAGTCCAATTTTGTTTGACTACTTCCTTGTTCTCATAGTTACAGTAAGTAATTGGTTATATAAGCAATATAATACTTAACTAAAACTATAGTTGCTGAAAGAAGAAAAAGAAACAAACAATATGAAACATAAATACCCTAAATAGGGACAGGATAACTAGTTTCAAACAGGTAAAAGGAAAATGATTGAACATCGTGTGATCCAACGGGCAATGACTGGCCTAACTGGGATCATGAAATTGCTACATAACTGTATTATTTGATGTTATTTTCAGTGGATATGCCATAAAATTATTGGGACAGCAAGTAAATATATAATAAAGGGAAGAAAAACAGGGAGCAAAAGGTCGGTAATCTTGGTGCAGCCATAAAAAATGCTGATTTGTCCTTATTCTCTCGGTATAGGAAGCTACATATCTTCAATTTTCTAAAACCAGGATCAAGGCACAACTTTGCACGTCACAATGACGACGATGACCGCTAATTGTAATACCCCGATGCACAACTCTGTACAAACTTCACAAAATCATTCATTCTTGAATACTATAATGGATAGCACCTACATATCATAAAACAAGTTCATTGTACATTGCATACTGGGTCAAACAAGTAGTGATATACACAATGATGTGCAAGACACATCTTGAGAGACATTGATAAAAAACAATCGTAAGTAGTAAGTAAACACAGTAATGGTTTGAAAAAGAAACTTGGATGAAAAAAGGGGCAACAATATCAACTACAATGGACATGAAGATTAACTAACTTCTGAATCTTCTTTGCCTAGTTATTAGCATGATGTAAGAAAGTAGACTTTATATCAATTCTCAACCTGAAGCATATCTGCAATAGATGAATCATAATATTTTCATGTGAGACTCCAGGTTGGATGGATTAATGAGCCCCAAAAACTCATAAAGGATGAACCTAAATGAAAATTCACCGAAAGGGGATATAAGTAGGTACTAAATAATGGTTGTTCGGCAACAAAAAGTGACTACTGACTGCACCGAGTTTCTACCTTAAGCACCCTTAGTTCGACTCTTGTAATTTCCCTGCCATTGATATAAACTTCAGTATTCCCATTGCTTGCTTCAGCGTGAAGCTTTCCGGTGAAATTCAAGTTAGAGCTGACCATTCTATCAGGTTTCTCCCCCTCCTGTAAAAGTAAGAAGCATAAGCAAAAGATCATCATATCTCAACAAGAAAAAGGACAGTTCACAACAAGAAAGTGTTTTTAAGGTTCTTGCCTTCCCCCAGAGGCCTGACTCTTTGTCATACCAATACTTTCCAGGCTTCAATTTTTGAGGTGGTATTGGACAACTGAGCAACTCTGCCATCTCTTCTGACCTAAGTGGGAGTCCATTTACGATGAGTTGCTCTGGGCGGAGTTGATTTGCAGGACATTCCTTTTCTGCTTTCAAGATTTGCCTGACTTCCAGCGGATTAAGAAGCCGGGACAACGTCCTCGAGCTCTTTCCTAACTTGGAACGCTTTGACTCATCAATTGGCTGGCCGATGCAACTAACACACTTGCGCCCCTCTGGCATTGATCCCATGGCTCGAAGCACACAGTAGCTGCAATACCTGGCATCACATACCAGACAAGCTTCTTTGCTCTCCCACTTCCTCTTGCCACATCTATAGCACACCCTTTTCCTCTTGTCATTCCTGGTAACTCCCCCATGTTGAGGAGAACCAGTCACATCTTCATAAATCTCCCTGCTTTCTGATTTCTCCTCAAAAGTGACAACAGAAGCCCTCCTACCCTCATTTACTGGTTGGCTAGGCTGCCCATTCGGCATGCTATGGGCAGAAACTGGAGACCCCGAGGGGGAGTCATCGGAGAATTCTCCGTTCTGCAAGACTGAATCTACAGACTCGGAACTTCCTGATACCTGCGGGCTTCGCGGTGGGGGGTCAGCACAGCGAGCAATCCGAGAGACAGGCAAAGGAATTGGATCAACCACCGGGGGAAGATCATCATTAACCAACCGATGAGAGCCAATCACTGGCTCAGCCGTCGGAATAAAATCGACAGGGTCAACCCTCGGAAGCTCGTATGACACCGGCGGGCCATTATACTCGATGGCAATGGAGTAATCAAGGTTGTCCGGTGCCTCCGGGATGGGGGTGCCTGGAGGCAATATCCTCCGCAGCATCTCCTGCCAGCTATTTTCATCCATATTTTCGGACATTTCTCCAAGCTGAGCAATCGAGCCGGCAGCTTTTTTACTTGTCACTCTGATCACAAACCCGATGAAATACAGAAACCAGGCCCCCCACAAAATCCAATCTTCAAAGCAGAAACGAGCAAATTTTGCAGTGATAACCTCAAAGACACAGAAATATACCGCAAAGAATAAGAAAAAACCGAAGCTTTCGCCGTAGCAAAGAACCCGGAGACTTATATTCGACAGAGCCGACTCTGGGCCAGACCAAAGGTCTCGGGAGCAGAATAAAACGTTTCCCTCCCCGCGGGGGCATCCACCGCTGGAGCGGGAGAACGAGACTGGAGAACGAGCACCTCGAATTGTTCCACCGGACCGGGTCCAAAGCGCCTCCTTTTCTGACGAAACGGAGGTAGAAAACTCGAACACGACGACCAACCCTAGAAATCGGGCCCCGCGAAGAAAACCCAGTGCGGTGGTGGGGCGAGGGAGAAGACTGCGACGGAGTCCGAGCAACAGAGAAGTGGACTATTTGGCGTGGGGCATCGGGAACAGCGGATCCCGACAGGGCCAACAGTCAATTCCACGGTGAGGACTGGCGGAGTGTTGGGTATTAACGTGGGGCAGTTACTATCCCATTTATTGTCCACATCATCATTGAGCTCCCTCAGCCGGCACGCACATCTCGGCGGTGGCGCCCACCTAAATCCTTCGAGATCCGGTCAACATCTAATCAACGTAACGTCATTACCCAACCCAATGGTTGATAATAAAAAGAAAAACTTTGAGGCGATTCCAAAACCTCATATTTTTGGGTTTTTATCGTATTTTCTAGATAGATTTATAGTGTTCTCGGTTATTGGACTGAACTAATGTCTACCACATGAACTATTATTATTATTATTTTTAAACAAATTTCCTTTTTACCGAATGAGTACTTTTAAACTTATGGTGTGTTGGAGAATATATTTTTATATTTTAAATATTTAATATGTAGTGATAAAATATTTTAATAAAAAATATATTTTAGATATATACTGATGTAACTGTTGCTTGGTAAAAATTTTATTTCAGTGAATATTATATTATGATAAATTTATCCTTCTTATATTTTTAATATATTTTTAAAAGTATATATTTTTATTTAAATGATCTTTGAAAAGAAATTAAATAAAATTTCACTTGAATACATAAATCATAGGGTTATGGTTTTTAATTATTTAGTGACAATCTTGTGATTCTAAAGAATATCATAAGATATTTTAAAAAATATTAAAAATTTTATTAACATCCTACACATACTGAAATATTAATGTATGTTTCAAAATGTGCATGAGTGCTCAATGTACATTTCAAATGTCGGTTGATGTTTCCTAAATTGTTTTCGATTCACATTTAGCTGGGATGCTACATTACAAATGCTCAAATGTGAAATATCAACCTTAGCATTAGCATTTGAAAATTTATAGCACTAATGAAATAATTTAAAATTTCAAAATACTCTATGATATTATCTAAAATCACAAGATTACGAATAAGGTGGAATTTTATTTATTTATTTTTAAAAATATTTTACATTCATTTATATGATTATATATTTTTATTTATTATATATCACGTCCACACAAAAGAATTATAATTCTTTTATTTACTTATCGATTAAACAAATACATACATATATTTATTTATGAATAAATTTTAAATTATTAAAAGGATAAATTTATCTTATAATATTTAATAAATTTTTGAAAAATACAAATGTGTCTTTAAAATATAACTTTTACAATACGGTTGATCAAATATAATTGGGAAAAAAATATCAAATATCAAATCATGTTTAAAATAGACATTAATGACGAAGTATACAAGCTCATTCAAATCTTTCATGATTGCATCACTTTCGAGGTAGGCCTTGTCAAAAGATCATAAATTTTTTTAAGCCCAAGGGTAACTAAGTCAAAATAAAATTAATAAACTATATAATAAATAAAAAAATCATTATGAAAAATCGGTACTCCTTTGAATAAATTTTTGAGTGAAGTAAACTTACTAAATATTGATCAACCAAATAGTGGAGTATTCGTGATTGATGAGATTAAATCAAATAAGCTCAAATTTGATCATTGTTGAACGATCTGGTTTCATTAGACTGTCAAAAGTTATATATCGAGTTAAAATTCTTTTACTTAGCAATTGATCTAGTAAAGTCAAAATAAAATTCAAAATTTAGTCAAAATAGACTCAACTCGCACATCACAATCTTCTTCATAATCTTAGTTTCAGTGTCAAACAATATTCTATCTCAGTTTGAATACAAGTCATGATAAATTATAATTTTATATGATATAATCCCTTTCAAGATACATATGTTATATCACAAATAATAAAAATTTAGAATTAGATAGTATGCTTTCAAATAAATACCAAAATTTTAGGCTACAATTTTTTAAAAAATAAAAAGATGAATTCTTTAAAAAAAAACTAATTTTTGAAAATTCTCGTAAACACATTTCAGTTTTCAGAAAATTTCTCATAGAGAGCTTTAACTTTTTCAACCAGTAACTTTTATCTTTTTAATAAATCGACTTATACAATTGAACCGATTCAATTAAACCCTAAACTATTTTCAGCATAACATAGTGGTACATATACAGCTATATAATAATACTAAATCGGTTCGACCATTCCAATCTGCTATCCTCGATCGCTAAAACATACAATTGATTTGGTTCAATAATGGTACATGTTTCGTATAAACGGTTCAATCGGTTCAATTGTATGAGTTTAATAAATCGGAGTGGTTGAACCGATTTAATTGGACGTGTTTTGTGTTGTAGATGCATCCCAAAAACTTCCTACCAAACCCTAAACCCTTTTTTTCTTTTTGTTACGTGTTTTATACGTTTGTACAGCTACATACGTATAATTAATTATACATGCTGTGCCCCGTTACGATTCTGCCCGTTCCGTATCCGTTACGGTCAATAAAACTTAATCCATCTTTGACACCCTAAGTACAGCGTTGGAAGGCGGTCGCACGCTCCGATTCTCGAAATCCCGACGCGGCCACTTCCTCCGCCACTACTCGTCCTCTTCGCCGCCGTCCGATCCCTTCATTCTAGAAAGAATAACCTCAGTCGAGCTGATCGGTTTGTTTGACGTCGTACGATAGAGAAGTCATGCCCGCCGATTGCAGCGGTGGCGACGCTGGGAAGAACCCGTGTTGCATCTCCCACGTCTTCTTCGAAGCTGCTTCCAAGAACTCTGGCCGCACTGCCGTTGTCCACGCCACCGGAGGCATCCAATGGCGAAGGGAGGCCGGCGAGGGTTCAGCCGCTTACGCCGTGGAGGAGGGTTCGTCCCCTCCGATCTACCCCGGCGACGTGTGCTTTACCTGGGGTGACGTCTTATCGGCGGTTGAATCCTTGAGCCGTCGTATCCGCTGGGTTCTTGATGGAGGAGACGATCCTGATCTCGTTCGGCCACAAGGTTCCTTTCGTTCTCTTTTCTTCCTCTACTATTTATTGGCAATTGGTGGAGGGTGGCTAGCGTTCAGCTGCTCAAGCCATAAAAGAGGGATTGTCACATCCATTTTACACTGGCTGTGCGCTTTACATGCGACAACATCCTATCGGAGGTTGGATCCTTGAGCCATCGTATCCCCTGGGTGAACATGATCTCGATCTTGTTGGTCTCTAAATTAGGGTTTTAAGCTATCCTGGCGTTAGTGTCAATTTTGATTATCTACCCGATATGGCGGAGTTGACCACTTGTGTTTTTGAATTTTGTCACCGTTAAAGTTGGAGAAGTCTGTTACATAGCGACATGTAATATGGTAGCCTGACTCAAGAAGCTTGATATGATGGATATCCATTTAGGGAGCTTTGACCTGGACTTGCGAGGTGACTTGATTGCAGGCATAGCCCTCCTGTGTTTGAGAAGGTTCGATTGTCAAATTTTTGTTTGGACCTGCTAAACCTGCAAAACTTGCACTGATACGTGTCTGCATAGTCCCTTTGATGTTCAAGGCAATCTGTGGTATAAAGAGTTCTTTTAAAGAGTTTGAGAGTTGAGAATGAGTTTTTGAGGGTTGAAAATAGAACGTGCCTAAATAAGGCCCCTTTTATAGCTTTTGTATCTAATTGTCATTTATTATGAAAGATTAAGTACTATAATGAAGACATATTTCCTTTGGATGTCATATTGGTTTTTCTCGTTGTTGTTTACTAGGCTTTACATGTTGAGTCCCGATTGGCTGTCAAAAATTGCCATAATACATGGTGTCTTTTCTTTCGACCCTTTATTGGCAATTAGTGAAAGCTTGCATGCATTTAGAAACCAATGCCGCTGTCTTTTCTACCTTGCAACATCTGTTCTGCTTTTTGTATTGGAATTAGAATTAGGTTTTGGAAGTCTTCACAAAATTTCTCCTAGTTTCAACCAATGGATAAAAGTTTAAAGTCATTGCTGGTTGAGCAAGTTGCTCATCTGGAATTTTCTTTTCTTTTTTGTCTTGAGAAGAGGAAACAATTTAGCATTTTTAACTAGTAAACTATGTAACTCACCAGAGCTTGATAAGATATCTTAAATGCCAGGCAAACGTTTCTTTCTTGCTTTAACATATTTCTTTTCTTATCTATGCATTTATCTTTTTCTTTTTCATTTCAGATTTCCTTCTCTCCTCTCCTGCCATAATGGGCAGCAACCATTGAATTCATTTTGATGTACTTCTGATGCACATTGAATTCATTTTGAATCTTCCAAATTGCAGGGTATTGTGGCTCAAAGCAGATTGCCATGGCAGAGGACCCACTGACACTGGATTTCCGAATGCCACAAATTGTGGGCATTTGTATTCCCCCTTCGGTGGAATATATAGTTGCAGTCCTTGCAATTCTTAGGTGTGGGGAGGCTTTCTTGCCATTAGACCCTTCATGGCCAGAAGAAAGGATACTCTCAGTTATTTCTTCTTCAAAAACTGGCCTTATACTCAAGTGTGCACCATTTTATAGAACTCAGCAACTTGAGGCAGTTGATTGGATTGTGGAAAGGAGTAGTTGTTCAGTTTTGTATGCTGATATGAAAATGGATTCTGAGAAGGAGCTTTGTTGGCCTGATCTTATCTGGCCTTGTGAGAGCAGAAGCCCGAGAAGATTCTGTTATTTGATGTACACATCTGGTTCAACTGGAAAATCAAAAGGTGTCTGTGGTACAGAAGAAGGTACTTTGCTGTACATTTTACCTGTAACATTTCATGTTTTTCTTGAAATGTGCTATGAATAAGATGCCTTGTGATATTCTTTGAGGAATCTTTTGCCTTGGTGTAGTCCTTCACATACCACTTGTAACTGCTTTATTTAAGTTTTATCTCTTATTTAGTTGCCTTCTCATAAATAATGTCCGAATGTAGTCCTTTGCCAGATGTTGGTATATGTATTTTGGTAATATCGAGGATTTTAACAACACTTGGTATATTTCAATTCTAGCTTTCAGCTTTTCTTGTTGGAACAATATTGTTCTTCATGTCATCGAGATCAGTTCCCTTTTTAATGTCGTAGTGTGAAAAAATTGCATTTTTGTGCAGCCTCGTACATACACCTATTGTAGAATATGATTTATGCCAGAAAATATAACCTTAAGAAATGTCTAATTTGCATTATTTAGATGTTCATTTGTGAAAATTATTAATGCATATGGCTTATTTATTATCACCCATTCTATCAAAAAGAATCATAATCAACTCTCTACTATTTTTTGATATTGACTATGTTTTAAGTCACTGCCTTTTGTTCTTCTATCCAAGGTTTTCCATACCGATCTGTATTGCCCGGTATGGGCGGTACGTATCGGTTCGCCAGGTTATCGATACGCGGACTGCCCGTTCTCAGGCGGTAGCATCAAAATCGACTGTCGATGGTCGATCGAGGGAGAAAAAGGGAAGAGGAAGAAGAAGAAGAAGAAGAAGAAGAAGAAGAAGAAGAAGAAGAAGAAGAAGAAGAGGAAAAGAAGAAAGAAGAAAGAAGCCGAGAAGAAGAAAGAATACCATGCGCCATCCTCGTCCGCGTGCCGCCACCGCCCTTGCTTGCGGGTCGCCGTCGCCGCCCTCGCCGCAATTTTTCTCCTGCGGGGGGAGAAAGATCGAGGTAACGCCACCGACCCGTGGGCCGTTTCCGCCATCGCTTGAGATTTTTCTCCCGCACGGGGAGAAAGATCAAGGCGATGTCACCCTTTTTTTTTATAAATATATTTAATATTTAATATTATATTATATATATATTATAATATATTTTAATATATCGGCAAGATGCATTGTGTATCTGGCTTCGCATATACCGTACCAACAATATGTCGGTACACCGACACAGCGGTATGTGCTAGTCCGCCGGCAGATCGGTACATTGATCGTCCACGATCAGGCAATACCCTTGACCTAGCCTCGTATTGGACGATATGGGGTTGTCCTGTATCACCAAAGTCGATAATCTGATTTCGATCGTTGCCGCACCCGGCCAGATTAGCTGGCGTGAGGAAGAAGAAGCGGTGAGAGAGAAGGAAAAGAAAGAGAAAGAGGGAGAACCTCAAGAAGGCGTCGCCCTCTAACCGTGAGGTGGCGACTTGGCTTCTTTGTTGCCGTGTTCTTCATCGAAGGCCGGAGACGTCTACGGCCTTCGTCTTTGCTAAACACCGCAGATGAGGAGAACCTGGGGACGACGTCGCCTTCTAATGGTGAGGCGACGACTTCTTCGCTGTAGTCTTCTCCTTGTTGGAGGCGACGAGGAGAAGAGGAGGCCTCGGCTTTTATGTTATCTATATGTAATTATAAATAAATAAATAAATATATAAAGCATGTCGTTTAGTATGCTAAGGCATACCGCTCGATATGCCTGTACCATACCGTATTGAGCGGAGCTCGGTATCTTGGTACAGTATGAAATTGCGAACCCTACTACCATCTATGGTTCTCTTTGTAGAATAGCATCAAGTCATTTTGTTTGAGGTTTTGTTATGTTGCCTTTTCATAATTCATAAATTTTTTGTGCTAAGTTTTGCCATATGTTGATCTTGAAGTTTTTTCATGCTTAATTGTTTTATGGTCAAAGTTTTTGAAATGTTAGATAACTTTCATTTGTTTGCTAGTTTAGGTAGGACAAGGGTAAGCTTCTATGCTATGGCGATCCTTGTTTTCAAGAATTTGTATTAGATCATACCTTAAGATGCTAAATATGCAATAAAGTAGTGTTATGTTATTCAATGACCCTTGTGGTGGGTGCTAACTGAGATATGAGGTATGTGGCCTATCTAAATGGTGATAGTACTCCTGTTGATGGAAAAATGATACAATTTAGGGTGTTAAAAAGTCTGATTTCTCTGCTAGATAACTTTGATTTGTCTGCTAGTTTAGGAAGGACAACTGTAAGCTTCTACGCTATGGTGATCCTTGTTTTTAAGTTATTTGCATTAGATCATTTCTTAAGATGCTAAATAAGTAAATATGTATTAAAGCTAGTGTTATGTTATTTCCCTTGTGGTAGGATCGTACTGAGATATGAGGTATGTGGCCTATCTAAATGATGATAGTACTACTGTTGATGGAACTGTAATGATACAATTTATGGTGTTAAAAGGTCTGATTCAAAGCCAAAACATTCCCATGTAAATTGTGCTTTGTTCTACTAGATATTCTCAATTGAGAATGATATGTTCCATCCTGAGTTCTTTAAGGTTGTATATGCAATACATTCTATGTTCATTCTTCCTGTTCTGTCATGCTTTAGATTTACTGAAAGCATAAATTACTTGTCCCAGTCATCAATAAATGGCTATTCTGAACATTCCTTGATCTCTCTTAAGATTTGTGCTAAAGAATTGATAGATCTACCTTTACTAAACGTCAAATATGATGCAATATCTGCAACTATATTGTAGATTTGGCTAAATCTTCCTGTAGTTTGACATGTATTGATATTCTTACGACCAAATAAATTAAAATGAGTACTAAGTTTGCTGGATTTGAATTATTTTTGGTCATGTTCCCTCCCCTGCATATGTTCTTTTGGAGTTTCTCTTATGATTTGTTTGTTTGTGGAGATGTGATCAAGAACTTAACTTTCAGGAATGCCACCTTTTTGGATGCTTGTTTCTTATTCTATTGAATGTTCATTGCATAAATTAAAATAAATAAAATACCTCGCATGCAAGGTTTGACGTACTGAAGCATACTGCTCTATCACGGACAAAGCTATAAACAGGATGTTATGCTCATATAAGTATGTGTCTTTTGGTTTTGTTCATGCTTTGTACAACATGTAGAGGGTTGACAGTAGGCTCGGCAGCCCCATTTTGGTTGGCTTTGGTGACCATTTTAGGCTTGTAAACGAAGGTTATTTCATGTGGGCACTTAGTGGGGATTTTTGTTTGTGCTAGAGCACCTTGGATCCTTTGGTATATAACTATTCCAAAGCTTGCAAAGTTCATATTTGTAATTTGCATTGCATATCAAATGTTTGCTGAAATGATTGCTTGTAGATTTGGAGTTAATGTTTTCTCTAATCCGTCTTCTCTTTTGTAGGTCCTTAAGAGACCCTAAGAGGTTTCGGGAAGGTTGACCCTTTGCGGATGGATACGTAAGGGTGCTGCATGACTTTGGTAAAACCAACTAAGTCCATGACAGATAGTATTAGAGCAGCACAAACACACGTAGAAACATTTGGCACACAAACGTGGGGGATCTAGTGGGGCTACGTTGAGGGTAGTTAGCACACTCGATCGTTTGGGGCGTTGAGATGTAGGGAAATGATTCGTTCAGAGGAGTGGACATCCGAGATTGACATTGAGAGGAATAACTAACCCTTCGTATGAGAGGCATCACGAGGATAAGCGAGCTGGAAAGAATAGGTATGTACAAGGTTGGGATGGCTTAGTTCGAGCTATAGTTCGACGTTGGAAACCAAACTTGATAGTGCTTACGGCAAGCGGGGTGCTTGTCAAAGGATCAGATCGTGCAAGGTGGGGTGGGTTGCTCAGTGACCAAAAGAGTTGTGCAAAGCTCATAAAGGTGAGGGGAATTGCTAACTCGAAGAATTCAATACTCATGCAAGGGTTTGTATGCGGACGATGGATTGTTCGTGGTTATCCCAAGGCGATCGAAACTCCGTGCCATTAAGCATTGAAACTTTCTCTTCGTCATGGGAAGAATACGTTCGTAGTGTTGGGAAACATTTAGGGAGCTCACATGCGCAGCGAAAAATAAAATACAAAATCAGTTTCCTAAAAGATCGATATAGGATCGTCCTACGAAGGTTGGGAGAGAAAAACTCGTGAAACCAAAAAACTGCGCAGGATTTATGAGACACTCTCACCTATGGGAGATCGTATATCTCCAAAGTTGTAGATCTAAGTCCGTGGAAGAATGGGCTCTTGTGAACTCTTCTCTAGCGGTGATCTACACAACATATGAAGTTGTGATGCACCTCCTTTTGTAGCATGATCTTTCTTCGCTTTCGTGCACCACAAGGCTGCACCAAATTCAAGAAGTGGCCGACCCTTCTTGTTATCCACACGCCCCAAATAGGGCTGATGGTAAGAGAGAAACGGGAAGGAGGAGAGTCGGAGGTGGGCGGCTAAAAGGTCTAGCCTATGACCCTTTGGCCCCTCTCCTATTTATAAAGAGCCCTCTCAACTGAACCATAATGGATCCTACCCTATTGGGTTTTAGATCTCTATCCAATTACCCTTGCATATTGGACACTGGATCTCCATCCAATTATCCTTAGATTAATGAAATTAAAACCTCTATCCAAATATCCTCTCTAAGCTCTTATTGGGCTTCACCCAATGGATCCAATAATACGGGGGCTTATTAGATATCACATATCCAATCATCTATTCGTCGTATCATTCACTATATATGTGTCCCTCTAGGCTCAATATCGAGCTGGTTGTGAGTATTACCTATCAAAACTTCTTTCGACTCAGTGAATTATTATCTCATAATAACTTACTCAATTCATCGACTATGAATATACCATGCCACTATGCCATAGTCCCAAAACGGTACAGGGGGATCTC
The DNA here is from genome assembly GCA_021527575.1 of Ensete glaucum. Taxonomy (NCBI): domain Eukaryota; kingdom Viridiplantae; phylum Streptophyta; class Magnoliopsida; order Zingiberales; family Musaceae; genus Ensete; species Ensete glaucum. Next base: position 51,817,138 of record CM038551.1, read on the forward strand.
ATCTATTGGGCATGTCTGCCCTCAATTACCATGTATCTAGAGTCCCATATCCATCTAATATCTCAGAGTTCGTATATCGGGCATGGTACTGTCAGGCTCATACGGAATCTATCCGAGTTTCAGTCTAATTTGATTCTCTCGGAGAATTCCTCTCTCAATCCGAATGAACCTGGCCAAGGATTTGCCTGAGCGAGAACACACAGAATATTCCTCTCGTGATACCAAGAGTGGATGATTCTCTATTGACACTTAATTACTTTCGTAAGGTTGATTGTCATTCCCAATAGCCGGCTATGTCAGATCTAGAACTTTCAAACTCATAAGTCTGGTATCAAAGAATGAAGTACTCAAACAACGCATCTTTTGTGTCTTAAGTCTAAGGACCAGACACACAACTGGGACTACAGAATCGTTGTCTAACGATCATATATCTTTAACCATCCAACATTTCATAAGCGGATTAATCATTCTCTAACGAGCACCTACACTATATCCCTAGTGTCCCTATATGAGCAGCTATGGGACTAGCTGCCTTCATCATATGGACGAGTATATAGCACACTGATTTGTCCGATTATCTCGATGTCCCTCTCGAGTAACCTATGATTGATATTATTTAGGGTCTATGTTTAAAGGCGAATTGGTCTCATTCTCATGATGTCATTATAATTCAACTCTCATTGCACAGATTCAAGGACATCACAATATGTTAATCATAAAATATAAAGTGAGAAAATACCATAATAATAGTAACAAAAAAGAATGTATAGTGTATCTCACGTGCCATCGCATAGTTTGGTCAGCATGGTGGAGTAGTCCAAGAGGATGGTGGTCTTCAAAACTTTCAAGGGGAAGGATGCAAAGAGGAAAGTTGCTCCAACGGGACAGATGTCCAAAAGGGATAAGTTTCGTTTCTCTAGCGGGATAATCATGTGCAACAGACCATACGTGCTGAGGAGTACCTCAAGACAATAACTCCACAAAGCTCTCAACGGATCGAGCGAGTGACGAGGAGTCATTGCATGGTCTCGTATGAGGTAACGCATTGGTGGATGTATTGCGAAATTAAGTGGGGGAGCGACCCAAGGCAACACCAAACGAAGGCACACTTAAAGCCGATGTGAAGATTAGACTTAATGTAGGGCTGACCCGTGGAATGGTGGGCGCGAGAGCCACCATTATCTCAATGCAAATCAAGAGGCAGAACAACTTAGGTAGAATTTGATGAAGTGTCCAAGTCGCATGAAGAGAGTTGATATAGAAGGTCGAACATAGAGCGGAGGCATGAAGCTTTTCTTGGGCACATGTAAGGACATGAACTCTTGCAGAGGCAAGAGTGAGATTATGTCGTTCCATAGGTCTCTCATTCTGATGGAGCAGACTCATCTTGCGTTATGCCAAAGGCGAAGAGAGCTTCGAGGCACATGTACCTTATCTTGGAGAAGCGATGAAGGAACTAAGGCGACTCAACTTGCGGAGGAGAAGTTGGGGTCAGAAGGTTTTGACATGGGGCAAGAGGACGTGGAGGTGGGTACTCTTAAAGAATATGTTATAGTGTAGCCATTTGAGTTATCGCGAAGGAAGCGGTGCACAGTGGAGATTGTGCTGGGGCGTTCAAAGGCTTAGGATTTAGACAATAGTGCACCAATTTCAGCGAAGTCAGTGGACTTCAAGAGCTGCTAGGTAACAAACTATCCTAGTGTTATGCTTTGTCCAGGTGTGACCCGAGAGCCGGTGGACGAAGGTCGATTGCCAAAGGAGCGAACACAATCGAAGGTGGAAGAGGCCTTGCGATGTGCTAGCAGAGGTCACATATCGAGAGATCATAGTCAGAGTCCACCCCACGAAGATCTGAATGCAATGAAGATGTCACCAGGAGGTGGTATGGTGAAGTAGATTATGGTGGAACAGTTCGAGGTAGTACGCCATACGTGAGAGGTCCTACAAGGGACTAAGTCATATGGAGTTATGATTAGGGGCTACTGGGGGCTCCACTTCGGTGAGCAATATGACAACAAGGAGGGCTATGCATTCAAGGAGTGAATGTCATGGTACCGCAGAGGCGGGTCTTCCGTGCTTGGATCAAATTTTATATAGGATGAAAGCCTTAGTTATCAGCATATGGGGGCTGTGTACCACCGAGGGAAAATTTCAAGTGCAAATATTAGTTAGTCCATTGGGGGCTTGATCATACATAAGTATGATCAGAGTGGCTGGATAGTTGGACGACTCCTCATATTCACTTAAGGGAGTCCGCCAAGTTAGAGGACAAAGCCGAGTAAGCGAATGTTACTACCAAGGAAGTAAAGGAGAATAAAATCAGTGCGAAACCTACAACATGATGACCGATGTCATGCATGAGAGTTGCAGTCTGTATTTCCATTGACCAAGGGTAACTGCTCGGAGGACACAGAGGTGTTGAAGTAGGTGGTTAAAAATGGTGAGGAAGCAATGACAAATCCAGAGGGACTCAATTACTCAAAACCGAGCGTCGATTAGAATTAAGGTGGATTCGGAGGAGTGCCACATCGTCGTAAAGGAAGGGACGCAGATGCGAGGTGGCGGTTAGTAGGACCATGAGCATAACAGTGCCATGATACTACAGAGGTAGGACTTTTATGGAGCCATCGATCCTTTGCTCCTATGGAGGGAGAGTGCTTGGTCGTGATAGAGGTCGAGGAGTTGGATAATGCAGAGGCAAATTCCAAGTACCGAGATAAGGCTGAAAAGAGGCCAGGGAACTTTGTAAAATAGGTGTCAATAAGTTTCTCATCAAAATAGTCAAAAGTGGAGGACTTCGGGTTGATGCAGGAATGCTCGATCAAAGAACGAAGTAGGCAGTGTGTCGTGCTGTGCCTTTTTTACTCGGTGGAGTAAGTGATAGATATGACGAAGAAGATGGTACAATCCCAGAGGCGATCAAAACTATTGGAAACTTGGTCCAAGTTCGGGCAAAATTTTGCTCTTTTCGGGCAAAACTTCTTGCATTCTAGAAGTTCGATGGCATTGAGAAGATGAACCGCAGTAGCTAACTCAAGCAAGGAGTGCAAACACTTTGAGCGCTTCAAAAATGTGAGTAAAGAGCAGGCGAAGGTTAGTAACCTGCTCGATATATGGAGTACAACTCTCGAGGAGGCGGGCGAAGTCGTGTAACCGTTGTCTTATCAACTCTTAAGAGAATGGGCGAAACCGAGTACCCTATTTCTCTTATTTAGCCCGCAGAGTAGCTCTACATAAGTTTAAAGACCTCCTGAAGAAACTTAGCAAAAGATAACAGTTGTCAAATCCTCACCAATGGTGATCAGTGCTACTGAGAGTAGACTGTTCGCTTCTTTTCCTAATAAAATGCTAATCGAAAGTGGAATTGATGCGAACCTACTTGATGGCGACAATTAAGTGGAAGAGGAATCAATGGACAAATTTTATGGAGGAAGGATCACAAAAACTTCAAAGTTTGTGAGGCGATGTTCGTTAAGATACAATTGACATCCATCCGGTTCAAGCGCATGAGACACTTGAGAGACTGGCACATAACAAGGAACGTCTTTTCCTTCATTTAAAGGATTCGTAAGAACCAACAAGGATCAACACAGCTCCACCGACCCCGCATCAGAGAGTCATTGGTGAGTTGAAGCAACGTCAACAACAACGACATAGAGCAGTTGGGAGCCAAGAGGCGTATTGTAGCTGCAGCATAAGATTGAAGATTCAATAAAGTCGAGGAGATGCAGCATTCACAAAGGCTTCGACGAGGATGTCGTAAGAATAAGTGGGGGAGAATGTCACAGACAAAGCTATAAACAGAGTGTTTGATGTAATGCTCATGTATGTATGTGTCTTTTGGTTTTGTTCATGCTTTGCACAGCATATAGAGGCTGACAATAGGCTTGGCAGCCCCATTTTGGTTGCCTTTAGTGGTCGTTTTAGGCTTGTAGATGAAGGTTATGTCATGTGGGCACTTGTAGGGATTTTGGTCTATGGTGGACCGCCTTGGATCCTTTGTTGTTGGATCGTTTAGAGTTTGAAGTCCATGTTTGTAGTTTGCATTGCCTATCAAGTGTTTGCTGAAATGGTTGCTTGTGGTTCCCGAGTTAAACACTTTATCTAACCTGTTTTCTATTTTGTAGGTCTCTAAGAGACCCTAAGTGGTTTCGGGGAGGCTGACCCTTTGCGAATGGACATGCAAGGGTGTTGCATGACTTAGGCAAAATCAGCTAGGTTCGTGACAGCTCGATATGGGCGGTACATATTGGTCCGATACTGATATGGGCGATACATTGATACACTCTAATGTACCGTGTGTTAGTATGCTCGGTATAACTCGGTATAGCTCGATACAATATCGTACTGATAGCTAGTCGATACACTGGTACAAACTGTTAATGCGAACCATGCTTGTATGTATTAGTTTTTCTCCCCATTGTTCTCTTAGGTAGGACTTATTGCTATTGTTATCAAGGTTTTACTTACCGGTTCGTACCGGTGTACCGATATATTACCGGTATTGCGTACTAGTATGGTACGCACAACGTGTACCATTCGGTATATTAAAATATAATATAATATAATATTAAATATTAAATATATTAAAAAAAAGGGGCAATGTCGCCTTGATCTTTCTCCTTGTGCGGGAGAAAAATCTCAGCAAGGGCGGCGGCGGCACGTAGGCGGCGACGGCGTGAGGTATTCTTTCTTCTTTCTTCGTTCTTCTTTTCCTCTTCTTCTTAGTCTGCCCTTTTTCTCCCTCAATCGACCATCGATGGTTGATTTCTCTCTCAATCGACCGACAGTCGATTTTGGTGGTACCACCGTGGCAGGCGATCGCATATCGGTAACTGGCGGACCGATGCGCTCGACGGTGATACAAATCGGTATGGAAAACCTTGATTGTTATCACGATTTTGTCAAACTGTGTAGTTTCAAATACTTCTGAACCATACATCTAATGTTCATCCCCTTGGTATATAGCATGTGGAAAATAAAATATAATGAGAATAATAAGAGACCCATATTGTCACATTGTGGTTTGTACAAGTCAATTTAGCTTCTACTTGTTTTCCTTTTCATTATTCATTTGTTAGTAAAATTTTTATCTTTTATTACATAGGATACATGTTTTAGATTGTTGTTCACTTTTCTCCTCTAGTTACAGATAACTAATATTTGCTGTATGCTGATTCCATCTTGTATTAGGTTTTATGGAAGGAAATGTTTTGAGAAATGTGGCTATCTGACTCGTTGATTCTTGTGTTTGTGGTTAGATTCAGTTGTATTAAGTTAGCTTCATTTCATCATTGTTCTTTGGAAGTGATAACTCTTAGTTGATACTCTCTCTCTGATACTTCTATGCTAGTTATTGTGTTTTTTTTATTATCATTTTTTTTCTGAACATTGTTGCTTGTTCAGTTCCTACTAAAAAAAAAGAATGACATCGACTGCAAAGCAAGCTTCTTGACTCAAAAAAAGAAAAAAAGGAATATACCGGTAATGAACTTTGCAGGGTCTCTTTGTTTTCCAAAAAATACAGGAGGGGAGGGGATGTTGGTGGATTGATTTGGCATTACTAGTGGCAAGAAGCCTTGTATACACTAGGGTAATTCATTAATATATGTGCTTGAACGTGTATATACATGTGTTAAGAGTGGCTAGCTTGTTTATATGCTTTTCAGCATAGATTTGAGGATTGAGCTTGCTTGTGGTTGCATGTTCTATTCTTGATATGCTTATGCTCTCTTTATTTAGCTGATCTTCAGATCTTAGTTAGCTTGCTAACTCTGTTTTCCTAATAATTTTAGGCCTTCTGAACCGATTTCAGTGGATGCAAGGATTGATTCCTCTATGCAGCAAGGACATATTGTTGTTCAAGACATCTACTAGCTTTATTGACCATCTACAAGAGTTTCTTGGGGCTATTTTGACTTGCACATTGCTCATCATTCCTCCATTTAATGAGCTTAAAGCTAATCCAATCTGTTTAGTCAATCTTCTTAAGGTATTAAACTTGATGGAATGCATCTATTATAAAATTATGAACAACTACCATAAAGCAGGATCAATCGAGGTCAAGTGTCTCAGATTCCTGCCAATGTGAGGAATTGAGAGGGACAATTTAAACCACCCTTACTCTTGCATACTAAGAGGTTTTTACCATGACCCATACCCCGGTCAACCAGGTTGCAAAGGAGCAACCTTACTTGGTTGCCAATTCATGCCCATAATTATGATCAGCGATATGGATCATATTGTGATACACCTGTTGTTTTATTGTTTCACTCAGTTTTGCATGTTTTCATGCTAAATCATGCCCGCGGCTTGAATTTCAAATTATCAGCATCTAAGAAATATCATAGCTAAAAGTCTAATTTGATTTTATACTAGATCCTTTTTGTTAATCTTAATGGATTCATCACAATCCATTTTTCTAGATCTTATAGTGCCCTATGGCCATCAAATATTTGGGCTCAAATGGCAGAAAGAATTTGAATGGATTGATGACAATAGTTTTTAGTCATGGAATAATAGGAAACAATAAACTAATATAATAAAAGTAGGTTTTTGAAGGCTTTTGGAGGCCCATTAATGTTTTTAATTTAAAAGGAAATAAAGGAAAATTTTAATATTTATCAATGTCATTGGACACTATCTCGAGCTGCAGAGCATCCAAACTGGCTAGAAAAGGAGATGAGACAGGCAAAAATGCAATTCTACTGTATCTTGGTCGACATATTATTATTTGTTAAGATTTGAATAGTATTTTGTTCTGGGTTTCTGTACTTATATAAAATATGCTGATTTTGATTGATCTTGTTCCCTTGCTTCAGTTCATGACCATTCCTTCTGAGTTGCCGATTAACCAGATATTATGCTTCCAGCAGTCACTAAGTTTTAGTCACTTCCAGCGTTTTAAATATACGCTCGGGCGCTCGCCTAAGCGCTCGAGTGAGGCGAGGCGAGGCGAGGCCCGAGCGCCTCAATCAACCCCCAGGCGGCACGCTTCAAAGAGGCGCCGCCTGGGCGCTCGCCCGAGCCCAGGCGACGGGCGATTCGGGCGAGCACCCGGTTTAATCCAGGCGACCGAACCAGGCTTTTAGCTCTGGTTCGATCGGTCGCGTTAGTTGGTTCAATCGAACCAACTAACGCAACTATATATCTCCCGTTACTCAACCCTAATCCTAATCTCGAATCGGGATTAGCATCTCGTCATTGCCTTATTTGTTGCTGTTGCCGCTGCTGTTGTCTTCGCCGTCGTCACTGCTCTCGCCCGAGAGCTTGCTTCAGTCACTTGGAGTACGTGGCAGACACCATCTCTGCTGTTGTTTCTCTTCGCCGTCGTCGCTGCTGCCGCTTGTCGCTCCTCTCGCCTTCGGTCAGGTAAGCTCGTCACCTCGATTCTACTGTTAACATTATATTAACACTTAACAGGATACTGTTAAGTTGATTAATTATTAATAGTATAACAGTATACTGTTAATATACTGTTAACACTTAACAATATACTATATATAGTATAGTGTTTTAAATAGGCGCTCGGGTGCTCGCTTAAGCGCCCAGGTGAGGCGAGGCGAGGCCCGAGCGCCTCAATCAACACCCAGGCGGCGCGCTTCAAAGAGGCGCCGCCTGGGCCCTCGCCCGAGCCAAGACGACGGGTGATTCGGCGCCCGATTTAATCGATCGATCGAACCGTGCTTTTAGCTCGTTCGGTCATGTTGGTTCAATCGAACCAACCAACGCAGTATATATTTCGTTAACCCTAATCCGATCCGGAATCGATTAGCATCTTGCCGCCACCGTATTTTGCCGTTGTCTTCGCCGCCGCCTTCTTGTCTTGTTGATCGCTCTCGCCCGAGTGCCCGAGAGTCTGTTTGATCACTTGGATTATGTCGACACCATATCTGCTGTTGTTTCTCTTGGCCGTTCGTTCGCGCCATCATTTGCCACATGCCATCGCCGGCCGCTTATTCCTCTCGGTCGTCACTCATCATCTCGATTCTCTTAACAATATATTAACAGATCTTAAGTTGACTAATTATTATAACTAATTATTAACATTATCTTATACTGTCAACAGTATAATAGTATACTGTTAATATACTGTTAACACTTAACAATATATTAACAGTATAATGTATGTTAAATATTAACAGTATAGTAATATACTGTTAATATTTATTACATATACAGTATATTATCCATATTACAGTATAGTTAACAGTAAACATTATACTGTTAATATACTGTTAACAGTATACTGTTAACGGTATAATAGTATACTGTTAATATGTTATTAACACTTAACAATATATTTAATATATTTATTATATTAACAGTATACTGTAACATATTGGCACAGTACATCAGTATACTATAATAATATATTTATTATATTAACAGTATACCGTATAATGTATATTAAATATTAATAGTATACTTGTTAATGAACAGTAAATTGTTAATGGAATGTTAACAGTATGTTAATATTTAATAGTATATTATTAATTTATTGTTAACAGTATATTATTAAGTATTAAATAGTATACTAATAACAATTTGATTATGATGAGTGATTTTGATGTAAAAATTTATTATTTTGAATTTTAAAATTTTTGTTAATGTGACATTGTGACTTTGTAATTTATACTTTAGATTTGCTTAATTAAATATGATATTTTTATTTAAATAATTATATTTATTAATGATAATATATATATTTTAATATTTTGGCGCCTCGCTTTAATTGGGCGAGCGCTTGGCGCCTCGGGTGTTTTGGGACCCTGGCGCCTTTTGGTGCCTAGCGCTTTTTTAATCACTGATATATTATACTGTATAATGTATATTAAATATTAACAGTATACTGTTAATGAACTGTTAACAGTATACTATTAATATATTGTTAACATTATAATATATATTAAATATTAACAATATACTGTTAATGAACTGTTAATAGTATATTGTTAATATATTGTTAACAGTATAATTTATATTAAATGTTAACATTATACTGTTAATATACTGTTAACAGTATAATGTGTATTAAATATTAACAATATATTTATTAATTATATGATATATTTTTTAATATTTTGATGCCTCGCTTCGCTCGGACGAGTGCCTAGCGCCTCGGGCATTTTGGGACCCTGGCACCTTTTGGCGCTTAGCGCTTTTTGAATCACCGGTCACTTCAACCTTGTGTTCATGTATCTCAAGGATAATTCATCTTGAAAATAAAAACTGATGATTCCCTATCAACGAGATACTTGCAAATCTACAGTTTCATGGCACCCTTATACTTCTTATCCAGTTCAGAGTATTAATTCTTGTTAGGTGGTGATTGTTGGTGTCACAGTGAGGTCCTGATTCATGGGAATAGTCTTTCATCTTGTAGGGGCAAGGTTGCTACGTTGATCCTCAGTCCTGCCTTGGAGGGGCTTTTATTAAGCTACCTATTTAGACAACACTGTACTAACATATAAATGATGATTACATTGTAAATCTAAACCTGCTGATTTTTTTTGTGTTTTACTGTCTTCAGATTTTTATTGAGTTTGCATATAGTACACTTAGTTACCATGCAAATGCAAACAGTTAGGTCAACATGTCTGATGTTCAAAGCTCCCATTTTTCTCAGGCATACTGTATTTCAAGATTGACTTGTGTCCCTTCTTTGATGAGAGTGGTTCTTCCTAAATTGAAGCATTCTTATATCCGAGGTTGTAATCCTCTGAAAGTATTGATCCTTAGTGGGGAGGTCTTATCTATATCATTGTGTAGAAGTCTGCTTGAATATTTGCCAGAGACAACAATTCTCAATCTCTATGGAAGTACAGAGGTCAGCAATTAAGTATTCAGGTTTGTTTCACTTAATTTACTAGGAATGGTGCACTGTTGTCATGAAATATTTCTTGTTATGCACTAGTATCACAGAATCTCTCTTGTTAAAAGTTATAATCAGGTGATCGCATGCTTTCAGTATCTTAGAAGCATATGGCATATTTCTTTTCCTTTTCTATACTTGGATTATAAGCGGTAGACATACAACAGTAACAACAAAACCGTGAAGTCCCGACTATTTGGGAGTGGTAGATTATACACGTGTTACTGATATGGTAACCATTGAAAATGCTGGGTGAGTTCTACTGTTGCAGTTGAAGATAATTCTGCAACCATTTGCCAAGTGTCAGGATCATTTCTTGCATGTAGAACTTTCTTTCTTTTACTATTTGCATTCTTTTTCTATTCATTTAATAAGATAGGTTGAGAAAAGAAAATTACATTATACAAAAAGCTTGGGCTCCAAGGTGGTATCATTTTGTCCCATTCTCCTTTCTCATCATTGCATGAGACTTTTTGAAGTTTACAAAGTTGATGGGTTGCGTATTGTTGACATGTTATTCTTCCTAAATTTCTTTATGAAAGATAATGTGCTGAGGCGTCTGGGTAGTTACCTTCTGTGATTGAGCTTTGTGAATGTCATTCCTGCTTTGGGAACATTATGACATCAAGAAGAGTACAGGCAAATATCATGATTGTTAACATCATCCACTCGCTATTGTCCTTTCCAACTAATTCTACTGAAGGAGATTTATAACATGTCTGCTTTATATTCTTGTTATTCTGTTTGATAACTTTTAATTGGTAGCCTCTTTGGAGCTGGGATCTAGATTTAAGAGCAAATGCATTTCTACAAGCTAGTGACAGGAACCAGTAATCGGTAACATCCTGCTTTGGTGGCATTATGATATCAAGAAGAGTACAAGCAGAATCATGACTGTTACATCCATGCTCCTATAAACATGAGGTCACTTGAAGACTACAACTTTAGATTAAGATTGTTTGAGGAAAAATATTTGACAGATCATCATCTTCATATTTCCAATGGTCATGAAACTACTTAATAAAGCATAATGGAAAATTGACATAATTCAAAGAAAGATTATATGAATTTTTGAAACACTATCAATTCTTAACTCAATTCAAAACCTTTTTATGTCTCTTAATCTAGTGGGAGTTATGAAAGGAAGGAATTTGTCCAAGAAGTTTAGTTGGAGTTTAGTGAATGAAAAGTTGTATGTATTTAAGTACATGCAATCATGGAACAACCTTCCCAAGTTATTTTGACTCGTTAAGATGTAGAATAATGGGGAAATGATTAGCTTTGCTACATGATTTATCCTAGAAAATGCAATTTTATATAAAAAATCAGGTATTGCCTATTTGTGATTTGGTCTGATGATGACTGTTGCCAGGCAAGGTACATTCTGTGGTCATACTGTGTCAAGTGCCTTAATGGTTGATGTGTCAATAGCATAGGGTTTAAGAAAAAAAACAATAGGTTTTGACCTTATAGAATCGAACCAAAAAATCGCTCGTCTTTCGCTCAACTTTGATGGCTTTTTAATGACATTGAGGTATCTGTCAGTGGGTACGATGACTTGCATGAGGCTGTGGGAGGAAAGAAAGCTCTATGTCTTGATAGACTTGTTTGTGGGCATTAGATCTACCAAAGGTTTGTCGTTAGTTCTTTTGGTTGACTCTTGACACTAATTTAAATTCCACTTTTGATCAGTCTTGGGTGAGAGTTCTGGATCTGGAACACTTCTGTTACAGCCTATTTAACTGGTGAGTTACCTAGTCCACAAAAATGAAGCTACAGTAATCATAATGCTGGCTGTTGTGACTAGATATAATGGACCTAGTTATATCAAAGTGAAAATCATTCAATATATTTAACAGTTTGATGGCATAATTTCTACTACAGTTGGGATTGATGTTTCTTACACTGAATCATGCCTTCCTTCTACACAAACTCATTCCCATTCTGGCAAATACTTCCAACTAATTCTACTGAAGGATACTTGTAACATCCCCAAACTATATTCTTGTTATTGTTTGATAGCTTTTAATTGGTAACCTCATGGTTGCTGACATCTAGATTCTAGAGCAATGCATTCTTACATGTTAGTGACAGGAATGAGTAACAATGTGAAAACTGAGATGTAAATCCTTCTCATCTTTTAGCTCTGCATTCGGTCAAGGCAAATTTTAATCAGAATTCATTGTGTTTTTATCTCACTGATTTTGGATAAAGATATTGATCTTGTTTTCAGTTGTTTTATTTTTTTCATGCTACCTTTCAATCGATGAACTACATGCTATTTTGGATGAGTTCTGTTCGTAAGAAACTTATTTTATTGAACATGGAATTTTAAACTCTCGAACTGGATGTGAGGCTGCATAAAGTATTTCATGGAAAAGTTTTTCTCGGGTTATAATTGTGTTCATGAATTTTTTTCTTAAAAAAGGTTCCTATGTTATCAATTAAATCCATGAGTGGGAGTTCAACAATCTGATTATTTGTAGAAAGCTTGGCTTTTTTTCCCCTCTGCAATAATCTGGTATGCCGTATGCAGGTGAAAGGTTATTAGATGAGTTTTAAATGCACTTCTGAAGCATTTATTATCATTTCCTTCAACAATAACAATAGTCAGACTGTTATTCAGGTATCAGGTGACTGCACATATTTTGATTGCAAAAATTTAGCAAGTGTTTTGGAAACTGAATCACTAAGCAGTGTGCCTATTGGAATTGCTATCTCAAATTGTGATATCATTCTTGGTGAATTCGACAACCCTGATGAGGGTGAAATCTTTGTTTCTGGGCCATGCTTGTTTGCAGGATACCTTGATGAACACTTAAATGACAATCCTAGGGGTAACATTAGTGGATTACAATTCAGGACCGGGGACTTTGCAAGACGTCTAGAAAGTGGAGATCTTGTTTTTCTAGGAAGAAATGACCGCACTGTAAAAATCAATGGGCAACGGGTTGCATTGGAGGAGATTGAGAGTATGCTGAAGGAACATCCTGAAGTAAGTGATGCTGCTGTAACTTTTCATGGAACCGATGGAGTATCAACCCACATAGAGGCATACTTTGTAATGAAAACTTCGGATGATCTTCAGAAAGAAAATAAATACTCTTCAGATGGAAAGCATTTGATTGAAAACCTGATCACTTCTATCCGTAGTTGGTTGGTCAAGAAACTTCCGCCAGCAATGATCCCAGGTTATTATTTCTGTATGAGATCATTGCCAACCTTGGCCTCTGGGAAAATTGATTATCTCAAGCTTTCAAGTTCAATATGTAAGCCAAAGCAGCATAGAAGCCATTTTGAAATCAATCAGACTTTTGAGAGTCAGTTGCAAATTATTAAAGAAGTATGCTTTAATCAACTCTTGGTTATTTACTCATTTTTTTCATTGAGTTAATACAACGCAGTCAAGTTCTTGATGTACTTGTTAGCTATACTTTATATGAACCACAATGTTGTTTACTTATGCAAATGTACTTGTTAGCTATACTTTATATGAACCACAATGTTGTTTACTTATGCAACTGTTTGGTGGCTTGCATGGATATTTTTAATTAGCTCAAGATTGATAAGATCAAGGTTTTCCATACCGATTTGTACCGCCCATACCGGGTAGTACGTACCTGTCCACCAGGTTATTGGTACGCGGACTGCTCGCTACCGGGCGGTACCGCCAAAATCGACCATCGACGGTCGATTGAGGGAGAAAAAGGGAAGAAGAAGAAGAAGAGGAAAAGAAGAAAGAAGAGAAGAAGAAAGAATACCTTGTGCTGTCCTCGCTCACGTGTCGTCGCCGCCCTTGCTAGCGGGTCGCCCGCGGGCTGTCGCTGCCCTCACTTGCGATTTTTCTCCCGCGTGGGGAGAAAGATCGAGGCGACGTCGCTCGTTTTTTTAAATATATTAAATATATAATATAATAATCTATCGGGTGGTTCGTACTGTGCGTATCGCTTGGTACCGGTATAGATAATATGTCGATACAACGGTACGGACTGGTAAGTAAAACCTTGGATAAGATTGCATTTTTTGATTCTTTACATTTTGTTGATGTCCTTTCTAAGGATTACAGTTTCGACATGTACCGCCCGGTACGGGTGGTATGTATCGGTTTGCTAGTTGATCTGCTACGCAGATCGCCCGTTATCGGGCCATACCATCGATTGGGGCTGTTTCTGCCCCATTACCACCTGAAATTGATCGGTAATGGTTGATTTCAACCGTCGACGGTCGATTTTTGGCGGTATCTACTGAAGGGGGGAGAAAGAAGAAGAGGGAGAAGAAAAACCAGGAGTCTGGTGCTGCTCTTTGCTCGCGCGATCTGTTGCTTGCGGTCGATTACTCCTCGTGTTGTCATGAACGGTCGTCGCTCAATCGTAACTCTTTTCGCTCAGCGAACCATTCGTCGCTTTTGTTTGCTTGTACAGATGTTTGGCAGCATGTTTTGCCTTGGTTTTGTGTGATCTTGCCTCAGAAATGCGAGCAAAAACAGTTTGTAAGGCTGTAAAATGATCGCTCGTTGCGTGGAGCCAAAACAGGCCAAAACTACCTATTTTTGGGTCGTTTTCGCGTGCTGCGGCGAACTGGCCGAGCGGTGCAAAACGTCTCAGCCATCTAAGTCCTGTGGAACCCCCTAGGTGGCACAGGGCTAGATGGGGGTTCAGGATAGTATCGGGCGTGAGCCTTCATCGACAGTTAAACTCATCTTGCGTCCGATACCTTGGAGACTGTCGTTTATAGACTTACGATCGTTCTTACAGCTTTCTAAAGTCTTGTTTTGTTCTCTTTCTCTCCTTTTTCTGTTGCACATAAGGTGTTCGATGAATTGCTTGTAAAAGCTGCTGTCCTTGCAAGACGTCAAGACTTGTCCGTCGCTCGTCTTTAAAACTAATCAACTTCTCTTTTTGCAGGTCCTTCGGGACTCGCACGAGGTTGTAAGTGGGTTGACCCTTTGCGGGCAAATACGCTTCGGCGTTTTCATGACTTAGGTAATTTTAGCAAAAGTCCGAACATTGGGCAAAGGTTGCTTTGTGACTTAGGCAATTCCAGCTAAGTCTTCAAGTTTGCCGCTAGGGTGCCACACGGCTCAGGCAAATTCAGCTAAGTCTATGAATTGTAGTATCATAGTAGGCAAGCAATTCAAACAAGCAAACAAAGAGGATTCGTAATCTCGCCATGACGAAACGCCGTGGCGAATCGAGCAAGATGGGGCAAGTCGGACCTTTGCCCCAAGCAGCCGCAGGTCGGTTGCAAGTGCAAACTCGCTCACAAGCTGCTGGAGTCACTTATGAGGAGTGCGACAGCGAACAAGACAAGCGTGATGTTGGGTACTCTCTGCGAGCGGAGGAGGCGCAATCTGGTGCGCTAATTGGAAAAAGGAGCCACAAAGAGAGAGAGCTCGCAAGAAGAAGTTGAATCTCGGATCGACAGGGTCGAGTCTATGGTCGATCGACTGACGGAGGACACAAAGACTCCGTACGACATCTATCTGAAGTTGTGGCGGAACTCATGACCAAAGTGATGTTGCTTACTAGAACTCTTAATACAGCAGGGAACAATACCTTTGTTGCACCGCTACAAAGCTTCAGGGCACCAGAGCCGCATTGCTACGGGGGCGCTATAGATGCCAAAGAGCTCGAGAATTTCCTGTTCGACATGGAATAATATTTTCGTGGTACGAGACCCGATTCGAAGGAAACCAAAGTTTCTATAGCAACTATGTACTTGAATGGAGATACAAAACTCAGATCCAGCAAGGCCGATGCCGAGTGGATACATGAGAAGACTTGAAGCGAGAGTTAAGAACTCAGTTTTTGCCCGAGAACACAGAGTTCGTCGCAAGAAAGAAACTGAGACAACTCCACTAAAGTACATTCATTCGAGATTATGTGAGGCAATTTTTGGTACAGATGTTGGATATACAAAACATGTTCGAGAAGGACAAACTATTTAGCTTTCTCGATGGCTTAAAGCCATGGTCGCAACAAGAATTGCATCGGAGGAATGTCACCGACGTGGTCGGGGCAATTGCAGTCGCAGAAAGGTTAACTGATTTCGTTTCTTCGGAGGACTTGGGAAAGAAGAAAGAATCCTTGGGAAATCGCCCAACAAAATACTCCCAAACGAAGGAGTCTAGGGGTAAACAAAATAATAAAAGCTTCTATAAGGGACCAAGCTCAAAAGGCAAAGCCTCGAAATCTAGCGGATGCTTCTTATACGGAGGACCACATATGGTGAGGGAGTGCCCACAGAAGCAGACACTCAATGCTTTAACGACATCTATAAACCCCCATAAGTTGGAAAAGAGCAAAGTCGTTGCTCTTAGTTCGAGCAGTTCAGAATCCAGCAGCGACGATGAGTCGCAAGGACCCCGAATGGGAGCAATGCGCTTGTTGAATGCATATTACGGGGTCAAGTGGGGGAGAACACAAAGGTAAAGCCATCAAAGGCAGTGAGCAACGAGCTGATATGTGTGAACATCAAGTTAAATGGCCGAACAACTCGGGCAATGGTGGACACGGGCGCTACCCACAACTTTATTGCTAATAGAGAAGCTAAGTGACTTGGACTAATCTTGGAGAAGAATCCAAGTTGTATGAAAGCTGTAAACTCGGAGACCAAGCGGATCTCCGGACTAGCAAAGGGGATCCCTATTAAGATCGGAACATGGAGCAGAAGCACAAATATGATGGCGGTGCCTTTGGATGACTTCCAAGTGATTCTTCGAATGGAATTCATGCACGCAGCAAAGTTGGTGCATATGTCGTTTTTTAACTCCCTATATCTAATGAGAGGCGACGACCCCTGCGTGGTTCCAGTTTCTTGAGGAGGAACCAAGGATCCACAATAAATATCAGCATTATAGTTGAAGAAGGGGGCACAGAAAGGTGAATCGAACTTTGTAGCAGTCATAAAGCTAGAAACACTTGACGGGGAGGTCATTCAAGAACCTGCTGCGGTGGCGAACATCCTGAAGGAGTTTTTAGATGTGATGCCGTTTGAGTTATCGAAAACTCTACCACCACACAGAGGAGTGGATCATCATATAGAGCTGGATCCGGGAGTTAAGCCTCCAGCGAGACCACCATACCGCATGGCCCCTCTATAGTTGGTAGAACTCAAAAAGCAGTTAGACAAACTACTGAGCGGTGGTCTCATCCGCAGTTCAAAGGCACCGTTCGGAGCTCCAGTCCTCTTCTAGAAGAAACAAGATGGGAGCCTCCGATTATGTGTCGATTATCGAGCCCTGAACAAAGTGACGGTGAAGAACAAATACCCCATCCTGCTCATCGGGATTTGTTCGATCAACTGGGCAAGACCAAGTACTTCTCCAAACTCGACCTTTGGTCGGGGTACTGGCAGGTACGGAGCATTTGAGGCAAATATTCCTTTTGGCTTAACCATCGCTCCAGCCATATTCTGTACTCTAATGAATCAACTATTTAAGGAATATTTGGATAAGTTTGTGGTCGTCTACCTGGACGATATAGTCGTCTATAGCCGAACACTTGAGGAGCATGTTAAGTACCTTCGGACAATCTTTAAAGTTCTCAGGGAGAACACTTTGTTTGTAAAGATGGAGAAGTGTTACTTTGCTCAGACGAAGATTCTATTCTTAGGGCATCAAATCGGCGATGGTTCTATCCGGATGGATAAATCGAAGGTGTAAGCTGTGGCAGAATGACGAACACCAAAGAAGGTGCCAGAGTTGAGATCCTTCCTTGGGTTCGTCAACTATTATCGGCGCTTCATTGCTGGATTCGAAGTGTACAGCTCCACTGACGAAGTTGCTCAAGAAAAAACAGTCTTGGAGATGGTCAAACAAATGTGAAGCGACATTCCAAGACCTAAATTGCCGTATTGGAGGAACCAATACTCAGATTATCAGACTATGGGAAGTCTTTTGAAGTCCATATAGATGCTTATGACTTCGCTATCGAGGAGTACTTATACAAGAGGGTCATCCAGTGGCCTATAAGAGTCGCAAGCTTAACAAGACCGAGCGACGATATCTAGTGCACGAGAAGGAGATGACAGCGGTGGTCCACTGTCTACGAGTTTGGCGACATTACCTTTTGGGAGCACCATTCGTGCTAAGGACGAATAATGTTGCATTGAGTTACTTCTAGACTGAAAAGGAACTCTCCCGAAACAAGCACGATGGCAGGACTTCTTGGCCGAGTTTGACATGGTAATGGAGTACAAGCCCAAAAAGGCAAATGTCGTGGTCGTGCATTGAGCCGGAAAGTTGAATTGGTGAATGCTATACAGTTGGAAGGCGGAGGCCAAGCAAGCCAATTACACTCCAACTTTCTTTCTAGGATCAAGGATGGACTGTACAGTGATCCTCAGGCAGTAACCCTGATGCAGCTCATGAAAGAAGGCAAGGCACGACGGTTTTGGGTCCAGGAGGGACTCATCTATACCAAAGGGATTAGAGTTTATGTTTCACGAGCGGACAATTTGAGCCGTGAACTCTTGAAAGAGTGTCATGATTCCCTTTGGGCTGGACATCCTAGCATCCATCGGACAATGGCTCTCTTGGAGAGGGCCTTCTATTGGCCGAAGATGGAGACTGATGTAGAGGACTATGTTCGAACATGCCTTACTTGCCAACAAAATAAGGTAAAGCAGCGAAAGCCAGTGGAGCAACTGTCGGCATGGCTCAAAATTCACAATGTCTTCCATACAAGCAACTTGAAAGCTGATTATTCAAATCTGCAAGATACTTCGCGAAATATTTCAACTTGACTACCTCCAATCAGAGCCTCCTACATGAAGCGAGTTGAGACTATTCTAGCGGAGCAGAGCAAACTGAGTACTTGGTGAAGTGGCAAAAGCTTCCCCGAACAGAAGCCAGTTGGGAGCCAGAAGACGCCCTACGACATGAAGAAGCCCGCGTCAAAGCCTACCAACAAGCGTCGACGAGGGCGTTGACAGTTTAAGTGGGGGAGAATGTCACAAACGATCGTCGCTCAACCGTAACTCTTCGCTCAACGAATCTTTCGTCGCTTTTGTTTGCTTGTGCAGATGTCTGGCAGCATGTTTTACCTTGGTTTTGTGTGATTTTGCCTCAGAAATGCGAGCGTAAAGCGACATAAGGTCAGAGAACGATCGCTTCATTGCTGAGCCAAAATAGGCCAAAATTGCCTAGTTTTGGACCGTTTTTGCGTGTTGCGGCGACCTAGCCAAGCGGTGCAAAACGTTGGACATCTTAGCCCTCCGGAACCCTCGGGTGGCACAGGGCTGGATGGGGCTTCGGGATAGTATCGGGCGTGAGCATTCAACGACTGTTGAACTCGTCTTGCGTCTGATACCTTGGGGACCATCGTTTGTGGACTTGCAACCGTTCCTACAGCCTTCTAAAGTCCTGTTTTGCTCTCTTTCTCTCCTTTCTCTGTTGCACATAAGGTGTTCAATGAATTGCTTGTAAAAGCTGCCCTCTTTGCGAGACGTCGGGACTTGTCCGTCGCTCGTCTTCAAAACTAATCAACTTCTCTTTTTGCAGGTCCTTCGGGACCGGCACGAGGTTGTAAGTGGGCTAACCCTTTGCGGGCAAATACGTTTCGGCATTTTCATGACTTAGGCAATTTTAGCTAAGTTCTGAACATTGGGCAAAGGTTGCTTTGTGACTTAGGCAATTCCAGTTAAGTCTTCAAGTTTGCCGCTAGGGTGCCGCATGGTTTAGGCAAATTCAGCTAAGTCCGTGACAACGTGGGGAGAAGGAACGAGGTGACGTCGCCTCTTTTTTTATTTTTAACTTTTTTAATATTATATTATATTATATTATATTATATATAATTATATATAATTATATATATCGAGTGGTATGCCTATGCATACCGCTCAGTACCGGTGTACTATACCATATCAAGCAAAGCTCGGTATGTTGGTACGACGAACTTTGGTCCTTTCACAAGTTCATTAAGCTAAGATATAATCGAAGAAATGTTGGAGAAAAGGTATAGTTGAAGATTACAATAGTGCTTGTGGTGCAACATTCTGAAAAAAGAATGTGAAATATAAGAAAAGAAGCCTTAAAATCCTAAAAGATTTACTTTGAAAGTTCTAATTCTCTCCTATTGAGTTAATTGATGTGCAACACTTGCAAATAAACAGTTTGATAAGTCCAATTTGCTAATGCACAATTGATGCATTAGTGAGAGTGCTTGCAAGAGTCGATCTGTCTTGTAATTGATGCAAATATCACTAGACCCATTCTAATGCAACTTCTAAGCTTCTCCAGTCTTTACACCATATATCTGTAATCTTAACGAAAAGGCAGCAAAGCAGTGTTCTTATTCATGTAAGAATTATTTTTAGTAAAAAATGCTTAAGATTTTGTAACTTCTAGCACTCTGTTATCCAAAAAAAAATGTAGCAGAAGAAATTTTTTATTGTGAAGTGATTGCCAAGCATGTAAGAGTAAAAGCCTGCTGCTCTAATTGTGCACTATAGAATTTGTCTCTTCCTTTTTTTCGCTTCTGATCATAATTTGGTTCCCGTTTGCCAGGGATTTTGTGATGCATTATTGGTTCAAGAAGTTTCAGACTATGATGACTTCTTCATGATGGGTGGTAACTCCATTTCTGCTGCCCAAGCTGCACATAAGTTGGGGATTGATATGAGATTAATTTATATGTTTCCTACTCCACTTAAGCTTATAAATGGTCTAATGGAGAGTAAAGAATTGCACGAGAATTTTATTGGACTTGATTCTGGGTTCAGGAAAAGATCAAAAGTTTATGGTAATGTGCCCGGTGCCCTTGATTTATCAACTGGAGAAGTACAAAGAAGTTTTCCACCTGAAAGATCATCACAACCATATGTTGCTGTCCAGGTCCATGAACTCTCCATAGAACATAATGTACAACAATCAATTAGTAACTCCGAGAATATTTACTTTGAGCAAGAAGTTTCTTTTCTAACTCCAGATTCACATGGTGCAACTTCAATTGATCATGGCTTGTGGCCTTCAAAAAGTAATAGGCCTAGGATGTCTGCGTTCAGTCGTTGCAATAAAATTATGGATGAACTTGAATCTGACTTAGATGACACAAATAGATTATGGTTGTCAATTAAGACTCCAAGGAGTAGAAAAGGGTCTTTGCAAGAGCTCTGGAAAATCTTGCTCGAGTCATGTGTTGATGCTTCACCTTTGATTGTGTTAATGGATGACAACTTGCACCTTCTCATTGGATCTCACTCACACATATTTCTTTGCATTGATGCACTCTGGTAAGGATCATTCATGTTGCTGATGCATCTAGATTATGTGCTTGATGGTTTTTAATTCGCTAGTGTTCTTGCTCTTTCCCCCTTCAATAGGGCTTGATAAATTCTGGGTAGCTTATGGCTTGTAAGATTTCTTGATTGCAACAACGTAGCATATGCTTGATGAATTATCATGCTGTTTGTGGGTCAGTTGATTTTAGGTCTAGGTGAATTTTCTATCAACTTTTTTTTTCTTTTGAATCAAGATCTTTGTCTACCATATGTTGCCTTTTTCTTTGCCATTTACCCTATTTATCTTATCTTTCCTTTGACAAATGAGCTAAATCTTAATACTTTGTTACTAATGGGTTCTTACGAGGTAAATGCTCATATTTGTATAGTAACACATTCACTAAAAGATGTGGATGCTGTTATAGATCAACGCATGTTAACACGAGACTCCTATAAATGCGATGTGTGGGGAGTGTAGAACACATGTGATGCTTTGACCTCTAGAATTCTATTAAAAATAATTGATATACATGTTAATATCATGGTTCCCCAACCAGATCATTATGGGTTTGGTATGTGTTGGCGTAACAGCCCACGATACACTAGCACGTGCTGTGAACCTCTTTTAAAGATTTTGAGTATATGCGGTGTTGGGTGGCATGTGTCGTAGTTTGTACCATCGACCATTTTGTATAGCTATAATATCCCATATTTTTGAATTATTTATGAGGACTTGTAAATATAGATAATTGTAAGGACTAAATATTAAAAGGTGCAAATAAAAAATAAAAAGGGGTTTCTTCCCATCGCCTCTTGTATCCTTGCCTTCTGCCCAAAGGAACCAGAGGAGGCTGCGTTCGGTGGAAGAGAAGGGAGAAGAGAGAAGGAAAAGAGGAGGAAGTTGATTTGGTTTAGGGTTTTTGGATTAATTCTTCTTATTCGAATTAAATTCTTTTAAGGCAAGTGTTCTAACCCCTTTCTATAGTATTTTTTATCCTTAATTTCATCTTGATTATCAGTATTTTGAAGGATTTTGTCTTTGCAAATGATATCAACCTCGTTGAGCTATAAAGCTATTACTCTGAAAGGGTCGAGATTTTGTCCTTTTTGCCTTGTTTAAGCTATACTTTTACACTGAATTCTGATTTAGGCAAAAATTAATTATTTGGAAACTAGACTCATATATCTTTCTTTCAATACCTTACTCGAAAGATTTGAAGTTCAAATCTCTGTTTAAATATTTTTTCCAATTGATCCCTTGGATTCTGCATAATAGGGATAATATTTTCGAACCTCTCTATACTAAATTGCTTTAACTTTATGTTGGAAACTCTAATTTGTATGAAATTTTTGGAAACTAGACTCGTATATATTTCTTTCAATATCTTACTTGAAAGATTTGGAATACAAATATCTGTTCAAATATCTATCTAATTGATCCTATAGATTCTACAAAATAGGGATAATTTTTTTTATCTTTCTATACTAAATTGCTTGTAATTCCCTGTTGAAAATTATAATTTGTACCATGGTTTGACTTAGGCATCAAGATACCGAGTTCATCTCAGATGCACTATCGATACCCAAGCACGCATAGTGCATACCGTCGATATATTAAAATATAATATAATATAATATAATATTAAAATATAAAAATATAAAAAAGGAGAGAAAAGGGCAACGTCGCTTGATCTTTCTCCCAAGACGGAGAAAGAGCGCCACGACCTGGCGGCGCACGGCGCAATATGAGCGGCGATCCACGGTGGCGCGGTGCAAGGACGCGGCGATAGGTTTTTTTTTCTCCTCTTTTCTTTTTTTTTCTTCTTTTTCCTCTTCTTCTTCTTCCTCCCTTTTTCTCGCTCAATCGACCGCCAACGGTTGATTTCTCCCTCAATCGACCGTCGACCGTCGACGGTCGAAATCGATTGCCGACGGTCGAAATCGATCGTCGACGGTCAATTTTTGGTGGAACCGCCCGATAGCGGGCGGTCCGCGTACCGGTAACCTAGCAGGCCGGTATGTACCACCCATATCGGGCGATAAATATCGAAATTGCAAACCTTGATTTGTACAAAGCTTGATTCATTTGAAAGTAGACTGATATATCTTTCAAATGATATCTTTCTTGAGTAAATTGGAGTATAATTGATTGCTCAAATGATTCGTGTAATATGCCTCACAGATTCTACCAGAACATAATTTTTGTCAACTTTATCTATTATCTATATCTCTTTGAATTTGAAACTAAAAATTTTTTCCTCAATTGAGCCTTATGTGATTGTTTTGAACTTTGGTATTGTTTCATATATGCACATATATGTTTTTGTTGCTTTATATGCGCTTCTTATACATGCTAAATTTCTTGTTCATAATATCTTTTTGTACTCCGATTTTTGTGGGATAATGTGAACCTTTGTCAGAAATGAGAAGGGAGTTATGTATAGAGCCTACGATGCTCTTACCGGCTTCCTAAAAGACATAGGTAGACGGAGCTCTCAAATATTGTAGACTTATATTAATGTTCATCTAAAAATGGATGGATCATATTATGTTATGATCCTACTTAAACCGTTGTGTTTTTTTGACATATCCAAATTATTGCTTATGTGTTTGATGTGCTCCTTGGATATGAATGAAATGGATGCAATATCAAATTTATCAGTGGTGGTATCAAAGCATGATTAGGGATCACTAAGATCTTTAATATACTAGATGTGCAATATATCTTAAGGTTTAGTAACTTTCATAGAGTGATTGATGAAAATTTCTCTTTTGATGTCTCTTAGGAAACTAGATTGACGAGGTCATTCGGTTCTCTGACTACATCTTCTTCTAATAAGTTGAGTGGGATTATGAGAATTCTTGAGACTATATCAAGTGTGGTGGAATAGTAGCTTCAACAAAGAAGATATGGTGGAGTAGGGACATCAAATCAGACTGAATTGAGAACAAAATAATTTAAGAAGCTTAGTCCTCTTTGTTTTAGTGATGAATCTAATCTAATAGTGACAGAACAACAGATGATGCAGATGGAGAAAATATTTAATATCTTAAATTAAATAGATGATCAAAAAGTTTTTTTTTGCCTCTTTTATATTTTAAGGAGACGTTGAGCACTAGTGAAAAAAAAATAAAGAGAA
This sequence comes from Ensete glaucum, assembly GCA_021527575.1. Classification (NCBI taxonomy): domain Eukaryota; kingdom Viridiplantae; phylum Streptophyta; class Magnoliopsida; order Zingiberales; family Musaceae; genus Ensete; species Ensete glaucum. The sequence goes on from CM038551.1 coordinate 51,841,372, forward strand.
TTTTTGAAGTCAAACATAAACTTGTCACTTGGAACATATTTATGGAAAAGTCTAATGATAAACACTTCTTAGATCGTATTAAAGAGCATAAAAAATTAAAATTCTTAAGTCCAAGGAAATTTAACAGTAGTAAGATATAAAGTTAAATTTACTAAGTTTTCCAAATTTGCTACCCATATAACTTGATGAATCTTAAAAGGCAAAGAGATTTGAAAGGGGACTAAAATTAGCAATAAGAAGTCGAATATCAACTTTAAAGCTTTGAGCATAAGCTGATGTGGTAGAGCTATAATATTCGAAAAAAGACATTAAGGAGATTCAGAAGATTAGGGGCAAGAATAGCAAAGACAAGTTTATCAACAAAAAGAAAAGAGAAAATGAATTAGAAAGTTGTAACAAGAGGGTTAAGATATTTAGATTTGGGAAAGTGAAGTCACAACAAAAGATTTAATTATGTACAAAATGTGGGTTAAATCATGAAATAAGTTAGTATTTTCAGGTGACTAAATCTTGTTTTACCCATGGGAAGTTGAATCATAAAGTAAAAGATTATCCTTTAAACATGAAGAAAGAGCCATTGCCTCCTAGATTATTAGCCCATGCTAGAGTGCTTGCTATTACTGAATAGGATTCTAAAGCTTCTAAGACAAGATGATAGATTAAGTTGTCAAAGAATCCCAATAGTCATAGTTACATATAACATATAATCTAGTGGTCTAAGTTGAATGCCCAAGTGATAAGCAAAATATTGTGAAACAAAAGATAGCTTGGAACTAGGGTCAAACAACTTTTGCATTTCTATTAAAAACGTGAATAATACCTTCAACCACTGACTTAGAAGCTTTGAAATCTTATTCAATGATAACATACGCTCTGTTACGGACTGATGATCTAGGAGGCTGCAATAACTCTTTCTTCTTGTTCAGAGGGCAACCTTCTACTTTATAATCCAACTTTCCACAGGTAAAACAGGCTTCAGTCACTCGAAATACTGATTTATTTCAAGATTTAACTTATATTTTGTACATAATTGAGTTTTTTGTTGTGACTTCCCTTTCCTAAATCTATTCAATGTCTCTTTCAATTATTATAGCTCTGTCTACCACATCACCACATGCTTGGAGTCTTAAAGTTGATATCCGACTTCTTATCGCTAGCCTTAGTCCCTTTTCAAATCTCTTTGTCTTTCTAGATTCATTATTAGTTATATCAGTAGCAAATCTGGAAAGCTTAGTGAATAGCTTCATATTTTGCTAAATTTCCTTCAATAAGATTTAAGAACTCCACTTCTTTCTACCCTTTGATACAATTTAAGAAATACTTATCATTGAACTTTTCTATAAATACGTTCCAAGTGATAGGCTCATGTATGACTTTAGAAATTCTCTTTATTGTTCTTCACCAATGGATTATGTTAATTATTAAAACAAAGAAGACTAAGCTTCTTAAATTGTTCAATAGAACCAGACTTAAAAGTCTGGTTCGGTTGCTTCACTTGAACCTGGCGCTCGCCCGAGGCGCTCGGTGCCTGGGTTTAGGTGAGCACCTAGGCGGCGCTTCACTAAAGCGCGTCGCCTAGTCGAAGCTTGAGGCGCTCGGGCCTCGCTACGCCTCACCTAGGCTCGTAGGGGAGCACCTGGGCGCCTATTTAAACCCCTGGTCTTGGAAATGTGTGAGGTAATGAGAAGATATTAAACAACTGCCAGTGATTAAAAAAGCGTTAGGCGCCAGGGTCCCAAAATGCCCGAGGCGCCAGGCGCTCGCTCGAGCGAAGCGAGGCACCAAAATATTAAAAAATATATAATATAATTAATAAATATACCATTAATATTTAATATATATTATTAACAGTATACTGTTAATATTTAATATACATTATACTGTTAACAGTTCATTAACAGTATACTGTTAATATTTAATATACATTATACTGTCAACAATATATTAACAATATACTGTTAATAGTTCATTAACAATATATTGTTAATATTTAATATACATTATACATTAATGATATAGTATACTGTTAATAATTAGTCAACTTAACAGTATCCTGTTAAATGTTAATATATTGTTATCATAACAATATACGTAATGAGAATCGAGGTGACGAAATGACCAAGGCGAGAGGAGTAGCAAATACGCGGCAGTTTACCAGGACGCAAGAGAAACAACAATGATGGTGTCGACGTAATCCAAGCGATCAAGCTCGCACTGGCGAGAGCAAGAACGGCGAGGACGCAGAAGGGCAAGACAGAACAAAGCAAGAGTAAATGAGGCGGCGAGATGCTAATCTCGATTCGAGATAAGGATTAGGGTTGAGTAACGGGACATATATAGCTGCGTTAGTTGGTTCAATTGAACCAACTAACGTGACCGATCGAACCAAAGCTAAAAGCCTAGTTCGATCGCCTGGATTAAACCAGGCGCTTGCCCAAATCGCCCGTCGCTTGGGCGGCGCGCCAGCGGCGCCTTGAAGCGCACCTGGGATTGATTGAGCGCCGCCTCGCCTCGCCCAGCGCTTAGGCGCCGAGCTTATTTAAACGACAACTGCATTTACACGAACCAAATCATAGGTATAAAAAAGCAGTTGTTAAAAAGGTATTATATTTATAAAGAAGCACAATAACGTGTTATGGCTTTTGATCAAGAATTATGCTTCTCTTTAGCCAAAACTGATTAGGTAGGTTAGAAGAACTTTCCAAACATAAATATGCATCAGATAATTTTCAATCTTTAGTTAACTATTCAGTTTCTTGCAGTGGTTGATAGGATTCTAGGGTCCTGGGGCTTCCTTCTTGGATTGTTGTGTTGTTACACCATGACTATGGTTCATGAGTTTTAATGACTGCATATAATTAATTGAAGCAATGTACTAATGAGGGCATTGATTTTGGTTGCTTGCTATATGAAAATTTAATTTTATTTCATAAAGGTTCTATTTAGATTGTAAGTTAGGAAGATTTATGGAGCAACAACTTTGGTTACACAGTAGAGTAAAAAATTGATTGTAGTTTTTCAAATGAGTTCTGGTTTTGACAGAATCTGGAAACGACTGTAGTTCATAGTTTCTGTAAATTTGAACCTGAAGTAATACTATTTTGTTTCTGTTACAGCTTGTTTTGTTTTACTTTAGTAAGACTAATTTGGGTTTTACTTGTTCTTAGATAGGAGGAACCACTTAAGCGGCAAATGTTTATATCTGATAGATACTCTAAGAAAAGGCAATGTTTGATAAGAGTTGACCTTTTACCAGTATATGATAAAGACAAATCTTTTATTTGAAGTTCATGTTGTTATGTGAAGATCTACTGCTTCCGATGTCTATACTTATCTAGTTTTAGTATTTTTGTGCTTCAAGGGGCCTTCCATCTGGTCCTAGTGTCATTTTAAAAAATTCAATAGTTTATTTTTTCTCCAGTATCATGTAAACTAACCATCTCGGAACTTGGGTTTTGTCTAATAAACTAGCACAAATACTTGATGTTGCTGCATTCATTATTTGTGTATCCAAGCCCAACAGTCACTGATGACTGATTCAACTGACTTTGCAGTTGCAAACTCCCATGTACCGACTATGCTGTGTTAAATTTGATTGTCTATTTGTTTTCTTGTCTTTTGATATTATCCACAGCAGTAACCATTCTATGTGCTTTCGCACACTTACATAATCTATAGTAATTAACTAAATGCAGTGTAACAAATAATTTGTCATCCCTCTACCTGATGACAGTGGATCTATACGATGGGAAGTTAAGTTAGAAGGTCGTGTTGAGTGTTCGGCAGCAATTGCTGGTGATTTTTCACAGGTATTTTTGTCTTTCGCTTTATCAAATCAATCAGTCTGCACCTACATCTTTATTTCATGTCCCATAAAGTATTTAATTTGCATTTGCTGCTTTATTCTCATCTCTGGCATGTAAGTTGAAATATCTGACGTAATAGATTTAAGTTTTTGTAGGTTGTGGTTGGATGCTATAGAGGAAAAATCTATTTTCTTGATTTTGCAACTGGGAACATATCTTGGTACTTTCAAACGGATGGAGAGGTAGAGCAACATCTTCAGTAGTACCTCAGAAATCTGAAGTTCATTGATTGATGAATTAAAACATGTTTTTTTGTTCTTTTTGTAGGTTAAGATGCAGCCAATTGTTGATAAGCCAAGAAACTTGATATGGTAATTTTAGATTTCTATTTAAACTTAAAGATTAAGCTATACTTCCAGCAATTGAAGCAAGTAATGCCTTGCTTATTCCAGTTCCCTTTTCCTTTTGCATGTCTATATGAGTGATAGAAAATGAGTGTAAAGGACCTGATAGCAACTGTGGCATTAAGTAAGAATATTTTTAAGGAACTACTGGATCATGATTTTAATTTCTTTCTAAAGAAGATATACAAAATGGATGCATCATTTCTTAAAAAAAAAATTGTGTCATGGCTAAATTTAATTTTTTTTATGCCAACTGCTGAAGCATGTTTCACATGTTTTGCCTGGCACGCCATTATGTTGCTGGGATATGAGAGGCTAAAAATCATAAAACTCATCTTGAGCAAAAGAATAAAAGTTGTTAGTACAAAACAAGGTTTTCAATTTCGACTTGTAGACGGTACATACCGTCCGCCAGGTTTCCGGTACGCGGACCACCCGCTACGGGGCGGTTCCATCAAAAATTGACCATTGGCGGTCGATTTTGGCCATCGGCGGTCGATTGAAGAAGAAATCGACCGTCGGCTGTCGATTGAGAGAGAAATCGATCGTCGGCGGTCGATTGAGGAAGAAAAAGGGAAGAAGAGGAAAAGAAAAAAAGAAGAAGAGGGGAAGAAAGAATACCTCGCCCGCGCCCCTCACCCGCCGCCATCGCCGCCTGGTCGCCTGCGCCGCTGCCGCCATGGGTCGCCCCATGACCGCTTTCTTCCAAGGAGATGGAGTGTCTCCCCGCGCGGGGAGACAGATCGAGAATATCACAACCCGGGTTGATGAGTTAACTATCCTGATAGCTCCAGTTTGGCCCAGCTATTGGCCAAAATGCTCGAGCCGAGAGGTAACAGTAGTACACTCATCAACCCTTATAAGACACTCATATATTCCCACATTTCTAACGTGGGACTATGGGGTGTTACACTCAGGATAGTTAGCTCATCAACCCGGGTCGTGACATTTGGTATCAGAGCCGACCTAGTATTCGGACATGGTGAGGGGACCCCCGTCGGAAAGGGCTACTTGTGTGTATGGAGTGCTCTGAACTCCCGAGTGCTCTGAACTCGACATAGTGTGGAGCCACCATTGGGCTAAGCCTCACATGCACCATGCTAGGGTTCGATCTGGGATATGTTTGACCTTGATGAGGATATCAAGTATGTGAGTTGGGGAGAGTATAACACCCCATAGTCCCACGTTGGAAATGTGGGAATATATGAGTGCCTTATAAGCGTTGATGAGTGTACTACTGTTAACTCCCTGAGTACAGCAGACGACTGCATACCACCCGGTACAAGTCCCGTACTGGTACCAACAATATGTCGGTACACCGATACGGACCGGTAAGTCAAACCTTGGTACAAAATGACTAATTTGGCATCATTGTATTCTCCTTCTCCCTCTGCAGTAAGCGGCAGTTGACTCCTGCCCCAATGAGGAAGGGGCAAGAGAAAGGCAAAGAAGAGGTGAGAATCTTTTTTGGTGGCCTTGGGCATCGTCTCCTCTTGACTGACCTTTTGATATTACTAAGGACAATGCAAATACAACTAATTAATATCACTGGTTAACAGAAATTTAAATGATCAAAGAAATAGCAACGAGAGATAATTTCCTTGGACTTCATATCAAGCTTGCCCGTAGTAGGGGGACTTGGATCGATACTCATGGTTGTCGATCGATTTTCGAAGTATGCAACGTTCATTGCTGCACCCCTACATTGTTCAGCGGAGGAGGTGGCCAAGTTGATGATGAAGAATGTGGTGAAGTATTGGGGAGTCCCACACAACATCATTAATGATTGAGATTCTCGGTTCTTGGGATGATTCTGGACCGAGTTATTCAAGATGCTGGAATCTAAGTTATACTTCTCCACAAGCCTCCACCCCCAAATGGATGGTCAAATAGAAATAATCAACTCGCTCTTGGAATAATATCTCTGGCACTACGTGAGTGCCAGCCAACGAGATTGGGTGAAGCTATTACACATAGCCTAATTCTCCTACAACTTGCAGCGGAGCTTTGTATCTAACAAGAGCCTATTCGAGATTATTACGAGGCCACAACCGTCGACTCCTCACACCTTGGCTATTGGTTATACCGGGAGTAGCCCGTCGATATATCACTTTAGAAAGGAATGACATCGAAATGCAGATATTGCTCAGGCCTACTTGGAGAAGACGACCAAAAAGATGAAGTGGGCAGACTTGGGAAGGCGACCACAGGAATTTAAAGTTAGTGACTTGGTGTTGTTGAAGCTCCAACCAGCATCACTCCAGTTCTTTAGGCACAAAGTGCACAAAGGATTGGTGCACAAGTATGAAGGGTCTTTTCCAATTATCAGCAAGGTAGGCAATGCCTCCGACAAGTTGCAACTACCGGCATGGCTCAAAATTCACAATGTCTTCCATGCAAGCAACTTGAAAGCCTACCATTTAGATCTACAAGATGCTTCACGAAATATTTCAACTCCACTACCTCCAATCAGAGACTCCTATGAGAAGCGAGTTGAGACCATTCTACCGGATCGCAAGACTAAGCTACCCAGCGGAGCGGAGCAAACTGGGTACTTGGTGAAGTGGCAAAAGCTTCCCCGAACAGAAGCCAGTTGGGAGCCAGAAGATGCCCGACGACATGAAGAAACCCGCATCAAAACCTACCAACAAGCGTTGACGAGGGCGTTGACAGTTTAAGTGGGGGAGAATGTCACGAACGGTCGTCGCTCAACCATAACTTTGCGCTTAACGAACCGTTCGTCGCTTTTGTTTGCTTGTACAAATGTTTGGCAGCATGTTTTGCCTTGGTTTTATGTGATTTTGTCTAAGAAATACGAGTAGAAATAGTCATGAATCAGCGACCACTCATCGCAGAGCTAAAGCCAAACCGCTTTTGGGTTGTTTCATTGCGGCGACGAAGATGAGCGGTGCAAAACATCACCATCTCTGAACTCCCTGTGGCACAGGGCTGGATGGGGCTTCGGGTATGTATCGGGCGTGAGCATTCATTCGACTTGCGTCCGATACCTTGGAAACCGTCGTTTGTGGACTTGCGACCGTTCCTATAGCCCTCTAAAGTCCTGTTTTGCTCTCTTTCTCTTTTTCTTTGTTGCACTCAAGGTGTTTGACGAATTGCTTGTAAGAGCAGCCCTCTCTGCGAGACATCGAGACTTGTCCATCGCTTGTCTTCAAAACTAATTAACTTCTCTTTTGTAGGTCCTTCAGGACCCGCACGAGGTTGCAAGTGGGCTGACCTTTTGCGGGCAAATAACGCTTCGACGTTTCAAGACTTAGGCAATCCCAGCTAAATCCGTAACATTGGCAAGGTTGCTTCCGACTTAGGCAATTTCAGCTAAGTCTGTGACAGCACGGGGAGAAAGATCGAGGCAACATCGCCCCTTTTTTTAATATATTAATATTTAATAGTATACTATATAATATTTTATTATAAAAATATTATAATATATTTTAATGTACAGTGCGTACTGCTGGTACTAGTACCATACCAGTACCGAGATAATATCGGTACACCGGTACCGACTGGTATGTCAAACCTTGGTTGAAACCCTTTTGTTACCTTAGGATTTATGAAGCAGTCCAGTTCTGTTTAGACCTCTTGATACCCTAATGAATGATTATCCCAAAAGAATGATATTTTAATTAAAGTAAACTGAACTTATGGAAATCTGAATCCACTCAATAATCATTATTTCTACTACAAGGAGTCTTTTTGTAAACAAAATATCAACTTACACAGCTATAATGGAAAACTGAACTTTGTCAGGATTAGACAATCATTTTATATAGATAAAATTAAGGTTTTTTCACATGTTTTATTTTAATTGATATGTAGGTGTTGTTCTCAGTGAGCTTATTAGTTTACAAAGTTTGTTTTTTCACATGTTTTATTTTAATTGATATGCAGGTGTGGTTCTCATGATCATTCTCTATATGCATTGGACTACAAGGAACATTGTTTAGTTTACAAAGTTTCTTGTGGTGGGAGCATATTTGGTTCACCTTTTATCGATGTGGTACATCAAATACTTCTTGAATATTTCATTATGTTTCTTACCTTTCAAGAAAATGAGCTTCGATCCTTTGTGGCAGTTGACTTTTTATCTCCAACCTTAAAATTGATTACTGCTGCTCGCGGTACATTTAAATCTTACCTTTCTTGGGAATTCTAATTGAAGATTTTACAACCTCTCTATCTACTGAGGATGTTTTATTTTCTTAAGCTAAAACTTCCTCCACGTGCATTGGAATGGACCGGTCTTTGACAATATCTTATCTGTTGTAGTCTTTTGTGGATTGAATGCCTTCAGTACTATCTGTATTTTTTATTGTTTTTAGCATACTGAGATAGAAGGTATTTCTGTATTGTTTTTAAAATCTCAAATTCCATTATCTGATTTCAAATAACATGTAAGAACTACAAACCTTTTTGTCAAGTCGATTTTAGTGCTCTTGTAATCTTTTAAGTTAAGAATAATTATGCCTATTCTGAATCTTGTCTTGTTTAGGAACTGCAAATTGAACTGCATGTCATCTAATTTTTAGGTACACAACAAGATATATGTTGCATCTACAAGTGGCCGTGTGACTGCCGTATCTTTAGCGGTATTGTATCAACCAATCTTTCCCTTTTAGAGAAACCTCAAAATAATTCAAAATATTCAGTTGAGGATGCTGATGTAAATGTTTGTGAACATATCAAGCTTCATGGAGCATATTGTATTTTATGGAAGGTTTTTATAGATGTTTTCATATATAGATCAAAACTATTTTAGTCCTCTTCTGTAGATCAGTTGGTTTTTATTTTCTTAGTTACTAATCTCCCTATTTTTTTCTTATGTTCTTGCATCTTAGACCTTGATATTAGATATTCAAATCCTGCAGGATTCATTTTGGGTTTTTTTTTATACAAGTTCGTAAGTTTTTGTAAACCCTTCAATTATAAAATACTAAGTCGTTTACATACCTTTAAGTGAGACTTTGTCCGCATAACACTTTAGATCTCTTTAATTTACATATAAAGGATTTGTTGATCAGTTACACAATAAATGATTCTTCCAATATTTTGAGTAATTTGCATTTTTTCGCTTAGATCTTTGATTACTGTTACATTTATTCACCTTATATTTTGCAAATAGGTTGTGAAGTCATTAAAGTTGACATATAAGCCTTTTTTTATTATTAGTTTCTCAAATAAACAAGAAACTTTCTGTATAGACCTGTTTTGTGAAACATTCTGCACAACTTGGTCAAATCTCATTACCAACATCACTGAACATTTGTCAGATGTACTTTCATGCACTTCCTTTCTGGTTTTGTATTGCAATTATGCAGCAGAAATAGATTCCTTTGGATGTATTATCATAATGTGACTACTATTTTGCAAGTAGCTAAGTGTACTCTTATATTATAAATAAATCAGGTAGTACCATTCAGTGTGACATGGCTTTTTGAGGCAGGAGTGCCAATATTTGGATCTCTGTCTATGGATTCCGAATGCAGAAATGGTACTCGTCTGTTTCTCTTGGATTATATTTTAGTGATTTTGAATTTTCATATTATATTTCATTTCCTCACTATTCTACTCAAGAAGTGAATTAGTTCTACTACTTATGGTTGCTTTTAACAGTTATTTGTTGCATGGTGGATGGTCATGTGCTCGCATTGAGTCCAGAAGGAGCTGTAGTTTGGAAGGTATTCCCAAAATGGCATTGCAAAATGTTGTTGATATGCTACTGTTTTTGTAATGCATACAATGATTTGTTTGGTGCTACTCTTGTCTTAAATAATTATGGTTTTCTTTTTTAGTTTCTGAATATCAGTTTGCAGGGACTAAACTAATATGAATATATAAATCATATCCTTTTTACTGTATTAGTGCAATATGATAAAATAAACTATTCGAAAGAAAGAAGAGCATCTGCACTATTTCTATAGAAGTTATTAGGCAGCATATAGAAAATTTTCATGATTAGATATGTGCTGATGCTGTTAATATTGGAGAACAAAACAGTAGATGTAGTTAAGTGTGGGAAATTCAATTTTGCTCCAACCAGTTCATACCAGCTAGTATTTACTGGTCCCAGCATGAACTGGGGATGCAGCGGACCCTCCTATTTCGAGCAGTCCAGTCTGATCTTTTAATTTTAAGTGCTGTTCTTTTTCCTTTCTTTTAAATACTGTTGGGCAACATGCTATGGTTTTCAACTTGTGAGTGTTTACTTTGCACTGTCTGTTGCTCGACTGCTGCCGCCCACCACCCGTCTCATCTCTGGTGCATCTCCTGATCCTCATCCTCATCCTCCTACTCCTCTTCCTTCTCCTTCATTTTCCCTTCTTTCTCTTTCCATCTTTCGTCTTTCTCTTTCCATCTTCCTTCTTACTTCTTCCTCTTTATTCTTTCTCCTTCCTCCTCCCTTATTCTTCCTCTACCTTCATCTTTCTTCTTTCTCCTTCCCCTAGTAGAATGGTATTAAGAATTTAAGATACATTTTGGCATACTATGTGTCAGGACATCCAAACGGACTGGACCTTTACTGGTCCGGCCATGGACTGGCAAGTGTCTGGTACCATAAATTGAAAACTTTAGTTAAGTGGTTGTCATTTTATGCAGATCCTGTATGCATCCTATAAGGAGGCAGGTTGTGGAACTTAATATAAATGAAGACTAATGTTATATTTTTGCAATTTGTTTTTTTCTGGTGGTGACAAATCATTTATAAGCATAGTCACGCTTTATGATGGTTTTTAATGTTGCTTTTCCTTGTATTCATGACGAGTAGCTTATTGGATAGCTATTCAGCTTGTTTTTAAAGTGTATGCTTTTAGCATCTAATGCTTGCCTTTGGATTGGCTAATGTTGCCTTCATTTTGAAAACTTGGCTAACCATCTGGGTTTCAGGCATTAAAAAAGTGCAAAACCTTGTTCTCATTGATAGTAGTGTTTGTATGTTATCAGGCTGCTGTTGGTGGTCCAATTTTTGCTGGTGCTTGCATTTCCTCTGTTCTTCCAGACCAGGTTTTTGTTCTTTGGCATGGTTCATTTATTTTTATTAACAGTTTCAAAATACCAATCTTGTTATCACATATATTAATATTTTCATTTGGAAAAGATTGATATGTTTAGTCTTCACATGTAATAATGGTCTGCTGGATGTGGAGATCTTGCTGATCCTTGGCCTTCATGGCTTTTGACAAAACCTGACACTTATTGGTGCGTTAGTGTCACCAGCAAACCTTGCCAATAAATTCGCACTGACATGGTAGTAATTAGTTAACACGCTGTTCAGTTTGTGAATCTTGAGTTTCTTGATTGATTTAATGGACTAGACATTGTAGAACAGTTCAAAGAAATTTTGGATTGTCACACCACTTGGTAGGTGAGTTTTGAAATTTTCATGTGGGCATTTATGTGGACGAAGATGCAATGGCATCCGTGGAGCCTGTCCTCTCTGCTGTTACCTATGTAACTAATGTTTGTTAAAAGTGCTACTTAGAAATCCATTATCTGACTCATATAATGCTTAGAGAAGAAAAAATACCAATGAGATTTGCTGCTGCTTTGAAGGATTTCATGATCTGTTTAGTCTTGAACCTAGATTTCCCTTACACCGACAATAAAAATTTTTGGTTGATACATTTATGATAGGTTTTTTTACTTAGGTTTGGCTATATCAGCCTCAGATTCTCTTGACTGAGCTGCATTTATGTGTACTAGCCCTATCAGATGGTATGGGCATGATTTAATTCAAGAACAGCTGACCTTTAGCACAAGTTATTGCTGGCTATTAAGTATCAGTGTGTTAGTCTCTAGATTGGGCACCCATGTGATTGCACATGCTATGTGCTTAAAACAACTATATTTAGATTTGTAGTACTCGAAAGTGCATCTCTTATAGGAGGATCTTGAAAATTTGCAACATTTGAGTAATACATAATTATGCATTATGAAGGTAGAATCAAGAAAATTCATAGGTCCAACATAGTTCATGAATGATCAACATTATTTCTAAATTAAGTGATCTGCTACATTCATGTATCTGTGCTGGTTTGTGATTGTAAGTAAGTGTAGTTATAAACATATGATATAGGTGCATTGACTCAAGCCTCCTAGGACTTGTTTTCTTCTTAAGCTATTTGTATAGGCTCACATGTGTTCAATTATAACAACTTGCTTTGTGATGCCATTTATTTGCCATAGTACACACTGTGACCTATGGACATGGCAGTTCAAGAGATGGAGAGCTGACATTGTGCACAATCCAGTGGTAGTAACATGATTTATATTTTACTTCTGTGACCAATCTAGTTAGAATTTCATTAGGTAAGGAAGTAGTGAAACATTATCAATTTTGGAGTTCTTTTATGAATACAAGTATTATGTATACATATACATGAATTATGTAGTGATGATTTAACTGGAACAAAGATTTATCCAACAGATATTAACTGATAGAGGATACATATCTATCCAATATATTCCTATGGTTTTCTATATATCTCAATAGTGTCAAAATATCTTTGTAGTGGATCTCAAATAGTTGGGACTTTATGACTTTGTTGATGTTGTTGTTGTATATTGATAATGGAGGATAGCTGAGAAAATAAAATAGCAGCATAAACCTTTCTAATATAGGAATCACTATCTAATCATTTCAGAATCTAAAAACAAACGATATAAATAAAAGAGAAATGAAATTTCAGCCAGATATTCGTATATAGGGGATATCACAAAGTTGACAGGTATTGAAATTCAGTGAGATAAACTTTTAAATTTAGAGAATCTCTGGAATTGTAAATGTGCATCTGCTTGCAATTTTTTTCGAAAACATTGTGTTCTAAGGTGTGTTTTGTATTATTTTTAATGATTTTGTTTTTATGATCACACAGTCTTTTGCTTATTTGCAAGTTTTTTAGCTTCGGTGATTCGGCCTATTTAAAAATTCAATGATGGCTTTGTCCAGATCCTAATGCCGATTGTTGCTTGTGCTGGCTGCAGTGGTTTATTTTTTCTATACCCTATGCTGTGTACCCTACTTGTGTGGGTCATTTTTGACCCCGTCTAGAATCAAACTGGCAGGCATATATCACATTTGGTGTGCTAGCACTCCTGAAATATTTGGCTGGATTGGAACTTTTTTTACAAAATTGCTACAATTAAACTTTGATCATTTGTAGCATATTGCAAAAGGATATTGTTGATTATATAAATTTCCTTTTACTGTTTGAAGTAAATTGAATAGTTCTCTTATTATTTTTGCTTTAATTCATTTGCAGATTTTGGTATGTTGTCGAAATGGAAGCTTATACTCATTTGATATGGTAAGCTTTGATGTTCAACCCATATAGGAACTAGCCAAAAATAAGTTGATCAAGTGACCATGCAGCATCAGATTAACATGTATTTCAATGGAAAATTATTCAATGATGCACTTCTTTCATTTACTTATATTCGAAAATTTTCATCTTAAATAATTAGCCTTCTAAATCTTCTGCACCTCTGCTAGACTAGTTTCTTCAACCTATGTATTTAGAATTGATTCTTGAACTTATAGCGATACTTTATTGGGTTAGGAATTTAAATTGGATGAGGTTTAGATCAAATGTCTGAATTGTCACTTAGTAACTTATTAAAAGGAAATTGAAGTATAAGTTGAAAAGGTGATGAAGATGACAAAGATGACAAGCCATGATATCCCAACTATTTGGGGACGGCTGCATGGATTTGTTTCCCACCATGGAACTTTGTGTGAAGCAATTTCTCTAGTTCAGTCGAGCATTTGAATATCTCTATATTTATTTCTAGCAAAGTTTCTTAGGTCTCATCCTATTCTTTATGCCACTAATTTTTATTGACTTACATTGTCTATCATAGCATCCATAGGTTTTCCTCTTAACACGTGGATGCTATCTTAGACGAGTTTTCCTCATTGTGAAATTCAATAAAGTTTTATGCTGGTTGTTAGTGGTCCAACACAACCCCTCATTCTTTTCTACATCAGATTGACATTAGCGGTGTTTGAAATGGTTGTTAAGACATTTAAAAAACTAGAAGTTCATATCTTGAGTCTATAGTGTTTGAAATGGTTGTTAATACATTTCAAAAGCTGGAAGTTCATATCTTGAGTCTATAGCATATTTAGAAGGAGAGATCCGAGATTGATGGGTCCTGCTGGTTAGATTTGAGTTTTTTTTCTTGTTTAATTAGTTTAGATTTTGGTCGGGTTTGAGGGTCAACCTTGGTGTCATGGTAAGAGATTTGTTTTTCTGTGACATACTTAACTAGAGCTCGAGATATGGGGAACATTCTCTTCTTGCAAGGTATGGAAGTGTACATTGACACTTTGCAAATCCTATATAAGTAGAAGCTAAAAGCACTAGACCACCTTTATCCATAGAGTCCTAGATTAGTTGAATTGTCTTAGATGGTCTACAAGTAAAGCTGCACATAGCTGAAATATGAATGGTTAAAAATAATTTAAATGCAAGTTATTGCCTATTATCATTCCTCGCTCTATTCTTGTTACAGTTTCCTCTTGTGTGGCTGCTCATCATCTCCCTTCCAACTTTTGGGCAGCATTAGCAGCACTTGGCGATGCCTTTTATCTATATAATTGTGTCCCATGTGGTGGATTTGTGTACAATCTAATTTTATAATGGGTGGAAAAACATAAGTTCAAATTAACCAGTCGATGTGCGTGCCAGACACATGACAAGGATCATGGACAACAGACCAGAATCATTTACAAGACTGGCCTGCAAAAATGATAATGATTGTGGTCTCTCACCATTTCCCTTGTCCAACATGAGGGTACTCAAAACTTCATTTGCTGCCTTTTCACGTAATTTAATGTTTCTTGTTTAGACACCATAGAGCTGATTTAATTAGTTTCAACCAGCTAAGATACAATTCTTATGGTATCTGATTCTTGTTTAGTCTAGAGCATATTTCTTTTCTTAAAAATTGAGAATCCAAGATCGTGAAGGGAATCTCCAAATCTGATATCAGTTTCGTGTGCCATGTTCATAGGAAGGCGCTACACTCTGGGAGTACCAGATTGGAGATCCAATCACATCTTCTGCCTACGTGGACGAGCAAACCGAGTTGATATCAGAATCATCACGGCCGCCCGAGAGGTATGGCATGATATGTTGTGGCATTACTCAAAGGGGGTTCTCTATTTCTGAGGATAAAACTGAACAACATCTGCAATTATCAGGTTGGCTTGCATCTGCGGCAGCTCAGGCAGTGTTCATGTCATCAGGATTAGCACAGAGCCGAAGCGTGGGGCGAGTACAGCGGATGGAGGACCTCCACAAACTCCAATGGTGGAAGAGTTTGCGCGCATGGACCTCCCAGGTGAGGTATTCTCTTCGCCTGTTATGATAGGAGGTCGCATCTTCCTCGGGTGTAGAGATGATTATGTTCATTGCATCACAGTTGTTCCCTAATATATACACATTTATTAGGGATGTCAGGAATTTGTGAATTCCTTAAAAAAAAATTAATTAGTTTGTTTTATTTAAAAAAAATAAATTATTATTAAAAAATTAAATATATTTAAATATAAAATAATAGTATTTGATAATATTATATCATTTGATTTAATCGAATCAAATAACCCACAATTGAGTTTAGTTGAACCACATAACTGATAATTGAGTCAACCAATTCAACTTAAAAACTCCAATCTAGTTTGATTTGAGCCCAATCCCTCGGCTCACACTGATTGATGGGTGGGTAGGAGGACGCGTGAGAGTGCTCCTACCGTCCCATAATAATAAATAAATAAATAAATAAATAAAGTTCGTCCTCTACCTCCTTTCCATTCTTATTTATTCCTTGGTCTTTTTATTCCGCGGGTAATTGACGCCTCCATCAAGGTTGATGATAAATAAATGTATGACTTTTAATGGGTTGACTAGTCCACCTACAAGAGTCGATTCTTTTTGGCAACAAATTGATATCAAAGATCACAACATTATGGATCATGAAGCGCCCATCTTTAATTACCTGGGAGATGCTATCTTTGAATCTTCAGCCATCGTCGTTGCTGGTGATCAAATGCCTTTGCCCACTGTTTGCCCTAATTTATGTTATGACGTTATGACATTATGGATCAAGCTAAGCGCCATCTTATGATGTAGCGATGGTGATCTCACACTTATCGGGTCTGCCCTTTGGTCCAAACCCTGGAAAAGTCCAACAAATGTAATAATTTCGACATACAGTGGCAGAAGGACTTCCTAAATGTTCGAATTCGGAAGAAAGATGATTGCAATTTTGTAGGGTTGAGAAAACAAATCCATCGACAGTACCTTGGAATTCGACATCTCTTACAATATAGTGAACCTGAAGACGAGATCAATGGAAGGAACAATGGGAAGAGAGAGAGAGAGAGAGAGAGAGAGAGAGATGCTGATCTTACGACAGGAGGGAGACGAGTAGTGAAAACAAAGCAATGGGGGAGAATTGGGAAACGTAAAGAAAAAAAAATCAATATTGCGGAAACGAATTTAGATGGTGTTGGACACATCCGAGCGTGTGGTGAATTAAGAAATTATGGTTTCGCATAACATTTTGGTTGCTGTGGAGGTACTGTCGGTAGTCCAACTTGTGAAATGACAATTTAGACACAGCTCACTTGAGCTGGCCTACAATGATTTGAGCAAAGTAAGCTACCATGGCATCATTCCCCTTCCAAGTTGTTGTATTCATCAAAACAGATGCTCATCAACATGGGAAAGCATTGGTACATTAGAAAGAAAACAAGCATTACAGGGTCACGAGCACTGAGAACAAATGTTCGACAAGTCATGCACGAAAGCAGCGAAGGCATGAGCTCTTCTGATGTCTCTTCTCTTTTTACTGAAGAGAATATTTGCTACACCTTCTAAACACTTTCTATAAATAAATTACATGAATTATTTCATTCCATATCCACCAAATCATTCATCATAGGTCGCACACACTTGAGCAGGAGAACTTGTGCCATTCCTTATACAGCATGCATCAACCCACAACACAAACTGCCAAGTGCACAAGTCTACATTTGGTAACTACAAAAAACAAATTCTATAGAGGACATCATGTCTACTAAAATACAAGCAGCCGAGAAGTCTATGAAAACTAATGTAGACAGAGATGGCCTCAAATTCACATCTAATAAGTACAAACAGCTTGTCCAATATACTTACTACCTTCCCCCATCATATGCATAGAAGAACTCTCCCCCTTCTCTCCTGTGAACCAGCCATATATGTCCAATGTAATCAGTAAAATTTTTATAAAAAAAAAGAAAAAAAATTTATAAGAATGAAAACTCCCACAAAGGGCAAGAAGAAAAGCACGGCAGCCTGCTACTCTTTCTTAGGTTTGCTCATTTGTATATCCTCCTAGAACTGCTAAAGGCAGGACCAGTAGCATACAAGACCTCCCCAATCATGGCGATCCCCATCTTGCCAATCTCAGAAAACTGCAACACTGTTAACGAATCAAGGAAAAGTGAAGGATCCACCAATCTGTGAATTACCACCAGATGGGGGATTGATCGCAACCCAAAGCAGTGATATAGTGATAGAAATGAGTCCAGACCACACGAAAACAATGGTTGGCGTCCTTCCTCTCCGTCCCATTAAACCTTTAGCGAATGGGTATAAATGCGCCAACACCCAAAAGCTGAAGAATACCCCGCCCAGCAGCTTGCTCCACTGTGGTATGGTACTATATATAGTACGGCTAACGCCCACCGCGATGGCTATTAGATTCACCATCATGATGGTGATGGGTGGTATCATCAGTGAGGTCCACTTCACTACATAGAGATCAGCAAATTCATCATCCTCGTCATCTCCTGCCGATTTTGAAGTGAGGGTGAATGAGATCTCAATCCCTGCAATCACCTTAAGCAACCCCTGGAGCACAGCTGCAAGATGAGCACTGGTTCCTCCTATCAGCCAGAACTGCTCATTTCGCCACCATTCTTCAAGTTCAATACCAGACCACTTGATCTCAAGAACCGCGAGCATACAGAGTGTCACTGTGATGATCAGAAGGTATGTGAGGAAGGTCACATTGAGGGTTTGCACAATGAACTGTCCCGTGAACAGAGAGAGCGCAGGTAGGAAGCAGTAGACAATAAGAAAGATGGACGTAAATGGGTATATCCCGACATTGAGGTATGCAATCCTTTGAAGAATCTTCATTCTTGGACTTGCAAGAAGTGCATTGTTACGGGAGAAGAAAATCTCAACAGAGCCTGTAGCCCACCTGAGAACTTGGTGGAGCCGATCGGTTAGGTTGATTGGAGCAGTCCCACGGAAGGCATCAGGCTTGGTCACACAGTATACTGACCTCCACCCTCTGTTGTGCATCCTGTAGCCAGTAACGACATCTTCAGTCACTGACCCATAGATCCATCCAACACGCTGACCCCACTCGGTCTTGTCTTCGTACCAACATGAGATAACACTGATTGCTTCAGCTACAGTGGATGCATCAAGAAGGTCACGAGGAGCGGTTAGGATACCAGGTGCACGACCATTCTTAACAGCTGGATGATCAGCAAGAGGGCGTCCTTGGAACTCAGCAACAGGAATGGAGTCAATGAGAAAGGTTGAATTTCCAAATTTCTTAGGAAAAGTTGACATGGCCATTTCATCATCTTCATTGTCTCCCATGCGAAGAGCCCGTGTCTCTTCAGATGCCACAGCTGCATGAGCCTTGTGCTTTTGGGGAAAACAGCAGCTGCAGCATCCACCATGGTGTTCTTTGGATCGAGGAGGATCAAAACCATAGAGAGCAATACGTCGGAAAAGGCAGCCAGTACCAACATAAACTGGCCCCTGAAGGCCATCAAGAGCTCTCATGTTGACATCAAAGAAGACTGTGTTGTTGTTGGCATACCGATCAGAAGGATCTATGCCCTCAAACCTCTGAGGAAACTGGACGTAGCAGATGCGGTCACCACCACGATCCATCATGAAGCACATGCCCTCTCGGAGGGCCTGCGAGTTATAGACATAGTGGTCGCAGTCAAGGTTGAGAATGAAAGGGCCATTTGACATAATTGCTGAGGCACGAACGAGAGCATTCATAGCCCCAGCCTTCTTGTTGTGGTCATATCCTGGACGCTTCTCACGAGAGACATAGACCAGCATGGGAAGACGAATATCTATATCAGTGAAATCTAGTGGCCTACCCTCTTCGTTGTTCCCAAATAATGGTTGATGACTTGGAGGTTTCAACATTACCTGTAACAAAGATAGATACATGAATATAGTGCCTTCTACTTTCTAGTTTGTCTGCCTGTTATTAGCTATAAAATAAGATATATCATGAAGCTTGAAGTAAACAACATAAAATAGTAAATACTAACACAAATAGCTATAATTTTGATAAATCTATTACGAGCTAGAGAAAGATGATGCAAGCATGAAAGCCAAGAGAAAAGGAAATAAAGAATAACTGCACGGACCATTGATCTCAAACTAATATTATGGTGCTGCCTATTTTTTTCTCCTATATTTTATCCAGCATCAAATTATGGGGGGATAAAGACTACAAAAGAAACAGATCTCATCAGATTTGTCACAATTTACATATGATAATGGACTCTGTGCATGGAGGTTAAGAACAGTAAATGTGCATCAAACGTGACAGCTTATTTGCGAAAACAGTAGTACTTAGAAACACAAGACCTGAATGATTCCGGCATGATCACCCCGAGTGTGCTCCGATGAGGGGTTCATCCAAGTTCCGGGCCAGTGGGTGCCATCAGCCATCCATGTAGCTTTAGGAATCTTCACGGGTTCTACTGGATCATCACCTGCAACTTCCCTTTGTCGTTTCATTGCTTTGATCTCTTCACGTGCATGGTATGCATCAGACCGCCGTCGGATTGAATCGGGCAACCCATTGATTCGAACCTTGAATTCATCATACTCCCTCTTTACCCGCCTCCGGTCCTTGACAAAGTCAGATCGCACCTTGTTCTTGTATGGATCTCTCTTCAAATTAAAGTAACTTTCTGGGTTTCTAGGCTCAACACCATGTTTACGGCAGAAAGGAACCCAGATATTGGCGAAGCTAGCAGCCTCAGCCATTGCTTCAAAAGTCAAAAGGGCACCACCATCATCTGAAACATAGCATGCTAACTTTTCTACAGGGTAATCAGCAGCAAGGATGGAGAGTATGGTATTTGCAGTCACAAGTGGAGGTTCTTTTTCAGGGTCCGCTGTGGAGACAAAGACATCGATTCCTGGAAGATCAGATTTTCCACTAGGGTTGTTTGCCGTAGGTGTCTCAAACTTTTCCCTTAGAATGGCGAGGTCAGCAGCACGATTTACAGGGCAGAGTTTTGGGAGTTGATCCAACAGCCAGGAAAATGCGAACCACAGCTCACAGACGACAGACATCCCCCACAGCCAAACTGCATCCTCATTTTTGTGCTTTATTCTCCATGCAAGAAACAGGGCAAGAAAAGCCATGCGGATAACAATGAGGAGCCTGTAAGCCAGAAATCATAAAATCATGATCTTCCTAATTACAAAGAAAATATGGTATTCAAAGCATGTAAAGCAAACTCAAATAGGATTCAAACAAAACAGTGAATGTATGACGACAAGGGGGGGTATATATGACACATATACAACACTATGACCATGAAGACAAGTTTGATTATACAGCAACAAAGGCTGATCATGACTTGACTAGAAGAGCCAGACCACAAATTTGTTTGTGCTTTCCAATGTGCAACTAATTCTCCCTAATAATGTGACTGTGCTTTCCTCTTCCTAGCAAGCTCAATTTCTAGAAAACTTGGTACGTTGATGACTTGGATGATCTAAATTATCTTTCACCGATGTCTTGATTAATCTAGATATAAGCATACACAGATGTTATATCTACAAAGTTTCAGAGGCAATTTCCTCTGCCATGTATGTAAGTTGCAGAACAGACAAACTTGATTTCAAGGTATTAGACATTGTTTCTATCAAGGTTCGTAATATCGTACCATACCGACGTATCGATCAACTATCGGTACAGTACGTAACAAGTGTACCGAGACATGGTATACTAAGATACCGAGTTGTACCGAGCGTACTGGTCCTCCACCGGACCGGCACATACCAAGCATACCGAACGGTACGATACGGTATTGAAAACCTTGAATTGAATAATTTGAATAACCATCACACAAGTCAAAAGGAATTGATAAAACTCAATTCAGATATCATACAAACAGAACAAAGTAGTAGTCATGGTTACCTATACGGACTTAATACTGCAGCAGGGATCTTCAACTTTCGAGTGAGTGGTCTCCATGGTTTGTTCATCAGTTCTGTAGGCTGTTCATTTCCTCCATCCCCCCCATCACCTCTATCCTCTGTCGGCCAGATTGCGTTACCATAGCCATAGGTCCCCTTCGTCTCAAAGAGCCAACGGTTGTGATCCCAATCACCCGTCTGACTTCTGGTCATCTTCTGTGACCTCATTATCGAAAGCCTCCTCTCCATCTTTGACACTCCATGTGGAGCTGGCAAGGAGAGCGGTTGTCCAGCCACAGCGTTGTTGACCACCTCCTCCAATTCAGTAGTCTTGTATGGTTCTTTGCATCCTGGACAGATCCCGCCACCAACCTTCACTGCATCCGAAAAGCACTCAGCACAGATCTTGAAGTCGCACTCACAAGGGAGGATATCAACCCCTCGCTCGTCGCTCATGACCTTTGAGTCGCATCCCGGCATAGCGCAAGATGAGCCCTTGGCACCAGCCATCTGTGGATGGTTGGCCTCTGACTCGATGACCTTGTCCATCAGATGCGCACGAGTGACACTATTGCATCCACCGGTAAACAGTGAATTCGAGACGTATTGCTCTTCAACCTTGGCTGAGATAACAGTATCCATCGGTTGGTTGTCGGGAGTCGGCGGGATGTGGACATGATAGTTCATGTATTCCTTGTCAAAATCACGGCTTCCGAAATCACTGTCGAGATCGTCCCTGGAGTAGCTGACGTACCGGCCCGACGGAGTCCGTCGGGCAAAGGTCACGACGGGCGCATTAGGTGGTCTGCCATCGCCCTGCTGTGAATCGGATGACGAGGCTAGCCGCACGGATCGACTGGCCCTAAGAACATTGTTCGAAGCCATGGCCCCTTGGCAAATCGAGAAAGAAAACAGAGATCAAGACCTGCAAAAGACGAAATTGGAAACCTCGAATATAAATGGTATGAATAGAACGTCATTGCTTGGAGGAACAAAAGGGCTCATACAAGATCCAAGCTTTCTCATGAGAGCATCTTGAACGGAGATCGGAGAACGAGGAAGAGGACCCTATGAGCCAAAACGCCTCAAAAGAAGATACGCAACGGTTAGATCACCTACCTCTCCACTCGATGCTTCTTCTCCGAGAGAGAGAGAGAGAGAGAGAGAGAGAGAAAGAGAGAGCACGACGGATCTTTAAAGACAAAGTGTCCGAAAGATCGTCCGATTTGACACCGACTCCGACTCGGACAACAATGCGGAACGGTTCAGCACCGTTTCCTTGCCATCGTTTTCTTACTATAAGGACTATCGAACTGGGTCAAAAGGGGAGGCGACGCTGTCAGGAAGGGAGTTCACGGCGGCTGCCACCACTAGAGCGTCACCGTAGCGGGAGAGCGTGGGGGTTAGGGTTCGGCCGTGCTCTTGGTGGAGTGACAGAGAAAAGAGGAGGGAGAAAGGAGCGGCCTTTTACTTTTATGGAAAGGATGAGAATTAAAATAAGAAATATTTCCTTACAGTAAAGCGACGAGGAAGCCGAGAAGAACGCGGCCCCGATAGCACATCCGCTGTCGGATTCAAACAGGAAAGACGATTCACTCGCGAGGTGACCACTCGATCGACGACAGCTGGATAAATGGGTTCGAAGAAGAAAACACCGGTTACGATCAACTCTTACGTGTCCGGACGCACTGGCGGAGATTAGATGGTCGCCATCCGTTAGATCACGGAAGATCCTCCATCGTAAGATTTTTCGCGTATAAAAAAGAGCGTCGGCCATGGCAAAGCTCGATCCCAGTAGTCGTCCGGCTCGGCTGTACACTGCGACGCAGCTTCTATCGCTGGCTAGTAAGTACCTGCTTTAAAGGTGGACCCCACGACAACAAGCGTAGATACACTGCCACGTTCGAAGACTAGCACTAAAGCTGTCGGTTTGCGAACAGCGGAGCGGGTCCCCCCGGGGGGGTGGGGGGGGGGTGTGTGTGGGGGGTGAGACGGTAGAGGAGCCGGAACCGTCGGGCTGGAGAGTAGCTGTCATCAGTCCATGTGCGAGAGCCGTTCAACGCCAAGCGAACGCGTGGTCAACATCAAAGACGTTGCTGTAAAATAGTTAGCAATCCTCATGTGAAGTTGGCTCGGTCGGGCACTGCCTCGGCCTCATTCCAACCTGCCAATATATATCAATCAATGCATCTTCCTGCCATACGTACGTTACGCTTCACATCCCGTTCGGCACGGGCATTAATTGGGAGAATTATCATGGAATCTTCGACCAACATTCTCGAAATCTCGGTCTAACATTTTGAGCTCATTATAAATATAATAATTATACTCTATTTTTTGTTTATTTACGGAATTTTTTATAAATCCTAATTTAAATTTCAAACGATAGGAGGCGGTCTCTTACTTGGTATTCGTAGGCTTTCGACGGCGAAAAGCTTCACGAAACGCGCCACGTTACGTCGCTGGTCCCACCTTCACTCGATGTTGATCCGTGTAGGGCCCGGCCCGGCTTCACATGATACGGATAAAGCCAGGAAACCCACGCGCGATTCCCGCCCGCCTAATCTTTTCGAACTTGGAAGAAAGCTGCGAGGGTATTATCGTCATTTAATGGTTGAGAGTGTGGCACGTGCGAGGGGCGTGCACCGACGCCCGGGCCCGTAGCCGCCTCCTGCGGGTGGTTAATGCGCGTGCGGCGCGAATGGAGGAGCGACTACCGGCGATGGTCCAAATTATTTCCGGTGAGAAAAAAATATATATATTATGTCATATCATTTTATATTCCTCTAAAACCAAGGATTTGATATTTAAAGACACAAAATATATTAAATTATAATTTGTAAAGTAAATATAAAGTAGATTAAACACCGGCACGACGAAAAGTAAGATCGACACTTTCCAACCTAACAATCTCGGACCTGATTTGAATAGGCTAATTGTATTTATAGTGGATCCGATCCGACTAAAGATCCGTTAAGTTACGGATTACGGAGAGCATATATTGGTTCCGAGGGCATCTAAATCCGACACCCAACAAGTAACATGTCTTTAATTTGATTGGTTTCGGAAATATGTATGCATCATGCTTCGCTAATTAGATCGACACTGAGGCCATCACCATTATCTAACTCTGCTTCAATGCTGAAGTCCACATTGATGTATTATTCTATTATCTGGGTTTTTCTAGATGGAAGGAGACACATAGTTTCTTGCTCCCACAAGCATCTGACTCAAATCAGCAAATACAATTCTTGATATCCCTTTTCTTTGTTGTTGTTTTCTCCTTTTTATGCAACCATTCCTCGCCAAGCCTTCGAGAAAAGTTGTCCAACAGGACAGTTTGGTCTTCCTGTATCTTTCAGCTGCATGAGATGACATAAGAATGGCAGAAACATGCAGAAGAGTAGATGGAAAGTAGGAAATGAAAGAGATGGCTGCTCAGCTTCACCAGCAAGCATAAACAAGGCAGACCAACTAACACTCCAAAAGATTCTAATAAGAACACACCTCCAGCCACTTTGATTTTGAAAAAAAGGAACCTTACCATCATATTCTCCTCCACAAAAAGAAAAGGTGGATTAAGGTCATAAATCTGTTTTTTCAGGCTCAGGTATAGAGAGAAAACTAGACAGAGCAATGATGAAAAGGCATGTGAACTTGTGGCAGATAAATTTAGATAGAGGATCAACTTTGCCCTTGGGAGTTCAACTGTTGAATCTTGATAATCTGAACTCCAAAAAAAGAAGAGAAAATTGATCATAATCCTAGACTACTTTAGCTTGACAATGTACAAAACAGAATCTACATCTTTATGAATATATTTCAAAATGAAATGGGCGGCCTCTATTTTGCTGACATGCCTACAATTAGCTCATTCTCATTCAAAACAACTATGAAAAGAGTCTCTCTCTCTCTCTCTCTCTCTCTCTCTCTCTCTCTCTCTCTTTGTGTTTTGGTACTAGAACCTCAAGCTTTTCTTTATAAAATAAAAAAACTTTCTTGTTGGCTGTCTACTGAGAAATAGTGTAATTTTGAGAAATCAATTTACCAAGCAGATGCAAAGGTATACAGCTATGCAGTTTTTAAAGCCTCAAATCCTCTTCAAATATGCTTTAGCCTTACCTCTCCACAACCGCACTTCTTGCACTAAGTTGGTGACTCAAATTAACGACAGATTTTTATGTGTCATCTGCTGCAGCTGGAGCTTCTCAGTACCATGAAGATATCTTCAACTCTTACCAAAAATTTTCTGCCAGAACATTCAGTTGCATGTCACATTCCAAGGAGGATCACCATACTAAGAGAAAAGAGTGGCATTTAGCAGCAACATGCAGCTATACTCACGGGACCAACATGTAAAGCCACATGAAGGTATATGTGCTTGTATTTGAACAATGTACACAAGATACTCTTAAAAATAAATCCTGCTATATTCATTTTGTAGAAGTATTCAAATTGATCATAAGCCCTCAGCATGGTTATCTTTCAGAAAATCCTCAGGCATGCCTTTTGCAACCAAGCATAAAACAGATTCTGCATCTTGGTAGTAAGCCTTGGTAAAGTGACAAAAATCTCAATACTCGGCCTGCTGGGAAATAAAACCAAATGACTGTCTCTTGTTGGCACAAAAATTGACTGCTGGACATTTTTCAGTCAAGTCCATTGTAGCACCTCTTAATCTATGTCTGGCAGTCACATCATCCAGCATCATGTAGATCTTCTCTATCTCTGAATTTGATCTATTCCCAATTCTGAAGCTGTGAACAATCTCATTTAGATATACAAGTTTATCTCTAGGCACTGATTTAATTTGTCTATCCCTCATCATCTCCTTCACATTGTGAGCATCTTCCTATTCCCCTGCTGCCACATACATATTGCTCAACAAAGAATAGCGAGAGCCATTTGAAGATTCGAGCTCAACCAATCTCTAAGCAATGCACTCCCCCAACTCAAATTCTCCACAATATCGATAATAACATAAGCAAACCTCCTAGCATTAGTGATTCTGCATCCTTGGGCATGACTCTTAATACTTGTTCGACTTATTCAAGAATGAGCAAATGTAGGTGTGAGACTATACAAGCTGGTAATATGCTCAAATTGACTCTTCCCACAGAAAATGTAAATTTCATCTGGTAAAATTTCTGTTGCTTCTACATGTGACCCATTATTAAATTTTGACACAATCAATATCGCAGCCTGTATATAAGAAGTAGAACTGTAAGTTTTAGAGCTTAGTTTCAAACTAAGAAGCAAATGCACCATGCCTACTATGAATTAGTATATCAATAACTTATAGTATGTTAACAATGCCGATATATAAGAATACTATCTCCCATGAAGCCATTTCTCAAGTCATGATGGTTGTATCATCGAAAATTAGGTACAGCTATCATCGTTATGTAAAGATTAAAATTGAAGCAGTAACTTTGCAGAACAGCCGTATCTTACCATTTCCCACCATTTTGTCAAACAACGCAATCCCATCGAGAGCCAGCACACTAAGTTTCCGCTTTGACATTTCCTCGAACATCCATCTTGCAACCTCAAATCTTCCACACCTATTACCCTTATCCACCTATGCCATCCCAAATATCAAATAGAATTCCAAGTAATATATTCATGAAGTAATTTCCCTCCGTTAAGCTTGCTTAACCTCCTACATGGTGTGACCACACTGACCATCGTCTTATTTGACCCCTTCAGAGGAAGCTCCAGCCCAGTTCGGCACTCGGCCCTTTTAAAAAGCCACCAATCATAACATTCCAAGACACCACATTTCTGCTCGGCATTTACATAAATAGCTCTCTTGCATACACCAAATCGCCTGAGGAGACGTTACCCCACGATGACGTATCCTGGTGGGGCAACTCATCGAACAACATCCGAGCGCAGATGACTAGGCCGCAGAGGCTGCGCACATGTGGACGAGGGAGTTACGAGTGTGGAGGACGGCGCTCGGGAGCGGGCAGAGAAGAGGACGAGGAAGGTGAAGCTGCCGGAGGCAAAGCTGGAGCGAAGGTTGGAGACGAAGAAGGGGACCGCAGAAGGCGTTGGGGACGAGGGGGTAGCAGAGGAGGGGGAGCCTCCGAGGGGAAGAGGGCGACAGCGGAGAAGGTCGCAGAGACCGGGGGGGGTGGCGGCCCAATCACGAAGGGGTGTTTCGTTGGGCCTCCCGCCCATAGCGCGGTGGTTTGATTGGACCGACACGTAGGAGTTTATTACAAGAGTATCGTGCCGGTATAATGAACCACGGTTTTGAATACCCGATATAACGCTACGTGGAGCCAAATGTAACGCGTTATTACTAACCACTTGGTTTTTTGACATAACCATATAGATCTACACGCTGCTGTGCGAACTGTGGGACGACGTGTGGTCACCATGAAGGAGGGAGAGAAAGAGGAGTGAGTTAGCTTCCGGAGGAGAAGGGGAAGAGGCTGAGATCCCCTCTTCCTCCCTTAGAGCTGCTTTCATTGCAATCGCCTTTGATTCTAATGAAAAAAGAACAGGAATAATTATCATTTTCACAATTAATTTCCTGTGGTGCAAAGCAATAGTTCTCACCGACGATGGGCGAGTCTCCATCCCTCTCGCCCTGATGGACATAGAGAGAATTCTCTCCCAGCCACCCTTCTGGCCACTGCCAACTCGAACCTCTCAGCCATTCCAATCACATCCCTCTTCTTATTTTGCAGGATCTATCTGGGTTCATCCTGACTGATGCAAGGAACAAAGAGATCTTGGCGGGTTGTCACTGTGACACCCGTCCACCTCGCCTCCACAAGCTGAGGGGTGCGCTGTCCTTGAAGGCCTCAAGGCTGCACACAACACCTGAACCCATCAAGAATTAGACTTTTCTCTGAGTCACAGATCCTCATCAACATGATCTCCAACCACAGTAGCAATCACATCTCACCTATTATGCCAAGGCGGTCAATGTTCTCCGATGGTCCCATATCAGCAGGAACTCCAACCCCTGCACACAACTTTGCTAATTTTGACACATAAAAACTCTTCTGTTACTTGGAGTGGTGCTTCGCCTCCTGTCTCATTGGTTTTGAGAGGTGCCACACCTCCTTCCAATTCTGTGTTTCTGGAGAGGAGATCCGTCTCCTTTCACTTTTGGTTTGACAGGGATTTCATCTCCCTTGAACTGTTCACATCTGATTTAATGCAAAATAGTTTTCTTTAAATGAAAAAACAGGAAGCGACGAGAGGTAGCATAGAGCGTCGAGCCCGGGTTGCACTAACTCCAGTAACTCAAAGGTCTCACCACTTGCCTGAACTGGAGCAGCACCCAAACACTATTCATGGCGTCAAGAAAACCTTGACCTCTTTGACCACCCAAAACCTTGGCTAAGTTGACAAGGGCAGACGTCCTACACCAACGCTAGGCTACCATGTTCGCTCAGTGTTGACCGAGCACCAGCCAACAGAGAGGGAGCGAGCGAGCGAGAGAGAGAGATAGAAGGAGATGTCAAGTAAAAGCGACACAAAGCGCGGTCAATGAGAGCAGTGCGGCTTTGCAGAGAGCCATGGGGAAAAGGCAACGAGCTGCGGGTGCTGGTGGGGTTACACAAGGCATGCAGGATGCGTCACCTCAAGGAGTCCATTCTTTGGCCGTCCTCCTCTTGACAGCGTCGCTGATGGCTTCCCGAGGCATCAACTCCGAGGGAGCACCAGGCGCTGCATGTCCCCGATCACACGCTCGCTCACGCTGTCTCGGTTTGCCAGCGAAGAAGAGGGGGGGGGGAGAAGGGACGAGGAGAAAGAGCTCCTCCGGGAGTGGGACTGTAGGCAGCCGTGTACTATGATAGGGTAATCATTCTTATATAATTTGCTGATCTCCTCTCTGGTTTCCCTTCTGATCCTTCTAAAGTCAGTGTCAGAAAGAGATAGAAAGGATGAAAGATAGAGTAGGTGGAGAGAAAGAGAGGGAGAGATTTGAGTTCTTCGAGGGAGGGAGAAAGAGATGCAAAGAAAAGCTACACAGCATTTGAAAAGAGCTCTTTAATCACCCCACTAGCTTTGATTTCCTTCTTACCCATGTCAATATAGTTGAACTAAATGAGAGGATTAAGACCTACAGATGATCAAGATTTTTCACTGTATGTATAAATAGGACTATGGCACAGTAATCTTTGTTGCATGAAGAAGAACTAATATAGAAGTCAAATAGAGGGAAAACTATGGTGTCAGAAAAGCAGGCTTGGGAAATCATAAAAGGAGAAGTAATTGCTCGAAAGTATGTAAGGTATGAAAAAGTATTGCAGCCAAGATTCTGACACATCCATGGAACTCAGAGAAGGCTGTGCATGGGAGCAGAAGAACATCAACACAAAAGCCAAAACCAAGTATGCCACCAATCTTGTGTGGATCCCTACCCAACTCACACATATATCATCTCATCAGTCTGCCATAAATTGGAGAGATGGATGACTCTGATCCATAGGAATTGGAGAGGCTCAACTTGATTTCTCTCTTGTTAGAGACATGCCATAAACATTTAGTTAGATCAACTATGGTTGTCAAGTATTTCTTCTTTATACTTGTATACTTTAATATATGCACACTTATTTTTCATGTGTTTTTCTATTTTTCGTAAAATCAAATGCAATGAGTGTTGATTGCGAAAGATGTTGATGGTATAAAAAGGAGACATGAGGCGCACATCAAGATGCTAATCTTTGTTGGTTAACATTTCTACTTTATGGCATAGTGAGACTCAAGATCTTGATCTTTATTACTCATTGAGAGCATGTTTGGCTAACACTTGACCTTTATATAATGTCGAGGGAATGAATCTGATTTCATACTTGTCATATTGGATGATGCATTCAGCATCCAATAGAAACATGTGTACCAATTTAAACTAAATGTGAATGAGATCACTTCAATGCCATAATTAACTTTTTAAAACCAAACAAATACTCTCTACCATCCACTAGAATAAAGTCTCTTTAGATGACCGCAACCAAGAGTTCATCATAGATACAGCCATTAGCCACTTTAGGAAGGACTACATAAAGGTCATGCATGCACTTGACTAAAGTTCAGCTTGTCACAGACTATGTGCAAAGTCATGTACATAAATATGAAATTATAGAAACATATTTATGTATAATTTTTGTCTTTTGGTTTGGTGCATAGAAGAGTATTATGTACTTGAGTGAAGGAACCATCAAATATGCATATCAATATAGGATTAGGTGACAATTAGTATTAATCAGTCAATCCAAGTCAAGCAAAAACAAGTAACTAAAAATAAGAAATGTCGATGTTCAAAAGTCATCGAGACGACAATAATTTCTTTTATAAATTTTAAAATTACCACCGAAAAATTCCCTTGTGATAACATGAATTCATTAGGGTTTTCTCCTTTTGTGAATCATGAGATTTTTGATGAAATCAGATTGACAACAGTTTCTTGGGGCCAGATAAACCCTAACTTTGACAGATCATGGCAACCTTTTCATTTTGACGAAATCCACAAAGTAATGCATATGCTAACCACACCATCTTGACTTATATTTTGAGTCACTGATACACCACCATATGAGAACATAGTCCTAGTTTTAAGCTTACAAATCAAGCAGATGAATGCATGGAGTCATCTTATTTTCTCTTCCCTTCAGCTCAATTATCTCATTCTCCATTTCTCTTCTGCAATTTACCTATGAGAAAGACTTTTTTTGTGGAAAAGCTCATTCTAATATGGTCTGCCCAATGTGATCTCAAGATTCGGCTTATTCGGGCTTGATGTCTCCGAAAGGAATGATGAATTCAATTCCAGAAACATTTCAAAGCTGTTTGATTGATCATCCTCCTGCAAAAGAAAGAAGAGAGACTACATCATTTTTGTTAGTTTATCATGATGTGATTCAGTGTTTTGCATACTTCAACCAAATAAAATCTCTACCATTCATATGGAGAATACATGTACAAGTCTTACAGAAAATAAGAGACTTTTCCTCAAAAAACGTTCCTCCTATAATAGTTTTTCTTGTCAGAAAAAAAAAAAAAAACAAAAATGCAAGCACAAGTTTATACTGCTATGAATCATTGTGACAGTTAACCTTTCATTCTTCAGATAAGTTCATGTGACTGTGACCAGTAAAGAAACAAGTTTAGATACCTTATACTGCTGCATGCTCTCTGTAGTAGATTCTCTTGCTATGCCATTGTAGATGCTTCCTCTGTTGCAAAACAATCATCGCACAGTATACATCAGCAGGAACAAAATCATGGACCAACAGTATGTGCTAAAGAAGCTTCCTTTTTGCTAGATTTGCAAGTATCATTTTAATAGCTTCACATATAGGCTAATTTATTTGAACATGACTTCATTTGATGGGTCATTCTCGTAAAGAAAAAGCAGCAAAGAAGTTTCCTGACATGATGAATGCATGCAACACTCTGAACACTTCACGGAGAAGAGGCTGCATCTAGGGTTAGGTTGGAGAGTAATCCTCTTCACTCTCTTGCTGAAGGATCATATAATCTTGATCGGAAGAGGAGAGTAATGCGAGGGAAGCAACATTTTTGATATCTTCAAGAAGCCTATCCTTACGTACTCTCTTGACTTCTACAAGAAGCAAGCAGACTGGACAAGGCACTGTTTGAAGCTTCTTTCTCTTGTGAATAAAGAAAGGGACTTAAAACTGCTCTCAGCTTTATCTCATCATCAACATATCCATTAAATCCCTGAGGGAAAAACATACAAATAAAAGCAAAGAAGAATTTTGCCCATAAGAAATAGCCATTTTCATCCTAATGAATGTTCATATATTCTATTGTTCCAACCTCTCTCTCTCTCTCTCTCTCTCTCTCTCTCTCTCTCTCTCTCTCACCCTTGTGACTTGATCACTAGGTGGAGGTCTTCATGATTCAGGTTCATCATTCGTGCTAACACATCAGTAGGTGCACATCAGTTGTATCAAACATGGATTTGGGATGTCTATGTTATGGCAGTTAATGTCTTTTCCAAAGTGCTGATAGCTTGGAAGTGTGAGAAGATGAAAAGGGCCACTCGCCCATCTCAAGTTGTAATAACTCGCCGTGACATATTACTAATGAACAGGAATCCTTTTCCATCTCATAGCATCTATAGTTGGAGATCATTAATTTGCATATTAAATTAGCAAACAGATGTAGGAAAACAATCAAAGATGGGATGATTTGCTACCTCGACCACACGCCAACATGATCGAGTCTGTGCTCCCATGATTCTGATCGATCGAGATCACGAATGCCCACCGGGTTTTCATCCGAATTCTCTCTTGTTGATCCATTCTCAAACCCGTCAGATTGACCTGGGACAAGAAGCAATCCTTAACACCAAAATAATTGAGCCAGATTTTAGGCAAGAAATATGAGATCAGAATCTTCTCAACCTGATGGAACTGCTAATCTATCAGTGTTCTTCAGAGTTCGATACATCTGCAGTGACACATACATAACTATAAATGAGTAATCTTGGATAATCATTTTTGTAAAGCACAGAGATCTACAGTCCAAATTTAGTCATTCCAGTGTGTTATCAAGTGAGGTAAAAAGTAGATTCAAGGTGTAAGACAAACATCCAAGAGACTATGGACAACATTGTACTTCATTTTAGCTTTGTCTAGAGTTGAATACAACTTATTAGAGTAGCTTCCTGCACAGTTCACTAGTCTTTTCTTACAGTAGCATTTTTTTGCTTTTTTTTCTGGTTGGAGTGTAAAAAGCTGCCGCAATACATGCTGTGGAAAGAGTGATGATGAGGAAACACCAAGGAGGAGAACACAAGAAAAAGGAAGGGAGGTTTCCTGTAGGCCACAGGATGCTTTTGTACTCCTGAATTAACTCGGAACTTGGCAAGAAAAAGGAAAAAGAAGATCAAATCTTGATTTCAGGGAAGAAGGGTTACCTGCAGGTGGGATTTCACATGAGCCAAGGTAAGATCTTTCACATCCATGAGCTCTAGAACTGACTTGGGTGTAGCTCCTGAATTCCGAAACAATTGAAGGAAGAGAAGTCATAAAAGAAAGGCAAGATGGGTCCATGCAAATGATATGGGAGACTTGTAGCATACTCTCATGGCCACCCAACAGCTCCACGGCATGGACAAAGCGGGCATGGAGTGTGGTAGTCCACCGCATCCTTGGCGCTCGCATGCTCCGCCTGCCGGGAAACCTCGACGGCAAGTATCTTGATCTCGACAAGCTTTGGCCGGTCATGAAGGGTGTGAAACCGTGGGTGGAAGAAGAAGGCCCGCACAAGTGTTGCTGCTGATGCGGGGCGAGTAAAGGAAAGGAAGGTGGATGTTGGTAGATAGGGATGCCTGTTATGGGCTTCATCCAGCTTTGATCTTGGCGACAGACCTCAGGAAGTGGCGGGTGGTGATGGCGGTGATCGATGGAGACGGCAGCATTTGTGTTCGCCAAGGAGAGCTCGAAGGGGGCAGCGTTGGCGTTCGCTGCGGTTGCAGTGATGGGGTATCTGTAGGTTGTGGTGGAGGAGGAGTCACAGACGTCCCTCCGTCGAAACCCTAATTCCATGGTCTCATCTGGTTTTCTCCAACTTGCCGGTGTGGCATCATCAGAGCTGAGCTGAAGCGACAAATCTGGTGCTGCTGAAAAGAGCTCCATTTGATCTCCAAACTTCCTCCTCCTCCTCCTCCTCCTCCGCCTCCTCCTCCTCCTAAGGTTAACGCAATGTGTGAGCCACTGAAAGAGTATGAGTTGCTTTTGCGAAATGATGAGGCTGTGGGGTATGTGTGTATAGGTTATTTAAGTGGCAGTGACAAAGAGTTGCAGTGGCAAAGTTGTCTTCTGAACACAATGTCAGCACGGAGAGTAAACAGTGCGTGGAGTAACAAGGCTTGATTCTTTGGGTTGGGTTGTCTTTTGACTCCTGTCACAGAAAATGACACCTCTGTGAGAGAGAGAGAGAGAGAGAGAGAGAGAGAGAGAGAGAGGTTCTCTTGGGCAATCTCTGTGTGAGAAGGAATATTTTGTACAGAGTCGCAATTGAAGTTGAGTACCTGATCTACTCCTCCTGAGCTTCTTTCTCCCCCCACCCCCCACTAATTTTGTGGATCTGATAGAAACTTCATTCTCATCTCCCACATAGAAACTGGTTAACTGAGCTGACTAAACCTTTGAGCTTTTTGCCTTCACCCCTTAGTTTAATTGATGGAACAAAAGTTTGTGGAGTTCAAGGAGATTGCTACAGGGAAAAGATGTCATGAAAAGTGCGGCAAAACACATATGGATTCGTACATGCAAAAGTTGCCATCATAATATGCCATTAGAGTGGTCAGAGTAGCACAACCACAAGACATTTGGCGTGTAGGCTGGTGTTGGCATCAGATGGATGATTTCCGAACAACGATTGGTGGCATCAACGACAAGCACTACAGACAATCTACGTCGACCGCCATCAATCACAATGTGAAGAAGATGGAGTTCTGAGATTGAATCCTTCATTGTTAGGTTAACCGGATCATGTACATGGCCACTCTCTCAGTCTCCTAGACTTCGTATGAGGAAGATCCAACTCCATCAAACTCTTCTCTACTTGTCATATACATGTGAGATCCAGCACACACTCACTGGTGTCTCCATTCTGCCTGTCCTAGTTTGACCGATATCATAAGATTCGACTTGGCTCTCTCTCACTAAAAGGTTTGACGTTCTCATCATATAACACACGATCAAATTCTACTATGTTGCACATAACATTGTTTATACACTCTATTTACTCAGAGAAGTCATAGATTAGCTATGAAATCTGCAGTACAACTTTGGATCAGAAGTAGCATTTCTTCAAACCCAAAATTTGTTAGTATAGAGCGGCATACAAAACGCATGCATGACAGCATAGCATCGTATGCCTCAGGGGTGGTGGTGGGTCAGCAAATAGATGATACATGTACAGGAGTGCACTTTAATGCCTTCAATTTAAGTTCATTAGTTGCCCTTGTTATCAGTGCTGCTGCCTTTCATATATTAAGCCTACATGAGAGTCCTGTGCAATGAAGTCACACAAAGGTCACTTCAGCATCAGAGAGTCAAAAAGTTTTGCCCTAGCTTGTGACATCACATATATCTTTTCTTATCCAACAAGTTCTTTCCAGAAAACCCTAGATTCCAAGCATGCATACATGAGGTGAGCATGGGGATCCACCAAGGAAAGGAAAGGAAAGGAAAGGAAAGGAAAGGAGAAAGGACACCTCAAATTGATTGATAAGAAGAAAACCACAGCTCACAAAGGAGGCAGGCCTATTCGGTATGATTAAATGACATTTTAAACATTGGAAGTCCACACGTTTTTGTCTTCTGCTGCTTCTTAATTGATTAATGGCATGATCTCAAAACACAGTGAATTAGAGGTGATCTTTTTTGCTTGTACCACCCAGTGAGCACTCTAAAAGCACACTCCAGTTTCATGGTGATCAATCAATGTCAACTGTTCATGGAGAGAGACAGGCGGCTTTTTTTTTTTTTTTACTTCCCTGTTAGAGAGTGTCCGCATGATGTTTGGGAGGCTTAGATGTCAGGCTTTTACAAGTAGATCTACCTACCTTTAAACAAAAAAATATTCATATGAGATGGAAAAAGAAGAATTAACAGTGGTTTTATAATAGTAAGATTTAAAAGAACCAAATGATGTTTCATTAGGATTGTCTGATAATTTATTCAGTTTGTATTTTTTAGATTAAATTTATATCTAATTTTATATATTAAATTGACTAGTTTAACACGATACTAAAATCTTTAGTAGTAACACGTATCGATTAAGTAGAAATTAATTTACGTTTCTGCGATCTCCTCATTCCAATCTTGTCTCATGGTCTTACCTCGATTTAAATACCTCTTCACCATTACCAGTTCCTCTTCTTGCAAGTAGAAAGCTTATTATTATTATTATTATTATTATTATTATTTTGGCAGCAGAAACCTCCCAATCTATCCCTTCCCATCCCTTTCCGACGATCACAACACCTCGACAGAATGAATGCCAATCCTTCTTCTAAGCTCCCCTCCTCCTGGGCCAGTCTCTTTAGACAGACTCCTTTCGTTGACCCATGCAGCTTTGATGCCGATCTTGCTGCCAAGATTTCTAAGATCCAAACTGAGGTGCATGCAATACGTGAGGGATAACTGGAAACTCTGGCTGGCTATATGGAAAGTTCTTTGGAAGACAAAGTTGTTATTGTGTTTCCACTTCCAATCGAGCAATACATGATGAACACCTTCACTGGCGGCCCATGGTTAGCGTCAACCTAAAAGAGATGATGACCATTGCCCTAACTTGGCTACAGCTCCTCGGGCTCTCGAATAAGTTCAAAATCCTCTTTCAGATTGTTACTTGCATCGAAAAATCGCTGAAGGTTGACGCTATCACTGCGTATAGAACTATAGAAAGATTTATCAGAGTGTGTGTCATCCTTGACTACTCTCAGCCACTTCCTCGAGAGATATGGTTAAAAATAGGGGATTCAAAGCATCGCCTGCGAAAACCTCACAAACTTCTATCTCATGCGAAATTGTGGGACACCACGTCAAGCAGTGCGATCAGAGCAAGTTGTCGGAGCAACCGACCCCTATTGGCAAGGATGGCTTTGACAAGCATGGCGCCGGCAAGCAAAGCACTAGTGATGACAAGCCTGATGCTTTGTCATCATCAAATTGCACACCATCAGTGAGGATCGACAAGCTGTTCATTTAATAATAGAACAATAAGGTACTTCTCCTTGGCTTCTATTGGCTGTTTGTGCTATTACTCGAGCTAGTCTTCGAAACTCTCTTTGGAAGTATCTCTCCAATCTTTAATTTATATATATATATATATATATTTTTATCCTCTGGATGTTATGCAGTGATTGCAACTATATTGTTTCAGCTTCTGAGAAATGTGGTGGTAAATAGTTTTCACCAAGTTCTTCTATGATTGCATTTAGAGATTTCATTTATAACTATAATCTCACTTCTTGCTTTACCTAGTGTAATAACCGTTGTGGTCATTCTTACATTCTACAGATGTTTGGATCACTTTTCGTTCTCAAGCTCATGTCAAACACTTTGTTTCTATATTTTTTTCGAACTAACCCCTAGTCTCATCTCCCTCCTTCGCAGCACCAAACCTAAACGAACCCCCAAACCTTTCTGTTCTGGATCTTTCTGGCTGGACTACCGTGATGCTAGCCAGAGCATCCATGAACGTTGGTCTGCCTGGAACTTCCAACTTTGATCTCATGTCCAACACCCGCAATGGTCTCCTTAGCCTCCAGTGTAAACTTGTACATTGGAGTAGGAATAACCTTGGGAACGTTGAAAACACCCTACAGGAAATGGAGCTTGAGATAAAGGTCCTTGAGTTCAAGGAAAACTTTGCTCCCCTCTTCTATGAGGATCTTACCCCCTTATGCTGCCTACACAATGAATATTCTACATTTTGTAGGTAGATACACCTCAAATGGATCACAAGAGCCAAAACAAAGTGGTTTCCGACAAAAAATACAAAATATTTTCATCATCTTATAAAGAGAAAGAACAAATTATATCCATTCTATCCTTTTGCCTAGTGGTGCCTCGATGGAAGACGTCGAGTCCATCGACAAAGTCTTTATAGATTGGTACCCTAGCTTGTGAGCCCCTCACCATCAGAACTTATCTCTAATCATCCTCTAACCTAGCGCTCTCTACCTGCTATACCCATCACTTCTCAACCTTATGTAACCTCCTCTCTTGTTGGGTAACCTCATCAAAGCATCATATGCAAATTGAAAAAATAAAACAAAACAAAATGGGTCTCCCATGTCGGTCAAATCGTCATGCGATGATTGATGTATGAAAAATCATAAAACTGAAAAATTACATAACATATGTTTGATATTTTATCTAGGGAGATCATATATCCCTAAAAATCCAGATCCAATACGAGAGGATGAAGTATATCATATGACATCCTCTCTAGCGGTATCCACACGGTGGATCGATGCAGCGATGCTCTTCTAATCGCAGCTCAAAGACTCGTAACTTTTATGCACATTCTTCCTAGCTTTTGTGCACCACTTTGCAGCGAACGTGGAAGAAGAACTCGTTTCTTCTTCACTGTCCTCACTCACTAGGGAGAGAGGTGGTCGATTGAGAAGAAAAAGGAGGGAGGAGAATAGGAGGGGTATGGCCAAAGGTGTAGTCTATCCCATTTCTTGGCTGCCCCTATCCTCCAATCCGAGTCTCGCTCTGATCGGATTCTCTTGGGAAACTCCACTCTCAATATGAACGACCCTTACTAGAGATTTGCTTGAGCTAGAGCACATATAATATTCCTTTCATGATATTAAAAATAATAGATCATTTATTGACATTTGATTGCCTTTATAAAGTTGGCTACGAATCTCGATCACTAGTTATATCAGATCTAGAACTTTAAAACCTGTAAGTCTGGCTTCAACCAAAGGAGTACTCAAACAATACTTCCTTAGTGTCTCAAGTCTGAAGACCAGACACATAACTAGGATTACAAAATTGCTATCTGACGTTATGTATTAACAATCCAACATTCCACAAGTAGATCAATCAGTGAACTCATTCTTCAAATAGTACTTGTACTATATCTTTAGTGTCCCCACACGAGTGGCTATGAGAGTAATTGCTTCCAACATATGGACGGGTATATAATATACTAGTTTGTTTGGTTATTTCGATGTCTCTCTCGAGTAACCTATGATAGGGATTATTTATGATCTGTGTTTAATGATGAATTTGTCTCATGATCATGATCTCATCATGATCCAATTGTCATTGCACAGATCCAAAGACATCATAATATATGAAACAGGTAATATAAAGTGAGAATATATCAATAATAATAATAATAATAATAATATAAAAAAATCACGCAATATGTTACACACGTCATCACTCATGTGATTAGTTTATAGGACACCTGTAACTAACAATCTCCTACTTGACCTAAAGCTAATCACCTACGTGTTTGATCCCTATTAAGCCTCTGCGATGCTCAAAGATAATCTGAGACAATGGCTTTGTTAGTGGATTTGCAATATTATTTTCCAATAGAGCTCTTTCCGTTGTTATATCTTTATGGACTATGAACTCTCCAATCAATTGGAATCTCCTTAGAACGTGCTTGGACTTCTGACGAAACTTGAGTTCCTTTGCTTGAGCAATTGTCTCATTATTATCATAGTATATGGGAATGAGCTCCTCGCTACTCAATACGACTTTCAAATCTGTGATAAAATTCTTTATCAATTCTACCTCCTTGTTACTTCTACCGCAATAATATATTCTACCTTTGTGATCGAGTTAGAAGTAATATCTTGTTTGGAACTCTTTTAGCTTACTGTTCCTCCATTTAGGGTGAAGACATATCCTGAGTTTGACTTACTATCATCGATATTAGACTGAAACTTGAGTCTATATAGCCCTCAACTTGAAGGCTACCTCCTCCATAAACCAGTAAAAGATTCTTAGTCTTTTTCAAGTATTTAAGGATATATTTTACTGCCTTTCGATGTTCCAAACCTAGATATGCCTGATACCTGCTCGTGACAATCAAAGCATGTGCTATATCAGCCTGGTACATAGCATAGCATACATGATGAATCTTGTCGTTGAGGCACAGGGTATTATAAACATATCGAGTTTTTAGGAGCATACTATTAGGAAACCTCAGCGGGAGCATCACATGCATAGCAAAAATAAAATAAAAATTGGTTTCCCATGTCGATCAAATCATCGTGTAAAAAATTGGGTCACGAGAAAAATATAAAAATCGATAAAACCGCGATGTGTGAGAGATTGATTTTACCTAGGGAGATCATATATCCCTATATTGTAGATCCATATGAAGAAGTTGAAGGAGGTCAAGTGTCCTCTCTAGCGGTATCCACACGGTGGATCTCTACAGCAAAACTCTTCCAATTTGATCTCGCAACTCTTACATAGAGGGAGAGAGGAGAATAGGAGGTGGTGGCTAAAGCTACAACCTATCAACTATGAGTCTCCCCTCCTATTTATAGAGAGCCACAAAAAACCCTAGGGCTCCTACCTTAGTGGATATTGGATCTCTATCCAATAACTCACTAACCTTGCATTATTGGATCTCTATCCAATAATCTCCTTAGGCATCTAATTAGGCCTTAAGCAAGGAGCCCATCAACATAGGGTCTCATCTAATAAGAATAGGACTAACTGGATCTTTATCCAATTCTCTATTCGCTAAAGTATCCATTATATGTGTGTGACCCTCTAGGCCTGATACCGAGTTGGCTGTGAGTCACTCCCATCAGAACTCCTTATGATATAGTGAATTATTATCCCCATAATAATTCACTCGACTCATCGACTATGGACGTATACTAGGCCACTACGCCATAGTCCCCAGACGGTACAAGGGGATCGAATCCGTCGGACTTGTCTGTCTATAATTACCATGTATATATAATCTCTCATCAAACTAATATTCCAGAGATTATAGATACATGGAGAATGAGCACGTGTACTATATCCTTAGTGTCTCCACACAAGTGGCTATGAGACCAGCCGCCTTCATTATATGGACGGGTATATAGTATATCAATCTGTCTTGTTATCTCAATATCCCTCTTAACCTATGATCGGGATTATTTAGGATCTGCATTTAAAAGTGAATCGATCTCATTATTGTTATCTCATCACGATTCGACTCTCATTGCACAGAACCAAGGACATCACAATATATATGTAACAGATAATGTGAGAATATGCTAATATTAATCATAAGCAAAAAGATCACACAGCGTGTCACACGTGTCATCACTCACGTGATTGGCTTGCACGACACTTGTAACCAACAATCTACCACTTGACCAAAAGCCAATCACCTATATGTCTGATCCCCATCAAACCCCTGTGACACTTAAATATAATCTGAGCCAGTGGCTTCGTCAGTGGATTTGCAATGTTATCTTCAGATGAAACTCTTTTCATTGCTATATCTTTTTGGGTCATGATCACTCTAATCAGATGGAACCTCCTCAGAATAATTCTGTTGAGACCTGAGTTCTTTTATTAGAGTTATCGCCCTATCGCTATCACAATATATGGGAGTTAGCTCTATGCTACTTGGTATGACTCTCAAATCCTTGATGAACTTTTTTATCCATACCCCTTCCTTTGCTGCTTCTGTTACATCAATGTATTCTACCTCTATGGTTGAGTCAGCAGTAGTATCTTGCATGGAACTCTTCTAACTTACTACTTCTCTATTTAAGGTGAAAATAAACCCTGAATTCGACTTGTTATCATAAATATCGGACTGAAAACTCGAGTCTGTGTGGCCCTCAACCTGGAGGCTACCTTCTCCATATATCAGTAAAAGATTTTAGTGCTTCTCAAGTACTTAAGGATACACTTTACTACCTTCCAGCATTCTAAACCTGGATCTACCTGATACCTGTTCGTGACACTTTGAGCATGTGCTATATCAAGCCTGGTACATAGCATCGCATACATGATAGACCCTATCGTTGAGGCATAAGGCATCTTATCCATGTCTACCCTTTCTTCAGGAGTCTTTGGGGACATACTCTTAGAAAGTGATATTCCATGTCTCATCGGTATGAGACCTCTCTTGGAATTCTTCATGCCAAACACTTTGATAATGGAGTCTATATACCTAACCTGGGACAAGCCAAGCATCCTTTTGGATCTATCTCTATAGATTTGGATCCCCAAAATATAGGATGCTTCCCCTAAGTATTTCATGAAGAAGTTTCTAGATAGCCAAGCCTTTACTATGGAGAGCATTCCTACATCATTCCCAATGATTAGAATGTCATCTACATATAACATCAAGAAGGTGATAGCACTTCTACTTACCTTCCTGTACATACAAGGCTCATCTTCATTCTTAACAAAGTCATAAGATCTGATCACCTCATCAAATCTTATGTTCCAACTTCGAAAAGCTTGCTTCAATCCATAAATGGATCTAAGCAACCTGCATACTTTATCTTGACTCTCTTTGGATACGAATCTCTCTAGTTATATCATATACACCTCTTCCTTGCCATTGAGGAATGTCGTTTTGACATCCATTTGTTAGATCTTATAGTCATAGTGTGCTGCAATGGCAAAAATAATTCTAATGGACTTAAGCATGGCTACAGGTGAAAAGATTTCATCATAGTCAACTTCTTGTCTTTAATAATATCCTTTAGCTACGAGCCTTGCTTTATAGGTCTCTACCTTTCCATCAACTCCGATCTTCTTCTTGAAGATTCATTTGCAACTGATGGGTACAATACCCTCAGGTTCATCCATAAGGTTCCAAACCTTGTTAAAGTACATGAAATCCATCTCAGAATTTATGGCTTCTTGCTACTTCTCGGAGTCTATACTCATAATAGCCTCCTTGTAGGTCTGAGGATTAAGCTTAGGAATACCACTACTGTCTCTGATTCCTAAAATCCATAACTCAATGACTTATTTCACCTATTGGACTGCTCTTCCTTACAAGGAGTCTATATTGATAGTTAACCTCTGCCACTGCCCTTACTTGTATTTTAGTAGCTCTCTTTTCAACCTCGCTTTCATGCTTTAACTATGGGCAGCATCGGCATGAGCCAACATAGTTAGATACAGGATCTACCGATCTGTAAC
This sequence comes from Ensete glaucum, assembly GCA_021527575.1. Lineage (NCBI taxonomy): Eukaryota > Viridiplantae > Streptophyta > Magnoliopsida > Zingiberales > Musaceae > Ensete > Ensete glaucum. The sequence continues at coordinate 51,884,514 of CM038551.1, forward strand.
TTCTTTCTATAGTACTACTGGCAATACTGAAACACCCTCAAGAGAGAATGAATTACTATGGGGTAGCCCGCCTTAATCAACCCCTTTCGTTCTTCTCTCCTAGGGCATGTAGTGAGCTTCTAACTTCACTGACTTCTCCAAATAGAAAATAAAAGCAAGGAGAGTAGTTCCAGTTTCTAGCTCAAATGCACATCCAGCAAGCAATTCCTGAGAGTCATCTCTACTAATATGTCTCACATATCTTTCAGAAGGTGAGATACTCTACTAGACCTATATAAAATTAGAATTCGTGTGTTAGGTACTTGAACAAACTCGGGCTCTGGAATGGTGCTTGTGCTAAGTTCTCCAACCTTGCTCAATTTTATCTCACTCCCACTGTTTCCACCAAGAATATGTTCCTTCTCAAGGAACACAGCTCTCTTGGCAACAAAGACCTTTTGGTCATCGGGATGATAAAAATATTACCCACAAGTTTCCTTTGGGTGTCCCACGAATGTGCATTATTCTGTCCTTGATTCTAACTTATCGAGGTTGTGTCTTCTAACGTGGGCAAGATAATTCCAAATCTTAACAATCTTAAGATCAGACCTCTTTCCTTTCCATATCTTATATGGTGTAGATACTATCGACTTTGATAGAACTCTGTTCAGAAGGTAAGCTGCAGTCTCTAGGGCGTACCCCCAGAATGAGATGGGTAGATTAGCAAAAATCATCATGGACTGCACTATGTCTAACAACGTATGATTCCTCCTTTTTGATACACTGTTGAGCTGAGGTGTATAAGGAGGTGTGATTCCTCCTTACTGATAGAATCCCATTGTCCCTGAGGAAATGAGTGAACTCTGTACTCAAGTACTCTCCTCCTCGATCTAATCCAAGAATTTTAATACTATTTCCAATCTAGTTCTCCATCTCATTCTTATATTCCTCGAATTTCTCAAAGACCTCAGATTTATACTTCATCAAGTTCATGTGTCTGTACATAGAGAAATCATCAGTGAATATAATGAAGTATGAGTAACCACCTATAGCCTGAGTTAATATGAGACCATATTTATCACTATGTATGAGTTCTAATAACTCAGTGGCTCTCTCTCTAGTTCAACTAAAAGAAGAGTTAGTTATTTTCTCACTAAGGCAAAGTTTCCAAGTTGCATATGACTCATAGTCAAATGGATCTAAGTATCCATCTTTTAGTAACTTTTGAATCCTTCTCTCATGTATATGACCTAGCCTACAATGTCATAGGTATATATTTTCACCTCATCTCTTTTCCTCTTAGATATATTTATATTCATGATATGTGGAGAAGTGTCTAACACATATAAGCCATTTATAAGGGTCCCTCTAGTGATGATCTCATCATCCATAATTATTGAATAATTATTATTCTCAAAAACTAATTTATATCCACTAATTGTCAAACAAGAAATGAAAATAATATTTTTGATAATAGAAGAGACAAAATAGCATGTATCTAATGCAATAATAGCTCCACTAGGTAGATGTAGGATGCCCCCCCAACAGCAATTGTAGCAACTCTTGCTCTATTGCCCATTTTGAGGTCCATCTCGCCTCTAGCCAGTCTCCTAAGTCTTGTCAGAACTTGCAACAAATAATAGATATGATAAGCACACCCGGTATCCAATACTCATGTGTTATCATGAAAATCTGACAAGTGAAGACTGATCATGAATATATCCGAAGCTTCTCCAAGCTTCTGTTTCACCTTATCTGCAAGGTAGTCTTTACAGTTCCTCTTCTAATTCTCGTCTTGGTCGTAGTAGAAGAACTGTCCTTTGTCCTTTGCCAGGTCTTTCTTGGCAACATTTGCCTTACCCAGTCTTTCTTTGCCCTTGCCCTTCTTAAGGATCTTTACTAGCCTTCCTTTTCATATTGGTCTCACCAATATAGAGAACTGACTTCTCTTCTTGATGGTACTCTCAGCTCTCCTCAATATATTGAGAAGCTCAGGTAGAGTCACCTCAAACTTGTTCATATTAAAGTTAATAATGAACAGTGAAAAAGAATTTGGTAAGGACTGAAGTATAAGATCAACATACAAGTTATGTTTAGAACTATCTTTATACTTCACAAAGCGAGTAATCTCATCCTCGCTTATCCTTTCCTCCAGCGTGGGCACAATCATATTAAGGACATATACAATTTTTTTCTTTTATAAGAACAATTCTAAAATTATGGAGCATTTGGACTAATGGGGTGATTGGCATCAAGTATACCACATAAGGGTTTTTCAAGTGACAAACAAGATATAGCATAAATAAATAACATATAGACTTTGCAAAAAATACTAATTAAGATATGAACTTCTATCTTAATGTACTCTCATTATTTTCTTAGTGAATCATGCAACACCCTCGACACGTGAGACCGAAGTCTCCGGCATACTCCTAGTGGGGATCGGGATCCAATTGGTGTCTTAGTGCAACCTCGAGGGACTCGACTAATTACACTAAAAAAGCCCAAAAGTTAGGCAACCCTTGCCAATCACAATTCCTTATGATTCTCATCGTGTTCGGCCTCTGAATCATCATAGTCTCGAGGGACTCGACCAACCATGATGTTCAGTTAAATCATTACCATAATTACAAGATGAATCTGATTCGATGATATGCCCTCGAGGGACTCGACCAAGCATACCATGTCCTTAGGTCACCGGTGATATTCTATATCGTAAGCAAGATCTCGATCATGTAGATAGGTAAGTCTCGAGGGACTCGACCAACTCAACCTATGTCGTGATTCAATTTCTTCATATAACGATGGAAGGCCATATGAGTCAATCTTATTGCCTCACGCTTACCGACTTAATATTATTTTATGAGGAATTTTTTTTGTATCGGTCTTCTAATATATCATGTCACTCACATACATATTTAATATATATCTACATTACATGCAAATATATATATATATATATATATATATATATATATATATCTAGTAGGTGTATAACATATCACATATGCAAGCCATACTGGATGATCATGAGCCGTCACCTAATATGATTAAGCCCAAACCAATTGGCCTAATCACTCACAATAGGATGTATGTGTGCATCGACATATCTCTATGCCCTGTGATTGTTGATCTCGTCATCATCGGTTCTGTCGGATCGTCGCATCACCATGCATCGTAATCTCCCACCATGGCATCATGGGTCCTACTGTCATCTTCACACTCCTGATGCGTCTCTCCATGTAATTACAAATAATTACAAGCACATAAGCCCGATAAAAAATGAGAAAAACAGATACTCGCAGGCTCCAATAATAATAATCATCATAATTACATATATCACAATACATGGCTCATGATCATCCATCCACATCATATATCATATGTATATCATATCATATATTACTAGATATATATAATAATTAATTATTTTTCTGAAAATCAGGATATGCTCAAAATTTTTAGAATTATCAAAGGCATTTTTATCATTATGGATGAGAGGACAGTCCTCGAAATTTTTAGAATTATTTAGGGTATTTTTGAAATTCTGTACATAAGGACAATCCTCGAAAGTTTTAAAATTCAGAGGAGCAGGATCATCCTTTTCTCAAAAGGATGCCCTAACCCCTCTTGCCCAATCTGTGCCACCGCTGCCATCCCTACTGGCAGCAGCCCCTTGCGGGCTGGCCGCTGGCGGCCACCACTTACGGGGGCGACCACCCCTTGCGGGTTGGCCTTGGCCGCGGCCTGGCCGTGAGTGGTCGGCCCTGCATGGGGGTTGGCCATGGCTGACCGCCCCTCCTCCTCACTGCCTTCACTGTGAAATGCAACAAAAACGCGTAGAATGATTCTACACGATTCAATCTCATCACATGCAGTTTAAAATCAATCTTTCGCACGAAAACCTTGACTCTGATACCATTGTTGGTAAACCTCAATGGCAGCATCACATGCACAGTAGAAATAAAATAAAAGCTAGTTTCCTATGCAGTTCAAATCATCATACAAAAGATTGGGGTCACGAGAAAAATATAAAAATCGATAAAACCACAATGTGTGAGAGATTAATTTTACCCAGGGAGATCATATATCCCTGAATTCTAGATCCAGATGGAGAAGATGAAGGAGGTCAAGCGTCCTCCTCTCTAGCGGTATCTATATGATGGATCTCTATAGTGAAACTCCTCCAATATGATCTCGCAACTCTTACACAGAGGGAGGGAGGAGAATAGGAGGTGGTGGCTAAAGCTGCGGCCTATCAACCATGAGTCTCCCCTCTTATTTATACAGAGCCACCAAAAACACTATGGCTCTTACCTTAGTGGGTATTGAATCTCCATCCAATAACCCACTAATCTTAAATTATTGGATCTCTATCCAATAATCTCCTTAAGCCTCTAATTGGCCTTTAAGTAAGGAGCCCATCAACATAGGGTCTCATCTAATGAGAATAGGGGCTAATTGGATCTTCATCTAATTTTTTATTCGGTAAAGCATCCAACATATGTGTGTGACCCTCTAGGCCCGATACCGAGCTGGTTATGAGTCACTCCCATCAGAACTCCTTACGACTCATCGACTATGGATGTACTAGGCCACTACGCCATAGTCCCCATACGGTATAGGGGGATTGAATCTCAAAGTGATATTTCGTATGTTATTAGTATCGGTATGGGACCTCTCTTGAAATTTTTCATGTTAAACCTTTTGATAGTAGAGTTTATGTACTTAAACTAAGACAAGCTAAGCGTCATCTTAGATCTATCTCTATAGATCTGAATCTCAAAGATGTAGCGTGCTTCTCCTAAGTCCTTCATGGAGAAGTGTCTAGATAGCTAAGCCTTAATTATGGAGAGCATTCATACATCATTCCCAATAATTAGGATGTCATCTACATATAGTATCAAGAAGGTGATAGCACTCTCACTTACCCTTATGTACACACAAGGCTTATCTTCGTTCTTAATACAATTATAAGATCTGATCGCCTCATTAAATTTATATTTTAATTTTGGGATGCTTGCTTCAGTCCATAGATGAACTTGAGCAACCTACAGACCTTATCTGGACTCTTCTTAGATATGAATCTCTTAGGCTATATCATATACACCTACTCCTTGAGGTTGCTTTTGAGGAATGCGGTTCTCACATTCATCTGTTAGATCTCATAGTCATATTGTGTTATAATAGCCAAAAGAATTTTGATAAATTTTAGCATGGTTACAACTGAGAAGGTTTTGTCATAGTTAACTCATTGCCTTTGACGATACTTTTAGCCATTAGCCTTGCCTTATAGGTCTCTACATTTTTAGCTACTCTGATCTTTTTCTTAATGATCCACTTACTACCAATAGGTACAATACCCTTAGGTGCATCAAAAAGGTTCCAGACCCTATTGGAGTACATAGAATCCATCTTAGAATTCATGCTTTCCTGTCATTTTCTGAAGTTTATACTTATAATAGCCTCATCGTAGTTCTGAGGATCAACATTCTAAGTGTCGTCTCGACTGATATGTCTCACATATCTTTCAGTAGAATGAGATACTTTGCTAGACCTACACAAAGTTGAAACTTATGTGTAAGGTACCTGAATAGATTTAGCCTCTGGATTGATGCTTAAGCTAGGTTCTCAAACCTTGCTCAACTCTACACACTCCCACTATTTCCATCAAGAATATGTTTCTTCTCAAAGAACATTACCTCTTGGCAACAAAGACCTTATAGTCCTCATGATAATAGAAATAGTTATTGAATCTCATATTTTGATAATGAAACTAATTGATAAAATTATGATCCAATATGTATTTGAGTGACACAGGATTAGATTCGATTAATGAGAGACAAATCAATTAAAGCAGTGTAATTAGATGTTGGGTCAGAATTGAACATATTAGAATATTGGACATCAGGCCAGAGGAATGATTGACGTTTTATCAGAAGGACTTCGTGCCATGTGTTCGGGCATCGAGCCAGAATGATCGGAGATTACGCCAAGGAGATTGGATGTTGCGAAGGTTAACATGCCGATTGGGCAATACACTGCAAGAGTGGACGATATACCAAAGGTTTATACAAAGCATCAGATGAACCAATGACATGTCGAACAACTTAGTATTCTTATTTGTAATCGATTATGTCTAAATTAAAGTAGTTGTGATTATAATTGAGTTGGTTTTTGGTGTACCCATGCCAACTCAATTAGAGGCCTATTGGGCCATAATTAGGCTTTAATTAAGATTGATTTGAGCCCATTAAGAGGCTCATTTCATTGACCTAGGAGGAGGTATAGTCAGGTCAAAAGATGGTATAGCTTAGAATATAAAAAGTATTGAAAAGTACTTTTTCAGGTTTTCGGGCGATAGTACCTTCGACTACCGATAGTAGTACCACTAAGCAATGGTATTATCACCTATTTCGGGTGGTGGTACCACCAGAGCCCATATTTGTTGGCTCTGTTCGGCGATGGTACTGTCAATACCCCAAAATCTCAAGGATATAAATTTTGGCTCTAAGATTTGAAGTCATTTAGGGTCTATAAATACCTTATATATTCTTGCTTGGAATAGCAAGAAAAGAGCAAGAATTGATTAAAAAAAACTTATGGGAAAAGCCTATTAGAGAGTTGAATTCTCTTCTCTAGAAGTTTAGAGGTACTTCTAAGGGAGGGTGTGAAAGAATACTTGTAAAGGGTTGTAAAGGTTCTCTCCTGAGCCTATGAAAAGGAGAAAATAGTTTTAATGGGTGGTTGATCTTCGCTCGTTGAAAAAGATCAGTAGTGTAAGCCAATAGCCTCAAGTGAAGAGGGATCAGGAGTAGAGTAGGTCACTTGAACTGAACCACTATAAAATTGATGTGCCTTCTCTTCTTTGCTATTTGCTTATAATGCTTACTTGGCTGCTCACTTCATTCTATACTTACTCTAAGTTAAGCTCACTTTTGATATCAGTTTTGATCGAACGAAGTTTTATATATTGATGTTTTTAAGAAAGCACTAAATCACCGCCCCCCCTAGTGCTGATTTAATCCTAACAGTTGGTATCAGAACCAAGTTTTTCTCATTTGGTTTAATACCCAAAAGAGATTAAATGACTTTTGCTAGCAATCAAGAGGGTTACTCTATCACTCATCCTCCTATGCTCAATGGGACATACCACACATATTGGAAAACTCGAATGAGAGTTTCTTGCTTTCTATGGATTTCAATTTGCGGAACATCATTGAAAATAACTTTAAAAAATCTTTCAATCCAATAAATGATTGGAATGATTTTAAAAGGAAAATGTATTTTTTGTATGCTAAAGCAATTAATGTTTTATTTTGTGCCTTGGACAAAAATAAATTTAACCATATTTCTACGTGTGATTCTGCATATTATATATAACACACACTATAAGTCACACACAAAATTACTAATAAAGTCAAAGATTCTAAGATCAATCTTTTAATGTATAGTTTTGAATTATTTCGAATGAAGCCAAGCGAAACTATTGGTTTATGGATGTCATTAATGGTTTAAAGTACTTGGTAAAAAATTTTCTAATCTTGAACTTGTAAACAAGATTCTTAGATCCCTTCCAAAGAATTGGGATCTGAAAGTAACTGCAATACAAGAGGACTTAAACAATTTTCACTAAAAGAACTCATCGATTCATTGTTGACATATGAAATGACTTATTTGACACATGACGAATATAAGAATAACCTTCCAAAGACCAATAAAGATTTGACACTTAAAACCAAAGAAAACCACTTGGGCGAAAACTCGTGATGATGATTATGATATTAAACTCCTAACAATAAATTTTAAAAAATTCATAAAACAAGAATCAAAGAATACAAATGAACTTAAAAATAATAAAATAACTTGCTATGAATATAATCATTCTGAAGCACTTCAAAAGAGAATGTCTGTAACTATAGAACAAGGTGTTGAAGAAAGTACTCAATGTGACTTGGGATAAATGGAGTACATCTGAAGATGAGGTAAGTGACTTAACCAAAACTCATTTATCTTAAGATGAAATTACTTAGGCTTTTCATGACTTAAAGAAATTTATATTAGTTAGTAAAAAAAAGGGGGAAAATTATTGGTAACAATTCTTATGATTAAAAATGTCTTATTAGTTAATGATTATTGATCTTGATAATTTTTGTGATAAATCTTCTTTTTTGATTTTAAATATAATGCATGGTTTTGACATTAAAAAAACTTGGGCATGCTTGTATGAAATTAATCATATGAGTTGAACAATTAAAAAGAGGAAAATATTTTTTACTGAAAATTTCTCAGTCTCTATCTTATCAAGTTTTCAATAAGAGATTAATAATCTATTCATGATATTTTTGAATCTATTAAACTATAAAAGTGATTTTGATGATTTTAATTTGAATGAGATGTTTTTTCAATCGGATCATGAACTTTCCCTTGATTTCTTTACTAGAGGTATATTTTATGGCAATCAAAATATTTTCTATCTTCAATGATTTCTTCTTTTTATTATTTGCTAAAGAGGAGACTTATGCAAACAAACCATGATCTTGATATTTATAAATTGAGATTTATTTTTCATGAATCATGATCTTGATGATTTGCATAAATAAAGATATTTTACTATTTGATCTCCTATGCTTCTCCTTGCTATTTAAAAAAGAATAGATTTGTCAAAATAAATCATGTTTTTGGTAGTTACACTTAATCTTTTATATTATCTTTCATAACATGATTTTCATTATACAATCCTTATGTATTTATAATTATGGTTGGAGCATTGATGTATAAGAAAAATTATACCATCATATTTTTTTTTATAATGACAAAGGGAGAGAGAAAATTACTGTCTTGCATATATCAAGAAAAGTGAAAATTGCTAGCTTAAAAAGAGAAGCACAACTTGCTAGCTTGCGCATCGATAAAGATGCAAAGAACTTACTAGCTTATGCATCGATAAGAGATGCAAAGAACTTGTTAGCATATACATTGTAAAGAAGTAAAAATTGCTAGCTTCTGCATCACGAAGAAAAGTAAAAGTTGCAACACATCATAAAGAGAAGCAAAAAGTTATTATCTCAAGAGAACCAAAATTTTGCTTAACTTCACATTCTTTAAAACTTGCTAGCTTTCATACTTCAAAGAGAAGTGAAACTTGCCAATTTACTAGCTTACAAGTTCTAAAGTAATAAAAAAATTGTTAAATTAGTAGGTTGCATATCTCAAAAAATTGCTAAATTGCTTTTTATTGATTACAAAAGGGGAGAAGGTATGATGATGATCATACATAATAAAATTTTAATGTGTATATGGTTTGGAATTATGCATGTAATACTTCAACCTTGATCATATACTTTGATGTTTTGATTTGGCATAATTGGACATCGGGCCATAGGAATAGTCGACGTGCCAACAGAAAGACTTTGTGCTATGAGTTTGGGCATCGGGCCACAAGGATCAGACATTGCAACAAGGAGATTGGATGTTGCAAAGGTCAATATGCTGATTGGGCAATACACCATAAGAGAGGACGATGTGCCGAAGGTTTAGACGAAGCACCGGATGAACCAATAACATGCTAAACAACTTAGTATTTTTGTTTTTAATCGATTATGCCTAAATTGAAGTAGTTGTGTTATAATTGAGTTGGTTTTGGGTGTAACCATACCAATTCAATTAAAGACCCATTAAGCTATAATTAAGCCTTAATTAATATTGATTTTAGCTTATTAAGAGGCTCATTTCATTGACTTAGAATGAGATACTACCAGGTCAAAAGATGGTACAGCTCAATGTATAAAAAGTACTAAAAAGTATTTTTTTAAGTCTCCGGGCGATGGTATTATCGGTTGTCGATGGTAGTACTACCAGGTGGTGGTAGTACCACCTATTACAGGTGATGGTACCAGAACCCAGATTCTCATACTCTGTTTAGTAGTGGTACCACCAGTACCCTGAAATCTTGGGGATATAAATTTTGACTCCAAGATTTAAAGTCATTTGGGGTCTATAAATACCCCAAGTATTCTTGCTTAGAATAGTAAGAAAAGAGCAAAAATTGAGAATAAAAAACTTATGAGAGAACCTTGTTAGAGAGTTGAATTCTCTTCTCCCGAAGCTTAGAGGTAGTTCTAAGGGAGAGTGTGAGGGAATACTTCTAAAGGGTTGTAAAGGTTCTCTCCTGAGCCTGTGAAAAGGAGAAAAGAGTTATAAGAGATGATTGATCTTCATATATTAAAAAAGATCAGTAGTGGAAGTCAGTGGCCTTAATTGAAGAGGAATCAAGAGTAGAGTAAGTTACGTGGACCAAACAACTATAAAATTGGTGTGCCTTCTCTGACAAGTTGGAATCAAGCACTAATTCACCCACACCCCCATCCCCCAGCCTCTTCTTAATGCTGATGTGGTCCTAAAAATAGTATTCACAAGTTTCCTTGAGGTATCGTATGAACTTGCATTGCTCCATCCTTGATTCTAACTTATCAGGGTTATGCCTCTACCGTGAGTAAGGTAATCCCAAATCTTAACAACCTTAAGATCATGATTTTTATATCTCATATGATGTAGACACCACCAACCTAGATAGAATTCTATTTGGAAAGTAAGTTGCGATCTTTAGGGTATATCCGTAGAATAAGATGGGTAGGTCGATAAAACTCATCATAGGTCACACAATATCTAATAGTGTGTGATTCCTTGTTTCTAATATATCATTGAGCTGAGGTATATTGGAAGGTATTCATTGGGATAGAATCTCATGGTCCCTAAGGATGGGTGAACTCTGTACTCAATTACTTTCCTCCTCGATCTGATCGAAGAGTCTTAATTCTCTTTAGAGTTTGGTTCTTTGCTTTATTCTTGAATTTTCTTAATTTCTCGTAGGTCTCAGATTTGTACTTTATCAAGTACACATGTTTATACCTAAAGAAATCATCAACGAAAGTAATAAAGTAGGAACCTATGGCCTGAGTCAACATGGGACCACACACATCACTATATATGAATTCTAACAACTTAGTGGTTCTCTCTTCAAGTCCACTAAAGGGAGAGTTGGAACTCATATATTGTGAAGGCAAGGTTCACTAGTTGCATATGGTTCATAATCAAAATCTTAGTATCCATTTTTTGACAACTTTTGAATCATTCCGTTATGGATAAGACCTAGCCTACAGTGCCATAAGTGTGCACTATTCATCTCATCTCATTTCCTCTTGGATATACCTATATTCATGATGTGCTGAGCAATATCTAGTATATATAAATTATTATGCAACGTTCCTTTGGTGATGATCTTATCATCCAAAATCAATGAACAACTATTATTCTCAAAAACTAATTTATATCCACTAACTATTAAACATAAAATAGAAATAATATTTTTGATAATCAAATAAACGTAATAACATACATTTAATACAATGGTAGCTCCACCAGGCAGATGTAGGGTGACCTCACCTATGGCCACTGCAACAACTCTTGCTCCATTACCCATCTTAAGGTCCATCTCGCTTCTCGCTAGTCTCCTACTCCTTGCTAGAACCTATAATGAATTACAAATGTGATAAGCACCCTTAATATCTAATACTCATATGTTATCATAGAAATCTAATAAATGGATACTGATCATGAATGTACATAAAGTTTCTTTAAGCTTTTATTTCATCTTCTATGCTAGATACTCTTTGTAGTTCTTCCAATGTATGTCTATATCGTAGTAGAAGCACTAGTCTTTATCCTTTGTTGGGTCTTTTTTGGTAATATTTGCCTTACCTATATTACCCTTGCCCTTTCCCTTTTTAAGGGATTTATCAGTCTTCCTTTTTTTTTTTGTCTCACTAATGTAGAGAATTTGCTTCTCTTTCTTGATGGTGCTCTCAGCCTCTCTCAACATACTAAAAAGCTTAGGGAGAGTCACCCCAAAACTTATTCATATTAAAATTTATATTGAACTAAAAAAAATCTGGTAGGGACTGATATATAAAATAAACACACAAGTTATCTTTGAAGATCATTCTTAGATCTTTGAGTTTCTCAATCCACTCAATCATCTTCAGGACATAGTTATGAACTGATATCCCTTCTGTCATCCTAGTGAAGAGACTCTTAAATATCTCATATCTTCGAATTTTTTCCTATTCCTCAAATAGCTGGTGGAAATAAAGAAGGATATAATTGACATTTATGCTCTTATATTGCCTTTATAACTAAGGAGTCATAGAGGTTAACATATAGCACTTAGCCAAAGTTGAATCATCTATATACTTTACATAGTAAGCGATCTCATCATCACTTGCCCCTTCCTCTGGCGTGGGCAAAATCGTGTCGAGGATATACATGAGTTTTTCTACCATAAGAATAATTCTCAAATTACATAGCCAATACATATAGTTTAGACTAGTGAGGTGGTTGGACCAAGTATGTCAGGTAAAGGGTTTAAAGTGACATGTTTCTGACAAACAAGATATAGCACAAATAAATAACATATAGATTTTACAGAAAAGTAAATAATTAAGATATATACTTTTATTTAAATCTACTCCCACTATTTTTCTAGTGAATCATGTGACACCTTTGACATGTGAAACGAAAGTTTCTAGTAAACTTCTAGTGGGATCGATATCTTAGTGTAACCTCGAGGGATTCAACCAATCACACAAAGTCCAAAAGGTATATAACTCTTGTCAATCACAACTCCTTGTGATTCCCATTCTGTTTGGCCTCTGAACCATCATGGTCTCGAGAGACTCGACCAACCACTATATTCAGTTAAGTCATCACCATCGTTATAAGATGAGTCTGATTTAATTATATACCCTCAAGAGACTCAACCAAGCATAATATATCCTTAGGTCACTTATGACATCTCTAAGTCATAAGCAAGATCTCGAATCGTGAAAATAGGTGAGCCTCGAGGGACTCGACCAACTCAACCTACTTCAGGCTTCAATTTCTTCCTATAACAATGGAAGGTCACGTGAAATCTAATTACCTCACGCTTACTAATATGTCATGTCCACACATATATATTTAATATGTATCTACATTACATGCAATATATATATATATATATATATATATATATATATATATATATATATATATATATAATATTTCTATTACCACCCCGTAACCTCTCACTCCCCCACAACTTCTAGTGTTGTCGCCACAACCCTGCCCTCCCATAGTTAACCCTCTGCCTTTGTCACGATCTCACTACCGCTCGTCCTCACCACTATTGTAAGGATAGTCATCACCTCCGTCACAACCTCCGACTCCCCCCTCCACCTTCTAATGTTACTTCCACTACCCCCTCCACCTTTATCACTACCACTAACGAGAAGGGGCAGGGCGAGGGAGTCAGAGGTCATGAAGGACCTCTTCAACGCCACCTATGACATTGCATTGTGACACCTTCTTAGTCGAAACTCATATTTCTTATGAAAAATTCTCCCGCTATGGCACTATCTATTCAATCATGTCCAAAACCAATGTTGTAACTTACTATCTGGGGTGACCCTCACCTGTGCAACCACTACCCTCAATATAATCATTGCCCATAGTAGGCCCCTAGCGAGAAAGTGTGGGGCAACAATGGCGAAGGCGGAAGGGTGATTGGTGGTAAATGAGGTGGTGGCGATGGTGCTGGAAGTTGGAGGGGGGAGCCGGAGGTCATGAAGGAGACGATCATGGTTGATAAGGATAATGACTATATCGCATATGCCACCTTACCCCTGCTAAGCCTCTACATCAGCCAAGGAGAAGCACTATTAGGTCAGCACCTTCGGTAGAGAATCAATTGGCCTGACTCATCAGTCGATGGTACCCATGACATCATCATTATAGCGCTAGAAGGAGGGTCAAACATTGTGGGCATAACCTTTTACTCCTCTTGGTGGATCTCTTAAAGCAAATAGAGGCTCATCTTCTCTATTACAAGGAGTAGGGGCAAGCCTCGTAGAGTGGTCTTTTGGCCTTGGTGTCAAGGGCTAGGCATCCATGGCTCTGTACCATACCCTCGACCTCCTTAGGTTGGCATTTCTCATTTTCTTGGGAAGGAGAGAATCAAAATCAAAAAACCCCCACCCCTCCCCCCTCAAGGATGTCTTTGATGATTAAGATTTGAGGACCTCTATCCCGCATAACAACAGGATAATAAGGCTCTGAATGTTTCTCATGCATCATTCATGCTAAAACATATCACATATATGGAATGAGTTATTCATTAACTTGAATAAGAAACTATAATAGGAAAGAGGTCACACCATGAGGGGAAGCCACAAAAAAAATAAAAAAATGGGAGGACAAAAAGTAGGGCCGTCAATGCTAGTTACAAGTGTCCTACAAGTCAATTACATAAGTGATAGCATGCGTGACATGCTATATAATATTTTTATATTATTAGTATTACTAGTATTTTCTCACACTATATATTGTCTATTGTGAATATATATAGTGATGTCTTTGGATCTGTGCAATGAGAATCAGATCGTGATAAGATCATGATAATAAGATCGATTTGTCTTTAAACACGGGCTCTAAATAATCCCGATCATAGGTTACTCAAGAGAGACATCGAGATAACCGGACAGATCAGTGTACTATATTTTTATCCATGTAATAGAAACGATTGATCTCATTGTCACTCGTATGAAGACACTAAGGGTACAGTACAAGTGCTCATTGAAAAATAAGTTCACTGGTTGATCCGCTTATGAAATTCTAGATGGTTAATAATGGTTAATAATACCTAACATCAGACAACGATTCTATAATCCCAGTTGTGTGTCTGGTCCTTAGACTTGAGACACTAATGATACCTTGTTTAAGTACTCTTTTCTTCGACTCGAATTTATAGATTTGAAAGTTTCAAATATGGTACAATCGGTTATCGAGATTAGTAGTCAACCTTACAGAGACAATTGAGTATCAATAGAGGATCATCCACTCTCGGTATTATGAGAGGAATATCTCGTATGCTCTCACTCAAGCAAATCTCTGTCCATGGTCGTTTGGATTGGGAAATGAGTTCCCTAGGAGAATTCAATTAGAGCGAGACTCGGATAAATTTTATATGAGGTCTGACAGTATCATGCCTAATATATGATCTATAAGATATTAGGTAGATGAGAGACTATAAATACAGTAATTGATGACCGATAGGTCCAATAGATTAGATCCCTCGGTACTATCTAGGGACTATGGCATAAGTGGCATAGTATATCTATAGTCGATGAGTTAAGTGAATTATTTACTAAGTCAAAAGGAGTTCTGATAGGTGTAACTCATGACTAGCTTAGAATTGGGCCTAAAGTGTCATACATATATGGTGGATGTTGCAACAAGTAGAGAATTGAACATAAGTTATCCAATAAGCCCCTATTTCATTGGATAAAACCTAGCATTAATAGATTTCTTGCATGAAACCCAATTAAAGGCAAATTGAGATACTTGGATAGGGACCTAATAATCCAAGAGGTGAGGATAATTAGATAGAGATCCAATACCCACTAAAGCAGGATCCATTAAGGTTTAAGAGGCTCTCTATAAATAGGAGGTTGGGGCAGCCAAGAAAGATGATAAGTTATATCTTTGGCCACCCCCTCCTATTCTCCTCCCACCCTTCTCTTCTAAGTCGATCACCCCTCTCCCTGCTACATGTGGATGGTGAAGAAGAAATGAGTTTTTTTTCCACGTTTGCTGCAAGGTGATGCGCAAAAACTATGAAGAAGGTGCATGAAAACTATGAGCTTTTCAAAAGGATATACGATCTCCCTAGGTAACACATTCTATTCAATTTGCAGTTTTTGATTTTATAATTTTTTACGCAATAATCATTACATGACAACATGATAAATGTGAAAAACCTTTGTTTTTTTTTTCCACTATGCATGTGATGCTCTCAAGGTTTCCCAACAGTCAAAGCCCAGGGACATTAGGACGGAGGAGGCAAAGCTGGAGGAGTGGTTGGGTGATCATCGAAGGGGACTTTCATAGGAGCAAGTACTTCCGCATCTGAGGGAAGCTCCGCAATTGGGTCCTCATTAATCTCAAGTTTAGGATACCTTATCTTGAAGCATTTAAGGGTGATCTGATACTCAAACTCATATGTGACCTAGTTGGCATGCTCGAGGCCATAGCAAAACCCCTCGGATTCCTTATAGGAGGCCACAACCCTTCTATCCTGCTTGGCAATGTCTCCTCCTCCCAAGCCTTCTTAGTTGCCTCAATAATCAGTCGAGTAGCTACTAACCTATCGGAGCTGACCGACAACTGCTCCTTGAGTTTCCTATTTTCCTCGATAATATTACCTAACTACCAGTGGGCATCCTTCAGCTCGCGACAGAGGGTCTCAGTCTTTCACTTGCTCTTTGTGGCTCTCTCGGTGGCCATGTCCTCAACTATGAGTGCCTCGTCACGTGCCTCCTTTGCCCGTGCCTCGGCCTCCTTGGTACAGTGGAGGGCCAAGCTCAGCTCTAGGTTCAGTTCATTAACCTGGGAGTCGACCTCCTTGCGCACCTCAATGAGGTGTTGTTCAACCTGTTGGAGGTGGGTGTGAGCCAGTTGTGAGGACAATAGCCCAGGCTTCTGCTACCTTCGTCTCCTCCTCAGGCCACCCCACCTAAGTTCGCAGGGTGGTGTTGACCCTAGAAAGTTGGTCGATCAAAGCCCCCGCATCTCGTAGATGGTTAGTGAGCACCGTCATGTAATAATGGTGTTGCATAAGAACAAGAGTAAGATACTCAGAAAGAAAGACATATGATAATAGTAGAAAACATATTGAGAAGCCTTACCAGGACTTCGTAATGGGAGCATAGATCTGCTAACACCTCCGAAGGGCAGCAATATATCATCTCGGCCATGGTGGGACTAAGCGACCCCCGACAATAGGTGGTGGCCACCTCAACCTCCTCTCAATGTTGTTGGGTCTCTATTAGCCCTTCTCAATGGGGCCTCAGAGGGGCATTTAAGGATGGAGTCGGGTGTCCAGGGGTAGTGATTGCCAATGGACTAGAAGTGGACAGGCACTAGTCCGTTGAAACATTATTAGACGAGGGAGGAATCATCATCGACGAATCCTCAAGGGGGTAGAAGGCTAACCAACCACCTCCCCCTAACGGCGGTATCACTATAGGTAGACCCAATGGAGGGTCTGAAGAATCAATATATAGACCCACCCTTGCCGAAGACTATGACAAGGTAGGGCCCCCTTCAATAGATAACCCCATTTTTGGAGCCGCAACCCCGAGCAATGAAGCAGCATGAGCTGAGAGCAGGAACACTGGTTACCCAGAGGTAGCCTCTTCAGATGGTCTCGGGGTTGGGCCAGGTAGAGGCCCCCGAGAAGCAATAATAGCAAGACTAGGACCTCCCACCAGGGGCCATATAGGAGAGATAGAGGATGATCCCTCCACCACCACAGGTGATTTCGGTGTGGGGCTCGAGCTGGTACTGAAACCACGAGTGGTGACACCCCCATGGGCAGAGGTTCTGAGGAAATCTCCCAACACCTCTTATAGGGGCTAGGCATAGGCCTACCTCCTCTTTGGAGGACTCCAAGGAATAGGGAGCTTTGGCCAAGGGCTTCGGATCCCCCTCAAATAAGCCAAAGCCTCCGGAGGCCCCGACAGGTGGGTCATAGGAGGAACCTCAGCCCATGAAGGTCGTATGCCTATTGATAACCCCTTGTCGAGCCTAGAGGAAGGAGCATATGGGCATTGCCTTTTCAACCCTTGGAGATCCACACTTGTCAAATAACCATATAATGGAGGTTAGACGTAGGCGACGAATAAACCATAGAAGGAAAGGAAAGAAAGAGATCCTACCCGAAGGGGCTAGAGGGAGTGACCTCTATCGAGTGGGTCTCCTCCTCACATTTCATGGTACTAATGGAGAAGAACTTGTCTCCTCTCAAGGGCTTTAATTTCTCCCGTCAAATAGAATAGGCAATGCGTTATCAACTATGTGTGCCATACACACTATGAGGAAGCCCTAGTTTTCACTTCCATCCATAGTAAAGAAGTGGCTCCTCTATCCATTGTCGTAGGAGCCTGATCCACTGATCTTAAACCCTACATGTGGGGATAGGTAGTAGATGCTCGCCCCTTGACTTAGTTAGAAGCATGATCAAAATAGCTCGTGTGATGGTGCCACCCCTGCACCTTCACACGCCCTAGGGAAGATTCTCAAGAAGTAATAAGAGTTTGGCGCCATTTGGGATGACAAAATCCACCAGTGTCCTAGGTAGGCAACCACTACTAGAGGCAAAGGGAGATGCAACCCAACCTCCAACACATCTACAGAGAGGCAGAACCCCCCATAGATTCTGTGATAAGGGCGGTCCTTGCCCCTAGGAATAAAAAGGATGACTTCCGGTGGAACCCGAAAATGGGCACGTAGTTCTTTCAATTACCATAGGGTCACCATGGAACTGCAGTTGTGGGCTTCCTCTATTAGGACCAAGTCCCACGAGGTCACCGGAGACTCTGAAGGCATACTCCCCTCCGACGGGGAGTTTACTTGAACCACCTTTCGCGAGCAGGCAGTTGGTTTCTCCACACCTTGTAGACGTCGAGAGGTCAGGCGAAAAGTGATCAGAAGGTCATCTTTAGAAGAAGGTGCTCTCATAAGAGAAGTCACGATCTTATTCGATGAGGAAGACATCCTTATGCTAAGGTGTTAGATGACCAGAGTAGCGATGGAATAATAATGGAAGAAGAAGATGTTGGGATACCATGAGAGCATTATATAGGTAGCAGAAAAATAAAAACTATGAGTCGTATGAGATTTATTACCTTGAGAGATCGTATATCCCTGAAACTTTGAGATCATATGGAAGATGATTAATGAGGTCAGATGCCCTCCTCTATAGTGATATCTACATGGTGGATTTATATAGCGATGCTCCTCTAATCGCAACCAAAAGTCATAACTCTTGCGCACCTTTTAGCAGTGAATGTGGAAGAAGATCTCCTATCTTATTTGTTGTTATCTCACAGTAGGGAGAGGGTGGTTAGCTAAGAAGCGATGGAAGGGAGGAGAATAGAAGGGGGTTGTCAAAGATATAGTCTATCACTTGTATTGGTCACCCCTACCTCCTATTTATATAGAGCCACCAAAAATCTTAAGAGATCCTACCTTAGTGGATATTGGATCTCTATCCAATTACCTACATCTCTTGGATTATTAGATCTATATCCAATAATCTCAATTTACCTCCAATTGAGCCTATGCAAGGAGTTCATTAATGCTCGATCTCATCTAATGACAACATGAGCTTATTGAATAGCTCATATCTCATCCTCTACTTGCTACAATCATCCACCATATGTGTGTGACCCTCTAAGTCCAATACCGAGCTGGCTATAAGTTTCACTTGTTAGAACTCTTTTTGACTTAGTAAATTATTATCTTATAACAATTCATTTAATTCATTGAATATCTATCCTGAGTTACTATGTATCTATAGTCCCTCATCTATCTAATATCCCAGATAATATATATTGTGCATGGTACTATCAGGCCATATACCGAATCCATCCGAGTCTCACTCTAATTGGATTCTCCCGGAGAACTCCTCTCTCAATTTGAATGACCATGATTAGAGATTTTCCTGAGCAAGAGCACATATAATATTCCTTTTGTGATACCAAGAGTGGATGATCATTTATTGACACTCAATTACTTTTGTAAGGTTAGCTACCAATCCTGATAATTGATTGTACCAGATCTAGAACTTTCCATATATGTTAGTCTATTGTCAAAGAAATGAGTACTCAAATAAGGCATCTTCGGTGTTTGAAGTCAAAGAACTAGACACATAAGTAGAACTATGAAATCGTTGTCTAACGTTATGTATCATCAACTATCTAGTATTTTATAAGCGGATCAATTAGTGAACTCATTCCCCAGTAAGCAACTATACTATACCTTTAGTGTCCTTAAATGAGTGACTATGAAATCAATCGCCTCCATCATATAGGTGAGTATACAATATACCAATCTATCTGGTTATCTCAATATCCCTTTCGACTAAGTTATGACTAGGATTATTTAGGGTTTATGTTTAAAAGTGAATCGGTCTTATTGTCATGATCTCATTGTGATTTACAGTATATAGATCCAAGGACATCACAATATATATACATGAGATAATATATATATATATATATATATATATATATATATAGTGTAAGAAAATATCAATAATAATCATAATGTAAAAGGACTCTGCAAGGTGTCACACATGCCATCACTCATATGATTGGCTTGTAGGGCACCTGTAACCAGCAGAAGAGCTAGTGAGTACTAGATAAAAGCAACTTCCTACCCAGTAAGCATCAATTTGATGCAATGACATACTTATGGACCAAGCGAGCAATGATGATGAAGATCGCATCGTTTACCCCAACACAACTACTCGAGCACCTAAAATGGTAAAAAATGGCTCTAATCCCCAAGCGAATCAAGCTCATAGTAGAGAGCTCCATAGGAAATGGTGCAAGCTATCGGGATGAGGCGGTGTATCATAATTATAGGTAGGACACCCTGTAGTGGCTAAAATTGGCTCCCTAGGCAATTTTAATTCCTAGCATATATGTCATCCTAACTTAATGCAATTAAGCTAGAACCTTCAGATGGATCCAGACCCTCACTTTAACACGATTGGATCTGACACCAAATGGGCCTAGGATGGTGAGGGGTCAAAGCCCCCACAACCTTATATCTCTACCTCCTACTTCTGTGAGCCTTTTCTTGATTTCCCTTTTCTTGATTTCCTTTATTCCCTAGTAAGCCAGACTTGGGCCTCGATAGTTCCTACCTTCGAATCATCCTCAACAGCACCAACTAAGCCTCCTTAGGCTTTACCCTAGCTCTCACAATTCTTGATTGCTCCATGACAATTGAAATAAGATCCACCATGGATGCATCACCTCCAATCACCCTAGGACTCAAAAAGAAGTGCACCCCCCTAAACCACATCAAGCCTTGAGAAGATTCCCCCCAACCAAAGCATATCACAAGTTTTATGGTAAGTCTAACTCCCCGCTTCAGTGCGACCGACCTCAGAAGGCCGAGGGTTGTACCTAGGCCAAGCCTCTATGCTCTCCCAAGTCGTGCACTCGGAGTAAAAGGCCGAGGGTTGCACCTAGGCCAAGCCTCCATCCTCACTATAGTCGTACACTTAATATAAAAGGCTGGGAATTCACCTAGGTCAGGCCTCTATACTCCCCATAGTCGTATACTCGATGTTGAAGACACGAGAGTGGCTCCTCGGATGAGTAAGAGTTAAAAAAGACTTGCTCCTAAGCCAAGCACCTCAGCATAAAACTCAAAAGACCAAGGGTTACACCTAGGCTGAGCCTCCACGCTCCAATTAGTCGTGCACTCAGTGTAAAAAAGTTAAGGGATACACCTAGGCCGAGCCTCTGCGCTCCCCTAGCCGTGCACTTGGTGCAAAAGGTTGAGGGATGCACCTAGACTAAGCCTCCACACTCTCCTTAGTTGTGCACTCGATGTTAAAGACCCAAGGGTGTCACCTTAGATGAGTAAGAGTTAAAAATGACTCATTCCTAAGCTAAGCACCTCGATGCGAAACCTAAAGGGTCACACCCAGGCTGAGCCTCCATGCTCCCCAGTCGAACATATGACACGAATGTTAGCTAAAAGAGCTTTGCTTCTATAACTGAACGAGAAGATCTTGTTTAAGTTGAGGAAAATCCTCCTTCAACTTTGTATAAATAAGCATTACACCAATGAATAAATCACATCTTTTGTTCCTCATCTCTATCTTAAACATGGTATCAGAGAATTTCTTCTCTTCTCACTATCAAACGACAGCACAATAACTTTCTCCCTCACTGCCTTCTGGTGACCACAGCCTCCGCTGCTGCGTCTACGGTCTGGTTTGATTGCTTCCATCAAAATAGACAACGTGCTTCTGTAGCCCATCTCCCTGCGACGGGCTCAAGTACTCTAGCGGTGCCAGCTTATTGACCTTCACAAACATGCACAGGCACTCATGACCTAGTATGTTACCTGCATCTGCTCACAGCATCTTAACACTCCATCAGTCTTGTCGAACTAGTCGGAGCCGAACCCGGAGATGCTGGACTTGAACTTGCTCGTCCCAAGAGCCATCAGGTAGAGTCCTAGGTTGAGCACCCCCAGCTACAGACCGCTCGCCCGCACACAATCGTCGGTGTGCGATCCGTCGCAAGCCGGCGGCCTCAACTACCTCGGACTCTGATTTGGGCTCCACCCTCCAACGGTCGCTGTCGCAGCCCTCACCGACCCCAGCCACAGCCTTTGCCTCATCTCCGCCTGCTGCTTCCACAGCACAGATCTGGCAAGGTCTCCTCTCATGCGGTTGTGATTTTTGGATCTCTGCTTTGGCTCTTTGCCCGCTGCTTCCATAGCACAGATCTGGCGAGCCATTCTCTCTAGCGCCACAACCCTTGTCGGCTGATGCCCTCGATTCTGCGATTGCATTCTGTTGTAGCTGCTCCACATTTTTGATGGCTTTGTCCCCTCGGCCGAAGGTTACGCTCCCAGATCTATTGGACAGGGCGATCTCTTGCTTCCTCCCTCCGGGTTTGACCATGTGTCACGACCTCCAGAGCCCGGTGAATTGCAGCTTACCTTGCTGCTTCCCCTTCCCGACGAACTACAGTGGATGCCCGAGCTACGATGCTTTGCACCAAATGTTCCTATTGTTCTGGTTGGAACAAACCTAGAACTCCAGCTCAATGAGAAGAGCTCAGGAAACAACTTGGTGCTGCAACATACATTGAGTATAGCTCTAAGACATAACAGAACGTCAAGGCTGTCTTTGATACTATAATCAAGATCCATTTCATAGAAGTTGCCACTCCAAGTTGAAATAACAAGTCTCCACCAGTTCCAAGCAACGTTCTGGTTTATAGCAACTGCTTCTCATCAATATTTTGGATTTGTTCTGGCAACACCGCATGTTACCCAAGCTTATAATACCATAATCACCCATCTGCATCCAAAGGAGGTAACCCTGTGGTTTGAAGTCTTCATTTTCGGTTTATCCTTATCAGTTTTCTTTGTTGCCTATTTCTTGAACTTTCTGCATTCTTCTCTCAAGTTCTTGGCTACCACTTTTGGTGAGTCTTAAATGGCTTATTCGTCTACCTCTGATGTTCCTACTTTGTTTCCTGCTAGCACTTCCCTTTCCTCTTCATACTCCAGATCTATTTCCATAAATGCTGCCTCTCTAATCCCCTTTAAACTATCCAAAGGTGGCAAATATGCATCCCGGTGAGCTCAGTTTTCTAATCTTCTATTTGGTTATGATTTATTGGGTTACATTGATGGTTCTCTTAGTTGTCCACCAGCACTAATCCATATTCCTGAAGAACCTAACCCAGTGCCAAACTCTGTATATAAGCTATGGTTATGCCAAGATCACCTTATTCTCTAAGCGATTTAAGCCTCTATTGATGGCTCTATCGCCCCACTTGTGTCTTCCTGTGCTACTACTGTGGAAGCTTGGATCAAGTTACAAACTACATTCGTGAATCGCTCAAGGACTCGCATGCTTAGCCTACTCTCCAGCCTTATGCACTTAACGCAGGAGAGAAGTACTATTACTGACTACTTACAACATATCAAAATGATTATGGATGACCTAGCTTTGATAGGTCATTCTCTAACTGATGAAGAGGTTCTCGTCCACACACTTAATGGACTGGGTGCAGAATTCAAGGAACTAGCAACAGTGCTTCGGGCTCATGACTCTCCAATCTCCTTTGAAGAACTTCATGACAAGTTAACAGACTTTGAAGCTTACCTGAAGCGTTGCGATATGCCCATAGGATCTCAGCCAGGACCTCTTATCACTGCTCAATTTAACCATAAATCCAAATGGCCAAACCATAAATATAATAAGCAAGCTTCGAAAGGTGTGGCCAACTTACCTCTCACAATACCACTTGTTCCCCCTCCACAGTCTCCAACCTTCAACCATCATCAGAATACTTCCTTCCGGCAACGTCGTCCTTCTTCTGCATTTCATCAGCCTATTGTTTATCAGTTGTGTGACAAACTTGGTCACTTTGCAAAGGTTTGTTGGTCTCAGCTTCGTCTTCCAGCTCCATCAAACTTGCCTCAGGCGAATGTCAGGACTGCTCCATCTACAAGTCAGCCCAACTGGAGTGTAGATTTTGGTGCTTCCCACCATATCACTTCCGATCTTCAAAACTTATCGATCTACAACAACTATGACGGCAACGAAGACATTGTCATTGGTGATGGTAAAAGAGTTTCAATCACTCATACTGGTTCTACATCACTTAATTCACATGACATCTCTTTCACACTCGATAACTTTTTATATGCACCCCACATTAAAAGAAACATTATTTCTGTCTCTCAATTCTGCCAACAAAACCACACCTCTATTGAATTCTTTCCTGATTATTTTGTTGTCAAGGACTTGAGCATGGACGGGGCCATCCTTACTTCGCAATCCAAATAAAGGCAACATCTATGAATGGTCGTCAGCTTTATTCCTCACCAGACCTACTGCGAACTCCTCCACTACTGCTCCAGTCGACATTTGGCATCAACATCTTGGTCCATCCCTCGATCTCTATTTAATAAAAATTGCTTTCTAGCTATTCTATTCCTGTTTTTAAATCCAGTAATGCCATTACTCATTGTGATGCTTGTCTTAGCAATAAGAGTCATCAATTACCTTTTGGTGCATCTTCTATTTCCTACTCTAAACCATTTGAGGTTGTTTATACTGATGTTTGGGGTCCTGTATCAGTTGACTCTTTTGATAAGTTTAGATTTTATGTTATCTTTGTAGACTACTTTACAAAGTATACATGGCTCTATCCTCTTCGTCAGAAGTCTGACGTCACTACTGTCTTCTCCAACTTTAAGAACTTAGTCGAGAATTACTTTCAGACTTCCATTAAAACTATCTATTCTGATGGTAGGGGTGAATATCAAGCCCTTGCATCCTAGTTGTTCGCTTGCGGTATTCAAGATCTCAAATCTCTTCCATACACTCCTCAACTGGTTGGTTCTGTTGAACGTAAACATCGACATATTGTCGAAACGGGCCTGACACTGCTTCATCAGGCTTCCATGCCATCTACTTTTTGGTCTGTAGCATTTCAAATTGTTGTTTACCTTATTAATTGGATGCCTACTCCAATTCTATAATATCAATCATAATTTAAAAAGTTATTTCATAAATGCCCTAATCTGCAGACATTAAAAGTATTTGGTTATCTATGTTATCCATGGTTACGTCCCTACAATTCTCACAAACTGTAACCTCGTTCTCGCCCTTACATTTTCATTAGATACTCTCTAGACCATAATACATACCGCTGTTATGACTCTCACACTGCTAAAATCTTTATTTCCAAGCATATCACTTTTGTAGAGTCTATCTTTCCCTTTCAAGGTCATAAGCACTCTGTCATCCCATTGGATTCTTATAACACATTTTCATCCTCTCACATATCTCCGTTGGATCCACACTCTCTTGTTATCTCTGTTCCGTAGTGTTCTCTCTCCTTACTTCTGGCTCCATCTCTTCCTATACAATTGCCTCTAGAACCGTCTCCTATATCTTCACCTTGCCAAGAAACCTCTGTAGTTCTTCAGCATGACTCAAACAACCACAATCCTCCTACTTTATCCCCAACCCTACTATAGCCTCCTAGCATCCTATGTGAACTCGCTCTAAGAGCGGTGTCTTTAAACCACATCAGGTTCTTGACTTACATACTAGCACTAAGCCATCCTTCAACTCTGTTGAACCAACTTCTTTTTCTCAAGCCAAAAAATCTCTACATTGGCGTATAGCCATGTGTGAGGAGTATGATGCTCTCCTTCGTAATGCTACATGGACCTTTACTCCTTCTAACCCTACACAAAATATTATCGGGTATAAGTGGGTCTCTCGAATTAAGCGACATCCTGATGGCTCGATTGCTCGTTATAAAGCACGACTTGTGGCCAAAAGATTTCATCAACGACCTGATATTAACTACACTGAGACATTCAGTCTTGTCATAAAACCCACTACAATCCGGATTATCCTAAGTCTGGCAATCTCCAAAGGCTAGTGCCTACGCCAACTAGATATCTACAATGCATTTTTACAAGGAACTCTCACTGACGATGTCTTTATGGAGCAACCTCTAGGATTTATACATCCTCAATATTCATGGCATGTCTGTAAACTTCACAAGGCTATTTATGGACTCCGTCAAGCTCCACAAGCCTGGTATACTAAGCTTGGTCACTACTTGTCCTCAATTGGCTTCATCAAATCCAAGTCTGATGTCTCTCTATTTTTACATCATCAACATGGGGACACCATCTATCTTCTAGTCTATGTCGATGATATTATTGTCATAAGTGACAATCCTATCGAAGTTCAGGCGTTTATCACGTGATTGGCTACCCGATTCTCTCTTAAAGATCTTAGCAACTTGAGTTATTTTCTTGGTGTTGAAGCTACATTTACATCCTCTGGCCTCTTCCTTTCCTAGAGAAAGTACATCCAGGATTTGCTATTAAAGATGAACATGCAAGATGCAAATGAGGTCACCACTCCTCTATCTGCTATTAAATCACTGAAATTATGTTATGGCACTCCTGCGATAGATCCTACTCAGTATCAACAGGTAGTTGGCTCCTCACAATATCTTGCTCTTACCCGTCCAGATGTCTCCTTTGCAGTTAACAAGTTATCCCAGTTTATGCACCAACCGTCTACTTTACACTAGACTATTGTCAAACATATTTTATGTTATCTTAAGGGGACAATTAATCATGGCATTTTTCTTCGCAAGCACTCTCCCTCTCAGCTTCATGCCATTGCCAATGCAGACTGGGCTGGTAATGTTGATGATAGAACTTCTATATCAGGGTATATTATTTTTCTTGGTACTAATCCGATTAGCTTTAGTTCTAAGAAACAAAAGACGGTTGCTCGAACTACTACTGAAGTGAAATATTGTGCTATTGCTACTGCTGTTGCTGAACTCAATTGGATTACTAACTTACTTACAGAGCTTCACATTCCCTTTATTCTATGCCTATTATCTATTGTGACAACATTGGTGCTACCTATCTTTGTACTAATCCAGTCTTCCATTCTCGCTGAAGCATATTGCTATTGATTTTCACTTTGTGCATGATCAAGTCATCCGCCAACAGCTTCGTGTTTCTCATGTCCACACGACCAATCAACGTGCAGACTCCCTCAGGAAGGCTCTGACTCGCAAACTCTTTCTTTTGCATCGATCCAAGATCAACATCCTTGACAGAAGCTCGATCTTGCGGGGGCATGTTAGCTGAAGAGCTTTGCTTCTATAACTGAACGAGAAGATCTCATTTCAGTTGAGAAAAATCCTCCTTCAACTCTGTATAAATAAGCATTACACTAATGAATAAATCACATCTTTTGTTCCTCATCTCTATCTCAAACAACGAAGACCCTGACACACTCCTAGTACCCCAACTAGAGCAGGAAACCAACAATGCACCCTTCGGAGAAAGACCTGAGGACATCCTTCTAGTGGGGAAGAGGCAAATGAAAGGGATAATTTTGATTCCTACTAGCTCATCAGTCACAAAGACTATCACCTAAGCTACGCTCCACATCATCAGCTCCCAAATAACGTCAAAGTATCACACACTAATGACTGACATTTATCATCGTATCTTATCAAGATCAAAGGCCAGAATGATCATATTATTAGATTGATCTCATCTCGGGCTAGCCAATAAAAGAAGCCTACAGGCCAAGTATAAAAAGAACTCCCTAGCTCATGGTGAGAGGGGGAGAAAAGAGAATAAACATAAACCATACCACTAATTCATTCTCTATTTATAGCTTACGCCATTATATCCTCCCTTCTGTTGACTTAAACATTATAGGGGCATTCGGGCAACCCCCACATAAGTCTAGTATAGGCAGAATCGCTCGCTAATCATCTGAGGATGCTCAGATGATCTATCCTTCAGAGGAAGGATCCTATAGCTCAGAGGATAACATTTCGTTCACTCAATCGCCTCAAGTCAGATGCCCAACAGTGGGATGGCATCTGGTTGTATCGCCTATGCCACCTCACCCTCGCCAAGCCCTTGTGTCGGCCAGGGAGAAGCACTGGGATAGGCATGCACCTTCGATAGAGAACTGATCAGATCGACTCATCAGTCGATGATACCCATACCATCAATGATATTAGCAACGGTGATAAGGAGGGGTAGGGTGATAGTGGTGAAGGTGGATGGCGAGGTTAGTGATGATGGCATTGGAAGATGGAGGGGAGAGTTGGAGGTCATGGAAGAGATAATGATAATACTAGCAATGGTGGTGAGGAAGGGCTGCACAGAGGCCATGTCAAAGATGGAGGAGTTAGCTAGTGAAGGGCAGGGTGGTAGCAGTTACAAAGGATGTGGTGGCGTCGGTGTGGTGGCATCGGTATGTGGTCGGGGACGTGTGGTGTAATTGTTAGAATTAAACTTATGAAAGTATTATAAAGAGATTAATTTCAAAAAGTTAATTTCATTAAGAAATAGAAGCAGAGGAAAAATATATTAAATGACCATAGAAGAATAAGTCAAATTCATTATTAGTTTTTGAAAGAATTTCTTGAAAGAAAATAAATTAATTTTTAGTATAATTAATGTAATATATATTTGGGGATGATATAAACTTCATATGTCAGGTCATGAAACATAAGTTGTAAATAATTTTGAGTAAAAGATAGAATATCTTGTTTGTCTTATTTTTTCTTTGTAATATATTTTTAGGTAATATATAAACATCATATGTTAGGTCATGAGACCGATAAAGTTTTAAAATTATAAATAATTTTGAGTAAAAAATATAATATATTATCTTACCTTACTCGTCACAAAAAAAACACCAAATATGAGATACCATGAGATAAAAACATGATAATAAATTAATTTTTTAAGCAAAATACTCATATTTGAAGGAATGTTAAATTTACTACAGTTTAATATGATTACACTAACAGTCAATTGATGAATATTAACTGTAATGACATATTTAATAGTCTTATGTTACAAAGTGGATATATATATATATATATAACTCGGTAGAATATACATAATTTGTGTCATCTAAGTTAAGAATTAGTTTGCAATTATTCCGCATAATAAAAGAAGATGAATGGCGGAAGGAGGTTCCAAGAACCGGTAATTAATTCCACCAACGCTTAATGCATGCGACCCGGTCAAACAACCTGTTCCATTCACCAACACTTCAACAAGAACAACATCTCCTCCTCTTCCGGTCCTCATTCCTGCCCAACTCGTTGCTTCCTCGATCTCGAACACAGAGGAGAAAGATTGTGTTCCTCTCGTTTCTTCCACAAAGAACCCTTCGGTCCTCTCTCCCCTTTTTTCGCCGCCGCAAGGAGAGAAGGAAGGAACGAGCGAACAGCGAAGAAAGCGAGAGAAGAGAGATGGATGGCGGAACGCAGCCGTCATTGTCCGCCGTTGTCGCCGTTCTCGTCCTGGTCTCGACGGCCGTGGTCGTGGCTACATCCGTCAACGTGACGACCCTCGCGTTCGACGATGGATACGCCCCGCTCTTCGGCAAAGGCAACCTCGTGCGGTCCGCGGACGGCAGGAGCGT
Source organism: Ensete glaucum (assembly GCA_021527575.1). NCBI lineage: Eukaryota > Viridiplantae > Streptophyta > Magnoliopsida > Zingiberales > Musaceae > Ensete > Ensete glaucum. The sequence goes on from CM038551.1 coordinate 51,914,152, forward strand.
CAGCCTCCTCCTCGACCGTTACTCCGGTGAACTCCCCCCCTCCTCCTATACGGCAAGCTGTGCAGGCTTTGATTCGATCTTATTTGTGTCAGGATCGGGATTTATATCGTCGGATATGTATCTCCATGGACTCTTCAGCGCCTCCATCAAGCTACCAGCGGAATACACGGCGGGAGTGGTGGTCGCCTTCTACGTAAGACATTGCACCTGAATGCGCTTGGCTTTAGTCACTTGATTTGGTCGTCTCCATTGTGGCCATCTGCAGACGTCGAACGGGGACGTGTTCGAGAAGAGCCACGACGAGCTCGACTTCGAGTTCTTGGGGAACATCCGCGGCAAGGAGTGGAGGGTGCAGACCAACGTGTACGGCAATGGGAGCACCAGCCGCGGTCGGGAGGAACGCTACTACCTCCCCTTCGATCCCACCGCCGACTTCCACCGCTACTCCATTCTCTGGACTGCTGACAACATCATGTACTCCTCGCCTCTGTTTCGACAACAGTGTATCATGCAGTAATGCTACTCTTTGATCTCCCTCACTCTTTCTCCAGCTTCTACGTCGACGACACCCCTATCCGCGAGGTGCGGCGGTCCGAGGCCATGGGCGGCGACTACCCATCGAAGCCCATGTCGCTGTACGCCACCATCTGGGACGCGTCAAACTGGGCCACCTCCGGCGGCAGGTACAAGGTCAACTACAAGTACGCCCCGTTCGTGTCGTCGTTCGCGGACCTCACCCTCCTCGGGTGCCGCTTAGACCCGATCCAGCAGGTGCCGACGACCCGGAGCGGCTGCGCCGCGGCGGCGGCTGAGATCGCTGCCACCGGCCTAGCAGTCATGACCCCCGAGAAGCGGCGGGCCATGCGCGCCTTCCGGAAGCAGTACATGAGCTACTCCGTCTGCTACGACCGAGTGCGGTACCCGGCGCCGTTCCCGGAGTGCGACATCGTGGAGACGTTGAAGAAGAGGTTCGGGGAGACGGGGCGGTTGAGGTTTCGGAGGCACCGCCGGCGGGTGCCACGCGGCGGCAGGGTTCCGGTGATGGCCGACTCGAACAGGCAGCCACAGATGTGACGATACGGAGTGGGGTGGTGTCGCAATATACCCTCTGTTCACTGTTAGATATTTCTAAGTTTCCTCTCACAAAGGATGCATGCATACTTTTTATAAATTATAAGCAAAATGATACAATTACTTTCTTCTTACATTTGGCCGATGTTTAAATTGAAACAATATAATATAATAAAAGAAAATTAGTATACAAGGATCCAAGATAATTTTTTAATGATTCTTTTATCAAGAGTATAAGTCGAGTATTAATTTTTTTTCTCATGATACAAATTAAGTAATTATATATTATAATTTTTATTAGCCAAACTAAACATACTTCGAATCATATTGGACATAGTTAATATTAAGTCTGTCAACATACTAATGAGAACGTTTATTAAATTAGACATGAATAATAATAGACATATAATACGTAGCTTATTACTATCGGCGCCGCTTTTAAAAGGAACAGTGAGTGAGTAAATATAGATTGGGATGATCTAACCAATAAAAGTTTCATAAAGTTTAAAATAACACTAATTTAGTGTCATGTTGACCATAACTACTAAATATTAACCATTCAAAACACTTAAAGAATTACTTTAAGAGGGAAGTAAGTAAATAGGGATATCAAATATAAAAAGGAGTGTCAAGCAACTTCAAATACAAGGAACAAGAAGCAACCTCAAATGTTTTAGAACAGTAAGAAATGAAAGGAAATTAACAGATGTACCAATGGATATATATTAATGTACTTTAGTGCATACACTGGAGTAACGTATACTACTACTGCTGCTACTACTACTACATTATCAAAACCAATCTAATTTCGATATCATCCTCCATCTTGACTAATATTTCCATGAGTTTATCACACTTTGACCAAGATACAAAACTGACGTGTTTTTTTTTTGTTGCCAAAAGTGCATCGAAAACACCCCTAAATCGTTGAAGTCATGCTCCTTGACTGTCGCTGGGACTTTCTAATGAATCGCCAATCTTTTTTTCTGTAGCATTTCCAGTGGGGGTGAGTGATGTCTCTTCTTTCCTGTGTAATTCCTCACTCTGGTCAATCAAGTCATGAAGGTCGTTCCTTTTGATGCAAAGAGAATTAAAGTAGAGATTACTTGTTCCAGCAAGGATGAGGGAAAAATTTTTTTTTGAGAGAGATGGGAGCAAAAGCCAGAACGAAAGAAGCGAGAAAGCAGTGAGAGAGAGCGAGGACAATACATTTTGGGTATACTTCTTGATATATATAAAAAATAAATATTTTATAAAATTTATAAAAATATTAAAAATATAAAAGGTTTTATGATTCTATCAATTAGAAATGAGTGAATCTAATATATATATATATATATATATATATATATATATATATATGATTTAAGTGAGTTTGATAATATATTCTCTACTTCATGAAATCACTTCAGTGCAGGTAAAATAGTAGCATATATCATATCATCAACATCAATCTTATTTTGGATGCATGTGTTATCATCCTCTGCCCCAACTTGTATTTCCATGATTCTACCATATTAATCTTGATTAAAATTCATTCTGATGCATATAATGGATGGAGTATATCACATCACATCGTCAAAATTAATTTAATTTTGATGCACATATTGTCATCCTCTCTATCTCAACTTGTACCTTCATGTGTATAAAATTTATTTTTGATGTACATGATATCATATTCTTGTAATATGATGTGGTCCTTTATTAATTTAATAAGATATATTATGAATTATTTGAATTCTGATAAAAGATATTAGTTAATATTAAATAAAGTCCATATTATATTGGGATATTTTAGGGGATGCCCTTGATGGAAGGAACTATCCTAATAACTTATCCTAGACCCTCTTCTCTCGCTTATAAATAGGCAGGACCTACTCTAAACCTGGGGCATGACCATGCACGAGTAGCATGGATATGCAGAAGGGGAGGCAAGGGTTTTTTTTCTTGAGAAAATTACAGTTTTACCTTAAATAAAAAAATTACAATTTTACCAATTATACTTAAATTACAATTTTGTCATTCACCGAAATTACAGTTTTATCCTTCGGTTGAATAGGGTTATTTATATTTTTATCCTTGTGATTTATTAATCCTATAATTAAAAAAATCTGTAATTCTTTTATATATATATATTTTTAGAATTACAGTTTTATCATTATAAAATTGAGAAATTTTGGTTATTTTCTCAATTATAAAATTAATCAATATATAATCTAATAAAATTTAATTATGATTATTTTTTTATTATTCAATGATTATATTTTATTTTTGATCAATTTATTTAATTGGACTTATGGGCTTCTCCAATTAAATAAAATTAATCAGTAAAAAGAATTATAATTTATTGTTTCTTTATAGTTTTCTCATATGAATTATTAATTACATGTGTTAAATCCAATTATTGGTTTTTGGATATTAATTAAGTTATTTACATGTAAATATTAGTAATTATGAAATAATATTTATTTTTTACATAAATGGATAATTTATGTATTATCATGATTATAGTTATCATACGAGTTTTTTTTTACTGTTGATTCAGTGTTCAATAATTATTATGGTTGTTATCCTATTATTGAACTGTCTCAGCATGAATTAGTTTAAATGAACTTGATGAATATTATTTGTAGTTCATCTCCTTAAGTTATATTTGACCGGTAGCTGCCAAAGTAACCTGGGATGGTAGGCTTATAGGATATGAAATATAATTAAAGTCTTATCATTCATAGGACAATTTAATTTATATTTTATATTACTGCATTGGTCTTGTAGTCACCAAAGTGGCCTAGATCAATGATTTATAAAATTATATTAAGGAAAAAGTCATCAATGACATTAAAGAAATAATATTTAAAATTGCATGCATAATTAGAAGACTTAGATAATCTCAAAAGATAATCTATTTCAAATAATTATGTGATGGAGTAGGATGATACTGTTTTAGATATCCTTGCAGTTTAGAATTGTATACCCAAAGGTGACAAAATTATTTCACAAGGATGGTATCAGTCCTCTATAAATGGTCTTGTATGAACACTAAATATGTCAATATTTTTACCCAAAGGTTAAATATTGATGATATATAAAGTTTCATGATACCATTACTTCCTTCGGATTTAAGAAAAATACTATTGATCAGTGTATATATCTGAAGGTTAGTGGGAGTAAGTTTATTATATTGATCTTATATGTAGATGATATATTGTTTGCAGTAGTGATCTCGACTCAATTGCCAAGCCGCTAAAGATATTTTGTGATAATACTGCAGCAGTTTTCTTCTATAAGAATGACAAGTACTCTAGTGGTTCCAAGCACATTGAGATAAAGTATTTGGTGGTTAGAGAAAGAGTCAAGAAACAACAAGTGTCAATTGAAAATTTAAGCACCACTATAATGATTGCTGATCCATTTACTAAAGCTTTACAGTGTAAAACATTTAAATGACATGTTCTTAGAATAGGGCTTGTGAGCAAGCCATAAGGATATGGTGATGCATATTTAAGTGGATGCTATTATTGACATTTTATTTTGCATAATTAAAGTTATTTGTTTCTGCTATCATGTTTGTGTTTATATTTATGCATATTATGGTTAAATGCAAGAAACATGATTGTCTTAACAAGACAAATTATATGAGTCATTATAGATTATATAAGGAAAGATTAACAGTGTTGTAGTATATAGAAGGAAGTGTGGCATTGATGACATACGACCGCTATAACTCACATTGATAGTTGGACTAAATATAGTATAATTATACTTATTGGACTTATTGGCTTATTTTTAAAATCATGGTCATGTATAAAATGTTTTTAAAAAAATTTCAGAATCCAATTATATAAAATTATTTTCAAATAAATTTTGTTTTGTTTATTTTTATTTTGGATATCTTTTATGTCTTATCAATTAATGGGTCAAGTGGGATAATGTAAGATTATGTGATAATTTATTAATTGAATAAGATATATTATGGATTATTTGGATTCTGATAAAAGATATTAGCTAATATTAAATAAAGTCCATATTATATTGGGATATTTTAGGGGATGTCCTTAATGGAAGGAACTCTCATAATAACTTATCCTAGACCCTCTGATCTCGCATATAAATAAACCCGGGGCATGACCATGCACGAGTAGCACGGATATGCAAAGGGTTGAATAGATCAAGAAATTACGATTATCCTCTTGGTCTAGATCAAGAGATTATGGTTATCCTCTTGATCTCCCAAGACCATCAATTAAGGTAGTCCTGTGAAAAGATAGGAAGAGAGAAAAAGGGGTCTAGATCTATTCTAGTTCCTGTTGCAGATCGATATTCAACGTCATTCAGATGGTTAAAGATATAATTGGATCTCACGCAGATAGCATCTAAAGGTACGCATCGTAAACAAATCTAGTATCATTTGATTTCAATCCTGGCATAAAAGTTTTTCTGCATAATAGATTACATAATTATAGTTTTTATGCCAACAATTCTATCATACCTTATATCTTACATGAGTTTATTACATCAATCTCCAATATAAGTCATTTTAGTGCATATATAGAGTAGTGTATATATATCATTTTGTTAAAATCAATGCATATGTTTGTTATCCTCTATGTTGGCTTGTATCTCCGAGAGTCTTTAACACTTTCATGAAAGATAGGAAAAGAGTTAGCAGGCGTACCACCGATCTCGATTATTAATTGCTTCAGTGCATATAATAGAGTAGCGTATACCACATCACTAAATAAATCTAATCTCAATCTTCTCATGTATCTTCATGAGTCTATCACATGAATTCTGATTGAAAATTACTTTAATGCATATAATGGATTAGCATATAATATACATCTTTAAAGTCAATCTAATTTTGATGCACATGTTGTCATCCCCTTATCTCACTTTATACCTGCATGAGTCTATCACTTTAGTACATACATATCATGGAGTAGCGTATACCACATCGTCAAAATCTATCCAATTTTGATGCACGTGTTTACATCCTCTATCTCGGTTTTTATAAGATAAAAAAAAAGGAGTTTGCAGACTTGCCATCAATGTCAATAAAAAATAGCTTCGGTGCGTATAATGAGTAGCCTATATCACATCATCAAAATTAATCTAATTTTGATGCATTTGTCGTCATCCTTTCTCTCAATTAGTATCTTCTTGAGTCTATTACTTCCATATAAGAAAAAAAACGAATTATTAAATGTACCATCAATCTCGATTGAAAATTACTTCAATACATATAATGGAGTATTCTATACCACATTCATCAAAATCAATTTAATTTTGATGCATGTATTGTTATCTAATATCTCGAATTGTGTCACTTTAGTGCATATAATATAATCGCATATACTACATCATCAACATCAATCTAATTCGGATGCATGTGTTGTCATCCTTTATTATCACGATTATGGTAAGTTTAAAAATTAGGGTCCTTATAAAATTTCATCTATCTAAATTTTTTATGACTAATAAAAAATAAAAACCTAATATTTTATATTTTAAAGTTTTTTATTATAAGTACTTTATTCTAAATAACAAAGATACCTTATTTTATTATAAATTTATTAAGTGTTCAATAATAACGTATCCTTACTTATAGAAAAGATTATTTATGTATTTTAATGAAACTCTTCGTATTAAAAATAATAATTTTGATGATAAATGTGCTGGTTACAAGTGCCCTGCAAGTCAATCACGTGAGTGATGGTACGTGTGATACGATGCGCGATCTTTTTACTTATTATTATTATTGACATATCCTCACTTTATGTTGTATGTTGCATATATTATAATGTCATTGGATCTATGTAATGAGAATCAGATCATGATAATATCACGATAATAGGATTGATTCACCTTTAAACACATACCCTAAATAATCTCGATTATAGATTACACAAGATGGACATCGAGATGACCGGACAGACCGGTGTATTATATATTAATCCATATATAGAGGCAGTTGGCCTCATAGCCACTTATGTGATGACACTAAGGATACAGTACAAGTGCTCATTGGAGAATGAGTTCACTGACTGATCCGCTTACGGAATACTGGATGCTTGATGATACTTAACTTCAGACAACGATTTCGTAGTTTCAGTTATGCGTTTAGTCCTTAGACTTAGACACCAAGGATATCTTGTTTAAGTACTTTTTTCTTTGACGCCGGACTTATAGGTTTAGAAAGTTTCAGATTTGGTACAATCGGTTATCGAAATTGATAGCCAACCTTACAAAGATAATGGAGTGGCGATAGAGGATCATTTATTCTCAGTATCATGAGAGGATATCCTATGTACTCTCGCTCAAACAAATCTCTGGCTATGGTCGTTCAGATTGAGAGATAAGTTTTCAAGGAGAATCTGATTAGAGCGAGACTCAGATAGATTTTGTATGTGGTCTGACAGTACTATGCCCAGTATATGGTCTCTATATTATTAGATGGATGAGGGACTATAGATACATGGTAACTAAAAATAGATAAGTCCAATATATTATCTCATATACCATCCATGGACTGTGGCACAATGACCTAGTACATCCATAGTCAATAAGTTGAGTGAATTGTTATGAGATAATAATTCACAAAGTCAGAAGGAGTTCCGATAATTGGAACTCATGGCCAGCTTGATGTTGAGGTTAGAGTGTCATACATATATGGTAGACGTTTCGGTCAATAGAGGATTGAATATAAGTTATCAAATTAACCCATATTCTTATTGGATGAGACCCAACATTGATGGACCCATAAGGTCTAATTAGAAGCCAATTGAGATTATTGGATAGAGATCTAATAATCCAAGAAGTGAGGGTAATTGGATGAAGATCCAATACCCACTAAGGTAGGATCCATTATGGTTTTGGTGGCTCTCTATAAATAGGAGGCAAGAGTGGTGAACACAAGTGCTAGGCTGTATTTTTGGCCATCCCCTTCTATTCTCCTCCCTCCTACATCTTCTTAGCCGATCACCTTCTCTCTACTGTGAGAGAGCAGCGAAGAAGATAGGAGATCTTCTTCACGTAAGAGTTGAGGGCCTTTGGCTGTGATTAGAGGAGAAACATTGCAATGATCCACCGTGTTGATGTCACAAAAGAGGAGGATATCTAACCTCCTTCATCCTCTTCGATTGAATCTGAAAGTTTTAAGGATATACGATATCCCTAAATAATCAATCTCACACTAGTAGCAGTTTTCAGTTTTTACGATTTTTCACACACCAATTGTTGCACGATGACGTGATAAACATGGAAAACCAGCTTTGTTTTATTTTTCTGTTACACATGTGATGCTCTCGTGATTTTTCAATAGTCATATCAGAGTTAAGTTGTTCGTGCAAAGATTGGCTTTTAAACTACGTGTGATGAGATTGAAATGTATAAATTGCTTTCTACAAACCTTATTATATTTTTTCATAGTTTTCAGATCCGGACAGCACCTTTCCTCGTTGTGGAGAGGTGCTATAGAGAGGTATTTTAAGGTCCTTTGATGTCAAAATTATTCAGATCCGGACAGTATTAGCCTCCTTATGCGGCCAGGAGTCCTGGCTGCATGGGGGACCCTAGCGGCCAGGGTTTCTTAGTCGCCAAAGGTAACCATGCACACAAGAATTTATATATATATATATATATATATATATATATATATATATATCATGCATTCATATCAAACATAAATATTATTTCATAATTTTTATATTTCATAATTTAAAACATATGCATGTAAATAACTAAAAAATATCTAAAAATAATAATTAGATTTTATTTACCTATATAATCAATAAATTATATGAGAAATATAAAAAACCATAATTTATAGTTTTTAAATTAAATAAATCAAATTTATTTAATTGGGTAAGCTAAGAATTAGCTACACATCAACCTAATTAAACAAGTTGATCAAGATAACAAAAATTTATCAAGATTTAATCCTTTCTAAATTGGATCAAGAGTAAATTCAATTAATAAGTAATAAAAAATATAGACATGATCAAATTCAATTAAATTATATTAATCAATTTTATAATTGGGAATAAAAACCCAAAAAAATTTAATTTCATAAGGACAAAATAATAATTTATGATAAAATATAAAACAGAATTACTATATTTATGAAGGGTGGAATTGTCAAAGTAATAAAAATGTAAAAGGGCATAATCATAATTTTCTTAAGACTCTAATCCTACTTCTGCTGCCACTGCTTGTGCAGCGTCGCCTGCGTGACCTCTGCCCGGGTGCAACCGTCGTTGGATGTGGCTTCTGTCTGCACGTGGCCACCACTAGAAGCAGCTTATGCCTGCATGCGATCGCCTGTTGAATGCGGTTGTCCTCTGCTGCTGCGGTACTACACAGTGATCTTTGCTATCTCAAGATCATCAAAGATCATGTAATCAAAATATAAAACAAAATAGAAAGGAATTTAGATATCATTGAAGCATCACAAACAAAAATAATAGATCTAATGTATTTGATTTCAAGAACCCATATTAATTGTAAGCATAAAATCTATAATATACTATAAAATACGAAAAAACTTTTATGCTATGATTGAAATCAAATAATATTAGATCAATTTCAAGATACATAACTTTTGATGTCATCTGAAAACGATTTTTGTCTAATCTATAAAATCATCATTCTCTGAATTCAAATATCACAGTAATATAATCTTATCTTTTCACGGGACCATATAATCGCATATAATAAAAATGGACTAAAATTTTATTTTTTTTAGAAAAAATAATTCATAATTGTTAGCAATGGATAAGTCTCTCAAAGATTTTAACTAAAATCTAGTGTCACAAAACATAGATTTTCAATTATTATATCCAAATTATTCTCTAAAAAAAGTTGAAGTATAAATTCAAGTCAATATACTAAAAAATCAATAATAAATATTTGTATAAAAATAGCGAACACAAGATTTGAATGACCTAACAGGACACTCGTTGATTATGTCTATAGAGAAAAATAATCAAGTTTAAGTTTTTCACATTATTTAAAAAAACCATCATCCTTTTCATCCTCTTTAAATTTATTAGAGAAAAATTCAGGAGTATTCAAAGTGTTTTCTCACATTGCCTCTTCGCCGCATGAAGATATAGAGATATATGAAATATTTATAGAAAAATAAATCTTTATTTTTGTTATTTCTTTATATAACCAGAAGTTGTTTCCATACTTAAATTTTATCCTCTAGGTAATTTTGTTCTTTAAATTAACTTCAAAAATATTTGCAACTCTAACAATCAAAACAACAGGAAGAAACCTTGTTCCAATTTTTGATGGATGATAGCATGTGCAAGCACCATGAGGATCTTAACTTCTGAAATAATAAGTGCGAATTTTTTAACTTCAGACATCATTCTTTGTGAATGACTCAATGAAAAATGCTGCCTCACAAAATCTACACTCACCTATTTGCTCACCTTCCCAAGTTGCTCAGATATTTAAAAGCTGCTGATTGAGGAACAGTAACCAATATCCAAGTGCATGAGATTATGACAGTGGCAGTGACGAAGAAGAAGAAGAATCTTTAAAACTTCCATAAGCCCTGAGTTGGGAGCTTAAGCTGGAATGATTCCTCGAACCAACATGAAGATGACCGAAACATGTATACATACATGTAAACTAGTTGTGACTTGATTCATTAGATACTTGGATATTGTGATATTGTTTGTTAGATATGATGATGATGCCACAAAGGCTAGAGAGAAGAGATCTATGGCTGTGTCAGGCCAATTGATATAAAGATACATGGAATTAATCTTCCTTCGCTGTATCATCCAATCCAAAAAAAAACAAAACTGTTTCCAGCAGAACCATGTCATGCTTACTCATCTGCTCGCCAAACCATGCATGTTTCTGTGGGCGCAAACCACAGTTTTCCCTGCGGCGGTCTACTCTAAATGATTCATCCAACTTGTGCCAATTAGGTGGCCTTCCCTTCGTCTGGGTCCCACCGCCTCAAACCCTAACCCTAACCCTAACTCTAGTCAACTTGTGTGATGCACGAGGGAGAAGAGATACGGCAGCTCCTATCTTGCATGCCTGTTATAGTACCGGAGTACGTCGAGAGTCCTCGGAACGTCCTGTTTCATATCTTTAAACATGGATCCCTGTTCGACTGGATGCCGCCTACAACACATGCATGCATTAGATTATTTGCATGGGCAATGACGTACGTGAGGTTTTGTCGTAATATCAACCCTTTGCAGTCTTCTCAGACCCTCTTTTATGGAGACTGTTTTCTATGCTATTATTTTACGTTGTTTTAGTTGGAATCAGAGAAGCTGGTTCCCCTATAAAACCCTGTCACCCTCCGAGGCAAAGAAACCCAGTTGGACATCTTCTCTTCCCTCTCTTACTCTCATTGGAAGGAAGCATGGGGAGGCCTCCTTGTTGCGATGAGTTCGGGTTAAAGAAGGGGCCATGGACGCGGGAGGAGGACAAGAAGCTGAAGGACTACATTGGGAAGCACGGGCAGGGGAACTGGCAGCGGTTGCCCAAGCTTGCGGGGCTCAACCGGTGCGGCAAGAGCTGCAGGCTTCGGTGGACGAACTACCTCCGTCCCGATATCAAGCGGGGGGAGTTCACAGACGAAGAGGAGAAGCTCATACTTCAGCTCCATGCTGTTCTTGGAAACAAGTATTTATAACTCCTGTTAATTCCTTCGTTTCATCTTCTTCCTTTTTTGGTAGCAACAGATTGCAGTCTTGAATGGTTCTCTATTGGCTTCTTGACTCGAAGGTGGTCGGCCATCGCCACCAGGTTACCTGGGAGGACCGACAACGAGATCAAGAACTATTGGAACACAAACATGAGGAAGAAGCTCCTCCAAATGGGCATCGATCCCGTGACGCATCAGCCAAGAACCGACCTCAATCTGCTCGCGACCATGCCCAGCTTGCTGACAGTGGCCAACCTGGGCAGCTTGACGAGCTCCCTGGATAACTCCCTTCAGCTGCAGGCAGATGCTGCACACCTGATCGAGTTGCAGTTGGTGCAGAACCTTGTTCAGCTCCCTGGATAAAAGTTGTGGCACGCATACCTGTGTCTTCCCCACCTCGAATTCTGCAGCTTCCTTGGATTCAGTCTCTCCAGAAAACATGAGCAGGAGTGAGACCACGTCTCTCGAGGGATCTATTAGTGCAACCTTTGAGGATTGGGATGCCCTAAACCTGGATGACTTAGACAATGATTTCGGCTGGGCAGAGATCTTAGAATGAACTACTCCATCTTTGTTTCAAATGTCTCATGTGTCACTCATTTACACAATGTTATCTGTCATCGCAGTCATATCGCCATGTCCTGATGCATCCTTACGGGCTCTCTGTCATCTTAATTGCATGTTGAGACATGAGACTGTTTCATGTTGCCTACTGCTTTTGATCGTAAATTGATGGGAGTTGACATCACGAAAGTGAAGGTATAGGTAAAAGCTACCAAGGTAGATCAATCCATGCCTCCACATAGTGGACAGCCATGGGAAAGGCTCCAGTGTTCCCATCTCTTTGGGTTCCTTTGGTCGATTGCTACTGTAGCAAGCGCCAATACGGCCCAAGTATTTGTTCCTTCTTCTTCTGACTCCATCTGTTCAGAGCTCTGTGGCAGATGAAACTGACAGGACTCGAGCTAATTGATTTATCAAAATTTCTTTTGATCTGAATCATTGTTTAAAATACTTAAAATTGAAGTTGATTTTTCATTTTATATGTGAGACAAATCAAAATCATAATGTTACATTTTTCCCCACTCAAGAATTTGACATCCTCGTCATAGCCTAGTATACCTCAGATCAAACTCTAATATGATGCATGTGACACATAGCTTAACGGTGAATCTATGTCATGATGAGTTAATTTATCCACATGTAGTTTTTTTTCCTATTATTGATTTATTTTTATATCAAATATCAGGCCTAATAGGTTAACTGGCCTATTAATTTTGTTTGGTCTAAATCATTTGTCCAAATATTTAAGTTAAAATTGATAATAATACCAATTTATGATGTGAGATTAATCACGATACTATAATTTTTTTCATTGATTTTGATTGTAACACCCCTCTTAATTCCACGTCCAAAGTCGGAGAGATTAGAATTGATTTATAAAGATATGAATAGAATATTATTACTAATTTTAATTTAAATATTTTTAATCAATAATTGAAATTAAATGAAATTGCTAGATTGATTAATTAGCCTACTTGATCACTTTGTCATCTAATTATCTACATGATTGTAGTAATAGAATGGGACGTATAAAAATCAACCATCCAATTCAAGATCCGATTCAATCGATGAACCGAACCGAACCGCATCGATCCAATATCCGATTTCCAATTTCTCGGTTGAGACAGCCGATTCGGGCCGCAGTCGCCAGCAGGAGAAAACCAGCAGCTCATGGAAGGAGAAGAGTGCTAAATACGCTGCTTTGGTAGAATCCAAGACAAGGCTTTTAATAGGACAAATAATAGCAAGCATCAAAAGCTGTAACGGCACATCCACTCTTCCAAATGCACATCCCATAAAGAATAATAACACCAAACAACGTAGAAAGTCGACTAAAAGTTCTTGTTCTTCAGAAGGTTCCCAAACTTGTGCAGCAATGCCTTCTTCCTCTGCTGCTGCTGCTGCTTGGCGGGCGAGGACGCAGTCCCATCATCCGTGCTCCCATTGGTTCCATCCGTCAGATTGATGCTGCTGCCATCCGTATTCGATCCCATGTCTTCATCATCATCGTCGTCGTCGAACGATTCCTCCTCGTGATCCCTCTCCGATGCTACATCCGCCTCCTCAATGCCTTTCAGATGTTGGTCTTCCATCTTCTTGGCCGTGGCCTGTGTGAGCAAAACAGAAGCCTTCTGCAGTGCCGCTGCTTCCTGCCCGCGCAGGTCGTCGTTCTCTTGCGCGATGCTCTGCAGCTCTGTTTCCTTGTCCAACAATGCTTCTCTCAACCGCAAGCGCTCGTGCTTCGACTCCTCTGCTGCCCCGTAAGCGCACATCGCGCCGGTCTCCGCTTGCCTTAGCTTAGTCATCGTCTCAGCTGAGTCTTTCTTGGCTTCCTTTGTTGCCTGCTCAGCGGCTTTCTGCAACTCCACCATTCTTGCCATCTCAATCTTCATGGCAGCAATTTCTTCTTCCAACTCTTTGATGGTGTTGACAAAGTTTAGCTCCTTTGCAGCCCACTCACTGCTTGATTTGCTCCCTTCGGCTTCGAATCTTTCGACTATTTTCTTGAGGCAAACGATATCGTATCGCGCCTCGTCGAGCATCACCTCGTACCTCTCTTCGGTGTTTCTGAGAGCTATGTTGAGTTGCTCTATCTCCGCTTGAGCTTCTTCAACCTCGGCCTCTGTTCTCAGAAGCCTTTCTTCCTTATCTCGGGCTTCTCTGGAGATGGCTTGCAGCGCCGAAGCTAATCCTTCCATTGCCTTGCTGGCCTTTTCCCCTTCGTCTTTGCTAATCTTGAGCTCATTGATGAGTTTATCATTCTCCTCCGTCAGGCTCTCAGCTTTCGCAGCAGCCACCTTTTCCCTGTTTACTGCCTGCAGCTTCTCCTCCTCCAGAGTCTGAAGCTCCAGTTTCAGTAGATCGACGGTCTTCCCAATGTTGACTGCGTCTTGCTGCGCTGAATCGAGCTGCCTATCTGATTCCTCGATGTCGGTCTTCTGTTTCGCTACCTCGATCTCCAGTGACTTTATCTTCCCTCGGAGAGTCGATATCTCGGATTCGGCGTCCTCGAAGAGAGACTTGCTCTCTTCCAGTTGTACCATCATGGCCGCCAGGGAATCTGACGCAGATTTCTCAGACTGGTATGCTTCTTCCAGATCAGCCTTCAGCATCTCTGTCTTCTTCCTCCACTCGTCGACCAGCTCGGATGCATCTGACTTGGCCTTCCTGGCATCAGCCACCTCGATCTGAAGCTTCTCGATCAGTGCTTCCATCTGAGCCAGCTTCTCTTCAGCTGCCTTTGCTCTTCCGAGTTCGAGTTGCATAGCACTCACCTCGGCATCCATCTTTTGGATCACCTCTGTCGCTTCCTTGTTTGCGTCATCCAGCTTGGAGTCGTGTGAGGCCTTTAAACGGCCGACTTCCTGGGACAGGAGCTCAGCGGTTCTCTTTGCGTCATCAGCTTGGGTGAACGCGAGCTCTCTCGCATTGGTGGCATCAACAAGCTCTGCTTTGATCCTCTCGAGTTCTTGCGCCATGGAACTCATTGCAGAAGCATCACGAGTTTGTCGGCTCCGAAGTCCTTCGATTTCCCTCTGGAGTCCCTCCTCCCTCTTCAAGGAAGCATCTTTGCCTGACTTCTCCAGCTCGCTGGCCCGGAGCTTCTCCATGCCCAAGCTCTCCTCAGCCCTCCTCTGCGCCTCAGTAGCTTGCTGGAGTTGGTGCTTCGCCACATTCAGTTCCTCAACAGCTTTGATCTTTTCTAGCTCGACAGAAGCCAACTGGTCCCTTGCTTTCTTCAGGTCCTTCTCCACCGCATGCAACTTCTCCCGCAACTCCGACGCCTTGGCTGCGCGCGGAAGTTTCTGAGACGGAAAACCCAATTCACCACCAAAAACACAGTTGGGACACAGAATTACTTGGACTAAATACAGAAAACAGAAGCATCCTCACATCAGGAGTAGTGCTGTTCTTGTTTGCAGTCTTGGATTCAGCTGATCTCGGAGACCGATCGACAGAGACACGCGATTTCGACATGGGAGAAGGTTGCTTCGCCATGGGAGAAGTGGATCCAGCGTCCGGCTTGGTAGATCCGGTTCTGCTCGTTCTGCTAACCTTAAGTGTTGCTTGTGTGTTATTATTGTTGGAAGCTTCAAATATGGCAGATCTATTCAAGAAAGTAGTGTCAGAGCTGGGCATTATACAGTAAGAAACAAGCAACAAAGAATCTCCAAGCACAATCAAACAAGAACACTCGAGTGATCAACCACTGTCCACTACACAATTGACACTTGACACTGAATAATTTGCAGTGAAAGAAGAGACGGAAGCTGGAAGAAACACATCTAGATCTGGATAGGGGAGGATACTCACTTGGGTTTGGAGGGCAGCATTGTTGACCTTGGAGAGTGACTTGCAGACTGAGAGGTGGGAAAGGTTTGGGAAAGGGGAGGAAAAGTTGGGCAGTAGTAATTCCAGAACACTGGGGAAGAGACGAAGAAGAAGAAGAAGAAGAAGAAGAAGAAGAAGAAGAAGAAGAAGAAGAAGGTAGATGGAAGAACAGTGAGGAAAGAGCAATTATTTCAGTTGACGTCAGGACAAGTTCTTGGTTCGAGAGAAGGGTCAAAAGGTAGCTGGCTTTGTAACTCCACCATGACTGTGTTCATGAGCTCACTTCAGCTGGTGTAGTGCACAGAATCATGTGAAGTGCATCAAGAAGGAAAAGGGAGCAGACAAGGTTGTGGAGGACCCCTTGTGTTCCCATCAACCCTATTCCCATGTTTATCCTGGTTGTTGGATGGCTTTCTTCTTATACAATTCAAGTATAATATATATATATATATATATATATATATATATATATATATATATATATATATATATATATATATATATATATATATATATATAAATTATCAATATATATGTATAAATGATGGTCACATATGAATGATAGCCAAGTGCCATTAGAAAGTCGATCAAAATGTTTATATTTTAGAATGATATAAATATTATATCAATTTTTCTAAATGTTCAACTTTGTTTCTTGATATTTGGATCACGTTTAGACATAGGAAGAGTTAATTCAGCTGCAGGGCTTACAGGATGCAAGGGATGAGTGTAAGGGAAAGGTATAAAAACTCTTCTAAGTGGTAGACAACATCTACTGGCAGCTGCAGAATACCATCACTTTGCATGTGACAGACGACGACCTAAATGCTCGTGTACGGGAAAGCACGAGGACCCAACCTCCTAAAATACGTACCTTGCAGTCATTACATTATCCTTTTTGCAAAGGAAGCGTCTTGTCACAGCGAGAGAGAGAGAGAGAGAGAGATGGACTGCGCAGGAGGAGCTTCCTCTCAGCTCAGCACTGGAACCAGAGAAATCTTCACCACCTTCTTCAACCTGCCACCGCTGGTAAGTGCGTCAAAGATCTGCAAAAGAGTGTTCGCCCGTGAGATCCAGCGGGATTGACCGTTCGGTCATCTTTTTAGCTTTCCCTTTCAGTAGAAAGGAACAAAGAAATGGAAGAATCCAAAAGCGAAAGGAGAAGAAGATCTAGTTAACTCCTCCCCCCACCCCACAAGATACGAGTCCTTGTCTCATACCCAGACAAACCGACAGTCGGTGCTCAATTCAGATAGACCACTAATTCATTACAAGGACTCCTTAGTTCATTTACCCTTCCAACATAATATATTGTAATTATCTAGGCAATGAGTTGAATATATTTTACGATGAGTTAATGAATTAATTATTCATCATGATAAATAAGAGATTATGACAGTGTGAGGTGAGAGGTGGGTGGTGGAGAAAGATGAAACAACTGGGCCCAGTGCGAAGCAATCAGAAGTTCTCCACATTATTGCATGGAAACGTAGTGCAGACACACACAACTCAGAGTCCGGTGTCAGGGCTCCCATCCACCATATCAACTTGAATCATTGTTGAGCATGAATGCCAAGTATGTAGCCACCGAAGGTCACAGCTAGAGTCTTTGTAGCAGACGAGCTACGAGTGGGGTTAAGATCCTTCTCGTCTTGGGTAAAGAGTGAAACTGGGTTATCATTGCGCTGCATGATGCATTCGAAACTGAGGAGCACAGAATTCTTATCAGCCATGCAGGTCCATTGCAGCTGTCCACAGTGACTGCTGCGTTGTTGTTCACAGAGCTTGATGGTACTAAAGGATTAGGACACTATACCTTGTTCATGATGAGATGTTGACAGCATATAAAAGAGAGAAGAGATGACCCTACCATCATCATCATTTGGCTCACCTCGACACGCAGGTGTTGCCATTGGAAACTGCTAATGCCACTCCTACTTTATTGTATCGATTTCTTGCTTTGGAGTCAGTATTTTATGTTAAGAGTCAAATCACAGGATTTTGAGAAGGAAGATATAGTTCTCGTCCTGCATTTCCTCCCTGATGATCTTTCAGGTTCACTTTTTTTCTTTAATTTGAAGGTGACAGGTTTGTGTTTATCACTGTTTCATCAAATTATGGAATGCAACATCACTGACTTTATTACTATATATATATTTAGTATCACAAATATGCATAGGCTTTTAGCAATTATAACATGCTTCATGCTTTCACAGCTTTAATGCCATGAGAAAACCATATCTCTTAACAGTCTTATTTCTGTTGGGTTGGATTCCTAATAGGAATATAATTATTCAACGAACTAAATTATTTATAGGATAAAAAAAATTCAGATACACAAATATTAATGAATATTAAGATTGGACTATTTTATAGATATTTTATGTTTCCTGAATGTTTTGATGAGAATGAGTGATAGAGAAAACACCTCAAGTGCTTACGGCATTCTCCTGAACTTATTGTCTTCATAAAGAAAATATTCAAGCCTCCTTTTTTCCCCCTCTCTTTTCTTCTGTAATTTTTTTTTATTATCATAAGATAATTTTTAAAATTTTATATAAATAAATAGATTAAACTATTAATGACATCTCTTATGTTGATGACACAGAAAACATACTAAATAAATAAAATTGATTTACATTTAGAATATAATAAAATAGAGCATGGAAAGGGGAAAGAGAGTTTGGGAAAAATAGAGGCAAGCAGTAACACCTCAAGTGCTTATACCATATTCTCTAATACATTGAGAAAGGTTGATAAAACAATCTTATGTAAATAAAAAATTATATATGAGGTGTTCAGTCTTGATGTGAGTTAAATCAAGAGACAATTTTATTTTTAATATAATAATATTATTAATACAATAACATTATTATATTGTAGATTTTAATACCATGGACGTAGATAAGGAGAGCCAATTTAGGTAAATTTTGCATGGATTATGTAACATTTTTTTTATCAATGTCTTTGGCCCTTGTAATTTCTAGGATCCCTTATATAAATTACATTTTTTATATTTAAATCTCGTCTTCATCATTTTTTTTATAAAAAATATATTATTTATAAATAAAAATTATAATCACATATAATACTAAGATTTAAATGAAAAATCACTCCAACACGAGCCTAAAAAAATCATGGGCCAAACGAAAGAATTAAATTTATTATAAAAATAATAAACATATAAATCTTGGAGTCTTTTGCCTAAAAACTCACTCAACAATTATAGGAGAATAATAGAAATATAGGGATTATGTCATCATATACATTGCCCTCATCTTCTTTCCTTTTCTTCTTCTCTTTTTCTTTACCCTCATTTAACACTTCTGCCGTTTCTCCCGATCACGTTCACAGTAGCCATAAGTAAGTTCTACCCTAAGCGTCATTAGGCTAAGTTAAAAGAGAAAGAATCTCGATTAAAACAAAAATAGTTTAATGATTGATATAGACTATGAGTTATTAAGGTCCATATCATAAGCTGTACAAAAATGCACCAAAACACTAAGATCATTCCACGGAGAAGAATCAATCTATGTAAGTTACATTTAGGAACATATTTATATTTTTAATAATAATTAGATTAAAAACTTTGAACGAATATATGAAATGCTCTGAATGGTTGTAAATAACAGATGATAACTATATTTTAAATGTGTATTGAGATAAGTGTTGTTGAATACAATTATATTTTAAATACTTTATTAAATATGTTTAATATTTTATTTAAATTAAAAAAATTATTTTAAAATCAATAAAAAATAAAAAATGAATGAAAGTATATAATCTTATAAAAAATTTCATCTGGCCCAAATATATAATAAATAAAAATAGAATCATATTAATAAATATAAAAAACAAAGAAAAATATATAAAAATTTATCCTAAAAAAATAAATCATATTGATTTCTCACTATATCATCTTGGTAATCTTATGATTTTAAATAAAACCATATGATATTTTTAAAATTTTAAAACTTATTTTAGTATCTTGCAAACGCTGAAATATTAGTGCTATCCTAAGGCAGCAGCAACGTTCGACTATTTCCAATGCAGCATCTAGATCAGATGTGATTTGGAAAAAAACTTATCAGATTCTAATTTACATTTAAAACTTGCATTGGGCTCTCAATATATATTTTAAATGTACTTTTCGAATGCACGGTTAGTATACATTTAAATCAAACATGAAAATAAAAATCACAATACATACGAGCATTAATGTTTTGCTGATAATTTTCTCTCGTAAGGTTGCAGGGATCGCTTCTCTTCCAACCATTACATCGATACTGTACTCGTATGACACATCCACCATCTTCTTATCTATCTAAACTTCATCTCGTCAGCTACAAGCCGGGGAAGTTGATCTTATTTCTTAGATTGTAAATAAAAAAGAAAAAAAAAACATTACTCGATATAAAAGGAAGACTATCATGACAAAACAGTACTTAATCTTATATTTTTATAAATAATATGATATAATATAATATATTAAATCATCTTGATACACTTTTTTTTAAAAAAATTATATTTGAAGCATATATAAAGAAATCAAGAATTATAATGTGTGATGGGAGTAAGAGTTGTAGTGTTCACACATAATGTGTGATGGGAGTGAGGTCACCATTCTCCACTAGTGTGAATCAATGCACTTGGAACGAGTCCAAGATCTAATCCTTTGCCATCTTCCTGTCTCATCTCCGAGTCTACTATCAACACTGTTGTTGAAGCTCAAGAGCTCAAAAGTCACACTTTGTCTTCCTCTCTTGTTGTCTCTCAAAACCTATCATCAATAATCAATCGTCATTAAAATCCAATCATATTTATATGATTTGATTCAACACAACTTAAAAGCTTTCTTGTTGGCAAATGCATGCTCTTTTTTTTTCTCTCTCTCTCTCTCTCTCTCTATATATTACCCACCACCACTCAACCAATTTTCTCATCATATTAAACATGACTTTAGATCATCCTACATTGCATTCATTCATTTATGGTCTAATCAATATCGGGACCAAATTGGTCATGTAGGCATGCATGACAAGTCGACAGTGTTTATGGTTCAGATTTATGGGCTAATCCCAGGCTTATTACGGGTCAGCTCGGACCGGTCTGAGTACCGGACCGGGTTTACGGGCTACATTTACTCTTGCGGGCGGGGCAAAAACCATGTTAATTACCCGCTTACTCACCTCTGTGGTAACTAGAGGAACTTACGTAGGTCCCATAGGTGGACCCTCGAGTCACTGAGAGTGGTAGTTTCACCTGTGGTTCCTCGTGGTGAGTTCCAAACTTTCTTTTTAAACGAAAAGATCCGAGCGACGTGCATAGTCATCACCGAAGCTAAGCAGTGTATCAGAAAAATCTATTTCTTCGTTTGGCCTCTGTCTGTATCCGAAAATTACTCATAAGACCATAACTGTTACACCGTCCAAATACTATCCAACGGTCAAGATCTTATCGGATTGATCTTCACGGCCTCCGTAGTAGGGATATTTTTGGAACTGTACAGGTTTCACCTTGGCCCTCCTCCCCGTGAAAAGGGTAGAGGGCAGCTCGTTCCGCTTATCTCTCTTCCCCCTCCCCATGGCGACGACGACCTCCTTGGCGACTCCCTTCGTCACCGGTGAGCCCTGATTCCTTTCTTCCAGTCCAGCTTCTGTGCAGATTCTTGGCTTCGTACGGTTGATTTTGTTGGCCCATCGGACTGATTCGATTTGGGTTACGAAAGGCTAGGGTTCTTCGATCGATCCATGTTTGTCATGATTTTCAAGGGTAGGTATCGTTGTTGATTCTTGAAGCCTCGCGATGTGTTGTGGGATCGTAGCGAATACGAAAGGCTAGGGTTCTTCGATCGATCCATGCTTATCTTGATTTTCTAGGCTAGGTATCGTTGTCGATTCTTGAAGCGTCGCGATGTGTTGTGGGGTCGCAGCGAATGGCGTTCTTTCTGGAGTTAGCTCTCTCCCTTAGGTTTGCCGGTAGTGTAAATGTTGATTCACGACTCGTCGGTTGAGTTATCTAGGCCGTTCATTTAGCTCCAACTTCTTAGATTGTGATTCTTGACCGAGTGTAAGAAGCTTTTTATTGATTTTTATCCCAGCATTTCGTCAATTTTGGTTGATTTTCCTTACTTTAATGGTGGGTTTATTGCTACGAGTTCTGTAAAATTCTAACTTTGAGTAGGGCATTCAATAGGATTTGATGTCAGAGACGTAGTTGAACGGAAGATGGTTTTGAGGAGCATACATTCCTGAACCTTTTTTCCTTCCAGCGTTCCAGTGTACACTTTTCCATGTAACTACAAGTTTCGATAAGGGTTTCATAGGCAGTGCTGACTGAGACATTGTGAACCCACCTTATAAAGTACTATATTCAACTTGTATACCTTAATCCAAGGTGTTAACTAAGAACTTAAATTGAATTCTAGCTGATAGATTTACACTACTGCAAAAGTGGCAAAAACAAAAGCTTTATACTTGAAAATGGAAGTGTCTAGGGATTGTACATGATGCAAGAAGGTTCATTAGTTTACTTATTTTTGTAAGTGTTGTTAGGGAATTTAGGTTCCAAACTGATGGAAAATATCGTCCAACTAGTAACTGGTTGTCTTTTCTAGCAAGCATCAAGCAACATCAAATGATTTCTAAACAGACTTAAATTTAGCCTACATGGGATGGGAGGTCAATGTGGACATTGTGTGCCTGATTTTATTCTATTCAATAATCCTTTGTGATTGACGGTATTAATTGGCTAGTTTGGCTTTATTTAGGTAGTAGATATTTGGATGTAATTCAAAGTCTACAAGCATGACATACTAAAGAAAGGGTTTCTCTTTATGTTAACTTCGGTGTTCACAATATGGTCTAAACTATCTAACTGAACCGAATTGAACTGATTGAGACTGGCATTATGGTTTAGTTTGGACAATAGAACAAAAAGCACTTTGGTTAAAGTTTTTCAAAATGAAAATGATTTTTTGTTTAAATAATTTCTTATCTTTTCTAATCCAAATTGAACTATGACCTATGATTATAAGTACTTGTACTATTACTTTGGCTTCTGTTTGTGTCCAAAACTCGAGCTACATTATTCATTCAATTTATTGTTATTCATCATTCTCAAAGTTATCATCTCCTTGAAGGAACATGAAGTTGAGTCAAATGGAGTCATCAATAGATTAGTGCCTAAATGTCTACTTAAAGTTTATTATGGTATGATTTTCTCTTTGCCTTAGGTAGCGTAGCTCAGTCAAGAAAGTTGAGGTTGCAGAATCAGAAGCTCAAATGTTATCAATCTCAAGTGGCTATTCCTCAGAAATCGAAGTTGCTAAAATGCCGCCCAAATTTGTCTGTCCATGCTGAGCACAGGTAATTGTCTGTCCATGCTGCCCAAATTCCTCAGAAATCAATTCTCACTGATGCTTATGAAGTTATGATGTGATCTCCCATTGCTTTTTCTTGTTTTTTTTCGCTTTCTTTTTGGGGAGGGTTGGAATTGGGTGGAGTTATGATAGTTACTGTAGCTGTTTGTTAGGAAAACACTTGTTGTACCTATAGCTAGAATTTTGTTATGTAGTACCAATGCATTGGCCAGGGAAGCATGGTTTTATTGGTTGCCTTGCCTACTGTAGAAATATCAGTTTTCTCTATTTTTAAGTTTGCATAGTCTCTGTAGAATTAAATATGTTTGTTTACGTTCTTAGCAATGGTATATACTCAATTAATGCTCATACACTGTTGGGAGACCAATCTAATTACATCTAGTACTTATATTGTCTGTCTAGAGCTGATCGTTATGATTCTTCAGTGAGAACAGAAACACACATGTTGTGTTTATTCTGTTTGTCTAGTGATTGCCTTATTAATTTTTTAATTTTACTTTTGCTGATGCGAAAGTAGGAGGTCCAATTAAAGTGATGTTCAGCTCAATAACGTTTTTCAAGTGATGTTCGATTGAGTGTTGGCGGGTATAATATTCATTTAATCCAATCTCTTAGAGAAAAAAGACTATGCGCTCTGCGCTCGAAAGATGAAATTCATTCTTTTCCTGCGCCAAAGATCCTATGCTTACGCTTATGCGCCAAGATCCTATGTTTTGTTTCATAGATCAAATCTTTGACTGGTTTACTTTGCATTGGCCCAACTGTTGTTGCTTGAGAAGTCAGGAGTTTGATGTCAGAATTACAAGTATCGGTAAGGTACACTAAATATATTGGATTCTAAAAGCCAAGCACTCCTCTCGGGGACGTCAAGCCCATAACTAAACTGCATTTGCAGACCCCTGCTTTCTTTGAAATTGTTACCACTTATGATCTCTACTCCTCACCAAGAATAGCAAGACAATTAGTTTACGACTCTTGGATCTTAAAGCTACCTATGCTCCTCTCTTCTTAAGTCAATTAAAACGGAAGGAACAGCGGATTGTGTTGCTTCTGATCTTGCTTGATCTTTCAACTCAAACATAAATTTATTCCTCGCCCGATACAGCTTATGAATCATCTCACCCGATACAGCTTATGAATCAATAGTCAAAAAGAAGAAGTTGAAAGCCCGGGTTGTGGAGTTCGAGGAAAAAGATGGTATTCTGGTTTTGATGCCCTAAGTACCGAATCCATTTTTCTAGATCCATTAGAAAGGAAAGGTTTTGGCACAAGTCCAGTTTTTTGCAATCGGATCTTCTGCCCAAGATAGAGAAAATGAAGCATTTGTTGAGTGTTTGCTTAAAAACCGATATACCAAGTGCTCAATAAGATGGATAAGAAATTTGTGTGACTTTAGAGTGATAGTAAGCAGTTAGAGCAGTAGGATCTTTTGCACCAGAAAATGCAGTTGAAAGAGAATTATAAGTAGGAAGGTAGCTCGTTGAGTGTGGTTCTTAAAGTGAAGTAGAAAATCCAGAAGGGTGTCTTGTATCAAAATAGTGAATTCTATAAATAGTTAATTAGAGAAGAAGCAGTTTATCATTCTATTCAACAATTAAGTTATTACTTTCGAGCACCTGGTATAGAACTTAGTAAAGGCACAGAACAAGTGCTTTCTTTCTTTGTTGAGCTATGAAGCATAAGATCCAGTAGAGAATATGCAGGAATTGAACTAGCTTAGCTTAGCGCCAAGTCTATAAATCATTCAATCCATCGATCGGCGAGGAAAACAGTCATTGTCACTTGCCCAAACTCCATTGGCACTGTCTCAAGCATCTAATCTTTGACTTTTATCTATCCCTTCTAGCTCAACAGGCAATACTTAACGCTGAAGCACTTACTATATGGGGCAAACAAACATTCATTTCTTACTTATACACTAAGCTAATAGGAATTGAAGTGAAGAGTATTTCAACATTTGGCGAAGCTGTCACTGAACTGAAAACCCACCCTTTCCTGATGCCGAGCCAAGCTGTTCAACTAATACATAATTTCCTCTTTGCTGTCGCAGAAGATCTTAAAACTCCTTACGCGCCGAGGACCGAGTCAAACAGTAAATTCATACTTCTTATCTTTTATTTTATAGTAAATTCATACTTCTTATCTTTTATTTTATATAAATAAATAATATTACCCTTACTTACATCTATGCTATACTCGAGAGTTCTATTTGGATTTAATGGATTTAGTTGAAATATCCTTGATTGAGTAATAACCTACTAGTTGTTGCTTCCTATGGTTTGTTCTTATTGGTGATCTTTTCAGATGACAAGATAATTTGATTCCATTATTGAGGACATGGTCCTTGTCACAAATTGGTCACCTAAGTGGGTTTAGCTCCACTTGGGAATGCCTCATTGAGATCTTTATCATCATTCTTTCTTACATGATGGTGTGATGCATGCCTGTTGTTAACCTGATTATTTTATCTTTATGTTAAGATCATAAGATGTGTTTCTGGTTTCCTTTCCATCTTATGTATCTCAGTCATGTTGGGTTCGGTTTTTGTTTACATTAATGCAAACTTTTCTATGAACATGCAGTGATAGTTCCAAAGGTGGAGGTGGTGATTTTGTTGCAGGTTTTCTTTTCGGAGGAGCTATTTTTGGAACACTGGCTTATGTATTTGCTCCGCAGGTGATAACTTGTTTATAGAGCAAATTCTATAAATTTCACTTTGTATTTTTTTTAAGCATTCTAAATTTGTGTTAATGTATTGGAGTACTCAGGTGATGGGATAGCTAACCTACTAACATAAGCCTAGAGCCACATGGTCCAAATTGCTTAAGCGTAAGTTAATATTTGTATATCCATTGGTCCTTATAAACCCATTCAAATCTTCTCCCATATTAGGTGTGGTCTAAACCAAGGCTGCCACAGAATAAGTAGTAGATTCTTTTGTCTTGGTTCCTTGTTACAGTAGATTTTTTGGCTTTTAGATATATCAGTTCAAAACTTTTTGATGCTATTATCTGTAACTTCATGGTCTTCTTTCTAAACAGCATCACTGCTAGATGGTTTTACATCTTGCTGATATTTAATTTGTTTCGTGGTAGTAGCTCTAATCAAGTAGTGGTTGAAACATGGCTTCCTTTTGGCTGTTGTGCAGATAAGGAGATCATTGCTGAATGAAGATGAATATGGATTCCGGAAGGCCAGGCATCCGTTATATTATGACGATGGCCTAGAGGTGACAAATAAATCGATTAGCTTGTATTGCTAACATAGATACTTAGACACGACTCTTTCTAATGGTATTATGTACTTTGATTCTGATAGCAGAAGACACGACAAACACTGAATGCAAAGATCAGCCAGCTGAATAATGCAATCGACAATGTCTCTTCTCGCTTAAGAGGTCGGAACATTGAGGTGACGGAACCTGTTGAAGCCGACTCTGAAGTGGAAGCTGCCATGTAGTAATGCCTTATGGTATCTCCTTGAACTTTAGTTGGTTCTAAATATGTAATTGCATCATAAAAGGGTTTTAAGCCCCACGGCTATATGTATTACTGGTACTCCGACCACTTTGTCTTTGTGTTATGCATCTTGGATTTTGTTATGCATCTTGGATTTTGTCTCTGAGCTTGAATTGTGGATTTTTTTTTTTTTTCCCCGACTTCAATTTCATCCTGGTTTCTTAGATGGTTGGAGGCAGTTTTGTGTTGGCTTTCCCCCAGTAAGATGCTTTATTATATACCTGTAGTTTGGAATATATGTATGATTAATATTATCAATTCACATTATTGCCGCATCTGAAGAACTTCTTCTCGCTGCTTGGTGAAGCCTGACAAATGAAAAAATAGGTATCAAGTACATGGCATTATATTGTTCAAGAAATAAGATTTGCTGCAGCCGATTGCATAAATAAGCAACACTAGTATCACATAAAGGGGTTTATTACCAAAATGAATCATAAACTTTTCTTGCGTTTAATAACAACAGGATCATGAAATGTGTATTTACATTTGTTTTCTAGGTTTTCTAATCACAGCATGGACTAGAAAAGATAGTTGGACAAAGAAGAGCTCCAAGATTACTAAAGCTTTTATAGAGCTGCTCAGTTAAGTCTGTTAGCTAATTAATACCCCTGTTTCTTCCAGGTAATGGAGTTTGCACAATTAGGTCATAATTCTCAGTTTCATGACCATTGTAACAATAGGAATGTGAAATCAAAGACTCATCTAAGCAATTCATGTCTACATAGGGCTTAATTAAAGATACACACACACACACACATATATATATATATATATATATATATTTCATATTTTTTGCCCGTCTAAACAATTATCATATATTTCCAAACCAATCTTGAACGAGTCGAAGAAGTGTGTTCCATTAACAATGCCGAACCTACGCCTAAAATTCATCATCCACCGTCAACACATCCGACCAACCGATCCAACGGTCCACCGGGCTCGCCGAGGCACGCTTTGGGCTTTCCTCCGCTGACGTGCTGCTTCCCCGAGCCACCAAACTCACCACCCCGGCACTCCTTACTCTTCCCATCTTCCCCCCCTCGTCGTCCCCAAACCAAAACCAGTCGACCCCCCGATCGACATCTTACCCCTCGACGTTCGATCCCCCCCGACCCGATGGGCAGCAACGGAAGGGATAAATCGCTCCGGGGCGGTCGGAGGGCTCGCCGCGGTGCTAAGCACCCGCTGGAGTCCGCCCCCCCAGAGGCCCCTTCCGCCCCCGCAGCCGCCCCTTCCTTCCGTGTCCATCCCGCCGCTTCCGCGGCCGACCCTGACCCCGGCCTCGCCGGCTCCAATCCTACCCCTGTCCCTGCCCCCGGCGGCTACGACGATGCCGGATGGGGCTACTGCACGGAGGAGCAGCTGGAGGAGATCCTCCTTAAGAACCTTGATTTCGTCTACAAGGAGTCCCTCTCGCGGCTCGTCTCTCTGGGCTACGATGAGGAGACGGCGCTCCGTGCCATCCTCTGCAGCGGTCACTGCTACGGATCGATGGATGTGCTCTCCAATATCCTCCACAACGCCATCGCTCATCTCAAGTCTCCGCTGCCTCAGTCGGCGGCCGTGAGAGAGGCGGCTCCACAACAGGATTCCTCCGCCGTGCCTGGCAACGGATTCACCGACCTTCGCCACCTCCAGGAGTACTCCCTCGCCGGGATGGTCTGCCTCCTTCAGCAGGTGCGCCCCACTCTCACTCGTGGCGGTGCGATGTGGTGCCTCCTGATGAGCGAGCTGCACGTGGGCCGCGCCAGCACCATTGAGATACCGCCGTTGCCACCGTCTGCCGCCACCTATCCTACCCCTACCCTGGCCCCGCTCGGAGTTCCTGCTGCCGCCCCGGCCACCGCTGGTGGTGATGCCGGCGAGTTTTCTCAAACTGCTAATCTTTGCAAGTTTCATGATGCGGCCGCCACAGCAGCCGCCACTGCCGGCATCAGTGATGTTGCTGATCCCAGGTGCTACGATCTCCTGCATTCTCTGAAGTCCACCCTGAGGCAGAATGCCTGCACGTTTCCTCCTGGTTCTGGTTTTCGCCCATTCATAAAGCCATCTCCACAGCCAGAGACCTCCGATTTGGCTACGGGGCAGCAACAACCGAAGGAGGTCAACGCTGTTGCTCTAGCGGATAGATTGGAGAATGACTCCCCAGACATTGGTCTTGTTGATTCTGTGCTGAAGGCCTTGGAAAGCATGAGTCTAGACGAAAGTGGCACTGAGGATCCCAAGAAAGAGATGATATTGGATGTCATTCGCCAAATTCGGGAGCTCGAGTCCCAGGTGAAGGAGCGCAAGGAGTGGGCTCAACAGAAGGCACTGCAGGCTGCTCGCAAGCTGAGCAATGACCTCACAGAACTGAGGTTGCTGAGAATGGAAAGGGAGGAAAACCAGCGCTTGAAGAAGGGGAAGCAGGCATTGGAGGACACCACCATGAAGCGACTAACTGAGATGGAAAACGCATTGAAGAAGGTAAGTGGGCAGGTGGACCGAGCAAATGCTGTAGTCCGGCGGCTGGAGACAGAAAATGCAGAGATAAGAGCTGAAATAGAGGCATCGAAACTGAGTGCATCAGAGTCTTCAAGGACATGTACGGAGGTGACGAGGAGGGAGAAGAAATGCCTTAAAAAGCTGGTGGCTTGGGAGAAACAGAGAGAGAAGATGCAGGAGGAAATTGCTGAGGAGAAGAAGAAGATCAGGCTGATGCAACAGGAGTTGGATGAAGTC
Organism: Ensete glaucum; assembly: GCA_021527575.1. Classification (NCBI taxonomy): domain Eukaryota; kingdom Viridiplantae; phylum Streptophyta; class Magnoliopsida; order Zingiberales; family Musaceae; genus Ensete; species Ensete glaucum. The sequence goes on from CM038551.1 coordinate 51,943,919, forward strand.
AAGGCTGCAACAAAGGAATATGAGGTATGCATGAAAATGTCACATTCATTTGCATTTCATTATTGTTTAAAAATTTCTTATTTTGTAGTGTTGAGTAGCATTACAATGCTGTTTTATTGATTAGTTACTATTCTCTTGCATGTTTGAGATGATGAAGACCAAATATTTTTCTTTTTAATTTGGGTCAGAGAACATGTCAGAATGTTTTGTAGGAACACTAGGAAGACAAAAGGATTTCTTGTGATGTGGTCGAGTATTCACCATGCTGTACATGGGGTATAGAGTCTTAAGGGTTTTATGGCACCCTGAACTTTTGCCTGATTATGTTGATTCCTGCAAATCGAAAGGCTTGAGTCATGAGTTGTTGTCCTTGCCAAGAGACCTTGATAATCCATCTGAAATCAGACATGTCCTTGAGTCAGTCACCTTTAGATCTGATTTTGTTATATTATGAGCTGTTGATTGAAATACTGTAGATCCTGAAAGTTATAGTTGGCCAAGGTCTAAATTTCCAGAAGTCAAAATTAATTTTATAACAAAACTATTGTTGTGTATTAATTTAGTAAAAATAAAACAAAGTCAGTTTAGTGATGCTTTAACTATCTAACAATTGTATTCTTGACCTGAGAAAAGTGAACTTTCGAGCTGTTGTTTTCTACGACGATATCATACTGTAATCCTATGTAAATTTCTTTTTGGAATGTGTTCTTCCTTACGGCTTGTCAGTTAAATTTTAATGTGATCAGTCTCATAACTATTGATTTAAAGTTCATGTGTACTTGTGAGAAGTATAATGAAAATATTAATTTGGCTATAAAGGCAATACAAAGATGCATGAATGGGCAAAGTTGAATGATTGAAGAAGATATTGATACTGACAGAGGATAAGAAGAAATTTCGGCACTATAGTATAAAACTAAAGAAAATTCTGAACATGTGTATGACTCTGTGAGATACTTCAAGCATCGATGAATCAACTGTGAGAAACCTGGTTGATACATCTGTGTTCAAAAGCATTTTTGAATCTGATTAGAGATATACTCATTTTAAATTCATAATTAAGGAAGTACCAAACGGAAATTAATTTTTTGTGGGCATTGTTTATGCCGCAATGGAGATAATGAGAAACTGATTATGTTGAGGATCAGGTGTCACATCAATATCGACGCCAATGGTCAAAGAATAGAATTGGTTTTAGGTCTGGCACCGCATTTTGGAGATGCAGTTGGATTGGATTGTTCTGGATTGAATTGTCATATATGATACTTATATTGGCAAATTTGTCAGAGAATAGCTGAAAATCTTTAGAAGTAATTTAGAAAATTGAAAAAGAAGGAACTTGATTTTAAAAAGGAAATAATATGATAAATTAAGAAATTCTGGTCCTTGCATAGGAAATATTTTAAAACTTTAGGTTGCCTGAAAAATCTCATTATGTTGCTAGCAGTGGCTCTGGCATGGTTCGTCTTTCTTTTTTCTTTCTTTCCTATTTTTTTATGGTTTTGGGTTTGGTGGTGGTTGAAATTGATTTAACTCTGAAGATTATTGGGCACAATCCTTATGACAAAAGCAAGTTGGCATAGTTATATTGAGACAGAACTTAGTCTAGATTAAGGATCAAGACAAATAATTGTATAGATCTCTAATTTCTTTATGTTAAGGCTTTTTTTAGAGTTGGCTTATGGGTTATCCAAATGGACAAGGAAAAGATGAGGCTTATCATTACTTAAATTCTATCCAGAAGAGTCCTTAAAAGGACACATTTTCTAGATAGGAAATTGCAATTGAGAGAGCCTAAAATGAGGGTTGTTGTTTTCTCAGAAATAGTTGTAACCTTGCTAAATTAAGATCATGTCAGATGGAATGTATTACAAGAATTATGTTGCCAAAAAGAAAGTGCATGCCCCTCATGTTTTACACTTCTCTTCCACTTCCCACTTATTTCTTTCTTTTTTATTCTAAAAATTGATCCTTGTTGTGTATTTTTCACATTGAGATGGCATTGATGTGATGATTGGCCAAGCAGTTTGTGTGTTAAGAAGTTTCTGTAGAAAGTGCAAATAGAATGTATTAAATTAGGCTAGAGATTATCCAAAGCATGATTTTGCCAAAAACCTCACAAGACCTAACCCACATTCCAAGCTACTTAACAGAAGCTCAATTATAGGCAAGGTTGGGTGTCTGATTGGCACTATTCGAAGAAGTGTTTCATGCAATTAAATTTGATAATTCTTTGTTGTCACTGACAAATATTATTTCACTTTTATGTTATCAAGAAAAAAAGAATTAAAAGCAAATTATTCATTCTGGTTATGTTTTAGGGGTGATAAGGCCCAGTCTTTTAATAGGATTTAGATTTGGATATGATAAGTCCGTTCCTGGACACTAGGCATGATTACAATAATGCTGCAAGACACGTTGGGAATTATCAAAATCAAAACTATTCCTTGCAAACATTTAAGATTGTTGCACTGCTAGCAGACCTGCCTGAGAAGACTCTTGATCTCAGTGGTCTTTTACATGGTGTCTCAAAACAATTTTCCTTTTAAGTACCTATCTGAAACACAAGACAGCTCTCCTTTTCATGTTCGGCACATGACTATTACTTGTCTGTACTGGAGCAATTAGCAATTGAATCATGAGCATGTGCTGTTGCAACTTTGGCATCCTTGCCCAATGTTGGGCTCACATTCCAATATTTGATTTTAATTTTTTTCCCTACTGTGCCTTTGTTCTTCCTCCCATCCTGTCATATCCATTTTACCTAAGTTAAGCACACAGTAGTGATGGTATAAAGGCGTCTCTCCTAGAGATTTGGACAATTGAAATCATAGGTAGAGACATCTTTGTTTCTCTTTAGTTGATTAGTGGCTTTAAGTTACCATGTTTGTCATTGGATTTTAAAGTTGGCTGAAAATTTTCACATCAAAATAATTTTAACTTGCAGATGAGGTGGAAACAAGAAATAAAGGCCAAGGAAGAAGCCATTGCACTGGCTGAGGAGGAGCGTAGACTCAAAGAAGCAGCTAAAGTAAATGCCAACCGAAGACATGAGGCACTTCGGCGAAAAAGAGAAATAGATTTCCAACGCCTCAAGGATGATGTTCAGAGGCTTGAAGAAGAACTTGCTCGTCTCAAGGCATCTGCAGGATTAAATTCGCTGAATGCTCCATCAGCGAATGCTTCAAGGACAGCAGATGCTGCAGATATTAAGAATCTTAAAGAACCCAACATGAAGGCACTCACTGGGCTCAGTAAACAACAAGAGTCTTCCAACAAACTGAATCGCAGCAGAGCATGCATCATCTGCAAGAAGGATGAGGTCTCAGTTGTCTTCCTACCGTGTTCTCATCAGGTTGTGTGCGGAAGCTGCAACGAGGTGCATGAGAAGGAGGGCAAATCTAGTTGCCCCTGTTGCAGTGTCAGAATCGAGGAGAGGATACGGGTTTATGGTGCCAGCTCTTAGATACATGCTTATGCTGTCGGTCATAGCATTAGCATTTGCATATAGTCCTTGGTTAAATAGTCGTGCTTGTTGCATGCTGAATAAATCCTAAACTTTGGCAATTGAAGTTCTGAATGAGGAACTGTGTTGCAATATGTGAGGCAGTTTTCTCTTGGGTGTTCATTGGTCCTATATCTTGTAAAGATGAAGCTGGTACATCTTAATAATATTGAATGCTGCTTATCAGATCCTGCAAACTGGTGAGATGTGTTGTGTCATGTCATTATGATCTATTGTAAGTGAAGCTCACTTCAGTTGCGTTAATGTGCCATTGAAGGAATGTGTTCTCTACAAGCTCAAACTACTAAATTTGATATCTAATCCTGTGCCATTGAAGGTATTCTGGGTGCTCATGGTTATGTGATTGTTTATCATTAGAATGTTCAGGTATGCCAACATTCTTTAAAATAATATTTGCCTTTATTCTTCATATATTTTTTATCTTTCAAAGATGAAAAAAAACCTCTCCACACCATTATTTTCACTCGTCAACCATTTCTTCTAAAAGAGATGGAGTTTAAGATGTTGTTTTCCATAACAAATTTTCTTAATATTCAAATAAATTGTATTCTTTTTTTTTTTATGAAAAATTTTCAAGTTAAGCACCTTGAGTTGGACAAATGAATTTTTGTATTAATGTGGACACTCTTTTTGGTTTCTACTTGATAAGGGATATATTGACGATTAATCATGAGACACATCAATATCATACCCAATGAGAAATGATAAGAAAAAGTTTATTCCTCGTCATTTATAATTATAAATACAATCATAATCTTTCTCTTCCTCATTAATGATAAGAAAGATAATCATAAGTTTTCTTCTCATTATTTATGAGAAAAAAAAAGATAATTACAAGTTTCTGTCATACTCTTTATGATAAAAATAAAAAGCTCACTTCAACATAGAGAAAGAGAAGGACTTCTCTTGAGTACTCATGTTCATACTCATACTTTGGATTATTAACTTGAGAGTTAGAGGAATATCCACTCGTCAATCCTCTCAAAGAATGCTCCAACGAGGAGGTCTTGCTTCCAACTCACAATACTTTTATGCAAGGGGCAACTGTCATCCTTCCCACATACAGATGTGTCCACTTTGACATTAACGTCAGTGAGGTACTGACATCTATTCAATGACTCAGGCCCCTCACCTCTAGAGATGAATTCGAGCCACCTACTTTTCCTCATCGAGGTGTTCTTAAACCTCACCCATTTGGTGCAGATGCTCACAGGCATGTTGCAGGTTATCGCCCTGCCCTTACTCAGTTAGCCCAACAAGTGATGCCACCATCTCAGCCATGATTAATACCTCAACTATCACTAGCACTAGCACTAGCACATGTCAGAATCCCCTCAATTGATGCAATGTCAGCACCTCAGGATTGCCCAAGTCTACAAAACTGCTAGCCAAAGGAGCACCTCGCTCTCCAACGGTGGAGTTTAGCACTATCACACCGTCACTCTACTCCACCCAAATCTGAGACTCAATCGGTGGATTTAATAGATGACTCTTTGAGGGTCCAATTAAGGCAAATGGACTAACACCTAGATGGGATACGGTGGGAGTTCCAATAGTCCAGAGGGGAGAATCTGATCGATTCCACGTTGGATCGATCCTCATTCACCCATAACATCCAAGAGGAACCAATCTTGACTATCTTCTACCACCCAACGCTGGAAGCCTTTGATAGTAGTATTGACTCGGTTGAACACACTATCGCCTTCTGCACTTAGATGTCTCTCTATGGCACCTCGAACACTTTGATGTATCATGCATTCTCAATGACACTGAGAGGCCTGACACAAGAGTGGTACACTTGTATGAAGCCACTTTTGGTTGGATCCTTCGCTCAACTTGCAAACGAGTTCAAGCTCTACTTCCTCGAGACTATATACCCAAGACCATCAGCGCTAATTAGACTCAAGCAAGGGGAGAAAGAGACTCTCCAACTTTTTCGCTCGATTCATTAACAAAATCCGAGGTGTGCAAGCAGTCTATCCATTACTCATGATTCAAGCCTTCATGATGGGGTTTAGGCCCTCTATTGAATCTCAGATTTTGATGATGAAATCAATTGATGGATTATTAATCTAATAGGATTGTTAGAGTTGATTGATGCATGATTAATTACGATAGAAGGATTATTACAATCAGGGTTGGCCAAGGTTATGTCCATGCATCGAGTTAATGCATTTGGAAACTCGCCAGGAGTGTGTCGGAAGCTCATCGAGGGTATCGGGAGTTTGCCAGGATTGCACAAGGGAGTTCACAAAAAGAAGACCGAGACTCGCTAGAAGATTGTCGGGGGTAGCCGAAAAGCTTATCGGGAATCGGGATGGTCTTGTAATAGATATTTTGATAATTATGATTATATTTAATTAAGTCATAATTAGCATCGTAGAGGTCTAAATATGGTAGGATCAATGAAGTTATAACCAGATGATGGGTCAAGATAAAGCCTAGGCATCGAGCTGAGTTCAGACGATGTGATGGGATCTCATTGGAAGTTCGCTAGGAGATTCGCCGAAGGAATCAGGAAGCTCACTGGGAATGCGAAGTGAGATCGTAGGAAAGAAGACCAGAGGACTTGCAACAAGATTGGTGGAGGTTATCGGAGTATACGAGAGTTAGGTCCTAATTAGGCTTAATTGATCATTAAGTGTTGTAATCATTAAGTCGTAGTTACGGTTGGAGTCCTAATTGAGTTAGATTTGGAAGAAATCCAAATCAACTTAATGAGGCAACTGGATCCACTATTGGGTTTGGTTGAGCTCATGTTAAGCTCAATCAATTGACCACAGAGCTAGTCAACATAAAAGTTAAGCCGGAACTCGAAAAGTGGAGGGAACCACTTTTGCGAAAATTTCGGTGGGTAAACCGCGAGTGAGCGACGGTTAGACCACCCATACCACAAAATTTGGGCAGCAGGTAGTAGCTTTCGATGGGTAAACCGCCCAGGTGGCGAGTGAACCTCCCGTACCATAGAATCTGGGCGGCGGTCAATTACTGATGGCGGGTAAATCGCCCAGGTCGACGAGTAAACCGCCAGTACTCGGATTTTTTGGATACGGTTAGATTTTAGCTCCAATTTTGAAGCCAATTTGGGGCCTATAAATACCTCAAGTTTTATTATATTCAGGATAACACTTTTGAGGATTATATTATGAGAAAATATTATGTGAGAATTATAAGAAAAAGAAAAGGGGTAAGGGAGAGAGATTATAGTTGTAAATCTAGTCTATCTTGTAAGTTCAAGTGTAAGAGTTTGATCTTCACCCAAAGAAGATTGGTAGTAGATGCCGGTGTGCCTCAAGAAGGAGGACTCGGAAGTGGACGTAGGCCGTTGGCGCCGAACCACTATAAAATTGTAAGTGTTTCATACTTGCATTGCTTGAATGTTGTTGAATTAATGCTTCAAACTTAACTAAACTCCTTAAAAGCAAGACGATAAGTTCTTTTCCTCAAATGTGATTATCTTTCCGGCTTCTTACTTTTAATCACTTACTTATTTTATTAAAAATAAAAAGCTTCAGATTTCTTATTCTATCTTATTCTAAAAGCTTTTGCTTTAGAAAGAAAAATCTTGGCTTGTACTAATTCATGCCCCCCCCCTAGTGCCAATTGATCATAACAATTGGTATCAGAGCAATGTTATTACTCTTTGGATTAACACTCACTTGAGTAAATAACTTATTTTGGCATGAATGAGGGACATTCCATTTCACGTCCACCCATATTCAATAAGACGAATAACACATATTGAAAAACATGGATGTGTATTTTCCTCATCTCTTTGGACTTTAATTTATAGAATATAGTTGAGAATGAATTTGAAAAGTATTCTCTTCTAATGAATAATTGGAATGATTTGGAGAAGAAGACTTTATCTTTAAACATAAAGGCCATGAATGTCTTGCTTTGTGCTATTGATATGAATGAGTTTAATCAAGTTTCCGCTTGTGATTTGACTTTTGATATTTGGCATACTTCGAAGATCACACATGAAAGCACAACTAATGTAGATGAATCAATTAAAAAAATACATTACAAAAATGAACTTGAAGAATACCTTCCAAAGAACATGAAGGATTGTAAACTAAGAATGACATATGACTCATCGAGTGAAATCTCGAGTGATGAGAACATTGGACATGAACTTTTGAAAAATGAACCGGAAAAATTAATGAACTTGAACCTTATAAAAGTTATGGACATAACCTCTTGCTATGAACGCAAGAAGCTGAGGAGCTCCAAAGATCAAATGCTCAACTAAGAAGTGGAGAACCTTGCTTTTATAATGATTGAAGATGAGGTTAGTGAGCCTTTAGTTTTTTTATTTTCAGAATTATCAAGCATATTTAATGATTTATTTAATGAGTTTAGAAAACTTAGCAGGTCTTTTAAACTAATTAAAGTTGATCATGATTTGATAGTTAAAAGACTTGATGAAATGCATGACTCCTTAGCTTCATCTAAACCATGTTTAAAATGAGATATGCTAGATAATGTTAAAATAGAGAATTATATGCTTAAAACTATATTATAGAAATTTGAGATAGGGAATAAATCCCTATGATCCTTGCTAATAAGGGTCATATTAATAATAGACATGGCATAGGCTTTGTTGAAAATATTCAACAAAAGCTAACCATATTTATAAGAGGACCTACGTTAAATGTGCCACCAAGAGTTAAATATAATTCTTGTGAAAAATTAGGATATAATACCTATAAATGTTCATTTAAAAATTATAGTCCATATAAATTAATTTGAGTTCCTAAATGAGCCGTAAACAACTTTAAGCCATTAGAGAAAATGGGAAGAACATGTCATGAAGGACCCAATGTTAAATGAGTACCTAAATCAATACCTCTCATAATATAAAGTTGTTTCCTAATAAAGCTAGGAGCACTAAGTAATATTTTGAAAGTAGATGCTCAAAACTTGAGATCTAATATTTTTTCAAAGCTCACTAATCTATGTAACAATAATAAAAATAATTATTTGAATTAAGATGTTTAAAGCTTAATGATCCTTATTTCTATTATAATAAATCTTTTTATTAAAAATAGTTCATCATTATATAATTAATCTTGATGATAAATAGCTAGAGCATGCTAGAATTAGAAAGAAGAAAGTGTAGTTAAATAAAAGTTATATGTATGAAAGAATGATTTTGATGATGATTATTGTATTAATAGTATTAACTTGTGTTGATGATTTATATTATTTTTGAACCTAAAAATCATATATGAAATCATTATTCTTTAAAAGAAAATTTTCTTGATAACATGATAGAATCATTCAATATAGATAAATTATTGTATTTTGGTTGAAAAATATCTCATAGTAATGACTCCACTTAAAAATGATTTACTCATTTGAATTTATCTTATCATACCTTTGATTGATAACGCATAGCTAGAGCATGCTAAGACTAGAACTAAAAGAACCCAAGTTATTATTAATAAAAAATTACTTATGTTGAAATTTACATAAATGAGATTTTGATGGTGATTAAAAAATTGGTTTAAATGTAAAAACTATTATTAAATGATTCAAATATTGACAAAGTCCATTGAATGATTGATTTAAATGTTACATTATTAAAATACTATAATTGATTTAAATGATAGAATTTTAGCATACAACAATATAGAAAAGGGAGAGAAAGAAATGACATGAAACAACCAAAAGGAGGATAATTAATCTTAAAAATATTTCTATCATATGAATCCTTCAACAAGAGATAAAATGATACTATTGTTGAATCTCTTTAACTAAAAAAATAAATTAGAAAACTTTTAGCTATTTTTTTATAAAATAATCTATGATGACTTTATTAAATTTTTTCGAAAAGTGATTTTCGATGATGATTTTGCATATGTTTTCAAATGATTTTGTTTTAAAGAATGGACATGTTTGATCTATCCAACTTCATTAATATGTTGCTTTTGATTATTTGATAACTTAAATCATGATCTTAAAATCTTAAAAATTATAATTTGAGATCTTTTTATTTACTAAGATTTCTTTCATCCTAAACGTGAACTTGACTTCTCAATATCTATAACTTGATATTTCTATAAGAATCAAGATCCTTCTTACTTTGTCTCCTATGATTTCAAACGCTTTGAAATTTCATATAAGAAGAAATGAGTCAAAATAAATCATGTTCCTAGCATTTATGATTTGATAATAATATTCTTTATGACATGATTATTTATTAATTTCTTCTTAGTATAACTTATTAGTATTTCTTAAATTTGTGATAAGTTGAAAATTAAAAGAGATTTGTATTATCATAAATATTTCGTTAACTTATTGACTTGACTTATATGTTATGGGAATTACATTATTGATCTCTATGCTTTTTTTTAAAAAAAGAGATTTATGATATTAACAATAATAATTAAAATTTCTATCAAGATTATTCTTCTTTTATATTAAAAAGATTTATCTTGGATAAATTAAGATTATCCCTTAAGACTCATTTGTAATATTTACAAAAGAGGGGAAAGAAAAATTATTAAATGAAATCATGTCCTTTAGATTTAAATTTTTAATGACATGATATCTCTTATACTTTTTGGCATAAATTAAATAGGGATGACAAAAATTTATGCAATCATATTTCTCTTAACAATAACAAAAAGTGAGATAATTTTTTTAATATTATTAGAAGTAAATATTGAATCATCAACAAGTGCTTAGAAGAAAATTAGAACTTTTTAAATACATACAAAATACTTGATTTACAATTTGAGCTTGATCTACCATCATGTCTTCTTGTAAAATTCTTGAAGCTTTTTATCTAAATTATATGAGATGATTTTAAATGAATGAGTAGCTCTTAAACTTTCGAATCTCCTTAAATATCTTGAAGTTTTGAGCTTAATTTTAAAATTCACATCTATAAAATTTATATTTTTAAAATTAAATATTTTTTGTGATATGATATTTTTGTTTCTCTATCTTGATTCTATATTATTATTCACACAAAATAGAGAAAGTAAATAACTAGCATTACGAGAGACTTATAAGCCTATTAATTACATTTTGAATCTCTTGAAATTGATTTTAAAATTAAATAATATCATATTTTTGATTTCTTAGAATTATAACTTGAAATCATTTATGAATCAAAATCTTTTGTTATATGTTTTCATATTATTTAAAAGAAGATTTTTATACAAATCATGAACTTGACAACTTAAGATTTCTGATGGATGAATCAAGAGATTTTATTTTAATTATTTCTCATACCAATTTGTCTCTTGATATTCATATTTTACCTTCATGAATTGTATATCTCATCACTATGTTAATCTTTAATAATATATTTCATGTGATGATATTAAAAAAATACTAAACTAGGAAAAGTTTTACACTATTACAACCATTCCCTCTTTTTAAAAATGGCAAAGGGGAGCAAAATTTGTTAGCTTGTAAAAATTACAACCTTAAACAATACAATGGAAGCAAAAATTTGCTAGCTTGTAATTCCCAAAAAAGAAGAAAAAACTTACTAGATTTATTTATTATATTTTCTTGAAATTTTCATGAGAAAAATATGTTGAGCTTATATTCGAATTTTATATATCTACAAGATTGAGGTTGAGACCAAGAAATGCTAAATCATGAAAATATATAAATTGCTAATATAGATTTCATGAGATTAAGCTTTTTGTGATAACATTTTTGAAAACTTTCTCCATAATGTGGTATCATATTATTTTGAAAAAATGCATTAAGATGTGCCACATTTGAAATTTACAAGAGATAATTTTATATATCAAGAGATGACTTTTGCTATATTTGAAATACATAAGTAGTAATATTACTTTTAATATTTATTAAGAGCTCTTCTCATGATGAAATGATTCAACAACACCTCCCCTGTTTCTCTACTTATTAATTATAAAAGATATAGTTGATGACTAGAGATTAATTTTTAAATATATTAAATTTATTAAGAAAGGTATGCTTAATGACTTGAAAATTTTCTATGCTCAATGACTTGAAAATCTTCTATGCACTATGACTTGAAATTTTCTATGACATGAAAATTTTCTATGCACTATGACTTGAAATTTTCTCTGACTTGAAAATTTTCTATGCTTAATGACTTGAAAATCTTCTATGCTTTATGACTTAAAAATTTTCTATGCTTATTGATTTGAAAATTTTCTATGCTTGATGATTTAAAGAAAAATTCTCAAATATTTTCAAATTCATGACAATCCTTGAAAATTTTTGATAAGTTGAAAAATTTTAAAAACAAATCTTTGTTATACTTGAAAGGTTATGCTTATTGCTTTGATTTACTTGAATTCAAGAGGATGTGACTCTCTTGAATTTAAGTCTTCTATATTAATGCATATACTAAGTAGGAGTAATGTCATCATGTGTTTTGAAATTATTAGCTCTATATTTCACCTTTTTGTTGATGACAAAGGGGAAAAAATATATATTGATGACATATGACATTGAAAAATATTCATTGATAACAGTTGATGATATAACTTGGATATTTTACAATTCATGATTTGATGACTTGATGTAGATTTATGTTGAAATTTATATTAAATGATTGATTGCTTGAATTTAAGAGTGAGTGCGTCTCTTAAATTTAAGTGATATGGTTTTATGGGAGTTAGGATTAACTCCTGTCATCAATTGATTGTCATCATCAAAAAGGGGGAGATTGTTGAATCTCGGATTTTGATGATGAAATCAGTTGATGGATTATTGATCTAATAGGATTATTAGAGTTGATTGATGCATAATTAATTACGATAGAAGGATTATTACAATCAGGGTTGGCCAAGGTTAAGTCCATGCATCAAGTCGATGTGTTTGGGAACTTGCCAAGAGTGTGTCGAAAGCTCACAGAGGGTATAAGGAGTTTACTAGGATGGCGCAAGAGAGTTCACCAAAAGAAGATCAAGACTCGCCGGAAGATTGCGGGGGGGTAGCCAAAAAGGTTGCCGAGAGTCGAGATGGTCTTATAATGGATATTTTGGTAATTATAATTGTATTTAATCAAATCATAATTAGCATCGTGCAGGTCTAACTATAGCAGGATTAATGAAGTTACAACCAGATGATGGGCCAAGATAAAGCTTAGGCATCGGGCCGAGTTCGGACGATACGGTGGGATCTCGCCGGAAGTTTGCTAGGAGATTTGCCAAAGGAATCGGGAAGCTCATTGGGAACACGAAGGGAGATTGCTGTAAAGGAGACTGGAGGACTTATCGCAAGATTATCGAAGGTTGCCGGAGTATATAGGAATTAGGTCTTAATTAGGGTTAATTGGTCATTAAGTGTTGTAATCATTGAGTCGTATTAGGGTTAGAGTCCTAATTAAGTTGGATTTGAAAGGAATCCAAATAAACTAAATGAGGCAATCAGATCCACTATTGGGTTTGGTTGAGTTCAGGTTAAGCTCAATCAGTTGACCAAAGAGCTAGTCAACGTAAAAGTAAAGCCAAAATTTGAAAAGTGGAGTGAACCACTTTTGCGGAAATTCCAGTGGGTAAACCACCAGTGAGCGATGGTTGGACTGCCCGTACTACAGAATTCGGGCCGTAGGCAGTAGCTTTCGACGGGTAAATCACCCAGGTGGCGGGTGAACCACCCGTACCACAAAATCTGGGCGACGGCTAGTTACGGCGACGGCTAGTTACTGACGATGGGTAAACCACCCGTACCCGGATTTTTTAGATACGGTTAGATTTTGGCTCTGGTTTTGAAGCCAATTTGGGGCCTATAAATACCTAAATTTTCTTACATTCAGGACAACACTTTTGGGGGATTATATTCTGATAAAATATTATGTGAGAATTGTAAGAAAAAGAAAAGAGGTAAGGGAGAGAGTTTAGAGTTATAAATCTAGTCTCCCTTATAACCTCAAGTGTAAGGGTTTGATCTTTACCTAAAGAAGATTGGTAGTGGATGCCGATGTGCCTCAAGAAGGAGGACTCGAAAGTGGACATAGGTCGTTGGCGTCGAACCACTATAAAATTGTAAGTGTTTCATACTTGCATTGCTTGAATGTTGTTGAATTGATGCTTTCAACTTAACTAAACTCCTTGAAAGCAAGATGATAATTCTTTTCCTCAAACGTAATTATTTTTTCGGCTTCTTACTTTTAATCACTCACTTGTTTTATGAAAAATAAAAAGCTTTGGATTTCCTATTCAATCTTATTCAAAAAGCTTTTGCTTCAGAAGAAAAATCTTAGCTTTCACTAATTCAACCCCCCCCCCCCCCTCTTAGTACCAATTGATCCTAACACCCTCTCATCTATTTTTTTGTCATTGGTGGAGAGGCTACGGTGGCCATACCTGAGGTCATCCAATGCGCCAACCAATACATAGCCACTGAGGTAATGGTCTCAAATAAGTATGAGGAGATGTGCAAAAGGCCACGACAAGAGTGACCACTATTGGTTCCAACCCCGAGGTCACCTCGGTGAAGAAAACAAGACCGGCCTGAGTTGCCTCACCCAAGGCCCGAGTTGACCCCTTTAACATGATGAGAATTGAGGTTTTCTTATAGATAAAGAAAAAAAGGGTTCTTGAAGAACCCTCAATCGATGAAAACACAATTAGAAATAAAGGATAGATCCAAGTGTTGTTGCTTTCACTATGACTATGGCCATGATATAAAAGACTATTGTGATTTGAAGGAACAAATCGAGGAGCTCATTCATTAGGGGCATCTCAAGAGATTTGTCCGGAGACATCGAAAACCTGGGCCCCAACACTAAAGTAGGGAGGTAGATCAACATCATAATCGGGGTACCTATTTCGGGAGGGGAAAATTATTAGGAAACCTTAGAGGGCATCACGTGTGTAGTGAAAGAATAAAAAAAATTAATTTTTAAAAACAATCATATTGGATCATTGTGCAATTATTGGGAGGAAAAAATATGAAAAACTAAAAATAACATAAGTTGTGTGAGACATTCTCACATATGAGAGATTGTATATCCACTAAGATCGTAGATCCAAATCCGTGGATGAAGATCTTGCAATATCCTCTATAGGTGGTGATCCACACGATGGATAAAGTGGTGATGCATCTCCTCTCGCAGCACGTTCTTTCCTTACTTTCACGCACTACCACGTAGCAGCGTAAACAAGAAGGGGTCGACCCTTCTTGCTATCTTCTCGCACCAAAGAGGGGTTGATTGCAAGAGAGGAAACATGAGGAGATGATAAAGAATTCGATGGCTAAGTGGTCAAGCCTATGACTGTTTGAGTCCCTCTCCTATTTATTGAGAGCTCCATCTAATTATCCTAGCTTAATGGATCACTATCTAATAACCACTATAAGCCTATAGGGTCTCACCCAATGGATACAATAAAATAGGGGCTTATTGAATATCTCATATATAATCATCTATTCGTCGTATTGTCTACCATATATGTATGACCCTCTAGGCCCAATACTGAGTTGGCCGTGAGTTATTCCTATTAGAACTTCTTTTGACTTAGAACTCTTTCTAATTCAGTGAATTATTATCCCTATAATAATCCACTCAACTCATCAACTATGGATGTACTAGGTGTTAGAATCATAATGGGGGTGAATTAGTACTTTCGTAATAAAGGTCTAATTTAAAAAAGTTCAAACGAGAATATGAATCAGAAATACATTTAACCAAAAGTGAAAATGAGGATAGTGAGTGAAGTAAATTAGTAAGCAATAATAAGGCAAAACAAGAAAGAAAATGCAAATAGATTTATAGTATGTCGATAATCTTAACCTACGTTTACTCTCGATTCCTCTTCTTTTGAGGCCACTGACTTTCACTACCAATCTTCTTTCTAATGGACGAAGATCAATTACCCTTGTTACAACCCTTCTCTTTTTATCAGGCTTAAGAGAGAACCTTTACACAAACTATTTCACACAAGACCTCACATCTTCTTAGAATAATTGCTAAACTTAAGGGGGAAGAGACTCAAGCAATTTTAAGAGTTTACAACACTTTTAACTTCAAGGATTTTATTCTCTTTTCACCATTTTTTTACACTTATTCATGCTTCATCAAGCAAGAATGAATGAGGTATTTATAGACCCCTAAAGGCTTCAGAATTACAGCTAAAATTTTAAATCATCAAGTTTTTGGGGTACTGCGTATTACTATTGATGTCGAGAAGTACTATCACCGAACAAAGCCCAGGAATCTGGGCTCTAGTGATACCACCATCGGCCTAGGTAGTACTACCATCGGAAGACCCGAAAAAGCACAAAAAAGTGCTTTCCGACCATTTAGGCGATACCATTACTTGGGCCTGGTGGTATCACCACCCAGGCCTGCTCTATGTCACCAAATTGGCCTTCCAATAGGCTCAATTCAGCCCTAGTTCAAGCCTAATGGGCTCCAAATCAAGTTAACATAGTTTCGACCCAATACCAACTCTAAACAATTAAGATCAAGACTTAACTACTTTAATTATAATCATAAACCTTTCAACATGTTGTCCAACATTTCAACATGTCATTTGATCATCAAACACTTCTTTTGAACCTCTAATTCATCTTTCGATCCGATGGTCGAACTCATGGCATGAATTCCATCCTATCGCATGTCAACCAATCCTTCGTCTTGATGTCTAATCTTTAACATGACATTTTTTGGCCCAACGTCTGCTTCGATAATTTGCCCTCCGATGGTTCTAGTCCATGATCGAAGTTTTTCCTGTATTACTTATCTTGGAAGTATATTAGTTCATAAATTCATCAATTGATTTCATCATTAAAATCTGAGATTCAATAATCTTCCCCATTTTGATGATGATAACCAATTGATAACGGAGTTTTAACTAAACTCCCCCTATCTATATGCCATAATGAGTTTAAATTTTTAAAGAAAAATGATAACCTTTTAACTTTTTGAATTTAAGGCAAAATAAATTTAATCATAAATCATAGCAACTTTTAATAGTAATAATTACAAGATTCATATATATAATTTCAGTTAAATAATCACATCAATCCATAATTTGAAATAGTTACTTATCTCAAACAGATATTATAAGTTAATATCATCAAATAACAACATGCATATGAGTATTATGTCATCAAAAAATTATCATTATTTTTTTCCTTTTGTCATCAACAAAAATAAAAAAAGGAAATGTATAAGCCATTACTTTTCTCTCCCTCTTTGTCATTATAAAAAAGAAGAGTAGGATATCATGATAACTCTCCCTCTTTGTCATTATAAAAAAGAAGAGTAGGAAATCATTTTATCATGGTGCTACTTATCTTCGTTTATATCAATGTGCCAATATTAAACTACTTTTGATATCACATGAGGGATATTAATACAAAGGAGTCATTCACATCATAAACATCAAGAATATCTAATAAGATGAATCTCCTCTTTAATAAATAGAAAAAAAAATTATAGGATAATAAATAGTAAAAGATCTTAATTTATATAAAATAAATCTCAAATATAAATATCAAGAAGTCAAGATTATGATTTGTTTGAATGAATCTCCTTCTTACTTATTAGCCAAAAAAAGAATTATAGGATAATAAATACAAAATAAATCTCAAATCATGATTCGTTAGATAAATCTCCTCTTCACTATATAGCAAAAAAAATTATTGGAGAATAAATATTAAAAGATCTTAATTCATACAAAATAAATCTCAAGTTATAAATATCGAGAAGTCAAGATCATGATTGATTTGAATAAATTTTATTCTTAATAAATAACAAAAAGAATCATACAAGAACAAATAGGTCTTGATTAAGACATCTGAATAAATATTTTTTTAATGAAGAGTGAGTTTGCACACTATTTGATATATCTCCAATAATTAGGTCCTTAAGATGTATATCTATATGCTTCCATTCCTTAGGTAATGTTTCTTTAGAAATAGATGTATCTAAGTTGCTTTTGAGATGAGAACTATTATTCTAATAAAATTTAAGAATCATCATTAAAATCATTTTTCTTACCTTTGAAAAAATTCATTAAAAACAATATGGATAGATTCCTATAAAAATAACTAAAGTTCTTTTATTCCAATTTGTGAGATTACTTTCATACTTGCATGTCATAATCTCCTATATCAAAGCCATGCATTATTGTTAAAACTGAAAAATAAGTTTCATCACGAAAATCATCAATATCAATAGTATAAACATTATCATTCTTATTCTAATTTGGTATTTCTATGATGCAATTATTAAATTCAAATTTCACATTATATTCCTTTATCACAAAGTTGATTAATGTTTAATGAGTTAAGTTTCAAATCATCTATTAAAGAAACATCTTAAATCAAAAGATTTGATTTGTTATCAATATTCAATACTAATAATCTTTCCTTTGTTGTTGTCTCCGAAGGTGACATATTCTCTGTCCCGGCTAGTGAGCTTTAAGAATTGTGTTGAATCTCTGATCATGTGCCTTAAGCATCTACTGTAAAAATACTATATTTTATTCCTAACTCTTTCTTGGAGACATGCTAATAATAAAGAGGGGTTTACTTTAGGTATCCATTTAACTTTGGGTTATTCATAGTTAGGTCTATCTCACTTGACTTTTAGCATAAAATCATTGGTTTCTTTAGGAACCCAAACTAATTTATGAGAGCTGTAATTTTTGAAAGAGAAAATATAAGTATAATGATTAAATCTTTCATAAAAAAATTATATTTATTTTTAGGAGAAATATGTAGTATGGATCATTTTACAAATCTTGTTGGCTTTTATTGAGTATTACTACTTACGAAGTAGATCCTTCCTTTCTATATACACAACTTTGGTTATCAAGAATCATATCTAATTATTTGTTTCTAATTTTAAACTTTTCTAAAGTTTATTGTAATAAAATATTTTCTTTTTCAAGTGAATCTAACTCTTAATGTTTAGAGCAAGGATTACAAGATGTTGATGTTTCATATAAAATTTTAAATTTACTAGTAAGTAATGCATGATCCATTTTTACTGACTTATATTTCTTACCAATAGTTTTTAGTTCATCATATAAATCATGAAATACATCAAATAATTCATCATAAGATAAGGATTTTTCAGAAGAGTCACATATCTTATCGTTAAAGACTATCAATGCGTAGTTTGCTACTTCGTCTTTGTTGATTTGCTCTTTATACTCTGATGCACTTGATTCATCCTAAGTTATTTTGAATGTTTTCTTTTTCTTTTGGGTCGACAATTTCTTCTTCAGTTGTGAACACTCATTTTTGAAGTATCCTGTCTTCTTGCATTGAGAACATATTATAATATCCTTTTTATGTTCACTTTTATTCTTATGAGTATTGTTCCTTTTTATGAATTTTTAAAGTCTTGTTGTAAGAAGTGAAATATCATCATCATCATCACTTAAGCTTTCACTCGAGGAATCTTCTTTGGATCTCAGTGTAATATCTTACCTATTCTTTAGAAGGTTTTCCTCTTGTTCGTCATATGCTTTACAAGTCATTCATAAGTCATTAAAAATCCTATGAGTTCATTAAAAGAAAAATTATTTAAGTTATTTACTTCTTAGATAGCCATTACTTTTAGATCCCAATATTTTGGAAAAGATCTTAAAATTTTATTTACTAATTCGAGTTTAGTATAACATTTATTAAGAGTTTTTAAACTATTGACAACATCTGTAAAATAGGTATACATATCATCAATGGTTTTGCTTAGCTTCATTTTAAATAGTTCATAACTATGTACCATAAGATTAATTTCTGATTCTTTTACTCTACTTGTGTCTTATGTTAGGATCAATTGACACTAAGAGGGAGGGTGAATTAGTGCAGGAGAAATAGTGCTCGATTAAAAACCTTTGCTTTCTAAAAGTAAAGAGTGAACAACATAAGCTTATATTTATATTTCAATAAAACTGATTGGAAATCGATTTAAAGAAGTTAAGAGATTGAACCTTCATATCTAACTATCACATGTTTATGAGTAATCAAAAATAAAATGAAAACAATTAAAGCATACTTACAATTATAGTAGCTTGGCCTCAACCTAGCCTACGTCCACTCCCGAGTCCTCTTTCCCGAGGCCCACTAGCGTCCACTATCAACCTTCTTTGAGTGAAGATTAAACCCTTATAGCTTCCTCTCTTCTTTTACTAGGCTTAGGAGATGAACCTTACAATCTTATAAGGGAGAACTATAATTTTTATAAGACTTTTCTCTCTCCCTTACATCTTTCCTTTTTCTTACAATTTTCACACATAATTTATCATATAATTTCTAGCCTAAAATTATTGTGTGAAATACAAGAAAACTTAAAGTATTTACAGGCTCTAATTGGCTTTAGAATTCGGAGCCAAAATTTCAAACGCACTAAAAAAAGTTGGGTATGGGCATACCATCGCCGACGCCAATGACGCTGCTATCGAAAGCAGCCCAAAAAACAGGACGACGATGATACAACCGTTGGCCTGGGTGGTATAATCACCGCCCACAAGCAGTCCACTTTTTAAAATTTGACTTATACATTTTGTTGACCACTTCTCAGATCAACCAATTGAGTTCGACCAGAGCTTAATCCACTCTCCATAGTGGACTAGGTTAGCATCACTTAGAGTTAACTTGGATCCTTCTAAATCTAACTCAAGTAGGACTCAACCTTAATCAATTACAATCAACATAACCAACAAATCCAATCAAGACCTTCCTAACTCCCAGTAAGCATTTCGACTACCTCCGACAATCCTCCGGCGATTCTTGATCTTCTTCCGGTGAACTTGCTTGTGCCATCTTGGTAAGCTCCTGATACATCGCCGAGCTCCCAATGCACTCCAAGCGAGTTCCCAATCACATCGTCCTCACTCTGGCCCGATGTCTGGACTTGACTTTGGCCAAAACTTTGATTGTAAGTCTCTCTCTGTCATAGTTAATCGTACATCAATCAACTCTAACAACCTTGTTAGATCAATAATTCATCAATTGATTTCATCATCAAAATCCAAGATTCAACATCTTCATGAGTAATTTCAAGTGTGTGTAAAATGTCATATGTAGTGTCACAAGTAGAAACATGCTTAAACTCATTTTTTCTAAAGTATAAAATAAAACATTCATAGCTTTAGCGTTTAAGAAAATATTTTCTTTTCAAAATCATTCCATTCATTCATTGGATTAAAATTTTTTTGAAAACCACTTTCAATGATGTTCCACAAATCAAAATCCATAGAAATTAAAAAATTATTATTTATGTTTTTTAATAGGTGCAGTCTGTCCTATTGAACATAGAAGGACGAGTGATAGAGTGACCCTCGTGATTGCTAGAAAAAATCATTAAAACTCACTTAAGTGTTAATCCAATAGAGAGAACTTGGCTATGATATAAACTGTTAGGATGTAATGGCCCTAAAGGGGAGGGGGTTGAATTAGTGCTTTCAAAATAAAGATTTTGATTTGAAAAAGTTCAAACAAAAATATGAATCAAAAATATATTTAACTTTTCTAAAAGTACACGTAAGGATAGTGACTGAAGTAAATTAGTATACAAAAATAAGGGAAAGCAAGAAAGAAAATGTAAATTGATTTATAGTAGTTTGATCATCCCAACCTATGTCCACTCCCAATTCCTATTCTCTTGAGGCTACCAGCTTTCACTACCAATTTTCTTTCTAACGGATTAATATCAACTATCTTTGTTACAATTCTTCTCTTTTTACTAAGCTCAAGAGAGAACCTATATACAAACTCTTTCACACAAGACCTCATACCTCTGTAAAATAACCGCTAAACTTAAGGGGGAAGAGACTCAAGTACTTTCAAGAGTTCACAACACTTTTAACCTCAAGGATTCTTTCTGTTTTCACCCTTTTTTCACACTTATTTATGCTCGATAAAGCAAGAATCAGTGTAGTATTTATAAACTCATAAAGGCTTCAAAATTAGAGCTAAAATTAAAATCCTCAATTTTTTGAGGTACTAGCAGTACAAATGCCAACATTGAGCAGTGCTACCATCAAACAGAGCCTGAGGATTTGGACTTTTGTGGTACCACCATCAGCCTAGATGATATCACCATCGCCTAGGTGGTACCATCATCGGCTATGAGCAGTACTACTATCGGAAGACCCAGAAAAGCATAAAACAATGCTTTTCGGCTATTTAGGCGGTACCACTGCCTGGACTTAGTGGTACCATCACTTAGGCCTACTTTAGGTCATCGAATTAGCCTTCCAATAGACCTAATTCAATCTTGGTTCAAGCCTAATGGGCTTCAAATCAAGTTGGTATGGTTTTGACCTAATACCAGCTTAATTTGACTCTAAACGATCACGATCAAGACTTAACTACTTTAATTATAATCACAAAGTTTTTAGCATGTTATCTAGCATTCCAATGTACCATCGGATCATCTAGCACTTCGTCTAAACCTCCGACGCATTATCCAACCTGATGCCCGAACCTGTGGCACGAAGTCCATCCTACTGTACGTCGACCAATCCTCCATCCCAACATCCAATCTTTGACATGACACTTTTTGGCCAACATTTACTTCGATAATTTGCCTATGATGGTGTCCATGATCGAAAATTTTCCTATATTACTTATCTTGAAAGCATATTAGTTTATAAATTCATCAATTGATTTCATCATCAAAATTTAAGATTCAACACGTGATACTACGCTATGGTCCCCAAATAGTACCGGGGAATCTAATCCATTAGATCTATCTACCCTTAGTTAACGTGTATCTATAGTCTATTTTTCATCTAATATTTCAGAGATCGTATACTGAGCATAGTGCTATTAAGCCCATATAGAATCCATTTGAGTCTCTCTTTAATTAGATTCTTCCGAAAAACTTCTCTTAATCTGAATGACTATGGCTAGAGATTTACCTGAGTAAAAATACACAAAATATTTCTCTCATGACATCGAGAATGAATTATCCTTTATTGATACTCAATTATTTTTATAAAGTTGGTTGCCATTCCAAATAATCGATTGTACCATATCTAAAACTTCTAGACCCATAAGTCTATAATGAAATACTCAAACAATACATTCTTGGTATCTTAAGTTTAAGAATCAAATGCACAACTAAGCCTATGGAATTGATGTCTAACGTTGAGATATCATTAATCATCTAACATTTCATAAGCAGAACATTCAGTGAACTCATTCTCCGATGAGCATCTGCACTATATCCCTAGTGTTCCCAAACAAGCAGTTATGAGACCAACTGCTTCTATTATATGGATAGATATATAGCACATTAGTCGATCTGGTTATCTCGATATTCCTCTTGAGTAACCTATGATCGAGAATATCTAGGGTCTGTGTTTAAAGGCGAATTGATCTCATTACTATGATCTTATCATTAGCCAATTCCCATAATGTAGATCTAAATACATCAAAATATATTTATCATATAATATAAATTAAGAAAATATCATAATAATAACACCAAAAAAGATTGTGCAGTGTGTCACATGTGTCATCACTCACGTGATTGGCCTATAGGACACCTATAACTATGAATAATATATTAGGTCATAAAGCCTACACCCGAGCCATCATTGTGAAGTGTTTAGGGTCAAAAGATGACTAAAAAATAACCTTTAAGAATGAGGAGACAAAGTACCTCAACCAAAACTATGATGACACCCTGGTGGTCTTCGTACACTCTTCAAAAACTTGAGCTCTCAGCTAATGATCTCACTCCTATAACTTCTTCGCTGATAGGATTCATGGGTGACTCCATCTCTCCTCTCAGGACCATGGGCCTACATATTACATTGGATGATGAGCCTTGCTCCAAAATGATGATGACCAAGTTTATGGTGGTTAACATCCCCAATGTACAATGTGAATATACATCGACCTATATTCAATAAGCTAAGGGCTATGGTGTCGACCTATTACATGGTGATGAAGTTCTCTATAAGAACCAACATTAGAGAGTTAAGGAGCAATATGAAGGAGTCTCGCCAGTGCTATCTGACAGTAGTCTCCTTACCGAAGAAGACCGAGCCCAAGGCACCACCATTGGACCCTCGATATTTCGTTAAGTCTCGTCTACATCTGGAGCCAATAGAGTCACTGGTCAAGGAACCTTTGGACAAGGCCAATCTTGATCATGTCGTCAAGGTTGAGGTGACACTCCTCGAGAAGAAGCGAGTGCAACTCATTGACTCTCTTGGGGAAAATATCAAGGTCTTTATACGGTCACCAAGAGACATACTAGGAATAGACCCCGACATCATATAGCACCACACGAACATCTCCCCCGAGGTACTACCTATGAAGCAAAAGCCTCAAAAGTTTGCTCTTGAATGCCAATAGACTATTAATGATGAGTTGGACAATTTGCTAGGGGCAAGGTTTATTGCCAAAGCACAGTACATCAAAGTGGATAATGCTTGACTTGTCTTGAAAGGTCTAAATAAGCAGCTGCATGAACAAGCTTTACAATTTAAGTTCAAAATATCCAATAATAGGGTAGAATATGAAGCACTTCTTTCAAGGCTCTAACTTACTTTAGAGCGCTCCAGGTGCAAGACTTAACATTGTTAAGTGACTTAAAACTACTCATGAGCCAAGTTGATAGGAGCTACAAAGCTCGAGAAGAGACCATGGCGAAGTACCTTGTCGAGGTGTGACTGTTAGCTTTAAGCTTCTCTTGACACAACGTGCTACGGGTGCCTTGCATAGAAACTACTTAGGCTGATACACTAGCCAAGTTAACCTTCACTTGAGCTTTGAGGGATGGCTGACTGATAATTGAGACACTGCCAACTCGAACCATCGAAGGGCATGAAATGGCCATGATTACGGAGGAACTGAGCTGGATCAATGAGATCTTGTGCTACAAAAGAGATGGGGTGCTCCTTGTTGACCCCTTAATGTCTTGAAGGGTCAGGCTTAATCAAGCATGGTATTGTGTAATTAACGATTGCCTATAATGTAGGTCCTTCAGCCAACTCTTTCTCAGGTGCTTAACACTACAAGAAGCTGAGAGCATGCTTGTTGAGGTGTACAAAGATATTTGTGGGGAGCATATAGGAAGATAGACTATTATATTCGAGGTGCTTCGACATGGGTTTGACTAGCCGATGTTGCACAAGGATGCAATCACCTATGTCCGAAGGTGCCACCAGTTCCAAAAGTTTGCTCGGGGTATTGTACCAATTGATGATGCCTCTGAGATTGATCTATTGTGCATGACTTTTTACCTAGTGGGCTATGAATATCCTGAGACTCTTTTCACTAGCTATTAGCTAGAGGAGATTTCTCATCATGAGAGAATACTACTTTTAAAAGTGGGTGGAGGTAAAGTCGCTAGCTTAAATCATCGAGAAGAAAGTTGAGGGGTTCATATAGAAAAACATAATTACTTGCTTCGGAGTCCTAAGGGCTCTCATAACCGATAATGGGACTAAATTCAATAATATAAAATTCAAAGAGTTTCCAGTCATATGAGATTCAATTGAGGTTTAGCTCGATAGCTCATCCTCAAACCAACGATCTCGCCGAGGTCACAAACTTAGCCATCATTGAAGGATTGAAGAAGAGGGTCATTGAAGCAAAGGGCATTTAAGCAAACAAGCTGCCAAGCATCTTTTGTGACTCCCGCATGACACCAAGATCAACTCGAGATAATCTCCATTTAGCCTATCATTTGACACCCTTGGGGGTTTAGACTAGGGGACCTGGTGCTTCGAAAGGCTAAGGTCAACGATCCATACTAGGTCTTGGACAAAGATGACACTGAATTGGGAAGGATCTTACTTAGTCGTTGAAGTCGTCCGAGCTGGAATATATCACCTCAGGACAATGGAGAGTGTAGCGTTGTCGACAACGTGACACATCGCTAACTTTGAAGAATAATATCTTCTTTTTCAGAAATAAATAATAATAATAATAATAATAGTAATAGTAATAATAATAATAATAATAATAATAATAATAATAATAATAATAATAATAATTTTCATAAAATTATTCCATTTCTGCGGCATGGAAGAGGTTGCATGACAAAAGATACAATAAAGGCTACAACACTCCTCCCAACATTTCCTCACGTATCATCCCAGCAAAGTGGTGATAGCCAACGCAATAGTGCAAAGCTGCCCCACCCGATCGTTCTCCTCCGACAACGGTGAAGGCACGCGCATCTCCTTAAACCCATCTTCACAGTCCTGCGGCGACTCCGTGGTGGCGCTGAGATACGTCTTGGCATCCCAGAGACGATCATCCTCCAGTGCGCTGATCGACTCGGCGAGGGCGGCGATCAGATCGCTGTAGGTGCTCATGCAAGTCTGCAGACACTGCTTCGCTTTGGGATCCGTCGCTATCCGAAGCAAGCTTTTGACCTTCGACTTGGTGGCGGCCGCTCTGGGGTACGACAAGTTGGCGGCGATGATCGCCAGTCCCTTCGTGTCCGCCGAGCAGCTTCCCGGATCTTCACGGAGGGACTTCACGCAGAAGTCGTAGTGGATGTTGGGGTCGTTGCCAGCGGCGGCCTCGCATGTCTCCTCCACAGAAGCGTTGGCAGGAGGAAGGTGGCAATAGAGGAGGAGGGCCAGCGCGAGGAGGAAACAAGTGGAAGAGCACGGCCTCATTGCTTCCTTCAGATGAATTGCCACTCGTGGTTGGGTCACCGAGCAAAGTAGTAAGTGGTTCGTAAGGAGATGGAGTTGACGCCCATACGAAGAGCACAGCACGTCAAGTGAATGCCGATAAATAAATGCATGCATATCCATGGAGAATCTATCCGATACCTACACATCATCAGAAGTTTTGCCTATTTCGAAGGGAAATGTGCATTAAGGGAGATGCGGAATAGATGTTTGTAAGCAAGTGTGCTAATGAATACAGGCTTTCACATCACTAATAATTCAGTGCCTGTTCTTCGTCATTGCTTCCGGAGATTGAAGGCCAGGAGGCAGCAGGGCCGAGTCACCCCCGGAAACTTTCGTATGGTGACTGTGATGTTTGATCGAGTTGGGCTCGAACTCGAGTGAAAGTCCTACCTGACCCGACGTCGCGTTCACGGCATCGATCGAGCCGCATGCGAGAAATTACGCGTCCAAACTGCGTGCGAGGTGTTCGATTCTTGTCCCACAGGCGAATGTGAAGGAGAGGACGTTGCGACTGCCCGGTTCATGGTGGTAGTCGTCGGATTGGCAGAGAGTTTTAGTGCTTACGAGGTGTTCGATTCTTGTCCCGTAGATGAATGTGAAGGAGAGCTTGCTTCGGCTGCCCGGTTCATGGTGGTAGCCGTCGGATTGGCAGAGCGTTCTATTGCTTACGAGGTGTTCGATTCTTGTCCTGTAAGCAAATGTGAATGAGAGGACGACGCTTCGGCTGCCCGGTTCATAGTGGTAGCCGTTGGATTGGCAAAGAATTGTGGAGGCGAATATGCCCTTTTGGTGCGTCCGTGGTGGTCGATTCTTATTCTGGAGGCGAATATGTCCGCCCGGTTCGGGGTATTGGAAGGGCTCTTTGGTGCAGCAGAGAGTACACGTGGGGTTTCTGGTTCTCAAAGCAAGTGGTCAAAACCCGGGAAAATAGGAGGAGGAGAAGCCAAAACGGAGACTCTCGCCTCGCAGTATTAAACGCGCTGGTGGTGTTGGGAGCGCTTGCCAGAAGAGAATAACAATCCCCCTCCCTCCGTCGCCACCCCCCCGCCCTCCTTTTCTCGGAAAGGATCCGGCGAGCCGCCTCTACCTTCCCGTATATTCTCGGTCCTTCGTTTCCAAGAGAGATATGTCGATCTCTCCGGACTCGCACGCTCCTGAAAGGTACTGCTTCCTACCCCGCTCTTGTAGCTTCTCCTCTGGAGCGAGACATCGTGGATGCATCTATTTACGTGAACACTTGAGATTTCTTCTCGGAAATCGAGTCTTTATTGCTTGGAGTCGATCGATTGCCTACGTCTGAGGGTGAAAGGTGATCTATGTGTTATTTGCTTCAAGATAAGAAGAATTGAATATGATGTTGAGATGGGTAGGGAAAAAATTGGAAATGTTATCATCTAGATTTTTACTGGCTTGATATAAATCAAATTACATCACTGGCTGTCTTGCTTTGGAAGGTGGAATGTTTCTTTTGCAAAGTGCAAGTAGAAACAAAATTGGATCCAATCTGGACTGGATATAACTCCAATGCTCTCTGCATAGAATAGATGGTTTCTTTTGTGAATTGGGGATAAAAATGGATGAAATCTAGGTTGGATATTGGAAAAACTATATCTATATCCACTTATGATCATCGGACATTGATGTGAAACAAATGCATATTCAAATTAGATTAACATGAATAAATACGTAATAATTTAATATTTCATGTGTCTAGTATTTTATAACAACTAAATAGGATTTTTATTCAAACAAATCGAAGAATGGAAAAAAAGAGACAAAATGAGTGTATTATTTACATGGAGAATTTGATAAAATAACATTAGTTCAGAGGTAATGTTTTTCTTGGGAAATTTTGCTCTTAGAGATGTATTAGACATATGGATAAATGGGTGTGGATGGATTTGAACTGACATTGCTACCTCTATCAGCAAGATGAAGCAAAATTTGGATATGGATCATTTAATGATATACATTCATTTATCTGATCATCCAGCTACATCCATGGACTGAAATGGATTCAGATGGATGTTATTCTCTTCCACCCCTACTTGCGATTGGAATATTACATTGGACCTAGTTGGATGTCAATTAACCTTGTTTTGATCCATTTAAACTTGCCTGTGACAAGCATAGGTCAAAAAAATTAACGGTTTATGATATCAGGTGCTTCCTTTATTATCATACCATCAATCCTATTTCAAAGTATGTGAAAACTATCAGTGCCTGTCTGAGACCTAGGGCTGTTCAGAGATAATCTTAATGTACTTTTTGAATCTCTCTATAGAAATTTACGATTCTTTTCTATTTCAGTGTGGTTTTGTGGACAACACAGATGGTAGACTGATAATTAAAAAGAGGTTGCAGTAAATGAGAGCTATTAGCAACAAAGAGTGCTTATGTTCACTTACATCATAGTGTAAATATCAATTAATATTGTAGTGAGTTATAGGAATGGAATTTCAGTGATGAATTGATGCTTCAAAGTGTCTGCTTGGTTGATCTGGCTAAACAAATCAGCTACAGTTTTTCTTTTCTTTTTTTCTACTGTAGGACAATGTTTTAATGATAAATCATCATAGTTTTGTTTATTATTAAAAATCCGTGCTCAATTTGTTGTTCCTAAGCTACCAATAAGTATATAACTATACCATTGTAGCAGTTACTATTATGCTGGTTAGGATTTGAATAAAATGTCAAAGATGTCCTATTATTGGTTTGCTTGACTATTTATTTTGCAATATCAGACAGACATAATGTCTTCTCAGTCCAATCTACGGTTAGAATTTTGCTTCGCTCATATGGGTTAGCACTGATTTGTCTCCTTGACTTGTGGCAGTTCTCTTACTAGACTTGCTCCAGTTGAAGCAGTTCTATTTGATGTTGATGGAACCCTGTGTGATTCGGATCCTCTTCATTATTATGCTTTTCGAGAAATGCTGCTAGAGGTATGATCGCCTATGATTTTAGTTGTGACAATCAATCCTTGTGGAGTTTGAGCTTCTGACTAAAAAAAATTACAGATTGGCTATAATAATGGAGTCCCGGTAGACGAAGAATTCTTCATAAAAAATATTGCTGGAAGGCACAATGATGATATCGCTAATATCTTATTTCCTGACTGGGATCATGAGAAGGCCATTAAATTTGTTGATGATAAGGAAGCAATGTTCCGAAGGTATATTTCTGACTGTAGCACTGAGGGACGGTGTCACATATATTATTTTTCATAGGAGAGATTGCACTTTTGAATGTACAGGTTAGTATCGAAAGAGTTGAAGCCAATAGAAGGTCTTCACAAGCTATGCAAGTGGGTAGAGGATCGAGGCCTGAATCGTGCTGCAGTCACTAATGCC
Organism: Ensete glaucum; assembly: GCA_021527575.1. NCBI lineage: Eukaryota > Viridiplantae > Streptophyta > Magnoliopsida > Zingiberales > Musaceae > Ensete > Ensete glaucum. The sequence goes on from CM038551.1 coordinate 51,973,393, forward strand.
CCAAGGCCTAATGCAGAGCTTATGATTTCAATGCTCGGTCTGACTGATTTCTTCCAAGTTGTAGTAGTTGGGAGCGAATGTGAAAGAGCTAAACCATTCCCTGATCCTTACTTGAAGGCTCTCAAGGAACTCAAGGCATCTGCTGAACATTCATTTGTTTTTGAGGTTGCTTTTCTTAAATTATATCGTCTCACTAATCCTGACTTTCCCCTTTCCTATGATCAAACCTAACTTCTCTCATCATTTCTGAAGGACTCAGCGTCAGGAATAAAAGCCGGCGTAGCTGCTGGAATGCCTGTTTTCGGTTTAACAACAAGGAATCCTGAGAAGTCTCTGATAGAAGCAGGAGCTTCTTTCCTTATAAAGGACTACGAAGATCCAAAGCTTTGGATGGCATTGGAAGAACTGGACAGGGTGCAACAATCCTGAAGACAGCTGATGTTAGAGAAGAAAATATAAAAACACCATAACTTGTAAACTTATATACTCGGGCACAATTTTATAGAAGGTAAACATTTTCCTTTTGGTTGTATTTGGTCTTTGTTACATTGAATTAATTGTCTGGTGATCTGATGATCAAGACATTTGCAACTACATTTATGCATTGAATAAGAAGATTGTGATGGAGAAGTTCACTTCTTGGACTGCTGATCCAGTATATGTTCTATATTTGTTCTCTAAATCTCCGAATTTGTGTACATAATAACTTATCTCCAATTTCTTGATTTGATAGCAAAAATATTTTTTTGCCTCTTTAAAATAATCAGCAAATTGATTGCATGGAGGGTTCTATCAATGTTCCAAACATGATGTATTTATAGATTTATGATGCTTTTTCGCTTCTTATATAATGATTATATTAGTTATTGAAATTATTAAGATAAAAAAAAATATTGCATTAGTTTTCCAAGAAAACGCCATCCAGCCCAAAACAAACCCAAAGTAGTGAAGCCACGGCCCAATTTAAATGCCATTCCCTAAACCCAATGTGATACTGCAATATAAACCCCTGTTTCGCTTCAGCAGCGCGCAGCGTGCGAGACAGAGGGAGGATAAGTGGGGAGCGGATAGATAGAGAGAGGGCGGAGAAGAAGGGTGATGGCGAGCCTTCGGCTGGCGATGGACGCGGCGTTCTGGGACCTGAACGTGTCGTCGGCGCAAAGCCTGGAGGGCACGGCCCGGGCCGTCCCCGGGGAGGCGGCGCCGTTGGGAATGGCCCGTGCGAGCCGCCTCCTCCGGCCGCGGCAGCTCTCTTTCCTCTCCCGCGCCTTCCCCCTCGGCCTCGTCCCTTCCTTCTCCCCGACCCCCCGCAAGGACCTCGGCTCCTTCGCCATCCAGTCCCTCCTCCTCGGTCCCTCCTCCGACTGGTGGTAAGCATCCATTTCCCCTCCGATTCTGCTATGTATCCCTAGATCTATATGGCGTACTATTGCAAGGAATTGGTGACGTGCTCTTATGATCATATCCTGGACGATTATTAGGTGGATGGCATTAGTTGGCCAATTCCGTCCAAGAAAATTGATATCAAATATCAAGAAAGAAGTGACAATGGTAGACGAGCTAGAGTGGCCTCAGTTCAAGGACGTTGCTAGGCATTTTCTGGACAAGTCACTGTATGCACTTGGTTTGTTCTCGCAAATTTCTCTAACACCGGAGACCTCACTACTCTTCAATGTGGAAAGACATGGTGATAAGACGGGCCGACGTGCAAAAGCAATGCTCTTGCACGAGGTAAATTTTACGAAATAGTTCATCTTTTATGGCAGATTTTGTTATTGCACTTTCTTGTCATGGACCACTCAGATGCAGTTTAGTTACAGTAAGCGTAATTAAAATTTTTGAATTATTTATATCAGGTAATACTATTTTCAACTGAAGTTATAGGAATCTAGATTATATGAAGTCAATGATAATTGTCCTCTTGCAGACCTTATTTTAAATGTCTCCTAAATTAGGATACATATCTTTGGGTGCCTCTTTTGGATAAATTGCTGTTTCTTGGTTCTGCATGATTCATTCTAGTTGAACTGTGCTATTTTACTGTCTAGCTGTAATTCTTGGTTAGTTTTGCCTTTGCAGCTCCCAGGTCATGATGTTACAATAGAAGCAACATGGCCTGAGTTGTTTCTGGACAGTAAGGGAAATTATTGGGATGTTCCAACTTCAGTGTCCCTAGATGTAGCTTCTCTAATACCTGAGTCTGGTTTGAGGTATCGTTTTGGTTTACACAAAAACGGTGGGCAACCTGAAGCTCTCAACTCTTCATCTCCTGATATTCCCTTGACTCTTCTGCCTGGAGTATGTGCTAAAGCAGCTGTTTCATATGAGAAGAGCATGGATATTTGGAGGGAACAGGAGAAAAGTACTAGAGCAAGAAGATTGGTCAAGGAACCTGCACGGGTGTCTTCTTATGATGAACAACTCAGAGAACCCCATGCAGCAATATCAGGAATCATTGGTGAGAAAATTATCTATAAACTTTAGCTATGCAGTTTCTTATAGAAAAGTTATGATTATATGAATATTCCAATCACTTGGATGTTGTATAGTTATTTTATAGTTTGTTAGAATATATTTTTCTTTTAATTAATCTCATGACGTATGGTTTTGCTGAAACATGCAAAGTTGTAAAGAAAAAAAAAGAATGGGTCCCTTCATCAAACTTATATTAGGCTGATTTACCAAACCATCATTTCAGTTGCAGTCCCCGTGCCTAATAGAGTTTTTGGTTTTGCTGGATTTGGCCATTCTGTGTCAGTTGGCCTATCTGGATTGGTTTGTGATTTTAATAAAAAATTCAATAGAAATATATAGATATCATGACTATGAAGAAAAAGGTGGTATAGGTATCTGCTTTAGTGCTCATAATCAAACTACATTAAAAAAATTCTCTTATGTTGATCTTCTCTGAGGCCACCGAATTTTGGCCTACTTGGAGCCAACTCCATTGCCGATCCTTCCCGTGATCTAACAAACTGGATCAGCCTGTGTGCAAAGCCATGTGCCATTGCTTCTTAGAATTTTGACGTTTTCGTTTGTGTCGTGCATAGAGTGATCTTTACCTGGAATTAGGGCATTACAAAAAGATTTTCTGAATGTTCCTGCCACTTGGATTATTGTTTGCAGGTTGCATTACTGAAAGTTGATTCAGTTAGATGTTTTGATGAACAAATTTCTTTCTGGCTGTATTTCATTTGGAGCCACTGTATTCGAACTTCCTGTGATCTTCACTGGAATGATAAAATTGGATCAGAATGTTTTATCATTTTCTAGCTTGGCAAATTAGGTGCCCACACTATTAAATAGCCAATCTTGGCCACAATATTAGTTTTTCATGTTTTCTCATTGCATGGGATTTCAAGTTGATTCCGTGCTAGGAAGCCTATGCTGGCTCAAGCAGATTAAGTTGAGCGCATGTGCTCTTCATCCGAATTTATATATGTCCATGCTTTTGTTTAGGTGTTAGTGCACCTTAAAATCTGTTTGAACCTGGGCTCATCACACCCACATCTTAAGACCCTACTTTCTTTGCTTAAGGTCATTACCTTCCCAATCTGGTTTTTGCAACCAAAGGAGTGGATTTGGATGTTGAATTGATTTGACATTGTACAATGGGTAATTTTGGATGTAACATTTAACTGTAGATTGATATTGATGTCTTTATACAAGTGCTATGCTTCTGACAAATCTATCTTTGTTTTTTTTTCCCCTCATTTCTTAGGTGGTACTTATGCAGCATGGTTTGGAGATGGCAACATTTCAAATCCTAAAAGGAGCAATCAGTTTCATGCTGACTTCTTTGGCTCATTATGCTACACAATTCAGCTTGGAAAATTTAATAAGGATTTCAATGATCTTACAAGAATAAGTGCTCGCTTAGACATTTGTTCAGCTTCAGCATTTATGAAAGGTGTCAGTCATCTGATATCTGACACTACCAAACGAGGAGTTGACACAGAATTTAATCCTCTTGCTACCCCAAGGCTTAATGTAATCCTTCAACAGCAGGTGTATCTTTCTACCTTATTCTTGTTTTTCTCTTCATAATATGCTCAATGCCATGTCCAATCTATAATTTTTTCTTTGACATATAGATATAGAGAGGTGCCTTGTTTAACTGTGACTCTCTTTGACAACCCTATGGTTTGCCTTTATGAGCATTTTGAAACTGAACTAGACAGTACCAGGGAATGTGCATTATATTACATGCTATTCTGGACTCTGTACTTGGTACATTCTGTATATTATTAGCAGAAAGTCTAATATATATTTGAAATTTCACTAATAGAAAAGGACCACCAGTTGTATTGTTAAGCCAAATTTAACTTCTTGTCTTGGTAGGCATATAATCCTTATAATTTTTAATAACTGGTAATAATTGGTAATCTTCTTTTTTTTTTTTTGGTTGTGTGCATGTTTTAGATAATATTTAGGTAAGATATATTCCTTCATTATCTGGATCATGCGAAAACCATTTCTTTTACAGGTGGCAGGGCCCATAGTCTTCTCTGTGGATTCCAGAGTATCCCTGGGATCCCCATCTGGGAAGCGTATGCCTTGTGTTGATGATACCATGTGTGGCTTGAGCTACTCTTTCAGGAAGTTAAAATCTGGGAAAATCCTGGCTTGGTATTCTCCCAAGAGGAAAGAAGCAATGGTTGAACTGCGCCTTTTTGAGTTTTAGAATCTAATTCTTCCGTCCCCTAGGTTCTAGTGTTTCTCTTTTTTCTTTTTTTCTTTATTTCGTCCTTTCTGGTTTCTTTTAGGACTTTGAATTTTGTAGGAACTAACGATTGCTGCTCGGGCAAACTTCCTCGGTCTTAGATTCCAAATGTGAAGTATTTCTATATACTGGCTAAATATTTTTGGTCATGAGATATGATTTTACATCTTCTGTGGTTGAAGCATGCAAAATGATGACCTTGCTCAATCAATCTATTATGAACACCTTGCAGCACTGATCATCCGAATGAGCTTGCACTAATCTTCTTGTCAACTGGAGGGCCAGAAAGGTGTGATCTGTGCATTCTTTTAACATTTGTACCACATGGTTGAGATCCACTCTTTCTGTGATTTTGACTGTTCTTAGTCCTGTCTTCTTCGGTGCTTAGCTTTGAACCTGCTAAATGTGCTTGAGAGGGCATATCTACTCTCATGGATGTTAAATTTCATTTTGTTGGATGTCCAACGTTGGCGTATAGCCAAAATATTCATCCATTTTCTCAAGCTCACAAGTCATTTTTATCCCAGCTACAAAAAGCTTCCTTCATCAAAGTCTTTGGACGGTGATATGGTTATCTTGACTTGCATCCTTCAAGTAGACGAGGTATCATTCGATGATAACATGGGTAAAGTTGACCGTGAAACTTTCTTTAACGATGATATGGTTAAATTTATGATACAATCTAATCCAATCATAAAACATCCAAGATCCTCTAATAATTCAATAATCAAATTCAATCATACAACCCCTTCATCATCCCAAAAGGACTTATGATAAGGGACAAAAGGGTATAACATGTGGGTGACCTAATAACATATCACATCTCATGGTGTCATGAGTATCATCGACTGATAAGAGTCGATCTGATCGATTCACTGTCAATGGTGCAGGCTCATCCCGGTGTCTCTTCCTAGCCGACACAGGAGACTTGACGGGGGTGAGGTGGCATAGCCTACCTAGTTAGAGGTAGTTTCATTACTGGGTATTCAGCTTGGGGTGGCTAAGTAAACGGACTAGGAACCTCCAAGCTATAAGGTTCCTCCTATGAAGGCTGAGTCAACTAGGTGACCAATGACCTTGCATGCTAGGCCAACGTTGGGGGTTGCCCGACGCGACCCCTTCGATGTTTAAGTCAGTAGAGGGGAGAGGACAACAATGTAAGCTATAAGTATAGAGAGAGTCTATAGAGAGATGATGAATGCCAGTCTGCAAGCTCACTTACTGATTGGCTCGGGATAATGTCAGTCTAATAACTTGATCATCCTGGCCTTTGATCTTAATAAGATATGATGACCATTATAAATCATTGGTGTGAGGTACTTTGGGGCATGCTATGGCGTCATTTGAGGGCTAATAACGTGGAGCCTTGCTTAGGTGTCAGTCTTCATGGTGGATGAGCTGGCATGGGCCAAAATTGCCCCTATCTTTAATCCCCCCTGGAAGTGTGTCCTCCAATGTCTTTCTTTAGAGAGCACACTGCTGCGTTTGTGCTCTAATGAGGATCTACCGGGTAGGGCACTAGGAGTGTGCTGAGGTCTTCGTGCCGAGTGTACATCTAGGGAAGAGCATGGAGGCTCGACTTAGGTACAACCCTCGGAGTTTCACGCCTAGGTGCTTGGCTCGGGATTGAGTCTTCTCTAACTCTTACTTATCCGATGTGCCACTCTCAAGTCTTCATATAGAGTGTACGGCTAGGGAGGAGCGCAGAGGCTCGACCTATGTACAACCCTCGACCTTCTACATTGAGTGCGCGGCTAGGGAGGAGCGTGGAGGCTCGAGGTGCAACTCTCAGGTGGTTGGGCTTGATCATGCTGAAGCAGAGAATTAGACTTGCTATGATACCTGCGGTGCTCCTTTACGGGGGGAGCTTTCTACTGTCCCAAGGCTTAATGCGCTTAGGGTGACACATGCCCTTTTAATTTCTATTGGTGATCGGTGGTGATGCATCAATGGCATGTCTAAATTTGATCATCATGGGTCAATCATGAGTAGCTAAGGCTGAGCAGAGGCTCGACGAGGCTTGGAGGGCACTACCAAAGATAAGGCAAAGGTGCAAGACTGCTGAGGCCTGGGTTTGACTTACCTATGAGTAAAGGAAACTGAGCAGAGGCTCAAGGAGGCATTTCACTAGCATGGATGGGGCGGAGGCATAAGGATGCTGAGGCTTAGGTCCTTGGGCTATCTATCCTTAGTCCTTATAGGGTCAGACTCAGCCATATTAAAGCGGGGGTCTAGGTTCATTTGAAGGTTTTGGCTCAATCACATTAAAGCGAGAGACCAGATTCGTTTGAAATAAGAGGCGCTTGGGGAGTAGGTTTTGGCCGTTATAGGGCATTCCGCTTTGGTTATGATGCATCACTTTATCCTGATAGCCTGCACCTTTTCCTACGGGGTCCTCAGTCATGGGCTTGATCTGCTTGGGGATTAGAGCCCTCCTTTATCATTTTAGGTGTTTGTGCTATTATGTTAGGGTACACAATGAGATCTTCACCATCATTGCTCGTGTGGTCTCTAAGCGTGTTGTTGCATCAAACTGATGCCTTATGGATGGGAAGTTGCTTTTATTTGGTACTCCCCGACTCTTCTTCTTCCACCACCATTCCATCGCTCTTCTGGTCATCTAATACCCTAACATAAACCAAGATATCTTTTTCTTCCAAGACTTTGCCTTCTCCTCTGGGGTCGTCTTCCTCCGACAACGACCTTTGATTGTTTTTCGCTTGACTTCTTAACGTTGGTGGGGTGTGAAAAAGTCGACCACCTTCTCATAGAAGGTGGTTTAAGTAAGCTCCTTGTCGGTGGGGAGCAAGCCTTCTAGTTGTAGCCTCGTGGAACCTAGTCCAGATGGAGAAGGCTCACAACTACAGTTCTATGGTGACCTTGTGATAATTAGAAGAGCTATGCATTCACTTCCGGGTTCCATCGAAAATCATTCTCTCTGTTTCTAGGGGTGAGGATCACCCTTCTCACAGATTATACAAGGGGTTCTGCCTCTCGATAGATGCCTTGGAGGTAGGGTTGCACCTCTCTTTGCCTTTGGTGGTGGTTGCTTGCTTGGGACATTGACGGATTTCATCGTCCCAAATAGCGCCAAACTCCTAGTGCTTCTTAAGAGTCTTCCTTAGGGCGTGCAATGGTGCGGGGGTGGTGCCATCTTGCGAACTGTTTTACCCATGCTTTTTATTGAGTTGGGGGTCGAGTAGCTACTAATTGTCCCCTTGTGTAGGGTTTAAGATCAATGAGACAGGCTCCTACGGTAAGGGATGAAGGAACCGCTTCTTTAGCTGGTCTTGGGTATCGTTTGGGAGGCCCACAAGATGTTTCGCAGTTCATCCACCCAAGTGCCCTTCGCTCTGATGACTCTTTTCTTCAATCTTTCAAGGATGACTTTATCGATGACCTTTGCGAGATTGTTAGTTTGAGGATGAGCTATCGAGCTAAACCTTAGCTGAATCTGATAGGATTGATAAAACTCTTTGAATTTCATATTATTGAATTGAGTCTCATTGTTGGTGATGAGGGCCGTTGAGATTTCGAAGTGGGTAATGATCTTTTTCTATACGAACCCCTCGACTTGCTTCTGGATGATTGAAGCTAGTGGCTCGATGTCTACCCACTTCATCAAGTAGTCTTGTTCAATGATACAGAACCTCCTTTAGTCAAAAGTTGGTAAAAAGGTTCTCAGGATGTCTATGCCTCACTTGACAAAGGACCATATACAATCGATCGGGCTCAAAGGGACCACCAACTAGTGCAGTACTTGAGCAAACTTTTGGCACCTTCGAATGTAAATGATAGCATCCATGCATAATGTCAGCTAGTAAAACCCCTACTGAAGCACGTTGAATGCAAGGGTCCATCCACCTATGTGCTCCCTGCAAATACCTTTATACACCTCGGTGAGCACCCTCTTGGAGTTTATGTACCTTGATTGGGACAAGCCAAGCATCCTCTTAGATTTATCTCTATAGACCCGGATCCCCAAAATATAGGATGCTTCCCATAAGTTTTTCATGGAGAAGTTTCTGGATAGCCAAGTCTTTACTGTAGAGAGCATCCTTACATCATTCCTAATGATTAGGATGTCATCCACATATAGCACCAAGAAGGTGATAGCACTTCCACTTACCTTCCTGTATACACAAGGTTCATCTTCGTTCTTAACGAAGTCATAAGATATGATCGTTTCATCAAATCTTATGTTCCAACTTCAGGAAGCTTGCTTTAGTCTTTAAATGGACTTGAGCAACCTGCACACTTTATCTGGACTTTCTCTGGATACGAATCCCTTTGGCTATATCATATACACCTCCTCCTCAAGGTTGCCATTGAGGAATGTCATTTTAACATCCATCTGCCAAATCTCATAGTCATAGTGTGCTGCAATAGCCAAAAGAATTTTAATGGACTTAAGCATGGCTACAGGTGAAAAGGTTTCGTCATAGTCAACTCCTTGTCTTTGACAATATCCTTTAGCTACTAGCCTTGCCTTATAGGTCTCTACCTTTTCATTTACTCCAATGTTCTTTTTAAAGATCCATTTGTAGTTGATAGGTACAATACCCTCAGGTGCATCCCGGAGTCTATATTTATAATAGCCTCCTCATAGGTCTGAGGATCAATATCCTGAGAGTCATCTCCACTGATATATCACACACATCTTTTAGGAGGGTGAGATACTCTGCAAGACCTACACAAAGTTTAAATTTGTGTATTAGGTACTTGAAAAGACTCGGGCTCTGGAATGGTGCTTGAGCTAAGTTCTTTAACCTAACTCAATTCTACCTCACTCCCATTGTTTCCACCAAGAATGTGTTCCTTCTCAAGGAACACAACTATCTTGGCAACAAAGACCTTTTGGTCCTCAGGATAATAGAAATAATACCCCAAAGTCTCCTTAGGGTATCCTATAAATGTGCAATGTTCCATCTTTGATTCCAATTTGTTAGGGCTGTATCTTCTAACGTGGGTAGGACAACCCCAAATCTTAACTATCTTAAGATTGGGCTTCTTTCCTTTCCATATCTCATATGGTGTAGACACTACCGAAAGCTGCGATCTCTAGGGCATATCCCTAGAATGAGATGGGTAAGTAAGCGAAACTCATCATAGATTGCACCATGTCTAACAGTGTGCAATTCCTCCTTTCTGATACACCATTGAGCTGAGTGTATAAGGCGGTGTCCACTGGGATAGAATCCCATTATCCCTGAGAAAATGGGTGAACTCCATACTTAAGTACTCTACTCGTCGATCTGATTGAAGAGTCTTAATACTCTTTCCAATTTGGTATTCTACCTCATTCTTATATTCCCTAAATTTCTCACAGACTTGAGATTTGTACTTCATTAAATACACAGTGTCCATTCATAGAGAAATCATCAGTGAATGTAATAAAGTATGAGTAACCACCTATAACTTGAGTCGGCATAAGACCACATACATCACTATATATGAGTTCCAATAACTCGGTGGCTCTCTCTCCAGTTTCACTAAAAGGCCTATGATTTGGTATCTTATTGTTTTCAAAAAATGCATAAAATGTGCCACATTTGAAATTTATAAGAGATGATTTTATATATCAAGAGATGACCTTTTGCTATATTTGAAATAGATAAGTAGTCTTTAAATCTCTTGAACTCTTGAGCTCATCTTAATATTACTTTTAAAATTTATTAAGAGCTCTTTCCATGATGAAATGATTCAATAACACCTCCCATGTTTCTCTCCTTATTAATTATAAAAGGTATGGTTGATGGTTAGGAATTAATTTTTAAATATATTAATTTATTGAGAAAGGTATGCTCAATGACTTGAAAATCTTCTATGCACTATGACTTGAAAATCTTCTATGCACTATGACTTGAAATTTTCTATGACTTGAAAATTTTCTATGCTTAATGACTTGAAAATCTTCTATACTCTACGACTTGAAAATTTTCTATACTTATTAATTTGAAAATTTCTATGTTTGACGATTTGAAGAAAAATTCTCAAATATTTTCAACTTTATGATATCCTTAAAAATTCTTAATAAGTTGAAAAGTTTAAAAATCAAATCTTTATTATACTTGAAAGGTTATGCTTATTGTTGTTTTGATTTACTTGAATTCAAGAGGATGTGACTCTCTTGAATTTAAATCTTCTATATTAATGCATATACTAAGGGGGAGTAATGTCATCATGTGTTTTGAAATTATTAGCTCTATATTTCACATGATGATATAATTTTCTATATTAATGCATATACTAAGGGGGAGAGGATGTGACTCTCCCCCTTTGTTGATGACAAAGGGGGAGAAGTATATATTTATGACACATGATATTGAAAAATATTCATTGATAACACTTGATGATATAATTTGGATATTTTACAATTCATGATTTGATGACTTGATGTAAATTTAATAGTGTGTGCTTCTCTTAAATTTAAGTGGTACTGTTTTAGGAAGAGTTAGGATTAACTCCTATTATCAATTGATTATCATCATAAAAAATGGGGAGATTGTTGAATCTCGAACTTTGATGATGAAATCAATTGATGGATTATTGATCTAGTAGGTATATAACATACATATTTAATATATATCTACATCGCATGTAAATATATATATATATATATATATATATATATATATATATATATATATATATATACATATATCTAGTAGGTATATAACACATCACAGATGTAAGCTACACCGGATGATCATGAGCCGTCATCTAATATAATTAAGCCTGAGCCAATAGACCTAATCACTCACAATAGGATCTATGTGTGCATCGACACATCTCCATGCCCTGTGATTGTTGATCTCATCATCATCACTTGTATAGAATGTTGATAACTTAATTTATGAGTGTGTGATTCTCTTAAATTTAAGTGGTATAGTTTTAGGGAGAGTTAGGATTAACTCCTATTATCAATTGATTATCATCATCAAAAGGGGGAGATGATTGAATCTCAAATTTTGATGATGAAATCAATTGATGAATTATTAGTCTAATAGGATTATTAGAGTTGATTAATGCAGGATTAATTATGATAGAATGATTATTACAATCAGGATTAGCTAAGGTTATGTCCATGCATCGAGTCGATACGTTTGGGAACTCGTCAGGAGTGTGTCGGAAGCTCACCGAGGGTATCAGGAGTTTGCTAGGATGGCGAAAGGGAGTTTGCCAAAAGAAGATTGAGACTCACCAGAAGATTATCGGGGATAGCCGAAAAGCTTATCGGGAGTCGGGATGGTCTTGTAATGAATATTTTGATAATTATGATTATATTTAATTAAGTCATAATTAGTATCATACAGGTCTAACTATGACAAGATCAATGAAGCTACAACCAGATGATGGACCAAGATAAAGCCTAGGCATCGGGCCGAGTTCGAACGATACGATGAGATCTCACCGGAAGTTCGCTAAGAGATTCGCCGAAGGAATCGGGAAGCTCGCTGAGAACGTAAAGGGAGATCGCCAGAAAGAAGACCGGAGGACTTGCCACAAGATTATCGGAGTATGCGGGAGTTAGGTCTTAATTATGCTTAATTGATCATTAAGTGTTATAATCATTGAGTCGTAGTTAGAAGTTAGAGTCTTAATTGAGTTGGATTTGGAAGGAATTTAAATCAACTAAATGAGGTAACCAGATTCCAAAAGCAGAGGGAACCACTTTTGTAGAAATTCCGACGGGTAAACCGTCGGTGAGCGATGGTTGGACTGCCCGTACCATAAAATCCGGCGGCAGGCATTAGCTTTCGACGGGTAAACAGCCCAGGTGGTGGGTGAACCGCCCGTACCATAAAATCTAGGTGGCAGCCAGCTGTTGACGATAGGTAAACCGCTTGGGACGGTGGGTAAACTGCTTGGGACGGTGGGTAAACCGCTCGTACACTGGATTTTTCAGGTAAGTTAGATTTTGACTCTGATTTTGAAGACAATTTGGAGCCTATAAATACCCCAAGTTTTCTTACATTCAAAACAACACTTTTGGGGGATTATATTCTGAGAAAATATTATGTGAGAATTGTAAGAAAAAGAAAAGGTGTAAGGGAGAGAGCTTAGAGTTGTAAATCTAGTCTCCCTTGTAAGCTCAAGTGTAAAGGTTTAATCTTCGACCAAAGTAGATTGGTAGTGGATGCCGGTATGCCTCAAGAAGGATGACTCGAAAGTAGACGTAGGCGATTGACACTGAACCAATATAAAATTGTAAGTGTTTTATACTTGTATTACTTGAATGTTGTTGAATTGATGCTTCCAACTTAACTAAACTCCTTGAAAGCAAGATGATAAGTTCTTTTCCTCAAACATGATTATCTTTCCGGCTTCTTACTTTTAATCACTCACTTATTTTATTAAAAATGAAAAGCTTCAGATTTCCTATTCTATCTTATTTGAAAAGCTTTTGCTTTAGAAAGAAAAATCTTAGCTTACACTAATTCACCCCCCTCGCCCCCTCTTAGTGCCAATTGATCCTAACAATAATAACTCCACCAGGCAGATGTAGGATGACCTCCCCAACATTAATTGCAACAATTCTTGTTTCATTACCCATCTTGAGGTCCATCTTACCTCTGGTCAATCTCCTATATCTTGCTAGAACATGCAACGAATTACAGATATGATAAGCACTCCCGGTATCCAATACCCATGTGTTATCATGAAAATCTGATAAGTGGAGACTGATCATGAATATACCTGAAGCTTCTCTAAGCTTCTATTTTGCCTTATCTGCAAGGTAGTCCATACAGTTCCTCTTTCAATGCCCATCTTGGTCGTAGTGGAAGCACTGTCCTTTATCCTTTGCATGGTCTTTCTTAGCAACCTTTGTCTTACCCTGTCTTTCTTTGCCCTTGCCCTTGCCCTTCTTAAGGGTCTTCCTGGCCTTCATTTTCTTTTTAGTCTCACCAATATAGAGAACTAGCTTCTCCTTCTTGATGATGCTTTTAGCTTCCGTCCATATATTGAGGAGTTTAGGTAGAGTCACCTCAAACTTCTTCATATAAACTGTAAAAAGAATATGGTATGGACTGAATTATAAGATCAATATGCAGGTTATCCTCTGGGACTATCTATATACTTCACAAAGTGAGTGATCTCATCCTCGCTTATCCTTTCCTCCTACGTGAGCACAATCATATTAAGGACATATAGGATTTTCTCCTCCGTAAGAACAATTCTCAAATTATGGAGCCTTTGGACCAATGAGGCGGTTGGCATCAAGTATACCACGTAGGGGGTTTACAAGCGATAAACAATATATAGCATAAAGTAAATAACATGCAAATTTTACAGAAAAATACTAATTAAGATATGAATTTTTATCTTAATGTACTCCCACTATTTTCTTAACGAATCACGCGATACCCTCGACACATGAAACATAAGTCTCCGGGAGACTCTTAGTGGGGATCAAGATCCAATTGACATCTTAGTGCAACCTCGAGGGACTCGACCAATTGCTCTAAGCTCAAAAGGTAGACAATTCTTGTCAATCACAACTCCTTGTAATTCCTATCATGTTCGACCTCCGAATCATCATGATCTCGACTACTCAACGAACCATGAAGTTCAGTTAAGTCATCACCATCATTACAAGATGAGTCTGATTTGATGGATATATTCTTGACTGCTCGACCAAGTCATACTATGTCCTCAGGTCACCGGTGACATCTATATGTCGTAGGCAAGAAATCGATCACATAGATAGGTGAGCCGTAAGTGATTCGACCAACTCAACCTATGTTGTGATTAAATTTCTTCCTATAATGATGGAAGGCCACGTGGGTCAATCTTGTTGTCTCATGCTTACCGACTTAATATTATTGTAGGAGGGGCTTTCGTTTTGTATCGATCTCCTAATATGTCGTGTCACACACATACATATTTAATATATATCTACATCGCATGCAAATATATATATACATATGTCTAGTAGGTATATAACACATCACAGATGCAAGCTACACCGGATGATCATGAGCCATCACCTAATATAATTAAGCCCGAGCCAATAGACCTACTCACTCACAATAGGATCTATGTGTGCATTAGCACATCTCCATGCCCTGTGATTGTTGATCTCGTCATCATCAGTTACATAGAATATTGATAACTTAAATTTAAGAGTGTGTGCTTCTCTTAAATTTAAGTGGTAGGGTTTTAGGGAGAGTTAGGATTAACTCCTATTATCAATTGATTATCATCATAAAAAAGGGGAAGATTATTGAATCTCGAATTTTGATGATGAAATAAATTGATGGATTATTGATCTAATAGGATTGTTAGAGTTGATTGATGCAGGATTAATTACGATAGAAGGATTATTACAATCAGGATTGGCTAAGGTTATGTCCATGCATCGAGTCGATGCATTTGGGAACTTATCAGGAGTGTATCGGAAGCCCACCGAGGGTAGCCGAAAAGCTTATCGGGAGTCAGGATGGTCTTGTAATAGATATTTTGGTAATTATGATTATATTTAATTAAGTCATAATTAGCATCGTGCAGGTCTAACTATGACAGGATCAATGAAGCTACAACCAGATGATGGGCCAAGATAAAGCCTAGGTATCAGGCCGAGTTCGGATGATACGATGGGATCTCGTCGGAAGTTCGCTAGGAGATTCGCCGAAGGAATCGGGAAGCTCGCTGAGAACGTGAAGGGGGATCACCAGAAAGAAGACCTAAGGACTTGTCGCAAGATTGTCGGAATATGTAAGAGTTAGGTCTTAATTATGCTTAATTGATCATTAAGTGTTATAATCATTGAGTCGTAGTTTGAAGTTAGAGTCCTAATTGAGTTGGATTTGGAAGGAATCTAAATCAACTAAATAAGGCAACTGGATCCACTACTAGGCTTGGTTGAGCTCAATCAGTTGAGCAAAGAGTTGGTCAACATAAAAGTTAAGCCGGAATTCGAAAAGCAGAGGGAACCACTTTTGTAGAATTTTCGACGGGTAAACCGCTAGTGAGTGATGGTTGGACCACCCGTACCACAAAATCCGGGCGGCGGGCAGCAGCTTTCAGCGAGTAAATAGCCCAAGGGCCTAGGATGGTAGGTAAACCGATCGTAGGGATTAAGTTAGATTTTGGCTCCAATTTGGGGTGAACCACTATAAAGTTGTAAGTGTTTTATACTTGTATTGCTTTAATGTTGTTGAATTGATGCTTCCAACTTAACTAAACTCCTTGAAAGCAAGATGATAAGTTCTTTTCCTCAAACGTGATTATCTTTCCGGCTTCTTAATTTTAATCACTCACTTATTTTATTAAAATAAAAGCTTCAGATTTTCTATTTTATCTTATTCGAAAAGCTTTTGCTTTAGAAAGAAAAATCTTAGCTTACACTAATTCACCCCTCGCCCCCTCTTAGTGCCAATTGATCCTAACAATAATAACTCCACCAGGCAAATGTAGGATGACCTCCCCAACAGCAATTGCAGCAACTCTTGCTCTATTACCCATCTTGAGGTCCATCTTACCTCTAGCCAATCTCCTAGGTCTTGCCAGAATATGCAACAAACTGCAGATATGATAAGCACTCCCGGTATCCAATACCCATGTGTTATGAAAATCTAACAAGTGGAGACTAATCATGAATATACTTGAAGCTTGTCTAAGCTTTTATTTTGCCTTAATTGTAAGGTAGTCCATACAGTTCCTCTTTCAATGCCCATCTTGGCCGTAATGGAAGCACTGTTCTTTATCCTTTGCTTGGTCTTTCTTGGCAACCTTTGCCTTACCCTGTCTTTCTTTGCCCTTGCCCTTCTTAAGGGTCTTCTTGGCCTTCATTTTCTTTTTGGTCTCACCAATATAGAGAATTGACTTCTCCTTCTTGATGATGCTCTTAGCTTCCCTCAACATATTGAGAAATTTAGGTAGAGTCACCTCAAACTTCTTTATATGAATTATAAAAAGAATATGGGAGGGACTGTTATGATTAATATACAAGTTATCCTTTGGGACTATCTATATACTTCACAAAGCGAGTGATCTAATCCTCGCTTATCCTTTCCTCCTGTTTGGGCACAATCATATTAAGGACATATAGGATTTTCTCTTCTGTGAGAATAATTCCCAAATTGTGGAGCCTTTGGACCAATGAGGCGGTTGGCATCAAGTATGCCACATAAGGGGTTTGTAAGCGACAAACAAGATATAGTATAAATTAAATAACATACAAATTTTACAAAAAAATACTAATTAAGATATGGACTTTTATCTTAATGTACTCCCACTATTTTCTTACCGAATCATGCGACACCCTTGACACGTGAAACGTAAGTCTTCGGGAGACTCTTAGTGGGGATCAAGATCCAATTGACATCTTAGTGCAACCTCGACAGACTCAACCAATTGCACTAAGCACAAAAGGTAGACAACTCTTGTCAATCACAACTCCTTGTGGTTTCTATCATGTTCGGCCTTTGAATCATCATTGTCTCAACTACTCAACGAACCATGAAGTTCAGTTAAGTCATCACCATCATTACAAGATAAGTCTGATTTGATGGATATATTCTTGACCGCTCGACCAAGTCATACTATGTCCTCAGGTCATCGATGACATCTATATGTCATAGGCAAGAACTCGATCACATAGAAAGGTGAGCTGCAAGTGACTCGACCAACTCAACCTATGTTGTGATTCAATTTCTTCCTATAACGATGGAAGGCCACATGGGTCAATCTTGTTGTCTCATGCTTACCGATTTAATATTATCGTAGGAGGGGCTTTCGTTTTATATCGATCTCCTAATATGCCATGTCATACACATACATATTTAATATATATCTACATCGCATGCAAATATATATATATATATATATATATATATATATATATATATATATATATATATATATATATATATATATATATATATATATATATATACATATATCTAGTAGATATATAATACATCACAGATGCAAGCCACACTAGATGATCATGAGCCGTCACCTAATATAATTAAGCCCGAGCCAATAGACCTAATCACTCATAATAGGATTTATGTGTGTATCGATACATCTCCATGCCCTTTGATTGTTGATCTTGTCATCATTAGTTTTGTCAGATCGTCGTATCACCATGCATTGTAATCTCCCGCCACAGCATCATGGGTCCTACTGTCACCTCCATGCTCCCGCCCGCCTCTCTATGTAATTACAAATAATCACATGCACGCAGGCCAGACAATAAACGAGAAAAACGGAGGCTTGTAGGTCATAATAATAATAATAATCATAATTATACACATCACAACACATGACTCATGATTATCCATCCACATCATACATCACATGTGTATCACATCATATGTAAGATTACTAGATATATATAATAATTAATTAAACTATATAATTAATTATTTTTCTTGAGGGTATTTTAGAAATTCTATACACGAGGACAATCCTCAAAATTTTCTAAATTTAAAGGGGCAAAATAGTCCTTTTCTAAAAAGGAATGCCCTAACCCCTTTGTCCCCTCTGCGCCGCCGCCACCCTTGTGCGGGCGGTGGTTGCCTTGCCAACCGGCAACTACCCTTGTCGCAGGAGCGGCCCCTGCGGTCAGCTCCGCTCCCACACGGGCGACACACCTCCACGGACGCCGCCCCTCTGCTAATTAGTGCGGACGGGCGATGCCCCTGTTGGCGGTGGTAGCCCCACGGCGCTGTTGCCCAGGTGCAGCCCTTGGGCGTGCTTTTGCCGTAGGCACCACCCTGGGTTGTCCCTTCGGCGACGCTTCTACCTCAGGCCGCCCTATAGGCTGTCCTTGCGCGCCGCCCTTGCAAGCTAGCCCTGGCCATAGTCGTTCGCCCCCTTACGGGTGGCTAGGCCATGGCTGGCCACCCCTGTAGGGGGTCTGGCCGTGGCCAACCACCCTTGAAGAGGTCCTGGTTGTGGCCAGCCACCCTTTTTCCTAGCTGCCTTTGCTACAAAAATGCAGCAATAATGCATAGAATAATTCTATGCGATTCAATCTTAACTTACGCAGTTTAAAACCAGTCTTTCACACGAAAACCTTGGCTCTGATACTATTGTTGGGAAACCTCAACAGGTGCATCACATGTGCAGTGAAAATCAAAACAAAGAATCAGTTTCTCACGCAGATCAAATCGACGTGCAAAAGATTGGGATCACGAGAAAAATCATAAAAATAAAAAAATCATGATGTATGAGAGATTGTTTTTACTTAGGGAGATCGTATATCCCTATATTTTAGATCCGGATAGAGAAGATGAAGGAGGTCAAGCGTCTTTATCTCTAATGGTATCCACACGATGGATCTCTATAGCGAAACTCCTCCAATCTGATCTCGTAATTCTTGCACAGAGGGAGAGAGGAGAATAGGAGATGGTGGCTAAAGCTGTAGCCTTATTACATGATGATCTATACAAGCGTGCAAAAGCGATGAATAGTTCGTTGAGAGAAGATGCTACAGGTATGCAACGATCGTTCGTGACACTATGACAGGGTATCTCAAAATCTAGTAAAATAATTAATTAAATAGTTTAATTAATTATAATTATCTAGTAGTCTTACATGATGATGTGTACATATGATATATAATATAGATGGATGATGATGGACCATGTGATGTGATGTGTGTATGTATGTATGATTATTATTATTATTGGGGCCTATGAGCTTCTGATTTTTCTCGTTTATTATTGGGCATGCATGCCTGTGATTATGTTGTAATTACATAATGATGATAGGAGCGTAGAGGTGCTAGCATGGCCCATGAGGCCGAGACGGACAATCGTGATGCATGGAGATACACTGAGATGTCGGTGGAACCGATGATGACAAGATGGATGATCACATGGTATGGAGATGCACTTATGCACACATAGATCATGGTATGAGTGATCGAGCTCGCTGGCTCGGGCCTGATCACATTAGGATATGGTTCATGATCATTTAGTGTGATTGTTCATATGTGATATATGGATGATTATACACCTACTATATATATATATATATACGATGTAGATATATTAAATATATATATGTATGACACATCATAATAGGAGATCAAATCAGAACCCCTTGCTATGATAATATTAAGTTGGTAAGCGCGAGACAATTAGATTGACCCACATGACTTTTCATCGTTATAGTGAGAAATTGAATCTCGATTTTGGTTGAGTTAGTCGAGTCCCTCGAGGCTCACTTATCTCATGGTTCAAGATCTTGCCTACGACATAGAGATCTTGCCTACATCAAGGGCATATCATCAAAATAAATTCATTTTGTAATAATGGTGATGACTTAACTGAACATCATGGCTGGTTGAGCCCCTCGAGACCGTGATGGTTCGGAGGCCAAATAGGATGGGTATCACAAGGAGTTGTGATTGGCAAGAGTTGCCTATCTTTTTTGGCTTAAGTGTGATTGGCCGAGTCCCTCGAGATTATACTAAGATGTCGATTGGATCGTGATCCCCACTAGAAGTCTGCCGGAGACTTCTATTTCACATGTTGAGGGTGTCGCATGACTCGCTAGAAAAATAGTGAGAGTAGATAAAGGTATAAGTTCATGTCTTAATTATTTATTATTTTTATAAAATCTATATATTATTTATTTATGCTACATCTTTATTTATCA
Source organism: Ensete glaucum (assembly GCA_021527575.1). Classification (NCBI taxonomy): domain Eukaryota; kingdom Viridiplantae; phylum Streptophyta; class Magnoliopsida; order Zingiberales; family Musaceae; genus Ensete; species Ensete glaucum. Next base: position 51,993,734 of record CM038551.1, read on the forward strand.
GAAACATGTCGCTTGTAAATCCCTTACTTGGCATACTTGAGGCCAACTACCTCATTGGTTCAAACTACTACTAGTTACAAGTGCCCTGCAAGCCAATCACGTGAGTGATGACACATATGACAAACTACATAATCTTTTTGCTTATGATTAATATTGGCATATTCTCACATTATATTATTTATAGCATATATACCGTGATGTCCTTGATTATGTAGAATGAGAATCAGATCGTGATGAGATCATGATAATGAGATCGATTCACCTTTAAACACAGATCCTAAATAATTCTGGTCATAGGTTACTCGAGAGGGATATCGAGATAACCGAATAGACCAGCGTACTATATACCCATCTATATGATGGAGGCGACTGGTCTCATAGCCACTTGTGTGGAGATACTAAGGATATAGTACAAGTGCTCATTGGATAATGAGTTCAATGATTAATCCATTTGTGGAATGTTGTATGGTTCATGATACCTAATGTCAAACAGCGATTCCATAGTCCTAATTATGTATCTGGTCCTTAGACTTGAGACACCAAGGATGCCTTGTATAAGTACTCCTTTCTTTGACGTCAGACTTACATGTTTTAAAGTTCCAGATATGGTATAACTAGTTATCGGGATTGATAGCCAGCCTTATGAAGGCAATTGATTATCAATAGAGGATCATCCACTCTTAGTATCACGAGAAGAATATCTCATATGTGCTTGCTCAGACAAATCCCTGGTCAGGGTCATTCGGATTGAGAGAGAAAGAGTTCTCTAATAGAATCTGATTAGAGTAAGACAAACTGATTCTATATGTGACCTAATAGTACCATGTCCAATATACAGTCTTTGGGATATTAATTGGATGAGGGATTATAAATACATGGTAGCTGTGGATAGACAGGTCCAATGAATTTGATCCCCCTATACCATCTGGGGATTATGCCGTAGTGGCCTAGTATGTCCATAGTCGATGAGTCGAGTGAATTATTATATGGATAATAATTCACTTTATTAGACGGAGTGAATCATTATGTCCATAATCGTGGATAAGGCGACAGCCAGCTGTCGCCAACGGCACGCAGCACCGCCGCTTACACGGCGGTGGCGATTAGATGAGGGCACAAGGGGAGAGCTAGGGTTTTCTTTTAGGAAAAGAACTATTTTGCCCCTATGAAAATTCATGATATTTTGAGGACTAGCCTAGTGTATAAAATTCTTAAAATACCCTCAATAATTTTGGAATTCCAAGGAATGTCCTCGCATCCAAAATTATGAAAATACCCTTAATAATTCTATAAATTTCTAGCATATCCTGATTTCTAACAGAATAATTAATTAAATAGGTTAATTAATTATTATATATATCTAGTAATCCTATATATGATGTGATGTACATATGATGTATGATGTGGATGGATGATCATGAGTCATATATTGTGATGTGTGTAATTATGATTATTATTATGATGATTATTATTACACTCCTTATATGACATACTTGATGCTAACCGTCTCATTGGTCCAAAGGCTCCACTATTTGAGAATTGTTCTCACAGAGGAGAAAATCCTATATGTCCTTAACATGATTGTGCCTACACCGGAGGAAAGGACAAGCAAGGATGAGATCGCTCATTTTGTGAAGTATATAAATAGTCCTAGAGGATAACATGTATGTTGATCTTATACTTAAGTCCCTACCAAATTTCTTTTTACAGTTCATATGAACAAGTTTGAGATGACTCTACCTAAACTCCTCAATATGTTAAGGGAAGCTGAGAGCACTATCAAGAAAGAGAAGCCAGTTCTCTATATTGGTGAGACCAATAAGAAAAGGAAGACCGATAAGACCCTTAAGTAGGGCAAGGGCAAAGAACGATCGGGGTAAGACAATGGTTGCCAAGAAAGACCCGACAAAGGACAAAGGACAATGCTTCCACTATAACCAAGACGGGTATTGGAAGAGGAACTATAAGGACTATGTTGTAGAGAAGACGAAATAGAAGCTTGAAGAAACTTTAGGTATATTCATGATCACTCTTTACTTGTCAGATTTTTATGATAACACATGAGTATTGGATACCGGGAGTGCTTATCATATCTACAATTCGTTCAAGACCTAAGAGATTGGCTAGAGGCTAGATGGACCTCAAGATAGGCAATGGAGCAAGAGTTGTTGCAGTTGCTGTTAGGGAGGTCACCCTACATATGCCTGATAGAGGTATTATTGCATTAAATGCATGCTATTTTTTTCCTTCTATTATCAATAATATTATTTTCATCTCTTATTTGACAATTAGTAGATATAAATTAGTTTTTGAGAATAATAGTTATTCAATAATTATGGATGATGAGATCATCATTAGAGGGACCTTGATAAATGACATATATGTTAGACATTTTTCCACATATCATGAATATAAATATGCCTAAGAGGAAAAGAGATGAGATGAACAATGCATACCTATGGCATTGTAGGCTAGGTCCTATATACGAGGTAATGATTTAAAAGTTACTAAAAGATAGATACTTAGATCCATTCTAGTCATATGCAACTTGTGAACCTTGCCTTTATGGGAAGATGACTAACTCTCCTTTTAGTGGAACCGGAGAGAGAGCTACTGAGTTATTAGAACTCAAACATAGTGATGTATGTAGTCCTATGTCGACTCAGGCTATAGGTGGTTATTCATACTTCATTATATTCATCGATGGTTTCTCTAGGTATTGACACATGTACTTAATGAAGTATAAATCTAATACCTTTTAGAAATTCAAGGAATATAAGAATGAAATGGAGAACCAAATTGGAAAGAATATTAAGACTCTTCGATCAGATTAAGGAGGAGAGTAGTTCACCTATTTCCTCAGGGACAATGAGATTTTATCCCAGTGGATACCTCCTTATACACTTCAGCTCGATAGTGTATCAGAAAGGAGAAATTACATATTGTTAGACATGATACGATCTATGATGAGTTTACTAACCTATCAATCTCATTCTAGTGGTAAGCCCTAGATACCACAGCTTACATTATGAAAAAAGTTCCATTAAAGTCGATATTGTTTACACCATATAAGATATGAAAAGGAAAGAAGCATGATCTTAAGGTGGTTAAGATTTGGGACTATCCTACCCATGTTAAAAGACATAACCTTGATAAGTTGGAATCAAGGATGAAACAATGTAATTCGTGGGATACCTTAAGGAGACTTTGAAGTATTATTTCTATCATCTCGAGGACTGAAAGATCTTTATTGCTAAGAGAGCTATGTTCCTTGAGAAGGAACACATTCTTAGTGAAAATAGTGGGAGTGAGATAGAATTGAGTGAGGTTAGAGAACCTAGCTCAAGCACCATTCTAGAGCCTGAGTATATTTAGGTACCTAACATATAAAATCCAACTTTGCGTAGGTCTAGCAGAGTATCTCACCCTCCTGAAAGATATGTAGGACATATCAGTGGAAATGATTCTCATGATATTGATCCTTAGATCTACGAGGAGGCTATTATGAGTATAGACTCTGGAAAGTGGCAAGAAGTCATGAATTCTAGGATGAATTTCATGTATGCTAACAAGGTTTAGAACCTTGTGGATGCACGTGAGGGTATGATACCCATCAACTGCAAGTGGATCTTCAAAAAGGAGATTGGAGTAGATGAAAAGGTGGAGACCTATAACACAAGTTTGATAGCTAAAGGATATCGTCAAAGATAAAGAGTTGACTATGACGAAACCTTTTCACGTGTAGCTATACTTAAGTCCATTAGAATTCTTTTGACCATTGTAGCACACTATGACTATGAGATTTGGTAGATGGATGTCAAAACGATATTCCTCAATGGCAACCTCGAGGAGGAGGTATATATGATACAGCCAGAGGGATTCGTTTCCAAAGAGAGTCCAGATAAGGTGTACAAGTTGCTTAGATCCATTTATGGATTGAAGCAAGCTTCCCGAAGTTGAAATATAAGATTTGATGAGGTGATCAGATCTTATGACTTTATTAAGAATGAAGATGAGCCTTATGTATATATGAAGGTAAGTGGGAGCGCTATTAACTTCTTAGTATTGTATGTAGATGACATCCCAATCATTGGGAATGATAAAGGAATGCTCTCTATAGTAAAGACTTGGTTATCCAAGAACTTCTCCATGAAAGACTTAGGGGAAGCATCCTATATTTTGGGGATCCGAATCTATAGAGATGGATCTAAGAGGATGCTTGTCTTATCCTAGTCTAGGTACATAGACTCCATTGTCAGAAGATTTGATATGGATCTAAGAGGATGCTTGTCTTGTCCTAGTCTAGGTACATAGACTCCATTGTCAAAAGGTTTGACATGGAGAATTTCAAGAGATATCTCATATCGATGAGACATAGAATATCACTTTCGAGGAATATGTCCCTAAAGACTCTTGAAGAAAAGACAGACATAAATAAGATACCCTATGCCTTAGCTATAGGGTCTATTATGTATGTTATGTTTTATACCAGGCCTGATATAGCACATGCTCTGAGTGTCACGAGCAGGTATCAAACAGATTTAGGTTTAGAACACTGAAAGGCAGTAAAATATATTCTTAAGTACATGAGAAGGACTAAGGATCTTTTACTAGTATATGGAGGAGTTAACCTCCAGGCTGAGAGCTACACGGACTCGAGTTTCTAGTCCAATATTGATGATAGCAAGTCAAACTTAGGATATATTTTCACCCTGAATGGAGAATCAGTAAACTAGAAGAGTTCCAAGCAAGATACTACTGCTAACTCAACCATGGAGGCGGATTACATTACTATGGTAGAAGTAGCAAAAGAAGGGGTATGGATGAAAAAGTTCATCATGATATGTGAGTCGTACCAAGCAGTGTGGAGCTGATTCCCATATATTGCGACAACGATAGGGCGATAACTCTAGCAAGGGAACCTATGTCTCATTAGAATTGGTCTGTGATCATGACCCAAAAAGATATAGTAATAGAAAGAGTTATATCCGAAGGTAACATTGTAGATTTACTAACGAAGCCATTGGCTCAGATTATATTTGAGCGTCATAGGGGTCTAATGGGGATCAGACACATAGGTGATTGGCTTTTGGTCAAGTGGGAGATTGCTGGTTACAAATGCTCTGCAAGCTACTCACGTGAGTGATGGCACGTGTAACACGCTATGCGATCTTTTTGCTTATAATTACTATTAGCATATTCTCACATTATATTATCTGTAGCATATATATTGTGATGTCCTTGGTTCTATGCAATGAGAATCGAATCATAATGAGATCATGATAGCGAGATTGAGTCACCTTTAAACACATATCCTAAATAATCCTAATCATAGGTTACTCGAGAGGGACATCAAGATAACTGGATAGACCGCTGTACTATATAATTGTACATATGATGGAGGTGGCTAGTCTCATAGCCACTTGTGTAGAGACACTAAGGATATAGTACAAATGCTCATTGGATAATTTTACTGATTGATCCGCTTATGAAATATTGTATGGTTGATGATACCTAATGTCAGACAACGATTCCATACCAATTGTGCATCAGGTTCTTTGACTTGAGACATCAAGGATGTTGTGTATAAGTATTCTTTTCTTTGATGCCAGACTTATAGGTTTGGAAAGTTCTAGATCTGGTATAGCTGATTATCAGGATTGGTAGTCAACCTTACGAAGACAATTGAGTGTCAATAGAGGATCATCAACTCTTGGTATCACGAGAATAATATCTCATATGTACTTGCTTAGATAAATCCCTAGCCAGGGTTATTCAGATTGGGAGAGAAAGAGTTCTCCAGTAGAATCAGATTAGAGCAAAATAAACTAATTTTGTATGTGACCTGACAGTACCATGTCTAATATATAGTCTCTGAGATATTAGTTGAATAAGGGATTATAGATACATGGTAACTATGGACAGATAGGTCCGATCCTTATATAGTAAATTCAGTTATATTCATGATAATAGAGTGCCCCACATAATATAAACCAATCCTTATGTGGCTAGGAAATGCTAGTCATTAGAGACACCCCTGTAGCCCGGAGTCCCTAGCCATGGGGCAACGTTGGGTGGCTACGAAACTCTAACCCCCAAGGTGTCCCTTGTAGCCAACACTCTTGGTTGCAAGCTGCTATGGGCAGCCAACAAAGCCCTAACTGCCATGCTGCCCTTTATGGCCAAGAGTCCCTAGCCACAGGGTTACCACCTGTGCCTACGAAACCCTAGCTGCCAATGGTTCCCCATGTGGCCAGGACTCCTTGGTCGCATGGGAGCTTGTTGCTTGGCTAAGAGCAACATAGTTTCTCTCAATTTGCATTAGGTGGCCAGGCCGAGAGCCTCTTCTAGTGCTCTTGGCCAAGGTTGCAAGCAACGTTTGGCCGAACCATAGGGCAGCAACTATTGTTGCCCTCTTCTCCCTCTTTTGTGTTAATAATTTTGATGTCAAAAGGCCTCTTCATAGCACCTCTCAATAGTCAAAAAATGTGCTATTCAAATTTAGAAAACTATGACAAAACTTACAATAATCTACGTGATTCATTACAACACTCATAGTTTATAGCCAATCATTGTATGATGAACCTAACTCTGATATCATTATTGGAAAACCTAATAGGAGCATTACATGCATAGTAGAAAAAAAAAGTAAAATTGGTTTCTCATGTTTGTCATGTTTTTGTGCGATGATTGGTGCATAAAAAATCATAAAATAAAAATTATATAACACATGTTAGATGTTTTACCTAATAGGATCGTATATTATTGAAAAACCAAATCCAAATAAGAGTGTGAAGGAGGTCATATGTCCTCTTTAGCGGTATCCACACGACGGAAGAAGTGGCGATGCTCATCCCTTGCAACACAAAAACTCACAGCTTATTGCATACCTTCTTCACAGCTTTGCACCACCTTATAACAAGCATGAAAGAAGAACTCATTTCTTTTTCATTGTCCTCACACACCAAGGAGATGGGCAGTCAACTAAAAAGAAAGGGGAGGGAGGAGAATAGATGAGGAAGTGGGCAAAAGTTTCTAGCCCATTAGCCCTATGACCCCTTCTTATTTATAAAGGTCTCTATCAACTTAACCATAATGTATCTTGTCCTATTGGGTATTGGATCTCCATCCAATTATCTGAGCCTCTGTTAAATCTTGAATTTTGATGATAAAATTAATTAATAAAGTTATGATATAATCTATGTTCAAGAAAAGTGATGTAGGTCTATCTTTGATCATGAAAAGGCAAAATGATTGAAGTAGCAAAATTATACGTTGGGCCGGAGTCAGAGATCGAACATCGAGCTGAAAAAATCGGATATTGCGTTGGATGTTATAGAAGTTAACATGCTGATGGATCGAGCAATATGTCGAAGGAGAGGATGATGCACGGAAGGTTCAAATGAACCAATGATATGTTGGACAACACAAGATCTATACTTTGTAATCGTTTATGTCATGATCATCGGAGTTTAAGTCTTAATTGAGTTAATTTTGGGTGTAACCATATTAATTAAATTAAATATTCATTGAGCCTTAATTGAGACTGATTTGGACCAATTGGGAGGCCCATTTAGTGACCCAATTATAGGTTAGGCGGTGGCACCACCAAACCAGGCGATGGAATCACCTATGAGCTAGCAACACAGTCTCCCGTGTTGCTAGGCGATGGTACCGCACAGATACAGTCTCATAAACATATGAAAAAGAGAATAGGGCTATAAAAGGGTGGTTGATCTTCACTATTAAAATAAGATCAATAGTGGAAGCTATTGACCTCAATGGAGGAGGAATCAAGAGTGGACGTAGATCATGACGATCAGACCACTATAGAATTGGTGTGTCTTCTCTTCTTTGCTATTTAATTACTTTATAATTTTTTTTACTTGCTAATTATAATCCTACGAATGTGTTCAAGTTTAAATACTTTTTCGATATAAAATTTATTGAATAAATCTTCAAATTAATAAAAGTTTTTCAAAAGCACTAATTCACACGCACCCACCCTCCCCTATCCCCCAACCCCCGCCTCCTCCTCCTCCTCCTCCTCTTAGTACTAATTCGATCCTAACAGCCTCTTGGATTAGTGGATTTCTACCCAATAATCTTTTATTAGCTCATATTGGATCTCATCCATAAGATCCAATAATATAGGAGATTATTAGATATCTAATAAAATAAGGGCTCTGCTTATATCTCATATCCAAACCTTTACTCGTCGTAATATCCATCATATGTGTATGACCCTTTAGGCAATACCAAGCTGGTAGTGAGTTGCACCTACAGAACTCCTTCTGACTTAATGAATTATTATCTCATAATAATTCAGTCAGCTCATCAACATGGATGTACTAAGTCTCCATGTCATAGTCCCTAGAAGGCACAAGGGATCTAATCTATTGGACCTGTATATCCTCAGTTACCATGTATCTAGTCCCTCATCCATCTAAAATTTCAGAGATCATATATCGAGCATGATACTATCAGGCCTCATACAGAATCTATTTGTGTCTTACTCTAATTGAATTCTTCTATAGAACTCTTTTTCTCTTAATTCGAATAAACCTAGTCAAGGATTTATCTGAGCAAAAATACACATGATATTCCTCTCGTGATACTAAGAGTAGATGATTCTCTATTGATACTCGATTATCTTTGTAAGGTTGGCTATCAATCTCGATAACCAATTATACCAGATCTAAAACTTTCAGACTTATAAGTTTAGCATCAAAGAAAGAAATACTTAAACAAAACATCCATAGTGTCTCAAGTCTAAGGATCATACACACAATTGGGACTACGAAATCGTTGTCTAAGATCAAGTATTATTAACCATCTAGTATTCCACAAGTGGATTAATCAGTAAACTCATTCTCCAATGAGCACCTATATTGTACCCTTATGTCCCCACACGAGTGGTTATGAGACCAATCACCTCCATCATATAGACGAGTATATAATATTCCAGTCTGTCTAGTTATCTCGATATTCCTCTTAAGTAACCTACGACTGGAATTACTTAAAATCTGTATTTAAAGGTGAATTAGTCTCATTATCATGATTTCATCATGATTCAATACTTATTGCACAAATCTAAGGACATCACAGTATATATATATGTAATAGATAATATATAATATAAAAATACTAATAATAATAATATAAAAAAATATTATGCAACATATCTGTAACACCCCTCATTTCCGAATTTTCGTATAAATTTCTAGTGATAATGTAAGCATTCATTTTAAATTGACAAAGGAAATAGAGTATGAATCAGAAGTACTTATTTGTAAGATTTGGGTAATCTGTTCAAAAAAAAAAAAAAAAAATCTGAGGACCTATATGTAAACCCTGAGGATCTAATCGTAAATGTACTAAATACAAGGACTAAACTGCAAAATATAAAAAATGACAAATTCCACCGTTTAAGCCTCTCTGCCTTCATTCTTAAGGAAGCAGAGAAGGCAGCTACGTGGGTGATCTGTTCAAGAAAAAAAAAAAGAAAGAAAGAAAGAAAGAAGAAGAAGAAGAAGAAGAAGAAGATTTGGGGCTTTAAGGGTTCTTGCTCAAATCTTTTCACTTAGGGTCAAAATTATCAAAGGCAAGTGTTCTATCCTAATTTTTTTACCTTCTGATACTTTATCCTTACTGTTTTGCCTTGCTTTCCAAAATTAATTGCTGAATTCAAGACCTGCAAAGCTGAAATCTCTCTTGTTGCTTATAAGATTTGAATCTGGAAAATTATCAAAGTCCTGACCCTTCTGCCTTGTTCTGGCTGTAGATTATTGTACTGATTTTGGATTTAGGTTAAACTTATTTTATATGAATCTAGACTGATATATCTTTCTTTTGACACTGATTTTGTAGATTTTGGACACCGAATACTTACCCAAACATCTGTTTCAAATGAGCCTATAGACGTTGTAAAACAGGGTTCAAGATTTCTGACCTGTCAATACTAAAATGCCTATAACTCCCTGTTGAAAATTCTGATTTGTACTAAACTAATTTTATTTGAAACTAGACTTGAAAATCTTTCTTTTGACATATATTTTGAAAATTTTGGAATTCAATTGCCTACCCTATTATCTGTTGAATCCGACCCTATAAATTCTACAAAACAGTGATTATGTTTTTGCCCTTGGGTTACCAAATCAAAAGTAACTCCATGTTGGGAACCCTGTTTCATACGAAATTTATTCCATCAAAATATAGATTGATATAGGGTTCGACCATAACTTTCTTATGGGTATTGGAGCATAATTGATATTCTGAAATATTTGTTTGCTGTGCCACTAGAAATCTGTCCGAAATCGAGCTTTGGTCGATTTCGCGTATTTTGTTCTATTCCTTTGGATATTTGAATTCGTCTAACTTTCTTATTGAAATTGAGCTAAATATGATTGCTTGGAATCCCTGTACATTCTTGTTTTCATTTCATTCCAAAACTGAATATATTTGTGAGAGATTTGTTCTTTGTTTCGAATTATCTCGAAAAGACACATGCACGTTTTGTTGTTCCGCGTGTGTTTCCGACATATGCTACTTATTGTTAAAACTGCCCTCTTGTACTCTGGTGTGTGGGATTGTCTGGACCTTTGCCAGAAATGGTAAAGGGTATGTGCTTATTACCCGCTATGTGGGGTCCCGCTCTGTGGGATATTCTGGACCTTTGCCAGAAATGGTAAAGGGTATGTGCTTAGAGCCTGCGATGCTCTGCCGGCCCCTTCACCTAGACGTGGGTGGATGGAGCTCCCAGACGTGGGAGACATTTGTCAGGTGGTCATTCAGAAATGGATGGATCACATTCTGACTGAGATTCCACTACACCTTCTATATGTTTGATATGACATCCAGAGTTTTGGTGAGTTGTTTCTGTTCATGCTCTGGATAAGAATAATATGATTGCGACGTCAAGGATGACATTTGAGCTTCTGTACGATATTTGTTTTTGATATGCTCTGAAATACTTCATTCACTGATGATTTTGCTTCGAAATATTCCATATGCCGTTGATATGCTTCGTAACATTTCGTATGCCACTGATAAGCTTCGATTTGTTTCCTTTGATACTGAGATGCTCCAATTACTCTATGCCCCATCTGTCAGGAACCAAATATGTAAGATTGAAAAGACAATTATGTTTCTGCTCCTAACAATTTTAAGATTGAGTTCAAATTATATGAATTATCGAGTGATGCGTGGTATGTTTATGAACTGCACAGGGTGTTGAATTTGTAGACTATAGAGGTGAAAATTTGATCTGAATGTTTTCTTAGTGACCTCAAAATGTGTGTTTGGATCCTGGATTAGTTGTTGTGACAAAATTTTAAATATTGTCGATATTTTGGAGGGGCGTAACAGAGGTGGTATCAGAGCATGATTTGAGAATCACTAAGAATATTCTCTTTTTGAGGTTTATTGACTATCATTTAGAGATTGATCAAAGAAAATGTTTTTTTTTGATGTTTTAGGAAGCGAGGATGACGAGATCATCTGGTTCTCCTGTTGCATCTACTGCTGATCAATTGAGTGGTATCATGCGGACTTTGGAGACTATGGCACAAGTGATGCAACAACAACAACAACCTATCCATCAAGGAAGTAATGATGGAACAGAGACATCAAACCAGACGGGGTTGGGAATTGGACAGTTTAAGAAGCTTAGTCCTCCCGGTTTAATGGTGAGTCGATCCAATGGTGGCGAGCGATGGATGATGCAGATAGAGAAAATATTTGATGCTTTAAATTACCCCGATGATCGAAAGGTTTTTCTTGCCACCTTTATCTTTGGAAGGAGAAGTCAACACGGTGGAGAATGATTAAGAGGATGTCTGAAATTAAACATGAGCCAATGACATGGAAGTTATTCCAAGAAAAGTTTAACGATAAATATTTTCCAGTGTATGAGAGAGCAAAAGAATTGGAGTTCTTGAATCTTATCCAGGAAGTATGGTTACAGATGAATCTAAATTCACCGAGCTCTCCGGGTTTGCCACACATATGATGATGAATCTAGAAAAGCAAGAAGGTTTGAAAGGGATTACTACCAATAAGAAGCGAATGTCAGCTTTAAAATTACAAACGTATGCTGATACGGTAGAAAGAGCTTTGAAAATTGAAAGAGACATGGAGGAAATTCAAGAAATCATTGGCAAGAACAAAAGGGACAAATTTACTGGCAAAAGCAGGAGAGAAAATGAATATGAAGCTAGTAACAAGAGGTTCAAGACATCTGGATTTGAGAAAAGGAAACCATTGGGGAGGACTCAGTTATGTGCAAAATGTGGATTAAATCATGAAACAAGTCAGTGTTTTCGGGTGACTGGAGCATGTTTTGGTTGTGGAAAGCTAGATCATCAATTAAGAGATTGCCCACTGAAAAGGAAGAAAGAGCCACTGCCTCCTAGACCCTCAGCCCATGCTAGAGTGTACGCTATCACTGAACAAGATTCTAAGGCTTCCAAATCAGTGGTGGAAGGTATTCTTTATGTTTCTAAAAGAAATACAAAGTTTTGTTTGATCCGGCTCCAACTTATCGCTTTGTTTCACAATACTTTGCTTGTCACTTGGATATTCTAAACCCCTGGATTATATGTTATATGTAACAACTGCTGTTGGAGATTCATTGGCAACAAACTTGGTCTACCCATCTTGTTTGATCTCTATTGGAGACCGCGAACTCCTTGCTGATTTGATTCTCCTAGAGATCCAGGGCTTTGATATTATACTTGGCATGGATTGGTTATCTTCTCATCATGCTAGTATTGATTGTTACAAAAAAATAATTACCTTCTGCATACCAGATCAGCCTATATTTTTCTTTGAGGGCATTAGGCATGATTTGCCTCCTTGCTTGATATCAGCACTTCAAGTTTATCGTCTTATGCAGAAAGGTTATTTTTGTTATATGGTGTGTGTAAAGGAGCATTCAGATCAGGAAACCCACCTAGATGAAATTGTAGTGGTCAAAGAATTTCCTGATGTATTCCCAGATGACTTGCCTGGTTTACCTCTAGATAGAGAGGGTGAATTTGCTATTGATCTAGTCCCCAGTACAACCCCAATATCTAAGCCTCCCTACAGAATGGCACCACTCGAGCTAGAGGAGTTAAAGAAGCAAATACAAGAATTATTAGATAAGGGTTTCATACGACCCAGTGTATCCCCATGGGGTGCTCCGGTATTATTAGTGAAGAAGAAGGATGGAACATTGAGGCTTTGTATTGATTATAGACAGTTGAATCAGGTGACCATCAAAAATAAGTATCCCATACCTAGAATTGATGATTTGTTTGATCAATTGCAGGGTGCACAAATATTCTCTAAGATTGACCTGAGGTCAGGTTACTATCAGTTGAAGATCAAGGAGGAGGATATTTCAAAAACAGCTTTCAGAACTCGATATGGTCATTATGAATTCTTGGTGATGCCTTTTGGTTTGACAAATGCCCCTGTAGCTTTTATGGAACTAATGAATAAGATATTTCAACCACTCTTGGATATCTGTAATTGTATTTATTGATGACATATTGGTGTATTCAAAGAGTAATCAGCATGAGGAACACTTGAGAGATGTGTTGTCCATACTAAGAGAAAAGAAGTTGTATGCTAAGTTTAGCAAATGTGAATTTTGGTTGAATGAAGTTGCTTTCTTAGGCCATGTGATTTCGGAAGGGTATATCTGTTGATCCAAGGAAAATAGAAGTGTAGTTGAATGGGAAGTACCAACAAATGTAGAAGTTAGAAGCTTCTTGGGCATGGCAGTTATTACAGGAGATTTGTGGAGGATTCTCTCGAATTGCACAACCTCTCACCAAACTCACTAAAAAGAACATGAAATTTGTATGGGGTGATGATTGTGAGCAAAGTTTTCAAGAGTTAAAAAGAAGGTTGACTAGTGCCCTATTCTCACTATTCCAAGTGGTAGTGAGGGATTTGTAGTTTGATGCTTCAAGAAAAGGCCTAGGATGTGTTTTGATGCGGGAGAGTAATTGCTTATGCTTCTAGGCAACTTAAAGGTTATGAATTGAATTATCGACTCATGATTTGGAGTTAGCAGAATTATTTTTGCTCTAAAGATTTAGAGACATTATTTGTATGGTCGACTTTGAAATCTTCACGATCACAAGAGTTTAAAATATATTTTCACTCGAAAGAGTTAAACATGAGGCCAAGATGGATAGAACTTCAAGGATTATGATTGTGCCATCCGTTATCACCCGCAAAGCCAATGTTGTAGGTGCACTTAGTAGGAAATCTACAAGTTTTATGGCTAGTCCGGTTGTGAAGCAATGGAAGTTATTAGAAGAAAATTTTGATTTGAAAGCTTTGAGGAAAGAGCAAGACTCGATGATATTGATGGCCTCCATTCAAGTGCAATCTGATCTTATTCAACAAATTAAGGAAGCACAATTACGAGATCCACATTTAATCTACTTGAGGAATGAAGTAGAAAAGGGATTGAAGCCACAATTTCAAGTTTCAAAGGATGGCCTATTGAGATTTGGGGAGAGAGTATGTGTACCAAATGAACCAGATATCAAGAATCAAATCCTAAAGGAAAGTTATACTTCAAAGTATACCATACATCCTGGGAGCACTAAGATGTATAGAGATCTTCAAAGTCATTATTGGTGGGAAGGCATGAAGAAGGAAATTGCAATGTATGTTTCAAAATGTTTGACTTGTCAGCAAATCAAAGTAGAACACCAAAGACCTGGAGGGTTGTTGCAACCTTTAGATATCCCTGAATGGAAATGAGAATGTATTACTATGGATTTTGTTTCAGGATTACCCAGAACCTCTAGGAAGCATGATGCTATTTGGGTTATCATTGATAGGTTAACAAAATCTGCACACTTCCTACCGATTAATATGACTTATTCGCTTGATAAACTTGCAGATTTATATGTCAATGAAATAGTAAGACTTCATGGTATTCCAAAGGAGATCATCTCTGATAGAGACTCCAGATTTCTCTCTAGATTCTGGAGAAGATTGCAGGAGTCGATGGGCACTAAAGTTAAGTTTAGTACTGCATATCATCCTCGATGGTAATCGATGGAAAGAACAATTCAAACACTTGAGGATTTGCTTAGAGCCTATGTTATGGATTGGAATGGTGAATGGGATAAGGATATTTCACTTATTGAGTTCACGTATAATAATAGTTATCATTCAAGTATTCAGATGGCTCCTTATGAAGCTTTATATGGGCGAAAGTGCATAACACCTATATGTTGGGAGGAAGTTGGTGACAGAAAGCTGTTAGCACCGGACAAGGTACAAGAAACTATCGAGAAAATTCAAGTTATAAGGAAAAGGTTAAAGATCGCTAGTCAAAAGAGTTATGCCGACAATAGAAGACGAGATATTGAGTTTGAAATCGGAGATTTTGTATTCTTAAAAGTCTCCTTCCAAAGGCATTATAAGGTTTGGGAAGAAAGGAAAATTAAGCCCAAGATTTATTGGACCTTTTGAGGTTCTTGAGAGGGTTGGTTCATGCATCAGATTGCCTTGCCACCAAATTTGTGCCATGTCCATGATATATTTCATGTCTCGATGATTAGAAAGTATATATATGACCCTTCTCACATCATTAAGTATGAGCTGGTGGAGATCGATAAAGATTTATCTTATGTGGAAGAGCCTATTCAGATTGTTGATAAGAAAGAAAAAGTCCTAAGGAATCGGGTCATCCTCGGTTCAAGTAAATTGGAGACATCATTCGAGAGGAGACAACTTGGGAGCTAGAGGAGGAAATGAAAAGGTGTATCCCAGTCTTTTCATCGATAGAGGTACGATAAATTTAGAGGACTAAATTTTTCTTTTAAGGGGAGAGTGTAACACCCCTCATTTCCGAATTTTCGTATAAATTTCTAGTGATAATGTAAGCATTCATTTTAAATTGACAAAGGAAATAGAGTATGAATCAGAAGTACTTATTTGTAAGATTTGGGTAATCTGTTCAAAAAAAAAAAAAATCTGAGGACCTATATGTAAATCCTGAGGACCTAATCGTAAATGTACTAAATACAAGGACTAAACTGCAAAATATAAAAAATGACAAATTCCACCGTTTAAGCCTCTCTGCCTTCATTCTTAAGGAAGCAGAGAAGGCAGCTACGTGGGTGATCTGTTCAAGAAAAAAAAAAGAAAGAAAGAAAGAAGAAGAAGAAGAAGAAGAAGATTTGGGGCTTTAAGGGTTCTTGCTCAAATCTTTTCACTTAGGGTCAAAATTATCAAAGGCAAGTGTTCTATCCTAATTTTTTTACCTTCTGATACTTTATCCTTGCTGTTTTGCCTTACTTTCCAAAATTAATTGCTGAATTCAAGACCTGCAAAGCTGAAATCTCTCTTGTTGCTTATAAGATTTGAATCTGAAAAATTATCAAAGTCCTGACCCTTCTGCCTTGTTCCGGCTGTAGATTATTATACTGATTTTGGATTTAGGTTAAACTTATTTTATATGAATCTAGACTGATATATCTTTCTTTTGACACTGATTTTGTAGATTTTGGACACCGAATACTTACCCAAACATCTGTTTCAAATGAGCCTATAGACGCTGTAAAACAGGGTTCAAGATTTCTGACCTGTCAATACTAAAATGCCTATAACTCCCTGTTGAAAATTCTGATTTGTACCAAACTGATTTTATTTGAAACTAGACTTGAAAATCTTTTTTTTGACATATAGTTTGAAAATTTTGGAATTCAATTGCCTACCCTATTATCTGTTGAATCCGACCCTATAAATTCTACAAAACAGTGATTGTGTTTTTGCCCTTGGGTTACCAAATCAAAAGTAACTCCATGTTGGGAACCCTGTTTCATACGAAATTTGTTCCATCAAAATATAGATTGATATAGGGTTTGACCATAACTTTCTTATGGGTATTGGAGCATAATTGATATTCTGAAATATTTGTTTGCTGTGCCACTAGAAATCTGTCCGAAATCGAGCTTTGGTCGATTTCGCGTATTTTGTTCTATTCCTTTGGATATTTGAATTCGTCTAACTTTCTTATTAAAATTGAGCTAAATATGATTGCTTGGAATCCCTGTACATTCTTGTTTTCATTTCATTCCAAAACTGAATATATTTGTGAGAGATTTGTTCTTTGTTTCGAATTATCTCGAAAAGACACATGCACGTTTTGTTGTTCCGCGTGTGTTTCTGACATATGCTACTTATTGTTAAACCGCCTCTTGTACTCGGTGTGTAGGATTGTCCGGACCTTTGCCAGAAATGGTAAAGGGTATGTGCTTATTACCCGCTATGTGGGGTCCCGCTCTGTGGGATATTCTGGACCTTTGCCAGAAATGGTAAAGGGTATGTGCTTAGAGCCTGCGATGCTCTGCCGGCTCCTTCTGACTTCACCTAGACGTGGGTGGATGGAGCTCCCAGACGTGGGAGACATTTGTCAGGTGGTCATTCAGAAATGGATGGATCATATTCTGACTGAGATTCCACTACACCTTCTATATGTTTGATATGACATCCAGAGTTTTGGTGAGTTGTTTCTGTTCATGCTCTGGATAAGAATAATATGATTGCGACGTCAAGGATGACATTTGAGCTTCTGTACGATATTTGTTTTTGATATGCTCTGAAATGCTTCATTCATTGATGATTTTGCTTCGAAATATTCCATATGCCGTTGATATGCTTCGTAACATTTCGTATGCCACTGATAAGCTTCGATATGTTTCCTTTGATCTTGAGATGCTCCAATTACTCTATGCCCCATCCGTCAGAACCAAATATGTAAGATTGAAAAGACAATTATGTTTCGCTCCTAACAATTTTATGTCTACGAAATCGTATATTCTTGTACTTTGACTTGTATCCCTTTGGAAATTGTATTATTTTGATATGGATATGTTAGTCACTTCGAGCTCCTTATGCTCACCCCGCTTGTTGATAAATTTTTCAGGATAGCGTATCGCTTGCTTACTTGTTAAGATTGGGTTGAGGCGGTGGAAAGTTTAGAAGATTTTGGGCGATCTTTGTTAGCATATGTGTTTTGTTGTATAAGCTACCCACCATCTTATGAAATGTGACGATGAATCTAAAACAGGATTTTGTGTAAGATAAAGGATCCCTCATGTATAGGATTTTGGAATGTTAAGTTAAATGCATGTAATGATATGAATTTATGGTAATCGTTGTTTTGGTGACTGCATAGACTTTCCCACTTATGAGTTTATGTGTGGTTATTATTTTGAAGAGTTGAGTTCAGATTATATGAATTATCGAGTGATGCGTGGTATGTTTATGAACTGCACAGGGTGTTGAATTTGTAGACTATAGAGGTGAAAATTTGATCTGAATGTTTTCTTAGTGACCTCAAAATGTGTGTTTGGATCCTGGATTAGTTGTTGTGACAAAATTTTAAATATTGTCGATATTTTGGAGGGGCGTGACAATATCACACCCCATCACTCACATGATTGGCTTGCAGCGCACTTTGAAGGCTTAAATCATGAGTGATGGATGGGCTTCTTGTATGCATCAGATTTTATTGATGAACCGAGCGATGAGGTTGGAGAGTGTCACTTCCTCCCTTTGCTTAGTCCGAGCAACATGACCACCAACGGCCTTGGATGTACATTCTCGATGAAGTAGAGTTCGAACTCCTTTACAAGCTAAGAGAAAGAGATGACCGAGAGTGACTTTAAATGAGCATACCATTCCCACACCGGGCCTCTCAACTTTGTTGAGAATGCATGGCACATTAGAGTGTTTGAGGTGCTGTGGAGAGACATCTAGGTGCGAAAGACAACAATGTGTTTAATTGGGCCGGTACTGTTGTCAAAGACTTCCAGCAATGGGAGGCAAAAGTGGGTCAAGATTGGTTCCTCTTGGATGTTCTAAGTGAATGGGGATCTACCTGAGGTCTGTTGATCCCAGATTTTGATAATAAAATTAATTGATGAGTTTCTGAACTAATATGCTTTTGGGAGAAGTAACATAGGAAATACTTCAATCATAGATGCAAACCATCATAGGGCAAATTATCGAAGCAAGAGAATCAAACGTTGGGTCAGAGAAGTATCATGTCAGAGATTGGACGTCAGCCTGGAGGATTGGTTGACGTGCCAAAGGTTAGGCTTTATGCCATGAGTTAAAGCACCGGGTCGGAAGGATTGAGTATTATACCAAAAGATCACTTATTGTGTAAAATCAACATATCGATAGATCAGGCGATAACCCAAAGAAAAAGATGATATGCTAGAGGTTTAAACGAAGTGCTAGATGATCAGATGACATGCCATAATGCTAAACGATGTGCTAAAAGCTTTGTGATTATGCTAGATATGTGATTGAGTGGTTATGTCTTGATCAAGATTATTTGGGGTAAAATTGAGTTGGTATTAGGCTAAAATCATACCAACTTATCAAAAAACATATTGAGCTTGAACCAGGATCGATTTGGGCTTATTACAAGGCTAAATCAGTAGCCTTGGGTTGGCCCAAGTGATGGTACTATTAGGCCCAAGCGATGGTACCACTAGGCCTAAGTGGTGGTACTGCCCAAATAGCCAACAACCATTATTTTATGTTTGCTAGCACTACCGATGATGGTACCAGCTAGGTTGGTGATGGTACCACCTAGGGTGATGGTAGTACCACCTAAGCTACCAGTGGAACCGCTAGAGCCTAGATTCTCAAGTTTTGTTCGGCGGTAGAACCCCAAAATTTTAGAGATTTGAATTTTAACTTACCTTTTGGGTCTATAAATACCCCACTTATACTTGCTTGATGAAAGAATAAGAAAGAGAATAAAATCTTAAGGATTAAAGGGTTGTAAACTCTTTTTGAGTGGTGTTTAAGTTTTTTCCTTCTTCTTGAGTTTAGAAGTATTTCTAAGTTATAGGAGGGTTGAAGTCTCTTCTAAAAAAAAGGTATAAAGTTCTCTCCTGAACCTATCAAAAGAAGGGTTGTAACAAGGGTAGTTGATCTTTACTCGTTCGAAAGAAGATCGGTAGTAAAAGTCGATGGTCTCGAGGGAAAAGGAATCGAGAGTAGACCTAGGTCAGGACTATAGAACCACTATAAAGCGGTTTGCATCCTCCTCTTACTTTACTTTATTATTACTTACTGATTAAACATATTTTCGATATAGATTTATCGATTAAACTTTGGGTCTCTCAGTTGGATTAACACCCAAGAAAGATTTAATAGCTTTTTCTAATAATCAAGAGGGTCACTCTGTCACTCGTCCTCCTATGTTTAATGGGACGGACTACACTTATTAAAAAATATAAATGTGGATTTTCTTAGTTTCTATGGATTTTGATCTATAGAATGTTGTTGAGTTTAATTTTTGAAAATCTTTTAAACCAATGAATGATTGGAATGATTTTGAAAAAAAATATTTTCCTTAAATGCTAAAGCTACGAATACTTTATGTTGTGCTTTGGACAAAAATAAATTTAATTATATTTCTACTTATAATACTGTATATGATATTTGACACACACTTTAAGTCACTTATAAAGACATAAGTAAAAGAATCTAAAATTAATCTTTTGGTATATAGTTATAAATTATTTAAAATGAAACTAAGCCAAACCATTGGTGATGTGTACACTCATCTTATGGATGTTGCCAATGGTGTAAAATCTCTTGGTAAAAACTATACTAATCTTGAATTGTTAAATAAGATTTTAAGAACTCTTCTAAAAAGTTAGGATCCAAAAGAAGCAAAGGACTTGAATAATTTTCCTCTTAAAGAACTCATAGGATCTTTAATTGCCTATGAAATGACCTACAAAGCATATGATGAACAAGAGAAAAACCTTTTAAAAAATAGAAAAGATATTACACTTCGAACCAAAGAAGACTACTCGAGCAAAAGCAAGTGATGATGATGATGACATTGCACTCTTTACAAAAAGACTTAAAAAGTTCATGAAAAAGAACAAAACTAATTCTGTAAGAAATTGAACCTAAAAGGAATACAATAATATGTTATGAATACAAAAAGTTAGGACACTTCAAAAATGGATGTCTATAATTGAATAAGAATTTGCCAATCCAAAAGAAGAAAAAAGTATTCAAGGCAACATGGGATGAATCAAGTGCATTAGAAGATGAAGAGCAAACCAATGAAGATGACATGACAAATTATGCATTGATGGCATTCAATGATGAGGTATGTAACTTAAAACATCCGTAATGCATTTCATGATTTATATGATGAATTTAAAAAGATTGATAAGAAATATAATTCACTAAAAAGAGAGCATGACAAATACATATCAACATCCTATAAACCTTATTCTAAATGTGAAGATTTAAAATCATCTAATATTGAACTTCAAAAGCAATTATTTCAAAATCACATGTTTTGAAAAATATGAAAAATGACCTAATTGTCATGAATGAGAAACTAGGACATTGTTTAGAAATATTAAATGATAATAATCATATAATAAAATCTCTTAAGAAGAAAAATATTTTACTATAATTATTAAAAAAATTAAAAACAAGCTGCTTAATATGATTCTTGCTAAGTGTATATATAGAAAGGCATAAATTAGCTTCATGAGTAGTAACACTCATTAAAAGCCAATAAAATTTATAAAAGAACCTATACTATATATTTCTCCTAAAGTTAAATATAATTTTTATGGAAGATTTGATCATTATGTTATATATGCTCTCTTAAAAATTATAACTTTAATAAATTAGTTTGGATTCCTAAAGGAACTATAAAGATTTGATGTCAAAAGTCAAGAAAAAAAATCTAACCATAAATGACACAAAATTAAATGGATACATAGAACAAACCCCTCTTTCTTATGGGTATGTCTCTATACAAGGGTTAAGAGCCAAAGATGATATCTTGATAGTGGATGTTCAAGGCATATGATCGAAGATCTAATATACTTCTCAAAGCTCACAAGCCCAGATGGAGGATATGTCATCTTTGGAGATAACAATAAAAGAAAAATTATTGGTTTTAGAAATATTTGTAATAAATCAAATCTTTTAATTAAAGATATTCTTTTAATAGATGACTTAGAAACATAACTCATCAAGTATTAGTCAACTTTATGATAAATGGATAAAATGTTAAATTTGAATATAATTTCTTCATAAAAATATTAAATAAGAATAATTCTATGATTACTTTAAGAAGATATAATATTTATACTATTGATTTTGATGATTTTCATGATAAAACTTGATTTTCAATTTGAAATGATGATGTACGACTTTGGCATAGAAGATTAGGATATACAAATACAAAATTAATCTCACAAATTAGAACAAAAGAAGTTTAGTTATTTTTTAATTTTGTAGTAATTTATCCATGTTATTTTCAATAAATTTCTTGAAGGTAAAAAAAATGATTTTGAAAATAATTTTTAAATTTTAGTTGAATAATAATTCTCCTATCTAAAGTAACTTATTTCAAGAAACCTTATCCAAGGAATAAAAATATATAAATGCATATATTAAGTAGTTAATTATTGGAGATATATCAAAAGATGTTTAAACTCAATTTTCATTGATAAATATACTTAAATATATGAATCAAGACTTTTTACTATTTATTCTCATATGATTCTTTGTTTTTATTAAAGAGGAGATTTTTTTTAAATGAATTATGATCTTTCACTTAATTTCTTAATATTCTTGACTTATGTATCACGTATGAATTAAGAACTTTTACTAATTATTCTCCCATGATCTTTTTGCTAAAAAGAAAATTTATCCAATCGAATCATGATATTTCACTTAACTTCCTGATATTTGTTAATTGAGATTTATTTTACATTCATTCTCTTACAATACTTTTTTCTTTTACTAATGACTAAAAAGAAGATTTATCTAAATAAATTATTATCTTTTACTTAACTTCTTAATGTTTATGACTTGAGATTTATAACTCTATTGTATTAACAACTTGTATATTCTATTTTAAAAAGGAGAAAAGTAACAAAATAACATAAATAGTGATTCATGCCTAGTTTATGTGTTAAATAAGGAGACTTATGATGCTTTTAGAACTTATTAGTAGTAACTCATGCCTAACTTTTATTAGTTATTATTATTATTATTATTATTGAAACTTGAAGGTTGAAGCTTGATTAAATACTTGAGCTTGCAACGATAATATCATGATCAAATTTACCTCAATTTGAATTCAATAGTACTATTGAAAAGTTTTAATTTGAATTCAAGTTCATCAGTTTTTTCATATGACATATAAATAAGAAAAGTTTTATTAATATCCTATTATAAATTAACCTCTCATAACTTGAATTTATCCTTGATATTAATATTCATCATGTTATAGATATAAAATTAGTTTTACAATCAAAACATTGATGTAAAGTGAGAGAAGTAGCACCGTGATACTATGATATTATTCTCATCTTTTTATGACGACAAAGGAAGAGAGAGAAGAAATATCTTACATATTTTTTTTTGTTGATAACAAAGAGGAAGAAGTAATGATAACTTTTTGATGACATAGTAACTATGCACTCTTATACATGTTCTATTTGATGATATTAACTTATGATATTTGTTTGAGATGTTAACTATTTTAATATTCTAACTATGGATATGATGTAATTATTTAACTAAAATTATGCATATAATTCTTATAATGATTACTATTGAAAGTCATTATGATTTTTGATTAAAATTATTTTAACTTGAATTCAAATTACTTTTTAAATTTAATTTTATTATAATATTTTAAAATAACATATAGATAGGGCGAGTTTAGTTAAAACTTCATCATTAATTATTTGTTATCATAAAAAAAAGAGAAATTATTGAATTTCAGATTTTAATGATAAAATCAATTGATGATATTATGGACTAATATGCTTTTGAGAGAAGTGATGTAGGAAATACTTCGATCATGGACATGAACCATTACACGACAAATTGTCGAAGCAGGAGAAGAATCAGACGTTGGATCAAAAAAGTATCATGTCAAATATTGGACTTCGAGCTGAAGGATTAGTCGACATGCTAAAAGTTAGACTTCATGCTATGAGTTTGGGCATTAGGCTGAAAGGATCAGGTATTATGCCAAAAAATCGAATATTGTGGAAAGTCAACATATCGATAGATCGGCTGATACGCCAAAGAAAAGGATGATGCATCGGAGGCTTGGACAAAGTACCGGAGGCTCATATGACATGCTGGAATGCTGGACAATGTGCTGAAAGCGTTATGAATATGCTAGATATGTGATTGAGTGATTATGTTTTGATTAAGATTATTTGGGATTAACTTGAGTTGATATTGGGTCAAAATTATGCTAACTTATCGAAAAACATATTAGGCTTGAACCAACACCAAGTTGGGTTCATTAGAAGGCCAAATCAGTAACCTTGAGTAGGCCTAGGCGGTGGTACCGCTAGGCCCAAGCTGTGGTACTGCCTAAATAGCCAATAACCATTGTTTTATGCCTAGCAGCATTGTCAGTGGTGGTACCACTTAGGTAGGTGGAGGTACTGTTTAAGCCTAGGTCAATGATAGTATCGCAAAAGCTCAGATTCTCGAGCTTTATTTGGTGGTAGTACCATCAATACTCAAAATCTTATGAATTTAAATTTTGGCTCTATTCTTGAAGCCTTTTGGGGTCTATAAATACCCAACTCATACTTGCTTGATGCAAAAATAAGAAAGAGAATGAAATCTTGAGGATTTAAATGTTGTAAACTCTCTTTGAGTGATGTTTGAGTCTCTTCCTCCTTGAGTTTAGAAATGTTTCTAAGTTGTAGGAGAGTTAAGATCTCTTATAAAAAAGAGGTGTAAATGTTCTCTCTTGAACCTGTTACAAAAGAGGTGTAAAGGTTCTCTCCTGAGTTTGTTAAAAGGAGAAGGGTTATAACAAGGATAGTTGATCTTTGATAATTAGAGAGAAGATCAGTAGTAAAAGTCAGTGGCCTCGAAAGAAGAGGAATCAAGAGTGGACATAGGTCGAGACGATCAAACCACTATAAATTGGTTTGCATCCTTATATTGCTTTGCTTTGTTCTTACTTATTGATTTACTTCATTCATAGTCCTTACTTGTACTTTTGATTAAATGCATTTTCAATATGGATTTATCAATCAAACCTTGAAAAATCAAATATTTTTGCGATAACACTAATTCACCTAAAGGCCACACCAACCACCCCCTTTCCTCTTAGTACCACTATGATCCTAACAAGGTTGGATCGATCATATTCTCCCCCTTGAAATGCTAGAACTCTCCTCACATCTAGTTAAGATGTTGGTCCATTTGTCTTAGCTGAATTGTCAAGGAGTCATCTATTGAGTTCATCGATTGGGTCTCAGATTTGGAGGGAGTAGATCAATGGTCGATGATGCATTAAATTCTATTGTTTCATCTAGCAATTTTGTGGACCTTAGGTGATCCTAAGATGCTGGCATTACATTAATCGGGGGGATCCCAATGGGTGTCAGTGTTAGTGGCAATTGAGGTGTCGACTGTGGCTAAGATGGTGGTGTCTTTTGTTAGGTTTATTGAGGCAAGAGTAGGGCAATAACCTACAATATGCCCATGAGCATCTACACATGATGGGTGAGATTTATGAATACTTCGGCGAGAATGAGCAAATGGTTTGAGTTTATCCCTAGGAGTAAGGGCCTGGGTTATTGAACATATGTTAGTACTTTACTGGTGTCTATGCTAAAATGAATGCATCCATATGTGGGAAGGATAACAATTGCCTCTTGTTAGAGCATTCTTTGAGAGGATTGGCAAATAAATGTTCCTGCTGTTGGGAAACCTCAACGGGAGCATAACATGCGCATCGAAAATAAAAACAAAACCCATGCAGAGATTAGGTCGTGAGAAAGTCATAAAAATGATAAAATCATATAATGTGATAGATTGATTACCTAGGGAGATCGTATATCCCTGTATTCTAGATCCGTTGAGAGAGAATAAAGGAAGTCAAACGTCTTCCTCTCTAGCGGTATCCACATGATGAATCTTTGCAGCGAACCTCCTTTAATCTGATCTCGTAACTCTTGTGCAGAGGAAGGGAGAAGAATAGAAGAGGGTGGCTAAAGTTATGGTTTATCAATCATGAGTTGCCCCTCCTATTTATAAAGAGCCACCAAAAACTCTAGGGCTCCTACCTGGGTATTAGATCTTCATCCAATTACCCACTAATCTTGTATTATTAGATCTATATCCAATAATCTCCTTAGGCCTCCAATTGAGCCTCAAGTAAGGAGTTCATCAGCATAGAGCCTCATCTAATGAGAATAGGGGCTAATTCGATATCATCCAATCCTCTATTCATTGAAACATCTACCATATATGTGTGACACTCTAGGCCCGATACCGAGCTGCCCGTGAGTCACTCCCATCATAACTCCTTCTGATATAGTGAATTATTATCCCTATAATAATTCACTCGACTCATCGACTATAGACGTACTATGCCACTATGCCATAGTCTCCAGATGGTACAGGGGGATCGAATCCATCAAACTCGTTTGTCCATAATTACTATGTATATATAATCCCTTATCTAACTAATATCCCAAAGACCGTATATTGAACATGGTACTGTCAGGTCACATATGGAATCCAATATAATCTTGAGTCTCGCTCTAATCGGAATCTCTCAGAGAACTCAATCTCTCTCAATCCTAATGACACTAGCTAGGGATTTATTTGAACAAGCATATATGAGATATCCTCTTGTGATATCAAGAGTAGATGATTCTTTATTAATACTCAATTCCCTTCGTAAGGTTGGCTACCAATCCCAATAACCAATAGTACCAGATTTGGAACTTTCGAAACCTATAAGTCTGACATTAAAGAAAGAAGTACTCATATAAGGCATCCTTGGTATCTCAAATCTAAGGAGCAGATACACAACTGAGACTATAGAATCACTATATGACATTAGGTATTATTAATCATATAGCATGTTAAAAGCAGATCAATCAATGAACTCATTATCTAATGAGCATTTATACTATATCCTTAGTGTCTCCATACAAGTGGTTATGAAACTAGTCGCCTTCATCATATGGATGGGTATATAGTATACTGGTTTGTCCGATTATCTCGATGTCCCTCTCGAGTAACCTATGATAGAGATTATTTAGAATCTGTATTTAAAGGTGAATCGATCTTATTATCGTGATCTCATCACGATCCGTTTCCTATTGCACAAACCAATGACATCACAATATATATACAATAGATAATATAATATGAGAATATACCAATATTAATCATAAGCAAAAAGATCATGCAGTGTGTCACATGTGCCATCACTCACGTGATTGGCTTGCAGAGCACCTGTAACCAGCACCTGCGATATCAGACCCTCTTTCTAATACCAAAATATTAGGATAATTATCGTTGATATCTTAGTCAGCAAGCATGGTCCAAACCCATATGCATAAAATTATTCAAAGTGTCTCTAAGGTGAAGAATGCTCCTAAGATACCATCTACATGAAAATCGAGGTCGAGAGAAATTTTTCGATCCGGTCCCTTCGACACTGAAGTTAGTAATACGAGATATATGAGTATAGACACGAGTGATCAAGAGAAGATTTTATACCTAGTAATAAAGAGCATAAAGGAAACTTACAATTGTATTTCTCTTGATAAACGATGAGAATAAAGTTTATGATTATTTTTTGAGACTTACAATTGTATTTCTCTTGATAAATGGTGAGAATAAAGTTTATGATTATCTTTCTTCTTATAAATGATAAGAAGAAAGTTTATATTATTCTACATTATTAGATAGTTACATATTGTCGTTCCTATCACATTCGAGGTAGTTTTTATACAATCCTTTATCAAACACACTTATCTTTAACCCAAATTGACTTAGAATCCTTGACATATTGAAGAATAAATTCTTTTTTTATCAAGGTTTAGTTATTCTCGAAGGTCTTAGTGAGAAAGCATAAAAGTAAAACACTTGCAGTTCATTTAGGGTTATCTAATACATCTGAAGTGTTTTCTCTCCAAAGAAGCTGAGAGAATATATTCTTAATCGAAGAAAATTCTTAATTCTTATATATTAAAGAATATGAGTTTTTTTTTGTTAAGACAAGGTCTCCTGATTGAAACATAAAATCCGATTTTATTTGTTGATATGATCAATTTTTCGAATGTTGTGGCATTTGGAAGTAGTAAACAAGTTTGGCTAATTTGATTTGAACTCTATTTTGACCATTAAACATTATCGTAATCGGTCAACGTAGAAAAATTGGATCCGTGGACCGTTCTTGCAGAAAAGCAATAGTACCGGAAGCCTGTCTGTTTCTATCCCACAGATATCTCGACAACTCTCTCATTGGACCGATTAATTTCTCCCGTCTGCACGCCTTCATTCCCATGAAAACTGGGCTCGTCGTCTGTTGCCATCGCCATCCAAAGCGACCTGTCACTGCCACAGGCCGGCTTCATCCCTTTTACACTCGACGACTTGTATTCTCGTTCCCATGTCAACCCAGCCGGCGTCGAGATGACTCAAAAGATATCCATCCTTCAGCCATACGCACCGAGGAACACACCGAGTTCGGCACCAGTTGTCACGCTTCTTCTCATTGACCGAAGGCTACCAATCATCGTTCAGGAAGAAATGAAGAGTCTTCTTGGATTACTCGATCATTTGAAGGTGTGCTGTATCCGTCCGCAGTGACACCGAAGGTCACTTTTCTCTCTATAAGCTCTCTTCTTTCCGCCTTATCTCTTATCCTTACCGCCAACATGGAAGAAATCACCGCGTCCTCGTCCTCGGTGCTTCTCTCTTCTCTTGTTTCTTCACCATCATCCACTCGGAGGTCGATGCTACTACTGCCGGTAGAATCAGTACGAGCACCTCAAATCTCACCTCGTGCCTCCGGTCTTCTGGTGTCCGAAACTTCACCGTTTCCTCGTCTCCACCCTCCGCTGCTTACTCCCTCCTCCTCAACTCTTCCATCCAAAACCTTCGCTTCGCTGGCCCTGACACCCCCAAGCCCAGCGCTATAATCCTCCCATGCACGAAAGAGGATCTCCGGAACGCTGTTCTTTGCTTGCGCAAGGCCTCCTTGGCCATCAGGGTGAGGAGCGGCGGCCACAGCTATGAAGGCTTGTCCTACACCGCCGACCGGTACGTTCCTTTCGCGGTCGTGGACCTCATGAACCTGAACAAGGTCCGAGTCGATCCCGACTCCCTCACCGCCTGGGCTGAGTCCGGCGCTACGGTGGGGGAGATATACTACGCCGTGGCCGCATCGAACCGGTCGCTCGCCTTCTCCGCCGGGTCGTGCACCACTGTCGGAAGCGGCGGACAGATCTCCGGCGGAGGGTTCGGGCTTCTCTCCCGGAAGTATGGACTCGCCGCCGACAACGTCCTCGACGCGGTCTTGATCGACTCCTCCGGCCGGGTCCTGAACCGGGAGTCGATGGGAGAGGACGTCTTCTGGGCGATCCGAGGCGGCGGCGGTGGCAGCTGGGGCGCCGTCTACGCGTGGAAGCTGCGACTCGTCCCTGTCCCGGAGCGCGTCACCGCGTGCACCCCTACCCGGTCCGGCACGCCGCGTTCCGTAGCCGAGTTGGTTCACAAGTGGCAGTACGTGGCGCCGAATCTGCCCGACGAGCTGTACCTGTCTGTGTACATCGCCGGGTCAGGGGACGGGAACGTCTCCGCCTCGTTCACGGGCTTCTTCCTCGTCCCGAGAGGAGCGGCGATCTCCATACTGAGTCAGCGATTCCCGGAGCTGGGACTGGCGGAGTCGGACTGCGACGAGGTGAGCTGGATCGAGTCGGTGGTCCGATTCGCCGGATTGGACTCGGTGTCGGACCTGACGAGCCGCAGATCGCGGGGGAGGGGATTCTTCAAAGCCAAGTCGGACTACGTGCGGGCCCCCATCGGTAACGGGGGGCTGATCACAGCCCTTGATTGGCTATCAAAGAAGGAAGAAGCGTCCGTTATATTGGATCCCTACGGCGGGGAGATGTGGCGGGTGAGAAGCGATCGGATAGCGTTCCCTCACCGAGGGGGCAATCTGTACGGGATCCAGTACATGGTGGGTTGGAGTGCCGACGAGACGGGGAATGGGTACGTGGCGTGGCTGCGAGGGTTCTACGAGTACATGGGGCGATACGTGGCGAAGAAACCCAGGGCGACGTACGTCAACTACGTCGACCTGGATTTGGGGACGGTGGACTGGAGGGGAGGTGGGCCCCGGAATCCGGTGGGTGAGGCGCGGGTGTGGGGGCAGCGGTACTTCTTGGGGAATTACGACCGGCTGGTGAAGGCGAAGACCCAAATTGACCCGCACAATGTCTTCAATAACGCCCAAAGCATTCCACCTCTTCCTACGACACGTGGTTAAATTAGAGCCACAAATGCCACCTAGTATTTCTCGATACCCAAATAAATCTGTGGAGACGTGGTTCTGTTGGTATCACTGGCGCGCACGATCTTCACGTCACGATAAAATTATACGAAATAGAATTTATATAATATTATTTATTTATTTATTAGAAAAATATCTACGAAAGCAGCTTGAGATTACAGATATGTATTAGATGTTTAGATTAGTAAGAAAATTCGAAAAATTAAGTTATAGTTAAAGAAACAATCAGTGCGTTCCGAAAGCATTCGATTTTTCGGCACGATAACATTAACATATATATATATATTCACACTACTAATATGTGGATCAGACACTGAAGAGGCTGTAGAATGTCCTTCCATGCTGATTCTAAGATTTCACAAGGTTTGAAACAAGAGGAAGCCTAGGAAATGGAAATACTGATGATACAGACACAAGATAGAACCAGGTTGAGCAGAGAGCAAGGATAGACTCAGGTCTCGATTGATGAGCTTCACTTCTCCTGCGGAGTGATATGAATTATGCATGATGTAGGATCTGCTGCGTGCCTTCAAGGAACCCAGCCCACCATGAAGTTGTTCTCCTCAGCGGCGTCCCTTGTGGTGGCAGCTTCAGGGCGGCCAAACTGCTGATAATACCTACCAAGGAGTAGAAGCACAGAATCAACAGATGATTCCATGTTGTTCTAAGCTCCCAGAGAGACAAAGCTCATACCCGATCTGCAGAGTTGGTTCAGAGTAGACGGCGTTCGCGGGACAAGGATTCAAGGGGAGGAGCTTGCCTTCAGCCATGGATTTGGATTCCCAGCACCCTTGAATGACCCTGGAAGAGCTGCCTTCCACCTGAAACTGAAAGCAAATGCGATGGCAAGTAGGTCATCCAAGTGCATAAGGAGAATTATGTGGAGGTACTCTTCTTGGACGAGGGAGAACCTTATCCTTTAGCTTCCTGTTAACCTCTTCCAGGTGACGCTGCTGCAAATGCAGTCAATATGTGATTCTAACTGCAGTAAATATGCGAGCTTGAAGCTAATTAAGTTGAGGAAAGGTTTTGGTTCATGTGCAGTATGAAGCGCACACACACAATGTCATGATAATCTACAAAACTGGTGCTTTCATTTAAGCCAAGACTGTGAAGCAAAGTAGGTATGGTTTTGATGAATGTTATCTATTGATGAAGACAAAAAAAGGATTCTAAGCTGAAAATAATAGAGAAAATAAAGATCACACGGTATGGTCAGTGACAACATGTCTGAAATTGTACTCCCTCAAACATTAATTATATGTGCTTCTTGAGAAAGAGCTAGTAGGGAGAATGAAACATAGCTTACTTTTTCCTGGAGCTCTTCTATCTGCTCCATCAATAGTTTTAACTGCATGAAGAAGAAGCTTATAAGTACTAAATTTTGCATCCAACAGAATTTTATCAAGTGGAGATTATCACAAGAGAAGTGAAACATAAGCTGGAATTTATAACATATTTTTATATGGTAAAAAATTAGAAATTGTAACAAGATTGGCAACATGAGTCAATGATCATATATAACTCTAGTATATTAGTCGTGTCTCAAGTATTTGTGATCATATATACAAGTTTTTGCCACTATTAACCCAGCAATGTTACTTCTCAAACTATAACCAATCAAATCTCCTTTTATTTTTTATCGTAAGACTTTCATAGATGTTCTTCTATCTCTACTTAGACTACTAGTTTAATCAATTTTTTTTATTTGGTTGAAGTATTTATTCATCTCTTCCGGAAGTGCTTTATCTTCTAAGAAGAAAGCTTTACCTAATTATCCATGAAAGTAACTGTTTTTCATTTTATCTTTTCTAGTAATCTCATATATCCTAAATTGATTTTCTCAGATTCATGTCTTACATTTTAAGTTTATCCAATCATCCACTCATGATGTTTTAATAGTATGGCTTATTAGCTTAATTCTCATAATTGAAGGAACATTGCTACCATCAGTTATTTCTAATTCTCTGTCTTCTATCAATCAGTTAATCTAATTCTACTCGGATTTTCTAAAGTCTCCAAACCTCAACATTGATATCACTATATCCTATATTATGCTAGAAGAGTTTCCTTGTCTTAATTCCATGAATAAACTTAGTTGTTTCTACAGTTAAACCATGTCCTATCTCTCAAATTATAAGCCGGTCTATTGGATTTATTTATGAGTCTATTTACCAGCATGGAAATAATTATCACAGAAAAAGGCTAAGTTTGCAGAAATAAATCCTTGCAGTTGACAACAAATCCTCACATGATCTGAACGCAAATTGCAAGTTCCCTGGGACAAAAATACTAAACAATGGCTCTCATTCACCTGGAAGGCAATATAAAGCAAGCAATCTTACTTGTATGACTTGATTTCTTGCAATCAGTGGTAAAAACAATAGAATATTAAAGGCAATTTGAGCTTTGACATATGGAAAGTGCCATCACTGCCTCTAGTAACTTCTGAGAGACGAAGGCAAAGAAGCCAAAGCTTATACTACCTTCAAATTTATGCCTTCATCTGCAATTTCATCATTACCTATTATCTCATGTATTGATAAAAATGGGTGACACATGTCTGCAAATCCCAAGCAATCTGGTAAGAGAAAAAGGCAAAGAAGCCAAAGTTTATACTACCTACAGATTTATGCCTTCATCTGCAATTTCATCAGTACCTATTATCTCATGTATTGATAAAAGTGGGTAACATATGTCTGCAAATTCCAAGCAAACAGGTACACTACGTTCGATATTCTGAACATACAAAGAATCAAGAACAAGTATGAATGGAATCACAAAATTAAGATGTAAAATACATTGTATCATGTATTTAAGGTTGTTTACATTCTTGAATGAGATGGAAAAGAATATTGTTAAATGCTGTGTAAAATACCTTTGTTTGTCTGGATTGAGACAATGCCAAATCAAGTTGTCGTTCAAGTTGCTGCAGTTCTTTCACACCCAGTGTTCCAAGATCCTCACCAAGCAGATGCCTGAATATAATTCACGTTTACATTTTGTGTTTTCATAGCAGTTTTGGCCATAAGCAGTTGATTCTCCGGTGCAACATCAACAGATCTATAGAACATGCTACATAGAAGTCAGACAAGTGTTGATGATCCAGTAAAAAAAAAAAAAAACTGACCTGTGTGATCGTTGCAGAGACTCATATTGTACCTTCAACTTGGAAAATTCTTGATACCAGTTTTGTGTCTTAACATGAGAAACAACAAAAAAAGAATTGTTATCATTAGGAAATTGCAGTTGTGATGAGTAAAGCTGTTACAAGAGGTAAAATACAGGGAAAATCCACCAAAAATATTCTGTCAGAACTTATTTCCCTTGGTGTGAGGCAAGATGAATTTAGGAAACATGTCAAAGAATAAGATTCAGCATCTAATTTTATCTAGAGAAGATGGGGATCCTACAAATACAATACCAATCTCTACTGCTCATTTCACCATATAATCCTTCTTCGAGGCCAATAATCTGCTCAAGATTAACTTCATGTTTTTGGTAGATTCTATATACATGCGCACTCCATATTTCATTTTTGAGAATAAGATAACAACACATATATACATACACACTCATTGGTCCATGTCAATGTAACAGTTGATAATATGCAATAATTGCTGGCCTCTAAGGCCCTTGCCGATCGTCCTAATCCAAATTATCATTTATAGTCCAAAGGCTTCCATTATATCTTGAATGTTTATTAATCCAAATTAACGGATCAAGTTGAATATTTTGACATGAATCTATCTACCATCTAATACAATTAAATGCACTTTAGTTTCATTGAAGAACAAAGCTAATGATAGATTACGGATCCTCAAAGAACTTACAGACTTCGGTTTACCAGCTCTGAAGAAGTAGTTCGGCATCATACACTAAAGATAAGTTAACATTATGGGTATTTATTTGGTGAACATTATACAAGCATGTATATGACATGGAAAGATAAATGATCTAGGCTGCGTCTGAAGAAGGCAAATACTTACCTCGGTTTCATGATCATCCACATTAGTTTCTTGAGATGCATACCGACAGCTTTGATACCGCTCAATTGTTTTACATACCCTAGTAAAACAAAGACATCAGGTTATGCATTATATAACAAAATATTCCCGAGTTGTTATAGGATGAACCTAAACATGATAGCGAAAAAATGAACAATCATGCAATGTCTAGTCCAGTCTATAGTCCTCAAAAGGAGATGGTTTTTTCTGTAGGTTTCAGATCAACCAATACAGTCACATTACATCAAATTCTTAGAGAGAAGCGCGTACAGGGAGACTATTTGTCTACAAGCTCTTTATTCTCTTCTCAACTGTGCAGCATAGTGATGACTTCCAATTCTACGGATCCAGGAAACTGGGAGAAAAGCCTTCTTCTGATATGTAGAACCCAATAATAACATGTCCTTTTACTTTGTACCTTGTAGCTTTCTATGGTTGTAGCTGTCTACCCATGCAATTCTATGCAGCAACTATGACTTCAGCAACAATAATGAGATGAAGAAAAGTCGATTGAGAGCATTAAATTTGATTAGGAAAAGCATGTTCATTTCCTGCTTTGAAGAAAGAGATACTCGAGCGATATTGGTGGTGGTGGAAACTTGTCTTGTTGCAATGAAAAGAGAGATAAAGAAAGGAAGGATGAACAAGGTACCCATATTTCCTGGAAGAAACTTTATAGTGATAGCACTGCCCTTAGCAATGGTCGTTTCAGTGACATGATATAACGGAGCACAAAAAGAATGGAGATCTGACACTGCGAACAGGACTTGTTCTCCAGCTTTCACAAAGATAGTTGACGGGGTGCTTGAGGTAGGAAACGATACCACATGGTGTAACTAGCTAGGTCTTGTGACATTAGGGTTTGCAGCAGCATTATTGTACATGTATGATGTAGCACTCACTCACTGATAAGCCAATGCATTTTGGTAGTGCAGACAGTCTAAAACATCTCTAGAAGAAAACCAAAACTGTGGGAAGCAACAAGCTGTTTCCAACCACTGTGCTGCAAGCTCAGCATCAAGGTAAGAATCTGCTTAGCTCTAATTGTTACAAGATTGATGGATCTAAAGATAGATTGGTGTAGATTACAATGTTTTGACATGCCATGACTGTAAAAATTTTTGGTACCAATATCAGCAGATCATATTCTACAGGTTCCTTTTGGAGAAAAAGAATATTTTTTTCTTTTTGTAGATCTAGAAATCCAGGGATATTTTTGTAGCCACTGTGATGATGTGTTTGATTGATCTTTATATGTCAAGGAAAAGTCTTTTTCTTGTTCTACTCTTTCTTCAGATGAAACATATTTTCTTCTTTTTTATGAGACATTGGAATTCTGGTCATTGATCAAGTTATGAGATAGATGACATAGGGAAGACTAATCTGAAATATAAGAGCCTGAATAATCACAATGAGGACTAATGGACATCATGCTTCATCAAAGATTTGAGAACAGGATGGGATCAAAGTGTTATGGATTTCAAGGTGAACGAATTCATCAAACGTCAAAAAGGCTCACAGCATAGAATATAACAAGTCATCAAACTAACAATTTCAAAATATCTAATTGCATAAGCATAATCAAGCACACAAAGAAAAATGGGGTATGATGGATTTAACATAAAAAATGTGGAAATTCTAGAAGAGAATTATTGGGAATTGTCATGTTGGGGTTTTGAATATATGCAGTAAGTTCAAGAAACTATATCTTCAACTGCTGCATTTCATGTAAGATAGCAAACAATATATAAACTTATGTTCGCTTAGTCTTTCCTTTTTTTTTTCCCTGACATATCCCATGTCGATACAGTTATCATATAAACTTTATATCTGGATTTTTTTTTTATATATGTGTAGGTCACCAGACCCTGACTGGATGATTTGAACTTTGCTCAAAGAACATGATCTCTTGTCAATGCATGTATGATTATTGTAAGATACACAAGTTGCTACTTGCATAATTTTTAATTCTGAGAGTTCTAAGTATTGCATTCTTGCAAGACAAAGACGAGCTCCTTTTCTACGTCAACCCAATAGTCAAACCTGATAGCCCTTGGAAGATAAAACTATATTCTCTGTCTGGAGACCAAAGGATAGGGAGTGATATGAAGATTTTTTATTTCGATAAGATAACTATTTATTTGATTTGATTTTTCATGACCATTTCATCTGCTCGAGTGCTTAAAAAATAAAATGATTCCTATATTTCAAATGAACTCCCTGTCCCTGGCACTCGACCCTGAAGAAAGTCTAGGTATTGCCTACCAGCTTATATAGGTTGATGATACTAACAATAGGAATAACCTGATTATGAGGAAGATCCACTACTAGTTTACTCATCCGAAAGAGAGAAAGGAATTTAGAGGGTAAACTCGTCCGATAAACTCCTCTGAAAAATTAAATTAAATTAGGATAGTTTATTGATGTAATTGAGAGTTGCTTTTATGTTAAATCTAATGGGAGAAAGTTTTCTTTGCATATTATGGGAGGCTACTCATATTCTTCCTGTATTAAGACATTTAATCACCTTAAGGCACCGATAAACTTAGTCCATTTTTTTTTTCTTTTTTGTTCTAGTCTATTATTTTGTTGGGCAGGATTTGAATTTCTCTTGAAATAGGCAGGTTTGATTACTTAAAGAGTATTAACAGAGTTTATTATAGTCATTAAGATAACAGACATCATGAGAAGATCATGCTGCCCAAACTCTCTTCTACAAATTCTTACAGCATTAACCCACAGCCACTTTAGATAACATTAATCAAGAGTGGAATTAAACTCTGATAAGTCACAAGACATCGTAACCTGATCAGATAAATTTTCAAGTTTTAGACCAAAGAAAACTTATTCACCAATATTATGTTCCTTTTCTTCTTCTTCTTCTTCTTCTTCTTCTTCTGTGATCTTTGCTTCATTCAAAGTGCTAATTCTCAAAAGCACTAGCCATTTCAATAAAGAACAAAAGTGTCTATGATCAGACATTTTGCGAAACAATATTGAGTTAAATGTTTAATCATATTTAATCTTGTTTTCTGCATCACCTACATGTTTCTGGTCTCCTAGAATATTGTGCTACGTTAGGTTTAACTTTTGTTGTCCACGTTTAATTGCTCTCAACCACATCAAGTAATCACTTCATGTCAGCTAATACTCAAATCGGACATATAGGATGCTTCCTAAGCACCAAGTGGTTGACTTCATTAAGACCATTGTATTAATATCCTTGATCTAGCTTACCATCATAATACACTCAATAATGTTCTTCAGACTTATACTTAGATATTGAGAGAATATTATAGATTATTCAAATTGTGTTCTTATGTAGAGATTTCAGTAAACCATCACACCACTGGTAAGCCTATCAATCTAAATACGCTTTATCATGCTCATTTATGTTGGCATAGGTCTTACTGAGGTAGAATTTTGTGTTGTACTGATGTATTGATTTATTTCACATGACGAGATGGAAGAAGCACTTTTAACACGCTATGCACCATTTTGTATTATCCGAGGGTTTGCAGGTGTCAAATGTGGTTATTTCTTCCTGGAAATTTTATACCTTGAAGCATAGTTCCTACTTATTTTCTAAAATATAATATGAATGCCAAATGCAGTTTCATTTACAGCTTATAAACAACACTATTAAAATATTAAAAACCAAAATTTCAATTTGACAGCTCTCTCAGCTCCAATTTCTGTAATGTTATTTAGCATTTTCTTTTCGTTATAATTTAGAAATACTTTGAGACAACAAAATTTAGGCATTCAAAGAACAACTAGGAAAGGATATCATCAAAGCTTTTACTTGAAACAACTGTCTTGAGCAACTAAATTTTATCTATCAATAGATTAGTAGATTGAAGCATACTACTTGATTCTTGATCTACCGCAGCAAATTCAACTCAATTTTTTTATTTTTTTATTTGTTCATGTTCTTTCGGCCATTATGAAGTTCAAGTATCCCAATAAACATGAGTTTAAAGATTTAGAATTAACATCAGCACAGTGAGTCAAAAACTAACAAAATCAAATATGATTTATGTTAAAAATATCCTGATAAAACCAGAATTTCTTTGCAACTTAAAGGAAAGAACCATAACTTATCATTGTTCTTAGACTATGACATCAAACTAAAACTACATTTGACATGACATGGAAAGAGGTTTGGGTCACAAATATGATCAACACTTGGTTGCATCGAATCAGCAGATTTTGTGTTGCTGCCACAGATTGAAGGAAAAGTAGCCCTATTTCATCACTGCTTGACTTGCCTGACAGCACAGCAAGAAACCACACCATCAGTATGTTTTGAACTCCAAAGAACATGGGCGGCAACAGGTCATCCTAACCCTCAAATCTGTAAGAGAACAACGCTCCAGCTTATCTTCAAGCCATATTTCATTTATTTGATTC
This sequence comes from Ensete glaucum, assembly GCA_021527575.1. Lineage (NCBI taxonomy): Eukaryota > Viridiplantae > Streptophyta > Magnoliopsida > Zingiberales > Musaceae > Ensete > Ensete glaucum. The sequence continues at coordinate 52,032,545 of CM038551.1, forward strand.
AGAAGTGGTGAAATCAATACACTTCCCACCTTTCTCTAAAAAATTTATGTATTCTATGTTTATGCCCACAACCAGATGGTATTATTGGTCACACAAGTGTTTGTTTCACCTCTGAAGTGTTGGCTTCAGCTTCCTGAAAATGGTGTCTACCGATAAGAAAATAGCTAGTTGGTAAGCACTAGAACTTTCACTGGTTCATGATCTACAAAGAATCCCATTACAGATCTTACAAATCCTTTTCAGCTTCCCTTCTTCGGGCCAAGATCATGCCATTGCATTGCATTGCAGATCATACATGCATGAGAAGAGAAGAGAAAACAATGGGTGTGTAGATTGGCTTGGTCGGCTGGTTTCCTTAAACTGGCAAAAGCATCCAACACCCCGGTTGGGAGTTGAATGCTGTTTTCTATACTCGGATCTCTCAACTTTTGCTGTTCACCAAGCAATAAATTAAAAGAGACAGTATGCTTCCTCCTCCCTCTCATTCATGGAAATGGAAACCTAACTTACTGACGCTATCCACCCATGTAAATGGAGCGGCTGCTACAAGATGCGATGCATGAATAGGGTAAAGGAATTACTCGCCGCTGCCGAACTCGAAGAGCTTGCCGCGGCTGGAGAAGATGATGAGGGCGACCTCGGCGTCGCAGAGGACGGAGAGCTCGTAGGCCTTCTTGAGGAGGCCGCTGCGGCGCTTCGAGAAGGTTACCTGCCGGTTGATCTTGTTCTCGATCCTCTTCAGCTCCAATCTTCCTCTCCCCATCTGATGATGATGATGCTGCGAGATGCTATCGACCGCTGACTCTGACAGAGGTTTCATCTCGGAGTGTTGCTGCCCGATATTTAAAGAGGAGAGGGACGCTTTATGTCTCCTGTTTCACCATCGCCACCTTCCTCTTCAACTCTCAAACCCTCACCAAACTCTTCCGGACTCCACCTAGTGCCGTCCTTGCCCTACGGGGACGTAGGGGAGCCGTATGCTCCACCCTTTTCCTCGAACTATCTGCCGTGTTTTCTCTCCGATGGATGATACGTGTCGACACTCGTACGAGGCTCTCAGGGCCTCTCTTAGATCCGTCGGTAGCTAGCTATCCTGTCGCAACGACAGTGGCCACCGCTGCAACTCGGGTTACGTCCAGAGAGCAGGACGGGGGTGCGCCAGCGGTCGTGAGTTGAGTTGCGGCAAGAAGCGGACCTCGCCTCTTACCCACCTGCACGTCCCTCCCCGACTGAGAACCTACGGGGTGGTGACTGTGGAGCGCGTCATCGTCGTCGACATGACCGGATGATGAGGACGGAAGGCCACGAGGAGGTGAGGTACGCCTGATAGGCTGAGGGAACTGTTGTTGCGTCCTCCATTTTTTTTTTTACCGAAGGGAAACGGTGGTGATCGAGAATTGTGGTGGCACCAATGTGACCTCGGCAATGTAGACTGGGGAGGAGGTCAAATCCACCGTGCTCGAAGACACTCTCTTTCTGAACGAAAGAGAGAACAGGCGGGCACGATGTCAGGGTATTGAAGGAATCCTCCGACATGATGGGATCCAGCTTACGGCTTTAACATCACGAGGGACGACGGCCACTGCATAAGATCCGATCTAGAAAGAACGCATCAATGACCTGTGGTGATCTTTCACTTCAACAATACTAATTTAGATAATTCGGAAATAAATTAAATGTAAATATTATGAATGCAAAATTGTGACTTGGGCCGGTCTCTGCTTCAAAGAAAACAACATAAATGCTACATGCTCGCTCATTAAAATTTTGCTGACAACTTTGGCTTCTTTATTAAAAAGATGTGTCACATATATCAAGAACAAGGTAGTAGTAGTAGTAGTAGGGAAAATTTTTTTACAATGACTTACTCTACACTTTGCCGATAATACACTAAAAATACAGATCTTGCACCAACTTATTGCCCTTAAGGTACATGGATCGCACATATGACATGAACATTCCTGTTATGGTCTTACTAAACAATATTGTTTGCTTGGCCTAACCACTTCCTGGCATTCCAATCATCAGCTCTGTATCTACCTCCATATTCTTCCCTTGGCTCGCATGATCATCATCCAAATCAGCTTCTTGGATAGCACTTAGCTTTGGCATAGCTTTCGACTTGTACTTCATCTAAATATGCAATTCCAAGTTAGATATAATGGAGAGAAGTAGTTTTTTTTTTTGTTTCCTGTCGGCATACCTGTTGACGCAACAACGCGTTCTCCTTTAGAAGCCGTGTCTCCTGGATTTGAATTAAATATTAAGTTGATATATTTGTAAGAGGTACAGTAAGTCAAAAAAAAAAGTAAATTACCTCCTCATTTAGTCGTGCAGTTTTCTCGAGTAAAAGCCGTCGCTACAAAGGAACATGACATTACTACTCAAGTCCTCAACCAAAACAAATGAAATGGCTGCTCCTCATATTTACCCTTGTTTGCTTGATGCTGCTTAAGCTCGTCTCTAGCTGAAGCTCTAGCCCATTCAGTTCCTCCACTGAACATGATACCAAGTCTTCGCCCGATAACTTCCTGCGGTAAAACTCTATTGGTGAGTTGTTTGTACTTCTTGCATTCGCCAAAAGAGTTCTTTGTTTGTGGAAAATAGAAACGAGCCAGTTGGTAGCACCGGTTATGAGCTTCAAGGAATTTGATCCTCTCTGCCATGCTTGTGGCGTCAAACTTCAACTGCAGCAGATTGGGTATCATGATTTCAGAATATTGAAACAATAGTGAATCTTTGGCTCATAAAGATATCAAATTTCGTTCTAGCAGAGTATTCTTCTTACTGTGAAACTATATCTACAAACAGCCATATTTCACAGCGTTGTTCTTTTTCTTGGTGAACTCTCAAGTCAATTAAGTTAATGACGGATACAGCATTTTAAAGCTTTATACATACATATGCCACTAAAAGTGTTGCAGCCTTTTGTGTCCTTCGTTTTGGAATGAATTATATGACTCTTTTTTTTTTTTTTTTGTAGAACATAATATCATCATACCTGACATCACTGGCTCCAGAGTTTCAGAAGAATACCTCTTAAACAAAGAACCAACAAGTACCTGCGTACTCTCTTCTGTTGCTTTTTTACTGATATCAGCATCCTTTGTGTGCATCATATACCGTTCAATAGTCATTTGTACACTGATATTACGAGGAATAAAGGTAATAGAGGTCAGTTCATGATACTAACCGGGAGAATGCACATCTGGAAAAGGCACTCATTGTTATTCTCAAAACATCCTTTACTGTTGGATCAAAACAAATGAAAGCTTACTGGTTTCAACAATGTGCAAACTTGTGTGGATTATAGGTTCAAGATTCTGTACACCATTAATATAGAGATAGTAAAATTGTCATGCAATAAAATGTTGAGCAACATACATCCAGTTAAAGATTTGCATAGATTATGATTTTTAACCAATGAGCCAGACGGAGAAAATTGCTGCACAATTAAAAGGTTGCGATTTTTGTGTTTGAAATAAGGAAATTAGAAGATTGATTAAACGACCTCTCTCTTCTTTATTTTCTAATAATAACCTAAATATTCTAGTAAACTAGATAATTAGCAATTGAATAAAGGAGAACCAAGACTAGTCAAATTAAAATAATCTAATCTGGCTATTCTAATATGGGACCAAAATTAACCTTTTTATTTTTTTAGAATTGAATATGCTAGGCTCTCTTACCACTTGTTATAGAGAAAGAGAAGAACTTGAAACCAAAAGAGAAACTAAAGATTAACAACCAGATCATCTCAGAAAGTCATCATAAAAAAAATATGATTCTACAACTCCCTATCTATGTCCATACATAAAGTTAAATTCTTATTAATTATAGGACTCCTTTGTCATTCCTACTCAAATAGGACTATTCTTGAACACCATCTAACATAAACTCTAAAAAATGTATTATCTTTTCTCTCAATAAGGATACCCTGGGGAGAAACTTGGGAGCACCCAAAATATTTTTCACATCTTCTTCTCCTTTTACTAAAATATAAATATACATGAGATATTTATAGAAAAACCAAACTCTAATCTTCAAGATTTTCTTTCTTAATAAGTAACTTTTTCAAACTAAGATTCCTTTATGACACTTGGCCATAGAAATCCTGGAATACTTGTCAATCATAACAACATCACTTTGGGAGTGAGTATTTTCTCATTTTGTGCTTTATATAAAAATTGAACTATTGGCTTAAATAATTCACCACTACTTATTAACACCTAAATCCAGTAAACCCATCAATGATACCATATGCAACTGCAAATCTATAACTCTATTTAATTTTGGAGAGAAATCTTCATCTCACCATCTTACTATCACTAGGATTTTTTTTATCTCACAAATCATTTTTTATCTCGCTATTGTAAGTATCTACCATCTCCTATACATATAATATGTTTAAGATTTTTTACTATACTTTTTTCAAGATGATATAACATTTGATATAATCTTCCTTTCATTAAGACCATGCAATTCTGGATAACTTTTAGACCTTCATCTCTAACTTTGTAACTATAATACTAGAAATCTAAAAAACTCTAAGAAATTAAATCCTTCAATTTATTTAGAATATGAGTCAAACTTGAAAGCAAATATTGTTATGTTAGTGGTTTTGATCTTCGTGTTACCGACACTTATGATCTCTATCATTGAATTATCATCCACATTCAATTTTCTGATAAAATTTGGAAGAACCAACATAAGTAACAGAAGTAATATCTAGAAGCCAACTCTTTTTTCAAAAAATACATTATTACCTTTCAAATTGTGAGGATATTTTTATCGCCATTCATTACAAAAGAACATTAGTGATGTTTTCTTTTTATTTCTTTTTCTCAATATAATTTTACTTGATATGCTTATATTTTTTGTATTATAGCACTAAACATCATCCAAAAATTTTATTTTTAATCTGTACCTGTTGGGATCCACCCTATCTAAAAATCATCCTTATAAATCTCTACTATGAGTAACTACTGTCTCACCAATAGTGTTTCCAAATTTATTCTTTTTTTTAATAACATGAGACATGAATCTTCTTCAACTTATTCATGAGTAACTAAATATTCTCCACATAACATTATCCCTACAAAATTATCTTATTTGTATTATTAATATTTACGTCAACTTTTATAGTATCATTTAGATGTTAACTTGACTCCGAACACACATGAAAAAAAATGTGATAACCCTTAGAACATTATCCTACCTTTATCCTGTCCCTGGCACTATTACTGTTCGTTGGGTTTAACTAACTAACAAAACCACCCGCTTACTCTAATTAACACTTGACTCATTACTGGCTAATGATTGGCTCAGGGAACAAAAAAAACATAGCGCCCTTCTCTGACCCGAGATGGAGAGGAAGAGAAGCTTGTTTTTGCCCCCTCGCGTTCTTTTTATGATGCACTGTGCCAATTTGAGGAAAAGTCCCTCGTCCATCCATTATCAAACCACTGCAAATACGTTGGTTCATATCAAACGGTAAGGCTCATATCATCCGATACATACCGGTTTGGTAACCGATTGGTACACAGACCGATCGCTACCAAGCGGTACCGTTAAAATCAATCGTCGACAGTCGATTGAAGGAAAAATCGATCATCAACGGTTGATTGAAGAAGAAATTGATCATTGGCGGTCGATTGAGGAAGAAAATGGAAGAGTAAAAAGAAAAAGAGGAAAAGAAGAAAGAAGAAGAGAAGAAGAAGAAGAGGAAAAGTCCCTCGCCTGCGCGCCCTCACCGCCCACAGGCAACTTTTCTCCTCATGCGGGGAGACGGAACATCTCCCCCGCGGGACGAGAGATCGAGGCGACATCACCCTTTATTTATTTTTTAATATATATTAATATTTTTAATATTATATTATAAAAATATAAAATATTTAATGTATCGAGCGATATGTACTGTGCATACCATCCGATATTGATATCGTATCGATACCAATAAAACATCGATATACTCGTATAGACCAATACGTAAAACCTGATACAGACTGCATCCATATCTAATGCTGATTCGACGGTAAGTCATGCTCGAGCCATAACTCGTTATATTTGGTCATCCACAAAGCAATACCGATCAAGCCATCATAATATGCCGAACCAAACAATCACGCCTGGAAGTGTAACTCACCGTGTTGCGGTCACACATGAGACTAGACTCGTCTGCCATGTGCATCCGAGCCGTAACTCACTGTGCTACTACTACAGTCAGTTACATACGACGGAAGACTTGTGTCACCAAGTTCATCGATTTTTATGAGTAGATTTCATCACCACACAAGTTATCAATCTTTGCATACTGAACCAATTAGCTACGTAAGTGGCAAAACTCCGTGTTGCCAAGCTCAATCGCATATGAGTCATGGCTTATCATATATTGTTGATATTGCCAATTTCTCATACTAGTGAAGGTATGTACTTGCCAGTACTGCTTAAGGGGGTGATGAATGAAGGTGTTAGTATCAATGTAGAAGGCCATAGTGAGAGTTTGAGATATAGAACCTATCTCGATTATTTGTCTGACTGATACATATCGATCAGTATTGACGTACCAATACATGATACATATCTATGTTTCCACAACTAGGAACTGAGATAAGCCAATTCCTTATCATGGTATAACAAAGAAATGAAACGTAGAAACAATCTGCAAAAGATTCTTGTTGTCTATGTAGATACTTAAAATATGTGGAGTGTATTTCAAAATAAAACAAAATTAATACAATTCTGTTTCTAGATAACATAGAGCTAGAAGTTTATTGATCAATTAATGTATTGCAAAAAAGAAAAAGAAAATTTTAGTTGAAGTCTTAGTTAATAACTTAGTGTCATAAGAAAGGAATACATGTAACCGTTCTTATTAAATTTTCTTATTCATTATCATTAATTTTTTATTTGTTATGATTTAAATATTTTAGTTTTTTATTCATTATAAATTATCATTTATTATTAAATTAGTTCATTTATGATCATTAAAATTTTTAATTATGGTCCAAATGTTTTGATCTTAAATTAATTCTTGAATATTATGAAATTAATGGTGATAGACGTTCTTGATGGTAGAACATCTATATATATAAGTTTGTTTTTTCTTAGACTTAATCTCAAGTCTTAAGGATTTCTTATACCATCTAAAGCGAGAGTTCGAAGCTGAGAAGTGCCAAAATATTAAGAGAAATTATTGTTGAAATTCTTAGCGATAATGACCGAAGGTATGCAATTTCCATTTCCGCATTAGTTTTATTGTCTTTCTATTATGGTGGTTTAGAAATACATTTTGGTTTCAAATTTTTTCTTACATTTGATATCAATCATAATTAACCTCTGCCTTGATATAGATATTTTTATACATGAATATGGTTTGATTTTGGTTTCTTTTTGAAACTTTTGATGCTTCTAGTGTCGAAAATTATCAGAATATTGGATTTTTAGCATTTTTAGTGAAATGAAACCTGTATGAATATTTTATTATACTAATTTATGCCTATGAATCAAGTTTATATATTCACAATGTTTAGTGATCCTTATAATCTTAATTAATTAGGGATTAGCCACAACATCTATAATTAATTAAAATTATATATAAAGTTAAAATAAGAATCACCTTAAGGAATTAGACATAATATTATAATTAATTATATTTAATATAATAATTATGATCCCACATGATCTTTTATTATATTTATATAATTAATAAGTATAAAATATTAAATTATTTTCATAATCTACATACAGATATTATGAATTAGTATATAATTTGATAATTTTATTATAAAAATCATTTGAATCTGTTTAAATTAAAAATTTAGCTCAACTAATTTTTATGTCATGAGATTCATCTTTGGGTATGTTTCACAATGTAATTTAGACTATTAAGCTTTAATTTTGACATAAGCTATGTAGTTTCTCAAACTATTAATTTCTTTGATATATAATATGGCATTCCCAAACTTAATAGTGATAACTGTAAGGTATGAAAGGAGAGTATATTCGTCCATCTAATGTGGATGGATATTGATTATGCTATTAGGAAGGACGATCCTTTTCTATTCACCAATACCAGCACTCTAGTATTGGTCACACTATATGAGTGATAAGAGCGATCCAATCAGCTCAGTGTGATATTTATCAAGACTAAGATAACTATTGGTATACATATTCTATTAACCAGCATGATTAGGTATGGGACTTACTAAAAGCTATTAACGAGTAGTTCATTACTTCAGATAAGGCACTAGCAAGCACCCTAACAATAAAATTTTCATCCCTTAGACTCACCAACATAAAAGGTGTGCGCGAGCATATAATGCAAATGTGGGACATTGTGGCTCAACTTAAGAAACTTGAGGTTGATATGTTAAAATCTTTCTTGATGCACTACATTATGAACACACTTCCACATCGGGCCTTTTAAGATTTCGTACAACACATATAAGGTTAAATGGTCAATTAATGAATTAATAACTTGTGTATTCAAGAAGAACAGAGGCTAGTGATGGAGCTAGGTGAGAGTGCATTGGTAGTAATCACTCATAAGAATAATAAAATTGAAAAAAATGAAGCTAATCAGAAAGCTAATCAACAAGGAAAAGATAGAATATCACCCAACCTAATATCAAGAAAGAATCAAAGTATTTCTTATGTAAAAAAAAGGGGGCACATGAAAAAGAAATACATGCAATTCCAATAATAGCTTGAAAAGAAAGGTAAACCAACCTCGTTTGTTTGCTATGAACCTAATATAGTTAATGTTAATATTAACACTTGGTAGATTAATTCTAGATCAATAATAAAGGAAGCTAATGCGAAGTGAGCAAAGCATCTTATCAAGCAATAAGATGGGCTCACATGTGGAGGCAATTGGAACATACATTTTAACCTTAAGTAGTGCCTTTGTTTTAAAATTAGAAATGATCTTTTATGTTCCAAATTTCTCACGAAACTTGATTTTGTTTCCAAACTCGTACAATTTGGATATTCCTTTAAGTTTCAAGATATATCATTTAGTTTATTATATAAATCTGATTGTCTTAGGAATGATATTTTATCTTATAGTCTTTATCGTATTTTCTTACAAAATGAAAACATTCATAGATTTTATTGATTTTAAGACTTGTGTGAACTGTATTAAGGGAAAGTAGACCAACAAGTTCAAGAAAGGTGCTAATAGAAGTTCAAACATATTATAAATTATTCATACTGATGTATATTGTCTAGACATAGACACACATGATCAGAAATATTTTATCTCATTTATAGATTATTACTCATGAGATACGTATATTTATTTGCTTCATAACAAAAATGAAGCATTGGATGTTTTTGAAGTTTTTAAGGTTAAAGTTGAAAACTAATATGTCAAATAAATTAAAATTTTGAGATTAAATAGAGGTGGATAATATTATGGTAGATATACTGAGAATGGACAAGCACCTAATCTTTTTTGCTAAGTTTCTTTAAGAACATGAGATTGTTGTATAATACACTATGCCTGGTTCTATAGACCAGAATAATGTTGCAGAAAGAAAAAATCGTACATTATTATACATGGTGCAGAGTATGCTTAGTAACTCGCTTAGCAACTCCAATCTTCCTAAATTCTTGTAGACTGAAGCATTAAAGGCAATTGTGTGTATATTAAATTGAGTTTCAACCAAGGCTATCCCAAAGAAACCATTTGAATTATAGAAAGGTTGGAAACTGAATTTGCAATATATGCATGTTTGGGGATGTCCGTCTTAGGTCAGGATATATAATATATAAGAGAAACTAAACCCGAGGACTATTAGTGAGTATTTCATTGCATATGCCGAAAAGTCCAGAGGTTATAGGTTTTATTGTCTATCTCACACAATTATGATTATGGAATCAAGAAATATTAAATTTCTTGAGGATTAGTGGGAGTGATCAAGGAATATAGTTTCTGCACATAATCATATAGAAACTCAACTTTCCATATCAAATGATAGATTGATTATAATTTATAGCACTCCTCAAGTTCAAACTGGTGTTGAATAGCTAATCATAGAGGTTTCACAAGTTGTTGATAGTATTTTAATAAATCAAACAATTCAGAAATTATACTCTTAAACAATAAGTTGAACCACGAGTTTCCCAAGGAGACATTGGTACAATATTAAGAATAGCTACTAGAAATAAAAGATCAGTAATTTCTAGTGATTATGTTGTATATCTACAAAAATCTGAATATAATATTAGAGCCAAAAATGATTCTGAAACATTTTCACAGGCCATAAGTTGCAAAGAGTCAAACTTGTGGAATGATGCCATGAAGGAGGAGGTGAATTTCATAAAGAGCAATGAAATATGAGATCTTGTAGAGTTGCCCAATTGGGCAGAGGCCATTGGTATAAATGGGTCTTTAAGACTAAGAAAGATTTGTTATGCAACATTAAGAGATACAACGTAAGACTTGTCGTCAAAACATTTACTCAAAAAAGGGAAATCGATTATATAGAGACGTTTTCTTCTATTTCTAAGAAAGATTCTCGTCGTATCATTTTGACATTAGTTGCTTATTTTGATTTTGAATTGCAATAAATTGATGTGAAAATAATATTTTTTAATGGAGATCTAGAGAAGGAAGTTTATATGAAACAACCTGAAGGTTTCTCCACTAGTGTTAGTAAGCACTTGGTTTGTAAGCTTAAAAAATCTATATACGGTTTAAAACAAACCTCCCTTTAATGATAGTTTAAATTCCATGGAGTGATTTATTTATTTGAATTTATTGAAAATCCCATGGATCAATATATATACTAGAAGGTTAATGAGAGTAAAATATGTTTTCTTATTTTATATGTAAATGATATTTTATTTGTAACGAATGATAAGGGTTTGTTACATGAGATAAAACAATTTCTTTCTAAAAACTTTGACATAATTGATATGGACGAAGCATCTTATGACATTGGTATTAATATCTATAGAGATAGACCTAGAGGCATTTTAGGTCTATCACTAAAAACCTATATCAATAAGCTTTTAGAGAGATTTTGGATGAAGGATTGTTCATCAAATGTTACTCCCATTATAAAAGATGATAAGTTCAATTTGAACCATTGCCCGAAGAACGACTTTGAGAGATAATCAATAAAAAACATCAAATATGCTTATATCGTAGGAAGTCTTACTTATGCTCATGTCTGTACTAGACCTGATATAGCATTTGTTGTGGGGATGCTTAGGTGATATCAGAGTAATCCAGGTATGAACCACTAGAGAGCTGCAAAGAAGATGATGAGGTATCTTCATGGAAATAAAGATTACATACTTATGAATAGGCATACAAATAATCTGGATATGATTAGCTACTCTGATTCAGACTTTGTAAATTGTGTTGATTCTCGTAAATCAACATCATGATATGTTTTTTATAATGGTTGGTGAAACTATTTATTGGAGAAGTGTCAAACAGATCTTGACTGCTACTTCTATTATGGAAGCTGGGTTTGTCTCTTGTTTTGAAACTAATTCACATAGTGTATGGCTTAAGAGTTTCATTTCTGGGTTTAGAATCATGGATCCTATTTATAGGTCACTAAGAATTTTCTGTGATAATTCAACTATTGTATTTATTGCTAAGAACAATAAAATTGAAAGTCGAATAAAACATATCGACATTAAGTATTTAGCAACAAGAGAATGTGTAAAAGAAAAGAAAATGGTCATTGAGCATATTAGCACTGAATTTACGATTGTTGATCCTTTGACAAAAGGTATGCCACCTTTAAAATTAAAATAATTGGACTTAGTTTCACTTTATAATCATATTGAGATTATTATATATTGTAATGTTTTTTCATATTCATGTGCATATTAATTTGAAAAAATATATTTATGTGGATCAAGAATAAATATAAAGTTTATTATTAAGTAACATTATCACATTAAGATTAATCCTTAAGAAACTAAATACATTGTGATACATGGATAATAATACTCGCTCTAAGGGGACTTATCGCTAAGATTAATATAATTATTTCTTAAGAATGTTATTTAATAAGATTAATATAAATTATTAAGTTAAACATATGGTAACTGTTCTTATTAAAATTTCTCATTATTATCATTAATTTTTTATTTATTATGGTTTAAATAATTTATTTTTTTATTTATTATGAACGTAATGATTATTATTAAATTCATTCATGATCATTAAAATTCTTAATTATGGTCCAAATGTTTTGATCTTAAATTAATTCTTGAACGTTACAAAATTGATAGTAACAATGGGAGAACTTATATATATATATATATATATATATATATATATATATGTTCTTTCGTCTTTGAGCTTAATTACAAGTCTTAAGGATTTACTATACCATTTAAAGTAAGAGTTCTAAGATGAGAAGTGTCTAAGTACTAAGAAAAATCATTATCGAAATTCTTGATAACAATGGTTGGAGATATGTAATTTTTATTTTAGTATTAGTTTTATTATGTTTATATTATGGTCGTCTAGAAACACATTTTAATTTCAATTTTATAATATCATGTAAGAAAATTGAAAGGGGATTTGAAATAGGAGTTCATTGTGGAGTTCGCACAGTCATATATAGAAGGTAGATGTACGTTCAATCAGATTACATATGCATCACAAATCACGTAGACCGGATCACAGACATCAGGAAAAGGCATACTGTTTCCCTTAGTAGCAAGTACACAACAGGAAAAGATAAAGAAGGAATTCAATGACTAATCGTCGGTTTCGCTCATTAGAACAGTTAATAGGCCGTATGGAAGAAGGATGGTGATAACCTGATTGGATCGCGATGGGACAAAGTTTAAACAGTGTATCCTTAATTCCAAGTTCCTTTGGTTTGGAGCAATTCAAAGAGGACAGGAAACTACATGACCTCTAATTGATAGCAAGATCTGCTGAAAACCACTGCAAAATTGAGTTAGATGACTAAAATATTAATCCGGAAAAAAGCTCGGGTACGGGGCACGTGCGATATGGCGATCCGTCATTTTACCAAACCCTAAGCACGAGCTCGCAACAAGAAGAACAAGAAGCAACGCACAAACAACGACAGCAGCAGCAGCAGCAGTAAGAGAGAAAAGGGTGGGTTTGGAATGTTAACCTGGAGCTGGCGAACTCGTAGAGCTTCCCCCGGGAAGAGAAGACGATGAGGGCGACCTCGGCGTCGCAGAGGACAGAGAGCTCGTAGGCCTTTTTTAGCAGCCCGTTCCGTCGCTTGGAGAAGGTCACCTGCCGGCTCGCCGCGTTCTCTATCCGCCTTATCTGCGTCTTTCCCCTCACCATCCTTTTATTTCCCCGCTCCCTTCTCCCAATTCTTTTCTCGGATCGAACCAAAAGAAAAGATTCAGAACGAGATCAAAGTAGAACGCAAGCAGGGAAGATAAGGAAAAAGGAGGAGGTCTCGGATCTCACCGACCGACGAAGATGGGAGGAGGCAAGCAAGAGCAAACAAAGGAGGTGAGACAAAGATAAAGGGTTTTCTTTCTGAGGGCCTGTTGCTTTGTTACCATAAGTGTCCCTTGCTGGGGTTTCCCGGAAAAGAAAAGAGGACTTGGAAGAGAGGGGGAAGCGATCGTCTAAGATCAGCAACACTCGGCGAGTGGGCAGGACCCGATGGACCTACTGGGAGCTCCAGCTGAACGAATCGCCTTTAACCGTCTTCCATGGGCGCCCACCACTTTCGAGCGGCGATTGGTGGGAAGTCGATGGACGGGGCGATGGAAGCTCCTCCGGATCCCGATCTACTCACTCCAAGAGCACGCTTCCACCAATCGGATTCTTCGCCTTCCGTGGCGCCCACTGCTCCTCGGCGACGATTGGCGGGGAGTCCATGGACGGCGTGGCGGATCCGCGCCTCAGGCGCATCGCGACGGCTCTCCAAGTGGAGAAAGGCCACGAGAGGCGATTAAAGGGGGAGCGCGAGAGAGAAGGGAAGGGTAACTGATTGACGACGCGTGGCCTTTTTGAGATTGATGAGTTCATCTAACGAGGTGGGCCCCGCTTAGTACGAGGTGGGGGCGAGCGTCGTTCCGTACGGTTCAGCCAGAGGTATATTGCAACGTGTACCGACGGAAAAGTAACGCCGGTAGACGGGGCCCATCACGTTGGGAATCCTTTAGTCGATGGCCTCAGAGTTCGGGTCGCTTTCTGGACGAGTGGCCACTCGGTTACCCGTTTGTCATACTCGCTGCGTCGCTGCCCCGTTCTCGGTTTCAGCCATGGCCCCGCAGGTAGAGTCCGCGTGGGTCCCAGTCGCTTCCTACCATACGAGGAGGCCACCGAGTTATGATGTGATATTTGAATTGAGATGTGGTCCCCCCAAACTCAAAATAGACATTTCATGAGAATGTTCTGCCCTGAGATTATGATGTGAGCTTTGCATTGAGACTTTACATCCATGAAGTTGAGCTCCATTTATCTTCTGATAAATTATCGTTATAACGAGGGCTGTAACGACAAACTCTAATTCTTTAGTCCAATTCCTTGTAATTGGGCTGAAAATATAAATAATTTATAAAAAAATAATAAAAAGTTAATGAGCGAAAAAAATTTAATATTTAAGTTCAATTAGAAAGAAGGTACTCAGTTCTATCTTCTCTCTCATCAATGTTAAGATTCGTCACTTACATAATTGACTAGACATTTATCACTGTTTACTAAGACGAGCATGGTTTAATGTACACCATCATCGATTACATATATCGTGTTCGTATCACCAATTCTCCTCTTGAGGAAGTAGGAGATAGTGTTCCCCTCCTGCATCGCCATCGTTGCTCACCAAGAATCTCTACCCTTCTCCTCTTGTCCTTTAATCCCCAATTCGACTACTATCACATCTCATATTTATATAAAAATAAATAATAATTTATATAAGATTTTTTATTTTAAAATCTCTATTTTTATAACACTAAACTTTTTTAACATCCCATCTTCTTAGTTTTGCTACAAGTGACGAAGAAGTCTCACACACCTATACAAACCTCAAATCTATTACAAAACAGTAAGTTACTTGAAATAAAAATATAGGTTAAAAACGCATCAGCAAACTATATATATTGGTATAACCTCTAAAATTTATAAAATAATCTTTAATAACCATAAAATATATTTAAATATTAATAATTTAATATAAAATAATAATTTATTAATTTATTATAAAACTCATGTTTCATATAAACAATGATAATTCTTATATAAGAAAACAAAATCATGTAACCTATCTCAATGACATATATAATATTTAAATAACAAAGACGTACGCCACACCTGATAGTATATTCTTCTAATAATGGAATGGATACAAATGCATACTCCACGAGATAGATTTTTCTCAATAGTGAATAGACAAAACTCATATCATAATCTCAATAGTAGATAAAGAAGTATCTCTCATACACCCAAATGAGGACATGTTCCTTCCAATAATAAAGAGAGGAACCATCTACCACATCTAACGGGTCCTAATCCATGAATGAAACTATGTTACCTACATTAGATAAGGATATATAATCATTTATTCATTCATTTATGCATTCAAATGAATAATATAATAAATATGAGAAACCATGTTTGGTGTATGACTTATTAGATTATGTTCATTGGTAATTCGACACTACAATGGTCCACATCTTCTTTCACAAATTATATTTTCAGTGTTGACTACTCAGTATAGTCATACTAATAGTCATATCAATATCATTATTTTAATTACAAAAATAATAGAAACCCCAAAGTATTTCAAAATAATATCTTTAGATAAAATTTTAAATTTATCAAATCATAAAGATAGGAGATATAAATCTATCAGTAAATCTCAATCAATTAGCACCCTAATTAGAATTTCTTAATTGATTTAAACTAAACTAAATTAAATTATGACCTAATGGAGTCAATCTTAAATCCTTATAGAACTACTCTGAAATTATTTTAGATTGGTCTAATTTGGATTTAATTATTTTAATTTGGTTAAGTTGGTTTTCAATCATCATAAATCATTTTGAATCGATCAAACCTATCGTTTAGTAAACTAACGAGCTCAAACCAATAAAATAAAATAAAAATAGATTATATTGTATAGGTTCAGGAAATGAACCTTTATAATTTTTTCTCTCTTCTCTTAAACTCACTTTATACTTAGAAGCACTCAAGGAAAACTCTCAAGTCTTACAAAATTTTAACCAAGATTGTGACCACTTTTTTTGTACTTTCTTATCACTTTCTTACATTCCCATGTAAGAATACTTAAGGTATTTATAGACCCCAATTGACTTCAAAAAATTGAAGCCAAAATTCAACCTTTCCTAAAAAACTCAAGTATGGGTGGTACTACCGTCGGCATCGATGGTACCACTGTCAAAAGCACCCATACATTCTAGGCGACGACAGTATTACCATCGCCTGGGTAGTACCACCATCACCTATGCAGTACTATCGTTGCCTACCGACGGTACTACCACCAAAAATCTCAAAAAAAGGTACTTTTAATCTTTTTTCATACTCATCTCATACATCTTATTGAACCCTTTTCAAGTTAACGAAATGAGCTTAACCTGAGCTAAGATTTAACTTAAAGTTGTCCTGATTGTCTCATATTGATTTAATTTCTCTTAAGATCTAACTCAATTAGGAACTTCAATTACGTTGCTAACTATGACATACTACACAATTACAATTGTTATTAACCAGCATGTCAATTGATCTTTCGAACTCCCGGCAAACTTCCCAACATCCTCCGATGAACTTCCCGGTGAGTCTCTCAATAATCTTCTGTTGAACTATTGGTGTGCTCCCAGCAAGCTCCCAATCACCTTCAAAGGACTCCTGGCGAACTCTCACTGTATCATCTGAACCCAAGCCCGATGCCTAAACTTGACTCCAGCCCAACATAAAATTATATTATTTTTTCACCATCATAGTTAATCCTGCATCACTTTTTCTAATATAAAAGTTAGATCATTACACCCATCAATTGATTTCATATCAAAATTCGAGTTCAATAATCTTCTCCTTTTTGATGTTAACAACTAATTGATAAGGAAAGTTAACATTAACTCCCCCTATATATATACTATAGGATAAATAGCAAAGTTGAACTCAAAAGAACCATTCACTTTTGAATTCAAGTGTAGCATGTTTATTATATTAAAAATTTTATAATTTAACCATTCATGATACCATACATAATAAAATTTTTAAAGCATTTATCTTATTGGTATCACATGATAAATAATTTCAACCAAAAATATGTTTTACATGATAAACATATCATCAATCATGATATAACATCCATCTTTTTGGTATTACATAAAAATTATAAACATTTCAAAGATCTCAAAACATTTCTTATGTCATCAATTATGTCATTTCTCCCCCTTTGTTATCAACAAAAAAGAGAAAAGCTCAACTTATATTTGAACATTCTTAAATATTTATGATTTGACCTCAAATGATTCTAATACTGGATTGATCTCCATAGGGGATCAACCCTCTTTGGAACTCTATAGGGGTTTCTCCCTCCCAGTATTCGACTACAAGGATGAAGAGAAAATAAATCTATTACTTGATAAAAGTGGTGGGTAGCTATCTACATGTTTTTATAGGACTCCAAGACCCTAATCTTAGAGAGACTCCTACTTCTAGTAAAATTCCTCCTCTCCTAACCCTAGTTGACTCTCATAAGCAAGGTGGGCGACGACTAGTTAGGGTTTTATACATGCTTTAGGGATTTATTACATCCCGACTCGATTAACTAGGACTCGACCCTACTAGGGTCTTAGCAGACCTGTCCTCTTTAGATCAGCCTTGTCCTCAAGGCTAAGGCTCCATGAACTCTAGAAATCTGATCTTCAAGTCTTCATAAGATTCTCACATGGTATCTTCGGTAGGTAAATTAGTTCATTACACTAGCACTTTAGTAGAGGAACGTCAACGATGCATCATGATCTTGTAGTCTAGTAGTACCTTCAGTTGGACTTAAATCTTTCCATCAATAGTAGTTTTTAGCAAGTGTCTTTGGATTGATTCGTTCTCTCTAAGCTTGAGTTTTAGGCAGGACATGTGGAAGACATGGTAGACCTTGGAATCTATATGTAGGTCCAATTTATACATCACAACTCTAATGCGCTCCATAATCTAATAAGGTCCATAAAAGCGGGGAGATAGCTTCATAGATGCCTATGTGTTGATTGACGTCTGCTTATAGGGCTGGAGTAGAAGGAAGATCCAATCTCCAACAAAGAACTCTCTTTCGCTCCTGTGCATGTTAGCCTGCTACTTCATCTTTGCTTGGGCAATTGAGAGGTTGTTCTTCAATAATTGCAAGATTTTATCCCTGTCAATCAGCTCTCAGTTTACCTGATCTACTTTAGATGTTACACGGGGTGGTCGGCCATACATAGCTTCAAAAGGAGTATATTTTATCAAAGAATAATAAGTCGTGTTATACCACTACTCGACCTAGGGAAACCACTTTGTCTACTCTCTTGGCTGATCATTGGTGAAGCATCTGAAATAAGTCTCTGAGCACCTATTCACCACTTCAATCTAACCATTAATCTATGGATGGTATGTGTTAGGACCCTAGCTGAGTCGGGTCCTAGTCTATGTCAAGTCCTTAGATTGGGCCTTGTTGGCCAACCTAGACCTGACATTAGGTTGATTAGAAGGAGAATTGAGTCTATCGTAATAAATCAGCTCAAATCTTAGTAGGCTTAGAATTCGACTGAACTTAAGTATAGTGACCACTCCCTAGTAATTAAGTCATGAATGCAATAAACCATAATCTAACTACCACCCTCTAGTAAAGAAGTGATTGGCTAGGGTTATGAAGGAGTCCTCATGGGATGAGAGTCTCCTAGCCATCTCATCATCTTATAAGAGTCTACTTAGCTTGGACTCTCTCTAGGTTAGAATAAGAATAAAGTTAGGAGTTGGAGAGCCCTATAGCCACCGGCTACATCAAGGTTATGAGTTAGCTAGGGATTAGGAGTTGAGAGGAGGAGGAGTCTTAGTTGGAGTAGGAGATTCATTAGGATACAAAGTCTTCTATTAGGGAGGAGTCTTCATGAAGTATGAGTCCTATTATGAATTAGGGTTTAGAAATCCTATAAATAGCATGTATTCAGTTATCTTTTTAATCATCAATAGATCAATTATCTTTTAACCTTTGTGTAGAAAACCAAGGAGGGAGGAACCCCTATAGAGTTCCAAGGAGGTCGATCCCCTATAGAGATCACCCAAAGCTTAGAATTTGTAAGGGTCCTAACACTTGGTATCAGAACAGCATTCTTGGCATATCACTACCTTTCTACAACTACCCATCATCCTTCCATATCCGCCCAAGAAATTCTCACAATTGCTTAGATCGTCGCCGAATTTCATCATCATCTCTACTACCACAGATCACCTTTTGATCTCCCAAGAATTACATCAGGTTCTAGTTTTCTACCTTATTGTTGCTGCAATTTAGTTATCTTTAACCCAAAAGACCAAAAAAGGTATTCCTATCTCACTATATAAACTCTTCATCGTAAAGTTTCGATCTTTACAATGAAAGTTATGCTGTATAATTCAATCGTATACCACCGCCTATTTTTAATCTTGTTGCCATAATATTTTTGACCAATCTTCTACAAGTTTTTTATGACAACTTTAGCACTCCTTAATAGTAGATTTCCTTTTGGTTTCATGCAAAAATTGTTAACATAAACGCTGATCTTTTACGTCAAAGCTGGTGAACTTTTGACGTAAAAATCTATAACAACATCTTCTCTTAATCTTTGATCTAATCGAATTATTTACTACTGTATTATTTCACCAATTTTTTATTGATATTATCTTTCCCTTATCAGTGGATCTCCTTTGAGTTTTACTCGAATCCTTATCATGAACTGCTGGAAAAAATTACATCAATCTTGTTGAAATATTTTGATGTAAAATTCTATTGCTACCATACTTCTCAGTGTTTCTTACTGCATACACGCCTGATCTTGACCTAACTTGTTACTGCCATTATTCTTATCTATCTCACTGCTATCCTCATGGGTTTTTTGTTGTCATAATCCTCTAAATCGTTGCTTGATCTTTCATCACAAGACTGATATTCTCGATAAAAATTTCTGCAGCAACATCTTTGGCACTTCTTGTTGCAGCCCTACCAAACAGTAACTACCACCCACAACAACCTTAAACCATCTTCCTAACCTTAAACCATTATCCCCAAACCCCCTTTATAACCTCCATAGTAGTATCAAACTGTAGCATCAACTACACCTATGATAACAGCACATCAATGCAAAATTCTACAACACTACATTTCGATGTTTTTTGTTGCACTCATATCTGATTGTTACTAAAATTGTTGTTGTCACCCACATCACCCTTAAGGCACCATTCTAGTCTTAAGACGCAGCCATCTAACCTATTTCTATAACCCTAATATCACCCAAAATCGTAGCCCAAAATAATGACCTACCACAGCCATAACCCTCCACCACCGATCTTATCTTTCGCTACCACCAAACCTTCTACCACCCTATGCCCTTAACCCGCCAATATAAGAAAAATAGAAACATCTTAGATCTAGAGGCATATATAATGACATCTCAAGATTAAATCGATGCCAAGTTAGATGTATTTGAATCATGGCTTGAATCATGCATAGAGGACAAATTGCGCGCTTTATTCGCAGAATTCAGAATATGACAATCTCCAAGCTCGACAAAATTGTAGTAAGGTGAAAGTTCAGAGAGGCCTCCCAAAAAGGAAGAATGAGCTATTGATTTGATGCAACCATGCATGAGGTTGGACTTTCCTCGATGGGAAGAGGGAGACCCGACAAGGTAGACACCTTTGTCATCCATCTTGAAGGAGATGCAATTCGGTGGTATAATTGACTTGAATACGCTTAAGGAGTCCCAATATGGATATAATTTAAAAGTGGGTTGTTGAACCACTTTGGACCTACCAAGTATGAAAATATAGATGAATAACTCACGAAGATCTGACAAACCTCCACGATCAAAGAATGTCAGATCAAGTTTGAGTTGGGTCCTAATCGATTGAGTCGAGTCCTTAGATTGGGCTTTGCTGGCCAACCTAGACTTGACATTTGATCGACTAGGAGGAGATTTGAGTCCATTATAATAAACTCAAATCTTAGTAGGGTTAGGATTCGACTGAACTGAAGTTTGGTTATGAGTCAAAGTTAGATATAGGTCAGGGTCAATTGAGTCATGTAATAAACCCTAATCTAGCTGCCACCCCTTAGTAAAAAAGTAATTGGCTAGGATTAAGGAGGAGTCCTTATGGGATGTGAGTCTCTTATCCTCTGCCTCCTCTTAGGAGAGGTCAACTAGGGTAAGAGGGGGAGAGTTCCACTTAGCTTGGACTCTCTCTAGGGTGGAATAAGAATAAAGTTAGGAGTTAGAGACCCTTATAACCATTGGCCACATCAAGGTTAGGAGTTGGCTAATGGTTATGAGTTAAGGAGAAGAGAAGTCTTAGTTGGAGTAGGAGATTAACTAGGAGTTGGAGTCTTCCATTAGGGAGGATCATCATGAAGTATGAGTCCTATTAGTTGTTAGGGTTTAGAAGCCCTATAAATAGTATGTATTCAGCCCTCTTTTTAATCATAAATAGATCAATTATCTTTCAGCCTTTGTGTAGAAAATTAAGGAGGGAGGAATCCCGATAGAGTTCCAAGAAGGTCGATCCCCTATAGAGATCACCCGAAGCTTAGAATCTGTAAGAGTTCTGACAGTATACTATGCTCATCATTAATTTTGTGCCTTGTAATTGAAAGAGCTCTGTCCATAATTTGTTAATGAAGACCACGTCATGATCACTTACAATAGATCTAAGCATCCCATGTAATTTTACAATATTATTCACAAATATTCGATAGCGATATAAGGATTTAAAACGGTGCAAAAGTGGACATATTTGGTGAGGCGATCGACCATAACAAGAATAGTACCTTTCCCCTGGGATAAGGGTAGTCCTTCGATGAAGTTCATATATATATTAGTCCATATCGAGTTTGGGATGGGTAGCGGCTGCAATTTCCTAGGGCTCACCACTGTTTCACTGATATGTGTCACACCACGCTACAAATTCAGTAATGATGTTCTTTATCCCCTTCCAATAAAAGTTTTGCTAAATCCTTCTATAGGTCTGAAGGAATCCAAAATGTCCGACTGTTATTGAAGAGTGCATCTCTTATAGGATGGTATTTATGTAAAGGGAGTTAGGCACCAACACTATACGACCTTTATATCATAGGTCCTTCGAATCCCAACTGTAGTGTGCTAGGGAGCTCGGTTCTTCCTCCAGTTTCTTGATTATCTCCTAGATCTCTAGATTATCTTTCTACTCTTTCCTGATATCTTCAAGGAGTCACTAATCGGAAGAGAGATGGCTGAAATTTCAATATGTTCAGGTAGTCGGGAGAGTGCATTTGCAACCACATTTTTCTTCCCCTTTTTATAATTCATTTCATAGTCATGTCCAAGGAGATTTGTTACCCATTTTTGTTGTTCAGGGGATGAAATCTTTTACTCCAGAAAGTACTTGAGGCTATTGTGGTTGGTTTTCATCTTGAACCATCGACCGATTAAATATGATCTTTATTTTGTCACCGCTTGCACAATTGCTAGCATCTCCTTATCATAGATCGACAACTTCAATTGTAAAGGAGAGAGAGCCTTGCTGGCATAGGTGAGGGGTCCGCCATCTTGCATGAGGATGGTGCAAATTCTAGATCCTAACGCGTCTACTTTAAGTACAAACATTTTGTCAAAATTGGGTAGTGCAAGCACGGGTGTGGGTGTCATCGCATCCTTGTCTAACCACTAGAAAGCATCTTTCTTTAACATAGATGTGAAGGAGGCATTGATCGTTCCATTATCTTTTACAAATTTATAATAGTAGCTGGTCAGCCCGAGAAATCCCCGTAGTGTCTTAATGTTTTTGGGCATCAGCCAACTTTACATCGCCTTGATCTTTGAAGGGTCTACCACCACTCATTCCTTCGAGATTACGTGCTCGAGGTACTCTACATTGCTTTACAAAAAATTACACTTCGACTATTTGACGAAAAAGAGTATGCTCTCAGAGAATCGACAAAATAAGTTGTAAGTGAGAAAGGTGGCTTTCAAGCGAAGGACTATAAATAAGAATATTATTGAAGAAGACCGACATAAACTTACGAAGGTAAACCCAAAAAATATCTTTCATCAAGCTTTGAAAAGTGGAGGGAGCATTGGTGAGGCCGAAGGGCATTATCAGAAATTTATAGTAGTCGTTATGTGTCCGAAAGGCGGTCTTCGATATGTCTTTTTCTTACACTCAAATTTGATGGTACCCTAACTGCAAATCTAGCTTTGTAAAGATTTATGCTCATCTTAACTCATCAAGCAATTCATCCACCACTGAGATAGGATACTTGTCTTTGACGGTAATGTTGTTGAGGGCTCGGTAGTCCACACACATCCACCATGTTCTATTTTTCTTTTGTACGAGAAGACCAACGAAGAGTAGGGGCTGTAACTTGACCGAATGATCCCTATCTCCAACATCTCTTAAATAATCATCTCAATCTCAGTCTTCTGAAGGTGAGTATATTGGTATTGCCGAATGTTTGTTGATGGTTTTCCCGGTAAGATCAATATATGGGGGTCGTGCAGCCGGGTAGAGGGTAGATTGTTTAGTTCGGTGAAGACATCTGAAAATTTAGTAAGTAGTGGAGAAAGGTTTAGATCTTCATCCACCACCGGTTCCTTCATCTGTAGCCCTTGAAGTTGAATTAAGAATCTGTTGTGTGATTTGTGCAGCACCTTACCTATGCACTGCCTAGAAACCATCGATACGTCTCTATGTTTTCCTCGTAGGATCAACTGTTTCTCTCGAGTAAAAATTTTTATAATTAGCTTAAAAAAATTCTAGGAAATATCACCTAACATGGACAACCATCCGATGCCAAGCACTAGTTTATAATTATCAAATGGTAGGAAGAAGAAGTTAGTAGAAATCTCTTAGCCCCGCATAAATAGTTTCACCCACGGGCACTTTCGATTGTAATTTAGGACTCGACCATCTGCAACTTTGACATCGAACCTACTATAAGCTTCATCAATTGAGATCAGAGAGCATCTCTTCTATCTATAGAGTTTATAGTATCGATGAGAGATGGTTGGGGGCTTGGTGCTAAAGGAATTATTTAATTTTCGTGCGTAGCCGACTAAAGCATGAACTGTGTTGATGGCTTGTTGTTGTTCCTCCTCCGTATCCTCTTTCTTGGACTAAAGAATCTTAGTCCTTCGAGTATCTTGGTTCAACCGCTCCTCTTGAAGTCGGGCGAAGGAGATAACCACCATCAGTGTGTAGGGTTGCCATGCCTTGACTCCTCCAAGGATCTCTAGCTTCAACCCTTCGTTGAATGTCCCTAATAGTTACTTTTTAGATCAAACTTTTGTTTGATTAGAAAGATATTTGAACTTGGCCTGGTAATCTTGGACAGTGGAGGTCTAGTGAGTCTTTGCAAGTTGGCTATCGATGTTCTTATATTCGAATGGTCCGAAGTGGATTAGCAGTTCGCTTTTAAATTGTCTCCATGTAGGGACTCCGTGGATGTGCTTATCCAGTCATACCATTAGATCACATCTCCTTCAAGGTGTATGGCAATAATGTCCACCATGGACGCATCTAGAGTCTTGTGATAGCGAAAATATCGTTTCACGCATGAAATCCACCTGGTCGAGTATCTGTCTTCCCATCTAAGGAAGTCCACCCTCATGCATAGGCATGAGGAGTCTATCGCTTGTTCTCCTCTCTCCGGGGGGTTCCCTAGCAATATGAACTCTCGCCATGCTGAGATCTCCTCAGACTCGGTGATTGGCCCAATCTGAACTTCGCAAAGAGGGCATGTAGTTTATCTTCCATACGTGCCTCGAAAGCCTCCAGCTTTGCATCAATCAAATCTTCTGATACTGTGACGTATGATTCTAGATCTATAATGTTAAGATTCTTCTTTTGCTATCGGGTTAAGGGCATAGATCGATGGATGAGTTGTTGGAAGAATGAGGCAAAGATTTAGGGTAAAATACTGTGGTAGGTTGCTGTTTGGGGTTGCGGTTTGTGCTGGTTGTAAAGGATGTAAGGGGGCTATCATGGCTATGTCTTAAGATTGGAGGGCTACCCTAGAGTTGTTGGTGATGGCAACAAGAGGTTCAATAGCAACAAGATACGAATGCAGCTAGTTTCGATGAAGATAGTAACAATATGAATATGACAACAATGTGTCATCGAAGATGGCAGTGGTATTCTGATAAATATTACAGCAATATAGCAGCAATACTTCGATGATTATGATGACAATAATTTTGACAAGATGGCACTAATAATGGATGAGGATAGATGCAACAATTATATCACAAAGATGAAGATGAATGCAGCAAGTAATAACGAAGAGTATAGTAGTAGATTTTTTTTATAAAAAAGAATTTAGTTTTATAATAAAAGTTTCAGTCATATGGCAGCAGCATTTTGATGATCACGATATAAGAAATCGACAGAGATAATAGCAAGATAGATGAGGATAGTGATAGCAATATGGTAGCAAATATAGCAGCAATATGGCAACATATATAGCAACAAGATGACAACAATATCAAATGCGACAGATGTAGCGAAATTGCGACAAAGATGAAAGATCGATACAGTAATTTTACGATGAAGATAAAAGATGATGTAGCAAGTTTGTGACAAAGATAGATGCAACAATGGTAAGGAATGCAATAGGGGTGAAGCAATATCAGGTCCGGCTACGTGATAGATGGCAGCAACACCTCTAGGGTCGGCTGCAATAAGTGATGATAACGAAGTTGGCAGCGGCAACAGAAGATGTGGTATCAGCTGCAATTGATGATGGTGCAGATGATGGTAGTAGCAATGGTGGAAGAATAGCGAGATACTAAGAATACTGCTATAATACCAGATAATAGAACCCCCAAGGATTCTAACACTAGATTGATATCTATAGTCGATTGGGCCTCCTTGAAACTCTATAGGGGTTCCTCCCTCTTAGTATTTGGCCACAAGGCTGAAGAGAAAATAAATCTATTGCTTAAGAAAAGTGGTGGACAGCTCCATACTTTCATAGGACTCCAAAACCCTAACCCTAGAGAGACTCTTACTTCTAGTAAAACTCCTCCTCGCCTAATCCTAATCGACTCCTATATGCAAGGTGGATGGCGGCTAGTTAGGGTTATATATGCTTCAGGGTTTTATTATATCACGGCTTGCTTGACTATGACCTGACCATGCTAGGGTCCTATCAATTATCATAACATTTAGTACATCAAAATAATCTAATACATTTCTCCCCCTTAGTAAAATAAGAAGAATAAGAATAGAGTTTAATCCATTTCTCATCAAATTGTTTTCTCCCCCTGTATAAATAAAATAGAAGAAGAAGAAGAGGGGAACTCACAAAATTGATAAATAAAAAAAATAAGAGGTTCTCATTGCATTTAAAATCATCTCATGTAAATTTTAAGAAAAGGCTCAAGAAATCTAAAAAAATAGCAAATCATGCATTGAGATGGTTTAACATTCCTAACTCTCTTCTAAGAAGATATCAGTTAATTGATGCTTTATATCAATAAATTCTAAAGATATATTATGATTATTTATATGATATCTAATAAAGTGATGCCTAATGTCAATATGTTTAATTCTTGAGTATTGAATGAAATTTTTAGTTAAACATATTGCATTAGTATTATCACATTTAATAAGAATATTTTTCAAGTGAATTTCATAATCTTTAAGGGTGTTTTTTATCCAAATAACTTGTGCATAACATGCACCAGCTGCTATATACTCAGCTTCAATTGTAGATAATGCAATCTAATCTTATTTTTTGGATGATCAAGAAACAATAACATGTCCTAAGAATTGGCATGTTCCAGTTGTACTCTTCCAATATATTCTACAACCTCCAAAATCGTCATCCGCATATGCAAGTAAATCAAAATTTTTGGACTTAGGATACCATAATCCTAAATTAGTAGTCCCTTTTAATATCTAAATATTCAATTAACTACCTTAAAATAAAAAATTTTAGGATTGGATTGAAACATTTTACTCAATTCAATACTAAACATTATCTTTGATCTAGTAGCAGTTAAATATAATAAACTATCTATCATTCTTCTATATGATTTTTGATCAAAATTTTCACATTCATTATCCAAATCTAACTTCAAAGAAGTAGTTATTGGTGTGTATATAGACTTAGCATTATCCATACCAAAATGTTTTAACAAATCTATGGTATACTTATTTTGACTTATAAATATATCATCATTTAATTATTTTATTTGTAACTCTAAGAAAAAAAGTTAGTTCGCCCAATAGGCTCATTTCAACTCTTGACTCATATTATTGGTAAAAGAATCATATAAGGATTCATTAGTAGAACAAAAAATAATATCATCCACATAAATTTAAATAATAAAAAAATTATTTTTAAAATATTTAATAAATAATATAGTATCAACCTTGCCTTTCAAAAAAATTATTTGAAATAAGGAAAGAGCTAAGTCTTTCATACCAAGCTCTAGGGGCTTGTTTCAAACCATAAAGAGCCTTGGATAATTTGAAAACATGATTTGAAAAAAAGATCATTTTCAAATCGGGGGTTGTTTAACAAAAACTTTTTTAGAAATGAAACTATTAAGAGAATTACTTTTGACATCCATTTTAAATAACTTAAAATTTTTAAAAGAAGCAAAGACAAGTAGCATCCTTATAGCTTCAAATCTAGCCATAGGAGCGAAGGTTTCTTAATAATCGATCTATTCTTCTTGGTTGAAACCCTTAGCCACTAATCTAGTCTTGTTTCTAACTATAATACAATTTTCATCTTGTTTGTTTCTAGAGACCCATTTAATACCAATCACTAAATGCTCACTAAGTCTAGAAACAAGCTCTCATACCTCATTTCTCTCAAATTAGTTTAACTCTTCATGCATTATAATAACCCAAGAATAATTTCTTAGGGCTTTATCAATGTATTTTGGTTCAATTTGAGATAGAAATACAACGTTAGCATAAAAAATTTTAAAAGAAGAACGAGTTTGAACATATTTTGATGTATCTTTTATTATAAGCTCCTTAGGATGAGCATTTATATACTTCCATTCTTTAGGTAAAGATTTGAAAGTAGATTTATCCAAGTTATTTTTAAGAGGATTTTCATTCAAATTTAAAGTGTCAAAATCAAAATTATCATCAAAATTAATTTTTTAAATTTAGAAATATTATTAAAAATGACAAGAATAGATTTTTCAATGACTAATATTTTTTATTAAAAATGTAATAAACTTTTAAATGAGAAGAATAATTAAGAAAAATACATTCATCAAATTTTGCATCAAATTTTTTTAAGACATCTTTTTTATTTAAAATGAAGCATTTATAACCAAAAACCTTGAAATATGAAATATTAGGTTTTTTACCATTCCATAATTCATAAGAAGTTTTATTAATAACATAGCATGTCGTGTTAATGGCTTTGACTTAAAAATATTTGAGTATGCTATATTTGTTTAACATGGTTCTAGCCATTTCTTGTAAGTTCCTATTTTTTTTCCACTACTCCATTTTGTTATTGGGAGTAGAGAAATTTTGGTTGTATCCATTTGACTCACAAAAAGTTTGAAAATCATGATTTTGAAACTCACCACTATTATCACTACATATAAATGAAATCATAAAATCTTTTTTATTTTGAACAAGTTTGTAAAATTTTAAAAATTTTAAAAGAATCACTTTTGTGTACCAATAAGTAAGTCCAAGTATATCTACTATAATCGTCTACAATAACAAATATGTATTTGCTACCTCCTAAGCTTACAGTATCAATTAGTCCAAATAAATCCATATGGATCAATTGTAGTGGCCTAGAGGTGCTTATTTGATTTTTTGACTTAAGACTACTTTTTATTTGCTTTCCTATTTAGCAAGCATCACAAACTTTATCTTTGACAAACTTAATGCTGGATAATTCTCTTATTAAATCTTTAGTTGAGATTTAATTTAGCAGTTTCATGCTAGCATGACCTAGTCTCCTATGCCAAACCCAAACATCGGTTTTGCTTGATTGATGCTTGCCAAATAGATTCAAATTTCAGTTATATAAGTATTAGATTTAAATTTAAGAATTTATCCTTTATCATACAATTGGCTAATGCTTGGTTGATTATATTTTAAACTATTAACTAATAGTATATCTTTAATTAAAAGATTTGATTTGTTAATTATGATTCCTATCTAATGATTTTTCCCTTGTTATTGTCTCTGAAGGTGACAACCCCTTCATTTAGATATGGAGCTTAGAGAAATAAGTGGATTTCCGGTCATATGCCTTGAGAATCCATTATTAATGTACTATTTTGTGCTCGTAACTTTTGTTTAGAGACAAACCTCATTATAGAAGGCCTTGAGCGTGTTTGGCTACTTCTTCATTGTTGTTTTCTTCTTCATTCGACGAGCTTGAATCATCCCATATTGCTGAGAAGGCCTTCTTCTTGTTTGGCACCTTTTTCTTCAACTGTAGGAATTCACTTTTGAAATGTCCTGGCCTTTTACATTCAAAATATATTATATTATCATTTTTTATTCTTTTTTATGATTTTTATTTTTTTATAATTTTTTTTAGTTTTCTTGTTAGTAGTGTAAGATCATTGCCCTCATCACTCGAGGAATCATATGTTGTTCTCAGTGCTAAATCCTTTATGTTCTTTAGAAGGTGTTTATTTTTAGTTCTCAAGGAAATGTCATTCTTATTCTTTGAAATGTATTCTTTAAGTTCATTATTAGCTTTGTAGCTCATTTCATAAGTTATTAGAGACCTAATTACTTCTTCAAGAGGCAAGTTGTTTAAGTCTTTGGCCTCTTGTATAACAGTTACTTTTGGGTCCCAACTTTTAGGTAAAAATATTAAGATTTTATTAACAAGTTCAAGATTAGAATAAAATTTATCAAGAGATTTTAAACTATTGATGACATTTATAAAGTGGGTACACATGTCACCAATAGTCTAAAGTGTGCCAAATATCAAAAGATTTATTATGTGACTTCGTGTATGACTTCTAAAGTGTGTCAAAGATCATAAGTTGAATCACAAATAGAAATTTGATTAAACTCATTTTTATCTAATACGTAAAATAAAGCATTCATAGCTTTGGCATTTAATAAAAATATCTTTTCTTCATAATCATTTCAATCATTTGTTTTCAATTCCTTTACCCTACTTATGCCTTCGTGTGTGACTTCTAAAGTGTGCTAAATATCATAAGTTGAATCATAAGTAGAAACCCAATTAAACTCGTTTTTATCTAAAGCACAAAACAAAGCATTCATAGCTTTGGCATTTAATGAAAATATTTTTTATGATTATTTCAATCATTTATGGGATTGAATAACTTCTAAAAACTATTTTCGATAATATTCTATAGTTTAAAAATCCATCAAAATAAAAAAGATACACATTCTAGTTTTTCAATATGTGTAATCCATCCCATTGAACATGGGAGGACATGTGGTAGAGTGTCCCTTGTTAATGCTAAATGAAGTCATTTACTCACTTGGGTATTAATCCAATTAGTTATAACCTGCTTTGATACTAACTATTAGGACCGAATTGACACTAAGAGGTGGGGATCAATTAGTGCAAGTGCACAGAGTCTTCGGTTTGAAAAATATGCTTGAGGTAAAAATCGAAACTAAAAATATTTTTCATCAAGATTAAGTTAGAGTGATTAAACTTAAGACCGAATGAAGAATCTTGATTTAGCTACAAAATGCTAAAAATAGAAAGCAAGTTAATAAGGCTATAAGAGTATATAGTGGTTCAGTAAAAAACTTGACCTATGTCCACTTCTCGAGTCCTCCTTCATCAAGGTTTATCGATGTTCACTAATGATATTCTTCCATTGGTGAAGATCAAAACCCCTTACACTTTTATCCTTTTCATAGGCTCAGGAGAGGAACCTTTATAATTTTTTATCTCTTCCCTTAAACTCACTTTATACTTCAAAGCACTCAAGGGAAGCTATCAAATTTTATAAAATTTTAACCAAGATTACAATCATTTTTCTTCCACTTTCTTATCACTTTCTTGGCTTTCCATGCAAGAATACTTAGGATATTTATATACCCCAATTGGCTTCGAAAACTTAGAGCCAAAATTGAACCCTTGTTGATAAACCTATGTACGGGTAGTAATATTGCCGGCACCAACATGTCACGAACTCAGCTGATTTTGCTTAAGTTGTGTAGTACCATCGCGTATCCATCTGCGAAGGTCAGCTTCCTCGAAACCTCTTATAGTCCCTTAGGACCTACAAAAGAGAAAACGATTTAGAGAAAGTATTTCTCACAAGATCCACAAGCAACTACTTTAACAAACATTTTATATAGCCAATGCAAATTACAACGGACTTTACAAACTCTGAACGATCACATACAAATGATCAAAGTCTATTATAGATCGAAATCTCCACAAGTGTTAACATGACACAACTCTCATTTACAAACTGAAATTAATCACAAAAGCTAACCAAATTAGGGCTGCCAAGCTTACTACTAGCCCATTATTTCTTATACAAAGTATAAATAAAATCTGAAAGGCACGGATATATATAAGCTTTACATCGAGCACCATCTTTATATTTTTGTCCATGATAGGCGATACTATCGCCAAAAGCACTAAGACATTCTATGTGATGACGGTACAACCGCCACCTACCGACGGTACTATCGCCACCCACTGAGGGTACTACTACCAAGAATCCTAGAAAAGGATATTTTTAGTCCTTTTTTACCCGACTCATAACTCATGTCGATCCCTTTTAAGGTCAATGAAATGAGCTCAACCTAAGCTCAAATCTAACCCAAGGTGGACCTAGTTGCCTCATATTGAGTTAATTTAGATTTCTCTAAATCTAACTCAATTAGGACTCAATTACAATGCTAATTACGACACACTACACAATTATAATTGTTCTTGTTCGGCATGTCAATTAATCTTTTGAACTCCTGGCGAACTTCTCGGCATCCTTTGGTGAACTCTCGATGAGCCTCTCAACTATCTTCTGGTGAACTCCCGACGTTCTCCCAGCAAGCTCCCAATCACCTTTGGCGAACTCCTGATGAGCTTCCACTACATCATCCGAACCTTGGACCGATACTCAAACTTAACTCTGGCCCAACATTAGATTATATATCTTTTCACCGTAGTAGTTAATCATGTATCACTTTCTCTAACACACAAGTTAGATCATAAAACCTATCAATTGATTTCATCATCAAAATTCGAGATTCAACAGAAGCTTAGATAGGTCATGTGTGTCACACATATCTTTTCTAGGTAGTAGGTTGAGCTAAGGTACAATGGGCTAGATAGTGGTGTGATGATGCATCTAACACTGATTGCATAGTTGGGCATGCTTAGCTTCATGAGTTAGGTTGAGCCTCATTCACAAGTTGGGCATAGCTTTATTGTTGAATTAGGTCACACTTGGTTCATAGATTAAGTCATGCCTAATTGTTGAATCTTAGATTTTGATGATGAAATCAATTGATAAGTGTTTAATCTAACATATGTTTTAGAAGAAGTAATATAGGTTTAACTATGATGGAAAAAATGAGTTACAACCAGATGTTGGGTCAGGATTAAGTTTAGGCATCGGGCCAAGGTTTAGATGCAATGGGAGCTTGTCAGGAGTTCGTTAGGAATTTGCCGAAGGAATCAGGAAGCTCGTTAGGAACACACTGGGAGATCATCAGAGGAAGACCGTAAGAATTACCGCAAGAATACCGAAGGTTACTGGATTGCCAGGGGTTAGGTCATTTATTAAGCTTGATAGTCCTATATGGTTATAATTAGTGAGTCATAGTTAGGTTCAAGTCATAATTAAGTTTAATTTGGAAAGAATCTAAATCAACTCAATGTGATGTAACCGGGTCCACTAAGGGGATGGATTGAGCTCAAGTTGAGCATAATTGGATGACGTGACAATTAGTCAACATAAGGTATAATTCAGGATTGGAAAAGTGAAGGGAATCACTTTTTCAGAATTCCCGACAATTGTACCATCGGTAAGCAGCGGTCGTACCACCCAGGCCAACGAATATACCATCGCCACCTAGGTTTTCGAGCAGCTTTCAGCGGTTATAGCGCCCGTACCCAGATTTTCTAGATATATTTGAATTTTGGCTTCTTTTGAAGCCAATTGGGTCTATAAATATCCTAAGTTTTCTTGCATTTAGCATAAGCATTCACATAAGTCATTGGGCAAAATTTTGTGAAAAAAAGAGTGTGCTAAAAGTGTACAAGAAAAAGAAAAGGGGGAAGGGAGTGGGCCAAGTGTTGTAATTCTTATAAAAAGTCTCCCTTGTAAGTTGAAAGTCTATAAGAGTTTGGTCTTCACCAAGAGAAGATCAGTAGTAGACATTGGTAAGACTCGATGAAGAGGACTCGGGAAGTGGA
This sequence comes from Ensete glaucum, assembly GCA_021527575.1. Taxonomy (NCBI): domain Eukaryota; kingdom Viridiplantae; phylum Streptophyta; class Magnoliopsida; order Zingiberales; family Musaceae; genus Ensete; species Ensete glaucum. Next base: position 52,066,123 of record CM038551.1, read on the forward strand.
CGTAGGCCAAAATTATGGTCGAACCACCACTATAAATTATGAGTATTCTTTACTTGTCTTATTTACTACTTTTTGTTGCTCTTAATTAATTTATAGAAAGATACGAGCATCATTCTCATAACTTCTTTTAACTTGATTTCTTAATCATTTCCAACGAAATATAAAAGGTGCTTCCAATTATCTTTCTTCACTTTTTGTAATCAAGATTTTTGAATCGAGCACTTCCACTTTTACACTAACTAATACCCACCCCCACCCCTCCTCTTAATGTTAACTGATCCTAATAATTGGTATTAGAGCAATGTTCTTACTCATTGGGCTAACATTCACTTGAATAAATGATATTCTTTGGCATGAATTAGAGACATTCTATTTCACATACTCCCATGTTCAATGGGATAGATTACATATATTAAAAAATAAGGATGCATATTTTTCTCATTTCTATGGATTTTGATTTATAGCATATTGTAGAGAATGATTTTGAGAAATCTTTCAAAACAATGAACGAATGGAATGAATTAGAAATAAAGAATTATTCTTTGAATGCAAGACTATGAATGCCTTATTTTGTGCTCTCGATAAAAATAAATTTAATCAAGTTTTTATTTATAAAATTATTTATAATATTTGGTATATACTAGAAATCACACACGAAGACACTAGTATAGTTAAAGAATCTAAGATCAATATTTTAGTTCATAGTTATAAATTGTTTAGAATGAAATCAAGTGAGTCCATTGGAGATATGTATACCCGATTCATGGATGTCGTCAATGGTCTCAAAGTACTTGAAAAATATTTTTCTAATTTTGAACTTGTTAGTAAAATTTTAAGATCCCTTCCTGATCCAAAATGAAAATAAACTAAAATAGGACAACATTATATGCTTTGAATGCAATAAGCTTTGACATTTCAAATATAAATATCCTCAATTAAAGAAGAATGCATAGCACAAGAAGAAGGCTCTTTTGGCAGTTTAAGATGAATCAAACTCATCGGATGAAGAAGACTACTCCAAGAAAGAAGTTACTAACTATGCTCTCATGGCCATCCATAACGTGGTAAGTGAGTCATGTAATATTTCTTTTGATAAATTATTAAATATTTTTCATGAGCTTTATGACGAGTTTAGAAAAATTAGCAAGTCTTATAAATTGCTTAAGAAAGATCATGATTCATTAGTTAGTAAATTTGAACAAATATATGTAGCATCATCATCACATAGTTCATGCACCAAATGTGAAAGTTTAGAAGAACTTAGAAAGGAAAATATTATTTTGCAATCAATATTAGAAAATTTTAAAATATGAAATAAATCCCTAAACATGATCCTTGCTAATAAGGGTCATGCTCATAGGAAATAAGGTATAGGCTTTATGGGCAAAATTAAGCAAATGCCAACTACCTTTATTAAAGGCCTTACTCTAAACTTGCCACCAAAAATAAGATATAATTTTTGTGGTAGATTAGGACATATGGCTTACAAATGTTCATTTAAGAAGTATAGTCAACTTAATTAATTTGGGTTCCTAAAGGAACCATAAATAACCAAAAACCTCTAGTCAAAACTCTTCATGAAAGATTCAATGTAAAATGGGTACCTAAATTAAAATCAATTTTCTTATAAGTTTGTCCTCCAAATTAAGGCTAGGAGCACTAAATTGTACCTTGATAGTGGATGCTCAAGGTATATGACCAGAGATCCAACTTACTTTTCTAAGCTCATTAGCCTAAATAAATGAGTTGTCATATTCGGTGATAACAACAAAGGAAAAATCACTGGGAAAGGAACTATAGGTAACTATAGGTAACAAATCAAACCTTTTTATTCAAGATATACTATTGGTTGATGGTTTGAAACATAATCTACTTAGTATTAGCCAATTATGTGAAAATGATATATTGTTAAATTTGAATCTAATACTTATATAATTGAAATACCACACAAAAACAAATCTTTGCCTTGAGAAATAATAATGTATATACTATTGACATTTAAAATTTTTATGATGAAACATGCTTTTCGTCTTTAAATAATGATGTTTGGATTGACATAAGAGACTAGGTCATGCTAGTATGAAATTACCTAGCCTTAAGTTCGTTAAAGATAAAATATGTGATAATTGCTAATTAGAAAAGGAAATAAAAAGTAGCTTTAAGTCAAAAAATCAAATAATTACCTCTAGGCCACTACAATTGATCCATATGAATTTATTTGGACTAATTGGTACTACAAATTTAGGAGATAGCAAATATTCATTTGTCTTAGTAGATAATTATAGTAGATATACTTATACTTATTTCTTGACACACAAAAAGTGATTCCTTTAAATATTTTTTAAAATTTTATAAAATTATTTAAAATAAATTTTTTTATGAACTCATCAATGCATAATGATCATGGTAGTGAATTTCAAAACATGAGTTTCAAATTTTTTGTGAGTCAAATGGGTATATCCATAACTTCTCTACTCCTAAAAATCTACAACAAAATAGAGTAGTATAAAGAAAGAATATGAGCTCACAAGAAATGGTTAGAACCATATTAAACGAACATAACCTACCCAAATATTTTTGGACCGAAGCCGTTAACATTGCATGCTATATCTTAAATAGTATTCTTATTACTCACTAAAACTCCTTTTGAATTGTGAAATGGTAAAAAAAACCTAATATTTCTTATTTTAAAGTATTTGATTGTAAATATTTTATTTTGAATAAAAATGATGCCTTAGGAAAATTTGATACAAAATCTGATGAAAATATTTTTCTAGGTTATTCTTCTATTTCAAAAGCTTATCGTGTATTAATTGAAAAATCTATTCATGTTGTTTTCAATGAAATTTTCGATCCTAAGAAAATTGATTTTGATAATGAATTTAATTTTGGCACGAATTTAAATAATAACGCTCCTAAAAGTAACTTGGATGAATCTATTTCTAAATCTTTACCCAAGAAATGGAAGTATTTAAATACTCATCCTAAGGAGCTTATAATAGAAGATACATCAATATGTGTTTAAACTTGTTCTTCTTTTCAAAATTTTTATACTAATATCGTATTTCTTTCTCAAGTTGAACCAAAATGCATTGATAAAGCCCTAAGAGATGACTCTTAGGTTATTATAATACATAAAGAATAAAATCAATTTGAGAGAAATGAGGTATGAGAGCTTATTCCTAGACCTAATGACTATTTAGTGATTAGTACTAAATGGGTCTTTAGAAATAAGTAAGTTGAAAATAATATCATGGTTAAAAATAAAGCTAGACTAGTGGCCAAAGTTTTCAACCAAGAAGAAATAATCAATTATGAAGAAACATTCGCTCATGTGACAAGACTTCAAGCCATAAGGATGCTACTTACCTTTGTATCTTTTAATGATTTTAAGTTGTTTCAAATGAATGTTAAAAGTATTTTTCTTAATGGTTTTATTTCTGAAGAAGTGTATGTTAAACAACCCCATGATTTTGAAAATAGTCTTCTTCCGAATCATATTTTTAAACTTTCTAAAGCTCTTTATGGATTAAAACAAACCCCTCGAGCTTGGTATGAAAGTCTTGGTTCTTTCCCTATTACAAATAATTTTTTGAAAGGAAAGGTTGTTATCATATTATTTTTTAAGTATTTTAAACATAATTTTCTTATTATTCAAATTTATGTTGATGATATCATTTTTGGTTCAACAAATGAGTTCTTATGTAAATCTTTTTACCAATAATATAAGCCAAGAATTTGAGATGAGTTTAATGGATGAGTTAACATTTTTTTTAGGATTGTAAATAAAATAATTAAATGATGGTATCTTTATTAGTCAAACTAAGTATACATAGACTTGTTAAAATGATTTGGTATGGAAAATACTAAGGTCATAAATACACCCATGAGTACTTCTTGGATAATGAAGTAGAAAATTTTGATCAAAGAACTTTTAGAGGAATGATAGGTAGATTGTTATATTTAACTACTACTAGACTGGATATTATGTTTAGCATTGGATTATGTGCAAGATTTTAATCCAATCCTAAATTTTCTCACCTTAAAATAGTTAAATAAATATTTAGATATTTAAAAGGAACTTCTAACTTAGGATTATGATATTCAAAATTCAAAAACTTTGATTTACTAATGCCGATTTTGGTGGTTGTAGAATAAATATAAAAAGTACTATCGGAACATGTCAATTTTCAAGACATGCACTTATTTCTTGGTCTTCCAAGAAATAAAATTTGATTACTTTATCTACTACTAAAGTTGAATATATTACAGCTAGTGCTTGTTGTGCTTAAATCATTTGGATGAAAAATAAATTAGAAGATTACAAAATTTATCTAAAAAATATCCCCCTATAAAATGTGATAATACAAGTGCAATATGCTTAACCAAAAATCACATTCAACACTCAGAACTAAACATATTGATATTTGACATCACTTTATTAGGGATCATGTGAATAATCAAGAAATATCTTTAGAATTTATTGATACTAAGCATTCATTAGTAGATATTTTTACTAAGTTATTAATTGAAGAGCAATTTGACTTTATTAGAAGAGAGCTAGGAATGTTAAACCATCAAAATGCATGCTTTACTATTTTTGGATTTAGTTGCTATGTTTGTTTGAAATTTACATAAGATGATTTTAAATGCATGAGTAGCTTTTATATTTTTTAATCTTCTTAGATTTCTTAGATTTTTGAGCTTGTCGTTGAAATATTCTTTTCAAAATTTACTTCTATAAGATTTAGAACTCCTCTTAATGATATAATGTTTTCACATGTCTCCCTTATTTCTTTTCTTCTTATTCACAAAGAGGAGAAAATTTTTATGGCTCATATCCTATTTTAATAAGGGGGAGCAATGACACATGTGCCTTGAAATCATTAGCTCTACATTTCACCTTTTTGTAGATGACAAGAGAGGAAAAATGGATATTGATGACATATGTGAGAAAAATTTTAAATGGGCATTTTTTTTTTTTTGTTGATAAACAAAGGGGGAGATGTATAACTGATGCATGAATTCAAATGTTTGTTGTATACTTGGAAAATTCTTGATGATTTGATGATTGATGACTTAAGGTAAAAAAATTGGAATTAATGTTATATAATCACTAAATTGATGTTGCTTCTTTGAGGCATTATTAAAAATTATTGAAATATCATATCATGATACTTGAATTCAAAACTGTGTGATTCTTTTGAATTTAAGTTTCTCTTATTTGAATCATGATATGGATTTAGGGGGAGTAAGTTTTAACTCCCGCCATCAATTGATTGTCATCATCAAAAAGGGAGAGATTATTGAATCTTAGATTTTAATGATAAAATTAATTAATGAGTATTTAATCTAATATGTGTGTTAGATGAAGTAATACAGGTTTAACTACGATGAAGAAAATGAGTTATAACTAGATGTTGGGCCAGGATCAAGTTTGAGCATCAGGCCAAGGTTCAGACGATGCAGCGGGAGCTCGTCGGGAGTTCGCTAGTAGTTCACCAAAAGAATCGGGAAGCTTGCTGGGAACACACTGAGAGATCGCCAGAGGAAGATCGTAAGACTCACCGTAAGAATGCTGGAGGTTGCCAGATTGCTGGGGGTTAGATCTTTTATTAAGCTTGATGATCATGTATGGTTGTAACCAGTGAGTCATAGTTAGGTTCAAGTTCTAATTGAGCTTGATTTAGAAGGAATCCAAATCAATTCAATGTGAAGCAATCGGGTCCACTAAGGGGATGGATTAAGCTCAGGTTGCACACAATTGGTTGATCTAAAAATTGGTCAACATAATGTACAAGTCAGGATTGGAAAAGTAAAGGGAATCAATTTTTTTAGAATTTTTAACGGTTGTACCATCGGTGAGTGGCAGTAGTATCGCCTAGGCCGGCGGTTGTATTGCTCACTCTAGCGGTTATACCACCGTCACCGAGGTTTCTGGGTAGCTTTCGACGATTGTACCATCGATGTCGACGGTTGTATCGCCCGTACTTAGATTTTTTGGATATGTTTGAATTTTAGCTCCATTCTTCTGAAGCCAATTGAGGTCTATAAATACCCGAAGTTTTCTTGTATTTAGCATAAGTATTCACACAAGTCATTGGGCAAAAATTTGTGAAAAAAGTATGTGCTAAAAGTATGTAAGAAAAAGAAAAGGGGGAAGAAAGTGAGCCAAGTATTGTAATTCTTATAAAAAGTCTCCCTTATAAGTTAGAAGTCTGTAAGGGTTTGGTCTTCACCCAAAGAAGATCGTTAGTGGCTACTGGTGGGTCTCGATGAAGAAGACTCGGGAAGTTAACGTAGGCCAATATTACAGTCGAACCACTATAAATTGTGAATATTTTTTACTTGTCTTATTTACTACTTTCTATTGCTCTTAATTAGTTTATAAAAAGGTATGAGCATCATTCTCATGACTTCTCTTAAATCGATTTCTTAATCGTTTCCAACAAAATACAAAAGATGTTTGTGGTTCTCTTTCTTTACTTTTGTAAGCAAGGTTTTTGAATCCAGCACTTCCACTTTTGCACTAATTCATATCTCTCTCATCCACCCACTCACCCCCCTCTTAGTGCCCATTGATCCCAACACTAACCACATAGGTTAGGTCATACTTGACCATATGAGCTAAGTCGTACCTGACCACATAAGTTGGGCTATACTTGACCACATGATTTGCATCATACTTGAGAACATAGGCTAGAACATATTTAGTAACATAGGTTATGTTATGCTTGATCACATGTGTTGGACTATATCTGACTATATAGGTTAGGTCATTCATGACTACATGAGTTAGTCATACTTGACCAATGAAGCTTAGCTACATTGGTTAAGTTATGCCTAACAAAAATTTGGTCTCTAAATTTGGCATAAAAAATGATATTAATAAAATATAGTTTGCACCTAAAATACTAAGTCAAAAGTTAAATTTAAATTAACTCAAAAACATTTAGATACAAAAATGCCACTTGAAAATTTAAAATCAAAAGATATGTCTTTTTTCTTAGTATAATATATATTAAAAAATTGACAAAACTCATTCAATAAATTTGGTTTTAGGTAACCCAAGTACCATAATAATTAACAAGCATATAAAAATATACATCCAATAAATTGTTATTTTTTAAAATTCAATAATTGTTAGATTGTTGACATAAAACAAACGGTTGATGCTATATGTAACTCAATAACCAAAAACAATTTAAAGGATAAAAACGTATCCAACTATTCAATATATTTTTTATAATTTTAAATTATTTATATATTATTAATTAAAAAATAACTTTATATATATGAAGAATCCTAAGACATGTCAAGTCAAATCTCAATTTCAAAATAATATTTGGTAACAAAAATCATAAGGGTAAATAGTTATAAATTTATATTCCTGAAATATCCTATATAATTTTCATACTCAAAATTTATCAAAACTTTTACATCCGAGAAATAATGAATAGTTACTATTATCTTAAATAGTAAAACTAGATATATTAATTATAAACAAACAATGTAAGGCCAAAGTGAGAAAAAAATTCATATTTTTATAAATTTTAAAGAAACCATACAATAAGTAGCTGATACATTTTATATTTTTTATTAAATTTATCTTATTTATAATTATAAACAAGAATAATATTCTAGAGCAAAGGCTTATAAAATATATATCAAACTATAATAGAAATTATGGTAAACTTTATTCATGTATAATCTACTTAAAATTTATAATAAAATTATATAAAAAATTTAATGTCCTAATTGTTAAATCTCATATTTTGATGATGAAATCAATTGATACGTTTATGGGACTAATATGCTTTTAAGATAAGTGACATTGGAAAATACTTTGATTATAGAATTTGATTATCAAAATACTAACTAACAAATAGGAGAGTCAAACGTTGTGTCAAGAAATTATTGTATCAAAAATTGGATATGGAGCTAGAGTATTGATCGATATGCTAAAGATCAAATTTGGTGCTATGGATTTAGGAATCGAAAGTATATGTAGATCAAGAAGACCGAAGCACTATAAATTGATTTACCTCTCTTTATCTGCTCTTTATCTTTGACTTTATTTTATTCTCATTACTCATATTGAATTTTTTGATCGAGTTTTAAAATTGATTTAAAATATTATTATACTTATTAACCTCTTAATGTTATTATGATTTTAATAATTGACACTAAAGCGATGTTCTCTCAATTGGATTAACACATAAGAAATATCTAATGATTTTTCAGGTAATCAAAAGGGTTACTCCATCACTCGTCCTACACTTATTGAAAAGTAAAATGAGAATTTTTTACTTTATATGGATTTTTATTTATGGAAGGTTGCCAAGTTTGGTTTTAAAAAATCTTCTAAATTGATTGATGACTAGAATGATTTTAAAAAGAGATATTTTTTAAAATATAAAAATTATAAATAATTTATTTTATAATTTAGATAAAAATGAGTTTAATCAAGTTTCTACCTGTGACACTATATATGATATATGACACACATTTGAAGTCACTCAAAAAATATAAGTAGAGTAAAAGAATATAAAATTAGTATTTTAATTTATAATTGTGAATTATATAAAATAAAGCCAAGTAAATCTATTAGTGACACATATACTTGACGAATGTTGTTAATGGATTAAAAGCTCTTGATAAAAACTATACTAATCTTTAAATGGTGAGTAAAATTTTAAGGTTTCTTTTGAAAAGTTAGGATCTAAATATAATAATAATCCAACAAGCTAAAGACCTGAACAACCTTTCTCTTAAAGAACTTATATGATCTCTAATGAGATATGAAATAATATGTAAAGCTTATGATGAAAAAGAGAAAAATCTTTCAAAGAAAAAGAAAGATATTACTCCCAAATCCAAAGAAGATTATTTGAGTGAAAGCTTATAAAGATATGATACTTCTTACAAAAAGATTTAAAAAATTCATGAGAAAAAATAAGATAAATCTAGTAAGAAGAGAAGGAATGACTAAAAATGAGCCCAATAAGGATAAGAATGTGAAAAACCATGGCACTTCAAAAATAAATATCTACAATTGAAGAAGAAGTCATCAACTTAAAAGAAGAATGTACCAAAGCAACATAGGATGAATCAAGTGAGTTGAAATAAGGTATCGATGTAATAAGTAGTAGCACACATAAAAAATCTAACTAAATTTATAAAAATACTATATATTCCTTTTAAAGTCAAATATAATTTTTGTGGAAAGTTTGGTCACTGTGCTTACACATACTCTCTTAAATATATAGTCATTCTAAATTAGTTTGGGTTCCTAAAGGAACCATAAATGAGTTAAAGTCAAAAGATTAGAATGATAGATTTAACCATGAAGGACGTAAAGTTAAATGATTACTTAAAACAAACTTTCCTTTCTTTTAGATATATCTTCAAATAAGAGCTAGGAGTAAAAAATTAAAAAAAATAAAATATTAATAGTGAATGCTTAATACACATAACCGGAGATCTCACAAAATTCTTAAGGCTCACTAGTCGTGATAGAGGATATATTACTTTAGAAGACAACAACAAAGAAAAAAAAAACATTAGTATTGAAAATATTAATAACAAATTAAATCTCTTCATTAAAGATATATTTTTGATAGATGGTTTGAAATATAACTTAATAGGCATTACTTAAATTTGTAATAAGAGATACAATGTTAAATTTGAATAGAAATACCAAATAAGAATAAATATATGATAGCTTTAAGAAGTTTAAAATTTTGACCTTGATGATTTTCATTATTTAACTTATTATTCGATTTTGAGTGAAGATGCATAATTTAGGCATAGGAGACTAAGGCATGCTAGTATGAAATTAACTTCATAAATTAAAACTTAAAAACTTGTAAGAGGAATACTTAAAACTAAAATTATTAAAAATAAAATTTATAATACATATCAATTAGAAAATTATATAAGACGTAGCTTCAAACCCAAAATCAAGTGTCTCTAGAGCATTATAACTAATTCATATTGATTAATTTAGACTCATTTATAAGTCTAAGAGATAATAAATGTACCTTTGTAATTGTTAATGACTATAATAGATATATTTGGACATATTTCTTAACATATAAAAATAATTATTTCAAATATTTTATCAAATTTTATAAATAAGCTCAAAATAAAAAAAGATTTTATGATTTCTTCTACTCGTAGTGATATGGTAGTAAATTTAAAAATTATATTTTTTTAAGAATTTTATTATTTGAATAGGTATATCATATTTTTTTCACTCCAAAAAATCTTCAACAAAATAAAATTATTGAGAGAAAATATAGGAGTTTACAAGAGATGGTAAGAATCATGCTTCATGTGTTAGATTATGTGGTCCTATTTAATTAAGTAAGATATATTATGAATATGATTGGATTCTGATTATGGTTATTAGCCAATAGAAAGGAAGTCCAATTAAAGTAGGATTCCTTAGGAGATGTCCTTCATGGGAGGAACTCTCCTAATTATTTATCCTAGACCCTCTGGTCTCACCTATAAATAGACAAGACCTCCTAGGAATACAAAATGGAGGAAAAGAAAAGATGATGAGTGATTGTGAGAATCACAGAACACCTGACATAGTTGAGAGATTACAGATCTTCTCTCTATCTCCCTTTGTCATGTGTATCAGTCAATTGAGAGATTACAGTTCCTCTCTCATATTCTTTTCTCATATTATTATTTAGCTAATCCATCAATCATAGTAGTCTTGTAAAAGGATAGGAAGAGAGGAGAAGGCGAGTTTAGTTCTCTTTACAGATTGATATTACAGATCCTGGATCTGATGATAATGCGTTGGCAGATCAGGTGAAAGTTTTCCTGAATAGTAACATTAAAAGGTATGCATCGTAATAATCCTTTTAGATCCATTTTTATTTGATTTTATATTATGGCATTAAAGTTTTTTCGCATTACAGATAGCATATTATGGACTTTATGCTAACAATTGGTATTGGTTTTGAAATCAAATACTTTGGATCTATTTGTTAGCATCTTTTATTTGATAAAAGATATTAATCAATTTTTGTTTACGATGCATAAATGATTCATCAGTATTATTGATCTATTTTTCTATTCAATATATCATATCGTTTCCTTGTAAATGATTTATAATTTTTATGTTTGATCGATGAATTTATTGTTTGTTGTCAACGTTATATGAGTGCATTGATCACCTATTTCATGCTATGAACATTGCATCAGCAGCATTGTTGCATAACAACAGCGTGCGTAAAGCAACCACACACAGATGTCTGTGACGGCGGATCGGCGGCTGGCTACGGCACCTCGCCGCAAGATGATGGCGGCATGCGATGGTGGTGTCCGGTGGCGCGTATCAACTCTGCCTGGCGGCGTTGGTGGCCGGCTTGGTGGCTACACTGGCGATAGAAGAAGAGAAGAGAGTAGGGTTTTTTCTTTTCTTCTTCTTAATAAAATTATAGATTTGCCATTGAATCAAAAATTATAGGTTTGTCATTAATGTAAAATTATGATTTTATCATTTTGCTCAAATTACAGTTTTATCATTCATCGAAATTATAGTTTTACCCTTCGGCTGAATAATAGTCTGTAATTCTTTTATATTATTTTTTTTAGAATTACAATTCTATCATTATAAAATTGAGAAATTTTGGTTATTTTTTAATTATAAAATTGATCAATATATAATCTAATAATATTTAATTATGATTATATTTTTGATTATTCAATGATTATATTTTATTTTTGATCAATTTTGATTTTAATCAATTTTGATTGATGAGTTAATTGGGTTGATGCTTAACTTAATTATGATCTTACTCAATTAAATAAGATTGCCTAGTATAATAGTTTATTGATGGTTTTCGCATATGATTCATTAATTGCATGTGGTAAATAAAATCCAATTATTGTTCTTGGATATTTATTTGGTTATTCACATGTGTATGTTTGAGATTGTGAAATAATATCTTTCTTTCACATAAAGGTCTTTCATGAATTATGTATAATCATGATTACAGTTATTATATAAGTTTTCTTTATGCTGATCAATGTTCAATAATTATTTTGTTATTATTTTATTATTGAACTGCTTCAGTATAAATTAGATAATGAAACTTGTTGAATATTATTTATAATTCTTGTATTGATCCTGTAGCCACCGATAGCTGCCAAAGTAGCCTGGGATGATAGACTTATGAGATGTGAATTATAATAAAGGTCTTGTCATTTATAGGACATTTTAGATGGTATTTTATATTCTTGTATTGATCTTGTAGCCACCAAAGTGACCTGGACCAATAATTTATAAAATACATTATGGAATTGGTCCTAAATGATATAAAGAAAAGAATATTCACAATGACACACATAATTAGAAGATTTAGATAATCCCAAAGGAGAATCTATTTCAAATAATTATGTGATGAGGTAGGATGATACTATTTTCGATATCCTTGAAGTTTAGGATTGTATACCCAAAGGTAGCAACCCAATTTTACAAGGATAGTATCAGTCTTCCATAAATAATTTTGTGTGAACACTAAATATATCAATATTTCACCCAAAGGTGAAATAGAGATGATATCAATAGTTCAACATTTATTGAAAATACTCAAAGCATTACATTATTACATTGGTACTTCCTTTATTATATTCTTATAATGTCCCTATATCTTATCTGAAATAAATGGCTTGAGCATATACAATTTATATTGAGGAGTTAGACCTTGATCAGATTAATTGAAAAGGAACATAGACTTAATTATTAAAAGCTCTATGGAATAAATATTTGATATAATTGATTGGGAAAGGTCTAAAAAACTCAATATTATGATAATTGCTAATAACATTTAGACTTTAGTACAGTTTATAACTAGTGCATAAGAATATTTATAGATCAATTTAAATTTAATGATAAGTCATTAATTGACACCTTAATAGAATAATTGACTAAAAATGATAGTATTTGAGGAATTTAAGATTATGTCCTCAATATAGTTGATAAAGATGTAAGCTCAAGAACATTGAGCATGATTGTAATTGAGTCATTTCTCATAATTTATTTTCTTCTTTATTTGATTCATTTAAAATTTAATTAAAAATAAATAAAACTTAAATGAGTCAACTAGTATATATGTACAGGAAGAATAAAAAAAATTAAGATAAAAAATACTCATAATATTTTGAGTACTTCTTAAGGAGTTGGTAATAATAAAATAAAATTAAGGCATAAGCTACCTGAGTTTATAAATACTATATAAACTCATAAAAGAAAAATTCTTCACAATAAAGTGCTACTTCTGTAACAAGGAAAGTTATGTGTAGAAGAACTATAATATTTGATTTGAAAGAAAATGTGTAAGTCTGATTTTTGTATGGTTCAAATCAAATATTATATAAATCATTTTCTAATACTTGGTCAATTGCTTTTGATGCTTCAACAAATATTACCAAATGGTAAAAATCTATTTTAATATATAAAATATATATATCTAAAGGAGAATAAAATATTTATCATTATAGGGAATTATCTTAAAGTGAAAGCGATAATAGTTTGTATTTATCGCCTATGTCTAGAAATGATTCATTTGATGGATATGGAGGATATACCTACAATTCTGGGAATTTGAGTTCTTTACTTAGAATTGTTAGAATATTATTTTTCTTTTGGTGATTGTAAACTTAGTACGATTCAGTAAAAGTTAAATTTTGAATTCTGTATGATAGTTTATACATAATTAATATGAATCTTGAGTTTACAATGATCTCATATTAAAATGAATAGAGTAAGCTCCTTGAGATTATGTTTATATTTGTGAGTCATTTTATGTTCTATCTTATTAAAGAGAGATATTTTATCACCTTAAAGATAATCTATCGAGATATGATTATATATATATATATATATATAATTTATGTAAATTCGAAGACCATTGATACTCTTGAAGTGTACATAAATAAGGTCAAGAGTTGATTAGATAGAAAAGTCAAGATTATCATATATAACAAGTGTGATAAATTTTAAGGTATTTATAATGAACCCAATTATAATTCTAGTTCTTTTACTATATGCTTGAAAAAGTAGGGTATATGTATTAAGTATCATTTGCCAAATGTATCACAGCAGAATAGGATTGCTAAAAGATACTCGTATTCTTATAGATATAATTAGGAGCATGATGGATTATTCTTTATATCCAAATCAATATGAGAATAAGCTCTAAGGACAATTATGTATATCTCAAATAGGGTTCCTAGTAAGTAAATTCCATCAACTTCTTTTTAGTTATGGATTGATAAGAAACCCAACTTAAGATATTTTAGGATTGTCCTGTAGATCTTCAATTCACATAAAAAGAAATTAAGATTAATAACTATTTTAGATATTTTATAGTTTATCCAAAAAGTTCAAATAGGTATATTTCTTATTGTCATAATCATAATACAAAGATAATTAAATCTGGTAATGTAAAGATTCCTATAAAATAGCGAATCAGTGGGAGTGAAAATCTCAAAATTTAATTTTTGATATAGAGGATATATAATTAGATACTCCTTTCTTATTCGAGAAATTATTGTTATTCAAATCATTAAATGATTTGATAATGGAGAATAACAAAATAACATTATTAAACTCTCACATTATATTGATATCGCTTTTAATGGTCTTGTAGAATAACCATAATGGACAGTTTCGAGAATATCTCAAAGGGAAAGGAATTATGTCATTTATGATTATCATGTGTTATATCTACAAGAATTATATTATAATATAGGAATCAAATGAATCCCTCATCCCTTATTATTTTCACAAGTCATGAAAGGTAACGATTCTGAAAAGAAAATATAATGCAATGAAAGAAGAGTTAAAATCAATAACTAGGATGGTGTCTAATGAATTCATCGAATTGTCCAATAACTATAAAAGATTATTACATAAATGTAACTTAAGGACAATATCGAATGATATAATGGTCGGACTTGTAGTTAAAGGTTTTACTCATAAATAATGCATTGACTATAATGAGACATTTAGTTTTTAAATAAACTCATTAAGAATTGTTATGACATTGATTACTCATTATGAGTATGAGTTATACCATAAGGATGTGAAAATAAGTTTTCTGATCAAAGATATACCTTTATATGAGTTACTCTGAATGATTTGTAGAAGAAATATAAAATTTGGTATGCAAATTTAAGAATCTATTTATGACCTTAAACAAGCTTCTAACAATGATATATAAAGTTTCATTTGATATTATTAATTTCTTCAGATTTAAGAAAAATACTGTTGATTGGTATTTATATCTGAAGATCAGTGGGAGCAAGTTTATTATTTGCATTACCAATAATATTCTTGATCTATTATACTAAATCATGAAATTTATCATCAAGAATTTAAGATGATTGATATGAATGAGACATCTTATGTTATTAGCATTGAGATATTCAGTTATAGATCTTAATGATTGTTAAGACTATCTCAGAAATGATATATTGACCAAGTCTTGGAAAAGTTTAATATACAACCTTGTTTAGCAAATCATAAAAAAAAAAAACTTTTAGTCAAAGCAGGTGCTTTAAAATGACTTGAAAAGAATCAAATAAAGGAAATATTCTTTATATATACACAGTTGGAAGTCTATGCTCAACCAATGACAGTACAGATATTAGTTTTGCAGTTAATATATTGGATAGATATTCAAGTTACCTAGAAATAAAAATATTAAAGAACTACAAAAGAAAGGTAATAAGATATTTTGAAGGGACAATTCTCTGCTCACATGTATGAAATTATATTAGTTTGAAAGTATGGTAATTTTCAAGTGTTGATTTTATAAATTACCTCAATAACAGGAAGTACACCTTATGGTTTATACCTATATCAATCAGAGGGGCAATTTAATTATTATATTATTAATAATAAAATTTGATTTTGTGGTATGCTTTGAGGTGACTAATCAAATTTATGACTGTGAAATCTTATCTCAGAACTTGGTATGGTCAGACTTAATTATCAGGTCGCTGAGAATATTTTATAACATATCACAGTAATTTTCTTCTCTAAGAATGGCAAGTACTATAGCATCTCTATGCATTATGGTATAAAGTACTTGATGGTTAGAGAAAAAGAGTCCAGAAACATCTGATGTCAATTAATTACCAGAGTTCCATTGTATTGATTGCTGGTCCATTCACTTTGGACTTTCAACCTGAAATATTTTTAAAAGAACATGTTCTTGTGATTGGGTTTGTGAGCAACCCATAAAAGATATGGTGATGCATGTTTGAGTGGACAATATAATTGACATTTTATTTACGTACTTAAAGTTATCTGTTTATGTTATCCTGTTCACAGTTATGTATGTACATATTATGGTTGAATATGATAACAGGATTGTCTTGACAAAACAAATTACATGGGTCATTTTGGACTGCATTAGGAAAGGCTAATTATGCTGTGGTACATAGAAGGAAGTATGATATTTATGTTATACAACCGCTATGACTCGCATTGTTAGGTAGACTTAATATAGTATTATTATATTTATTAGACTTATTGGCCTATTTTAAAATTCGTGTGCGTATAAATAGTTTTTAAATTTTCAAAATCTAATTATGTAAATTTATTTTTAAATAAATATTATTTATTTATTTTGATTTTGAAATGGGCCAAGTGGGAGACTATTAGATTATGTGGCCCTATTTAATTAAGTAAGATATATTATGGATATGATTGGATTCTGATTATGGTTATTAGCCAATAGAAAGGAAGTCCAATTAAAGTAGGATTCCTTAGGAGATGCTCTTGATGGGAGGAACTCTCCTAATTACTTATCATAGACCCTCTGCTCTCGCCTATAAATAGACAAGACCTTCTAGGGATACAAAATGGAGGAAAAAAAAGATGATGAGTGATTGTGAGAATCACATAATATCTGACATAGTTAAGAGATTACAGATTTTCTTTCTATCTCCCTGTGTCATGTGTATCAATCAATTGAGAGATTACAGTTCATCTCTCATATTCTTTTCTCATATTATTGTTTCCCTAATCCATCAATCATAGTGGTCTTGTGAAAGGATATGAAGAGAAGAGAAGGCGAGTCTAATTCTCCTTGCAGATTGATATTGCAGATCTTGGATCCGATGATAATGCGTTGGTAGATCAGGTGAAAGTTTTCCTGAATAGTAGCATTAAAGGGTACGCATCGTAATAATCCTTTTAAATCTATTTTTATTTGATTTCATATTATGGTATTAAAGTTTTTTCGCATTACAGATATCATATTATAGATTTTATGCTAACATCATGAACATAACATATCTAAATACTTTTAAGCCAAAGCCATTAATTAGATATACTATGTTATGAACATGGTTTTTATAAAATCTCATATATCTAAAATTCCTTATGAATTGTGAAACAATAAAAGACCCAAAATTTTATATTTTAAAGTTTTTCATTATAAATATTTTATTTTAAATAATAAAAATTCCTTATAAAATTTTGATATAAAATCCAATGAAGATGTTTTTCTTATATACTCCTTTATCTCTGATGCTTATCAAGTTATTAATAAAAAATATTTAGTTATTGACGAATCTATTCATATTATTTTTTATAATTCTTTTGAAGTAAAGAAAAAAAATTTATGAAATTTTTAACTTTTATAAATTAAATTTGAATTGAGATTCTACTTCTCAGAGCAATTTAGATACATCTAATTCTAAAAAACTGGACCTAATGAATGAAAGGATGTAAATGCACACCCTAAAGAGCTAATTGTTAGCGATACATCAAAAGATATTTAAACTCATTCTTCTTTAAAAAAATATTTATACAAACACTATTTTTAATCTTACATTGAGCCTAAATTAATTTAAAAAATAAATTTAGATATTTATCCCTAGACTTAGTGATCATCTTATAAATGACATTAAATGAGTCTTTAGGAATAAGCAAGATGAATAAAGTGTTATAATTTAAAATAAGGCTAAATTAGTAATTAGATGTTTCAACCAAGAATAAGTTATTGACTATTAAAAAATCGTCACTTCTATAGCCAGATATAAAACCATAAGGATATTCCTTACCTATATATATTTTAAAAATTTTAAATTATTTCAAATAAATGTCAAAATATTTTTCTTTATGATTCTATTTTAATATGTTGAACAACCACCTAGATATAAAAATAATTTTTAAATCATATTTATAAATTATCTAAGCTTTCTATAGGTTGAAACAAGCCCCTAGGATTTAGTACGAGAGAATTATCAAATATTTTTTTAAAAAATTATTTATTAAAATTTATGATGAGGATATTATTTTTGGTTCCATGAATGAATCTTTATGTGAATTATTGAGAGTACAAGCTAAAAATTTAAAATAAATTTAATGAATAAATTGATATTTTTATAATTATATATTAAATAACTACATTATAATATTTTCATAAGTCAAATCAAGTATACTCTTGATATATTAAAATGATTTTACATGGACAATGCTAAGGCTACCAACACTCTAATGGACATATCTAATAAATTAATTTTAGATAATAAAGGAGAATGCTTTAATCAAGAGACTTAAAGAGACATCATAGGTAATTTACTATATCTTACTACAATTAGACTTAATATAATACTTAGGTTAAGTTTTGTATAAGATTTCAATCTAATCCTAAATAATCTCACTATAAAGTAGTAAATAGAATTTTTAAATACTTAAAAGGAATATCTAATATGGGATTATAGTATCCTGATTTTAAAATTTTTGATTTGATTACTTATTATGCTGATTTTATAGGACGTTGAACAGAAAGAAAAAGTATCTTTGGAACTTATTAGATCCTTGGTCATCTACTTATTTCTTGGTCCTCCAAGAAGTAAAACTGTGTTGTACTATCTATAGTTGAAGCTAAATATGTTACCGTAGGTGTATGTTATGCATATGCAATTGGATGAAATTACTTTAGAAGATTATAGATTTTTCTTAAAAAATATTCCTATAAATTGTGATAATAATAATGTAATTTGTTTATCTAAGAATCATATTCAACATTCTAAAACTAAGCATATTGATATTAGACACTATTTTATTAGAGATTATTTAAGTAATTATGATATATCCTTGTATCTTATTCACACAAAACATCAATTAGTGGACATCTTTACTAAACTCCTGGATAAGAAATAATCTAATTTTATCAAAAAATAATTAGGTATGTTAAACCTATATAAATGATTTTTTATATTGCTTGGGACATAAATTAAAAGAAAAAGAAGAACCGACGATAGCAACACTTGATTAGTAGTATTATAACCTGAACATTATATCCAAAGGTGATAGGACTATCCAAGCTAACAATACTACTACCAACGACTTGATACTAAGCCCTATAAGTTAGGGTTGGTCATAGGACCACCCTAAACCTCTTCTCTCCCTTAGGAGACCTCTCCCCCCTCTAAATCCTCTAAGATTTAACTTGGTAAAAGATTAAAACTATAAGGGTAATCTCTAAATCTTCATTTTATTCTCAATTTATAGTTTGTTCCTGTTCTTATTTTTGCAATACAAATTGTAATCCTCATGGCACCTACAAGATCTTCAAGGGAAAAAAGAAAGAGAAGAATGATGCAACCTATAACACCACCCTATTTGATCCCTATTAACATGCCCTAAAATTTTTAAATTTTGAATCTAGGATTGTTTATAAAAGAAAATATATATACCTAGAAGATTTAGGTGAATTAGAAACCATCCAATAGTTTACTTACTTATATATTTATCATATTCTTTAAATTAGTGAACCTATCTATCTTATGCTAGTTAGAATATTTTATAATAATTAATATATGGATGAAAATAATATATCATATACTTATACAGGGCATCATATACTTATCATAGATAGTATAATTTATGATATTTTAGGTATTATTAAATAGAGGTAATGTTACTTTTTTCGAGGACAATGGGACACCAAATCTATTGGAGTCACTTATCATGAGGCCATTGCTACATTTTTTTAAAAACCTGAATATATCTATTGTCCCTAAAAGTTGTGAGCTTCTTTTATTATGGAATACAAAATTACTTCATCATATTTTAATTATTATTTTACGTCCTAAAAAATATCATCTTAATGAAGTTATTCCTATGAAAATAAGCATCATGTATTGAATAATGATAGAATGTGCTTGGAAGCCCTAACCTATATATTATCTCTTAGAGTTATGAGTAACTTTTATCATTTAACAAAAATTCCTTCATCATAATATGATTAGTAATATCATCTTAATAAAGTTAATACTCTAGAAATAGGTACCATATTTTAAATTGTGATACGATGTGATTGTTATGTTGGTTACCTTATAAGTCAAAACATAATTAATATGTTTGAGAATTATGATGGTTCTATATAGAGGCCCAAGTACCAAACTTTTACATGCACATATGACCATCCTACCTAACAAAAACAATTATAAAATTAGATAGATTTAATATTATTAATGGAAACCTATTAAGAAGATTGAAGTGAACTATAATTAATGGAATATGAACTAGATTACTTACGAGAACCAACTCTCCTCCTACTAGTCCCTTTGAGGCAATACCTCGAATAGATCTTGCAACTTCTTAGTCAATAGAAGCTCGATTGGTTAATCTTAAATTTGGTCAATTTTGATAGAGATATAGCATATTTAGCAGTATCTCGATACATTTGATTCACACTTTCATACTAAAGCATTTTAGATTGTTATCACCCGAATAGATTGTATATTCATCCTTTCAGTTGATGACAATGAGGAAGTAGTAATAATGTATGTCTTTACCTTTTGATAAAATAATAATTATGTTTGTCTATATCTTTTGATATTAAACCAAAAAAAATTATATTATGATGTCTTTAACTTATGGCATTTTTAACTTATGATGATGTCCTTTGATGCTTCTTAATTGAAATTATGCATATAATTTTTTACAATAATTATCATTAAAAATCACTCAAATTTATGATCAGATTATTTCAACTTGAATTCAAGACTAGCACTGAAAGGTTATTATTTTGAATTCAAGTTCATCATACTTTAAAAATGACATATAGATAGGGGATACTTGTTTAAGACTCTGTCATCAATTAATTGTAATCATAAAAAAGGAGATTATTAAATCTTAGATTTTAATGATAAAATCAATTGATGAGTTTCTTGAACTAAATGCTTTTGAGATAAGTGATGCAAGAAAATACTTTGATCATAAAATCATATCACCAAAGAGCCAATCATTAAGTAGGAGAGTCGACATTGTATTAAAAAATTATCATATCAAAAATTAGATGTTGAGTTGAATGATTGATCAGTGTGCCAAATATCATACTTCATGCTATAGGTTCTAGCACCATGTTGAAAGAATTAGATATTGTACCAAGAGATCAAACATTATAGGGAAGTCGATATGCTGGTAAAATAAATAATATGCCAAAGAAAAGGATGATATACTTGAGGTTCAAAAAAAAGTACCAAATAATCGCATATGTCGAAAGAGTAGACAATGTACAAAAAGCTTCAAAGATGTATCGGATGAGTGGTTGACTTGTCAAGGTCTTGATCGAGGTTATTTTGAGCTAATTTAAGCTGACACGAAATCAATTTATTAAGAAAGTCATTAAACTTGAAGTTTAGTTGAATTGAACCCATAAGAATGCCAAATTGATGGCCTAAACCAGGATTGGGTGATGTTATTGCCATTGGTAGTAGCATCACTTGAGTCAATCATTAAATGTTATTTATGCTTTATCAACTTTTCCAATAGTGGTATCGTTTATGATTATGGTAGTACCACCTATGATGAATATAGTACTACCTAGGGTGATGGTAGTATCATCCAAAAGTCAAAAATTATAGTGGCAATACCGTTAGAGTTTAGAATTATAATTGTATCAAAAGTTACGATGATAGTATCACCTAATATTGGCGGTAGTACCACCCATATCCTAAATTTTAGAGATTTACATTTTTTGCTCCATTCTTGAAGCCTTTTAGGACCAATAAACACCCAACTCAAACATGGTTGATGGAGCATCTATTTCTGAGCTAGTTAAATATTGCAAGTTCTCATCTTGAGGATAGTTTTAGTCTCTTCCTCATTTTAAATTTAGTTAAAATTATCAGTTGTAGGAGGTGAGAGATCTCATATAAAAAGAGATATGAAGGTTATCTTCTAATCCTTCAAAAATATAAAGTTGTAGCAAAGGTAGTTGATTTTAGTTCGTTTGAAAGAAGATCAGTAGCATATGTCAATAGCCTCGAAGAAAGAGAAATCATGAGTGGATATAGGTCGAGAAAATCGAATAACTATAAATTGGTTTGTCTTTTTTTAACTTACTCTTTACCAATGACTTAGTTTTGTTTTCTTTACTCGCTACTCTAACCGGATCAATTGAGTTTTCGAAACATATTGATTTTTCAATCGAGTCTTAAAATTAATTAAAAATACTATTATACTAATTCACCCCTCTCTTAATATTATTAAAAAATCCTAACACCGACATGAATAAACTATGGTCAAACTAAGAAAATGCCGTAAGACTCGTGTAATAAACTTAATTTAATTTTAAAATAAAATTATAAATATTTTATAGTGAACATAAGCATCATATATTATTTCTAGTCAAATTAGCAAATTATTTTTAAAAATATTAGATATAAATATAATGTGCATCTTCATGAATCACTAAGTTAACTGATTTTTATTTATTTATTTCAAATATATCTAAGAAAGGAACAGTTCATTTTATAATCTAATTAACAACTCTTAATTACTATTCAAAAAAAAGGATAAGAGTATCATTATAAAATTATATAAAAACTTAAAAATTTACAAGAGTTTCTACGACAAATCATTATAATATTTATTAAAATTTATAGAAAATATATTAAAATTTTAACC
Organism: Ensete glaucum; assembly: GCA_021527575.1. NCBI lineage: Eukaryota > Viridiplantae > Streptophyta > Magnoliopsida > Zingiberales > Musaceae > Ensete > Ensete glaucum. The sequence continues at coordinate 52,089,086 of CM038551.1, forward strand.
CTTTACATATTCTAAGTTGAGACTCTCCTTGGGTAAGATCGTTAATTAATTATTTTATATAAAAATAAATTATATTTTGGCTTAGTAAATAACCCTAATCTCTTAAGATCATGCAACCACTATATCAACTCAAAATTTAATCTAAAAAACTAATTAGTTCATCTAATATTTTAATCCTATGATCTCGTATTTTAAGAGGTCCTCAAAACCATTGCTTTGATACTATTAAATTATCACACTCCAAATTTATATAACAAATAAATTATCATTTTATTATTCATAATCTATAAAGTTCTTTTTTAATTCAAAATCTCTATTTCTATAATATTAAATATTTTTTACTAACAAAATGATTATATCTTCTTGGTAGGGCCAAAATTGATTAAAAAGTCTCCTTCACCCAAGCCTTAGATCTATTACAAAATAGTAGATTACTTTAAGAATAAATATATGATAAAAATAAATAAATAATCATACATGTTGGTAGGAATATCTAAAAAACTATAAAATAATCTTCAATACTCATGACAAGTATTAACAATTTAATATAAAATGATAAGATATCGATTTATTATGAAACTCATGTATCAAGTAAGCAATGATAATTCTTATGCAATAAACGAAATCATATATCAATCACATGTATTATATATCGATGACATATAAAACAATCAAGTAATAAAGGTGTACATCACATCGATGACATACTTACTCAATAGCAGATGGAGAATCATACTTCATGAGATGGATTCCTCTGAACGATAAAAGGAGAGAATTTATATTGCACCCCAAAACGGATGGAGTGATATCTCTTATCTACTCAAGTGAGGTCATATTTCTCCCAATAATAGAGAGAAAAATTGTCTATTATGTTTGACGGTCCATTAATCCCTAAAGAGAATCACCCTATCTACCTTCAATAGAGATATATAACCATTCATGATCATCTATTTTTCCATTGATATATGCATCCAAATAAGTAATATGATAGAATATCATGAGAATATATGCTTTGTGTATGACCTACTAGACTATGTCTATTAGTAACTCAACACTATGATTGACATATAGCTCCTTTCATAGATTGTACTCCCAATGTGGATTTCTTAGCATAGTCATATATACTATATGATAATAATTACATCAATATCATCTGTTTAATCTAAAACATGGTAAAACATCACTAATTATTTTTAAATGATATCTTCAAATAAAAAATTTTAAATTCATTAAATCATAAAGACATAAGACGTTAATCTCTTAATAATCTTCAATCAATTAGAACCAAACTTGATTCAATTAGAACCTAATGAAACCAATCTAAAATCCTTATTAAATCAGTTTAGAATCATCTTAGATTAATTTAATTTAAATTTAATTGATTTCAATTAGGTAAGATGTGCTTACACCAGTAAAGTTGTTTTGAAATCACCTTGAATTGGCTTAAACTAATGAAATCTATGTTGGTTCAATTAACTAATGAGTTAAAGCCAATAAAAGAAGATAAAATCAGAGTATGTTGCATAGTTTTAACCCTATTCTAATTGATCCATTTGAGCCTTGGACCAATCACATGCATCACACATGCCTCTCTTGGGTAGCAGGTTGGGTTGAGGTATAATAAGCTAGGTACAAGGCAGATGATGTATCTAACACTGGTCACATAGTCGGGCAGGGCTAACTTCATAGGTTGATTGACTCATGAGTTGGGCTAAGTCTTACCACTAAACTTGGCCACATGGAGTAGGATATGCCTGACCACAATAGCTTGAACATACCTAACCATATTTAAAATTAATTAAATCATTAAAATTTAGATTAAATTATCAATATTAAATTAAATAATTATTTAATATCATTTTTTAATAATTATTATTTATCATACCAATTATAATAATACTAATATCAAATATTTTAAAATATGATTCAAGATTGATAATAAAAAAATAGATAATCCTACCTTTCCTCAAAAAATTTACCCTCCAATTCTCTAACTATATGTTCAATAAGGAATAAGGGAGGGGTGGGAGGGGCACCCTTTGTATAGGAGAAGATAAGCTCTCTCCAAAAGTAAGCAATAATCTTTTTTTTAGTTTTAATTTATTTTTAATTTAATTTTATATGTAAAGATAGAATTATAATATTTATCTATTATGATTCACCCACAAAAATAGAAAGAGGCAAGGAAGAGGAATTGCTCGGAGAACATAGAGGTATTGAAGCAAGTAGTCAAAAGGGGTGAGGAAGCGAAGATGAGTCCAAAGGGACTCAACTATACAAAAGCTAGCCACAATGTCGCAAAAACGGATCTACCAATCACAAAGAAAGGGACGTAGATGTAAGACAATAGATAGTAGTGTCATGGGCTTGGTAGTGCCATGGTACTGCATAGGCAGGACTTCCGTGGAGTCATCGATTCCTTGCTCTCATAGAATAAGAGTGTTGGTTGTGAAAGGGGACCAAAGAGATATAAAATACAGAGACAAACTTCACATACTAAGATAAGGTTGAACAACAAAAGTCAGAGAACTTTATAAGACTGGTGTCAATAGGCTTCTCATCAAGATAGTCGAAAGTGGAGGATTTGGAGTTGATGCAAGAGTGCTCAACCAAGGAACGAAGTAGGCAGTACATGGTGCTATGATGTACCTTTTTTACTCAGAGGTGTAGGTGGCAAATATAATAGAGAAGATGGTATAAATCCTAGAGGCGATCAAAACTATCAAAGATTTTCTAGGTTGGGATAAAATTTTACTCTTTTCAAGCAAAACTTTTTACATTCTGGAAGTTCAATGGTAGTGAGAAGGCAAATCACAGTAGTAAATTCAACGCAATAACTGCAAACACTTTGGGTACTTCAAAGTATGTGCAAAGAGTAGGTGAAGGATAGTAACAAGCTTGATGCATGAAGTACAACCTCGAGGAGGTAAGCGAAGTCAAGTAACATTTGTCTTCTCAACTCAAGAGAATGGGCAAAATCGAGTACATCAGTTTTCTTATTTATTCAACATAGGAGCTCTATACAGGTTCAAACACCCCTTGAAGAAACCTAATGGAAGATAATAATTATCAAATCCTCACTAATGGTGACTGATACTACTGAGAGTAGATTGTTCGCTTCATTCCCAAATAGAATACCAATCGAAAGTTGAAGTGATGTGAACCTACTTAGAAGATAACTAAGTTGAAGAAGAATCGATGGACAAATTTTATAAAGGAATAACCTCAAAACCTTCAAAGTCTGCGAGGCGATGATGGTTAAACCTCCAACAAGCATCCACCCAGTTTAAGCGATATGAGATGATTAAGATAATGGTGCATAATAAGGAAGGTCTTTTTCTTCATAAAAAATATCTGTAGGAATCAATATAACTCAACTAACCCTCACCCACACCAAACTCAGTCATTGGTGAGTTGAAGCAGTATGGTGGATTAATTGGGAGAGCAATTGGGAGCCAAGAGGCATTTTGCAACTAGAGCATAAGATTGAGTATTCAGCAAAAGGTAAGGAGATGCAGCATCTATAATGGCTTTGACAAGGACGTCAAAGGAATAAGTGGGAGAGAATGTCATAGACAAAAATAGAAACTAGGTGCTCGATGTAAGGCTTATGTATGTATATGTCTTTCGATCTTTATTTATTCTTTCTACAACAAGTAGTAGGCTAATAACAGACTTGGCAGTCCTAGTTTGGTTAGCCGTCGTGGCTGTTTTGGGCTTATAAATGAGAGTTTATCATGTAGACACTTATGGGGATTTTAGTTTATAATGGATCATGATCCTTTATATGCGACCGTTCAGAGTTTGTGAAATCATGGTTATAATTTGCATTGGCTATAAAGTGTTTGCTAAAATGATTTCTTATGGATCCTATGTGAAATATTGTCTCTAACTTGTTTTCTCTTTTTTGTAGGTCCTAAGGGACCATAGGAGGTTTCAGGGATGCTGACCTTTTCGAACGAACATGTAAGGGTGTCATACAATTTAGGCAAAATAAACTAAGTTCATGACATGATAGTACCATCACCTAGGCCTGCTTCATGCCACCGAATTGGCCTTCCAAGAAGACAAATTCGGCCTTGGTTCATGCCCAATGGGCTCCTAATTAAGTTGGCATGGTTTAGACCTAATGTCAACTCAATTTGACTTGAAATGATCACGATCAAGATTTAATCACTCAATCATATATATAGCATAATCACGAGTAATTAGTACATTATCTAACATTCTGGCATATCATATAATCATCCAATACTTTGTTCAAACCTTTGGAATATCGTTCTTTCCTTCGACGTATTACCTGATCTATCAGCACGTTGACTTCCTATAACATATGATCTTTTGGCACAATATCCGATCCTTCTGGTCTAATACTTAAACTCATGGCATAAAGTCTATAATTTGACATGTCGATTAATCGTCCGACTTATGTCTAATCTTCGACATGATGATTTCCTAACCCAATGTCTAATTCTCATACTTTGATGATTGTCATATGATTGTTCTTATCCGTAATAAAGTTTTTCATGCATAGTTATCTTAAAAGTATATTAATCTATAAATTAATCTATTAATTTTATCATAAAAGTCTAAAATTCAATAAAAATCAGTTTGATAATTACAACCACAAAAGCATTATTCGTTCATCGCCTCCCCTTCCTTAGGCACCGTCGTTACTAACCTCTTTCATCCCCCTTTCTTTACTGTAGCTTCGACCGTAGACTTACCTTTATTTTAATTCTTAGTGTGAAAAGATTTCCTTTTAATTTAACTCTTCTGATAGAATCTTTCTAATAAACGGTAACTCTTTAAGAAGTTTATGCAATTCATTTTCACATAATATCAATTGTATACCAAAAACCATTATAGATGGGTCAGCTGAATTATTTTGTTTTAGTTGTTTTTTTTTTGTTTGCTCTAGAATATTTTAAATTGACCCATATTAAATATTATTTTGTTGTGGATATATTTCTGGTTGGCAAGTATTTTATGGTCTAATTTTGTATTTCCAACACAATGAACCCCATTCATGCTACATGGCTCATTTTACCAATTTAATTTCTAGTTTCACAAACTATATATATATATAATATTAAATAGTTGTTTGAATCCTAGTTTAATAGGTTCAATTGAATTTGATTTAATTAGACCTAACTATATAGATTTTTAATCCTTATTTAATCGGTCTAAAATCATCATCTACTTATACTAGATTAGATTCAATTTAGGCTATACAAATATGATTAAGTTAAACTAATTTAGAATCATCATGAATGGAAAAGGAACAAATATAATTTAGTTGAATCAATATTTGAACCTAAATCAAACAAAAAAACAAACAATGGACTATGCTGCATATAGCATATGACCAAACTCATGTACTGGTCTTGTGTATGTATCATACCATGTTGGGCCAACAACTCATAGCCCATTATGCATCGCACATGATTGCATTCCATCACTAATATTGAGTTAGTAGATTAGAAAGATAAAATTACATAAGAAAGAAATAATATTTTTTAATCAATTATTGGATAAATCTAATAAAAGTCAAGTATTACAACCAGCATTATGATAAAACTACACATAGCATAACTAACTATAATATATTTTAATTTAAATCTAAATATAGAAAATTGTAAATACTTAATAGGAATAGAAAAAATATTTATTTTTCAGAAAAGTCAGTGGAATCGACCTCTCCTAAATGCATTGGAACTTTTTATTCCTCTCGCTACTGGGCTCTGTGAAAAACAACCTAAAAGAATCCAAGTGAGCCATCTACATAGGTTAATATTTTTAGATAAATATTTATATTTATTTAATTTTCATTTTTAAAAATTTATTAACAAAAATAATATCACCCAACTTGAAATATTGAATTCTTTTTCTTAAATCTTATTAACTAGGGAAAAAAATCAAATAATCATGACTTAAATTAAGGGATTTGATTATAACATTTCCAAACCATCATTAGGCATCTAATAAAGGAAAAGTTATATTATGCAGGTTATTTGTGCGAATGTAGGCCAGCTTACTCCCAAGTGTGTGTGTGTGTGTTTTTTTTTTTTTTTTTTGTTGATTTAGTGCTGTCATAAGTCCACCGTGGTAATCTTTCGATGAAAAGAAAGGCCATCCACCAGTTGATTTGACCTTAAATATACTATTTTACATCCTTGCAATCACTTAATTGCATTCTCGTCTTATGTACGTGCTAACTATCTTGTTTTCAGTAATTAAGCAGCATGTATTTTAGGTTATGGACTGTCTGACGTCACTACTTCTCTTAGCTGAACAACTCATCCTTTCTTTACGGATTTGGGTTGCCATCAAAACTTCTGACAAATGAGATGTGTGTTTTTTTTTTTTTTTTGCTAACATTTGCAATCACCAGTTTGACCACATGATGATGTTGTTACCAATGGTGAGACTTAAAAATGTCCTTTTACGAATACTAATTACCTTTCACCAGACCAGGGTTTTGTATTTTGTTTTGTTCCCACGTATTGGCTGCAATACAAGTATGACAACCGAAAGACTTCAGAAAGGAGCGAGCCACAAAGTCGAAGTGCTTTGGTTCCATCTCTAACCTGTCGAGCTGAGCTCTCTCGATCACAGTGGAAGCTTCATCACGACCTATATATACGAAATGGTGGAGGAGAGAAACAAATACAAGTCATCGAAACAGCATGTTTCGTCTGGTTTAGATGGGGACTACATATATAAATTGTTTTATGCATATAAGATGGCTTGCACGTTTTGCTGCCCTTCTCTCCAGGAAACATTGCATTGAAATTTCTATCGATATCTTTTTGTTCCTTCATGCAGTAGTCTTTGATATAAATTGTTGGATGACAGATTGCGGGTTCTTGAAGGAAGCATCCAACGGGATCTACAAGCAGCTGTTCCTGTGCAGTCGAAGACACAACAGGCAATGAAACTTTTGTAGCACAGCAGAGGAAACAAAGGCAAGAAGAAGAAGAAGAAGAATACTGTTGAAAGATGGGGGAAGGATAGTTTCTTAGTTTTGAGTGTTAGACACCTAATTATAGTGAAGTTTGGCTTTGCCTGACTCTACATTTTATATTATAAATAGATGATATGCTATGATGACACGTTAAAAAATACTGTGTTATTGGCATCTGGAGATATGCCCACAAGCGACAGGGAATCTGCCTGTTTCCAGTGGTGTGAAGGGAGGCTTGGAAATTGGATGGAGTCGTCGGATGTGAAGCCGAAAGGGAAGGCGGGCGTGGAGTCTTGTTCTTGGCTGTAAAGTGGAACAGATAGCAGCTCCAGATTCGGCAGCTGCCATTGGACTTCACTGTCACTAATATCCTAAAAACCAGATATTATCTTCATGAAAGCTACGGAAGTGCTGCTTTCCCTCATAGATAGCCATAACTATTTGGCCATTTGGTCTGTTCTTAAGGCCTCAAAAGTTAATAAGCACCAGTTGGGGACGGCAGCGGGTTGAAGTGTTTGGAGTATACAGTGACAAATAAAGTCGGAATTCTTCGGATGATTATTTGGAGTTGGAATATTTGTTATATGGATCGTTCTGTCGTTATCGAGTCAGGTAAAATAATAATAATATTCCTTTTTTTTTTTTTTTGGGTAAAATCTTCTCGAGTCTTTCTTTCACATCTTCTGTCTACGACATTAATAGTTTGAATGAAAAAAAAAAATAGATGTTTGAGTCAGGTTTAGATACCTAAGTATCGTAACAAAGCAACTTTTCTTAGGTATTTAAGTTTATTGACACAATTAAATTGGATTTAGATGTCATTTTATTGAGTTGGGAATGGATTCAGATAGAAAAATAGAAAAATCATATTCTTAGTTATTTATACTTTTTAATAAGACATTCTTAGGTTTTCATTTACTTCTCTTGTTTGTATCACTAACATTAATTGTTTCGTATCTTTTTATGTATGGTATTTGTAGATCTCTTTTTAACACATGGATTTTCTCGAGTCTATCATGACGTCATTTTCCTTGCATTTAAATACGAGTTTGGATTTAAAAAAAAAATAGATATTTAAGTTACGTTTCTAGATTTAAGTAGTTCAAATTCAGATAAAATCAATTTCGATTATTGAATGAATAGTTGTCTTTTAAGTTTATAGACAACTAAATTGGATTTAGATGTCATTTTATTGGCTTTAGAATGGATTCAGATAGAAAAATAGATATGTTTAGATAGACAATAAATCGAGTTGGGTCATGTGAGAATTAGTCGTGATTTATGTGAAAATGAAATAAAAAGTTATTTTGTGCTTGAGTTTCCTTTGACTTAAGAGAACTTGGAATTGTGTATGCCGAGGACATATGGAAGGAGTGTCTAACCATGTAGATCTTGTGTTTGCCTCCATTGGTATTGTTGTTTGTCTACACTGTTCTATCGGTATCGAGGTCTTCCTCTTCCACCAAAGTATACCGGATAAAATACAATTTAGAAGTGCCGAAAGAATAATGTTGTATCGATACAATTGTCGTGTTATTAAGAATCAAAACACTAGTTTTGTTTGTTCTCAACTTTGAGACATGGAACCATCCATATACAATTGAAATACACACAGCTGGACATAGAGAAGAAACCCTAGAACTTTGGATCCCTTCGGAAGCAATCGTGTACATGATAGACTACAATATAACCTAACAAGACCTGAAATTTCAAAAGAGCTAACATGGATTACAGGAAACAACTTCACCAAATGAAAATAAAAAAAATAAAAAGAAAAAAAAATCTGTCAATCATGAAGTGCCTTCATTTTCGATTTCAATAACTCCTTCCTGGTCTAAAAGCTTCTTAGTTCACACATGACCTGCCGTATCAGTTGAACTCTTGCCATGTCTTTCTGCAGTGCTGTCATCTCTCACTGCCGTCACTGCACTCATGCTAACCTGCAGGACACTCGACGAGGATTCATCCGAGGGGCCATTGGTACTGTCGCCGCCTGGTTCTTGGTGCACTGCTCTTTCATGGAGTTGTAAGGCATACTCCAAGTTCCAGAGCACATCTCCCATTGTTGGCCTATCGATTCCGTATTGTGCCAAACACTTCTCCACAGTCTCACCAAATTTCTTCAGCGACTTGCGATTGGTCTTCCCCTTCAACGAGGGATCAATGATTCTCTCAAGAAGCCGTTTTTTCTGCCAGAGCATCGCCCACTCAGCTAAGTTTACCTGTTCCCATGGAAGGGACTGGTCGATGACAGGTCTCGCACACAGGACTTCAAGAAGCACGACACCAAAGGAGTACACATCAGACTTATCGGTGAGCTGCTGTGTCTTGAAGTACTCAGGATCGAGATAGCCAAAGCTTCCCTTGACGCCGGTGCTCACATGAGACTGGTTGGTGCAAGTGCCTAATTTTGACAGACCAAAATCTGCAACTTTGGCGGTGTAGTTCTCATCCAGCAAAATATTCGAGGATTTAACATCGCGGTGAATGATCCCTTGCGCATAACCAGTGTGCAAGTAGTGCAGACCCCTCGCGGAACCAATGCAAATCTCGAGCCTTTGCTTCCATGATAAAGATGGATTCCTTGAGCCATACAGATGGTCTCTCAGGGGACCCTTCTCCATAAACTCATAGACCAAGATCTTCTCTGCCTGCTCCTCACAGTACCCGATCAGCGAAACAAGGTGGTGATGGCGGATCTTAGACAGGATCTCAATCTCTGTTTGGAATTCTCCAAGTCCTTGTTGAGACCCACGGGCGCCTCGCTTCACAGCAATCTTGGTGCCATCTCTGAGCACACCTTTGTAGACCTTCCCGAACCCTCCTTGCCCGACAAGAGCATTCTCATTGAAATTGTTTGTAGCCAACAAAATTTCGAAGAAAGGTACTCTGAGCTGAAGATTAGGGCTGGTCAACTCTGTCAATCTAAGATATGAATTCCCTGGGAAGACCGGCAATGGCGACCAAGTATCAGCATCTTGTGACTGAGGCATCTGATCCTTCCGACTCTTGCTTCGAGCCATGATCACAACCAGCACCACGAAAGCACAAGCAAGGATCAAGCAACCGAGAACAGAAGCAACAATTACTCCAAAATGTCTGCTTTTTCTACTGTTTTCATTCGGGGACGAAACAACCCCATTAATCTTCAGTATCTCCACGCCGTTCAGCAGAGCATTGATCTTCCACGTAAGGCTGCGTTCCGACGGCCCAATGCTGATGTTAATGCCCCCGGTACTACTTCGATGCAGGAGAACAAAGTCTACATAGAAAGGTGAAGCCAAAGTGTAACTGGATTGTGACGAGAGGTCGAGATCCTTATAAGCAGGGTACCCGTTGATGTACACATTGAAGTAGAGCTCGTTCAGTGCGATGCTGACAATGTCACAGAAGTGCAATCTAACAAGGAATCCATGGACCGAATTCGGCACCGGAAAATTCCAGCTTATGTTGAAATAATTGGAAGGTGAAGAAGAATTTGATGAATCACCCTTGTTCATGGCTCTTGCAGTTCCATAGACGAAGTCAGGTGCAGTCTCTGGCGTGGCTCCGCCGTCTGTGTACTGGATATGACCACCAAAGGTGACACTTTGAGCTCGGGATGGTCTCTGGAGGTACTCGTCGTCGGGTTCCCAGGTTCGCCAGAGGGTGTCATTGTCGGGGGTGACGAGGGAGCCGCCCACATTGATCCGGAAGACGGTTTCCAGCAGATGGTTGGAGAGCGGGGCGTCGGAGAAAGAGAAGAGGGAGGGGATCGGGGTGAAGGCATCGGAGAAGAGACGATCGGGGGCGGAGAAGAGCTCGATTGCGTTGATGAAGGCGACGGTGGAGGGGGAAGCGGGGGAGAAGGTGAGGCGGAGGGAGGAGGAGTTGGGCTTGAGATAGAACTCCCTGACGAGGGGGCGGGGAGGTGCCGCCGCCACCGCCACCGCCACCGCCGCCGCGGGGGAGAAGAGGGAGAGGAGGGGGACGCCGGAGGCGGAGACGTTGAAGAGGGCGGCGGAGAGGTTGAGGGAGGGGGATGGGAAGGGGTGGAAGTGGAGGCGTAGGAGGAGGCCAGCCCGGGCGGCGGCAAGGGGGAAGAGGTAGGAGGAAGGGCAGCGGAAGGCCCGAGCCGTCCGGTAGAGCGGGGGCGGAGCGGAGGAGGAGAGGGCAGTGGAGCTGCAGCCGGAGAGGGTAGCGAAGGAGGGATAGTCGGGGACGAAAAGGCGGCCGTCGGGTAGGACGGTGCCGGCGGCGGCGCCGCAGGCGAGGAGGAAGTCCTCGGCGGGCTGGAAGGCGGCAATCGAGAGCGGAGCGACGAGAAAGATGAGCGAGAGGATAAGTCGTAAGGAGGAATTGGGGGCAAAAAGGGGGCTTCTGTTGCCTCTCATTCTCTTTTCATTCCACAAAGCCTCCAACCTCCGACTCTACTCTCTCTCTCTCTCTCTCTCTCGCTCTCTCTCTCCATATATATATATAGAGAGAGAGGAGATAAGGCGAATAATTGCGTAAGTGACACAGTGGGGTGATCTAATTACTTCGAAAAGTAATTATTCGATAATTATATTAATTTGAATCACGACCTTTTTGGAATAAAAAAATGTATTCATCACTTATTTGAAGTCTTCTTTTGTCATTTCGCTCAAAAGTGTATATGCATATGTAAGGGGAAAATGGCGCATGTAAACACGATGGAATAATAAATTACCTTTCACTCGACGCATGTCATGTGGGGTGGTGGATCCCATCAACATGTTCTCCCACCTTTGGTGATCGAAGAGTCGACTCTTAAAAATTATTTAAATATTAACTTCTTAAATATTTTTTTTTTATCAGTGTCAAATGATTTTAAATCATTTAGTATTAACTTCTTAAATAATTAATAATCTTAAATTATTAAAAATATTAATATTAACTTCTTAAATATTTTAAATGACAAATGAGATATAATTTTCTTTTTGTAGATGTGAATTGAAGGCGTTCATGAGATAAGATACTATCTAAGTTTTGCGTTTTATATCATCTAATGATGAGTTTGGAGTAGAAAACAATGTGAGATCAATCTCCATTGCTTTCAGTTTGGTTTTGGGCAGTGAGGAAGAAGGTGGAGTACGGCATGGAAGCTGTACCACAGCTCATGTTGAGGAGGAAGACAGGGACGTAAGACTTGAGTGAAGTCGGCTAGGGTGGTTGGTGTGTATTGGATTATCCACCAGAGGTCAAATTAGGGTTACAGATGGATCCGTGTTGGGTGTGGAATTTTTGTTGAGCTTTTTGAATACTGTGGTAGAAAGAAAAGGTTGGACGGACAAGTCTCCTAGAAAAAGAATATGAAGTTTTTTTTTTTTTTTGAAGATAAAAAATAATTTCATTGTTTATCAACCAAAAATATAAAATAAAAAAAATTAAAAAAAAAAAAAACTTCTAAAGCCTACCAAATCCTTGGGGAGCTACTAACCGTTAACTATTTGATTGTGAGTAATAGAATTGAGTCCTATCACGATAATTGAAGGAAGCAATATTCAATTAATTTGTTATCTGTTTAAATGTCTCGAATGAATGATGGACTAAATGAGAGTCCATTGTGATACAGCATGTATGTATGTTAATGAGATTGATGGGTAACACTCAACCGATTTATTATCTATTTATGATTACTTAAGAGTTGTATGTGATATATATATATATATAATATGCGTGTTAATGAGGTTGATGAGTTCTAAGAAATCTGACAAGACATTGAAGTGTTGAAGATTGAAGCATTCCCATTTCATCCAGTCATGGATGAAAGGCTGCACTAAAGCTTAGCCAAGTCCTAAGACCTTGCGACAAAAAGATTAGATACAGTATCATGGTTATTCATAAGATTAACATTGAAAAATGTAAGCTAATGACTAAAAAGAATAGTTAATAAGATCATGGATTAGTCCAAATCTTGATTTCAGACCCACTGCCAATGATCTTATGAAGCCACCTCTAAGATTCAGAAATAGTGATGATAAGTTTCTCTTAGCAAAAGGATGTTTTAGAGGAACTATGTGATTCCCAATGTTTTAGATCCTACTATTTGGCATGCTAAATTTAGATCCAAAGCTTAGTCTCTATGTTAAGGAGGGGAAAGATGTGCTTAGCAATAATAAAGTTTATTTGAACAAAGCAAGACATAAAGGTCCCTAAGTAAGGCATGGGTCAAAGTCTTCCTCTCTTTTTTGTCAAGAGAGGAGCAGATACAACGAGGGATGTGATTCTTGGGGACTCTTAAAAAAAAAAAAAAAAGGATATTGGAAAAATAAATTAGTCAAGTACAGAAAGATGTTTATGGAATGTTAAAAGGTTGATCTTTGTTGTAGAGTTTATGTTTGGGTTTCCTTCGGATTTTGTCTTCCAATTCTAAACCTTCTTAATGTGGTTGGTTACTGAATCTAGTTATTTGATAGAGATGGAAGAGAGGTGGGCAGGTGCATTGCTTAGGTTGCTCCATCATTTTTCTTGTGATTCTTATCTTTCTCTTGTTTTACTTACAGGAACAAGGAGAAATAGAACTGTTCAGACTGATAATAAATAATGCTGATGATGCTGATGCAGAAGTCAAAGATGATGCAGAGAGGTTGTTCCTTTTTGTTTCTGATTCCACATTTGCTAGTAATCATGGTTTTTTTTTTTTTTACTTATAAATTAAGATATGAGGCACTGTCATGCAATATTTCTGATAAAACTGGTTATAGTGATTAGCATATCTGTAGACTTGTGTTTGTACATGATATATGCATTCGTTTAGTATGTCTTTCTATGTATATCAAAATTGTCTTCTTTTAATTCTAATTTGAAGACATTTATAATGAAATATCAAGTGCCAAAGCTGATAAACCTATCAAATATAAAAAAGAATTAAAACCCGGTTTCCTTGTTAACAATGAATGATTCATTCACTATATTGTCTTTATTTGTCAAATTTCTAAAAGCCGACCACATGTCTCTTTTACTTCCCTCCTCTCTACAGGAGAACGATGCAATGGTGTAATTTCTGTTCTTCTAATATTCATCTCTTTTTTTTTTTCTTTTTTTTTTTTTTTGTTCTTAACTCATTGTTTGCTTGATCCTAATGATACTAAAACCCTGTTAGCTGAGCATGAATGGATAAAAGAATGAACGAGCCGAGGACTTGGCATCTCTGTTTTATCAGCTTATTAGGTTTCCTTTTGTATGATTGACTTTTTTTTTTTTTTTCTGTCATGTATACTCGACGTTGTTACATGAAGACAAATCTGGCTGTGTGCTAATTGAATATATATATATATATATATATATTTAGACCAGGGTTTTAATATCTCATTTAAGGTTGACATCTTATGCCTAGTTAGTATGTGATTCATGATCTCAGTTTTCACAAAATCCACTGCAATGGTCAAGATCATAAATCTGGCTCGATGGAATAGCAGCAGCATCCATGTCCATCTGATGCCTCTTTTTGTACTTTTGAACTTATGTTTCACCGGAAATGAAATATTTAAACATTTTTATGGATTCGATAAGTTGGTCGTAATAGAGCTTGTTAACTTTGAACATGGTAAGGAAGTTAGACTATTTCAGGTATGTTTTATGCACAATTACTTTTTCCAAGCTTCATTCTATGACTCAACCATTTAGATTTAATTAAGAATGCTAGTATTCTTTTTCTTTTTTTTTTCTTCAACATACCAAATGTTTTCATAAATTCTATTTTATGCTATTAAGGTAATTTTTTTAATGGCTTTTTCATAGAAATGGTGCAGTAGCTTACGCCTTCTTCTGAGGTGTTCTTATTGATCTACATGAGATAATTGGGTACACTGTTTTGTGGATTTCTTTTTTGGCAAATCGAGAACATTTTTGTAAATATGTTTGTTACGGGCTCCGAAATGTGGCCCACCTTATTCATATTTTGTTTATGTTGCTTTTAGCTTTTCTCCGAGACTTATACAATTGGAAATCCAACATAAATTACTTAATTTCTCTCTCTCTCTCTCTCTCTGCTGAATATTTATTTTCAGAGGAAAAATATGTGCATTTGGAAGTTACAGTGAATTGGATTCAAGTGGTCGAGACAAATGTTGTTTTATATTTTTTATGTGGACTGAAGACAAAAGCTGAGATCAAATAGTGCAAGTTTCAACTATCTTGGGTTACATCTTTTTATGTCGTTGAGCTTTTTTTAATGGCAAATTATGTTAAATTAAGAGTCATTATTTAATTTTTTTTTAACAAGTCATTATTTTTTATAAAGGTTTATTTTTTTAACAATTCATTGTTTTCTGATAAAGGTTTTGAATTTGGGGTCTTGCTCGAGGTTAACTTCATATTAGCAAATTAGCAAATGAATCGTATGACTTTGGGGTAATTACATGTTACTCCCTTAGTTATCTATAACTATGATTAGTATTCTGGTTTTTATACTTTAAAAAAAAATAATATTAAGATACTTAGTAAAACATTTAACATCATTTCTCCTTACTTTTTAGAAAGGATTAAAAATATAATTTTATTATTTTTAAATTATTAATTTTATATAAGCTTCTCATATCGATTTTCTCTTGCATTTTTTTTTTTTAACCTACTCGCCTGTGGCTCGCTGTATGTTAGAACCTTTATGGATTCTAAGCTAAGGGTGGATTTCTATAAGAGATCGATCCTCCTTAGAACTCTATAAAAGTTTCTCCCTCGTTGGTTGACTAAAAAAGTTTAATCTATTGCTCGGCAAAAGAAGTGGTACTACATACTTTATATAGGGTTTTCAAACCTCAATTCCTAATATGACTCATATTTTAACTAAACCAAGACTCCCAGCTCCTAATTTAACTCTTAGCCAAGCCCTAGAGAGAGTCTCATCTAAGTAAAACTCCTCCTCTCTTTAACCCTAGTCGACTTCCCCTCATCAAGGTGGGCGGCTCATTGTGTTGATTGCAAGCTTGACTTGTTTGACCCCGATCCAAATTAAACTTTGATTCTAGTTCAGTCAAATTCTAATCTAATTAAAATTTGACTTGATTTATTACAATTGATTTAAATATCCTTCTGGTCGTTTTAATTATTTTTTCAAGAATTTAAAAAAGAATTAAAGAAGTTTATTTAACAAAAAAAAAAGACAAAAGTGGGTTGTGCTACAAGCAAGATGTGATTGAGCAAAACTTCTACCATGTGATAAAGTTTTTATATTCAATGAATGTAAACTTGAGTGTGATTTTTGTTGGCTTGTAGTAACTCTGCTTAAGTTGTTATTGTGATATCTCGATATGATGTGTCTCATGCAAACAAGGTTACAAGAAAAAAAAGCAAATGTACAAAAGTATTCGATGAGATTCGTGAAAATGGCATAAAATGATAGATCTACTTATTCTTTCAAAGATGACGGGAAATAACACAACATCAATTACAACATTGTGTTGATGTTGTCATAGTTTATATATATATATATATATATATATATATATATATATATATATATATATATATATATATATATATATATATATATATATATATATATATAATCATGCTACCTTCATATAATCAGGTAAATGAAATAAGATTTTACATCCAACATAAACACTTCCAGCATTTCATACAGAAAAAAGGGAGAGAAAAAAACAAATAATTTCCATAAGCCAGAAAAGATAATATCTAAATCTGCACACTTCATAGGAAATAAACCGCGGATGACTGCAAACTGATATTTGTAGTCTATTTTTGAACCCCAAATAAGAACATAGTACATACTGTATGTACAACAGTGGAGCTTAGGTTGATATTTGGTAGCATAAATACTATAATTACAACAAGTCCATTACTGAAGGCGACAGTCACCCATTCACCATTGACAAGCAAAGGTGAAGAAGAAAGAACATGGTGGTCGTATTTGCCGCAATTGGTGTTGTAAGTTTACACACAGAAGCAGCCCAAAAGAGAGGTGTGCTCGGCCACTTCGCTGAGACATCGTTGCAGTCGACGAACATTCACAGCATACAAAACATTACATTAGCTATGGGCCTCAGATGTTTGTCATCAGCCTCTCCTCAATGTATACCGAGTACCATCCCTTGGAGATATCCATTGAACCTACAAATGTCACAAAAAGAAACCATTCATGTCTGCCCCTAAAAGAACTACAGTTTAGATTATTTCAAATTATTCTTAATATACTTTCTGTTCTAAAAGAATAAAAGCATAGGCATATGCGCACCCAATGCAAAATGAAGAAAATAACAATTTAGATCATAGATAACGCATAACATATAACGCAACTGTGGACTATAAGATCAATGTTTTCATATAAGTTATTGAATATCCTAAAGAAACTTATAAATAGATAGTCCATCATCTACATGAATATTTAATAATTCAACTCAATCAAAATATTTAAAAGAAATAGAGATCAATGCAGAATCCACATAGTTATTTGATAGTAATCTAGCAGGGTTGAGTCTTAATCATCCTAGTACTAATTAATAAAAATCTTGTTAGATTATAATATAGTCACTCATATCTTATAAAGCAGTACGACTATGGTCTAGATTAGCTCTTAGAGCTTAGTAGCCGTCACACCCCTTACTGGATTGGTCGGCTAGGGTTTCCCCCTGCTTAAGTCGGCTATAGAGCTACTTAGTCGCCTCTTGTTCCTATTAAGGCAGATTAGTTATATAAGGGGTAAAAGGATAATTCTACTTAGGTAAGCACCCCCTTAGGCTAGAGTTTTAATCTCTATTTAAAGATGTAGCCGCCCCCCTCTTGAATCAAGCAATTATCAATTTTATTTTGGTCTTGTGCTGAATCTAGGAAGGAGGAACCCGTACAGCGTTCTAAGGGTTGATCCCCCTCAATGATCAAAATTTATAAAGCTCCTTCTAGGGTTCTATCATTTGATATCAGAGCAACAATCTTGCTGCCCCTGTAGCCGTCATCCATGTCTCCACCTTCCCAAGCAATTTTTATAATTGCTATGACACGCGCCTCCACCTTCCACCCCAACCGTAGATCTGCTGCTCCCCCTGCATTTGATCTCGAAATCTTATATTTTTTTATCATCCATGCCTCTTTAATACTATAAGATTCCTTACTTTACATGTTGAAGATTTTCTTTTAAATTTTATCCACTGTAAATTTCGTTTATCGCAAACGTTATTGTTGTTACAAAGGTGGAATGCTGTAGAAATTTTCAGCCGTGTTTTTGCTTCTTAAAACTGGCTTATTCCTTCTCCTTTCTGGATGATACTTTTACACTCAAGATCAAGTTAGCTTTCATCTAGATTTACTTTCTCAAAAAAACTTCTTCTGAAACTAGTTTTATTGTGTAATCTTTGACCATCACGTAGTTTTATAATTTTACGACGAAGGAATCTACCTTTTATCTTTTGCCCTATTTTCCTATTGTTATGCTGCTAAAATTTTATCAAACTTTTTACTAGTATTAACAACATCTGAACCAAGGTTTTTACATAATTTTCTTAAACTTTCCTCTGGAATTTACATCGAGAAGTCATTGTTTCTCTGATGTAAAACCAGTTCAGTAGGACAACACATTGCAACAATTTCTTTCGTCAAATTCTATCATATTTGAGTGCTATTTTTTATGAGATTTTAGACACTCCTTTTCTCATCTCAAAACCCTACTATCCTTACCAAAAACCTTAAAAACCTACTATAAACTGAAACTAAATAGCCCCCCAAATCTGCCCTAAACCCCAGCCTACTTACATCCAAACCGATTCAACTTCCAACCGGCCACCCCATTCTCCAAAATTCTCATGCCACTAATCCGACAACAGAAAAGAGATATCAATATTAGAGATCTAGAGGTGTATACTATGGCATCAGAGAGGCTATCAATGCAAAGCTTAAAGCCTTTGAAAACTGCATGGAAGAGAAGATGCGATCCCTTTTCGCCGAATTCAGCATTAGCAGACCATCGAGCCCAAAAAAATCACAACACGAAAAAACTTCAGATCGGCGAGATGATCCTCAAGAACATGGCCACATCATCTCTGATCTCAATAATCCATGCATGAAGGTTGACTTCCCTAGATGGAAAGAAGGAGACCCGATCGGGTGGATCTCACGCGCGGAGCACTATTTTCGATTCTTCTAATCCGCCGACGCCACACGGGTGGAGATTGCTTCCATCCACCTTGAGGGAGATATTATTCAGTGGTTTAATTAGTTTGAGAACACCCATGGAGGACTCTCTTGGTAGCAATTCAATGAAGGACTACTAAATCGCTTCGGACCAACCAATTTTGATAATATCGACAGATAATTGGCAAAGATTCATCAAACCTCTATAATATAAGAATACCAAACAAAGTTTGAGCATTTATCTAACCAAACTGAGAATTAGTTTGAGAAATAACTTTTAGGTACTTTTATCGAGAGCCTAAAGCTGGAGATCCGAGGAGAAGTAAAGGTGCAGCAACTGTACACTCTTATGGTCGCGATTTCCTTTGCGCGTATCCTGGAAGAACAATTGAACCACGAGATATGAAGTACAAGGGTCACTCCCCGACTAGCCATGCCGAGCCTACTGCCCCCTCTACTGCCATCCAAACCCCTGCACTAAAAAAGTTGACAAGATACGAGCTTCGCGAACGATCGGCCAATGAGTTGTGTTGGCATTGTGACGAACCGTGGAGCTGGGAACATCACTGCAAAAAGGGCTGACTCCTCGTGATTGAATGAACAAAGGATGAGGACAATGAAACATCTGAAGAAGCCCTTAAACCTAAAGAAGAAGCCATGGAAGAAGAGTCCCAACCGGCGACTACGCAGTGCACACATTGGCCGACTACTCCAACCTGCAGATGATGAAAGTTGGAGGACTTCTAAAACAGCAACCCATCACCATTCTCATCGACACAGGCAGCACCAATAAATTCCTCAACAATAAGGTTGCTGCACATTTGGCACTTCAAATTGAAGGTTGCAATAAGTTCAACGTAAAGGTCACTAACGGCCGAATCTTTAATTGTGACCAATGATGCCCACGGGTGAAACTACTCCTCCAAGACCAAGAAGTGGTAACTGATTTCTTCCTCCTACCCATTGATGATTATGAAGCCATACTCAGGATCGAATGACTCACAACACTAGGTGATATCTTCTAAAATTTTTCTAAATTAATCATGAAATTTTATTGCAAAGGGAGATAGGTCATTTTACGAGACAAGCGTGAGAGTCAAATTTCCATCGTCTCATCGCAACGAATGGAGAAAGTTTTGCACAAAGCACATGGTGGATTCTTGATGTATATTCAACAACCATCTATAAGGGAGAACATACAAAACTCAGATCCTAAGCTTGCCCTTTGCCTGAATGAATTTACGGATGTTTTTTTGGAGCCGCGCGGACTGCCCCCTAATTGGCCATATAACCACCACATTCTTATTTTGCCAAGCAAACCTTTAGCAAATTTATGACTGTACCATTATTCTTACTTGCAAGAGGATGAGATCAAGAATATTGTTAAAGAGATGCTTGACACCGGTGATTCGACCGAGTTGCAACCCTTACTCCTCACCGGTGTTGCTAGTGTGCAAGAAAGATGATGAACTCTTAGACGAATTAAAAGGAGCCCGAGTCTTCACTAAATTGAATCTCTGATTCAGATACCATTAAATTTGGGTATACACTGAAGATATTCAGAAAATTGTATTCTACATATATAACGGCCACTACGAGTTTCTAGTAATGCCTTTCGGACTTATGAATGCTACTTCTACTTTCCAAAGCCTGATGAATAACATCTTCCCGAGTTTTCTATATAAGTTCGTATTGGTATTCTTTAATGATATTCTCATTTATAGCCCTACGCTTGATATACATTTTCAACACTTACGAACTGTTCTAACGATTCTATGGGAGAATATTTTTTATGTTAAACAGTTAAGGTGTGGCTTCTTATAGCGTAAAGTGGAGTATCTTGGGCACATTATATCAGATGATGGAGTAGCGGTGGACCCAACAAAAATCGAGGCAATACAAGGATGGCCGAGACCTATAAATGTACAATCACTATGTAGTTTCCTTAGACTCACGGGCTACTACCAAAATTTTGTGAAAGATTATGATAAGATCAACGCCCTGCTCATGTTCTTACTGAAGAAAGATTCTTTCTAATGGTCTGATAATGCCTCCGTAGCCTTCGAACAACTCAAGGCAGCCATGACGATAAAGTCGGTCCTAGCGCTACCCAATTTTGATCGTACTTTTATCATTGAGACTGATGCGTCAAGGGTTGAAATTGGGGCTATTCTTATGTAAGATGGTCCATGGCACGAAAGAGGAGTAAAACTAGAAGAATTACAATCCATGCTCACGCCAGATTGGGCTCTCATCACCCTGAACCATACCAGAGGGCAGTCACCATTCCAGAAGAAAGATTGGCTATCACTAAAGACTAACCATATGACAGCACATGCAAAGAAAAAATGACCTCTCGACAAACTTTGGAATGGATAAAAAATTGATCATTTTTTTCTACACCTCCAGCCCGATCAGTAGGAAACTCGAGCCTTAATAAAGTGGTCTCCATATTTCTTTGGGCCTTGCAAAATTGAGGATCACATTGGGGCCCTGACTTGGAGATCAAATTCATGCACCAGATCAAAATTACAGTTGATTCGCCAGGTATCCCACATCAAATAGGAATTTAAAGAAGATTACTTAGCCCAAATCCTTCCAACTAACACCCCAGCTGATGAAGAGGTGAAAGTTCAGTTAATGATAGCATAGGAGTCACATGAGGAGTTGAAGATCCAGTTTTCAGAGTTTATGGACCCTCAACCTTGAGGACAAGGTTGATCTGAAGAGGACGGTCTTGATAGGACTCCAGCAGGGTTGAGTCCTAATCATCTTTGTACTAGTCAATAGAAATCCTTTTAGAATATAATAAAGGTACTTTTATCTTATAAAGGAGTATGACTAGGGTCTAGATTAGCCCTTAGGGCTTAGTAGCCACCACACCCTTTACTGGGTTGGTCAGGTAGGGTTTTCCTCTGCTTAGGTCGGCTATAGAGCCACTTAGCCGCCTCCTGTTCCTATTAAGACAAGTTGACTATAGGAGGGGCAAAAGGATAATTCTACTTAGGCAAACACCCCCTTAGACTAGGGTTTTGATCCCTATATAAAGATGTAGTTGTTCCCCCTCTTGAATCAAGTAATTATCAATTTTATTTCAGCCTTGTACCGAATCTAGAAGGACCCCTACAACGTTCCAAGGATTGATCCCCTTAAGAATCAAAATATATAAAAATTCTTTTGGGTTCTATCATTAATTCTTATCAACTATAGATTCTCTTATTCTGTCATTTATGCTAATAAGGTGTCAAAACTCTACAACGATACAACAATTGGAACAGATAACCAGTATTATAATAAAAAAATTTATAAAAGAGGTACATCTTGGTATATGCTTTTGGTTATAACATATTGCATTAGACAATTTTGGTTTATGGAAGATAAGTAAAGAATGCATTTGTGGAGGGTTAAGCACATGTATTCCACTTTGATTGTTATTTAGACACATACAAACACAAACCATAATCCAAGTTACTTTTAATCGAATATTAACTTTTTTTCATGATGTTCATCGGTATAACGCAACCAACAGGATGGCCTGTAACTATTTTTTTAGTTCCCATTAAGCAACCTAACAATCTATAACCTTGATAATCTCTATTAAATTCTTGTACATTCAACTTGGACTTATCCTTTTAACTCGAGTAAGATTTAACTTTTATCTGTAGAGGGTTAAACTTAGGTTTGACTTCTGTAGGGTCAGAAGGAATTCATCCCGAAGCAATAAGTCCTTTTGTTCATGAGCATTTTCATTATTGTCCTACATAGCTCTTCAAAGACATCTGAAACCCTGTAACCATCTAAGAGCTTGATACACTGATTGCTCCCATCGTCAACTCCTCACTTGGATTAATGGCCAACAATATTGCACTCTTCAATAGCATCCCATCCGACAACTCAAGCTAATGTGCATACCATAAATACATGCTTAGTGTCGGTAGAAGCAAACTTCACTTATGACAACGAGATTGCTATTGACCAAGGTGGGGATGATGGGGCGACGAGTAAGCAGGTTAGAAAGAGGGGCGACGGGCGAATAAGTGCAGCAGGCGAGCGAGTGCGACAGGTGAGCGGGTGCAATGGGTGAGCAACGAGCAAGCAGGTGTGGTGGAAGAGTGGGTGCGACAAACGGTAAGTGCAACGGACGAGCGGGTGCGACGAGCGATAAGTGCAATGGGCGAGTAGGATTAATAGCAGGTGCGGCAAACAAGGAGGGAAAATCGATCATGATGGGAAGTTTATATAAAATTAATAGTTTAAAAGATAATAAAATTTTATTTTTATCTTTTTCATTCATTTTTTACAATACGTGCGCTTTTTTTCCGTCGAGGAAGTTAACGATGTACGGAGAATTGGACTTAAATATTTTTTTCTAAGTGTAAAAGTCTAAATAATATTTTTTAAAGTATAGAGATCGAGATTATAATTATAGTTAACTATGGAGGGTAATCTATAATTACCCCTATAATTTTGAATGAGAAGTTGTTGTAACAAGAAATCACAAATAACATATTAGATGAATGTTTGAATTTGCTATCACAAATTTTTATATAATTATTATATAAATCATTAAAATAATAAAAATTCTGGATTTTGAAGGATTTTAGGGTGTGAGTGATTGTCACAAAAGCTTAACTTAGAAATGTTCCAGGTTAAGTTAATACTTTTACTGGTCCTATGGCGATAGGGGTGGCAGCATCAGAGCTTTGATTGGTTCATGAATTTGGTTGGAATGATTGAATTAATTGGTTCATGTGCACCAACAAATACGCATATACGTAAATGCTATATCGTATTTTTTGGAAAAAAAATTGACTATTGCTTTTTGTACCTGATGATTCATCCTATTCGTCTGTTTTTTCTTCTCTCGTTTAGAACAAAAAATACTTTTTTTTTTACTTAAATGACTTTTAGACTTAGTCAGATTACATGAATCAAATAAATAAATTATAAGGTTGAGTTGAACTCATGAGATCGATTATCCTTGAAATTTTATAAAGGTTCCACACTCTCATCTTGATAGTCGATCATAAAAGACTGAAAAAGATATATTGATTGCTTACCAAAATAATGGTAGTTATATGCTTTATATAGGGTCTTAAAACCCTAATTCATAATAGGACTCCTACTCCAAGTAAACTAAGCCTCTAATTTCTAATTAAACTCTTATTCTAAGTAAACTAAGAGTCCAACTCCTAATCAAACTTATACTCCTAAGTGACACACTCTCATCTCAAAACTTAACCACCTCCTCTTAGCCCTAGTCGACTTCCCCTCATCAAGGTGGGCGGCTAATTGGGTTGATTACAAGCTTGACTTGGTTCTCTAACTCGAATCTAACTCTGACTCATAACCAGACTTAAGTTCAGTCGAATCCTAACCCTACTGGGATTTAGGCTGATTTATTACAATGACTCAAAACTCATCCTAATCGACCTGATGTCAGGTATGGGCTAGCCAATATGGCTCAATCTAAAGACTCGACTTAATCAATTAGGACCCGACTCAACTGGGGTAACAGACCCGCCCTCTTCAAGTCAGCCTTGTCCTCAAGACTGAGACTTCATGATTCCAGATCCTGATCTGTAACTCCTTATAAGGCTCCATCGTGGTCCCTGTAATAGGTGCATCATGCTCCTATAACTCTTTAATAGTAATGTCTAGATGGTGATGCATTAGGATCCTACGATCCCATGCAATCTCCGATTGGAACTAGGCCTCTTTATCAACTTGGGTGTTGGGTGGATGGATCTGAATTGAGTTGTCCTCTCTAAACTTCCACTTAAGGTAGGACACATAGAGGATCATGTGTACTTTTGAATCGATGCATAGATTCGATCCATAGGGCACATCTTGAATATGTTCTCCAATTTTGTAATGTCCAAAGCAACAGGGAGACCACTTCCTCGAGACTCAAGTTTCTACTGGTAGAGCTAAAAATGAAGGAAGACTTGGTCTTTCATAATAAACGTCCTCTTGCTCCAATGTTTGTCAGGTGATTGCTTCTTTCTTGCATGGGTGGTCATGTAGTTGTTTCAAGATTCCCTTTGAGATGGTGGCTGCCCTCTGATAAGGTCTACAGTGATGTTAGCCCAATCTGAGTTTGGAGTGGGTAGAAGCTATAATTTTCCTAGGTTTATTTCTATCTTACCTTTGTGTCATTAACCGGTATCATACAAAGCCACAAATTCAGCAATGGTTAACACGTCCTTATTATGGATTGAAAGTTTCATGTGAGGTGGAGAGAGGGCTTTATTGATATAGTCTAGGGGTCAACCATCCTGTGTGAGGATAACACCAATTCTAGCTCCCAATGCATCTGCTTCAATTGACAAAATTGGATAGCACTAGCACCAATGTAGATGAAGTCACAGCTATAAGGGAATCGAAGGTTGCTATAGTTTCATTTGGCTAAAGTAAGATATTTTTTTTCAGCAATGTCGTGAGCGGAGTGATGATCTTATCATTGTCTTTCATAAACTTGCGGTGGTAGTGCAGCCGAGTAGGGGGTAGACATTTCGATTCGACGAAGACCTCTGAAAATTCAGCAAGTAGTGGGGGAAGATTTGGATCTTCATTCACCACTAGTTCTTTCATCTATAGCCTTTGAAGTTGTATTAAGAAGTTGATGTGTGATTGGTGCAGCAATTCTCCATGTGTTGCATAGAAACTGTCATTGCTTCACCCCCGCGTTTTCCTCGCAGTATTACCTTTTTCCTTTAGCTGAAAAATTTTATGATTACCTTGGAAAAAATTTTAGAAAACATCACCTAACAAAGACAACCATTTGATGCCAAACACTACTTCATAATTGTCAAGTGGGAGGAGGAAGAAGTCAGTAACAAATTCTTATCCTTGTAGCACTAATCTCACCCGCGAGCACTTTCGATCACACTTCAAGATGCGGCCATCAGCCACCTTTACGTCGAACTTACTGCAATCCTCAATATAAAGTATCATCTAAGCAGTAACCTTGTTCATGAAGTTATTGGTGCTCCCAGTATCAACGAGGACGGTGATAGGCTATCGCTTGAGGAAACCTCCAATCTTCATCATTTGCGAGTTCACTTAGCCGGCAAAAACATAAATCATACAATTGATCGGTTGTAAATCTTCCTCTGTGTTCTCCTCCTCATGCTCGAGGTCATCCTCTTCCTGTTCAGAGTCATCAGTGGGTTCAACTAGGAGAAGTCGTCCCTTCTTGTATCAGTGGTCGCGGTTCCACGGCTCATCGCAATGCCAACACAAACCCTTTACAGATTTGTCATGAAGCTCTTCTCTCATAAATTTCTCCAGCTAAGGGGTCAGCTAGAAGTGGATGAGACTGGAGGTTTGTATATTGCTGGTCATGGTGTGGGTCTCATCCTCCAAACATCTTGATTAAGCTGCTCCTCTTGAAGTTTGCGAAGGATATCATTGCCATCAATGTATAGGGGTGTCATGCCTTAACTTCACCTCATATCTCTGACTTTAATCCTTCGATAAAGGTCCCTATCAATTATTTTTCAGACCAATCATAAGCTTGGTTAGATAATCTTTTAAATCTGGTCTGGTATTCTTAGATCATAGAGGTTTGTTGGATCTTTGCGAGTTGTCCATCAATGTTTTAGTACTTGGAAAGTCCAAAGCAAATTAGCAGAACAATTTTGAATTGCCTCTACGTCGACTCTTTAAGTGTGTTCAAACTAATTATACCACGGTATGGCATCTCCTTCAAGGTCAATGGTAGCGATGTCCACCATGAAAGCCTTTGGGGTCCGGTGATAATGGAAGTAGCCTCCACACATTAAAGTCATCCCATCGGGTCTCCATCTTCCCATCGAGGGAAGTCCATCCTCATGTATGTAGATATTGGATTTGTCATGTGTTCTTCTTTCTCTAGAGGGCTCTCTTTTCAATATGGACTCTCGCCTTACTGCGATCTCATCAGGCTTGATGACTGTCCTAATCTGAATTCTACGAAGAGAGTATGCAGTTTATTCTCCCTACGCATCTCAAAAGCCTCCAACTTGGCATCGATTAAATCCTCTGATGCCATGGTGTATGTCTTAAATCTATGATATTATGATCCTTCTTCTATTGATAGGTTAAGGGCATAGGTCGGTGGAGAGATTGGTGGTCGCAGAAGACAAGGATCAGTGGTGGAAAGCTGTGGTAGGCTATTGTTTGGATTGTCATTTATGTTGCTATTTGGGCCAGCTATAGGGATTAAAGGTGGGCTACGATGGCTGTGTCTTAAGTCTAAAGGAGTGCCTTAGGGTTGGTGTGGGGGGCAGCAAGAATCTCAGTAAGGATCGGGTACGGTTGTAGCAAAAGACACCAAAAGGTAGTGTAGTAGAATTTTATATTGATAGGCTACTGTCGGAGGTGTAGTTGATGCTACGATTTGAGGTTATTGTGAAAGCTATAAAGGGGGGTTTAGTGGCAGTGATTTAAGGATAGGAAGATGGGTTAGGGTTGCCATAGGTGGCAGCAATCTGTTTGGTAGGGATTTGTGGCCGAAAGAGAGATGAGTCAAGGTTATGATTTAGGGTTGATAGCTTACGGTTTATGTTATTGGTGGTGATGTGGTTTGAGGGTGTGGTAGAGGCTGGAAAGGGTTTCGATAACAATGGTCTGATGCTAGGAAGAAAGGTTTAGGATTGTTTGTTGGGGGTAGCAACCGGTTTGGTGTGGCTGCGGCAAGAAGTGCCAAAAGATATTGCTATAGAATTCTTCGTCAAGAACAATAGTTTTGCAACAAAAGGATTCCAGTAGTATATGAATGATTTTGAAAGCAAGAAACCGATAAGGATGGCAGCAAGATAGATGAGAATAGTTATAGTAATATTGTAGCAACAAATTCGGCAGAGATCAATTATGTATACAACAAGAAGCACCAAAAAGTATAGCAGCAAGATCGGATGTAGCAGATATAGCAGCAGAATTTTACGTCAAAGAACAATAGTTTGACGAATATCAGGTCTAGGCTGATCAATATGACCTAATCTAAGGACTCGACTTAATCGACTAAGACTCGACTCAACTAGGGTCCTAACATAATCGTTTTGATCTGATTCAATAAAATTTTACTTAACTAAGTTATAATGAAAATTAAACTAAGCTACATTCGATCATAGAATGTATTCATAAAAATTCTTAATTTTGATAATTAATTATCATAAAATTAAAAACAAAAAAATACTAATCATCTTAAAATCATAACCAGATTATTTGGTGAAAGTTTGAATTGGTATTATGAAAGTTAAATCAAATTATATTCGATTATAGAAAATATTTAAAAATCTTAATTTTTAATAATTTATTATTATATATATATATATATATATATTAATCTTCTTAAAACCTTGTTCTAATCGGTTGGATTGGTTTAGTAGGAGTTGATTAAGTTAAACTTAAAAAACTAATAATAGAGGTTTTTTTGGGTAAAATATATAAAATTATGCTAAAATTATAGAATAATTGTTTTTAGTATGAAATAATAGTGTTGGATAGAGATTGCAACGCATCTCACTCGCGTATGCTAACCCAACTGATTGAGATCAAAATTGACATTAATAATTGATTAAAAAATATATTTAGCCTGATTGAATCCATAAACACTTCATCATCGGGATATCAAAGCATATGGGACCGATCACATAGAGAAGAAACGACAGCCAAGCTTACGTCGCGGTGGTTCTCGTCACATAAATAAATATGTTGTCGGGCGAACGCGATGAATGGTGTGGAGAGGAGGAGAATTGATGGTGGCGACACCGCAACCTCCAAGCCGAGACCCTCCCACAGTCCTTGACCACGGCACATCACGAGGAGATAACTCCAACATAGTAATGAGGGGCAAAGGCATACGTACGTCGGATGGCAAGAGCGAGCGAGGAGCGACGACAGCAGCAGCAATTTTGGCTCTTAATGGCTGGCCATGAATGCGGCTGTTGGCCACGCATGGACCGTCGCCTGGCTCGCCACCGGGGGTTGACAGCAACGGGTCGACAGCAGCCGGTCCCCCGTGGCTGTCGTCTTCTACATTGTCCGTCGGACCACGCCACCCCCAACCCCGCCCCTTCCCTCCTGTGTTGTCTTCACGTCAACCCCTACCCATATTACATACTGCCGCAAGATTTGCATGCTGCAGACCCTCCTCTTCCCCTCCCTCCCTCCCTCCCTCCCTGTGACTTCCGCTGTTGCAGAGGAAAGGAGAGGCGAGGTAGGGAAAAGAGATCGAGCTCAGACACTTTGGTGTTAGGACAATAACTAACTATGCCCACTTTTGTGGGTTTTATGTGGCGTTTCCAGTTCTGTGAATGCTACTATAGTTCACAGCCCCGGAAGAAGATTGTTCCCCAAAAGCTTCTCAGGGTGTGGCTTGATAATGGGCAGGTCAGAGGAGTTAGACCTGAGGTGAGGGCGTAGGGAGAGTGACACGTACAGCAAGGAACAACGGACTCCTTCCTGCATAGATTCCGCAGAGCTTTTCTGCTTTTAATCCATCCATGTCACATCTTCAGCTCAGATCTGCTTCCATTGTCCAGTATGGTTTTGATTAATCCGAGGATAAACCTGCTCTCTTCATCAAGGCCAAGGGGGTGGACGTTGTCAAGATCTTTGCAGCTGAATCATATCGATCTTTTAGATCATTAAGCCAGCCTGAGTAGCTTCAACAAGTTGGAGGAATATACACGATATGAAGTCTCATCTAAACTTCCTCCACTTAATATGAACACATTTGGTGTCTAATGAGTGATGGTGATGCATGCATATATCCTTCATCTGAGTCACAATAGAAGAGATGATATCAAGAATAATAGAGTAGAATCATATCCATCGCTTTGAGGCTTATAGGGTCTTACCAGAGCTATGCTTCTGCAGGACGAAGTGGACACAGCCGACAGTTGCAGTGGTCGGTGGCGTTTCGAAGCGATGCTCTTAGTTGGGATCCGATCCAACTCGGGCGGACCAGTGGGTGCAGTACTTGGCAGTGTCATGTCCCCATTTTCTCTTCCGCAGCTCCATCGTCCTCCTCATGTGTCTGTGTGTGTGTGTGTGTGTGTGTGTATGAGAGAGAGAGAGAGAGAGAGAGAGAGAGAGAGAGAGAGAGAGAGGAGGAGGAGATGGGGACCGTCTTATTTACATTTCCTCCACCTCTCTCTCTCACTCTCTCTCTCTCTCTCTCTCTCTCTCTCTCTCTCTACACAGACTCGGATTCTGCTGCGTTGGATATGTTTTGTTGTCTTGCAGACCGTGACCTGCACAAGGACGGACAGAGGGATGAAACGAGTCCAAATCAAAGCCTTGTATTGTGCATGAGATTCTGGTACACCGACGTGCTTTGGTTCTCTGCAACTCGCTAGGATTTGATTCTTGCATTCTTACGCCACCAGCTCACATCGATCCGGTTCTTGACGTTGTAAGAGAGATAGATCCACCGATGCTAGTAAAAGGATGGGTAGTACAACCCAAGAGATATGGGGTAACAAGTCTCATCACCACCTTCACCACCCATGCGCACAAGGCCTGGCAAAAACCCTAGACAAGAAAACCCCATCACAGATGCCTCCTAACACAGAAGCACATGACTTCGATTTTGGAGGCCATGCCCTACACAACATGCAATACATATGATGATGCTTCTTCCCATCGATTCCTTTGGGCGATGCCTCTCTTCAACACCTCCCCTCCCACCTACTGATTGATGTGTTCTCTTTGCTTCTGTGCAATCGATGTCTAACCATCGAAACAATTGTCGTCTTTAATATTCGACAAAAATATTAGGAAGATAATCCAAAATCTCTTTAATTTATTTGACATATATATATATATATATAATTGATTAAAAAATTTTTTAGAATGTATTCGACCAACTTAAATTGAATAATCATATTTCAAATAAATACGAATATAATAAATAAATACCTGAGTTGGATTTAGAGTCAAATTTTAAGTACCTAAATTGTGAGTTAGAAGGGAATGCATTAAACTGAAGCTTTTCGAGGATTCAATTTGACATATTTCAACTAATTAAGCTACTCCCTACTAGGGGTTGAGAGATAATTTTCTAATGAAAAATGTAAGTACTTAAGTAGAATTGAATATCTAAACGGTTAATCGGATTCAAAAACAATTTTAGAAATATATAATTAGTTATTATCTTTATTATTTTACAATGGATATGTATTGGAATAAAAGTGTTTTCATGCTTTAAGCTTTTTTATTTTCATTTTTCAAATATCTATTTTACGTTTACAAGCATTTATCACATTTTTTTCTTGAAAACAATGGAGTTCTCTGCAGTAAAAAAAAAAAGTGGTCTATTCTTTGGTAAATCGTCTAATATTGCTTAATTGTTTTATTAATTTTCTTAATCTATCAATTTAACAGATATTTCATTCCAGATCTTGTAATATCCATAAGTAATTAAACATAATGAATCATCAAATGCATATAGGAAAATGCTAATCGTAGTGCAAATTGGCTTGCACCGTTTGCTCAAAAAGCCAAATCCCATATTTATATGTCTGATTGGCCTCCCGATTTACTTAATATTTTATGCTCCGAGGAGCATCGAGATTTTCGTAAGAGGATTTTAAAATAATTTTTTTTTTGATAAAAAAGATAACAAAAAATATTATTTATAGATGATGGGGTCATCGTACAATCAAAAACTTACTTATGAGATTAGAATGTAAACCATATATATAATTTTTGTTTATATTTAAAGATAAAATTATATCAATTGATCTTCCCTAAAACCCGTATTAGCAAGAGTTTCATGCCAATGGTACACCTTTTCTTCAATATTTTTCTTTCTTTTTTTTTTATAGTTGCAAGAGACATTAGCAACATAGTAAATGTATGATAACTTTTTTATAATATTATATATATATATAAATGTTTTAATTGAAATGTTACAAACAAATGAGAGGTGATTAAGCTTCACATCATATCAGTTTCCGAGCCATCGCTCTCTTAAACTCGTACGAAGAATATTCCAGGAGTCGAAGAAGAAGACCATGGGACGCAACCCATCATTCTCCACCTCGTCCTGTGTTGACACGTGGCCCATCTTCTCTTGATTCGGAACTTTATTTCATCCCAATCTAAATCTAATTAATTGTTTAAATAATGTGATTATTTATCCATTAATAATATATTAAAATATTTAACGAATTAAGAAATTACTTGTACAACTAAAATATAAATTATTTGTACATGACTAGCTTACCGGAATTAAGTTAGCTTCTCCCAAGAAATTACTGTGATTCAATCCCTCGTAGGTAAAACTACGTACGGAGGTACGCGTACCCCTCGAACCACGCCGAACTTTTTGAATTCACGGTTCTGCCCTTAAGAACGTGCGTGGCACGTGGTGGTGGCAGGACCATCGAGTAATGCCGCCTGGACCGAGATGCTCATCCTTTTCTTCAGGATGACGTCACCCCCTGTACCATCGCTTTAACCTTTCTATCTACCACCGTCTTACTCTCTCTCCCTCTCTCCTCCCAAGAGTCTCTGCAGCAGCTGCAGCAACTGTTGCAGTGAAAGAGAGAGAGAGGAGGGGTAGGACGACCTCCTCCTCCTCCTCCTCCTCCTCCTCCTCAAGGGGTTTTAGGTTTCCCTGGCCTACCTTTCGAGGAAGCTCAAGTCAAGTCCTTTGTGATTTCCTTTTTGAGAGTTGCTATTGCCTTCCACCCGAGAGAGAGAGAGAGAGAGGGAGAGGGAGAGAGACAGCACACGAGCAGAAGTGCAGCTCGACATCCTGCAGATCTGAAGGTGTTCTCATGGAAAAGAGGAGCGTTCCCTATTGACCCACGAGAAAAGAAGCAAGTGAAGGAGAGAGAAGAGTAACAAGAATAGAGTGAAGGAAGAGAGGGCAGAGAGAGAAGATGCAGTCAGGCTATGGAGGAGTGTCTGAGATCCAAAAATTCATGGTGGACAGCTGCGGCTCCTCGCTCTTCTCCATCTCCTCGGCGAACCCCACAACTGTCGGGGCAGGCGCCGTCGACACCCCCACCACCGACATCCACTCCGCGGCCCTTCACCCCCTGAAGTACCATCCCCTCCCTCAACCTCACCAGCCACAACCACAGGCATCGCCGCCGCTGCCTCCCCACTTCTCCCACTTCCACTCCGTCTCCATCACCCAGCAGCTCTTCCATCACCCCACCCACCAGTTCCAGCTCTTCCACCCTCAGCATCAGTACCTGGAACCAAGGCAGCTCATCCCGCAGCACCAGCTGGGCCTGGATCATGAGCCGGCTCCGGAAAACTCCACGTCGCCAACAAGAATCATCCCCGGCAGCAGCGGCGGCGGAGGTCCGTCATTTATGACGGCGGCGATGAGCTTCAAGCTGGCTGTGAACGACAGCAGCGGCGGCGGCAGCCGGGAGGGGATCAACGACAATGACGCCATTTTGCAGGGAGATGATGGAACCGAGAGTCGTCTCCACCAATGGCAGAGAGAGGACGAGTCTTCCATCAAAGAGTTATCATGGTAATTGCTGTAGGGCAATCCTTGTTAGGTCTTCTCTCGCATGCATACTTGGTTTAGTACTCATGCTGATATGCATGAGTCCTAATTAGGTTGAACGGAAGGAACCTATCCATCTAAGACAAAATGAAAAGAAAAGACTAGCTGATGATTCCTAAGACCGATGAAAAGGAGAAAAGAAGCTTAAAAGTGCGAGTAGAAAGACAACCATCATATCATTTGGACCCATTCCTAAGCTCTCTACTTTTGTTGAAACAACTGCAGGAGGCCGCTGGATCTGGACTACATCAACAGGAACCACAAGAGGTGCAAGGATAAGGAGGCCGAGACCTCAAATAGCAAGCACTGCAGGAAGAACAAAGAGGTGGACGAGACAGAAGACGTCCAAGTCGCCGGTGGCAGCAACTACAAGATCTTTAGTGAGCTCGAGGCCATCTACAACAAGCCTGGGGGTGGAGCCAATCAGACGGGCTCAGGTTCCGCCCTCACTGGTGATGAGGCCCCTCTCTTGCATGCCGCCACCGTCGCCGCCCCGAGGCCACCTGCAGCCGATGAGGAAGAGGAGGCGACAGCCAAGAAGTTGTCCAAGGGAAGCGGAAGGCGGAGGAGGAAGTGGCGGCAGCGGCAGCTGAGCACGGTGGCTGCCTTCTTTGAGGACCTCGTGAAGCAGCTCATGGACCACCAGGAGGGCCTCCACAGCCAATTCTTGGACGTGATGGAGAGGAGGGAGCAGCAGAGGATCAGCCGCGAGGAGGCGTGGAGGAAGCAGCAGGTGGCTAAGTCCAGCCGCGAGGCTGCCACAAGAGCCCAAGAACGCGCTCTTGCCTCCTCACGCGAGGCCGCCATCATCTCCTTCATCGAGAAGTTCACCGGCGAGAGCCTCAATCTCCCTTCCAACCTCCCATTCCAGTCCCATATGCCCGACGCTGACGCCGGGAAGGAGGACCACACCAATACCACCAACAATATCCAGATCGAACCCTACTCCGACACCTTCAACAATGGCGATCCAGGTAGCTCTAAGATGTCCTTCAACACAAGTAGATGGCCGAAAGCGGAGGTGCAGGCACTGATCCGTGTCCGGAGCGGGCTGGAGTCGAGGTTCCAGGAGCCGGGGCTCAAGGGCCCACTGTGGGAGGAGGTGAGCGCCACGATGGCCACCATGGGCTATCACCGGAGTGCCAAACGGTGCAAGGAGAAGTGGGAGAACATCAACAAGTACTTCAGGAAGACCAAAGAAAGGGGGAAGAAGCGGCCGCAGCACTCCAAGACCTGCCCATACTTCCAACAGCTGGACCAGCTTTACTCCAAGTCTCTCAACACCAATCCTATCACTTCCACCTCTTCCCCTAATGCAACAAATGTGAGTACTACTGCTCCTGCTTCTGGCGCCAATGAGGACCAACGAAAGGACAACTCTGAGCTGCTCGACGCAATCATGGTGCCGACCGATCACCAAAGCTTCAGGTTCTCCGACATGGCCGCTTTAAGCTTCGATTTCAACAGCAGAGGGGACGACAGTGATCAGGCTGGTGGTGGTGGTGGTGGTGGTGGTGGTGGTGGTGGTGGAACTGCTGCAGAGGGGCTTCTCGAGCCTCGGGTCAGTGCGGATAATAACGACGAGGAGGATAACGATCAGGGAGGCGGTGAACAGGAGGGAGAAGACGAAGAAAGGGAAGGAGACAGCCAACGACTGCATCAATTCGATCAAGAGGAGGAAGACCTACATGATTCAAGCCTCTTCTTCCAACGCCTTGGATCCTGATGGCCTCCTGTCTTCTCCCAAAGTTGCATGGCTTGATGTCTTTTTTGAGGTCAACACCCATTTGGACGTATAAATTAGCGGTACTAACTAGTTTTAGTAGGTGAATAATCATGGGGTACATGATAAACCCATCATGCAGAAATTATAACTGCACTTTTTATCCTACCCACTGCCACTTTCCTACTTTCCCCTCCATCATCAACACAGGGTTCAAGACATTGGTAATATCTCCCCCCGCCCCCCTTTTCTTTCTGCCTTAGGGTTTGATTTCCTATAGCTGTGTGCCCCTGCTTAGCCCCCATCATGTCGAGTAAGAACAAAGGTGTTCATTGTTGTATGGCAGGACCTTTGTTTTCTTCTTATAGACAATTGAGGCCTGTCACTGTTGTCATGAGATGGAAATGTGGGTCTTATGTGTGTAATTCCTGTATCCAAAACGCAGCATATAATTAATATATATATATATATATATATATATAGAACGGGACAGCTGCTAATTCTCTAGCCATGCATGCATGGTTTTATATGAGGCTAATGCTGTGGTAGTTGTTGGAGCCAGAATCACAGGATGAGAGAGAAAGGTTTTCGATGAGGAAGACGAGAGGAGTCCTTCCATGGGGGTCACATCCTGGCCGAACGAATCCAATTTAATGGAAATTTCAGAAGGAAAACAACCCATCTCTAGCTTCTTCTGCTCCTCCTGCTCCTTCTGAATACGGTTTGGAGCTCGCAAATCGATGGTGAACTCGTCTTATAAATCTTCTTCTCCGGTTTGCAGCTTTTGGGACTTCAGAAGCAGAAGAACGAAGCTGCTTTTTCCTCTGCAGGTCTACCATCAGAACAATGATGCAAGCTGCAGCAGGAGAAGGAGAAAAAAATCAAACGCTAATCCAATCGGCAAACTCTTATGGAATATTAGAGTCAAAATGACATGTGTGCCTTCTCCTCTTCAAAGTTGTTTGGTGGATGATGGCTTTCTGTTCCCTTCTTCAGCCTTCCCTATCAAAGGACTGTGGACATTACAAAGCTGGCGTCGACATGCAAGAGGGTGACCGCTTGGTTGGATGGAAGGAAACACAACCGAATACTCCCCATGGTCGAGGAGTTCATGTCTCTCTCTCTCTCTCTCTCACGTACGTAGATTGCTTTTCTCAGCTCTATTCAGAGGCTTTGACGTTTAGGTTTGGCGTGCTGGTAGCCTTCGCCATCAGGCCCATGAAGGAAGCTGGTCATGTTGTCAGTGACGACCAACTCAGTTGTGGAAATCTGAGGATGGCTATAAAAGAGGAGCTGCTGCTGGGTGGCATGGGATGGCGCCGTGAGTGCTTGATACGGTCACCATGTTCAGGACCTTTGCAGTGAGGGGTCAGAGAACCAACAGCAATGGGTGGCAAGCATGCATGTCTCATCAACCTGGTGGGTGCAAAGTTGATGCTGGATTCTTCTAATTTGGATACACGATGATCAATCTTCTCATGCTGTTGTTTGGTCATTTTAATCCACTCTATAATGCCTGACGCGCAAATCAAAGTCGGTTGTCACAATATTATTATATTTTAAAGATTATATACAAACGATAAATGGCGAAGAGAACCAATCATTCAATTTTATAAAATGACATCTCAATTATATCACCATCAAAACATTAATAATATAAATATATTTAATTTTATCATAATATATTAAAATATATATATTTTTAGAATATAATAATATATATATTCTAGAAACCATTTTTGGAGGTTAT
This sequence comes from Ensete glaucum, assembly GCA_021527575.1. Classification (NCBI taxonomy): domain Eukaryota; kingdom Viridiplantae; phylum Streptophyta; class Magnoliopsida; order Zingiberales; family Musaceae; genus Ensete; species Ensete glaucum. The sequence goes on from CM038551.1 coordinate 52,126,137, forward strand.
AAACCATTTTTATTATTTGGAATTTTATTTTAAATTATTTTTTTATATAAATGAACTTAAATATATCGCTTAGAATTTTATTTTAATTTTTAAACTATACTGTTACGAATAAACGTAAATATCCTCTTCATTTTGAAACAATGGTTAACAATAGTCTAGTACACCACGAAGGAGCAGAACGTGATTTAAACCACTGAATAAATCTCATTTCACCTCATCTCTCGTTCGTGATCTAAGCCCCTTCCATCGGAGACCTCACTCCCTTCGATAAGATCGTAGTACCTCGCTAGATCGAGAGGTGCTTCACGGTTTGCTTGCTCTTTCCGCTACTTCTCTCCTTCCCCAACGGGTTCGCCTGATTTCCGCTTCTCGGATCGCGCTTTAGGTATCTTCGCCACCCTAAAAGCGATCTTTCTTGTGCAGGTGTTTTTGAAGATCTCCTGTGGAGTTGGGCGGGTGCTACAGCGGGTCTCTGTTCCCTCTTCACAACCCGATGCCGAGCCTCGACCCTAAGCTCGACTTCTCGGAGTTGCCCTTCTCTTCTTTCACAGGGTACTAACAGCCATGCCTACCCTGGACTCTATATTGGTGGTCTCATCTTTTGCTTATAGTTGTTCTATGGATCTGTTTTCCTTGATCACATGTAGTTTTTGATAGATGACAGTACCGACAGGTTGATGAAACTTAGGCTAAACCTTCTAATTCTGGTGATCATCTATATCCAATTACATTACATGTGATGGAGCCATCATCTTGTATATATCTAGGCAACACTTTCTCCTGACTGGAATTTATTGCTGGAAAATGATTCCGAAGACAGGATGTTTAACTCCGTTAACAGCAGGATAGGCGACCCATTTCTGATTGCATTGTGGATGTTGGCAAGTAGTGAGTCTACATCGGCTCTATGTGCCCTCTATCTAAGCTGCCACAGCCGCAGACGCTTCAGTCTGAGCCTCGCTGTGTATGGTGTGAGATTGTTGTTGTAGGTGGTAGCATCAGAACGAGTGCAGAAATCACTCGTTCTACATAAAATAAGAGTGTGCAGCATTCCATGATCGATGATCATGCTCTCTTTTCTTGCTTGTTGATATGACAAACCATGGCAGAAACCTGCATCAAGAACATAAATAACTTTTCGTTAGAAATCTTGACACATCAACTTTGTTGAGCTCTTACAATTCCATTCATCTTCACTTGACTTGTCTCTGTTGTGAGACTAAGCCGATGGATTATAATCTTCCTCGTTCAAGAGTTTATCGTTCTTATCAAGAACCAACATATAGTCCAGAATCAAAACCACCCAGTAGTGACTTTACATTATGGGATACCTCCTTGGCACCCATATGAGGTAAAGTTCAAATTAATAATAATATATTCATCTAACCCAAGTCCATTGGGTCCATTTAGGTTAACTCTTATTACCCCAGATGAAGGACTAAACATGGTATATTACATGTTCAATTGACTTCTTGTCGCATCATCCATTTCTACCCGATATACGTATAATGTAATCAATCCAATATCAGAAAATATGCAGTTTAGTTAAATAAGACGGAAATAATCCAAGACTGTAAAGTGAAATCAAGGTTAAACAGAGAGTTTCCTCCAACCTTTTACCTTCTCTAGAACTAAAAGGTATATATCAGAGTCCAATTTTGATTCCTTAAAATTTATGCATATGCAAATCCAAGACATATCCTATCTTTCTCTGGCTTCCAAAAGGTTTTAACCTTAGATTAGATTGCAACTCCTAGCAGAATGACTCCCTGTGAGACGATCATCTTACAACAGACCCCTCTCATCTCACGTTTACGAAAAATAGTTTATATGCTCCAACCAGTGCCGGCAGCACAAATCACATATCTCATTTGGAGTTCTCAAACCTGATGAGTCGGTGCATCATCCATAAAAATGAAACTTGGTGTTAAGGAAATGTCTCTACCTGTGAAGTCAATTTTTTCTAGGAAAATGATAATTGATAAACAAACAATTCAAGATATGATACAAAAAAAACCACGAGATTGTCCACAATAAGAACCTCTGATCGATACCGAGAAGCATCTGCCTTTGGAAGTCCATTAGTGCGACCTTTCACGGCTGAAGAAACATCAAACAGTCATTTATCAGCACATAGTTTAAGATATAAAAGTTATGTTAGTACAACTTATCCACCACTTTGATGCAACAACGAGAACCACTTACACATAATAGTTTTTTTTTTTTGGATATGAGAAGCAAAATCTAATTGCCTATGACTTAGCCTTCTTCCCTGCAATAAAATAACCATAATAAGAAACCACAAGAAGAAAAACATAAAGCATGTGCAAATCAGCAACAGCTTGGAAGAAGTGTATGCCAGACATAAGTCTCTTCTGCCCTCTTTTACTATCTTCTATTGCCTATGGAGCCCAATCCTGAACAAGGTACAGAATGTTACTTGTAACAAATCTTGAATAAACTAATCGGAGGTTAAATCAACAAAGAATATGAGGATCATACTGATAATTAGACTCCATATGTTAGCACAATAATTTATGTTGACTACAGGGTTAATGCATAACTCATTAGGCCTACCCAAAATGGAAGGAGAAGAAAAATAGCCAGCCCATTCAGTAAAAGCCAAGTATTTATTCATGTTTGTCTCATTCCAAACCATAGAAATACAAAAATTATTCTGATTATCAGTGCAGAAACAACAATTTGTAATGAATAGAGTTTACTCTCCTATCAACAACATGAAACAATAAGCTCTTCAAGATAAGGTGCCAACAACTAACTGGTACATAACCATCTTGTTGGCATATTACTGAAGTTCAAAAGGACATTGACATATGAATGCAACTCAGATTTAAGTGCAAATGATATGACTTGAAGAATATAAATGAAAGTTCAAAATGTAGCTTCTTGAGGCAGATGCATGTAGCTTTTTCTGTTGCCCGTCTAATCGATTTCATTATTGGATGAAAAAAGCAAAATACAGATTGCTTTTTGGGAAAATTTGGCAAGAAATAAGCCAGAAAACAAAAGAAGAAAAGAAACGACAAACTCTAGGAGAAAGGACTGAGATGAAAATTGCTGTTGTTGATTTCTTTTCAAATATTCCAACACAGTGCAATGAAAAATGATTCCCAGTGAAAGAGAATGTTATTTGCATGTCAATAAAAACCAACAAAAAGGAATTCAGAACATAGATGGACACATTGATAGTGGTGAATGGGCAAGTCGAGAATGACAGATCAATGATCTATGCATAATAATTTTAGAGAACACAAATGGAGATAACAGGCTGGTCTTTTTGGCTGAATATCTCCTAACTCTGTGGTCTATTTGGTTAACCAAATGAAGATTTTGCCGTTGGAGGAAGTTAAGCAGCACTGGAGAACTGGGGGCATTTGGCGGAGCAGCACATCATTCCTCTAAGCTGGTAAAGGCCCACGTTTGCCCCTTCACCTCTTCCCTGCTAAACATAATCAATTGCATCAATCCTAGTATCCTCACCTGTGCATCTCCTCCATAGGAAATGGACACAGTTATCCGTCTCGAGACATGTTAAGCGAAGTTATGTGGCACTTGTTCAAAGATACAATGTAAAGGTAAGGAAGAAAAATACATCTACACACTAAGATCTAAACCCTTAACACTAAAGACGAGTTAACATTGACCATGACACCAAATTATATGGTGATAATGACAATGACAGTAGACAAGAAAAAACTATTTTGATGTATGCTCCAGGTAGATGACTTAGCATCTCATTGTGAATGCATTAAACAAAACTGATTGTAATCAAGTATCTGAAAATAGTTCTATAGCCACTATAAGATTTCAAGCAAAAGTATGGTCAAACATTTTAGAAGTAATCATAGATCAAAACAAAATTTTGGTAACATTGAACATGAATTAGTTCTTGTTACTTATAAGTTAATGGAAAGAGCAGACAAGGCTTTTAGGCTCTCCTTGGCTAAATAGAACCCCTATTGCAGCAAAGACTGGCAAAGAGTACCACAAGTAACCAGAGGTTTAACCACAGGAGTTACCTCCAACTTCCTGCTTTCATTCATCATGACATTCACTGAATGCTGCAACTCCTTAACTTTGACTTGAGCACCGTCGAGCAAAGAGTAGAGAAAAACCAAATAACTTTCGCCTGAGCAACTGGAGCAAGAACTTCAGAAAAACTACATAATGAAGTGGCTTATATCATCTTATGAAACATATATGGCACAAATCAAACTGAATTATAGAAATACAAGTACATAAACATGCAATGGAAGTCTAAGTTGTATATACTGTACAACAAGTTTGGAATTATTTGGTCACCAACACAACAAGATATCGAATGCAGCAGAATATAACTATACCCAACATTTTAGTGAAACCATGCCTCAAGTGATGAGTGTCTTATAAGCTTATCTTAGTAAAAATTTGGTATTGAGATGCCACATTGATAAAAAATTTCCAAATATCCATCTTTCAATTAAAAGTTTACATTAAATTTTATTCTGGGTCAAACAAAATCAGTTGTGCATTCAAGTATATTATACATAATCGTCCATTCTATAAATGTGTAAATTGACTCTTGCAACAAAAAGTAAAACCAAACTTTTAAAGGAAATGCCAAGAGAGACAGAAGCAATTTTCTGAATAGCAAGTTTAAGAAACACAGACACTAAAGAAGATTGCTAAACAAGTAAATTGGAACATTAAGCATCTTTTAAGGTTGATTGTTGTCCAAAAATGACAAGACTTGCTTTGAAGTAAAATGGGTGAGTAAAAGGTCCAAAAGGTTCATAAGACATCCTCATGGTTTTGTGAGGAACAACAATCTTATATCATTCTTGGTAACATAGCAGAACACAGGATCCACGGTGCATCCTATCTGAACTTAATTGCTGCTATCCACTGCCTACTTTTGATGGACAAAAGCACTGAAGTACAAAAAAGTGCACACTGGACCCCTTGCCCCCATATGTGCAACGGGGCTTGTCAAATAAAGATAAGATGCAAGTCTTGATTTGGATTAGTAAAAAGTTTTGCCATGTGCCAATCTGAATCTAATACTCATCTTTGTGGAAAAATTGTCACCATCAGTAGTTCATCATAAATTACTTGAATCAGATACCTGTACACCATCTATGAATAAACGCATTCATGATCCCTGTTATCTGATACTTCCCCAGTGATGAAAGAAACAAGTAAAGAAAAGGAAAATTCGTTAAGGAAATAAAAATTCCTCTCTTTTCACTTATACAAAATCATGTAACTCCAAATATTGTAATGTGGCCATTGTCCATAATTATATAAGCAGTATCATAAAACGAACATTAAAGTTCATATAGAAGTAGATCAACAGTTACCTTTGAACAGGACAAGTCCCATCCCAGCAGCAATTCCACAAGACAAAGCTGGATTGTGATGCTGGATCCATGATGCCCTCTGTGAACACATGAAGGAAATCTCTACAAACAGCAAAGGCGAAGTAAAAAATGGAAAAAAATTCACACCCTTTAATCTTTGCCAGCGCCGTTTCCTACGCAGTGGCATACCGGTACTTAGCCCACTCTATATTAACCTAAATTACACCTATACAAACATTAAGAAACAAGAATAAAAAATAGGAGGAAGGGGGGTGGGTGGGGTTTGGTGTGGTGTTGGTGGTGGGGTGCCGGGAGCAAATATTGGCAAGAACCAGGACGTACATTGGCTTCCTCGATGATTCCCGACGACGCCGAGACGATCCATGACAAGGCGGAGTCGGCGGACTGGCAGACAGAGTCTGCGGCCGCGGTGGTGACTGTTTTTTGTGACCCTCGCCGAAGGATCCGGCTGCCTTGAAGACGGATTCGGCGGCGATGGTTTGCTTGAGATCCTCGACGCCCTGGGCCTCCCCGACGACGCCAGCCGTCTCCTTTGGCAGCGTTCGGGCGACCGCGATCTCGGAGCCAGTCCCGAGGTCGGCGGTCGCGGCCATGGTTCTTGCGCTGGAAACGAGATGGAAGCGATGGAAACCCGCACCCAACCGGAACGCGAGAAAGCGAGCTCAAGAGAACCAAACTGGACCGGGTGAATTACTTGATGGACCGGTTCAAGATTTGAATGGCGAGCCTCGGACCGGTCGCCCAATGAATGGATCAAAGCATCGAAGGTGCGTCTCCTCTTTCCACCGAAGCGGTCATAATACGCTGCGGACGTGCTACTAATATCTTCATTGCGTTGTTTAATGACCTTATGACCTCCACCTCCTCCTCCTCCTCCTCCACCTCCTCCTCCTCCCGCTTGTTGGATTTAGAGAAAGGAATGATTTCTGGCACTGCAATTCTCTCTTTAGTTCCTGAAACCAAATTAGAGTCGAGTGATGGAACAGTAGTGAGAGCAAGATTTTGAGGTTTAGAGATCCAAAGATCCGAGCTTTGAAGCCATGGAGAGGCACAGATGCAACCTGTGCTACCGGCGCTTCTCCAGTGGCCGCGCCCTCGGTGGCCACATGCGCTCTCACGTCGCCCATGCCCCTCGTTCCACGAGGGTTCAGCAACCCCTCCCCTCGCCGTGCGCATCCTCGTCCTTCTTCCCGGCGGAGGAGGACAAGGATCCGGAGGCGGCGGGGTCGTACGGCCTCCGCGAGAACCCCAGGAGAAGTTTCAGTCTTGTCGATCACGAGTTTGCCTTTTCCGTCCCCGCCGCGGAGGGGAGAGGCGGCGGGTCCTATCCCGTCGACCGGGATGGCGAGAGCGACGCGGAGTCGTCCTTTCGACGGCAGTTCAGACGCAATCGCCGCCGAGAGGATACCTCCGCCGGCGCTGAGCCGATAAGCTCCATCTCCGACTCCTCCCCTGAGGAGGACGTCGCCCGCTGGCTCATGCTGCTCTCCCGCGACGCATGGTCCAAGTCCGAGATACACGGCAACAGATCCAACGGCTGGGATGAAGCCAATGAGGACGAAGAGGAGGAGAAGCAGCATACAGTCACCGCTAGATCATGGCGGAAGAGGACGAGGTACCAGTGCAGAACGTGCCGGAAGTTCTTCCGGTCGTATCAAGCTCTCGGCGGCCACCGAGCGAGTCACAAGAGGGCGGGAGTGGAATGCATCCCGATTGCCGGGATCCGAAACCACGGCGAAGACACTTCTGACGCCAATGCCGCCGATCGCTATCCCAAACTTTACGAATGCCCTTACTGCTACAGGGTTTTCCCCTCCGGCCAGGCCCTTGGCGGCCACAAAAGAGCCCATCTTCTCTCCACCGCAACCATTGCCACCGCCATCCCTGCTCGTCCCCTGCCGCCCGTCAAAGTCGGTCTCATAGACCTCAACCTTCCAGCTCCATTGGAGGAGGAGGCGGAGCTCTCCGCGCTTTCCGTCGCAACGGAGTTCGCGTCAAAGTGACCTCCTTTCTCGAATCAAATTGGTCCCGGAGCTCAAAGACGCCATTTTGGAGGCCGTTTGGTCAATTATTCAGAGGTGATGTTATAAACACCGAAAAATCTCATCTTTCGAAGTTACTATTCGAATAAAATACAAACCTAGCCTCATCTTTAATCGCTTTTCTTTGTCTCTTATAAATTCATGCGAATCCGATTTGGGTTATCGGTAACAGTTGCTACTGTAGACACTGCTCAGCAGAGTGGGCCGATGACGGGGGTTGAAGCCAAGAAAGCACTTTAATTTACTGTTTGTACTGGTAAAGATTAGTCTTTTGAGAGAAGCTGCTATCTGTTACCGAAGAAGAAGAAGAAGAATCAAACCAGAAGTGGGAACAGGAGAGTGTTTGTGTAGTGGGAGAGCGCTGCTCACAGCTGCTGTTGGGTGACTTTGTTCCCTTTCCTCTCCCTCCCTTCCTATGCTTTGGGAAGCTTGGCGAGCAGACACCCCAGCTTCCTTCGTTCCCCTTTCGTTCCTTCCGTTTGCGCCTCTTCTTTGTTCTCTCTGTCTCCATGCCTAGGAAACAGCTCGAAACGTACGCGCCTCATGTAGCCGCAGGACAGTGAAGGACCTGACAGGGTCCCACGAGGCTGCTTCAATGGTTGCTCGGGTAGTCGAGGCGAGTGCGTCAGAGATTCTTAGTTCTCCATGGAGATGTCCTGAGGTGACACGAACGTGGGACTGCACCATTCGCGAGGGTTCCGCTCACCGCGAGGTGGAGTTCGGTGGATGCGTTTTCGCCCCCAACCAACCGGAGAGATGCGCTAGATAGCAATCCGGCAACAAATCCTCCGTGGTTCGTTCGTGTCAACAACGGATGGTGATAACCGACTTATCCTGCGACCGGTGACTGGACTCGTTCTGGTCATTTTTCTTTTTTCTTTTTTTTTTTTGCAAAAGGAAAATACATTGTCATAGGGGGCGGCGTCGTAAAAAAATAGAGTTATTGTCATGGTGGTGGGGGCATTCAGTGAGAATATTGATCAACAATTTGGAGTCCCAGCAGATTTTGAGTTGGAAATTTTGATGCAAGGAGGTAGCTTTGAGACCTTTCTAGGATGGCAATATGCATAGGGAGGCCTTTGAATTCAATACTTTCATTGGTGAGAGCTAAAGTTTTGTATTTGTGACTGAGGGTTATAAAAAAAAATTATTATTTTTATGTTCCTATAAGAGCTAGAGAACATTTGCATTGAAGGTTCTCGCAAAGATATCAAGTTCCTCTTGCTCATACAATTATTAATCATAAAGTCCTGGATTGATAAGATAGGTGTCTACTAAATACTAGTAGTTTTTAAAAAAAAGACAATGAAAAAGATATACTTAAAAGAGTTTTAGTTGAAATTATAAAAAAGATAATACTTAATATAATTTTATAGTATTGGAACAATATACTCAAATAGATATTTTAAAAAAAAAATTCTTCACTCAAGAGAATCATAAGAAGTTGTCATATTATCGTCCACCCCTTATTCTTTAGAAAGTTGTACATATTTTTGGGGTAGCTATTCCTATGAGATAAAAAGTTCAGACCCAAAAATTATCATAGGCATCAAAGGGAAAGTAAATAGAAATGATAGTTTGGATTAGGTCTTGGCCAAATAAGAAGTCTAGGAGGTTAGTGTTCCAATGGTTGCTGAGCATAAGATCATTCATCTGGTAGAAGGGGGAGAGGACTTTAAGATTGATGAAGGTAGGAGACAGTAGGTTTTTAAAATATATGAGTCATTCAAAATGAGAGTGAGAAAGTTATTTTCTATGATTTCTTAAAGTGAGTTTGGATTCGTTAAGGAGATGGTAGATATTTCTCTAAGAGGGTGAGGATTTACACTTTGGTATTTATTATGGATGGATGAAATAATACTTGGTTGAGAGAAGGTTAACTGACATACTAGAAAAGTTATTGAGAAGAGGCAAAAGCTTTTGACACAAATGGTTATCTAAACAAAATTGATGTCCCTGATCTCGAGATCGTTCTAACTTATGAGAGATATCTTATTGTGAGTTCCATCATTATTTCAAAAATATATCAAGAATTTCTAGAGATTAAGAAATTTTTTTTATCTTAGATCCATGTATTCATGAGGGTATAAAGGGGGATAGTATTGGTGATCGAGTTAATAAACACAACTTTATTGACTTGGGAAATTAAATCCCCCATATTTCACCCATTGAGTCAATTGATTATTTTTAAATGAGTTAATCCTAGAACCTATTGGAAAGATGATAGTAATGAATAAAAGCACAAAGGTAGTTAATAAGCCAAGAGTCTTAATTCTCAATATGTTTGATTTCATGATTATAATGTTTGAGGAAGAGGATGTATGAGTTGTTGCTATTAATTTGGAGGTCTATAATTGAGGACTAAATGATAAAAGTTTTGATAAGGTTCTGACAAGATTTATCACTATCCTTGATACTTATAAATATGATATGAGAAATTTTGAAGCCTATGATCTTGTAGAGAGTAATCTTTTTATTGATCATAATTACCTCGAGAATTTTGGTAAGGTTATATTAGACCAAAACACAAAAAAAGTACCTCACTCCACATAATTGAATCTAAGATATAAACTTGAGAGAAAAATTCATTCATTTAAAAGAGTCCAAGATTATTTTTCAAAGTGTAGTGTCAAAAGATTTGACAAAGTCCAATTTGATCAAACCCAATGAAGCTTTTTTTTTATACTAATACATTGAGTTGGTTAGTTCATATGTAATGATCATTTATCATGAATTGAATGACCTACAATAAATACATATTGGTTAGGATCAATGGTTGAATCTAGATAGGGTTTAAGTCTATTTGTAATAACTTTAGATATAATCTTATAAAGAGCATGGCAAAGGAAGTGGCACCTATAATTAGTAATCTTGGAAGGGTTAGATACTTTAATAGCTTTTGAAGAACTCATCAATGTAACTGTTTAAGTCATAGTTTTTGCCCTTTCCCATACTAATAAGAGGAGGGGTTAGTAATGGATAGATAGGAATGGATAAGAATGGTTAAAAGAGAAAATCAAATATTTGTAACCAAATTGAGAACAATAGGGTGTTGAAGCTAATGGGGATTAAATTTTAAGGAGTATGAATGATTCAAAAGGATAAAAAGAAGAGAATGATTAAAGAAAATCCAAGAGAGATGCTTAACAATAGTATGTGAAAAAATAGAAAGCCAATCAATAGTTACAAGAGCTCTATCTAACCCGATTGAAATACGAGATTAGCCCAACCTATTATTACATCATGTAAAACATAATATAGAGAAATAGAGGTCCAAAAAAATTATAACATAAATAACATTCTTGAAAAACTAATCTATTAACTTTAAAAAAAAAATAAAACTTGAGTTTACCTTACATTTCTTAAATCTATGTTAGGTTAAGAAGAGGCAAATATGGACTTCCCTAAGATAATGATCTATAGAATTTAGGCCTTATCTTGTAGGTGATCCTTGACTACTCTAGATCATCTTCCTCTTGTAAGAAGTATCCTTCATCTTTATTTGGTTATGGAGTCCATGCCAAATTGGAAAGTTTTAATGACACTTTCTATGAGCTTACTAAAATAGTTCTCTTTTCTACGTGTTGAATCTTGTGAGGGCTTCTTTGATGGATGCATATGCAAATAGAATATATTCCAATGAAGTAGAATGAGCAGAGAACATGAAAGATCTAGGGGTAAGAAGGAGCATTCAGTGTTTTTCTTATAGAGCATGGGGCTGAAAGGGTTAAAAGTTGGAATGAAGAGGGTCTTCTACTGGTAGAGGAATTATGTATATGATGGTGGAAGGGGAACTAAGAGGTGGGGCAAAGACCTGATGAAGATGGGAGGAGAGTTGGACATTTAAAAAGAAAGGGTTTAGGGGCAAGGGGCCAGTTGGGGAGGAAGGAAGAGTTAACAAGGGGTTAGATCTGTCGTAGGATACCTTAACGAAGAAAATGGGATCGGAGAGCTTTTAGTCTTGATTTTGTTTGATCTTTGTATAAGACTTAGGCATTCTATTTCGAGAGAAGGTGAGTCGGATGATAAGACAGTGGAAAAGGATGATGACACATGGTGTAGGGCATCGATGAATGATGCCTCCCCTATCGCACAATGTTAGGAAGGAGGATGGGAGTTAATATAGTTAAAGAGAGCAACATAGTCATGAAACGAGATGATGAGATGGATTAAAAAGGAATAATAATTGATTTAGAAGGGGTAGAGTGTAGTTTGGGAAGGTTGAACCCTATTTTTTAAGGGGTTCATCATAATGGAAAGGGCTTTGAGAGGTCAATAGGCTATTTTACTAAGGCATATATTGGGCTTTGATCTAGGGCACATATAATGGCTTAAGTTATAATTTCACACTAATCACTATGTTTGAGCTTTGCTTATTGATGCCTTCCTTGCCAGAAATAGTTGGTTGCTTCGGAGCTTGCTCGCCATGTATTGATTAGTTTTATCTAGAAAAGAAGTAGAAACTAGGTAAATTTTCATATGTAATCATTTGGAAGAAATCAGAATCATTAATTCTAACCTAAATGTCTTAGGGAAGAGGCAAAGTCAAAGTAATATGCAAACCCTCGTATGCCTTGCTCTTACACCATCGGTGGTGATGATATCCACTTTGAGGGGAGTACCAATACTCACTGTAATCTGGAGGAGCCTGGTATGCATTAGTTCGATATAGAGGTTAGAGAAGTGGATCCGAATGGGAGTCGACTTCATAGTCTCAGTAGGGGTTGAAAACTTTCTCTCCAATGGAAGAGGTTGAGTGCCTATCCACAAAGGAACTATGGACCTCCAGTTAACGTGTTTGTCAGGTCGACCATAGATTTGAAGCAAAAGCATAGATAACTCACGACAAGATTTATAATTTGGACTTCTAAATGCAGCTTCGATAAAGGTGGGAGTTTCACCTTGATGAACTATGGGGGTGGAGCCTTGTTGAAGAATTTACCATAGATGCAATACTTCAAGTGACTTCCAACATTTTGGATTTCCTTTAGATCTAGAATCACAATATGCCTGGAGTGATTCTAGATTCTTGATATCTTTATCGATAGGCTTGAGTTGAATCACTAGGGATCATTCTAAGAATATTATGGAGTACTTGCCTCGGAAGGTGGGACTTTGGTCGCTTAATAGGGTGATGTAGAGGAAGGGATCATTGTTAGCCTTCGTGTGGTTAGCATATTTGGTTAAAGCAACACTCAAAGGGGACGGTAAAAATCATACATAAATAATATTTATGAGATGGTGACGGAGAGGATAAGGTTTGATTATATTTATACTCTATATAATAAATAACTCATTCAACATATTTATTACTTTCTATATATTGATTTTGGTCTCAATTTAACATAACAAATTTGATATATGAAATACCCTTAAATTTAGTATTTTAATTATAATTTTTGATTGCCATATAGCGTAATTAAGATAATAAAAAATATCAAGTTTACATTTAATTCATTAGAAAAATCTTTTTATTTTGTTAATTAGGATTTAATTGATGTAAAATATGTATGCAAGAATCTCATATGCAAAGATATTAACTTTCTTGATTTGATATAATAATACACGGTATTAACCCAAATGTATTGTAAGGATGTTTGGTTTGATACTAAGTAAGAAAATAAGAATTAATAATATAAATAGTTGATGCGAATCATCAGAGTCGGTCAAGGAGACATACTTGGCAAAATAGTTCGTCCGTAGAATTGCTTATGTTATTTATTAAATCATTTTATTTGTATTTTGACTTATTTACAAACGAATGAGTATAATTAGTATCATGGCATTTATTTTGAATGGTGTGCTAGGAAAATAATTAGCAAAAGTAAGTCAAATTTATTGTTGGTTTGTAACATATAAAGGTCATCAAAGAATTGACGAGATGTATGTAATAACTTACGAGTGATTGATTAGTCGATGTTAGATAGATTAGTAAATTACGCATGATGCATGAGTAACCTAAAATTAAGATCGGGTTCACTGAAACCGGTTCATCGGGCCGGAACCGAGTCAAACGGGTCCAATTCAAATCAGAGTCGATCAGAAGGCCACCAAGTTCATCCTACGCAGCCCCGGCTTCGGTCGACCACCAACGGATGGGCCCAATTCTCTAATAGTGCCGGGCCCGCATGCTTGTGGTTCAGAAAGCGCGTAGAAGGTGCTCCGCGTTCACGCATGAAGTGCACGTTACATTTCAATTAATCCCCTCGTTATTCTTTTTTGGCCTTATTGTGGTCAGCCGACGTTCCCCGTTTCCCTTTCCCGTTTCCCATGTCATAACATAAAATTGGGAGAGAACCGAAAAATAAGGGGAAAAAAGGAACAAAATAAGGGGGGAAAAAGGGGGAAGAAAACGCAGAGGCGTCAGGGTGGGTGGCGAGATGTCGGCTGGATCGCAAGCGAGGGTTCCTCCCCTTCGTTTTTCTTCTCTTTGATCGCTCCACTCCTCTTCGATTCTAGCGGTTGTGTCGGTAAGTCCTAATCTCTAGCCACTGATTGGTCTTTCCCGTCCGAATCCCCGCGAATTTGCCTCTTTTCGCTTCGTCTTTTCGTGTCAGATCGGCAGAAATTGGAAAATTCCCATGTTTTAGCTCGCAGTGGCGACCTGTGATTTTGTTCTCCATTGGGGATCCGCAATCTTTGAATAAGGTTATAGATCTGCTAGGGTTTTGGATATAATTTTGGTCGAATTCAAGCTGAGGTTACAAAGATTGAGCCGTCTTCCAGGTGGATTTTTAACAATTTTGAGTTCGTGAAGAGGGTTTTTGCTTGATTAGGTTGGTCGTTCTTGGATCAAGAAAATCTCTTCTGTACTCGTCATTGGGGCATAGGGGAAAGCTTTGTAGCTTTGCTTTGATTGCGATCGAATGGGATCTCCGTCTCCGTTCCAAGTGGAAGATCAGACCGATGAGGATTTCTTTGACAAGCTTGTGGATGATGATTTTGGTGTGGAGGGATCTGTTCCTCATCCCAAAGACATTGTTAGAGATATATCTAACCTCAGCCTTGATGATGTTGGTATACCGTTGGAGGATCCTGGCAATGCTGGATTGGTTTCCGAACCGAATGGTCCGCCACAAAGTGGGACCTTACAGTCTTCTGAGTCTCCAAAGAAGGATCTTTTGGTCTGTAAGGACAGTGCATCTTCTAATTCTCCTGTTGATATGGTAGTACCATCAGAAAATTCATCTGGAAGCACTATCGAGACCGGACCACAAAGTCTATCAAACTTTAACAATGTTGGATCTAAGGGAACAAGCGTAAAGGAGGTCCAATGGAGTGCATTCAGTGTTAGCTCACAGCAGTTAGACAATGTTGGGTTGGAAACCTATTCGGACTTCCTTGCTGAAAATGCTGATCCATCTGCTGATAAACTGAAATCCAACTGTGACCCAAATTCTGCTCCTGTGGACAATCAAATTGAAAATATCGACACATATACAAGTTCTTTCAGTGCCCAAGATACGCAACTTCTTGGTTCGGCTACTGAGCCGAATATTGATGGCGATTCACAGTACTGGGAGAGTATTTATCCTGGTTGGAAGTATGATGCTGGCACCGGGCAGTGGTATCAGCTGGATGCTCATGATGCAACCACAAATACTCAGTTTAATAGCTATGATGCATCTGCTGTGAATTCACAGGGGAATTTCGAGGACAATGGTGAAGTTGCTGCTTTAGATTCCAATTCGGGGAGTTCAGATGTCCTATATCTTCAGCAGGCTTCACAATCCTACCTGGAAACCATTGCAGAAGAGAGTACATTCAATACTACTTCTAACTGGAGCCTTGGTTATCAGGGGACGACTGAATACCCACCTAATATGGTCTTTGATCCTCAATACCCAGGTTGGTACTATGACACAAGTACCCAACAGTGGTGTACCCTTGAGTCATATTCTCAGACTACACAGATGACACCAACTATAGTTCAGAATAAGGTTGTTGCTTCAGTTGGCATCTCAGAAGTGAACTACAATGTAAGTGATGAATTTGGCCAACCTGAACGAAGCGCTAATGGTGTCCTGGGAAGCCAAGAGTTTGGTGAGGGTTGGAATAATCCAACAAGCAGCTATGTTCAGCCGAACATGCTGCACGCTGAACAAGTTGGTGAAAATAGACAGTCTGGAGTTTTATCTGAAAAGCAGCAGATAGGGAGCTTTTACAGTCCAACCATGCATGCTGGAAGTCATACGGATCATTTTTTAGGCTTTGGAAAATTACAGCCTGTCGTGGATCACAATTTTGGCGGCAGTAATGGCATCGTGAGGCCTCGCGATGCTGTTCATAGTGAAAGCTTGTACCAAATGAATAATCAAATGCAAGCCCCTAGCATTCATAAAAGTTTGTCCAACAGCTACCTAGGCAATCAGAACATAGTTGACTACTCTCAGCATTCATTTCATGGCACAAATGATTCCTATACTCAGTTTTCTTATGTTCCTCATGAAGGAAGATCATCAGCTGGGCGTCCTGCACATGCCTTGGTTGTTTTTGGATTTGGTGGCAAGCTTATAGTCATGCCAAATGCCAGCCCTTCTGGAACCAACTTGAACTATGGAAATCAGGTGGGTTGAAAAAGTTTCTAATTTCATTTTAACAAAGTATACTTGACATGTATTTAGTTTGTAATTTAATTGTTTTGCAACTAATCTTTGTTTTTATCTGAAAGGAAACTGCTGGTGGCACAATCTCAATCCTTAGCTTATCTGAAGTTGTGTTGAATGAAGTTGTTTCATCCAGCAGTGTTTCTGGTAGTGTCTTGGACTACTTCCATTCCTTGTGTCATCAGAATTTTCCAGGTCCGCTTGCTGGTGGGAATGCTGCTACTAAGGATGCAAACAAATGGATAGATGAGAGAATCTCAAGCTACGAGTCTCCTGTCATCGAGTTCCAGAAAGGGAAACTTCTGAAGTTGCTTTTTTCTTTGCTCAAAATATCATTGCAACATTATGGAAAACTTCGATCTCCTTTTGGATCTGACCCATCACTAGAGGTTTCTATAACATTTGTTTCATATTAAATAACTATTTTTTATGTTCAATTTTCTTTTCCCAGTCTAGATTGTTCCTAAAACTCACATGGTTAACAAATAGTCTTACATTTTCATCCCTTTACAGGCTTTATCTGGAACTCATTTATCCGCTAATGCTTTATTTGCCTCTGATTTTCTGAACTTACACTGATGTTTCATAAACTTGGTCTTTCATAGAACTGTACGTGTCTCTTGTTTGGATTTCTTATTCCTGGATAATTAAGTTGCTGTCCTCACAGCCTTGATTTTTTGTTCCCAGTGTCAGATCACATTCACTTCTTAATAGCAAATTTTGTTGTGTGACATTCTGTATTGCCTGTGTTTGTTCACTAAATTGGTGGGTCACAGCAAATGATGACCATATATGGATATGGTTTAGGTCTTTTTGGTGATAATGGTGGTGAAGATGAAGGCTATAACATAAAGTAACATTTAATTGCATTACAGAGGGGTCACCACTGCTGATTTCCCTTGATGCAGGAACTTCTTCTAAAACATGTTGCAGATGATACAAGGAAACACATTGCTAGTCACTCTGTGTAATTAATTAGTAATCTCTGGATATTTAGTTTATAAGTGAAATGAAAGTTTGTATGATTCTTTAATCTCTTAATGGAAGTTGCCTGGATGGCTATAGCTCTTACCATCTTATCTTTGATAATTTATGATGAACATCTTGTGTTTCAGCAGGACTTGACTGATGATTATTTATTAGATTCTGCTCACTTATACAAATATAAGTCTTTTTTTTCCCTCTAGGCATTAAAATTCAGTGGATATATGGTGAGATTTTTTTGACTGTTTGAACCCATTGAACTCAGATACAGATATCAGACCCACTAAATCTTGTAATTGTATACAATTGCAAATCATATGTCAATGAATAAGGAATAAACTTGATTGAGTGTCAATATGGATGATATACTACTGACATATAATTTTAAGAATTATCAACGATAATATTCTGGATCGAGTAACTTGACAGAAAATTTTACATGAGAAAGAAGAATTTGAGCATTTATATTAAGAAAATTAATCAAATAAGATCTTTCCTTAGATTAAAATAGGTTGCTCAGATATTTTGAAACATATTGAGGTTTTCAGATGTCTGGATGTGGATAGACTTGACTTGTATTTGCATGCATATGCATAAGATTTTGCTTATCAAATAGCAGACATGGTTATGACTGGTGCACAAATTTATGGAACAATTGAGCTCCAATCATTAAGAAAATTGATTCAGAAGGCATTCTATAAATCAAAATTAAAGATTCTGTGGGCACACACTCATAAATGTTTTTCCTCCTTGCAAGCTTGGATCATTTTGAGTAGGTATTTTATCGCCAATTTTGGATTACACCAGGCAGGTAACTCTTAATGCTTCTAACATGTAACATGAAAAATGGAGTCAAAAGATTCTTTGATCCTTGTTTAAATAATATGCGTATACTCTAGAGAGTGGCATCTTGGGTAAAGCTTGAGTGGTTATTTTCACACAATTTTAAGATAGTAACATTTTTGGTTACTCTTGCCTAATCTCTTTGAGCAAGTTACTAAATGCAGTTACATTGCTTTTGTATTCTTTTTCTATCACAGCTGGCCAAATCTCGTAAAACTGCTATGACAGCATGAGCTAATTTATGCAACCCCTTGATGGCTAACCTGACTTTTTTGAGAAGAACTAGGTTAACTGTTTTGTAATTTTTATCCACCATAATTTAGTTCTGAAAATCTTGCGGATAACCAACCTTCCCATCTTATCATCTTGATGTAATCATCTTGTGTTCTTTACTTCTAAAGACTGTTAGACATACAGATAGGTCTTCAGTTATATGCTGTTAGACATACAGATAGGTCTTCAGCGATGTTGATGGTTGCAAATATGAGTTACCACATGCCATTTATTCATGCTGTATTCAACTGATTGCCTGCAATTTTTTTAATTGTCTGAATCTGTTGGACAGAACATTTCCTTTAAGGGGAAGTTATATTTTCAGGAAAAGAATACTTGTTATTTAGGGCTAACATACACTTTTGTATCTTTTCCTCCTAGAGTTCTTAAATTTCAGCATTGGTATTTTTGACTTTGATGTGATTTTTAACTTGATAGGATGTAAATAGTCCAGAGATGGCGGTTACTAAGCTTTTTGCATCATCTAAAATGGGCAATGCTCCTTTAGGAGAGTATGGTTTATATTCTCATTGTTTGACTAGCATTCCATCAGAAGGACAACTTGAGGTATTCTCAATTCATCAAGCTTAGCTAAAAATACTCTGATGAATGGCCTTCAGACGCCTATATTATGTGCCCCTATTTCAGGCAACTGCTACTAAGGTACAGAGCCTTCTCGTTTCTGGTAGAAGGAAAGAGGCTCTCCAATGTGCGGAAGAAGGCCATCTGTGGGGCCCTGCACTAGTTCTTGCTGCACAGCTTGGGGACAAGGTGGTCCAGCTTGTTTGCTCATTTGTGTTTGTAGACATTATTACCTCTTGTTCATTCGATTGACTATAACTGGCTGATTCCTTTATTTGCTCCAATATATACTCTGGGTGCAGTTTTATGTTGATACGGTGAAGAGGATGGCACAACATCAGTTTACATTTGGATCACCTTTACGAACACTCTGCCTACTTATTGCTGGGCAACCTGCAGATATATTTTCTATGAACAATCTAGTTACTAGCTCATCTGTAGCTTCACCTAGACAGCCTGCAGAGGTGATCTTTAACACTCGATATTTACTTTTGAAAAAAAATTGCTAATTAGCTTTCATTTGGATATATTACTGTTCTCTTATACTCGGAATGAGGTTACTTTCAACTTAATAGAAACTTTAAAGTCTTGATTGAAGGCTAATTGTCAATTTGGTCACCTTGTATTGATAGGTCTGATAATTACTGTTTCAAGTGATTTAAACATTTGTAGTTCTGGAATATAATTGCTAATCACAATTTGAGTTGCATGTTCTCTTTTACTCCACTTAATGCACTGAAGGTATGAGATATTTTTTGTTGATAGAACTTTTCACATCTTGATTCAAAGTCAGTGTTTGTTCAATCAAAATGACTGGCCTAGGAAACAGCCCTTTTTAATAAGAAGCTTCTTCTGACCATATATATTTGTAGATGTGGCACATGCTGGTTAAAGTCACCTTGATCTCTGGTGGGAGATGAAAGTAAGGATGGACTAAGGTGTTTAGATCTAGATATTGGTTTGGACAAACCTACAGAGAAATTGATTGTGTTATGCAGTTAAGATAAATCCAAACTTGAGTCTATACTGGTCAGACACAACTCTTGCTTTTTCTTGCATTTCCAAAGATCTGGAAATATTATAAGGGTAAGGACTTAAGTTATTCTGTTTCTTCACTTGATGTCATTCGACGACTGTTTTTTCTTTTGTTTAGGTAATGTTCTCAGAGTTCTCATAATAGATTCCTAATGAATATCCAGTTAGTATTTCGGAGTGCACTTTATATGAGAAATCAATAAAAATTAACTTTTTTCCCTTTCATGTGTGACACTGGTGTGGAGCAGTTGGAGTGTCAAGGGTGTTAAATCTTTACTCCTTACTCTTTATTAGTAATCTTTACCACAAAATCAGTTTTTTGTGATATTCTCTTGGCTGTTTGCAATTGTGATGCTTAGAAGAGCAGACGTACAATTTAAACATCATCTTATGATCTTTGTTTGATCAAAATTTTAATTACAAGTGTGCTTGAACCATTATTTTTCTGCTTGCTTCTGTGAATCTGCACCTTTTCAACTGCCAAATTTTATTGTTAAAAATAAAACCCAGATATACATCACTTACGTTGATTTCAAGCAGTTCAGCTTTCATCTTATTGATATGCTAAACAGCAAAGTTTTTGGATAAATTCTGGCGCATTTGATTAAAGATTTCTTGCTTTGGATTAGGTTATAAATTTTCTGTTAGATCTTGGTGCTTCAATTCCATATACATCCATATGACTAATTTAATTATATTTCTCAGTCTCTCATTTTTTGTATTGCAAGTTTCTTCATGATTCGCATCTGAAATCAATTTCCATCTAGTTTCTGGATCAAATACTGATTCCCCTTGAAAAACTTAACCTTATTTTACTTAGCTTAGCACCAGACCACCCTTTTCACAATATCAGTTTTTCCTTTTCTCTTCTTGTACTTTCGGGTCTGTAGGTTATATCAAGTACATTTCCAAATGAATCATTTCTTTCCTTACATTGTGGGAGGTGAGGGATCATTATCCTCAGGAGTAACCAGTCTGATATTTATTCCCAATGGTGTGATTCCATATGTGAATCACGTCGACCTAGACGGTAGACCTAGGTGAAGTGAGTTTAGGTATATTTCTTCTTACTTTCTACTCCTCTCCCATCAATATTAAGTTCTAGAACGAGAAATAAAATATTTTCTTTGCTCTCAGAGCCCCTCCATGCTCCTGCACCACATTTTTAACAGATTAGATATAGAGACATATTTCATGATCATAACGTGATTCTTTTGGGATGTGCTTCAGAATTCTGAGCTCACTTGGCTTTTCTATCGACTGTCAGATTCAAGCCAGTGGTATGTTGGATGAGTGGGAAGAAAATTTGGCCATCATAACTGCAAACAGAACCAAGGATGATAAACTTGTAATTCTTCATCTTGGAGATTGCCTATGGAAAGAGAGAGGAGAGGTTCGTAGTTGTCTTTTATGTCATAGTTATGCTTTTATCATATCATTTGTGTTATTTACCTAGTTACTTTAAATATGTTACATCTTACCTAAGTCATATTATGCAGGTAACTGCTGCACACACATGTTATTTGATTGCTGAAGAAAATATTGAGTCGTATTCAGACAGTGCAAGACTCTGTCTTATTGGTGCAGATCATTGGAAATATCCCAGAACATATGCCACGCCTGATGCTATTCAGGTTTTGTCCTTTCAGTTTACAATGTCTGTTATGTTATTGTAGTAATTTTTCGTTAACTATTGGCTTCCAGTATGTTGTTAGATTTGATTTCGGAGCACACAAATGATTCTAATAATATTAATTTATCCGCTACTTTTAGATGCTTTCTGGTTTTGGTTATTTTTTTGTTTGTTTATAGGAGTAAAAATATGCAATGCCTCTTGAAACTGCTGCACTAAAAATGTTGTAGGGGATTTGTCATTTAAGTTCTCCTGATCTGTTGAATAATTATAATACCCCATGCATGAGTCTTTGGAGATTGGAGTCCTGCAATAGCAAAAATATTGTTATCATGATTACACTATGATGCTTAGGTTGCAAGGAAACAATCTTACAGGTGACCTGTGGCAAGGTAGTTGGTGCCACATGGCACTTGCCACCGCAGGATCTTAAGAGGGTCACAAAAAAGGCTTGTGCTTGTAAATAGATTGTTCTGGCCATTCGAACATAATCACTCATGATGACTGGGTTGCAATGAAGCAACCCAATTGAATCCTCAGTTAATTAGCTTTCATGGCTTTTCCCTGTCTACGCACTCCTATAAGTCAGTTACATGCGTATGCTCAATCATGTTGGTTTTCTGTGTCCATTATGTTCAAGTATGTTTGCTTGAATGTTTGTCTGTGTCACATCTTTATCTAGTTGCAATAGTTTCCATGTGCGTGCTTACTTGAGGATCCTTAATAGTGTTTTTAATATATTTTCAACTTTAATAAAATCATCAAGGGAACAGGTATATGATTTGTATCAACTCTGTTGCCATCAATTTCATGATTTGTGTTTAAAATTAAATCTTAACAAAATTTTTGTTGATTATTGATATTCTTAAAGTCGGTCATGATGCATAAACAACCATCATGTAAAAGGTTTGACATACCGGTCTGTATCGGTATACTGAGATTATCTTGGTATGGTATGACATATGGTACTGGGCGGTACACATAGTATATACCTCCTAGTACATTAAAATATATTATAATATAATATAATATTAGATATAATATTAAATATAATATATTAAAAAAACTGGTGACGCTGCCTCGATCTTTCTCCCCGCGCGAGGAGACGGAACTCCTCCTTGTGTGGGAGAAGAATCGCTCGCGGGTGAGGACGGCGCGTGGGCGAGGACGGTTCGTGGGTGGCGACGA
Source organism: Ensete glaucum (assembly GCA_021527575.1). NCBI lineage: Eukaryota > Viridiplantae > Streptophyta > Magnoliopsida > Zingiberales > Musaceae > Ensete > Ensete glaucum. The sequence continues at coordinate 52,148,704 of CM038551.1, forward strand.
CGTGGGAAAGGAGGTATTTATCCTCTTCTTTCCTTCTCATATTCTTCTTCTCCTCTTCTTCTTCTTCCCTTTTTCTCTCTCAATTCGTCTCCTCGCGCGGGAGAAGAATCACTCGCGGGTGAGGACGACACGTGGGCGAGGACGGCTCATGGGCGACGACGGCACGGTTTCCGTCTCCTCGCGTGGGAGAAGAATCGCTCGTGGGTGAGGACGGCGCGTGGGCGAGGACGGCTCGTGGGCGGCGACGACGCGGGGAATGGAGGTATTTATCCTCTGCTTCTTTCCTTCTCCTATTCTTCTTTCTTCTTTTGCCCTTTTTCTCTCTCAATCCGTCTCCTCACACGGGAGAAGAATCGCTCGCGGATGAGGACGACACATGGGCGAGGACGACTCGTGGGCGGCGACGGCTCGTGGGTGACGACGGCACGGGGAAAGGAGGTATTTATCCTCTTCTTCTTTCCTTCTATTCTTCTTCTTCTCCTTCTCTTCTTCTTCTTCTTCTTCTTCTTCTTCTCTTTTTCTCCCTCAATCGACTGCCGATGGTCGATTTTGGCAGTACCACCTGATAGCAGGCGGTCCGCGTACCGGTCAGCTGTCGGACTGATACATACTGCCCATACCGAATAGTACAGATCGAAATTGCAAACATTGTTCTGAGGTATGCATTTTTTTCTGTTTTGTTCTGATTTCCTTCTTTGTTATATTCCAAATCTTTCTTATTTTGTGGCCATGAGGCTTAAATGATGCTGGTTTTAAATTTCACTTCCAGTGTGTTCGAAGGAATTCAAGTCATTGTTATAATGCATCCTTTCAAGATGTTAATCAAAGAAGTATCTGCTTTGTGTTGATTTACTAGTGGATGTTTCCTGATGTAGTGGATTAATTAAAACTTTGGAGCTTGTTGTGACAATGCAAGTTCAAAAGTATTTGGAGCTAAAATGAATGAGAATAATTGAAGAATGAAACACAGCTTCCAACTTAGATGGTTATGGCCATGCCTTTTCTTTTACGCATTATTTTTCGTTGGAAGACCTATTTCCTTCTCATCAACTTAGATATCAACGATATGTGGTCTTTGTTGAAATTCTTAGTGCTGAACACCAATATATGTTGAGAACCGAACAAAAAACTGATTTTGTTTGTACTGTTTTTACAGAGAACAGAACTATATGAATATTCAAAGGTTCTTGGAAATTCGCAGTTCATCCTACAATCTTTCCAGCCATATAAGCTGATCTATGCCTACATGCTGGCTGAAGTGGGAAAGATTTCAGATTCACTGAAGTGAGTAGTAGTATTTTTCTTTACCCTTCTTCCTACTTGACTCATATATCAGATCTAATATAGGTACTGTCAAGCATCTTTAAAATTGCTGAAGAACTCTGGTCGTACTTCTGATGTTGAAATGTGGAAGTCAATGCTATCATCCCTAGAGGAGAGACTGCGGACTCACCAGCAGGTGATTCACTATGAATGAGTTCCAATCTTTGCAGCTTTGGTTATTGCTTTGCTCTGATCCTTTTTTTGGGGACTGTCCTTATCCAGGGTGGTTATGGTACAAGCTTGGCTCCTGCAAATCTTGTTGGAAAATTGTTTACCACCTTCGATAGGTCCATTCATCGCATGATTGGTGCACCGCCAGCACCTCTGCCGCCAATGCCACAGGGAAGTGTAAATGACAAAGAAACCTACTCTGTTGCCCCAAGAGTAGCAAATAGTCAGTCGACCATGGCCATGTCCTCTTTAGTCCCATCAGCATCAGTGGAAACCATGAGTGAGTGGAAGGGTGATGATAGTAAACAGACTAGGCACAACAGAAGCATTTCAGAGCCTGATTTTGGTCGAAGCCCAGAGCAGGTCGATTCTTCTCTTTTAGGTGAAAGTGAATTTGTGCAGCTCTACTTATTTAGCAAATTGTGGTTATTTTATATTATTATTTTATTTTAGATCTTCCACTGACTATGATAGGCAATATGGATTGTGTGAATTTATAGTTTCTGAAAGAAAGAGAACCTTTATTGTTCTTTACTGACCTCAGCAAATTAACATTGAAGGATTCAAGCTCAGATGCTGCACAAAGCAAAAAGACCGCATCCGGTGGGTCACGTTTTGGACGCATTGGCTCACAACTTCTTCAGAAAACCATGGGGTGGGTGTCAAGATCCCATCGCCAGGTATTTTACTTGATATAAGTGGTTGTTTCGCAGCCACTTATTATTATTATTATCCATTCCCCCTTGTTACTTATGTGTATCAGATTCCTGGTAATGTGAAGGTAAAACTGGGTCAATCAAACAAATTTTATTATGATGAACAACTTAAGACATGGGTGGAGGAAGGAGCTGAGCCTCCGGCTGCCGAACCTGCTCTACCACCACCTCCAACAGCAACAACATTCCAGAATGGTATGCCTGATTACAACATAAGTAACACTTTCAAGAGTGTGACCAACATCAATGATGCTTTCAAGCGGGAAAGCCTTACCGACAGGGAAGGGCCAGTGGCAAAACCTTTAGTTCCCTTGGAACAGAAATCGGCAATTCCACCCACTCCACCCAGCCAAAACCAGTTTTCCGCTCGTGGTAGAATGGGGGTTCGTTCAAGGTTGACTTTCTTATCATTTCTTGGTATATTTTGAATGGTGAAGCCTCATATAGATTTGGTTTGCCAGGATGTTAATATTAGATTGACACTTTCCAGATACGTGGATACATTCAACAAGGGCGGTGGTGCCTTGACAAACACTTTCCAGTCACCTGCAGTTCCGTCCATGAAACCATTGGTTGGTGCAAAGTTTTTTGTGCCCACAGCACCTGCAGCTGTGGATGAAGGGGAAACTGATGCAGCAGGAGAAAGCAACCAGGAAGTCACCAATGATAATGAAGAACCATCTAAATCAGCAACAGCAGAAGCATCTTTTTCCTCGCAGGCATTGTCGTCATCTTCATCATCCATGCAACGGGTTCCAAGCATGGATAATATTACACCTCTTGGAAACAAAGGATCTGCAGCAGCAGCATCGTGGAGTGGTAATGGTGGTCCCTTGTCCAGAATGAGAGCAGCATCTTGGAGTGGGACTTACACCAACTCACTCCATCAAAATGTCACCGGGATGAATCCCGCGAGTGTCGGGCATGGTATGACAACATCCTTGCCCAGCAACACTGCACACCCTGGTTCAGTAAGCAGCTTGTCTCTGCAGCAGAACGGTGGTGGTTCCCTGGGGGACGACCTGCATGAAGTTGAACTCTGATGCATCGCAATATCAAGCATGGGTTGCATCTGGTCTTCAACTCCAACTCCATCCTGCAAAACCAAACGGAACAGGAGAAGTGGACTTGAAGAAACTATACGGGAAAAATCTATGGTCTTGTGGGAAAGCATTGGCCCCAAATGTTTTCCATTGTAACTGTTGAGATCATGAGGTGCCTGAAGTCATGTCATGGTGTCCTTTTACATCAAAGCAGGTGGGTGTTGATGTGCAGATAATTTGTTGATTTATTGAACCCATATTGTTTCACATACAATAAACATATAAAAGAAATTGTTGGTCTTGAAAACCAGAGTTTTGTCTCTCATTTCCTTGTAGGGTTAAAGACAATAAACCGCTAAAGCGGCAGTCGAGTTTTGAGCAGAATGTACAAGACGAAATCTGCTAGTTTAAATTGATAAAAACAGTCTGTAGGGGGGAGGAAGTATTGCGTTGATATCGATAGATTTGATTTGTTGAATTCAGTTTAAGTGGATTGGATGTTCTCCGAATCCATGAAAGTTCAGCGACACTTGCGAAACGAGGTGCGTGTGTTGTGTTGTGCTCATTTGCCCTCTATGATCTCCCTTTCTTGTTTTTGTTTTTGCCGCTCCGTCACAATGATTAGTCTGTTCATAGTCTATCCTCACCTTGCAAATTTTTCATATAATTTCCAAGAACTTAGGATGATCAAACTAGATTAATAATTTTGAAGAAGAACATAGTGAAATATACAGAGATGTATTACTGCGAGAGACATGCACGTCCCATCATGTCAAGCATTCCAATATAAACCTTTAATATGTGCTCCCCCATTCTATTTCCATCTCTTCGCCAATGATCCAAGCAGGAGAGACTAAGAGCCAACCGTCCATCTTCCCCTCCTCTCCGTTCCTTCCCATGGACAAGAACTAGAAACGCTGTGTGATGTTCCCCTGCATGACCAGAGGCACACTTCTCTGGTCATCATCTTCGTCAATACCCCTCCCAACGCCCAGCGCCTGCGCGCTTCCCTCTTCCCCGACTACCCCTTGCGACTCCACCCCCTCCCCTTCAGCCCCGCTGCCCACGGCCTCCCCGTCGACGCCGAGAACACCGTCTCCCTCCTCGTCCACCTCATTATTCGCCTCTATGAGTCCTCCGACTCCCTCCGACCCGATTTCCACAGCATCCTCTCTGACTTGACCCGGGCGCACGGCCGGCCCCCCTCTCTACCTCATCGCCGACGTCTTCCTCTCTACCTCATCGCCGACGTCTTCCTCCGCCACCGGCACGGGCCCTTGGCCCGTCTTCTTCTGGAGGCAAATGCGGTCGTCTCTTGGCACCGGTGACATGATATGGTGCTACACCGTGGAAGAGGTGGAGGTGGTCAGACTGCAACTGCTGCGGAACAGCACCGGGCTTCGAGTGTGGCCCGTCGGACGTCTGCTCCCGATGGAGCTGGGCTCATCGTGCAGGCGCTCCGAGCGGAAGCTGGGCGTCGAGGTGGAGACTTGCATGCGTTGGCCAGGTTCGGTGATCTACGTGAACACCATCTCCACCTCGCAGATGACGGCGCTGGGGCAAGGGATGGAGGCAAGCGGCGTGCCGTTCGTCTGGGTCGTCAGGCCACCGCTCGGATTCGACCTGAACAGCGAGTTTAGGGGCGAATGGCCGCCGGCGGGACTCGAACGGAGGACGAGGGAGGCGAAGCAGGGGCTGGCGGTGCGGAGGTGGGCGCCCCCAGCTCGAGATCTTGTGGCTCAACTCCGCGCTTTCTTCGCCCTGCGGGTAGAAATTATAATTGGATTCGATTGACAGAGCGAAGAAGCCCATTTATACTATGATATTATAATAGATGCTTATAATTATTTTTTCTTTCTAAGTCTTATACTCTCGTCTATATTCTTGTATACATAGATATGATTTTTTAAATATCATGTTCTCATAGAGATTTCTTTAACTAGATCATGGTATGTTATTTTATTATATCCGAGGTATCTTATTGATTATCATATTCAAATGTACTTAACTTCTATCTTCAATTGTTTGATTTTAATTTTTACATTAAATTTTTATAAAATAATCTTATTTCTTACGATTGATATCAGTCGTGTCATCATTAAAGAAACTAAATTAGCGAAGATATGTGATTTCAATCTTCACATTAAATTTTCACAAAATAATCTTATTTCTTACGATTGATATCAGTCATGTCATCATTAAAGAAACTAAATCTATGTATTAGATATATTTTGATTATATCAACCAATCGTCTCTATTTTGATCATGTGATGTTTAGGCGATGTCAAGCCTCGAAGGCTTTAAATGTGTCATTTGAGTACTCTAATTATACTCGAGTCTTCGTCTCTGTTTATTCGTTTACTTGCAGAGGTTATAATGTAGGTGGAGCTACATTGGATAGTATATTGCTAGTTTTAATCGATAGATTACTATCGACAACTTAATGTCAGCAATGATACTATAAAGGGCGACGCTCTATCTTCATTATCGACCCTATCATAAATAGTGGCTCATAGGTGGTAACATTGTTATGTGTAGTAACTATTGTTGTGTGTAGCAACTTAGCAGTGGTGGTGGCCTACTGTGGCTATCGACCCTGTCATTGGCAGTGGTGGTTGCATGAGGTGGTAGTGTCGTTGATGATTTGAGCATAAGTGGAAACTATGCACGATCACCATTGAGGTTGTTGTGGTAGTCATTGGTGCACGTAGTAAAGTGACTGATGTTGGGTTTTTCAACACTTTGTTGGTGATTGTTTGGAGGATTGTTATAAACTTAGCTGAAATTGCTAAAGTCGTGAGACACCCTTGCGGTAAAGTCACAGACTTAGCTAAAATTACCTAAGTTATAAAGCACCCGTGCACTAATATCTCAGATGAGCTGAGATTACCTAAGTTATGAGTACTCTTGCGCCAATGTTTTAGACTTAGCTGGGATTGTCTAAGTCATAAAACGTCCTTGCATTACCTGTCTGCAAAAGGGTCAGCCACGTTGCTACCTCATGCAAGTCCCAAAGGACCTGTAAAAGAGAAGGTTGATCAGTTTGAAAGTGAGCGATAGATAAATCTCGACGTCTCATAAAGAGGAAGGAGAGAACAAGGACTTTAGAAGGTAGAATGAACAGTTATAAGTTCACAAATAACGGTTCACTAGGTGTCGGGCGTGAAGACAAGCTCAACTTGTGAGGAATGTTTAACGCCCAATAATATACTGAAGCTCCATCTAGCCCTTTGCCACCTTAGTGGTTCTAGGGGTTTGAGATAGCTGACACTCCGCATCACACTGTGGTCCACAAAAATCAGGTACGACATGTAAAAAAAAAAGAAGTTGTTTTAGGTAGGTTTGGCATGGCACAATAAGCGATCATACTACAATACTACAAACTATTTTCACTTACATTTCTTAGGCAAAACCATATAAAACTAAGGTAAAACAAACTGCTAAATATCTGTACAAGTATGCAAAAGTAATGAACAGTTCATTCGAAGATGTTGTGAGTGCAGGATGACCATTCGTGACATTCTCCCCCACTTAAGCTATCAACGCCCTCATCGATGCTTGTTGGTAGACTTTGACGATGACTTCTTCATGTCGTAGAGTATCTTCATGCTCCCAATTGACTTTTATTCGGGGAAGCTTTCACCACTTCACTAGGTATTAGGTTTGCTCCGCACCGTGGGGTACCTTTATCTTGTGATCCGCTATAACAGTTTCAACTCACTTCTCGTAGGAGGCTTTGGTGGGGGGTAGTTGAGTTGAAATACTTTGGAAAGTATTTTGTAGATACGAATGGTAGGCTTTCAAGTTGTTTGCATGGAAGACATGGACTTGCAACCGTTCCTACAACCCTCTAAAGTCCTATTTCGCTCTCTTTCTCTCTTTTCTTTGCTATACTCAAGGTGTTCGACAAATTGCTTGTATAGCTTTCCGCTTTGCGAGATGCCGGGACGTGTCCGTCGCTCGCTTCCAAGCTAATCAACTTCTTCTTTGCAGGTCTTACAGGACCTTAAGAGGTTGTAAGAGGGCTGACCCTTTGGGGACAGATAACGCATTGAGCGTTTCATGACTTAGGCAATCCCAGCTAAGTCCGGAACAGTGGACAAGGTTGCTCCACGACTTAGGCAATTTCAGCTAAGTCTTTGGGAGTGCCGCGAGGGTGCCACACAGCTTAGGCAAATTTAGCTAAGTCGGTGACAGTGTGGTATCAGAGCCGACAAGCAATTCATACGAACAACGAAGAAGATTCGTAATCTCGCCATAGTGAAACATCATGGTTTTTAATCGAGCAAGATGGAGCAAGCCGGACCCTTGCTCAAAGCAGTCGTAGGTGGGCTGCAAGTGCAAACTCGCTCGCAAACTGTGGGAGCCGCTCATGAGGAGCTCTATAGTGAACAAGACGAGCGTGAAGTTGGGTATTCTCCACGAGGGGAGGAGGAGCCATCTGGAGCGCCAACTGAGAAAAAGAGCCACAAGGAGAGAATTATAACGACAGAGACCCGCCTTGATGTTCTTGAAGCGAGCGTGGAGGAACTCTGCCAAGGCCAACGAAGGCTACTTAAGGTAGAGAGCTCGCTAGAAGAAGCTGAATCTCAGATTGGGAAAGTTGAATCCTTGATTGGTTAACTGACAGAGGACACCAAAGATTCTGTACGACATCTACATGAAGTTGTGGCAGAACTCACGGCTAAGGTGACGGTGTTAACAAGGACTCTTGATGCGGGAGGGAACAACACCCGCACTGCGCCACCATAAAACTTCAGGGCATAAGAGCCGTAGTGCTACGAAGGTGCTAGGGATGCCAAAGAGCTTGAAAATTTTTTGTTCAACATGGAACAAATTTTCGTGCTACAAGGCTTGATTCTGAAGAAACCAAAGTTGCTATAGAAACAATGTATCTGAATGGGGATGTAAAACTTTGGTGGCGAACCCGTTGGGAAGAGATCCAACAAGGCCGATGTCAAGTGGATACATGGGAAGACTTGCAGCGAGAGTTGAGAACTCAGTTCTTGCCCAAGAACACAAAGTTTATCGTAAGAAGGAAACTGAGACAACTCCGCCAAAGTATAACAATCTAAGACTATGTGAATTAATTTTTAGCACTGATGCTGGATATACGGGACATGTCTAAGAAAGATAAGTTATTCAACTTCCTCAATAGCTTGAAGCTATAGGTACAATAAGAACTACATCGGAGGAATGTCACCGATGTAATCGGGGCAATTGCAGCCGCGAAAAAGCTAACTGACTTTGTTTCTTCAGAGGATTTGAGAAAGAAGAAACAATCTTCGGGAAATCACCCATCTAAATACTCTCGAGCGAAGGAGTCTAGGGGCGAGCAAAAGAAGAAGAATTTTCACAAGGGACCGGGCTCAAGAGATAGAGTCCCAAAGCCTATTGGATGCTTCTTGTGTGGAGGACCGCATATGGTGAGGGAGTGCCTACCAAAAGAGGCACTCAATGCTTTAACGACATCCATTCTACCCCGTAAGTCAGACAAGGGCAAAGCCATCGCCCTTAATTCGAGCAGTTCTGACTCCAGTAGTGATAGTGAGGCGTTGCAAGGACCCAGGATGGGAGAAATGTGTTTGTTGAATATGTTGTGGGGCCAAGTGGGGGAGAACACAAAGGCAAAGCCACCGAAGGCAGGAAGCAGCGAGTTGATGTATGTGGACATCAAGCTTAATGGTCGGACAACCTGTGCAATGGTGGACACGGGCGTGACCCACAATTTTATTGCCTATCGCGAAGCTAAGTGATTGAGATTAATCTTGGAGAAGAGCCCAAGTCGTATGAAAGCGGCAAACTCAGAGGCCAAGTGGATCTCCGGACAAGCAAAGGGGGTCCTTATCAAGATCGGGACATGGAGCGGGAACACAAACTTGATGGCGGTGCCATTGGACGACTTCCAAGTGATTCTTGGAATGGAGTTTATGCACGCAGCAAAGTTGGTGCCAGTACCATTCCTGAACTTCTTGTGTCTAATGGGAGGCGATGATCCCTGCATGATTCCAGTTTTTCGAGGAGGAACCAAGGACCTACAACAAATATCGGCTTTACAATTGAAGAAAGGGGTATGAAAAAGTGAATCAACCTTTGTAGCTGCTATGAAGCTAGAGACCCTTGACGGGGAGGCCATTCAGGAACCTACTATTGTGGCGAACATCTTGAAGGAGTTCTCAGATGTGATGCCAACAGAGTTGCCGAGAACTCTATCACCACGCAGAGGCGTGGATCATCGGATTGAGCTAGAGCTGGGAGTTAAGCCTCCAGCGAGACCACTATACCGCATGACCCCTCCAGAGTTGGCAGAACCGAGGAAGCAGTTAGATGAACTGCTAAGTGGTGATCTCATCCATAGTTCCAAAGCACCTTTCGAAGCTCCAGTCCTCTTTCAGAAGAAACAAGATAGGAGCCTCTGATTATGCATTGATTATCGAGCCCTTAACAAAATGACGATGAAGAATAAGTACCCTATCCCACTCATCGCGGACTTGTTCGATCAATTGGGCAAGGCAAAGTACTTCTCCAAACTTGACCTTCGGTCAGGGTATTGACAGGTGCACATTGCAGAAGGTGATGAGGCGAAGACTACCTGTGTGACCAGGTATGGAGCATTCGAGTTCTTGGTGATGCCTTTCAGCTTAACCAATGCTTTGGCCACATTCTGCACTCTTATGAACCAGTTGTTCAAGGAGTATTTAGATAAGTTTGTGGTCGTCTACTTAGATGATATCATCGTCTATAGCCAAACACTTGAGGAGTATGTTAGACACCTCCGAACAATTTTCAAAGTTCTCAGGGAGAACATCTTGTTTGTGAAGAGGTAAAAGTGCTACTTCACCCAAACGAATATTTTATTCTTGGGGCATCGAATTGGGAATGGGTCCATTCGAATGGATAAGGCTAAGGTGCAAGCTATGGCGGACTGGCGAACACCAAAGAAGGTGCTAGAGTTGAGATCCTTCCTTGGGTTCGTCAACTATTATCGGCGCTTTATAGCTGGATATTCGAAGCATGCAGCTTCGTTAACGGAGTTGCTAAAGAAGGAGCAGTCCTGGAGATGGTTGGACAAATGTGAGGTGACATTTCAAGACCTGAAGACCGCTGTGTTAGAAGAACCTGTACTCAGATTACCGGACTATGTCTTTTGAAGTCCATACAGATGCTTCTGACTTTGCTATTGGAGTTCTTATGCAGGAGGGTCATCCAGTGGCCTACGAGAGTTGTAAGCTCAACGAGACCGAGTGACGATATCCTGTGCATGAGAAGGAGATGACAGCAGTGGTCCACTATCTACGAGTGTGACGACACTACCTTCTGGGAGCACCATTTGTGCTAAGGACAGACAATGTCATATTGAGTTACTTCCAAACTCAAAAGAAACTCTTCCCAAAGCAAGCACGATGGCAGGATTTCTTGGCTGAGTTCGACATGGTGATGGAGTACAAGCCCGAAAAAGTAAATGTCGTAGCTGATGCATTGAGTCGGAAAGTGGAGCTAGTGAATGCTATACAGTTGGAGGGCGGAGGCTAAACAAGTCAATTACACTCTAACTTTCTTTCCAGGATCAGGGATGGACTGTACCGAGATCCTCAGGCAGTGACTCTAATTCAACTCATTAAAGAGGGCAAGACACGATGATTTTGGGTCCAAGAGGGACTCATATATACCAAGGGGAATAGAGTTTATATCCCACGAGCGGATAACTTGAGGCGTGAACTCTTGAAAGAGTGTCATGATTCCCTTTGGGCTGGACATCCGGGTATCCACCGAATAATGGCTCTCATGGAGAGGGCCTTCTATTGGCCGAAGATGGGGACAGATGTGGAGGAATATGTTCGAACATGCCTTACTTGTCAACAGGACAAGATAGAGTATCAGAAGCCAGTGGGACTTTTGGAGCCGCTGCCCGTGCAGAAAGGCCATGGGAGAGTATTTCCTTGGACTTCATATCAAGCTTGCCCGCAGTAGGGGGACTTGGATCGATACTCGTGGTAGTTGATCGGTTTTCAAAGTATGCAACATTCATTGCTGCACCCCTACATTGCTCAGCGGAGGAGGTGGCTAAGTTGATGATGAAGAATGTGGTTAAGTATTAGGGAGTCCCACACAACATCATTAGTGATCGAGATTCTCGGTTTTTGGGACGATTCTGGACTGAGTTGTTCAATTTGTTGGGGTTTAAATTATACTTCTCTACAAGCCTCCACCCTCAAATGGATGGTCAAACAGAAAGAATTAACTCATTCTTGGAGCAATATCTCCGGCACTATATGAGTTCCAACCAATGAGATTGGGTGAAGCTATTGGACATAGCCCAGTTCTCCTATAACTTGCAGCGGAGCTCTGCATCCAACAAGAGCCCATTTGAGATTATTATGTGACAACAACCATCAACTCATCACACCCTGGTTATTGGTTATACAGGGAGTAGCCCATTAGCCTATCACTTCGCAAAGGAATGACATCACAATGCAGATATTACGCGGGCTTACTTGGAGAAGGTAGCAAAAAAGATGAAGAAGTGGGCAGACTTGGGAAGGCGACCACAAGAATTTAAAGTTGGTGACATGGTGTTGGTAAAGCTCCAACCAGCATTACTCTAGTTCTTTAGACACAAAGTGCACAAAGGATTGGTACGCAAGTATGAAGGGCCTTTCCCAATCATCAGCAGAGTAGGCAATGTCTCATACAAGTTGCAACTGCCAACATGGTTCAGAATTCACAACATCTTCCATGCGAGCAACTTGAAAGCCTATCACTCAGATCAGCGAGATGATTCTCAAAATGTTCCAACTCGACTACCCCCCACTAGAGTCTCTTACAAGAAGCGAGTTGAAACTATTCTAGTGGATCGTAAGATAAAGCTACCCAATGGAGCACAGCAAATAGAGTACTTGGTGAAGTGGAAAAAGTTTCCTTAAACAGAAGCCAGTTGGGAGCCAGAAGATGCCCTACGACATGAAGAAGCTCACGTCAAAGCCTACCAACAAGCGTCGACGAGGGCGTCGACAGTTTAAGTGGGGGAGAATGTCACGAACGGTCATCGCTCAACCGCAACGCCTTCACTCCTTGAACCATTCGTCACTTTTTATTACTTGTATATATGTTTGGCAGCTTGTTTTGCCTTGAGTTTATATGTTTTTACCTAAGAAATGTGAGCAAAAGTAATGTAAAAGGCTGCAAAATGATCGCTCACTGTAAGGAGACAAAACAGCCTAAAACAGTCCCATTTTTGGGTCTTTTTCATGTGCTGGATGGGGTTCCGGGTATATGTCGGGCATAGGCGTTCATCAGCAATTGAACTTATCTTGCGTTCGATACCTTGGGAACCGTCGTTTGTGGACTTGCGACCGTTCCTACAACCCTCCAAAGTCCTATTTCGCTCTCTTTCTCTCTTTTCTTTACTGCACTCAAGGTGTTTGACAAATTGCTTGTATAGCTTTCCGCTTTGTGAGACGTCGGGACGTGTCTGTCACTCGCTTCCAAGCTAATCAACTTCTTCTTTGCAGGTCCTATGGGACCTTAAGAGGTTGTAAGAGGGCTGACCCTTTGCGGACAAATAACGCGTTGGGCATTTCATGACTTAGGACATCCTAGCTAAGTCCGAAACAGTGGGCAAGGTTGCTCCACGACTTAAGCAATTTCAGCTAAGTCTTCGGGAGTGCCGCGAGGGTGCCGCACGGCTTAGGCAAATTCAGTTAAGTCCGTTACAATATGGTAGATGTTTCAGGGAGTAGAGGATTGGATATGAGTTATCTAATAAGCCTCTATTCTCATTCGATGAGACCCACCATTGATGGATCCATTATATGAGGCCCAATTAGGGGCCAATTGAGATTATTTGATAGAGATCAAATAATCCAAGAAGTAAGGATAATTAGATAAAGTTTTAATACTCATGAAGGCAGAATCCATTAGGGTTTTGGTGGCTCTCTATAAATAAGAGGTAAGGGTGGTTAACATAGGTGATGAGCTTCATCTTTGGTCACCCCCTACTATTCTCCTCCCTCCCACATCTTCTCAACTGATCACCCTCTTCTGACTATGAGAGGGTAGTGAAGAAGATAGTAGATCTTCTTCTATATTCGCTGTGAGAAGGTGCATAAGAATTACGAGGTTTTGGCTACTATTAGAGCAACATCACTGCAACAATCCATAATATCGATACCACTAGAAAGGAGGACATTTAACCTCCTTCATCCTCTCCAATTGGATCTAAAAGTTTTAAGGATATACGATCTCTTTAGATAATCAATCTCATACTAGTCATAGTTTTTTATTTTATGATTTTTCGTGCATTAATCATTGCACAATAGCATAATAAATGTTGGAAACTAGTTTTGATTTATTTTTTCTGCTATGCATGTGATGCTCTCGTGGTTTCCTAACATAACTGCTTATGAATCGCTCATGTCAAAACTTCTTCTGGCTCAGAACTTCTTCTGATATAGTGAAATATTATCTTCATAATAATTCACTCGAGTCATCGATTATTAATGTACTAGGCCACTATGCTATAGTCTCTAAACGATACAGGGAATCTAATCCATTGAACCTATCTATCCATAGTTGCCATATATCTTGGGTCCCTTATCTATCTAATATTTCAAAGATCGTATACAAGACATGACAATGTCAGGTCTCATACAGAATATATCCAAGTCTTGCTCTAATCGAATTCTTCTAGAGAACTCATTCTCTCTCAATCCAAACCACCATAGCCAGAGATTTTCCTGAGCAAGAACACACAAGATATTCTTCTTACGATACCGAGAGTATATAATTCTCTATTGACAATCAATTACCTTCAAAAGGTTGGCTGCCATTCTCAAAAACTAGCTATACCATATTTGGAGCTTCCAAATATGTAAATTTGGCATCAAAGAATGAAATACTCATACAAACCATCATTGGTGTCTCAAGTCTAAAGACTAGACACACAACTGGGACTATAGAATGACTGTCTGACGTCAGGAATCATTAACCATCCAACAATTCATAAGTGAATCAATCAGTGAACTCATACTCTAATGAGCTCTTATATTGTACCTCTAGTATCCCCATAAGAGCGGCTGTGAGATCAATTGCCTCTATCATATGAACGAGTATACAGTACATCGGTCTATTCAGTTATCTCGATGTCCCTCTCGAGTAACTTATGACTAGAACGATTTAGAATTTGTGTTTAAAGGTGAATCAGTCTCATTATTATGATCTCATCACAATTTGATTCTCATTGCATAAATCCAATGATATCATAATATATATCCAGATAATATATAATATAATAAAATATAAGTAATGATAAGTAAAGAGATTGTTGTAGTATGTCACATATAACTAGCACTTCTTTCATAAGTACTCCCCCAATAACGAAGTTTGATGCATCCGTATGGACTTCGAAGAGCTTCCCATAGTCCGATAATTTGAGCACCAGTTATTCCAATAGTCTTTAGGTCTTAGAATACCACTTTACGTTTATCCAACTATCGTCAAGACAACTTCTTCAGCAACTTTGTCAGTGGAGCTATACACTTCAAGTACCCCACTATGAAGCACCGATAATAGTTGATGAAACCAAAGAAGGATCTCACCTCTAACATCTTCTTTGGTGTTTGCCATTCCATTACAACTTATACCTTTGCTTTATCCATTCGAATAGAACCATCCCCAATTCGATGCCCATAGAGTAGAATCTTCATTTGAGCAAAGTAGCACTTCTCCCTCTTCACGAACATGTGTTCTCCCTCAGAACTTTAAAAATTATTTGAAGGTGTTCGACATGCTCTTCAAGTGTTTAGCTATAGACGACGATATTATCCAAGTAGTTGACTATAAATTTATCCAAATACTCCTTGAATAGTTGATTCATAAGAGTATAGAATATGGTTAGGTATTGGTTAAGCCAAAAGGCATCAGTAGGAACTCGAACGCTCCAAACCTGGTCATATATATAGTCTTCGGTTCGTTGCCTTCCGCAATGCGCACTTGCAAGTACCCCAACCGAAGGTTGAGTTTAGAGAAGGATTTTGCCTTGCCTAGTTGATTAAATAAGTCTGTGATGAGCGGGATGGGATAATTGTTCTTCGTTATCACTTTGTTGAGGTTTTAATAATCAATATATAATTTGAGGCTCCTATCTTGTTTCTTTTGGAAGAGGACCAGAGCCTCAAATGATGCTTTTGGATTACCGATGAGACCATCACTTAGCAATTCATCTAACTACTTCATAAGCTTTGCCAACTTTGGAGGGGCTATGTGGTATGGAAGTCTAGCTGGAGGCTTTACTCTCAGCTTTAGCTCAATATAATAATTCACGCCTCTGCATGGTGTTAGAGTTTTCAACAACTCGGTTGGCATCACATCTGATAACTCATTCAGAATGTTCACACTATAGTGACTTCTTGAATGGTCTCCCCATCAAGTGCCTTTAGCTTTATAACGATCGTAAAAGGTTGATTCTCCTTTTCGTACCCCTTTCTTCAATTATAATATCAAAAATTATTATGAATCCTTTGTTCCTCCTCGAGAAACTAAAACCAGATAGGGGTCATTACCTCTCATTAGACATAGGAAGTTTAGGAATGACATTGGCATCAACTTCATTACGTGAATAAACTCTATTCTGAGAATAACTTTGAAGTCGTCTAATGGTACTACTATCATATTTGTGCTTCCACTCTATGTTCAGATCTTGATAGGGGCTCTCTTTACTAGTCAGAGATCCACTTGGCCTTCGAGTTCACAGCTTTTATCTGATTTGGGTTCTTCTCCAAGATCAGTCCAAGTCGTTTCGCTTTTCGATCAACAAAAAAATTATGGGTAGCACCTATGTCCACCATTGCACGAGTTGTGCGGCTATTAAGCTTGATGTCCACATACATTAACTCACTACTCCCTACCTTATGTGCTTTGCTTTCATGTGCTCCCCTACTTGACCCTGCAATGCATTCAATAAATGCATTGCTCCTATCCGAGGTTCTTGCAACTCTTCATCATCGCTGCTAAATTCAGAATTGCTTGAGCTAAGGGCGATGGTCTTACCCTTATCCGATTTGGGAGGATGAATTGATATTGTTAATGCATTGAGTGCTTGTTTTTGCAAGCACTCCCTCACCATATATGGTCCTTCGCACAAGAAACATCCGCCAAGTTTTGGGGCCTTATCTTTTGAGCTTGGTCCTTTATGGAGGTTTTTCTTCCTCTATTCACCCCCAGACTCCTTTTTTCGAAGATTGTTTCTTCTTCCCCGAGTCCTATAAAGAAATAAAGTCAGTAAGCCTTTCTATGGGCATAAGTGCCCCAACCATGTCAGTGACATTCCTCCAATATAGTTCCTGTTATACCCATGACTTTAGGCCATCGAGGAAGCTGAACAGTTTATCCTTCTCAGATATATCCTGTATATCCAACATTAGTACAGAAAATTACTTCACATAACCCCGAATGGAAGTACTTTAATGGAGTTACTTAGCTTCCTTCTTGCAATGAATTTTATATTCTCAGGTAGACACTGAGTTCTTAACTCTCGTTTCAAGCTCTCCCTTGTGTCCACTCGACACCAGTCTTATTGAATTTCTTCCCAACGGGTTCCCCACCAAAGTTTTGTATCTTCATTCAAATACATGATTTTTATTGAAACTTTGGTTTCCTTAAAGTCAAGTCTTATAGCTCGGAAGTATTATTCCATGTCAAATAAGAAATTTTCGAGCTCCTTAGTATCCTTGGCACCCTCGTAGGAATGTGGCTTAAGTGCCCTCAAGTTTTGTAGCGGTGTAACGTAGGTGTTGCTCCCTCTCGCATTAAGAGCCTTGCAAGTAATGACACCCTGGACATGAGTTCTACCACAATTTCATGCCTATGTTGCACGGAGTCTTTGGTGTCTTTCGTCAGTCGATCGACTAGGGTCTCAACCTTATCGATCCAAGATTCAGCTTCTTCTTGCTAGCTCTCTACCCTAAGGAGTCTTCGTTGGCCTTGGTAGAGTTTCTCCAAACTTACTTCAAGAACATCAAGGCAGGTTTCTAGCATTGTAAGCCTCTCCTTGTGGCTTCTTTTTTTTTATTGGTACTCTAAATTGCACCTCCTTCACTCACAGAGAACACATTACTTCTTGCATGTCTTGTTCACTATCGTGCTCCTCATGAGTAGCTCCAACAACTTGCGAGCGAGTTTGCACTTGCAGCCTATCTACGACAGCTTGGGGCAAAGGTCTAGTTTGCCCCATGTTGCTCGATTCATCACGATGCTTTGCTATGGTGAGATTGTAAAACTTTTTAGCTATTTGCTCAAATTTATTGCTCACTCTGATACCACTATATCATGAACTTAGCTGAAATTTCCTAAGTTGTGTAGCACCCTTGCGGCAAAGTCACGGACTTACTTGGAATTACCTAAGTCATGAAGCACCCATGCACTAATATCTCAGACATAGTTGAGATTACCTAAGTCATGAGTACCCTTACACTAATATCATAGACTTAACTGGGATTGTCTAAGTTATAAAACACCCTTGTGTTACCTGTCCATAAAAGGGTTAGCCACGTTGCAATCTTATGCAGGTCCTGAAAACTTACAAAGAGAAGGTTGATTAGTTTGAAAGCGAGTGGTGGACAAGTCTTGATGTCTCATGAAGAGGAAAACTTTTACAAGAAATTCAATAAACACCTTGAGTGCAATATAAAAAAGAGAGAAAGAAGGGAACAAAAATTTTAGAAGGTAGAACGAATAGTCGCAAGTCCACAAATGATGGTTCACCGGGTACTGAGCTCGAAGACAAGATCAACTTGTGAAGAATATTCAACGCCCGATAATATACTGAAACCCCATCCAGCCCCGTGCCACCCAGATGGTTCCAGGGGTCTAAGATGGCTGATACTCCACATCACACCATGGTCTATAGAAATTAGGCAGCGGCGCATGAAAACATAGTTGTTTTAGGAAGTTTTGGCCCAGAGCGATGAGCCATCGCACTACACCATTACAAACTATTTTTGCTTATATTTTTCATAAAAACTATATAAACTAAGGTAAAATAAGCTGCTAAACATTTATATAAGTATGCAAATGCAACAAATAATTCATTGAGTGATGATGTTACCGGTGCGTGACAACCGTCCATGACAAGATGATAATAACAGACAGTCAAGGTTAATGGTATCAACAAATGTCACAAGGCTCCTGGCGATCGTCGAGTGACTAGACGATAGTGTTGTTGGGTAGTCGCAACGGTGCAATAATACTATTGAGGGTAACGATTGCAGGCGTTAGTCTTGGCTAAGTGTTATGTCCTTGTGTGCAAGTCGCGACTAGATATGTTGAGGGTTGCATGGTGGCGTGGTGCATGCAAGTGTCAAACATCAATGTCGCATATAGCAATGGATTTGGTAGCGATGGGGCACTAGCCTTGATCGAGGTTTGTGAGGCCGTGTGAAGATGGTACAATGTTGTCAACAACAGCGCACGGTAGTGCAACGCCAAGATGCTAGCAACCGGACTGGTAATAAAATTTGACGTACTTTTAACCAAGCCCTTATTATGGCCCAATCAAAATTCAAGTTTCGATTAATTTTAACATCAATCAACCATCATTTGAGCGAATCTTAATTTTGGCCTTAGCTAACTCCAGTTTTTTCCTATCCTAGTTTGGTTGATATTTGGCCTAAATTTATGAGCCCATTTTGGATAAATCAATTCTAGGCTTTTTGAATATAATATGATTATTCGACCTAATTTAGGGTTTCATATAGAATTAAAAATAATTTTTTTATATTTTTTCGTATGACATATAAGCAAGTTAAATTATTATTTGTGTTTATTAAATTTAAATTATTATTTTTAAACATTTATATTAGTATTCATAAAAATATATTTAAAAGTTATAAAATAAAATTTATTTTCACATAAAGTCATAATTTTTTTATGTTATCATGATTATTGTCATGTTTTATTATGCTGATTAAAATTTATATTCAATAATTATATAATTATATTAATAAAAATATAGTGAATATTATTTGTAACTTATATCGTTAGGTCTTATCTGACTAGTAGATGTAGCTACCAACATAGCTTAGAATGGTAAGCTTATGAGATATAAATTATAATAAATATATTTTATTTATAAAATATTTTTAAAATTTTTATATTATTATATTAGTTTTATAGTTGTCAAAGTGGCTTAGACTAATAAATTTATATAATTATATTATAGAATTAGTATTAAATGATATTAAGAAAAGTAATAGTGATAATGACACACATAATTAAGAGACTTAGATAATTCTAAAAGAATATCTAATTTGAATAATTATGTGATTGGATAGATAATACTATTTTGAATATTCTTATAGTTTAATATTGTATATCAAAATATATAAATTCTATTCCACCATAAGGATGATATTAATCTTACATAAATAATTTTTAGTTAACATTTGATATATCAATATTTAATCCAAAAGTGAAATATGTATAATATCAATAGTTCAATATCTTTTGAAAACTCAACTGTTATTATTGTATTATTATAATGGTACTTCAAACTATATTATGCTTCTAACGTTTCTATATTTTTAGATTAAATTATTATAAATAACTTAGAGTTGATATTGACTTTATTTGTTTAAAGGATGGTAGACTTAACCATTGAAAGTTTTGTGGGACAAATAATTGAAACAAATGATTTGAGAATGTCTAATAGGCTTAGTTTTAATAACTACTATTAATTATTTTAGAATATCTTAATACTAATTTAAATTTGCTAATAAGTATTACATAATTGAGAAATTCTAGAATATATCATCATTATTGCTGATAAAGCTATAAAGCTCAAAATATTGATCATGATGAGTCTTTTCTCATATGTTTCATTTTTAATTCTCTTTTGACTTATTTAATATTCACTATAACATAACTAAAGGTTAAGTAAATTAAGATTAAAATAAGAAGAAAGACTTATGTTAACTACTACTCAAGAAATGAACTAAATAAAGCATAATCCACTAAATAAATAAATAAGTTTGAAAATGCTATACAAATCATAAAAAGAAAGTCTTCAACCTAAAGTATTACTTTTGGGGTAAGGAGAATATGAAGAATAATTATAAGGTTTGATTTTTAAGGAAATGTATAAACCTGACTTTTGTATATTTTGAATCAAATATTATAAAATTCGCATTTAATATATGGTAGATTGTCTATGATGCTCTCATACTATGAATATTATATAGGGATTAATTTCAATATAAATACCAAAAGAGCATGAAAGATTTATTTTTACAAGAAATTATCTCTTGGCAAAAGTGATACTAGTGAGTCTTATCACCTATGCCTAGAGATGATTCATTTGATGTATCTTGACTACTCTATATTTCATTTTTTTATGAAAAGATATCTTAGAACCTTTATATATGACTTATCAAATAAATTAAGATCCCAAGCTATTGACACCTTTAAGTGTGCACAAATAAATTTGAGAGATAATTAGATTAAAAAAATAAAATTATCAAATATGACATTAGTGATAAATTTTATTATAGATATGATTTGTTCGATCATAATTTTAATTCTTCCATTAGATTCTTAGAAAAATAAGATATTCAATATGTTTTACCTATTGTGTCACAAAAGAATGAGATTGTTAAAAATTAAATTCATACTTTTATAAATATAATTAAGGGCATGATGAGTTATTATTTATACCCAAATCAATATAAAATGAAGTTCTAAGAATAGTTATATATATCTTGAGTAGGATTTGTACTAAGTCAATTTCATAACTCCTTTTGGGTTATGAACTAACAAAAATTCCAACTTGAAATAATTGTATATTTTAGATTGTCTTGCAGTGATAAGGGTCTTCAATTTATATAAAATTAGATTTAAAGATTAATTTTTGATATTTTATTATTTAAAAGGAAATATATTTTATTAGCTTAATCACAATATGATGATAGTTCAATCTCGTAATGCAAGATTTTTAGAAAATAATAAATTAGTAAGTGTAAAAATCCTAAAATTTAATCTTGATCATTTGGAAAAGTTATTCTTTAAATTACTAAATGACTTAATAAAGGTGATATATAATGTTGATATTGCTACTGATGACTTATAGTTTTGAGAAAATCTCAAAGAGAAAAGACATATATCATTTTTTATGATTATGTGATATATCTATAAATATTGATATAGAAATCAAAATGATCCCTTATTATTTTCACAAGTTATAAAGAATAATGATTTTAGAAAATGATACAATCTGATAAATAAAGAGTTAAAATGGACTAGAATGATGTTTGAAAATTCATTGAATTACCTAGTAATTATACATGAGTTTCTTATAGATAGATCTTTTAAGACTAAACATGACTCATAAGATAATATTCAATGATATAAAATTAGACTTGTGGTTAAAGGTTTTATTTATAAAGAATGTATTAACCATAATGAGATATTTTTTTAGTTTTTTTAATAAACTCGTTAAGAATTGACATGATATTAGTAGCTCACTACAATTTTGAATTATTTCAAATAGATTTCAATACTAAATGATTGGTAGAAAAAAAGAAGCACTTTTAGCTTATAAATCTAGATAATATATTTATGATCATAAATAAACTTGTAGCTGATATATAAAGTTTTATGAAATTGTTAATTCCTTCATATTTAAGTAAATTGCTGTTGATCAATATTTGAATCTAAAGATCGATGGAAGTAAACTTGTTATATTTTGCTATTAATCTGAGTTAATTGCATGTAAAAAAAAATTTACTAAGAATTTTAAGATAATTAATAAAATTGAGATGACTATCTTATTGATATAGAAATATTTAAGGATACATCTCAATAATTATTAAGATTATTTTAGAAAAGATTTATTAGTCGAGTCTCAAAGAGAGTTAGTATGTAACTTTGTTCAATAAATGACAAGGTGTATGATTCAATGAAAGCTAGTGTTTTCTAAAATTACCTTAAGAAAGAGTCAAGTAAATTAATAAAAAAAATATTTCTTGTGCATAAACGATTGAAAGTCTATTATATGCTCAAGCTTATACCATACCATATTTGAATTTTATAATTAGAATACTTGATAGATATTAGAGTTATCTAAGAATGAAACATTTAAAAGTTATAAAGGAATAAAATTGTTAGGATCGTGTTGGCAATTGGGGGTGAATTAGTGCTTTCAGAAAAAAAATTACACCGATTGAAAAAATCGTTCATTCAGAACTCGTATCTATGAATAAAGCAAGCAATAAGAATAAAGCACAAGGAAAAGAAAACACCATATTTATAGTGGTTTAGTCGTCGTAACCTACGTCCACTCTCGATTCCTCCTCCGTTGAGGCCATCGGCGTTCACTAATGATCTTTCTTCAATGGGTGAAGATCAACTTCCCTTTTACAACCCTTTTTCTTTTTCATAGGTTTAGGAGATAACTTTTACAAATCTCACACCTCCCTTAGAATGAACTCTAGATTTTTAAGAGGTGAGAAACTCTCAAGAAATTACAACAATGTTTACACACTTAGAATTACATGTTTTTGATCTTAGTTCTTGCATTCTCAAGCAATAATGAGTGAGGTGTTTCTAGGCCCCAAATGACTTCAAAAATTGGAACCAAAATTTAAAATTTATAAATTCTTGATATATGGGTGGTACCACTGCCATTAATGGTGGTACCACTATCACTTGACAATCTCGGAGACTAGGCTCTAGCGGTAGTACCACTAGTTTGAGTGGTGTCATTGCCTAACATAGTCGATTATGTTTGGTCGGTACCACCGCCAAACCTGACTTCGGGTCATTGAAATGACTTTTCAATAAACCCAAACCAACCCTAATTAAGGCCTAATGGGCTCTTAATTGAGTTAGTATAGTTACACCAAAAACTAACTCAATTAAGACCTAAACTATGACAATTATGATATGAACGATTACAAAGTATAATTCTTATATTGTCTTGCATGTCATTAGTTCATTCGAACTCTTGGTGCATCATGCTCTCCTTCAGTGTATTGCTTAATCCATTGGTATGTCAACTCCTGCAATATTCGATCTTAATGTAATATTCGATTCTTTCATCCTGATGCCCGATCTCTGACTCTGGCTCAACATCTAATTTTCTTGCTTTCATTGTTTACCTTTTTATGATCAAAGATAGGCCTACATCACTTTTTTAAAATGTTGATTAGATCATAACTTCATCAATTGATTTCATTATTAAAATCTGAGATTCAATAGAAATAAGATATCTGCAAAGAATAAAAGATTATATACTCACATATTGAAAATTAGATTAGCTTGAAATGATGACATCTTCATATATTGATTTTATAAATTGTCTCGATAGCTAGAAGTCCACTTTATGATTTATATTCATATTAGATCAATGGGCAATTTGCAAGAATAATACAATGCAAGTTGTAGTATCTATTGAGAAATCTTCGATTGACATCTCATGCATAGCGGAAAAAAAATAAACTAGATTTTCCAAAGGTAAGTACTTGGTCATTGTATGACGATTGATGTATCAAAAAATCATAAAAATAAAAAAAATGCATATATAATGTGAGATGTGTTACCTAGGGAGTGTTGAGAAACCTCAGCGGGTGCATCATATGCGTAGCAAAAATCAAAACAAAAATTGGTTTTCCACATAGATCAGATCGTCGTGTAAAAGATTAGGGTCATGAGAAAAATCACAAAAATTGAAAAAATCACGATGTGTGAGAGATTGATTTTACCTAGGGAGATCATATATCCATATATTCCAAATCCGGATGAAAAAGATGAAGGAGGTCAATCGTCCTCCTCTCTAGCGATATCCAGACGATAGATCTCTGCAGCGAAACTCCTCCAAAATGATCTTGCAACTCTTGCTCAGAAGGAGGAAAGAGAATAGGAGGTGGTGGCTAAAGCTGTAGCCTATCAACCATGAGTCTCCTCTCCTATTTACAGAGAGCCACCAAAACCCTAAGGCTCCTTCCTTAGTGGGTATTGGATCTCGATCCAATAACTCACTAACCTTGTATTATTGGATCTCTATCCAATAATCTCCTTAGGCCTATAATTGAGCCTTAATCAAGAAGCCCATCAATATAAGGTCTCATCTAATGAGAATATGGGCTAATTGGATCTTCATCCAATCCTCTATTCGCTGAAGCATCCACCATATGTGTGTGACCCTCTAGGCCCGATACCGAGCTGGCCATAAGTCACTCCCATCAGAACTCCTTCTGATATAGTGAATTATTATCCCCATAATAATTCACTCGACTTATCAACTATGGACGTACTAGGCCACTACGTCATAGTCCCCAGACGGTAAGGGGGGATCAAATCCATCAGACCTGTTTGTCCACAGTTACCATGTATCTATAATTCCTCATCCAAAGGGTAATTCCACTTAGACAAGTGCCCCCTTAGGCTAGGACTTTGATCCCTATTTAAGATGTAGCTGCCCCCATATTTTAATCAAGCAATTATCAATTTTATTTCAGCCTTGTGTCGAATCTATAAGGGAGGAACCCCTATAGCATTCCAAGGGTTGATCCCCCTCAAGGATCAAAATCTATATAGCTCCTTCTATGGTTCTGTCACATAACCATCTTTTTCTTGAAAAGATGCCCTAGCCCTCCTTCACCCTTACAGCTCAGGCAGCCGGCTACCCTTTGGTGAGTTGCCCTACCAAGAGGCGCCACCCTTGCGGCCGGCGGGCCGCCACTGCAGTGCGGGTGGTCGCCTCAGCCGCCCGCAGCGACCGCCTTCTAGGTAACCGCCATGGTCACCGCCTGCAGGGCTTGGCCATGGCCACCACCCCACATACACAGATGCATGTGGCCGTCTCTCCCCCGCAGCAATGTCTACTTTCGCTGCCAATCGCTGTAATAAGCATGTAGAACAGTTCTGCGCGATTCAATCTCATCACATGCAGTTTAAAACCAATTTTTCACATGAAAATTAGGCTCTGATACTACTATTGGGAAACCTCAGTGGGTGCATCATATACGTAGCAGAAATCAAAACAAAAATCGATTTTCTGCATAAATCAAATTGTCATGCAAAAGATTTGGGTCGCGAGAAAAATCACAAAAATCGAAAAAACCGCGATATGTGAGAGATTGATTTTACTTAGGGAAATCGTATATCCCTGTACGAAGGATATCAAGCATCCTCCTCTGTAGTAGTATCCATACAATGGATCTCTGCAACGAAACTCCTCCAATCTGATCTTACAACTCTTGCTCAGAGGGAGGGAAGAGAATAGGAGGTGGTGGCTAAAGCTACAGCCTATTAACCATGAGTCTCGCCTCCTATTTATAGAGAGCCACCAAAACCCTAGGGCTCCTTCCTTAGTGGGTATTGGATCTCTATCGAATAACCCACTAATCTTACATTATTGGATCTCTATCCAATAATCTCCTTAGGCCTATAATTGAGCCTTAATCAAGGAGCCCATTAACATAGGGTCTCATCTAATGAGAATAGGGACTAATTGGATCTTCATCTAATCCTCTATTCGTTGAAGCATCTACCATATATGTGTGACCCTCTAAGCCCGATACCAAAGGCTTCAGACTTATACTTCATCAATTACACATGCCCGTACCTAAAGAAATCATCAGTAAAAGTAATGAAGTAGGAATAACCACCTATGGCCCAAGTCGATATGGGACCAAACACATCGCTATGTATGAGTTCTAATAACTCAATAGTTCTCTCTCCAATTCCATTAAATGGAGAGTTGGTCAATTTACTATGATAGCAAGGCTCGCAAGTTGCATATAACTCATAGTCAAATAGATCTAAGTATACATCCTTTAATAACTTCTGAATCCTTCCCTCATGGATATGACTTAGCCTACAATACCACAAGTATGCACTATTCACCTCATCTCATTTCCTCTTGGATGTACTTGTCTTTGACGTAGTGGAAGCACTGGCCTTCGTCCTTTGTTAAGTCTTTCTAAGCAACCTTTGCCTTATCCAGTTTGCCCTTGCCCTTGCCCTTCTTAAGGGACTTCCTAGCTTTCCTTTTTATGTTGGTCTCACCAATGTAGAGAACTAGTTTCTCTTTCGTTATGGTACTCTCTTCTTTCCTCAACATATTGAGGAGCTTAGGGAGAGTCGCCTCAAGCTTGTTTATATTGAAATTCATAATAAACTGAGAAAAGAAATTTGGTATGGACTGAAGTATAAAATCAACGCATAGGTTATCATCTAGGATCATTCATAGACTTGTGAGTTTCTCAAAAAATTCTATAATCTTTAGGACATGGTTATAAACTGATGTCCCCCTCAGTCATCTAGCGTAAAAGAGACTCTTGGATATCTCATATCATTGAGTTCTTCCCTATTCCTCAAAGAATTTACGGAGATGTAGAATTATCGATCTAGTATCCATAATTTCATATTGTCTTTGTAACTCAGGAGTCATAGAGGCCAACATGTAACGTGAGCGAGAGCGGAATCATCTATATACTTCGTATATTGGGAAAACTCTTCCTAAGGTGCTCCTACCTCAAGTTGTGGTATGATCGTATCCAGGACATATATAATTTTCTCCATTGTGAGAACTATTCTCATGTTATGGAGCCAATCCACATAGTTTAGACTAGTAAGGTGATTAGCATCAAGTATATAAAGGGTCTAAAGGGAGCATGTTTCTGATAAAAGGAGATGTAGTATAAAAAAATAACATGTAGTTTTACAAAAATATAAACAATCAAGATATATACTTCTATCTTGACTTGCTCCCACTATTTTTCTAGTGAGTCATGTGACACCCTCAGCACATGAAATGAAAATCTCTAATAGAATTCTAGTGGGATCAAGATTCAATCAACAACTTAGTGTAATCTCGAGGAACTCGACCAATCACACTAAGCCTAAAAAGGTAGGCAACTCTTGCTAATCACAACTTCTTGTGATCACCATTCTTTTAGGCCTTCAAACTATCATGATCTCGAGGGACTCAACCAACTATAATATTCAGTTAAGTCATCACCATCATTACAAAATGAGTCTAGTTTAACGATATGCCCTTGAGGACTCAACCAAGCATATCATGTCCTCAGGTCACTAGTGACATCTCTATGTTATAGGCAAGATCTCGGATCGCGATATAGGTGAGCCTCGAGGGACTCGACCAACTCAACCTACATCGGGATTTAATTTCTTCCTATAACGATGGAAAGCTAAATGGGTCAATCTAACTACCTCATGCTTACCGACTTAATATTATCATAGGAGAGGATTTTGATTCAGTCTCCTAATATGACGTGTCATACACATATATATTTAATATATATTTACATCACATGTGTATATATATATATATATATATATATATATATATATATATATATATATATATATATATATATATATATATATATATATATGCATAGCAATCATGTGCATAAGTACACCAGATGATCATGGACCACAACCAAATATGATCAGGCCTGAACTAGTTGGGCTAATCACTTACATTACGACTATGTGTGCATTGGTGCATCTTCATGCCCGGTGGTCGTCCATCTCGTCATCATCAGATTTGCTAATATCTCAATGTATCTCCAAGCATCACGATCACCTAAATCAGCCTCAAGGGTTATGCTACCACCTCTAGGCTTCTGTGTGCCTCTTCGTGTAATTACAACATAATTATAGACACACATGCCTGATAATAAATAAGAAAAATATAGGCTCGCAAGCCCCAATAAAAATAATCATATATACATATCACACGTTTCACGATCATCCTCTCACATCATACATCACATGTATACATCATCATGTAGGAGTACTAGATAAATAATAATAATAGTTAATTAAATATTTTAATTAACTATTATATTTATAAATTTTGGGATATATAGGAAATTTTTTATTTTTAAAGGGTATTTTGATAATTTAAATAAGGGGATAAACCTTAAAATTTTTATAATTTAGAAAGGCAAAATCATCCTTTTCGGTGGCTGCAACTTCTTGCAGTCATCACCTTCCCATAGGTGACTGTCATTATAGGCGCAAGCGGCCTACAAGCAGATAGCCACCGCATCGCCTTGCCCATCGGTAGTTTGCCTGCTAGCACTACCTTTGTAGGAAAGCAGCTCCTCCGCAACCCTTGGGTGTGAGTCGACTCTTCGCAATCGGCCATCACAGGTGCTTCCTCCATAGCGAGATGCATTCTTGGCCCTTCTGATTTTTGCCAAATCGAGAGCATCAAACAGTCTCTCGACCAAGGCCATAAGTAGCCTTCAGCCAATCTACCTGGTAGCAATAGTTGTCGCCCCTTTTGCATCAACAACTTTGATGTTGAAAAATCGCTCTAAAGGACCTTTCAACCAAAAAGATAAGGCACATTCCAGATCTAAAAACTACATCAAAAACATAACAAGAATGCGTAAAATAATTCTATGCGATTAAACATATCATATGTAATTTATAAGTCAATCATCGCATGATGAACCTAGCTCTGATACCACTATTGGGAAATTTTCAATTGGCATCTCATACGTAGTGGAAAACAAAAAAAAATCAGATTTTCTAAAGTCAAGTACTTGGTCATTGTGCGATGACTGGTGTACAAAAAAATCATAAAATCGAAAACAATATATATCATGTGAGATGTGTTACCTAGGAAGATCGTATATCCCTGAAATTTCTAGATCTATTGGAGACGATGAAGGAGAACTCACGTGCTTCTCTCTAGTGATGATTTGCATGGTAGATGCAGCGACGATGCTCCTCAGGTCATTATGAGATCTGCCTCTCCATGCACACCACATGGCTATCGGGCCAAGGAGAAAGAGAGAAGGATAAGGAGAATATGAGAGTAACCACCAGAAGTTTTAGCTTATGAATTCTGAAGTTCCTCCTATTTATAGATGTGCATGCAGCTTAACCCTAATGGATCATACCCAATTGGGTATTGGATCTTTATCAAATTACCCAAGCCATTTAGACTAATGGATCTCTATCCAATAATGTCTCATTGGATCTTATCTATAGGATCCAATAATACATAAACTTATTGGATATCCAGTAAAATAGGGACTCCTAGGATATCTTATATATGTGCCTCTACTCGTCGCAACATTTACCATATATGTATGACCCTCTAAGTCCGATATCGATATCGAGCTGGTCATGAGTCAATCATATCATAACTCATTCTGATATAATAATTATTATTTATATAATAATTCACTCGACTCATTGACTATGAATATACTAGGTCACTATACTATATTCCCTAGACGGTAGAGGAGGATCTAATCCATCGGACCTACTTATCTATAGTTATCATGTATCTATAATCCCTCATCATCTATCTAATATCCCAAAGATAGTATATTGAGCATGGTACGTCAGGCCTCATACAAAATCCATCCAATCTTGTTCTAATCAAATTCTCCCAAAGAACTCATTCTCTCTAAATCCGAACGACTTTGGCCAAGGATTTGTCTGAGCGAGCACAACGAGATATTCCTCTCATAATACTGAGAGTTGATGATCCTCTATTTATACTCGATTTGTTTCATAAGGTTGGCTACTAATCCCTTTTGGGAAACTAAGTGGGAGCATCACATGCATAGTGGATGATTAAAATAAAACTGATTTCCTATGTAGATCAAATCGTCGTGCAAAGATTGGTGCGAGAAAAATTATAAAATAAAAAAACTATATCATATGAGAGATTGTTTACCTAGGAAAATCATATATCCTTGAATTTTCAAATCCGGATAGAGAAGATGAAGAAGGTCAATCGTCCTCCTCTCTAGTAATATCCACACGATGGATTCCTTCAGTGATACTCCTCCAATTGCAGCCCCAAATCTCGCAACTCTTATGTAGCTTCTCACAACGAATGTAGAAGACTATTCTCTATCTTCTTCACTGCCCTCTCACGCCAAAGAGCGATTAATCGTTAGAGAATAATAGGGAGAGGAGGAGAATAGGAGGGGGCAGCCAAAGGTGCAGCCTATCACATAAGAGCCACCCGTGCCTCCAATTTATAGAGAGTCATAAAAACTCTAGTGTATCCTGCCTTAGTGGGTATTAGATCTCTATCCAATTATCCACTAATCTTGGATTATTGGATCTCTATCCAATAATCTCCTTTGACCTCTAATTAGCCTCATTTAAGGAGCCCATTAATATAGGGTCTCATATGTTGGGAAACCTTAGTAGGAGCATCACATGTATAGCGAAAATCAAAATAAAAAATCAGTTTTCCACGTAGATCAAATCGTCGTGTAAAAGATTGGGGTCATGAGAAAAATATAAAAACCAAAAAATCATGATGCGTGAGAGATTGATTTTACCTAGGGAGATCGTATATCCTTGTATTTCCATATCCAAATGGAGAGGATGAAGGAGGTCAAGTGTCCTCTCTAGCGGTATCGATATGATAGATCTCTACAGCAAAACTCATCCAATCTGACCTCACAACTCTTGCACGGAGGGAGGGAGGAGAATAGGAGGCGATGACTAAAATTGTAACCTATCAACCATGAGTCTCCCCTCCTATTTATAGCGAGCCACCAAAACCCTATGGCTCCTGCCTTGGTGGGTATTGAATCTTCATCCAATTACCCACTAATCTTGTATTATTGGATCTCTATTTAATAATCTTATTAAGCCTCTAATTAGGCCTCAACCAAGGAGTCCATCTGCATAAGATCTCATCTAATGAGAATAGGGGCTAATTAGATCTCCATCCAATCTTCTATTCACTGAAGCATCCACCATTTGTGTATAACCCTCTAGGCCTGATACTGAGCTGGCCATGAGTCACTCCCATCAAAACTCCTTCTGATATAGTGAATTATTATCTGCATAACAATTCACTCGACTCATCGACTATGGATGTACTATACTACTATGCTATAGTCCTCAGACGATACAGGGGGGATCGAATACATCGGACTTGCCTGTCCATAGTTACCGTGTATATATAATCCCTCATCCAACTAATATTCTAGATATTGTATATTAGACATGGTACTGCTGTCCATAGTTACCGTGTATATATAATCCCTCATCCAACTAATATTCTAGATATTGTATATTAGACATGGTACTGTAAGGTCACATATGGAATGAATTTATATTGCTCTTATTGAATTCTACCAGAGAACTCGTTCTCTCTCAATCCGAATGACCCTAGCTAGGGATTTGTCTGAGCAAGCATATATGAGATATTATTCTTATGATACCGAGAGTGGATGATCCTCTATTGACACTTAATTTCCTTCATAATATTAGCTACCAATCCTGATAACTAGCTGTACCAGATCTGAAACTTTCCAAACCTATAAGTCTAGCGTCAAAGGAGTACTTATACAAGACATCCTTGGTGTCTCAAGTCAAAGGACTATATACATACCTAAGACTATAAAATCACTGTCTGACATTAAGCATCATTAATCATACAACATTTCAGAAGTGGATCAATCAATGAACTTATTCTCCAATGAGTACCTGTACTATTTTCTTAGTGTCTCCACACAAGTGGCTATGAGACCAACCGCCTCCATCGTATGGACAGGTATATAATATATTGGTTTGTCCGGTTATCTCGATGTCCCTCTTGAGTAACTTATGGCCAGGATTATTTAGGATCTGTGTTTAAAGTTGAATCGATCTCATTATCGTAATCTCATCACGATCTGATTCCCATTGCACAGAACCAAGGACATCACAATATATATGTTACATATTATATAATGTGAGAATATGCCAATATTAATCATAAGCAAAAAAATCGCATAGTGTGTCACACGTGTCATTACTCACATGATTAGCTTGCAGGGCACCTATAACCAACAATCGCCCACTTGACCTAAAGCCAATCATCTATGTGTCTGATCCCCATCAGACCCCTGTGTTGCTCAAATATAATTTGAGCTAGTGGCTTCGTCAGTGGATCCGTAATGTTATCTTCGGATGGAACTCTCTCCATTGCTATATTTTTTCGGGTCATGTTTATTCTAATCAGATGAAACCTCCTCAAAATAATTCTGATAAGACCTGGATTCCCTTGCTAGAGCTATCGCCCTGTCATTGTCGCAGTATATGAGAATCAGCTCCACACTGCTTGGTACAACTCCCAAATCTCTGATGAATTTCTTCATCTATACCCCTTCTTTTGTTATTTTTATTGCAGCAATGTATTCCGCCTCTGTGGTCGAGTCAACAGTAGTATCTTACTTAGAACTCTTCTAGGTTACTGCTCCTTCATTCAGGGTGAAAACATACCCTGAGTTTAACTTGCTATCATCGACGTCGGATTGGAAAGTCAAGTCTGTGTAGCCCTCAGCTTGGAGGCTACCTCCTCCATATACCAGTAAAAGATCCTTAGTCCTTCTCAAGTACTTAAGGATATACTTTACTGCCTTCTAATGTTTTAAACCTGGATCTGCTTGATACCTACTCATGACACTCAGAGCATATATTATATCAGGCTTGGTACATAGCATAACATACATGATAGACCCCATTCTTGAAGCATAAGGTATCTTATCCATGTCTGCCCTTTCTTCAAGAGTCTTTGGGGACATACTCCTAAAAAGCGATATTCGATGTCTCATCGGTATGAGTCATCTCTTGAAATTTTTCATGCCAAATCTTTTGATAATGGAGTCTATGTACCTAGACTAGGATAAGCCAAACATCCTCTTAGATTTATCTCTATAGATCCAGGATCCCAAAATATAGGATACTTCCCGTAAATCTTTAATAGAGAAGTTTCTATATAGCCAAGTCTTTACTGTGGAGAGCATTCCTACATCATTCTCAATGATTAGGATGTCATCCACATACAATATCAAGAAGGTGATAGCACTCCCACTTACCTTCCTGTACATATAGGACTCATCTTCGTTCTTAACAAAATCATAAGATCTGATCGTCTCATCAAATCTTATGTTCCAATTTCGGAAAGCTTGCTTTAGTCCATAAATGGACTTGAGCAACCTACACACTTTATATGGACTCTTTTTAGATATGAATCCCTATAGCTGTATCATATACACCTCTTCCTCAAGGTTGCCATTAAGGAATATCATTTTAATATCTATCTGCCAGATCTCATAGTCACAGTGTCCTGCAATGGCCAAAAGAATTCTAATGGACTTAAGCATGACTATAGGTGAAAAGGTTTCGTCATAGTCAACTCCTTGTCTTTGACGATATCCTTTAGCTACTAGTCTTGCCTTATAAGTCTCCACCTTTTCATATATTTCGATGTTCTTTTTGAAGATCCACTTGCAGCCGATAGGTACAATACCCTCAGGTGCATCTACAATGTTTCAAACCTTGTTAGAGTACATGGAATCCATCTCAGAATTCATGGCTTCTTACCACTTTCTGGAGTCTATACTCATAATAGCCTCCTCGTAGGTCTGAGGATCAACATCCTAAGAGTCCTCTCCACTGATATATCACGCATATCTTTCAGAAGAGTGAGATACTCTACTAGACCTACAAAGTTGGAATTTGTGTGTTAGGTACCTGAACAAACTCGAGCTCTGGAATGGTGCTTGAGATAGGTTCTCCAACCTCATTCAATTCTATCTCACTCTTACTATTTCCATCAAAAATGTGTTCCTTCTCAAGGAACATAGCTCTCTTGGCTATAAAGACTTTTCAGTCCTCGAGATAATAGAAATAATACCCTAAAGTCTCCTTAGGGTATCCCACGAATGTGCACCATTCCATCCTTGATTCTAATTTATCGAGGTTATATCTTTTAACATATGCAGGACAGCTCCAAATCTTAACCACCTTAAGATCGAGCTTCTTTCCTTTCCATATCTCATATGGTATAGATACTATCGACTTTGATGGAACTCTGTTCAGGAGGTAAGTTGCAGTCTCTATGATGTATCCACAAAACGAGACGAGTAGGTCAGTGAAACTCATCATGGACCGCACCATATCTAACAACATGTGATTCCTCCTTTCTGATACACCATTGAGTTAAGGTGTATAAGGAGGTGTCCATTGGGATAAAATCTCATTGTCCCTGAGGAAATGGGTGAACTCCTTACTCAAGTACTCTCCTCCTCGATCTGATCGAAGAGTCTTAATACTCTTTCCAATCTGGTTCTCGACTTCATTCTTATATTTTCTGAATTTCTCAAAGACCTCAAATTTATACGTCATCAAGTACAAGTGTCCATACCTAGAGAAATCATTAGTGAATGTAATGAAGTATGAGTAACCACCTATAGTCTGAGTCGACATGAGACCACATACATCACTATGTATGAGTTCCAATAACTCAGTAGCTCTCTCGCTAGTTCCACTAAAAGGAGAGTTGGTCATCTTCCCACGAATGCAAGGTTCACAAGTTGCATATGACTCATAGTCAAATGGATCTAAGTATACATCTTTTAGTAACTTTTGAATCCTTTCGTCATGTATATGACCTAGCCTACAATGTCATAGGTATGTATTGATCACCTTATCTCTTTTCCTCTTAGACATTTATATTCATGATGTGTGGAGAAGTATATAACACATGTAAATCATTTATCAATGTCCCTCTAGTGATGATCTCATCATCCATAATTATTGAACAACTATTATTCTCAAAAACTAATTTATATCCACTAGTTGTCAAACAAGAGACGGAAATGATATTTTTGATAATAGAGGAAACAAAATAGTATGCATCCAATGTAATAATAGCTCCACCAGGTAGATGTAGGGTGATCTCCTCAACAGCAATTGCAACAACTCTTGCTCTATTGCCCATCTTAAGGTCCATCTCGCCTCTTGCTAATCTTTTAGGTCTTGCCAGAACCTGCAACAAACTATAGATATGATAATTACTTTTGGTATCCAATACCCATATGTTATCACGAAAATCTGATAAGTGGAGACTGATCATGAATATACCTGAAGCTTCTCCAAGCTTCTATTTCGCCTTATCTGCAAGGTAATCTTTACAGTTCCTCTTCCAATGCCCATCTTAGCCGTAGTGGAATCACTATCCTTTGTCCTTTGCTGGGTTTTTCTTGGCAACCATTGTCTTACCCAATCTTCCTTTGCCCTTGCCCTTCTTTAGAGTCTTACTAGCCTTCTTTTTCTTCTTAGTCTCATCAATATAGAGAACTGGCTTCTCCTTCTTGATGGTGCTCTCAGTTTCCCTCGACATATTGAGAATGTCAAGTAGAGTCAGCTCAAACTTGTTCATATTAAAGTTAATAATAAACTGTGAAAAAGAATTTGGTAGGGAGTGAAGTATAAGATCAACATACAAGTTATCCTTCAGGACTATCATTATACTTCACAAAGTGAGTGATTTCATCCTCGGTTGTCCTTTCCTCTGGCATGAGAATAATCGTGTTAAGGATATATACGATTTTCTCTTTCGTGAGAACAATTCTCAAATTGTGGAGCCTTTGGACCAATAAGGCGGTTGGCATCAAGTATACCATATAAGGGTTTTGTAAGCGACAAATAAGATATAGTGTAAACAAATAACATTCAGACTTTATAGAAAATACTAATTAAGATATGGACTTCTATCTTAATGTACTATCACTATTTTCCTATCGAATCACACAACACCCTCGACACATGTCGTGTCACACACATACATATTTAATATATATCTACATCACATGTAAATATATATACATATATCTAGTAGGTGTATAACACATCACATATGCAAGCCAAACCAAATGATCATGAGTCTTCACTTAATAATGATTAAGCCCAAGCCAATGGACCTAATCACTCACAATAGGATCTATGTGTGCATCGGTGCATCTCCATGCCCTGTGATTATTGATCTTGTCACATCAGTTCCGTCGGATCCTCGTCGCATCACCATGTGTCGTGATTTCCCGCCATGTCATTGTAGGTCCCATTGCCACCTCTACGCTCCCGCTGCGCCTCTCCATGTAATTACAGATAATCACAAGCATGCAGGCCCCATAATAAACAAGAAAAATGAAGGCTCGCAGGCCCTAATAATAATAATAATAACAATCACAATTACATACATCACAACACATGGTTCATGACCATCCATCCATATCACACATCATATGTACATCACATCATATATACGATTACTATATTATAATTAATTAAACTATTTAATTAATTATTTTTTAGAAATCAAGACATGGTCATAATTTATAGAATTGTTAAGGGTATTTTCATAATTCTGGATGAGAAGGGCAGTCCTCAGAATTTTTAGAATTATTGAGGGTATTTTGAAAATTCTATACACAAGTTCTATACACGAGGACAGTCCTTAGTATTTTCCGAATTCAGAGGGGCAGGATCATCCTTTTTATAAAAGGATTGCCCTAACCCCTCTTGCCTCCTCTGCTGGCGGCAGAATCGCCTTGCCCATCGAACTACTCCTGCGGCGCGCCATCGCCTCGGCGGCCTTGGCCTGGGCCGCCTTGCCGGGCGATCGCCTTGAGGGCTACCGGCTCGCTCATGGGTGCCACTGGCCGCTGCACCGTGCTATAAGTTCTGCCTTGACAACATCCAACCGCCCCTTTGGCCACGCGGGCCTTTGCAGGGCCTTGGCACCTGCCCCCTTGCATGTGGCCAGGCCGTGGCCGGCTGCTCTTATAGGGGACTTACCATGGCCAGCCACCCTTGTAGATGGCCTAGCCATGGCCGGATGCCTCTTGTCCTCACTGCTTTTGTTGCAAAAATGCATAAAATGATTATATGCGATTCAATCTCATCATACGCAATTTAAAATAAATCTTTCATAAGAAAACCTGGCTCTGATACCATTATTAAGAAATCTTAGTAGGAGCATCATATGTATAGTGGAAATAAAAACAAAAAATTGATTTCTCATACAGATCAAATCATCATGCAAAAGATTAACGTTACGAGAAAAATACAAAAATAAAAAAATCACGATGCGTGAGAGATTGATTTTACCTAGGGAGATCGTATATCTCTGTATTTCTAGATCCGGATGGAGAGGATGAAGGAGGTCAACCGTTCTCCTCTCTAGCGGTATCCACATGATGGATCTCTACAGCGAAACTCGTCCAATCTGATCTCGCAACTCTTGTGCAAAAGGAGGGAGGAGAATAGGAGGTGGTGACTAAAGTTGTGGCCTATCAACCATGAGTCTCCCCTCCTATTTATAAAGAACCACCAAAACCCTAGGGCTCCTGCCTTAGTGGGGATTGAATCTTTATCCAATTACACAATAACTTTACATTATTGGATCTCTATCTAATAATCTCCTTAGGCCTCTAATTGGGCCTCAACCATAGAGCTCATCTGCATAGGGTCTCATCTAATGATAATAGGGGCTAATTAGATCTCTATCCAATCTTCTATTCGCTGAAGCATCCACCATATGTGTGTAACACTCTAGGCTCGATACCGAACTAGCCATGAGTCACCTCTATTAGAACTCTTTCTGATATAGTGAATTATTATCTCCATAATAATTCAATCGACTCATTGACGATGGACGTACTAGGCCACTATGCCATAGTCCTCAGACGATACAGGGGGGATCGAATCCATCGGACCTGTTTGTCCACAATTACTATATATCTATAATCTCTCATCCAACTAATATCCCAAAGACCATATATTAGACATGGTACTATCAGGTCATATACGAAATCAGTTTGTCTTGCTCTAATCGGATTCTACCAGAGAACTCTTTCTCTCTCAATCTGAATGACTTTGGCCATGGATTTATCTGAGCAAGCACATATGGGATATTCCTCTTGTGATACCAAGAGTGAATGATCCTCTATTGACACTCAATTCCCTTGGCAAGGTTGGCTACCGATCCCGATAACCAGTTGTACTAGATCTAGAACTTTCCAAACCTGTAAGTCTGGCATCAAAGAAAGAAGTACTCATATAAGACATTCTTGGTGTCTCAAGTCAAAGGACCAGATACACAACTAGGACTATGGAATCGCTATCTGACATTAGATATTATCAACCATACAGCATTCCATAAGCGGATCAATAAATGAACTCATTCTCCAATGAGCACCTGTACTATATCCTTAGTGTTTTCACATAAGTGGCTATGAGACCAACTATCTCTATCATATGGATGGGCATATAGTATACTAGTCTATGTAGTTATCTCGATGTCCTTCTCGAGTAACCTACGACCGAGATTATTTAGGATCTGTGTTTAAAGACGAATTGATCTCATTATCATGATCTCATCACGATCCGATTCCTATTGCACAGAACCAAGAATATCACAATATATATGCTACAGATAATATAATATGAGAATATACTAATATTAATCATAAACAAAAAGACCGCATAACATGTCACACGTGTCATCACTCACATAATTGGCTTGCAGGACACCTGTAACCAACATCATATTATGAGAATATAGGCTAATTAAATAGCTCATATCCAATCCTCTATTCGCTGAAACATCTACCATATGTGTGTGACCCTCTAGCCGTGAGTCACTCCCATCAAAACTCCTTATAATATAGTGAATTATTATCTTCATAGTAATTCACTCACCTCATTAACGATGAATGTACTAGGCCACTACGCCATAGTCCCTAAATGGTACAAAGGGATCGAATCCATCGGACTTATCTATCCATAGTTAGCGTGCATCTATAGTCCCTCATCTAACTAATATCCCAGAGATTGTATATTGGGCATGGTACTGTCAGGCTATATACGAAATCTGTTCGAGTCGCGCTCTAATCATATTCTCCCAAAGAACTTTTTCTCTATTAATCCGAATGACTCTAACTAGAGATTTGTCTAAGCAAGAACATACGAGATATTCCTCTCATGATGCTGAGAGTAGATAATCCTTTGTTGACACTCAATAGCCTTTATAAGGTTGGTTGCCAATCCCGATAACCGACTACATCAGACCTGAAACTTTTCAGACCTATAAGTCTGGCGTTAAAGCACCATATATATAACTGGAACTATAGAATCATTGTTTTACATTAGGTATCATTAACCATACAATATTATGTAGGAGGATCCACCAGTAAACTTATTCTCCAATGAGCATATGTACAGTATCTTTAGTATCTCCACATAAGTGGCTATGAGACTAACCACCTCCATCATATAGATAGGTATATAGTACATCGATATGTTCAATTATCTTGATGTCCCTCTTGAGCAACCTATGACCAAGATTAGTTAGGATCTGTGTTGAAAAGCGAATCGATCTCAGTATCATAATCTCATCACGATCTGATTCCTATTACACAGAACCAATGACATCATTATATATATATATATATATATATATATATATATATATATATATATATATAATATAAGAATACATCAATAATAATAATATAAAAAGACTATGCAACATGTCACATGTGTCATCACTCATGTGATTGGCTTACAAGACACCTGTAACCCGCAATCTCGATAACCAGTTGTATTAAATCTGGAACTTCTAGACCTGTAAGTCTGTGTCAAAGAAATGAGTACTCATATAAGGCATCCTTTATCTTAAGTCTAAGGGTCTGATACACAATTGAGACTCTAGAATTATTATTTGATGTCAAGTATCATTAACCATCTAACATTCTGTAAGTGGGTCAATCAATGAACCCATTCTTTAATGAGCACCTGCATTATAACTCTAGTGTCCCCACACGAGTGACTATGAGACCAGCTGCCTCCATTATATAAACAAGTATACAGTACACTAGTCTGTTCGGTTATCTCGATATCCCGCTCGAGTAACCTATGATCGAGATGATTTAGAATATGTGTTTAAAGACGAATCAGTCTCATTATCGTAATCTCACGAATCGTTTCAAATTTCACAGATCCAAAGACATCATAATATACACCCAGATAGTATATAATATGAGAAAATCTCGGTAATGATAAGCAAAGAGATTGTCACAACGTATTATAAGTGTCATCACTCACGTGATTGTCTTATAGGACACCTATAACTAGCATTATCAATAGTAGAAGCTTATTTTGTAGCTTGTTTTGAGGCCATTAATTAAAATTTATGATTGTGAAATTTATCTCGCAACTTAGTATGATGAGGCTAAATTACAAAGTTACTGAAGATATTTTATGACATATCGAAGTAACTTTATTCTCTAAGATAGTTCTAGACATATTAGCATAAAGTATTTGATATTTATGGAAATAGCTCAAAAATAACTAACGTTAGTTAAGAACTAAAACTATAATAATTTTAGGCATATTCTCAAGAATAAGAAGTACTATAATAATTTTAGACATATTGGTTATATAACAATAACTATCAAGTACTTGATGGTTATAGAAAGGATCTAAAAATAATGAATATCAATTAAGAAATTAAGTTTCATTATATTGATTATTGATTATTTACTATAGTTTTATAACCTAAGATATTTGAAACAATATGTTATTTTAATTGTGTTTATGAATACCTCATAAAAGATATAATGATGCATATTTGAGAGGATATTATAATTGATATTCTCGTTTATATAATTAATTTTTTAATCCTATTTATATTTATATGTATATATATATATATATATGTATATTATAATTGAATATGACAAAATGATTATCTTGACAAGATAAATTATATGGGTCATTTTAGACTAAATATAAAAAATACTAACAGTGTTATATACATGAAAGAAAGTATGACATTGATGATATACAACTGTTATAATTTACATTGCTAGTTAGACATAATATAGCATATTATATTTATTAACTTATTTTTAAATTCACATGTATATAAATAATTTTAAAGAAATAAAATCTAATTAAGTATAATTATTTTTAAATAAAATTTATTTTTATTTATTTTTATTTTAAACTCTTCTATATTTTATCAATTCTTGGGGAAAATAAAAGAATGTTGGATTTTATAATCCTAATTAATTGGTTAAGATATATAAAGATTCTAATTGAATTTTGATTAAGAATATTGACCAATAAAAATAAAATACATAGGGATCTTAAAGATACTTTCCTTGTTATCTTTTCAAGACATTTTGCTGCTGTTGCCTATATAGGGATTATATTATTATAGATACTTTTGTCTCAATTTTCGATAGGTCCCTACTTCATCAATTACTATAATACTCAATACATGCATATCACAGTATGTTATTTCCTGATATCTGAGGTATCCTAGTAATTATCATATTAAAAAATACATAATTTTTATATTTATTCTATGATATTTAATTTTAATTTTGGTATTAAATTTTTATATAATATTTTCTTTTAACATGGAGAGTTTGAGTCGAAGCGTCAGCTCCTCAGGTGGCCCTTGGCGTCGAGCAATTTTACAACTCCAAGATGTTAGAGGTGTTAGAAGGAGATGAAAACACAAAATGACATCCTTTATTCATTGAATGAGCACCTATTTATACAAGATTCAGTTAAGGATTTTTCTCAATTGATGAACGAGATATTCTCGTTTAGTTACAGTTCTGTTCAGTTAACATGCCCCCGCAAGATCGAACTCCTATTAAGGATGCCGATCTTGGACCGATGTAAGGCAAAGTGTTTGTAGGCCAAAGACTTTGTGAGAGAGTCAGCAAGTTGATCAGCCGTGTGAACATGAGAAACACGGAGCTGTTGGCGGATAACTTGATCTCGCACAAAATGAAAGTCAATGGCAACATGCTTCATGCGAGAGTGAAAAACTGGATTTGCATAAAGGTAAGTCGCACCGATGTTGTCACAGTAAATAACAGGTGTAGAAGTAGAGTGAGTATGAAGCTCCTTAAGCAAGTTGGTAATCCAATTAAGTTCAGTAGCAGCAGTGGTAATAGCATGATATTCAGCTTCAGTAGTAGACCTGGCAACCGTCTTTTGTTTTTTAGAACCCTAACTAATCGAGTTGGCACCAAGAAAAATAATATAACCTGACGTGGATGTTCTATCATCAATATTTCACACCCAATCAACATTGGCAAAGGCATGAAGCTGAGGGGGAGAGTGTTTGCGAAGAAAAAAACCATGATCAATGGTCCCTTTAAGATAACGCAAAACGTGTTTAACAGCAGTCCAGTGTAAAGTAGACGGTCAATGCATAAATTGAGATAATTTATTAACTACAAAGGAGATATCAGGACGAGTAAGAGCGAGATATTGTAAGGAGCCAACGACTTGCCGATACTGAGTAGAGTCTGTAGCAGGACTGCCATCACATAACTTAAATGAGTCACTAGAGGATAAAGGAGTGGTAACTTCTTTTGCATCCTACATATTAGTCTTCAACATCAAGTCATGAATATACTTTCTCTATGAAAGGAAGAGGCCAGAAGATGTAAATGTGCCTCGACACCGAGAAAATAATTCAGGCGGCCAAGATCCTTAAGAGAAAATCTATTAGCTAATAGCTTGATAAACACTTAAGCCTCTATAGAGTTCTCACTGGTGATAATAATATCGTCCACATAGACCAGAAGATAGATAATGCACCCATGTTATTGGGGTAGAAATAAAGATGCATCAGATTTGGAGTTAATGAAGCCAACCGAAGATAAGTATAGGCCAAGTTTAGTATACTAGGCCCGTGGAGACTGACGAAGTCCATAAATAGCCTTTTAGAGTTTACATACATGTGGTGGATATTGAGGATATATAAAGCCTGGAGGCTATTCCATGAAGACATCTTCAGTAAGAGTCCCTTGTAAAAAGACATTGTTAACATCTAATTGGTGTAAACACCAGTCGTTGGATATTGCTAGACTTAGGATTAGCTGAATAGTAGTAGGTTTGACAACAGAACTGAATGTCTCAGTGTAGTCAATACTAGGGCGTTGATGAAACCCTTTAGCCACAAGTCGTGCTTTATAGCGATCAGTCGAACCATCAGTCTTTCATTTAATTTGATAGACCCACTTACACCCGATAATATTTTGTGTGGAATGAGAGGGGATAAGTGTCCATGTAGCATTATGAAGAAGAGCGTCATACTCCTCACACATGGCTTTATGCCAATGAGGAGATTTTTGGGTCTGAGAAAAGGAAGATGGTTCAGCAGAGTCGGAGGACGGTGTAGTGCTAACATGGAGGTCAAGAACTTGACGGGGTTTAA
The DNA here is from genome assembly GCA_021527575.1 of Ensete glaucum. Lineage (NCBI taxonomy): Eukaryota > Viridiplantae > Streptophyta > Magnoliopsida > Zingiberales > Musaceae > Ensete > Ensete glaucum. The sequence continues at coordinate 52,192,044 of CM038551.1, forward strand.
AAACACCACTCCTAGAATGAGTTTGCATTAGATGTCGAGAGGGTATAACAGTGTTGGATGGTAAGAGCTAAGGATTATAAGCACTAGTGGAGCCAAATGGAAGGACGATAAAATCACTCGAACTATGGGAGGACAAAGGCTGGGGTTCTAGAAGAGGAGAAGCTGGAGGAGAGAAGGAAAAAAAAAGGTGTGGAACAAAAATAACAAGAGAATGTGGATCTGGCACAAGCATATGGGTGGATGAATATGTGTAAGAGAAACTCAATAGGACGACAGATTGCCCATGATCACAAAATGGAAAAACATATTCTACAAAAGTGACATGTCTGGAAATAAGGAATTTAGCAGAGTGAGGATCATAAAATCGAAAAGTATTATGTTCAAGAGAATATCTGATGAAAATGCAAGGGCGAGAGCGAGGCTACATTTTATTGGAATTGTAGAGACGTAACCATGGATAACAGAGATAGACAAAGACTTTCAATATTTGTAGATTAGGGCATTTTTGAAAAAACTTTTTAAATGGTGATTGATAGTATAGAGTAGGAGTAGGCATGCGATTAATGAGGTAGACAACCGTTTGAAAGGTGACGGACCAAAAAGTAGATGACATGGAAGCCTGATGGAGCAATGTCAAACCAGTTTTAACAATATGACGATGTTTACATTCGGCAGAACCAACCAATTAAGGCGTATATGGGGGGACTTAAGATGTTGAATACCCTAAGCAAATAGATAAGATACAAGGGCTTGATATTCACCCCCTCCATCAGAATAGATAGTTTTAATAGTGGTCTGAAAGTAGTTTTCAACCAAGTTTTTAAAGTTAGAAAAGACAACAGTGACATCAGACTTTTGACGAAAGGGATATCCATGTGTACTTCATAAAATAGTCTACAAAGAAAATATAGTATCTAAACTTATTAAAAGAAATAATTGATGCAAGACCTCAAACATCAGTGTAAACTACTTCAAACGATTTAGAGTAGGAAAGAGAGGAGGTGCCAAAAGGTAATTAATGACTCTTATTGCTAAGACAAGCATTATAGTAAGTAATAACCTTACTAGACTTAAAAACATGAATTTAATAGCGAGAAAATATTTTTTGTTGAAGAGAGATAGAGGGTTGATCAAGCTGACGATGCCATATGTCAACTGGAGCAACAGTGGATGAGTTGGCAGTAGGCTGAGTGAGAAACAAGGCTGACGGCTATTCGTAGATGTTGTCTTTATTCAGACCGCGAACTAGGGATGCCCCCGTGCTCAAGTCCTTGACAAGAAAATAATCATGAAAGAATTCAATGGAAGTATGATTTTGTTGACAGAATTGAGAGACTGAAATAAGATTCTTTTGATGTGAGGTGCACACAAAATATTATCGAGTGTGACAGAAGTGGTATTGAAATTAAACTTTATAGAACCAGTATGACTAATAGGAATCCTTTTTACCATCACCGACAATGATGTCTTAATATCCGCCATAGCCATTGTGGAGTGACAAATTCTGGAGATCGAAAGTGATATGGTGGGAGGCGCCAGAGTCCATAATCCAATTAGATTGACTTTCAGAAGGAGTAGTCAGGACATTTGCCTGAGGCCAAGTTGATGGAGGTGGGAGCCGAGGTCGAGACTGACAAACTTTGGCAGTGTGACCAATTTTGTCGCACAACTGGTTGTTGAGGAGGAGGACGACGTAGCGAAAATGAAGTGTTCAGACGATGGTTGAGATGCGGAGGATATGGAGGAGGAAGCGATGGGTGGTTGCTCATAGAGGAAGTATAAGAGTTGGCCACAACTTTTGAAGCATTCTTGTTATATTTGCGGTTGTGCCTTTTGGATGTGTGGTTGAATTGAGCTGTGATGGGAGGTCTTGGTAGAGGCCCTGACAGCTTGTCATAAAGTTCTTCAAAGAAAATTAGAGAGTCACGCGCGCAGAGTGCTGCGACCAGTTCTTTGAATTCCGAACTCAGTCTATTAAGCGTATAGACGAGTACCTCTTCATCAGAAAATGAATGACCTATCAAAGCCAAGTCATCAATCATTAGTTTGATATGTTGTAAGTAGTCGACAACAGTACTGCCCTCCTGCTTGAAGGTCATAAGGTTGGAAAATAGTCCAAGCATGCGGGTCCATGAGCAGCTTGCTAATGTAGTTTGTAGTTTGGTCCAAGCCTCCACAGTAGTGGTACAGGAGGACATCGGCAGAGCGATGGACCCGGCAACAGAAGCTTGAATTGCTTAGAGAATGAGCTTATCTTGACGTAACTATAGCTTGTAGGTTGCATTTGGTACTGGGTTAGGTTCTTCAGGATCTTGAACTATTGCTGGTGTACAGTTAAGAGAGCCATCAATATAACCTAGTAAATTATAGCCAAATAAGAGATTAGAGAATTGAGCACGCGCAAGACGCATAGTTACCGCCTTTGGATAATTTAAAGAAAATGAGGGAGACAACATTAATAGAAACAGACCCAGTATGTGAAAAAGAAGTCCCAATAGGTAAGAGAGTTGTGGCGTCATGGGTAGACGACGAGGAAGACATATAGAATAAATCAAAAGGAACTCAAGAGAAATGATAGAAAAGAGAATAAAAGTAAATGATAAAAAATGATAAAAAAAAGAAATAACCTTTAGAATATAGAGAGCTCAATTGGTGGAGATTATTGTTATAGAAAATTACAACAGGAGGAGATCACGGTGAAGAGAACGAGATGAAGGGCAAAATAGAAAGTGACCACGTTGATCATATTGGACTAAAAGGGGAGAAGGATGAGGGAGACGATAACTACATTAAGAAAACGAAGACGACCACACGAGAAAGGAGGGGATGACGAAGGGCTCTTCCATTTCAGCACTCAATGATTTCAGCCATGCTATGGACGACAGGCGCATAGGACAGAAGTAGCTTCATCGCCTTGAAACAAATCATTGCTGTTTCATTCTCGATCATAAAAGCCACTCAATGATTTCAGCCATGCTATGGACGACAGGCGCAGTAATAGGACAGGAGTAGCTTCATCATCGCCTTGAAACAAATCATTGCTGTTTCATTCTCGATCATAAAAGCCATGGATGGCCACTGTGCAGTAGAGTCAGTGGAGAAGATGCAGAAATACTGTATATCTCTTAATGACCGGCGGCTATGTATTATATATGCATGTCGAAGCTACATATATGTCAGAGATTCCATCACTGAGAAAACGCACATGCAACGGATCGGTTTGATATCGAGCATAAATTCGACGGCACGCATTTTAAAACATAGGTGACGGAGATCCTCAAAAAAGCGCGCACCGATGCGTGTGCGGTTGACTGAGAGCCACGTCATCTTCAGAACGACTCGTTCGGGGTCGTCGATCGCCAGCATCCCACGTGGGTCTTCGTCAGTGGTGTCTTATTCCAAGCCCCACACAGTCCGATCAATCAAAATATTTTTAGGCCTTAATTTAATCAGACCAATTTCTTTTTTTTAATTTCAAATCTCACAAATATTCTTATACACACAGTCCCCAAAAAAGTAAATTAGGAAGTGACATCACTGATGACGGTATCCAGCCGTTGATTAAGTCCGCCTAGTGTGATGCCACTCAGTGGCCACTGGATTGAGCTCGGACCGAATTCTGGAATTGGCTCAGCCAAGTATGCGACCGAACCCGAAACCCATCCTTCACCGTAGCACAAGCAACGGGGAAGGTTGTGGGAATGAGCGACATGGCAGGAGCAGAAGGGGCGGCGGCTGACGGCTCGGCGGCACGGTGGGGACGACGGGCGTGGGAGCTCCTGGAGAGGGTGCGGGCTCGCTCGCCGCTGGTCCAGTGCATTACCAACTTCGTGTCCATGGATCTGATGGCGAACGTGCTCCTGGCGGCCGGCGCGTCCCCTGCCATGGTCCACTCCCTCCGCGAGATCGACGACTTCACCCCGCGCGCCGACTCGCTCTGCGTCAACATCGGCACGCTGTCGGACGGCTGGCTTCCCTCCATGCGTGCCGCAGCGGCTGCCGCCGCCCGGTCCAGCCGCCCCTGGATTCTCGATCCCGTCGCGGTGTCGGCGTCCGAGTTCCGGATGGAGGCTTGCCTGGGGCTGGTGGCCCTCTGGCCGACTGTGATCCGGGGAAACCCGTCTGAGATCATCGCGCTCACCTCTGCTTGCCGAGTTCACGATTCCAAAGTAAAGCTCTCACCTCTGCATGTTCCTTTTGTATTTAGGGTATCGATTTCATTGCATTCAATACTATTAAAGAAAGAAATTAAAGTCATATATATATATATATATATATATATATATATATATCTTCTTGTATGGTTGTAAAAACGATCATGAATTGCTCGAGAGATACTGTTTGAATGGTCGTCGTCTTGTGGATGATCCTATTACATATTGTTGGTGGATCGGGTTAGAAGAAATTTTGATGGTAAAGATACGAATGCATCATAGAGAACGGCAGGTTTACATTCTATAGAATTCTGGATATTGCTTGCTGAAATGGAACAAGATTTTGCATTTATTGTTGTTTGTTTAGTGTCATTGGACCCAACTGTGGTTCTGGAAATAGAGAAGAACTTGAATTCCACTCATTCAATAATCAATATGCATGGTCTATATACATGCCTTCCCCTTATCACCAGTGTTCATCCTGTCCATTTTTATCATCGTAAATTGTGAAATAAACTATTATTATTAGTCCTGTATTGCATGGAGTTCGATAATTGTTGATGATCAAGGGGATTGAACCTACTGAGAAGTGCAGGATAAAAAATTGAGTTTCCGTTATACATATATATATATATATAGTGTGTGTGTGTGTGTATAATATTTTTTATTTTCTTTAAATTAAAACTGATGGCTGACAGCTTGATTCTTAACATGTTCTAGAGCTCAGGTCATTGGAGGATCATAATAATTTGACATTTAACCTTGCTTTCTGTTTATTAGATATCATTAGCACATGCAGAAAAACTTAGTGGTATTTAATGAAGACATGAAACTGTATCTGATATATCACTTGGTTATGAATTAATGCGACAACTTAAATATGAAGTCATAGATCAATGTCTTTCCAAACTGGTAAATTTTGGATCTGTTCTTGGTTTTGGTGTCTTGTATTCACTCAGCCTCAGCATGCTGAAGATGGGGCATCTTAGTCAGGTTTGCTCCCTCATCTCAAGTATTTCTTTGACTAATCTCAATACAGCCCTTAAAACAAATATTGGTTTTTAATGGTTTTTCTTTTCTGTATACATTTACCTTGTATTTGGTGAAGAGACTGCAGGGTGGGCAAATCTATCCTTGGGCCAATGTTCACTTTAATGAAACTCTTTTGCTGCTGTTGCTCATGGACAAAGGCCTTTTGGCTGAACACGTTAATAGTATGCAGTGTTTATTGTGTGCTATGTGTGATTTCTTTAACTCTCTCTTAAGCTTATTCTCATTGTGGTGCTACTATATGGCTGAATCTCTTCTTAGAGTGTAAACCATCTGTCCTTGATACCTTTTCAGGCAGAATATTTCAACTAATTATTTCAGATGAACTTCCTACCTTTCTGTTCACACAACCTACAAGATTAAGTTGCTTCTATCCTTCACTTGGACTTGCATAAATGACTTAAGAGCGATCATGAATATAGGTATCTAGGGTTAAAGATCATATGTCTATCAGCGCAGATCAACATGTATTGTGCAAGCAAGATAGTATCATGCATGATGCTGGATTCCTATCTGTGGTGCCTAGATATGCTTATTGCAATATTAGCTTGTGCTAATCACCCATCCCATGAGATAACAACTCTTGCTTGTGATACAATAAGCCAGACATCTCTTCTTAAATGAAAATCTGGTATCCAGACTGTATAATGAGATTATCATCTTTCTTATTATCCGACAAAAGATGGGAAAGTCTAGTCATAATTGACACAGCCATGAGAAAGTACAATCGACAACTCTCCTGATGAGTTATTATAAGCATGTTATAAGAATACTTTGGTGAATTAGGTCTAACAATGTTCCACCAACACAGCTTCAAACATATAGAATAAAATTACTGTGAATGATAATTATCTCTTCTACAAGTCACATTTACTTGCTGTTCAGAGCACACATCATTTTTCATTATGACTAGCTGATGCTTCTTCCTAACTTGCTTATTTCTGGCAAATTGGTGGAAACCAGGGTGTGGACAGCTTCCACGAGTCGCTAGATGCTGTGGAATCTGCTAAATCACTGGCACAAAGGAGTGGTGCTATAGTTGCAGTATCTGGAGCCACTGATTTTATAACGGATGGACAGCAAGTGGTAGCTGCACAAAATGGAGTGGCCATGATGCAGAAGATCACAGCAACAGGATGTGCAGTCACAGCTCTCATTGCTGCTTTTGTTGCAGTGGAACCATCGAATCCATTGGAAGCAACATCTTGTGCTCTCTCTATATTTGGCTTGGCAGGAGAGCTGGGGATGGAAATGGCAAATGGCCCAGCTTCCTTGCGGGTGCACATAATCGACACTCTTCATGGCCTTAGTGAGCATACTGTAGCTTCCCGGGTTAAGATTTCTCTGGTATCATGAGGACAGCCAGAAAATGGTGATATTTTCTCGTCTTGTCCTTTCTTTGTACATGGTTCACAAAATAACTGAGGACGGTTGCAACGTCACAATCGATAAAGACACCATACCTGTAGGATGTGCTTTAAGTGCAGAATTGAAGAGTTCCATGGCTTTCATCAAGTAAGATAAATCTGTTCCCTTTGCTAGTTAGCATGGAAAGAGCAAGTAGACCATCTGTTGTGAGGATCGCATGTGCTAACATCTAAATTTTGTGATGGGAAGCTCCCAGGACTGGATCTAGTGTGTTGCATCTCAGTTATCACACACCTGGGATCCAACAGGCTGAGCTATCCAACAAATCTTTGGTTGAAATCTTCAGCAGGAGCCTCAAGTAATTCAGCATGTCACCAGAAAGAGCCACAGAGATCAATCTTCTCGAGTTCTTAGCCTGACTTATTAGTTTGGTGGAATAGCTCTTTATTCACTGCCATCTCGAATCAATTTCTCTCACAATTTTACCACTGGCAAGCTGAGTTTTCTGGATCTGATTGCCTGAAGCCGTAAAGCTTACGATCTCTTTTCCAGCTACATGGCTGACAAATTCATGTCTTTTGACCACTACAATGATGCTTGAGCTCTTGCAATCAAAGAGGACAGTCGATGCTGAATGCCATACTTGGCAGGACTCACCATCTGATGTAGCAAAAGTCCAGCTTTTAATGTTGAGGGATGTGGGTTAATTCGGATCAGATGATGATGCAATTAAGTTGGATAAAAGGATTTACATGGGAAGAGGTGAAGACTTACTCTGGTGATTCCACTGCAATCAAAATTTTCTTTGCTGCTTAAAGATATCGACATTATGTCAGTTGCATGGTTCTTTAGAAGAGGATCTTGCCACTTGTATGTATATTTGAATTGTGCTTTTGCTCCTTCAAAGATGCATTCTTTAAAAGAAAGCATAAGCTTTCTCCACGGACAAGGGAACCCATCTACAACCCGGAGATATGCTCAGGTATATGCCTTCCCATGACTACTACAAGGAGAACATGCAGAAGAATGCTTGCTACAGTCACAGGATCAACTATTAGAAATGACAAATTGCAAGCGAAGGCATCACATGAGAAGTTGGGGGGGGGTGGTGGTGGGAGGGGAGGAGAGAGAGAGAGAGAGAGAGAGAGAGAAAAACGAGTTCGTGGTGGAGGTGGCTGCCTCGAAAAGCTTCGTTCTGTAACTTGGAGATATCTGGATGCCTGGAACAGAGATGAAGCTGGGAGATGATAAGATCATGGAAGACAAGTCTCCATCAGCTGAAAGGGATGCTGCTTTTTGGCTACGGTATGTGTCGCGTAAACATCAAAGGACTCGGTGGCAATATGAAAGGAGCCATTGCAAGATGAGAGCATCATACTGACACAGGAATACTGTGCAACCAGTGCTTACAGTCGAGAACGAGATCATCATCTGACAACACAGACACCAACAATAACAGTCCACGATTCGGAGTTCATTGCTTTCAGCAGTAACAGTACTGTGGAGGAAAAGAAACCGCGAAGATTGGCAGAGGTATCACAATGCTCTATCGACACCGCCGCCAAGCACAGAGTTCACCGGGACAGGGGAGCAGAAAGCTATGACCTTATGGAATCGATCCACGGGGCTAGGTAAAGGTGGCACCTTTCTCCAGGAACAGCTCAGATTTAGGCCCGAGGCGGCCTCCCCAACGCCGGCAGAGGAGTCCTCCGAGATCTCGCAGACGCAGGCCGGGTAGGCCTTGTGATGGTCTTCGTTGAATACGTAGACGCGGCCGTCGAGGCCGACGCATTTGAGGCTGGCGAACTTGCTGTCGTCGTCGTCGGTGTCGAAGAGGCAAGAAAGGAGGTCCCTTGGCATCACGGCAATCTCCGCGAAGTCCATGGTGGTGTGGTCGACGGCCCAGAGGGCGAAACAGGGCGGCCCGTCGGGGGCGTTGCAGAGCCCGGCGAGGATGAGCCTGTCGTTGCAGGCCAGGAGGAAGCAGAATAGCACCCCCGGTGGCCGGAGAGTCTGGACGCCGGTCCAGGTGCGGCGACTTAGATCGAAGGCGGCGACGGAGCAAGAGTAGATCCCGAACACGAAGAAGAAGCGGCCGCCCAGAAGCGCGGCGGAGAGCCACTGCGACGAATTCCCGGTCCGGAAGTCCGGCGGCAGAGGGGGGCAGAGCTCCCACGAGTTCGACGCCGGATCGTAGATCTCCACGGCGAGAGGGTCTTCGATGTCGACGAGCCCACCGATGAATCGCGCGCCGCCAACGACGATGAAGTGCCGGCGGCCTCCGGCAGCGGAGAACACGCCGACGAGGGGGTTACACCGGGAGAAGAAGAGCGGGGAGGTCTCTCGCCAGGGCCCGCGGAGGAGCGGCGCATAGCAGAACCGGGTCGCGGACGTAGTGGCGAAGAAGAACCCCCCGGCGCCGGCGAAGCAGTCAACGTGGAGGACGGAGGGAGACGGCGGGAGGGCGATCCACTCGCCGGCGTCCGGATCGAAGCCGAAGGCCTGGTTCTTGCGGAGGACGACGTTGTTCTGGCCGTAGAGGAAGAACCAGGGCCTCCTAGGAAGGGACGAGGCGGCCCGGACGGCGAAGCCCGGGTCCGCGATCACAGCGCGCCACTGCTTGCAGACGGCGCCAGCAACTACGACGGACCGGAGCGGGAGGTAGGAAAGGATTAACTCGACGATGTCCCAGCTTAGGCGCGACCAGGGCGTCATCGCCGCTGCCTTCAGCTCCGTCTCCATCCCTGGGTCAAGGATCAGGATTTGGGCCGTTAGGTAGCAGACGAAAGGTGGACGCTTTGATGAGGTCGTTGAAGGGAGGAGCAGCGAGTGGAGAGTCAGAGAGAGAGAGAGAGAGAGAGAGCGAGAGAAAGAGAGAGGTGGAAGCATTTAGATTGGAAGGGGTAACGTGTTGCGTGCGGAGTGGAAGACAGGGCGTTCGGAAGTAATGAGTTCCAACCGCGACCCTACAAGCGACACGCGTGCTTTTCAAGTCGTGCGAACAGCAAAGATCCTGTGCTTGAACGTGAAGTGAAGGGAAGCAAAGGAAGCACATCAATCGATATATACTCCAAAAAGAATACAATCCATAAATAAAAACTAAATGCTTTTCGTTGAAAAAGACTACTCTAATCTGTTAGCATACTTTTAATAATAAAAATAATAATTTTATACTATATTTGAACGCGAATAAAAACTATCTTAAATTAACGAACTGAGATTTAAGCAAACATGTCATATCATCTTCAATTTTGTTTTGATAATTAAGTATTTATATAATTATACGAAAAATACATAACTTACTAAAAGGTATTCCTTTTTCAAGGATCCAAAACTGAGACATATCGAGTTGGTGGATTTGGATTTGGGGTTAATATATCATGGAGTCAATTGCTCGAAGAGAGAGAGAGAGGTTAGTGAGTCCTCGAAACCTAATCGAAATTTTATTTCCTTCATATGAACTTTTTTATAAATAAAAAGTTAGATATAAGGTTAAAAATATTTATACAATTTTGGAGGTGTCTCTTTCTTGTTTAAAATCTTGATGAAGCATAGAAAATGGTTAGGTTTATTCGTAAGCCTCTATGAGCTAGCAAGCATTACATTTAGGTTTAATTTGATCCAATCATGTGTCAATCTTATCCAATTTATAGTTATTTGTTATACCTCACCCTAAATAAATAACAAACAAAATCTTTAATAGGATGTAGAAAGAAAGAAATAAATAAATAAGAGGAAAAAAGAGATACATTTTGATGAGGGCTAATTATATATTTGGATGTGGGATTTTTATAATTTTAAAAATAAAAAATAACTTTATTTGTCTTAGCATCATCAACTGACAAAAAATATAACATGTGGATATCACATGTTAGATCGATGTGAAAATAATAGATAAAAAATAATTTTAATATCTCTTTCTTTTCTATATATGATTAAAATTATTTTTTAATAGAAATAAAAAGAATGCTGAAATTATTTTTTTATTTATCAATTCTTGTATCGATCTAATATGTGATGTCATGTGTTATATTTTTTTTCGTGAATTTAATTAATTTATTTCTTTTTATTTTTAAAAATAATAAATAAAAATATTTATTTTATTTTTTTAAAATGATAAGGATCTTAATCTAAATTTTTTAAGTATAAAAAGTATGATATTAATTAATTAATTCTTTTGGTCATCAAGGTGAACAAGATGCGAAGACCGAGGTGGTATTTAATACAGACAAGGCGATTGCTTGCAAGAGGTACTATCGATTAAAGAAGAGGAAGGTGGACTCGATGCTTGCCAACCGACTTCATTATGACACACGAGATGACAGTCTATATTAAATTCCAACACTGGTAGACACGCATCACCCAAGGAGAGGAGAAGGCAATGGAGATGATCCAAAGCTGAAACAGCTTCCAGAAGATAAACACACTGTTTCCAGAAAATAGAAATGGAAACTGCAGCTCTATAGATAGCCATTGCCAACGAATTATGAAACCATTAGCAAACATCGATCAGGGTAGGTTACACAGGAATGGCACCGAAGAAGTTTTAGCTCCAGGTTGAGTTCAAAGCTCGAGCACCACAACTGCAGAGTGACGGGATGTTTCAGTCGAGATCCAAGGAAGAGATAGAGGAGAAAAGGTTCGAGCAGAACTCACACTCGGAGTCTGTAGTGATCCACTGCCCATTTCTGACGTGGTCTTCGCTCTTGGGGCTGCTCAGTAGATTTGGGTCGAGCTCTGGACTCCGTCGACGAACTGAGAGCCTCGACGGGTTCTTCACCACCATGCGATCGTTTCGAAAGGTGGACGGCAGTGAAAGCGGAGAATGCACCGACGAAGCACTCGAGCAGCTGCCGCCGTCCCACTTGAAGCTTATTTCACTGGATGTCGAACTCGAATCCTCCGTTTCGGCTTTCAGCGCGACTTTGTGTCGAAAATACAACGCCTGCAGCAGCAGCAGCAGCAGCAGCATTAGAGTCAGGAAGAAGAGGAAGGAGCAGAGCAATTCGGTATGATTACCTTCCAAGCTTTGCTTCCTCCTTTGGAGGACTTGGCGGCGGCAGCCCACATGAGCAGCTCCTTCATCCGCGAGACCCCCTTTGGCCGCTCACTCCTCTGCTTGTCCTTGTCGGAGCCGTAGCTGCTGTTGGAGCTGGTCGACACGGCGTCACAGATCGGCAGGACTTTACAGCCTACGTTAACCGTCTCCGTCTGGTGTCCCATTCTCGACTCGCTGCCCTCCTGCTTCAACCGCAGCGTGCCGTAGAAGCAGGTCCGGCTGTTCTGTCCCCTCAGTACGAACGTGAGCGTCGAGTCATCTTCTCGCTCCACCCTCGTCCTCCTCACCAGATATCGCTCCGTTGTAGACCACCAAATCTCTCCGCTTCACTTGGTCTGAGCATTAGAAGAGGAAATCGACGAGCATGTTAGGCTGGGGAAGAGAAGAAAAGAGCATTCATCGATTGATTCCATGAGCTTTGTACCGTGACAGGCTCTGCTGCTTGCACAGGGGAGGTCATGCGGGCTCTTCGACAGCCACCACAGGATCTAAGCCGGAAGGGAAGGAGGGCAATTTGTAACGGAAGCTAACATGCAATTAAGCATAGTTTAAGCCATCGGAAACAAATACAAATCAGCGTTAAGCTCGCCTGCATGTTCTGCGGCTGCTACTTGACAGAAGGGACAGGGGAAGGTGGCGGTCAAAGATCCGAGGTCAGTGACGATTGAACGTCCCACTGTATCATGGTGTACAATTGGTAATTGGGAGATATATGTAACGCGAGAGGGACAGCAGAGCGCAAGACGAGCAAGGCCAGAGGGAGCATGTGAAGATATATATATATATATACACACACACTTTCCGTGAGTCCACATGGGTGGGTGACAAGCCATGTCTGACTTCATCACCATGGCATCTGAGAACGTGGAGGGAGGGGGGGGAAGAGGAAGATGGTACCGTTCGACTGTTTACCGGAGATTTCTGATACTGTTGTGGTGTATGGGGGTGGGGAGAGGGCGACGACGCGTCGCGAGCTTCTCCATCAGAGTGTGGGGTAGGAGTGCGAGCCTCGGAGCATCGACGTTGGGTTTCGATATTTTTTTTTTAGTGCAGTCGTGTCTGAGAGACAGGCGGTCACTTTGGTCATGCGGTGTCCTGCACGGCCACGTAGAGTCGTGTGTGGTCTCACCATATCAGTGTTATTGCGGAGATAGTGTAAACATAAAAATGAGTGATAATACGTTATTAAATTTTAATATCAAAAAATTATAATTAAAATTTATGATATATACTTTTTAATGTTATTTAGAAAATTTTTATCTAATCTACATGTGTATCATTATCGGATCAAGATGAGAAAACAAGAAATAAAGAAAATATAATCTCTAAAATGATACCAGAGAAAATTAATAATTTTTTAATAATATCATATATCACGCTGAGTCTCTAGAATATTCTATCTATTTAGAGACGAGAGTAAAGAGTAGAGAGTGCAATATAATTAATTTAGAAACTCCCTCTACTCAGTATCTCTTAAGAAATTATATCATAATTACAATTTCTTTTCATTAGCTGATAATTATAATCATAATCCAATTATATCTATAATATATCTTACATAAATTCGATAGGAATATAATCTAATATTCTCCTACTTGACCTACTAATTAGTAAGATATAAAAAATTTAAAATTAAAATAAATAAAATTAAAATTTATTAAAAATAATTTATTTATTTAGATTATCAAAATTTTTAAAAAATATTTTACACGTGTGTATGAATTTTATAAAATAGAATAATAAATTTAATAAACATAAAACTATATTCAGTCTGAATTTCAATGTGAGTCATAATAGTTCTATATCATTAATGTTATACTTCTTTCTATGTACAACAACACTATTAGACCTTATTAATACAGTCTAAAATACTCTATGTAATTTATCTTATCAAGATAATCCTATTATCATATTCAACCATAATATGTATATATAAAAATGAGAACATGATAACAGAAATAAATAGCTTTAAGCATATAAATAAAATATTAATTATAATATTCACTGAAATATGTATTACCATATCTTTTATGGGTTGCTCACAAAAATAATCATAAGAATATCTCCTTTCAAACATTTTAAGTTGTAAGGCCTTAGTGAATAAATCATCAATCAATATAATAGAACTCAAAATTTTAATTAATATTAATTATTTTTAGACTTGTTTTTATAACTATTAAGTATTTTATACTATAATGCATATAACTACCAAAATACTAACTATCTTAAAGAAAAAAATTAGTATAATATATCATAAAGTATCTTCAATAAGTTGGCAATTGAGTTTAGTAACATTAAGTCTTAAATACAATTTCATAATTATAAAGCTTAATTAGTGGTCTCAAAGCATACCACAAAATTAGTTTTGATTATTGATAATGTCATATACATTGCTTTATATTCTTTCATGTACCTCCAACTAATATAAATATAAAACATAAAGTTTACTTCCTATTATCTAGATAATTTATAAAATTAGCATATGAAAATCTCATCATTTCAAGTTGATTTAATTTCATATATGTGAGCATATAATCTTTCTTTCCTTCGAGATATCTTATTAATTTCATTGTACACTTTTAGTGTTTCATCCTAACAAACTCTAATATATACTCAATATTTTAGTTATAAAATTAATATATAATCTAGTATAGCAATAAACTTACATATGAATTTTTATCTGATTTATTAAATCATTTTAAAAATATTCATTTTGATTAAAATTTTTACTTATATCATTTGTTGAATAAAGTTATATACTAAATCTTTTCAAGATTAGATCAATATATTATTTATGAGATAGTCTTAGTAATTTTTGAGATCTATCCCTAAATATCTTAGTGATAATAATATAAGATGTCTCATTCAAACTAATCGTCTTAAAATTTTTTGTGAGAAATTTTTAAATTTTATATAATAAACCATGATAATTGTTGACATACAAAATATTATATATATATATATTTATATATATATATATATATATATATATATATATACTGATATAATAAACCTACTCTCATTGAGCTTTAAATATAAATATTAATCAATAGTATCTTTTTAAATCTAAAATAAGTAATAGTATTATGAAACTTTATATATCATTGTCTAAAGACTTATTTAATATCATATCAAATTTTATATTTTTTTATTTTTAATAAATCATTTATGTTAATTCATCTAAGTCCCTAATCAAAATTTATTTTCACATCTTTATGATATAACTCAAAATCACAATGAGTCACTAATATCATGATAATTCTTAACAAGTTCATTTAAAAATTAGAAAAAAATATTTTACTATTGTTGATGCATTTTTTATGAGTCAAATATTTGACCATAAATCCATTCATTATATCATATTAAATTATTCTTTAAGTTATATTTATATAATAGACTCTTTTATAGTTATTGGGTAATTTGACGAGTTATCAAAACCATTATAGTCCATTAATTTTAATTTTTTATTATTGCATTGTATCACTTTTAATAATCACTAATTTTCATAATTTATAAAAATAATGAGGTATGCTTTTGATTCTTATATTATAATCTAATTCTTGTAGATATACTATATAATTAACAAAAATGGTATCTTCTCTTTCCCTTTCGGTTATTCTTAAATTGTTGATTGTGAATATTCTACAAGTTTATAAGCAGTGATATCAATATTATGTGAGAGTTCACTAATATTATTTTGTTATTTACCCTTTTCAAATTAATTAGTGATATGAGGAATAATAATTTTTTGAATATAAAACAATAAAGTAGTATCGATCTGTATCTCCATAATATTAAGATTAAATTTTAAGATTCTGACTCCTACTAATTCACTATTTTTATAGGATCTAGCATTATCAAGTTCAATTATCCTCGTACTATGATTAGGGTAATAAATTTTATTTTTTTAAATTATTTTAGATAAATAATAAAATATCTAGAAATAGTCCTCAAATTTAATTTCTTTTAATATAGATTGAATGCCCTTATCTCTATTGGCTAATCCGAAATATATAAACATCTCAAGTTAGGTTTCCACTGGTCTATATAACTCAAAATAAATTGATAAAATTAAATTACTAGAAACCATATTCAAAATACACATAAATGTCCTTAGAGCTTCAACTCATATATAGAAGAGTAACCCATCATGCACCTAATCATATTCATAAGAGTATGATTTCATTTTCAATAATCTCGTTATGTTGTAGCACATCTGGTAAAATATATTGAGCATAAATACCTCACTTTTCAATAAATCTAGTAAAAGATTCAAAATTATAATTGAGTTTTATGGTACCAATAGTGGTCGGTCCATAACGAGGCAAAGAACATCACGCCCCCACCTCGGTCACATCACGGTTAAGCCACGTCAGGCGTACACCGGGCACCCGACCTAACCTCGAAGGATCAATTGGAAGTCCTGCGGCTAGCGAACAGTCCCCCTAACAATAGGCGGTTGATAGCAGAAGCATATGTCGTCGACCAAATGCCCCGATAGCGGGCGGCATGGTAGGATAGACGTGTCGGGTCAACCAACGAATAGTGCCCATGATAGCAGGCTGCTGGTGGCATAGTAAGTGGCTGGCGGCATGGCAAGACAAACATAACAGGCCGACTAACGAACAATGCCCCTGACAATGGGTGGTTGGCAACGCGTCAAGCACTATGGTGACAACGTGGCCCACATACGATGAGCTCACCTATGCAGGTATAAATGCCCACAGATCATCACTGGTCTAACGGGGAAAAAAAGGAAAAAAGGAGAAGGAACTAAGACCATACTCTCCCATTCAATCATGCCGACCCCTGACTTGATCGTCGGAGGGATTCGGTAGAGCACCCATAGCTCAATCAGGGTCTTTTTATAGGAGGATGCACCACCATCTGACGGATAAGCCGACTAGAGATCGGGACCGGTCTATCACATCACCAGACCAAGGAAGTGAGCTTGCACACACGGGTGACCTCATCAGGGTGACTCATCATCCAATGTTGCGGGACGACCCCAACATTTGGCGCTAGAAGAAGGGCCCTGAGTCGTGCACCTCGGTCGAGCAGTACTCCCGAGCTATGCACCTTGGACATGAGCCCTTAGCTCCCTTTATGGAGGGAGCAATGATAAGGCCATCTTTAGTCCCACACTGGTTGAGAAATAGGGGCTCATAAATCCACCAAGTTTCCCTTACTCTTATAGGCGCCTTTTGGAGCTCTCAATCTCCATAAAGGGCAAAACCGTGTGGGTACACCCAAAGCGGACAATTTCTCGTGTGTCTATGAGCTGCACCAATGTTCGACCAAACAAAATATCCCTTATCATATTGGCGCTAGAAGAAGGGCCCCGAGTCGTGCACCTCGATCAACCAGTACTCCCGAGCCATGCACCTCGGACACGAGCCCTTAGCTCCCTTTATGGAGGGAGCAATAATAAGGCCATCTTTAGTCCCACATTGGTTGAGAAGTAGGGGAGCTAAGGGCTCATAAGTCCATCAAGTCTCCTTTACTCTTAGAGGTTCTTTTTGGAGCTCTTAATCTCCACAAAGGGTAAAATTGTGCGGGTACACCTAAAGCGGATAATTCCTCGCTTGCCTATCGATCACACTAATGTTCAACTGATCAAAATATCCCTTATCAGTTATTCATAAATATTATAAATTTTATCACCCTTATCACATCTGATAATTTTAATTTTATCTAATTATCTCTCAATTTTATTTATATACAACTAAGGGTGTCAATCATTTGAGACCTTAAATAGTCATATTTAAGATGTAATATATAAAGGTAATAAGAAATATTTCTTTAGTAAAACATGAAACATGGAATGACTTATAGATGTAACCATATATAACCTTAAGGAGTTCATAAAATTATATTTTATTCTAATATTTGATTACAAGATTATTATAAATTCAATATTCATATTAATCTTGTATAGACCATTATATAGGAAAAAGTTAACTTTTATTGAATCAAGATGTGTTTATTTACCTATATTAAAAGAAAATTAATATCTCGATAATTCTTAATAAAGAATTCAATATCAGTATAATTCTTAATAAAAGGAATACGATGACTGATACCCTATCAGTATAATTCAATATACTGAACCAAAGCATAGAACAATAATAGTCAACAATCACCCGATGAAAAGTGAATCTACTCCACTTACACTATGAGAGGCCATCGGAGGGAATGCCCCAGTCTTAGGGATAGGCCCGACGAGCGGACCATTGGTTGGTGGAGGTGGTCGTGTTCCATTAGCAGAAGCAGCACAAGAGTGATCAATAAAGAGTGTTCTAATATCAGGGTTGGAGCGTTGGATCTTGCAAAGCTGATGCTGCCAAGTAAGACTACACAAAGACCATAAATAAGTAAGATATTTGACTCTTGAATGCTGAGCACAGACTACATACAAAGTATGGTAAACGCAAAGTACTGCATAAAACAATTGTTCGCTTTCTCCAAAAGAAAAAAGAAAAAGATTAAAGCCTTCAAACTTAACAATGTAGCGGCTGTCATCAAGTGTGTTTGCCGGTACATTGTTAATGGCCTTCAAAATTATGGCAATTCAAGAACTAAAGTCATGTACTACAAGTTTTAGTCAATTCTCATGGCCAACTGATAGAATACTAGCCACACAAGCTACATCTGTAAACCAACTATGAAACGGTAACTTAGTTCAACCAGCTACTGGGTATTATTGGAATTGTTCTCATCCACTAATAAAAATAGAGCTTAAAATGGAGGAAATGTTTAACTTATCACGAAACAAAGGATTAGCTTCAATAAGTTTCTTGGCTCCATAAGCATTATGCTGGTATGGAAAGATGCTCATTCTGCCTGTATTAATTTGAAAGTGAAGAAAGATACATTATTCCTCAAAAAAAGTGAAGGAGGCATATCCAGTAGCTCTGTAGATTTAAAACTAATTACCTAAAAAAAAAAAATCTCCAGGGTGAGCGAAACAGTGATCTCCTTGAAGAAGAGCTCCTCATTGAAAGAAGAAAAAACTTTTAAGATCCTTTACAAGTATCTCAACAGCTTTCACCCTCTCAGGTCAGAAAATACATGAAACACCATTCAGAAAAGGACCAGTTAAAATGGAAAATCCACGTCCAAGACAAAAAGAACAGAACAATTCTACCTGTCAAGTGCTTCAAGGTTCTTGTGTTTTTCTAATCTCAAACAAGATTGTCATGGAATAGCGATTGTCTTCCACTTCGGTGAAACCACCAAGATATCTCTCAACTTCATCCCATTCCCCTTCCTGATTCAAAATGTTTCATGTTGAAGTTCTAATTAAAAGGCAGAGGAGGTTTAAGAGCTTTAAATGATGCAGCTTAAAAGAAGAAGCCTTACTTATGAACCGCATCCTTGGATTTCTCCGCGTCTAGAAATTGCACTATCGGGAAAACCACTTCCCCTGCTTAATGAAGACATTGACCCAGGAATCGTCGAGCACTTGGTCGAATAACTCTCAAGAGGGTAGAAATCACAGCTTTCCACCCTAAAAACGAACTCAGAATCTGAAACCCTAATTAAATATATAATATATAACCGGCAAACCAAATGCGAAGGTTAAATAAACACAATTAGATTTAAAACTAATTACCTAAAAAAAAAATCTCCAGGGTGAGCGAAACAGTGATCTCCTTGAAGAAGAGCTCCTCATTGAAAGAGGCAAAAACTTTAAGATCCTTTACAAGTATCTCATCAGCTTTCGCCCTGTCAGGTGTGAAAATACATGAAATGCCATTCAGAAAAGGACCAGTTAAATTGGAAAATCCACATCAAGACACAAAGAACAGAACAATTCTACCTGTCAAGTGCTTCAAGGTTCTTGTGTTTTTCTAATCTCTCAACTTCATCCCATTCACCTGCCTGCATCAAAATGTTTCATGTTGAAGTTCTAATTAAATGGCAAAGTTTAAGAGCTTTAAATGATGCAGCTTAAAGTAGAAGCCTTAATAAATGTTCATTTATAGAAATCAATGTTCATTAATAAATCTGCATGGAAAATGAGAGCACAAAATGCCTACTTTTATTTCTTTTGTGAAATGAAGATCACTTACTATGGTTTTTTTTTGTGACCTCTCCACTAGCAAGAATATTTTGTTTCGCAGCCTTGCTGCCCTATACTGCCGCTTTCTTGTTGATGAGTGCTGCTTGGATCCAGCCATCCGATCTCTGCTGATATCACTCTGCTCAATCTTAAAGCATTTGCTACTTTTAAACACATTTGAAGTATATGCTGTGAAGCTGCAATCAAAATTTCAAGCTTGAAAGTGTTTCAGCTTCTTTATTTAGAGAAACTTCCATAAAATTATGTTTCACTGTGGTTAGAAGAAATTGTCACAGGAACATAACTAAGAAGTTTCGTGCCTTGATCCAATCTGCATTAATCCAATCTGCCAAATGGAAGAATCTGATTACTTTAGTTAACACTTTTGCTACTCATATTTAATCTTTTAGAACCATTACGGTCTTCAAAACTGAAATTAACATTAACCAATATCTTTTAGATAAATTTTTAGTGTCATTCATCACAACTAACTCAATGAGTTAATTGTCTCAGTAACTTGATGGATCAACTATCGTAAATAATCTGAATCCTTATAAACCAATGTTGATACTTAAACTCAAGTTAATTTATTATACTCATATAATTATGATAAATCAATCGATACAAGTCTCTTCGAAC
This sequence comes from Ensete glaucum, assembly GCA_021527575.1. Classification (NCBI taxonomy): domain Eukaryota; kingdom Viridiplantae; phylum Streptophyta; class Magnoliopsida; order Zingiberales; family Musaceae; genus Ensete; species Ensete glaucum. The sequence continues at coordinate 52,212,379 of CM038551.1, forward strand.
ATCGAATGTGTCTGAAAATATGACATTACAAGTGACGAGATGTCGGGTTAAATCTCAGGTGAGATCGTACCAAAGTCATAATCCTTTAAATATATCAAATCTATACTAACATTTGACTTACTAGTCCACACCGATGTGCCACCCTATAGCGGCACATGGGAAGCATCGCAACCGTGAAAAGGCAACACTAGGGATTCGTATGCGAGAAAAGCCATAATCTGACCTTTTTTAATACTAAAATGAACCGGGGCCCACCCCTTCTTTATTTTTATTATTTTAATTTTGACAGTGAGAAACAGGATGGCCGTGTATCGATCCTTTCCTGGACCTATACGTACTGCCCAAACCATACTATTTCGGGCGATATGACAATCCTTGATGCATGCAATAATATCTCACTATAAGATCTTAATTAATGCTTCAAATTATTATTTTTAAAAATTTTCATGATTTTGCATCGCTGAACGGTTTCTTGGAATCAAATTAATCAAGAATTTATAGATTTCAATGACAAATTCCACACCTATAGTCAAAGAGAGGCAAAGAGAATCAACCCATGGAGACTACAACGGTGTATGTGAAATAATCTCTTACCCAATTAGTCCCTTCGTGCTGCATAAAAAAGGAACTCATTGTGTAACCAACGATGGTAGAAGTCAGAGTATTTATGACAACATGAGTTGCAAAATGGACTCTCCGTTGTATAGATAGTACACACGAAAAAAATGCAAGAAGGAGATGAATATTGCAATAGTGATGATACAAAAGTCTAAATTCCCTAATCTTTTATAGATTTTGATTCTCTAAAAACAAACTTTTGACAACTCAAGGTTTAGCAAGGGTAAACCATGTGAAATTATATCTGATGTGGTCCAAACTCAAGAATCCCTAATTTATAGGAGAGATCAAATATTATATTTAAAAACAACTATCAGCAAATCAACATTTTAAAACTATCTAATGGTAAAGGATTGGAACCAGTCACATATATTATCGGGAATATTTATAATAATCGTTCTGACACTCATATTTTAACTTCTCAATAAGGGATATCATTTCTTACAAAACTCAAGAATCACTGACAATATACAGCAGAAATTGACAACATGTACATAAGGGAACGTAAAACAAAGTAACTAAATTTAACAGGCCTAAACAGTATTAACGGATATACACAGTTAGAAGCTCAATAAATGATCATTAACATTGATTGAGAAATGCTTGGGGATACATGTATGTGTCACTGCAGCTTGCAACGAAAAGATTGACATCAGTTCCAAATGAATGCCTTGCCACTATGAAATGGGTAATCCAATCCTTGGAAATCCTAGGGGTTTGATATGACTCGGATGGAGACAAGAGGATCAGTCAGATATCATCTTATTTCTAGAAAATCGATGAGAGGCAGAAGAAGGAAATATGGAGAAAAGTATAGTTTTGCTCCACACGTTAACTATCACCTTCCAAGAAGTGGTCGTCGACTGACATGGGCCAATAATGCTGAATGCCTATACCTTCTGCCGCAATAACTATAAAAAAAAAATCTTAAACAAAAACTTTGCAATATGATGGTAAATAAGCATAATCTCTAGGCTGCAGTACTGTAGTACCGAATGAGTTCCAACAAGGTCTACAGCAAAGTTTGACTTACTGGTCCGTACCGGTGTTCCGAGTTCATCTCGATACCGGTACCGAGTGGTACACACAGTGCATACCACCCTGTATATTAAAATATAATATAAATATTTTATAGTATAATATTATATAATATAATATTAAAATATTAAAAAAAGGGAGAAAAGGGGTGACGAGGCGACATCGCCTAGAAAGCGACCAAGACTCGTGGGCGACGGTCGGTGGTGACGGCGGCGAGGGCGACGGCGACGGAGGCGCTAGGTATTCTTTTTCTTCTCCTCTTTTCTTTTTTCTTCTTTTTTTTCTTCTTTTCCTCTTCTTCTTCTTCTTCCCTTTGTCTCGCTCAATCAAACACCGACGGTCGATTTCTCCCTCAATCGACCGTCGACAGTCGATTTTTCCCTTCAATCGGATGCTGATGGCCGAAATCGACTGTCGACGGTTGATTTTTGGCGGAACCGCCAAGTAGCAAGCGGTCCGCGTACTGGCAACCTGACAGACTGGTTGTACCACCCATATTGGGCGGTACAGGTCCAAATTACAAACCTTGGTCTATAGTGTCGACTTTGGTGAGCGTATGCACAAGTCAAATAACACTTTAAATTCACGAAAGTGCATGAAGAAATTGATACCATATTCCAAACTAATCACTCAATGCAGAAGTTTAGCATAGCAGCTGAAAAGAATCGATAAATAAAAGAAAATGAAACTGTTCAACATTATGTTTATTGAAAAACAGATCTTTTTCTCTTCTTTTTTCCTAGAACAACTGGTATAGAAAATAAGGTCACTTTGCAAGTTCAAAGTTCTCAGCAGAGTTTTCGAGAATTCAAAGACTACTACTTCACAAAAAAAAAAAGTCTTTCAATTCTTCCTGATAGAAAGAAGAAAGAATCAAGCCACTGTTTGTTTGCAGGACAAAACACATGTATTTAAGAATAAAAATAGAGCAATCATCTAATTCAGAAAAAGGGACTCTGTACCTTTGGTTGAATAGTGTTAAATAGCTTTACATGGTGGAAATGTTAACTTATCACGAAACAAAGGATTAGCTTCAATAAGTTTCTTAAGCTCCATAAGCATTATACTAGTATGGAAAGCTGCTCATTCTTCCTGTATTAATTTGAAAGTGAAGAAAGATAATTCACTGCTCCAGCCGATAGGAGGCATTATTCTTCAAAAAAAGTGTAGGAGGCATAACCAGTAGCTCTTTAGATTTAAAACTAATTACCTAAAATTCTCCAGGGTGAGCAAAATAGTGATCTCCTTGAAGAGCTCCTCATTAAAAGAAGCAAAAACTTTTAGATCCTTTACAAGTACCTCAACAGCTTTAGCCCTGTCATGTCTGAAAGTACATGAAACAGCATTCAAAAAAGGACCAGTTAAATTGGAAAAGAACAGAACAATTTTACCTGTCAAGTGCTTCAAGGTACTTCTGTTTTCTAAACTCAAAGATGATTTTCATGGAGTAGCGATTGTCTTCCACTTTGGTGAAACCGCCAAGATATCTTTCCAATTCATCCCATTCCCCTGCCTGAATCAGATCCTCAAAATGTTTCATGTTGAAGTAAAAACCCGACTCCTGTTCCAACCTACAATTCAACCAGTTGCTTAATTAAAAGGCAGAGGGGTTTTCTCCTCAGTGGCAAAAGTTGTATGGAGTATGGACTGACAGATTATATGGAGTGTGAACTGAAAGACTATTTTGCTTCACGATAATTCTTATTTCTCTCGTTTGGTGTGTGAAGACTACTACGTTTGTGAGTCCAAGGAGATATAGATTCTTTCAACGCTTATGAGTTGCCTTATGATGCTTCAGTTTTAGAGTTAGGTTCTTGTTATTTTTCTAGATTAGTTCTCTTTTCTTTTTGTCTCAGCTCTTGAGATTAGCTCAGAGGCACGGAGCTTGCCCTGTTCTACTCCTTTTGTTGTTTAAAGGAAAAAAGGCAGGGCTGTTTTGCTTACCTTAGATACCGTGCAGATTTATGCATTTATTTATACACAATCTTGCCTGCACAATCTTGTCAACAGTATCTAATGTAACAGTAGTACACAGCATTGTTATGAGGCATGCACAAACCTTGTTATAAGTTAATTTGTTTGTATCTAGAAGTATTTGCCATAGACAATTTACTCAAAAGTTCTTAATATCATAAATTTCTCACTCTTCTCCAAAGGTGAAATTATCCACTCAAGATCTTTGCAGGTTTTTCTGCCCTCTCAACTTTTGAATTCTCATTTAATTCCAGGTGATCCAAACTTTTAGTAGAGTAAGAAGTAAGAACTACCTTAAGCTTTATCATTGGCCATGTGTGTCTTCCATATCAGCTACATGGATGGTATGACGATTTTAATTCTAGAACCTTTCTGCTATCTTTTCTCTTACCTGACAACTGATTAACAACCTCCCAATCTGAACCGATGCTTGTTTTACTTATCGGCACTTGGGGACTAAAAAACATTGGCAGATATGAAGGAGTGAGTGGTTAATGCAAGGAAGTTACCATTTACCCTCATGTCTCTCCAGGTAGTAAAGTGCACATAATTGTGGTGGTTCACTTCCTAATAATCCTAATCTGCATGTGCTTCATTGAGATTGAGGAACTTGTGTGTAAGATTCCATGAGTGTATTAGAAGGCAAGTTTGGCAGGGATTCATGGTGTGAACTTGTCTCCTCTTGGATATAGCGAATTTCATTGCCATTGGATGGTATTCCATGCAAGGTCCATGTCATATAATTTATCTAATATCAAGAAGATTAGGTTTTTATGAGCATGGCTAGAAAAGCAAGATGTTAATGTAGCAGAACCTGGCTACTCAAGAAGTGACAGCTTTATGCATGTTAGATGTTGGGCAGACCCGATACAACCCATGCTAGTATTGAGTAAGGATTTAGGGCTTGTGTAGGATTTGATATTGGGTTTCTGGTTAAACGTCCAAAGCTGGGTTGTGAAAGCTCAGAAACTAGTCCTGGATTCTAAGTTGGACATGGAATGGATTGTGTGCACTTTTGCAACCCTGTGCATACTATTTATGGATTTTTCCTTTATTTGTTTATAAAGCTCTAACACTTTGCTATTTTATGCATCCAATAACTATATCTACGCCAATGTGTCATGCAATACTCAAGCCAGTCTGTATATGTCAATGATTGAAACGAAGAGAATGGTATATATGGTCACTATTTTATCTCGGATTTTCTAGTTCCCTTCTTACTTGCATTTTGTTTCTTGTTGCCCGACTTTTGTTTCCTCTCTTTTCTCCATTTTTTGTTGCCTGTAAATCATTGTAACTTTGTTCTGCCTCTGTTACTATATACATCTATGACTGGAACATTATTTATTATCAGTGTTTGCATTTCAGTCTTCTTCTATCTAATGCCTGAAGATTTCTGAAAATTTTCTGTTTTTGCTGTCTGTTCTGCAGTGCCTGTTTAGGACAATCAAATGATCAGAAAAATGGAATTCATTCATATGTGACTTCCATGTTTTCTTGATACGACTTCCTACTTAGGTTGTCACTAAAACCTCAACTTGATTTAGATGGGATCTTTATCAAGTCAAACTGGGCCACTGGATGAAGGGCCTGAAGTCATTGATGTGTATGATCTTCCTATCCTTATCTTCTGTGTGCTTAGTTAAAAAACAAAGAAGTTATGTTTTGACCAGTTCCTGGTGGTATATGTTTTGTCACCGTGGGCTTTGATACTGTACAAGCTAGTCCGCTACCGTAATTGAAAAAAAAAAAAAAACTGTTAGAGGCTCTTTTGATGTGTTGCTTCTTTTGAAGGATACTTGGACGAAGCAAACGTGAAGCTGTACCAGAGAACAAAGATGACAGTGAGTTGGACGACAATGATGAGGATGAAAATGACTAGGATGGAGATGATCAGGGCGATGATGGAGGCAGCGAAAATGACCTCCTTGTAGAGGACGATGACAATGAAGGCGACGAAGATGATGATCCTGAGGCTAGTGGTGAAAGAGCAAGTAAGGAGGTGGATGACGAAGAGGAGGAGGAACGAGGAAGAGGAGGCTCCCACAGCCACCAACCAAGAAGAGGAAGCGAGGCAGTGGATGTTTGCATCTGGTCCTCAGGTTTTGTTTCATTTTAGCTGGTACTGGCTGGTCATACCATAGCATTACTGAGTGGCTACTCATAGATTATTATATCAAGAGGGATGACTACTCCTCTGTATGAACATACAAGAAGTTTCTCATTTTTTGTGGTTTTAATATTTAGATACCATGCTGCTAATGCACGTTGGATATGTTAATATTGCTCTGTGTTGATGGTTAATATTGCAACAGGCTATGTCTGGTCAGATTGCATGTTATCGTTGACTGCAATGAGCATCAGTTGAACAAAGTTGAAAAACTCTTCATTCCCAGTTTTCATAAACAACAGTGGCAAATATCAATTTAGTATATACAAAATTTGTATGTTGCAACCTATAGATCGTACAAACCGCTATAGGTAATAAAATACAACCTCGTTTTTCTTAAATTTCACTTCCAATTTAGTCAATTATTCTTATAGCTTACAGCCTATCTTAAGTATTCGGGTCTGTCTGATTTCTCAGTTCCGACGACCTCTAGAACTGGTAAGTTGCTTTAGAGAACAAGTATCATGGAGATCTCCCCATTTGAATACAACCCTTGGGTTATTTAAGTAGGGTTCCGCCCAAGGTTTGCCTAACTGAGCGATACTGCCAGGTAATGGTTGTTTCCAAGTTTGCCTAATCGAGCGATCTGTAATAGTTGTTTCCACCCATTACCATGTGAAATCGATCAGTAATGTCAATTTCATGTCCGACCGATTTCAAGCAGTCTAAACCGAGGGAGGGAAAAAGAAGAAGAGAGAGAAGAAGAGGAGTGGTCTCAACCGAGGGAGGGAGAAAGAAATGTCTCCTCTAGTGACGATAACGAACGTGGCAACATCATCCCTTTTTTTTTTACTTATATTATATTATATTTATATTATATTATTTTATGCTATATTAAATTGAGCGATATGCTCTTTGCATACCAATGAACTAGAGCTACTATATCGTGAAAAGATGAAAAAAGAGAATTCCTAGTATATAAAGATTCTTATCAAATGGCAAATAATTGCAATATGGGGGGCTTTATGCAAATACGATGAGATAAAAAAACTACAAATGTGTGTGGTTCCAGATGAAGTCATAAGTTCACCATTTGCCAATTATCAAACAAAAGCAAGAGTTCAGAATCTCAAAAATATTCCACAAATTGATAAATGGTTGAAAAAACAAGTCTTTTGGGAAATTAATATTGTTTCCCCTAAGGTTTTACGTATCGGTCGATATTTTGTCGATATGCAGACGACATAATACACAGATGTACGTTATATTAAATATTTTATAATATTTTTAATATAATATTATAAATATAATATAAAAATATTAAATATATAAAAAATATGACGTTGCCTCGATCTCTCACCTCGCGGGATGTTACGCCTCCGACTGGGAGAAAAGTCGCACACCGTGATGGCGCAGGCGGCAAGGTACTTCTTCTCCTCTTCTATTACTTTCTTATTTTCCACTTCTTCTACTTCCCTTGTTCTTCCTCAATCGACGGTTGATTTCTTCCTCAATCGACACCCGAGAGTCAATTTTAGAGATGGCGGTCATCATCGATCCGGTAAATACCGAGTGATACGAGGTATTACCGCTCGATAAGGAGAACCTGGGTTTCACCTTAATATGGCAAAATTAGTGAATTTTCTTCCCAACATATGACGACCATTTGCATGGAATATTTGCATGTCAAATGCATGAACTTAACCTGTTCCACATAGTTTCCTAGAAAGCTACGTATCTATCATAATAAAATAACAAGTAAAACAGTTAAAGTTGAATTCAAGCATAACAAAATGAATGCATTATGAAAAAAGAAATGACTGTATCATAAAGACATCAAGTTTCCTACAGTAGTCTAATCACAAGGGACAGTATTATCTGTACCAACAGTTGAGAGGTCTTGCATGCAAATAAGATATTATATAGCCTATAAATTCACTTTGTGCTTTAATCATCACAAGCCAATTAACCAAGTCCATCGTCATCTTCATAGGGTCACCATCAGTTAAGATTGCATAAAAGGAATACGATGACTGATGCCCTATCAGTATAATTCAATATACTGAACCAAAGCATAGAACAATAATAGTCAACAATCACCCGATGAAAAGTGAATCTACTCCACTTACACTATGAGAGGCCATTGGAGGGAATGCCCCAGTCTTAGGGATAGGCCCGACGAGCGGACCATTGGTTGGTGGAGGTGGTCGTGTTCCATTAGCAGAAGCAGCACAAGAGTGATCAATAAAGAGTGTTCTAATATCAGGGTTGGAGCGTTGGATCTTGCAAAGCTGATGCTGCCAAGTAAGACTACACAAAGACCATAAATAAGTAAGATATTTGACTCTTGAATGCTGAGCACAGACTACATACAAAGTATGGTAAACGCAAAGTACTGCATAAAACAATTGTTCGCTTTCTCCAAAAGAAAAAAGAAAAAGATTAAAGCCTTCAAACTTAACAATGTAGCGGCTGTCATCAAGTGTGTTTGCCGGTACATTGTTAATGGCCTTCAAAATTATGGCAATTCAAGAACTAAAGTCATGTACTACAAGTTTTAGTCAATTCTCATGGCCAACTGATAGAATACTAGCCACACAAGCTACATCTGTAAACCAACTATGAAACGGTAACTTAGTTCAACCAGCTACTGGGTATTATTGGAATTGTTCTCATCCACTAATAAAAATAGAGCTTAAAATGGAGGAAATGTTTAACTTATCACGAAACAAAGGATTAGCTTCAATAAGTTTCTTGGCTCCATAAGCATTATGCTGGTATGGAAAGATGCTCATTCTGCCTGTATTAATTTGAAAGTGAAGAAAGATACATTATTCCTCAAAAAAAGTGAAGGAGGCATATCCAGTAGCTCTGTAGATTTAAAACTAATTACCTAAAAAAAAAAAATCTCCAGGGTGAGCGAAACAGTGATCTCCTTGAAGAAGAGCTCCTCATTGAAAGAAGAAAAAACTTTTAAGATCCTTTACAAGTATCTCAACAGCTTTCACCCTCTCAGGTCAGAAAATACATGAAACACCATTCAGAAAAGGACCAGTTAAAATGGAAAATCCACGTCCAAGACAAAAAGAACAGAACAATTCTACCTGTCAAGTGCTTCAAGGTTCTTGTGTTTTTCTAATCTCAAACAAGATTGTCATGGAATAGCGATTGTCTTCCACTTCGTGAAACCACCAAGATATCTCTCAACTTCATCCCATTCCCCTTCCTGATTCAAAATGTTTCATGTTGAAGTTCTAATTAAAAGGCAGAGGAGGTTTAAGAGCTTTAAATGATGCAGCTTAAAAGAAGAAGCCTTACTTATGAACCGCATCCTTGGATTTCTCCGCGTCTAGAAATTGCACTATCGGAAAACCACTTCCCCTGCTTAATGAAGACATTGACCCAGGAATCGTCGAGCACTTGGTCGAATAACTCTCAAGAGGGTAGAAATCACAGCTTTCCACCCTAAAACGAACTCAGAATCTGAAACCCTAATTAAATATATAATATATAACCGCAAACCAAATGCGAAGGTTAAATAAACACAATTAGATTTAAAACTAATTACCTAAAAAAAATCTCCAGGGTGAGCGAAACAGTGATCTCCTTGAAGAAGAGCTCCTCATTGAAAGAGGCAAAACTTTAAGATCCTTTACAAGTATCTCATCAGCTTTCGCCCTGTCAGGTGTGAAAATACATGAAATGCCATTCAGAAAAGGACCAGTTAAATTGGAAAATCCACATCAAGACACAAAGAACAGAACAATTCTACCTGTCAAGTGCTTCAAGGTTCTTGTGTTTTTCTAATCTCTCAACTTCATCCCATTCACCTGCCTGCATCAAAATGTTTCATGTTGAAGTTCTAATTAAATGGCAAAGTTTAAGAGCTTTAAATGATGCAGCTTAAAGTAGAAGCCTTAATAAATGTTCATTTATAGAAATCAATGTTCATTAATAAATCTGCATGGAAAATGAGAGCACAAAATGCCTACTTTTATTTCTTTTGTGAAATGAAGATCACTTACTATGGTTTTTGTGACCTCTCCACTAGCAAGAATATTTTGTTTCGCAGCCTTGCTGCCCTATACTGCCGCTTTCTTGTTGATGAGTGCTGCTTGGATCCAGCCATCCGATCTCTGCTGATATCACTCTGCTCAATCTTAAAGCATTTGCTACTTTTAAACACATTTGAAGTATATGCTGTGAAGCTGCAATCAAAATTTCAAGCTTGAAAGTGTTTCAGCTTCTTTATTTAGAGAAACTTCCATAAAATTATGTTTCACTGTGGTTAGAAGAAATTGTCACAGGAACATAACTAAGAAGTTTCGTGCCTTGATCCAATCTGCATTAATCCAATCTGCCAAATGGAAGAATCTGATTACTTTAGTTAACACTTTTGCTACTCATATTTAATCTTTTAGAACCATTACGGTCTTCAAAACTGAAATTAACATTAACCAATATCTTTTAGATAAATTTTTAGTGTCATTCATCACAACTAACTCAATGAGTTAATTGTCTCAGTAACTTGATGGATCAACTATCGTAAATAATCTGAATCCTTATAAACCAATGTTGATACTTAAACTCAAGTTAATTTATTATACTCATATAATTATGATAAATCAATCGATACAAGTCTCTTCGAACATCGAATGTGTCTGAAAATATGACATTACAAGTGACGAGATGTCGGGTTAAATCTCAGGTGAGATCGTACCAAAGTCATAATCCTTTAAATATATCAAATCTATACTAACATTTGACTTACTAGTCCACACCGATGTGCCACCCTATAGCGGCACATGGGAAGCATCGCAACCGTGAAAAGGCAACACTAGGGATTCGTATGCGAGAAAAGCCATAATCTGACCTTTTTTAATACTAAAATGAACCGGGGCCCACCCCTTCTTTATTTTTATTATTTTAATTTTGACAGTGAGAAACAGGATGGCCGTGTATCGATCCTTTCCTGGACCTATACGTACTGCCCAAACCATACTATTTCGGGCGATATGACAATCCTTGATGCATGCAATAATATCTCACTATAAGATCTTAATTAATGCTTCAAATTATTATTTTTAAAAATTTTCATGATTTTGCATCGCTGAACGGTTTCTTGGAATCAAATTAATCAAGAATTTATAGATTTCAATGACAAATTCCACACCTATAGTCAAAGAGAGGCAAAGAGAATCAACCCATGGAGACTACAACGGTGTATGTGAAATAATCTCTTACCCAATTAGTCCCTTCGTGCTGCATAAAAGGAACTCATTGTGTAACCAACGATGGTAGAAGTCAGAGTATTTATGACAACATGAGTTGCAAAATGGACTCTCCGTTGTATAGATAGTACACACGAAAAAATGCAAGAAGGAGATGAATATTGCAATAGTGATGATACAAAAGTCTAAATTCCCTAATCTTTTATAGATTTTGATTCTCTAAAAACAAACTTTTGACAACTCAAGGTTTAGCAAGGGTAAACCATGTGAAATTATATCTGATGTGGTCCAAACTCAAGAATCCCTAATTTATAGGAGAGATCAAATATTATATTTAAAACAACTATCAGCAAATCAACATTTTAAAACTATCTAATGGTAAAGGATTGGAACCAGTCACATATATTATCGAATATTTATAATAATCGTTCTGACACTCATATTTTAACTTCTCAATAAGGGATATCATTTCTTACAAAACTCAAGAATCACTGACAATATACAGCAGAAATTGACAACATGTACATAAGGGAACGTAAAACAAAGTAACTAAATTTAACAGGCCTAAACAGTATTAACGGATATACACAGTTAGAAGCTCAATAAATGATCATTAACATTGATTGAGAAATGCTTGGGGATACATGTATGTGTCACTGCAGCTTGCAACGAAAAGATTGACATCAGTTCCAAATGAATGCCTTGCCACTATGAAATGGGTAATCCAATCCTTGGAAATCCTAGGGTTTGATATGACTCGGATGGAGACAAGAGGATCAGTCAGATATCATCTTATTTCTAGAAAATCGATGAGAGGCAGAAGAAGGAAATATGGAGAAAAGTATAGTTTTGCTCCACACGTTAACTATCACCTTCCAAGAAGTGGTCGTCGACTGACATGGGCCAATAATGCTGAATGCCTATACCTTCTGCCGCAATAACTATAAAAAAAAAATCTTAAACAAAAACTTTGCAATATGATGGTAAATAAGCATAATCTCTAGGCTGCAGTACTGTAGTACCGAATGAGTTCCAACAAGGTCTACAAAGAAAGTTTGACTTCTTGGTCCGCAGTGTTCCGAGTTCATCTCGATACGGTACACACACAGTGCATACCACCCTGTATATTAAAATATAATATAAATATTTTATAGTATAATATTATATAATATAATATTAAAATATTAAAAAAAGGGAGAAAAGGGGTGACGAGGCGACATCGCCTAGAAAGCGACCAAGACTCGTGGGCGACGACGGCCGATGGTGATGGCTGAGGGGACGACGACGCGAGAGTGGCGCTAGGTATTCTTTTTTCTTCTCCTCTTTTCTTTTTTTTCTTCTTCTCCTCTTTTCTTTTTTTTCTTCTTTTCCTCTTCTTCTTCTTCTTCCCTTTTTCTCGCTCAATCAAACACCGACGGTCGATTTCTCCCTCAATCGACCGTCGACAGTCGATTTTTCCCTTCAATCGGATGCTGATGGCCGAAATCGACTGTCGACGGTTGATTTTTGGCGGAACCGCCAAGTAGCGAGCGGTCCGCGTACTGGCAACCTGACAGACTGGTTGTACCACCCATACTGGGTGGTACAGGTCCAAATTACAAACCTTGGTCTATAGTGTCGACTTTGGTGAGAGTATGCATAAGTCAAATAACACTTTAAATTCACGAAAGTGCATGAAGAAATTGATACCATATTCCAAACTAATCACTCAATGCAGAAGTTTAGCATAGCAGCTGAAAAGAATCGATAAATAAAAGAAAATGAAACTGTTCAACATTATGTTTATTGAAAAACAGATCTTTTTCTCTTCTTTTTTCCTAGAACAACTGGTATAGAAAATAAGGTCACTTTGCAAGTTCAAAGTTCTCAGCAGAGTTTTCGAGAATTCAAAGACTACTACTTCACAAAAAAAAAAAGTCTTTCAATTCTTCCTGATAGAAAGAAGAAAGAATCAAGCCACTGTTTGTTTGCAGGACAAAACACATGTATTTAAGAATAAAAATAGAGCAATCATCTAATTCAGAAAAAGGGACTCTGTACCTTTGGTTGAATAGTGTTCGTAAGCGAGAAGCTTTACATGGTGGAAATGTTAACTTATCACGAAACAAAGGATTAGCTTCAATAAGTTTCTTAAGCTCCATAAGCATTATACTAGTATGGAAAGCTGCTCATTCTTCCTGTATTAATTTGAAAGTGAAGAAAGATAATTCACTGCTCCAGCCGATAGGAGGCATTATTCTTCAAAAAAAGTGTAGGAGGCATAACCAGTAGCTCTTTAGATTTAAAACTAATTACCTAAAATTCTCCAGGGTGAGCAAAATAGTGATCTCCTTGAAGAGCTCCTCATTAAAAGAAGCAAAAACTTTTAGATCCTTTACAAGTACCTCAACAGCTTTCGCCCTGTCATGTCTGAAAGTACATGAAACAGCATTCAAAAAAGGACCAGTTAAATTGGAAAAGAACAGAACAATTTTACCTGTCAAGTGCTTCAAGGTACTTCTGTTTTCTAAACTCAAAGATGATTTTCATGGAGTAGCGATTGTCTTCCACTTTGGTGAAACCGCCAAGATATCTTTCCAATTCATCCCATTCCCCTGCCTGAATCAGATCCTCAAAATGTTTCATGTTGAAGTAAAAACCCGACTCCTGTTCCAACCTACAATTCAACCAGTTGCTTAATTAAAAGGCAGAGGGGTTTTCTCCTCAGTGGCAAAAGTTGTATGGAGTATGGACTGACAGATTATATGGAGTGTGAACTGAAAGACTATTTTGCTTCACGATAATTCTTATTTCTCTCGTTTGGTGTGTGAAGACTACTACGTTTGTGAGTCCAAGGAGATATAGATTCTTTCAACGCTTATGAGTTGCCTTATGATGCTTCAGTTTTAGAGTTAGGTTCTTGTTATTTTTTCTAGATTAGTTCTCTTTTCTTTTTTGTCTCAGCTCTTGAGATTAGCTTTCGTAGGCACGGAGCTTGCCCTGTTCTACTCCTTTTTGTTGTTTAAAGGAAAAAAAGGCAGGGCTGTTTTTGCTTACCTTAGATACCGTGCGCAGATTTATGCATTTATTTATACACAATCTTGCCTGCACAATCTTGTCAACAGTATCTAATGTAACAGTAGTACACAGCATTGTTATGAGGCATGCACAAACCTTGTTATAAGTTAATTTGTTTGTATCTAGAAGTATTTGCCATAGACAATTTACTCAAAAGTTCTTAATATCATAAATTTCTCACTCTTCTCCAAAGGTGAAATTATCCACTCAAGATCTTTGCAGGTTTTTCTGCCCTCTCAACTTTTGAATTCTCATTTAATTCCAGGTGATCCAAACTTTTAGTAGAGTAAGAAGTAAGAACTACCTTAAGCTTTATCATTGGCCATGTGTGTGTCTTCCATATCAGCTACATGGATGGTATGACGATTTTAATTCTAGAACCTTTCTGCTATCTTTTCTCTTACCTGACAACTGATTAACAACCTCCCAATCTGAACCGATGCTTGTTTTACTTATCGGCACTTGGGGACTAAAAAACATTGGCAGATATGAAGGAGTGAGTGGTTAATGCAAGGAAGTTACCATTTACCCTCATGTCTCTCCAGGTAGTAAAGTGCACATAATTGTGGTGGTTCACTTCCTAATAATCCTAATCTGCATGTGCTTCATTGAGATTGAGGAACTTGTGTGTAAGATTCCATGAGTGTATTAGAAGGCAAGTTTGGCAGGGATTCATGGTGTGAACTTGTCTCCTCTTGGATATAGCGAATTTCATTGCCATTGGATGGTATTCCATGCAAGGTCCATGTCATATAATTTATCTAATATCAAGAAGATTAGGTTTTTATGAGCATGGCTAGAAAAGCAAGATGTTAATGTAGCAGAACCTGGCTACTCAAGAAGTGACAGCTTTATGCATGTTAGATGTTGGGCAGACCCGATACAACCCATGCTAGTATTGAGTAAGGATTTAGGGCTTGTGTAGGATTTGATATTGGGTTTCTGGTTAAACGTCCAAAGCTGGGTTGTGAAAGCTCAGAAACTAGTCCTGGATTCTAAGTTGGACATGGAATGGATTGTGTGCACTTTTGCAACCCTGTGCATACTATTTATGGATTTTTCCTTTATTTGTTTATAAAGCTCTAACACTTTGCTATTTTATGCATCCAATAACTATATCTACGCCAATGTGTCATGCAATACTCAAGCCAGTCTGTATATGTCAATGATTGAAACGAAGAGAATGGTATATATGGTCACTATTTTATCTCGGATTTTCTAGTTCCCTTCTTACTTGCATTTTGTTTCTTGTTGCCCGACTTTTGTTTCCTCTCTTTTCTCCATTTTTTGTTGCCTGTAAATCATTGTAACTTTGTTCTGCCTCTGTTACTATATACATCTATGACTGGAACATTATTTATTATCAGTGTTTGCATTTCAGTCTTCTTCTATCTAATGCCTGAAGATTTCTGAAAATTTTCTGTTTTTGCTGTCTGTTCTGCAGTGCCTGTTTAGGACAATCAAATGATCAGAAAAATGGAATTCATTCATATGTGACTTCCATGTTTTCTTGATACGACTTCCTACTTAGGTTGTCACTAAAACCTCAACTTGATTTAGATGGGATCTTTATCAAGTCAAACTGGGCCACTGGATGAAGGGCCTGAAGTCATTGATGTGTATGATCTTCCTATCCTTATCTTCTGTGTGCTTAGTTAAAAACAAAGAAGTTATGTTTTGACCAGTTCCTGGTGGTATATGTTTTGTCACCGTGGGCTTTGATACTGTACAAGCTAGTCCGCTACCGTAATTGAAAAAAAAAAACTGTTAGAGGCTCTTTTGATGTGTTGCTTCTTTTGAAGGATACTTGGAAGCAAACGTGAAGCTGTACCAGAGAACAAAGATGACAGTGAGTTGGACGACAATGATGAGGATGAAAATGACTAGGATGGAGATGATCAGGGCGATGATGGAGGCAGCGAAAATGACCTCCTTGTAGAGGACGATGACAATGAAGGCGACGAAGATGATGATCCTGAGGCTAGTGGTGAAAGAGCAAGTAAGGAGGTGGATGACGAAGAGGAGGAGGAACGAGGAAGAGGAGGAGCTCCCACAGCCACCAACCAAGAAGAGGAAGCGAGGCAGTGGATGTTTGCATCTGGTCCTCAGGTTTTGTTTCATTTTAGCTGGTACTGGCTGGTCATACCATAGCATTACTGAGTGGCTACTCATAGATTATTATATCAAGAGGGATGACTACTCCTCTGTATGAACATACAAGAAGTTTCTCATTTTTTGTGGTTTTAATATTTAGATACCATGCTGCTAATGCACGTTGGATATGTTAATATTGCTCTGTGTTGATGGTTAATATTGCAACAGGCTATGTCTGGTCAGATTGCATGTTATCGTTGACTGCAATGAGCATCAGTTGAACAAAGTTGAAAAACTCTTCATTCCCAGTTTTCATAAACAACAGTGGCAAATATCAATTTAGTATATACAAAATTTGTATGTTGCAACCTATAGATCGTACAAACCGCTATAGGTAATAAAATACAACCTCGTTTTTCTTAAATTTCACTTCCAATTTAGTCAATTATTCTTATAGCTTACAGCCTATCTTAAGTATTCGGTCTGTCTGATTTCTCAGTTCGACCTCTAGAACTGGTAAGTTGCTTTAGAGAACAAGTATCATGGAGATCTCCCATTTGAATACAACCCTTGGGTTATTTAAGTAGGGTTCCAAGGTTTGCCTAAGCGAGCGATCTTGCCGTGTAATGGTTGTTTCAAGTTTGCCTAAGCGAGATCGCCGGGTAATAGTTGTTTCCACCCATTACCATGTGAAATCGATCAAGAATGTCAATTTCGATCGCCGACCGATTTCAAGGTCTAAACCGAGGGAGGGAAAAGAAGAAGAGAGAGAAGAGGAGTGGTCTCAACCGAGGAGGGAGAAAGAAATGTCTCCTCTAGTGACGATATGACGTGGCAACATCATCCCTTTTTTTACTTATATTATATTATATTTATATTATATTATTTTATGCTATATTAAATTGAGCGATATGCTCTTTGCATACCAATGAACTAGAGCTACTATATCGTGAAAAGATGAAAAAAGAGAATTCCTAGTATATAAAGATTCTTATCAAATGGCAAATAATTGCAATATGGGGGGCTTTATGCAAATACGATGAGATAAAAAAACTACAAATGTGTGTGGTTCCAGATGAAGTCATAAGTTCACCATTTGCCAATTATCAAACAAAAGCAAGAGTTCAGAATCTCAAAAATATTCCACAAATTGATAAATGGTTGAAAAAAACAAGTCTTTTGGGAAATTAATATTGTTTCCCCTAAGGTTTTACGTATCGGTGTACCGATATTTTGTCGGTATCAGTATGGTACCGTACCGGACGATATACACAGTGCGTATTGCACGTTATATTAAATATTTTATAATATTTTTTAATATAATATTATAAATATAATATAAAAATATTAAATATATAAAAAAAATATGACGTTGCCTCGATCTCTCACCTCTCGCGGGGGGATGTTCTGCCTCTCCGCCTGGAGAAAAGTCGCATCGCGATGGCGCGGGCAAGGTACTTCTTCTCCTCTTCTATTACTTTCTTATTTTCCACTTCTTCTACTTCCCTTGTTCTTCCTCAATCGACAGCCGACGGTTGATTTCTTCCTCAATCGACACCCGAGAGTCAATTTTAGCAGTACCGCCCAGTAGCGGTCGGTCCGTGCATCAGTCAGCTGCCGGACCGGTAAATACCGAGTGATACGAGGTATTACCGTTCGATAAGGAGAACCTGGGTTTCACCTTAATATGGCAAAATTAGTGAATTTTCTTCCCAACATATGACGACCATTTGCATGGAATATTTGCATGTCAAATGCATGAACTTAACCTGTTCCACATAGTTTCCTAGAAAGCTACGTATCTATCATAATAAAATAACAAGTAAAACAGTTAAAGTTGAATTCAAGCATAACAAAATGAATGCATTATGAAAAAAGAAATGACTGTATCATAAAGACATCAAGTTTCCTACAGTAGTCTAATCACAAGGGACAGTATTATCTGTACCAACAGTTGAGAGGTCTTGCATGCAAATAAGATATTATATAGCCTATAAATTCACTTTGTGCTTTAATCATCACAAGCCAATTAACCAAGTCCATCGTCATCTTCATAGGGTCACCATCAGTTAAGATTGCATAAAAGGAATACGATGACTGATGCCCTATCAGTATAATTCAATATACTGAACCAAAGCATAGAACAATAATAGTCAACAATCACCCGATGAAAAGTGAATCTACTCCACTTACACTATGAGAGGCCATTGGAGGGAATGCCCCAGTCTTAGGGATAGGCCCGACGAGCGGACCATTGGTTGGTGGAGGTGGTCGTGTTCCATTAGCAGAAGCAGCACAAGAGTGATCAATAAAGAGTGTTCTAATATCAGGGTTGGAGCGTTGGATCTTGCAAAGCTGATGCTGCCAAGTAAGACTACACAAAGACCATAAATCAGTAAGATATTTGACTCTTGAATGCTGAGCACAGACTACATACAAAGTATGGTAAACGCAAAGTACTGCATAAAACAATTGTTCGCTTTCTCCAAAAGAAAAAGAAAAGATTAAAGCCTTCAAACTTAACAATGTAGCGGCTGTCATCAAGTGTGTTTGCCGGTACATTGTTAATGGCCTTCAAAATTATGGCAATTCAAGAACTAAAGTCATGTACTACAAGTTTTAGTCAATTCTCATGGCCAACTGATAGAATACTAGCCACACAAGCTACATCTGTAAACCAACTATGAAACGGTAACTTAGTTCAACCAGCTACTGGGTATTATTGGAATTGTTCTCATCCACTAATAAAAATAGAGCTTAAAATGGAGGAAATGTTTAACTTATCACGAAACAAAGGATTAGCTTCAATAAGTTTCTTGGCTCCATAAGCATTATGCTGGTATGGAAAGATGCTCATTCTGCCTGTATTAATTTGAAAGTGAAGAAAGATACATTATTCCTCAAAAAAAGTGAAGGAGGCATATCCAGTAGCTCTGTAGATTTAAAACTAATTACCTAAAAAAAAAAATCTCCAGGGTGAGCGAAACAGTGATCTCCTTGAAGAAGAGCTCCTCATTGAAAGAAGAAAAAACTTTTAAGATCCTTTACAAGTATCTCAACAGCTTTCACCCTCTCAGGTCAGAAAATACATGAAACACCATTCAGAAAAGGACCAGTTAAAATGGAAAATCCACGTCCAAGACAAAAAGAACAGAACAATTCTACCTGTCAAGTGCTTCAAGGTTCTTGTGTTTTTCTAATCTCAAACAAGATTGTCATGGAATAGCGATTGTCTTCCACTTCGGTGAAACCACCAAGATATCTCTCAACTTCATCCCATTCCCCTTCCTGATTCAAAATGTTTCATGTTGAAGTTCTAATTAAAAGGCAGAGGAGGTTTAAGAGCTTTAAATGATGCAGCTTAAAAGAAGAAGCCTTACTTATGAACCGCATCCTTGGATTTCTCCGCGTCTAGAAATTGCACTATCGGGAAAACCACTTCCCCTGCTTAATGAAGACATTGACCCAGGAATCGTCGAGCACTTGGTCGAATAACTCTCAAGAGGGTAGAAATCACAGCTTTCCACCCTAAAAACGAACTCAGAATCGGAAACCCTAAATAAATATATAATATACAACCGGAAAACCAAATGCGAAGGTTAAATAAACACACTTACGTGGATTCGATTCATTGCCTCTGTATATATGTCTCTCTCCTCTCTCGTTCTCATCGCGTTCTCGCTCTCGTCTCCTCGCCTCTGCCTCCCGCTCTCGTCTCCTCGTCTCTCGCCTCTACCCTCTCCCTCTCGCTCTCGCCTTCTGTCGTCTATTTCAAATTTAACCAAATGCGAACATTAAATTTCAAATTGAATATATAATACGGCCCTAAAATCTATTTAAAATAATTGATTTGGGGGCAGCTTCGTAAACCAGAACAAGAAACACGCTTACGTGGATTCGATTCATTGCTCCTATCTATATATATGTCTCTCTCCTCTCTCGCTCTCACTGTCTTCTCGCCTCTCGCTCTCGCTGTCGCTCTCGCCTCTCGCCTCTGCCTCTCGGCTCTCGCCTCTCGCCTCTCGCCTCTCGCTCTCGCCTCTCGCTCTCGCCTCTCCTCGCCTCTCGCCTCTGCCTCTCGCCTCTGCCTCTGCCTCTCGGCTCTCGCTCTCGCTCTCGCTCTCGCTCTCGCCTCTCGCCTCTCGCCTCCTCTCGTCTTCAAGAAACACCCGCCCATGGAGCCCCTCGACCTCGTTCCTAGCGGCTACAGGTTCCTTCCCACGGCGGAGGAACTCGTCGTCGACTACCTCGCCAACTGGGTCGCCGGCTTACCCCTCCCTGGCCGCGCTGTCGCCTTCGCCGACGTCTACGGCACCGAGCCCTGGAATCTTCTCGGCGATCGACAGGAGGCCTTCTTCTTTACGGAGCGAAAGCCCAAAAGCAGCGGCGGCTCGCGCGTGGATCGGAAGGCCGGAAACGGCTCTTGGACAATGAACAAAAGGCAGGAATCCATCAAATCCATCATCGACGGGCGCGAAATGATGGTGGGGAGAAAGAGCTGCCTTTCATTCAATGACGGCCGGCGGAAGTACTCCGGCTGGACGATGTACGAGTACGAGCTGTGTTCTTCCGGCGGCTTCGAGAGGCGAGTTCTCTGCCACGTAAAGAAGAGCTTGCATAAGTCCATCGCTGCCGATGGCACCTCTATCAAAACGGTTGACTCCACGTTAACGGAGGCCGGGACGAAGACGGTCACCGATGGCAGCTTCGTTGGGCAGAAGAGAAATAGAGAGGAATCTTCTTCTCTCCAGCAGCAGCAGCACCGACTCTGTCAAAGAAGCCATGTTGGGGTTGCTTCCACGTTCCAGCGACGCCTCGCCACCTACAATCGCGATGGTGCAACATCGCTCATTGGTGGCTTCTGCTGTGACACTCCTGAGAGTCGTCTTTCTTCTGTCGACTCCGTTGCACCGAATGAAGCCGGAGTCCCAGCCGCCTCTCCATCGTCAGCGGACGTTGGTGGAGGTGTGCTCGAGAAAGCTGTGGAAGAACCCGAAGCAGCATTCTGGGCTTCGTCTTCGTCGCAAGTCGATCTTGGCGGCGAGCAGAACTGCACCGACGACGCTTTCTTCACCTCCTTGATGCCCGATGGCGCCGACAAAGCCTCGACTACCATCCCGGAGGCCTCGCCGTCAGGCCTGGTCGATCTTCTCTCGATGCCCGATGACACTCGGACGTGTGAGCACATGTACTGCACCGACGATCACCTGATGTCCGATGACACCTTCGCTGCTGCCTGGACTACGATGCCCGGCCTTGTCGCGGAGCAAATGGACTCGACAACCCCGAAAGAGGAGCTGCAAGCCTCGTTGATGTATGGCACCGGCACTGATTCGACTATGGTCGCAGCGGCTTCGTCGCCATCATGGATCGACTTTTGTTGTTGGGTTTGAGCAGACGGAGATGATGACGGCGGCTTCTTGCAAAAGATTGAAGTCCTCACGAAGTCCGATGACACCACGATCGAGTTTACTACAACCTCGTCCTCGGGAGCAGTAGCTTTGCTTGTATGAAAGCTTATACGGAAAATTTTGTAGTTGTGAATGTATAAATATCATTCATTACAATGGTAGGGAAAGAAAATTCATGTTCTTGTAAATATTGGTAATAAAAACGTTCAATTTTAAACCCATGTTTTGTTGTTTCCTTTGATGCGATGGTATGGTTAGCAACAAATGGTGGTATAGTAACAAATGGTATCGTTAGTAGCAAATGATATTGAAATGTTACATCAAGTTCTAAGAGAAAGAGCCATCATCTTATGATATCAACAGGTTCTCTCGCAGCATCTTTTGAGTGAAGTCCACAAAGAGTCATCATCATCTTAGGATATAAGCAACTTCTCTCAACGCAGATAGCAAATCTTTCGGAAACATGTTCGTTTCTGAGTCAAGTCAACAACAACAACAACAACCACAGCAATAATAAATTCATAAATCCAAGCCGTAAATCCCAACATAGCTACAACTCAATCTATCACTGAATCCCAGCCACAGCTCTGGTGTGCACTGATACTATAAAAAACCTTTAATCAAAACCACCCCAAACATAAATTATCACTGAATCAATAACGAATTCTATGGTTTGAAGCATTTGACAATCAATGGCCTGAAAAGAAATTCTGAGTTGTCAACTAATATGCAAAATATTGAACATACATATCACTAGAAGGAAATGATTTCTCTCCAGAAATCTCGTTGATACGATATGCTTCGACTTGAGCATAAATCATAAGAACTTTGGGCTGTTTCGTAGCTCGCTTATCAACAAGAAATGTAATCCCAATTCTTTTAGCGAAGGTTGTAGTATTCAAATTTTTCTGGTTGCTCCATGATTTAAATCTCTGAAGGCAGACCACGAGGTTGAATTAACTCCTCTTCCTCTACTGGGGCATGAATTGTATCCTGATCTGGCAAAAAAGTCATGGTTGCTTTCTTCTAGAATCTCAATCCAACATGATATTTACCTTGATGCCAAGAACACCTTGAGATATTTAAAAGCATAAGGTCAGGTAAAATAGATCATTATGCACTTCACCAGGGATAATATCCGTGTTTTCGTGACTGTTTAGAAAGAAAATAAATCCATCCATCTCAATTTCAGCACAAATAAGGTTAGTGCAATATCAAAATTTTAAGCAATTAGATACAGCCTGCAAGACAAGCATTTATAGTTTGATATTGTCAAATGGCAAGGACCAATATTAGCAATATAAGGAAACCAAACTCTATTACTGCAATCATCCCGTACTCACAGTATATGGAAAAAATCTCCAGGGTGAGCCCTTGAAGAAGAGCTCTTCATTGAAAGAAGCAAAAACTTTAAGATCCTTTACAAGTATCTCAACAGCTTTCACCCTCTCAGGTCTGAAAATACATGAAACACCATTCAAACAAGGACCAGTTAAATTGGAAAATCCAGCGTCCAACACAAACAGAACAGAACAATTCTACCTGTCAAGTGCTTCAAGGTTCTTGTGTTTTTCTAATCTCAAACAAGATTGTCATGGAATAGCGATTGTCTTCCACTTCGGTGAAACCACCAAGATATCTCTCAACTTCATCCCATTCCCCTGCCTGAATCAAAATGTCTCACGTGTTGAAGTTCTAATTAAAAGGCAGAGGAAGTTTAAGAGCTTTAAATGATGCAGATTAAAAGAAGAAGCCTTCCTTATGAACCGCATCCTTGGATTTCTCCTCGTCTAGAAATTGCCCTATCGGGAAAACCAGTTCCCCTGCTTAATAAAGACATTGACCCAGGAATCGTCCAGCACTTGGACGAATTACTCCCAAGAGGGTAGAAATCACAGCTTTCCACCTTAAAAACGAACTCAGAATCGGAAACCCTAATTAAATATATAATATATAACCGGCAAACCAAATGCGAAGGTTAAATAAACACAATTAGATTTAAAACTAATTACCTAAAAAAAAAATCTCCAGGGTGAGCGAAACAGTGATCTCCTTGAAGAAGAGCTCCTCATTGAAAGAGGCAAAAACTTTAAGATCCTTTACAAGTATCTCATCAGCTTTCGCCCTGTCAGGTGTGAAAATACATGAAATGCCATTCAGAAAAGGACCAGTTAAATTGGAAAATCCACATCAAGACACAAAGAACAGAACAATTCTACCTGTCAAGTGCTTCAAGGTTCTTGTGTTTTTCTAATCTCTCAACTTCATCCCATTCACCTGCCTGCATCAAAATGTTTCATGTTGAAGTTCTAATTAAATGGCAAAGTTTAAGAGCTTTAAATGATGCAGCTTAAAGTAGAAGCCTTAATAAATGTTCATTTATAGAAATCAATGTTCATTAATAAATCTGCATGGAAAATGAGAGCACAAAATGCCTACTTTTATTTCTTTTGTGAAATGAAGATCACTTACTATGGTTTTTTTGTGACCTCTCCACTAGCAAGAATATTTTGTTTCGCAGCCTTGCTGCCCTATACTGCCGCTTTCTTGTTGATGAGTGCTGCTTGGATCCAGCCATCCGATCTCTGCTGATATCACTCTGCTCAATCTTAAAGCATTTGCTACTTTTAAACACATTTGAAGTATATGCTGTGAAGCTGCAATCAAAATTTCAAGCTTCAAAGTGTTTCAGCTTCTTTATTTAGAGAAACTTCCATAAAATTATGTTTCACTGTGGTTAGAAGAAATTGTCACAGGAACATAACTAAGAAGTTTCGTGCCTTGATCCAATCTGCATTAATCCAATCTGCCAAATGGAAGAATCTGATTACTTTAGTTAACACTTTTGCTACTCATATTTAATCTTTTAGAACCATTACGGTCTTCAAAACTGAAATTAACATTAACCAATATCTTTTAGATAAATTTTTAGTGTCATTCATCACAACTAACTCAATGAGTTAATTGTCTCATTAACTTGATGGATCAACTATCGTAAATAATCTGAATCCTTATAAACCAATGTTGATACTTAAACTCAAGTTAATTTATTATACTCATATAATTATGATAAATCAATCGATACAAGTCTCTTCGAACATCGAATGTGTCTGAAAATATGACATTACAAGTGACGAGATGTCGGGTTAAATCTCAGGTGAGATCATACCAAAGTCATAATCCTTTAAATATATCAAATCTATACTAACATTTGACTTACTAGTCCACACCGATGTGCCACCCTATAGCGGCACATGGGAAGCATCGCAACCGTGAAAAGGCAACACTAGGGATTCGTATGCGAGAAAAGCCATAATCTGACCTTTTTTAATACTAAAATGAACCGGGGCCCACCCCTTCTTTATTTTTATTATTTTAATTTTGACAGTGAGAAACAGGATGGCCGTGTATCGATCCTTTCCTGGACCTACTGCCCAAACCATACTATTTCGGGCGATATGACAATCCTTGATGCATGCAATAATATCTCACTATAAGATCTTAATTAATGCTTCAAATTATTATTTTTAAAAATTTTCATGATTTTGCATCGCTGAACGGTTTCTTGGAATCAAATTAATCAAGAATTTATAGATTTCAATGACAAATTCCACACCTATAGTCAAAGAGAGTCAAAGAGAATCAACCCATGGAGACTACAACGGTGTATGTGAAATAATCTCTTACCCAATTAGTCCCTTCGTGCTGCATAAAAAAGGAACTCATTGTGTAACCAACGATGGTAGAAGTCAGAGTATTTATGACAACATGAGTTGCAAAATGGACTCTCCGTTGTATAGATAGTACACACGAAAAAAATGCAAGAAGGAGATGAATATTGCAATGGTAATGATACAAAAGTCTAAATTCCCTAATCTTTTATAGATTTTGATTCTCTAAAAACAAACTTTTGACAACTCAAGATTTAGCAAGGGTAAACCATGTGAAATTATATCTGATGTGGTCCAAACTCAAGAATCCCTAATTTATAGGAGAGATCAAATATTATATTTAAAAACAACTATCAGCAAATCAACATTTTAAAACTATCTAGTGGTAAAGGATTGGAACCAGTCACATATATTATCGGGAATATTTATAATAATCGTTCTTACACTCATATTTTAACTTCTCAATAAGGGATATCATTTCTTACAAAACTCAAGAATCACTGACAATATACAGCAGAAATTGACAACATGTACATAAGGGAACGTAAAACAAAGTAACTAAAAGTAACAGGCCTAAACAGTATTAACGGATATACACAGTTAGAAGCTCAATAAATGATCATTAACATTGATTGAGAAATGCTTGGGGATACATGTATGTGTCACTGCAGCTTGCAACGAAAAGATTGACATCAGTTCCAAATGAATGCCTTGCCACTATGAAATGGGTAATCCAATCCTTGGAAATCCTAGGGGTTTGATATGACTCGGATGGAGACAAGAGGATCAGTCAGATATCATCTTATTTCTAGAAAATCGATGAGAGGCAGAAGAAGGAAATATGGAGAAAAGTATAGTTTTGCTCCACACGTTAACTATCACCTTCCAAGAAGTGGTCGTCGACTGACATGGGCTAATAATGCTGAATGCCTATACCTTCTGCTGCAATAATTATAAAAAAAAAATCTTAAACAAAAACTTTGCAATATGATGGTAAATAAGCATAATCTCTAGGCTGCAGTACTGTAGTACCGAATGAGTTCCAACAAGGTCTACAGCAAAGTTTGACTTACTGGTCCGTACCGGTGTTCCGAGTTCATCTCGATACCGGTACCGAGTGGTACACACAGTGCATACCACCCTGTATATTAAAATATAATATAAATATTTTATAGTATAATATTATATAATATAATATTAAAATATTAAAAAAAGGGAGAAAAGGGGTGACGTCGACGAGGCGACATCGCCTCGATCTTTCTCCCCGTGCGGGAGAAAAAGCGACCAAGACCCGTGGGCCACGACGACTAGCCGATGGTGACGGCATGCGAGCGAGGACGGCGCACAGGGGACGACGGAGTGCGGGCGCTATGTATTCTTTTTTCATCTCCTTTTTTCTTTTTTTTCTTCTTCTCCTCTTTTCTTTTTTTTCTTCTTTTCCTCTTCTTCTTCTTCTTCCCTTTTTCTCGCTCAATCAAACACCGACGGTCGATTTCTCCCTCAATCGACCGTCGACAGTCGATTTTTCTCTTCAATCGGATGCTGATGGCCGAAATCGACTGTCGACGGTTGATTTTTGGCGGAACCTCCAAGTAGCGAGCGGTCCACGTACTGGCAACCTGACTGACTGGTTGTACCGCCCAGTATGGGCGGTACAGGGTCAGATTACAAACCTTGGCCTATAGTGTCGACTTTGGTGAGCGTATGCATAAGTCAAATAACACTTTAAATTCACGAAAGTGCATGAAGAAATTGATACCATATTCCAAACTAATCACTGAATGCAGAAGTTTAGCATAGCAGCTGAAAAGAATCGATAAATAAAAGAAAATGAAACTGTTCAACATTATGTTTATTGAAAAACAGATCTTTTTCTCTTCTTTTTTCCTAGAACAACTGGTATAGAAAATAAGGTCACTTTGCAAGTTCAAAGTTCTCAGCAGAGTTTTCGAGAATTCAAAGACTACTACTTCACAAAAAAAAAAAGTCTTTCAATTCTTCCCGATAGAAAGAAGAAAGAATCAAGCCACTGTTTGTTTGCAGGACAAAACACATGTATTTAAGAATAAAAATAGAGCAATCATCTAATTCAGAAAAAGGGACTCTGTACCTTTGGTTGAATAGTGTTCGTAAGCGAGAAGCTTTACATGGTGAAAATGTTAACTTATCACGAAACAAAGGATTAGCTTCAATAAGTTTCTTAAGCTCCATAAGCATTATACTAGTATGGAAAGCTGCTCATTCTTCCTGTATTAATTTGAAAGTGAAGAAAGATAATTCACTGCTCCAGCCGATAGGAGGCATTATTCTTCAAAAAAAGTGTAGGAGGCATAACCAGTAGCTCTTTAGATTTAAAACTAATTACCTAAAATTCTCCAGGGTGAGCAAAATAGTGATCTCCTTGAAGAGCTCCTCATTAAAAGAAGCAAAAACTTTTAGATCCTTTACAAGTACCTCAACAGCTTTCGCCCTGTCATGTCTGAAAGTACATGAAACAGCATTCAAAAAAGGACCAGTTAAATTGGAAAAGAACAGAACAATTTTACCTGTCAAGTGCTTCAAGGTACTTCTGTTTTCTAAACTCAAAGATGATTTTCATGGAGTAGCGATTGTCTTCCACTTTGGTGAAACCGCCAAGATATCTTTCGAATTCATCCCATTCCCCTGCCTGAATCAGATCCTCAAAATGTTTCATGTTGAAGTAAAAACCCGACTCCTGTTCCAACCTACAATTCAACCAGTTGCTTAATTAAAAGGCAGAGGGGTTTTCTCCTCAGTGGCAAAAGTTGTATGGAGTATGGACTGACAGATTATATGGAGTGTGAACTGAAAGACTATTTTGCTTCACGATAATTCTTATTTCTCTCGTTTGGTGTGTGAAGACTACTACGTTTGTGAGTCCAAGGAGATATAGATTCTTTCAACGCTTATGAGTTGCCTTATGATGCTTCAGTTTTTAGAGTTAGGTTCTTGTTATTTTTTCTAGATTAGTTCTCTTTTCTTTTTTGTCTCAGCTCTTGAGATTAGCTTTCGTAGGCACGGAGCTTGCCCTGTTCTACTCCTTTTTGTTGTTTAAAGGAAAAAAAGGCAGGGCTGTTTTGCTTACCTTAGATACCGTGCAGATTTATGCATTTATTTATACACAATCTTGCCTGCACAATCTTGTCAACAGTATCTAATGTAACAGTAGTACACAGCATTGTTATGAGGCATGCACAAACCTTGTTATAAGTTAATTTGTTTGTATCTAGAAGTATTTGCCATAGACAATTTACTCAAAAGTTCTTAATATCATAAATTTCTCACTCTTCTCCAAAGGTGAAATTATCAAGATCTTTGCAGGTTTTTCTGCCCTCTCAACTTTTGAATTCTCATTTAATTCCAGGTGATCCAAACTTTTAGTAGAGTAAGAAGTAAGAACTACCTTAAGCTTTATCATTGGCCATGTGTGTCTTCCATATCAGCTACATGGATGGTATGACGATTTTAATTCTAGAACCTTTCTGCTATCTTTTCTCTTACCTGACAACTGATTAACAACCTCCCAATCTGAACCGATGCTTGTTTTACTTATCGGCACTTGGGGACTAAAAACATTGGCAGATATGAAGGAGTGAGTGGTTAATGCAAGGAAGTTACCATTTACCCTCATGTCTCTCCAGGTAGTAAAGTGCACATAATTGTGGTGGTTCACTTCCTAATAATCCTAATCTGCATGTGCTTCATTGAGATTGAGGAACTTGTGTGTAAGATTCCATGAGTGTATTAGAAGGCAAGTTTGGCAGGGATTCATGGTGTGAACTTGTCTCCTCTTGGATATAGCGAATTTCATTGCCATTGGATGGTATTCCATGCAAGGTCCATGTCATATAATTTATCTAATATCAAGAAGATTAGGTTTTATGAGCATGGCTAGAAAAGCAAGATGTTAATGTAGCAGAACCTGGCTACTCAAGAAGTGACAGCTTTATGCATGTTAGATGTTGGGCAGACCCGATACAACCCATGCTAGTATTGAGTAAGGATTTAGGGCTTGTGTAGGATTTGATATTGGGTTTCTGGTTAAACGTCCAAAGCTGGGTTGTGAAAGCTCAGAAACTAGTCCTGGATTCTAAGTTGGACATGGAATGGATTGTGTGCACTTTTGCAACCCTGTGCATACTATTTATGGATTTTTCCTTTATTTGTTTATAAAGCTCTAACACTTTGCTATTTTATGCATCCAATAACTATATCTACGCCAATGTGTCATGCAATACTCAAGCCAGTCTGTATATGTCAATGATTGAAACGAAGAGAATGGTATATATGGTCACTATTTTATCTCGGATTTTCTAGTTCCTTCTTACTTGCATTTTGTTTCTTGTTGCCCGACTTTTGTTTCTCTTTTCTCCATTTTTTGTTGCCTGTAAATCATTGTAACTTTGTTCTGCCTCTGTTACTATATACATCTATGACTGGAACATTATTTATTATCAGTGTTTGCATTTCAGTCTTCTTCTATCTAATGCCTGAAGATTTCTGAAAATTTTCTGTTTTTGCTGTCTGTTCTGCAGTGCCTGTTTAGGACAATCAAATGATCAGAAAAATGGAATTCATTCATATGTGACTTCCATGTTTTCTTGATACGACTTCCTACTTAGGTTGTCACTAAAACCTCAACTTGATTTAGATGGGATCTTTATCAAGTCAAACTGGGCCACTGGATGAAGGGCCTGAAGTCATTGATGTGTATGATCTTCCTATCCTTATCTTCTGTGTGCTTAGTTAAAAAACAAAGAAGTTATGTTTTGACCAGTTCCTGGTGGTATATGTTTTGTCACCGTGGGCTTTGATACTGTACAAGCTAGTCCGCTACCGTAATTGAAAAAAAAAAAAAAACTGTTAGAGGCTCTTTTGATGTGTTGCTTCTTTTGAAGGATACTTGGACGAAGCAAACGTGAAGCTGTACCAGAGAACAAAGATGACAGTGAGTTGGACGACAATGATGAGGATGAAAATGACTAGGATGGAGATGATCAGGGCGATGATGGAGGCAGCGAAAATGACCTCCTTGTAGAGGACGATGACAATGAAGGCGACGAAGATGATGATCCTGAGGCTAGTGGTGAAAGAGCAAGTAAGGAGGTGGATGACGAAGAGGAGGAGGAACGAGGAAGAGGAGGAGCTCCCACAGCCACCAACCAAGAAGAGGAAGCGAGGCAGTGGATGTTTGCATCTGGTCCTCAGGTTTTGTTTCATTTTAGCTGGTACTGGCTGGTCATACCATAGCATTACTGAGTGGCTACTCATAGATTATTATATCAAGAGGGATGACTACTCCTCTGTATGAACATAAAAGACGTTTCTTATTTTTGGTGGTTTTAATATTTAGATACCATGCTGCTAATGCACGTTGGATATGTTAATATTGCTCTGTGCTGATGGTTGATATCGCAACAGGCTATGTCTGGTCAGATTGCATATTGTCGTTGACTGCAATGAGCATCAGTTGAACAAAGTTGAAAAACTCTTCATTCCCAGTTTTCATAAACAACAGTGGCAAATATCAATTTAGTATATACAAAATTTGTATGTTGCAACCTATAGATCGTACAAACCGCTATAGGTAATAAAATACAACCTCGTTTTTCTTAAATTTCACTTCCAATTTAGTCAATTATTCTTATAGCTTACAGCCTATCTTAAGTATTCGGGTCTGTCTGATTTCTCAGTTCCGACGACCTCTAGAACTGGTAAGTTGCTTTAGAGAACAAGTATCATGGAGATCTCCCCATTTGAATACAACCCTTGGGTTATTTAAGTAGGGTTCCGCCCAAGGTTTGCCTAACTGAGCGATACTGCCAGGTAATGGTTGTTTCCAAGTTTGCCTAATCGGCGTCTTGCCATAGTTGTTTCCACCCATTACCATGTGAAATCGATCAGTAATGTCAATTTCGACTGTCGCCGACCGATTTCAAGCAGTCTAAACCGAGGGAGGGAAAAAGAAGAAGAGAGAGAAGAAGAGGAGTGGTCTCAACCGAGGGAGGGAGAAAGAAATGTCTCCTCTAGTGACGATATGACGTGGCAACATCATCCCTTTTTTTTTTACTTATATTATATTATATTTATATTATATTATTTTATGCTATATTAAATTGAGCGATATGCTCTTTGCATACCAATGAACTAGAGCTACTATATCGTGAAAAGATGAAAAAAGAGAATTCCTAGTATATAAAGATTCTTATCAAATGGCAAATAATTGCAATATGGGGGGCTTTATGCAAATACGATGAGATAAAAAAACTACAAATGTGTGTGGTTCCAGATGAAGTCATAAGTTCACCATTTGCCAATTATCAAACAAAAGCAAGAGTTCAGAATCTCAAAAATATTCCACAAATTGATAAATGGTTGAAAAAAACAAGTCTTTTGGGAAATTAATATTGTTTCCCCTAAGGTTTTACGTATCGGTGTACCGATATTTTGTCGGTATCAGTATGGTACCGTACCGGACGATATACACAGTGCGTATTGCACGTTATATTAAATATTTTATAATATTTTTTAATATAATATTATAAATATAATATAAAAATATTAAATATATAAAAAATATGGCGTTGCCTCGATCTCTCACCTCTCGCGGGATGTTCGCCTCTCCGGGGAGAAAAGTCGCACCGGCGATGGCGCCGACAGCGCAAGGTACTTCTTCTCCTCTTCTATTACTTTCTTATTTTCCACTTCTTCTACTTCCTTGTTCTTCCTCAATCGACGACGGTTGATTTCTTCCTCAATCGACACCCGAGAGTCAATTTTAGCGATCGCCGATGGCGGTCGGTCATGCATCGATCACGGACCGGTAAATACCGAGTGATACGAGGTATTACCGCTCGATAAGGAGAACCTGGTTTCACCTTAATATGGCAAAATTAGTGAATTTTCTTCCCAACATATGACGACCATTTGCATGGAATATTTGCATGTCAAATGCATGAACTTAACCTGTTCCACATAGTTTCCTAGAAAGCTACGTATCTATCATAATAAAATAACAAGTAAAACAGTTAAAGTTGAATTCAAGCATAACAAAATGAATGCATTATGAAAAAAGAAATGACTGTATCATAAAGACATCAAGTTTCCTACAGTAGTCTAATCACAAGGGACAGTATTATCTGTACCAACAGTTGAGAGGTCTTGCATGCAAATAAGATATTATATAGCCTATAAATTCACTTTGTGCTTTAATCATCACAAGCCAATTAACCAAGTCCATCGTCATCTTCATAGGGTCACCATCAGTTAAGATTGCATAAAAGGAATACGATGACTGATGCCCTATCAGTATAATTCAATATACTGAACCAAAGCATAGAACAATAATAGTCAACAATCACCCGATGAAAAGTGAATCTACTCCACTTACACTATGAGAGGCCATTGGAGGGAATGCCCCAGTCTTAGGGATAGGCCCGACGAGCGGACCATTGGTTGGTGGAGGTGGTCGTGTTCCATTAGCAGAAGCAGCACAAGAGTGATCAATAAAGAGTGTTCTAATATCAGGGTTGGAGCGTTGGATCTTGCAAAGCTGATGCTGCCAAGTAAGACTACACAAAGACCATAAATAAGTAAGATATTTGACTCTTGAATGCTGAGCACAGACTACATACAAAGTATGGTAAACGCAAAGTACTGCATAAAACAATTGTTCGCTTTCTCCAAAAGAAAAAGAAAAAGATTAAAGCCTTCAAACTTAACAATGTAGCGGCTGTCATCAAGTGTGTTTGCCGGTACATTGTTAATGGCCTTCAAAATTATGGCAATTCAAGAACTAAAGTCATGTACTACAAGTTTTAGTCAATTCTCATGGCCAACTGATAGAATACTAGCCACACAAGCTACATCTGTAAACCAACTATGAAACGGTAACTTAGTTCAACCAGCTACTGGGTATTATTGGAATTGTTCTCATCCACTAATAAAAATAGAGCTTAAAATGGAGGAAATGTTTAACTTATCACGAAACAAAGGATTAGCTTCAATAAGTTTCTTGGCTCCATAAGCATTATGCTGGTATGGAAAGATGCTCATTCTGCCTGTATTAATTTGAAAGTGAAGAAAGATACATTATTCCTCAAAAAAAGTGAAGGAGGCATATCCAGTAGCTCTGTAGATTTAAAACTAATTACCTAAAAAAAAAAATCTCCAGGGTGAGCGAAACAGTGATCTCCTTGAAGAG
The DNA here is from genome assembly GCA_021527575.1 of Ensete glaucum. NCBI lineage: Eukaryota > Viridiplantae > Streptophyta > Magnoliopsida > Zingiberales > Musaceae > Ensete > Ensete glaucum. The sequence continues at coordinate 52,245,807 of CM038551.1, forward strand.
CTCCTCATTAAAAGAAGCAAAAACTTTTAGATCCTTTACAAGTACCTCAACAGCTTTCGCCCTGTCATGTCTGAAAGTACATGAAACAGCATTCAAAAAAGGACCAGTTAAATTGGAAAAGAACAGAACAATTTTACCTGTCAAGTGCTTCAAGGTACTTCTGTTTTCTAAACTCAAAGATGATTTTCATGGAGTAGCGATTGTCTTCCACTTTGGTGAAACCGCCAAGATATCTTTCGAATTCATCCCATTCCCCTGCCTGAATCAGATCCTCAAAATGTTTCATGTTGAAGTAAAAACCCGACTCCTGTTCCAACCTACAATTCAACCAGTTGCTTAATTAAAAGGCAGAGGGATTTTCTCCTCAGTGGCAAAAGTTGTATGGAGTATGGACTGACAGATTATATGGAGTGTGAACTGAAAGACTATTTTGCTTCACGATAATTCTTATTTCTCTCGTTTGGTGTGTGAAGACTACTACGTTTGTGAGTCCAAGGAGATATAGATTCTTTCAACGCTTATGAGTTGCCTTATGATGCTTCAGTTTTTAGAGTTAGGTTCTTGTTATTTTTTCTAGATTAGTTCTCTTTTCTTTTTTGTCTCAGCTCTTGAGATTAGCTTTCGTAGGCACGGAGCTTGCCCTGTTCTACTCCTTTTTGTTGTTTAAAGGAAAAAAAGGCAGGGCTGTTTTTGCTTACCTTAGATACCGTGCGCAGATTTATGCATTTATTTATACACAATCTTGCCTGCACAATCTTGTCAACAGTATCTAATGTAACAGTAGTACACAGCATTGTTATGAGGCATGCACAAACCTTGTTATAAGTTAATTTGTTTGTATCTAGAAGTATTTGCCATAGACAATTTACTCAAAAGTTCTTAATATCATAAATTTCTCACTCTTCTCCAAAGGTGAAATTATCCACTCAAGATCTTTGCAGGTTTTTCTGCCCTCTCAACTTTTGAATTCTCATTTAATTCCAGGTGATCCAAACTTTTAGTAGAGTAAGAAGTAAGAACTACCTTAAGCTTTATCATTGGCCATGTGTGTGTCTTCCATATCAGCTAAATGGATGGTATGACGATTTTAATTCTAGAACCTTTCTGCTATCTTTTCTCTTACCTGACAACTGATTAACAACCTCCCAATCTGAACCGATGCTTGTTTTACTTATCGGCACTTCGGGACTAAAAAACATTGGCAGATATGAAGGAGTGAGTGGTTAATGCAAGGAAGTTACCATTTACCCTCATGTCTCTCCAGGTAGTAAAGTGCACATAATTGTGGTGGTTCACTTCCTAATAATCCTAATCTGCATGTGCTTCATATGTGACTTCCATGTTTTCTTGATACGACTTCCTACTTAGGTTGTCACTAAAACCTCAACTTGATTTAGATGGGATCTTTATCAAGTCAAACTGGGCCACTGGATGAAGGGCCTGAAGTCATTGATGTGATCTTCCTATCCTTATCTTCTGTGTGCTTAGTTAAAAGTCAAAGAAGTTATGTTTTGACCAGTTCCTGGTGGTATATGTTTTGTCACCGTGGGCTTTGATACTGTACAAGCTAGTCCGCTACCGTAATTGAAAAAAAAAAAAAACTGTTAGAGGCTCTTTTGATGTGTTGCTTCTTTTGAAGGATACTTGGACAAGCGTGAAGCTGTACCAGAGAACAAAGATGACAGTGAGTTGGACGACAATGATGAGGATGAAAATGACTAGGATGGAGATGATCAGGGCGATGATGGAGGCAGCGAAAATGACCTCCTTGTAGAGGACGATGACAATGAAGGCGACGAAGATGATGATCCTGAGGCTAGTGGTGAAAGAGCAAGTAAGGAGGTGGATGACGAGGAGGAACGAGGAAGAGGAGGAGCTCCCACAGCCACCAACCAAGAAGAGGAAGCGAGGCAGTGGATGTTTGCATCTGGTCCTCAGGTTTTGTTTCATTTTAGCTGGTACTGGCTGGTCACACCATAGCATTACTGAGTGGCTACTCATAGATTATTATATCAAGAGGGATGACTACTCCTCTGTATGAACATACAAGAAGTTTCTCATTTTTTGTGGTTTTAATATTTAGATACCATGCTGCTAATGCACGTTGGATATGTTAATATTGCTCTGTGTTGATGGTTAATATTGCAACAGGCTATGTCTGGTCAGATTGCATGTTATCGTTGACTGCAATGAGCATCAGTTGAACAAAGTTGAAAAACTCTTCATTCCCAGTTTTCATAAACAACAGTGGCAAATATCAATTTAGTATATACAAAATTTGTATGTTGCAACCTATAGATCGTACAAACCGCTATAGGTAATAAAATACAACCTCGTTTTTCTTAAATTTCACTTCCAATTTAGTCAATTATTCTTATAGCTTACAGCCTATCTTAAGTATTCGGGTCTGTCTGATTTCTCAGTTCCGACGACCTCTAGAACTGGTAAGTTGCTTTAGAGAACAAGTATCATGGAGATCTCCCCATTTGAATACAACCCTTGGGTTATTTAAGTAGGGTTCCGCCCAAGGTTTGCCTAACTGAGCGATACTGCCAGGTAATGGTTGTTTCCAAGTTTGCCTAACTGAGCGATACTGCCAGGTAATAGTTGTTTCCACCCATTACCATGTGAAATCGATCAGTAATGTCAATTTCGACTGTCGCCGACCGATTTCAAGCAGTCTAAACCGAGGGAGGGAAAAAGAAGAAGAGAGAGAAGAAGAGGAGTGGTCTCAACCGAGGGAGGGAGAAAGAAATGTCTCCTCTAGTGGCGATAACGAACGTGGCAACATCATCCCTTTTTTTTTTACTTATATTATATTATATTTATATTATATTATTTTATGCTATATTAAATTGAGCGATATGCTCTGTGCATACCAATGAACTAGAGCTACTATATCGTGAAAAGATGAAAAAAGAGAATTCCTAGTATATAAAGATTCTTATCAAATGGCAAATAATTGCAATATGGGGGGCTTTATGCAAATACGATGAGATAAAAAAACTACAAATGTGTGTGGTTCCAGATGAAGTCATAAGTTCACCATTTGCCAATTATCAAACAAAAGCAAGAGTTCAGAATCTCAAAAATATTCCACAAATTGATAAATGGTTGAAAAAAACAAGTCTTTTGGGAAATTAATATTGTTTCCCCTAAGGTTTTACGTATCGGTGTACCGATATTTTGTCGGTATCAGTATGGTACCGTACCGGACGATATACACAGTGCGTATTGCACTGTATATTAAATATTTATAATATTTTTTAATATAATATTATAAATATAATATAAAAATATTAAATATATAAAAAAAATATGACGTTGCCTCGATCTCTCACCTCTCGCGGGGGGATGTTACGCCTCTCCGCACTGGGAGAAAAGTCGCACACGGCGGCGATGGCGACGCGCGGACAAGGTACTTCTTCTCCTCTTCTATTACTTTCTTATTTTCCACTTCTTCTACTTCCTTGTTCTTCCTCAATCGACACCGACGGTTGATTTCTTCCTCAATCGACACCCGAGAGTCAATTTTAGCGATGCGAGCGGTCGGTCCGATCACGGACCGGTAAATACCGAGTGATACGAGGTATTACCGTTCGATAAGGAGAACCTGGGTTTCACCTTAATATGGCAAAATTAGTGAATTTTCTTCCCAACATATGACGACCATTTGTATGGAATATTTACATGTCAAATGCATGAACTTAACCTGTTCCACATAGTTTCCTAGAAAGCTACGTATCTATCATAATAAAATAACAAGTAAAACAGTTAAAGTTGAATTCAAGCATAACAAAATGAATGCATTATGAAAAAAGAAATGACTGTATCATAAAGACATCAAGTTTCCTACAGTAGTCTAATCACAAGGGACAGTATTATCTGTACTAACAGTTGAGAGGTCTTGCATGCAAATAAGATATTATATAGCCTATAAATTCACTTTGTGCTTTAATCATCACAAGCCAATTAACCAAGTCCATCGTCATCTTCATAGGGTCACCATCAGTTAAGATTGCATAAAAGGAATACGATGACTGATACCCTATCAGTATAATTCAATATACTGAACCAAAGCATAGAACAATAATAGTCAACAATCACCCGATGAAAAGTGAATCTACTCCACTTACACTATGAGAGGCCATTGGAGGGAATGCCCCAGTCTTAGGGATAGGCCCGACGAGCGGACCATTGGTTGGTGGAGGTGGTCGTGTTCCATTAGCAGAAGCAGCACAAGAGTGATCAATAAAGAGTGTTCTAATATCAGGGTTGGAGCGTTGGATCTTGCAAAGCTGATGCTGCCAAGTAAGACTACACAAAGACCATAAATCAGTAAGATATTTGACTCTTGAATGCTGAGCACAGACTACATACAAAGTATGGTAAGCGCAAAGTACTGCATAAAACAATTGTTCGCTTTCTCCAAAAGAAAAAGAAAAGATTAAAGCCTTCAAACTTAACAATGTAGCGGCTGTCATCAAGTGTGTTTGCGGTACATTGTTAATGGCCTTCAAAATTATGGCAATTCAAGAACTAAAGTCATGTACTACAAGTTTTAGTCAATTCTCATGGCCAACTGATAGAATACTAGCCACACAAGCTACATCTGTAAACCAACTATGAAACGGTAACTTAGTTCAACCAGCTACTGGGTATTATTGGAATTGTTCTCATCCACTAATAAAAATAGAGCTTAAAATGGAGGAAATGTTTAACTTATCACGAAACAAAGGATTAGCTTCAATAAGTTTCTTGGCTCCATAAGCATTATGCTGGTATGGAAAGATGCTCATTCTGCCTGTATTAATTTGAAAGTGAAGAAAGATACATTATTCCTCAAAAAAAGTGAAGGAGGCATATCCAGTAGCTCTGTAGATTTAAAACTAATTACCTAAAAAAAAAAATCTCCAGGGTGAGCGAAACAGTGATCTCCTTGAAGAAGAGCTCCTCATTGAAAGAAGAAAAAACTTTTAAGATCCTTTACAAGTATCTCAACAGCTTTCACCCTCTCAGGTCAGAAAATACATGAAACACCATTCAGAAAAGGACCAGTTAAAATGGAAAATCCACGTCCAAGACAAAAAGAACAGAACAATTCTACCTGTCAAGTGCTTCAAGGTTCTTGTGTTTTCTAATCTCAAACAAGATTGTCATGGAATAGCGATTGTCTTCCACTTCGGTGAAACCACCAAGATATCTCTCAACTTCATCCCATTCCCCTTCCTGATTCAAAATGTTTCATGTTGAAGTTCTAATTAAAAGGCAGAGGAGGTTTAAGAGCTTTAAATGATGCAGCTTAAAAGAAGAAGCCTTACTTATGAACCGCATCCTTGGATTTCTCCTCGTCTAGAAATTGCACTATCGGGAAAACCACTTCCCCTGCTTAATGAAGACATTGACCCAGGAATCGTCGAGCACTTGGTCGAATAACTCTCAAGAGGGTAGAAATCACAGCTTTCCACCCTAAAAACGAACTCAGAATCGGAAACCCTAAATAAATATATAATATACAACCGGAAAACCAAATGCGAAGGTTAAATAAACACACTTACGTGGATTCGATTCATTGCCTCTGTATATATGTCTCTCTCCTCTCTCGTTCTCATCGCGTTCTCGCTCTCGTCTCCTCGCCTCTGCCTCCCGCTCTCGTCTCCTCGTCTCTCGCCTCTACCCTCTCCCTCTCGCTCTCGCCTTCTGTCGTCTATTTCAAATTTAACCAAATGCGAACATTAAATTTCAAATTGAATATATAATACGGCCCTAAAATCTATTTAAAATAATTGATTTGGGGCAGCTTCGTAAACCAGAACAAGAAACACGCTTACGTGGATTCGATTCATTGCTCCTATCTATATATATGTCTCTCTCCTCTCTCGCTCTCACTGTCTTCTCGCCTCTCGCTCTCGCTCTCGTCTCCTCGCCTCTCGCCTCTGCCTCTCGCTCTCGCTCTCGCCTCTCGCCTCTCGCCTCTCGCCTCTCGCCTCTCGCCTCTCGCCTCTCGCCTCTCGCTCTCGCTCTCGCCTCTCGCCTCTCGCCTCTCGCCTCTCGCCTCTGCCTCTGCCTCTGCCTCTGCCTCTCGCTCTCGCTCTCGCTCTCGCTCTCGCTCTCGCCTCTCGCCTCTCGCCTCCTCTCGTCTTCAAGAAACACCCGCCCATGGAGCCCCTCGACCTCGTTCCTAGCGGCTACAGGTTCCTTCCCACGGCGGAGGAACTCGTCGTCGACTACCTCGCCAACTGGGTCGCCGGCTTACCCCTCCCTGGCCGCGCTGTCGCCTTCGCCGACGTCTACGGCACCGAGCCCTGGAATCTTCTCGGCGATCGACAGGAGGCCTTCTTCTTTACGGAGCGAAAGCCCAAAAGCAGCGGCGGCTCGCGCGTGGATCGGAAGGCCGGAAACGGCTCTTGGACAATGAACAAAAGGCAGGAATCCATCAAATCCATCATCGACGGGCGCGAAATGATGGTGGGGAGAAAGAGCTGCCTTTCATTCAATGACGGCCGGCGGAAGTACTCCGGCTGGACGATGTACGAGTACGAGCTGTGTTCTTCCGGCGGCTTCGAGAGGCGAGTTCTCTGCCACGTAAAGAAGAGCTTGCATAAGTCCATCGCTGCCGATGGCACCTCTATCAAAACGGTTGACTCCACGTTAACGGAGGCCGGGACGAAGACGGTCACCGATGGCAGCTTCGTTGGGCAGAAGAGAAATAGAGAGGAATCTTCTTCTCTCCCAGCAGCAGCAGCACCGACTCTGTCAAAGAAGCCATGTTGGGGTTGCTTCCACGTTCCAGCGACGCCTCGCCACCTACAATCGCGATGGTGCAACATCGCTCATTGGTGGCTTCTGCTGTGACACTCCCTGAGAGTCGTCTTTCTTCTGTCGACTCCGTTGCACCGAATGAAGCCGGAGTCCCAGCCGCCTCTCCATCGTCAGCGGACGTTGGTGGAGGTGTGCTCGAGAAAGCTGTGGAAGAACCCGAAGCAGCATTCTGGGCTTCGTCTTCGTCGCAAGTCGATCTTGGCGGCGAGCAGAACTGCACCGACGACGCTTTCTTCACCTCCTTGATGCCCGATGGCGCCGACAAAGCCTCGACTACCATCCCGGAGGCCTCGCCGTCAGGCCTGGTCGATCTTCTCTCGATGCCCGATGACACTCGGACGTGTGAGCAGATGTACTGCACCGACGATCACCTGATGTCCGATGACACCTTCGCTGCTGCCTGGACTACGATGCCCGGCCTTGTCGCGGAGCAAATGGACTCGACAACCCCGAAAGAGGAGCTGCAAGCCTCGTTGATGTATGGCACCGGCACTGATTCGACTATGGTCGCAGCGGCTTCGTCGCCATCATGGATCGACTTTTGTTGTTGGGTTTGAGCAGACGGAGATGATGACGGCGGCTTCTTGCAAAAGATTGAAGTCCTCACGAAGTCCGATGACACCACGATCGAGTTTACTACAACCTCGTCCTCGGGAGCAGTAGCTTTGCTTGTATGAAAGCTTATACGGAAAATTTTGTAGTTGTGAATGTATAAATATCATTCATTACAATGGTAGGGAAAGAAAATTCATGTTCTTGTAAATATTGGTAATAAAAACGTTCAATTTTAAACCCATGTTTTGTTGTTTCCTTTGATGCGATGGTATGGTTAGCAACAAATGGTATAGTAACAAATGGTATCGTTAGTAGCAAATGATATTGAAATGTTACATCAAGTTCTAAGAGAAAGAGCCATCATCTTATGATATCAACAGGTTCTCTCGCAGCATCTTTTGAGTGAAGTCCACAAAGAGTCATCATCATCTTAGGATATAAGCAACTTCTCTCAACGCAGATAGCAAATCTTTCGGAAACATGTTCGTTTCTGAGTCAAGTCAACAACAACAACAACCACAGCAATAATAAATTCATAAATCCAAGCCGTAAATCCCAACATAGCTACAACTCAATCTATCACTGAATCCCAGCCACAGCTCTGGTGTGCACTGATACTATAAAAAACCTTTAATCAAAACCACCCCAAACATAAATTATCACTGAATCAATAACGAATTCTATGGTTTGAAGCATTTGACAATCAATGGCCTGAAAAGAAATTCTGAGTTGTCAACTAATATGCAAAATATTGAACATACATATCACTAGAAGGAAATGATTTCTCTCCAGAAATCTCGTTGATACGATATGCTTCGACTTCGAGCGCATAAATCATAAGAACTTTGGGCTGTTTCGTAGCTCCGGCTTATCAACAAGAAATGTAATCCCAATTCTTTTAGCGAAGGTTGTAGTATTCAAATTTTTCTGGTTGCTCCATGATTTAAATCTCTGAAGGCAGACCACGAGGTTGAATTAACTCCTCTTCCTCTACTGGGGCATGAATTGTATCCTGATCTGGCAAAAAAGTCATGGTTGCTTTCTTCTAGAATCTCAATCCAACATGATATTTACCTTGATGCCAAGAACACCTTGAGATATTTAAAAGCATAAGGTCAGGTAAAATAGATCATTATGCACTTCACCAGGGATAATATCCGTGTTTTCGTGACTGTTTAGAAAGAAAATAAATCCATCCATCTCAATTTCAGCACAAATAAGGTTAGTGCAATATCAAAATTTTAAGCAATTAGATACAGCCTGCAAGACAAGCATTTATAGTTTGATATTGTCAAATGGCAAGGACCAATATTAGCAATATAAGGAAACCAAACTCTATTACTGCAATCATCCCGTACTCACAGTATATGGAAAAAATCTCCAGGGTGAGCCCTTGAAGAAGAGCTCTTCATTGAAAGAAGCAAAAACTTTAAGATCCTTTACAAGTATCTCAACAGCTTTCACCCTCTCAGGTCTGAAAATACATGAAACACCATTCAAACAAGGACCAGTTAAATTGGAAAATCCACGTCCAACACAAAAAGAACAGAACAATTCTACCTGTCAAGTGCTTCAAGGTTCTTGTGTTTTTCTAATCTCAAACAAGATTGTCATGGAATAGCGATTGTCTTCCACTTCGGTGAAACCACCAAGATATCTCTCAACTTCATCCCATTCCCCTGCCTGAATCAAAATGTCTCACGTGTTGAAGTTCTAATTAAAAGGCAGAGGAAGTTTAAGAGCTTTAAATGATGCAGATTAAAAGAAGAAGCCTTCCTTATGAACCGCATCCTTGGATTTCTCCTCGTCTAGAAATTGCCCTATCGGGAAAACCAGTTCCCCTGCTTAATAAAGACATTGACCCAGGAATCGTCCAGCACTTGGACGAATTACTCCCAAGAGGGTAGAAATCACAGCTTTCCACCTTAAAAACGAACTCAGAATCGGAAACCCTAATTAAATATATAATATATAACCGGCAAACCAAATGCGAAGGTTAAATAAACACAATTAGATTTAAAACTAATTACCTAAAAAAAAAATCTCCAGGGTGAGCGAAACAGTGATCTCCTTGAAGAAGAGCTCCTCATTGAAAGAGGCAAAACTTTAAGATCCTTTACAAGTATCTCATCAGCTTTCGCCCTGTCAGGTGTGAAAATACATGAAATGCCATTCAGAAAAGGACCAGTTAAATTGGAAAATCCACATCAAGACACAAAGAACAGAACAATTCTACCTGTCAAGTGCTTCAAGGTTCTTGTGTTTTTCTAATCTCTCAACTTCATCCCATTCACCTGCCTGCATCAAAATGTTTCATGTTGAAGTTCTAATTAAATGGCAAAGTTTAAGAGCTTTAAATGATGCAGCTTAAAGTAGAAGCCTTAATAAATGTTCATTTATAGAAATCAATGTTCATTAATAAATCTGCATGGAAAATGAGAGCACAAAATGCCTACTTTTATTTCTTTTGTGAAATGAAGATCACTTACTATGGTTTTTTTGTGACCTCTCCACTAGCAAGAATATTTTGTTTCGCAGCCTTGCTGCCCTATACTGCCGCTTTCTTGTTGATGAGTGCTGCTTGGATCCAGCCATCCGATCTCTGCTGATATCACTCTGCTCAATCTTAAAGCATTTGCTACTTTTAAACACATTTGAAGTATATGCTGTGAAGCTGCAATCAAAATTTCAAGCTTCAAAGTGTTTCAGCTTCTTTATTTAGAGAAACTTCCATAAAATTATGTTTCACTGTGGTTAGAAGAAATTGTCACAGGAACATAACTAAGAAGTTTCGTGCCTTGATCCAATCTGCATTAATCCAATCTGCCAAATGGAAGAATCTGATTACTTTAGTTAACACTTTTGCTACTCATATTTAATCTTTTAGAACCATTACGGTCTTCAAAACTGAAAGTAACATTAACCAATATCTTTTAGATAAATTTTTAGTGTCATTCATCACAACTAACTCAATGAGTTAATTGTCTCATTAACTTGATGGATCAACTATCGTAAATAATCTGAATCCTTATAAACCAATGTTGATACTTAAACTCAAGTTAATTTATTATACTCATATAATTATGATAAATCAATCGATACAAGTCTCTTCGAACATCGAATGTGTCTGAAAATATGACATTACAAGTGACGAGATGTCGGGTTAAATCTCAGGTGAGATCATACCAAAGTCATAATCCTTTAAATATATCAAATCTATACTAACATTTGACTTACTAGTCCACACCGATGTGCCACCCTATAGCGGCACATGGGAAGCATCGCAACCGTGAAAAGGCAACACTAGGGATTCGTATGCGAGAAAAGCCATAATCTGACCTTTCTTAATACTAAAATGAACCGGGGCCCACCCCTTCTTTATTTTTATTATTTTAATTTTGACAGTGAGAAACAGGATGGCCGTGTATCGATCCTTTCCTGGACCTATACGTACTGCCCAAACCATACTATTTCGGGCGATATGACAATCCTTGATGCATGCAATAATATCTCACTATAAGATCTTAATTAATGCTTCAAATTATTATTTTTAAAAATTTTCATGATTTTGCATCGCTGAACGGTTTCTTGGAATCAAATTAATCAAGAATTTATAGATTTCAATGACAAATTCCACACCTATAGTCAAAGAGAGGCAAAGAGAATCAACCCATGGAGACTACAACGGTGTATGTGAAATAATCTCTTACCCAATTAGTCCCTTCGTGCTGCATAAAAAGGAACTCATTGTGTAACCAACGATGGTAGAAGTCAGAGTATTTATGACAACATGAGTTGCAAAATGGACTCTCCGTTGTATAGATAGTACACACGAAAAAAATGCAAGAAGGAGATGAATATTGCAATGGTAATGATACAAAAGTCTAAATTCCCTAATCTTTTATAGATTTTGATTCTCTAAAAACAAACTTTTGACAACTCAAGATTTAGCAAGGGTAAACCATGTGAAATTATATCTGATGTGGTCCAAACTCAAGAATCCCTAATTTATAGGAGAGATCAAATATTATATTTAAAAACAACTATCAGCAAATCAACATTTTAAAACTATCTAGTGGTAAAGGATTGGAACCAGTCACATATATTATCGGGAATATTTATAATAATCGTTCTTACACTCATATTTTAACTTCTCAATATGGGATATCATTTCTTACAAAACTCAAGAATCACTGACAATATACAGCAGAAATTGACAACATGTACATAAGGGAACGTAAAACAAAGTAACTAAATTTAACAGGCCTAAACAGTATTAACGGATATACACAGTTAGAAGCTCAATAAATGATCATTAACATTGATTGAGAAATGCTTGGGGATACATGTATGTGTCACTGCAGCTTGCAACGAAAAGATTGACATCAGTTCCAAATGAATGCCTTGCCACTATGAAATGGGTAATCCAATCCTTGGAAATCCTAGGGGTTTGATATGACTCGGATGGAGACAAGAGGATCAGTCAGATATCATCTTATTTCTAGAAAATCGATGAGAGGCAGAAGAAGGAAATATGGAGAAAAGTATAGTTTTGCTCCACACGTTAACTATCACCTTCCAAGAAGTGGTCGTCGACTGACATGGGCTAATAATGCTGAATGCCTATACCTTCTGCTGCAATAATTATAAAAAAAAAATCTTAAACAAAAACTTTGCAATATGATGGTAAATAAGCATAATCTCTAGGCTGCAGTACTGTAGTACCGAATGAGTTCCAACAAGGTCTACAAAGTTTGACTTCATCGTCCGCGGTGTTCCGAGTTCATCTCGATACGGTACGGTACACAGTGCATACCACCCTGTATATTAAAATATAATATAAATATTTTATAGTATAATATTATATAATATAATATTAAAATATTAAAAAAGGGAGAAAAGGGTGACGAGGCGACATCGCCTAAAAGCGACCAAGACCCGTGGGCGGACGGCCGATGGTGGCGTGCGGCGAGGCGGCGCCGCGTGACGGGCGGCGCTAGGTATTCTTTTTTCTTCTCCTCTTTTCTTTTTTTTCTTCTTCTCCTCTTTTCTTTTTTTTCTTCTTTTCCTCTTCTTCTTCTTCTTCCCTTTGTCTCGCTCAATCAAACACCGACGGTCGATTTCTCCCTCAATCGACCGTCGATCCTTCAATCGGATCGATGGTCAAATCGATCGACGGTTGATTTTTGAACCAAGTAGCGGTCATCGGCAACTGACAGACTGGTTGTACCACCCATATTGGGCGGTACAGGTCCAAATTACAAACCTTGGTCTATAGTGTCGACTTTGGTGAGCGTATGCACAAGTCAAATAACACTTTAAATTCACGAAAGTGCATGAAGAAATTGATACCATATTCCAAACTAATCACTGAATGCAGAAGTTTAGCATAGCAGCTGAAAAGAATCGATAAATAAAAGAAAATGAAACTGTTCAACATTATGTTTATTGAAAAACAGATCTTTTTCTCTTCTTTTTTCCTAGAACAACTGGTATAGAAAATAAGGTCACTTTGCAAGTTCAAAGTTCTCAGCAGAGTTTTCGAGAATTCAAAGACTACTTAACAAAAAAAAAAAGTCTTTCAATTCTTCCTGATAGAAAGAAGAAAGAATCAAGCCACTGTTTGTTTGCAGGACAAAACACATGTATTTAAGAATAAAAATAGAGCAATCATCTAATTCAGAAAAAGGGACTCTGTACCTTTGGTTGAATAGTGTTAAATAGCGAAGCTTTACATGGTGGAAATGTTAACTTATCACGAAACAAAGGATTAGCTTCAATAAGTTTCTTTAGCTCCATAAGCATTATACTAGTATGGAAAGCTGCTCATTCTTCCTGTATTAATTTGAAAGTGAAGAAAGATAATTCACTGCTCCAGCCGATAGGAGGCATTATTCTTCAAAAAAAGTGTAGGAGGCATAACCAGTAGCTCTTTAGATTTAAAACTAATTACCTAAAATTCTCCAGGGTGAGCAAAATAGTGATCTCCTTGAAGAGCTCCTCATTAAAAGAAGCAAAAACTTTTAGATCCTTTACAAGTACCTCAACAGCTTTCGCCCTGTCATGTCTGAAAGTACATGAAACAGCATTCAAAAAAGGACCAGTTAAATTGGAAAAGAACAGAACAATTTTACCTGTCAAGTGCTTCAAGGTACTTCTGTTTTCTAAACTCAAAGATGATTTTCATGGAGTAGCGATTGTCTTCCACTTTGGTGAAACCGCCAAGATATCTTTCGAATTCATCCCATTCCCCTGCCTGAATCAGATCCTCAAAATGTTTCATGTTGAAGTAAAAACCCGACTCCTGTTCCAACCTACAATTCAACCAGTTGCTTAATTAAAAGGCAGAGGGGTTTTCTCCTCAGTGGCAAAAGTTGTATGGAGTATGGACTGACAGATTATATGGAGTGTGAACTGAAAGACTATTTTGCTTCACGATAATTCTTATTTCTCTCGTTTGGTGTGTGAAGACTACTACGTTTGTGAGTCCAAGGAGATATAGATTCTTTCAACGCTTATGAGTTGCCTTATGATGCTTCAGTTTTTAGAGTTAGGTTCTTGTTATTTTTTCTAGATTAGTTCTCTTTTCTTTTTTGTCTCAGCTCTTGAGATTAGCTTTCGTAGGCACGGAGCTTGCCCTGTTCTACTCCTTTTTGTTGTTTAAAGGAAAAAAAGGCAGGGCTGTTTTTGCTTACCTTAGATACCGTGCGCAGATTTATGCATTTATATATATACAATCTTGCCTGCACAATCTTGTCAACAGTATCTAATGTAACAGTAGTACACAGCATTGTTATGAGGCATGCACAAACCTTGTTATAAGTTAATTTGTTTGTATCTAGAAGTATTTGCCATAGACAATTTACTCAAAAGTTCTTAATATCATAAATTTCTCACTCTTCTCCAAAGGTGAAATTATCCACTCAAGATCTTTGCAGGTTTTTCTGCCCTCTCAACTTTTGAATTCTCATTTAATTCCAGGTGATCCAAACTTTTAGTAGAGTAAGAAGTAAGAACTACCTTAAGCTTTATCATTGGCCATGTGTGTGTCTTCCATATCAGCTAAATGGATGGTATGACGATTTTAATTCTAGAACCTTTCTGCTATCTTTTCTCTTACCTGACAACTGATTAACAACCTCCCAATCTGAACCGATGCTTGTTTTACTTATCGGCACTTCGGGACTAAAAAACATTGGCAGATATGAAGGAGTGAGTGGTTAATGCAAGGAAGTTACCATTTACCCTCATGTCTCTCCAGGTAGTAAAGTGCACATAATTGTGGTGGTTCACTTCCTAATAATCCTAATCTGCATGTGCTTCATATGTGACTTCCATGTTTTCTTGATACGACTTCCTACTTAGGTTGTCACTAAAACCTCAACTTGATTTAGATGGGATCTTTATCAAGTCAAACTGGGCCACTGGATGAAGGGCCTGAAGTCATTGATGTGTATGATCTTCCTATCCTTATCTTCTGTGTGCTTAGTTAAAAGTCAAAGAAGTTATGTTTTGACCAGTTCCTGGTGGTATATGTTTTGTCACTGTGGGCTTTGATACTGTACAAGCTAGTCCGCTACCGTAATTGAAAAAAAAAAAAAACTGTTAGAGGCTCTTTTGATGTGTTGCTTCTTTTGAAGGATACTTGGACGAAGCAAACGTGAAGCTGTACCAGAGAACAAAGATGACAGTGAGTTGGACGACAATGATGAGGATGAAAATGACTAGGATGGAGATGATCAGGGCGATGATGGAGGCAGCGAAAATGACCTCCTTGTAGAGGACGATGACAATGAAGGCGACGAAGATGATGATCCTGAGGCTAGTGGTGAAAGAGCAAGTAAGGAGGTGGATGACGAAGAGGAGGAGGAACGAGGAAGAGGAGGAGCTCCCACAGCCACCAACCAAGAAGAGGAAGCGAGGCAGTGGATGTTTGCATCTGGTCCTCAGGTTTTGTTTCATTTTAGCTGGTACTGGCTGGTCACACCATAGCATTACTGAGTGGCTACTCATAGATTATTATATCAAGAGGGATGACTACTCCTCTGTATGAACATACAAGAAGTTTCTCATTTTTTGTGGTTTTAATATTTAGATACCATGCTGCTAATGCACGTTGGATATGTTAATATTGCTCTGTGTTGATGGTTAATATTGCAACAGGCTATGTCTGGTCAGATTGCATGTTATCGTTGACTGCAATGAGCATCAGTTGAACAAAGTTGAAAAACTCTTCATTCCCAGTTTTCATAAACAACAGTGGCAAATATCAATTTAGTATATACAAAATTTGTATGTTGCAACCTATAGATCGTACAAACCGCTATAGGTAATAAAATACAACCTCGTTTTTCTTAAATTTCACTTCCAATTTAGTCAATTATTCTTATAGCTTACAGTCTATCTTAAGTATTCGGGTCTGTCTGATTTCTCAGTTCCGACGACCTCTAGAACTGGTAAGTTGCTTTAGAGAACAAGTATCATGGAGATCTCCCCATTTGAATACAACCCTTGGGTTATTCAAGTAGGGTTCCGCCCAAGGTTTGCCTAACTGAGCGATACTGTCAGGTAATGGTTGTTTCCAAGTTTGCCTAACTGAGCGATACTGCCAGGTAATAGTTGTTTCCACCCATTACCATGTGAAATCGATCAGTAATGTCAATTTCGACTGTCGCCGACCGATTTCAAGCAGTCTAAACCGAGGGAGGGAAAAAGAAGAAGAGAGAGAGGAAGAGGAGTGGTCTCAACCGAGGGAGGGAGAAAGAAATGTCTCCTCTAGTGGCGATATGACGTGGCAACATCATCCCTTTTTCTTTTACTTATATTATATTATATTTATATTATATTATTTTATGCTATATTAAATTGAGCGATATGCTCTGCATACCAATGAACTACTATATCGTGAAAAGATGAAAAAAGAGAATTCCTAGTATATAAAGATTCTTATCAAATGGCAAATAATTGCAATATGGGGGGCTTTATGCAAATACGATGAGATAAAAAAACTACAAATGTATGTGGTTCCAGATGAAGTCATAAGTTCACCATTTGCCAATTATCAAACAAAAGCAAGAGTTCAGAATCTCAAAAATATTCCACAAATTGATAAATGGTTGAAAAAAACAAGTCTTTTGGGAAATTAATATTGTTTCCCCTAAGGTTTTACGTATCGGTGTACCGATATTTTGTCGGTATCAGTATGGTACCGTACCGGACGATATACACAGTGCGTATTGCACTGTATATTAAATATTTATAATATTTTTTAATATAATATTATAAATATAATATAAAAATATTAAATATATAAAAAAAATATGACGTTGCCTCGATCTCTCACCTCTCGCGGGGGGATGTTCTGCCTCTCCGCACTGGGAGAAAAGTCGCACACCGGCGGCGATGGCGCACGGGCGACGCGCGGGCAAGGTACTTCTTCTCCTCTTCTATTACTTTCTTATTTTCCACTTCTTCTACTTCCCTTGTTCTTCCTCAATCGACAGCCGACGGTTGATTTCTTCCTCAATCGACACCCGAGAGTCAATTTTAGCAGTACCGCCCAGTAGCGGTCGGTCCGTGCATCAGTCAGCTGCCGGACCGGTAAATACCGAGTGATACGAGGTATTACCGTTCGATAAGGAGAACCTGGGTTTCACCTTAATATGGCAAAATTAGTGAATTTTCTTCCCAACATATGACGACCATTTGTATGGAATATTTACATGTCAAATGCATGAACTTAACCTGTTCCACATAGTTTCCTAGAAAGCTACGTATCTATCATAATAAAATAACAAGTAAAACAGTTAAAGTTGAATTCAAGCATAACAAAATGAATGCATTATGAAAAAAGAAATGACTGTATCATAAAGACATCAAGTTTCCTACAGTAGTCTAATCACAAGGGACAGTATTATCTGTACTAACAGTTGAGAGGTCTTGCATGCAAATAAGATATTATATAGCCTATAAATTCACTTTGTGCTTTAATCATCACAAGCCAATTAACCAAGTCCATCGTCATCTTCATAGGGTCACCATCAGTTAAGATTGCATAAAAGGAATACGATGACTGATACCCTATCAGTATAATTCAATATACTGAACCAAAGCATAGAACAATAATAGTCAACAATCACCCGATGAAAAGTGAATCTACTCCACTTACACTATGAGAGGCCATTGGAGGGAATGCCCCAGTCTTAGGGATAGGCCCGACGAGCGGACCATTGGTTGGTGGAGGTGGTCGTGTTCCATTAGCAGAAGCAGCACAAGAGTGATCAATAAAGAGTGTTCTAATATCAGGGTTGGAGCGTTGGATCTTGCAAAGCTGATGCTGCCAAGTAAGACTACACAAAGACCATAAATCAGTAAGATATTTGACTCTTGAATGCTGAGCACAGACTACATACAAAGTATGGTAAACGCAAAGTACTGCATAAAACAATTGTTCGCTTTCTCCAAAAGAAAAAAGAAAAAGATTAAAGCCTTCAAACTTAACAATGTAGCGGCTGTCATCAAGTGTGTTTGCCGGTACATTGTTAATGGCCTTCAAAATTATGGCAATTCAAGAACTAAAGTCATGTACTACAAGTTTTAGTCAATTCTCATGGCCAACTGATAGAATACTAGCCACACAAGCTACATCTGTAAACCAACTATGAAACGGTAACTTAGTTCAACCAGCTACTGGGTATTATTGGAATTGTTCTCATCCACTAATAAAAATAGAGCTTAAAATGGAGGAAATGTTTAACTTATCACGAAACAAAGGATTAGCTTCAATAAGTTTCTTGGCTCCATAAGCATTATGCTGGTATGGAAAGATGCTCATTCTGCCTGTATTAATTTGAAAGTGAAGAAAGATACATTATTCCTCAAAAAAAGTGAAGGAGGCATATCCAGTAGCTCTGTAGATTTAAAACTAATTACCTAAAAAAAAAAAATCTCCAGGGTGAGCGAAACAGTGATCTCCTTGAAGAAGAGCTCCTCATTGAAAGAAGAAAAAACTTTTAAGATCCTTTACAAGTATCTCAACAGCTTTCACCCTCTCAGGTCAGAAAATACATGAAACACCATTCAGAAAAGGACCAGTTAAAATGGAAAATCCACGTCCAAGACAAAAAGAACAGAACAATTCTACCTGTCAAGTGCTTCAAGGTTCTTGTGTTTTTCTAATCTCAAACAAGATTGTCATGGAATAGCGATTGTCTTCCACTTCGGTGAAACCACCAAGATATCTCTCAACTTCATCCCATTCCCCTTCCTGATTCAAAATGTTTCATGTTGAAGTTCTAATTAAAAGGCAGAGGAGGTTTAAGAGCTTTAAATGATGCAGCTTAAAAGAAGAAGCCTTACTTATGAACCGCATCCTTGGATTTCTCCTCGTCTAGAAATTGCACTATCGGGAAAACCACTTCCCCTGCTTAATGAAGACATTGACCCAGGAATCGTCGAGCACTTGGTCGAATAACTCTCAAGAGGGTAGAAATCACAGCTTTCCACCCTAAAAACGAACTCAGAATCGGAAACCCTAAATAAATATATAATATACAACCGGAAAACCAAATGCGAAGGTTAAATAAACACACTTACGTGGATTCGATTCATTGCCTCTGTATATATGTCTCTCTCCTCTCTCGTTCTCATCGCGTTCTCGCTCTCGTCTCCTCGCCTCTGCCTCCCGCTCTCGTCTCCTCGTCTCTCGCCTCTACCCTCTCCCTCTCGCTCTCGCCTTCTGTCGTCTATTTCAAATTTAACCAAATGCGAACATTAAATTTCAAATTGAATATATAATACGGCCCTAAAATCTATTTAAAATAATTGATTTGGGGGCAGCTTCGTAAACCAGAACAAGAAACACGCTTACGTGGATTCGATTCATTGCTCCTATCTATATATATGTCTCTCTCCTCTCTCGCTCTCACTGTCTTCTCGCCTCTCGCTCTCGCTCTCGTCTCCTCGCCTCTCGCCTCTGCCTCTCGCTCTCGCTCTCGCCTCTCGCCTCTCGCCTCTCGCCTCTCGCCTCTCGCCTCTCGCCTCTCGCCTCTCGCTCTCGCTCTCGCCTCTCGCCTCTCGCCTCTCGCCTCTGCCTCTGCCTCTGCCTCTCGCTCTCGCTCTCGCTCTCGCTCTCGCTCTCGCCTCTCGCCTCTCGCCTCCTCTCGTCTTCAAGAAACACCCGCCCATGGAGCCCCTCGACCTCGTTCCTAGCGGCTACAGGTTCCTTCCCACGGCGGAGGAACTCGTCGTCGACTACCTCGCCAACTGGGTCGCCGGCTTACCCCTCCCTGGCCGCGCTGTCGCCTTCGCCGACGTCTACGGCACCGAGCCCTGGAATCTTCTCGGCGATCGACAGGAGGCCTTCTTCTTTACGGAGCGAAAGCCCAAAAGCAGCGGCGGCTCGCGCGTGGATCGGAAGGCCGGAAACGGCTCTTGGACAATGAACAAAAGGCAGGAATCCATCAAATCCATCATCGACGGGCGCGAAATGATGGTGGGGAGAAAGAGCTGCCTTTCATTCAATGACGGCCGGCGGAAGTACTCCGGCTGGACGATGTACGAGTACGAGCTGTGTTCTTCCGGCGGCTTCGAGAGGCGAGTTCTCTGCCACGTAAAGAAGAGCTTGCATAAGTCCATCGCTGCCGATGGCACCTCTATCAAAACGGTTGACTCCACGTTAACGGAGGCCGGGACGAAGACGGTCACCGATGGCAGCTTCGTTGGGCAGAAGAGAAATAGAGAGGAATCTTCTTCTCTCCCAGCAGCAGCAGCACCGACTCTGTCAAAGAAGCCATGTTGGGGGTTGCTTCCACGTTCCAGCGACGCCTCGCCACCTACAATCGCGATGGTGCAACATCGCTCATTGGTGGCTTCTGCTGTGACACTCCCTGAGAGTCGTCTTTCTTCTGTCGACTCCGTTGCACCGAATGAAGCCGGAGTCCCAGCCGCCTCTCCATCGTCAGCGGACGTTGGTGGAG
This sequence comes from Ensete glaucum, assembly GCA_021527575.1. Taxonomy (NCBI): domain Eukaryota; kingdom Viridiplantae; phylum Streptophyta; class Magnoliopsida; order Zingiberales; family Musaceae; genus Ensete; species Ensete glaucum. Next base: position 52,266,161 of record CM038551.1, read on the forward strand.
GTGTGCTCGAGAAAGCTGTGGAAGAACCCGAAGCAGCATTCTGGGCTTCGTCTTCGTCGCAAGTCGATCTTGGCGGCGAGCAGAACTGCACCGACGACGCTTTCTTCACCTCCTTGATGCCCGATGGCGCCGACAAAGCCTCGACTACCATCCCGGAGGCCTCGCCGTCAGGCCTGGTCGATCTTCTCTCGATGCCCGATGACACTCGGACGTGTGAGCACATGTACTGCACCGACGATCACCTGATGTCCGATGACACCTTCGCTGCTGCCTGGACTACGATGCCCGGCCTTGTCGCGGAGCAAATGGACTCGACAACCCCGAAAGAGGAGCTGCAAGCCTCGTTGATGTATGGCACCGGCACTGATTCGACTATGGTCGCAGCGGCTTCGTCGCCATCATGGATCGACTTTTGTTGTTGGGTTTGAGCAGACGGAGATGATGACGGCGGCTTCTTGCAAAAGATTGAAGTCCTCACGAAGTCCGATGACACCACGATCGAGTTTACTACAACCTCGTCCTCGGGAGCAGTAGCTTTGCTTGTATGAAAGCTTATACGGAAAATTTTGTAGTTGTGAATGTATAAATATCATTCATTACAATGGTAGGGAAAGAAAATTCATGTTCTTGTAAATATTGGTAATAAAAACGTTCAATTTTAAACCCATGTTTTGTTGTTTCCTTTGATGCGATGGTATGGTTAGCAACAAATGGTGGTATAGTAACAAATGGTATCGTTAGTAGCAAATGATATTGAAATGTTACATCAAGTTCTAAGAGAAAGAGCCATCATCTTATGATATCAACAGGTTCTCTCGCAGCATCTTTTGAGTGAAGTCCACAAAGAGTCATCATCATCTTAGGATATAAGCAACTTCTCTCAACGCAGATAGCAAATCTTTCGGAAACATGTTCGTTTCTGAGTCAAGTCAACAACAACAACAACAACCACAGCAATAATAAATTCATAAATCCAAGCCGTAAATCCCAACATAGCTACAACTCAATCTATCACTGAATCCCAGCCACAGCTCTGGTGTGCACTGATACTATAAAAAACCTTTAATCAAAACCACCCCAAACATAAATTATCACTGAATCAATAACGAATTCTATGGTTTGAAGCATTTGACAATCAATGGCCTGAAAAGAAATTCTGAGTTGTCAACTAATATGCAAAATATTGAACATACATATCACTAGAAGGAAATGATTTCTCTCCAGAAATCTCGTTGATACGATATGCTTCGACTTCGAGCGCATAAATCATAAGAACTTTGGGCTGTTTCGTAGCTCCGGCTTATCAACAAGAAATGTAATCCCAATTCTTTTAGCGAAGGTTGTAGTATTCAAATTTTTCTGGTTGCTCCATGATTTAAATCTCTGAAGGCAGACCACGAGGTTGAATTAACTCCTCTTCCTCTACTGGGGCATGAATTGTATCCTGATCTGGCAAAAAAGTCATGGTTGCTTTCTTCTAGAATCTCAATCCAACATGATATTTACCTTGATGCCAAGAACACCTTGAGATATTTAAAAGCATAAGGTCAGGTAAAATAGATCATTATGCACTTCACCAGGGATAATATCCGTGTTTTCGTGACTGTTTAGAAAGAAAATAAATCCATCCATCTCAATTTCAGCACAAATAAGGTTAGTGCAATATCAAAATTTTAAGCAATTAGATACAGCCTGCAAGACAAGCATTTATAGTTTGATATTGTCAAATGGCAAGGACCAATATTAGCAATATAAGGAAACCAAACTCTATTACTGCAATCATCCCGTACTCACAGTATATGCAAAATAATAATAATAATAATGATTAATACCTAAGCCATTGTGAAGTCTTAAATTTTAGGATATCATGTTTGCGGATCGCAGACTTTTCCTATAGTGTGCAGCAATGCATAATAATAACTGCCCGTTCACATGACAGTTCTCCATCTACCTCCCATGCATTGGACATAGTGCTTTATTAGACAATGTATTAGTTTACTAATTCTTCTTCTTGCATAAAAATCCAAAACAAACATGAATTCACAGCATACAACATATTCTTGTCTCTGACGAGTGCAACACTCCACAGACATAATTAATTATAGAAGATGAACATATTTGAAGAGTTCACTTAAAATAAAGTTGTAAAACAAACTTCAAATTTTAAGAAAATATTTTGCGATTGTTATAGCAAAGATGAACTTATTTCTAAGTTTTCTTTCATTCTTTGCAAGTTCAAATTACAATTAATATTAGCGAAACACCAATTACTGTTATTTTTCACAGCTCGGAATAGTGGTCTCCTTGACGTTTATGCTACACTCACTATATGTTCTTCTTATGTTTGCATAATATTACTAGATGACTTCATAGATTTAGGGAAAAAATAAATATTATTTGCTGGTTAATTGTCAAGATAAAGCTATATATATATATATATATTTCCATCACTAGTCTTGCCATCGCCAGAATTGATCTTACCAACAAAAGCTTCCATTGCCAAAACTCTTCTACAAGAATTTGTTAAACTTTTTAGTAAAAACTATTATTCACAATAAAAAATTTAATATAGCGTGAAGGTAATTAAATTCTCATACTTGTCTCACAGGAGATAAAAGAAATAATGATTCACTTACGGAATTTACTTGGGAAAAAAAATACAATCCTCTTAAGAAAATAAAAGTACAAAATTTTATCTTTTTTTTATTATTCAGGAAGAGTGGGACAATATGCCCATGGGTCTGGAAAAGGATAATCTTTTCTAACAATAAGTTCTTCAATAAAATAAATTAATTTGAAAGAAAATAAGACTAGTCAATAGATCGACATGAAAATGATGAGATAACAAAATGAATCAGCTACATTTATTACTTTTGTGAAATGGAGAGCACTTGCTATAGTTTTGTGTTACTTTCTCCTCTCACTAGATTGTTGTCCTATGCTGGTGCTTCTTATTGATGAGGGTTGGTGTGGCTCATCCATCCTATTTTGTCTATTGATAACACTACTCAATCCTAAAGCATTCCCTACTTTTAAAAGCACTTGAGGTATCTGATAAAAAGCTGTAATCTCAAGCTTGTCATTGTGTTTCAGCATCTTTAATATATAGAAATTTTCATAAAATTTGGTTTCACTGTGGTTGATAAAATGCTGACATGTTGATAAATGCTAGCTAATGGTTTATTTTGTATGGGACTATAACCACAACAGTATGAAATATTGTAGCCCTCTTGGCTGACTTCACAAAGTCAAATAAATACAAGTATATGCCAAAGCATTTAACTCTTTGTTTTATTTGTTCATATTTATGTATGGAGGTGGAAACAAAGGAGAGGAAGTGTAGAAGTGATATCTACTATCCACATGATAAATTTTAGTATGAAGTCCATGGAAGCTCTTAAAAATTGTGTGAATTAAATCAATAAAATAACATTAGAAGCTGTTGAAAGATGAACCAAAGTACCACCTTAATATATACCATTATTCAAAAACCACAAATCAACTCAGAACAACTAAATAATAATTGAAGCATTTCATTTACAAATATGTTCATAAAAACTTCAAGATGCAAAAACAGATTACAATGTATATCATATCAAATCAACTTAATGGTTGAATTATCTAGCAAAAATAGGAATGTCAGATATTAATCTCGAAGGATCCACTTACCCAGTTGCCCCCATCGAGCTTCGTATAAAAGGAGTTCGCTGTGTAAGCAGCAATAGCATAAGTCAGAGCATACATGACATGAGAGCTGTGAAAAGGGCTCCCTGATTGTATGGATATAACACACCAAGTGCAATAAGATAAATATTATACTAGTCATGAGATAGAAGCATTAGATTTTATTAATAAAAACCAGCACTATAAGATCTTAGTAGGAGGTATTACAATATCAAGCACACCAAAGCAAAGATTTTTTAAGCTTTGACTATCCAACATGATCTTTATTTTGATGCCGAGGATATTCTGAGATACTTAAAAGCAAAAGGATACTGTAATAAAAAATTGAATATACATTTCTCTAGGGATATCTGTGTTCTCAATACTCTTTTGAAAATAAATAAATTTATCTATCTAAATTTCAGCACAAACAAAATTACTGCAATAAAAAATTTGAAGCATTTAAATACAACCTCCCGGACAAGCATTTTTAATTTAAAGTTAACTATAGGTAAAGTCGCTATATGAGCTCTGCAAAGAAACCAAGCTATATTAAAACAATCATGCCATACCCATGGTAGATGCATAAAAGAAAAAAAAAGTATAAATGAATACTGATTAATACATGTTATAGCATTCTTGTATGCTGTTATAAATAGTGATTGCCTATTCAAATGACAATATTTCTACTAATGCTTCGTGCATGAAAACCAAAATAAAGACAAATTTCATAACATACATAATAAGCCCTTCGCAGATCTGTTACAAAGTTCTTCTCTCGATAGCTTCTTCAGTTGGGGTGGCCGGCTGGTGGTAGATGAGGTTGAGGGTCTCTGTGCTACTAGTCATGTGATTACTTTGGTCCTCCAATGTTCATGGTTCAACCATTCTTGCTGTAGACTCATGAAAGAGATGGCCACCATCAGCGTATAGGATTGTTACGCTTTGACTTCTTGAATCTCCAGCTTTAGCCCCTTGATGAAAGTCCCCAATAGTTATTTTTCTAACTAGTCCCTTGCTTGGTTAGAGAGTCTTTCAAACCTATTCTAGTGCTCATGAACTATGGAGGTCTGATGGATTTTTGTAAGTTGACCGTTGATGTCATCGTACTCAGATGGTTTGAAGTGACGCAGCACCTTGCTCTTGAATTGTGTCCATGTTGGGACTCTATGGGTGTACCAATCATACTATTATATAGCATCTCCTTCATAGTGGATGGTAGTGATGTCCACCATAGAAGTCTCCAGGGTTCGGTGATAATGGAAGTAGCATTTCACATGTGAAAGCCATCCCAGCGGGTCTCCATCTTCCCATCAGGGAAAGTCCACCCATATGCGTGTAGATGCTAGTTTTGTTGCACATTCTTCTTTCTCCGGAGGGTTCTCCTTTCTATCCAGACTCTTGCCTTGCTGTGATCTCATCGGGCTTGGTGATCGTCCCAATCTGAATTATGCGAAGGGAGTGTATAGTTTGTCCTCCATACGTATCTTGAAGGCCTCCAACTTGGTACCGATTAGATCTATCAATGTCATGGTGTAAGACCCTAGATCTATAATATCAAGATCCTTCTCTTTCTGTTGAGTCAACGGTATAAACCAGTTGGGTAGATTGGTGGCCAAAATAGGTGGTGGATCAAGGGTAAATGGCTATGGTTTGGGACTAATAGGTTGCTATTTTTTGTTATTGTTGGGGTTATGGTTTAGAGTTGTTGTAGGGACTATAAGGGGGGTTTGATGATAAAGGTTTAGGGTTAGAGGGGTAGCCTAGGGTTACTATTAATGGCAATAGCCAGTTTGGTAGGGATTGGTAGGTTATGTGGAAAAGAATGACAAAAGGTATGGCAGTAGAATTTTACGTTGAAAATTTTAGCAGTTTGGCGATAAAAATTCCAGCAATGTTTTAGAGTATTACAACAGCAAAACAACCCATGAGGATAGCAAGAAGATCGATAAGAGTAGTGGCAGCAACAAATTTGGTAAAGATTAGTTGCATATGCAGCAAGGAACACCGAAAACATGTAGCGATAGATTTTTACATCTAAAGTTTAGCAGTTTGGATGTAAAAATTTTAGCGATTTGTATCAAGAATTTTTACACAGAATCAAAGGAAATCTACTGATGAGAAATACCAAAGTTGTTGTGAAAATATGTAGCAGATAGGGTAATAAAATAGTGGCAGCAAGATCAAGGATAGGACAGTTATATGCGACTAAAATTTACAACATAACATTCATCATTAAGATGGTAACTTTGTGATGACAAATTTGTGCAGCAAAATAATATGGTAACACTTTTTTTGGGTTTTGGATTTATGATAACTAAATTTGAATAGCATTAAGGTAGATTATCAGAACCTGATGCAATTCTTGTGGTGACTGCAGGGGTAATCTGCGGCGATAGTGATGACGTCAAAGTTAACGACGATCTTAGCAATTGTGGTAATTGCTTAGGTAGTTGGATGAAGATGATCATCGGCTATGGATAGGCAGTGAAGCACTAAGGAACACTGCTTTAACACCAAGTATTAGAACCCCGTAGGATTCTAAAGCTTGATTGATCTCTATATGGGATCGGCCCTCCTTGAAACTCTATAAGGGTTTCTCCCTCCTTAGTAGTCGGTCACAATGGCTGGAAAGATTAATCTATTGATGATGAAAAGGTTATGGCTACAAATGTTTATATAGGGTCTCAAAACCCTAACTCCTAATATGACTCCTACTTTTAATAGACTCTATCTCCTAACCAACTCCTAACTCCTAGCCTACTTCTACCAAAGGTGTGGCTGACAGCTGTAAAAGACCCTTACTCAAATTAAACTCCTAATCAACCCTAGAGGGAGTCATAACTAAATGAAACTCTCCCCCTCGAACCATAGCCGACCTCTATAATAGGTGTGGGCGATTGCTATGAGAGCCCCACTCTATGAGGACTCCTCCCTAACCCTAGTCGACCTCTTCAAACAAGATGGGTGGCAGTTGATTTAGGGTTTATTACATGCCTCAGGGTTTTATTGACATCATGACTCAATGAACCTAGGACTCAACTAGCTAGGATCCTAACACACATACTTACTACTGTATCGTTGATCATTCTACCAATATTATGTTGTTATATTCTTCTCTATATTTTACATCCACTTGGCATTATTTATCAGTGGATTCTCACTGAATTCTCCTTTAAATCCTTGACATAACTATTGAAACTTTTCATCAAACTGCTATTCTTCAATGTAAAATTCTACCGTTGCACCTTTTTAGTATTCCCTACTGCATACACCACCAAATCTTATTGAAATTGTTGCTGCCACCCACATCATCCTTAAGGCGCGCTTCTAGCCTTAAGATGCAGCCATCGTAACTTACTTTCAAGTTTTACAATCAGCCCAAACAGTAGCGTAAAACTGCAGCCGAAAAGTATTCTACTACAATCGTAACTTTCCACCACCGATCCTTAACTTTCGCGGCCATCAATCCCTCCACCGATCTATGCCCTTAACCCATCAATAGAAGAAGGGTCATAATATTTCAGATATGGAGGTATACACTATAGCACCAGAAGATCTGATCGATGCCAAGTTGGAGGCCTTCAAGACGCATATGGAGGACCAACTACGCGCTCTCCTCACAAAATTCAGATTGGGCTAATCACCGAGCTCGACGAAATCATAGTAAAGTGGAAGTTCATATCACAAAGATAACCCTTCTGAGAAAGAGGAACAAATGACGAATTTAGTGTATCCATGCATGAGGATAGACTTTCCTCGATAGGAAGACAGAGACCCGATGAGATGGCTTGTGTGCACAAAGTGATGATTTCGCTATCATCGGACCCCTGAGGCTTCCATGGTTGATATCGCTGCCATCCACCTAGAAGGAGATGTTGTACAATGGTACAATTAGTTCAAGCACACCCAAGGAGTCCCAATATGGAGGCAACTCAAAAGCAGGATGCTAATCTACTTTGGACCGTACGAGTATGAGAACATCGATGGTTAACTTATAAAGATCCAACAAACCTCTATAATTCAAGAATACTAGATCAGGTTCAAAAGATTATCTAACCACACTTGTAATTGGTTTGAAAAATAATTGCTAGGGACTTTTATAAAAGGATTGAAGCTAGAAATAGGATGAGAAGTTAAGGCACAACAGCCCTATACATTAATAGCAATAATTTCCTTCGCGTGACTTCAAGAAGAGCAATACAATCAAGATACTCGGAGGATAAGAACCACCACACGACCAGTAGCATACAAACCTCTAGCTCCACCCACTTCTAGCCAACCCCCTCAGCCAAAGAAATTAATAAGAGAAGAGCTTTACAATAGATCGGCAAAAGGCCTATGTTGATAGTGTGACGAACCTTGGAACTGCAACCATTGCTGCAATAAGGGAATATTTCTATCGAACCTGTTGAAGAATTTGAGCATGAAGAGGACCTTGAGCACAAGGAGGAGGACACGGAGGAGGAACCACAATCGACCAATTGTATGGTCCATGCTTTAACTGACTACGCGAACCTGTAGACGATGAAGATTGGAGGTTTCCTTAAGCGGCAGCCCATCACCATCCACATTGATACTGGGAGCACTAACAACTTCATAAACAGCAAATTTGTTGCCTAGATGATGCTCCAAATCAAGGATTGTAGCAGGTTCAATGTCAAGGTGGTTGATGGTTGAATCTTGAAATATAACCAAAAGTGCCTGCATGTGAGATTGATTCTGTATGGCCAAGAAATTATTACTGACTTTTTCCTCCTCCACTTGATGCTTATGAAGCTATGCTCAATATCAAATGATTGTCCATGCTAGGTGATGTTTCCTAGAATTTCTCAAACTTAATTATGAAATTCTTCAGCAAAGGAAAATAGGTGTTCCTGCGCGGGAAACGTAGGAGTAGTGGCATACAGGTTGGACCTACCCGCGGACTCTAAGATCTATCCAGCCTTCCACGTATCATTTCTGAAGCTCAAGCTTGGAGAAAATGAGACGACCCAGAGCCGCTTGTCGGACACTATTGCCTATGAAGAGATCCAGATCCAATCGAAGGCAATCCTTGACTCGCGGATTGTGATGCGTTGCCGATGTCCGATACTGAAGTGCTAGTATAATAGATAAGTCTACTCGTCGAAGATGTCATGTGGGAGCTCTATGAAGATTTAAAGATCATATTTCTAGAGTTCATAGAGCCTCAGCCTCAAGGACAAGGTTAATTTGAAGAGGGCGGGTCTGTTAGGACCCTAGCTAGTTCGGGTCCTAAGTTCACTGAGTCATGATGTCAATAAAACCCTAAGATATATAATAAACTATAAATCAGCCACCACCCACCTTGTTTGAAGAGGTCAGCTAGAGTTAGGGAGGAGTCTTCATAGAGTAGGAGTCTCCTAGTCATCGCCCCCTCCTATTAGGGAAGGTCAGCTAGGGTTAGAGAAGAGAAGTTTCACTTAGCTTGGGACTCCCTCTAGGGTTTGAGTAGGAGTTAGAGTCTTAGTTTACTTGGAGTAGGATTCCTATTAGGAATTAGGATTTTCAGACCCCATATAAAGCATTTAGCCACCACTTCTTCATCAAGCAATAGATCAATATTTCTTTAATCAATTGGTCGACTACCTAGAGAAAGCAACCTCTATAACGTTCCAAAGAGAGCCGATCCCTTACAGAGAACAACCAAGCCTTAGAATCATATGGGGTTTTAACATACCTAGAATCTGTGATAAGGACAATCATCACCCCCCAGGAACAGAAAGGATGACTTCTGGTGGAACTCAAAAGTGAGCACATAGTTCTTCCAATTATCTTTAAGTCACTAGAGAATTAGAGTTTATGGGCCTCCCTCATTAGAGCAAGTCCTGCGAGGCCACCAAGGACTTGAGAGACTTGCTTCCCTCGCGAGGAGGTGGTTCATTTCTCCACACCATGTCGACATTGGGTGATCAGGCGAAAAGTGATCAAAAGGTCATCATCAGAAGAGGGCACTCCCATAGGAGAAGTCATGGTCTTGTTGGAGGAGGAAAACATCCTTGTGTTAGGGTATTGGATGACTAGAGCAGTGATGGAATAGCGATAGAAGAAGAGGAGTAAGGGAGTGATGAATAAGAAGCAACTTCTCACCTAGTAAGCATCAGTTTGATGCAACGGCATGCCTGAGGACCATATAAGTAATGATGGTGAATATCACATCATGTACCCCAACACAACTGCACCTAAAATAGTAAGGAAAGGCTTTGATCCCTAGACAGATTAGGGCCACGGTAGAAGACTCCATAGGAAAAGGTGCATGCTATCGGGATAAGTCATCGTAGCATATCCTAGGAGGGACGCCTCGTAACATATAGAACCTTCTCCCCAGATGATTTTGAGCCTGATCGAATCCATTCTCTCACTTTAACATAGTTGAACTGGAACATCTAGATGGGTCTAGACCCCCACTTCAATGTGGCCAAGTCTGACCTTGGATAGGCTAGGGATAGATAGGGACCAAAGCTTTCGCAACCTTACATCTTTGCCTCGATGCCTTTTTAATTCTTTTCTTGGTTTTTCTTATTCATACACCTACCATAGATGCAATGCCTTAGGACTAAAAGAGAAGTACGCCTCGCAAAAGCACTAGAATGGCAGAAGACTCTTCTTGGCTGAGGAGCATCGTAGGTAGGTCTTCAGCATGGTAAAACCCAGAAGGCCGAGGGCTGCACCTAGGCTGAGCCTTCATGCTCCTCCTAGTCATGCACTCAGTGTTAAAGGCCGAGTCTCTATGCTCCTCTTGGGCCTACATTCGGTGTTAAAGGTCGAGAGCTACACGTAGGTCAAGCCTCTGCACCCCCCTAGTTATGCACTTGTGGAAAAGGCCGAAGGATGCACCTAGGCCGAGCCTCCACACTCCCCCTAGCAATGTACTCGATGTAGAAGACCCGAGGAATGCTCTTCGGACGAGGAAGAGTTAAAATGACTCTCTCTCGAGCTAGGCACCTAGGTGTAGAATTCAGAAGGTTTCACCTAGATTGAGCCTCCATGCTCCCTCTAGTCGTATAAATAACATGAAGACACCGACACACTCCCAATGCCCTAGCCAGAGCAGGAACCCAACAGTGCATCCTCTGGAGATGGACCCTGGAGGATACCCTTCTGGGGGAGCAATATGATAGGGATAATTTTGATCCCTGCAAGCTCATTTGCCATGAAGATTGATAGATAAGAAGAGCTTCACGTCATCAGTTCCTCAATAATGTTGTAGCACGTCTCACAAGACTCAGCAATAGAGATTGACTGTAACTATTCTATCTTATCATGATTGCTTGCCTAGCTTGCAGGATCGCTCACCTGTCACTTAAGAACACTTGGACAGATCGACCTTTGGAGGACCCTCATTTGTTCACTTAAGGTACCCCAGGTTGGATGCTCAACAATAGGATGATCGTCACGGTAGTGCCTACGCCACCTCACCCCTATCAAGCTTCTTACATCGACCAAGAAGAGGCATTGGGAGGAGCCTACACCTTCGATGGAGAACCAACCAAGCCGACTCATTAATTAACGGTGCCCATGATACTATCACCACTATTTGAGTAGTATACAAAATATTACGAGTATTTCATACTTTAATCTTAATTCTTTCTGAATACATATACTAGTCAGCTCATTTAAGTTTCACTTATCTTTAATTTTATTATTATAAATTTTAAATGAGTCAAACTAAAAAAAAGTAAAATAAAAAAAAGATTATGTGAGAAAGAACTCAATTATATTTATGACCAAAGTTCTTAACAACTTTGTTAGCATATTAAGAATACGATCTTGAATTCATTAGTACTAAATTACAATTTGTTCTTTCGTTATCATGTTAACTAATGACTTATCAATCAATTTTAATTGATCTTTAAATATACAGATATGATAATTATAGACTCTAATGAGGTTTAAATATTATTAGTGATTATTAAAATTAAAGCTTTTAGACCCTTCATAGTTATTTATTTTACAAAACTCTTGATAGTTATGTCTGTAATCCTTTCAACTAGTTTCATCAAGGTCTAACACATTTATAATAATATAATAAAAATATAGAGATATTTATTAGAATATATGACAAAAGTATCATTATAATAAAATAAAATAATATTAATACTTGAGTTTTTATTAAATGTTAAACTATTGATATCATATCTATTTAACTTTTGGGTGGAATATTGATACATTTAGTGTTCATACAAAATTATTTATGAAAGATTAATACCATAGTTATGGAATAATATTTCTATCTTTAGGTATACAACTCCTATATATCATTATTTATTTGAAGTGGATTCTCTTTTATAATTATCTAAATCTCCTATATATCATTATTAATATTATTTTTAATATCACTTAGGATTAATTCCTTAATATGATTTTATAACTTATACAAGACTAATATAATAATATAAAATATAATTTAAAATGTCTTATAATGATAAGATTTTTATTATAATTCACAACCCATAGGCCTACCAACATAAGCTATTTTAGCAACTACCAATCTGATAAAACTTAGGGATATGAGTTATATATAATATTTATCTTGTGCAAACCTAGTTCAATAACAATAAAAATAATAACTGTAATAATTATCAAACATTAACAGGTATAAAGAAAAACTCACACTATAATTATATTCATGATAAATCATAAATCCTGCCTTTATATAAAAATTAAATATTATTTTATAATTTTAAGCACATGCATATGAATAACCAAATAAATATTGAAGAATGTTAGGTTTTTATTTATCATATGTAAAACATAAACAATATATCATATGAGAAAATTGTAAAAGAAAATTATAATTTATATTTTTTAATTTTGCATGGAACCCTTATACTAATCATCCATGTTTAATTGGGCAAGCCTAGAATTAGACTAAATATCAACTCAATCAAAATTAAAATTGATCAAAATTTGACTTTTACTGAATTTGATCAAAACATGGCTGATTGAGTCTAAATTTAGTCAAATAATCAAGATACAGATATGATTAAGTCCAATCGAATATTTGATTAAAATAAATTAAATTAATCAATTTTATAATTGAGGACAAAAGTTAGAAATTCTTAATTTTTAAAAGATAAAATTATAATTTTGCATAGTATATATAATAAAAATATCAAGTTTATAAAGGATATAATTATTAAAATTGAATTTAAGGACATAGATTATTTTTTATTTTGAGGTGTAAAAATATACTTTTTCAAAAACCTTAATTCTCTTTCGTGAATTGTCACTGTGCCCACATGCACGGGTCTTGCTGACGATGCACTAATTGGTGGCCACCTGTGCGCTGACAACGATGATGTGGTTGTTCACATGTGGTTGACGGGTGACTTCACCATCGTCATGCAGTGCCACCATGCCATGTCATTGCTCCCACACGTGGCTATTTGCTGATTGGTGACCACACCATCATTGTGATGCGTAATGGTGTCATGCAACCACTGGTTACCATGGCCTTTGGGGTTTAGTCGACGCCAACCGTGACTAGTAAACCCTGCAATAAAAAACTTCAATGCTATAAAATTAAATCAAATAATGATATATCAAAATTTATGATGCGTATATTTTGATGTTGCTCAGAAAATTTTTATCTGATCTGTAGGCAACCATCATTTGATCCAAAAGCTGTATTGATGTCGATCTTGAAGAAAAACTAAACTTATATTTTCCTTTTTTTATATCCTTTATAGAATCGTTATGAGTAATGGATTAAGGATAAATGAGAGATGAGAGAAGATCTATAATATCTCAATAATATCATGTATTTATGTATCTACATATAGTCTATAGGAGACCCTATCTATTTATAATTAAGAATAAAGAATCTAGAATAATTAATTAGAAGAGTCCTCATTAATATCTTCGCGTAAGGAATTGTATCAGTCGATAATCATAATCAAGATTCCATTATATTTATAATATATCTTATCAAAATGCATGTTCTCATATTTATACATTATGGAAAGGAGCTTATATGCCTTGTAACTTTGACTATCCTAAGAACATTTTGTAATCTCGCGTACTGTGATATCATATAGTTCCATGGTTAATGCATATATGAATTTTTTTTTCTTTTTGGTGAGAATGATATCTTTTTAAGTTTTTTTTAAAAATATCCTCATTTACAAAATTTATAATAATAATTTTATTTAATAATTAAAATATTATATATATATATATATATATATATGAATAATTCATAGGGTGAATCGGTCAGATTAAAATACTTTTACAATGTATTATAGTGTTTTCGGTATATTAAAAAATATTATAACATAGCATTTTTATATAAATTTAATAAAATTAAGATAATATTCTAATTAATAACATAATGTAAAAACATTGATTGAAGATATTCTAGATATTAAAAAAAAGAACACTGTTAAGAAATTACGAAAATGGAAGGCAGAACCAAGAACAAGTTTTTTTTTTTTTTAATCTCCTCTTTTCTTAACTACGAAAATGACCTCGGCTTTACTGATGCATGCGCGGGGGCCAGAGGATGTACCACGAAAATGGCCCTGGACCCACCATAGCGACCGTGATTCGCATCGGCATGTACTAACTCCATGAATGAACAAATTTTATGGGATATTTACTAAGAAAATACAGAAATAAAAGAAATTGCAAGTTAGAAACTACCAGAGAATGCCGCCGTCGCATGTTCTTTATATCGTATTATTGGAAGTGTAGTACTCCACCTTTTCCGCTACTTGTTTCTCTTTGATTCAGAAATTGGAGAGATCATTTCTTAAAGACTCTTTTGGGTCCAAAGACTGGAGGCATCCCCTGCTAAATCACCCCCAATTTACTTGATATCGAATGGTATGAAAAGTAGATTTCCCATGACTACATGTATCTACCTAAAACACAAATTGTATGAAAATTGGGATCAAAAAAACTTTTTTGCCATGATAAATACCCACTCTCACAAAAACACTAAGACTGCTAAAATTTTACCAAACTAATGAAGCACAAATTTTACTTCAATAAAGTCTCCAAGGCTTCAAAGAAGAGTGGTGCCATCTCAGGGCTCGGTGTCTTTACTGCACATTTTACCCCTGGAACACCAAGAACAGCCGTGAGCTCTATCAGGATAGGAATACCTCTAGGGATTTTGGCAGACAAATAAAGTAGCTCTTTGTTTGCATCCCTTCGCTTTGCTACAAAGAACACATTGGATGCAGTCAAATGCTCAATAGTAGCATCAACGCCATTGATAATGGAGTTCGACAAGTCCTTCCCAACTTCGTTCGAGTCTGGCAGGGATTTCCATGTCTGCATTTGCATAGGAACAGAACCGATGAAATCAATCATCATGGGATTAAAAAGACAGAATTATTCAATGTCTGGCAGCTTTATTATGACTTTAAACTTAAGGCTCAAAAACTCGATCTAATACCGGTTCTAACATGAATAATACAGCATTGGAATACCGAATGATTACCAACCTGTATTCTTTGATATTAGAGAAAAAAATAATAAAAAATACGTACTAAGTAATGAACCATATAGTTCAGTGCCAATTCTAGGTTGGCCCAGTAAATATAGGCAAAGGTATACACTGAAACATTTTTCAAAGCCTTCACTATGGAAAGGATACTTTAAGCCAATATATTGTGAATAATGCAATATTAACCAGAAACACAAAAAAAACCATTACTAAAAATAGAGGGAGAGGGAGAAACTGTTTAACACTGTTTAACATTTCCCAAGATTTCAAAATTTCCTTCAGAATTCACATGGATGACTAGCACAAAGGAAAAAGAAATTGCCAGGTAGAGCAATGCGGTTCTCCAACTCATTAGTCTACATTGACCAGCAAACAAATTCCACTAACCACAAATCCAAAAAGTGACATTCATAACCAGCAGCATAATATCTAACAATGCATTAATATCTAATCTAATACAGTATTATGATGCACTAATATCTAAAACAGATTCTCAATCTAACAATGTATATTAAATTCAACTATAGCAGGAACATGTCAACCATGTAAGAAGATATAAGGTACTAGAAAGGAGATTCTCATAATTAGATGCTGATCGATCAATAAGCCCAAGAACTGAGGAAAAAGAGAATGTCAAACAAAGTAACCCACTTTACAGAATCAAGCCCCAGATAATGAAAGACACACTCAATGAATCAGATCTACCATTTTTCACTTAGTATCTGTCATCCAAAATTAAAAAAAAAAAAAAAAACAAATTTACTTACCTCCAGAAAATTTGCACGTTCCATTTTACCATCTTCACCAAAGAAAACATGCAATGATATGTTGTCATTAAAGAACCAGACTGGCTGCTGATTATTTTTAACTGCAATCTGCAAAAGTGTGCTTGGAGGTCCAGGTAAAACATTCTGGAATAAAACCATAGGAAGAAATGTCCTTGCTGAAGCTCCTGGTTGCAGTGCTGGGACCTAATGAGTAACAAAAGAAAATGCAGGAAAATATTTTGGGCAATCAGATCCCAGAGCACATAGGAAATGGATGTCAGCAGGGCTTAGATAACATCAGAATGGCCAGTAGCTTATTAATGTTACTAATGTTTGTACTTAATAAAACAATCACCTGCAAAGGTCCCGCAGCTGCAAGACCAAATGTATTCGTGTTGAACCGTATCATGAATCCATCTAGTACAAGTTGTGTATTGTTCTCAAACAGTAATGCATAAAATATCTGGCCATCACGGCGTATAAGCTGTGCACTTATTTGTAGACCTTGACCAGTTGATGAAGGTAGCAATATTGGCAAGGGAGCTCTGCAGTGATGATCAGAACATTGTCCATAAATGAGAGGAGACAGAAGGTATTGGATAAATTTACATTGTAATTCCCAGGAGTAAGGCTGAAATTAGAATTTTAAATCTGGACATCCTTACTCTGAAGGTATTATTGGCTGGTCTACAGGAACAATAGCATTGTCGAGACCCATCAAATCTCCAAGTAGATCTGGCACAGCTGGAGCAGGTGCGGAGACTGCAGTTGCTGCTGGTGCCTGTTGCCTTGTTTGAGCATGTGACACAGTCGCCTGACTAGAGGGAGCAGCTGCACCATCAACTGCATTAGAAGGTGACTCAGAATACCCTATTTCACCACCATCAGCAGAATCATCTTCATCTGGTCTTGGTGTAGCCGACTTTGCACAGCTTACAAAAGCATCAGGTATCTTATGATAAACAGAAGAAAGTGTAGCAATGTTCGCAAGAAGCTCATCAAGCAGTGAAGAATCAAGCTGGTTTGAGTCATCACTTATTACTGGTTTTTCAGCTAAAACAACATCCTTAGCAGCCTGATTAAAAAAATCAAATATAATTACCAAACTATATGACACCTTACGAAATTAGTATCTTGAATTTGCTTTTGATACCTCAGGATCAGTGGAAAGAAGACGCCAATAAATGTATGCACGATCTCGCAAATCAGGATTGTCTGTTTCCATCGTGGCATTATTTAGAACAGCCTATTGCATATAATTAATCTACATTAGTCATCAATGAAACTAATGATAACTGTAATTTCTGAGGATGACAAAATAAAGTTTCTGAAATGCCATTCTCATGCATTATGCAAGAAAATATATCCTGGAGATACTATTTGACATTTTGTTTGTACAATAGCCAGGCTGATATTAGATAAATAGATGGTTGACAATTCAAGATTTCACTTATAGCTGATTTAGTAATAGATGAAAAAGATTCAGTTCTCTAGCAAGAGACCCTTAAGAAAAAAGGCAGCTTACAACAACACAAAAAAGAATATTAAAGCAGATTACAAACTAGCATAGTAAAGTTCTAGTTACAAGTTAATATCCTTGTCATCTTGCACCACAAAATTGCAACTTAATGGTTTACTACTTGGTTGCATAAGATTTAAACTAAGGTTTAACATACCAGTCCATACCGGTATACCAAGATTATCTCGATAATGGTACAGTATCGGTACCAGGAAATATGAAAAGTACGTACCACCCGATATATTAAAATATATTATAATATTTTTATAACATAATATTATATAATATAGTAATTAAATATAATATTAAATATTAATATATTAAAAAGAGAGGCGGCGCCGATCTTTCTCCCATGGGAGATAGACGTTCTCCTCACGCGGAGAAAAATTGCCATGGTGAGGCGGACAGCGGCGGCGGTGCTATCACGAACTTAGTGGTTTTACCTAAGTCGTGCGGCACTCTTGCGAGTCCGTCGCAAAGGTCACCCTCTTCGAAACCTCTGATCCCTTAGGACCTACAAAAGAGAAAACGGATCAGAAGAAACCTTTCTCATGGGATCCAGAAGCAATTGCTCTAGCAGACACTTTATAAAACCAATACAAATTACAATTATAGACTTTACAAGTTCTAAACGGTTGCACACAAAAGATAATGGTGCATTATAGACTGAAGTCCCCACAAGTGCCTACATGACACAACTCTCATTTACAAGCTGAAACCAACCACAAAAGCTAACCAAACGAGGGCTGCCAAACCTACTGCAAGCCCGCTACTTGCTATACAAAGCACGTACAAAAATCGAAAGACACGGACAAGCATGAGCATTACGTCGAACACCTTCTTTATATTTTTGTCTGTGATATTCTCCCCCACTTATTCCTTCGACGTCCTCGTCGAAGCCGTTATAGACGCTGCATCTCCTTACCTTTTACTGAATCTTCAATCTTCTATTTTGGCTGCAACATGCCCCTTGGCTCCCAGCTGCTCTGTGTCGCTGTTGTTGAGTAATGGAACTCTGATCCGTCATGTTGCTTCAACTCGCCAATGACTGACTCTTATGTGGGGTTGGATGAGCTATGTTGATCCTTGTTGATTTCTGAGGATCCTTCTGGTAAAAGAAAAGACCTTCCTTGTTATGCGCCAGTATCATAATGATCTCATGTTGCTTAAACTGGGTGAATGCTTGTTGGAGCTTTAACGAGCATCGCCTCGCAGACTTTGAAGTTTTTGAGGTCATTCCTTCATAAAATTTGCCCATCAATTCTTCTTCAACTTAGTTGTAACTTCCAAGTAGATTTACATCATTTCCACTTTCGATTGACATTCTATTGGGAAATGAAGCGGACAATCTACTCTCAGTAGTACTGATCACCATTTGTGAGGATTTGACAACTCATCCTTCATTAGATTTCTTTGAAAGGTCTTGGAACTTATGCAGAGCTCCTCTGCTGGATAAATAAGAGAATCGGGGTACTAAGTTTCGCCCATTTTATTTGAGTTGCGAAGGCAAAGGTTAATTGATTTCGCACGTCTCCTCGAGGTTGTACTTCATGCATCGAGTCGGTTACTAGCATTTCACCTGCTCTTTGCTCTAGTGATTTATATAGGCGCTCAGGCACTCAGGCACTCACCTAAGCACTCGGGCGACCGCCCGAGTTAAAACAAGCGACCGAACCAGGGAGCGCCTAAGCACTCGGACGAGGCGAGGCGAGGCCTGAGCGCCTTGCTCGATCTCCAGGCGGCGCGATTCAAAGAGGCATCCCTTGGGCGCTCGTCCGAGCACAGGCGCCAGGCGCTTCGAGCGAGCGCCCGGGTTTAAACAAGCGACCGAACCAGGCTTTTAGCCTGGTTCGGTTGTTCGCGTTAGTTGGTTCAATTGAACCAATTAAAGCAGTAATATATACTGCGTCAACCCTAATCTTACTCATCTGTAATCGGGATTACGCCACCATCTCACCGTTGCCGCTGCCTCATTCGCTGCTGCTGTCGCTGTCTTTGCCGTCGTTACTGATCTTCGCCACCTCGCTATTGTCGCTTCTTTTCGCTACCGACACTGCAGTCGCTAGTCTTCACCGTCGCCGCTACCGTTGCCGCCACTCGCCGCCGTCGCTGCCCCGCTCTCTCTCGGTTAGGTCAGCTCAGTTTGTCGCCTTGTTTCTACTATTAACAGTATAGTGTTAATAGTAGTCCATTAACAAATTTGGTTTGTCACCTTGTTACTAAGCGCCCCACTTTCCTTGATCACCGTCAAATTTGGTTGCCAACGTCGAGCCGTAGCTCGAACTCAGCCATCCCAACCTTTGTGCGTTACACATTCTTCCTAGCTTGCTTGTCCTCGTGGTGCCTCTCGCGCAAAGGGCTGGCCATTCCTCTGAATGTCAATCATGGATGCCCGCTCCTCTAAGCGACTCATTTCCCTACATTTCAATGTTTGTTTCTCCCAGACAGTTGCGCGTGTTGGTTGCCCTCCATGCAGCTCAGCTAGGTCCCCCACGTTTGTATGGCAAGTGTTTCTGCGTGTGCTTGTCCTGCTCAAATGTCATGGACTTTGCTGGTTTTGTCTATGTCATGCGGCACCCCTGCGAGTCCGTCCGCAAAGGTCAGCCTCCCCCGAAACCTCCTAGGGTCCCTTAGGACCTATAAAAGAGAAAACGGGTCAGAAGAAGCCTTTTCTACGGGATCCACAAGCAACTTCTCTAGCAAACACTTTATAAAATCAATACAAATTACAACTATGGACTTTACAAGTTCTGAACAGTTGCACACAAAGGATAATGGTCCATTACAGATCGAAGTCCCCACAAGTGCCTACATAACACAACTCTCATTTACAAGCCAAAACCGGTCATAAAAGCTAACCAAACGAGAGCTGTCAAGTCTACTGCAAGCCCACTACTTGCTGTACAAAGCATGTACAAAAATTGAAAGATACGGACAAGCATGAGCATTACGCCGAACACCTTCTTTATATTTTTGTCCGTGATAGTGTGGGCAAGGAGAAGGAGGTAATCCTTTCTTCTTCTCCTCTTATTCTTCTTTCTTCTTTTCCCTCGATCAACTGTCGACGATCGATCTCTCCCTCAATCAACCGCCGACAATCGATTTTGGCGGTACCACCCGATAGCGGGCAATCCGCATACCGATAACTTGGTGGACCGGTACGTACTGCCTGTACCATGTGATATGGATCGAAATTGCATTCCTTGGTTTAAACTATATTCATCAATGTAGGTTCCTACAGAAGCAAGAGACCTCTATTGCTTCCCTATGAACTTTTTACTTCACATATATCATATATTGAGAAACATATTAAAAGTACAATTTGTTTAGTGTCTAAGTCATTCCATGACTACTTTCAACTGTAATCCCAGCCATTTGTTATGCTTAAACATTATGAGTAGATTTTTTTAAGCATATTTTATGTACAAGAAAAGGATGGGCCGTAGTATAACAGTAAGATTGAAATCTTTACAATTGGATAACCAAGGTTTGAATCATGGAATTAGGCAATTAGCCATCCTTCTTGCAGCGATAAGACTGCATACACTGATCATTCCAAATCTTGCTGGGAGCCTCATGTGTAAGGCATCATTTTTTGTGATTGATTCATAAAGACTTTGTTTCGCCTATGTTTAACTTTTAATGAGAAAATGTTGAGATATACAAAAACAAGGGGTTTTCTTGCCTTATAACAATGAGAAAACAATCATCAGGGAGGAAGGGGGAGAGGGGTGGGTCAAGCAGTTATATGTAACAATTATTGGCATCCAAGAAGAGTATGAAATACTATTAAGTATCACATGATATATAACATTTACATACAACATGTTGAATAATATTAAAAGGAATGTATACAATTAAAGGAAAGTACACATGATGAATAACATACAAAATGAATTCTCCAGGTATTTTGTCCCTAGATAAATGGTTAGATCAATATCAATAGCACTGGTAAACTGGCATAATGGGAACATTTCAAACCTGAATCATCTGCTGCGGGCCTTCAGTTGGTTTCTTAAGGAACAATTTAACAGTTGCAGTGAGCAGTTGCAGTTGTACTAGTGCAGGTTCTTCTGGGAAAGTCTCAAGAAAGCTCTCGAGGAGCTCATCAGCATTGTCAATTCTTTCAGCATATTCACCGATTATCCATATCATTGATGCCTGAACCAACGAACACATTTTTGAGATACCAACCGAAAACAAACTAGAAACTAACCACCAAGGATAAACAAATACCTTAGCCTCTGGCTCATCTAAAGTATCTAGACTTTCACACAATGTGGCAACGATAGACTCATAGCTGCAAGGAAAAACTGAATTATATAGTGCACATCAAGCAGATCCAATTCAGACTGGTACTGCAAAGCCAATTTCAGACCAAGCTGACCAAACTCACGTGTTAGGATAACGCCTGAAGATATCCTTTATGACAATTATAGCCTCTTGCACAACATAATTAACTTTTATCTTTATCAGCTCAAGCAAAACACTGATGCATCGCTCAGCAGCTCTCTCTAACTTGATGGCACAGCGACCAATTGCACGCACTGCCTTTCTGACGAAGTCTACATCTACTTCTGTAGCATATTCTTTAAACTCCAATAGAACCTGGAACGAAGGGTGCATGAGATTTTTTTTTCTCTCCCTTAAGAGTCCAACAAAATCTTGCAAAGCAAAAAAGGTCACAAACATACAGTGAAAATCGGTAACAAATGATTTTTATTGATAATACAAGATGCAATCAGACTCTGAGTGAAAATCTGTACAATGGCATATTCCACATTTTGCAACTTTTTGCCTTGTACCATAAAAGACGTTGCACAACAACTAATCATGTAACATAGAGCACTTTCATCAAGATGAATAGCTTCATACCTGGTCAATGTTCCGGTCTGAGGCCAGCTTTATCATAATCTCTAATTTCTCCATCTTAACATATATCGGATCATTATATTTGCAAAAGAAAACCTATAAAATGATGTGTAAGAAAACAACCAGTAACTTCAACAGAAAATGAAGAGATAATAACTGAAACCTCAAGAAGGAATGCACATTTTAACTAACCTTAATCTCATGTGCAAGTATTGTAGGCCGTTTCTGCACAAGAAGATTGATGTTGCGCAAGGCTACATACTGGATCTCAGGTTCTGCAGAAAGAAGAGTTACCAGAGGTGGTGCCATTTTTTTGCACAGATTTCGGATTACATCAATACTAGTGATAAGTTCCATCTGCTGAAGGATCATCTGTACAGAAATTTTAAGACATTATAGACATCTAAAGCAGATTAGAACCAAGCAACAAACATCCCACCATCTTACCTCCTTCAAAGGAAAACTCATGTTCACAAGTCCAAAACCTTAAAGCCATGCATAGTCCTTTCGTCCTATTCCTAGTTCAATAGATTCCAAGGAATCATATTTTGGTTGTACCTATTGGAGTGGACAGGTATTTACTAGTCCTTGGTCAGGTCAGTACCAGACCATATCAGTATTTTTTTTGTGATACCAAATGTACAGCTCGGTGTACCACCCAGTATATTAAGATTGTATTGGTCCAACCAGTTACCAAAACATGTACAGGCCAGAGATTTAAATCCTTGATAGGCTCTATTTAAGCCACTACCAAAACTCATCATTTTTAGGTTATAAGAAATGTCTTTCTTTTTTGAAGTAGATAGCAAAAATTGATTCAAGTGTATTCTACCAAAGTTTGAATGCATCCATAAAGCAAGGGTTGCCATTATCCCTTCTTTTGGACTTTTCCATATCAAGGACACATTTGATTCACATATACCAACTCTTTAGCTTAAAATATAAATATTATGACTTGCTAAGTAGCCCTTAAGTTACATAATGCATATTTAGTCTCACATCAGTTGAATGGGTGAACCAAGGCCTTATGAGTGTCAGAATTACCTCTACCCTCAAATGCATCTTTTAGGGTCCACCCTGAATGGGCAAAACCATACAGAGCCCCACCTAGAGCAAATTTCTCGTGGATCCTCATGCTCGGCTTCATACTGGGGCACTGAAAAACATGTTTAGTCTCACAATGGTTGAGGAGTAGGGGAACCAAGACATTAGAAGTGCTAGAGTACCGCTACCCTCATAGGTGTATGTTGGGATCCACTCCAAAGGCTATATGAGTTTTGGGTTTGTCATGAATGAACCTATGCAAAAAAGGCTTAGATGGCAATGTTGATCACCAAATTGAAGGGAACGAAGACCAAGAAATGGATCTTCATACACATGAATTCACTTGTGAAGATATATGAGCAAAATAGGCATGTACCTACCTTGACAGCAGAAAGCACAACTGCACAATTTGCATGTTGGAGACGTGGGGTTACTCTCTCTACTATATTTTCAGCTTCACGAGCATCCGATGCTTTATATCTAGAAAAAGCATCCAAAATGAACACTTGACCCCATCTGCACCACGATTAGATTCAGGAGTTGGAAATTATAATATATGATAATTTTGAAAGTAGTAAAAAAAGGACCACAGTGATACAAAGCCCTACCCACCATCTTCAAGAAAAATAATCTCAATGAAGATAATCTTCAAATGTGAAACCAATGCTACCAAAGACCAAAATTAATGGAGATAGTACAGGGAAGAAACCTTCATAATATTTGACAGAGAAGTGAACTCTAACCAGCATCATGTTTGTCCCATAAGGATTATCATGTCCTTAAACTTATCTCCCAAATGCTCATTTTGGTATGCTGATATACTTTGTAGGAAATGTTACCAAAACTCAATATTTGTCACGGAATATTTTCAGTGCTACCACAACATATTTATATAAAATTAACCCAGATTTTAAAAAATTCTAAAATGTTCATAAATATATATTAATTAATATCAATACTCAAGAAGATCCAACATCTAGTCATATTCATTTATTAGGAGTTCTATTTCCAAATGGAAATGTTGGGGCCTATGCCTTGAAAAATGGTGCTTTTCTAATTCAAAGAAGAAACCTCCCATATAGAGTTGAGAAAGCATGAAAACCTTAATTTCTAGAATTTCACAGAACAACATAAAGTGAAGGGTTCAAATTTTAAAGTATTTCTAGTTAAATCAAAAGCAATCAAATCTATTTATTATCCCTAATATAATTTTCTTCAGTCTCTTTCTACCTCTCCCTGCATCACAAATTACTCCTTTGAAAATGCCTGAACCATCTTAAACTATCCTTTTTTTTATCCAAAGATACCCTCTGCCTCGACTTATCACTGACCTCCTCCCTGTCGTATGATTATCTCTTCAGAGTCCACAAATTCAACTGTTTTAGACTAAAAAGTGCAGCACGTTTTTCTAGCGTACAAGAAATGGCATGAGATAACAATGAAATTATGGAATAGACAGCACCATGGAGCTATCATGTCAGTATATAATTTCCAATAACTTAATTCAAGCAACAACTGTTATTTGGTTCAGATTCTTATTGTAAACAAATGATCGACGCCCTTGAGGTTGTGACCAGTACAACCTCTAATGAACTGCTTCAAGGATATTCTACCAGCTCCCAATACTTGTAAGGCGCGAGTGTTGTTGAGCTTCAGACTCACATGCCAAACTAGCTTCCCAGGGTGTTATTTCCCTGCGCTACATCTAAGTCATGTGACGTGACAAATCCAGGTGACAACAAGTACAGAATTGTTAATACATCTAAAGAGCATGGTTGTCCTTAAGGATGACAGTTGGTCGGGTTGTTTAGGTACCCAGGTCTAACCAACATAACTAAATCAGGTTCAGGTACCTTTTGTCAGGACTGAGATAGGTTTGGGTAGGAAAGTAAGTACCTTTGACATGTGAGGTAGGAAAGGCAGTGGCCAGTTCCTTTTTTTTTTATCTTATTGAGTACCTGGGTCTGCCGAACCCACTTAAACCGGGCTAGTCACTCTCTAATCAGTTTTGGATGGATTTGGATAGAAAAGTGCATACCCAACTCATGTTCAGGTTCCTAGATAGCTAACCGTGGTATCTTTAGTTGCCTAGATAGGTCCCATTGAGGTGAAGTTTGGGTTACCCAACCTGCTACCAGATCTAGTTGCTTAGCATGTTGGCCTGGAAGAAAGTTGCCATGAGCATCTACTTGTCCAATTGAAGTAGTCAGAGAAGATAAATTGACCAATTCAGAACCCATCTTTAAACCTGAGAAGCATGCAGGCACTACTTAGCTAGCTGACGTCTTTGGCGCCCAGACAGATTGAATCATAGTCTACATGTTTTATCTCAATGTAACAAATTAAACCAATCTCCCTTGGTAACCTAGAAGTAACAAATGAAGACAGCACAAATACATACAACTCATGATTTTAGTATAAGTCCACAGTTTGCATATTACAAAAAATAGTAACATCTCCAGTACAAAATAGGATAGGCAGAAAAATGTCTAGAGCAACCATTATTTTAACATAACTTAGAGGTGATACCTCTGAATAATGACATCAGCTTCAGCTGAAAGAACCATTTAATTAAATAAGTATGCATACTGATTTGTGTGATAGAATTGATCATGAGCTAAATGACATGGCTACTCCATCCTATAACGACAACATATGGGTTAATTTTTGACATCAGCTCATCCCGAAGTGCTGAAAATAAAGGAGTATTACATTCAGTAGGTCAATTCAATTTTGTTAAATGGTAGTAAATATCAAGGAGTTTACAGATTCATATACAAGTCATCTATGTGAAACTTACAGATCGCAGTCCATGGAAAGAACTCCACACTAAAAAGTATGATGCAGACAAGCACACTGGCAAAAAAAAATTCCCCATGAATTGTTGTGGAACCAACAAAAAAGTAAACAACTGCTCCAGAAGCAAACTTACTCAGTGCATTCATTTAAGGCAGTCAAAAGCTTTGAAAGTGTATGACTAGTAATCTCAAAGATTGGTTGACTGCTACTCTCATTGATCTCTGCAAGTGCTGCAACTGCATTTGCCACTACCATCGGATTATTGTCTGATATCAGATCCCTGAGAGTCTCCAAGAAACCGCTATCTTCCACCAGCTCAGCGTTTATGTCATATAATTTAGCGACACAAATAGCTGCTGTCTTTCTGACATAAGGATCATCATCCTGGGAAGAAGGATTTACAAGGACAAACACATCATAATGAAAAAATTTAGATGCTGTGATCAGTAAAAGTTCCAATGTGTTGAAAAGCTATACGAGTCATAAAGAAAATTTGTACAACAACAAGACACAATGTCCTAACCATTTGGGTCAGTTACATGGAACTTTCGATGTCGCCATTGAGAAACAAATATGCACATGCACCTAAAACTAACTGTATAGTGATAGAAGATAGATTTATTGAAAGGAAATAAAGTAGAAATTAAACAACCTTGAGGCAGCTCTGAAGGGGATCACACAAATATTCTGTGATTTTGTCAACACGGATGCAACCCATTGTCCTCACAGCTAAAGCACGAATCAGCGGATTTGGATCTTGTGAATCCTGCAAAAACTCAATGAAAACCACACCTAACAAATAAAACATTTAAAAATATTATTGAGTGACTAATACAGGAATGCCTTAGTAAACCAACCCCTCACCAAGAAGCTGAACAAATTTGGTTGAATGTTGGCCTATGATGATCAGTCAAAACTTCTTAAACCTTCCAAAACATCACAAACTGCAGAACGATTCCTCCTTCCTCCAGACAACTATCTTATAGTTTAACAACTTACATTGTAATATAATGGGACCCAAAGTTTGTAACGTATGTATCCTTCATCATTTGATATTAGCCAAGCTTTAACATAGATTGCTCTAAAAATCTATATGTCCATTGCCATAAGTTCCATTGGCCTAAAGTTTGGTAATAATCTTGTAAGCAAAACAAAGTTTGGGCACAATATCAAGAAACCCCATAGTTGTCCTCCACTGCATGACCTTGATAGCCAGGTAAAGCTTGGCAGCAACTCTTAAGGCTCAACGATTGCAAAAGTCGCTCGGGCGCTCGCCTAAGCGCTCGGGCAAGGCGAGGCGAGGCCCAAGCGCCTTGCTCGATCTCCAGGCGACGCGCTTCAAAGAGGCGCCGCCTGAGCACTCGCCCGAGCCAAGGCGTTGGGCGCTTCGGGCGAGCGCACGGGTTAAACCAGGCGAGGCGAACCAGGCTTTTAGCCTGGTTCGGTCAAATTCGCATTAGTTGGTTTAATCGAACCAGCTAACGCTACAATAATTGCTTCCTCAACCCTAATCTCACTCGCGAATCGCGATTACGTCGTCGACTCTGTTGCCGCCACTTGCCGCTCATCGCTATCGCTACTCGCCACTCTCGCCGCTCTCCATCGCCGCCGCCGCCGCCGCCGCTCACCATTGCCATTGTCGTTGCTCATGCTTTTGCTATTCTCGATGCGTCAAGTCACCACCCACTTATCTATTATTAACAGTATACTGTTAAAGTGTACTGATAGTAATATTTTTTATTTATTAGATTAATAATATATTATTTTGATTTAAATTTTAATAATACTAATATTTATTTATTTAATATCATATTTATAGATTTTCTTAATTTAATATTATTTTTCTATTTAAATAATTCTATTTATTAATTTTATTATATATATTTTATATTTTAGCGCCTCGCTTCGCTCGGGCGAGCGCCTAGGCAGGCACCTAGCACCTCGAGCATTTTGGGACCTTGGCGCCTAGCGCTTTTTAAATCACTGTTAAGGCTATACTTAGAAAAAAGGTACAAAGCAAGCTTGATTTACTAAAGCAGCAGTAGAATTTGCAGATCAATGATTATCTGTTGAATGAAAAGTATAACAAATCAAACAATAAGTTTTATAACAAATTAATTTTTTACATATTTTAACACAAAAGATTAGTCCTAAAATATGCACCTGACAGATCCAAATTCTTTTTATATTTTAGTATCATACCTTGTCCATACTCTATAATTTTTTCCAAGCTGTAGTTCTCACCTCCATTTGTAAACCATTAATGTGCTTCTATGGTTAAATCACTTGCTTAAGAACTCATCCAAACAGATGTCAAACACTGTTCTAAAAATATATTGCTGAACCATTTAAAGTATGGAAATTGACATATTTACAAGTTAAAAACACAACTGTTCTCCAACATTAACATTGGAGATATTTGGTAGGACAACTCATGACCATAGATACTGTTAAGTACACAATCTCCTACCTTCACAAACGTATTCACCGCAAGTATGGCCAGATCAGGTTGACTCTTGGCATAGTTTATGAGATATAAATAGACAAGTTTTTTCAGCTCTAGATTCTCTGTTTGCATGCAGTTCACAACATCTGTGAATAATGACGAAACATCTTTTCCAACGGTCATTGCAGCTATCACCTTCTTCACTGCATCTTTCCTCTTATCCTACAGAATAGATTAGCACAAATGGAATAGTTAATCATTATTGCTTTAGCTGAATAAAACCAAAACCAACAAGTGAATTTACAAAAAAGTTAATGCCCTCTTTATATATATAGGGAGAATAAACTGGAACAACAGTTCTATGCTACCTTCGCTTCCTGGTTATCTGACCAATCATGAGTAGTAGTATAAGAAAAATAAATTCTTCACTGGGTTTAGAGCTTGTTCACCATTCAACTAGGGGACTTGCAAGAAAGAAGGAAAAGGACCAGAGAATGTAGTCCAGTGTATTTGTCTGTCCACCAAGTCCACTTGAGGTTTTGTTACAGTAGTAAAAATGTCCCCTATGACGTCTCCTCAAATTTAGCCTTTTTAACTAGTCCATTTAAAATCTGAAGTACATGAATGACGTCTGGGTAGCCAAAAGGAACAATGATAAAAATCGGACAGCAATATAATTTCTTTGAGACGAGATAAACTAACCAAGGCGTATGGACGAGTAAAAGTCAACCAATGTCACAACGTGAATTTGGTACAAACAAATTGGCACTTTCAGAGTGTGTGTATAGAGGATTGTGAACCCCACGAAACGTACTCGTCTATAACATTCACAGGATCCAATTCTGGGAACAGATGATTAATTCTTCTCGTCCACTCTTGGTGTCATCAGTAGAGATCTATATCCAAAGGTTTATTTCTTCTTAATGCCTTCAGTTCTTGACAGGCATCTATGATAAAGGTTGGATGAAAGAAAGAAGCAAAGATCTTGTTTTCCTATAACATGTTTGTTCGTTTTCGTTGAAGTGCATTGGGGCGACAAATCCAGGTATCAACACCATAAGACTTCTCTTTCATCCTCCGATCTCTAAAGATTAGGAGACATAGGGAAGAGGAACAAATGGCTTCAAGATCGTTCAGGTTCTTTTCAGCTAATAAACTATCGAATCGAACCTGATAATATTTCATCAAACGAGACAACGAAATGGACTATAGATTATGGCGAAATTCAGCAAGAAAATCCATCGGATGCAAAGGAAGGCATAGAGATCCAAAGGGATCTGGTTCCATCCGCGGATATAAACCCTAAATGGATCAGATCAGGGGAGGAGCAAACCTTGTACTGGGAATTGAGTTCCTCCTTGAGCTCGGGGATCTCTCCTTTCTTGGTGGTGGAGAAGTACTTGGAATCGTGCCCGCTCATCGCTCCCACACCGCTGCTTTCCCTCGCTTTCTCCTCTGATAGGGGAAAGAAGAAGCCGAAATAGAGAGGGGGATGATGGCCTTCTGGCCTCCTTCCCGTGTGCTACAGAGATCACGATGACCGCCGGGCAGAGTCTTCGAGAGGCGACCCCTGAAACGGATTCAATTTCCAGCCGAGGCGTCGGGTCGGCGTCGAGTTATGCCATGTTGCATATAATACGTCATTTAGATAATGGATCACTAAGTTATTACATACTATATTTTAATTTATTATTTATAAGGCGATTTATATGAAAATTTTAATTTTTTTAGAAGATATCACTTGTTTTCATCTTCACCTTACTTTATAAAAACAAAATTACTTGGAAGATTTTTTTTTATAAAAACTTACTTTATTTTTTATAATACCTTAAATGTCCCTTTTATCTTCACTACTATATCGTGTGCATCACCTAACGATCTTTTTCAGTGCAAGACACACTAGGTGATGACATCCTCATCTGTCACGATTGGGGCAGAGGATTTATTAGGAAAAATGAGATTAAGATTGGTTTTAGAGGTTGTCATAGAAACATTACGAGTTGGCTTGAGGCCCAATTTAAGCTCCCCTTTGATTGAATCGTCTCATTTATAAACAATGATGCTACTATCCATCTGGGAGTCGAGTGCAAAAGAACCTAATGGAAGGGCCTCATGACGGGTTGAAGGTGGCAACAACGAGGATGAAGAGAAAGTAGCAAGTAGCATTTAAGGTGTTAAAGAAAAAAAAATCAATTGAAAAAAAAAAATTATCTATGAAAATACATTCTAAAAAACCCGAATAGAAATATTTTTTCAGAAAAATTGCTCTTGTTTATATATATAACATAATAAACTGATCCCAAATTAACTATTTTATAAATTAGACCTTTTTTTCATATTTTCCTATCTAAAATTAGGTTAAACATATATATCTTTCCGATATCAAAAACTGATCGTTAAATTATGGATTGATTTATTGGTTTCAAGGAAAAGATATGTTGAGTTGCCATTTCCAGAGACAAAACTTGGGGCTACTGCAGCCAGAGAGGCTGCTCTGTTCCTGATGATTCCTATACAGGTTGTGCAGTCCTTGTCGCCAACAGGAAGAAGTACAGCAAACTAGCACTAGCTACAGAGCTCTTCGTCAGACCTGTGAGATGCATCTCCTATGGCAGGCAACGATATGCTTTGCCTGCTTAGCTTCCTCTCGCCACACCCTGCCAATGTCCTCTGCTACCTTCACTGCATCATTGACTGCACCGGCCAACCCTCTCCTTGCGAATCCAACAGCATAGAGCCCTGTGTTCCCTTTCCACCCGTTCGGGAATGGCTGCTTCGGAAAGCCATTCTTGTTGAAGCAGCCAGTGTCCTGCAAACATTCGATACTCCAATCGACTCTCCGGAAGCTGAGAAAAATATGGAGGAGTTCTCTTGTTACAATGAGAGTTCGACTTGCCTGCAACCATGAAGGAACGTTGCTGCGGTAGCCTGTGGCAAGAACAACCGAGTCGACATCAATGACGCGGCCATCGACCAGCTCCACACCGCCATGCAAGAGCCGCTTGATTCCGGGAACCACCTTTATCTCACCGGATTTGATCTTTCCCAGCGCTCCTAGATCAAGAACCGGCGTCTTCCCCTGCTTGTGTTTTGAGTTCCAAGGGACCAACTGATGGTCGTTTCAGGCCGTATTCCTTCATGTTCCCCAGTATCATCCATGACAAGGCCAGCAGAATCTTGTCGACCAACTTGACCGGAAGCCATTTCAACAACAGAGCAGCCAACTCGAACGTCGATTTCCTACAAATCTCTCTCGGTAGAACATGTACCTGGTGATCAAATCAGTGACCGGAGCAGTGACCAGAGTTAGCGGAGCATTATGTAGCAGTAGGATGTGGATGAGAGTTTACCGAGTCGCGGACGACCATGACAGGGAAGGAATTGTGGCGGCAGAGATCGAGGCAGACCTCCATGCCGGAGTTACCATGGCCTACCACGAGGACTTGCTTTCCCCGGTAGGCCTCGCCGGACCTGTAGTCGCTCGCGTGAATCACCTGCCCGCCGAACTCCTTCAGCCCTTCCATCTCCGGGATAACGCACTCTGCATTCTCCCCCGTGGCCACGACCAGCCACCGGCAAATGTACTCCACCTCGGCGTTGCTGCTGGCGGCGGTCCTGACGCGCCACATACCGCACGTGTCGTCGAACTTCGCCGACTGCGCTGTCTCGTTGAACTGCGGATTCAGCTGGAAGCGTGCGGCGTAGGACTCCAAGTAGTCTATGAACTGGTCCTTGGTGGGGTACTCGGGGAAGTCGACGGGGAAGGGGAGGCGATGCTGTTTGACCTCTCGAGGATCACGAAGGGAACGCCAGGCTCCTTGAGGCACGCACCCACGGCCAAACCTGAAGGGCCGGCTCCTACAATGAGAGGGCCGTTAACCCATTTGCATCTCCTCCTCTTGAAGCTGTCACGGTGGTCAGACGACTGGGCCATCATGATCAAACAGGTGAGGAAGCGGAAGACCAGTGGACGGAGGTGTGGGTGAGGTAGGGAGGTTGATGGGTCTATAAATAGCTGAGGGCAACGCGAGAGCTCCATGTGAAGGTCATGAGAGGCCTTCATCTCCTCCGCCATTAGTTAATGTGGGTGAAGCATGTTTGACAAGGTTATATGATCCAGAGTGTATCTAGAAATCAACAAGAACACGAAAGGTCTTGACATCGTATTCTCCCTTTCTTTCCCCGAAGGGAAAAGATCTAAGCATGGTTTCTTACTGTTGTATTGTGGAAGAGCAGCAGGAAGGAATGCATCCAAACCCACAGATACAGATCAATTCATCATCCAAAGTCTCACCTAGAAACACAAACGTAGGTGTGGGATGATGATGATGATGACTGCCTGTGGCGGTCAAATTCCTTTCCTTTTACTGCTGCATCCAAGGCTAATAAATCATTCATGAAATATGATTTCTCCTATGGAGAACTTGAAGAACACCCGGCATTGAAGTTTCACGTATCTTTTGGATAAAGATACAAAATAACAAGTTTCATCATCTCACGTTCTCAGGTGGCTGCCATTGCCCACCGATGAACAGAACCTGGTTTGGAGGATGAAAGAAAGGGAGTGATGGTGACTCCCACCTCCTTATTTTGGATTCAGGATCCATGGTGAGGTAAGTCGGACATCTATCAACATGAAAAGAAAGTCAACTATCTATCTATTGACTTCCTATCTTACTGTTATTAGACAACAAATATGAATTGAATGTACCATAATTCATCGTTTCTCGAGTGTTTAGCTGAATTTTGACTGAGATGAATGCTTTGTGTTGTCTCAGCATTCATCTACAATGCACAGATTACGAGTAATCTTATATTGTACAAAGTTCGATACCCCTGTCACAGAGCAGAGATCTTTACAGTGGGCTCTTCTCCCCCATTCACCAGTTTCCTTTTTTAGCACTTTATCCTGTGGCTGAAAAGGTCGCAGTCCAGGTGATATGGTGTGCTACTAAGCACTTGAAACAATGACATTTGAGTCCCAAAATAATAAACAATGCGGACCGTCTCAACTGCAGCATTGGGTTTTAGCTTCTCTCAACTCTCAACTCTCAACTCTCGTTCATATAATAGATATATCATATGAGATAAGAATCATCTGTGTTGGGAAATCTGCTATTGATATTGTATTCGAAGCGGAAAATAAAATTAAAAATTAGATTTTTAAAATTAAATACTTGGTCACCATGTGATGATTGATATACGAAAAATCATAAAATCTAAAATTATATGTATTATATGAGATGTGTCACTTAAAGAGATCGTATATCTCTAAAATTTTTAGATCTAAAAGAATGGATGAAGGAGAACATATGTACTCCCCTCTCTAGCGATGTACCACATGATAGATGTGATGACAATGCTCCTTAAACCGTGGTGAAGAGAATAGGAGGGGCGATCACACCGAGCTTTAGCTTATGAGTCCTAGGATTCCTCCTATTTATAGAGGTGCATACATCTTAACCTTAATGAATTTTATCTTATTGGGTATTAAATCTTCATCCAACTATCCAGGTCTCTTAGATTAGTATAACTCTATCCAGTAATATATTATTGGCTCTCATCCATAAAATCCAATAATACATGGGTTGATTGGATATCCAATAAAATTTAAACTCCACAAATATCTAATATCCGTATTTTTAATCGTCGTAATATTTATCATATATATATATGACTCTCTAGGTTTAATATCGAGTTGATCATGAATCGCTCTTGTTAGAACTTCTTCTAATATAGTGAATTATTATCTCCATAAGAATTCACTCGACTTATCAACTATGAACATACCAGACCACTACGCCATAGTCCATAGATGGTACAGGGGATCTCATCCATTGGCTTTATTTGTTATTATCTATAGTCCCTCATCTAACTAATATCTTAGAGACTGTATACCGGCATGGTTTCGTTAAGCATAATCCTATACGAGTCTCACTCTAATCAGATTCTCTCAGAGAAATTCTTCTCTCTTAATCTGAAAGATCCTGATTAGGGGATTGTTTGAGCAAGTACACATGTGATATTACTCTCATAATACCGAAAGTAGATAATCTTTTGTTGACACTCAATTGTCTTCGTAAGATTGACTATCATTCCCTATAATCGATTATATCCGATCTGAAGCTTCCAGAGTCATAAGTCCAGTGTCGAATGAAGTATCATACACTCTTGGTGCCTTAAGTCTAAGGGCTATATACACAACTAGGACTATGAAATCATTGTCTGATATTAGTTATTATTAATCATTCAACATTCAGTGGATTGATCAATGCTCATTCTCCAATAAGCAATTGCACTTACCCTTAGTGTTCCCACATGAGCGACTATAAGATTAATTGCCTCCATCATATGGATATGCATATAATATACTGATTTATCCAGTTATCTTGTTGTCTCGCTTGAATAATTTATGATCAAAATTATTTAGGATTTATATTTAAAGGTGAACCGATCTCATTATCATAATCTTATTATGATCCGATTTAAATGAAAAAATATCACTATATATATATAATAAAAAAATATTATAGAATCATCATTCGTATGATCGACTTACCGACAACAGTAACTAGTTATGTGAACTCAGGTGACTGCCATTGCCCGCTGTTGAACAGAACCTGGTTTGGAGGATGAAAGAGAGTGATGGTGACTCATATCTCCATGCTTTCGATTCTTATGTCTCTCATCTTTTCATATGCATCTGGCATTTTTCCCAAACCCTAAGTTCCTAAGATGAAAGAGAGTGAACCTGGTTTAAACAGCCAATCCTTAGGATGTAAATGTAACAAACTTTAAGGATGTAAAAAAAAATATTATTATTGTTTTGGGCTGCATGAATCTGGACTTTGCATGAAGGAAAGACCAACTCGCTTCTCTTACGGAAACTAGCACTTCTAATGAAAAGAGAATATATTAGAAGTGGGATAAGCCTAATTTCATGAGTCTCATGATCATTAAGCGTGATATTTCGGAGACCTTTAGGGGTGCAATATCCAAAGGGATTATCAAGACCAAAAATTTTCTTGTTGAAATTAAAAAATATTTTCTTAAAAATGATAAAATGAAAATAAGTACTGTACTTCATAGCTTGATTTCCATAAGGTACATTTGCCATGAAATATAAGGGAGCATATCATGGAGATGTCTAATGTTGGAGGACTTAATGTTGTAGCTTAATCAGAAAATTAAATTATTGTTCAAATTAAGATTTTGATGCAGAATGTGGCATGACACTGGTGTAAAATTTTGATGTAAAAAAATATTTTTTTGCAAAATTGGTCACACTCAGTTGGGGGAGGGCATTAATTATATTGGTGTATAATACATAATCTCAGTCACAAATACTTCCCTGAATCACTTGCTTGGGTCTCCTCTTTTCACCACATTCTCTTAATCACTAATAACCTCTGAGAGCATATAGGTGACATGAATTGAGTTGTACCTAAAGCAGAAACTAAGGCTTGTAATCATGTGATGTTAATGTATTTATTAGTTGTGGGCAGACTAGACAACATTATGTCTTTATACATAAAACTGGAGTGCCCCTCTTTTTATTTGTTGGTTCATTCTGTTCTACTATTTCTCTTTTCCTACACCCTCCCTCCAAATCATTCTTGCAGTCTACAAAGGTGGCTTTATACCTTGGCCTCGAGGACGTCTGCGTACTTGTTGGCGGGGTCGCGGAGCCGCGGCGAGTCATGGATGCGTATGCGATCGCAGGCCAGGGCGGCACCACTGGAAGGCCCCGAAGGAGGAAGACCTAGGAAGGGTAGGAAACGACTGTAACCGAGGAGGAGGAAGAGGAGGAGGAGGAGGAGGAGGAGGAGGAAGAGGAGGAGGAGGGAAAGATCAGAGTCGGAGTCGGCGTCGGCGTCGGCGTCGACGGCGACAGGTAGAGAGATCAAGAAAAAAAAGAGTGAGATCGGGCACAGCGAAGAAACGTCACGAATGCGACCTACTTATAGGGTCGTGACGACGGCGGAAGCTGCACGACATGATTTAAGTTACGAGAGGCAAGTGTTGTTGTTGGTTCACGTCAGAAGGAAATAAGAAGGATGATTAAAAAAACCGGTCTCAGCGAGTGGGTTCGACCGTGGTTCGTTCCCGAACCCAACGACCCGCACTTGAATCGATTTGGTCACTAACGGGTTTCAGCAGCAAAAGCCCTAATAACTAATTCTAAGATAAACAAATAGCAAAAATGTTTTTGACGTTTTCACCATCACAATAGTAAATAAACAGATAAGTCTATTCGAACGGTCAATTACATAATTATATAACTGCAATCAATGATGCAAAATCTTAAATTAAAAGATATACTCCATAAATTAGAAAATAAATATTTAATATATTTTTTCGATTCGAATATTAGATAATTCTATGCTTGATATATGAAGATATTATTTAATTAGAATTAGAAAGTGTTGGTTGGGACGTGAAGCATTCCGACAAAACATGGCCGGTGGATGGAATCTTATAATACGCATCCTTTTTAGGCTGATTGCATCACACGAGGCAGCGGCGGTCACAGATCTGCCAACTTGGAACCCTTTCCATCGACTCCAAGAAGTGGACGGAGGGAAGCATTTCCACTTATTTAAAGAGCTTTTTTTTTTTTTATAGCTTCCACAACATAAAGCGATTACGCAGATCCCACAACACGTCGTGTCCGGGGAGATAGAGAGAGAGAGAGAGAGAGAGAGAGAGAGAGAGAGAGAGGAGCGCGGTAAATCCACTTGCCTTTATCGATGCCGCCTTCTCCTCATGTGTGTCCTTCCTCCCTTGACCTTCGGAGCTCTAGTTATTCCGTCGCTCTAAACGAAGGGAAGGGAGGAAAACGATGGGAGAAAGGAGGAAGAATTTTTCGTTCCATAATCCACTCCTTTTCCCATCAAATTTGTCCTGAATACCAGAGCGGGTTTGCTGATTGATGCAGGAAAACTTCGCCGCAGGTAATCTCTCGATTTTCCCCCTCAAAAAAAAAAGAAAATTGCAAGCTTTTAGATCCTAAAGATCCCTTCTTGCGAGTCGGTATTGCCTTTTCGAAGGGCACGATTCCCGATCGATGCGAACCTTTGTTCCCCCCCTGTTCGAGTCCTGTTCCTCGATTTCATCGATCGATTCTCTCTGTTTTTGGTCGCGTACTTTGAATTGCGCTGGATATGAATCGAATTGTGCGTCTTGAGAGGTAAAAGCTCTTTTGCCTTCGTGTCCCATGGTAATGTTGGATTGATGTTCGCAGGTAGCTAAATTGTGCTGCAAAAAGGGCTGCTTCTGTAAACGAGGTGATTGTGTGTGCAGGTGACGGAATCGTCTCTAGGGAGTTCTTCTTTCAAGCAATTTGGAAAGTTGATGGGCATATTTAGCGGTGTAGGGTGATAAGAATCGGTACAGCCAAATTCTGATGCCAGAATCCATTACTTGGGTTCAGAAAATATCACTGGGTGAATATTCAAAATGTAAGAGATGGAGGAGGATGTGTCTTTTGGATGTTATACACTCCATATGATGGACAACCATGGCATACCATATCCATTTGGTCTTTAGTTCATGTGCCTTCTTATGCTCTTGAATAACATCCCTCATCAGATAGGAAAGGAATTGTTTGTGGATTTTCTTCAAGATTGAGCTGAGCCACTTCACACGGAATGGATCGAGGACATATAAATAGAATTGGTTGTAACGATTACCAGCATTTGCATGCAGTCTATGAAGATCTAACATGTCTTCTTGGTCTGAGAAGATCAGTTTCTGCAGGTGTTTCTGAGGATTCAAATTCTAGTTTGGCCATTGGGCATGTGTTGGATGTCAAGTGTCTGGGATACGACGATGAGAGTCGGACCAACAAAAATCTTACTGAGGATGATCAGAGGGTGTCTGAGAAGTATCGGGATGAGCATTCTGAAACCGGTTCATTTTTACGGCCAATTCAAGTTTGTCGTCACGACTGTCAGGGATCTGGAGCCTCGGGTAGCCCTCAGTCTGGGAAGTTGAAGCTCCTGTGCAGCTTTGGTGGAAAAATCTTGCCAAGACCAGGAGATGGGAAATTGAGGTACGTCGGCGGCGAAACTCGAATTGCTTCCATCAGGGAAAATATTACATTGAAAGAACTCATGCATAAAACTTTTGCCATTTGCAAGCAACCTCATACGATCAAGTATCAGCTTCCAGGTGAAGAACTAGATGCTTTGATATCTGTTGCTTCTGATGAGGACCTGCAGAATATGATGGAAGAGCACTATGGGGTTGAAAAGGTTGATGCTTCACAGAGACTCCGATTATTTCTTATCTTTCTTAATGAGTCTGAGAAACCTTCTCTAAATTCACTAGGACTGCAGAGCAACTCAGAGTATCAGTATGTTGTTGCTGTTAATAACATGCTAGACCCGAGTCCGAGAAAGAACTCAAGAAGAAATAGCTTCTCAGGTCAAATGGGATGTCATCTAGATGATTCTCCAAGTTTGCATAAAGAGTCTCCTTCTTGTCCTGAATTTGATGTGCCCAATGGGGCTAAGGCTCAAAACGGTATCGGAATCTTCAATCATCATCCTGCCCCTCAATTCTTTATTAACACTCAAAGTGGATTGAGGTCCCCAATCCAATCACCTCCTTTTTCTCCAAAGCCACTTCAGCAACGAGATACAAGACATCCTCAGGAGCATTTCGTGGATGATCAGATAAAAACACTCCAACCATTGGGGAGTTATTATGTTTTTGATATAGGGTATTCTCCAAGTGCTGCAGGAGCAAAGCTTCATAATAACTCACGCAGTGATGTTGATCTGCCACTCAGATCCCATGCAGTAGCACCATTACAAGATCACAGTCAGATGAAAGGCTTGGTTAAGCCACTGTTTACCCACAGTGAAACCAACCTTGCTGCATATCCTCGTTATGAAATACCTCCTGCAATGGATATATCTTTTGATTCAAAAGGACTTCTTGGACAGGCAGCAGAAAACTTGGGCTGGGTAACAGGATCAGATGTTTCACTCTCTGCCTTTCAAATTGTGCCTCATGAGTGTTCTGATTCATTTCTTCAAAATCAGCATGAAAAGGACGTTTCTGATGTGTCACAAATAATGAAACCATACACAAAGGTATCACCATATTCTGAGCTACACATAGGTAACTTGGAGGAAGGAGCAAGGCCAACACAAGGAATTAGTCAACCGAGTCTTCTCTTTGAATCACAAGGAACCATGCTTACCGATGCTCAGGTTCACTTTTCTCAGCAGCCAGAGCTATGTGGTATAAATTTTTTTCATTATCAGACTCTAAACTTTATAGATAAGGAACATCGGGATAAAGAATTGGAAGATGAATCTAATAATGGTTCACAGGATTTGCTACATGGATGTTCTTATGATAATATTATGCAGGCTATACACCCTCAGGATAACAAGACTCATCAAAATAATCTTTATGAAGAATCAGAAACATCCATGAAAGAAAGCAAATTGCTTGATTCCAATCACACACAGGGAGCTCGTCTTTCTTCTGAAGAGTTAGAGGCGCTAGAAACCTCTGTTCCCACATCTTCAGTTGTTTTAACTTCTCATCCAGATAATCATATGGAGCACTATTCTAATGATCAACTCAATGGATGCATACAAGACATATCTGTGAAAAACTGTGGAAAGGTTAGTGGTCAGCATGGCGAATCATTTCAGCTGTTAAATTGTGATTTTGCATGTGAAGGTGGAAACATCATTGCTGTATCTCCTGTTCCCTCGCCTAAGGATTCTTTAGAAACAGTGCACCGGAAGAAATGTGCTGAACAGATGGCTAGAGAAAGCTCTGGTGACAGAGACTCAAGTGACGTAGTTGACATGCCATCAAATGCCCCCGTCTCTCATCTTCCATCTGTCACAATATCTCAAAATATGAAGAATAACCAAGAATGTGATGATCTCGATCAGGACTTCCTTGACCACGACCTTACTAACTGGTTTTTGTCACGGACTCCTGCTATCACTGAAAATTTAGAGAGAGACTTTTCTTGCCTTGATCAAAGCGTTGTTGATTTTTCAGATTCAGGTTGCCTTGTAAAGGAAAATGGCTTCTGTGGTCATAAGCAGTTGAAAGAGAATGGCAAACAATCCGTACAAGAGATGCATGACAAGCATCCAATTGACGGAATTGTTACAGTTGAGGATGTAACTCATGCTGTTCCTTCATCCATCCTGTTTTCGGCGGTAGTTGTTTCCCCTGTACTTCATGATACTGTTAAAGATGCAGAAAATGATGATTCCTTATTGCCAGAATTGACTGATGCTGGGTTCTATCCTGCAGAGTCTGAAAATGAGGTAAAAATGGATCTTATGGTACTTGGTTTCTTAAGATGGTTAATTCAGTTCCTTATATTAGATATGGTGGCTGAATATCTAAAATCTAGGATATGAAAGCTGGAGTAAGAGAACTGGACGAATCTATAAGTGATGCTGCAATAGCAGAAATAGAAGCTGGGATCTATGGTTTGCAGGTAAAAATGTTATGTTCTACAATCTGAACTGCAGGTTATATTTTCTGCAACAGCTTGCTAATTAGTTCTGCAACTATTTCAATTATTTTGAGACTAAAGCTTCCTTTTGGTTCATAACATAGTTTGCAATTTTGTGATGAGTATTTCTCATGAAATGATAGATCATATTCACCTCAAAATGTGTTTCAAGGATTTCATAGACTTTTTAATGTATGCTCAACTGTTACCATCCTCAACAAGTAACTAAATAGCATAACTAAAGTTTTCTCAATTGACAATGCTCTTTTCTTTGATTGGTAAGCTCAGTTCTTAACACTAACTGACAGTCATACTAAAGACAAATGTTTATACTATAGCAGGCCCTTAGACTTAGTAGTTAGTTCAATGTATTGTTCGCAAATTATAAATGTGGTGTCAATATATAGTAATAAATATTTCTTTTTTTGTTTTTGTTGCCTCTTCTTCTACAGTAAGGTTTCATGGACCTTTTTTGTATGTCCTTTTTTCCTATAGTCCTCTCAAATATATAATTAGGATCTTACTGTAAGCATTATTGTGTATGAGAGAGTGTTATGTCCAAGAAAGAAAGTTCAAATGTTTTCTGCATATGGTTTCACAACATGTCCTTGTGCAAAAGAAAAGAAAAAGAAGAAGAAGAAGAAGAAAAAAGGAACTTCCATGCGTTGAATAAGATCAATTAGTTGTTTGTCATGGAGCGCTTCATGATGTCCTAAGTTTTATGTTTGGTGAGCACAAGATCTGTATACCACTGATCATTTTTGTCTCCTATCATACAAAGTGGCTTCAAAACTCTTGGTTGCTAACAAAACAAGGTGCTTGGATATGCTACTAAAATTCTTATTTATGTTCAGATGTTGCAATCAAACGTATCAAAAAAAGTTGCTTCGCGGGGAGATCCTCTGAGCAAGAACGACTGGTTTGTCGGTGACCTGATCTTCTACTGTGTTATCAGCTACTACTATGTTGTTTAGATAATTGATAGTTCAACTTTGCTTACCAAGTTAGTGGGGCTTCACTTGTATGTTCTATCAGATGCATTGCTTAGGCAATTGACCAATTCAATCCAATTTCATTCATCTTTTATAAGCAACATAAGAGAAGCCTTTTTGTTAAGACTTTCGATGCAAAATTCGATCTAATTTTAGTTGCACCATATTATTGCAGGAAATATATATGGGCTCTGATTAAGACCTTAGTGTTAAACTGATGAAGCTTAAAATAACCTGAAATCTTCAAATTTTGCATCCATTAGTTCCTATTCAGATGTACTATTCAACTTTCAGTAAACCTGTAATGATAAACTTAACATAATGCGTTTCTCGAGTTGATTGATTATACTGGAATGCTGCTCTATTTATTCTACAGAGCAATGACTTCTGGAGGGAGGCACGGATTCTTTCGAAACTTCACCATCCAAATGTGGTAGCTTTTTATGGGGTAGTTCCAGATGGTGCTGGGGGAACATTGGCCACCGTCACAGAGTTCATGGTGAATGGATCACTCAGGCATGTCCTGCAAAGGAAGGATAGGTGAGCCAGCCATAAAATTTTCTTGCATTGCTTTCACTGGTGCAAAAAATCATGATTATGCTGATGACGTTACTTTTCTATAGCGCACTTGATCATCGCAAAAAGCTTATAATCACAATGGATGCTGCTTTTGGGATGGAATATTTGCATTCAAAGAACATAGTTCATTTTGATCTCAAATGTGACAACTTACTAGTGAATCTTAGAGATCTCCAGCGACCAATATGCAAGGTAGGTCCCGAAACATACATATATAATGCATTTCAATGCACGCGATCTGCGTCATGTGAAAACATATTTCAGTCGGTTGCATCTTCTATATCATTTCTCATATGCTGTCCAATTCCGGAAAAAAAGTCTTTTAATTTCCTACTAAACTTCGAGTTAGCTTATGATGCTCAAGATATTTTCATGTGTAATTTTTGGAGTTGGGTTTCATAGGTTGGAGATTTTGGATTGTCAAGAATTAAACGAAATACCCTGGTCTCTGGTGGTGTGCGAGGAACCCTCCCATGGATGGCCCCAGAACTATTGAACGGGAGCAGTAGCAGGGTTTCTGAAAAGGTGAACTCCACGAGTCAATTTTTAGTCTTACGTAATGCTCCTTGAAATCAAGACAGGGCCAATTAACAGCACGTATTGGTCATTCTAGGTTGATGTTTTCTCTTTTGGAATAGTTATGTGGGAAATCCTGACGGGTGAAGAACCCTATGCGAATATGCACTGTGGTGCTATCATAGGTAAATGTTATTTACTATGTAGTAACTGATGTGGAAGCAGCTTGTTTTAACCTAAGAATTTCACAAGGCTTGTTTTTCTATGAACATTGTTGTTGTATACTAACATAGTCACTGATGATCGATATCCATGTTTATCTCCGTTAGAAAAATTGTTGACTTTCCGTTATTAGGTTGCCAGGCTCTTAACCGTGTAAATCTCTCATTTTGCCTTTTAAAATTTAAACATTGAATTGTTGTTATGATCCAAGCCTTTGTCGTGTCTATTTAGACATAATTGATCAAATTACCCATTTCACAATCATATGCAGCATCTGTAATATTTGTTTCCAATTTTCTTCAGAATTCTGGAGGTGAACAACTTGCATGCTCCTGACGAGTTCTTTCTCATTCCTGCTCACCGACTCCACATTTGTATATAGTTTAGAAAACAGGGATATGTTAAATGTGTTAACATCTGTTCGCCACCATGTCTTTTCTTGCTCATATTCTTTTTAATGGTTAACTTGTATTACAACTTGCTTTCATCTTTTTCTTGGTATAATTTTCTTTTGAAATGTATTCCTTGTTTTCTGTAAGTGAATTGCTAATCAG
Organism: Ensete glaucum; assembly: GCA_021527575.1. Classification (NCBI taxonomy): domain Eukaryota; kingdom Viridiplantae; phylum Streptophyta; class Magnoliopsida; order Zingiberales; family Musaceae; genus Ensete; species Ensete glaucum. The sequence goes on from CM038551.1 coordinate 52,310,115, forward strand.
ACCGCTAGTTATTGGGGATAAACTGGAACCTCTCACTGCAACTGTTCTGTTCATTTTCTGATACACGACGATTTGATTAAATCTGTGCAACAAAATCATCTTGTTGTGGAACTTACAGGTGGAATCTTGAACAACAAGCTTCGACCGCCCATACCAGAACGTTGCGAACCTGAATGGAGAAATTTAATGGAACAGTGTTGGTCACCTGATCCATTGGCACGGCCCTCATTTAGTCAGATAACCGACAGACTGCGTGCCATGTCCATGGCATACCAGCAGAAGGCACAGACTCAAACAAACAGATGAAGCTGCCAGTTAGGGGATAATTTCCCTTGAAAACACCGACTTTTTTTCTCTTTAATCCTTGTTTTCGAGTGGCTTTACGTCCTGCACATTTATTGTCCATTTGAGAATTTTGGACATGCGTATTCCTTTTTTCTTCCGGACATGAGTTACTACTACCTATTCTTTGTGGTGATGCTGCAGCACATTCAAGTGTATAGAGAATTTTGTCGTTGTGTAATGTGATGACAACATCATGTAAGTTTTGCTCAACTTGTGCTTGCAACAACAGCTAAAGTTCAATTCTTGGGTCCGAGCATACTTCAATATATATAGTTGAATGGAAACATAGATCTTGATCTTTTTTTATTTTGAGGCAGTGAAAGCTATGAGATTTGCAGCAATGATGATACAACTAGTTTTCATGTTCCAATTGTGTGTATCAGCAATATAACGTTTAATTTATTTTGTTGATTAACACCAAACCTTATATGCTGGAACAACCTCCACCGTTTGAGGTGCTGCAGCAACTGGGAGACAACTTTTCATCAGAACACTGATCTGCCTCAGCAACTAAGCTACAAATATGGTGTAGAGAACATAAGCTAATAACATGTAACATCTATATCAGTGCCAAAGGTAGCTAATCCAAGATTGGTACATAATAACTGCAAACAGCTTCATGCAAAGGCATATTAAAGATGAGTGTGAAGGGTTGAGATCCTATCAGTTGCAACAAAGATCCAATTCTTATCAGTGTGGAACCATCTGAGCTCTTCATCTAAGCAGATGAGTGGATTGTAAGTCAATTCTTCATTCATTCACAATACGAACCTGGAATTCTTAATGCATAAATAACATGGTAAAAATTGGATAGTGTCAAGAAATCTTTTCATACAAATCATACAAATTCAAGATCAACCTACATTGTTATAATTTTGGAATTGCATTAGTTATACAGTAAAAAAAATAAAGTTTTGCTACACATGATTATGACCGCCAGAAGGCATATCTAACCTGATGCAATTTCCTCTATGACCACTTTGAAACATATACGAGGCTTGAAATAGCTGACATCATTAGGTTTGGTCACAAGTGATCAACAATGACCGCCACTTTGTCTGCAATATATGCTTTTGCCAAGTGTCCACAAATCCGAAACTGCTACCAAGATTTCCGTAACATGATCTGAGTGGCATCAGTAGAGACTAAAATGCAGTGTGAACAACTGGAACAGTATTGCAAAGTCGATCCTTAATGGAGAAGAAGAAGCGAGCAAAAGAATTTGTAGAACACCAGAAACAGCTGACAAGCAAATAACCTCATGGTGGCTGCTCCTCATCCCGTACTGACCTCATTATCCTCCTATGCCTCCTTGATATCAGGATGTTGTTGTCTGAGTTCCAGCCATCATCCTCTTGTAGGCCTAACAAATTCTCACCCCATAAGTAGCGGCGTGTTGATGAGCGCCGACGAGCCCTCCAAGCCCTTGAAGATCTTCTCCGTTCATCAAATGATGAACCTATTGGACCACTGATCATGTGAAGCAGCAGGAGTGTAGGCCACCCTGGTTCGCCGATCTGATGGGACACTGGGGATGTCACTATACTCCTGCTGGTGTTCTAGGCGGCGCCAAGCATGTTTCCGTGATGGATCAACCTCATTGGATGGATCTACTTGGCATGCCTACAAACCTCCTGGGTAGTTGCCAGAATATGAGCATGATTCCCTGGAGACCTCCAAGCCCTTGAAGATCTTCTCCGTTCATCAAATGATGAACCTATTGGACCACTGATCATGTGAAGCAGCAGGAGTGTAGGCCACCCTGGTTCGCCGATCTGATGGGACACTGGGGATGTCACTATACTCCTGCTGGTGTTCTAGGCGGCGCCAAGCATGTTTCCGTGATGGATCAACCTCATTGGATGGATCTACTTGGCATGCCTACAAACCTCCTGGGTAGTTGCCAGAATATGAGCATGATTCCCTGGAGCAGCTTCTTAGCTTCTGGTCCAGATACTGTCTACCTTCTTTAACAATCATCCAACCCAGTACAACACCCTGGCAGAGAGGGCACTTGAAGCAATTGTCTTCGGGTACATTACCACCACCAGATTCATCAAAAATAACATTTGCTTCAACCTGGGATGCTAAATATCCTCAGTGTTGTCTGAGTCCTCGACTAAACCACCAGAAATTCTATCATGAAAACTGTAACCATGATGGGTCTCTAAGTTTGTTCTTGTCCCTAGGGCCCCGGGAAAGGAAGCAGATTCTAGGGTTTAAGGAGAGCTCAAGCAAGATCTCTCTGAATCAACATTCTCAAGGATGGTAGAGGTGGAACTCGATGGGTTGTCGCTAGAGCTCATTCTCAAATTTCTCGAGGCAATTTGAATGCCTGTAACTTGTATCACAAATGTAAGATCTGCAACCTTTTTCATACGAAGTGCATATGAGAACCACAGCATTGTGAGGATGATCCATGCAGATAGGGCACAGAACCTCATCCCATTGTTTTTGTAGACCAATGGCATCTGCATTCATGGAGGTTCTTTCTTTGTTATCTGCCATCTCCAATACACTGCCGTAAATGTTTAGTGTCAAACTGATTAAAAATGCAAAGGTGGATTAACTATCACTATTTACATCTGAGAACTACAAAATCTGTAACAGCAATAAGCTTTGCAGCAATTTAAGAAAAGACAAGCACCAAAGAGAACATATTCTGATCTTTGATAAGATAAGAACATCTAATCATCTACATAATTTTTTCTGAAAAAAAAGGATGGTGGCAGAAATAGGTTGTGTGGCCAAATTCAAAAATACTCTGGAATCTGCATTAATCTTTATCAACTCATGACATCAACATAGAAACAAAAACCATACAAGAAAGTTGTTTTCAATCACATCTTTACCAAGGCTCTAAATTAAATAAGATTTCTAGACAAGCACTCAACCCAACACCGTGTTCGAAGAGTAATTATCATCAATTTATCATACATGCGCTCACATAAATACCAAAGGAAGTTTGTAGTACCAACCGTCATATGAGGAGTACATCTTTGGGAATTAGGTTATATCGAATGGTTTCATAGGAGACATACAATAACGAATGAGGGATTGAGTTTTGAAATAATTTCTCGCATATCAATTGCTTCACTGAACCATCTCATCCCCTGTTGACAACTGGGTAGAAATACTAATACCAATTGTACACTCATGTATGTGGAGATTGCTGGTATCTAATCCATGTGGATTTTGAAGTCATCTGCTACAATCAAGTGAAAGAATTAAGCATGCACTTCATACATGTGATTTAGAATAATGACACTAAGTGCTGGAATTATCTGAACAAAAATTTAAATGTCCCAAAAAAAGATTGATTTCTAATTTAACACCTATTACTATCAGCTGGTCCAAAATATCAGAGTGAGCAATATCACCATCATAAACCTGAGGAAGAGAGATCATTTATCAAGACCCCTCAACATGAAATAGGCATATCCAAACTTTCCTTTTTCCCTTTGCATTATCAAACAATTTCAAGTAATTGGTGCAGTAATTTTCAAGTTCCCCTAAATGTGCCATCTGCATATCAATATTCCTTTACTTTTTTCCTTCCATTACCATTCAATCTCACATAATCCCTGCAATTATTTTATGCCTTGAGCGGGGTGCCTTGAAACATAACTAGCCATATTAGCAAGTTACGTGAAGCTCAGAGTTAGAAGACATATATAAAAGAGGAGTCAGTGACCTTTTCTGTTATCTTCAAGACATGATCGCCTGCACCAACCTGAAGTACATTCCTTAAGAAACCCCACATTTGGTCACTGCTGCTAATATACCTCAAAAAAACAAATTGAGGAATCCACAGAAAGGCATAATCTTCAAACATATAATGCATGAGCTTAATTAGAAACAAGAAACATCTGTCCTTTATCAATAATTTTCACTTAATAGTTAATACAACTATTTGCATATTCTCATTCTACGAGTCCTGCCTGTATAAAAACGGTTATATCCAGGTCTTGCAACTTCATTCTTTAAGATTATGTGCATCCGTTCCAAGTTCCATCATGTGCTCCATAAACATCAGATTCATCCACAATCAATCTCATGTGAAGCACTTTGTTCCTTCAGAAGCACTAAAGCCAGGCATGAGAGAAGTTGGGTGGGTGATGAGAGTTATGACCTCCCAAATCACAATCAAACTACTTTAAGTTCCTAAAAACTCACCAGGAACAAAAATGAAACAGTCTGATCCTTTTCCCCCAATCTTTGGTACAAATCTAACCAGAGTTTGTCCTCAAATGGAACCTTAGATTCCAAGTCACAAGTGCTAATTTGGCAAGATGCTCCTTCAATAACTCATATGCAAAGATCATGATACTCCCCTAGCATCAAATCAAAGCTCAGATCCAGAAACTACCACCAGGTTCAAAGACATCAAAACCACATTGCTGGAAATAACAACTCACTATCGCCAGAATTCAATAATAAGCATACAGAGAGATGGTGAACTGCGCTGACCAAATCTCCATCACAAAATCGGAGACAAATTTGCAGTTTTAACATATAGATGACGTTCTTTAGCATCAAGATGTGGATTGTTCAATTTGTTAGAGGATGACAAACAAAAGAAGAACATTCCTGCCCCGAATCGGACGATGAGCAGATAGAACAACACATCAAAGATTAATCAAACCAAGCAGCAGCAGAAGAATCTCTAACCTTAATTACCCAACAAAGCACGCAGCGCCTGCTCCGCGACCTGCAAAACAAAGATCCATAGAAACCACGATCAAACACCGCCTTAACTGAGGTCAGAATCGGTCTAAAACTGGAACCTATCACCGGTCAACGACAGGATCTAAAGCCAAAATCGAGGGCAAAAGAAAAGGAACATAGAAAAATAAAATCTGTTCTTGAGAGAAAATACACTCTAAAATTGTACAAGCAACTCCACCTGATGATTGTTCTCTTTTTGTCTTGGTCTTCTTTCACCGAATTCTTGTCCCAAACATAGAGAAATTGCCTCTGACTTTGGTTTATTTTTATTCGTCTTCTGCTTGCTTAGAAAGAAGGGATCGATTTCGTCTTTCCACTTCTTCTTTCGATCCTTCTGAACTCCGCCGCCGAAGGGGCGAGATTGGAAGAAAACGAGACCGGCGACGGGACTTGTCCCATCGAACATCCCTACCCACGAACCTACCTGACTTTTGATTAGACAAGGCTGTGAGACAGGGTGGGTCCGTTGCTGCGGGCCGTCGACCCTCTTATAGCCTAAGGAAAACTTCGATCAGGGTGACGTGAGGTGTTGAGTCGGCTGTTTCACTGCATATTTGACGGTGATTACCCTTTAATTGGCTATTTTAGTATTTTAGTTTTAATATTTTTTAAAATTGTATCAGAATATTTATATTTATAAAGATAAGATATTTAATTTTATATTTTTTAAGTTATCGAAAATATCGTATTGACTTTATCTCATTTTAATTTATTAGTGATCACATATAATATTTTCATTAATAGTATCGACGACATGAAATTAAATATTTTATTTCTATAAATATAAAAAATCTTAATATAATTAACTTATTTAAATCATCATAATTTTTTATCATGTTTAAAAATTAAGTCTTTTAGCCAACCACATAAACATATGAGTCCAAACCTACATTGAATCAAATTGTAATTGGACAATAGCTTCAATAATTATTTCGTCAATATATAGTCTCACAATACATTAGAAAAAAATGTTGTCAAAAGATACGGCCTTTTTCCGGAGTGAAAGAGATTTCATGACCGACGGAAGATTATTCCACGATGCAGGTTTTTTCTGGAGTTTTTTTTTTTTTTGCTTTTACTTAATACTTATCCATTCAAAATCATTAATTTGATCTATTTTTTTTCTCAAAACCATGGTTGCAAAACAAGGAATGATAGATAGCAGCAGTTCACGAGGATGATGCTTGGCGACCGGGAGATGAAGCCAAGAAGGAAGCACATCACGCAGGTGGCATCATCCCTGCCCAGCACCAAGCTCCACGCATCTGGTCGGGACCGAGAAAGCTCAACTGCTACTTGTGGACGAAGACCGAAGCCGGAGTCGCTCGGAGAGGATGGATCACCGTTCGACTCTGCACACAGTTTTCGCCGACTCCATCCTTATCCTCTTGAGGAGTGGCGGACCAATCCATGGCCGACGGGAGTCGAGATCAGAGCCCATGCAGCTTGTCTTGTGCAGGATATTATCGTGAACTGAGGCTCCATTATTACCGTGTCTTCTAATACACCTGTACCTCTCCGTGTGACCTTTCATGTCCCTACACGTTGCTGTTATTTATGGTCACTCATGGCTAGCTAGCATCTCGATCTCAAATTTGCAATGGCGTGCAGAACCGTTCTTCTGCAACTCCCTTTGGTTGGTGCCAGGACTGCCTTCTCCGGCACCAGCGGCTCCACGAACTGTAACCACAGAAACAGTAGCAGAGGCTCCAAGAAGAGGCCCTCGGTCTTCTCCTCCACCAGGGAGGACCTCCGGCCCCGGCTGGATGAGTACCCGGAAGGGATCATCTCCGGCGAATGGACCGAGAACTTCTCCTTGTTGAGCTACGACGACCTTCGTGCCTATCTTCAATCACAAGCCACCGTTCACAAGGTATCCTTCCTCGCCATCATTCTCTGTTCCTTGCATCAGGATTCAAGTGTCTGTTTGGATGGCAGGTCGGGCCTTCTTCGCTTCTGGGGGAGGTCATGTCGACGACGATCGTGACCGCCAAGGCAGGTCAGATGCTGGAGGAGATCGATCATCACTTCGAATTCGTGTCCGCGCTGCCGGTGGTCGACGGCGATCTCAAATGCATTGGGGTCATTTCCAGGCACGACAGGGCTGAAGCCTCTCTCGGGGTTGGTTCCCACTCCTTTCTTCTCCTCATTGTTGGGAACGACCTCTGATTACCTACTGATGAGTGATGCTCTGCTCTGATCAGATCAAGCAGGCAGAAACAAAGGTGGGGGAGGTGATGTCGTCGCCGGCGATCACGCTGTCACCTGAGAAGACAGTCACGGGTACTCCTTTCACACGGACCTCGCGTGGTTCCAGATTCTAATCATCCCACGTCTCATGCGATGTGTGTGTGTAACCATGCAGATGCTGCAGCTTTGATGCTCAAGAAGAAGATTCATAGGATTCCAATAGTGGACGAGGCAGGGCAAGTCATAGGTGAGAGAGAGAGAGAGAGAGAGAGAGAGAGTTGTAAACACCCAGCTCAATCAAACCTTGGCTCTTGGAATTATGTTGGTTAGCTGACAAATTGCCTTCATCGTATTCACAGGAATTGTCACTCGTACTGACATATTGGAAGCTTTGGAGGCCATGGAGGAGGAATAAATGACGCATCGCTGCTCCATGTATGTCTAAATATGCTGAGGCAGTATCGACTACTATGAGCATGAAGCTACCATGGATGGTCATGTAAAATTATACTTGTACATTGGGTCGTAAAATAATGACCAAATAAAGAATGTGGTGTTCGGCTTAGCACTTCAAGAAAATTTCCAAGTGTAGAAAATCTTCCATGCAAGCATTATCAAACAGAGAGTAAAGGAGGGATTATATACCCATGACATATGTGATATGCTGATAACAAAACATGGAAGTGATAGTACACAGTCAATTCTATATGCTTGAAGCTACTGATTTTGACTAATCAACAGCCATATTACAGCAATTCAAGTGTTGAACCTCCCTCCAAATTGTTTTCTTCTATAAGTAATTCCAATATCATTGTGGCTCAGATGTTCTTTAGCTTCAACCAATAAGGAAAGTAAACAAGCCATTAAGCTAACAACACAAGGTACCGGCTTACAGGGACTAAAACCGTGCGGGGAAAAAAAAAACATGTTCAGATCGTAGAAGGATTGGGGTGTCCAGTACACGGTTGGCACTACCTGAAGTGTTGGAATCCAAGTAGAACGAAGGTTTTTTACTCCATCCTTCGCATTTTCGATTTAAGGGACATTTCCTTGTAGGAACTGACCTTCTCGGCGGCCTTTCGCTGTGGCCTTCCGACCGAAGATCTTCTCTGAAGTTCCTCATTTCCTAACTTTGGTGAGCCACTCAAATCCTCTTCCTCATTCTTCACTTGAATCATAGAACCATTTGCAGAATCCAGCTGAATAGAAATGTTCTCATCTGATGACCCACCGATTGACTGAACTGCAACTTTGACATCCTCAATTGGATGCAAGCTCTCCACGGGTTGATACGATTCAGGTGTCAAATTGATCGATCTCCTTCTTAAGGATAGCCTAATTTAATTGCAGCAGTCAGGGTGCAGTTCTACCCTACGAGAGTAAGAGAAAAAGCATCCAAAAGAATTTATTACCTTCTTCCGTTGACCTTTTCTTCTGATGGTACTTGATGGGTCAGAGTGGCAGAGCCTAAGGTAAGGAAAAACATAAATGTCAAGTGAAGAAATGAGAGAAGAGGATTGAACAGACAGATCATACATGATCACATTTTATCTAATCACAACTGGTATCAAGGAAATTACACTGCGGTTTTGACTTGCACTTCCTATTAAGGTTGGAGGTTTTCTTATCCATTGTCCTAAATGCACCTGCTGCAACCTCACCGTGGTTGGCTCGTCCCTCCTTGTGTGGAAATTTGAGACAACAATTATGAGCAACAATTGGATCATCAAAAACAAAATTTGATTTAGAATGTACCTTAGAGTCAACCTTCTGAGAAATTTCTTTGTTCAACCTTTCTTTCTCCTAAAATTAAAAGAAAAAGACCCCAGTATAGTAGATCAGATAATATATTGGCCCGAGTATATTCGAATGGTGAGTGAAGTACCTCCAGTTCTGAGGTCTTCAATTTAAGGGCTGCTCTGGTACAACTAAGCTCATGTTGTAATGCTTTTAGCTACATACCAAGGCATAACAAGTCAAGATATTCTAAATCTCAGAGAAAATTATGAACTTGTTTATTATAAGCTGTAGTTTACAAGAATTCTACCACAGAAACAGAACACTGAAAGTGCAAAAGAAACAAAACAGGTGATCTGAAAGACTCACTCTATCTTTCCCTAGGTTAAGCTCCTGCAAACAAAGAAGTATCAAAAAATGATAACGCTGAAAACATTGCAAAGTCTTAAACGAGAAAGCATTTGGACAAGTTACAGACCGCTAGCATGTGAGAGTTAGCTCTAGCTAGCTGCCAATTTTGTTGGTTGGTTTTCTGTAATTGGAGCTCAAGTTTCTGCAACTCAATGCTGCTCAACCGTATGATCTCACTGCCAACAAGAAACAATTCAATCATTCTTTGGACCACGAGTTTCATACACAAGTAAGGAGTCAAACTAATTCATATTTAGGGAAATTTACTGACTTCCTCTCAGCGAGAAGCTTCAACAGAGAAGTATTTTCCTGAAGTAAAACAAAATAAAAATTCAAAAAAAAAAAACATACTTTTGAGCACAACAAAAAAAAAAAGAAAATCCAAGAAAATAATTAATAGTAAATTAAGCCTGTAAAGGCAAAAATCGTGCACCTTCATCAACTGAGAAATGCAGTCCTTGGGTCTCGGAGAAGGCATCACGTCTGCGTTTTCCTTATCGTCGTCAGAGCAGGAGGTGCGGCTGATTCCAATCCCCGCAGAACCCACGGTGTTGGTGATATCCGACAGCCTATTCCTCCTCACCGAGCTCCCCATTAAAGGTCTCTTCTGGGTATTCTCCCGTCCATGATTCGGTCCTACAATTAAATCGACCTATTGTCACGATCATCCAAAAAATAAAAATAAAAATTGAGAACCCTAACCCTAACGTCAGGAGGAACCTAAGTATCAAAATCCATAGCAAAAGATCGAAACTTTATGAGGTTAGCATAGATGAGAAATGAACAAAATGGTACCAGTGGCGCCCGAGTCGGCGTTGATTAGCGAGCGAGCACGGACGCCACCATCCATGGAAGATCGAAGAACAAACAAATCAAGAAAAGTCTCCTCCACCACCTCCTCCTCCTCGTGCGTTTCTATTCGTCAGAGTAGGGGTTAAATCCGAAAGGGGATGCGGAAAAGGTGGTAGAGATCTGTGCTGAATTCGTCGATGGGGAGATCCGGAGGAGGAACTGAGAAAGACCGAGATGCAACTCCGACCGTCCTTTTCAAAATCGACAGAAACCGCGCCTCTGTTACTTTTTTTATGTTCCCGACCCTTTCCTCATTGGGCCGGACAGCCCGGCCCATATATAGGTCTTATCGACATCCGATACGTAAATAATCTCCGGCCCCGTTTCCCGGATCCGCGATTCCCCCGTCGGTCCGTTAGGTGACCGGGCGTAGAAAAGGCAGCGACGGCAACGATTTCCTCCGCCCCCTGCACCGCCATCACCTCCTTGAGGGGCCGCTCCGACGGGTTCGCGCCCTCAAAATCGATGGTCGTTACAGTCCTCAAGGACCCGCGCCACTAAGGCATTTCCTAGGTCCTCTTCGTCTCCCCCCACGACGCCGTCGCTGCCGCCGATCCATGAACGGGAAGGTCATCAACCGCGGCAGCTCGCTCAGCCGTCGGAGGGTCCACAAGGACAAGAGCCGGCGCTACGAGTGCCGGAACGACGGCCACCTGTCCTACGAGTGCCCGAGGAACCAGCTGGGACCCTGGGAGCGGCGGAATCCGAAGCGAGCGCGGTGGCGGAGGCCGCGTTGGGGTTCGGACGCTGGGGCAAGCCAAAGGGTTCGGGGACCGACAACTGGCGACCGGTTTGTGGGACCATGTGATGTGTCATCTTATTTATGGTAGTAGTTCACTGATTCCAAACGAGAGATATTTAGGAAGAAGCGGATATCATGAATTTTACTTGTTCGTTATGTCTAAAATTATCTTTGATGAGAATGATCCGTCTGTCTTGTAAAGCACTACTTCGCTGTGCGGCAAATAAGCTCTTCACGGCTCGCTTCCAGCGGTTTCCCAGCAACTTCGATTTCAATTCCCAAGATGGGTTGGGCATTCCGAACACACTTGTTGGGGGGGGGGGGGTCGGGGACGATGATCCACCACCGTGATGTCGCCACGTGTCGTGGAGACGCAACGGGCCTGTTTCCGCGACGAAAGCGCCGGTCTACATCGGACGGCTCTCCCACGCCCAACGAACTCATTCATCATGGATCTCCCCTCGCCAATGCCCATGAATGACGACGACCATCCGTCGACGCCCATCACGTAATGAGAGGACCCCCGCAGGAAACTCTCGGTTTTCCCCACATGATCTACCCGTCCCGCTTTACTTAAGAGGGGCAGTTGGACCCCGCATGAGTCCCTTTGCGAAGATCTCGCTGATTACGTGGGTGAGTTATGGGGGTAAAAGTGGATCGGGTATCGCAAATTTTTTGGGGACCCGAATACTCGACGTGCAGCTTCCCCTGTTACTATATATGCAATACCTTAGGCTTCCGTTTCCCATCCATCCCACTGTTCAAGCAGGAGGGCAAGCGGCAGCCATGGCCAAGGCAGGGTTTCCTCCTGCTTCAATTCCGTCCCTTACATTATTCATCAGTGTTTCTTAATCCAATGGCCATTCGACTTGACCGCAGAAGAAGAAAAAGGGAGGTGAGAACGGGGAGGCGGCAGCCGGCAACCCAGCAGGAGGAGCAGGACGAGGAGGCGGCAATGAGGAGAAAAACGACGGCGGTAGCATTACGGTCGTGTTGAAGGTGGACATGCATTGCGAGGGCTGTGCCAAAAAGGTCATCAAATCCGTCAAGGGCGTTCAAGGTGCGAATCTCCGGTTCCCATCGATTACTGCCGCTGAATCCGTTGCGAAGTGCCATCCGATTGCTTTGATTCCGCAGGCGTGGAAGGGGTGAAAGCAGACGCCGGGAGCGGGAAGCTGACGGTGATGGGAAAGCTGGACCCGTGGAAGCTCCGCGATCGGGTGGAGGCCAAGACCCACAAGAAGGTGGACCTCGTCTCCCCCGCCAACTTCCCCAAAAAAGGCGCCGACGCCAACGATCCCTCCTCCTCCGCCAAGAAGCCCCCCGCGGTCAAGAAACCCGACGACAAGAAACCCCAGGACAAGGCATCACATCTCTTCCTGCGTTATTATACCCATCGTACTTCTACTTGATTCCATCAATCCCACATTTCTTCTCTTCTCTTCTTTCACGAAAACCTAAGCTTGCGGCGACGACGGTGGTGCTGAAGATTCGTTTGCACTGCGAGGGTTGCATCCGACGAATCCGGAAGACCATCACCAAAATTAAAGGTTATTTCGAATCCTTTTTTTTTTTTTGTCTCCCCCCATTATATTTCTGAAACAGAAAAAGCTACGCCCGATTGCAGGAAGGGAGAAAGTGGCCCAACTTTTTTCCTACCAACTCGGCCTTATTATTATTTGAACTTATCGTCAGATCGAACGAGTACGACTCTGATCGTACTGTAATAGCAGCACCGAAGAATATATGAATGCAGGCTTTTGGATTATTCTCTTATAGCCAAACTTTTATCTGGTAATCACGCTTGTATCACTCAGGTGTGGACGGCGTGGTCTTTGACACCCAAAAGGATCTGGTCACCGTGAAGGGGACGATGGACGCGAAGGCGCTGCCAGAGGTGCTGAAGGCGAAGCTGAAGCGGGACGTGGAGGTGGTGCAGCCCAAGAAGGATGGCGGCGAGAAGAAGGATAAGGGCGGCGGAGGCGAGAAGAAGGAAAAGGGTGGCGGCGGAGGCGGAGGCGGAGGCGGAGGAGGTGGCGAGAAGGAGACCAACGGAAAGGCGACCGCGGTACCGGAGCCACCGAATGAGATGGACTACTATGTAGGGTACGGTTACCGCATCGAGATGGTGCACGCGCCGCAGCTGTTCAGCGACGAGAACCCCAACTCGTGTTCGGTTATGTGAGAGGGTTTGCCTCGCCACGGTTACGGCCGAGTCGAAAACGAACCCGCACTCCATTGGTCTCTTTACGGTTTCGTGGCTAATGATGAGATTTGATGCGGTGAACGATACAACATGTATGGCCTTGACCTACATTACCGTACATTTTGATATAAATGGCATCATTCGAGCGATGCTCCTGCATATAACATGTACATGTTTATGGCACCATGATATGTCATCTTATGTACCGAGGAGGCCTTCACTAATAGCATACGCTGCTTAAGGGTACATTTACGAACACATGAAGCATCCAATGCATATTTTAAATATAAATTTATATTTGGTATATTTTTTAAATCCTGTTTGACCCTATATATTATATTGATAATCTTTAGATGTTGATGCTATCCTAGAGTAGCACTATCATTTCAATATTTGGATGGTGCTAATATATATATATATATATATATATATATATATATATATATATATATATGTATTTGAAACATATCCAATGATATTCTTTAATATCATTAAATTTTATTTATTTATTTTCTAATGATTATTTAATTTTTTATTTATCGTATGTGTATCTGGGTTATAATTTTTTTTTTTGTAAAATTACAGACATACATTTATTTATTTTATCGATTTACTTATTAAGTTAAATGAAAAGTATTTATTCACTTTCGAATAAATAAAAATGGTAAATTTATCAAGTAATATTGGATAAAGTTTTAAATTATAATTGTAGGCAACAAATACACATTTATGCACGTTCACTAAATCACTTTTGCACATTAAAATGGTCCCTTGGAGACTGCGCTCACAAAGGATGGTCAACTCGAATCCAAAATAATAGACCTAATCAAGATTAAAAGATTGGTCGAAACAAGAAGAAAAAAAAAAGATAAGATGCAAATCGGCAGTGTCAAACGAAGAGCTCCTTACGAGAGGGGTCGACTCTGTGCTACAGTGGAATCAACATCGTGATTAGTGTCGGTCTAAATCCAAGTCAAAAGTATCCACCTCATCCCGCCGCCACTCAGTCTCGAGGCTCATGCCGCCGGTCATCATCCTCCTGCACCCACTGCATGATTCGTAGTCTTGACAGTATATGAAGCTTGTCGAACTTGATTTTTTCTCGACCTGCTCCAGCAATACTTCGCATACGACGGTATCGATCCATTTCTTTAGTGGCATGGCTTCCGATCCCTCGTTGAGATACACCAAGGAATGGGATAGATTGCACACCTCAAGATGCTTCATGCACATGCATATTAACACTATACTTGCTGCGGACACCCTGCAACACCGCAAGCTCAAGACCTTCAAACGGAGGTACATTGATATGGCTGACGCAACTTCACCTTGGAAGGAACCCATGACCTTAAGCTCGGTTAAGCTCTTGCAGTACCTACTCATCGTCCGGACCATGTGCAGAGGAGAAGCCATGTCAGGCATGGCGATCGATTTCAATCCTCTCCAGTTCTTTATGGCATTGCATATTGCAGCTCTGCTGATGTGTTCCCAACAGGGCAGGACGAGCCTTTTAAGATGAGGACACCTATACAAACCAACAAAGCATGCATATATATATATATATATATAAAGAAGAAGAAGAAGAAGAAGAAGAAGAAGAAGAAGAAGAAACAAATGGACCAATTACCCTCGAGCAATGAGGTTCAACTGCTCATCGTTCATATGCAAGCTGGGATGGAATATGATGCATCTTACGTTTGCTTGACCACAAGCCACCACAGCCCTGAGTGCTCGTGGTAACCTAATCCCTGTATCCACCCTTACGAAGTTGGACTGTAGAACCTGGAGATCCACCATTGTCCAAAGTGATGAATGTAAAGCAGCCATTTGCCATGACTGAGCAACTCGAGCTACAGTACATCGATCGATCGGATTTAGTTCTTTGAATATCTCCATAAGAATATCAATGGGTAGATCCCCCCATCCTTGTAGCTTAAAGAAGGTGGTGGTGATGTTTGTCATTTTTCTGGTTTAAGGTGCACCAAGTGACACTATGACAGACAAGAGGAAACCATTTTATCAGAAGAGTGAGTGGTAATGCTTACAGAAGAATGAGCTACAGGTCGACCACAAAGCAACACGAATTGACCTTTTTTCTTCTTTTGTGTGTGTGTCTCTAATAGGTCCTTTTGTTGAGATGCACTCTACTTACGGAGATTGGACTAATGAATAGTAAAAAAAAAAAAAAACTCAAATATCAATAACACATCAGAAATATAGAGCAAAAGAAGAAGAAGAAGAAGAAAAAAGGTAGGGATTTGTCCATATCAGTTGTTCTCGTCCGAACTCAATCTTAATCACTTGCATGAATTGACTTGTTCCAGGTCAAGGAAGAATTTATATATATATATATATATATATATATATATATGATTTAGACAAAAAAAAATAGCTCCTTTTCTATGCTTATTTATTGATCGCTCACATAACATTCGAGTAAATAGTCAAATCAAAGTAGCAGATGTTTTTGAAAATCTAAGAGATAATATTAGATATATGAGAAATCCTTTCTTTTGGCAGTAAGAAACTCAGATCTGAATAGAAAAGATTAAGAAAACCAAAAAAAAAAAAGAAAAATCTAAAATTACATTACCGGATTCACAAAAACCATAAAAAGATGACCACCTGATGCATTTGGGTTTCTCTCCTCCCTCTCTTATTTATAAAGGCTGACTCTTCCGCTGCGTGTCCAATTCGCTTGATTATGAATGTTAACTAAATATTAATATCAATTGTTACAAATCAGTACATTTGACATGTTAGGAGATTTACCCAACCCTAACAGATGCCTTTTTATCGGTCCAAAATCTTTTGTATCATATTTTATGAGGTTAAATTTAATTTAGCCTTTATGATTTTTATCATGAATCATTTAAATTATTATAATTTATTTATAATTATAAGAATTTTATAGTTTATTTATATCTAAAATAATTTCTATATTTTTAAAAAATTATAATATATAAGTCTTTTCCATCAAATTTGAGTTAACTAAAATCTCCTTACATGACATATTAAATCATAATAAATTATTAATATGATAATACATATAATTTATTTTATTTAAATAAATCTATTTTAGCCCTTGTTGTTTTAGTAAAAATATATATAAATTTAAATTCAAAAATAACATATAAATTTAAAAATAAAAATTAAAGAATGCTCACAGTTATAGTAGTTTGGCTAAAACTTAGTATATGTTCACTTTTCAGAGTCCTCCTCCTTGAGGCCCATCGGTATCCACTAATGATCTTCTTCGGATGAAGATCAAACCCTTATGCTTCTCTCTCTTATTTTCACAGGTTTAGGAGAGGAACCATCTTACAAGAATTTTTTTTTTCGTTAGTCTCTCTTTTCACTTATAGCTCACAAGGAAAGCTCTCAAGATTTTTACAATATTTTCTATAAGAATTTTCTTCCTTTTTCATTCACCACTCTTGCTTATCCAAGTAAGAAAACTTGAGATATTTATAGACCCCAATTAACTTCAGATTAAAACCAAAATTCAAAACTTTCCACAAAACCAGGGTACGAGCGGCACTACTGTCGGCACTGATGATACTACCACCGAAAGCACCCTAAAAATAGGGTGGTGGTGGTACAATCACCAACCTCGGTAGTACAACTGCCTGTTGGGTGGTATCGTCACCCACTAGTGGTACTACAGTCGAGAATCCTACAAAAACTATTTTTTTCATACTTTTATGTACCTGACTCATATCTTATATTGACCCCTTTCCAAGTCAACAAAATGAGCTCAACCTGAGCTCAAATCCAACCCAAAGTGGACTCAATTGCCTCATATTAAATTAATTTGGATTCCTTCTAAATCTAACTCAATTTGGACTCTAAACCAAACTGATGCTAACTTAGACATACTAAGGTATATAAATACAATCAATTTGACCAATGTGTCAAATGACCTTCCCAACTCATATCGATCTTTCCGGTAACCTCCAGCGAACTCCCAGCGAGTCTCGATCATCTTTCGGTGAACCCCCGATACATTCAGGCAAGTTCCCAATCAGCTTCGACGAGCTCTCAGCAAACTCTCAACAAGCCCCTGATCACCCTCGGTGAGCTCTTATCAAGACGACAATACCTTCGGCAAGCTTCCGACGAACTCTTGGTAAGCCCATGATACCTTCGATGAGCTTCCGATGATCTCTCAACGAGTTCCTATTGTATCGTCCGATCCTTGGCTCGATGCTCGAATTTGAATCTGACTCAACATCTAATTTTATTGTCTTGTCTAGTTAATTCTACATCATTCATCTCTAACACATAAGTTAGATAATAAAACTTATCAATTGATTTCATCATAAAAATTCGAGATTCAATAATCTCTCCCATTTTGATGATGAAAACCAATTGATAAGAGAATTCACCTTAACTCCCCCTATATAAATGTCATAGAATAAAATAAACTTGAATTCAAAATAGCCCAACACTTTTGAATTCAAGTATGATACCATTGATGACAAAAATTTTAAATATACATCTTCAAACTCAAAAATGCATAAATTATACATTCATGTTACAACATTAATTTTAGATATTTTAAAATTTTTAAAATAATAAATCATTTCTTTCTCTCAAATCATTAATCATTTCTCCCAATTTATCATCTACAAAAAAAGAAGAAATTACCCATTTTAATATTTCTCATTAATGTTTAATAATTATCATCAATATACCATTTTCCCCCTTTGTCACCAATAAAAAAGTAAAATGGTTAGTGTGCCATTTATAAGGAAATGTTCAAGAAAAATGTTCATGGCATTATAAATAAAATATTATGTCATGTTATTTCTCCCTCTTTCGTTATTAATAAAAAGTTAAAATGTTTAACATACAATTTCAAGGCAAATGCTCATCATATGTTAAGTTTCTCCACATTTATTATCTAAAAAGATAAATATTGATTATATATCTAAACATTACGTGCATGATGAAGTTATTTCATTGCTGCATGTTAGAAAAATAAGATAAGTGACATAATTTTTCATCAAAAATTTTTCTTCCTCTTTGTGAATAACAAAGAAGAAGAAACGAGGGGGTGTGAAAACAATGATCACATCATAATGGGAGGCTTTTAATCTCAATCTTATAGACGTGAATTTTGAAATGATTATTTCAAGGATGAGCTCAAAAAATCAAGAAATCCAAGATCCACTTATGCATTCATCTTATGTAAAATTCTTAAGATGAAAAGCCAAGAAATTCAAATAATATTACAGCAAATTATGCATTTGGAAGATTTAAAATCATTTCAAAATTTTTTAATTAAATTATTCGTCATCTAACTATAGAAGATTTTTCATATCCAAATTTATTTTAACCAAATTAACAATTTTATCTCTCCATTTATTATTGTCAAAAAATATAATGATTTAAATTTTCTTTTATATCCATGTTCTAATTATGACCATGACTACTAAGAAATCTCTCCGCCTATCCCTCCCTCCCTCTCCTCTCCCCAACCACCACTTTTTTTAAGATATCTAATTTATTTTGATAAATCTTCTTAACAGAAGAACGATCTTGATAAAAAAAGTCTCAACTTATAATTAATAAGATTATAAATTTTTTTTTATTAAAAAAAAATCGTAGAGATTGAAACTTGATACCCATAAAGAATTAAGGCAAGTCAAGATGTCAATGGAAAGTTCATACAAATCTTCAATTTTCATCTTATCACAATTTTAAGAAACACTAATTTAGTGATAAGATATACCATTCATAAATACAAGCCAAGGATAAGGACATTGAATTGTGAATACTAAAGGTCATAATTTAATTTATCAAATCTCTTTTTAGATAACAAAAAAGAATTTTAGGAGATTAAGTAATAAGAAAGATCTTGATTTATATTAAAATAATCAAGATACAAATATTGAGAAGTCAAAATCATGAATAGAATGAAAACTTTTCTTTGCAAGTTGCAAGGGAGAAAAGATAATTGATCTTGATTCTGATATAAGAAATTTCAAGTTATTAGGATTATGGTTCATAATGAAAAAATCTCATGTTATAATTTGGATAATTTCAAAAGATCATAAAGACAAATAATGATTCATTTGGATAATTTTTTTAATAAAATATAAGAATTATGGTAAATAATCTTGATTTATATGAAGATCTCAAGTTACAATTTTCAGAATGTGAAGATCATGATTTGGATAACAAAGTTTTCAATTTTAAATCATCAAATCATTTTTGTAGTTTAAGAGATTCAACAACAATATCACTTCATCTCTTATCAAAGATTTGATAGAATAAAGATATTTTCAAGAAAAATATTTTTCTTTTTTTTGTAGTTGTGTGTGATATGTTTCAAGAATGGCTTCCAAATCCATGCAGGGTCATTTTAAACAAAAAACCAAGTATCATTTCAAAATAAATCAACAAGATCATTAATATAACACATTAAAAATAATAAAATATCTTCAAATAAAAAACCTGATTTATTTTAATTCTAACATTTAAGTGAGTCTAACTCTTTACACTTAGTATATGGAGTTGACATACACTTCGCATGCTTATTTCAAAAATATTTTTAATTTTTAAAATTTTTTAGAAAATAAAGTATACTTTTTTTCTCTTATTTATTTATTTTATTCTATGCTTAAATTCATGAATAATATAACACTTAATCATACAACATTCAACAATAATGATTCAATCATACTTCAAGTCACTTATTCAACACTAACATTAACATAACATCATCTAAGTCATTTCAATATAAAATTTTCAAACAAGTAAAACATTTTCAAATGAAGTCATTATGATTATTACAACAAGATATTTGTAAACAAAATCTTTTGGATTATTTTCAATCTGATAATTTTTCTCTATTAAATGAGTTTAATATGTTACCAAGAAAATTTTCTTCTCATTTTAAAAGAAATTAATTTTTCAACCACATTAGAAAATAAAGTATAATTTCATGTACATAATTTTTTATTTTAAGTTAAAATTTAGTATTTAATCATTCCATTCAATTTTATCTCAAGATAACGTACACTTATTTAACTATTATAAATAAATACAAAAATACAAGCATAAGCATCATCAAAATCTCTCTTTCATAAATTTGAATGTATATAATTTTTCATTAAAATAGCTAAAATCTCTCTTTTTTATATCATTATTTTAATTCTTTTTTATACTAACATAATAAAGTTAAAGCAATCAAAATTAATTATAACAACAAATCATCCAAAGATTCATTACTAATAATTTTATTTTTAATAATTTTTCTTGTTATTACTTAGGCTAGTGAGCTTGAGAGAGTGTTAATCTCAAGTTATGTGCTAAGAAATCTCAGTGGGAGTATCACATGTGCAGCAAAAATCAAAACAAAAAATATGTTTCTTATGCAGATCAAATCATCATACAAAATATTAGGGTCGCGAGAAAATCGTAAAACTAAAAAAACTGTAATGTGTGAGAGATTGATTTACCTAGGAAGATCGTATATCCCTGTATTTTCAGATCCAGATGGAGAGGATGAAGGAGGTCAAGCGTCCTCATCTCTAGAAATACACGATGGATCTCTATAGCAAAACTCCTCCAATCTGATCTTGCAACTCGTGTGCAGAGGAATGGAGGAGAATAGGAGTGGAAGGCCAAAGATGTAGTCTATCAACCATGAGTCTCCCCTTTTATTTATAAAGAGCCACAAAAAAACCCTAGGGCACCTGCCTTAGTGGGCATTGGATCTCCATCCAATTACCCACTAACTTTGTATTATTGGATTTCTATCCAAAAATATCATTAGGCCTCTAATTGAACCTCAATCAAGGAGCCCATCAGCATAGGGTCTCATTTAATGAGAATATGGGCTAATTAGATCTTTATCCAATCCTTTATTCGCTGAAGTATCCACCATATGTGTATGACCCTCTAGGTCCGATACCGAGCTAGTCGTGAATCACTCCCATCAGAACTCCTTTTGATATAGTGAATTATTATCCCTATAATAATTCACTCGACCCATCGACTATGAACATACTATGCCACTATGTCATAGTCCCTAGATGGTACAGGGGGATCAAATCCATCAAACATATCTGTTCACAGTTACTGTGTATCTATAATCCCTCATCTAACTAATATTTCAAAGACCGTATATTGGATATAGTACTATCAGGTCATATACGGAATTAGTTTGTCTTGCTCTAATCAGATTTTACTAGAGAACTCTTTCTCTCTCAATCTGAATAACCCTGGCCAAGGATTTGTCTGAGTAAGCACATATGATATATTACTCTCGTGATACTGAGAGTGGATGATCCTTTATTGACACTCAATTACCTTCGTAAGGTTGACTACCAATCTTAATAATCAATTGTACTAGATCTGAAACTTTTCAAATCTATAAGTCTGACATCAAAGAAATGAGTACTCATACAAGACATCCTTGGTATCTCAAGTCAAAGGACAAGATACACAACTGGAATTATGAAATTACTGTTTGACATTAGGTATCATCAACCATATAACATTCCATAAATGGATCAATCAGTGAACTCATTCTCTAATGAGCACATATATTATATCCTTAGTGTCTCCATACAAGTGGCTATGAGACTAGCCACCTCTATTATATGGATGAGTATATAGTACACAGGTCTGTATGGTTATCTCGATGTCTCTTTCGAATAACATATGATCGGGATTATTTAGGATCTGTGTTTAAAGGTAAATTAATCTCATTATCGTGATTTTATCACGATCTGATTCTCATTACACAGAACCAAGGATATTATAATATATATACTATAGATAATATAATGTGAGAATATGTCAATATTAATCATAAGTAAAAAGATCACGTAATGTGTCACACATGTCATCACTCACGTGATTGGCTTGTAGGGCACTTGTAACTAGCAATCTCTTACTTGACCTAAAGCAAATCACCTATATGTCTGATCCCCATCAGACCCCTATGACGCTCAAATATAATCTGAGCTAGCGGCCTCGTTAATAGATCTACAATGTTATCTTCATATAGAACTTTTTCCATTGCTATATCTTTATATGTCATGATCGCTCTAATCAATTTGAATCTCCTCATAATAATTCTAATAAGACAGAGTTCCCTTACTAAAGCTATCACCATGTCACTATCGTAGTATATGAGAATAAGCTCCATGCTGATTGATACGACTCTCAAATTTCTGATAAACTTCTTTATCCATACCCCTTCTTCTGTTGCTTCTGCTGCAGCAATGTATTCCGCATCTATGGTAGAGTCAGTAGCAGTATCTTGCTTAGAACTCTTCCATATTACTGCTCCTCCATTCAGAGTGAAAACATACAATGAGTTTAACTTGCTATCATCAATGTCGGACTAGAAAGTCAAGTCCGTGTAGCCCTCAGCCTAAAGTTTACATCCTTCATATACCAACAAAAGATCCTTAGTCATTCTCAAGTACTTAAGGATACACTTTACTACCTTCCAGTGTTCTAAACCTGGAATTCCCTTATACTTGCTTATGACACTCAGAGCATGTACTATATCAGGTCTAGTACATAACATAACATATATGATAGACCCTATCGCTGATGCATAAGGTATCTTATCCATGTCTATTGTTTCTTCAGGAGTCTTTAGGGACATACTCCTAGAAAGTGATATTTCATGTTTCATCGGTATGAGTCCTCTCTTGGAATTTTTCATGCCAAACCTTTTGACAATAGAGTCTACATATCTAGATTGAGACAAGTCAAGCATCCTCTTAGATCTATCTATATAGATTTGGAATCCCCAAAATATAAGATGCTTCCCCTAAGTCTTTTATGAAGAAGTTTTTGGATAGCCAAGTCTTTACTGTGGAGAGCATTCATACATCATTCTCAATGATTATGATGTCATCCACATACAATACCAAGAAGATGATAGCACTATCACTTACTTTCATATGCTCATCTTCGTTGTTAACAAAATCATAAGATATGATCGTCTCATCAAATCTTATGTTCCAACTTCAGGAAGCTTGCTTTAGTCCATAAATGGACTTGAGCAACATGTACACTTTATTTGAACTCTCTCTAAACATAAATCCCTCTGGTTGTATCATATACATCTTTTCCTCAAGGTTGCCATCGAGGAATATCGTTTTAACATTCATCTGCTAGATCTCATAGTCATAGTATGCTGCAATGACCAAAAGAATTCTAATAGACATAAGCATGGCTACAGGCGAAAATGTTTTGTCATAGTCAACTCCTTGTCTTTGACGATATCCTTTAGCTATTAGTCTTGCCTTATAGGTCTCCACCTTTTCATCTATTTTGATCTTCTTTTTAAAGATCCACTTGTAGTCGATGGGTACGATACCCTTAGGTGCATCTATAAAGTTCTAAACCATGTTAGAGTATATAGAATCTATCTCAGAATTCATGGCTTCTTGCTACTTCCCGGAGTCTATACTCATAATAGCCTCATCGTAGGTCTGAGGATCAACATCTTAAGAGTCCTCTCTACTAATATGTCTCACATATCTTTCAGGAGGGTGAGATAGTCTACTAAATCTATGCAAAGTTGGAATTTATGTGTTAAGTACTTGAACAGACTCAGGCTCTGGAATGGTGCTTGAGCTAGGTTCTCCAACCTCGCTCAATTCTATCCCACTCCCATTGTTTCCACTAAGAATGTATTCCTTCTCAAGGAACACAGCTCTCTTGGCAACAAAGACTTTTTGATCATTAAGATGATAGAAATAATACCCCA
This sequence comes from Ensete glaucum, assembly GCA_021527575.1. Taxonomy (NCBI): domain Eukaryota; kingdom Viridiplantae; phylum Streptophyta; class Magnoliopsida; order Zingiberales; family Musaceae; genus Ensete; species Ensete glaucum. Next base: position 52,334,073 of record CM038551.1, read on the forward strand.
AAATCTCTTTAGGGTATCCCACGAACGTGCACCATTCTATCCTTTATTCTAACTTGTTGGGGTTGTATCTTCTAACATAGACAAGACAACCCCAAATCTTAACCACCTTAAGATCGTGCTTCTTTCCTTTCTATATCTCATATGGTGTAGACACTACCGACTTTGATGAAACTCTATTCAGGAGGTAAGTTACGGTTTCTAAGGCGTATCTCCAGAACGAGATGAGTGGGTCAGCGAAACTCATCATGGACCGCACCATGTCTAACAGTGTGCAATTCCTCCTTTCTGATAGATCATTGAGCTGAGATGTATAAGGAGATGTCTATTGAGATAGAATCTCATTATCTCTGAGGAAATGGGTGAACTTTGTACTCAAGTACTCTTCTCCTCGATCTGATCGAAGAGTTTTAATACTTTTTTCAATCTGGTCCTCTACTTCATCCTTATATTCCTTGAATTTCTCAAAGGCCTCAGATTTGTACTTCATCAAGCACATATGTCCGTACGTAGAGAAATCATCAGTGAATGTAATGAAGTATGAGTAATCATCTATAGCCTGAGTCGACATGCGACCACATACATCACTATGTATGAGTTTCAATAACTCAGTGACTCTCTCTCCAGTTCCACTAAAAGGAGAGTTGGTCATCTTCCTACGAAGGTTAAATTCATAAGTTGTATATGGCTCATAGTTAAATGATCTAAGTATCCATCTTTCATTAATTTTTGAATCCTTCCCTCATGTATATGACTTAGTCTACAATGTCATAGGTATGCATTGTTCACCTCATCTCTTTTCCTCTTAGACATTTATATTCATGATGTATGGAGAAGTGTATAATACATGTAAGCCATTTATCAATGTTCCTCTAGTGATAATCTTATCATCCATAATTATTGAATAACTATTATTATCAAAACTAATTTATGTTCATTAATTGTTAAACAAGAGATAAAAATAATATTTTTGATAATAAAGGGAACAAAATAGCATGCATCCAATACAATAAATAGCTCCACTAAACAGATGTAGAGTGACCTCCCCAATAGTAATTGCAGTAACTCTTGCTCCATTGCCCATCTTGAGGTTCATCTTGCCTCTTGCCAATCTCCTAGGTCTTGCCAGAACCTACAACGAATTGTAGATATGATAAGCACTTTCGGTATTTAATACCCATATGTTATCATAAAAATTTGACAAGTGGAGACTGATCATGAATATACCTGAAGTTTCTCCAAGCTTTTGTTTCACCTTATCTACAAGGTGGTCCTTATAGTTCCTCTTCCAATGCCTATTTTGGGCGTAGTGGAATCACTGTCTTTTATTCTTTGCCGAATTTTTCTTAGCAACTTTTGTATTCCCCGGTCTTCCTTTGCCCTTGCCCTTATTAATGGTCTTATTGGCCTTCCTTTTCTTCTTGGTCTCACTAATATAGAGAACTAGCTTCTCCTTCTTGATGGTGCTCTCAACTTCCCTCAACATTTTGAGGAGCTCAGATATAGTCACCTCAAACTTGTTCATATTAAAGTTAATAATAATCAGTGAAAATGAATCTGGTAGAGACTGAAGGATAAGATCAATATACATGTTATCCTTTAGGACTATCTTTATACTTCACAAAACGAGTGATCTCATCCTCGCTTGTCCTTTCCTCTGGTGTAGGAACAATCATATTAAGGACATATATGATTTTCTTTTTCATGAGAACAATTCTCAAATTATGGAGCTTTTGGACCAACGAGGTAGTTGGCATCAAGTATGCCTCATAGGGGTTTTGCAAGCGACAAACAAGATATAGCGTAAATAAATAACATGCAGACTTTGCAGAAAATACTAAATAAGATATGGACTTCTATCTTAATGTACTCCTACTATTTTCCTAGTGAATCACGCTGCACCCTCGACACGTGAGATGGAAGTCTCTAGCAAACTCCTAGTGGGAATCGAGATCCAATCGGCATCTTAGTATAATATTGAGGGACTTGACCAATTACACTAAACCCAAAAGGTAGGCAACTCTTGCCAATCATAACTCTTTATGATTTATGTCATATTCGACCTCTGAATCATTATGGTTTCGACTGCTCGACCAACCATAAAGTTCAGTTAAGTTATCACAATCGTTACAAGATAAGTATGATTCAATGAATATGCTCTCGATTGCTCGACCAAGTCATGTTATGTTCTTAGGTCATCGGTGACATTTATATGTCATAGGAAAGAACTCGATCACGCAGATAGGTGAGCCTCGAGTGACTCGACCAACTCAACCTATATCGTAATTTAATTTCTTTCTATAATGATGGAAGGCCACGTGAGTCAATCTTATTACCTCACGCTTACCGACTTAATATTAATATAGAAGAGATTTTTTTATTTTGTATCGGTCTCCTAATATATTGTGTCACACGTATACATATTTAATCTCAAAAGCCGAATCATATCTAGAAACTCGATCAAACTCTTTATTTAAAGCAAAAAACAAAGCATTCATTGCTTTGATGTTTAAAGAAAACATATATTTTTCATAACCATTCAAATTATTTATTTGATTAGATGACTTCTGAATTTTGATAATACACTATAAATCAATATCTAACGAAATTAAGAAAATACAGATTCTAATTTTCCAAGAGGTGTAATTTGTCATATTGAACATAGGAGGACTTGTGATGTATTGACCCTCGTTAATGTCATAATAAGTTAATTGACACTATTATAATGTGGCTCTAATACCAACTGTTAGGATCAATTAACACTAAGAGAGGGAGGGGGTTTGAGGGGATGAATTAGTGCGAGTGTTGAAATTCCTAGTTTTTAGAAATACTTGCTCGAAATAAAACTAAAAATTAAAATTATTTTATTTAAGTTAAATAAGTAAGCAATTAAACTATTAACAATGCTAAGTTACTATCTTGCTTAAATAAAGCTAGAGCAAAAATAAGTAAATTCAGAAAATAAAGTTAAGAAAGGCTCACAGTTTATAGTGGTTTGGCTAAAACTTAGACTATGTCCACTTTTCAAAGTCCTCCTTGAGGCCCGTTGGTGTCCACTAATGACCTTCTTCAGGTGAGATCAAACTCTTCCCTTAGTCTCTCTTTCACTTATCGCTCATAAGGGAAACTCTCAAAATTTTTACAACACTTTTTATAAGAATTTTCTTTCTTTTTTTGTTCACCACCCTTGCTTTTCTAAGCAAGAAAATTTAGTTTGTTTATAAACCCAAATTGACTTCAGATTGGAACAAAAATTCAAAGCTTTCCATAAATCGGGGTACGATGTACGAGCGGTACTATCATCTATGTTAGTGGTACTACCACCGAAAGTACCTTAAAAATAGGGCAACGATGGTACAACCATTGACCTGGGTGGTACTACTATCACCCACCAGCAGTACTACTATCGAAAATCCTGCAAAAGCTATTTTTTCCATACTTTTGCATACTCGACTCATACCTCATGTTGACACCTTTTCAGGTCAATGAAATGAGCTCAACCTGAGTTTAAATCCAACCTAAAGTGGATCCAGTTGCCTCACATTAAGTTAATTTGGATTCCTTCCACATCTAACTTAATTTAGACTATAAATCAAACCGATGCTAACTATTACATATTAAGACATACAAATATAATTAATTTGACCAACATGTCAAGTGACCTTCCTAACTCCCGACAGTATTCTGGTAACCTTCGACGAACTCCCAAAGCTCCCAACGAACTCAAGAACTCGATGAACCGATACCTTTAGCGATCTTCCAAGCCCCAGATTATTGGTGAATTCCTCGCATTGTTCGATCTTGATTCAGGACCAACATCCGATTGTATTGTCTTGTTGTAGTTAATCATGCATCATTCATCTCTAACACAAGTTAAATAATAAAGCTTATCAATTGATTTTATCATCAAAATCTGAGACTCAATAAGGATAAGTTAGACCACCACATCGTAAGCATGACGGGTGTGGGTGTAAGAGAGGACGAAGTGAGAGGCGGTGGGGATGAAAACGTATTGGAGGAAGAGGGATAAGGAGACTATTCCGTGATTAGTGTTGCACTAGTCGATGCACATCCATCTAAGGCAGGATCAGAAATCCTAAGCTTGTCACCAGTACGAGAGAGGCTGTGTGTATACAATGTCATTCTAGGCAACAACAGCTTGGTGTTGCTGTTGGTGGTTGCTTCCAAGATGATACATCTTCCGACCATTGATAGTAATTTTAATTTTTAATTTAAATTATGTGTTATTATATTAATTATTTATATTATAACTTTTGTTAACTCAAACTTAATAGGAGGGACATATATACTATGTTTTTAAAAAATATAAAGAGTTATTTTAGATATAAAAAATCACAATGGCTAAAATAATTTTTTAAAAAATTTAAATTATATGTGTTATTATATTAATATTTTATTATAAGTTAGCATATCAATTAAGTAGACTCTAACGTTTGCTAACTTATACTTGATGGGAGAGTTTATATAATATATTTTTAAAAATATAAGGATTATTTTAGATAAAAATAAATATTTAATTGATACATGACCAAAATTACAGAGACTAAAATTAATTTTAACACATTATATATATAAAATAATATGAATATATAATATTGATATGACTATTAGTTTTATCAATCAAAATATAAGCGGAGTTTAAAATGTGAACTTGATCTTTTAAACTATTTACAGATACTTTTTTGCCTATAACTAATAAGGTAGGAACGGATTGGGTGTTATACACTCCGACATAATCTTATGTAGGAACGGGTTAAATGTGACACATATATATATATATATATATATATATATATATATATATATAAATAAAATCTTCGATAGAAATTATTCCTCGATCAAATTGGTGAAACGGTGAAATCACTTGAATAAATGGACTCGGAGCAACCAAGCTCGAGGATAACAAATAATGGGTCAACCCAAGTTTGACAAGCCTAGGTTTGATAGTGATTGGTGAGAAGTTGACCGATAAAAAAAAAAAAAAAGGGGACAGTTGACAATGGGCATGACAAAATTGTCCAACCTAACTAGCACCATGCTCATCCAAGCCCTATTGGAGTCTAAATCTTTGCCTTAAAAACGAAGACTCGTGAAACTTGTTATGTTAAATGAACCTTAAATCTTCCTTTTACAAGTGCAACATTTTATCACCGTATAGAGTGTGATATTTTTATAACTATATTATACAATGACTTGTGTTAAATGAATAATACAAATATGCATATAAAATCTCTTTGTGTCCGCAATATCTAAACTTATTTAAAGTCCCCCTTTTTTTTTTTACATGATGCATTTAATCAGGAAAATAAAAAAAATTCAAAATACTCATCACAAATAATGAGACCAAAGTGTCCCTATAGTATATATTATACCCATCCAAGATAAAAAAGAAATCAAAATTCTTATTGATACCCATACTATTTTTTAAAATCAAAATCACCTCTCATACTTTAAAACTCGTATAAGTGACATTTAGTACTATGATTTTACATCAAAGTCACTCTCATAGTTTAAGGCTCATCTAAGTGACCCCCCATACTATGCCTCAAAATCAAAGTCACCACCTGTTCTTTAAAACTCGTCTAAATGAACCCCCATACTATGTCTCAAAATAAAAGTCACTCCTCGTACTTTAAAACTCGTTTAAGTGACCCCCCGTATTATGTCTCAAAATCAAACCTGCCCCTTATATTTTAAAACTCATCTAAGTGACCACTCGTACTATGATTTCACATCAAAGTGGCCCCCTCTGCTAGAAAAAAAGTTACGCCGTTAGGTAAAATAATTTAAGAAATTATTATTATTTAATGATTACAAAACTAAATAGTTCCAAAGCACTAATCCATTTTTTCCTCTCTTTATTTCTTCTCTAACTTTTATCGGCGTTCTTTTCTACAACTCCAATTTTTACCTTTCTTCATCAACCTTTATCGACATTAGTTTGTTCATCTTTTCGCTATCTTCCTGCCTTTCTTGTTTTTTCTTCGGTGTTAGTTCGTTTACGTTTTCGTTGTCTTTTTACATTTCTATTTTTTCTTTGCTTGAGATCTACAAGTTTTATAATCCTGTTACCAAATAAATTAACGTTAAAAATATGTGTACTTTCTTGAGTTTTAAATTATTTTATTAATAAATAATCTCTTAAACTATATTACATAACAACGTAACCTTATTTCTAACAGAGGGGGTCACTTTGATACGAAATCATAGTATGGGGGGTCACTTAGATGAGTTTTAAAGTAACGGAGGTAACATTGATTTTGAGACATAGTATGAGGGTTTATTTACACGAGTTTTATAGTACGGGAGTGATTTTAATTTTGAGATATAGTATGAGAGGTCATTTAGACAAGTTTTAAAATACGAGAGGTGACTTTCATTTTGAGGCATAATACATGGGATTACTTAGACAAGTTTTAAAGTACAGAGGATGACTTTGATTTTGAAGCATAGTAAGAGGGTCAATAAAAATTTTGACAAAAAAAAAAAACTATTTGAAGTATTTGATGCACCCAAGATATTCTCTTTTACGTATCATACATATTCTAAGTTATCCAAGATATAAAAAAAAAAGAAGTATCCAAAATCATCAAACATCTTCTTTATACATAATATATTGACTTAGGAAAAAAAACATAAAACACCAATGTCGCTGACCGAGCAAAAGCATTCCTCTTGCCAATAATACATTCACCTAAAACAACAAAATATGAGAAGTGCCTCACGGCCAAAGCATCCATCTTAATCATGATGTATTAACTTATAATAAAAAAAAATATTCAAAACATTTAGTGCACCCAATTAAGTAAGCCAAGACATCCCTTTTGAGTGGGATAAGAAAACATCCCAAATGTCTAACATGGACTATCAAGTCAAGGCATGTCTCTTGTGTCGTTCATAATAAAATAAAATAACTTTAAGTGTCAAACACGGATGAGTAAGCAAATGTGTATCTCTTATAAAATAAAATATTACAAAGTGTTCCTTGTGCATTATCGATCAAACTAAGTTGTTCCCTTTTTATGTGGTATGTTCACCTAAGACAATATATATATATATATATATATATATATATATCCAAAGCACTCAAGTCTACTGACGATGCCTGAATTATCTCCTTTATCCACTATGTAATAGTTTGGGATAAAAAATATTTTAAAAAGTAGTTCACTATATCAGAGCATCTCCTTTCTTTGGATACGTCCACATAGGATTAAATAAAAAAACAAACCATATCAGAAAATGATATGATTATTTTTTTTGATAATTATAAATCACTATGATAGTCTAATAAATATTTACTAGGCATTACTTGGACATGTCATATCAGATTTCAAAAATGAAACAGATCTCATGATACAATAACATGACAACTAAAGAAAATATTTTAGCATTAAATTGATGATCATAAAACTGATGCTATATAAAAATGAATTCAACCCATAATACAGGTAAACACATAGTAGTATGGAACAACATAGCAACCTAGCAAGTCTATATTCAATTATGTGAAGATGAATTCTCACTGCTACTCCATCTTTTTCTCTCTCTCCCTCTCTCTCTCTCTCTCTCTCTTTTTTTTTCCTATTTTTTCTGTTCTTCTCTCATTGCAGAGTTCGCATGGCTGGGGAGTTTATGGAAGAAGAGGTTTATTGTCTCTCCAAAGTGAACAATAAGCTGGCCAAGTAGAATGCAAAGAACATACATATGTTGGAGGATAAACTGGCAAAACTCCAAGTTGTCACCAAGAAGCAGATGAGTACAATATTTGTTTCTCATATATGTTGTGATGCTTTCAGTACATGTGCTATTTTTGAGACTGAGACTAACAAGTACTTCATTGATCATTGCAAGATCCCAAGGAGGAACAACTGTTTACATAATTCAGAAACAAGCAGTTCTATGTTTCTGTAGAATCACTGACAGAAGCCTCTGCAGCCTGGCACATGAACCCTAGGAGGCTCCCAGCTTTCCTCTTGGCCCTTTCTGTGCCAGTCTCAACAAGCTCTTTTAACACCTCTTCTGCTCCCCCCTCCTTTGCAGCCTTGAGGTTCTCTTCAACACCACTGCACAATGAAAACAACAGCGCGACAGCGTTCTCGCGTACCTGCGCTGATCCGGTCTTTATTAGCTTCAGCAAAACTGGAGTAGGGTCTGAATGTGCGATCGCCACCTTGCCTTCTTGAATACTTGCAAGAATTGCCAGTATGGCTAGTGCTTCATCGACCAGACTGGCACCAGGATCGACCAGCATCGTCATCAAGTGTACCACGATACCGGCTCGCAGAGCGACAACCTTGTTGCCAGGATAAAGGCAGAGATTAAATATCGCAATGGCCGCATCTTTCTTGCCTCTTGGACTGCCTTGGCAGAGCAGACTGATAAGCGCAGGTATAGCTCCAGCTTCCCCTATGAGGGCTTTGTTTTGATCTACAGCTGATAAACTAAAAAGAGTAGCGGCAGCATTCTCCCTTGCCTCCATACTCTCACTTTCGAGCACCTTTACGATCATGGGTATTGCCTTCTCTTTTACAATGATACCCTTGTTATCATTATTTATCGAAAGGTTAAGAAGGGACGTAACTGCATGCTCTTGTGTTCTTGGATCTGGAGATGAAAGGAGTTGTTTGAGTAAGGGGATTGCACCTGCTTCAGCAATAGATATTCTATTGTCTGCATTTCTCTTTGCTAGTAATCGGAGTTCGCCAGCAGCTGCTCTTCTCGCTTCTTGGTTTCCATTTGCCAACTTCTGCAGCAGTTTGTTGATCCCATCATGATTAATGTCAAAATTATTTCCTGGGTTCCTATCTTGGTGACCACCTTGCTTTTTAGGCAGTTCGATGCCATTGGCGTCACACCATTGTGCAATTAAGCTCTTCAAAACGAAATTCGGGGTGACAGCAGTGTGGGATAGGTTTTGTTGCGTCTTGGGGCAGGTCTTGTGTCCATTGTCGAGCCAGTTCTGGATGTAAGATCTTTCATATGTCTGCACAAATATAATCACATTACTAGGTTATCAGAAAAGGTTAAACAGAGTCCAAGTTTATTCCTGATTACTTGTCCTGTGGAGACGATGACAGGATCCTTCATCAGCTCAAGAGAAAGTGGACACCGGAAATCATCTGGGATCACCGGAGATCTATGCTTTGCAAAGCTAGTTTTCCTTTCAATGCTGGCAGAAGTTGGATCCTCCAAGAGTGCACAATCTCTAAGCTTCTTCAGCAGTGACGACATTTCCTCCACCGACACATCAGGCTCCCCAACACTTGAAATTACCATTTCGTGCAGAGCAACTGACTCCTTGACGATGTCATTCTTGTTTTTGAGTTGAAGCTTCTCGGATATACTCTTGAGGATGGTAGGATCACAGTGATCTTCGTTTAATGCTCTATTTAAATCTCTGCTAAGTTGTAAATCATGTAAGTCCATACTTTCTTTAGCTCTATGAAGCTGAGCATGCACTAGCTCAATCTGCAAATGTTAGGTAATTAGTTCTTATCCATGCACATTAGTGAATGAATTTTCAGAGACAGAGAACAAGAGTACTCAATTTTTAAGGCTTTTCATCAATTGGAATGTGACGTGCCTTTTTCATAGAAGACGGGAAAAGCAAAGTGATAGAAGAGGCTAACTGATCTACAAAAGCAACATGCGCCAATGTCTTTTAACTTTTTAAGTGTCTTGTGTTCGATACAGTTAACAAAGTCCTTTGTAGATATAATTTGTTTGTTGTTTGACACTTTTGTTGTTTTGACTATATTTTTCCATTAGTGGAGCCTCGTGCATGGGGGCCGTCCGTTTTAGTTTTCTTGTCATTTTGAGTTTCTCTTCAAAGAATTCTAGAGTGAGGATATCCATCATGAATTCTATTTTCAGTAATAATTCATAAAATCTATCAACATTTACAAGGAAAAACACTTTTTTATGAATCGTATCGTGTACCAAAGTGATTTAAGATGCAAACATCGGAATTGAGATACTAAACTGATATCATAGTTCCATCAGAGTATGGTGATCCTGGTGAAAAATGATACCAAAACCAATTAGTTCCTAAGTCACCATAATCAAGATGAGTTAAACACAGTGCTTGTAAGATTTAATACAAATATAACAATTTTTTGGTAGCTTATGTAGAAGGACATTTAAAGAGAGAGCGAGCGAGAGAGAACATTCATATAAATGAATTGTATTAACAATGACGGGAAGGAAATCCAAGTAGCAGTCAGCATGAAACTTAGATTTTGCCAGTTAGCATCCATCATTGACCGAAACATCAAACTCTATGACCAACAGCTTGATTAACTACTAACTGGAGAAAAATACATATTGCTATGTAAAATTGATAACATGCACTTAAGCATAATTTCTTATAAGATGGATGTCCTAAGATGTGACCACATAAGCAAGTTGATTAACAAAATCCAGGATTTTATCTTTGCTCGAAAGCATCAAGTAAGTGGTTGTTCACCTTACCTGCTCTTTAACTTCATCAGATATATTAAGCTTGTCCAAGTTAATCTCACCGAGTGCCTTCTCAATAGATTCAGTTGCTTTAAGGAAGAGCCGTTGAAACTTTTGCGGCCGCAAAACCTGTCGGCGACAAATCAAGGGGATTTAAGTGTGATGTTCATAATTTTAAGATCTATAAGTTTGAGCCAATATGGTCAAGATTAACATAAATGAGATAGGATACCCAATTAAACCAAAAGGCTTAAGCTTACTAAGTCATAGGTCAAACCCAATATATCTTACCTCAATAGTCATCTCCGAGACAAATATTCTCTTAACATATAAATGTTTTTAAACGAAGTTGAGAACAAAAAAGAAAAAAAGAAGAATAATTTATCTCTACAAATCAAAAAATGTTAGATATCACCCATGGATATCAAAATTGGGCATAAACCTTACAGAGTTACCACACGATTACAACAAATTCAACATAATCACAATTGACGAGCAAAAGTGGGCATGGCAATTGGAGTTTGGAGGCGATTGCGGTCACCTGATACAGCCTGCTGCCGTCGTTCACGGATCGGAGGGTCTCCTTGGCCCCAACGAGGGCGGCGCAGAGAGATTCGAGGCCGCGGAGCTCGGCCGGCCCGAGAGAGCCGGCGTCGTCCCTTAGCTCGTCGAAGAGCGGGGCGAGGAGCTTAACCCGCCGCGCGAGGTCGCAGCACATCTGCCGCAGCGGCCCGCGAGTATCCGGCAGAGTGGACACCTCCGCCACCACCTGTAGCAGGGCTTCCGCCACCGCGCCCCCGGCTCCGCCGCCCATCTCCGTCTCTTTCTCCTCCTCCTGCGCCGCTGTCGGCCCCATGTTCGACAATAGAAGAGGATCTCGAGATGGAGTAAGAGCCGAGTAGAAACGCGGAAAACTATCGAGGCAAATGGTGGGCGGAGGGAGCGGCTGCTTCCTATAAATCATCACATTACATCTCCATGGCTGACTTTTCTTTTTGATGCATTCCAACCACAATACTTTTTCTTCATCTTTGTATCATGTTTACCCACAATCGTGATGAGTGTGATTTGGCATAAAACCCACAGAAATCAGCATCGCCTTGAGCCCCACAATCGTTGACTTAACGATACCGATCCCTCTCCAGGTTGACTAATTCGACGTCTACCGCCCTCCTCCTGTTTGACTTTTCCGCTGAAGATTTCAAGCTCCAGCGCGATCTGTTTGAACCACTTATTCATCGAGGATTCACGTCAGTATGAATTGGGTGAGGCACACATCGATTAGCCCCACAATCGTTGACTTAACGATACCGATCCCTCTCCAGGTTGACTAATTCGACGTCTACCGCCCCCCTCGTGTTTGACTTTTCCGCTGAAGATTTCAAGCTCCAGCGCGATCTGTTTGAACCACTTATTCATCGAGGATTCACGTCAGTATGAATTGGGTGAGGCACACATCGATTACACTAACTGGCATGGCTATTTGAAGCACCGAGCCATGGAAGATGGATGGCTGCGGTTCTCTCCTACGGATTCAGTTACAGTAGCAGTCACTGTGGTAGCTCTCTAATAATTCTCTCTAACTCGCTGGGCCGGCAGGGGATGGGGATGGCGCCCTCGTGCCGGAAGCCGAACTCCTCCCCCGCCAGCTCCAACAGCCTCAGGAAGACCGGGTGGGAGAGGCAGCGCAGCGAGACCACGAACCTCCGGCGCTGCTCGTCCCACACCGCCACCACCGCAAACTGGCCCTCCTTCACCTCCTCCTGCACTTGCAGGCTTCCACCCGGTAGGCTGCTGCCGAGGTGATGGCTCCTGGAGCAAGACAAGCTCCGCTGCAGCACCATGGCCGCGCGCTTGAGGACGCCGTTGCTGCTCCTCATGAACTTGGCCTCGGCCGTGCCTGCCTTGAACAACCTCTCGAATGCCGGGTTTTATAAAAAAAAACAGCTGCTGCGATGGGGAGCACGAAAGCGATGGCTCTGCTGTGGCTCGTCGTTGGGATTAGGTTTGTGTTCATGCATGGTTTGCTGTTCTCGGTTAACCGGCAAGAGCAGGGCCGCTTGCTGTTCCGACTGTGTGCACATAATTAGGACGTTCCGGCTTGGGTGTTGTCGTCGTCGTCATCGGAACATAGCAAACTTGGTGCCGGAGGGAAACAGGCCTAACTTAGATTCAAGTCAGATGTACAAGCGTGATGTGGACTTGTGAGTCCATGTTTGCCACGGCCACCGCCACCGCCACCGCCACGGCCGCCGCCAGTTTGATGATGCTAAAGCTCATCGTGTGATCCAAGAGGAATCAATTCAACTGTGAATCTCTCTTCGTGTTCTCGGTAGAACTGCGAGGATTAAGTAAAACTGTGATGTGACGATGAAAGAGAAGAAGCATCCAGACGAGGGATCATGTTGGATTATTATTATTATTATTATTATTATTTTTTGTGTGTGTTGGTGGAGCGTTATGGATAATAAATAACACGTCAATTTCTGCCTCCTTTGCTTCCTCTGTTGATTGGGTGAACGTGCGGCAGTAATATGTGTCAAGATTTAAATTATTATTTTTTAAAGGATTTTAAATTTTACATTTTTTATTTTTAAATAAATTGATTAGATAAACTTCTAGTGATAAAAATATTTTGATTTAAATTATTATTTTATATCTATAAATATATGGTATCTATATATGTAGATTCTTCAAAGTCTCAAGTTTTCAAAGTCAAAGATTAGTTGCAGTTCAATATAGCCCCCCCCCCCCCCCCTTTTTTTTAATCTTAATCTTGGTTTTCTTCTTCTATCTATAGCTTGATCCTGGGTTACAAATATCTTGTTAGAGAAATGAGTATACTTCTATGTGATATTTCTCATCTTTCACTCAATATCGGAGCCACAATATATGGTAATCCATATTTTAAGACTTCTTTGGTGAATAAGATATATATTTTTTTAATTATGGATTATAATAGTCGAGTTTGTGAGTTTGATATTAAGCTTCCTAATCAGTATAACTACAAAAGATTTGTTTGGAATCCTATCTTATAGTTGAAGATCCATGGAATATGATCAGTGATAATGAAACAACAATAAATGTTACAGACGAAACGTCGTAAAGAGATGAAGGATATTAAATATAAAAAAAAACCAAACTTGTGTTAAAAAGAAATATATCTATGATGAACTACTATATAAGATGATCGGCTTCAATATTAGAAGAACGATTTGATAACTACTATATAAGATGATCTCTTAATTTCTCAATACTTTTAACAATTAAAAATTATATTCAAAGATATTACTCTTAGATCCAAATTACTCTATTTCTAATATACAAATAAAATATTATATTATTTATAATCTTCGAAAAAGAATATATTCTTTTATGTTATATCTATTCAATAATGGGTTTAATAACCATCCATAGAATTAGAAAAATCTTCTTACTTCTACTAATTCTTAGCTTGTCAAATAACAAGAGTCTCTACCTTGCAAGTAGATGAAGATACCTTTTTTTATAAATAAGAAAGAAAATTAATGATAAAGATAAAAAGAGAAGAAAGATGATGCTAACAATAAGCCAAAAGTCTTCATCAAACAATAGTATAAATCGAAAGAAGATAAAATGTTATAGGTATGACAAGTCAGGACATATCAAAAAAATATATATTATGTTAAAATTAATAAAAAAATATTTTAAATAAAAAGATTATTCTAATACTACTGATGAAAATTGAGATAAATATTTTATAACTGAAACTATTATAGTGAGGATCATGACATCCATCAACATTGAATATGATTAGATAGTTGATTCAATATGTGATCATTATCTCATTGATGATGTTACTAAATTCATAAATCTTCATCTATAATATACTGTTCACAAAATGGAGGAGGATGACACTATCATCATAATTTCATATAAAGATAATGATCCTATTACATTAAAGAGTATATATTATATTTCAAATATGAAAAAAAGAAATTTTCTATTACAAATGTTATCCTAATGAAGTTAAGTTTTTTTGTAATAAACAAATAAATAAATATAGATATAGTACACACTAGTAAAAGAATCAAAGATTTATGTTTTTTGTCAGTATCTAACTCTCATGTTGATAGGATGAGTATAAATGATGGTACATCAATTTGACATGTTAGATTTGGTCATATAAATTTTCTCAAATTAAAGATTGTGATATAGAAAAGTTTAATTAATTGGCTTCCCAATCTTACTAGTTTTAGTAATAAAGTTTATAAAGATTATTAATATGATAAAACACACAAGTAACATTTTGATATATCACTTTCGAGGTATAATTTTTTTTCTTAGAGTTAATTTATAGCGATTTAATGGATCCTACTCAAACTCTATCTGATTAGAACTCTTGTTATAGAAGAAGAAACTAGAAATTCTTTTAAAATCTTAAAAGTTAAATTTAATAATTGAAGGTATCTTGAAAGAAACAATTAAAAGGTAATGCACCGAGAATAATTCTCCCTTTGCAAATAGCATGAAATCAAAAGGTAACTCACTTTACAAATATATCATAATAAAAGGATTTGACAGAATGAAAGAATTGACATCTCGTGGAGACTTTTAAATTTTATACAAACAATTTACCCAAAGCCTTATCGTCAGAAATAAAATAACATATACAACTTATGTTGTTAATCAAACTCCTCTCAATTCAATGAATCTAACATCTTTATATGAGCTTATAATTGGTAGAAGTCAACTATGATGAAAAGACTTAAAAGAAGGCAAGCTTATGCTAAAGCTAAAAAATACATCTTTATTAATTATGATGAAAAGAAGAAAGATTAAAAATACATAGATTCGTAAACATATATTATCTCGAGATATTATATTTAATAAAATTTATTTTTATTATCCTCTACAAGTAATTTTTTTTTAAATATCAATCATAACAATGAAAGTAATATATGTTTAAAACTCGTGCTTGAGTTTTTTTTGTCATCGAGTGCTCTTAGTTCATCTTATTCCTTATCTACTCATATTATTTATTTATCACCAATAATCGAACAAAGTGGTAAAAGGAGTAATACTGTTCATAAAGAGAGAATCCCAACGAGAAGATAACAAAGAACAATTGTCAATGTTTTGATGAAACCAAAATGTTAAAGAGTAGGAGGATGCCATCAATGAAGAAGTGAATATTCTTTATAAAAATTAACTTGGGATATTATACATCTAATTATTTGTAAATGAGTTTACAAAGTGAAACATGGATTAGATTACAGTATAGATTGCCATATGGCAAGACTTATTGCGAGAAAAAATTCTTAATAATATGAAGAATATTATGAAGAAACATTTAATTCTATGACTAAGATGATATTTGTGAGAATAGTGTTCTAGTAGTAAACGATGTGAGGTTTGTGGATGACGACCGGCCGCCCTTTCGGTGGTGCGTTCAGGTTGGGTTGCATGGCTGCCGAACACCTCCCTCCCATGGCTGTCCCTTCCTCAGGGAACACCGCCGGTGCAAGTATCTAATACCTAATGCCACTTCCACCACCCATGATCTCCACATGTCAACATCGTTTCCTTTGCCGCTTCTTCCCATCCATCTTCATCTCCTTCTCTCTCCCTCCCTCCCTTAGCTTTCTTCCATGTTCCCTCTTGTAGAACTCGGTGGAGGTTTTACTGATCCTTGGGAGCTAAAAACCCACATCTCAGCTCGTCTCGCTCGGATCCGACGTCTCCACCTCTTGTTCCGGTATCGGTATCAGTTCCGATGACGGTGCGAAGCTCGTCGCTGCTCCCACGTTCCCATGCTCACTCATGCAAATCCTGATCACCACCAGCAGGGGCACATCTGGGAATCTGATCACTGCGTTGAGACAATTGTGTCGTAGCGTTCGTGGTTGTTCTCAGGGCCTAACCTGCCCTCCTTTTCCATTTCCATTTCCATTTCCATGCATGAATTGACAGGAGAGGAAACAGCAACCAACCGGTGCAGATAGATAGAACCCACAGATTTGATCAGTTGATCTGAGGAAGTCAATCACCGGCGCATGACCCATCCAAGCTTCACTTGTCATTTGGTTGCTCAACCTCACATTAGTTACATGCTTATTGTGTAAATGATTCATATTCAATTCATAATCAAAATCTTAGATTATGTGGAAATGATTAAGATTAAGACGATAGCGGCGGCTGAAAAGGTGTGAGAGAAAAAAAATATTACAGATTGATAGTAAAGACCAGAAAACAAAAGATTCTCATTTGTAGTGGATCCTTACTGTGATCTCTTGAGAATGTTTTGGATATTGTGCTTAGTATTATAGTCCTTGTATTCCTGTGATTCTCTTGTGGCTATTGCTTGAGCTTGGGCAATAAGCCTTAAGATCTGTATATTCGTTATTTTGATAGTAGATTTTCTCTAGCTTGTCCTGTAGTTTTTATCCTTCGAGTTGATGGGGTTTTCTATGTAAATCTTGGTGTTCATGTGATTTCTATTTGATTCTGCTATGTGTGACAGCCTACTAGTATTTGTTTGTATACAAGGTTTATTCCCATCAATTGGTATTAGAACAGAGTTTTTGGTGATATTTAATCTTTTATATTTGAACATGAAGGCCGGTGATATTTCTCGCATGATTTAGTTTAAACGGAAACAATTAGATGATATAGAAACCAAGAATGAAAGATCTCTTGTATTACAAAGATTTGTATGGACCTTTATAAGGAGATAGTGCAAAGCCCACAACTATGATAAATGATGAGTGGAAGAGGTTAGATCGAAAAACTGTTGGCTTTATTCGCCGGTAGCTCGATGATAGTGTCTTTCACTATGTTTATGTTTATGCTGAAAGTTTTGCTTACTCTCTTTGAAAAAAATTAGAAGGTCTTTATGAAAGAAAAACAGCTGGCAACAATGCTTTTCTAATAAGAAAACTTGTGAACGTGAAATATAAAGAGGGTACTTCTATTCCTGAGCATTTGAATGAAATGTAAAGTATTACTAACCAGTTATCCTCTATGAAAATGTCTCTTGATGATGAGTTACATGCATTGTTACTTCTCAGTTCTTTGCCAAAAAGTTGAGAGACACTGCTGGTTTTCCTCAGTAATTCGACACCAAATGGTATTGTCACCATAAGTCAAGTAACAAACATTTTGTTGAATAAAGAGTTGAGGAGAAAGAATTCAACAACTTCTCAGATTGATTCACAGGCACTTGTCTCAGAGAACAGAGGAAGGTCAAAATCAAAGGATAGAAGTGGTTCACGCATAGGTAAAAGCAAGTCAAGATCAAGGAAAGATATTGTTTGCTATAATTATGGTGAGAAAGGACATTACAAGAATCAGTGAAAGCAACCTAAGAAGAACAAGGAAAAAGAAAAATAAGTGGAGCATACAGAGTCAAAAGAGATTATCACAGCTACAATGCAAGGTAGTGATTATTTGATTTTATCTACTTCTGATGATATTTTTTTTTGTATATGCCAGGATCTCGAGTTGATAATTGACAAGACTTCAGCATAGGGTTGTGGCATAGGCGACTGGGATACATAAGCGAGAAGGGGCTGCAAGAACTTTCCAAGAGAGAGAGAGATATTGCCAGACCTCAGAGGTACACATTTAGACCCTTGTATTGATTGTTTGGCTAGTAAATAACATAGAGTTTCCTTTGTTAGTCCTTCCTTATCTAGAAAAATACATGCCTTAGACCGTGTCTATATAGATGTGTGTGGTCCTTTGAGGACAAAAACTCCTGGTGGATCTGTTAATGTTCTTAATATTTGTTGTGCATTTTATTTTGTTATTTTTATGGATGACTTTTTTAGGAAAGTTTGGACCTACGCTTTAAAGACTAAAGATCAGGTTATTAATGTCTTTAAGAAGTTTCATGCTAGAGTTGAAAGAGAGATAGAAAGATAATTGAAATATATAAAATCAGATAATTGTGGTGAGTACACAGAATTATTTAATGATTATTACAGGTCACATGACATTCAGCATGAGTTGATAGTTCCTGGTACACCTCAGCATAATGCAATTGTAGAAAGGATGAACTGCACCATCATGGAAAAGATCATATGTATGCTTTCACAGGCCAAGCTACCCAAAAAGTTTTGGGATGAGGCTTTGAGGACTGCAGTTGATGTAATCAACTTATCACCATGTACAGCTCTAGATAGTGGTGTTGTAGAGTAAGTATGATCAGAGAAATATGTCTCTTATAGGCATTTAATAGTGTTTAGTTGTCGTGCATTTGCACATATTCCAGACAATGAGAGGTACAAGCTGGATTGTAAGACAAAAGAGTATATTTTTCTTGATTACTCACATGATCAGTTTGGTTACAGGCTTTGAGATCCAGAAAAGTAGAAGGTGTTCAGAAGCAGAGATGTTGTCTTCTTTGAGGATCAAACCATTGAGGATTTGAAGAAGGAGGCACCATCTAAGACTTCTGCAGAGGGATTTGTAGATTGTGACCCAATTATTCCTCCAGTATATTAGGGTGATGGGGGAGATGTATAGGAAGATAGTGCAGAGCCAGATTTTGATCTACCTGTAGGACATGTTGACTAGGAAGAAGAAATGGAGCAAGTTCCCATAGAACTTCAGTTAAGAAGATCTTATAGACCACATCAACCTTTCAAAAGATACTCTACATATGAGTATGTGATGGTTACTGATGCAGGTGAACTAGAGAGTTACTAGGAAGCAATTGAAAATGAGTAGAAAAAGAAGTGGTTTATTACTATGCAGGAAGAGATGGATTCTCTATAAAAGAACTATACATATGATTTAGTACAACTACCAGAGAGAAGTAAAGCCTTGAAGAACAAGTGGGTTTTCAGGTTGAAGACTCAAGAATATTATTCTAAATAAAAGTATAAGCTAGATTGGTTGTGAGTCGTTTGAACTGAAAGACATGGGGCCAGTAAAACAAATACTGGGCATGCAGATTTCTTATGACAGAAGAAAGATGAAGATTTGGTTGTCATAAGAGAAATACATTGAGAAGTTATTGGATATGTTCAGTATAAGTAATGTAAAGCCAGTTGGTTCTCCTCTTGCAGGTCACTTCAAGTTGTGCTAAGATCAGAGTCCGTCAAGTGATGAGAAAAATGAGAAAATGCAAAAGGTTCCTTATGCTTCAGCGGTTGGAAGTTTAATATACGCGATGGTATGTACGAGACCGGACATCATATATACAGTGGGTGTTGCTAGCAGATTTCTTGCAAATCCAGGTAAAGAGCATTGGGCAGTAGTGAAGTAGATTTTTAGATATCTTAGAGGAAGTTTTAAAGTTTGTTTAAGCTTTGGAGGTGGACCACCCATGTTGACATGTTACACAGCTGTAGATATGACAAGAGATATTGACACAATGAAGTCCACATTAGGTTTTGTACTTTACTTTTATAGGGGAAGCTGTCTCATGATAATTCAGATTATAAAGATGTATTATTCTCTTCATCACATAATCATAATATATATATTATTGTTAGAGATATTGGCCAATAACAAGGGAGATTTTTTATTATTTGGGGGGGGGGGGGGGGGGGTTTTTGAGTGTCGACACACCCCTAGTGCTTTTAGTCTCTTCCTCTTTATTAGAGCGGAGAAGTGACAGCAGCTTAACGTACGTACTGCTGGCCGAAGGGCTTAATCTGCTTAAGATTAAACCCATTGATCGGCTTCAGTGCAGGGGTAGGTTGAGCCTATCCGCTTCTCCTTTGCTTGCTCCCATAAACTCCAGCGATTGCAAAAAGTCCCACGGCTGAGACAAAACACCGACCTCTCTTTCAAGTAATATGTTTAGACTCCACGTCTCTCGTCTCATCTACGACTAGTTCTTTCTTATTTGAAGAACTCGTCTTCGTCTAAAGTTTTAAGAGGCCAACCTAAAAAATAGCGTTAGCGAACACAGATGAATCACATCACCCTGAGTTCCGTGCGACCAAGTCATCATTCTCTCAAGCTTCTCGGTTATCTTTTGTGGATTTCTTATGTTCTCTCTTTGGTATTTTTTCTGCTAATCTTGTACTTTGGACAACACTCCCAAAGCGAACATATATATATATATATATATATATATATATATATATATATATATATATATATATATATAGTTGAAAAGCCTTAGAGAGATGCTTTAGGAGAAAAGGGTGATGGAGCAGTGCCTCAGTTTCACTTGGGAGAGGTCTGAAATGGTTAACAGTAGGCACAAAGAGAAGTATAATCACAATATACAAAAGGTGTTCTCATGCATACGCTTATGTTCAGGAGCTGAGTTGCTTCGATGATGCATTCATGTATGAATTCATAGGCGTGAGTACAGATTTTTGAGGGGCATAAATGTTGGATTTGAAGCTCGAAATTTAGGATTGTAGCTACTATTTCACTCAGTTTCTTTTAGGTTGTTCTATTTCAGATTTACAAGTCAGCTCACCTGTGTTCCTTAGGCCATAAAAAAATGTGCAATAAACATATGGTAATTTCTCCGTGAAAACATTCGTATGTCTGCTTGGATCACACCAAATGCACAAGCCTTTAATGCATAATAGTTTCGACATAGCACAACATTAACATCAGCAGCAGCAACAACAACAACAACAACACCCAATAGTTTGATATTTCACCGAGATGGGTTGTGAGCTACATCAACTATTAGGAATACGGAGGTATACTGTTGAATCGTGGTATGCTTGTGTTCAGCCTTTAACACACACTACAAGCTTGTTTTGTCTGCTAAAATGGAGGAGGAGCTCGAGTAAAATTACCAGACAACATCTCTGCATCATCATGTATAGGTCCACTTCAGAAACAACTAGCAATATGTACCTTCTGCGAGGACCACCTGCATGAGTGATTGATGATGGAATTATGCCCTCTTTTTTTCCTCTCTTTCTTGAGATGAAAAAAGCTCTTCGAGGACATGCATCAAAGCTGCAGAGGAAGTCACTGGAATTGTCATTTAGTTGGGGGGGGGGGGGGGGGGCTTCCCAGTTGTTTGCCACTTGAGATGATTCCTGTACCTGTGTGCTTCAGATGATGCTTCATCTTTCTTCTATCTGAATGGGGTTGAGGCATTCTCCTTTTGCCTTCTTCCATGTCACATAACATTGCCCATCCCAACCACAGTGTTGACATGCTGGTACTCTAAGAACACACTAATGGAAGGAAGTATTAAGGACAGGTTACATTGCAACACCAAAAGTACTTTAAAGAGACTGAAACTATCTAAGAGAGCTTTTGTAATAATCATTTTGCTATGTAATATTCATGGTGTTTGATAGCTTACCATTCTTCATCTCAAAGCAACAAGACATGGAAGAAGAACACACAGAAGTTTAAAACACCCAACCGTAGAGAAGAAAGAGGAAGATACGGAGGGTTGGGTTGAATACAACCTCATTCATCGAGGAGGACCAACTCAAAGAAAAAGAAAAGAAAACTAATCGCAGTTCTTCGCTTTCTCTATGCTTCAAATAATCATCAAGCTCAGCTCTTTGGTTGGTTTTTCGAAGAAGGAATATTATTAGCACACAGGAAGATGATCTCGTATGTCCATAGTATTCTGAGAAGAAGAAGCAGTAGCATCAACCTCTTTGAGAAAGGCTCACAAACGAGCCCAGTATAGTGGATCATGATGTTCTTCTCCATTTGGGTTCCTTAATTTGGTCTGGAGAAAGCGCTTCACACACAATCCTTGTCATGATTCTGCTCGCTTTAGCTTTAACTAATGGCGCATTCTTCGTCCATCACCAACATAAATTATTAGGGTTTCTTCCATCTTAGGAGAAGAAAAAAGGAAAGGGAAAATATTTCTCATCAAGAAAACAAAACATCATTGTTCCTAAATGATCACCATATCATCTGACATGGGAACCGTAATCCTCAAGAATACAAAAAGCTTAATTAGCTAAGGTGAAGATAAAAGTGAACGTAAGATTACAACCAACCAAGGGTAGGAGAATCGTCCGTCGAGTGGCCACCTTCAAAGGAAAAGGAATCCGTCCGTACCTTGTGAAAGCATAATCGATTGGTATCATCACTTGTTGGAATAGGAAAGGATGATGGAGATGTACTTGAGGTGACAATAAGCGAAGACTTACAAGGCATGCTTACGACCCTCCCTGCAAACGAATCAACTAGAGGTATGGAGGAAGGTAAAAGAAGATGGGAAATCCATGTGTAAGAACAAAAGCGGCAGCAAGAAACTTGACCTCCGAGGAGATGATGACGACTTGGTGGTGGTGGCATGTGTTGTTTAGCCGCTTATCTGCCGATGCAGCATCATCAAGATTCTCATCGACGACGAGGA
Source organism: Ensete glaucum (assembly GCA_021527575.1). Taxonomy (NCBI): domain Eukaryota; kingdom Viridiplantae; phylum Streptophyta; class Magnoliopsida; order Zingiberales; family Musaceae; genus Ensete; species Ensete glaucum. The sequence continues at coordinate 52,356,853 of CM038551.1, forward strand.
CGGCGGGGCATCCGGTCGGTGTGAATCTTGATGATGCCACAGCTGCAAACACCGACTGCTGTTCCCACGGAGGCGGAGTGTAACGGGAGAAGAGAGCACGAGGGGAGTGAGTCGGAGGAGAGGAGATAGCAAGCAACAGGAATAAGAAGAAGGGAGAACCGCAAGGAGGGGAAGGTACTGTCGGAACGAACCCACAGGGGGAGCGACACCGGTGGCTGGAACGAAGCCTGGGAAGACGGTGGGTTGATGGCCCCACGAGAGGAATCTCGCAGTCTCTTGCAGTGGGGGTACTCTTTTTTAGTTGTATCGAGGCAACACCGACAGCAAATCCTTTCCCAGCACCCAACGGAATCAAAAAGGGCAGGCGAAACGAAGCAACTCCCCGGATCGATCCTCATGCACCTCATCCCTTTCCCACCATGAGAGAGGGAGAGAGAGAGAGAGAGAGAAGAGGAAGAAGAAGAAGAAGAATAGTGAGGTGTTACGGTGATTGCTGCCGCTGCTGAGACCTAATAAAGCTCCCACGCAAGATCTGACACGTTTCGACCTTAAGAACCGTGGGTTGGGATGTCAAAAAGGATAGAAAGAGACGGGGGGAGGAGGGTAGAGAGAGAGAGAGAGAGAGAGAGAGAGGGAGAGGGAAGGAGAAGGACGCTGTGGATCACTGTTCTTCTACTTGTCTGCTCTTCTCTGCTCATCTTGTGGTGCCTGTTTGGAGCAATACGATTCACGTATGTAGAGCTTTGGGGTGTCAAATCATGTCATGCACACAGTAGTCACATACAACCAATCCCCTCCTCAATAACTCCATCAAGAAATTGTGAGGACTTGTTTTGGTGGGCTTCGTCGGGAAATGAACGTCTCAGCAGCTCGACCGGTTGTGGTGGTGGAGCATTAGCCGGTGTCACACATTGCTTTTATTGTGGGCAACTACCTCGTACGACATCAGGTTTGCTTTGGGGGACCAGCCCTCCCTCCATCGTTATACCACCATCATCTTCTTTCTTCTTCTTCTTCTTCTTCTTCTTCTTCTTCTTCTTCTTCTTCTTTCTTCTTCTTCCCTCACATACGATGACGGATGTCGGAAGCTTTAGGGGAGAGATACGTAGTGGATGTACGTACAGATTAAAAAAAAAAAAAACACACTAAAAAATTCGCCCCTGGTTTCATGGGATTCCCATCCAGGAAGTAGTACTAAAGAGGAACGTGACATGAGGAAACAAACGCAAGCAATATTCCCTGGTTGTTTCCCAAAAGTGTAATTGACGCACTGACCACATCAATCGATCCCAAATAGGCGAATGGAGACAGCCCATATGCTGGATTATAATTCAGAGCAGTACGTGATTAGCTCTTACTTTAGAGGCTAACCATGTGATTTGGGGTGCAACATTAACCATGCTTACGAGGGGGAATTAATGGTGTGGTTGTGAGTTACTCGTGGAGGAAATAAATCCACGAGAAAGGATGGGTTTGCCCCATAATTCATGCATCCCCTCTCTATCGATTTGTATCCATTACAAAGGTCAGATGTCATGTGGCTTTCCCTTAAACCCTGCTATGCTTTTAAATTATACCATCATTTTTATTATCCCTTATAATTAAATTACTTTTTTTAATAATTATTTATTATCTCCATCGCTATGCTTTTAAACATTATAGTAAGATTTCTATACTTCTAAAAATAAAACACTTAATTCCATTGCTCTAACAAAAATAAACTTATCTTTTCAACCCTTTATAGGAATCTCAATATTTCGTAAGTAGAAAGATCCCAATGTAAGTAATTTTTAAAAGAACCATAATACTAAATATAACTAATTACAAGTGTAATATATAATTAACCAATTTATGCATGACACTTGTCGATTAAAATTTGAACTCTCATAATGCATCAATATCATCATCATCATTACTCAATCCACATATTAGGGTTTCCATCATCATCAACATCATCATCATTCAACCCACAACTATCAAAGCAAAAGCAAAACACACAAGAAAACCTAGAAAAACAGAATAGAAGATATTACAAATATTAGTCTTTTTAGGAGAGCCATGGCAATTACTACAAGTGAAAAGGGGAAAAAGAAAAAAAAAAAAAAGAGCTTACAACTTCCGTGACAGTCTACAAATTCTTTAGCAGATCTGATGCTGCTACTAAAATTACTGACCCATTTATAGTGCTCTCTGCTGTCCTACAGCAGGAACGCTTTGCATCGGGCTTTCGAAACACATGGAATCACTTAAGGAACGCCTCCTCACTCTTATGTCACAAGTGCTCGAGTTCCTCTTGGGAAACAGGGTGTCAGTGTATGGTGGTTCGACAAACCGCTCACTCATCTTGAAAAAGAGCTCAAGATTCTGCTGGTATTTGTCTGTCATGACACCGTCTCCTTCATCTGTTGCCATCTTGCTATCTGCTATTTTCTTCAAGTTGGTTGATTCATCATCGTCCGACCAATAATAATTATCAAGGCCATCTCGCATGGCCAAGTCATCAAACTCGTCATCCGACTTGGTAGAGTCCTCCTCCACCGAGCCTTCAATCTGAAAATCAGTCATAAAGCAGAGATAGCTACTCACCATCCTTCTTTGGCTTAGAAAAATGGGTCACGTAATGTTGTTTCTATGGAGTATCTGAAATGCCCAGATCAGTTCTTTCTAAAGACCGTCAAGTAAAGCTTCATATGGAAAGAGAGTCGTCAAATTTCGTAGAGATACTTAACAGTGCCTAATGCACTTTACCTCAACCCGTTTCATGATGCCATCAAAATATCTATGTCATAATTTTAAAATAACAAAAAGGTTTTAGGCGAACAAGACCAAGAAAAGGTCCAGTTTGTACCTCGTCATGGATCTCCTTGTGGTCTGTATCACTAAAATCCTCATCGCTATCACCATCTGGTGGATCATCAGCTTCTTCATCGCTACCCGCCACAAAAAATTCCTCCCTAAGCTGGAAAGTTTTAGAGGAAATTGGTCAGAAAAGCAAGAGGATGAAGCATGTATTGATCCCATGGTAAAGGAAAAGTACTGCAACATATACATCTAGCGGACTGCCTTTGCAGTTGTGAATGATTGATAGGAAGTGAGCCAACAATTAGACCTTTTTAGAGTAGAAATCACGCAGGCCAACAATTGCAGTTATAAAAGAGCACATTACATCTTGCATACATATTTTGGTGAACCAGGCTCCTGCATCCATTGAGAGCATTTCTTTCTCGAATGTAACTGTAACGTTAACGGTGAGTTCCAAACAAGGATAGGCTTATGATGGATAGCTACGCAATTCCGTTTCACCAGCAATTTTATCTATCTATTAGAAGCACGTGGATCCATTGGTTTACTCAGAAAAATGGTTCAGACAACAACAAAACAATGACCACCATCTGATGAATTTCACCACTAATTAACTTAATAACTAAACAGAACAAACGTATTCTGACAGCGACCTCATCAGTCTCCCTCATAACGATAACTACTGGATGCCGGGTTAATATTTCTGTTAAGACATTTAGCCATCAAGATGTTGGAATGCAAGTTGGTTTTCACTAACCTGATCAATAAAGCTTATGCCAATCAGTCAACAGTATCAAGTGCTACGGAACAAGCCTAGAAAGTAAATTTCTTCTTCATGAGGATAAGATTGTAGCAAGCAGAAAAGTCAAATTGAAATTCAGGGAGGACCACCCCTCTGAAGTCCTAGATTTGAAGATGAACATACATACGAAGAAGCTCAAGATTATGTATAGCATAATCCAAAACCACAAAAATGTAATTCCCAAAGTCATCTAGCCTTATGAAACGTGACCATGCAGGGAGGGGAGCTAATGAGATCATAGTGAACAGACTTATATAGTAAGCAAATCTGTTAGGAATTCGTAAGGTAAACTGCATGTGATGATTTTCAATTTAGGCTTCAAAGTTCATCATCATCAGTAAATCTTAGCTGAACTAGAAACCTAGAATAGAATTTAAAGAAAGAAGAATAACATCATCATGCAAAGGGGATTTAATGGAAAATAACATGCCACTTGAATAATCAAAATAATACATAAATATTAGCGACATCACATGCATGACCAACTGCTAATTTTAAGCAATGCACTTAGATGTCAACTGAAGTCATATACCTCTTTGGCAGGTCCATCTGATGCTTTTGGAGAGCTACAACATGAAGAAACGTATCTACTACCGGTGTCAGTGCCATCAGCCCTTGAGTCATCTATGCTCCCTGTTTGACTTGTACCACATGTCTCATGTGGCCATGCACTGATTCCAAAATTTCCAAACTGAAGGTTAACCGGCTCAGCCTTCCCAATTTGTAAGGGGCCATACATGGGGCTTCCCACAAACTTTTCGTTCCAATCTTCAGACGATGGCTTCCCATTATAATCAACAAACAAAACAGGCCAAGCTTTGGCAACAGATCCATCTATGTTCAGAAGTGCCATAAGATGCCTTGAGGAACCCTTCCTCTGGATCAACTGAAGCATTCCCTTGGAGCTAAGAGAGTTTGCAGCACGCTGGTTTCTGTACTCTTCATGTATCACGGCAACTGTATTTGTAGCTGGGTCATAGAACTGCTCTCCTGCCTCTCGCCTACGTAGACAACCAAAAACTGTGGCATGGATAGATGCCACACTTCGGTCAACATTTGTATTGTTTATTTTTGGAACCAGGTGCTTATCAGCCCTGTTACAGAGATACTCCTGGATTTTTCTGATATTTCGTATGTATTTTACATACTTATTTTTTGCTGGGTCCAATGTCATGTATTTGGCACGCACAGCAAATCTTTCCATGTGTTTGTCTTCATTTGTTATGTAAATCATGAAGGGTATTATTGAAGGATGCTTCTTCATGAGCCCCATCTAACAAATGAAAACAGCATAAGATATCAATTAGAAATCAACTTTAGAGAAAACATGTAGTCTGTAACAGAGTGAAAACATCTATGGCCATTGAAAATTGTCTGACAAACCTTTATAGAAATCCAAATACAGATGCAACTAAGATCAAACTGGAAAATGGAATTTTAAGAAATAAAAAGAAGGGAAATCTAATATCGTGATTCCTGAGTACCCACCACAAAATTGAGGCTCAAGTGGACGCCCTCAACAACCACAGATTCTTTTCGCTCTTCCCATGCAGTGATCAAACGATCAAGACTGTCTATGACCATCTCACTTTGTGCTTTAAAGCCCTCGATAGCCATTTGTCTTTTACCAATTAACTCAATTCCAAGGATGGGTTCATGAGATCGGCCATCAGTTTTTTCATTTAAAGCTCCATCAGATGCTTCTTCCTTGACTTTTGTGTGCGAAACAACAGCAAGCTTCTTTTCTTTTCGTTTAGCCTTTGCTTTAGCAACTGCCACCGGATCTAAGCATTCCCCAGCATGATAAGTTGAAGCCCACAGGAGTGGATTTTGTTTTTCATCCATGAAGCTCCTCATCATATGCCGTATTGAGTCAGTTGAAATGACAGTTGTCACACCCAGTCTGCCCCCCTGTTTGCAAATATGCAAAGGGAATATTTTTATCAAGTTAGATTGAGTTTGCCCAGCATTATGTTTGTCAGATGTTGATATATATTAAGATAAGCACACGGTGGACTATTTGAAAAAGATTTGAACAAATATTAGTAACTTTGGAGTTGATGTTCAACATGGACAACTTGGTTTTATCTTTCTGGTATGGCTCGAAGTAGGTTAAAATCTTTCATGCTAGAAAAGCAACAAAGAGAAATGGTGAACTCACTTAAAATTTGACCAGTTTCCTTATAGTGTTGGAGAACTGAAATAAACAGATATGTTAATATTAACAGGTTATGCATGTAGATTTTGCACAAAAGATTCCGATAGATAATCCATCTAACAAAACTAACAATATATAAATATATAAATTTTATGAACTAAGACACTATATCATTAAGAGGTTCTGCTATGTAGATCGCATTACAAAAGATAAGCTCTACTTGAATTTCATAAGTCAGGACAGTTGCCCAGAAAGGAACTTATGTATGGAGACGAAGGAATCCTATTATGTTTTTTGTTTTTTGTTAAGACCCTCAAAAATTTGTGTATGCTGATATATGTGGTGAGCACATGGTATTCTTTAGTAAGGAAGTTCATTTGACAATGCTTCCAAAACAATCTGTCTCCTTACATTGTCTCGTTGATTGTGTGATGCTCTATTTTCTTTCTCTTTTTCTTCTTCGTTACAATATAATACATATACACCAAACTCAATGAGTAATAACTAATAACATCAGACAACCGAATGTATGTACCAGTTCAGCTTAAGGCAAATCCAACAGTCATGGATCTCAAAATGTAGATAAAACATGAAAAATAAAATGTATGCTAGAGGATTCTCTGGAAGTACCAGCAAGGACGACAAAGTAGACTTGCCACAGCCACTAGTGCCACACAAGAGAACTGTCACAGATTCCTTTCTTTCTCGAATTCTAAAAGATATTTACAATGCAGGAAAAGAGTTAGGAATCACAAACATCAAAGAAGCTACTAAAGCAGACGAGCCAAAAAGTTCTTCACAAGTAAATCAAATCAACAGACATCAATTAACATACAGCCACTAGTTGTGTTCCAGAGGATAGATACTTAGAAATCATCCAACGTTAACTAGTTATATATGTTCTCTCCCCAAAAATAAAAGCCAAAATGATTTACATAAACTGAATATAAGCCTCAGATATCTTCGAACTTCTTATATATGAACCTTATAGATTATGAAGAACCAGATAGTTGTTCTTGAGGTGCCATTGTTCTACACTGGGTGTATGGAATCTGAAAAATCTACCACGATGGAATTACTTTATGAAATATGACAGATAAAAGTAGGAGACTGAGGAAAAAAAGGACTTGTTGCAATTTCATTGCAACAACTAAAGAAACAATGAATCTTAGCACTCCAAGGCCTGTTTAAAACAATGTTAATGGATCCTGTACTTGATGATGCCTACATGTGATTTAACCACGAAGAGTATACTTATTTATGGATCACAATTTTCAACTTGGGCTCCTCTTTTAAATCAGTAAGGGTTTTATTCAGATAATTCTAGTTGGGCTTATAATTTTTTTGCAATGGCTTCACATAGATAGTATGCAGGAGTTAAGCACATCAAAAAAGTGTTCAGTATTGATTAGCTTTCTACAAAATCAAGCATCTTTAGACTGAAAAACAAGGCATCATCATGATGATTTATGACTGGGACTCCTGAAGCAACTAGACAAGTTGCATAATAGACATAGAGGAATATGGCAGGCTGCTCATGGGGCTTAAACATGTAGATTCAACAATTTCCTAAATGACAGGAAACTAATGATTGAGTGAAACATAGGGAGAATGGAAATACCAGAACAAAAGTATGAAACATGGGATCTTGGTAACAAATGGGCAAATTGAAATTTTCCAAACACAGCAACCTATCTAATGACCTGCTTAATGTCGAGATTAGGAGTACGTACGGAGAAAATTATTCGATAAGAGATGTGCAAGAGAAGGGGATATGATGTCCTGGATCCTCTCTATTTCGATAATCATGCACTAAACCTCATCACCTAATATTGGTGTCAGTACATGTTATCCTTCCCCTCAATCAACAAATTTAAGATGGAGCACTCTCGTATTGCTTTGTAAAACAACAATAACCCACTCAACTAGAAAAGGATTAGATGAAAAAAGTTACATTCCAATCTCTAAATATATCTTGGACTTCACACCGGCAGGGGTTTATGCATGGGTAAATGCAAAAGTTACATGAAAAAGGAAGATTTACTTAATTTTGTCTAAAGACAATATGTCTGACAAGCAGGATAGGAGATTCATACTAAGTCTTAACTAACAAACTTGGGGATCGTTGTAGAGATGGAGAAAAGAAGAGGAAAGCAACAGAATTAACCCATAAAGATATAAAAAGAGCAGATAGGATCACCGGACACACACATATGGTTGTATTTCTTTTATCTGTATATACTGATGATAAGCATAGCTAGACGGGTTCTATAAAATAGAGTGCTTATATGCAAGGACAACAGTGATTCTTTTTTATTCCATTAGAGAAGTTTGCTTTCATTAAGCGACTATGACAAGAAATTAGAAGGTGAATACAATCGACGGGCTTTGCATGAAAAAAAAGCCTCTAATCTCTGGCAATACCACATCTTGATCAAACAATACATTTTGTATATAGCATCACATTGTGCAAAAAACCAATGCAAAATTATGAAGTTCATTTTGAAGTTCCTTTGCATATGTTCACAAGAACTCAGTAGGAGCATTTTAGAAGGGAACAGAAGGTGCTGTACCTGCAAGCCAGAAGCAAGTCAGCTCTTTGATTGCGACCTACATATTTGTACAGTGCAAGGGCATCACAGACGATGTCCAAGAAGCGCTCCCGTGAAACAGCAACAGTTGTTAGTCTTTTGTACAATTCGAAAGGAATACCACAAGTGGTATCTACATTCTCTTGAATCAAGTCATTAGTCATGTATGCCTGGTCCAGACCACCAGTTTCATTAGATTCATATTCTACATTGGATGGAATCCTCCAGTCACTGGAGCTTGTGGCATCAGACGGCAAATCGTCGACTGAGCACTCATCCCTCATCACTTCAAATACCCTTCGGCTAATCTACGAAAAAAGAACATTAAAAAAACATCTTTCGTTCAGATCTCAAGATGTCAATGGTATAGCAAAAGCAAGAAAGTTCTTTTGAAGAGACTAATTACGATCGGTTTTAGAGGAGAATAGGAGCATGCATGAGATCGAAATCTACCACCCGCTCCTCCACTACCAACCTTGAAGGCATGGCGTGCCTTGCAGCCTATGAGCTGCAGCGTGCTGTGTAGCACCGGCCGCGTGTACCGAAACGACAAGCTCCTGTTATCCTGGCTCGCCATCCCCTTCCCTCTCTCGCCACCGACTCCTGCCTTCTCGCCGTCGTCCACCACCACAATGTACAGCAACTTCGGCAGCTCCGACATCTCCAAGAACCTCCGAACAAGAATCAAGAAACCTAAGAAGAACCGGAAACGGGGACCCAAGATACAAAGAGGAAGCAAACAGGCGGGCGGCGAGATTCAACAACGAGGGCAATGCAGGGGCCCCCGGGGCCTGATCGACGAGATTGGAGTCAGCGACGAGAGCGCGACCACGCCGGGTGGAGAGCGCCGTTCGCGCGGTGGGATCCGAGGGGGGTGAACGGAGGGGGGGGAGGCTAGGGTTTTCTGTAGGAGGGGCGGAAGGAAGAGGTGGGGGGAGGATTGGGATCGGGGAGTCCGCCATGGGCCAAAGCTCGCGGCCAGAGCTATGCTCTCCTCCGCCTGTCACGACCTCCACGCATCGCCCCCCCGGAGCCCACACATGTCTCCCATGCGACTCGTTCCTCGCCTCCTCCTGCTCCTCCGGATCCGCTGCAAGAAACCTCGGGGAAGGACGGGCAGGGAGGAGTTTCAGGGTCGGTAAAACGGTGGGTGGGGCGGGGAGGGTTAGCGTCGTCATTTCGTCGAGCTCACCCTGTTCGTTCGTGGAGATACGATGCTCCCCGCCCCGCGGCTTTCGTCTGGATGTCCGCCACGAGAGGGTCTTCTTCACCCTTTTGCAGCAAGTGCGGTGGTCGTCCGTCCCTGCGAGTGGTTCGGCCCCCCCCCGGCTTCACAAAATTCCAAACAGTTGGAACCCGGACGCTGGTTCAAACGGCAACAACAAAATTAATTTTTATTTTTATTTTCTAATGTTGATCACTATATCACATCTTGAAGACTAGCCTTGGCTTCGAGAAGGTTGGATGCTTGGGACAATTCTTAAATATAAATCTAATAATTCTCAAGGTGGATCATTCTTGTCACAAGAAGCATCACCTGCAAGATTAATGTCCCAAAATTGTTGTGCTGGTTTACCCCAAAGCTCGATTACAGAACCATAGCCCCACAGCTCATGTAAGCAAGCTATCGAGGAGGAATTGAATCGATAAGGTAGGTAAAATGGAGATACATACATACAAGCTACTGCGAAGCTGAGCATTATTAATTATATAACATGAAATCTGTGATTCCAAATCCAAGTAGGTGGTGGTATCATATTAACGCTGTAATCCAAACGGCCTTTTAATGCTTATTTCCAACCTGCCACCATTTATTTCTTCTTCTTCTTTGTGCCTGCGGCAGGAAGATCTGAACGAAAGAACCCAAGGAAATATTAACCAAAAACCAAGTGTTCCGAGAACACACGTAATTGACCAAATTCCTAGTGGATTTGGACCATAACAACAAAGCTTTTTGCTGGAAGCATCGTCCCAAAGCTCATTTGCTTTCTATTTTGTCCTGCAACCCACGCAAAGTGGGGGGGGGGGGGGGGGGATCTACTACCATTGAGACATGGGGAATGCAATCTACTTACCGCCGCCCTCAGGATAAATTGAGTTGTAGTGCACCTCCGCCCAAAAGCTCAAGAAAATGACTGTAGCAAATTATACAACTTTCATTATGACTCCCAAAGCCCAGAAACAAAAGGCATGAATAAATATATATATATATATTCGTTTTTTTTTTTTTTTTTATGGATATCAAGAGAGATGAAAATGTGTGTAGGGTTTATGACAGTGCGTTTACGTTTGACCATTCACAAAAGCAAGTAGCATAATTGTAAATTTAATTAGACCAAATTATTCTTAACAGGAAGGTCTAGAATATGTGGTACCAACCAGTAATTTGAGATGTACCTCGGTTAGACTTCTGAACACTGGGAAGAATCTCGATATAGCAAGTATCCTTAAATGATGTTATGACAAAAATTTTAACTCCATACTGCAGAACAGAAAAATTCATCACAACACACAAAAACAAACAAAAAAAAAATCTGTTAAAAAGAATAAAGTTACAAGTGCTAGCTCCCTCCCCAATAATCTGAAGAATCAACTTTGTAAACAAACTACAACATCTACATTTAAGCATATGGGGTCTCAGCATTTGTGCTATTAAAAGGATGGTGCAGTTATTCCTGGAAATGTAACATGCATGGAGTAAAGAATTATTTGACAACACAAGTAATTGCCAGGTTCCATCCCCCCATGAAATTTGTAAACCAGAAGGGAGTGGCTCTTTTGAAACAATAATCCCCAGGTTGTCCAGCTTAACTTTTTCTATTCCAACATGCAAAAGATACTTAGGAGGATCTTGTGGAAGAGAAATATTGAAAGAAAGTTCAAGTGTTAGGGACGAGAGACAGAAACACTTGGCACTAAAAGGAAATATTGTTTCTTTATTAATAGTACACGCTCATCAGTGTATATCATATATCCATCTATTTGAATGAAAAACTTTCTTTGGAAGCATTTATTAAATAAGTAGATAAAATAATCAACAACCCAAAGGTCTTATCTCCCTTGCCCTTCCTCTTTATCATTCCCAGGAAAACGTTATAACAAAAGCATGAGCATCTATTTTACTTCTTCCATGACAAAATTTGTGATCAATCTATCCACTAACAAAATAAAATAACACTACCCTTGCAAAATTATGATCCTCCACAAGATCCACACAAGTTCATAAAAAGATTAAGCTAAAAGATGAGCTTCTTGCACTTTTGAAAACAACCAATCTTGAGATAGCGATAGTGTTCCATAATCATTTCCCACTGACACATCCTAGCAAACTAAATTTAACTTGGAACAAACTTGATCTCTATTTCGCAGTCCACCTTTGACATGTACTGAGAGATTAATCAAACAAAGATAAAACTAAGCCTGTGTAGCTTTAGAAATATATTTGCACCTTTTTCAAACTTCATATCATTGCATATGCGGCCTCAGTTAAAAATTTCTACTTTAAATAAGTATTTAACCATTAAATGTAACCCAAACATTATACAGTCATTATTATCGAGATGAGCCAAAATGTCAAGACAAGAAAACAGAATCAGAATGGAAAAGAATCAGAAAATAAAAGAAGGCAAAAGAACAAAGCGTGATACCGAATCTGCAGCTGCTTGTAATGTTACATGATCACCCCACTCACCGCTCCTGCATATGACAGTGTGAATCAAACAAACTACTGAAACAGTTATGTGTTTGCCTAGAACAACATCAGGGCCTAGAATCTTATGAAAAATAAAACATACTTCGAAAGCTTTTCCAGGTAGTCACCATACGGCATTGGAACATATCCCTCGTAGATCTCAGAGTGAGACTTGAGCTGAAAACAAAATAGTACGTTTGCTAATTCAAACATGATAAGTGCGTAAGAAAGATACTGAGACTAATATTAAGAGAATAAAAAACCAACCTGATCAACAACTTGCTGCCTCACAAACTCATGGTGTTCAGGCGTTTGATATAGTTGATCAGACAGTGCGCGGAACTGGAGAAACATGCACTAGTACTAATGTCAGGTCTAGTATAAAAAGAGAAATGACTACTCTAAAGAATCAAATAATAGTTGTGAAATAGAACATGTCCGTTTCATGTAAGGGCCAGCTGTTTTTAGGATCAGATTCTTGCAACACAGCCGATACCTTAGTCTGGACTTATTAGGAACTATACTGTCAAGGCCAGGTCCTTTTGCTTTCTTAAAATAATTCTGTCCAAAGTTGGAAGCTTACCAACTATGAGTAACTAGTGAAATGCCTAATCATTGCCCAAAATATATCCCTACAAAAAATAGAATTCAACTGTATCATCTAATCTGGTTTTCTGATGTCCCTTTATTTTTAACTCTCACAACCCATTAGTCCCACGTATTTGCAGTTGCCATATTTAATCTCACCAGATATCTGACTTGACAATTCATCTGGTCAATCCAGTCTGATCTTGATACCAAATCTCATACTCAAAACTGGAACCAGTGCCTCCTGCAAACCTTTGAGAACTAGCTTTCCAGAAAAGCAAGGTAAATGGCTTATCACTAAAAAGGAAATGAATCGAATGCATAATGGTTTCAGTAATAGAGAAAGCACTGCCCTAGCAATAGAGGGTAACTAATTGGCAAGCTTATATAGAATCAGGTTTCCCTAGAACACAACTACGTCATTTAAGAATTAATTTGGCATGACTAACCTGACAGTTACCATCTCCTTGGACCTTATGCTCAATCAATTCATACAACCGCAACCTGCAATGCAAACAACAAACAACCATTTAGAGAAAGATTAGAACTTCCAAAGTAACTCCTTGAAGATGGATGACTTAACCAGGAAAATTTAATGAACATGGATGCCTTTAAATGCTCACAACCGCAGTGAACATGGGTGACAACTCAATTCATCAAATATTTCTAGAATATGTGCAGATACTTTTTAGAAATATTAGATTTTTTAAATCCTTAACAGAAGTCAATAATTTAAGGAGGCTTGGTATGTACTCTGTAGATATCTCTTAGGTACACCTCCTGCTTCTTGAATAATATGGTTTGATGGTAAAGAAGATAGCATATAGCCATATTATTTGATTATATTTTCTACATATTTTGAGCATCTGTTGTTAGACTTTAAATTATTTCTCAATTAATAAGGACGACAGCCATTTTTATCATGCTTCATAATTTCACAATCTCAACAATGTAAAATACTGCCAAGGTTTTAGAATGTTATCGCTGGATTTTTTTGACATGGGTATATAATATATATATCACGTGATATTTGGTATTTCACATTAGAAACCATTCTTCACAGACGCAAATATACTAGTGAAATAGAAAAAATAAATAAATGAAGCTTGTCCAACTATCTGCCTGTGAGCATTAAATTTACACATCTTTTAGAGAGTACATGATGTAGAAACATGGAAACAGTACTAACCATATGGCCACAGGCATTAACAAAAGGTAACTTTAATTATGTTAAGGTAGTCGAAAAATTTAGTGCGCAAATTAAGGTGTTATGTGCTTGCTCGTGATAAGACTATAAAGCAGGCTACTAAAACATATAATAATAGTGACATCTATCCAGCAAGAAATTTTTTTTTAGTCAAATAACCACAATTACAGCAATCTAGATTTTTATTTGGTTTACATTGTGATAACATATATGTAGATTGATAAGGCCATAAGGGCACAGATAAATATCAACATTAACAGGTTAATCACACCTTTGAGTTTAATTTCAAGTCTTCACTAACATCAGAAGTTCAGAACTATAAGTTATTATCAAGAAAGAAGAGACAGGAACGAAAGTTATATTGAAACCTTTGAAGAGACAGGAAGGAACTATTAATCGTAGCATGAGATTCATGGAATAAACCCAATCCTCAGCTACCATAAAGCAAATAACCTGTTTATCCAGGGTTTATCTATTTCTATTTCTACTAGTACCAACATTATTCCATCGATCTGGTATTAATAGAATTGTTTTGACTTGTTTCTAGGAGTAAAGTCTTGAACAAAAACTTAAAAGAGTTAACGGGCCACACCTGTCTATAAGTCTTTGATGATCAGACGTGGCTTCATCAACAGAAGGAATTTGTCCATTAATTCTAGGAACATGCTGCAGCAACCAAGCAACAATGGTCTTATGGGATCACAATGACTAATAATAGTAAATACATAAATATGGCATAGCCAAGTAAAATGAATTTCTCCTATAGGAAAATAACACATGGATAGCAAACCTCAGCAATCAGCAAAATTTAGAGTGTATGAGTGTAGTCTGTGCTTAGCCTAATAAAGCAATGGTAGTGCACCAAAGCATGCCAATCATGCAGTACACAGCATATACTAGAGTTGAAGGGATCTTTAATTATTAAAGAATAAACATGAGTTGAGAGTTTACCTATCGGCTTAAGCTGTTGGTACAACTCACAAGTGGTGGACCTAACTAAATCTTTATCATGGTATTGTAGCAGTTCATGAGTCCAAACCTTGATTATGCTAACCTTTATAATTCGCCTAGTGTTTACATAACTTACCCATATATGGATCTTCACGTAAAGCCCATTGATCTAACCTGCACCTTGTGCTTAAGTCCACTTTCAAGTCAATTATTCCTTCACTGGCTCAAACCTAGGGCCATATTATATTTAAATATAAGTTGGATCCCTTCATATTATCTTTAGCTTTTGGTAAGAGTGCTAAATCTAATGAAAATATTATCATTATTAATTCTGGTTGTGCTATGCTGAATAACCACATCTATTTTGTAACTGAAAGACTGCACTTTGAACAAAGTAGGAGTCTCAGTACATACGCAAACATCACTGCTTATTTTGAGTTTTTGACCATTGACAACCACATACAATTAATGTTGCACTTGTATATTAAAATAATACATATAAATTAGTTTAGACACTGTCCTAACCCGTAAGAAGTAAATGTCAGAATTGAGAAACATGAAATGAGATGTGAATTTAGAAGATCAGCACAAACTTACAGGGATGGGAACCATCTGATTTAGCCTTCTACCAACTTCACCATCTGCAGCAGAATGTTCATCTGCTACATCCAATGAATACAGCCCCTCACAAGAGTTTTCTCCAGGACTAGAACAAAAATTAGACACCTCTTCCTGCCCATTCTCAACCCCTACAATAATGAGCATCATGATACAAGCTATAACAATAAATCTTCAACTAGCTACAGAAACTTATATTTATTGTAGTACCAAAACTGTATTCTCTTGTATATGGGCCAAACAGATCTTCCGTGAAATCACGTGCAGTTCCAGAAGCATCTGCATCAACAATTTCGGAAAATCTTAGTATAACTGTATACAATGATCTCATTGTTTTATACAGTAGCATTTTGTGCATCAACGTACCTTCTCTAATACAACAACTGGAATAAAAGATCGAGTCCTGCTCAGTGGTGCCAATAAAATATGGAGGGTTTGGGAATAGGTAATTATGAAAAGGACCAACTTCGCACCGATAAACCTCAGAGTCTTCCTCATAGGTAGCCATCAGATACCTAGAGTTATTTATTATAGCTCAAATATGTCAGCCACCAAAGAGATCTCAATGTACCATTAGCAGAATTCATCCACTGCATGACGCATTATGCTATGTGAATAGGCACATTAAATAAATTTAAACTGAACATAGAGTAAAAGAAGCACCAAAATAATTCATATATAGATTGAGGAGAGATGTGAAAAAATGTATGAAGATATGGCTGTTTAAAATGGAATAAGGATAAGCTTCATTACAGGGTGAATGCAACTGGATCACTCTTACATAACTTAATGAAGTGGGCAACATTCTGACATGCTTTCTGCTTACTGAATTCATCACTTGAATTAAAAATTTTAGCAGATGATGGTGTTGATTGTGAAATAGCAATTAGTAAAATAAATAAATAAATAAACAAAAAAAGAAATAGCTATTGGTCCTTCTCAGCAGGGATGAAATTCAGAAAAAAATTGCTATTATAAGCTTAGTTCAAACAAAATGAATATGACCTGAGAGTTCACCATTGTTGAACGAGTATAAAATGATATGGTAAGCTAGAATGCACCTTGTTGGAGTGTTGCTGAGTTTTTCCACAACTAATATGAGACCCAATATGTGTAAGCAGTGAGTACGCTAACATTTGGAAACTGCTACTGTTTTAAAATTGCGAATGATCATGGCCATACATTTGCATGATTTATATTTTTTGAGGAAAAAAAAAATCCACCAGTGATGCCAAAACTTCCCTTGAAGCTTTAGACTTGCATTTCAAAATATGCCAAACAATATAGTCATTTATTATCGTACTTATTGAAAAATGATTTTAGAGACAACAAGAGATCTAATGAATCAAGAAAAAATTGCCAAAGTTAAGCTACAAAAATGAGAAATGTGTTTGGACTGCAAGGAAAGTGAAGTTGCTCATTTACGATATGTGTCCGTATTCTTGAAACTTTTGAGATTTGAATATAACAGCATCCACACCAAGGCCAATACCACATGGGCCATGAACACAAGTAAACATTATTAGCACTTGGAATTATTTGAAAAAGGTAATTGAAATTGTGTTAATCAGCTAGGCCATTGCTTAGGGCCTGAGTCAGGCCATTGATGATGTTCTCAGCTTTGTTCCGTTTGCCATTCATCGGTCGATCGACAAATATTTTGATGACAAGCATTCAATGTAAGACAAGATGTCAAACAGCACATGCTATGCTCTTACCGTGCAATTTAGAGAAATTGCCGGCAGAAAATTTTTAGTTTCTTGTTCTCGAAAAGTGCAAGTGGTTAAAAGGTCCCCATCCCTTTTCCTTTTAGCTTCTTTCCACCAAGAAAAGGCAAAAAAAAAAAAAAAAAAAAAAAAGGAAAAGGTAGGAGATAACAGCGACGCAAGGTCAACGGGGTGTGATCAAATAGTATTTAAAAGTGTCAAAATGCTATCTGATCATGATCCTTGTGTCATTCTTCACGTTAAACAGTAATTCAATTTTAATGATAAGTGAAAAAACCTGAATCTAAGGAAAAATTAGAAAAAGTAGCAGATAGGATCTATTGAAGTGTACCACTTCACATGTATAAGAAATCCTATACATATCCAAGCTAGAATTGTTCCAGCCAAATCCTGAAGTTTCTCGATGACATATTAATAAGATCCACACGAAATCAGAATTGTACGAAACACCAACCAGGTAGCGAAAACAGAACCAATATTGCATCTCAATTATACCACACACAACACACACACACACACACACACATCAATCATCCCCAAGCCTCTGATGAGGAAACCGCGGATCGATCCAAGAAAGTTAGGCGTCATCCATCGGATATCCATGATGCGCTTAATCTTCAATACATATAAACCATAAAACATCGAAAGTACACAAAGACTTACTTCACAAAGACAACAATCGAGGGCGGAGGAAGAGGAGACCGGCAGACGAGTGCCTCTTTCTTGGAGCAAAGGGAAACCGACCGATCGGGAGAAACATAAGCGAGCGAGAGAGAGAGAGAGAGGGAGCGAGCCCTCAAGACGCCAAAGTGGAACGAAGCGAGAGGGAGCGGGCGAGAGGAAGCTGCGTCTCTCGTTTTTGTAATGGCCTCATGCGCCCCTCCACGGGCGACACGCGTACGGCAAAGATGCCTTCCATCTGACGGCCGTCGGCGGTGATGTCGGGTCGAGTAAGCCGGGTTGGTTGCGTGTCCAGCGATTTGAGCCGGCCGAGTGACGAATTAGACCGGGTCAGGGTAGCGGACTCGGACGGGATACCTGCAACCGGAAGAGAATTCAATGGACGAGTGGGTTGACATTGCTGATCCGATGACTCGGATCCGACGCGAGCGTGGGGAAGGACTGCGACAAAACCGGGCGCTCCGGCGACTTCCCCATCGAAGGTTGCGTGGAGTTGGTGGCGACCGCGGAATTCTTGCGGCTAAAGCGAGGTGAGGTGAGGTGAGGACGTGACATCGCAGCCACGCGAGGGCGGGGAGTGTCCGAGTACGCCGAACGCATCACCGCAGCCGCGTCGGCGTTAGAAACTGGATTTTGCATTATAAGCCGGCCACGTTGACGGACGTCAGCTTCGACGAAGACTAATACGAAGAATCTTCGTACCAAACAATAAAAAATCTTCAGTGAGGAATTAGAGAATGTCTAACTCAATCACTCGGAGAGTAAAGAAGAATAGCATGAAAGAATTTTTTTTTTTGATGTAATTTACCCTCAAATATCTATTTATAGATATTTTATCAAAAGACATAACCTTTAAAAATTAACTATTTTCTCAAAAGACACTATCTTTGAAAAATAACTATTTTCTCAAAAGACACAACCTTTAAAAAATAACTACCAAAATAAAAGAAAACACCTTTTCAAATATTTATTTGAAAAGAGATTCTTTTTCTTTTTAATTTGAACAATTTATAACAATCCCCCACTTGTTCAAATTTAAAATTTTCTTCAAGTGATTAAATAGTATTTATGAATAAAGTAATATATCTTTCGATTTTAATATTACCTTAGTGTAAGCATCACAAAGTGAAGTCGAAATCCCAAATAGCATAAAAGCTTTGAATTTGTTATTCCTCATGACAACACTAGTGATACCACACACATAAATATAACATTCTTGTATTCCTCATAAAATCTCGCTTAGCCCTAATATGACCTTGGGCTCATCCAAGTTCATGAACTTTTATGAGAGAAACTCCAACTCTCAATCGAAGCGGCACCACTTCTAAGTTCATATAGGTGAAGTTCTTATAGTATCTTTGTCACTCTTTGAGATACTTGTCTTAACTTGACTGAACTTCATTAAGAGTATAATTAACTCAACCCTCATTCGGTGACAACCAGCACTTCAACATCTTTAGATGGGACTCGTAAAATATTTCAAAGTGCTGAACCACTCCACATGTCAATGACTTGTTCTTACCCTTTGAACTCTTCATTACTCATTTCATAATGTTGAGTAGGGTTGCTATCATTAGTGGATCTTTTATTCAAGGAGTTTTAGTCCCATCCATTTTGATGTTGATCTTACAACTTCTCTTGTAAGAGGTGATGAATGGATCAGCCAAATTCTCACTTTTTTTCACAAATGTGAGTGAAATAATCCCACTCTTGATTAATTTCCTCACATAATCATGTCTAAGACTTATATGTCTTGTCTTTCCATTATATATTTCACTATACGCACGAGCTAAAGTGGCTTGACTATCACAAAGTATAGAAATTGAATTCATACTCTTAGAAGTCAATGGAATTTCTAATAGAAAGTCTCTCAACCATTCAGCTTCCTTTCCTGCATCTGCTAGAGCAACAAATTCTGATTCCATAGTTGAGTGAGTTATACACGTTTATTTCTTGCTCTTCCAAGAAACAGCGCCACCTCCTAAGGTGAACACCCAACCAGTAGTGGATTTGTTATCTCCAAAACTCGATATCCAACTTGCGTCAGTGTATCCTTCTAAAATAACAGAAAATTTTGGGTATTGTAGGCCATAATCTTTGGTTCGTTTAAGGTACTCAAGAACTCTTTCAATAGCCTTCCAATGCTCTACATTTGGATTGCTAGTAAATCTACTCAATTTACTAACTGCAAATGCTATATAAGGTCTTGTGCACTGCGTTGCATACATAAGACTTCCTATAGCACTTGAATATTCTAATTGAGCCACTGTTCTTCCAATATTCTTGACTAATTTGATACTTGGGTCAAATGGGGTATTTGCTTCTTTGATTTTTAAGTGACTGAATTTCTTCAGTACTTTCTCTATGTAATGAGTTTGACTCAAAACATATCCCCCACTATTTCTTTTTACCTTGATACCTAGTATAGTATCAACTTGCCCAAGATCTTTCATCTTAAATGTTGAAGATAGAAACCTCTTTGTTTCTACAATACCTTTCATGTTGTTGCTCACTATTAGCATATCATCAACATAAAGGCAAACTATCACCATATAACCATCACAAGTTTTGAGATAAACACATTTATCTGCAATATTATGAACAAATCTATTAGAAAGAATTATTGCATCAAATTTCTCATGTCATTGTTTTGGAGTCTGCTTTAAACCATACAATGGCTTAATAAGTTTACACACTTTATGTTCATTTTCCGGTAGAACAAAACCTTCGAGTTGTTCCATATATACCTCCTCATCGAGGTCTCCGTTTAGAAATGTCATTTTGACATCCATTTGATGAACATAAAGATCAAAAATTGATGCTAAAGCAAAAATAATTCTAATAGATGTGATCCTAGCCACAGGAGCATATGTGTCAAAATAATCTATTCCTTCCTTTTGTCGAAATCCTTTAGCAACTAACCTTGCTTTGAACGTTTGGAGAGTACCATTTGTTTGATACTTCCTACAAAATATCCATCTACAACTAATAGGTTTTGAGGCAAAAGTTAAATCGACAAGTTCCCAAGTATGGTTTGACATAATAGAATTCATCTCATCATTAATAGCATCTTTCCAAAAAGTAGCATAACGAGAAGCCATAGCTTCTTTAAATGTTTTAGGATCATCTTCCACTTGTAAAACAAGAGGAATTGTTTTTAATACTCTCTCATTAGTTCCTTATACAAGGTAAAAAGAAATACTTTGAGAATCAATCTCATCCGATCTTAATATTTTTGCTTTTCGTACACGAGTGCTTCTCCTTAATTCATAAGATTGCTCTCCAACCTCTTGTGAACTTGATTGATGTCCAATCAAAGGAATTTTAGGTTGCTCACCAACCTTTTGAGATTTCTCCATTAGTGACTCTTCACTAGTTGGAGGATGAACATTATTACTAGAAGTCAATAAATGTTCAAAGAACTCTACATCTCGAGATTCTATTATGATATTAGACTCCAAATTAAGAAGTCTATATGCTTTGCAATTTAAGGCATAGCCTATAAATGCACATTTGATTCCTCTAGGTCCTAATTTTGTCCTTTGAGGATCATTATTCTTACAATATGCAAGACACCCCCACACTTTAAAATAACCAATGTTAGGTTGTCTTCCTTTCCATAACTCATATGGAGAGATCTTATTCTTTTTAGAGGGAATTCTATTTAAGATATGACATGCAGCCAATAAAGCTTCTCCCCACAAATTATAAGATAATTTAGCATGCAACAACATATCATTAATCATCTCTAGATAAGTTCTATTTTTTCTTTCTGCTAATCCATTTTGCTCAGGTGTTCTAGGTGTTGAACATTCATGAATTATGCCATGTTGTTCACAAAATAAGTTAAATTCATTAGGAAAGTATTCTCCTCCTCTATCACTTCTTAAAGCTTTAATTTTCTTCCCCAATTGATTTTCAACTTCTGATTTATATGCCTTAAAAGCATTAAAAGCATCATTTTTATGTTTCAATAAGTACACATATGTGAATCTAGACATATCATCTATAAAAGTAATAAAATGTCTATTACCTCCTCTCGTTAATATGCCATTTAATTCACATATATCAGAATAGTATATCTTTCAACACTTTTGAAAGGTTTCTTCGTCATCTTTGATTTAACACAAATTTCACATTTATTAAGATCATCAAAATGATAATTTATTAAGCCACACTTAACCATTCTTCTAATCATGCTGATTCCAATATGTGCTAATCTATCATGCCATAATGAATAAGAATCAACATTATAAATAGAAGCAACATCTTTATTAACTTTAGAATCATTGTCAACAATAGATAATTTGACCATTCCCTCAGCGGAATAGCCTTTTCCAACAAAAGTTCCATTACGGGATAGAATTAACTTCCCGGATTCAAATACAGATTTAATTCCAGGTTTGCCAAGGAGATTCTCACTCACTAAATTTCTACTCATATCCGGTACATAAAGAACATTAGTAAGAGTGACTTTCTTACCAGTGAAAGTGAGTTCCACATTTCCTTTCCAATCACCTTAGAACGAACTTCATTTCCTATTTGAATCTCTTGCCCTTCGTGACTTCTTTGTAAGTCTTGAAGAGGCCTTTATCATAGCAAACATGAACGGTAGCACAAGTATCGTACCAACCAAAACCTTACCAAATATGACATTCACTTCGCTCACTGTAGCGATTATATTATCATCTCCCTCAACGGAGTTGACTTTTGGTTTCTGACCCTTTTTAAATCTGCAATCCCTAGCAAAATGACCAGGTTTTTCACAAACAAAACAAGCTCCACTCTTTGGCTTCTTAAATTTTCTTTGATCCCTTTTTGGGGCTAAAATGATTCTCCTTGTTTTGTTTGCTTTTGTTGGAATTCTTAGGCTGATTCATAACATTTGCTTTTATATTGCAAAAAGAGTTCTCACTCTTGTCTCTCATCCTTGATTCCTCCTCGATTCGAAGATGTTTTTGAATTTGCTCCAAAGTGATATCCTTGGAGTCATGCAAAATCTTCTTCCTATACCCTTTCCAAGATGAAGGCAACTTGGCTATTACAGCCCCTACTTGAAAAGGTTCAGGAAGTTCAATTTTTTCAGCCTTCAATTGATTAACAATGACTTGTAACTCATGCACTTGTGCCAAGATTGGCTTGTCATCCACAAACTTGTAATCAAAATATTTAGAAATTAAAAATTTCTTGTACCTTCTTCCTCGGCATGATATTTGAATTCCAAAGCATTCCAAATTGCTTTTGCAGATGGTTCCACCGTATAAAGATCATAAAGCCGGTCCGAAAGAGCATTGAGAATGTGTCCTCTACACATGACTTCATTTTTATTTCTTTTCTTTTGTTCAGCCTTGACTTCATTGGTGTCATCGTCGGTTGGATCAGGAATTGGTTGAAGATTTGGATCAAGCACATAGAAGATCTTCAAAGCAGTCAACATGAACTTCATCTTGTCTTGCCAACGGGTAAAATTCGTTCCATCAAAACGATCCAAACGAACAAAATCTTGATTCAATAATTTGATGGTATTTGTAGCCTCCATAGTGAATTTGTATAAACTCACAAAATATCGTTTTTAGATTGTTGGGAAAAGATACGACAAAAGAAGAGGATAAAAAACACTATGGAAACAAAAAACAAACACAAAATCAAGAATACTTTAGGAAGGATATTTAGGCTTGAAACATGTATAAACACTTTTCTAAAAATGATATTTTCACCCTCTTCTCAATAAGATTGCTATGGGTTTGATGCAAATAGTTTTAGTGGATATGATAAGCCTTTAGAAGATCTGTATTGAGCAAACAATAAAGAATCTTCAGAGATGAATTAGAGAATGTCTAACTCAATCACTCGGAGAGTAAAGAAGAAAAGCATGAAAGAATTTTTTTTTTGATGTAATTTACCCTCAAATATCTATTTATAGATATTTTCTCAAAAGACACAACCTTTGAAAATTAATTATTTTCTCAAAAGACACACCCTTTCAAAAATAACTATTTTCTCAAAAGACACCACCTTTAAAAAATAACTACCAAAATAAAAGAAAATACCTTTTCAAAGATTTATTTGAAAAGATATTTTTTTCTTTTTAATTTGAACAATTTATAACAATACCTCCTATTTTGTTCACCTCGAGAAGAAAGAGTTGGGAAGGATCTCTGGAGTATTATTCATGCGCTTGGGCTTTATGCATATGCTAAGTTTGAATCAACTTGTTTGTGAGAAGGGATGTTAATTTAAATCTTTTTGGATTTATGATCACTCAATTAATATCCTTATAATTCTTTACTAGAAAATCCAATCAAGTCAAAGGTCATGATGTATTATCTATCATCTAAAACTAACCTCCAGACTCCCTATTTATCTAACCAAAAAAAAAAAAAAACGAGTAAACTAATATTTCTTTTTATTCAGCATCAAAACTTTAGATGTTAGTTATCTAGTTAATCGAATTAGATGCTCGATTTCAAGATAAAATGTTAACTAAACTTAATCAATGTGCTCATTTTGGAGCTTTAAAGCTTACAAAGTAAGTATACAAGTCTATTAAATATATGGTTATAAACATCTCATGATAATATACAAGTAGGTATCAAACAATCTAAAATTGTTCACTTATCATTTTTATTTTTATTTTTCTTTCAATTATCTTATATTATTACTTGACTAGAATAAACCAAAGGGCTCTCTACGTCTATGGGATTATCAAGAAATAATATCTTTTAGTATTATAAATTACTTCTCTAATACAATTAGTTGATTTCTCTCGTCTCCCTTTATAAGGTTGTTTTGCTTTGTTAGAATCATTTCTAGTAGTATTTTCTTGATTTTGTTTTCATTTTATGTCAAATCGGTGTCATAGCTTTGCTCTTGGTGTTACTATAATAGATTTGTGGTTAGGAAATTAAGAAGTATGTTTTACACTCACCACCTATACTGGATCTTATGCATAAGAACCTTATTTTTTTAAGTAAAACTCTATAGCTTATCAAGATAATGTCTATTGGCAATAATAGCAATAACGATGATGATGTTACCAGCGATGGTAGTTGCAATTTTGATGGTGATGACCTTCGTGATGGTTATAATAGCAATAAACTTAACAATAATGATCCGGGAGTACCAGCCCTATGAGCGATGTTAGAAGCACAAGAAGCAAGAATGACCCAGGAACTCTAAGAGATTCACGACATATTCATTAACTTGGGTTTAGGAGCTAACCGAGTTTGTGATGATGGTAGTATCAATCGTGCTAGAGTTAATGCTGATGGCTAGCTTAATCATCAACAAGAGCATGTAATCCAACGTAGGTAATCAGCTTATAAAAATAAATTAGACGGAGAAGAAGAAATTGTGGACTATCACAAAACCAACTAAAGAAGAAGTGCACGTTTAGCTGAACCACGATAGTTAAACCGATGTGATATTATCTACCCACAACAACCAATAGTATATGATAATAATTTAGAAGATGACAGTGAAAACATACAAAAAAAATATCAAGCATAACCTAAATGAAATAGACTATTTGAGAATTAATGTCTCAAAGTAGACCAAGTAGACCCTCCAATTTTAATGGCCACCTCAATATTAAAGCTTTTCTTGATTGGAGTTATGAAGTAGAGAACTTCTTGGATGTTCCTGATCACAAACAAGTCAAGCTTGCTACATGCAAGTTGCAAAGAGGTGTAATAATTTAGTGGATTACAGAAGAATAGAAAAAGACAAGGAAAAGCACTGATACAAACATAGTGGAAGATAAAACAACTTATCAAAGGAAGATTTCTACCCCATACTTTGAACAACTATTGTTTCAATAATACTAAAACTATATCCAAGGCACTCAATCTATAACCAAGTATACTAATAAGTTCTATGCCTTTCAGCTAGATATAACTTATCAGAGTTAGAAGAAGACCAATAGCCAATAAGGCATGCTAACAAATTAAAATTTCAATCAAAGATAGATTAGATTTAACTCTGATATGAGCAGTAAATGAAGGTCACAATATGACATTAAATGTTAAAATATTGTTACCCAATAATTCTTTACTCATATAACACAACCTGCTCTTAATAAAGAAAAGCAAGTTGTGACTGAGTCAATGTAACCTATAAATCAAGGTACAATTATCAGATGAGCAACAAGGCAAGCTAAATATATTCTGGCTATCACAAATAATCAAAATACTCGATCAATGGTTGGAAAGTGTTTTTAATGTAGGGAGCCTAGTCATTGTTACACCAAGTGTCATGTCTATAAGACTATTAACATTACTAATCACAAAAATGACTACGAAGAAGGAGATGCCCAAGATTATGCAATTGATGATATTAATAAAACTAAAATAATAGAGGAAGAAGGGGAACTCATGGCATATGTTGTAAAAAGATTATTGCTCGCTCTAAGGCAAGAAGATCTATCTCAGTTATAAGAAAATATTTCATTCTCAATAGTGTTAATAACTAAGTCTTTGCATTGATCATACACAATAGAAGTTGTAACAATATTGTATCTAAATCACTAGTGAGGAACTTAAAATTATAGATGGAAGCACATCTAATACCATACAACTAAGAATGATTAAATAAAACTTAACTGTCAATGTTGAGATCCATAAAGTTTCCTCTCTTAATTTGGAAAAGTCATGAGAAGGAAATTATATGTGAGATAATTGACATGGAGTTGTGTCATTTTCTACTTGGAAAGTCACGGTAGTATGATATGAATATATCCCACCGTAGAAGAAAGAATGTTTATATATTCTAGTAGAACGGGAAGAGGATTGTCATTCTACCGACTTACAAAAGGGGAGATGAATCCAATACTTCTAAAGTGGAGAGGAAGTATTTCTTTTCCATTTCTAACTCCGAGTAGAAATTCATTACTAGTTCTAAAGAGATAAGAATATGCTATGCTCTTATTGTGAAGGCAAAAAATCCATCTGAAAAAATCCATCTAAAGGAAAACTTTCAAAAGAACTAAGATCAATATTGAAAGAATTTAAAGAGATCACTCTTGAAGAATTATCAAATGGAATTCCATCCGTAAGGGATATTCAGCACTAAATTGATTTGGCTCTAGGAGTAAGTATACCCAATTTATCTCGCTACCGGATGAAACCACAAAAGAATGAGATGTCAAGGGAGAAAGTAGAAGAGTTGATGCAAAAGGGACATTCGAGAGAAAGTATGAGCCTATGTGTAGTCCAAGCTTTGTTGACACCCAAGAAAGATGGAAGCTAAAGGGTGTGTATAGATAGTAGAGTTATCAACAAAATCATTATCAGGTATTGCTTTCTCATACCTGGACTAGAATAAGGCTCCATGATATTCTCAAATATTGATCTCTGTAGTAGATAATAGAGTTATCAACAATAAGGCTTCATGATATTCTCAAATATTGATCTCTATAGTAGATATTATCAAATTCACATAAGGTCTAAAGATGACTGAAAGACTCCATTCAAGACAAAAAAAAGACTTACATGAATAGTTAGTTATATTATTTGGGTTATCCAATTCACTAAGTATATTCTAAGGGTTATGAATAAGATACTTAATCTATTAGCGGAAAAATTTATAGTAATCTACTTTAATAATATTCTAATCTATAGTTATAGAAGGAAAGAAGATATAGACCATTTATGATAAGTCTTAATTATTATATAAAACAATAAGTGATATGTAAATTTGAAGAAGTGTGATTTTCTAACAAATCAATTGATCTTTTTGGGGTTTATTGTAAGTGCTAACAGAATTCATATAGATAAAGAAAAGATTTATATCATTCAAAAGAATGACCTATCCGAAGATTATCATAAAAATGAGAAGCTTTCATAGTCTTACTACTTTCTATAAAAGATTCATTAAAAACTTCAACATTATTGTTGCTCTTATCACTGATTATTTGAAGAAAGGAAAGTTTCAATGGATTGAGGCCACTGAGAAAAGCTTTATTGAAAAAACCTATAAAATGTCTTTTGAAGTACAATGCATTAACAAGACGGAAGACCAATTGCATTTTTTAGTAAGAAACTGAGTGAAGCACATCATAAGTGGCTTACTTATGAACAAGAGTTGAATGCTATGATACAAGGTTTACATAATTAAGAATATTACTTGATTCCACATGAATTTGTAATATATTCAGACCAAAAAGCCTTAAAGCATTTTAAAATCCAAAAGCATATAAATAAGATGCATGCAAGATGGGCTACATACATAAAGCAATTTTCCTATGTAATTTAATATGTCCAGTACTTTTAATCATGTTGTTGATGTTTTAAGTAGAAGAGTAACTTTACTAGTTTCTCTAATTACTGAAGTTGTGGGGTTTGAATGAGCTGAAGACGATATCTTTAAATATGTTTGAGAATAGCATTTGACAATAATTTCATATTCTTGATGGTTACTTATTAAATATAACAAGCTATATATTTCGAAGATGTCCTTATGAGAAAATATTATTCAAGATTTACATGAAGGAGTATTCTATGGATATTTTGTGTGAGACAAATCAACAGCAAGTATTAAGGTGAGATACTTTTGGCCATAATTAAAAAGGGATATAGGTAATTTTGTTAGCAAACGTCTGACTTATTAAATTGCAAAAGGCCAAGTATTTGAGAAGATTTATCCATGAATTTTGTATCAGTATTATTAAGAACTCATAGGGGAGTTGATTATGCATTTGTGGGTGTGAACCAATTCTCCAAGATGGCTCATTTCATATCATGTCGAAGGAATTCATATGTGATACACAATACCAAGCTATACTTTTAAAAGTCATGTGCCTACATAGGGCACCAAAATTAATCACTTTTAATAGAGATTCTAAATTTTTGTGTCATTTTTAGTTGACTTTGTGAAAAAAATTTTACCTAAGTTTGAAGCTTAGCAATATAGCTCAGTCACAAATTGATGATTAGACTAAGATTACTAATAGAACTCTGAAAGACTCGATTCATTGCATTTATGGTGATAAACTATGATAATGAAATTTTACACTTGCATAAGCTGCATTTGCCTATAAAAATGTAATTCATGGTTCTATAGGAGTATCATCATTCTATGTTCTTTACAAGAAAGTGTCGAAGTATGCTCTATTAAAAAACTCGTGGAATAAGTATAGCAGCTAACAACATAGCTAAGCAAGTACAATCAATCCAAGCTAAAATAAAAAAGAAATTGGAAGCTACTAATGCCAAGCACAAGGAAACAACTAATAAGCGTAGGAGATAGAAGGTGTTCAAAGAAGGAGATATGGTTATGGTGTACTATTTTCTAAATGAAAATATATTATATCCAAAGATAAACTCGAGAGTGAGGTTTCCTCACATTGATAATATGGGGGACAAGAATAAAAAGACTTTTTTTATCAAGATCAAGTCAATTCTAAGAAAAATAGCTAAATTTGGTGGTTATTGTCACTTGTCATTTGGGGTTGCTATGCTGTTGAGTTGGCATTGATCAAAATTACCCATATAAATAAGTATCATGATATCGTATATTTTCTTTTAATGATTGTTTAAGTTTTAACTCTAATAAGAGGCTTACATTAGAGGCTGATGACTTGATTTTGGGACATCATAAATTTTATTTTGATCCATATAATGATACTGCTTATATTTTAGGATGAAAAACACTATTTCAAATTCGACATAACCCAAATAATACAATACTGGCAAAATTACATAGAGAACAACACTTGCATATCCATCATATCTTGATAAGGGACATTTTTGTTGGTTGAACGTTGGTGTTGCTCACAAGGATAAGAGTAATTATTCGCTTAAGCATGTCCACACAATTTTGCCTAAAAATAAAAGAGGTTGGTGGACTTATTAATTATTCGCTCCCCTACTTCTCAACCAATGTGGGACTAAAGATGGTATTATCATTACTCCCTCCACAAAGGGAGAGAAGGACTCATGTCCGAGGTGCTTGGCTCGGGAGTACCGATCGACCGAGGTGCATGGCTCGGGGCCTTCCTTCTAGCGCCAATATAAGATAAAGGATATTTTGGTCAGCTGAACATTGGTGCCACCCGTAGATGCATGAGGAATCGTATGCTTTGGGTGTACCTGCACGATTTTGCCCTTTATGGAGACTGAGAGAGAGCTCCAAAAAGTACATTTGAGAGTAAGGGAGGTTGGTGGACTTATGAGCCCTTAGCTCCCCTACTTCTCAATCAATGTGAAACTAAAGATGATCTTATCATATCCAATAATTATTTTGATAATTAACAGTCAATTTAAAATCTACAAAAGAAAATAATCATAATAAAAAATTAGACCGGGATAAGATGTCACCTTATAGTAACAGCATAAGCACTCATTTATGGGATTACACCTCCTACTTACTTGACAATATTGTCAAAGTAAATAACATTAAGGATTCAAATGAAAGAACTTGATCAGCTCACGTAGGAGTTTACAAAATTACAGAAATCTCAATATAATTATATATATATATATATAAACATCATGGTATTAACATGGTCAAGTAGAAGGATAATGTATAATTAATTATGTGATAATTTACTTATTAGAAAATTTTAATTCATATGTAAGTGTCTGGAGTCGAGACAAGTAAAACTAAATCAAGTGAAGTCAAGCCAAACTAAACTATGTTGAGCCCTCCGTAGCCCCTTAGTTCAATTGCGGTCCCTTCCATCTCGAGCCGAGCTCGACAAGAATAAGACGTCACTTACCTTCTCTTATAAGTTCAATTGCGGTCCCTTCCATCTCCCCCGAGTGTATGATGGTCATGTGTATCCACGAACTTGGAATGATATGGTATGGTCTCATCTATCCCACGCAAGAGAGAGACTTCGATGAACGAACTCATCTGTCTTTCCTTTTTTCTTTTTCTTTTTTTCTCTTTCACGGCGTTAATTCGCCTTGGAAAGCTAAAAGAAAGTTGATGAACACAAGTTAGCGTTAGAGCTACTTCTTTGCTCCCTTTTTTTTATGCTAAGATCATGCTCGTGCCATTTTGACCTCTTAAAATAAAAAGGGCAAAAAGAGAGCGAGAGAGAGAGAGGTGTCTCTGTCTCCGACCCATCCAAATTCTATATCGTTGATGTACACGACAAATATGAAATGGTTTGCGACGAATGCTATACAAGACTCGTGTTCAGCTTTCACTACCGTCATCCTGACGTCTCCCAACCCTTTCTTAGCCACCCCGCCACCGGGGAAGCGACCTCCTCAAGCGCCTGCGATTCCGGCGCTCCCAGGTCGCTTCGTCCCCCATGTGCAAGTCCAAGGGTGCCACTCTCGCCTCCGATCCCACGCCGCGGTCCAGGTCTCCATCGTCCTCCCCCGTCGCTACCGGCTCCAGCAGCGAGCCTCGCCTCCCCCGCTCCACTGCTGCTATCTCTTTCATCTCCTCCTCCTCCTCCTCGGACTGCACCCTCGCCTCCCTCCGCAAAGCCCTCCCTGAGGCCCCCGTCTTCTACACCTTCCCCGAGCTTTACTCCGCCACCGGCAACTTCCACCCCGACCGCCTCCCTGGCGCTGCTGCCTCCGCGGCAAGGACGTCGTAGTCTTCCAGCACCGGTTCCGCGGCCCCGACCAAACTAATCTCCCCGCCCGCCTCGCCGCCCTCGCCAAGTCCCACCACTCCAGCCTCGTTCGCCTCCTCGGCGCCTCCCTTGCAGGCGACCACCTCTACCTCGTCCACGAGTATACATACCCCCGGCGCCAGCCTCCTCGACTGCCTTCGCAACCCGAGGAGGAACCGTAAGTTCACCCCGCTGTCCACCTGGATCTCCAGGATGCAGATTGCGTCCGACATTGCCCACGGCCTCGACTACATCCACCTCCACTCTTCCGTCCACAACCGACTCAAGAGCTCCTCCGTCATCGTTACCGAGCCCGGTTTCCAAGCAAGGATCTACCACTTCGGCGCTGCTGATCTCGCTGGTGAGACCTCCGCCGCCGAAGAGGACGGCGACGCCGACTCGACCCGCTCGAGGGGTCCAGGGGATACATGGCGCCGGAACTGCTCGCCGGCGGAAAAACCTCGCGGCGATCCGACGTGTTCGCCTACGGGGTCATCCTCCTGGAGCTCATCTCCGGCGAGGAGCCGCTCGAGTACAGTTACGGTAGTGGTGGCGGGAGCGACCACGTTCGGGTATCCCAGCGGGTGTCCCTGATCGATACGGCAAGGAAGGTGATCGGTGCGAGGAAGGAGGGGGACAGACAGGGCGACGTGAGGCGGTGGGTGGATCCGAGACTACGGGACTCGTACCCTGTAGAGGCGGCAGAGGCGCTGCAGTGCGTGGAGGAGGCGGCGGCGCGGCCGGACATGACTTGGGTCGCCGGGAGGGTCTCGAAGCTGTACCTAGATTCGGAGGCGTGGGCGGAGGCCGTCAAGCCCGCCACCGAGATGTCCGTGTCAATTGGCCCGCGGTGAGCGTGAACGGCGGCGGTGCCGTGATCGTTGATCGTAAGCGACCGACCGCTTACGTCACGGAATTGAGAATGATTCTTAGTTTGTATAATTTAAATTTTTAAAGAAACATTATTTTAACCTTTATGATATAATTTTGTTCATGACTATTTAAGTTTTTATAATTTTAGTTGATATAAAATAATTTTATATTTTAAAAATATAATATATAAATTTCTCACGATACATCATTAATATAATAATATATAATTTAATTAAAATCTTGTTGATGATAATCTTATTTTTTTAATTTAAATTATATATTATTATATTTAATAATTTATTATATATATTTTTAAAAATATATAAATTATTTTACACACGAAAAAAAACTATAATGATCCATGATCATAACTATAAAAGTAAAAAAAATAAATTTAAATTATATATTATTAAATTATGAATAATATATCATAAATAAATTTTAACATCTATTAATTCAAACTTAATAGAAAAAACTTATATACTATATAAAAATTATTTTAAAAAATTAGAAAAATTTACGTGATGTAAAATTATAAGAGCTAAAATAAACCGTAATAAAATTATTATTTTTATAAAAATTATCTATCATGTTAAAATATTATTGAACTAACTTTATGGTATTGCACTAACTTACATTATTAAACACTAAATGTAAGAAATTTAACTTAAAACTCTGAAAAAACCCAAATCATTCAAAAAAAAAAAAAGAAAAAAGGAAGGGCCAAAACATTATGCATACAACTGTGTTGAGATAGAGAGAAGAGATGGAAAAAATTTAGGATGTTATGCTCGTAAAGCACGATTCATTTATTAATTTTTAAAATATTTTTTATCGTTTCTCATCTCAAACTTTTGAAGGAAAAATATGGTTTTGCTTTATTGATTTTAAGGCCTTCAAAGATTTCCTCAGCTTGTGACGGGAGCTTTCAAGATCAACGATGAATAGGTAGGTTAAAGAATGGCTTTCCGATCTTGTGCGGAACGAGAGAGTGCAAGAGGTGACAGACAGTATTGATGAGCTTTGTGTGCTTAATCGATGAGTGACTCATTTGAGACTCAGCCAAGCTTTCTTCGCAAGGAGAAGAAAACATACATCCGCCAGGAGACGAGCATATCAGATTAACATTCTCTTAGACATTATATCAAACGAGTTACGTGCATAGCCTACGGAGAACTCGAAAACCCTAATCATGTTAAGAGAAGAGCCGATCCGAAAATTTAAAAGGTGGCAAAGGATCGATGTGCTGCTAACTCGGACACCGATCAAGAACAAACTAAAGAGAGCACTCAAAATCCCGGTGGTCGAACGTACGAAGAAAGCGATCGGGAAAAGATTTGCGTCTTCCTCGAACAAGACCTCCGGCAGGGGGCGGAGAACTGGGGGAGGTCACATGTCGAGGAGACGATCGTTAATATAGCACATTTTTTGAACTCAGAAGGCATTTTTCCTCGGTAGGACGCCACCAAGCCTTCGATTTGTGCTTCGTTCTGACGATCAAGGATCGTAATGATCGGTGGGAAGAACAAAAAAAAAAAAAAACAGAATCGAACACTTGGTAGGATCAGAAAATGGAAATCTGGAATCCAAGAGGAAGAGCACTCTACCTGATTCAGCTTGGAATTGGAGAGTAAGAGAAACATCGACAGCCGCACCACATCAGAGGGTCGAGGCGACGTGTGTGTAAACTATATATAGACATTGGCAGAGGGATTAGGGTTTTCCACATGGCCTTAACGGATCCGATTGGTCTATGTTATCTTGGATCCGGTAGGAGACGAACAAGCCCATGATAAAGGGCAGTTCCCGTCCATGATGAGGTGGGAGATATGCCGACGAATCATCCAACCCATCACTCCTCTCGTGAAAGGAGCTCAGCAGAAGACAACTGCCGGCGTTTGGCTGAAAGCCAACGGGTCTCGCCGTGTCATGGGCAGCGTGGCCATGGGTGTCGTCGACGTCGGCGGCGGAGGAGAGAAGCTGTGGAGCTTAGTGGAAATCCCAAGAACTCATCCTGTGAGTGAGGCCCATTGATAGATACATCTGGTTATACGTTGGAACACTCGGATACTGTTCATGTGCGAATGTTGTATATACTATTATGATTAATGATGCTCAGATGATGAAGTCTCCCCCAATGCAAGTCCGTCTGAATCTTATTCATCAAGTCAAAACCAGATTCTAAAATATTAGTTTCATAACCATATATCACATTTTACAAAGATTTGAGGGCACAAAAGCGTCTACGATATTTAGACTATATTAATTTCACGATGACATAACAAATCAGAACAGAGAGAGAGAGAGTCAAACATACAATCACAAAGACAGAAGCAACACAACAAATCAGCAGTTTTTACACAGTGGGGAAATATAACCCTGTCAAATAATAGATCTAATATATCCAAAAAAAAAAAAAGGGAAGGAAAAAGATTCAAGATGAACAATAAATTCAAATTTAAATCTAAATATGAATATAATTCGAAAAAAATTACCCATGAAAAATTGGCGATCTGAGTCAAACTTGCCTGACATCTGCCTAGCATCATGACAAACGGATTCCACAATTGACACATCTTAAGTGCCTACATCTCCAATGAACTCAGTCAGGGCCAAAAGCTGAGAGACACGAGAGGGGATGATTCATGTTTGAGTGTGCTACTTATTCCCTTTTATCATAAGACAGTGAGTGTGTATCTTAAGACAGTGAGTGCGCTACTTATTCCCTCTATCATAATCCACAACACCACCACCACCACTCCCTCAAACGGAGGGATGGGATATTTGGTGAGGGCGGATGCAAATTCATTTTGTAACACATTGAATTAGCTGCAGAATATAGTAACACATTTATATACACATCAAGAAACTCACGTATGGCTCGGCCGCCTTTTACCGGTGTCCGTCCTCATTCTCTTTACAGGCTTAGCCCATTGTACATCATCTCCTATGCTCTGCGGCCCGCCGTTCCCATCATCAAGCTGCTGAATCTCGCGATGCCGCCAGCTCAATGGATGTTTTGCCTGTTGAGCTGGACGTGAATCTCGCTGTGATGGGAAGCTCGAACTTCTGTTCATGGTGGGAGATGGTGCAGAGCCCCCAAATGCTGAGCTGGGTGGAGATATGGGGCCCATTCGACCAAGGTTGGATGGCGATGCGAGGCCTAATTTGTGCTTGACAGCAGATTTCTCTCTTTCTTTTCTCTTCTTCTTGCAGATGACCAGATCACCAGGATGTATCAACAATTGTGGACATTCAGGTGTCTGCTCTTTCCAACCTCCAGAAACCAACCTGGACTCCTTCTGGTGCTTGGAAGAAGTTGACTTGGTCCTCCCTTGGCCATCTAGAGGAGTAACCCCATGGGGTAAGGCCTTATCAGGAAAGGATACGGTCTCCAACTTGCTTGTTGGAGTTTGCTGCTTAATTTTGCTCGACGAAGCCGGTTTCGGCGATGTTGTCGTCACAGCTCCTCTGGGACTAGAGAAGGTCACTGCATTCCTGGCTTCTCGAAAATCTGAATCTGGAAAGGCAATCTTCATGATCTCGAAGAACAGATCTTGGAGCTTCTCTGCTTCACACTTCACCTGCATTAGAAGAAGGAAACAATCAACAATCTATACACACTGCTTCATGATTATTGAATTGGGTTTTTAGGCAGTTTCAACAAGTAGTTTTTGCTGTATCTACTGTAAAAGTATACAGATATCCAGCAGAAAGAATCTCCTCTATCCCAGAATCATATCTAGACATCAAGTTATCACTTATATACTGATTTGACATCAGAAATATAAATAATAAACTTGCATCCACTTAGCCATCAACCTTGAAAATGCAACAACACATTTAAGTTGAAGGCCATAGAACAGAAAAGAAAGAGAAAAGGATGGGGGGAAGGGAAACAAGGAACTGGATGGTAATCAATATGCAATCCTGTCAATCAATATGCAACTAACAAAAATTTGCAGAAATGAAAAAAAATTACAGATATATTGACTCCAAAGATGCACAAGAATCTTGGCTATTCTTTAGTCTACATCACTTTTTTTGTGAAATCATTTACTTGAATTCTAATTCCTGATATATAATACAGTACATACAATGAAATCTACATTTTTGGGTAAGTCTTTTCATGAACAATAATCCAAGCATGATTGGTTTCTAATTTTCTTAGAAAAAACAAAGAAATAAAATAATTTGGGTACAGTTTAACTAAGGGAGAAAATATTGGAAACACAATGTTATAAATGTTGCACTTATACAAGTATTTCCAGACATGTTTAAATTAGGGTCACAAATAATGCGCTCTATTTGCACTTGTTTGGACTAACAAAACATTATTGCATGCGTTCTACATTGTGACTGGGCAACCAAACCATTTATACACTCATCAAAACACAGCTTGGTTTACATACAGTACTTATTAATTCCATCAACTGTCGTTACCACAAGATCCTGCCCCAGAGAGATTGTCAAATTATTTAATGAATGCAAATATTCATCAAAATCTAAAACCATATCTTTAATGTACAACCAAAAAAAAACATAATGCTGTAAACTATAAGTACAGCTTTTGTAAAACAACACTTTACGATGAGCTTTATTATTGACCCTTTCAGTAATTATAAGTTTTCAAGCAACAAAAAAAAAAGCCTCAAGACTAAAATAATCATATTTGCCATTAACGAAATAAAAATTATGCGAAAAGTTTTGACTTCGATTGGGCTAAGTAAAAATACCTTTAGCTAAATCAACATTCATCCCATGACCAAAATAAAGCAAGAGCAAGGTTCTTTGCAACAAAGCGTGCATGTTTTGCATAAAGTTTCTGTTGATACAGTGCAAGAAGTACTTTCAACTTAGTAAGAAAATATCAAATTGTACCTCATGAGTAGAGTTGCAATGCTGAACTATACTTTTCAGCATCAACTGCACATCTGCTATAAAGTCAGTTACACCATTGTAATCCAAGTTGTCTACCCGCTGTTCAATTATCTGAAGATCTAGGGGGCTACTCCTTGCAGCAAGAGGAATAGCAAGGCTCGAATTCCCATTTCTTCTCCACCAATCAGACAATGTTGGCACGATTTGATTACCATCCTTGTGTATTTTCCTCTGCAGCTTGCTAATGACATTCTTGCACTACAAGAAAGTATGATACTTTATGTAAAAATTGAATTGCACAAAGTATATGCTTTTTTCCACTGCCGTTACTGCAGGTACATAAAATCGACAAATATGGTAATGTTTATCTCCATTGTCTGATTTATTAACACAAAATAGAAGAGATAAAAGACCAACCACTATGTGATGTCAAATGATATAATATGTTATGTAATCACTAACCAACAGTTTTAGCTGATTTGTCTATTATGATTATTACAACACACTATGAAACAGATTGCATGTTTCCACAGAATTATTCTTTTCTAAAAATAATGGTACTTAAATAAAATAAGCAAAATCTCTCTGATAGTCAAAGACAAGTGGAAGAGATAATTCTTGCATTTCAATACTTCTAAATTTAATAATTGGTTTTTAGAAAGGATAACAAACTACTAGTCAAAACAGTGCATCTGAGAAGGCACAAAGCCAATTGTTAAGACATTCTTCTTATAAGTATAATCAGACACTATTTGTGGAATGATCAACTCTAGCATACTACTATGGAGTAGTAAAATGAAGAAAAGCACTGCAGGAACTACTCTTAATATGTTTCAGCTGAGCCTTGATGATAATGGACAATAAAAGGCAATCCATTGTTGTTAGATAACTCTACTTCAACTACAAAGCAAGAGTCAATATTTATCATATAGCATACAGGTAGTTTGTATGCACATCTAAAGATATGATGAACCATGAAAGCCAAGAAACATTACACATCTTTATAGAACTTTATTGACTTAGTAATGCCATTTTCAAATCTGTCCCGATCAGGCCATGTTAGACCAGTTCTGACCAGGGAATTGGGTGTTGGTATATAGATTTCAATACTCAAACAGGAATGTGGCAGCGATAGTATAACTTGTCTCCACACCTTCCTGTCCATTCTGACTCATGAAAAGACCAACCCCGACAATTTCATAATGAGCAATTTACCATAATATTTTGCAAATATAACTAATACATGCATCATAGGCTATTCACATCAGAGTGGGAAGGAAAGAAACCAATACAATTAAGGTTTTTTGTGGGCTGAGGATGTTACTGTGTTTATTAATACCAATTGGGAACAGGAGGGATGAGCAAGGTTTTCAAGTCCAGCCTGGGTTGATAAATATCTTGGCCTGCCATGATGCAGACCTTAGTTACAACTGCTGAATAAGAAGGGTTGTTTCCTCTAGAGTACAAAGGATTAGAACGACTATAGAACAGTTTAAGGATAATAAAAAGTGCCTACCTTTCGTTGTGTAATGTCAGACATTTTTGCACCCACAGAGGTTGGACCGCAAGAGCTATTGGCCCTACTGCTCCAACTTTCCCTAGAATATTCATTACCGTCTTCTGCAGACCCACAAAAGTAAGTTAGCCTTCCAGACTTTTGCAGAGGTGAAATTTTTCTTGATGGTACATTATGCCTCTGCTTCAATAGCGAGCTACTTGTGTCATGCTTTCCCAGACCAGCCTCAGCAAATGCTTCAGGATTTTCAGTCCTTGATGGTATACCATAATCATGGTCAACATGCAAGGGCAGCCTTGGAGAGCGCTGGGCAAAAAGCCTCTCACTGCTAGATCTTTCATCATTTCTTTCTGCAGCATATTTTGGACGAATCCGCATACTCCGTTTACGCTTAATTTTTGGTTGCAAAACCTGTTCATCCTCTCCATCATCATGGTCATGAAGCCCGCTACCTGATTGTTGCAGATCCATGTGGGAATTGCCTGATACGGCAATTTCACCTTCCTCTAGCTCTTCAGACTATAAGTTCGAGAGAAAAAATAACCACAAATAATCAAACTTGATATACGAAAGAACATAAAATCTAGACATTAAATTATTATAAGTGGGACAATTGTACAACCCACCTTTTTTTTTGAAGATAGACATGGTCTGGCATCTAAAGCAGAAAGTGATCCGAACTTTTGCGAAGACAAGGAAGGAGTTTCAGATTGTGGCAATTTACGACTCCCAGAAGATGATCCTGTGGAACCAGCTTCTTCCAATTTATTAACGTTTTGGCTGCCATCCATTGTTCGTGAGAATTCATGTCTGTCATTGTCACAATCAATTCCCTCAACTACTTGATCCTTGTGGCTTAGTAGCATCGTGTCAGCACCATTGAACTCCTCGTCTTCAAACTCTCCAATTTCTCCATCTTCTTCAGATGCATTCCTCTCCTCCGAGTCAATATCTGAATCCTCACCATCTTCATCATCCTGTTCCTGATAAATTGGATACTTTTGGGCAGTTGGACCCTTGGGGTGGTCCCTCTTTTCAGTTTTACTAGGAGATGACCCAGAAAATTTTGCACTTGGTTCCAGTCCAATACTGACAGATAAGATGTTTTTAGAAGGCTTCTTTGATAAATTAGCAGCAACAGCATCTACCTCTCCAGTACTAGCTCGAAGCCATACTGGGACTTCATTGTGTTTTACCATATCTGCAGTCCAATCAAAATCTTCATCCATTTGATCAAACAACTCAACTTCCTCTTTGCTACGAGCAATCAATCGATTAACTTCTTGTAGAGAAGGAACATTGTGCACAGTCTCTTGATATCTCTCTTCATCATGAAGTAGCATCTCCAAAGAAATCCGTCTTTCCTCATGCGTGGTTCTTTGATCAAAACGACCAGCATTTATGACCTCATCGGCCATATCTATCTTATATTGTTGGATGTTGTTACGTATAAGGCTCTCAATTGACCCCATATAGCGATCTTTACCAGCAAGATCGTCCTCCGAATCTCCTACGACTCCATTCCTCAATTCATCTTCTTTTTGGTAGCTAGAGGTTTTATCCACAACAGCTTCCATGTATATCACCTTTACCTCTCTCTTCTGTCCAATCCGATGAGCTCTTGCCACTGCCTGCTCTTCGTTTTGGGGATTCGGATCTGGGTCATATATCACAACTGTATCTGCAGTCTGGAGATTTAGGCCTCTTCCAGCAGCACGAATGCTGAGCAAAAAGATAAAGCAATCAGAATCTGGATGGTTAAAATCCACGATTGCTGCCTCTCGATCTTCTAGGCTTGTTGTACCGTCTATTCGTCTATATACAAGCCTCCGCCATTGCAAGTATTCCTCTAATATATCAAGAAGTTTGGTCATGGTACTAAAGAGGAGAACACGATGACCTGCTCTCTGAAGTTTTATGAGAATTCTATCAAGAATCCATAGTTTCCCACATGATCTAACAATAAAGTCCTTGGAATAGTTATTGAAATAAGGATAGTTAAGCAAAGGATGATTGCAGGCTTTCCTCAACTCCATACACTTATTGTTAAGATTCTTGTACATTTTGACCTGGTACAAGGGATTCTTTTGAACTCGGCGCATCTCATCCTCAGGATCTACCCTTATAGTACCAGTAGATTTAATCCAGTCATAAATGGCACCTTGAATAGCTGACATTCGACATCTCAGGACAACAGAGACCTGCGAACAAGCATCAAATAAATGTCAATGTGATCTTACGATAGACTTAGATTCACAGTGTACTTACCTTTCGAGGAAGTGAACCTTCAACATCCTCAACACGTCTTCTTAGCATGAAAGGTTCCAGAATCCGATGCAGCCGATGGATGATTATCACCTTCTTCTCAGTCTCAAGCCACTCGTCTTCCTGATTATGTGGAGTACCATCTTTCTGAAAGGGCTTCGAGAACCAATCATGAAATGCCCTGCGATTATCAAAAACTTCCGGAAGAAGTAGATTTAAAAGGGACCACAACTCCTTAAGATCATTCTGCAGAATAAAATTCAACCAATGAGTCAGCACAAGTCTAAAGTAAACCTTGTACAGAATTGTATCCGAATATCTAAATCTTAATTTCAGAGCAATTTAAATTTTAACAAAAACAACTCAAACTGATCTTCTAGACGCAACAAGAAATGCATGATTTCTTGGCTTAGTATAATTCTAATTCACTATTAATATCCTAACCATTTTTTTTATATCTCTTCAGGTGTAAGAAACCCTATCTTCTTTCTTGATTAAGTTATCTGTGACTTACAAACAATATTTGTTAGACCACCATAATTTGAACTCTTTGTCTTTCACACCAAGTTTCATTTATGCTATTTACAACTACATGTATTGCCCTACATGCTTAAATTTGGAAAAGTAAATTAGAGTAGCTCTTCTAATCCATCACACGACTCCCTCTTGTGCCAGTAGCTTCAAGTTACTATTAAACAAAAAATTCTCATATTATACAAATTATAGTAGAAAGATTGCTTCACTTTATCATTGCTTTTGTTTCTGAAGAATTAAAAAGCATAAATGAACAACAAGTTGTAGAATAAAATTTAAATAACTCTTACCATATTTAAGTTGCATGCATGTGAAATACATATATAACACAAAAGCGTAATATGGACATATGAAGGGAATTAAATGGCAAACCTGTAAAGGGGTACCAGTAAGCAGCAATCTTCTCTGGCAACGATATCTATCAAGATCACGTGCCAAAACGGATTCCCTATCTTTCATCCTTTGTGCTTCATCAATAATTATGTACTTCCAATCAATTTTTGATAGCTTTGATCGATCATACATAATAAATTCATATGTTGTTACCAGTACATTAAACTTGACAGCACAAACTTCCTGCAAAAAAACAATTAAAATTTAAGGGCGATACTACTTGAAGCATGCAAAACATAAGATTGAATAATGTGCAATAAATAATAGAGTTTCTGATTCTTCAATCAGAAATTAACATGGGCTCCTTAAAATTGCTTTCCATCTTCAGCTATACAATAATACTATATGAAGTACTTCAGTATAATTCTTCAGAAAACAAAACTTTAGGTCAGCACTGAATAGGTGGACCATTTGTCAGAGCAGTTTTACTGTGTGACCTAAAAATTACACCTTGGCCTTCTTTCTCTGAGCAAAAGCAGCAATATGCCCCTTATCTTATCAACCTATTATTCCTAAAGATTTCATCACACAGTACTGTCACGGACAACAATGTAAACAAGGTGTTCGATGAAAAGCTCGTGTTTGTCCGTGTCCTTCGGTTTGTGTACATACCTTGTACAGCAAGAAGCGGGCTTGCAGTAGCCTTAGCAGCCCTAGTTTGGTTTGCTTTGTGGCCAATTTTGGCTTGTAAATACGAGTGTATCTTGTAAGCACTTGTGGGGACTTCGATCTGTAATGGACCATTATCCTTTATGTGCAACCTTTCTGAGTTTGTAATGTCCATGGGTGTAATTTGTATCTGGCTTTATAAAGTGTTTGCTTGAGCAGTTGCTTGTGGATCTCATTTGGAATTGTTTCTTCTGGTCCGTTTTCTCTTTTGTAAGTCCTAATGGACCCTAGGAGATCTCGGGGAAGGCTGACCTTTGCGGACGGACACGCATAGGTGTCGCACAACTTAGGCAAATTCAGCTAAGCACATGACAGTACGGGTCCAACCCTTCTCTGTATGTTGTGAAATGCAAAATTACACAGTTACCATGAATATGTGAGCATATATTTCAACAACGATAAGCTACAACAGATTTGTATATTAGGATCAAGGTTTGACATAACGGTCCATACCAGAGTATCGAGAATATCTCGATACCGGTACGATACCAGTACCGGGCGGTATCTGTTGTCGTTTGACATAACGGTCCATACCAGAGTATCGAGAATATCTCGGTACCGGTACGATACCAGTACCGGGCGGTATGCGCTATGCACAGCGCATACCGCCTGGTACATTAAAATATATTATAATATATTTTAAATATAATATTATATGATATAATATTAAATAAAATATTGAATATTAATATATTAAAAAGGAAAAAGGGCAACGTCACCTCGATCTTTCTCCCAAGGAGACGTTCTCTCCTCACGCGGAGAAAAATAAGCGTGGCGAGGCGCGAGCGATCCGCGGCAAAGAATCGAGTGCGCGAGACGACGCGAGGAAAGGAGGTACTTCTTTCTTCTTCTCCTCTTCTTCTTCTTTCTTCTTTTCCCTCAATCGACCGCTAACGATCGATTTCTCCCTCAATCGACCGTCAACGGTCGATTTTGGCGATACCACCCAGTAGTTGGCGGTCCGTGTACCAGTAGCCTGGCGGACTGGTACATACTACCCGTACCGAGCAGTACATATCAAAATTGCATTCCTTGATTAGGAGTATTAGTTGCAAAGGAGATTAACTTAGTTAAAAATGCAAGAACAAATGAATTATATTGATATTCAGGTTCCTGTGAGTGCAGTAATTGATTTCAATCAAATAATAAGAAGCCCCATGAGTTTTAATCACCCATAAGCATTAAGGTGCTTGTATACATGAGAACACAGACTAAAAACATTAATCCTAAACAAGGCGCTCCAATATCAAAACTTTAATTTTGTGAAATAAAATGTATTTTTTGAACTAAACTCTTGTGCAAGTTATCATCCATGCAATAATTATCAATTCATTATGCCCTTCGGGGCTAGAATCTAGCTAGAATTTGGCATCTGTTAGCCATCATTTAAAACAGCTACGTCAGTGATTTAAAAAGCGCTAGGCGCTAAGCG
The DNA here is from genome assembly GCA_021527575.1 of Ensete glaucum. NCBI lineage: Eukaryota > Viridiplantae > Streptophyta > Magnoliopsida > Zingiberales > Musaceae > Ensete > Ensete glaucum. Next base: position 52,400,802 of record CM038551.1, read on the forward strand.
CTCGCCCGAGCGAAGTGAGACGCTAAAATATAAAAAACATATAATACAAGTAATAAATATAATTTTTTAAATAGAAATATGATATTAAATTAAGAAAATCTAGAAACATGATATTAATAAATAAATATTAGTATTATTAAAATTTAAATCAAAATAATATATTATTAATCTAATAAATAAAAAATATTATTATCAGTATACTATTAACAGTATAATGTTAACAGTACATTAACAGTATACTATTAATATATAGTATACTACTATTAACAGTAGATAGGCGAGATGGCAGACTTTGAGAAAGTCACATCGAGAGCAACAAGCAAGCAACAACGACGACAGAGAGCAACCAGCAGAGAGGAAGAAGAGCGGAACAACGGCGCGAATGAGTCGGCGTAATCGTGATTCGCGAATGGGATTAGGGTTGAGGAAGAAATTATCAATGCGTTAGTTGTTTCGATTGAACCAACTAACGTGAATTCAACCGAACCAGGCTAAAAGTCTGGTTCGCCTCACTTGGTTTAACCCGGGCGCTTGCGCAAAGAGCCTAGCGCCTGGGCTCGGGCGAGCACCTAGGCGCCTCTTTGAAGCACGCCGCCTGGAGATCGCGCGAGGTGCTCAAGCCTCGCTTCGCTTCGTCCAAGCGCTTAGGCAAGCGCCCGAGCGCCTTTTACAATCGTTGAGCTACGTATCAACCGATAAATGCTAGTAAAGAATATATTTTGAAATTTGACCTTTATTTGGTACCAAAGGTGGCTTGAGGCACCACTAATTAGGTGTTTAGTTATATGAACAAACACAATCATAAAGCACTACGATATTTTTATCATTATCCTCACTTTTTTCTAAGAGAATAATGCAAAGGAAATCAAGTATTTCATAGTCATCCACTCCAACAATTATATTTAAAGTGACATACGTCTGAGATAAAAAAATAAGGTTTGGGTGTAGTCTCAAAGCATTATTAAATTTTAAGGGTGAAATAAGGATATGAGGGGAAAGAAAATACAATGAAAAAATGCGAACAAGAGGAATAGCAATGTCTATCATGGATTCCAATACTATGACATATCACATCATACCAGTCAGATACAATGCTGATATACCAGTGTTCCAACTGAATTGGTCAACACCAACATACCAGTGTTCCAAGGCATGCCATGCCACATTGGTCGATATATGCTGGTTCAGTACAATGCCAGCATGAATACATGGGAACAGTAAACCTTGACATTGAAAAGATGGCTCGTAATACAATGAAAAAATGCGAACAAGAGGAATAGCAATGTCTATCATGGATTCCAATACTATGACATATCACATCATCCCAGTCAGATACAATGCTGATATACCAGTGTTCCAACTGAATTGGTCAACACCAACATACCAGTGTTCCAAGGCATGCCATGCCACATTGGTCGATATATGCTGGTTCAGTACAATGCCAGCATGAATACATGGGAACAGTAAACCTTGACATTGAAAAGATGGCTCGTACATGAGCTTGACAAGAAAAGGTTTAAGAGTGAGAACAGGCAGCAGAGCCATACTGTTTCATAATACAGTTGTATGCACTCATGTAAGTTTCCTGATTCTAGGGATGTTCACATTCACTGTTCAAATTAATTTCTTTGATAGAGAGGACAGTATAAAATTAGACAAATAAAATAAATGTACATATTGAAGAATGAATAGAAATCTGAATATTTGATAAAGAAAACCAAACCAAATCTTATTCAGGTAAAAAATAAGAAAATCTTGTGAACACTTGTAACTAAAGTAAAGATAATATTTGACTCTATAACTCAAACTGGCAAATATATAAACCAAAATTTCATGATCGAGCAAAACATGTTACATTGTGTAACTTCATGGCTTAAGTGCATTCAGCAAAACATGGTGTATTAGATTTCAGGATAAAATTTATGGCACAGATGGCGTATCACATTTATAATGTTTGTACTTAATATTTGGTTAGCTATTTTTCTTCATTTTCATGAGTTGATTTAAACAAGATTCATTTCAAAGAAAAATGTATACTTATAAGTAGGAAAGTTCACATGGTGTAATAAAGAGCAGATATAAGCACCTAACCTGAGAGAAAAGTTTCGATCTTTCATCCTTCCCACCAACGTAAAAAATGCATGATATGGAAGGCAGCCAGTTTAACAGCTCACTCTAAACACAAACAGAAGTATCAAGTCATGCTCTTAAAAGAGTATAAATTACAGACCAGCAAATAGTGGAACAAATAAATACCTTCCAATTTACTAAAACAGCATTTGGTACTATAATTAAATGTGGACCATAGTTAGTTTTGAATTCCATCAGGTAAGCAATCAATGCCATTACCTGTTAAGATTGCAAACCATCAAAAAATAAATAAATGGCGATATCACCAGAGTAAATGTTAAGTTTTACACTTTCAGTTGAATAAATAGATAGGGTTATCAACATTAGTACCAGTAACAAGAAAACAACATAATACCAGAACAGATTTCATTTAAAGTGGCCTAGAAGTGGTGCGCATTGTACAAGTCCAGGATTTTTATTGAAATTATTCCTAGTGGCACTGAGAGAAAACATCTAGGACCATAACTAAAGCTAAATGACAGGACAAGAAAGGCCACCTGGACTGTCTTGCCAAGACCCATCTCATCCGCCAATATTCCATTCAACTTGTTGTTGTACAAGGAAAGCATCCACTGTAGTCCAACCTGAAAAGCAAAGAAAAAGGACAACAATGATTTGCTTGAAAATCTATATCTATATATAAAATTGTGCAAGAAGTTTTAACCTACAAGCTGATAGTCTCTTAATGTTCCAGCTCGCAACATTGAAGGTTGCCTTATGACTCTTTCGGTCACAGCATGAGCCAAATTATAATACCTAACAATTACAATCCTGATTCAGCAGCAAATAGAAGCAATTCAACAGGCACAATATAAAAAAAAATAAAAAAGGGAGAGAAATATGGTCATGTTATACAGAAGCATTAAGGAGAAAAGAAACACAATTGTATGACAAAGCTTATTAACAGCAGACAAGTTATATGATAAAAACAACAGATTTTAGAAACACTTACTTGTTAGCAGAACTCTCCTTTAGAGCATTCATTTCAGAAAACCTATTCCTTATCATTACCTCCTCTCCTGCACATGCTGCTGCTGCTCTTACTTCTTCTGCTGAAAGACCCTGTCAATAAAACAATTATGCAATACTTTAGTGATGGATGACAAAGCAGGGCATATAAAAATCTGGTATGTCGTACCTGAGCTCGTGCAGCAGCGGCTGCCACTTTTGCTGCCTCTTCAACCTCTTGATGACTCTTTGCAGCTGTAATTTTCCCCCCAAGCTTGTGAAGATACTCTTCTGTTTGGGACACAAAGGAAGAAAGAACAACATAACGCTGAGATGCATCTCCTGGGATGTTTGTCTGCTGCTCCAGTAACATTTCACGATATCTATCCATATCATTGTTCTTCAATGCCTCCATTCTTTTATTTCTGTCCTCATCCTTCCTCTTTGAAAACTCCTTTAACATCCTCTCATGATATTTTGCTATTCCTCTGTTTCGTGTAGTCCGAGCATCACGAATGGTCCAATGAGCCTCTAAGAGCTTCTTACGCCACTGAAAAATAGATTTCAATTGTTTCTCTCTGGATGCCTTTTGCAGCTGCTGAACTTGCCTTATTAGCTCCAATCGCTGCTGTTCACATTGCCTAACAAACTTGCGGTATGGTCTATCAGCCATTGCCATTATCTCCTGCTGTTGGTGTTCAACTTCATCCCTGAGACGAGCCTGAAGATCCAGAAGCTTAGTTTTTCTCTCTTCAATTTGCAACCGTATCACAAGATCCGGCTTAATTCTTTTCCTATCTAAATTAATCGCAAGTAACCTACTAATCTTCTTCAATTTCTCAGCCCTTCTCTTGTCAAGAACAATTTTACCTTCCTCAAACAGCAAATCTTTCATATCATAAGCCAATGTCAAATTAGTAGAGTTATTTGTAGTTAATGATCCCAAGGAATCGTGTTTCCTTGTAAATGATGGGAAATCAAAAAGTGGACCATGGTACTTTCTTGAAACACCATCTCTGGGAGGTGCTGTGCTACTTGTTGAGGCAGACTTATTCAATTGCCCAGGGACCGGGACTGCACCATCCACTGGTATGGCCTTTCCCTTATCAGTGGACAAATTTGGACTTCCTCTTTCGACCTCTTGCTCAGATTTAACAGTAGTGTTGATTTCTTCTGACTTGCCAATAGATCCCAAGCATACAGATCCCTTTTCTAAACCTGTTGCACCTTGCATTTGACTGACAAGTGCAGCTTTCTCTTCTCCATTAAAGGATTCCTCCTTCAGCTGAATCCGTCCTTTATCAACAGGAGCAGATTGTTCTGCTTGATCATTAGACTCCACACGTCTCTTATGCTCATTATCATTGCTCTTGGCAATCCTCATCAAATCCTGGTTAACAGTTCCAGACTGAACAGGCCGGTTTTGTGGCTGAGAATCAACTGGGGGATCTGAAATTGCTTGAAGAACTTCAGGTGGTAGACTTCTTTCACCACGCTGCATGCAAACAAATTTTTGTATGAGTTAAAGTCTGAAAAGACATACAAGTTCATCTTAGTATATTATACAAAATATTATACCAATGAATACAATTCCAGCAAAAATGCAAACTTCAGAAGACAAAAAAAATAAGCAAAGGCAAATGTGTTTTGAGATTTTTTGCATATTGTCAACCATCTAAAAGCTAAGATCTGAGCTTTTAGAACATAAAGCTGCTGCCTTCGCTTCAGAAGACCCAAGAAAAGCAAGGAAGCAAATGTGTTTTGTGATTTTTTGCATACCTTCAACCGTCTAAAAGCTAAGATCTGAGCTTTTAGAACATAAAGTTGCTGCTTTGTAAAACCAACACGATGGCTTGGTGTCTGAGCAAATCCACTTTCAGTTGGAATTTGACAACCCACAGTACTATTTCCAGGAACTGTAGGTAATAAATTGGACCGATTTATCTGCTGCAAGGGCCCCAAATTCTGCATTTGCTGCATTTCATTCCCCATAAAAGCATTCTTCGCATTAGACTTATCTACCGTCTGGTTCATGCTACCACATGCATTTGGTAAATGGTTAACTAACCCACCACTGCTAGTTATAATTGTGGGTCTGACAACTCTCTCATTCTGGTTGATCCTGCTATGATCAGCAACCTGCTGCTGCATTTGCAAAGTATTGGTGTTCATGCCTGTGGTATCCCCACCGTTGGAGATTGAAGTAGATGGGACTGTTTGATGACATTTTATGGAGCCACGCTGACCAGACAAATCACTTGCAGAGTTCCCATGTGCTGAATTTTCACTGCCAACTGGTGATGGCATCACCAGTTGCTTTGAAGATGGCAAACAAGATTTCTGTGCAGTTGTGTTAGATTCAGTTGGCTTCTGCATAACAGACATTCTATTCGACTGCCAGAAGGGCAGAACTTGAGCAATCAAATTTAAATTAGCAGGAACAGATAGATCAATATTATGTTCCTTTGCCCATGCCTGCATCGCTTGCACCTGTGCCATCTCCAACTGATTGGTTGCAAGATTCTGCAGACTAGACTGAGACTGCAGCGGCTGCAATGGCTGCATCGGTCTTGCCATGTTAGCAGAAGCTAGCTGCCCATTTGCTAGGAAAGGCTTTTGATCAATTCTTTGATCAGTGCTAGTACAACCTGGCTCCATCTGCTTCTCAGCATGTGTGAACTGTTCAGCTGGTCTCTTAAGCATAGGCATCTGGGACTTATTAACTGCCTGAAGTGACATAAGTTCTTGCATCTTTAATCTGTTCAAAAAAATGTCTTGATCCCTTCCAGATGGGCCAACCATATTCATTTGACCTTGCTGCTGCACTACTGAGTTCCCATGAGCCTTTTGCTGAGCAGCTTGCAAAGCAAATTGAAAGTAAGCTTGATGAATTGAGTTCTGCATTTGCTGTCCTACATCCTGCCCTTTATTTTTGCTTTCCTCGCGAAGCTGAAGGGCACCAGGTTGTTGAGGTATGTTACTATACTTATTAGGCAACTGCGACGGATGTACAGCACCAGAAGATAATGGAAAACCAGTTCCGCCTGTGACTCCATATGTACTACCAGAATGATAGCTAAGAAAGGATTGATCAACTTCAGCTTTCCTGCGCTGCTGCTGATTCTGTTGTTGCTCCTGTTGTTGTAATGCCTATATCAGATATACTATTACTCGATTATTGGAAGAATAGACAATAAGACAACGATGGAATATAACTAAAACTATAAGCAAAAAATCCTCACAAATAGAACACAAAAATCCAAAATTTTCAAACAATTGTGTCATATTCCTCATGTGCATATAATGTACATGAAAATAGCACATGCTTTAGCAAGTTGCAAAATCAAGCATAGCCAGCTTTCGAGAGCTTATACGGTAATAAAGTATGATGCTATTTCTACCTCAATACCCAAATGACCTATGTAGATTGCACAAACATAAGAAGCACAAAAAAATGGTCTCCGGTAGCATCATCGAGTACTCTGTAAAGGCTGATTAGGGATTGACCTTACAGAAAACTACTCTGTACACTCATCGAGTACTCTGTAAAGGCTGATTAGGGCTTGATCTTACAGTAAACTACTCTGTACACTCATAAGACCAAATAAAAAATTGCAAAAAAAAACCAAGTCCAGAAAATCTAATACACAGGCGACGGCTCTAAAATAAGGTAGCCAAATTATGGTCAACAACCGATAGAAAAACTCAAACAACCAAGTCTCGAAGCTCGTTGTCAGATGAAATTGTGAATCAACTCGAAAAACCAATGAGAAAGAAAAAGAAAAGGTCCGAACTCTTTACACTTCTAACCCAACACCAGAGAACGAAGATTGATATACGAAGGACTACAAAAATTGACAAAAAAGATACTGGTAGATAAAGGCTAAAAACAGGATTCCAGTACAAGACATGAAAACAAAAATGTGACCCTTAATATTAGTAACAAGATGAACAAAGAAACCAAAACATCACAAAACGCAAACCACAAAGCAAAAAAAAAAAAAAAAAGGAAAAGAACAAATGAAAACGAGAAACTACGATATGCTACCGCCAGGGGAAGCATCCAGATAAAACCATCAAAGATCGTGATACAGGGGAAGAAGGAAAATACGATCCAACACTGCCAACCTGGAGATCGACTGTCAACCTGGCAGCTATCGAGTTACGACTGGCTCAGACAGTAAGTTCGATGACCCAATGGGAAGAATACATAGTATCAGCATCCAACAAGGGGCGTGCAAAGAGAGGAACACATGATTCAGCGAATCTGGGCCGCAGAATCTGAGTGGTAATCCTCCGAAAACCCCCAGACCTCAAATTAAAGAACCCCAAGTGTGTCCCCACTTTTCCCCAAATATGGAAACAAACATGGACGACCATCTTTTTCTCAGATCCCCACGCAACGGCCGCAACCGTCATGCCCGTCACAGTACGAATATGAAACGAAAACGGTGCACAATCCAGCCACTAACCTGCCTATAAGCCTGCTGCTGCTGGATTGATTCGAAGCCCAGATGGTTCGGAGCGGAGACCGCGGAGGAGGAGGACGAAGGCGACGCGGCGGATGACGGCGTGGCCGCCGGGTTCCGGCCGTTGACGGGTTGCATGCCCAAGGCACCCCCCTCAAAGGCGCGATCTTTAGGGTCTCCAGACCCCTCAATCTCGGGAGATCGGATGCCCCCCCGGCAGCTTCAATGCTAGTACCACCTCTAACCTCCGATCACGACCCTAACCCGGCAATGCCGAAACCAATTTTTGGCAACCGGCGACCTTTACCCAAAATTAAGGGTTATGGAGACGGGAGATAGTAGATCAAGCGGCGAATCTTGCGCCGGAATACCGCGATCTCGCCGGAGTGCCGGTAATTTGGCTCGGAAATGAAAACCCTCGATGCCGTGCGACGGTCAAACCCTAACCCTAGAAGACACCGTGCTCTCTCTCTCTCTCTCTCACCCCCCTCCCCGCCCTGTTGTTCTTTTCTTTTCGTTTCTTTTAATGGTTTTTTCCTTTTTTTTTATTTTCACACGAGCCCTATAGAGCCGTTCATTGGTTAATCGAACCCGGGTTGGTTCACCTAACCAAGGTTTAGCGACAAGATCGTGGGGCAAATACCCCTTCGTCTGTTTTATAATTACAGACGATGCCCCCGGTTTTACAAATACGATGAAACCGCTTATCTCGTTCTTAGTGCGTGAATTTTCAAATATACCCTTAGTGTTTATGTTTTATTGAGAAACATGAACATTTATAAGGGTAAACACGTCATAAAATCTAGGCGATGTGTTTTTAGTGGTTCTGACCAAGCGGTTTGGGGAGAAGGGCCCCGCATGCCGTTTAACCTTAACGGCGTCTGGTCCCGGAGCGGGATGACTCTCGTTTCCGGTGGGCCCCGCGTGAGTCCCTGCCCGTTGCCCCCTTCCGCATTCGGTTCTCAAAAGGGCATGGAACCCACAGCTGTAATGCACCACGTGCCCCTCTTTGGCTCCGCCGAGAAAAGGAATCGCGTCATGAGTTCTCAAACGCGGGTCATCGATTCGGCGAATGCGAGGCGGCCACATCACCGAAGGATGCACATGACTTCTCCCGGACGTCATCGTAGCCTCGGTCGATTGGACAACGGCCGTGTTTGATGTTCGCTTCAAGCGATAGCTTGGGGGAGCGAATCGGGCGTGCTGTCATCTACTAGCACGTGCTTAGCTAAACTCTCATCATATTTTTTTAAATATATAAAAATATATTTTAATTTGCAAAAAAAAAAAACATAAATAGTTTGATTCCCAAAAAAAATATTTACTCTCTTTTGGTAGGGGCTAATGGCCATTTGACCAAACGGGAATTGAGGGACTATATCTGCTTAATTTATCTGTAAGTAATTAAGGGAAATTTTGTGCCCAGCATAACATAAGAATAACGAAAGTGGGACAAAAAAAAATTGTAGTTTCACTATTTAATTGGAAAACTTTATGAAAATTAATATATATGTGTGTATATATTAAAATCAAAGAACTAAAATGTGGTATCTTTTTAGGCGATGCTATCTACGAATATTTGAATTGCTGTATTAACTAAAATGAGATTGACAGTTGGACTCGAGTGCGACCAATAATCACATTTCCAAGTCAAAAGACAAATCAGAAACAATATATATATACATTTTTGGTGGCCGTTCCCGAAAATAAAACAATGGAGGTATTTTTCCAATCTCAATCACTCCATGATTTGTTGGTGGCCAAGCCCTTTTTAATTTTCCTAATAAATAAGAGTTTTTATATCTTATCCTTTGACGTTTTGGACATAGCAAACTGCCCCCCTCCAAACCTAGTATAGCATATACATCCCTTCCTAATTTAAATGGATTTTCCTTTTAAAAAAAACTCATTTTAATTATTTCCTAAAAGGTGGGTCTCTTTCGTTTTGTTTCCATAAATAATATTTCTAATTTATAAAAATACTCAAAACATCCATTGGAAGTTTTCCTATCACATTTTTTCAGCTATTTTTTATTAATTTTCAACCATCAAAGTTTTCAGATTTTTTAATAACATTTATAGTGTTTCGTTGATGTACAAAAAAATACTATAAGTATTAGTGAAAAATAATGCAAGTGATATCATATTGTGCCTCTTACGTTATCACTTATAAATATATAATTAATTTGACTACGGTTAAAAGTCTAATTAGATCATCTTATAGTGTTTTTAAGGTTGGATTTATATTTTTTTTTTTACGGATTGCAAAATATAGATTTTTTTGAAAAATCACCCATATTCAAATATTAAGATGATCATTTCTCTAAAGAAAAATCCCTCTTTTTTTTTAGATAATGCTTTTTTTTTTCACATGTAGTACCCCTATTTTTTTTATAATTCTAAAGATAACTTTTCTTTCCTTTTGCCGACCATTACTTCCACCCATCATCAACACTCATGCTTCTTTGTAGATACCATTCAGAATATTTTTCTTTTGATCTATAAATATATCATCATCCGATCTGAACGAAACAACGATACCGGTATACAATAAGAACTAGACTAACATTTTCGCTTTTTCTATCATTTATAAGACTATTATAATAGATGACGTACGAAATAAAAGAGAGTAAGAATAAATCTCATATTATATATAATCCATATGAGATATTGTATATTTAAGCGAAGACTAGAGTATGATAATTGATTAGGAGAGCCTTGCCCATCAAGATTATTTCTAAAAGAATCCTAATATAATTTACAAAATATGAATTGATAATTATAATTAAAATATAATTAGATATGTAATATGTCTTAATTAAATTAGGCCATATAATCTAACGTTCTCCCACTTGGCCTAAATATATAAAAAATTCAAAATCAAAATAAACAAAATACTAGTTTATATGAAACTAGTTTTACCTATTTAGATTCAAAGATATTTAAAATATATTTTATATGTGACCATGAGTTTTATAAAACAAGACAATAAATTTAATAAATATAATAACATTGCATTAAGTTTTACTATCAATTTCACACTCCCTCTTATAGTCAACAATACTATTAGTCTTTTTTAATGTTGTTCACAATAACCTCTATAATTTATCACAATGATATTGTCATCATATCTTTTATGGATTACTCATGAGTCTAATCATAAGAACATATTATTTAAATACTTTATGGTATAAAGCCTTAATAAATGAATCAACAATCAATATAGAGAAAATCTTTTCTTAATTAATATTAGATATTTTTGGACTTTTTATCTAACTATGAATTAATTTATATTATAATGTATATAACTACTAGTGTACTTACCATTTTTAGAGAAATAAAATACTACGATATGTTATAAAATATCTTCAATTATTTAATAATTGAGTTTAACTACACCAAATCCTCATATAAAATTTTATAATTATAAAGCTTGATTAGTGGCCATAAAGTATATCACAATTTTAGTTTATATTTATTTATAATACAATTTGCATTATACTATTCTTAAAATTATCCATTTACCTAATATAAATATAAATCATATACTGAACTTTACACTATTAAGGTAATTTATAGAATCAATATATAAAAGTCTCATTATTTCAAGCTAATAATCTCTTGTATATGAACATATAATCATTTATCTCTTACAAATATCTTATTATTTTTATTTTTAGCATTATAATATTTCATTTATGGGTAACACTAATATCTACCGAATATTCCTTATTTAAAATTGATATATGGTCTAGTTCAAGTAAAAAATATTTTGTTTATTTGATCAAAAAAAAATGAGGAATGAATATTTGTTTGAAATATTTATTAAATAATTATTTTATGCCTTTTAGCATGCATGGATCCTTTGATTGTATCCCAACAAAAATCTGGTTATTACTAATAATATTTCTAAGCCACCACTTCTTCTACTTGATTAATATTACTAATATTAGTATTGGTATCCAAATTATTATCAATATAGATCACCAACTTTTTTGGTTTTCTTGAATTAATTTCATGAATTTTCTTTTGTTCTTCTCTAGTTTTTGTTATCTAGTCCTTCTAATACATCAATCAATTTGTATGACCATCAAGAAATCTTTTTATTTATTTCTTATATTATAATAATTTTTTTAGTTGTTATTTGATCATTTGAATGAGTTGCAATTATGTCAAATACAAATATCAAGGATTTTGCTTTTACTTTAGTTTATGAAATCATTCATATTGTTAACATGAAAATTTAGATTAAACTTTTAAATTAAACCAAGATAAAAAAATTTAAAGATTTTCATTCTTAGTGAAACGAGTGAGTGATTAAAATAAAGTTGCTAAGTTAATAAGCAAACCAGAAAGATAAACAACGTTTTAAAAAAAAATTATCATGAAAACTTTGCTTTCAAAAAGTTGAGTTAAATTGGACGCGTAAATACAAAAATATATAAGTAATAAAAGTAAGGAAACACTCACAATTTTTATAGTGGTTCGACGCCAACGACCTATGTCCACCCTGAGTCCTCCTTCTTGAGGCACACCAATGTCCACTACCAATCTTCTTTGGGTGAAGATTGTCGGTTACAGGTGTCTTGCAAGCCAATCACATGAGTGATGACATGTGTGACATGTTATGTATCTTTTTGCTTATGATTAATATTAATATACTCTCACATTATATTATCTGTTGCATATATATTGTGATATCTTTGGTTCTGTGCAATGAGAATCAGATCGTGATGAGATCACGATAATGAGATCGATTCAACTTTAAACACAGATCCTAAATAATCACAGTTATAGGTTACTCGAGAGGGACATCAAGATAATCAGATATATCGATGTATTATATACCCATCCATATGATGGAGGCGGCTGGTCTCATAGCCACTTGTGTGGAGACACTAAGAATATAGTACAGGTGCTCATTAGAGAATGAGTTCACTGATTGATCCGCTTATGGAATGTTATATGGTTAATGATACCTAATGTCAAACAGTAATTTCATAGTCCTAGTTGTTTATCTGGTCCTTAGACACCAAGAATGCCTTGTATGAGTACTCCTTTCTTTAACACCAAACTTACAGGTTTGGAAAGTTCTAGATCTGATACAATTGGTTATCGGGATTGGTAGCCAACCTTACGAAAGCAATTGAGTGTCAATAAATGATTATCCACTCTCGATATCATGAGAGGAATATCCCATATGTGTTTGCTCAGACAAATCCCTAGCCAGGGTCATTCGGATTGAGAGAAAAAGAGTTCTCTCGGGAGAATCCGATTAGAGCGATACTTTGACAAATTCCATATGCGACTTGATAGTACCATATCTGATATATGGTATCTGGGATATTAGTTGAATAAGGGATTATAGATACACGTTAATTATGGATAGACATGTTTGATAAATTCGATCCCCCTGTATCATTTAGGGACTACGGCGTAGTGGTCTAGTACACCCATAGTCGATGAGTCAAGTAAATTATTATTGTGATAATAATTCACTATATCAGAAGGAGTTTTGATGGGAGTGACTCACGGTCAACTCGGTATCGGGCCTAGAGGGTTACGCACATATGGTAAATAATTTAGTGAATAGAGGATTGGATGAAGATCTAATTAGCCCATATTCTCATTAGATGAGACTCTATGCAGATAGGCTCCTTAATTAAGGCATAATTAGAGGCCTAAGGAGATTATTAGATAGAGATCCAATAATGTAAGATTAGTGAGTTATTAGATGGAGATCCTAGGGTTTTTGGTAGCTCTCTATAAATAGGAGGGGAGACTCATGGTTGATAAGCTGCAGTTTTAGCCATCACCTCCTATTCTCCTCTCTTCTTCTGCACAAGAGTTGCGAGATCAGATTGGAGTTTCACTGCAGAGATCCATCGTGTGGATACTGCTAGAGAGGAGGATGCTTGACCTCCTTCATCTTCTCCATCTGAATCTGAAATACAGGGATATACGATCTCCCTAGGTAAAATTAATCTTTCACACATTGTGCTTTTTTGATTTTTATGGTTTTTCTCGTAATCCCAATCTTTTGCACGATGATTTGATCTACGTGGGAAACCAGTTTTTATTTTAATTTCTGCTACGCATGTGATGCACTCACTGAGGTTTTCCACTAAAGATCAAACCCTTACACTTTGATTACAAGGAAGACAAGATTACACTCCTTGATCACTCTCTTACCTCTTTTCTTTTTCATACAAATCTCATATAATATTTTCTCAGAATATAATTTCCAAAAATTATTGTATAGAATGCAAAAAAACTTGGGGTATTTATAGGTCTTAAACTGACTTTAAAATCAGAGCCAAAATCAAACCGTATCCGAAAAATCCAGGTACAGGCAGTTCAACCACCCGAAATCCTGGGTACGACTGTGCAACCGTCGCTTACCAATAGTTTACCCATCAGAATCTCTGCAAAAGTGGTTTCCTCTACTTTTCAAATTTTGACTTAAACATGATGTTGACCAATTTTTTTATCAACTAATTGAGCTCAACCTAAGCTCAATCAAATCCCATAGTAGACTCAGTTGCTTCTTTGACTTGATTTCCAAATCACACTCAAATCAGACTCACTCTTAACCTACGACTTAAAAATTACAATCAAACATGACCACCAAGCTTAGTGACCTCACTCTAGTATTTTAGCAACCTTTGGAATCTCCAACAGTGAGTCTCATAGTATTCCTCTGGTAATCTCCCGGCGTATTCCTAACAAGCTTCATGATCTCTTCGGCGAATCTCCTAGCAAACTCCCGACGAGCTCCCACCGCATCGTCCAATCCTTAGCCCAATGCCTAAGCTTAATCCTAGGTCTATGTCTGATCTGTAACTTCTTCTTCCGTCATGGTTAAACCTGCATGATGCTAACTATGACTTAATTAATTTCATTTATAATAGCCATAAGTCCACTTCAAGATATTCCCAATTCTCGACAAGACTTTCGGCTACCCTCGATAATCTTCCAATGAGTCTAGGTCTTCTTCTGGCGAACTCTTTTGCGCCATCCATGCAAGCTCCCGATACCCTCGGTAAGCTTCTGACGCAATCCTGGCGAGTTCTCAACTGCACCATCCGAACCCCAGCCTGATGCATGGACTTGACTGTGATCAAACCTAATTGTGACATTCTCTCTATCGTAGTTAATCTTGTATTAATCAACTTCTAACAATCTATGTTAGATCAATAACCTATCAATTAATTTTATCATCAAAATCTAAGATTCAACAATCTTCCCTTTTTTAATAAGGATAATCAATTAATGATAGGAGTTAATCCTAACTCCCCCTAAATTCATGCCACTTAAATTGAAGAGAATCATATACTCTTAAATTCAAGCAATCAAAATTTTATGCAAATTTAAACCCAAATTTAAATATCCAAGATATAAAATCATGAGTAAAAAAGAATTATTCACTCATATCTATATCCAAGATATATCAATCTATATCTATATCCAAGATATATCAATCTATATCCATATGAATGTATATCATTAATATGATATGTCATTAATGTATATTTATTCTCCTTTGTAATCAACAAAAAGGTAAAATATAGGGCTTATAATTTTAAGGCACATAAATTTTTGTTCCCCCTTTGTAAAAATACGACCTAAGTTATAAAGAATTTTCTTTATCTTGTAAACAAGAAGGAAAGAAAATAAGGGAGGAGTTATAAGATATTATTATGTATAACTTTTAATTTATAGAGTGAATTTTGAAAATAAGCTCAAGGATCCAAGATATTCAAGAAGATTAAAAAATGTATGAGCTACTCATGTATTTAAAAACATCTCATGTAATTTCAAGCAAGGGTAGCAAATAAATATGTAATGTAACATTATACAAATTTTCTCACCTTTTTTTTTGTAAACAATAAGATAAACACATAAAAAATGTTTTAAAAAATATTATCACAAAAGACTTAATATCATGAAATCTAGATTATCAATTTATATATTTTCATGATTTAATATTTTTAACTATCAACCTCAATCTTGTAGATATAAGATTTTAAAATTTTTAAATATGAGCGAAAACGTAGCAAATAAAGCTAGTGAGTTCTTTTTTCTCTTTTGAGTAGTGAAAGCTAGCAAATTTTTAATTCTTTTGTAATATTCAAGCTAGCAATTTACATCATACAAGCAAATCGTCTTGCTCGATGTTTATTATTGTGATGTCGATTGGTGGCACAATGGCTGTTGCAAGATCTAGGTAGGAAGAGTTGTAACAGAGATGGACAATAGCATAGATTGACAGCATTAGTCATGGTTGTGGTTGCTGTGATCCTTCGGGTGTCACTGACAAAGGGTGGTTAACAGCGGGATGAGAATGACATTAGCTGTTACGCTGTTTGGAAGTAACAATCAGAGGAGGAGCAGAGCATTGTTTAAGAGCATATCTGGTGACACAGTTGTAATGGAGGAGGCAGTGATGGTGGTGATCAAATGCAGGCACCGACGGTGGATTGCAGATGGAGGCAATAATGGTGGTGTCATCGACGTGGGGATGATGGTGACAGCAGGTTCATTACTATGTAGGTGGAGGATGGTAGCTAAGGAGATGGTAGGCGGAGGCATTGTCCGATCTCTAATGGCTAGCATTCACGCGATTAGAGAGGCAGACGCTGGTGTCTCAGCTGTGACTACAGGCGGAAAATGGGGGCGATGACAGGGGAGGTGGCGATGGCAAGGGAGGGGCAACAATATAGTTATGCACGAATGGAGAGGGTTATGGCGGTGTCGCTAATCTCTGATGGGGTTGCCGTCCAAGTGGCTAAGAAGCAAGGAAGCAGACGCTGGTGATGGTGGAGGGTGCAACGATGGCAATGAGACAGAGGTGATCAGTGTTGGAGCAGGGGAAGGACAATAACAGCAGGGTCATGCTGCTACAATAGAGGGTTGGAGATGGTAACACCGGACAGAGGAAGAAGGGGGGTTGGAGCGAGCGACAGTAGTAGGGGCTATGGTAGGGGAGGGTGTGATTGGGAGCGATGGGCGACAGATAGGGTGGAAAAGCAGGGGAGAAAGATGGCAGTAGAGAAGGAAGTGGCAACAAAGATGGCAACAGTAGAGGAGAAGGATGTTGGCGATGTAAGAGAAGAGATAGGGCTTGGAAGGAGCGGTTGGGCAATGACCGTGGCAAGGAGGAGAGAAAGGGGTTACGACGTTGATAAAGAAGAGGTAGGGCAGCGATGGACAGAGATTGTGTGGCAATGGCAGTGACAACAGGCGACAATAAAGAAGGGAGATGGCTTGTGGGTGGCTACAGCGAGAAGGTGTGGATAGGGCCAATGGTAGGCAGACAGATGTGAGAGATGGCAGGGGTGACAGTGATTACAACGGAAGGTTGCATGAGATTGATCTTTCTCGTGGTTGAGGAAGAGGGATGACAACACGAAGATGACTGCAAGATCTTTAAGGAGAAGTTACAGCGGAGATATGTGGAATCGTAACAGGAATGTCGAGGATCGTTGCTCTGATATCAGATGATAGGAATCTCTATGGTTCTACCGTATAAAAGGAGAGGGATAAATGATCACTTTGAGGAGATCAACCTCCTAAGGTTTTGCCAATGGCTGAGACCATATTTTCTTCATTAATAAAAAAATAGTTACAATAATATTTATAGAGTTCTACCGAGAGTTCCTCTGGATTTGGACTCTTCCACGTAGAATTTTTTTTAACTCAAACTCCTAATTATATAATAAAAAATTAAATAAACTCATAATTGACTCTAACTAGTGTAACCAAACCACAAATTACATGACTCCAAATGTAAAAATTTAATAGGGTCCTAACATGTCCTTAATAGGGCTGTCGCATTATAGTGCTAGTGTGACCACATGTAGTATTTCATACTGCTTCGATGCACAGTTGCTCGCATCCTCACGTTGCACCACCATGTACCATCATCCATCATTGTTAACAATGGTTACCCTAATAGAGTGGGTGAA
The DNA here is from genome assembly GCA_021527575.1 of Ensete glaucum. Taxonomy (NCBI): domain Eukaryota; kingdom Viridiplantae; phylum Streptophyta; class Magnoliopsida; order Zingiberales; family Musaceae; genus Ensete; species Ensete glaucum. Next base: position 52,418,317 of record CM038551.1, read on the forward strand.
TGTTACACCGGCGTAACAACAACTGTTGCCTTTAGAGCCCTTGCCTACAATAGGGTTGATGACCAAGGTACGTCACAACCTTTGATAGTGCCATTTTTGACTACAAGTTACCGACGTGGCCTATCAACCAAGATATGACAGTGACCTTCCATGTAAGATTTTATCGGTTTTAGTGAGTAAATCTTTATCATATGTTGATAGATGATTATGGTGTACATGTTAAACAAAATAGATGGAATTAAGTGAAAGACTTTATGATATACGGTATTTGATTTTAAAAGAAGCTCTAATATCAATTGTAAACATAAAAACTATAATTATATCATTGAAAAACTTTAGGATGACATGATAAATAAAATAGATCTAATCACCCTTTAAAAGAGAAAGAAAATAACACAAAACAGATCTAAAGCTTTTATGATCCAGGGAATATGATTTCAAATCAACGTCTCCCTCTCGCTGTCGGCCTCCACCTCGACCATGAGCTCGTCAACCCCAACAGCCTCGCCAAGCCCCTCGTCGTCCACGTCTTCTCCTTCTCTGAGGTCACCGTCAGCCTGTTGAAGTCCCGTACCAACCCCGCCTCCCTCGGGCTCCAAGCACCCGTCCCTCTTCCAAGTGCCTCACAGCCCACATGTGGTGTTACGTGTGCCGCGCACGTGACTTTGCCATCTTCATCATCTTCGCCAACTGTCGCCCCCTGCGTCGACCCCGGACCGTGAAGCCTACTTCACCAATGTCATCTAGGGCCTGCTCACCGGCATCGCCTCGGGGCTACTGCTGGAGACCCAATCGGAGTTCGCTACCGGGATGCTTTTGTTGAGAATTGATTCATAGTAGTTACATAGGTAGTTAACATGTTTAGAAGTAGTGACTCATGTTTAGGACTTGTGGAGGTAGTTTAGGAGTTAGTACGGGTAGTTATTAATCATGGGTGAGATAGTGCGATAGTGGATTAAGGAAGTGGTGTGAGGTAGTTACTATTATGTCATATAAATAGGACCTTAGTGAATGAAGCAAGAGTGCAGAGAAGAGAGTGTGTGCATTTGGAGATAATCTTGTAAGTGTCCTTATTCTTTTACCTCATGTTTAATACTACGTCGTTTTCTTGATTGAAAGTGTTTTCATTAATTGGATCGTATTATTCTATTTTATCATTTCCTTGCTCCTCCTTCCTCAACATTTATGGTATCAGAGCCTTGTTTCAATATGAACTAGGCATTATAACTTTTAATTCTATGTCTCAACCCTTTATTTTCATTTTCTCGGGCAAATCCTATGAATTTTGGAGTATCAAGATGAAGACTCTATTCAAGTATCAAGATCTTTGGGACTTAATAGAGAATGGATATGCAGATTCAGATGAAGAAACTGGGTTGAGAGAGAATAAAAAGAACTCAAAGGCATTGTTCTTCATTCAACAAGCTGTGCATGAGACAATCTTATCAAGAATTACAGCAATGACAACCTCAAGACAAGCTTAGTTGATACTTCAAAATGAATTTCAAGGCTCATCGAGGGTGATTATGTAAAACTTCAAACCCTTCGCCGTGAGTTTGAAATTTTATTTATGAAAAGCAATGAATCAGTGTAAGATTTTCTTTCTCGAGTGACTGAAATTGTTAGTCAAATGAAATCCTATTGTGAACATCTTCATGATCATATAATTGTTATAAAAGTTTTGAGAAGTTTAACTCTGAAATTTGCTCATGTTGTTGCGGCAATAGAAGAGTCAAGGGACTTATCAACTTATTCATTTGATGAACTAATGTCTTCCTTGTAAGCATATGAAGCAAGGTTGAACAGGTCACTTGAAAAAAGCGAGGAAAAAACATTTCAAGTTAAGGGGGAGTCTTCTACTTCAAAAGAAGATAAAAAATCAACAGGAAGAGGATATGGTAGAGGAGGATTTCGTGGTAGAGGAAATGGAATAGGAAGAGGAAGAGGACACTTTGATGGGAGTGATGAAAGACAATCAAACTATGATCAGAAAAACTACAAGAGTGGAATTAAATGTCACTATTGTAAGAAGTTTGGTCATATGAAGGCAGATTGCTGGAAAAGAGAAAAGCAAGCAAGCTATGTGGAAGAAAATGAAGACAATAGTAAGTTATTTATGACTCATTCACAAGTTGATAATATCTCAGATGATATTTGGTTTTTGGATAGTGGATGTTCTAATCATATGTCAGGCATAAGATCAATATTTAGAGATATTGATAAAATTTACAAGTTGAAAGTTAAACTTGGAGATAGCAAGCAAATCCAACTAGAAGGAAAAGGAATAATTGAGGTGAAGACAAATCAAGGGAAGGTAAAACACCTTGATAATGTTTTCTATGTTCCTAGCTTATCACATAACTTATTGAGCGTTGGACAATTGATAGATATTAAATATTCAGTTATATTTGATGATGGTTCATGCATTATTAAAGATAAAAAATCTGACTTAATTATAGCAAATATTTTCATGATACAAAATAAGATATTTCCAATTGATGTTTCAAATATTGAGAAACATGCCCTTGTTGCAAATCAAAAGAATGAGACAAATTTATGACATTTGAGATATGGACACCTTAACATTAAAGGTTTAAGATTGTTAAATAAAAAAGAAATGATTTATGGATTGCCTAAAATTAATACACTTGATGTACGTGAAGGATGTATTTATGACAAACAAAATAAGAAACTATTTCCTGTTGGAAAAGCATGAAGAGCATCTAATTGTCTTGAATTAATTCATACTAACTTATGTAGACCTGTGAATACAAAATCATTTGGGGGAAGTCGATATTTTCTATTATTTACTAATGATTATAGCCACATGAGTTGGGTATATTTCCTGGAATTGAAATCTAAAGTATTTGATAACTTTCGAAAATTCAAGGCACTTGTAGAAAGGCAAATTGGTAGATGTATAAAGACATTTCGGACAGATAGAGATGGTGAATTTATCTCTAATGAGTTTAATTTCTTTTATGAAGAAAATAATATTTGTAGGGAATTGATAGCACTATATATACTTGAGCAAAATGGTGTAGCTGAACATAAAAATCGAACTGTTATCGAAATGGCAAGAAGTTTGCTTAAAGGAAAGTATCTTCTAAATCAGTTTTGGGCAGAAGTAGTTACAACAGTAGTTTATTTGTTGAATATTTCACCGACAAAGGCTGTTACAAATCGAACTCCTTTTGAAGCTTGGTATAGTATAAAGCCAACTGTAAGCTATCTAAGAATTTTTGGTTGTAGTGCTTATGCTTTGGTAAATTTACAAAATCATCATAAGCTTGATGAAAAATCAGAAAAATATATCTTAATTAAATATTCTGCATAATCCAAAACATATCAATTATATAATCTTGTAAGTGGTAAAATTATTATTAACAGAAATATTATATTTAATAAAAGGGCAAGTTGGAATTGGGAGATCAATGAAGGTAAAACAAAAATTCATGTTCCAGCAGAACTAATTACTCCATCGAATCAAGTGACAAATCTTGCTCCAACAAGTTCAACGTCTACCTCACCCAGTAGTAGTTCAAATTCAATAAATGATTCATCAGATGAAACCCCTTCAGGAAAGTTTAAATCACTAACATAGATTTATGATTCAATATTTGCTTTATCTATTTCAGATCTTATAAGTTTTGAAGAAGCAGTTGAGGAATGTCGAAAAGCAATGAAGAATAAAATTAAGTCAATTAAGAAGAATGAAATCTGGGAGCTAATGGATCAACCGAAAGAAAAAAAAGCCTTTGGATTAAAATGGATGTTCAAAACAAAGTATAATGTAGATGAAAATATCCAAAAGCATAAGACTCGGTTTGTAGCAAGTGGAGCCATAACATGAAGTATTTATGGCACAGATGAACAAGTTACATATATTCTAACAAAGTCACTTCCAGTTTAGAAGCATGTTTATTTTATGTCTCAAATTGGTATATGTAACTATGAATCAAGCGGGAGTGTTGAGAATTGATTCATAGTAGTTACATAGGTATTTAATATGTTTAGGAGTAGTGGCTCATGTTTAGGAGTTGTGGAGATACTTTAGGAGTTAGTGGGGGTCGTTATTAATCATGGGTGAGATAGTGCGATAGTGGATGAAGGAAGTGGTGTGAGGTAGTTACTATTATGTCCTATAAATAGGACCTTAGTGAATGAAGTAAGAGTGCAGAGAAGAGAGTGTGTGCATTTGAAGATAATATTGTAAGTGTGCTTATCTTTTTACCTCATGTTTAATACTATGTCATTTTCTTGATTGAAATCATTTTCGTTAATTGGATCATAGTATTCTGTTTTATCGTTTCCTTGCTCCTCCTTCCTCAATAGCTTTAGCTGGTGATTGAAGCCCACAACTCGGACGCCATCAAGAAGAATCTGGAGGAGTACGAGGTAGCGCCACTGAAGTTGTTCCACTACTGCGACGTAGGGATGAACTGTGTGGGCGTGGGGAGCTCGTCGAAGGTTCAAGGTGTACGATGTTGACTTCGGGTTGAGGGAGCCAGAGAGGGTCCGAAGCGACTCCAACAAGTAGTTCTATGGATGGTGTTCCTGTACACGGGAAGAGAGGGAGGGAAGAGCATCGGTGTGGAGTTGATGGTGCAGGCAGAGGCGATGGAGAGGTTGGAGATGGAAGAAGAATTGTTGTCAGTGAAGGCTAGAGAGCAAAGCAAGTTTACGACAAGTATTGGCTGCTAATATTCTAGTATGGTGATCTTGATAGAGATAGAAGTAAGAAACAAAAGAGATGCTTTACTCATTGTTACAATACGTATTTATACAAAGTTGAGGGAGGATTTTCCTCAACTAATGAACTAGATCTTCTCACTTAGTTACAAAAGCTGTTCAGCTAATACGCCCTCGCAAGATTAAGCTTTGGTCAAGGACACCGATCTTGGATCGATGCAAGAGACAGAGTTTGCGAGTTAGAGCCTTCGTGAGGGAGTCTGTAAGTTAATCGGTGTGGACATAAGAAACACGAAGCTGCTGGTGGATGACTTGATCACGCACAAAATGAAAATCAATAGCAATATGCTTCATGCGGGAGTGAAAAATCGGATTAGCACAAAGATAAGTAGCACCAATGTTATTACAATAAATAATAGGCGTAGAATCAAAGTTAATGTGAAACTTTATAAGTAAGTTAGTGATCCAATTAAGTTCAGCAGTAGCAGTGGCAATAACACGATATTTAGCTTCAGTAGTAGACCTGACAACTGTCTTTTGTTTCTTGGAACTCTAGCTAATCGGATTAGCACCAAGAAAAATAATATACCCTGATATAGAAGTTCTATCATCAACGTTGCCGACCAAGTTTGCATCGGCAAAGACATGAAGCTGAGTGGGAGAGTGCTTGCCAAGAAAAATGCCATAATCGATGGTCCCATTAAGATAACGTAAAATACGTTTGACAGCAATCAAGTGTAAAGTAGACGGTTGGTGCATGAACTAGGATAACTTATTAACTGCAAAGGAGACATCTGGACTGGTAAGAGTAAAATATTATAAGGAGCCAATTACCTATCAATACTGAGTAGGATCTGTAGCAGGAGTGCCATCATATAACTTTAGTGATTCACTAGCAGATAGAGGAGTGGTGACCTCGTTTGCATCTTGCATGTTCGTCTTCAATAGCAAATCCTAAATGTACTTTCTCTATGAAAGGAAGAGGCCAGAGGATGTAAACGTAGCTTTGACACTGATAAAATAACTCAGTTGCTGAGATCTTTAAGAGAGAATCGATCAACCAATTATGTGATAAATGCTTGAACTTCCATAGGATTGTCACCTATAACAATAATATCGTCCACATAGACTAGAAGATAGATGGTGCCTCCAAGTTATTAATGTAAAAATAGGGAGACATCAGACATGGAATTGATGAAGCCAACTGAAGATAAGTAAAGACCAAACTCAGTATACCAAGCTCGTGGAGCTTGACGGAGTCCATAAATGGTCTTGTGAAGTTTACAGACATGTCGTGGATATTGTAGAATGTATAAATCCTAGAGGTTGCTCCATGAAGACATCTTTAGTGAGAGTTCCTTGTAAAAATGCATTGTTAATATCTAATTGGCATAAGCACCAGCCTTTGGAGATTGCCAGACTTATGATAACCTGGATTGTAGTGGGCTTTATGACAAGACTAAATGTCTCAGTGTAGTCAACACCAGGTCGTTGATGAAATCCTTTGGCCACAAGTCATGCTTTATAATGAGCAATCGAACCATTAGGATTTCGCTTAATTCGAAAGACTCACTTACACCCGATAATGTTTTGTGTGGAGTGAGAAGGAGTAAGGGTCCATGTAGTATTTTAAAGGAGAGCATCATACTCCTTATACATGGTTTTATGCCAATGTGAAGATTTTTTGGCTTGAGAAAAAAAGTTGGTTCAACAGAGTCGAAGGAAGACTTAGTGCTAGTATGTAAGTCCAGAACCTTACGTGGTTTAAAGATACCATTCTTAGAACAAGTTTGCATAGAATGTCGGGAGGCTGTAATAGGATTGGAGGGTAGAGAAAGAGGATTATTACTATTTAATTTAGATTGAAGAACTATAGAAGTTTCTTGGTGAGATGAAGATAAAGGATGCAGTTCTAGAGACAATTATACAGGAAGAGGTGGAGTCGGAGGTAAGGAGAGAGAAAATTACGGAACAGAGGTAACAAGAGAGTATGAATCCAACGGAGATGCGTGAGAGGATAAAAATATGTCGTAAGACTCCAATGGGATGACAGAGCGCTTGTGATCCCGAAAGGGAAAGATAGACTCTACAAAAGTGACATGCCTGGAAATAAAGATTTTAGCAGTGTGAGAGTCATAACAACAATATGTATTATGTTCTAGAGAGTATCCAATGAAAATGTAAGGATGAGATCAAGGTTGTCGTTTGTGAGAATTATAGGGATGTAACCATAGATAATATAGGCAACCAAGTACTTTTAATATTTGTATATTGGGGCATTTGTGAAACAACTTTTTAAATAGTGATTAATATTGTAGAATTGGAGTAAGCATCTGATTAATAAGGTAGACAGCAGTTTGAAATGCTACAGACCAAAAAGTGGATGGCATGAAAGTCTGATGAAGTAGTGTTAGGCCCGTTTCGACAACATGTCGATATTTACGTTCAACAAAACCAACCAGTTGAGGAATGTATGAAGGGGATTTGAGATGTTGAATACCGCAAGCGGACAACTGGGATGTAAGAGCTTGATATTCACCCCTACCATCAGAATAGATAGTTTTAATGGAAGTCTAAAAGTAATTTTTGACTAAGTTCTTAAAGTTAGAGAAGACAACTGATGCAGGACCCCAAACATTAATATAAACAACCTCAAATGGTTTAGAGTAGAAAATAGAAGATGTACCAAAAGGTAATTGATGACTCTTATTGGTAAGACAGGCATCATAATGAGTAATGACATTACTAGATTTAAAAATAGGAATAGAATAACTAGAAATCAATTTTTGTTGAATAGAGGTCGAGGGATGACCAAGACGTTGATGCCAAATGTCGACTGGAGCAGCAGTGGAAGAGTGCACAGTAGGTCTGGTGAGAAACAAGGTTGATGGCCATTCATATATGTTGTCTTTATTCGAGCCGCGAACTAAGGATGCCCCCGTGCTCAAGTCCTTGACAATAAAATAATCAGGAAAGAATTCAATAGAGGTATGATTTTGTTAACAGAATTGAGAGACATAAATAAAGTTTCTTTTAATGTGAGGTGCATATAAAACATCATCGAGTGTGAAAGAGGTGTCATGTGAATTAAGTGTTGTAGAACCAGTATGAGTGATTATAATTCTTTTACCATCATTGATAACAACGTCTTCATTGTCGCCATAGTTGTTATAGATCGACAAGTTTTGAAGATCGGAAGTGATATGATAGGAAGTACCAGAATCTACAATCCAATTGGGTTGATTTTCAGACGGAGTAGTCATGACATTCGCTTGAGGCAAGGCTGATAGAGCTGGAAGATAAGGCCGAGACCAGCACACCTTTGTAGAGTGATCGAGTTTGTCACACAACTGGCAAACGACAGACTGATGAAATGTAGGAGGAGGATACTAGAGTGGCTGTCGCCTGAGACTGTAGAGTCCTGTTCCTATATCGGAAAGGCCGGCAGTAGGGGACATCGTAGACGTGGCAGCGAATGTTGTAGAGAAGAGGTTCGTGTCTATGACTGCTAGGCAGTGAGGGAGGAAGTTATTATGCTATCGTTTGACAGCGAAAAGAAAAAAAATCCTCTGTATTATGACTCTGATACTATGATAGAGATAGATGTAAGGAACAAAAGAGATGCTTTATTCATTGTTACAATACATATTTATATAAGGTTGAGGGAGAATTTTCCTCAACTGATGAACGAGATGTTGGGTTCTTTTAACATTTCATATATGGATCAATCAATTGTTTTATAGAATCAAAATCGAATTTTTGGTTCAAAACAATCTTTATAGATCCAAAACAATGGTTTTAAGAATGTTTCCATAAAACTTATTAAATCCATTATAATATACATGAAATCCTATAACAATTAAGAAACATATTAATATGGAAGCGTACCTGATGAATCCATTAGAGTATTTTCTGAATTGATTAGTGATTTGGTCTTCCAATTGCAGAGTATCCTTAAGAACTTTAGATTTCTCCTTGACGGGCGAAGAAAAACTTCATTTGATACTACAACCGGGGATCATAACCTTATTTATAGTCATAACTGATGAATATACGATTATGATTATATTCATAATTGATGAATCTACAATTATGCCTTAAGAGTTTCATATTCCTAACTTATCTCGTCATTAAGTTAGAAATATGACTAATGGTATCCACACAATTAATTTTTATAATAATAATTATGTCCCTTAGCCAAATAACTTTACTTTAATTGGATCATTTTAATTTTGGCTAATCAAAAATAATAGCTTAACATATTTAATTATACATGTGTGACCCTTAAAATTCTAACAATCTCCCACTGAGTCACATATGTATCCTTATAAATATGCTATACTTTATGAGCTCAAAACTGTTGCCATTATTAGACATGACATACAAAACAATCTCGTCCATTGACTATATTAATATAGGACCAAAGCGGTCTTCGCTATATCAATCATAGCTAAACCCATCAATGATCACTAATATTAACATAACCAAATGACATAGATCAATTATGAAATGTGTAGTATGAAAATTACATGAACGTGATCTCTACATATCAATTTTCAACTAGTCCAACTTTATTTTTATGAGATCATTAATAACTTTAATAGCAATAATATACAAAGTATAATAAACTGAAGCTTTATTTTTGATCAGAAAATATCTGTATAAATACAGAATCTGACATAGAACATATAACAAACATATGACAGACTCTCATTAAACTAAAGTTTCATCAAATTCTGACATACCCATATAAGCAATATGCTCATGAAAGAACTTGGGTGGTACACCTTTTGTGAGAGGATTTGCCAACATAAAGTTTGTTCCTAAGTGTTCTATAGAAATTTGTTTACTTTGTACCCTTTCTTCCATAACTAGGAACTTAATGTCAATGTGCTTTGACTTAGTCGAGCTCCTATTGTTGTTGGAGTATAAAACAGCTGATTTGTTATCACAATATATCTTTAGTGGTCTTTCAATCCCTTGTACTATTTGCAGCCCTGTGACAAAATTTCTCAACCAAATTTCATGATTGGATGCCTCAAAACATGCTACAAATTCTGCTGCCATAGTGGAAGAAGTAATAAGAGATTGCTTGGCACTATGCCAAGAAATTGCCCCACCAGACATATAAATGTAGCCCGAAGTGGATTTCCTACTGTCTTGAAATCCGGTAAAATCGAAGTCAGAATACCTAATGATCTCCAAATGGTCTGATCTCCTATATGTGAGCATATGATCTTTTGTCCTCTTTAAATATCTCATAACTCTTTTAGCTGCCTTCCAGTGATCCATTTTAGGATTGCTTAAGTATATGCCTAACACACCAACAATGTACGCTATATCCGGATGCGTACAAACTTGTACATATATTAGACTCCCTACAGCTGATGCATAGGGAATCTTCTGCATTTCTTGAGTTTCCAAATTTCCTTTAGGGCACTGATTGAGACTGAACTTGTCTCCCTTTGTGACAGGGGTGTCTCCTGATTTGCAATCATACATGCTAAACCTTTTGAGTACTTTATCGATATAGCTCCTTTGTGGTAATCCTAGAATACCCCGAGATCTATCTTGGTGTATCTGAATTACTAATATAAAAGAGGCATCACCAAGATCTTTCATCTCAAAATTTCTAGATAGAAATCTCTTGGTTTCGTGCAATAAGCCTATATCATTTGTAACAAGTAGAATATCATCCACATACAATATCAGGAAAATGAATTTGCTCCCACTGAATTTATGATACATACAATCATCAACAGCGTTCATCTCAAAACCAAATGAGATAATTACTTGATGAAATTTGTGATACCACCGACGGGATGCCTATTTTAGTCCATAGATATATTTTATCAATTTACAAACCATTTTCTTTAGGTCTCCTGACACAAAGTATTCTGGTTGCACCATATAAATTATTTCATCAATGTTTCCATTGAGAAATATTGTTTTAACATCCATCTGATGAAGCTCTAAATCAAAATGTGCGGCTAGAGCCATAATTGTCCTAAAAGAGTTCTTCGTTGAAATCGGAGAGATCTCTTTAAAGTCAATCCCTTCATTTTGAGTATAGCCCTTTACCACAAGACGTGCTTTATACCTCTCCACGTTACCTTTATAATCCCTTTTGGTTTTAAAAATCCATTTACAACCAATGGGTTTCACACCTTCTGGTAATGGGACAAGTTCCCAAACTTTATTATCTTGCATAGACTTATATTCTTGATTTATTGCTTCAATCCACTTATCCGAATTAGAATCCTTCATGGCTTGACGGAAGTTGATTGGATCATCTTCCATTATACCACTACTTTCTTCATGTTCCTAGAGAAATACCATATAATCATCCGAAATGACACTCCTCCTTTCCCTAGTAGATCGTCGCAAAGGTGCTGGCTCTTGTTGAACAGATTCTTGAGGATGTTGAGTTTGTTCCTCATGAATAATTTCTTCATACTGTATGGGAGTTGAAATGACTATATCCTTTTGAGGTACAGATTTTGCCATATTAGTGGCAACTATATGAATCAGATCAGACTGAACCAATTCTTCCTTAAAGATAAAGTCTTTAATCTTATTTCTCACCCCAAACTCAATATCCTCAAAGAATGTAGCAATACCCGTCTCAAAAATATTTCTTGATTTGGGATCATAAAATTTATACCCCTTAGATCGCTCAGAATAACCAATAAAGTAATTGCTCATTGTTTGGGGTTCTAATTTATTTTCATTAGGCCTATAAGGCCTTACCTCAGCTGGACAACCCCATACACGAAAGTGTCTTAAACTAGGCTTTCTCCTAGTCCAAAGTTCATAAGGAGTTTTAGCAGTTTCTTTGGTTGGTACTATATTAAGAATATAAGCTGTAGTTTTTATTGCTTCTCCCCAGAGTGACTTTAGCAAAGTAGATTGAGAAATCATACTTCTTACCATGTATTTAAGTGTGTGATTTCGTCTTTCAACTACACCATTCATGCTAGGTGACCCAAGCATTGTATACCAAGGGACAATTCCACACTCCTCTAGGTATAAAACAAATGGTCCTGGACGTTGTTCACTTGAACCGTCATTTCTACCGTAATATTCCCCTCCACGGTCAGATCTGACGCTTTTTATCCTTTTGTTGAGTTGATTTTCAACTTCAGTTTTAAATGCTTTGAACACATCCAAAGATTGAGATTTTTCATGTATTAGATACAGGTATCCATATCTAGAGTAATCGTCTATGAATAATATGAAGTATTATTGACCATTCTATGAAGGTATAGGAAATGATCCACAAATATCTGTATGTATCAATTCTAAGACGTCTGTAGCTCTATATGCACCTGATCTCTTAGGTTTGGTTTGTTTACCTTTAATGCATTCAACATAAACATCTAGACCTGATAAGTCAATGGGATCAAGAATCTCATCTGACACAAGTCTTTCAACTCTATTTCTAGAGATATGACCCAAACGTTTATGCCATAATATACCAGAATTTTTAATTTTACATTTAGTATCTCGCAATTCCGCATTCAAGGTTTTATGATAGGATGCTATAGTATCAAGTAAATATAGATTGCCATAAGTCATAAGTGAACCAGTTCCAATCATATTTGAATTTAAAAAACAAAGTAAACTTATTGTTTCCAAATAAACAAGAATAATCAGATTTGTCCAAATAGGAAACAGAAATTAAGTTCCGTCTAAACGATGGTACAATAAAAGTGTCTTTTAAATCCAAATAGTATCCAGTACACAATAACAATCTAAATATGCCTATAGCTTCCACATCTACCGATTTTTCGTCCCCCACATAAATGCATCTCTCAGCATTATTGGGCCTTCGGTAGCTCAGGCAACCCTGCTTTGAAACACTGATATTAGTAGTTGCACCGGAGTCTAACCACCAAGTGTTTCTAGGTACTGAAGTTAAATTGACTTCTGAATAAACCAAAGTAAGGAATGTTCCCCTTTTAGCATGCCAAGCATGATATTTAGTACAGTCCTTCTTTAAATGCCCAAATTTCTTGCAGAAGAAACAAGTATCATCCTTATTTTGTTTCTTATGTACTAGACCCTTATCAGCCTCATTCTTTCTAGATTTGTATTTTTTTTTTGCCCTTAAAGTTGATTTCGTTTAGAACTGATACTGAATTGAGGTTAGCAGATATTTTTACAAGAGAACCTAAATAAGAGAACAACAGATAACCAAAAATTATACTCATATTTATTGTCATAAACTTAAGTAAATTCAAATAATGATTTAACCTATCTCAAGATACCAAGTGTAATATTAATATCCTGTCTTTGGACTTCAATATTAATTGCTAGTGGTAGTCTTGTTGTAATGATCAAACACTGATAATAAGACATGTCAAATGAGAAACTCATCTTTGGATTGATTTATCATTTACATGTATAACTTTATAATTATCATGTGTTTACCATTACATGTATGTATATAATCCTACCAGTCATTAGCCTTCCTTTGGGCCGGATAATTACCGCATGGATGTAAATATACACTACATTTAATATTTTCATGAGAAATATTATATATGAGAGGTCATTTTGGCGACTTCATATATTAAATTACTCAATCTAATATTAAACAATCACTAATTGAATTTGGACCATATTAGTCAAATTGGCTTGATCTTAATTTGTTAACTAAAAATATTTAAAGCATGTAAATCATTCAATTTATGTCAACAAACAACTTTATAGAACCAATATTATGTTTAAACTAACATAATATTGTAAAAATATTATTAAACCAACATAATATTACAACAATATCTAATTAATTAAATTTATATTAATTAGATAAAATCTAAAAAAGGAATTTGAGAAATTTATGCCTTGAAGTACAAAAATGAATTTACATATTTTGAAAAGGAAAAGACACGAAGTAGAAAAGACAATCCAAAATTAAGCTGATATTACATCAGTAAAAGATATTGAATTGAATATGAAGCATGTTGTAGCATGATTACATAAAATCATAATATTTTCCAATGATAATGAAACCAAATGACTTCAAAATAGCATGATTATATAAAACTATCATCTTTCCAATGATGATAGAACCAAATCACTGATGAATCATATATGGATGTTCATCAATTATTGTAGGATGGCTCTGATACCACTTGTTGGGTTCTTTTAACATATCATATATGGATCAATCAATTATTTTATAAAATCAAAATCGAATTTTTGGTTCAAAACAATCTTTATAGATCCAAAACAATCGTTTTAAGAATGTTTCCATAAAACTTATTAAATCCATTATAATATGCATGAAATCTTACAATAATTAAGAAACATATTAATACAGAAGCGTTCCTGATGAATCCATTAGAGTATTTTCTGAATTGATTGGTGATTTAGTCTTCAAATTACAGAGTATCCTTAAGAACTTTAGATTTCTCCTTGACGGGTGAAGAGAAACTTCATTTGATACTGCAATCGGGGACCATAACCTTATTTATAGTTATAACTGATGAATCTACAATTATGATTATATTCATAATTGATGAATCTGAAATTATGCCTCAAGAGTTTCATATTCCTAACTTATCTCGTCATCAAGTTAGAAATATGACTGATGATATCCACACAATTAATTTTCATAATAATAATTATGTCCCTTAGCCAAATAATTTTACTTTAATTGGATCACTTTAATTTTGACTAATAAAAAATAATGACTTAACATATTTAATTATACATGTCTGACCCTTAAAATTCTAACACGAGATCCTCTCGTTATCTATGGTAATGAGTAGTCAAGTGGTGTTATTGCGTAATATTAAATATTATGATTCCTAGAATAAAATCGTGAGCTCAACCATCAACATCTATAAAGTTTTGTTGTGTTTTTATTTATAGAATGTCTGTGGAATTCTTTTAGTATCTACTTCATTTTCTACTAAATATAGAGTTGTTTATGAACGAGAAAATAGTTGTTTGTCAGAAGACACCTAACCTGATTTAGTTGTTTAACAAAAATGAAACATCAATTCAACTCAAGTACAAAGATTTTTTTGGATTTTATCCTAGAAATATTGTTATTTTCAGAATTCTCTAATAATACCATTTTTTTCATATTACTTGAAATATTTCTGTCCATCTATCCATTTTTCTTTCATTTTTTATGAACTAATTTATTAGATGAATCGGACAAGTTATAATATTTTTAAACCATGTTACAGTTTTCTGATATTGTGTTTTTTTTTATTATAAATTTCTAAGGGTGCCTTCATCGTTTCATAATTCCGGAGTACATTGAACATAACTCGACACAGAACACCTTATGTTATTTATAATACTTAGTGATTTGGATACATCCATGATAAAAAAAAAAATTAACCGAGATAAATTGACTCAAAATCTAATAAAACTTAATTTATATACAAATACATTTTAAAATAATTATCATTATTGGCTTAAGAATGAAAACAACCAAATAGAAAACTTTTATAATATTTATGAATATGTTTATGTTAATTTTTGATACCGCCATCAAAATATTATAAGTCTATTAAATAAACTTAAAACCTAATAGAATTTGGCAAATACAAAAAAAGTTTTAGGATATTTTTAAAATTATGAAAAAGAGGAGGAACCTGAAAAATATTTTTTAGGGATGTATAATGATGTTAATTTTTTCTGAAGTGAACAAAAAAAATAAAAAATAAAAAGATTTTTTTTCTGAGAATTCGCTGAAAACAAATTAATTTCATGCAAAAAACAGAGATGTATAATGATGTTAATTCTTTAGTATTTTTTGAACGGTTGACAGAAGAGGGGTTAGTATATCCAACGGCTGAAGGTAACAAAGGAGTGAGTCACCGCGGTTAAAAGAGAGGCGGGCGAGGAGGAAGACGAGAGCAACCCTGTGAGTCGTTCCTTTCCTTTGCGCATGATTTGAGGGAGAGGAAGAAGACGCGTTCCTTCCCTTCCCCCTTCCCCCTTCCCCCGTCCCCTTCACGTTACCCTTCCGCTTCCTTCTCCTCCGCTGCCGCCCTGAATCTTTCGCCATGGAGTCCCCCGACCTGCACGGTGATTCCTCTCCCGACACCGCCCCTCGGCGGTCGCAGCGCTCCAGATCCCCAGTCCTAGGTCAAACCGGATCGCCTCTCGTTTTATTTGATTCTTGAATTTCTCCTCTTGATCTCGTAGACTGCTGTGTGTTACTCTATGCCAATGTGGATAGGCGAAAGCGTAGACGTTATCGGAGGGTTTTGTGGTGTGTTTGAGGTGTGGTATCATTATGCTGGAATATATGACGGGAAAGGCAACTGAGATTGTGCTACATCATGGTGCTTGTTCCAACTTTGTTGGAAGAATAGTTGTCATATGTATATATGTTATCCTATGAAGGATCCTAGCAGAACTCCAAAAATTTTGCTTTAATGGTTTGTGTAATCTGTTCTGAGAAGTATGCCAGTTTCATGATGTGCAAGATTGAAAGGAGGATTTGGAACAGGAAGATATTAGGGTTTCATTGACATTGACTTGATTTTGGGGACAAAACAACGTGAGTGGATTAACGTACTAGCTTGTTTGAGCTACAACCTCTCTGTGTCTTACCTGGGGGCCGTAAAATGACTTGAGTCTTACTGTTGATGGTCCAGAGGCCAAATTACTCTCTTGTGGTTTGCGCTTTGCATGTTTGGTTAGCCACTATCTTGGAGACTCTTATAATCTAATTGAAATGACTAAGATATACAGTATAATTACTGGTTTAGGCATAAACCATTTTAGTACTTCATTTTGGCTGATGTTCATGTAAGGGACAACGATGACATATCTTTTATAACCTAGGTCTTCTACAGCATCGTAGCTTATCCTTTGTATTGAAGTCCAGCTTAGAGGCATGCACCTTTTGTGCTTATCTTATTCACTTCGTCCGGATGACTTAGTTCTTCATTTGCTTCGTAATGTTAATTTATTACTACTTTTCATCAACATGGCAGAGATTACTAAGAGTATTTTTCGAATTTTGTACATGCTTGCCATGCAGGCCCATGCAAATAAGATACCAAATTAAATGCATGACAGCAGTGCAAGTGTGTGCCAACACTAGATAAGTTTGACATAAGTCCCATGATATAACAGACCCCATTTCAATCCATGCTGGTTAGCATGTGTTGTTTCAGCATAAAGATCATGATGGCATGTTCCGAAACCGAACGTCCTCTAGTGTGACATTAGAGTGTTTGACGATGCCTTTTGTTTTTTAAAGAAGTTCAAAGACCTTCTAGATTGATATTGACTTTGCTAAATTATGATCCTACATGATGTTCTTGGGCTTCACATATAAATTCATGATGAATTATGCTTTACGAGATTAGACAAAAACTATAAATGAGGAACAACTAGCTGTAAGTAATAGAAGCTCATCATTCTTAGAGGCTTGTCTACTAAAATGTTGGAGATATGCGTGGATGTTCAAGTTAACGCCTTCTTATATGCAGAACTCTTGACAAATATATCTTTATACTTTGTGGCTTTGTGCAAGTGTTTTTGAGACATTTAAATATCATCTGTCTATTGTTTAAGTATCTTCAGGTAACTATCTCTTACAAGTCCAGACATGTCTCCTCACTAGCCATATGAAAGTCTGGTGAAATAGAATTGTTAGTTTTCTGCCTTGAAGATTCTACCACATTATTTAGTGTCTGAGAAAATAGTCTGCAAGCCTTTTTTATGCTGTTTATACAAAATTTTATTTTGCCATAAGATAAATATTTTTCTTTCATGTATTAACTTGTCACAAGTTTCAACCATGCTGAATAATGTTGGCATTTTATGCCCTTTGCAAGATTTCTACGTGGAAACAGAATTTCTTTTCTTCAATAAATCTGATTTAGTAATTCTTCTTAGATGATAAGGAGAAACACACATGCATTAGGTTTCTTGTAACAAATGCGGCAGCAGGGTGTATCATTGGGAAGGGTGGATCAACAATTACCGAATTCCAGTCACAATCTGGAGCTCGTATTCAGCTATCACGTAATAATGAAGTCTTTCCAGGAACATCAAATAGAATAATATTGATTTCTGGGTCATTTAGTGAAGTAGTAAAGGCGATGGAACTAATCCTGGAAAAATTGCTAAATGAGGTATGGTTTGTATGTTAATTTTAGTTATTTTTAAGAACGATGCTCTCTCTGAAGTTTTGTTTTCCATCATACAGGTGGAAGAGAGTAATGATGCAGAAGGTAGATTAAATGTCAGGCTCATTATTCCTAATAGCTCATGTGGTGCTATAATTGGAAAAGGAGGATCAACTATAAAGTATATTTTTGTTCAATCATATTCCGTAATAGTTAGTTGTCCATTGCGATATTTGAAATTAGGTGAAAATAAGTCTTAACTCTTAAGCAATGTTTGCAGCTTTATGCTGCCATTAACTATGAGTCCAAATGACTTTTGGCTTGAGACGGCTGAGATTGGCCTTGTTTCCCATTTTCACTTTTGCATGCTGATTTATTATATTGTAGCATTTCATCGTTTATGCTCATCTACCACTTTTTGTGCACCTCCGGTTTCCTGATTAAAAGTGGTTGAGGCATGCCATCAATTTTGCAGGTCTTTTACAGAAGACTCCGGGGCTGGGATTAAAATATCGCCTCAAGATAATGGCTCTGGCCTGAATGATAGGCTAGTTACCTTGACAGGATCTTTTGAACAACAAATGCGTGCTATTTTTCTCATATTGGCAAAATTAATAGAAGATGTTCATTATCCATCAACATTAAACTTACCTTTTACATATTCAGGTGAGTCTTCAATATTCATCAAGTCCTTCCCTTTTTTGGATTTTTTGTTTCCACTGCTAATTCTGCATATTCTACGAGATGCTGTAGTTGACGAAATGGCAATTCTAGATCTCTGTATATATATTTTTTCTTCTGCTGGCCTAAGTGCTGTAAGAAGTCTTTCTCTTTCTTTAATGTGCTCTGGGTCCTTTGGCATGTATTGTTTGATGTTATATGTCTTCAAGTCTCTGAGGATTATGGTACATAAGTCAGTTCTCCACTTGAATGGATTGTGGTTTTATGTAATGTAACAATGAGATTAATTATTGTTCCCTCATGAAAAGGGTGTTGTAAGTAAAGATCCTTATGAGGCATCCAATGAACTTGCACTGTTAAAGAAACTAGCATGAGAACCTCCTGCAATTTTTTCTGGATTTGCTTGAAGACTGCTAAGTGTGTTTATATAATCAGAATTTAATATGTTCCTGTTGTATCAATAGGTTACTGATTTAAAATGTCTCAGAATCTTCTGAAGGTTGGTTAAGTGACTTGGTTGCTTACTGGAATTCTTGATAGGCGTTAGCTTCCCTGGTTTTCCTGGTGTTCCTGTTGGCTATATGATTCCTTCTGTAGCATACTGCCCGGTGAGTTATGGACCCAATGGAATTGAAGGAAAATATCCATGCAATAAGGTCAGAAATACTATCTTCGCATATATTAGTTCATGATACGACAAAATATTCATAATTACTACTACACTTATTTATCTTTTCATGAAGTAGCATTAGTTTTCATGTTTTGGTTGATAAATGATTCTATTGCCAAATTTTGAGTGCGATTACGAAGCTATAGTCGGTGCCATTTGTGATGGTTCTATGGACATGCTGAGCATTTCCCATTTGATTGGCTGATGCTAACCTGTTGGTTGGCCTGCCCGTATGACACTTCCTTATTGGGCCTATACACAAGTATGTTGACACCAAGGTACTAAATACGTTTTAATAGACATCTAGAATTTCTCAAAGATATGGAATACTTGTGTAAGTTTCAATTATGGTGCTCTAGATGGTCTATCATGTTTGAATGCTTTAATTTTGGAGATACTAAATTGGTGCATATTAAGCAAGAAACCTAAAAGCAATATATGTGGACTGGTAAATGATGGTAAATGGGATGACCATGATAACTTCTGCTTAACCAATGAATAAAACTTATAAGAAAATTATTTTTTTTTATTGTTAGTTTATTTAGCTACACCAATGGATGAATCGGATGGTACAGTTCGTAAAAGCAAATAATTGTCAGCACCTATATCAAGAAAGGACAGTTTTTGGTGTTTCTGGATCATAGTAATACGCTAATATCCATGGGTGTCCTGTTTCAGAATAAATTCTCATGTCTTGGTGGCCAAAGACCTTCAAGTTTGTGAATTAATTAGTTTGATGGGTATCAATTGGTTTAAGATAGTGAATCAAAGTTATACATATAAAATGGATCAAGTAGTTCAGTAAAGAAATTCATAGTTTACTTGAAATAATACAATTGTTTATTGCTTCTCTGGACCTTTTGTTTTACCACCTTGATACATTATTTCAACGCAATGCTGGCTGACCCACTAAGGTGGGCTTGGCAAATTCTATAATTTGCACTACAATGAAGTTTGTTTGGTTAAAAACCATATTATAAAAACTGGTGAACCAGATCTAGACCAATAACTTTTTTCTGAACCAGCAATTAGAAAGAATGCATTTTGTGCTGGATTTCTGCAATATATGACTCAAAGATCTCATTAAGTTTCCTATGTCTCTACTCTATATATATATATATATTACAGTCTATTTAACGTCAAGACATTAAAAACTCAAATTGGGATTTTGGTGCCACCAATGTTTTATCACTTGCACATTGAAAGATACCATAACCTTTAAATTATTTTTTTAGTCCTTCTGGAGCCGTTTTGTTTGAAATGCCTTGCATTGGATGTGTTAAGGTTGGTCCTATCTGAAGGTTGGTCCTCTCCGAAGTTTATATGTTCGTCTTGAATGCAACTGCAGAAAAGGAGTGTTTTGGCGTCTAGATATGCATGTCTGTAGTTGTAGCCACTGTTTGATATATCTTGTAACACTGCTATTACACTTATTTGAAGTCATGTCTCTACTCTCATGTTTCCTTTCATGTTGCACAATAAAAAGGCCTCATGTGATAATTATTCTTGTTTGATTTCACTGCTGATTGTCTAATAATGCTTCAAGTTAATCGTTTGACAGGTTGTGGGATCACCTATTATTCCATCGCGATTACGTGGTGGGCCTCATAAAGGCCAGAGTAACTTGGTGACAATTGGCATTGCAGATGAGCATATTGGTGCTGTTGTTGGTCGTGGGGGAAGGAACATTATGGACATTAGTCAGGTTTGAAAAAGTAGACTGCATTTCTGCTTTCTTAGTTATGGGCCTTAGACTGTGAAAGTAGGTCCTTTTATGTAGTCATTACAGATATATTAATTTGGAAAGAGGAGGTTTTACAATCTGATAGAGAATGTTTTACAATCTTTATTCATATATGTGGACTATTATTCTCATCTCTTTTACATATATATGCTCGATGATTTAAAATCTGTAATAACTTTTATGTTCTCATGGGGAAGGATTTAATGTGATGATAATGAGATTGTGTGATTCTATGTTTTCGTTAGAAGTTTATGGTTTTATTTTTTCAATGTTACCATGGCTTCCTGTTACTATGTCAACGGGTCTTAAAATGGTGCATTTGAGTTTCTATTAATGTTGCCCATTGCAACATAATCAATTGTTGGAGATTTTTTTTCGACATGTGAAATTCTAATATTCAGGTTAGCGGAGCTAGGATCAAGATATCGGATAGAGGTGATTTCTTTTCGGGCACATCAGAAAGGTAGAAAAATTCTTGGTCTTCTTTTTATCTCCCAATACAAACTGTTGTATTCTATATTGTTGTGCAACCTAAATAATGCAGGAAAGTTACAATATCTGGATCATCTGAAGCAATTCGTGCTGCTGAGGCCATGATAATGCAAAAAGTTCCATCTGATTCTGAGAGATGACAAAAACCTGTTGATTGTTAATCATGCTGCATAAACTGGACGGTTTGATGTCGTGGGAGAATCCTTATTCAAACCATGAGGCTGAAAATTCTTTCATCCTGGGAATTTTGAATGGCTTTTCAGGTACTGATGCTGCAAGATCTGTACTTAATACAAAATTGAAGGATGTTCTGATAGAGTTGTTATCCTGTGACATTTTCCTAGAAATTGCCATAGTGGAGAATAGTATTTATTGTGGGAGTAGGAAGAATCTCGTCGGTATTTGGATTCTTCGATCAACTAACTGTTTAAGACTTGAAGAGATTTTGTGCAGTTTGGTCAACTACTTGCCGTTCTCTTTTATGTGAAGAAGAGCTGTTCTCTTTAATGTGAAGAACCGATGGAACTGATAGATATTGTGCACAACTTGCTTTTTATTGTTGGATGGAAGGCTGCTAATAATCATAATTCTTTATTTATCAAACCTTCAGGTACTTTTCATATGTTTTTTTTTTTATAGTAATCTAATGCTTCATTTGATGATGTTAGACCCCATTGGTGCCTTATGATCTTTTGAGGTAGTACATGATTTTTTTAGCCATGGATTGTTGTTTCTATTAATGGTCCATTGGTTGCTTTGGTATGTATCAATGGCTGATCGAATAGGGTATGCCCCTACCGACCCATTGGTATGTGTAGATACATCGAAGACGAAGATATGGTGGGAGGACGAAGAAATAAAAAAGAAAAAGAGGAAATGATGAGAGGGAGAGGATAGCGGGGGGAGGGAGATAGATGACCACAAATGGTAGTGGTGGTAATCTATCGGCAAATGATAGCGGTGATAATAGCAACATTGCAAGAAGGGGGCTTGTGATCGTGATTTTAATTACTCTCTTTTTTTTTTACATAAATTGAGTTGGATTGGATCATCAGAAACAAAGACAGTTTGCATATTCGTCTTATATCGTTTGGAATGGTATGATAATCCTTTGTTTTTTTTTACTTTTAACAATAAAACTTGAGCAAACCCTAAATGATCCTTATCAAACGCAATACAAACCCTAAATGATCCACGATCCAAGTTATCAAAAATAAAAAAAAAAGATTCTTATTGATAAGCAACCTATCATCAGCTGACACATGAAAAGATTATGATTCTAATCTAACCAACATAACCTTACTTATTATTTATTATAACACGAAAGACAATCACAAACTTACTTCTCTTTCTTTATGATAAAATAATTCTAAACCTCATTCTCTTTTTTTTTTGCATTATAATTCTAACCCTAACAAATAGTGCCATCATCTCAGCCACAGACGATGCCTCCTCAATTGTCATTGACATCAGCACCTGTTGGAATCCCCCTAATTGATATGATGCCAACATCTTAGGATTGTCCAAGGTCCACGAAACTGCTAGTCAAATGGGCACCTGGCTCCATAACGATGGAGTTCGGTGCACCATCGCTCTACTCTGCTCCAACTGATGACTCCCTGAAGGTCCAACGAGAGAGCATGAAGGGTTTCATCACTCTTAATGGCGAGAAGCTCGAATGGCAGCTCCTCAAAGTGATCTCCACTTATGTCATGTAGGACAACCTCCTATACCCCATGCTCACTGTGGAAGAGACCTTGATATTCTTTGTGAAGTTTTGGCTGTTGCAATTGTTGTTTGCCTCGAAGAAGAAGAGTCAGGTATAAGCACTTCTTTACCAGCTCGACCTCTGATCTACCGCCAAGACCATCATTGATGATGAGATCCACTACGACGTCTCCAGTGAAGAGCATCGTCGTGGATTGATCGGAATCAACATCATCCATGGTGGAGAGGGAACTTAAAGCTCACCACAACAATAGGACTCAAAATTTGTCACGGCGAAAGGATGACCCAAAATCTGCTATGATAGAGGGAGGACTTGAAGCTCGCCATGGCAGGATGACCCAGTGCCTGCCATAGCGAAAAAAAGATTTGAAGCCTATCATGGTAAGGAAGATTTGATATCTGTTATAGCAGCGAAAGGATATGAAATTCATTACAGCGAAAAGAATATTTGAAGCTCGCCACGACGAAAAGACCCGAGATCCACTATGATGGAGATCAGACATGAAATTAGCCATGACAGGAAGAAGATTTGAAGACCGTCACGGTGGGAAGACCCAAAATCTGCTACAATGGAAATAAGATTTAAAGCCCACATGAAGGGAAGACCCGAGATCCGCTATGACGGAGAATGAACACTAAATCCATCATGACAAAAAAAGGATTAGAATCTCACTATAGCGAGAAGTCCCGAGATCCACTACAATGGAGGGATATGAAATATGTTGAATCTTAGATTTTAATGATAAAATCAATTGATGAGTTTTATGATCTAACCTGTGTGTTAGAGATAAGTGATGCAAGATTAACTATGACGGTGAAAAGGCAATACAATCTAATGTTGGGCCGAAGTCAAGTTCGGGCAATGGATTAGGGTTCGAACGATGCAATGGGAATTCACTAGGCGATCATCGGAAGCTCGCTGAAGGTGATCGGGGGTTTGCCAAGAGTTCGCCGGGAGCTTGCCGAAGGTGATCAAGAGCTTGTTGAGAGTGCGTTGGGAGTTCGCTGGAGGATGTCGGGAAGTCCTCTGGGAGTTCAAAAGATCAATTGATGTACCGAACGACTGCTAGTTATAGGTGCTCAACAAGCTAATCACGTGAGTGATGGCATCTATGACACACTGTAGTAATCTCTTTGCTTATCATTCCTAGTATTTTCTCACATTATATATTTTTTTGGATATATATTGTGATGTCCCTAGGTCTGTGCAATGAAAATTAGATCATAATGAGATCATGATAATGAGATCGATTCGCCTTTAAATACAGATCCTAAATTATCCTGGTCATAGGTTACTCGAGAGGGACAATGAGACAACCAGATAAATCAGTATAATGTATACTCATTCATATGATGGAGACGGCTAGTTTCATAGCCGCTCGTATAGGGACACTAGATGTACAATGCAAGTGCTCATTAGATAATAAGTTCACTAATTGATCCGCTTATGGAATGTTGGATGGATAATGATACCTAATGTCAGATAGTAATTCTATAATCCTAATTGTGTATCTGATCCTTAAACATGAGACACCAACGATACCTTGTACGAGTACTCATTTCTTTGACGTCGGACTTACAGGTCTGGATCGTTCCAGATCTAGTATAACCAGTTATCGGGATTGGTAGCCAACCATACGAAGGTAATTGAGTGTCAACAAAGGATCATTCACTCTCAGTATCACAAAAAGAATATCTCATGTGTACTCGCTCAGATAAAGTCCCTGGTCAAGGTCATTTAGATTGAGAGAGGAGGAGTTCTCTAGGAGAATCTGATTAGAGCGAGCCTCAGATAAATTCCGTAAGAGGCCTGACAGTATTCAAGCCCAATATATGGTCTTTGGAATATTAGATGGATGAGAGACTATTGATACACGATAACTATAGATAGATAGGTCTGATGGATTCGATCCCCTTATACTGTCTAGGGACCATGGCGTAGTGGCCTAGTATGTCCATAGTCGATGAGTCGAATGAATTATTATAGAGATAATAATTCATTATATCAGAAGGAGTTCTGATGGGAGTGACTCATAGCAAGCTCGGTATTGGGCCTAGAGGGACGTACATATAGCGGATGTCACGATAGTTAAAGGTGCAGATATGAGATGTCCGCGGAGCTCCTAGTTTGGATCTTATGGATGAGATCCAATAGGTTAGATAATTAGATAGAGATCCAATACCCAATGTGAATGGAATCCATTCAGGAATATGCTCATTCACCTCTATAAATATGAGGGACTCATTGGTTCATAGGCTAGAGCTACAAAAGTCTGCCTCCTATTTCTTCTTAATCTTCTTCTCCTCCTCTTTAGCTGAGAGCTTTGTGGTGTGTGTGGAGAGGTTGATCTTGCAGCTGAGGAGTCTTATCGCTGCATCCACTGTGTGGATCACCGCTAAAGAGGAGCACGTGAGTACTCCTTCATCTACTCTATCGAATCTGAAAATTTTTTAAGGATATATAATCTACCTAGGTAACACATCTCCCATGATTCATGAAGTTTTTAGGTTTTATGATTTTCACACACCCATCATCGCACAATAGCCAAATACTTAATTTTAGGAAATCTAATTTTTGTTTTATTTTTCGCGACGCATAAGATGCCGATCGAAGATTTCTCGATAACAACAAGAACGATTGTAATTGTGTCTTAGTATGTCGTAGTTGACATTATGTGTTTTGAGTTCTAATTGAGTTAGATTCAGATAAATCCAAATTAACTCAATGAGAGGCGACCAGGCCCACTTTAGGTTGGATCTGAGCACAGATTTAGCTCATTTCGTTGACCTAGAAAGGGGTCAACATGAGGTATGAGCTAGATATGAAAAAGTATTGAAAGTACTTTTAGGATTCCCGATGGTAATATTACCGATGGACGATAGTGGTACCACCCAAGCGGCGATAGTACCACCGTTGCCCCTATTTTCTAGGTGCTTTCTATGGTAGTACCATTAGTGCCGACGGTAGTACCGCCCTTACCTTGGATTCCGAGGATTTTTTAGTTTTGGCTCCAAATTTTAAAGCCAAATTGGGATCTATAAATACCCCAATTTTTCTTGCTTAGTAGAGTAAGAATGTGAAGAAAAAAGATGAAATTTTCTGAAAAAATTTTGTAAAATTTGAGAGCTTCCCTTGTGTGCTTCAAATGTAAAGTGAGTTGAAGGGAAGAGTGAAAAATTATAAAGGTTATTCTCCTGAGCTTGAGAAGAATAGAAATGTGTAAAGAGTTTTGATCTTCACCCATGAAAGAAAATCATTAGTGGACACCGACGAGTCTCGACAAAGGACTCTGGAAGTGGACGTAGGTCAAGTTGTTGACCGAACCACTATAAATTCTGTGAGCCTTCCTTATTTTATTCTCTTTTAAACTTGCTTTTTTATTTTAGTATTCTTTAGCTAAATCAAGATTCTTCAGCTAAATCAAGATTATTCATTCGGCCATAAGTTTAATCTCTCACTTACTTTCAACGAATTCTAAGAAATGCTTTCGATTTCTTCTTTATTTCAATCAAATTTTTTTAAACGAGCACTCTTTTTGCACTAACACTAATTCACCCCCATTTTAGTGCCAACTCGATCATAACAAAATCTGTCATGGCAAAAAGAAGATTTGAAGCTCTTTACGAGAAGACCTGAGATCTGCTACAGTGAAGAAGGGACATGAAATCCTTCATATAAAGAAGATTTGCAACTTGCCACAATAGAAAAACTCTAGATCCACTACGATAAAGAAAGGACATGATCTCACTACAATAGAAAGAAGATTTGAAACCTGCCATGGTGGGAAGGCTCAAGATCCACTAGATGGAGAAGGAACATGAAATCTGTCACGAGGGACAGAAGCTTTGAAGCCCGTCACGACAGGAAAATCAAAGAAATGCTACAACAGAGAAGAAACTTGAAATCTACCATAATGGAAAAAAGATTTATGGCCCACCACAACGAGAAGATCTGAGATCTGCTATGACGAAGAAGAGATTTAAAATCCATCATGGCAGAGAGAAGATTTGAAGTCTACCACGATGAAGAAATCCAAAATATGCTATAGTGGAGAACATACTTGAAATTTGCCATAGCAAAGATGCAAGGCCAAACACACCAAGATGTGTGAGTTGGAAAAATCAGACCCGCACCAAGATAACTCTGCTATGATGAAGGTACAAAGCTAAATACACCGAAATGCATGAATCAAGAAAACCTAACCTACGCTAAAATAAATCCATAATAACAGAAATATAGGGCCAAATGCGTTTAAAATGCGTAAATTGGGAAAACTCAACCCATGCCAAAATAAATCCATCACAATAGAGACACAAGGCCAAATGCACCCAAGACGTGGGAGTCGAAAAAACCTAATCTGCGCCAAGATAAATCTGCTATGCTAGAGGCGCAAGGCCAAATGGCTCAAGACATATGAGTAAGAAAAACTTAACCTCCACTAAGATAAATCCGCTATGATGAAGACACAACGCCAAATACACTCAAAACATGAGTTGAGAAAACTTGACCCGTGCCACGATAAATCACCTGCGACAAAGGTGTAAGATCAAATGCGCTCAAAACACATGAGTCGAGAAAACCTGACCTGTGCCAAGATAAATTTACTATGACGAAGGTGCAAGGGTAAATGTGTGTAAGACGTGTAAGTCAGGAAAACCCGACTTATGCTATGATAAATCTGTTACGGTAGTGTGCAAGGCTAAATGCGCCCATGACGTGTGAGTCAAAAAAATCCAACCTAAATGCGTACAAGACGTGTGAGTCAGAAAAACCCAATCGATACCAAGATAAATTTGCTACTGTGGAGGCGCAAGACCAAATGTACCTAAGATGCATAAGTGGGAAAGACTCAACCCATGCCAAGATAAATCTGTTGTGAGTAAGACACAAGACCAAATATGCCTAAGACACGTAAGTTGGAATAACCTGACCCGATCCAAGATAAATTTGCTACGATAGAGGTGCAAGACCAAAAGCACCTAAGATGCATGAGTCGAGAAAATCTGGCTTGTGCTAAGATAAAACTGCTACATTAGAGGCGCAAAACCAAATGCACCCAAGATGCGTGAGTTGAGAAAACCCAACCCACACTAAGATAAATCCGCTGTGACGAAGGCGTAAGGCCAAATGCGCCTAAGATGCGTATGTTGAGAAAACTTGACCCACATCAAAATAAAGCTGCTAAGATGAAAGCACAAGGCCAAATGCATACAAAGAAAATGCGTGAGTTGGGAAAAACCCGATCCGTGTTAAGATTAATCTGTTACGAAGAGATACAAGATCAAATGCGCTTAAGATGTGTAAGTCGAGAAAACTCGACCCACGCTAAGATAAATATACTATGGTGGAGGCGCAAAACCAAATGCACCTGAGATATATTTGTTAGGAAAATCCTACCGATGCCAAGAGAAATCCACTATGATAGAAACACAGGCTCAACATGCCCAAAACATTATAAATCGGAAAAACCCTACCCACGCTAAGAGAAATCCATTACGATATAAACACAGGCCTAATATGCCCAAAACACATGATTCAAGAAAACCCAACCTACAAGATAATACCTCGGATGATGTACTTCAAACCCCTTGCAAAAGCCCCGAAGCATACCTTCGAGGGGGGACAAATAATTAGGGAATCTATTGGTAGCCAATATGTGGTTGCCACATGTCATCCAAGTTATTCTCTATATACTTACATGTACAAAGGTTCAAAGTATAAAAACATAATCATTATGTCAAGGAAGACAATCACAAACTTTTTTCTCTTCATTTATGATAAGACAATCCTAAACTCTCATCTTTTCCTTTATGACTAGGAAAGACATCACAAAATTTTTTCCTCTCCTTAAGGTATAAAAATACATCCTAAAAGGACTCTCTCCCTTCTAGAACTACTTGAACTCACATTTGAAGACTTCGAATTACTAACTTAAGCATCGTTGGAGGGATCGGATCGAAAAACCTCTCTCAACCTTGGTCTTCATGCAAGCGGTTCCTCGGGAGTACAATACTTGCACTTTGTGAGCTCAACACCTCCACCTCGGGTCTAGAGCAAGTCGGGCTGATCAAGACATCAACTATACTTTTTATTAATAGTTATCAAACACAATATGAGCTTATAATAGAGATTCAAGAAATCTTGATAAAGAAAATTGATGAGAAAACCTAAACAATCCACGATCCGAGTTATCAAAAGAAATAATATCCTTATTGTTGTGGAACTTTGTGTCATGGCTGATAAGTCAACACAGCTTGGTCTCGCCCGTGTGCGCAAACTCGTCTGCATCGATCGTAAAGAAGCGAGAGACTGAAAAGTGGTTAATTGGAGGTCGCTTGGAAGTGCGCCTTAGGTCGGCCGAGGATTCCTACACGAAAGCCTCGTTGGGGTGGGGGCGCCCAATGTAGCCTCTCCGACGATTAAGTAAGTGCCCCAACTGAGATGACTTTTTAATATTCAATATATGAAGAGCGAGTTCAGAATCTCCTGGTGTGCCCGGGGTTGGATTTTATACCTGCCGGCCAAGGGTCGATCGTATCGTCTCCCATGCAACCATCGGTGTTTCGGGGGGGGTGTTGGGATGGCGCATGTGGTCGCCCATGCTGCTGTCAGGGTCATACGTCAAGTTGGTTGTTGTGGATTGCGTGCACGACATTGCACATTTATGGAGGCTCCAGCTCATGTGTCAACGTGGAGGCTCCATCTCGATTGTCGGCAGCACCTTAGTCAACACTATGCCACCTCGATCACCATTTCCCTAGATCTGTTGGTGACATGCCTATGGTTTCCCTCTTGGCCGGGTGAGCTGGTGGGGGTTGGGCTGAATGGTTGGTGCGTTGGGCCAACCTATAATTTCCTCTATCATTCTCTCATCCTAAACCCCCCTCCCTCACCCCCCTACCCTGGGTAACCGATGGCAACATGGGAGACTGACTGGATTGCCTGAGTTACACAACTAGGGCAAAGACTGATTGAATTGATCGGGTTACACAACTCATGAAAAGACTAATAAGATTATCCGAGTTACACAACTCGAGCAAAGATTGACTGGATTGGTCGAGTTACATAACTCGGGCAAAGATTGATTGAATTGGCCGAGTTACACAACTCAGGTAGAGACTGAATGAATTGGCCCAGTTACACAACTCGGGCAAAGACTAACTGGATTGGCGGAGTTACAAAACTCAGACAAAGACTGATTGAATTGACCGAGTTACACAACTTGGGCAAAGACTGAATGAATTGGTTGAGTTACACAACTCGAGCAAAGACTGACTGGATTGGCCGAGTTACACAACTTGGGCAAAGATTAATTAAACCGACACGTGAGGCAGCTCAACATTAGTGTGCGTTGACTCACGTGGTCTCGTAATATGCTGACCCATATAACCACGTGGCATGCTGACTCACCCATGACTACCATGTTGGCACTTGACGTGTAGGGCTCATGTGGCCCACTAACTACATTCTTCGCGTGTTTCCTAGGCAGAGGTATCACGCTGCCTCGGGAAGACAACATCGTTTGGCATAGGAAGCTCTCTTTATATGTCTCTCTGCGCGATGCTGAGGGATCACTTGCATTTTCCTCCTTCCTCATGTCAACCCTCAGTCTTCTGAGTCTCGGTTTCTAGGATTGCCCTCGGACCCCCTTCGGTTGTTCTTCTCATCTGATCAGGTCAGAATGGTCTCCTTGATTTCCTTTTCTACATCTTCTATTTCCTCTTCGTTGGTCTCTTCGCCTTCGGCAAAAGAGGTCTGTTCTAGCGAGTCTACGGCTAATCAGTTGGAGTCAAGTTCATCCTCAAGCGCATTGACCCCAACGGACATAGGGGCCTTCAAGGCCCTTAAGGTCATGAAGTGGTGTCATGACTTCGACTTGGCCCTAAGTGCCGAGTTATTAATGGCGATTCGGGGGCATTATAGCATCCCGAATGAGTATGCTTTGCATGCTTCTGCACTCGGGCAGCTCCCTTATGATTCCTTCCCCGACAGTTTCAGCATCTCTAATGATGCCCTCGAGGTGGGACTTAGGATCCCTCTTCACCCTGTGATAGAGGAATGCCTTGGTCGGTGGCGAATCTCGCCAGCCAAATGGCGTCGAACTCTTGGCGCTACTTGATAGCATTTATAGGGGAATATCGAGGAGCTAGGATAATCCCATCTTGGGATTTATTCCTATTGTGTTTCCGAGTGTGTAAGGGTCAGGGCGACTACTATCTGACCGCCTGGACTGGGTTCAAAGTTGGGGGAGCACCTTCCAACAACAAGGGCTAGAGGACGTGGTATCTATATATCAGCTATCGTCGGGGTTGGGGTTTTCGACTTGAGTGGTCGGCCCATGCTATAAGCAACGTAGCCCCCTACCTTGGCGATGAGGAATCCACTTTGGTTGGGCGACTAAAGGGAATTCTTTTAAGTTCCTAAGCAATCGAAATGATGATGAAGTAGTGGCTGGTCGAGGCGGGCCTTAGTCTGGCTTCTTGGGGTACGTCGCTTACCCCCTATTGTATATGCACTTCGATTTGACAAGATGGGATGGCTTCGGTAGAGTATGCATGGGGAGTGCAAATTCTTGATTGGCGATCAACCTATACTCATTGCCATCCGAGATTCTAATTGACCGGGCCGCGAAAACTATGGTGTTGGTGAGTCGTCTCGATTTTTCCTTATTTTGTCATGCTTGTTATTGTCTTGACCTAACTCTTTCCTTTGCAGAGCCAACATTACTATATGGCCCTGATTGACCGGGTGCATGATGCCACCTGAGTTATCAGCATCATGGATAACAAAGCTGACGATCTTTAGAACGAGATTCAAAAACTGAAGGCTGGCACAAACCCTGACGCAGTTGCCGCAGCCGAGCAATAGCCCTCCGAGGCCCAATCCCTTGTCGACCACTACAAGGTTGAACTGGAAGAGGCGACATGCCGACGACACTCACAGAGCCAACTGAATGATGCTCGAGAGCTTCTTGTCGACTCCTAGAATCAATTGAATGATGCTCGACAGCTTCTCACTGACTCCCAAAGCCAACTGAAAGACGTCCGAGCTCAGGGACACAAGTTGGAGGATGTTGCTGCATCTAACGTGTAGCGCCAAGGCCCTTAAGGTCGACTTGCCAAAGAAGGTCGTGGCAGATTGCAAGGCGTCCCCTGGTTTCCATATGGGGCTTGTTCGATCGAGGCAAGTAACCTACAAATATGGTTACCGAATTGCTTTGGTGAGCTTCCAAGCTTGATACCCGAACCTTGAAGTGGAAGAGGACCCCTTTAAGACCCTGCCTGAAGACTTGACCATGCAGATGGAAGCCGAGCAACCTTTTGACGATTCTCCACCTCCTTCGCCCGAGGAATAGGGTCGTCTCTTTCCTTTACTTTTGTTCGTCGGGTGCCCTTGTCAAGCTTAGCCCGCCCAACTTCTTTCATATTCTTGATTTTGATGTGCCAGGAATGTTTTGATGTTCTTTTAGTTCCCGAGCTTAATGTACTTACTCTCTTTGATGAATACAAAAGATCTTCCGTTCTTTCGATAGTTGTGTCTCTTACACATAGAATTTTCTCAAATTCAAGATGTGCCAAGTCCTCGGCAAATGTTTTCCATCTAGAGTAGTGAACACATAAGTACCTTCTCGGACCATATTCATTACTCGGTAAGGACCCTCCCAATTCAGCGCCAGCTTACCTCGAGCCCGAGTTGGGTCGCTGACCTCGACTTTTCTTAGTACCAAGTCGCCCGTCTCAATCTGCTGAGGACGTACTCTGCGATTATAAAGCCTTGCGATAGCTTTTTGGTACGTAAGTGCTTGGAGGTGTGCCTCAGCTCATCACTCGTCAAGCAGATTGAGGTTTTCACGAAGTCGGGTGGCTGATGCTGATTCTTCATAGAGCTTGACCCGAAGGGTGGGATATACCACGTTAGGAGGGAGGACCGCCTCGGTGCCAAAGGCCAGACTGAACGGTGATTCTCCTATGGAGGTCTTCGGGGTAGTCCGAGATGCCCAGAGGATGCTCGGGAGTTTGTCCATCCATGTTCCCTATGCCTCGTGATCCTCCTTTTTAAGCCTTATAAGATGCCTTGGTTAGTGACTTTGGCTAACCCATTGGCTTGGGGATGTGCTACCGAGCTGAACTTCAGTTGGATCTTGTACCCCTAGAAAAACGCTATGAATTTAGGGTTACTGAACTAGGTCCCATTGTCAGTAATGATAATCTTCGGGAGACCAAATTTGGTGATTATATTCTTTCAGAAAAACCCCTAAACCTACTTTTTCGTGATTGACGCCAGGGGTTCGGCCTCAACCCACTTGGTGAAGTAATCGACGCCGACTATCAAAAATTTACGCTACCCCGAGGTTGGGATGAAAGGACTAAGGAGGTCTATTCTCCATTGGGCGAAAGGCCAAGGGCAGTCTTAAGTCATGAGCGGGATCGCGAGCTGATGTTGGATCCTAGCATGCCTCTGACACTATTCAAACTTTTGAACATACGCTTGAGCATCTCGACACATAGGAGGCCAATAGTACCCTTGTCTTAGGATCTTGAGTGCTAATGTCCTAGCGCCAATATGCTATCCATATATTCTCTTGTGTACCTCGGCTAATGTTATCTAGGCCTCAGTTGGGAGAAGGCAGTGAGCAAGGGCTGGCTGAAACCCCTTTGTTAGAGATGCCCATTAATTACATAGTACCATGCCCCAGCCTTCTTTATTCTTCGAGCGGAAGATCTGTCCGTAGGTAATGTGTCATCTTTTGTAAAGTTAAGCATCTCATCGATTCAACTGTGCCCCAATTTGGCCGTGGCTATGTTGGGGTCACTAATGGTCGGTTTGAGGATCTCGACCATCCATGGTGGGTGTTTGTTTGTTCCATGCGTAGACGCTAGCCTTGTCAGCGCGTTGGCATATGAGTTGTTGATCCAAGACACTTTGGTGATGGAAAAGCGATTGAAGGCCTTAATGCGACATCGTGTCTTAACCAAATACTTGATCGTCGACTCATCTTGCGCTTCAAATTCTCCATTGACTTGCCCGACAACAAGTTGGGAGTCGGTGAAAACTTTTATTTCTTCCACATAAAGCTCCATGGCTAGCTTCAAGCCGAACAATGGTGCCACGTACTCGTCTTCATTGTTCATAGCTCTAAATTCCAACCGAAGTGCATACTCATACATCCGGTTAGGTGGTCCTCTGAGGACAAGCCTTGCTCCTCCCCTTTCCAAATTTGTCGACCTGTAGAGATGCAAAGTCCATGCCGACCTCTGATATGATGCATTGTCAGGGGCTGTGAGCTCCGATATGAAGTAGGTAATCGCTTGGGCTTTTATTGTCATCCTCGGCACATATTCGAGGTCGAATTCGCTAAGCTCGATCGACCACTTGAGCATCCGTTCCGCCACACCAAATTTAGAAAGGACTTGGCGAAGGAGCTGGTTGGTGATTACTTTGATAGGATGCGCCTGGAAGTATGGCCTCAGTTTTCTCGCCGCCAGGATCAAAGCTAGTGCTAACTTCTCTATCAGAGGATAATGTTCCTCGGGGCCATTAAGGATATGGCTGGAATAGTAAATTGACTGTTGCTCTTGTCCGAGCTAACGGCCACCTCTGATGTCGCCAAGTATTGTTCGAGGGGCTCTCCCGGCCTGAGCTACGACAGGTGGGAGAGATGCACCTTCAAATGCTGGAAGGCTTCTTCACATTTGGGGGTCCAATTAAAGTCCTTTGTCTGCTTTAATGCTCGAAGAAGGGCAAGCTTTTGTCTCCCGCCCGAGAGATGAACCAGTTTAGTGTTGCCAGTCTCCCTATGAGTCTTTAGACTTCCTTGACTGTCCGGGGGGACTGCATCTGCAAGATGACCTCTACCTTCTCAGGGTTTGTGTTGATTACTCGTTGATGTATTACAAACCCAAGGAACTTGTCTGATGAGACATTGAACACATACTTGACAGGGTTGAGTCTTATCCCGAATTCCTTGAGGGTTTCGAACATTTTGGCTAAATCCGAGAGGTGGGCATTGGTTTTTCGACTTTTAATAATCATGTCGTCGACGTATACCTCAATATTTCTCCTGACTTGGTCCTTAAATAGGCGATTAACCATATGTTGGTACGTGACTCCGACATTCTTTAGACCAAACGGTATGACCTTATAATAATACGTGCCATGGTGGGTAATAAAGGCTATGCTTTCCTGATCCTCTAGTGCCATTTGGATTTGATTGTACCCTGAGAATGCATCCATAAACGATAACAACTCGTATCTCGAGGTGGCATCTACCAACTGATCAATCCTCGAAATCTTTTGGGCAAGCTCGATCGAGATCAGTGTGTCAACACACATATACCAGTTTCCATTGGGCTTTTTAACTAGTACAATATTGGACAACCAAGTCGAATATTTAACCTCTATGATGAACTCGACATCTAGCAGCTGAGCGACTTCATCTTTGATGGTTTTCTATCAATCTGGGGCAACCTTCGAGGCTTTTGTTGGACTGGCTTAGCGGTGTGCAATATGCTAAGGTGGTGTTGGGCCACTTCCGGGCTGATGTCGGGCATGTCCTCTTGGGACCAAACGAAAACATCAGCATTCTTCTCGAGGAACTCAACTAGTTTAACTCTCTGATCTTCATAAAGTACCGAACTGACTTCCACCACCTTGTTAGGATGCTTTAGGTCGAGGGGGCCTCCACCACCAGTTCCATTGGTTCTGGTTGGAACATGTCCTTGCTCGAATCTCGAGCGTCGATGATCGATAGTGGGAGTTTGAGCTTCTTGGGAAGCGTCATCACTGTTAGGTAACATTGCTTGGACTCTCAAGGATTACTAATTACCGAGACAATCGCCTTTAGCTTATTCAAAGTTGGTCGATCGATGATAACATTATACGTTAATGATAACCTAACCTGAGACCATCAATATTATAAACTTGGTTATTCTTCAACAGTGACCGGAAGTTTCATTGTTCCCATGGGAACAAAAAGAGTAGCATGGACTTTTTGACTTTTTTTATGTGGGAACAACACCAACAGAATAGATAATGAATGAAGAGTGTTAAAATATGATAATTTTACCGCTGAAGAGAACCAGTCGCCATCTGGAGTGGGAGTGACAAGGGACCTTATGGCATCAACGGTGGAAACAGCAGTCGATGCAGCAGAAGATCTAACCCCATTTTTGTATAAGGACACCTCCACGCTGCAAAATGAAACAACAATGTTCAACACCAACTGATCAAAACTGCCTTATCCAGGCATCTTCACAATAGACATAATTATCATATAGTCAACACATACCTTCTGGACCTCTTTCAGTAAACTCTTCCTTTAACCACTTGATATCTGTGATAACTTCAGTTACTGGCATGCCATTGATTTTAGCATTTGCATATATAATGGTTACTTGAGCAAAATCTTTCTTATTTTATATTTTTATTTTTTTTTAAACTTTATAATGATTAGTTTTATCTTATATAATGATGCTGCATAACTCAATAGTAACCATTAGTTCATAAGTAAATTTCTTGAGTCTTCACCTGTGCCTTGGAGTGATTTCCCCAAACGGTCATATTTGACACTTTATCATAAAATACACCAGCATTGAGGGCCAACTGTAGATATCACAAAGTTCACAACCAAGAAATGTCTCAGTGCTAATCCATACATGCAGAATACTAGAAAATTCATAAGTAGAAGCTTAAGAAAGATAACAAAAAAAACGGTGTCGAAAATAACCTGGCATTTAGCTCTATTCTCATCCAATCTAGTTAATGCATGTCTCAGTGCTAATCCATACATGCAGAATACTAGAAAATTCATAAGTAGAAGCTTAAGAAAGATAACAAAAAAAACGGTGTCGAAAATAACCTGGCATTTAGCTCTATTCTCATCCAATCTAGTTAATGCATGGAAATTTTTTGGCAGGTATATTTGGTGCATTCTTCAAACAAATAAGTGCACTGAAAAGAGTGATTTTGGTAGATTAGCATCGGCACTCTATTTTAAATATCAATTAGAAGCTATTCATACTTTGTATTGCATGGGTTACCAACAACTAGGACTTTAACATTGCGTAATGCCACAGCATGAGTGCTTTCCCCTGAATATTGTATCCAGATATCATAGGTGCGAGAAACATCATCCCTCCTGAATTTTATGTGTTTCTATATCATTTGCATGTATCAAAAGAGAAGCAGAACCTGTTCAACAAAAATCTGCCCGTTAATATCTAGCAAGTCTGCTCGTAGGGATTCATTCCAATGCTTACTTCCCTCGATAAAGGATATAGGGAGTCCTCTAGTTCCATAGCCACTCCTATGCTTCCAACCAGTGAAAGGAAATTGCAAGACGATAATCAAAAGGTACACATTATATTTCATATAAGAACTGGCTACCGTCATCTTAAACAAACTAAATAATCATTACCTTCGAGAGCTTGAAATGATCTTTTGGAGCCCAGTAATTTTAAGGCTATGGGTTGATCTGAACCAAACACTTCACCAGAAGCAAGCTGAAACCCTCATGCAAAATAGTCAATAACTCAACAAGTTTCTAGGAACTCTCTCTATATATTTTTACATGTAAAAACATGAATGTACATACACTAGCATTATTAAAATTGACATATTTTGATCTACAAGAGAGGTATTTTAGATTTGTCGCCAACCAATCATTAGCATAACTACTGCACTAGTACAAAAACACTGAACACATGCAAAAAACTAATTAAATATCTGTATCTTATCATTGACAATGCAGTCATGCATTATTCAGATGTTCAAGATGTATGCTCAGAGAATTGTGAATAATACTTGAAGATATAAACAAAATTTTATCAGATTTTAAATTGAAATCATCAAAAAGCTACAGACAGGTTCTACAAGTTAAGATACAATCTCTACATTTGGTAATAGAATTTTTTTTTTTTGAAGGAAAATGCAAAAGAGCATTTCAAATCTGAACCAAAAAATAGAATTATCTGCTGGATAATAAAGAATAAAACTGTAAAAGAAGAAACGGAAAGAACTTAGAATCGACTATGTTTTTCCCAATGATAACTACAATTACTGGGAAGTGTCCTTTACCGCAATAAGTGAATTAAGGAACATCATGAAAATGTTCTAAATGTTAAAATTCTTAGGCACATAAATTCAAATAAATGACACGAGGTATTATCCAAATTACCAAATTTTCTGTGTCATCCCAATGAAGAAAATTGTCATGCTTATAAGTTTGTCTGTCATCAATATCACTTTTGCCACTTGTTAGTCCAAGTATTTAGCTCAATATTACTAGCTGCCTTCTTCTTTTAATAAATCTGAGAGATATCTTTTATCATTATCAAATTTCTAAAACCACCATGAATCTTCATGGGACACGAACATAGTAGAGATAGCAATACCAGAATAGATTATGTGACAAGTTGAAAATTATAAACCACCATAAACAATGAACAATGAAAACAAATTTGAAGGAAGCTAAAGGATCAGGCCAGAAATCCTTACTTTGAAAAGTAGATGGTTAGACATCATTCCAGCTGCACCTGATATTGCAATATTGATCAAACTCTTCCATGACTTTGTCTTCTCATCCTAGAAAAAACATTAAACTAAGCACAAGAACTTGTGTGCATCTCATGAAATTGGGCATAACTCATTTTTACATGACCATCTCAAACAAATTTTCATTTAAGAAACGAGGTGGTTGATTATCCATCGGAGTTCTAAGCAATTTCTTTTATAAATCCTATGAATCAGTGTAATAGATCTAACAAAATATTTCCTGATATAATAAATAGTAGTTGAGCTTTACCTTCTCGCAAGCCAGAATGGACCGAACTAGTTACATTTCAGTCCTCGCTACCTAGTTCCCCTTTTCTCTAACTACACAATTGGTTCTTGATTGTTCTGATGAAAAATTAGACAAAAGGATCATGATTGCAAGACGTTCACATACTCCGGAAGAGTATTGGTTGTTTTGGTGCAAAAGAAGTGCTATACCATCACAAATGTATTGTTTCTGATGGAAGTAAATGATTGTGAACAGTTTCATATGACTTCTAGGTAACTTCAGTAGCTTGTGCAACAGATTATCCAACATTGGCACATCAACAATGATCGAGATTACGGCGTATGATCTTTATTGCGGAAGTGCAGTTCAATGAGGCAGCTAACCAGCTAGTAAGACTAGGAGCGGGTAGTGTCAATTGAGATATTACGGTGGTCACTAAACGTAA
This sequence comes from Ensete glaucum, assembly GCA_021527575.1. NCBI lineage: Eukaryota > Viridiplantae > Streptophyta > Magnoliopsida > Zingiberales > Musaceae > Ensete > Ensete glaucum. Next base: position 52,457,666 of record CM038551.1, read on the forward strand.
TTGCTTCACAATTGACCAGAAATGAAACTAGAAAGAAGAACAACTCAAGCATCAAGAACCAAACGACGTACTCTTCTCGACGAACAATGTAGATTGTTAGAAACGGACGAAAGCATTACCGCCTTCAGGTCATAGGTGTTGCAGAACACCCCGAAACACTCCTGCTCGCTAAATGCATCGGCCGGAGTGGTGAGTAGGACAGGAGCCTGCACTTGACTGCACAACGACGACCACGAAATAGTCCAAATCACAAGCAAAAGAACAGAAGACGGCAAGAATATCAACAAGCGGGGATGAACAACCAATACAAGAACCTGCTTCGGTGTAACAGAGCAGAGAATTGTAGGAATCCGGCGAGCGCTGCGGGGAACGGAGCGACGCCTATTCTTGAAGGCGAGGAGAGGGTTACTGGGCGTCGATGAGAGGTTACTCGGTGGGAGAGCTCGGAACTTCGCGTACAATGGAGAGATATCCGACAAGGCCATGGCGGAGGAATCGGAGGTGGAGTGATGAGAGGTGGGAAGAGTGGCGAGTGACGGAGGGGAACAGACGAAGAGTTAGAACGGCGAGGGAAAGGAAGGGGCGGGGGAGAGGGTTCGGGCGGTGATGGACTGTTTTGAAATATATAATCGCTCAGAGCTACTTGTTTGGGTTCGATTGAGTTCTCGGGCGATTGGTTTAGACCGGGAACGGTCCAGATCGACCGGGAAATGCCCGTCTACCTTTTATACCTGGTTGGTGTGAGGGAGACATGCTTCGAGATGCGTGTAAAGGTTATGGACGGTTGGATTTCCTTGTTGTTCTGTGTCGGGAAGGAATCGAACCTTGTATTTGTAAAATGTGGGGGTGGGGGGAATGAAAGGACTTTGAGATTCGTGGGAAAGTTACGGACGGCTGGGTTCGTTTCTCTTTGATGTCTCGATTTAGCTAACCTACCAATATAGTGGAATGTAGTTGGACATAGTAACAATTTGTTTATATGTCGATTATAACAGCATTATCTAAAATGTTCATATAAATTTTTCTCTGACATAAGTAATAGAAACCAAAATGGAGTAGTGGTTGATGACACTGACTCAAAGCACACCCTAATTAGAGTCCAATGTGAATGAAATCAAGCGGACTGGTGTCACCATACGCTTTGGATGTGGGTTCACAAGTTGTTGTGTCCCAATTATTAATCATGAATTATAATAATAGTATGAATTCTGAGTTTGATTTGATGAGAATAACATCTAATAATTTTGTTAACATTTGCTTTGTAAAAAGTAATATCAATAATTTAAATTTAAATAATTAAGTATTATTAAGGCTTCTTGTAAATCCAATTTTACTTCAACCATCACTCATATTGCATATTAATGTATTAAGTCTTGGATGACTAAGATTGTAAATTAGAAATGAACTAGTTGGACGATTCATTAGTTTCAAACTGAATAGAAACTAATTCGATTTAGGTTTATAGGTTTGAAAAACCAAAAATATCGATTTGAAATTGGTAATTGAGGAATCAAAGCTAATAGTTGTATAAAGTTAAAATATTTTTTTATTATTTAAAAATAAACTTATAAGTTTTATATTTTTATTTTTTTATTAAAAATAAATAAATAAATGATGGTTCGAACCAAAACCATGATCAGGTCCACCTACTTAGATATTTAAACTTAATATTTTTGTTTGATATTAATTTTATGTAAACCATCATCTTCTGCTAACATAACATCGTCAGTAAATAAAACATATAAAAGATGTTTATTCTACATATGATTAGTAAGTTCAAAAATTGAACCTAATCCTTGATACTATATTAATTTCAAATCCACAGGATTTATTTTCTATAATTCTGATATTAACAATTACGCTATCCAAAATACTTTTGATAATTTATCAAAGAAAAACAATTACTAATGAGTTTTCATGATGCTATCATATTTGATTTTTACTAAAATATAGTTTTTTTTAATTTGTGACCAAAATATCTTTAATAAATTTTTAAAAATATAATAATTATACTTTCACTTGAGTTTTTAGGCTTCCTCCTCCCCTCTATCCTCCTTCCACGACACTTTTGTCCTCCCACGGGTCTCCTCTCCTCCCCTTCCCTTATGGTTTTCTCCTCTTTCCCCTCTCTCTCGCCTCCTTATTTTTTATTTTAAAAATTAATCGTTCTAAATTTATAAAAATTAAAAAAATACTACATATCATCCTACTAGTCGTAGGGAAGTTTGGATAGATTTTGTAAAAATTTAAAGAATTACACACGAGTTATACTAAATTATAGATTCAACATAAAACTAACCTATTTTAAAATTAATTATCCTAAAACTATATAAAATAAAAAAAGATACTAAATATATTATCATCTCAACCTAATAATTCTAGATGAGTTTAAAAACAATTGGTGAAAATTCAACGAATCACACTTGATAATCAACTTAACCTAAAAATATTACATTTAAAAAATTATTCACCCCTAAAATTATAGAAAATAAAAAAATAAAAATATTTAAAATCATATGTTTATAGTTCTATAGAAATTTAAATTGATTTGATGAAAATACATTGGTTTTACCTGCGTTATACTTGGGTTATACTCGTTTAAGAAAACTCGATTTGATTTGATCCGAACTGATCCAAATCAATGTGACTCAAATTTTGATGACCATACTAGATTGAATCATTACATAGATTTATAATTTGAAATGGCTCAATCCAAGTGCACTATCAAATTTTTTTCAAAAAAATATCTTTGATCGACCAATTATCAATGTGTCATCTTATAAAAGCTAAATACCGTGGGCTTTTTTCTAAGTAAATTATCAAATATGTTTTATATTATCAAATATGTTTTATAAGATTAATATAATTAGTGAATATATTATTTTTTTAAAAAATTCACCTTAACAAAACTATTGAACATTTTTTATTTTTTAAAAAGATACATAAAAAGCATATGTAAATCCTTATAGTTTTATATTTTTATGTTTATATTCATTAATTATATTAATAAACTAAATAACTTATATTATTCATCTTTCATGTGTAAAACTAAATTAGTTTATAGAAATTATTGCTTCACATCTTATTAAATCTTAAATAACTCTTTACCAAACTTTCATAGTCATTACACTATCTTACATATTTTCCATAATATCAAACATAATTAATGAATATATCTTTTTAATTTTGAAACCCATTTGTCTTAAATTCTAGGAGCCCTATCATCAGCTTTTTCTAAAAAAATCAACAGAAGGAATACACACCTCTTTATAATCTTAGTAAATAAATAACATACATTATTCATATTTCATGCATAAAATTGAATTAATTATTAAAAATAATTATTTAACATCTCGTCACATTTAAAATCACTTGTTCCCATATTTTAATAATGTAATTAATAATCTCAATCCATTTATAATTTAGAATTTTGATTATTTTTTTATTTTTTGATTAATTAGTACTATTTTTTTTCTTCATTCCATTCTTTTAAATCTAATTCAATCTCATGCTTAGTTTCTTTTATCCCACATATTCTTTTTTTTCAAAAAAAAAATAAACATATTTTATTAAGGGTGAATTTTTGAGAAAAATTCTCCGATAGCGCCCCATCTTATAAAATTTTCATAAAAGCCCATAAAAATAACATGAAAGAATCATTTTACTACTACTTGCATTAGACATATTGTTGTTTCTATCAAACTTGTGGATCATCCCCTATTTTTTAGAGGGGCATACCATTGAGCCATGTTGGTTGGAGCCAATGACAGAGACATAACAATGAGAGAGGGTGAGTGAGGAAGACTTATACCGTGGGACTCTCTCTCTCTCTCTCTCTCTCTCGTCTCCCCTGTTTCGAGACAGATCGCCACGAACCAATCAGATCCATTTCCGCTTCGTTCTCTGTTCTCTGATAGTTAGACTCTCTCCCCCCAACCCCGTCACTCCTCTCCATAGTTTCCCTCTGCCATTCCCATTCTTCGTCACCTACTCATTCCTCCGAGTCCGTGGCCGGTCCAGGATGCATGACAACAGCCGGTCTCTCCTCCTGAACCGGACTGCAAGCTTCCGGGCCGAGACGCTGGGCCAGACCACCGTTCACGTCGTCGGCAACCTCTGCTTCGCCCTCTTCGTCGTCGGCGTCCTCGCCTTCACTATCATCGCCGCCACCTACCGCGGGGACGATCCCCTCCTCCTTCCTCCCTCCTCTTCTGCCTCCTCCGCCAAACTCACCGCCTTCCTCACCTCATCTACCAACGCCACCTTCCGCCCCGACGACGCCCCCCTCCGCACCGGCGAGGATTTCCTCAACTCCTCCGTCTCCCCCGATGACGCCGCCGTCATCCACCTCGCCGATCTCCCCAACTCCAACAGTTCTTCCTCCGCCGCATCTGGCGGCACTGACTGCGACGCCGCCGCCCCCATCTACTGCGCCGATCCGGATGTCTTCCACCTGATGATGCGCTCCACCATCGAGTCTTTCCGCGACGTCCACTTCTATCGCTTCGGCAAGCCAGTGCGCGGCGGCGACGGTGGCGGTTCTTGCGACATGGCCTGGCGGTTCCACCCCAAGGACGCCAAGCGGGCCGGCTTCTACAAGGACTACCGCCGGTTCGAGATCGCCCGGTCCCCCAGCTGTACCTATTCCATCGTCAAGATCGGCGACTACCACACCGGCGTGAATGCCCGCAAGAAGAAGAAGAAGCAGCGGAAGGGCGACCACAACGCCACTGGCGAGTTCGTGTCGAAGAGGACCCCCTCCTCCTCCTCATCTCAGGCTTCGGACCTGCTTGTCGTTCCCGTGGTCGGCGAGGCCGTGAACGACACCCTTCCGGTGGTCGAGTCCGAGAGCAAGTTCAGCAGTAGCAGGTACCTGATCTACTCTGGCGGTGGCGACCGGTGCAAGAGCATGAACCATTACCTGTGGAGCTTCCTCTGCGCCCTCGGTGAAGCCCAGTACCTGAATCGGACCCTCGTCATGGACCTCACCATTTGCCTCTCCTCCATGCATTCGACCACCAACCAGGATGAGGAGGGGAAGGACTTCAGATTCTACTTCGATTTCGGGCACTTGAGGGAATCCGCCTCCGTGCTCGACCAGCGCCAGTTCTGGAACGATTGGGCCTTGTGGCAGAAGAAGGACAGGCTCAGCCTCCACCTCGTCGAGGACTTCCGTGTCACGCCGATGAAGCTCACCAAGGTGGAGGACACTCTGATCATGCGCAAGTTTGGGGCCGTTGAGCCGGACAACTACTGGTACAGGGTCTGCGAGGGGGAGACGGAATCGGTGATCCAGCGGCCGTGGCACCTCCTCTGGAAATCCCGCCGCTTGATGGATATAGTCTCCGGCATTGCCTCAAGATTGAACTGGGATTTCGATTCAGTCCACGTCGTGAGGGGGGAGAAGGCGAGGAACACCGAGCTCTGGCCTAACTTGGCAGCGGACACCTCGCCCGAGGCCTTGCTGTCCACCCTCAGGGACAACCTCGAGGATCGAAGGCACCTGTACATCGCCACTGACGAGTCTGACACCTCCTTCTTTGATCCCCTGAAGGAGAAGTATACTACTCATTTTCTGGACGATTTCAAAGACTTGTGGGGCAAGAACAGCGAGTGGTATGAGGAGACAAAGGAGCTCAACAATGGGATTCCGGTTGAGTTGGACGGCTACATGAGGGGGGAGGTTGACACGGAGGTGTTCTTGAGGGCTAAGAAGCAGCTGGAGACCTTCAATGATCTCACCGGTGATTGCAAGGATGGGGGTACTACTTGTCGCTCAACTTCCTGAATGGTTTGCGGGATCAGATGATGTGTTCCCATGTTAGGTGATTCAGATTTGTAAGCTCAAGGTACGTTACATCTTATCATATGTTAGGTTATGCCATTGATACTGGTTGGCTTTAGTTTGTCTCCAAAAATGTTGTGCATCGAGATCACATTTTTTGTTCAACTTTTGTTGAGATCTTGAAGAGTTTTGCAATTTTTGCTTGATTTGTTGTCAGTCTCAAAGTTCATTAGATCTCATCATGAAAATGTTCTGCATCAAGATCACAGCTTTCTTTCATTGTAGATTCATTGACTTCTTATCACACAGAGAAATCATAGAGCTCTTGTGTGCTTCTGATTAGGATGCATTAATAGGACGAACCACTTGCATGTAGGAACTTAATCATCCACTTTAGGGATGGCTTGCTTTTGCGGCCATCAAGATCACAGTTCAACTTTTGTTGAGATCTTGAAGAGTTTTGCAATTTTTGCTTCATATGTTGCTAGTCTCAAAGTACATTAGATCTCATCATGACAATGTTCTGCATCAAGATCACAGCTTTCTTTCATTGTAGATTCATTGACTTCTTATCACACAGAGAATCATAGTGCTCTTGTGTGCTTCTGATTAGGATGCATTAATAGGACGAACCACTTGCATGTAGGAACTTAATCATCCACTTTAGGGTTAGCTTGTTTTTGCAGCCATCAAGATCACATTTTTTGTTCAACTTTTGTTGTGATCTTGAAGAGTTTTGCAATTTTTGCTTCATGTGTTGTTAGTCTCAAAGTACATTAGATATCATCATCAAAATGTTCTGCTTCAAGATCACAGCTTTCTTTCAATGTAGATTCATTGAGTTCTTATCACACAGAGAATCATAAGGCTCTTATGTGCTTCTGATTTCGGATGCATTAATAGGACGAACCACTTGCATGTAGTAACTTAATTATCCACTTTAGGGATAGCTTGTTTTTGCAGTCACTTCACCATCTGGTAAATTTCAATCTTCAAAATGTTCTGCATCAAGATCACAGCTTTCTTTCAATGTAGATTCATTGAGTTCTTATTACACAGAATCATAAAGCTCTTGTGTGCTTCTGAATAGGATGCATTAATAGGACGAACCAGTTGCATGTAGTAACTTAGTTATCCACCTTAGGGGTGGCTTGTTTTTTTAGTCACTTCACCATCTGGTAAATTTCAATCTTCAAAAATGTTCTGCATCAAGATCACAGCTTTCTTTCAATGTAGATTCATTGAGTTCTTATTACACACGGAATCATAAAGCTCTTGTGTGCTTCTGAATAGGATGCATTAATAGGATGGACCACTTGCATGTAGTAACTTAATTATCCATTTTAGGGATGGCTTGTTTTTGTAGTCACTTCACCATCTGGTAAATTTCAATATTCAAAATGTTCTGCCTCAAGATCACAGCTTTCTTTCAATGAAGATTCATTGAGTTCTTATTACACACAGAATCTTAAAGCTCGTGTGCTTCTGAATAGGATGCATTAATAGGACGAACCACATGCATGTAGTAACTTAATCATCCACTTCAGGGATGGCTTGTTTTTGTAGTCACTTCACCATCTGGTAAATTTCAATCTTGCATAAACTCCCATGGAACATCAGGCACTTTCATTTGTGATTGGTAGGCATGCTTCCTCTTATTACTATTAAGGGATCTTGAATGCATTATGTGGAAGTATGTCGAATGATTTTGACATGATAAAAATGCCTTAAAAGGCACCCTTCAATAAAACCAATTGTTTCAAGCAATTCGGATCGACTGAGACTATGCAGCACACATGCAGCATAGGTGATTGCAAAGGATCAGTCTTTCCAGTAACCTCTTATAGCCCAACAAGGACCTACCTGCACAGAAAGAAATCGGGTTAGTGAGAAATAAATGTCACTCTATCACGATCACATAAGTAGAGCAAAACACAGACACTTTATTGGTACGACAAGTCTAGACAACTTGATAACCTTTGGATGGTCACGGGACAAAGGATCTGGGGTTCATTCATCGCATGTGTCGCTTGCTTAACAGCCTTACATGCGCCTGCAACTTGAGTTGTGTGATTGAGAGTTTTTGTTGTTTGGCTGTTCAACATCAATTCTAATTCTTTCCTAACTCTCTCTTTATGTCCATGATCTGTTCATGAAATTTCCAAGGAAACAAGTTTTAGGCAAAACTTGCATTTCCTTTATAGCTCATTGTTTTTCGCATTTACCTTTGATGCCAGATGGCTTTAGTAACACTGTTCATTGAAGGTGAAAGTTCAATTCCTGTGACTTGCTTGTGTTCATCACTATGGCTATAGAAATAGCTTTGTCATTCCCCATTGAAGGTGTGAAAGTTAAACCTTAGCTGCTTTGCATATCCACACATTGTACTCTTACATTTATTATGATTCAAATCATTCTGCTCCAAAGTATACTTGTATAAAGATTCGGTCAAGACTATGCATGATTGGATAGAAACCCATTTTTCTCCTTGCTTGCAGATGTTTTATACACTATAGTTGACTTATAAGCCTGTAATTAGATGTGACTTAGATCCTTAGCGGATCACTAAAGTATTTGATTCAGATGAGTAAGAGTCACTAATACTTCATATTTCTAGTTTAAGAGGAGATTGTTTTTACCTTCTTAACAATACTCTCTTTTGTTTTTTGCTTTGTTGAAAATTTATTTTATTTTGTTTTACAAAAAAATATTGTAGTTTATAAACCTTGTTTAAGGATATGTCAGATAGGCATACAACAACTGACAATATATATGATTTTTTTTTGTAATGTTATCCTGTAGTTTAGCAAATAATGAACTAAGGGAGCTAATCAGAATATGATCTTCTGAATGATGATTGACATCATATTTAAGTTTTGTTTCATTTTTAATTGTTTGTATCCTCTTCTTAGATTTCTTATGTTATAGTGGCGAATTGGCAGTGAGCTGAATTATATTTTTATTGTATTAATGTGCGATTCTATATCATTGTTCAATTTAAATTTTCAGCAAAAGATTATTATAGCGGATGATTAATTTTTATGGCAAAGCGCGACAATGGAAAATTTATTCTGGCATTGGACGTCAATTCCATCAATTCTTTAGATTACAAATATGGTTTGGCCATCCTCTTTATTTTCTTTATTTGAAAAAAATAGTTCTTTGAGTTCTGTTAGAAAAAACAAAAGTTAGAAGCATAATATAAGGGTGAATTCTCATAAATATTTTTTGGGCGTCTTTTCTTCGGAAGTACCCTCAATTTAAAGATATTTATTTTATCTAATATCTATAATACCCCTTTTCCTCCCTTTTCCTGTGAATGGATTCATAGGGTAACTCGGTCCGATTATAATATATATTATATTATTTTAATAATATTAAAAATTATAGAATATAAAAAATTATAACATAATTTTTTTAAAAAAATATTATATTTAGAATTATTCTATATTATTTGTAACAATAACATAATGATATTGTAATATTTTATAATATTTTTATACCATTTTAATTTCTGTACTATATTATAGTGTTATTTTAAGATACTGAAAACACTATAACGTAACACTACGGAATGTAAAATAACAGCTGCAACGGATGAATAAGAAAAGAGAGGGAAAAGGATATATGGATTATTAAGAAATTCTAAAAAGGGTAAAACTTTTCTCGAGAAAAGTTTAAAAAAAAAAAGGGAAAACATTTTTGACTGTTGCACCCAATCCTTGAAACCGGCGCTTGGGGAAGGTACCCGAACCATCCACGTCGCTCTTTTTCCTCTCGGAGGCCACACGTGTCCGCACACGTGTCAGCCAGGTGGTCATCGTCGGCCCCGCCACCTCCTCTCTCTCTGGCTGGCCTTCTTATCCACCTCGCGGAAGCAGAGAGAGAGAGAGCGGAAGAGGAGGAAATGGCTCCGAAGCGCAAGGCGAGGGTTCTGAAGACCACCAAGAAGGTGGTCGAGGAGATCGTCGAGGTCGTCTCCATAGTCGGAGACAGCCAGAATGGCGTGGAGGTCCTGCCTGGGGACTCCAAGTTCGTGGAGGTGGTGGTCGAGGCCAAGGATGCTCAGAGCCCCGAGGAGGACCTAGGCGAAGGAAAGGAAGCGGAGCCGGAAGGAAGGCCGCAAGCGGGGGAGGAAGAGCCCAGCAGAGAGAAGGAAGCGGAACCAGCTTTAGAGAAGAGCATAGTACAACAGGAAGAGACGGCAGGCGAGGGAAGGGAAGCAGAGTCCATCACTGACAAGGAAACCCAGGAAGAGGCGGGCGACGAGGAAGCGGAGCCTCGAACTCCCAAGAAGGTGGAGCAGACCCCGGAAAGAGACATGGAGGAACCGAAGGATGGGGGCGAAGGAATGGAAGCGGAGAAGGGGAGGAAGAAGCAAGGGCGAGCAGGAGGGCGGAGGAAGAGGAGGAAGAAGCGGTTCAGCGGCGGGGACGGCGGGGAAATGGACGGCACCGGACGCGGGTACAAGAGGTACGTTTTCCGGGTGCTGAAGCAGGTGCGTCCGGGGATGGGGATATCGTCGCGGGCGATGGCGGTGCTCGACGGCATGATGGGCGACATGTTCGAGAGGCTGGCGGACGAGGCGTCGAGGCTGGCGACGTACACGGGGAAGGCGACGCTGTCGTCGAGGGAGATCCAGGGTGCGGTCCAGCTGGTGCTGCCGGGGGAGCTCTGCAAGCACGCCATCTCCGAGGCCACCAAGGCGGTGTCCAATTACATGGCGGCGGGCCGCCACGAGGAAGCCGTACCGCGGTGTGATTAGGTGGTGTACTTACTGAGGGGCGCCGCCATTTTGGCGTCGCATGGGGTGGCAGCCCTCTCTCGTGGTTTGTGTCGTGGCCTTGTAACCGCGGACTCGAAATCTTATTTACGTTTTGTGTCACGACAGCCATCATCTCATAAGCTGTGTTCCGTTCCAGAGTCCTTCTAGTAGGAGTTTAGATGGGCCTTTAATGGGCTTTGGCCTGACCAGCCCAACTGTCATCCAGAGCGCGCAAATAATCTACCCTCCCTCTCGTCTTTACGAAACGCTGCGCCTATCATGGCCGACACATATTTCCAACGCAAGTGTTAAGGTAATATATTTTGAAGGGATAAGAGTGTTGTAATCTCTCTGCTGCACAGGGGGGGAGGTTAATTTGCAGTGTATACGAAGAAGCCGAGTGCTTGTTTCTATCTGTACGTGGTTTGCTGCTTGCTTTGATTCAGAGCTAGCTAACTACTGGAGGACGTGAATATGACGGCATATATTTATTAAAAGAGACTCCTGCTGATGTCACCAAATCCAGTCCTCCACACCCCTACTACTGAGTTACGGAAATCCCACTCTATATTGTCAGTCGCTTTTGTTGCTACAGAAGTTTTAAAGCTCTCGATTGATTCCACGCGACCATTAGAAGAGACTGTAAAAAAAAAAAAAATGTTGTATATGGTTCTCCAATCCAATCTAATTATATGTGGTAAGGTGGGATAAAAGGACAAGGAAACTAAACACAAGGACAAGAAGACAGACAAGGACTTCACCACCTTCACATTGGATCGATCACCAGCGATCTACCGACCCCCCCCTATCGACCCTTTTATTTTTTTTTTTGTTATCCCACCTTACAGGTAAGAAACTAAGCCAGCCACGGAACTGTAAACCCTATCAGATCTGACTGCACGTCGATCTCACTTGTCGTGGTCACGCCTTTGCCTCTTGGCACCTCGCGGTGGTGGCTGATCTCTCCGCTGAAACAACTGCTCCATTTCTTTGGCTCCCACCACGATGAGCTCCACCCGAGGCTGCCGCCGCCGCCGCCTGCAGACGGAGACCCTCCTGCGCTTCCTCGGCGCAGGCGGGCAGTTGATGGGAAGAGACGGTAGCTTACTCTCCTCCGACGTCGGAGTTCGGCACTCTTCTTCGTCGCCATGGCCACCACCACCCTCTTCTGATATTTCTGTCGCGACGGGCCTCAACGTCGCCGCGCTGGTTAGCTCCGGCGAAGCTGACATCTCTGGTCAGCAACCAGGAGGCTTGCAGGAGAAGGTAGGACGTCGGAGAAGAGTTGTTCCTTGGCCTCTCGCGCGTCTGATCGGTATGAGGTAACACAACCATATTATATATGCTCTTCTTTTCCCTTCTCTCTCTCTCTCTCACTCACTCTCATATTCATACAGTACTTTTTACGTTACAGGTTCTTCTGGGGATGATGATGGCTTTGTTCCAAGATGATCTCCTCACCTTTTTACTTTTGCTTGCTTGCATGGGGGTTGGCTGGGGGAGAGGGGGGCCCCCTTTGGAAGGTATCTCGTCTTCTATTCGCTCTGCTGCAGCAGAGGGGCAACGTGATGGGGTTGGATGCTGTCACCAGCGACTTAATGATCGATCATCTTACCGGTCAAAAAGGAGGAAGCGCGGGTTGGATGAGAGGTAGAGGAACCTATGACGCTTTTTTTTTTTTTTTAATATCATAGGATACCTTCTTTGGGTTGAAAGGAGCATGTAGAACACAACCCGGGCGGTGGGGGTGGGTGGTTGCTGTGGGACCCGGGCGGTAGAACAACCCCGCATTGGATGCTGCTTAGGCTGGTAAATGCCGTGCGTGACCCCGACCCAGGAATCCAATCCACTGGGTTCAATTTGAGTTAGCCATGCAAGAGGAGGAAGGAGACACGCACCACTCATAAGCCAAAAACACCTGAATCGAGGAGAAGGTGATCCCCCGGTGCGGCCACGTGTTCCACCCCAGCTGCATCGATGCGTGGCTGGTGTCCCGTGGGTCGTGCCCCATCTGCCGCTGCTCCGACGTGATCGCCTCCTGCTCGACCTCCCGTGGCTTCTTCGGGTCGTTGGCAGAAGGAGCAGCAGCAGCAGAGGAGGAGGCAGGTTTAGGAAACAGGAGCTGCAGCTGGAGAGGAGATCAGGGAGCGGAGAAGGATAAGAAGGCGGAGGTGTACCTACCTGGGGCGCACCTGCAGCTTGTGACGGATAGTAGTACGTGTGTTGGCAGACCTTTACAGTGACACGTGTGCGCTTAAAAAGCAACGATCTTTCTGTCGTACACTGCTGTTGTTTCTGCAGCTTTGGCGGTGGCGGTGCTCTTCTAAACATCTTCCCATGACAGCAGAATCAATCATGCTTCCCAGGCGTTGCTATCGGAATCGATCGCCCGCACTGAAATCACTCTGCAACGACTGCAATTTACACCCGACGTGGGCGAGTTATTTCTATTCCTTTGGGGTCAAGACAAAACTGCTATGATAAACATCATGTTTGTAATCGTTATCATTCATCAGTTTCATCATCATCATCATCATCATCAAGTTCAGTTCAGGCACAGAAGCCTTCCCCGCCGCCACAATCGTCGCGGTGGGCCACATACAGTCCTCTTCTCACAGGATGTTTGTGAGAACCTGTTAAGTGTTCCATCCACAGTATACTAATGGGAGGGAGGGTATTGCAGACCTGCGCATGGTCCATGGTAGTAGGATGTGTCGGCCATCGATGACGAGATGAAGTCCATACTTGGGAATGTCGGCCATGGACGACCATCTTCCGTACGTATGAAGAGATGGGCCTGCAGGAGACCACTCTAAAAGAGTCAGTTGATCTCAGCATTCGAACAATTCGTCATACATTTCAACTGCGCACTTTTAAGAGCAGCACAAATTTAAGTCTCTTACATTAGACATTCTTCAACCTTTATCAGGGCTGTGGCCCAGACATTGATTCTGCTCTCCTAGCTTTTATTGGAGGATTTCCGGTGGTTCCAGATATTGTGGAGATGGTGACCAAAGTCGTTGACCCAACTATATCCTGATCATGATAATATTAAAGGAATAAAATAAAAGGTTAGATAAATCACAAAGAATCGCTGCTCATGTTCAGCCTGCTCGATTACAGCTTCCCCTACTGCAAACAAAAGGAATCAGAAACAAGCATCAGTTATTACAGTTATCACAGGTAGAATTAAGGTTTATATCAGAGTGCACCGAACATAGATTCCACTTGAAACATTTTACCTCTCTAACAACCTCAGGAACAATAGAGGCACAGAAAAGGATGGAATTGTCAGATTGCTGCCAGTTGACATTCAAAATAGACGATCAGTTTCTTCTTTGGTTTACAGTACCGAATAAGCTCGGACTGCCTCGATGATGGGTGCACGACACAATGGACACTTGCCTCCGCTTCGAACTAATTCGTTGGCACATTTCAAACAAGTGCACATGTGCCCACATCTGACAAGAAGAGAAAAAACCTGATAAGTAGCAAAAATTGAGATGCATATTTCGTGTTCCTTATCGTGCATCTACTCAAAAAATTGCACACGAACCTGTACAGGAGGGAATCTATGTGACTATCACAGCAGATACAGCAGGTGCCCTTCCTCACTTGACTCCATTTGGAACCATCATCAGATGACTCCTCATTCACACCTGTAAACAGACTCATTTCAATCCTCAATACATCAGAAATGCATTAAAGAAAAACTATCATTTAAACCAGTACAAACTATCAAACAAATGCCAAAAGAAGACACGGTATTTTCACAGTAAAGGCCTGAATTTGGTACTCAGCAAGAAATATCTCAGCTCTGACTAACTGTTTGAAGCATCGACTAAAGAGTTGGCATTTAAATCCTCCATCAGGCCGACCTCATACATGTGTTTCATCTAGTCAACAGAGACGCCCACCACAGATCGCTGAAAGAAATTAGGTTTTCCAGTGACATTTGAGGTAAAGATGGACCATGAAGGAAAATAGCCAATTATTACTAGCTTAGGGTCAGCTTAACAATTAGTCCAGGTTCACTTATTTAAGCAAGTCAAGGTAAACGCCACATCAGGGGTTCAGCTTACAGTGTAGCTAGGTAATGTTAACAAGCTCAGCTTACAAATTTTTAATGATTTAATGGGTCGTTTGAACAATGGATGTCTCACGTCAACCACCCAAGTCGCAACATGATCAGGTGCTTGAACTTGAGCTTGAGTGCACAAGTGGCAAAGTCAGATCAGCAAGACAGAATCCTTGAAGAGGTTAATATAATCTTCATTAAGAAAGTTCCAACAGTCCACATAAAGGAGAATAAGAAAAGTGGCAAGGAAAAGCATAGGAGAGCCACTCTTTGTATAATACAAGAACTTCTAATAAGTTTCGACAAAATGGGGAGATGAAATAGAGTTGAAAACATCAGTACAGAAGAGGACATGATTATGAAGTGATGGATAATAAACTGGGAAGCAAATTGATACTCCCACATTAGGACAACTATTTGCCGAGGTATAATCACTTTAGAGAGTTTTAAGCATGCTTTTAGATAAAGCAGAAGAGAATCACACTGATTCAGTCGTTAGTAAATGGAGGTGGCAATTACTCAATAATGAGATACATGGTTCCTGGAAGACATGTTACCCATTCCCAGTATGGTTTGCCACAATCTAGAATCTATCTGTGAATGACATTCTTAGACATTGACACGATAGAGCACCATAAAGAAAAATCATGCAACTGATTCAGAAGGTGGATATATGGATTTCAAAAGTTATGAATTATAATAAGAACACAGACATAACAAGATTGTGGTTGAGTTTGAAGACCATAGAGCTTTCATTTAAAAATGCAAACGATATTTTTCAATTAAAAAGTGACACTGACCTTGTCGTCCAACAGCACGATTCAAAGCAGCAGAAACTTCCTGTCTGACTGAACGCTGCAACTCTAGTTGCATGTCCATGCAAGCCTCCAACATTCTCTGCATGTTATTCATCCCTTCTTGTAGACTAGCCATGTCAGCCCTCAAATCATTGATAGCATCCCACTGCTGCACCAACAGAGCAATTCATATTCGTCAGGTAGGAAACAACAACTGAATATATAAAAATTAATCAATCTAAAGAATAAGAGTAAAAAATGTGTGGACAATCAAAGCCCAAATACATGAAAAAACAAAACAAAGTACTTCAAGATACAATGACAAATAATTAGCAAAGAGTTTAATATCTACAGAAAAGAATGGTGTGCTGACAAATTATATGGTCGCCGATCTCAAGAGATTCTATAAAAAAAAGACATACCTAGTGCACAAGGCTCCTGCCAATGCAGGGTGGATCAATATACACAACCGTAGGCTTTCTAATATGGGGAGGGTCTAGGGAGATCCTATACTTAAATAAAGAAAAGAAAAGACAATCTAGTAAAAATCACAATGATTTCTAAAGTTACTCTTAAACAAGCCCATGTACCAAGCTTCATCTTTTGACATAAATGGAATTTGAATGAAAGTGAAATTTGGTTGATAAATCTAAACATTACGAGCAAGATAGCTCACAGTTTCTGGTCGATGCATGTTTTGTCTGGCCCAGTTGTCATGTAGGCCCGAGTGCCATGTAGGTTGTCGAGGTGGCGATGGTGGAGGTGGAAACACACTTTGAGGTCTGACTACAGCGTCCTGAATATCCTCATTAAGATTATCCCCTTCGTCATCTTGATCTTCTTCCGGTAGATTTGGAATAGGAAAAGGTCTTTGCAGATCCCAGCCGTCAGGAGTTCTGCCTTGCCGTTCAACGTAGGACTGGACCAGTCGGTCTAGACTTTCACGAAAACCACTATGAAGAAGATTAGAAACACTTCTCCTGCAAAGCAGCAAAACTTAGCAAATCATAAACAAATAGAAAAACAGCATTAGCATGAAATGAAGCTCAAACATTTAAGACAAAAAAATCTACCTGCTTAGTAGTTCCCTGAGTTCCATACTATACACATTTCCATCATCACGAGGAATAAATCCATCAAGTCTTCTACCTGGTCTTGATCTTGAATCTCTTAAGCCATCATATTGTTCATTATGCCAGGTCTCTTCAGTGTCATGTGATTCATCCTCAAGCCATTCCTCGTGCAATCCTGGGAGATGGGCAGCCTCTCCATCTCTGTTTTCTGATGTTTCCTGTGGCCAGTCTTCCACTATATTTTCATGCCAATTTCTGTCAAATTCTTCCCCAGCTTCTGCATGCCAAACACTGAAAGCAACCTCATTACTTGGTTCCTGATCTCCTCTCTCTTGGGCTGTTTCTTCCTGTAGACCAGCCACCTGAGTAGCAGATTCCTCCACATCGATAGTAATATTGGTAATTTCACTCTCCAATTCAGTTGTTGCATGTGTCTCGATCACTTGGTGAACACTAATGGTCTCAATACTAGATTGGTTCTGATCCTCATCATCATTAGATAGTTCCAGGGCAATGCCTTCTTGAGAATGATCAGTTCCAACATTACCCATGCTTTGACTAGCCAAAAAATCATTATGGCTGTTTGCTTGACCACGGACAATGTTCTCCAATCTGAATCGATAACCCTCGCTAGACACAAAAAATTATTATCTCTTACTATTTTCACAATTCAAGAAAGATACCTCTAACAAGTGTGAAACATGAGTTTCACAAAAGAATTCTTTAAAATTTGTTTAGTTCAGAAGATACATAAAAACAGAACTCAATACTAAAAATATTAGATGTGTGGCCTTACAGATTTGTTCATATATTGTAAATTGTAATCTGGCTCTGACTTAGATTTTAGAACATGTGCTCCATTGTAAAATCAATAACAATATTACAAGTTTCAGGGGTCAGGATCTCAATGAGAAATTCAGATAAAAGATGACAATCTGTAAGAAAATAATATAAGACGTTATGTTTTCTTTGCTCTCTCACCAGATATCCGATTCAGAAATAGCTTGTATCGTTAATTTTGTGGAACAGAAGTTGTAAAGGGAAAGATTTAATTTTTAATTTCAATATGTCAAATTTTCCATTCACTTTGATGAAGTTCAGTAAATGTGATTGAAACCTTTTTGCCTAATAAATTCTCTGCAAGTGATGATTGCAACCATCGCAAACTAAATGGCCTTTTGTCCTAGTATCTGCAGATAATCCTGTATGGGCTTACTTCCATTTGCCTAGAGGCTAGTCCAGCATCTCAATCCATGAGCACTACAATCAATTGGACACTACAAAACATTAAATCATGAAACCTCCATCCTTTCAGACAACACTAACATGTCCTCTTGATTAATATGGCAAGGCAAAAAACCCTGACACCCTGCTCCATGTAGATTGGTTCTGTAAATGATACACATATTTCAATAATAGTACCACATTCACATTTGATAAATGAAAATTATTGGAATAAGATTCAAACAATGTAAAGAAAATTCACATGCAAAGTCACAATTTTTTTTTCACTTATATCAGAGGTCTCAACTATTATGTTCAATGGTTCCTCTCATGCACATATTAGATATACACCTTCAATGACAATTCTTCTAGATACATCATATTTCTGTGCTTTAAAGAAGGCAGCCATTGCATTTTCTTACCTAGCTTATTCCACCTAGTCTATTTTAGTGTGTTGTCACCAGCATACCTACAGTTATCTTCTTGTATATAAGTAATATTCCAGGAAAAGCTATTTAGTACGGGAAAGAATAAACAAATGGACTAGAAAACAGTCCTTAATTAACCGTGGCATCAATATAATTGTCATTCAACAGGTAAAATAACACATACCTTAGACCAGATACGCGACGATGTTGTCTGAGCTGAACAATTTCTCTTGCTGCTGCTGAAAGTGGCCTCTCTTCATCATCCTCACTTGGTCTTCTGTCTCTCAAGAATCTACCTCTGAGTAGTGACTGGAGGCAATAAAGAAAAAACAGATGTCAAGACTTCCATACCATTGTCATTAAAAAGTATTTTTGTAATTCATCAAATGACATTGAACACTTTTTTTTTTTTTTTTAATTCACCCAAGTAAAAATAAATTACTTAAAAAAAAAAAAAAAAAAAGTAAGACAAGAGAGAAGAAGAAGAAGAAAAAAAGAGGAAGGTTATCGGTCGGTTCGGTGTGTGTACCGACATCGTCGTACGAGATCCCATACGGGCGGTATGCACAGTGCATATCATCCGGTATTAAAATATAATATAATTTTTATAATATAATATAATATAATATTAAAATATTAAAAATATTAAAAAGAAAAGGGAAAAAGGGGCGAGGTATTCTTTCTTCTTCCTTTCCTCTTCTTCTTCCCGCAATCGCGTCGATGTCGATTTCTTCTTCAATCGCAAATCGATGGTCGATTTCTTTTTTGAAAAGAAGGGAAGGCCATCTACCCTGCACAAGGATTTGCAAACCTTGATTAGGAACATTTCCAAAAGGGTTTTAAAATTGATTGTAATAGATGAAAAATTAAGCTCCACCACATGAATTGTTCTTTCTAATTCAAACATCCACTAAAAATAATCTTCCCCTTCTAGTTTGAAAAGATTTTCCCTTTCGTTTAGTGTTTAATCCTCATCAGAAAAAAGTTTCCCATGGTCAAAATCCATCCATGAAAAAGAAGAGACCGTCATTGTCCGAATTGTTAATTGCTCAAGGCAATTGAGTTGTGATGGCCTTGACATATACTTGAATGGCACCCATGTGAAAGAAAATAGAAGCAGCAGATGACAGAATGTGTAGGAAACAGTTACTCTGTAAAATGAAGGCTGGAAGCCTACAAGAAGTTGGTACCAGTGTAGGCCATAGGGAACATGTCAAGTTACGTGGTAATCTTAGATGGAAATTGTGAGTATATTTTTCATTGAAGTCTGAACAGCCTAGAAGTTACATGCCCCTTGAAAGCTGTATTGACAATGATAAAAAAAAAAAAATCCTAGAAAGCAGAAACAGATTTGCCAAACTAGAACGGAGATCCTATACAGAATACCATCAACATTGAGGGAAGACAGGAAAATGGAAACATACGTGCTACACTTGAGTTTTGAGTAATAAAAGGAAATAAAGAGTGGCTTGATAAAATTTACACAACATGCCAAAAAGAATATATGCAGACCCTAATACAGCAAGAACATTCTTCTTATTTTTCTTTTAGACCATTGATTTCATTCATGCTTTTATCGCTTCACAATTGACTTGCCTTCGAAGTACATAAAACTTCAAAGCTTGGAGAGTGTTGTTTTGCCTGGAGTACATGTACTGATGAAGGCAGAAAACAGCAACTGCAGGATGTATTTTGTTATTATTAACTGCTTAGACTTCATTAGATGAATTGAACTAAAACTAACAAACAATATGCAAGAAAAAAATAGATCTCTAACAGAGGTGAAATGAATCAGATGAAACTTGTGGCCTTGATGAAGTCAAGTAAGAAAAAACAAAGGCATAAAGTACTTCAAACTCCAAAGTATTGTCTAAGAATATAACATCACACCTAAATCGGCAAGATAGACATCACTGCTTTGTACTAGTGATATCATAGTTTCAACACGAATCATAATGCCTTGTTCACATCCTTCTCTAGACAATCTACCAAAAATTTTTACTGTTGAACAGTAAATGAAGTCATGCATGGAATCCTATTATCTGACCTTGGATACCCAACGCCATAAGAGGATTAAAATAAAAAAGTTAAGAATAACTGAGTAAATTTCCAGTGAAAAAGAGGTGAATTTAGCTTCGTGTATCTGCTAAAGCTACAGAAAGTCGTTTATGGTGGCCAGCAATTTCGGCCGCTCACTTGAATTCGATTACGATGGGCGAACTCCGAGACTGCATGCTGTTGTGACAATATCTGAAGCTCCCTCTGCCTCTCCGTCACCATCCTCATGATCAGCTCAAGGCGAGCTTGCCGCCCTCGTAACCTCAGTAATGCTCTGTGGACATGCTGGGGCTGGCCATCTTCATGATCTATGGTTGATCCATCATGGTCCCTCATCCTCTCGCTCTCCCTCCTGCTAACCCGAACGTCCCTATGCTGTTGACTGGCCATCTGCACCCACTGCCTCACCAGCCTCACTCTCTCCCTCTCAATCTCCCCGAGCCACTCTGCCCTCTGGGTGTCATTCCTCGGTGAGATTCTTGATTCGGGGTCCGATACTCGGCTCTCCGTCATCCATCCACGAACAATCTGCCTCACTCCCCTCTCGCTATCCCCGAGCTCAGGAGATTGCCCCCTGCTCGACCTCTGATTGTCCTCCTCCTCACCCGAACGTCGCGATAAATCTACATCCCCGTGAGACCACTGGTCGTAATCGTTGTAGTCGCTCTCGCTCGCAGCCACCGAACTGCCATCTATTCGACGGCCCTCGGCACGGCTCCGGTCGCCCTGCACGGACTCTGCCGCGCTGCTCCCACGCCCCCTTGCGGCGGCCGTCACGTGCTCCAGCTCCCGCCACATCTGGAGGATGGACGACGCGCGGGCGGCCGCCGGCCTCTCCACCGGCGATGACGAGGTGGACCGCCCTGACTCCCGGAGGAAGGAGGAATCGAGCGCGGAGACGGTGTGGAGACCGGCGAGCGCCATCAGCTCGGTCTCGCGGTTTCGCCGCTCGATGGTTGTGATCATCTCCTCAGCCTGGCGAGCGGCCCAGCGGCTGAGGATCCGGGAGTGCCGGCGCGAGGCCGCGGAGGACTCCGCCAGCTGGTCGCCCTCGTGGTCGGAGCAGCGGCGCCGGCGGTCCAGCTGCTCGTCGTAACAGGAGGAGGATGACGACGAAGCGACGGCCACGGCGGCCATGCATCCGTCGAGGCGTTCCAGGACAATCTCCTCCAGGAGGTGGGAGTCCAATCCCGCCATTGCGGACAAGAAAACAAGAAAAATTACAAGGACCAGACCCTAGACGGTAATCATCGGAACAGGCGCCGAGGGTTTCTGATGGCGTGAGGGAGGGAGGGAGGGGGGAAGAACCGGACGATCACGAAGAAACCTTAGAAGAGATGTGTATCTTTGTACCTTTATTGGATTAAGCTCGGCGTGACGATTTGATATCGTTACTCCGCGTTGGGTTGATCACGCACCGCATCGTTCGACGCGTGGCGACTTGTTCGCGGTCAATGGCAGGGTGGGCGTCTCATCATGAGATGGTGGTGGGTGAGAGTAGCCGAGGGGGGGATGGCTGCCACGTTATGTAACTGCACGAGACGCGGCAGGAAGCCACGTGTGATCGTCTGTTTCTTCTCGCTAGTTGGCTGACGTGGCATAATGATGTCGGGGGAGGTTGGACAGGTGAGACTGTGTGAATCGGAAGGTGGGGAGTACATACGATGACATGATGACAGAGGTATCAAATCATTTGATGTCTTTGCATCGGTCAATGTTTGTGTAAAGAGGCATTAGAGAGGAGTGAGAAGTTTGGTTGGCATGGCATGGCATGGCATGGCATGGCATGTGAGCGGGGGACTTAACGGATGAGATAAGGCAGTGTCATATAAGTGGATGCAAACCAAACAACAAAATCCATACCACATACCCATAATCGTGGGATCCTTTCGATTAAATCAATCAACCAAGTGAGTTTGATGATACAAGACGTAACATTCGTTCATGTGACAAAGATGATTCGGCTCATTATAACTTATGCCTATACTCTAATAATATACTATTATTATACACTAGTATCTTGATTAGTTGATAGATAAGTTAAATTATATGGTTTGGCTCATGATAACTTATGACTACAGATGATTCATCTCATATTATGTCCTTATAATTTTTAAGAATTTGAGTCCTTTGTTTAAAATTATTATGATATTATTTGTCTCTAGATTATTGTAAAGTTAATATATTTATGGTTTAATAAAATTTAACTTTTAAGTTCTGTAAATTAAATCTTGAGTTTATAATAATCTTATAATCAAATATTAGAATAAAATATAATATTATATATGTTTACATATGTGAGTCATCTCCTGGAGAGAGACATATTTTATCACCTTTATATTACCCATTTAGATAATGACTATATATATCTAATTCGTATAAGATATAGGCTCTTGTCATCTTTAGGTGTATATAAATAAAATCAAGAGATAACTAGATTAAAAAATTTAAAAAATTATATTTGATGGGAATAATAAATTTTATGATATTTATAATGAACTTAATCATATTTAGGTTTATTTATTTTATTTCTAAAAAAATAGGGTATTTGTGCTTAGTATGTTTTACTAGATGTGACACAAGATAATAAGATTGCTGAAAGCCAAAATCGTGTTCTTATTAATATGATTAGGTACATGATGATTTTTTTTTTATACCCAAATCAATATAATAAGAACCTCTAACAATTATTTTTTTATATTTTAAATAAGATGCTATGTAAGTCAATTTTATTAACTTCTTTATGTTATGGATTGGTAGAAAACCCAATTTGAGATATTTATATATTTAGAATTATTTACAAAGATAATGATCTTCAATATACATGAAAAGAAATTAGATTCCATAACTAATTATAGGTACTTTCTTATTTATCTAAAAAATATGGATTTTATTATCCCAATCATAGAACAAGGATAACTAAATCTAATAATATAATATTCCTAAAAAATAGCGAATCAGTGACAGTGAAAATCTTAAAATTTAATCTTGATATTGAGAAAATACATGTTAAGATTTTTTTCATCATTTTATATTCAAGAGATTTTTTATTTCTTAAATCAATAAAAGAATTGATGAGATTGAATAACAAAAGAACATTGATGAACTCTATATGATATTAATATTGTCACTATTTATCTTATAAAATAATCATAATCGATAGTCTTGATAATATCTCAAAGGAAAAAAATAATTGTTATTTTCTATTATTAGGTGATATATCTAAAAAAATTATATTATAGCATTGGAATTCAAAAAGGATCTTTTATTATTTTTATAAGTTATAAAAGTAATAATTATGAAGAGTGGTACAATGTAATAAAAGAAGAATTCAAATCAATGGATTAGAATGATATTTGATAACTTGTTGAATTATCTAATAATTATTAAAGATTTTATTATGCAAAACATGACCCAAAGAACAATATTGAATAATATAATAGTTAGACATATAGAATAAGGTTTTACCTATAAAAATGCATTAACAATAATGAGATATTTTTCTATTTTTTAAATAAACTCATTAGGAATTATTAAGTCATTAGTCACTTATTATAATCTTGAGTTATATCAAATGAATATGAAAATAAGTTTTGATAATCTAGATTTATATAGATTGACTTAAACATTTCACAAAGAAAATAAAAAACTATAAGATTTAGTATGTAAATTTAAAAAAAAAACTTATTTATGACCTTAAACAAGTCACTCGAATATAAAAAGTTTCATTATATTATTATTTCATTTAGATTTAAAAAAATTTATTAATCAGTATTTATATCTTGGGAGTATGTTTATTATATTCGACTATGGATAATATTGTGCTTTATCTTGATTTATTGTACCAAATCAAAAAAAAATTTATCAAGAATATTAATATGATTGATATAAATGAGGCATCTTATGTTATTGATAATGAAATATTTAGGGACAGATATCAAAGATTGTTAGTGCTGTCTTAGAAATGATATATTGATTACATCTTGAAGAGTTTTAGTATATAACTTTGTTCAGCAAATAACATAAGTAAAAACTTTAATCAAGTGTTTTTAAAATAATATAGGAAAGAATTAGATAAAAGATACTCCTTATGTATGCATAATTGAAAGTCTATTTCATCATTAAGTTTCACTCCTAAGTAGCTCTAATGTACACCTATTTTATATTTGGAATACTAGGTACACATTAGAGTTACTTAAGAATAAAACACTAAAAGGTTACAAAGAAAATAATAAGATATTTAAAATAGACAAAAATTATATGCTCATATATATATAATTAGATCAAAATAATGATATTTTCATATATTAATTTTGTAAATTATCTTAATAATAGAAAATTCCACTTCATATTCTATATAATTAACTATAGAAGTTTATTTGGTGATATGCTTTGAAGCCACTAATCAATCTTTATGACCGTAAAATCTTATTTTAGAACTTGATATGGTCAAACTCAATTATCAAGTTCACAAGTAATTAATGCCAATCAAAAACCTAAGTTTCACTATATTGCTAATTAATCCATTCACTAAGGTTTTAAGCCTAAATTATTTGAAAGAACATATTCTTATAATTAGGTTTGTGAGCAACGTATAAAAGATATATTGATAGAGGGATATTATAATTAGTTATTTATTTTTACTATCTGATTCATATTTATGTATGTACATATTATGGTTGAATGTGATACCAAAATTATCTTGATAAGATAAATTATAGGGGTTATTTTGTAGTACATAGAAGGAAGCATGATATTGATAACATACAATTGGTATAACTTATATTGGTAGTCAAATTTAATGTAGTACTATGTTTATTGGATTTCTTAGCCTATTTTATAAAACTCATGAGCATGTGTTATTTTTTTTAAATTCCATAATCTAATAAAATAAAATTATTGTTAGATAAAATTTTATTTTATTTATTTTGATTTTAAAATTTTTTCATATCTTATCAATTCATGCGCAAAGTGAGAAAACATTAAATCATGTAGTCCTATCTAATCATGTATGATATATTATAGATATAATTGGATTCTAATTATGATCATCAGAAAATAAAAAAATTCAATTATTGTAGGATTCCTTAGGAGATGATCTTAGTAGGAGGAATACTCAGCTTATGTTATCGCTTATAAATAGACATAAATTCTTAGGGACGAGTCTAGCTTTTCTTATAGATCGATATAACTATAACTTTTGAGTTCGACAACAACATGTTTTCTAAATAAGCATCAAAAGATACATATTGTATATTTGATTTCAAATTTTGACATTAGAATTTTTTATATACTAGTAACATATATTATGATTTTTATGCTTACAAATACTTATGATTGAAATAGCCCTAAAAGAAAAGATCAATATTCATCATCTTTCTTTCTTTCTCTAACAACTTGTTATACATTCACACAATTATATTAGGTGTATTCTTATGGTTTGGTTTCATCGCCTTCGCATTGGCGATATGATCTGAAGAAGAGATAGAAAGGGACATATAGGGAGAGTTTTACTTCAAATATGCATTGAAGTAGGCAAGTACGCAGTGCCACACCTTTCTTCCTCGTGTTCCTCTCCTCAAATTGATGACACTAATTATCTGAAAAGAAAACACTTAAACACAGTTAGTTATGTATGCATGGTTGGTTCACATTGTGTATGTTCTTTCAACTTCAAAATTTTCTAATACATACCATCATCATATATTAATGTTTATTGTTATCTTTAATAAATCAATAAAAATGTTTTTTAAAAGAATTACAATAAATAATAAATTAATATAAAACCATGGTCATAAGTGGTGTACTTTGATTCTTTCTATGGTTAAGATATTAGTAAGGTAGTAAGTAATATAGTAGTAGACTCACTTTATCTTGTAAATTTAACACACATATTGATATAATCATATGATATAATTAGATTTATATGGTATACTTGAGTTATATGGTAAATTTAACACATATATTAAATTCGACCATCGAATTTAATCGATTTTGATTTAGATAGATGGTTCAAAACCCCATCCTACTCTAATAAATGCAACGCTATGCTATTTAAAAAAAGAAAAGAAAAGAAATTGCATTATTTTATGATATGCATCGAGCTTGAAGTTAATTATGAAACTGATGATGCATTTGACATTATTTATGATATGCATCGAGTTAAACGTCGTAACTACAGACAAACCACCAGTGTGCAGTTCTTCAAAGTTCATCATTTGCCACACTTTCTTTTTTTTTTTCCTAGTCTTTCTTTTTTCTTATTTCTTCCAAATTCACAAGATATAAACAACGGAAACACCCCTAATTAAACAGAAGGAGAGAATCTACATATTGCAAGAATAAACAGCTGGTCAAATCCAATTATCAAATTATGTCACTATCAAAAAAAAGATTTTTTTTTCATCGATAAAAAAAAAAATACCCTCCAATGAAGAAAATTAGGCAACATAATCTCAAGATAGGGGACGAGTGACAAACGCTTGTTTAAATGATTTAAGATTTCTTTAATTTAACATGACCAAAGAGCGATCTAAGCAGCAACAATGAAAGTAGCAAAGCGAAAAGGAGTCGGTCATTTTAGGCAATGCCCATTATGAAAAAGTAAGCTTCACATTGAACAACATGAACTGACTGCCCAAAGAATAAAAACAACCTTTGCAAGAACAATTTCCGCAAACTTTAGCAAAGAAGCATATGGTAAATCAAACATTGGTTGAGAAAGTACAATGATTTATTATCATATTTGACGAGTTCATCTAATGTTGAATGTAGATGGTTATTGTAATGAATTCACACCCATCTTACTCGACGACCTTACGCCAGCCATAAATTGTAGAGAGAAGAGCCTCCACGGAAACCACTGCTCTCAACCACCTTCTCGGTTCACAATTAGATGCTGCAAATAAATAAAAATGTAAAAGAAAATTGCATCAGATTGCTGGATTGAATGAATGATTTCAAGTATACTGTCAAACTATAAAACTGAGCCAAGATAAAACGAACGTGGCAACTCTAATTGTGAGAAAGCACGAGAGTGTGACCAGCTGATGTGAAAAATCCTAAAGTAGATCCTGGTTAACCTTGTGTTCTTAAATTTCAATTTTGTTGGTAGGATAACTCAAGCTCTTTTCATCTGCTTGTGTCGTGCCTCCTGACTCGATAAACTTTGTCAATACAGAGGCCCAAATTCTCTACTTAATACAATTTCCAGCAGTTTTCTTAGTGGAACAATTGCAAATTCTCCCTTCACTACATACCTGACAGTCAATTCCACAGGGCAGCAATCTAAACATCGTCATCTGCCCACTTCACTGATAATGATTTCGTTCTACTAACCCTCGCCAAAATGACCATAAATTTGAAGATTCAAACGAATGGAACCATATTGGAATTAAAAATGACAGGGTTAACTACTATGTCATCGAAGATATATGCTAATGGTTAACGGACAGCACAGACAATTAGAATTTCACAACTTCTTAAGACGTTATGGAAGTATATAAAACATGTAACGAAAAAGAATAACATTTTAAATCTAATCTTCAATGTGGAGCAGGAAAGGATAGTAAAAGACACAATTAGATTAATTTCCTTGTTTGTGTAAACCACAACAACCAATAAAATAAACAAAGTTAGTACCAAAAAAAAAAAAAAACTAGATGTTATTCCTACAAATGGGTTTCTTTAGCATCCATTGTAGTGGAAGGTTAGAGATACTGAGATATTCCTAAATTCAAAAGCAAATAACTAGTTAATATTCAGAAACATCTAAATGCTAATAGTTATTACATCTTCATCAATAGCATACATCAACTATATAAATACAAAAAAGTCAAGCAGAGATGCCTAAGCTGACTTAGTGAAATTGGTATTAGAGCATCGTTATCAATGTCTTGCACACTAGAAACCGATTTTAAAAAAATCTTCATATATATACATATATATATATATATATATATACACACAAAAAAGTCAACAGAGAAGACCAGGCTGACTTGATGGAATTGACATTAGACTCTAATTACCAGAAAGTATGATGCGCTCTCTTCATTGGATAACCTTAAAAGCAGTCTCTGCTCATTTCAGTTATTCATGGCTAGTGAACAGCACCATGGTTAACGCTGTACTAAACATTGTTTTCTCTAAGCTTGGAGAAAAAAATATTTAATTTGCAAAATGCAGATTCTACCAGCAACCTAAGTGCAATCTTTACATTCATGAGGTTCAAATAGTTCATTCAGCATTTCTTGGTTCAAAGGAATCCACATTTGCATGAGACCAATCCATCCTTATAGTTTAATACAAGACCAATGAGTTGGTGCTGAGCAATCAACTAAGGAAACACCTAAGACTGAAAGGCCTTAATAACTATATTAAATATGCCCAGAAATACTAATCGATATCCTTTGATTTTTAAAGTACATATCTATTAATTAGCTACACAACTGATAATTTGAAAAAGGGAAACAACCAAAGACATATCTGATATATGATTGTTGCAAAAGGCCTTGCTACAGCAGTCGGCCAATTCATAGAATGAGAATGTAGTTGTCTTCATATGCTTCAAATTTGAAGTATAGATATTTAAATTTCATGACAACCATTAATATGAGCTCTAAAGACTTATCCAGTAACTTAACATGCTGCTGCTCATTGAACCAAGATCACAAACTTAAAAATGATTTGTACATTTTTGCTACATATTTATTTATCATGGTTTATAATTCAAAATTTTAAAAATGACAGTGTGCAAATAATTCCTGCTGGAATAATTAATTAGCGTCAGCTTTGCCAAAAGTGGGGCCTACTACCAGAGTTGTAATATGCCTAAAGGAGTGACCTAAGCTTACCATAGTTCACATCCTAATACTGGAATAGTCTACATGATCAACCAACAATTATTACCAACAAGCATGAAGGGAAAAGTAATTTCAGACAACCCACTCCGGAAGACAAAAACTTGATATACAGTGTACCCCTGCATTAGAGGACTCAGGGTCCACAAGGATACAACACATGTAAATTCCTCTTTCCTTTCTGAAAGCAAAAGCATGAAAACAGAGACATAACACATTTTGCTAGCACCTGCTTCTACTATTTTCATGGAAACATTTACAAATTGTTTGATATGAAAGGAAAGAAAACACTGGTAAACATTTGCCAAGAAAGAAGACTCATGACCACCCTACTTGACACCTTTGAGATCAAAAACCTCTTCTTCAACAAAGAAAACAAAAACTTCTTGAATGTTTACAATGAATCTAAGTTGTCACAACAAGTGTATTAAAATCAAACAAAATGATCCAAAATAAATAAGCACACATATCTGCTTCTTATAAAACACAACCCTCCTCACCACTCCCAACCATCAAAAAAGAAAACCTCACATCCTGCTAATGCCTTGGGTTGGAGAATTATTGAAATTTTAAAATGTTGCTTTAAAGTTAAAGGATCTTGGTTTTGTACAAACATGAAAACCTCACATCCTTCAAATTAAAACAAGTAGACTTAATTCTCAATTACTTGAGATCCATTGCTATTTAATTTTGTCAAGTGAAAAGTCCTCAAAGAACCTAAAAGAGTAAAAACAAGATTCTTTTTTACTCAATCTCTTTTGCTTCCTAACAACTGAAAATAGAACTTGAATTTACAAGCTCTTTCAAGTTCCAACAATGGAACTTGCTAGATTTATCTGAACTATATAATTATCCAACATCTGATCCTTGGAACAGGCAAGCCAAAGTACGTGTGACTTGAAAAGAGTGATTTTTGTCTGACCTAATTCCACAAATGATTTTAAATGAGATCAATAATATTTGTTTAATATGCTTATAGACAATCAATTCCGTATGAATAATTAGAACTGTATTTTTTTCTGCTGTTATACATTAGTGACAATATGATGCTCCAACACATGGTTATCTTTAATGAAAAATGCACTTACCAAAAAGTCATGTTTCACCTGAACATCTATTTAGCAAACGATATGAAACTATACATATATAACCCACTCATCCCTATGTTCCTCCATGAATCAAATTTTAGGTCCGACCTTTATGCTCTTTCTTATCCTTTAAGCCTAAGTCATCTAATCCTGAACCTATTAATCCTCCTATATTTGTTTGATAATCACAATTTGCTATTCAGTTAAGCAGAATAATGAACGGTAACCTACTATGATATATAGTTCAAATTTGAAACATTCATCATTCTAACATCATGATTCAGCAGAGAACCATGCCCTTCAAATTTCCCAATATCTATAAAAAAATTCAGTAGTATCTTTGGTGTTGTGCTTAATTCTGACATTCTCCATGATAGAATATAAAAATATATACTCCATCCTCGATTATCTACAAAAAAATCAGTAGTCTCTTTGACATTGTGTTAATATATCAGAGGACCATATGACATGCTCACTGCTTCATCTTAATCATTCTTGTGCACACTACATGGTTTCATGCATGAATTTTAGTTTTGGCCAAGAAAGCAACATCAGGCAATGTTTAGTGTTTTGACAACGGAATGACACCAAAATCACATGACATTCAAACGTCTCTCTCTTACATATTTTTGGCGCAATGAGCGAGCCAAGAGAGTCATGCTCAGCTCAATATGACCAAATTTCCTTCAACGTATCTAAGAGATGATTAAGGGCCTCTTTGATGTGCTTCTTTCATGTCTTCAATTTTTCATGTGACGCCTCTTGGCTACAGCATGATGTAACCCAGGTTCATTGCAAAAGGTAGAAGGATGTATGTAAAACTGTCCAGATCTATATTTATGAAGATAACTGCATTCTGTGTAAAGTGCTAACCGCAATATAGACTTGTTATGCAAAAGATAAATAGCTAAACATAAGAGGAAACTAGAAATTATTATCTGAAATAGCAGTTCGTGACACTAACCAAAGCATGCGAAAATGTCTATAGAATCAAAAGATTATATCAGCATCCTTCTCGGCTCCGACAAAGAGCAAGTTATGAGCTGAATTGATTGACATTCCCTTCCTCAGTGAGATCTCCGCATACTGCTCCTCGACAAAATTCTTTGCAGCCTGTTGCTGCCTCTCAATCTCCCGCTTCTTATACCCCTGGATCTTCTTAAGACGGAAGAAATCCTCTCGCTCAAGTTCATCAAGCTCCCCTTTAATGTAGTTAATGGTGTTCTCAAGCCGTGGCTTGACAACATTCTCAAGTGCATTAACCCTCCTGTTAGTAGTTTTAATGGCCTCGTCGAGGGTAAGGAATGAGGTCTGAAGGGAAGCAAGCTCAACAAGGACCTCAATTGCCTTCACATACGCAGTACGACAAGCCTGAACCTGTTGGCCACCGCGTGCCAGACCAGTTAGGTCAGACTTGACATCCCCGGCCCCATGGTCCACGAAGTGCTCGAAGCGTGGCAGCTTGACGCCAGCAACATTCTCCTGCCGCGACCGGACGCGGAGGGATGCGGATTTGACGGACTCGAGCACCACATGCTTGATATTGTCACCAGCGACGTACTTGGCCTCCGTGAGGGCAAAGGAGGAGTTGCGCATGATCTCGCCCATGGACTCCTTAGTGGAGACGATATTCTTCAGGATGGAGCGGAATTGCACCGTGAGAGCGTCACTCTTCTTCTTGAGAAGGGCGTGGCCTCGGGTGGCGCCAACGAGCCGGGCCTTCACCACCCCGAGCATCGTCACCGTCGGGACCACATTCAAGCGCTGACCTTGGCCGGACATCCTTCCTCCCCTTTGCCTAGGGTTCTTCCAAGACAGAGGATCAAGAATCTATCCTCTGCAAGCGATTCAAAGAAAAATTTCAATGTCATGACTTTCTTAGATCCAAAGAATCAGCACAAAGATCGGTGATGTTGATCAATACCAGGAAATCGACTTCCAATGATTGCGATCTGAGAAGCCTGGATCTCAAGTCTCTCCCTTTTCTCCTCCTTGGATCTCCCTTCCTCGCTCGCGCTTCCGGGAGGCAAAAGGAGTTCGATCGCGAGCACGAAAAGGATAGGAAATTGGGACACGGATCATATGTTGCATCCTCGCACAAGCTGGTTTGAGGTCGTCACGTTGACCGTCCGCAAGATTTGCCACGTTGCATCTCGACCGTCAGCGTGACACTGAACGATCCGATTGGGTTTCGATGCGTGCGGTTAAGAGCGAACTCAACACCTGATCCGTGCTCGATATGCCGAGAGCTGGCAGCGCGACACACGTGGGCGGTGATCGGACCCAGCCGAGCCATGTGCCACGGCAATGCGCCCCATCCAAAGCCACCGTCACGTGCGGCGCCTTCCTAACCCTTCTTGTGTATCGAATGGTTTCACATGATGACTGATTCATTAATTTTATTAAATTTTAAAATAAATATTAAAATAATTATTCGAGTCCCGTATAGAAGACAGATTTCAAGAGCTCATCCGTAAAATTAGAAAAAATCGATCAGAAAACCTCAACAAAGCAAAGCTCAATATTGCTGAAAGTAATAATTGTTATTGATTAGATTGATATGATCAACCACAAAAAGTCAATGGACATTTCTCGGATACAGCATTTAAACTAAATTATATTATGCAGTATATATAAATACCCACACGAGAGAGAGAGAGAGAGAGTAGAGGTAGAGAAGGAAGAACAATGAAGAAAAATGCTTCAGCAAGTTGCAAAAACATAAGTGCTCTGTATGTTATTTTGGTTTCAATTCAACACTACAATATTTATGTGCATCTCAAGATACAGATGCACAAACAAATAATTTGCTCGTGATAGTATTGATCACAAATCAGATGCATGCTTATTAACAACAATTACATAATAAACCATATTTTAGACAAACAAAGATGAACAAAAAGAAGAAAAGTCAACTTGCTTGCTCCAAAGCCTTTGTCGAGAATAATCTTGAACAGGTGAAGCCCGCGATTCATGTTGTTATGCCATTGCCAGCACACCAGTTTCAATCCTCTTTGCATGTTATCCAACGCTTTGTTCCACAAACCTCTCATATTCTCCTGCAATTTCATACACATATATGGAAGAAAAATGTAATTAGTTGCATTAAGCACTAATGCAGCGGACTGATTGTGTATAAGTGGTGTACATATCGCCGCCATACAAACCAGTCTGCAAACAAAGCCAATAAACCAAATCTATCTAATTAGGACAAGATGGTGGATGATGTGTTTTGCAAGTTCATGAAACTTCCTGAAAGAAAAGAAAACCGTGCTACAAGATGACGGTTACTGCAGATGAGTAATGAGTCCACCATAGCAGAGTTAAGGGGGTAATACTAGTTCAGATACAACTACTGGAGAACAAATGGGGATAGCATATAAATGGGTCAGTGAACAAAGAAGTCTATGACTAAGACAAGAGGCCTAGAGTTTTTGTTGAAAAAGGAAGTTTTTAGAAAAAGATTCTGAAAGAACTTTGAATATGAAAAGACTAACAGGCATTAGAGTGAGTGATATATTAATACTGCCAAGAAAACCAGGAAGATAAAATTGCAGATAGTGATTTAGGTGCTGAGCAATTTACCTAGAGTATTTGATAGATGGAGGAAAATGCAACTATGGTGATGACTTCAATGACAACTCCGGTGATGATACAGACCTCACTAGGGGCTCAAGCAAATTCCAGGCCTCTCCAGCATCTGGACGGCTTCTTCTTGTGATCTCACAGCATCTCAAACCCAAGCATGCCAGCTGCTCAGCCTCCACATAAGGCCAGTTTCCTGCTGAAGCATCGAGTACATCGGACAAGCATCCTTTATTTAATGCTTGCTGAACTGCTCTGTTAATTCCAAATGGAGATCTCCCTGTCAAAAGGCGTAGAAGAATGATGCCAAAGGAATAAATATCTGAGAGTGGTGTGATTTCTCCAGAAGCAAGGAATTCAGGATCCATGTATACAAAAGTTCCCATGGCATGAGTGCAGCGATAGAGAGTGGTATTGTTGTTGGACTGGACAAGACGACAGATGCCGAAGTCACCAAGCTTGCTAACAAAATTTGCATCAAGGAGAATGTTAGCAGGCTTAAGATCTCCATGCACTACACTGAGGTGTTTGTTAGAGTGGAGGAAGTTCAGAGCGGAGCAGATCTCAGCAGCGACTCTGATGCGGATTTGCCAAGTGAGAGGTGGTGTATTGTCCTTGCAAGTTAGTCGATCTTCCAAGCTTCCATTGGGGAAAAAAGCGTAAACCAGAGCCCAGGCTTCTACACATGTTCCAATGAGGTTGACAAGGTTTGGATGCCTCAGCTTACTGAGAACATTTATCTGTGTCGAAAAAGTAATGAGAGGCATAAAGTATAGAACATAAAGATCAATCTTGTCCAAGAATTTTTGTTAAGACGAATTAAATAAACCTCATATTATCTGATACATGCTAATATTTACCTCTTTATGAAACTCCTTTTGTCCTTGCATGCCTTCAGAATTCAACTTCTTTATGGCCACTGTCTTCTGGCCAAGTGTTCCCTTATATACACTTCCATATCCACCTTCTCCAATCTTCAATGAATCATCAAAGTTGTTAGTTGCTTTCTCCAACTCTGAGTAGGAGAACTCGAAGAAGCTCTCTTCACCTTGAATGCTTGTAGCCATCTCTTCTAACTTCTGATGCAACTCTTCAGCTTTTTTAACTGCATCATCTCGCTCCCTCCGCAATTCAACATACTCACTTTGAAGCGAAATGAGGAGATAATGAGCATCTGATAGTTTATTTTCTAGGTCCCTGATGATGCGTTTGGAATCAATAACTTGTTGTTCCAATGTGCCTTTTGCCTTGTCTGCCTTTTGGAGTGCTTCAAACATCTCGTTCTGTTGTTTCCTAAGCTCTTCCATTTCTCTCTTTTCATTAGAAAGCCTTTCCTCTATTTCCTTCCTCTGCTTCATCTCTGTGGAATATAAATCTTCAGCTGTTTTCACCTATAGGGAAGTATAATAAACTGCATCACTGATAGGACAAGAAAAAAATCATGATCCTCTTTCTTTTATATGCTCATAGACATACACCTAAACAAATATTTATATGCACATAGATATATTTTTCTTAATACTGAATATGTTCCAAAATATTCAAACACATCTAAAAGCCTCTGTATGAAACATCAAAACCTTGCAAATAAACTGATCTGACGAGATACTTCACTGTGTGATTGCAATTGAACTATCTAGACTTATGCAATCAATAATTAACTATTTGAAATACTATAAAAATAGAAGAGTCAAGAAAAACAGAAAGGACCATGAGCAGTATTCATCTGAAGGAAAAAGATGCCAACATTCCCAACCCAAACTAAGGTGAAAGCACATAAATAATAGAAATGGGCATTTACTTAAGTAGATGGATAAAAGATTGGAACCACCTGCATAAAATGGTATGACAATCATTATTGGGCTTTCTAATTCTTAGAAAGGGTTGCACAGAGCATGAAGCCCCAACCAATACAGAATTTAAGGTTTATGCCTTGTGGCAAAATTGTTGTAGTGACTTAAAACTCTTGACATCCAAGTTACAGTGGAGCAACTATTTCGTGGCTTCAAGGTTCACGCACTAATGTGTATTCCAAAATTCATTGTAGGAAAAAATTGTCTATTGCAGTTTGGTTTAATTATTATGGTAATTGTGCTGATGTAGCTCAGTCTGCCACATAATTAGGTTAGTGCCATATGCAATAATAAAAATGGTTAAACCAACAAACCATATTAAATAGACAAACATGAAATAAGGTCTTACCTTTTGAGCAGCATCATGCAAATCTCTTTCAGCTTTTTGACGCCTAAGAGCCTCTTCATAAGCTTCACGAGTTAAGTTATTTGCCTCTTTGACAGCATGCTGCAGATCTTTGTACAATTCATCATCTATGCCAGCATCTTCCTGGCGCAAAAAAAAAGGGATTGTATATAACCTTTTAAATGCTTCTCCTAAACTGAATACCAGTAAGGACTCCACCAGCTTTGTTTTGATCATAGCTTATAACTGCAGTTGGCAGTACAAAGAGTTCTCCTATTTTAATCTTTAGGTTTATAGAATATCATATTTTAGTCAGAAAAGAAAAATACAAAGACATATTTGTTGCGGAGCATCCATTGGAACTTCTAACTCAATAAATAATGTCTACCCTGATCTAATATCAGATTTTGTCATCCAAAGATTGTCTTTAAAAAAGCAAAAAAAGATAGAGGTCTGTATATTTTCATCCCATCATTCCATGTGGCCCAAAAAAAGCTATTAAATAATGTTTCATGTCTAAGTTGTCAAAAAAAAGAAGATCCATGCAGTCGACCCCAAATAGGTGAGACTTCGGTTTTTTGTTGTTATTGATGTCGTCATCATCATCTAAGTTATCAAAACTTAATTTTCATAGGTAAAAGAAAAGGAAAAAATTATAAATGCTACCCACCATATTATGATTTAGAGTCAAAGACTGATGGCTATCTTCAGAATCATGCAAAGATGGTAAAACCAATGTTCCTCCATTTATCTCGTCCCTTACAACTTGCATTGAACTTGTGCTGCTCAGCACCTCATCATTCATTGAATGCATCGAGTATGCTGAACTCTGAGGACTCCTTGAAATCCTATCCCAAAGATCAATGACAATCCCCTCTCTGCTCCCTGAACTTGATTCGCCAGGGCCTTCATGAGGTAAATCTGGCATTGACGAACCAGATGCAGCAGATGCTGACTGATGCCTGAATTTTTCTTGTGAAGTGTTTGGGAAGAAATTAAATAACTGACCGAAGAAACTAGGTGGGGTTTTTGAATTTGATCTTTCGGATTGCGCACTTACGGCTCTTGGGATGACTCTGGTTGTCTGCATTTTACCAGTTCCAGTGGGACTAGCTTCCCTGTTGATGGTAGAATCTCCAAACAATAAGAAATTAAGAAATGAAAAAAAATAACTAAAATCCAAATTGCAACACTCAAATTTTAAGACCTGAAGCAATACAGGACAAGGTTGCCTAAAAGGAAAAGTAGATTTTAGAATCATGGCTAAAAAGGATATTTAGTTTTAGAAAAAGAGCCAGGGATGCCACTGAATTAGCAATATAGAGCCAAACTTGACTAACAATAATAAACACATGACATATCACGAAATCATAAAATCATGTTTGCTTAAAGAAGAGTAAATTTTAAAATTATGGATAAAAGGATATCTAGTTTTAGAAGAAGGAAGAAGTGAATACAATTGAATTAGCAAATTAAAACTAACTTCGAATGACAACAATTGGTTATGATCATTCTCTTGTAAGGATCACCAGGGAATAACCTCCACTTTTATAGAAAAAATAAAAGAAAAGAACGTCACTAAGTGATAGTTGTGCAGGAATAGTATAGAATGTCATCTTAAAGCTCACAAAAAGTTAGTCATCTAATAAGAAAATAAAATAATATTTCAAGCTGAAGTTACAGACACCTTACAAGTAACTCCAGAATATGAAGAAGTATTACTTATTACTTCTAAAAATATATTTCTTTTCAAAAGAAATAATGCATATTATCGAGCAATCAAATTACACATAAGTTAGAAAACATTGTAGATGAAGAGATGTGAGATGAATGATTGAACAAATATATCTGAATTAGGGGATCCTTTTTTCCACAAAGGGGATGATAGCAGGACTCAAGACAATGCAATGACTTCACCAGATTTATTCTTCCGATCATATTCATTCTATACAGTAATCAACAATGTGAATCTCAAGGCCAGCAGGTTTATACTATGCATATTCTTATTTGGTTATAAAGGTGCTGTTCTTGATTTGTTTATACAGTGTGAATCAGTATGGTCTAACATTCAATCTGTTTTATTAGAGGATCACATATTAAAAATCTATTAAACAACTCAGCAGATACACCAACAATGATCCAAATATTGAGATGCTTTTATAGAACTTTGGGTATACCTTGTGCAAATCAGGTTCCCTTTGCAAACAAACCAGAGATTACATGATGGATCAGCCTGCTCTTGCACAAGGAGTGCTTTCTTTGACATTGGCTCCTTCATTTTCCTGTCATTGAAACCTCAAATCAACTTGGAATTATAAAAAGTGCCAGTGGAGCTCAGCAGCAATCTAAAGAGGAGTCTATTTTTCACAGTTTTTATGATGCCATAATTTACATAGATATAAATTGTATACTTTGAAAATTTTTTGTCTGCTGCTGCTCCCATAACAAGATTGGTAATCTTATGCTGAGCAATGAGTTGTACTAGCCCTTGACAGACATCATCTGCCTCGATCACTAGCTTTTCAGCTTGTACCTGTGAAAGTTGTTTTCTAGATGAGTTATACCATCATAAGAATATCATTTTTTTTTTCTTCATTAACAATTAATCCCGACAATTATAGGATGAGTTAATTTAGTTGATTTGATCGATTGAACAAATACTCACAACTCTTGGTGGTAGAAAATTTCTAAGAAAAGAACAAAACAGAAGGATAAAGAGATAAAGGTGACATTGGCAAGCAGAAAGATTGACCTCCTTTATGATCGAACATCTTTTAACATATTCATTCACTGCTTTTTCCATCTTTGCCTTCTCAATCTGCCAATATGCACTTACCTCCTGTGACTTCAATTGATCTGCCGGAAACCATGCTCCCACTGGAATAATGTTGACATCAATGATTAATTGTTACTCACCATAACAGGGTCCATTATGATAAAGCAAGTTAAAGATGAATCCAAATTTCTCATTAACCCATGAAATTGCCAATGTAGAGTTAAAAAAACCCCATTGTTGCATCAAAGAACTACAGACATTGCTCAAATAGAGAATGTCAGGGATCATCTATGTTGAATTATAGGTTTACATGCACTTATACTACTGTAAATTATCAAACCAAACCCTCATTGAGAGAAGTTGGTGCCAAATTCATGTCCACGAAGTCTTAAAGAAATTAGTTTTCTTGATTTTTGTTACTCTCTTTTATTTCATTTCCCTAACACCTTTCAAATTAGTTAGAAATCATTACCAAACATGGCTTCTTATCGAATCAAACTGAAACAATAGCGGACCCTAAAATTCATGTTCCTTCTGCTGCACTTACAAAACAAAACAAAAAGAAACAATCTTTCATTATATTTCGGTGGGATTGAAAGCCAATATATATTCAAAGAAGAAAAAAAATACCGAAAGTAACTCGTATCTCCGTCTTTCAGTCAGTCACAAATCACTTCCGCTAAGGGATGAGAAACACAAAAAGGGCTCCGGATAAGGGAGTAATGGCGATGAGCTTACTCATGGGGATCATTTGGGAGGGGACATGGACGTGGACGATGACGATCCTCTTCGTCCTGGGGGTGTTCTTGAGCACCCAGACAAGGTTAGCCTTGCTCAGCTTAAAGTCCTTTTCGACCGCAACGTGAATCTTGTCGTCCTCGCCGTTTTCCCCCTCCTTCTTCGAGGGCGCGGCCTCCGGCGTCTGCGGCTCCTCCTCGACCTCCCTGAGGCTACTCCGGCTGCTCCCGGTGGAGAAGAAGCTGGAACTGCCCACAGAACTCACGCTCGACTTCCTGTCCATCGGTTGAAAATCAGTAGCCGGCGAGCTCGCGAAGGTCGAAGCTTTGCTCCCCCTTCCTTCTCTGCTCCTTTTCTTCCCCCGTGGAAGACCTTCGCAGCTCTCTTCGCGCCAGTTAGAGGGAGACCACAAACTCCCTAATGACTTCACTATATATATATTATCGGACCAAAAACCATATGCTTTGCATGTTATTTTTACAAAATCATCTTTATAAATTTTAAATTTAATACAATATTTACATCCTTTATTTAACATTTATATGATGATAAATTAATTATTTTTAGACATAATTGTCAATAAATATTTTTAGTAAAAAGAATCTCGTTTGTAACATTTCAAAGTTAATGGGATAAAATTTAAATTGTTCTATGACAGTTTGATGGGGGTATGAACTATTGATTTAAACATAAGTATCTTAAACAAATGAACCAAGTTAATGAGTTAGTCATCTAATCAAACTAGAACATGACAAACAATATTGAAGTTGATCTAATATTAGATGTTATAAATGACTCGAGTAGTAACGAACTAGCATAGACAAAGCTAGAGCATAATATGGAATTACTATTGGGTTAGATTGTATGTGTAGGCAGAGGAGATATGTAATACTCTCAAGTTTAGTTTTATATCAAAAGTGAAGAAAAAAAAAGATATATATAATTTTTTTTTATAAGCAAACTATTAATAAATAATTTAAGTTTAATCATTTTTATCATCTCCATATATCAGAGGCACCAGCACATTCTAAATTATTTGTGTTCTAACTATTAGTACAAGAACAGAGGAAGTTTATAATTTTAATGGCATGTATCTTGATGCTCTTAAGCAAAGGAAGGTTTAGTATAATAGTGGCCATACAAGTATATTCCCAACAGCACTTCATGCATGGCACTTCCATGAGAAGAAGTTTCAAATTGGGAGTACACTGAACTTGGCAGGGGTCCTAAACCTGTATTCACTATCAAATTCTTGTATTGTAACTTCCATTGGTTTATTCCATAGCCTTTATACCTCAATTATAAACCCCCCCCCAAAAAAAAAGAGTCACTTTCTAATGTTATTAGAAGAAGAAAAGGAACAAGCACAAGATTTCTTAGTTGTGCATCTCCTGCTACTGTTCGACAAGATTTCTTAGTTGTGTAGACCTATAATTTATGCAGCAGTGTGTTAATAGGACCAGATACATGCTCCTGCACCATTGACCTGATAAGATAATATTAAAAATGGGCCAGCAATGCATCACACTCTCAACCATTTAGAAGCTAAGCACTCAATTTATATAAAAGGTGTTTATCAGAATTTTTTTATTTATATAGTTCTCATTGACCATTAATTGTTTATATGTTGTTTTTTTTTTTGAGCTCCAAAGGATAAAGGAATAGTGATACATTTGATTCCAAGACCCTGCTGCTTATCAAGGTCAAAATGTTTTATCAATTAAGTAGTTGACATCTTTTAAGATTTATCAGATATTTTACATCCTCAATATTTAATAAGTATAATAGCATATTATCATTAGATTAATGTTTTCAGGGGTCAACCCTGAAAACAAGTAAGTAACTTCATTCTTTATAAATTATTCAACCTTTAATTTTAATTTATAGCAAGTAAGTATAGTATACAATCATCATGTTTTAAATTTAGAAAGTTATCATATGAGTTTTTGTTATGTTAAGTTGATTCTTGATGCCTCTCTTGTGTAACATATTACATGCAAATTGTGGCTACTTATATATGACCTCATGTATCATTCATGCTTGCAAAGTCATGTGGTAGATTAAGCACTCAATTTTAACCATTGGGAAATTGGATTGACCTAGCCTGGATCAACTTTCTCAGATGTAAAAATTCAGGTAATATCATAATAGTCGATAAATACTGTCGATCAAGTTCAAGAACAACGATCATAAACCAAGGTAATGAAGTGAAACATTGTAGATCAAATAGAGTTTGATTGATCAAGCCGAAAAAAAAGAAAAAGAGATGTCCAGAAATGCAAGGTAACTTCCAAGGAGAAGTTCTCGGATTCAAAATGTGAAGGGGGAAAAAGAATCTACGATGATAATTAATTTGCGATCGAGTGAAATGCACCTCACTACGCGATTTAAACCTGACAATATTACAAAGTCATTTTCTCTTCTTGGTAGACTGCAAATATGTTGCTGGAGGCATTAGTCTCTTCTTCACGAAAGCACTTGTTCTGCTCTCTGGTTCATTTTCATCATCATAGCTTGGTGCATTCTCTTTGACGGGGCTAGCTTTCTCTCTATTATCAGAAGACAGTTTCTTCTTTGAGTTCAACTTCCCAAGCAATTTCCGTTCAACTGGATCACTTGAAACTGCCACTTTCATTTTTGGTGTGATTTTAGCTCCCAGACCCAACCTATACGAGCATTAATCAACCGAATATTGAGGCCCCAAAGAATATATTGTCTAAAATAAAATGATCTCATATGCATATAACATAGTAGATACCTTGAAGGTCGACCCTCGAATTCCACTTCATTCTGTTCAGCAGTTGCTGATGTGCTCATATTATTAACCCAAGCTTCAGCCTGCAAATCATGCTTTCATCAAAACATGATATTGAAATTGTTCAATGCAGCATTATGGTTTCTAATGCATATTGTCTTTTATAACAATTTCCACGCCATACTGGTTTTACAACTCATCAGTTTGAAAGACTGGAAGAAATCCAGGACAAGTCCAAAGATAGATAAGATGAGCTGCAGAGTCCAAATGCAAGTTCATAACACCACACAAATAAGAGGACACAAGTTGATGGACCATAAAGATCTATTTCTTTCTACCAAGCACAGGCAATGAAGATGAGATTTGATTTGATCGTTGGACTTTATTATCATTAATCGAAATCTTTATCAGCTAGGCTAGTTTATCGAATGAGGTTACAAATTCTCAATCTTTAGTAAGTCGGTCAGGTACATCACTACCAGATTAATATTTTTAGGTGTAATATTTGTTAGATGAGGTTTTAATCCGTTTACCACTAGTAAGTGGATATGGTACATCGCCACGAAATTAATGTTAGGTGTTTCGATTGCATGATTGTCTTAATGATTCTCTTATGAGGCAATAGAAACAATCCTAGACTTCTACAATAGCAACAATGAAGTATATTTAGTACTGAGGACTAATTAACTCTAATTTTTTATTCTGTCAAAAACAATGCTTAATATTGCAGGAAAGTTATTAACTTTAAGCTCAAGTGCACCAAAACGTAAGGACCTTCTTAAAAGGTTCCGACCATCACAAGTTCCTATAGCTTCTCATGGCAGAGCTACTGAGAACTTTTTTATTCCTTAGCAGATAACAAGTTTTGGCTCCACCACTTAGTATCATCAATTACCATTATGAGCAGTATGGCAGACTTCATACACCAACATGCTGCATAATTCCAATTAGTCATTCCAAAATATTTCGATGAAGATGGTGATAATAGATTATACACTAAAAGGTGCCAACATCGACCAAATTAATTATAAAGTTCAGAGAAATCAAGCATCTAGACACAGAAAAGAACGACAGGTGATTCTAAAAATGGAGTAATCAACCAAAAAGGAAGGAGAGATCAAAGGCTTCTTACTAATTTCAGCGCCTTGTCAAGCTTCACTATGTTAGGCGGCGCCTGGGCTTCGGATTCGCTGCCCATCGATTTTGAGCCTTGGTTTCGACCGCAACACCCAGGAAAATCGAATGAAGCAAGGAGGAGACGAGATCTATGCATCTACGTAGAAGCCCCCCAAGTCCTGTTCGATTACGGCATCAAATGCGCTGTCGATCAACTCGGGGTTATCCCAAATCCTGTTTGTGCCCAAATGCAATTGGGGCAGTTCAAGCCAGAAGTCAGTGCGTTCTGGGGGACGGAGAGCGGCGACCTGCGGCCGGCGCGCTCCTGAGGCGGAGGGCAGTGACGGAAGGCGGATGAGGTTCTCGCGGATCCGAAGAGCGCCAGAGAGGAAAGGCGGAGGACCAGCCCGCTTGTAGAGGTCAAAGAGGGTCTTAAGTCAACAGTTATAGAATTAGAATACATTCACTTTATTAGATCAAAAAAACTTAAAACTCCAATAATCCCAAATAAAATAGTTTATTTAAGAGTGAATTCTCGAAAAAAAATTATAAGAATTTTTTTTTACAGAACACTGGAACGATGCCAAATTCTCTAATGACATCCCTAGTGATGTGAAATAATTGTTTTATCCTATTTTCATCGAAACTATCATTATCTCTTATCTTATACTCTCGTCTTATTCTCATTGTGA
This sequence comes from Ensete glaucum, assembly GCA_021527575.1. NCBI lineage: Eukaryota > Viridiplantae > Streptophyta > Magnoliopsida > Zingiberales > Musaceae > Ensete > Ensete glaucum. Next base: position 52,501,681 of record CM038551.1, read on the forward strand.
CGTCTTACTCATCATTCCTATGCTCGTATCATATCCTATGAGCATCGCACATGGAAAGAGGGATGGTTGATAAGACCAACCCCACATTATAGGTATAAGCAACTACAAATAGAAAGAGGAAACAAGCGATGAGGGGTATCATATGAGAAAAACTCATATACGAAGGCATAAACGACCAAGGGAAGAAAGGGTGGTGGTTAGTTAGGTAAACTTATACACGAAAGTTCAAGTGTTTAGGAGAAAGGAGGAGAGGCCCACAGGCCTACCCTCGCTTGCACAAAGGCATCAGCAATCAAGGGAGGAGGGTGGTTGGTGGGGTCAGTCTAAGTGAGCATGGGACGTAAGCCAATGAGGGGAGGGTTGTCACCAACAAGGATAAGCTGTTCATTTTGAAAAAATAAAAATATATTTTTTTAAGTTAGGGTGTATTGTCAAAAAAAAATTAAACTTTGAAACTTTTTTTGAAAATTCAATCTTTAGTATATTAAAAATATTTTTCATGTTTACTCTGTTAATAATAAAAAAAATAAATTTATTTAACAGAATTTTAACACCCCCAAAACGAAACGCAGTACCCAAATTCCTGGCATTAAATCCATTGATATCTCGACTTTAAGAGCCGTGTCGTGAGATGCGTCGCCGCCACCCACAACCCAACACTTCCGTGGGCTCCACCGCGTAGGACGAAGGCGTTCGCAGGCGGCTCCACGGAACTCGGTCTGAACTCCCAATACATTCTCAGAACCAGGCATCTTTTCGTGTATTTGTAGCTTCCGTAGCAGAGCATGTAACGCATGGATGCTGATGCAGGAACGGGTTGAAGCTCTTGGATTGGTCTTTTATGGATCAGAGCATCACGGATGGGAAGGCTCAAGGTAGTGGCAAGAAGCTGTCTCCCTGTGACGTCGAAGCACTGAAGAAATGCTTGGAGCAGAACAAAGGGGACTACGTCAAGTGCCAAGCGCAGATCGAAGCGTTCAAGTCATCCTGCTCTTCGAAGAAGCCTCCATCCCCTCGGATCTCCTCGTAGGCTCCCCTTTCTTCCTCCAAGGTTTGCTTATTACCTGTTTGATGAAATTCCCCACCGACTACTGCACCCATAATAATATATGCGGTAACTGCTCGTAATGACTTCTCTTATCGATCGATGTATAAACAGTGTCTGCTAATAATGATTTCTCGGTAGTGTTCATGGATGTTTCTCTAGTGTCTTAGCGCCCAAAACCAAGAAAAGAGTGAAGGTTTTATTTAAGGCAACACAGCTGACACCAAGTAGCAGACGTATGCTTCTTCTTTTAATCTCAATTGTTTTATTAGATACAGTGAAATCAAATTTTGTATATTTAATTAATTATATTTTAAAATTAGGTTAAATTACTTGTTTATTTTTCGTTGGAAGAGCAACTGCTCATATTCACAAAGTGTTTCTATGAGGGGACATTAATGATATTGACGTTTGTATCTTATCTTTATTTTATTATTAATAGGTTTATTTAAACTAATCATAATATGGACTTTAAGCCGATTCATTCGATTGAGCCCCACGGTGTCAACACTACCTGTATCATGGATGTTAAATTTAAATGCTTTGAGTATATATATACTCGTATCATCTTTTAAACACCTAAATATTAGTCGGATAGTGATGTGCTTATCAGCAAGAATTCTTGAGGGTTTAAAATTATATTTGATAAATTTTATATGTAAAATATTGATTTAATGATGATATATTAGATCATTTAATCAAATATTAAGGATTAAGAACTGCATTCAATATTTTAACTCGTAAAATATTCTTTGTAATTAGCTAATCTTTATACTTTTAAAAATTATATTAAGATTTTTAGACTTACAAAAGTAAAACATTTGATCTTGCTAACAAAAATATCACAAGTGAGACGGAGTTAATATGTGTGAAAAGAAATAAAATTAAATATTTTTATTTATAAATATTTTAATTAAGTATAAATATTTTAATATAATTTTTTAAAAGTATAAAAATGGAAATAATAAAAGATAATTAGTCATATATTTTTTCTGATTTATGTTTGCACACCTGCGAGTGCTGCAAGTGGAGTCATTTTAAGAGTGGAAGAACAAATAAATATTAGGCAAAACAGAGAAGAAAAAGAAAGGAAAATGTCGCGAAGTGGGGCGGGCAGAGTCGGGTAGGCATGTCGGCAACTCATCCGTCCCCCATGCCAAGTCAATCCCACTTCAGTAATTGGTCATCGCGACTCCGCCTCGCGAGTCCTCTTCCGAGGCGGAAGCGCTTCCAAACCTGATCGATCGGAAGTCCAAATCCGTTCGATGCCCTAAAATTCCTATCTTGTTCACAAACCCTAACATCTTATCCTCGTTCCTCGTCTCTTCGGTCCCTCTTGGATCGTCTTGTTTTCGTCGAAGAGGCCGCGACTGATTACTTGTTTCGCAGATCTACAGGTGAGGTTCTGTTGGATCCCTCTCGATTCCATCTAAAATAGTATCTCGATTTCTTGTTTCTTTTTTTTTTTTCCTTCGTTAAGATCATGATGATGACTGTCTTAATTTTCCGTGAATTCTTCGATTCCCATATAATGAATGGCCGAATGTGGGAATAAAGTTTCAATCTGATGTGACGGTGCTTGTAGCATAACAGCGGCGCTTCTTGATCTGTCCAGGTCCTTTCGGCTGCACCCACCAAGTAATTTGGAGTATTTGTACCTGAAAACATGAGATAGAGCTTTCTACTCTTAGTCACTGATTCTTAGATGTTCGGTTGATGTCTCTTTAGTTGTGAAGCGGATAAAGAAGGGATCTTGTGGCACTGTTGCTCTTATGGAGTCCCTATGGAAGCTTGCTTACTTGGTCGAACCAGCATCCCTTACTCTCATCATAACTGCGATCTTTGTGACTTTTGCATCGGCTTCACGAGCTCTGGATCATGGCAGGGAAATGGAAAGGAACCTGGATTTTTCAGAGGCATCGATCACATTAGACCGGTCCCAGGCACTTATGATCCCCCTTGCTAGTTCTTGTAGCCTTCTTTTGATGTTCTATCTCTTCTCATCAGTATCCCAACTTATAACCACCTTCACTGCTGTCGCTTCGGCATCTGCTCTCTACTTCTGTCTCTCACCGTACATGGCCTACATCAGATCACGGTTTGGTTTAATGGACCCTCTGGTTTCTAGGTGCTGTTCCAAGTCATTCACTCGGACGCAAGGAATTTTGCTGTTTTTTTGCATAGGAACTGTGGCAGCTTGGCTAGTTACCGGGCATTGGATTCTGAACAATATCCTGGGGATTTGCATATGTATAGCTTTTGTCAGCCATGTGCGACTGCCTAATATCAAAATCTGTTCATTGCTTCTTGTTTGCTTGTTTCTTTATGATATTTTCTGGGTCTTCTTCTCGGAGAGGTTCTTTGGAGCAAATGTTATGGTCTCAGTTGCAACACAGAAGGCATCTAACCCAGTTCACAAGGTGGCAACCAGCTTGAGCCTTCCAGGATTACAGCTAATTACAAAGAAGTTGGAGCTACCTGTCAAGCTCATCTTCCCAAGAAACTTGATGGGTGGTCAGGTAATTACCGGGGCCAGTGGCGGGGAGTACATGATGCTGGGACTAGGAGACATGGTATGTTACAATTTGCTTGTAATTTTATGGCATTGTTATGACATTTGGAAGATAGCTTATTTCTTAGTGTGATGGATGTTTGGATTTCCTTGCATATGTCATATGTTTTCAGTAATGGCAGCTGAGTCTTCAATTTATATCATTCTATATTTAAAATGATATTCCAGTCACATCAAACATTCATCGTTGTCTTCTTTAATTTTTTTCTTAACGAATATCAAATGTTGTTATCATTGACATTGTGCATCTGAAATTAAGACTTGAAAAAAAAATCTTATAATGCTGAACCTTGAAGTGATTTACGGTCACAGTAGAATTGATTCAATCCTCTCATAGGGTTGTTCAACTCTAAACTCAGACATTGGATAAGTGCTGCACTGTAGGATGGCTTGGTTAATGAAAGTCGAATAATCTTGAGATAGCAGACTGGATGTCTGTGCTTTTTGAAATCATTGAAAGCAAAAATGATGGCTCAATTGCCATGGAGGATGTAAGTTATCTGCTTTTCTGATGATGATGACCCATCAGTTGCTTGATATAAAGGAGGCCTCCAAGTGAAGAAGGCTTGAATGCAAATGCAACCAGACCAAAAACCGCCTGAGTTGTATCTCATAACAGCAACGATAAGTCATAATGTCCTAACTATTTGGGGTTGGGTACATGGATTTTCACTATTGAGTATTGCACAAAGGTATTAGATAAATCACGAATAGGTGTTTTACTGGGCTTAAAAAAGTTTGTCATGAACTTGTTGGTATTAAAATCTGAAACACCCATTTCTTTCCTTAAGGGTGTTGTCAGTGAGACAGTGAAATTATCTGTCTGAATATATATGTATTTTGGACTCAGGCGTCTTGTCCAATATGTTGGGTTTGAAGGCAATAATTATATATGTTTTGTTTGAAGAAACCTTACAAATCAATTGTGGAAGCTTTTCTTCTATATTCTTTTCTCCTAACCTTTTTTTCTCCCTGCTTCACATGTCTTCTCTGTTAAATCTGATATCTTCATGCTACTATCATGCACCTCCTTATTACTTGGAGGATCTTCCTGATATTAAATTGCTATTATCTTATTTTTGATGAGAAATTATCAGATTTATCTTTGCTAGGTCCTAGTACTATACTAATATGAGGCCCTATTATGCTGCAGGCCATTTCTTAATCAATCTTGCATCACATTATTCTTATATCTATTTATGAAACATATCTGCAGGTTGGAGAAGTTTGACACCTCATTTTCTTTATCAACTGAAAATTAGAAATTGTCAGATGAGCTAATTATATGACAAGTAATCTTTAGCAAATAAATGATATTGTAGGAACAACCGGACGATGTCATTATCATGTTTCTTGTGATTCATGGGGTTATCAACCTATTTATTGCATGCAATCAGTTGATTTTTGGGCCCTATTTGTTGATGTAATCATGGATCACCATGCTTGTGCATGCCAACAAGCACTTTTGGGGACATCAGCTGATGATACACTGCACACTGTGTCCCCTTAGCCATGAATTTTCCTTTGCACTCTACCTTAGCGAGAGAGTTGTGGTATATGAAAATTGATGACATAAGGTACAATAGTAGACTGGTGACCCTCTGTTTCGTGCGTGGTTGCTATTGCATCGATTCTTCAATGTAGTAAACATATTTATGCGCTCTACATGCCTTTCTGCTTTGAATTGCAGTTAACACTTCAAGTCATGCTTTCAGAAACTTCTTGAATTTTGGATCTAAATATTGCCATAATTGTTGTTGCTACTTTTATGCGGAGGACATTTTCTTTACCAAGTATGTGGTGTCATCATGGTTCTGGGTTTTGATGTTACAGCATCTACTTTGGTTCAAATCCCCTGCAGTCTTCTTGTTGGAAATAATGGCATGTAATTCTACCAACATTCTAACTGAAACACAAGTGTCAAACAGAATCATTTTATTGGTCTTCTTTTATTTACTAACACTTTTCCCCTCTAGGAATTTTAGATGACCCGGATATTCACAAACCTTAATATCTTTACAGACCACACTTATCCTCCCTCACTCTTTTTATGAGCTATAGGGCTTGATTTCCTCTACATTTGATGGCTGTTTTTTCTTTTGTTACCATCTATAGCATTATATGTAGCGCAGAAGGTGGTAAAGTGGAGGTGGTTCTGAAGATGGTAAATGAAATGCATGCAAGCATATAGAGAAAAATTTCTTTGTGACAGTTTATCCAGGATTAAGGCCATTATATGTTGGAATTTATTCTTAGAAACACAGAAACTGTGTAGGAATACAAAATGATTGATGATGAATGGTGTGACTTCCATAAGCGAGATTTTGTCTTTAATTTTCTGCATCTAACTGTTGGAATGAGCTAATGACCAATCTTTCCTTTGCTGTACGAAAAGGTAATGTTTGTTTAATCTTAAGACTGTAACACCATATTTGTAGATTATGAAGAACCCAAATCACCATCTCCTTTGTCCAAAACAAATAATCATTGTCAATCACTTTGATGCGGAAGAACTCTGCAGCTCATAGTCATTGCCACATATGTAAGATTTGTATGCTTGCAAAATAGTCTCTGTCACGTAGCCGTGTATTACTTAGATATCAAATTGTTCCACCTTCTCAAAATTGAGCTAGTGAGCCATATTAGTTGAAACTGATGATTTCAATGCCTGTTACATCACCTATCACTGTTTGTTGTTACTGTAGGCTATTCCTGGCATGCTTGTAGCTTTGGTCCTCTGTTTTGACCATAGGAAGACTAGAGATATGGCTATCCCCTCTGAAAAATCCTCCTCGAAAGAGAACAAATATCTGTGGTGTTCACTCTCTGGATATGCAATTGGCTTGGTTAGTGCCTTAGCTGCTGGGATTTTGACTCAATCACCTCAACCTGCTCTTCTTTATCTGGTAAGTTTGAACCTCATACCAAGTCACATTGGATCAAATTTTAGTGCAAATTAAATGTTCATTTTCTGAATTCTGATCAAACAAAAGGAATGACCGTCAGATCACATGGATTACTTGCGTTCTTACTAAGCAGTGTTACTGCAGGTGCCATCTACCTTAGGACCTGTTATTTTCCTTTCTTGGAGAAGAAATGAACTAAGAGAGCTGTGGGATGGAGCTTGCCCTGTTTCAAGCGAAAAGGCTCACTCAATGGAGGTCTAAATCCAATTAGGTCCTTTTCATATTGCCAAATTTCTGTAATTTAATTTAGCATGACAAAAAAGCAATGCTTATGCTTGAAAGCTGTTTATGAAATTCCAGTATATTTCTGCCGAGTTTTCTGGTTACAGAAATGAATTAGCTCGAAGTCAATGCCCTCTTCTTTCTCTTCTTCTAATTGCTGAATTATTCATTTTATATTCCTTATATTTGATAATCTTGTGATATAGAATTGAGTTGCAATTGTAAACTGACTTGTAATATGATGTGGTTAGAGTAGGTCACAAAAAGCATGCTCCATATATGAATAAACTGGTTGTTCTTTTGTCATGGAGGACTCCATTTGGTTCCTCCTTGTGCACTTTGGCAGGGATGAGAAATTGATGTAGACAGGCCACAGCAAGACACGCTTCCATCTTTCTTCTTTCATTTGCTATCTTGTCTTCTCAAGCTAATCTTTTCCTGTTGTCCTTTGTTTTCACCATTTTAATTTATCTTTTATTTGAATAAGTTTGATTAGCTGACAGATATTTCATATGTCATAAGTCTTAAGATCTGTGCTTCAGTTTCCTAAACTATTCATGGTGAAAATAAAAAATAAAAGGTTTTTTGTTTTGATGTAATTATATTTATATTTATATTTTTTTGTACTTGGGGTCTAAAAAAGGGGAGAAAAGAATTATAATGAATGAATCAATTTATTGGATTTTTTTTTTTTGTCCTATATCATATATGAATGGTGCGATATCTTATATATATATATATATATATATATATATATATAGTTTTATCGTTCATGATATAACGAGATCTTCATCTAATTATGTCTTTGTATTATCATTTTCTATTATTACTATTAAGTCATTTTTATATCCTTTTCTTTCTTTATTATCATAAAAGAAAAAATTAACTTCCTTGTGATCTTGTTCTACATCGTATCTTCTAACACTATATATCCATCAAGAAGCAACAAGAGAAACGCTTCAGATTTGTTCCCATGATGCAGTTTGATTCGCTCCGATTGGGTCTCAACGAGATTATCCAACTTTATTTTGCAAAATATTTATTTAATATGGACCAGTTGACTTGACTTCTGGGGTTTGGACATTGACTTTTACCCCTCTTTTGTTTCTTTGTTATGGCACTGGAAATCCGATACTGTGATCACTTAGTTAGAAGAGGGAAGGTGTTCATCTTGTTAAGCCAAATTAATTGACAGTGTGATCGAACAAGTTGTCCTAACAATTCAAACTTGATGTGATTTCATGACAACTATGCTGCAATAATTTCTAAGATCAAATTGATCAGCAGCCACGTTTACTTGTCACATCAGTAGTAGAGCTTTGACTTCAATCATTTGATTGAGTTTGGGAATATCTATATATATATATATATATATATATATATATTATTTTTAGTATATGTTTATAAATTAGTTTAAGTGTTTTATAAATAATAGATAAAAAATATATTATTTGATAAATTAATATTTTAAAATTTTATGAATATTATGTGATAACTTTACCCTTCTTAATATTTTAAATAAAATTTTCAAAAATGAAACAATTTTATTTAAATAAATAAATAAATGAATATATGTGACATTACAAAAAAAAAATTGGTATGGTCCAAATATAATAAATGAATATAAAATAATTTAAAAATAAATAAATAAAATTTTAGATTTGTGAGAAAAAATATTGACAAAAAAAATCGAGAGAAGAGACGAGAACATAAGAGTTAGTGTTTCTATTATATAATGATGATCTTGTGATTTAGATAATTTCATAATATATCTCTAAAATTTTAAAAATTATATTAGTGTCATGCAAATATTGAAATGCTGATGCTAACTGTGAAGTATTCGTAAATACAATTTTAAGTGACATCACCCATAATCTCATCTCAATGTTCCTTTTTTTATATAAAAAGATTGGACCAGAGGTGCATGCATATTGATTGTTGGTTGTGTGGTGAGAAATAGATCTTTTAATCATTGCATGAAGACACAAATCCTAATTTTTTTTATTGATATTTGGATCAGCTATTAGTTTGGATATAAAAGTGTTTTTTCTAAATTAAGGTTTCGAATACTTAGACACTTACAAATCTTTAAGTATTTTGTCCATTATCATTCCTAATGTAAGGAGCGATGATAAAGGTTTTGTATTATTTTTTTTTTTTTTTACTAATATGCCATATGTGAGAACTTTTTATATGTCGTTTGGCATAATAAATAAAAAAATATATTTTTAAAGAATCTACTATACTCAAAATTAGTTTAGTATCTCATCATGAATTTGGATAAAAAAACCCAGATAAAATGCACACTATATAATCTTATTTTATATTTGAACTCTTATCTTTTAATATAATCGGTCTTCATTATTAGATCATTCTGAAATTTTAAATTCCTCATACCAAATCCGATGGAATATTCTGGGAATATGAACTAATTGTGTTAGGTCACTAACCTCATTTTCTCGCTGTTTTAGCATTAACACTAATATCTTAATCTATTCTCCACGTTTTTCATTAATATTTGAATACCATTAATTATTGAAATCAATATGGTTTGAAGGATTTTTTTTAAAAAAATCATGAGTGCATTTATCCATTAACAAAATAGAAAATAAATTAAAGATGGAAACAAGAGAATAATAGATAAATATTTGAAGGGAATAATGGATCCCAATGTTGTTATAGTATGGATAGATTTGTTTGGAGTCAATAATGAAAGACTAATTATATATTATTTTTATAATTAATTATCTTTAGTATCGTACGAAAGTAAAATATTTAATCTCATTTCTTCTCACATCGTTAATTATATTGATGAAATATCACATAATTTATTATTGACTCTGTCACACTTTAATTTTATCACTGGTATTAAATATTTAAATTTCGTAAATAAATTTATACCATTTTGAATATACAAAAATGGAGATCACATGGATAGGTAACATATAATTAGACCAATAATAGATCTGTTTAGGGATTTGGAAAAGGGTATAATAAGGGATTATAGGTGCGTTGAATGAAAATAATGAGTTGGATGCCTCAAGTGGGAAATAAACGAAATATAGGGGCATTTTCATAAATTTGCCCCAAGAAGACACGAAATGGGAGTAGTTTTCTTCGTTGCTGCCCCACGGAATTGTGCTCTCTCTCGCTCTCTCTCTCTCGCTCTCTCTCTCTCTCTCTCCAGCTCCAAGATCCAAACTTTGACCTCTGCAGGGCCTCCAAATCTCATTTTCTTTTATCCCCAATCGTATCCAAATCCATCCCACGTCCGAAAGATCCTGCCTTTATCAGTGTTTCCGGTTCAAAATCTCACCTTTACCGTGAACTTGCTGCCGCGACGGCGGCGATGCTTGGTCGGTAGCCACTCCCGCCGATGTCGATCGTCTGCGGCATCCCCCTCCTCGAGTGCGTCTACTGCCTCGCGTGCGCCCGCTGGGCATGGAAGCGCTGCCTCCACAGCGCTGGCCACGACAGCGAGACCTGGGGCCTCGCCTCTGTCGACGAGTTCGAGCCCGTGCCCCGCCTCTGCCGCTACATCCTCGCCAACTACGAGGACGACCTCGACAACCCCTGCCACGCGTTGCCGGGACTGGAGGCCGTGAACCCCCGATGGGTGGTGCGCAAGAAGACGTATCGGGACACCCACCGCCGCGCACCGCCTTACCTGATCTACCTCGATCACGATCATTGCGACATAGTCGTCGCAGTGAGAGGCCTAAACTTGGCCAAGGAGAGCGACTACGCCGTCCTGTTGGATAATAGCCTGGGAAAGAGGAAGTTCGATGGAGGGTATGTGCACAATGGCCTGCTGAAGGCAGCGGGGTGGGTATTGGATGCCGAGTGTGATATTTTGAGAGAACTGGTGGAGAAGCATTCAAACTACACTCTTACTTTTGCGGGGCATTCTCTGGGGTCGGGAGTGGCCGCAATGTTAGCCATGGTGGTCGTCCAAAACAGAGACAGGTTGGGAAATGTGGAGAGGAAGAGGATTAGGTGCTTTGCGATCGCGCCCGCAAGGTGTATGTCATTAAACCTGGCCGTCAGATATGCAGATATAATTAACTCTGTTGTACTTCAGGCAAGAACTCTTCTGCTGTTATTTTTATGCCCTCAATTCTTGTTGTTGAATGTTCTCTTCTTTTATTCGGTTGGACAAAGTGTCACTCAAAATCTTTTTTACTTTCTTTCTAGCCTGTTAAGATCATCTTTATCTTTTCTCGCAGCATTCATCCATTTGGATACTGCTTAACTTGCTGATGCTACATGACTTAATCAACTCTTGCAGGGGATAGTTACAAACTCCATGTCAATTCTATTTGGTTGCAAGATCCGGTTGAATGACTTTTGAATTTTGTCATGGTACATTATTAGTCTCATGGAATTTATTGAATGATGGACCAACAACATGTGACTTCTCCTTGTGTATATGCACAATCACCTGTTTATGTTGTATTTCCATGTAGATTTACTACAACACTAGGAACAATTCCTCGGTCTCTATATGAGAGGAGGCAACTAATAGACATTGTATCTAAGAGAAAACTCCTTTAAATAGAAAGGGAGAAAGAAACAAATCAAATAATGCTTAAAGGATTAATAATTTTATATCATCTGAAAAGATGGATGAGTTCCATGACACCATTCTCAATGTTTCTAAAACCATCAGACGCGAAGACACTAGTTTAGCTTGAGGTTGACAATCCTTAGCTCAAATTCCTGATATATCTCTTGATATCCAACAAAAGAGATTTATTTTGATCTTGAAGTCATTTAAAATAATCAGAAATACTTAAAAACCAAAATATAAATTATGAAAGTTCTCTCGTAACTTATTCGTTATGAAGAACAGACTGAGCAGTGTCAGAAAATGATGATGCTCCATGATGTATGAGCTTTGAAGACAAAAGATATTGATCTAAGCAACTTAAGATGTATTATGATAACATTTTGACTATTTTGGATATTTTGTAGAGTAAATTAACATATGAGCTGTACCGTAGAATGCAAATCATTTCACTGTTAAAATCTTCATTTAGGTTCTCGCTATTAGATATTTAGGTTATTACTAGACATCTGGTTTCACTCATGTGGTGAGCTTTCTTTCAGTAACTTTATGCATTACTGCATTATACCTAAGTGTACGACTGTCCTTTGCTGAACCCTCAATGTAAGCAGCAACGGAAAGTTCCTAAAGTGATACCAAGAAGGCAAGCTACCAAGTTTTCAAAGATTTATAGAGTTTATAATGTTGTCTTTTTTATTATTTTAAGTGTTGCCTTCTTTACTCTCCTGCAGTATAGCACTTATGGTCATATCTCTAGTATGCTTTATCGAACAGATACCACTGCATGGTTGTTCGACTTTTCATGCAATAACTGATGTCCTACACATATTTGATCCCGTATTTTTGGTCATAATCCATGCTCTGATTACTAAGGACTTTAGCATCTTTGTGAAGATCATGGATATCCTGTATTCGGATGAACTGTTCACATTTTAATTGTCCATGATGATAATTGTTGCATTTTTAACATATTTCAAGAAAAATGTGCAATATCTCTGTTCCAACTAATTCAGGAGGAGCTCCATAGGTAAAATAATTACTAAGATGTAAATTATTAAATTTGACCACCAGATGTGCTTTGCTTCTAAGTTTCACTACACTATATGTCCTAGCTTATGATTTTCAGAAATGTTTCTTTGAGACAAGTTATACAGCAACATGAAATACCGGTTGATGGTTGTAAGCTATTGAGCTTTTGTTGAGACATTAGGGCACGAGTTCAGTCTAAGAATATTACATTAATTTTTGGAAACCCTCTAGGTCTGGACAAGTTAAGAGACACCAAATTTACGTAGCATCTTAAAGCCTTGTGACTAACGCATGGCTAAAAAAATTAGTATTGTGACTGGAGCGCCATGACTGACCATGGTAAATTTTTCAAGAAGCTTAATCTTGGTGGCTATCTCGAAAAAAGTTGTCTCGTTGGCAACATTGCTGTTGAATCGTGTAGTTTGATAACTATGGCAAGATCACTTCTGCTTCTACGGGGATGTTGACTTCTATAAACCTGCACGATAGTGGGAAGATTGCATCTTTTATGATTTCAAGCATTTGATAGATTCATTAAAGATTTTTTTTTTGATAAATTGGTACCAGCATGAGTCTATGAGTTAAACCATTATGGCATTACTTTCAAAATTAAAATTAATTGAATAACAGTGTCTAATTTGTTGCTTGCCCTTGAATAATTTTTGTATAAGGTTTGTAATGGCAATAATATTTTAGGTTGATAGTTACGGTTGGAGGCATCCAAAATAAGATCTTGTTTTGCTGGTTAGAGTCCCCTTAGTTGTCAAGCTAAGTGATATGATCTAGTTATGAACCGAAGAAAAATATAATTTATGACATCACATTTTTATTATATAACTTGTATTGGCTTAAGTAGTTTCTTGCATGCCGGTACTTTGTTGATCTCTTAAGTGTAGAAATTTTTATGGATATTGAAACTTTTTTTCTGGATATATATTCCTTGTTGACTTTTCTCTATGTATCAACCTTGACTATTGAGTATTCTGATGCCAGGATGATTTCTTACCTAGAACAGCTACTCCATTGGAAGACATTTTCAAGTCTCTCTTCTGGTAAATGCAATGCAGGAGTGTCTCTAGTCAGTTTTTCTTAATACTCTTATTTATCAAACAATATCACTAGAAACACCTATAAAACATTGTTCATTTAAGTAGAATACTCTCTGTCCAGCACAACCAGCTACCTCACTGTTTGTATAATACTTTCGCCAAGCAGCTTTATGGTATCTCCAAAACTACTTGTATGATGAAAAGTTTGGTAAAAATTGAACAACTAGTATTTAAAGCTTGTTGTTCAATTTTTAGACTCGAGAATGCCTTGCTCTTTTCAGGTTTGCGTTTCGTTATTATTTGTTCTGTAGATTAGCCCATTGTTAAGCCAAAGATAGGTTTATCTGAAGATTAATACATAGTTACATACAAATTACAATTAGTTAAAATTTCTTTAAACATGTATGACAACTTAGATTAATTTGAGGGTTTTCTAGTGCATTTGGTGCATCTGTGCTGACATAGAGGACCATTTAATTTAGTTAATGGTGTAGACTGCAGAAAAGTTGTGATTGATTGTTGGGTAGAATTTTCTGGCTTTCAAGTTTTGTTCTGTTCTTATGAGATTATTTCTAAGACTTATGGAGTTCAATTTATTTAAGATAGATTATATGGTCTTTTCATCAACAGCTTGCCTTGTCTGCTATGTCTAAGATGCATGAGGGACACCTGTATTCCTGAAGAGGTGATGTTAAGAGATCCAAGAAGGCTTTATGCACCTGGTCGGCTTTATCACATTGTTGAAAGAAAACCATTCAGGTGTGGTTTTTTACAAAGATTGTTGATTGTCTTATATTGAATATGACACTGGCCATCTAAGCAGAACAAATAATGTTTTTCGCCTCTTTTAGTGTTTAAAAACTTTATTTTGTTTTTGTAAACAGAACTAGCAACTGATATCTTAACTTGGGAATCGGCATTATGCATCATTAACAATATCTCTTGACATCCATATGTAACATGGCATCAGTACTTCAGTCAATTCTTTTGGCATTCAGTCTATTGAACTTTGCCACCTTTATTTTTATTATCACACACACACACACACACTCAAATTTTCTCTTTATTACAAGTAAGCAGCCAGTCTATTAAAACATTATTTCTCAGTCCTATGCTCCAGTTACTAAGTATACTAACATTCTCTTGCCTTTATTTTATCTGCATCGGTTATTTGTTCTGGCCCATATATACTTTACTTCATTGTTGAACAGGCGCTTGCATGATAACTTTATATGGAATTAGCTGTATCATATCCGGATTGAGTTGTGATTCAACATATCCATCCCATTGCCAGCTACTTGTGTTATCAGCTTGCATAATTTGAGAACCTCCTGTGATTTTATTGTACACCATATCCACGTCACTATTCTGTTGGATCTGTCCCATCCATATTTTCCTTAGTTTTTCTTTTCTATTTTTTTCCAATTTTTTCTTTTTCTATTTAGTGTCTCTTTGTGAGTCACTGGATTAATATCTGTCAACTAAAGAAAGATATGATCATCAAGAACCTTGTTTGGTCCTGGATGGTTTTCATAATTAAACTTTTAATTATTTATTTATTATGTTTTAATTGCATTATAACAATTAGATACTTTTCATTGAGATGGCAGAAAGAGGAACATTATCGACTAAATATGATTATTGTCGAAGCATAAAGGTGCTAAGATTTACAATTTCGCAATTAAAGAAGTTAATAATCTGATGATGATGCTATTAGACAGAGTTATGGTCTAATAATATAGCTTGACATTATGCTTCACAATTTGCCAAAGGTTTGGAAGATATCCACCAGTTGTTCGAACAGCAGTACCGGTCGATGGGAGATTCGAGCATATCGTGCTTTCCTGCAATGCCACATCTGATCATGCTATAATTTGGATAGAGAAAGAAGCGCAGAGGGCCTTAGATGTAAGTTCTGTTCATTCATGTCCTTGCACTCTTTTTATCCGAGTGTTCCATAACGCGTTTGTCAGATTTCGATTGAATCAACCATGGTACAAAATATCAAATGCAGATGATGTTTAATAAGGAACAGATCATGGGGATTCCAGCAAAGCAGAGGATGGAGAGGCAGGAAACACTAGCCAAAGAACACAGAGAGGAGCACAAGGCAGCCCTAAGAAGGGCCGTTACATTGTCTGTTCCAGATGCCTTTTCGCCAACAGCCTATGGCACATTTGATGACAAAACTAGTGAGGCGGAAGACAATTCGCAGTCCTCATCTACCAGGAACCGGCAAAGGATGAGTTGGAATGAGCTGATCGAGCGAATTTTTGAGAAGGATGAATCCGGGCATATGGTGCTTCGCAAATCGACATCAAACAGTTGATACTAATTTTTATCACATGGTTGGCATCTGCCAGTTTTTCATGTACTCAATAACTTGTGGTTTCTTTGCTGTCAATAAGTCATCTATTCTTCATATTCTTGATGCACGCATGAGTGAGTAAAAGAAGATACGATGATGTCTCAAGCTCTCTGTTGGTTCTATATTATTTCAGTTGAAGCTTAATATGCAACTCATCTTTCAACTATTTTTTTCAACTCATTTTTCGGGTTGAAGGAGAGGTTTTTGTTCCCACAAAGTCTAACGACCACTCGATAAGAAGAGTTAGCCATGATTACTGTGTGATTGAAGCAATTTGCTTCTTATGTTGCAGATTCTTTGCCCAAAATGCATCATCTGAAGAATGTAATCCATGCATTAAGAGCCTATTATTGGACTAACTCATCACAGGTTTGATTGAATTGATACATTAACTTTAATATGAAATCATCATAAATCAACGGGCAAATCCAAAAAAAAAAGTACAATAAAATTGACCTGCTCAGAATCCCTTAATGCACTTAAAAGAAGGTTGTATTTATAAACAAAGAAGCATTGAACTTTTGTGCAACAAGAATCTAACATCTTTCAGAATCAATTATATATGCTTGTTTCATCGAGTATGAACAAAGATGACCCCAGAGAGTCACTAGTTTAACTAGGTTAGATCCCAGGATGAAGTTGTGGACTTGTAAGACTTTGTTGACATTTCCTGGAAATTAAGACATACAATGAATTTACAGAACTGGAGCTCCCCATTTCATTCCAAGTAAATACAGCACCTCCTTCATAGATATCAAAGGAATTGCAATATGGCTCAACCATGACATTGCTTATAAAAATTATCTTCATCATCTGGAAAGAGTCTCCTTGAGCTACTACAGCGAAGAACAAAGGTGTCATACATCTGTCAAGAAGTATATTACCTTCAGGGAGGGATGAACCTCACAACAAGTTAGGGCTTCAATCCCCTCGTCATCTACACATTGGAACACTCTCGCCTGCATGAGAATAATAGCAATGTTACACAACAAATACAAATGTGGTTGAACAAATGATTAAAGATAACTGCTGCTTCAATAGCTTTTGTTAGCCAACTTTTATGAAGAACATCATAGTTGCAATTAAGTCTATGGGTTATGAAAAGAGAGCACAAACATCTTCGTTTCAATCAGAGCATTTTGCTAGTGAGCACCATCCAGGTTACAAGTGTGTAAAAGACTTGAAAGACTTTTGACCTATCAGCGCAAACCACTTCATGAATTTTTCCTGCGGCACATCATTCTCTACACAATTCAGAAATGCCATATGATCTCGACACTCCTCCATCAACTGTCCAAAGTGTATGCATTTACATGCACTTCCATCTAAATCCCATAGATATACTTGAAGTTTTCATTTATTCTCTAGCATTTGATATCTCCCTAACAATCTAACGGCTTTAGATTTTTCCTTTTTTTTTCTATTTTGTTGTCACATCCTTCTTTACCAACCTAATCTCTTTTTGGTATCCTCCTCTTAGAACTAGCTGTTATCCTAGACGATAGTCCTTGAGCAAATAGTTCATGATTTTCCTTACCAAAAGAATATTTCATGAAATCAAATAAGAGATCAACAAATTTAACAATAAGACATATACATTAGCTATTTACAGTAACCTCATGATTTATAAAAATATATAAAAAACCATCATATCCATGAGAATCCTAACTCCATATGAGGGGAAAGAAGAGAGTTGTTCTGTATCTTTCTTTTCTTACCTTTTTGGGTGGAAAGGTGCGCGGGGGTGTTTTTCGTTATTTGGCAGGGTGACTGAGGGTTCCAAAACACAGCCTCAAGACAACTCTTCAAGATAATCCAAATATAAGATTTTGAAAAATGGACATGATAATGCAATTTGTAAAGCATAAGAAGAACAAAGATGAAAATTTTCGACACATCCAACTCCTAGATTGTATCGATATTATCATGGAAAGACTTCATTTCTGTACGAGAGAAGTATCGTCTCTAAGGCACACAAGAAAGAGAAAGTGATAAATATTAGTCTATTTGCCAAATTTGATTCATGGACCATTACAAAATATTTTATATAATGCATCCGATAGCTAGTTGTAGCAGATTTATTGGTAAAGAATTTGATGGGCAATGTGAAGACTAAAAGAGCTTTAAACCACTAATTTTATCTAGTTATGAAATAAGGCACATGCAGTATATAAGTTTATTCTTGGGATCAAAGCATGATCAACCATGATGCATTATACAGATTCGGCACCCAACAGAGGCATAGGAAACCTCTTTAGATAAACTATCATCAGAGTTGGAATGATTTTGACTTCCGGAAAAGATACTTGTTTGTTTGTAAAAGTTCTCCAAAAACAGTATAGGAAAGTTGTTATGTGTTTACCATGCATTTGTTTGACAAAGCGCTCGAACTCTAATAAGTTGTGGTTTTGCATAAGAACTGGGCTTAGCCTAAGATATGTGAAAGATGATAAGTGCCGTCCATCAGGATCATTCAGTGGCTTGGCACTTTCCAATATCTTATTATAACTGTCTCTGTCATAGCAGGGGAGAGCATTTTCGCTTGCCACAGGTATACCAACATCCCAGGCAGCATTGAGTACCTAACAGTAGCAACAATGTCAGTCACAAGTCAATGTGAGCAGTACAGAATATAATTAATATGCATGCAATAACAGAACTTCGACAATAGTTCTACATCCCCAGCTTTAGCAGTGATTATGAAGACTAGACAAGAAGGATAAATTATGTAAAGCCATGAAACGGAAGTCAGACGCCAATATGGAGGATAGTTCAAGACAACAGAATCAGGAATTTAATTGCGTATCCTACATCAGAGCTCATTTTAATATGGAGGATAGTTCAAGACAACAGAGTTCATTATAGTTATCTCTGTCATAGCAGCAAAGAGCATTTCCCTAGCCACAACAGGTATACCATTGTCCATGCAACTTGTAGCAACAAATTAGTACAGATACAATGTATGTCATGGGTAGTACAACACCGTACCAGCATGCATGTGCATAGTAATAACATACCACTAGTTAAAAATGTGACATAAGAGACCGTACGCAAGACTGAGACATGATGTAAATCCATGTAATGCAAGTCAGATGCCTACAACTGAGAACAAGTTTGAAACAACAGAGCTAACTGAATATTAATTATTTATTCTAAATTAGAGTTCTTTGTAGTAATTTATTCTATGAAATTACAGTGCCATGTAAATTTCAAACAAAGAAGATAAGTTGATTTTAATACTATACATCATGCAAGAACCCTTAGATACCATCACTAACTCATGAGTCAAGACTATTGTCTATATCTCTATCGCTACCAAAAAGTTTCATATAAACAATAGCATCACTGCAGTGTACATTTGACAGCAGATTTAGAGACACTCCTAAAGAAGCCACTCAAAAACTAAGCAACACAAAATATCCAATGAGTAGTGATATCATATATTAATTTTTCATATACTTTTCATTTGGGTTAATTGAAGACCCTATGGAAAAGAAAACATTGTATCTCCATGCATTCTTCTGTTAGTAGTTGCTTGGTGCGTAGCCGTTGCTTGGCCATCCATGTCTTGCCTAGTAGTTGCTTGGTGCATAGCCGTTGCTTGTCTATACGTTATTTGGCGGCCAAAGCCAACAGCAGCAACCATCATTGGCTTCCTTCATGTCACTTTGCTCCTCCCTGTGATATTCATTGTTAATCAGAAAATAATCACTTCATTCTCTACCTCCAGTTGGTGCACTTGATAATGCCACTTTCAATCCAACACCAACAATTCCCCTTGTTTTACTCTACCTCTATGCTCTTTACCAGGCGCCAAAAATAGAAGCTAGAAAAATGATAAACCTTTTTAGATCATATAGGCTTCTTCATTACTTCGTTTCTGTTTGGCCTTCCCAATTTGGGTTAATTGAAGACCCCATGGAAAAGAAAACATTGTATCTCCATGCATTCTTCCCAAAGCCAACAGCAGCAACCATCACTGGCTTCCTTCATGTCACTTTGCTCCTCCCTGTGATATTTATTGTCAATCATAAAATAATCACTTCATTCTCTACCTCCAGTTGGTGCACTTGATAACGCCACTTTCAATTCCAACACCACCAATTCCCCTTGTTTTACTCTTACCTCTATGCTCTTTACCAGGCGCCAAAAATAGAAGCTAGAAAAATGATAAACCTTTCTAGACCATATAGGCTTCTTTATTACTTCGTTCCTATTTGGCCTTCCCAATTTGTCCTTGTGATTTGGATTATCTTGAAAGGATGAATTGATCAAAGAATTCAAAAGTAAATCATTGAGCATGTTGTGCTTACAGAAACCAATGGGCTATGTTGTCTGTCTGATATGCTGATGTCAAATATCAATGGTGTTAGGACTTAGGAGCAACATTCGCCACATTGATCCGTACTGGCATACCAAGTTTATCTCAGTATGATACGATACCTGGTACCAAGTGATGCGTACAGTGCATACCACTTAGTATAATATAATATAATATAATATATATTAAAAAAACAAAAAGGAGGTGATGTTGCCTCATTCCTTCTCCCCGCATGGGGAGAAGGAATTGCCTATGGGCGACGATCATGTGGGCGATGGACCGCACTGGGGAAGAAGGAATTGCCTACGGGCGACGAACATGTGGGCGATGGACCGCACGAGGGAACCGGGGAAGAGCAGTGCGCGCGAGGTATTTTTCTCCCTCTTCTTCTCCCTCTTCTTCTTTCTCCCTTAATCGACTGCCGACGATCGATTTCGGCGATACCGCTTGGTAGCGGGCGGTCTGCGTACCGATCAATTGGCATCAAGACGTACCACTGCGGTACCTTCTCATCGCTTGAAGGCAATCTTTGCTTAGGAGTATGGCAATATGACAAACTCTTGTGTGTGCCTCCCGTATATGTACAAATTATGAGCACATGTGAATGTTAATTGGATTGGAAGCACTATAATTCTTAAAATCTATGAGAACCCTTAGGTTCGACTTTTAACATGATTACCAGGAAGATGCATGCAGATAGAAAGGGAAAGACTTAAAGTGAAATGGCAGGCTTTAAA
Organism: Ensete glaucum; assembly: GCA_021527575.1. Taxonomy (NCBI): domain Eukaryota; kingdom Viridiplantae; phylum Streptophyta; class Magnoliopsida; order Zingiberales; family Musaceae; genus Ensete; species Ensete glaucum. Next base: position 52,522,557 of record CM038551.1, read on the forward strand.
TTGTTAAATTAACTGTCCCAACTAATGAATATTTTAGGAGGTGAAGGATTTGAAGTGGTCATTTGAATACAATAACGAGGATTAAACATGTAGTAAGAAAATAAGTAGTAACCAGAATCATGGTTCTATATACACTGGAGACCAAGTCATTCTTCGTACCAAGATGTAGCATTTGTAACAAAAAAAATGTATCTAATAGTTGAGTTTTCTCACAAGAATTGCTGTCCTAGATCATAAACATATTAAAACCGAATATTAACATATGCTGCTTACAGGGACAAAAATGCTTTGAAAGAAACTATAAATGTTAGTCTTTGGGACTTTCTACCTGCCAAACCAAACCTTCAGGATCCGCCATTGCCTCTGGAAAGTCCTCATAGTGATCCAAGGTGTGCAGTTCAGTACAAATGAAGTTCAAAGATGCACCATGCTTCTTTAACATTGATGCTATTGGAGCATAGCCATCACGATTACATGGGTTGTAAAAACCAGCAGTCAATTCAGCAGCGTGACTTGCTGTTTTATACCACCAGTGGATGCCAGATATCTGTTTCAATCAGAAAAGGTAATATTAAACTAATGAATTAGAAATAAGGTTATTTCTTCAAAATAGATAAACAAGAACTTCACAGATACAAACATGAAACTCCAACATATTGGATAAGACCACGACATTTAAGTAATGAAACAAATTATACTAACATGGATTAATGAAAATCAACTAAATTCTACGGAATCAAGGAAAACCTACATGGTTGTCTGTTTTACTGAGAAACAAAGAAGCTGCAGGTAAACAATGAAGCCCTTGAGGACAAGCATTTTTCTTGAGACTAACCCATCTTTACAAATGCCAGGTTCACTTAAACAAAATTGTTTAGTCCAAACATCTAGACAAACTTTCCTAGGTTAAACCTAAAATTCAAAGTAAAGTTCATCATTCCAGCCAAGTCCAGATGAATATGTGAAGCAGCTACTTGGTGAGTTAATTATTAAAAAAGCTAATGCCATTATGAGTAAAGTTGCTTTCACTATATGTTTATAAGGGACAAATGAGAAAGCATTTTTTCATAAGAATAATCGAAACTGACCTTAACAGCAATGGATGAGCCATCAAAGGCCAATTTAGCCAGAAATAATACACTGTCACCATGTTCCACCAACACTTGTGAGTACCAACCAAGAAAGAATCTACCATATTGACTATTATATTCTCCTCCATCACATAAGAATCCAGTTTCATGAGGTTGGGAGTTATAGGAACCTGCATTATGTGGTCCTCTTGCCCAGACAGAGTGGCCCCTAGCGTCTGCTGCTTTTTTTAAACTTTTCTGCAAGAACGAATCATAACACTGGAAAAGAGAACTATCATCAATAAATATCAGAGATGATCCACATTAAATATGTTTAGTGGCTTAAACAGTAACAAACAGGAATGCAAAGTATATTGACAAGAAAGCTGAAACAACTATGGGAAGAGAACAAAATTTCAACTCTATGTAATTACTTGCGGCCGTCAGAAGATTCATTACCCAACTTAAGGGAGGAGAAAAATTGGGGTAGCGCCTACCTGAAATTCTCCAATGCCAGGATATCTCCATCCATGCCTCACAGGATAAGATGGGTAACATAACTCTCCATAAGGACCTAACCCAATCTCAATCTCACAGATAGTACCATCCTCAAAGAACTCATAAAATTCTACTCTGAAGTTCCGCATGAAGTCAAAATAGACCTACAAAAAGTTTAATAAGAATCAAAAGATTAATGTCCAAACTTCAGTCATTTGGCATATTATAAAAGAGTGACCTCTGTCCATCCAAAAAAAAAAAAAGACCTGTGAAGAAACCAAAATAAATTCAGAATAATGTGAAATACAAGTCAGCCATTACGTTAGTGTGCAAAGCTCATTTGACTATAAAAAATAAATAGCAACGAAGCATATTTAACTTTGACTTCCATAAAAAAATCCAATGAAATTCCGCACATCTTTTAGATTTTATTTCATTTTCCCCAGTGCCATTCTTTCTAGTTACGGAAGAAACATCAACGGTATAAACACTTTATCCTCTGTACATAACCAAAAATCCTTCCATTGATTATGTATTCTTGAATTTTAAGTGTAGTGAAAATAGAGACTATGGTTAATCTTTGAAACTTTTCCCCTTCTGGACCATATACAAACTAAAACCTTCTTATGACAATACAAAAGAAAGAATGAATATATCCATATATGAAGAATGAAAACAAAGTTCAAAGATAATGCTGACACAGGTTTGGCCTACCAGTACTTTTAAGAGTCAATAAATTCTCTTAGTTCTCTTGACTAATATAGAGAACACACGATGATGTTCAATTTGAAGATGAATACCTCAAGTGCTGTTCGACCTAGTAAGACTCTTTCCTTGTCCACACCCCAAGAAAGACATTCTGGGTTACATCTTCCTTCTGAATCTGTGAAATAAATGTTTGGATTGCTTCTGCCAATTTCTGCCACCCATTGAGGCAGAGGGATACACACATCATCTCCAACCTTACCTCCACATTCATGAAATGACATGACAACCTTGAAAGAACAGAAGAATCTAATTATCAGATCAAGCACACCAGGTGGTTTGCATTATATGCAAAGAGTATATGGATGCTACAAACTTTTGGTGTAAAAGGGAAAATCAAGAAATTAGAGACAATTAAGATTAAGTAAATATATAACCACAAATTACTATTGAACTGATATGATAATTAATCAGTATTCAGGTTACCTAGAAGAAGTCCTAAAAAAATCCCTTGCCAGCCGCACCTTGTCTTAATTACCCAATATTGTCACCCCAAATAACCCACCTCAACATATATGCCACATATCAATTTAGCCTAGAAAATATGCTTAGACAATCAGTTCCTTCCATTTTCAAAGAAAAGCCTCTATTGCAAAAACATATTGAACTGTTCAACGTAATAGAAGCATATTTAAGATAGAAGAGAGAAACTTGAGGTCAGATTTAAGAAGTCCCCTGATCTTACAAATCATATACTTTGCAAAAATCTTTGCATGACTTACAGTTACTAATATCTTTTTGAGAGGCTAGCAAAAGAATAATCAGCATTTGTATGCACACAGAAACTCCAAGATAGCTCTGCCAGTACTGGAAATTAAGGTTCACAATTTGGCAGACCAGTTTGGTTCTCATGTCTGATAAAACAGATGGAGTTTTACAGGCCATGCCTGTTGAAGATGAGGGCACATTGCAGAACAATTACCAGATCTTTAGCCTAATACACCATACAAATTTCAGCCTGAACCTCACCTGGAGATTATTAAGACAATATATGTATTGCACATATTATATAAATCTATAACAAAACTTGTCTAGTTAGGTAATGGAATCTTCATCATAGCTTGTGGAAAAGACCAGAAAGTGCCCACCTTCTATCTCCAACTACACTAGAATGCACAGTTGCATACATAGACATAGATGCTCTCTGACACTCACGTGAGTGATGATAAACAAACGAAGCATGTTGCACACGCCCCATCCTTAAAAATGTCTGTTTTTCTTAGCTCTCTAGCTAATGGATTAAACTCCAAAAAGATTTGGCCAAGAGTAACAGCGTTTGTTCTACCAAAGAAATTAATAGCCATGCACTGAGAGTCCATAACTCTGCTGATGAAATAACTCGAAGACATAGAAGTTTACCTGCAACTTGAGCTTTGTATCTCGCACAACCTGGAAAAGGTGCATGTAACCCTTCCAATTGTACTGCTGCGGGATATGGGCCTCAACTATCCCCCACCAGCAGTCTACCATCACACCATCGACCCCTATGGATTTCAATTTCTTCAGCTGCTCCATTAGACTGTCCGGATCAACCAGCTCACAGTATGTATTGACCACACCCAGCTAGCATCACAATAGACAAAAACAAATAACTAGGATTAAGCTAAAAAGACGTAGTAATCTTATTTAATCAGATAAAAATCACAGCTACAAGAACATACAGGAAGCATAACATAAACCGGGACATAAGGGGAGCCTGCAAAGTCCCGCTCCGGCATACTGGGGATCAGATCCATCAACTACATTCGAAACACTACGATCAGAAAATGCAGCAAAAGCTACGAATGCCCAGTCAATAACACGGCCAAGAGCAAGTTTTGCTACCTGCTTGTCGTCGCCGGAGTCAGTGCTGCTGCAGATAAGAGGGGAGCTGTCGGCGACCTTTTCTCCAGTCCGGCTAGCTCCTGCCACGGGGACGACACTGCGGCAGCGGCCGTCGTAGGCGGAGATGGGAGGGGTGAAGACGCCCTTAAGGCGGCCAGAGGGGTGGTCCAGCGTGCGGAGGGCGCCGGCGGGGGCGATGCCCCTGAAGGGCGGAGTAGGGGACGGCGGTGCGGCTGCGGCAGTGGGCGTAGCTGGGGTGGCAACGGCGGGGACGGCGGGGGCGGCGGGGGACCTCCCGGCCTGCAAGACGGCGGCGCAGAATAAGCCCATGGGGGGAAGCAACGTCAGCATGTCTCCCCGTCTCAAGAAGAGAAATAATTAACTAGTATCATCGACTACTTTGGGACGTGGAATTGCGAGACACACACAGATGGCTGTCGAGCTGCAGTTGGCAGGGAAAGGTTTCTGTTTTGCCAAAGCGTAGATCCATCGAAGTCAATGCTTGCTACTCTTTCTTGATTCCTATGTCACTGGCGGAGAAATGGCAGCAAGCAGATGCTTCGCCATGAGCATGTGGAGGGAGAGCTTCGAGGGGGTCGCGTGCGGTGTAATGGATCGCTTGGGTGGCACATGGAAGGAAGCGAGAGTACATGTGTGATGTGGTGGATGGGGTTTATAGGCAAAGTAAGACGCCAAGAAACGCCAAATGACCAAAAGCCACCGGTGAGCAAAGCATCCCAAGAATTATCTTCCTCGCGTTTTCTTCTCATAAACAGATGGGATAAAAAAAGGCGAGGGGGGGCGGGGCAAATAAACGAAAACGAAAACAGAAAACAAAAGCAAAAGAGGGGGAGGAGGAGGAGAGAGAGCGGAGACCTGGGAAGACGGGAAGGTGGTGCCGTCGGGGAGGACGACCCAGCCGGCCTCGCGGGCGAGGGCGGCGATGACCTCGTTGATGTCGGCGCGGACGCGGAGGTTGTAGTTGCCGTGGCGGCGGAGGCCCGCAAGGATCCGGCCGGTGATCGCGCGCCGGTGCCGCTCCCGTAGCTTGGTGCGCTCCTTCTCCTCAGCCGGCCTGCTCCTCCGTGATCCCGATCCCGATCCCGACGCCGACGCAGGAGCGTCCCCCCGGTCCCCAGAATCCTGCGGCAGGTCGGGCGGGGCGAGGAAGTACCGGCCGCCGCCGCTCATCTCCACGGCCCCGGCCACCATCGCCCGGATCCTTCCGTCCTCGTCCTCGTCATCCTCTTCCTTCACGTCCATGTCCATCCCCTCCTCCTCTTCCTCCTCGCTCGTCCCTCCCAACTTGTCCATCGCTTGCGCCATCTCTTGCTAAAGTTACTATCTTTATCTGCTTCTGCTCCTTCCCTGAGCTTCAAAGATCTAGCAAACGACGCCCCTTACATTTTGGGCGGATCTAAGCTCGGAAAACATGGGCACAACCGTACCACGAAATCGAACAGAGCGAATTTGCCAAAACATTTCGCCATCTCCCACGTGGATTTGAGTTCTTCTGAGGACTATTGCGACTGGATCTCGGTTAACCAAGCCAGAGTGACGAAATTTAGCGGAACAAATCAGAAAAGACGGTCCTTTTCTTGGTACATCGAATTGGTGAGGGGGAGACGAATCGGAGGTGTTGAGAGCTCGTTCCCCCACAACCGGATCCTTCTGCTGGAGGTCCTCCTCCACTCCGGCAGAGGACGAGACCAGATTTCCCCGGCGGGGCTCCGAGGCGGCCCCGGCGTCCTCTAGCGATTGGGCTCGGAGGATCGCGGGCCGCGGGCGATCCCTCGACACGCTCCGCCGGCGGGGCCTCGGGCAGCGTCGGCGGCGGGCAGACGGGTGCCGGCGGCGGCCGGAGGCGGGGGGCGGGTGCACCGTGGGAGGGCGGGATGCGGGGGAAGCTAGGGTTTCGCTCGTGTGCGGCCGCGTGTTTGGGTTTATGATTGGCACGGACGCCTTCGCATGAGTCGCGAGGGGCTAAGGATCCGACGGCTCGGACAGCGACACGTGTGGGAACGCGGATGGCATGGATGATAGCGCGCCGAGGGCATGAGCGCCAGCGGCGGTGAGGCACGCTCGAGCGCGGCCTTCTTTTGCACTTAAACCCCCCGTCAAGTTTTGTATTCGAGTGTGGCGTACGTACATCGATAGTGTGTGTTAATTGGATAACCCACAACGTTTACACTATTTTTTTTTTTTTGTACTTTTCGAAGTCGACGGCATCACCAAAAGTTACACTCAAATTTATTCTAATTATTTTCTTCAGAATTAACTCCAGAGTTCTTACTTTGACTAGATGATCAAAATCCAACTTCATCGTTCATCTAAACTTTTCATAAAGATGATGGACAACAAATATTTACTACACTAATTCTTACTTACCAATTTGACGACGATATGATCGAAAGTTATGCTCAAATTTACTCTAATTATCTTCCTCAAAATTAGCTCGACAATTCTTACTTTGACTAGATGATCAAAATCAATTTTATCATCGATATGATGTTGTTAGAAAATTTATCGTGAAGATGATGGACGATCCATGACGTTTTTGAAATGTTTACACTAATTCTTACTTTCCAATTTGACGAGATGATCAAAAGTTACGCTCAAATTTATTTTAATTATCTTCCTCAGAATTAGCTGAACAGTTCTTACTTTGGCTCGATAATCAAAATCGACTCCATCACCAATCTCGTATTGTTAGTAAATCTCTAATACTACTATACTGGGAAATTTTAGTAAAGATATAGAAATCAAGAAATAATAGAGGAGTATTACAAAATAGAAAGATATTTTTTAAAAATTATTTTTAATTAAATACAAATTTACCATTTCTCACGCTTTAGATTTCTAAGTCTATGCTCTACTATCTCTCCTCTTAAATTTATGCTTAAAGCATGATAAGCTCCTTATTTACAGAGGATAAACTCAAGGCTTTAACTTAAACTATAAAAAAACTCATTTATACTTTAATGTTCTCACCTAAATTAAATTTTATAAAAAATATTTTGAAAAGCCTTGAGGCTTGGTATAATCTTCTTTGTTGCCATTGTTATGTGTAGTATTTATGTCATGGCCGCGGAGTCAGCACGACTTGGTTCGGCCTGAGTGTGTAAGGTCGTTCACGTCGGTCGGAGAGTGGGTGATGCTTGTTCGGGTCAGGAATCCCACAGTGTACTTATCTCGACCCTTGATCCCATCTTGCACAAAGGATTGGGTTGGGGGATGTGTTCGATATGACATCTCTGATGATCAAGTCAGTTGATAAAATGGTTGAGGGAGTTTTTGAGTAAGAGGTCCGACCTTTGGGGCTGACTAGGAGGTCAACTTTTATACCTACGAACGAGGGGGCGACTGTACGTGGTTTCTTAATGGCAATGCATCCTAGGTCGACTCGGTTATGTTGGGAAACCTCAGCGGGTGCATCACATACTGAGAGATTGATTTTACTTAGGGAGATCATATATCCCTGTATTCCAGATCCGGATGGAGAGGATGAAGGAGGTCAAGCGTCCTCCTCTCTAACAGTATCTACACAATGGATCTCTATAGCAAAACTCCTCCAATTCGAACTCACAACTCTTGCACAGAGAGGGGGGGAAGGAGAATAGGAGGGGGAGGCCAAAGCTGCAGCCTTTCAACCATGAGTCTCCCCTCCTATTTATAAAGAGCCACCAAAAACCTTGGGGCTCCTTCCTTAGTAGGTATTGGATATCCATCCAATTACCCACTAACCTTGCATTTCTCTATCCAATAATCTCCTTAGGCCTCTAATTGGGTCTTAATCAATGAGCCCATCAACATAGGGTCTCATCTAATGAGAATAGGAGCTAATTGGATCTCCATCCAATCCTCTATTCGCTGAAGCATCCACCATATGTGTGTGATCCTTTAGGCTCGATACCAAGCTGGTCGTGAGTCACTCTTCTTCTAATATAGTAAATTATTATCCTCATAATAATTCACTCAACACATCAACTATGAACGTACTAGGCCACTACGCCATAGTCCCCAAAGGTATAGGGGGATCATATCCATTAGATTTGTCTATCCATAGTTACCGTGTATTTATAATCCCTCATCTAACTAATATCCCAGAGACTGTATATTGGACATGGTACTATCAGGTCACATATATAATCCGTCATAATCTTACTCTAATCGAATTTTCCCAGAAAACTCTTTCTCTCTCAATTTAAATGACCCTGGCTAGGGATTTGTCTGAGCAAGCATATATTAGATATTCTTCTTATGACACCGAGAGTGGATGATTCTCTATTGACACTCAATTGTCTTCGTAAGGTTAGCTACCAATCCCGATAACTAACTATACTAGATCTGAAACTTTCTAAACCTGTAAGTCTGGCGTCAAAGAAAGGAGTACTCATACATGACATCCTCGGCGTCTCAAGTCTAAGGAACATATACACAACTAGGACTATGGAATCACTATCTGACATTAGGTATCATTAATCATACAACATTTCATAAGCGAATCAATCAGCAAACTCATTCTCTAATGAGCACCTATACTATATCCTTAGTGTCTCCACACAAGTGGCTATGAGACCAACCGCCTCCATCATATGGACGGGTATATAGTACACTGGTCTATCTGTTTATCTCGATGTCCCTCTCGAGTAACCTATAACTGAGATTATTTAGGATCTGTGTTTAAAGGTGAATTGATCTCATTATCGTGATATCATCATGATCCGATTCCCATTGCATAGAACCAAGGATATCACAATATATATGCTACATATAATATAATGTGAGAATATGCCAATATTAATCATAAGCAAAAAGATTATGCAGTGTGTCATACATGTCATCATTCACATGATTGGCTTGCAGGACACCTGTAATTAGCAATCTCCCACTTGATCTAAAGTCAATCATCTATATGTTTGATCCCCATCAGATCCTTGTGATGCTTAAATATAATCTGAGCCAGTAGCTTCATTAGTGGATCTGCAATATTATCTCAGATGAAACTCTTTCCATTGTCATATCTTTACGGGCTATAATCTCTCTAATCAGATGGAACCTTCTTAGAATATGCTTAGACTTTTGATGAGATCTGGGTTCCTTTGCTTTAGCGATTGCCACGTTGTTGTGTAGTATATGAGAATTGGTTCTATATTACTTGGTACGACTCCTAAATCTTTGATGAACTTCTTCATCCTCACCCCTTCCTTTGCTGCTTCTACTGTAGTAATGTATTCCACCTCTGTGATCGAGTCAATAATAGTATCTTGCTTGGAACTCTTTTAGTTTACTGCTCCTCTATTTAGGGTGAAAACATACCCTGAATTTGACTTGATATCATTAATGTTAGACTGAAAACTCGAGTCCATGTAGCCCTCAACCTAGAGTCTACCTCCTCTATATATCAGTAAAAGATCCTTAGTCCTTTTTAAGTACTTAAGGATACACTTTAATGCCTTCTAGTGTACTAAACTTGGATCTGCCTGATACCTGCTCGTGACACTTATAGCATGTGCTATATCAGGCCTGGTACATAGCATCGCATATATGATAGATCCTATCATTGAGGTATAAGGTATCTTATCCATGTTTGTCCTTTCTTTAAGAGTCTTTGGGGATATACTCCTAGAAAATGATATTCTATGTCTCATCGGTATAAGACCTCTCTTGGAATTTTTTTATACCAAACCTTTTGACAATGGAGTCTATGTACCTGAACTAGGACAAGCTAAGCATCCTCTTGGATCTATCTCTATAGATCTAGATCCCCAAAATATAAGATGCTTCCCTTAAGTCTTTCATAGAATAGTTTTTGGATGGCCAAGCCTTTATTGTGGAGAGTATTCCTACATCATTCCTAATGATTAGGATGTCATCCACATATAGCACCAAGAAGGTGATAGCACTTTCACTTACCTTCTTGTACACACAAGGCTTATCTTTGTTCTTAAAGAAGTCATAAGATTTGATTACCTCATCAAATCTTATGTTTTAACTTCGGAAAGCTTGCTTTAATCCATAAATAGATCTAAGTAACCTGCACACTTTATTTGGACTCTCTTTGGATATGAATCCCTCTGGCTATATCATATACACTTTCTCCTCGAGGTTGTCATTGAGGAATGCCGTTTTAATATCCATCTGCCAGATCTTATAGTTATAGTGTGTTGCAAGTGCCAAAATAATTTTAATGTACTTAAGCATAGCTACAGGTGAAAAAGACTCGTTATAGTCAACTCATTATCTTTGATGATATCCTTTAGCTACCGACCTTGCTTTATAGGTCTCTACCTTTCCATCCACTCTGATCTTCTTCTTAAAGATCTCTTTGTAGCCGATAGTTACAATACCCTTAGGTGCATCCACAAGGTTCCAAACCTTATTAGAGTACATGAAATCCATCTTAGAATTTATGGTTTCTTGCCACTTCTCGGAGTCTATACTGATAATAGTCTCCTCATAGGTTTGAGGATTAATATCCTGAGAGTCATCTCCATTGATATGTCTCACATATCTTTCAGGAGAGTGAGATACTCTACTAGACTTACACAAAGTTGGAACTTGTGTGTTAGGTACCTGAACAGACTTGAGCTCTGGAATTATGCTTGAGCTAGGTTCTCTAACTTCGCTCAATTCTATCTTGCTCCCACTGTTTCCACCAAGAATGTGTTCCTTCTCAAGAAACATGACTCTCTTGGCAACAAAGATATTTCAGAAATAACACTCACAAGTTTCCTTTGGGTATCTGACGAATATGTACCATTCTATCCTCAATTCCAATTTATTGGGGTTGTATCTTCTAACGTGAGCAGGACAACCCCAAATCTTAATAATTTTAAGATTGGGCTTTTTTACTTTCCATATCTCATATGGCGTAGACACTACTAACTTTAATGGAACTTTATTCAGAAGATAAGCTGCAGTCTTTAGGGCATACCCCTAGAATGAGATAAGTAGGTCAACAAAACTCATCATGGATATTACCATGTCTAACAGTATATGATTCCTCCTTTCTGAGACATCATTGAGCTGAGGTGTATAAGGAGATGTCCACTAGGATAGAATCTCATTGTTTCTGAGGAAATGGGTGAACTTCGTACTCAAGTACTCTCCTCCTCGATTTGATCAAAGAGTCTTAATACTCTTTCTAATTTGATTTTTCATCTCATTCTTATATTTCTTGAATTTCTCAAAGGCCTCGTATTTATACTTTATTAAGTTCATATGTCCATACCTAGAGAAATTATCAGTGAATGTAATGAAGTATGAGTAACCACCTATTGCCTGAGTTGACATTTTCATTTCCACTAAAAGGAGAGTTGGTCATCTTCCCACGAAGGTAAGGTTCACAAGTTGTATATGACTCATAGTCAAATGGATCTAAGTATCCATATTTAAGTAACTTTTGAATCATTCCCTCATGTATATGACCCAGCCTACAATGTCATAGGTATGCATTATTCACCTCATCTCTTTTCCTCTTAGATATATTTATATTCATGATATGTGGAGAAGTGTCTAACACATATAAGCCATTTATAAAGGTCCCTCTAGTGATGATATTATCATATATAGTTATTAAATAATTATTATTTTTTAAAATTAATTTATATCCACTAATTATCAAACAAGAAATAAAAATAATATTTTTGATAATAGAGGGAACAAAATAGCTCCACCAGGCAGATGTAGGGTGACCTCTCCAATAACAACTACAACAACTCTTGCTCCATTGAGGTTCATCTTGCCTCTGGCCAATCTCCTAGGTCTTGCTAGAACCTGCAACAAATTGCAGATATGATAAACACTCCCGATATCCAATACCCATGTGTTATTATGAAAATCTGATAAGTGGAGACTGATCATGAATATAACTAAAGCTTCTCCAAGCTTCGATCTCGCCTTCTCTGCAAGGTAGTCCTTACAGTTCCTCTTCCAATGTCCGTCTTGGCCACAGTGGAAACACTGTCTTTTATTTTTTGCTGGGTCTTTCTTAGCAAACTTTACCTTACCCGATCTTCCTTTGCCCTTGCCCTTCTTAAGGGTCTTATTAGCCTTCCTTTTTCTATTGGTCTCACCAATATAGAGAACTAACTTCTCTTTCTTGATGGTACTTTCAACTTCTCTCAACATATTGAAGAGCTCAAGTAGAGTCACCTCAAACTTGTTCATATTAAAGTTAATAATGAACTATGAAAAGGAATCTGGTAGGGACTGAAGTATAAGATCAACATACAGGTTATCCTTTAAGACTATCTTTATACTTCACAAAGCGAGTGATCTCATCCTCGCTTGTCCTATCCTTCGGCGTGGGAACAATCGTATTAAGAACATATACAGTTTTCTCTTTTATGAGAACAATTCTTAAATTGTGGAGCCTTTGGACCAATGAGGCGGTTGGCATCAAGTATATCACATAGGGGTTTTGTAAGTGATAAACAAGATATAGCATAAATAAATAACATGCAGACTTTGTATAAAATACTAATTAAGATATGGACTTCTATCTTAATGTACTCCCGCTATTTTCCTAACGAATTATGCAGCACCCTCGACACGTGAGACGAAAGTCTCTAGCAGACTCCTAATGGGGATCAGGATCCAATTAGCATCTTAGTGCAACCTTGAGGGACTCGACCAATTACACTAAGCCCAAAAAATAGGCAACTCTTGCCAATCACAACTCTTTGTAATTCATGTTATGTTCGGCCTCTAAATCATCATGGTCTCGAGGGACTCAACTAACCATAATTTTCAGTTAAGTTATCACCATCGTTACAAGATGAGTCTGATTCGATGATATGCCCTCGAGGGACTTGATTAAGTATACTATATCCTCAGGTCACCGGTGACATCTCTATATCGTAGACAAGATCTAGATCACGTATATAGATGAGTCTTAAGGGACTCGACCAACTCAACCTATGTTGTGATTTAATTTCTTCCTATAATGATGGAAGGCCACGTGGGTTAATATTATTGTCTCATGCTTACTAACTTAATTTTATCGTAGGAGAGATTTTTATTTCGTATCCGTCTCCTAATATGTCATGTCACACACATACATATTTTATATATATCTACATCGCATGCAAATATATATATATATATATATATATATATACATTAGTCTAGTAGGTGTATAACACATCACATATGCAAGGCACATCGGATGATCATGAGCTGTTACCTAATATGATTAAGCCCGAGCCAATGAGCTTAATCACTCATAATAGGATCTGTGTGTATATCGGCACATCTTCATGCACTGTGATTATTGATCTCGTCATCATCGGTTCTATCGGATCGTTGCATCACCATGCATCGTAATCTCTCACCACGACATCGTGGGTTCCGCTGTCACCTCCACTCTCCCGCCACGCCTCTCCATGTAATTACAAATAGTCACAAGCATACATGCCATATAATAAATAAGAAAAATAGAGGCTCGTAGGCCCTAATAATAATAATAATCACAATTATACACATCACAACATATGGCTCATGATCATCCATCCACATCATACATTATATATATATATTACATCATATGTAGGATTACTAGATATATATAATAATTAATTCAACTATTTAATTAATTATTTTTTTAGAAATCAGGATATGCTCAAATTTTTTAAAATTGCTAAGGGCATTTTCATAATTTTGGATCAGAGGACAATCATCAAAATTTTCAAAAGTTGAGGGTATTTTAAAATTCTGTAAACAAGGATAGTCCTAAGAATTTTCTAAATTTAGAGGGGCAAAATAGTCTGTTTCTAAAAAAGAATGCCCTAACCCCTTTGCCCCCTCTGCGCCGCTGCTGCCCCTGCGTGGGTGGCGACTACCTTGCCCGCTGGCAACCGCCCCTATGGCTGGCTCTGCTCCCGCGGGTGACACTTCCATGAGTCCCCCCTCCTATTTATAAAAAGCCACCAAAAATCCTAAGGCTCCTTCCTTAGTGGGTATTGGATATTCATCCAATTACCCACTAATCTTGTATTTTTGGATCTCTATCAAATAATCTCCTTAGTCCTCTAATTGGACCTTAATCAAGGAGCCCATCAGCATAGGGTCTCATCTAATGAGAATAGGGGCTAATTGGATCTTCATTGAATTCTCTATTCGTTGAATCATCCACCATATGTGTGATCTTCTAGGCCCAATATCGAGCTGACTGTGAGTCACTCCCATCAGAAATCCTTCTAATATAGTGAATTATTATCCCTACAATAATTCACTCGACTCATCGACTATGGACGTACTAGGCCACTATGCCATAGTCCCCAGACGGTACATGGGGATCGTATCCATCTGACCTGTCTATCCATAGTTATCGTGTATCTATAATCCCTCATCTAACTAATATCCCAGAGATCATATATTGGATATGGTACTATCAGGTCATATATGGAATTCATCATAGTCTCTCTCTAATTGGATTCTCACGGAGAACTCTTTCTCTCTCAATTCGAATGACTCCGGCAAGGGATTTATCTGAGCAATCACATATTGGATATTTCTCTCATGATATCGAGAATGGATGATCATCTACTGACACTCAATTGCCTTCATAAGGTTGGCTATCAATCTCGATAACTAACTATACCAGATCTGGAACTTTCTAAACCTGTAAGTCTGGCGTCAAAGAAAAAAGTATTCATACATGACATCATTGGTATCTCAAGTCTAAGGACTAGATATACAATTAGGACTATGGAATCGCTGTTTGACATTAGGTATCATTAATCATGTAACATTCCATAAGTGGATCAATCAGTGAACTCATTCTCCAATGAGCACCTGTACTATATCCTTAGTGTCTCCACACAAGTTGCTATGAGACCAGTCGCCTCTATCATATAGATGAGTATATAATACAATGGTCTATCCAGTTATCTCGATATCCATCTCGAGTAACTTATGATTGAGATTATTTAAGATATATATTTAAAGGTGAATCCATCTTATTATAGTGATCTCATCATGATCTGATTCCCATTGTACAGAACTAAGAACATCACAGTATATATACTACAAATAATATAATATGAGAATATGTCAATATTAATTATAAGTAAAAAGATTATGCAGTATGTCACATATGTCATCACTCACGTGATTGGCTTGTAGGGCACCTATAACTAGTAGGTTGTACGCCGAGCAGGGCATGGAGCGTCAGGGATGGTGTCGTGCCAGACGCTGTTGCTAGGTCGATGCTGCTTTCCAAGATCTCAGGTTTGAGATCCCGAGGGGAGCGGCGCCATCTTCCGAGATCTCGGTCGGCGAGTGACGTCGTCTCTTAAGATCTTAATCGGTTGGTATAGTCCTACCCTATCATTCTCACCCTATCTAGCCACCCCCAACACCACCCCCCCCCCCCAAGAAGAAGCACTCTTGTAGTTCCTCGGAGAGGGGTTTCGCTGGCTGCCTCAATTTAGGATTTGGTGAGTTTGTGGGCTCCTAGGTCTGTTCCTTTAGGTTGTTGATCATACTGGAGTTGCTTAACTTGCATGCTTAGGGCATGGGGAATGATTTGGGTAAATATTGAGTGCAACTCATCGATATATCGAGCTCAGGCAAAGATTGAATGGACCGATCAAGATATTGAACTTGGGTGAAAACTGAATGGACTCACTGAGATACTGAACTCGGGCAAAGACTGAATAGATTGGTCGAGATACTGAACTCGAGCAAAGACTGAATAGATTGGTTGAGATACTAAACTTGGGCAAAAATTGAATGGACTAGCCGAAATACTAAACTCGAGCAAAGACTGAATGGACTGGTCAAGATATTGAACTTAGGTAAAGACTGAATGGACTGGTTGAGACACTGAACTTGGGCAAAATTGTATGGACTAGCTGAGATACTGACCTCGATACTAAACTCGGGCAAAGACTAAATGGACTGGTCGAGATGTTGAACTCGAGCAAAATTTGATTGGACTAACCGAGATACTGAACTCGGACAAAGACTGAACAAACTAGCTGAGATACTGAACTCGGGCAAAGACTAAATAGACTGGTCGAGATGCTGAACTTGGTTAAAAATTGAATGGACTGGCCGAGATACTGAACTCGAGCAAAGACTGAATGGATTGACTGAGATGCTAAACTCAGGCATGTTGAATGTCGGAGTTTGATAATAAAATCAATTGATGAGTCTTATGATCTAACTTGTGTGTTAGAGAAAGTCAAGTTCGGGCATCGGACCGAGGTTCCGATGATTCAATGGGAGCTCGCTAGGAGTTCACCGAAGATGATCGGGAGTTCATTGGGAGTTCACTAGAAGATGATCGAGAGACTCACTGGGAGTTCATCAGAGGATGCCGGAAAGTTCGCCGAGAGTTTGGAAGATCGATTGACGTGTCAGATGACAAGAATGATTGTAATTATGTCTTAGTATATCATAGTTAGTATCATATGTTTTAAGTCTTAATTAAGTTAGATTTAAAAAAATCTAAATTAACTCAATGAGAGGTAATCAGGTCCACTTTGGGTTATTTTTGAGCTCAGATTGAACTCATTTTGTTGACCTAGAAAGGGGTTAATAAGATGTACAACTCAGGTATCAAATAATATAAGAAAAGTACTATTTCAGGATTCCCCATGGTAGTACCACCGATGGGTGGTGATGGTATAAACCTAGGCGATGATGGTGCTACCATTGCTTAGGTTTTCGAGCGGTTGCCGATGGTGGTACCACCGGTGATAACTGTAGTACCGCCCGTACCCGAGTTTTCCAACAAAGGTTAAATTTTGACTCCAATTTTTGAAGCTAATTGGAGTCTATAAATACTCAAGTATTCTTACATGGTAAAGCAAAAAAGTACAAGAAAAATGGTCTTAATCTTGGTTAAAATTTTATAAAATTTAAGAATATCTCTTGAGTGCTTCGAAGTGTAAAGTGAGTCTAAGGGAAGAGACAAGAAAATTGTAAAGGTTCTTCTCCCGAGCCTAAAAAAAAGAAAAAGATATAAAGGGTTTTTAACTTTACCAGTGGAAAAAGATTATTAGTAGACACTGGTGGGTCTTGACGAAAGAGGACACGAGAAGTAGACATAGGTCAAGTTAGTGATCGAATAACTATAAATTTGTGAGCTTTATTTACTTGATTTTTATTTTAGCATTTCATAGTTGAATTGAGATTCTTCATTCGGCCTGGAGTTTAATTGCTTTCTAACTTGATCTTAACAAAAAAATGCTTATAGTTTTGGTTTTTATCTTAAGCATATTTTTTAAACCGAGTACTTTTGCACTTGCACTAATCCACACATGCCACCTCCCCTCTCTCTCTTAGTGCCAACTCGATCCAAATAGTTAGTATCAGAGCATGTTATACTCACTTGGATTAACACCCAAGCGAGTAAATGGTCTCTTTTGACATTAACGATGGTCAATGCATTACACGTTCCCCTATATTTAATGAGACAGACTGCACCTTTGGAAAACTAGAATACGTATCTTTTTTATTTTGTTGGATTTTGATTTATGGAACATTGTCGAGAATGGATTTCAGAAGTCATCCAATCCTATAAATGATTGGAATGATCATGAAAGACAAATATTTTTATTAAATAACTTTATTTTGTGCTTTAAATAAAAATAAATTTAATCAAATTTTTGCTTGTGACACACATTAAAAATCACACACGAAATCACAATTGAATTAAAAGAATCAATAAATAAAATAACATTGAAAAATGAACAAGAAGAACACATTCGAAAGAATAGGAAGGATACTGAACTGAGAACATAAGAATGACACATTCTAAAGAATACGAAGGAAATTGAACTGAGAACAACAGATGACTCTTCGAGTGAAACCTCGAGTGATGAGGACTATGATCTTGAACTCATGATAAAAGAATAAAAAAATATTCATGAAAAAGAATAAAAAATAACTTAAAAATGACACAACTTCTTACTATGAATGTAAGAAGCCGGGACACTTCGAAGATCAAGAAGACAATAAAGAAGAACCAGAGAATCTCACCTAAAGCCTCCTTTATTTTTGATGAGTTATTAAATATCTTTTATGAATTATTTGATGAATATAAAAAGATTAGTAAAACTTATAAGTTACTCAAAAAGGATTATATATTACTCTCTAGTAAACTTGAAACTATGAATGATGCATCAATACCATGTAATTCTCACTTGAAATGTAAAATATCTAGATAAAATTAAAAAAAATATCATATTAAAACAAACCTTAGAAAAGTTTAAGATAGACAACAAATCTCTAAACATGATCCTTGTTAATAAGGGTTATGTTCATACGGAAGACATTGGCTTTAAGGGTAATACTCATCAAAAACCAACTATTTTTATTAGAAGACCCACATTACATTTTTTACCCAAAAACAAATATAATTTTTATGGTGGATGTGAATACTTGCCTATAAACGCCTATTTAGAAAGTACAATCCACATAAGTTGATTTAGGTTCCTAAAGGAACCATAAACAACCAAATGCTTTTAGTTAAACTAGGTGGAGCTTTTCATGAGAGACCCAAAATCAAATAGGTACTTAAACCAAAACCCCTCTCTTGTAGGTTTGTCTCCTAACAAAGGCTAGGAGCACTAAATGGTGTCTTGATAGTGGATGCTCAAGACACATAACTTGAGATCTAAAACACTTTTCAAACTTCCTAGCCAAAGAACGATAACAAAAAAATTATTAAAATTAAAATTATTGGTAATAAATCTTTTGATGGTTCATTGTTATACAATTAATTTTGATTATTTTTTGATGATCTACAGCATACTAGTACAAAAATAAATTAGAAAAAAATATTTAGCTATTTTAATGAAAAATTATCTACATTAAAATTTATAAAAAAAGGATTTTGATGATGGTTGAATGTTAGGCTTATATGTTGGTATTGACTAAGTTTTATTAACATGTAAAGGTTTAATAATGATTGATATTATGATGGTTGTATGTTGAAATAGGTTGTTTGTTATTGAATGTTAGATTATTCTTGAATTTGAGCTTAAAATAAAATAAAATATAAAGAGAAAAAAAATCATGCTTCATTTCTAGTATTTTAAAAAATTAAAAATATTTTTGAAATGAAAATTAAAATTGTATGATAACTTATTTCAGTAAGTTTAAAGAGTTAGACTCAATTAAGAAAGAAAAATTATTGGAATTAAAATAAATCGAAGCTTTTGTTTAAAAATATTTTATTATAATGATCTTAATGATTTCTTTTGGAAATGATACTTGGTATTTAGTTTTAAAAAGTTTAAAAATATTTTACTTGTTTATAAATACTTTATTGCAATGATCATGATGTTTTTTTAAATAAAACTCAGTTTTTGGCTTTAAATGATAATACATATAAAAGATGAAAACATTCTTGAAATAAATTACATAAATTAAAACAACTAAAAAGAAGAAAGTATTTTTCTTCAAAAATTTTCAATCTTTATTTTATTGAGTTTTCAATAAGAGACTGATGAATCTATTCATGATATGTTTAAATCTCGATTTTGATGATTTGATAATTTAAGCTTGAATAAGTTATTATCCAAATTATGATCTTAACATCTTGAAAATTACAACTTGATATCTTCATAGAAATTAAGATTATTTACTATGATTTTTACATTTTATTAAAGAAGATTATCCAATTGAATCATGATTTATCTTTTTGATTTTTTAAAATTATCAGGTGAGATTTTTTATTATTATAAATCGTGATCTTAACTTCTCGATGTTGATAACTTGATTATCTTTATGAATCAAGATCATTCTTATTATTTAATATCCTAAGTTTCTTTTTTGTCATCTAAGAGAAAATTTATCAAATTAAATTATATCTTTTGGTATTCATGATTTGGAAATTTGACATAATTTATTTATGACTTCTTTATACTCATGAATGGTATATCTTATCATCAAATTAATATTTTTTAAATTTATGATGAGTTGAAAATTGAATTAGATTTTTTTTTAGTCATGAACTTTCCCTTGACTTCTTGACTTGACTTATCCCTTATGGGAATCATTTTTAATTTCTATGATATATTATTTTTAATAAAAAAGAGATTTAAGATCTTAATAATTATAATTTAAGATTTTTAATCAAGATTATTTTTTTTATTTTATTAAGAAGAATTATCTAAATGAATTATATGAATTAATATTTATCTTGAATGAATCAAGATTATTTACCCTTCTTAGATTCAATTTTATTATTTGTAAGAAATTAAGAGATTTATTAAAATAAATTATATCTTTTTGTACTTGTGAATTGATCTTTCATAATTATATCCTTAATGACATGATTTTCATTATATAACCCCTTTATACATATATATATATATATATATATATATATATTTGTCAATGACTTGAAAATTAATTTTGTACTATTTCATTCTTCCTTTCTTTTTGACATGGACAAATAGGGAGATTAAATTGATATCTTAACAATAAAGCCTTTAATTGAAGAATAGTTTAATTTTATAATAAAATAATTGGATATGATAAATCTTTCAACACTGAATAAAGAATAATTAAATTAGACATGATAAACAAAGAAGAGAATTAGATATTATAAAATTGCTATCTTACAACAAAATCATTAAATTAAATGAGGGATAATTTGTTTAGGATAAAATTAGTAATTTTAAATTTTCTAACGAGAAATGCATGATTTGCATATTTCTAATGAGAAAATTAGTAATTTTAGACATCATATTTTTTTGGATTTTTTATTTTTACAAATTGAGCTTCTTATTAAGTCTAAATGTATGATTTTCTATTATATTATTTTTTAAATTTATTGAGCTTCTTCTTGATATTTACATGAGATGATCTTTTGAATATAATAAGTAGCTCTTATATTCCTCTTGGATTTCTCAGCTTTTTGAGCTCTCTTTTAGAATAATTTTTTTCTTTTGAAATTAATATTTACAAAAGAGAAAATATGATTCAAATTTCCTTTTACATGAGATTCATTTTCATAAAAAATATTTTGATTCATGAGGTCATGTCATGACTTCAACTCAGTTGTGACCGATGAACTGTTGGTTGGCAGTTCGGGAGCGTTATAGCATCCTGGTGAATATGAACTTCATGCTCTATTGCCTAGGCAGCACCCATATGATCTATTTCTAAATGGATTCGGGTTGTCGATCAATGCCCTCGAGGCAGGATTATGGTTCTTGCTCCATCCTATGATCGAGGCGTGCCTCGAGTGGTGGTGAATTTCACCTTCTCAAATGGCGCCCAACTCGTGACACTATATAATTGCATTCCTTAGAGAATGTCGAGGGTGGGGATCGTCTCGACCCGAAACTTATTCATGGCGTGTTTTTGCCTATGCAAGAGGTAGGTGACTACTATCTAACCACCCGAAGTGGCTTAAATTGGGTCATTGGGGCACCTTCCAACAACAAGGGTTGGAAGACCTAACATATGTTCATAAGCGATAATCGGGGGATGGGGCTTTATGTTAGGAAACTTAGTGGGAACATCATATGCACAACAAAAGAACAAAAAATAAAATAGATTTCCCACGTAGATAAAAATCATACAAATATTGATGCATGAAAAATCTATAAAAATAAAAATTACGATATGTGAGAGATTGATTACCTAGGGAGATCATATATCCCTGAAAATCCAAATCTAGATGGAGAGAATGAGGGAGATCAAATGTTATACTCTCTAGCGGTATCCACACGATGGATCATTGCAATGATTCTCCTCCAATTGCAAACAAAATCTCGCAACTCTTGCGTAGAAGATGAGGGAGGGAGGAGAATAGGAGAAGGTGGCCAAAGGTGTAGCCTATCGTAATTTGTGCCCCTTGCCTCCTATGTATAGAGAGTCACCAAAATCCCTAATGGTTTCTACCTTAGTGGGTTTTGGATCTCGATCCAACTATCCACTAATATAGGATTATTGGATCTTTATCCAATAATCTAAATTGGCCTATAACTGGGCCTTATGCAAGGAACTCATCTATGTTGGGTCTCATTTGATGAGAACAGGAGCTAATTGGATAACTCATATTCAATCCTCTACTCGCTAAAATATCCACCATATGTGTATAACTCTTTAGGCCCAATATTAAGTTGGTCATGAGTCCTTCCTATCAGAACTTCTTCTGACTAAGTGAATTATTATCTTATAATAATTCACTCCACTCAGTGACTATGGACTTATTAAGCCACTATGTCATAGTCCCCAAACGGTACAGGGGATCTTATCCATTGGACCTGTCTATTCTCAGTTATCATATATTTATAGTTCATCATCCATTTAATATCCCAAAGACTGTATATTATGTATGGTAATGTCAGGCCACATACAGAATCCATCCAAATCTTGCTCTAATTAGATTCTCTCGGAGAACTCATTCTCTCTCAATCCGAACTACCTCGACTGATGATTTGTCCGAGTGATGACATATGGAATATTCCTCTCATGATACTAAGAGTGGATGATCCTTTATTGATACTCAATTGCCCTTGTAAGGTTGGCTACTAATCCTGATAACCGGTTGTACCCGATCTGAAACTTTCTAAACCTGTAAGTCCGACGTCAAAGAAAGAAATACTCAAACAAGGCAACCTTGGTGTCTTAAGTCTAAGGACTAGATATATAATTACAATTATGAAATCGCTGTCTGACATTAGGTATCATTAACTATATAACATTCCATAAGCGGATCGATCAGTGAACTCATTCTCAAATGACCACTTATACTATATCCTTAGTGTCTCCACACGTGGCTATGAGACCAGTCGCCTTCATCATATGGACGGGTATATAGTACACCTGTCTGTTCGGTTATCTCGATATCCCTTTTGAGTAACCTATGACCGAGATTATTTAGGATCTATGTTTAAAGATGAATCGATCTCATTATTGTGATCTCATCACGATCCGATTCCCATTGCACAGAACTATGGACACCACAGTATATATGCTACATATAATATAATGTGAGAATATGTCAATATTAATCATAAGTAAAAAGATTACGCAGTGTGTCACACGTGCCATCACTCATATGATTAGTTTGCAGGGCACCTGTAATCGAAACTTTCGACCCGAGTGGTCTACCTACACTAGAAGCAACATGCCCCCTTGTCTTTTTGATGAGGAGTTTAAGTTAGTAGGGAGGCTTAGGGGCATTATGTCTTCATCTCGAGCCATTAGGGATATGACCGAGGCATGGCTAGTCGAGGCGAGTCTAAACTCGACCACTTAGGGTATGGTAAAGTACCATCATGCTCTTATGTTTTACCTTAAGTGTGCTTCGATTAGCTTATGCTCTCTTGTTGTATCACAAATATGGTGAACTTGAGGATCCTCAAGGGTATGCCACGCGTACCTACCCGATGCTTAGCTTCGTCACCAGTGTGGGAGGCTCCTGTTGGTGTCACAGGGAAGTGCCCTGCCGAGGGGGACATCGCACACCCCAAGAAGAGGACAAAGTTGGGAACTTGGAAGTAGTTGTAGAGTGCGGCTACCCGCGAGGCTACCAGGGAGGCTGTTCTTGAGGAGGGCGGCGTACGAGCACACAACCCTTGAGGGAAGGAGCCAATCAGGGTGGTCAAGGGCAAAGCCACGGTCAGAAGGCCCCAGCGCCTAAAGTTGATGAGGGGCTTGTGCTAGATACAGGCCTCGACCGAGGGTGAGGTATTTCATGCCCTTCGGATCCGACCTGTCGAAAGGGGAACTAGATGCCCCTTGTAATCCCGCTGGTTGACGCTATGAAACTCAAGCCATTTTTAGGCTGAAGGGGACAGCACCGCGGAGTTCGGGTGGGGTGTTTTAAACCCAAACTTGGCGCAACAACTTTACGGGTCCCTCTTCAAAGTGCTGATTGATCACGCGACCAAGTCGCTAGTTTACGTAAGGGAGTCTCTCGCCTTTACTATTTCTTTCTTGACAACTAACCTTTTATCACAATCATTGACCTGTTTTCTTTCTTTGGCAGAACTATCACTACGTGATGGCTCTAATTGATCGTGTTCACGATGCGGGTTGGGTCATCAGCATCATGGGCGACAAGATCTCTACCTTTCGCGTCGAGGTCTGAGGTTGAAGGCGAGTTTTGGGTTGAAAGCGGTGGTAGCTGCCATGAAGTAGGCTGTTGATCTTCGGGTCAAAATTGATAAACTAAAATATGATCCTAGGGAGGCCGAGCAATAGCGTCAATAACTTCAGAAGGAGTCTAACGACGATCATCATCTACCGAAGAAACTCTACGATCGAGTGCGTTCGATGGAAGACAAGCTACGAAAAATATCCAAAGACGTCGAGGCCCTGTGCATCGAGCTTCAATCAGCACTTGCGACCACTAGCCAACTTTCTCAAAGGTCATATTAGTCAGTCATTCAGAAAGCATGCTCGGACAGCCTTTCAGATTTCTAGTCTCTCTGTCGATTCTTAAGAATGATTGGGCAGGTGGTATAGCACCTCAGTATCGAGGCTCTTCCTTCCTTTACTATAATACTCTCTATCTAGTCGTAGCTCGGCCTCTCTCTTAGGGTTGCTGAGAAAATTAGACCTTCGTAGTGATTGAGTGGTACACCACGCTTCACTGGAACACCACGCTGTGAAGTCGTAGATCTCTGATGGTTGGCGAAATGCGGCTTTAGAAGCTGTGAAGTTGTCGACCAATCAGGCGGTAGAAAAGATGAACTGCTAGTGCCCAGTGCTTTGTACTCAAAAAAATAATAATTACAAGAGCTGAACTGCTAGTTAATACACAAATGAAATCATAAGATTGGAGCTTGAGGGAATATTCAAGTAACAACAACAACAAAACCAATAATAAAAGTAAGTCGGAAACCTCCTTAATCTGGTGCACCTATTTGTTTACATTAATATACTTTTATCCTTTTATTAATTTACCTTCGGGGAGTTAATACGTATGTTAAAAATAAACAATGCAATAGGGCTATATAGCATAAAAGTAGTTAAAGCAAAAAACACTCAGAGTTATAACAACAAAATAATCTATGAATATAGGTAACAAGTGATCTTGGCCCACTTTCGAGTCAAATATCTTGACTTGACGATTGAAGAGGATCCATCCATTCACCAATCTGCCCGAGGGCACAAATGTTCCGATGGAGGAAGAGAAACCCTTCGACAACGGTCTGTCTCCCGAGAACTGAACTCTTGTACCTCGGTCTTTGTTTTACTTTTATTTGTCAAGCATATTTTTTATTTTACTTTTGTTCGATCACCTAACCAATGAATCCCTCTTTATTAATGAATGATAGCAGCTCCCTTTTCCAACGAATGACTTGGGATGCAAGAACCTTTTTTCTTAGATATAAAATTTCTTTAGGTTTGACACATACTATGTCCTTGGTAATGGCTTTCCATCCATTATGGCCGGTCATTAAGTTTCATCTTAGATGGTGCCAATGACTCAGTATGAGCCCTCCCAGTTCAGGGCTAACTTGTCCCTAACACGAGTCGGGTCACTAATCTCGGTCTTGCATAGAACCAGATCGCCATCCTTGATATGTCAAAGTCACACATTGGGATTGTAGAGTGATAGGACTCCAACAGGGTTAAGTCCTAATCATTTTAGTACTAGTCAATAAAAACTACTCATATCTTATAAAGGAGTATGGCTAGGGTTTCCCCCTGCTTAGGTTGACTATAGAGTCAACTTAGTCGCCCTCTATTCCTATTAAGGCAGGTCGACTATAGGAGGGGCAAAGGGATAATTTCATTTAGGCAAGCACCCCTTAGGCTAGGGTTTTGATCCCTATTTAACGATGTAGCCACCTCCCTCTTGAATCAAGCAATCATCTATTTTATTTCAGCCTTATGCCAAGTCTAGGAGGGAGGAACCCCTACAGTGTTTCAAGGGTTGATCTCCCCTCAAGGGTCAAGATCTATAGAGCTCCTTCTAGGGTTCTATCATCTGGTATCAGAGCCACGTTCCTACTGCCCTGTAGCCATCTTCCACGCCTCCATCTTCCAAGCAATTCCCACAATTGCTTTTGACGTTGCCTCCATCCATCGTCGCCCACTAAGCCACAGATCCATCTATCTGTTGCCGCCCTTGCGTGATCTAGAAATCTAGTATATTATTATCATCAATATATCTATAATACTACAAGATTCTTTACTTTACATGTAAAGATTTTTTTTCAAATTTTATCAGCTGTAAATTTTGTTTATCGTGAACATTATCGTTATTGCGAAGGCGAAACACTGCAGAAATTTTCAGTTGCATTTTTACCTCTTAAAACCGATTTATTCTTTCTCCTTTCTGGCTAAAATTACACGATTCTAAAGATCAACTTGGCTTTCATCTAGGATTGATTTCTGGAAAAAGAACTCCTTCTAGAATCGATTTTCTTGTCCAATCTTTCACCATCACACAATGCTAAAATTTTATGATGAAGGATTTGTTTTTTGTCTTTTGTCTTATTTCCCTACCGTTATGCTGCCAAAATTTCATCGAACTTTTTATTAGTATTAATAACATCTGAACAAAGGGTTTTTGCATAATTTTCCTGAACTTTTCTTTGGAATTTACGTTAAGAAGTCATCATTTCTTCGACCTAAAATTGATTCGGCAAGACAGCATATCATAGCACCTTTTTTACCTAATTCTATCAGATTTTAGTGCTATTTTTTGTGAGATTTTAGACTCTCTTTTTCTCATCTCAAAACCCTACAATTCTCACTAAAAACCCATCTAAACCTTACCCTAAACCAAACCCAAAGAACGATCCAAATCAGCCATAAACTACAGCCTACTCGTATCTAAACGGATTCACCTTCCAACCGACCACCCCCTTCTCCAAAATTCTTATGCCACTAACTCGACAATAGAAAAAAGACCTTAATATTACAGATATAGAGGCGTATACTATGGCATCAAAGGAGGCTATCGATACAAAGCTTGAAGCCTTTGAAAATCGCATGGAAGAGAAGATGTGATCCCTTTTCACTGAATTCAACATCGAGCCCGAGGAAATCACAACACGGAGAAACTTCAGATCGGTGAAACGATCCTCAAGAATGTGGCCATATCACCTATGATCTCCACAATCCATGCATGAAGGTTGACTTCCCTAGATGAGAAGAATGAGACCCGATTGGGTGGATCTTGCGTGCGGAGCACTATTTTCGGTTTTACCAAATCGCTGACGCCACACGGGTGGAGATTGCTACCATCTACCTCAAGAGAGATGCTATTCAGTGATTTAATTAGTTTGAGCATACCCATGGAGGACTCTCTTGATAACAATTCAAGGAAGGACTACTGAACTGCTTCGGATCCACCGATTTTGATAACATCGACGGAGAATTGGCAATGATTCATCAAACCTCTATAATACAAGAATACCAAACAAGGTTTGAACGTTTATCTAATCAAATTATGGATTGGTTTGAAAAATAACTTTTAGGGACTTTCTGTTAGGAAATCTCAACAGGTGCATCACACACGCAGAGGAAATCAAAATAAAAATCGATTTCCCATACAGATCAAATCGTAGTGCAAAAGATTGGGGTCGTGAGAAAAATATAAAAACTGATAAAATCGTGATGTGTGAGAGATTGATTTTACCTATGGAGATCTCATCACGATTCGATTCCCATTGCACAGAACCAAGGACATTACTATATATATATAATAGATAATATAATGTGAGAATATACCAATATTAATCATAAGAAAAAAAAGATCACACAACATGTCACACATTCCATCACTCACGTGATTGGTTTGCAGGGCACGTGTAACCAGCACTTGTATCGATGGCCTAAAGTCGGAGATTCGGAAAGAAGTAAAGGTGCGACAATCGTACACTCTTATGGCTACGATTTCCTTTATATGTATTCAAGAAGAATGATTAAACTAAGAGGCATGAAGGACAAGGGTCGTTCCCCGACCAGCCATGCTGAGGCCTACAGCCTCCTCTACTGCCATTCGAGCCCCCGCACTAAAAAAATTTGACGAGGAATGAGCTTCATGAATGATTGGCCAGAGGATTATGTTGGCACTGTGATGAACCGTGGAACCATCTGAAAGCCTATCGTGTTTTTAGTAAAAGAACTTTAGTAATGTGACTTTGATTTTTTTTTGTTATTCCTTGATTTCAAAAGCCTATCGTGTTTTTAATAAAAGAATTTTAGTAATTGAAAAATCTATTCATATCATTTTTAATAAGTTTTTTGATCTTAAGAAAATTGATTTTAATGATGAATTTGATCTTAGTACTTTGAATTTAAATGATAATACTCCTAAAATCAACTTAGATGAATCAATTCTAAATCTTTACCCAAGGAATGTAAGTATATGAATGATCATCCTAAGGAGCTTATAATAAGAGATGCATCAAAAGGAATTCAAAATTGATCTTCTTTTAAGAATTTTTGTGCTAATGCTACATTTCTCTCTCAAATCGAACCAAAGTGCATTGATGAGACCCTAAGAGATGATTATTGGGTTAATGCAATGCATGAAGAGCTTAATTAATTTGAGAGAAATGAGGTATATGAGATTGTTCCTAGACCTAATGATTGTTTAATGATTGGTACTAAATGGGTCTTTAGAAACAAGCAAAATGAAAATGGTATCATGGTTATAAATAAAGTTGCATTAGTGGCCAAGGGTCTCAACCAAGAACAAGGATTCGATTACGAAGAAACCTTCGCTCCTGTGGCAAGACTTAAAGCCATAAGGATGCTCCTTGTCTTTGCATCTTTTAAAAATTTTAAGTTGTTTCAAATAGATGTTAAAAAGTGTTTTTCTTAATGATTTCATTTCCGAAGAAATGTATGTTGAACAACCCCCTAGTTATTAAAATACTCTTCTTTCTAATCATGTTTCTAAACTTTCTAAAGCTCTTTATAAATTAAAATAAGCCCTTTAGGCATAGTACAAAAGACTTAGTTCTTTCCTTATTTCAAATAATTTTTTGAAAGCTAAGGTTGATACCATATTATTTTTTAAGTATTTTGAAAATAATTTTCTTGTTATTCAAATTTATGTTGATGATATCATTTTGGTTCTATAAATGAATCCTTGTGTGAATCTTTTGCAAAGAGTATAAACCAAGAATTTGAAATGAGTTTAATGGGTGAGTTAATATTTTTCTTAGGATTATAAATAAAACAACTAGATGATTATATTTTTATTAGTCAAAATAAATACACCTTGGACTTGATAAAATGTTTTGGAATGAAAAATGCGAAGGTCATTTTTATTATTATTCAAATTTATGTTGATAATATCATTTTTGTTCTACAAATGAATCATTGTATGAATCTTTTGCCAAGAGTATGAACCAAGATTTTGAAATGAGTTTACTTGGTGAGTTAACATTTTTCTTAGGATTATAAATAAAACAACTAGATGATGATATTTTTATTAGTCAAAATAAATATATCTTAGACTTGCTAAAATATTTTGGTATAGAAAATGCTAAGGCCATAAACACTCCCATGAGCACATCTATAAAGTTAAACTTAGACAATGAAGAAAAAAATTTTGATAAAAAAACTTATAGAGGAATGATAGGTAGTTTGTTATACTTACTACTAAACCTGATATCATCTTTAGTATTAGATTATGTGTAAGATTTCAATCCAATCATAAGCTTTCTCACCTTAAAGCAGTTAAAAAAATATTTAAATATTTTTAAAAAACTTCTAACTTAGGATTATAGTATCCTAAATATAAAAATTTTGATTTATTTACTTATGCAGATGTCGATTTTAGAGGATGTAGGACAGATAGAAAAAGTACTATTATGACATATTAATTTTTAGGCCATGCACTTGTTTCTTGGTCTTTCAAAAAATAAAAATTCGGTTGCTTTATCTACTACTGAAGTTTAATATATTGTAGCTAGTGCATGTTGTGCCCAAGTTATTTGGATGAAAAATACCTTAGAAGATTATGAAATTCAATTGAAAATTATTCCTATTATATATGATAACACAAGTGCCATATGCTTAACCAAAAATCTCGTTTAACCCTCGAGAATTACACATTTTGATATTAGATATCACTTCATTATGAATCATGTAAATAATCAAGACATTTTCTTAGAATTTATTGATACTAAGCATCAATCAGCAGATATTTTTATAAAACCACTATATAAAGAGTAATTTAATTTTATTAGAAGAGAACTAGGAATGCTAAACCATGAGAATATTTTTGATTTACTATTTTAAATCAAATTGCATGAATGTTTGATTTTTTACATTTACTTGAAAAGTATAGAATTTTACTAACTTTAGATTTCAAAATTTACTATATCTATTTTTGTGATGATGTTTTTCAAATTCTCTTCCTTGTTTCTACTTTCTTATTTACAAAAAGGAAAAAAATTTACATGAAGATGATAATTTTACTTTTTTCTAAATTTATTTGCTATGTTTGCTTGAAATTTACATGAGATAAATTTAAATATATGAGTAGCTCTTAAATTTTTGAATCTTATTAGACTTCTTAGATTTTTGAGTTCATCTTTAAAATATTCTTTTTAAAATTTACTTCTATAAAATTGAGAGCTCTTCTTAATGATGTTTTACAACTCCTCCCTTGTTTTCTTTCTTTCTTTTTCACAAGAGAAAGAAAATATCTTTCATAAAGGGGAGTAAAGACTCATATGCCTTGAAATCTTTAGCCCTATATTTCATCTTTTTGTTGATGACAAACAGGGAGAAATGAATATTGATGACTTATGTAAAATTGATGTATAATTTTTGAAATTCATGAAAATCGTTGATGAGTTGATGACTTGATAATTTAAAGTAAGTTTTTGTTAAGATTGATGTATGAATGTTTTGTTGAATCCTTGAAATAATAATTGTTTCATGATACTTGAATTCAAGAGTGTGTGATTCTCTTGAATTTAAGTTTTCCTTATTATGACATAAATTTAGGGGAAGTAAGGGTTAACTCCCGTTATCAATTGATTGTCATCATCACAAAGGGGAGATTGTTGAATCTAGGATTTAGATGATGAAATCAATTGATAAGTGTTTAATCTAATATGTGTGTGTTAGAGGAAGTAATGCAGGTTTAATTATGACAGAGAAAAGAAACTATAACCAAATGATGGGCCAAGATCAAGTTTGGGCATCGGGCCAAGGTTCGAATGATGTAGTGGGTGCATGCCGGGAGTTCGCCGAAGGAATCAGGAAGCCCGTTGGGAACATGTCAGGAGATCACCAGAGGAAGACTGTAAGACTCATCATAAGAATGTCGGAGGTTGCCGGATTTCCGTGGGTTAGGTCAATTATCAGACTTGATGGTCATGTATAGTTGTAATCAAGTGAGTCGTAGTTAGGTTTAGGTCATAATTGAGTTTGATTTGGAAGGAATCCAATTCAACTCAATGTGAGGCAACTGGGTCCACTAAGGGGATGGATTGAGCTTAGGTTAGGCTCAATTGGTTGACCTAAAAATTAGTCAACAGGAGGTATAAGTTAGGATTGGAAAAGTAAAGGGAATCATTTTTCAAAAATCCTGGCGGTTGTACCACCTACGAGCAGTGGTTGTACCGTTGGTGAGCGGCGGTTGCGGTTGTACCATTAGTGAGTGACGGTTGTACCATCAGTGAGTGGCAATGGTACCATCGCCGCTTAGGAATCCGGGCAGTAGGCGATAGTTGGACCGCCCAAGCCGACGGTTGTATTGCCCGTACCCAATTTTTTTAGGTGCATTTGAATTTTGGCTTCATTCTTTTGAAGCTAATTCAGGTCTATAAATATCTCAAGTTTTTTTGCATTTAATACAAGCATTCACACAAGTCAATGGGCAAAAAATCTATGAAAAAATATGCTAAAAGTGTGTAAGAAAAAGAAAAGAGACAAGGGAGTGAGTCAAGTGTTGTATTTCTTGTAAGAGGTCTCTCTTGTGAGTTGAGATTGAAAAGCTTGTAAGGGTTTGGTCTTCACCTAAAGAAGATCGATAGTGGACACCGATGGGTCTTGACAAAGAGGACTTGGGAAGTGGACGTGGGCCAAGATTATAGCTGAACCACTATAAATAGTGACTGCTTTTTACTTGTCTTGTTTACTACTTTCTATTGCTCTTAATTAGTTCATATAAAGATACTAGTATCATTCTCGTGACTTCTCTTAAATCATGTCTTAATTATTTCCAATAAAGTACAAAAGATGCTTCTGATTTTATTTCTTCATTTTTCGTAAGCAAAGATTTTCGAATCGAGAACTACCACCCTTGCACTAATTCACTCTCCCCTCTTAGTACTAATTGATCCTAACAAGGAGACGATTTATGCAGCTTCTTGACATAGCACCCGAGGTGCCCTCGGTGAATGAGATTTTCAATCTGGTTTTTTAGGTCATGGCATTCCTTTGTGTCATGACCATAATCACAGTGAAATCGATAATATTTTGATTGGTCGCGCTCCTCTCGTCGAATTTTCATCAGGCTGAGAGCCCTAAGGAGGCTTTCTCCCTGAATTGGAGGAAGATTTCTATTTGGGTTGAATTAAGGGGAGTTGGGGGAGCCTTGGGAGAGGTGGCTCGGGTCTGTCCATTCATCTTCTTGGAGGCCCCGAGGGCTGTCCTCGAGATTGTTTCATGTGGGGTCGCTTTTGGTCCTCGTACTTTCCCGCTACCAGTGTCTCGCGGTGATGTACTAATTCACCCGTTATGGCATCTTTGGCACCGTCGAAGGTTGTCGCTCGACCAGTGACATAAAAAATCTGGACGGTCGTAGTTCCATTAGGAAGGCCTGCATCACCAACGAGGGGTGTGCATCAGGTATTCCTTGGATCTCAGTTGCAAAACATGTGATGAACTGGGACAAGGGTTCATCATCCTTTTGGCTTAACCCGAGGAGTGATGTTATGGTTGGCTTGGGGCTAGCACTTGGTAGGAAATTTAGCTCAAACTCCTTTGCGAGCTACTTAAAACATGAGATTAAGGATGGCCTCAACCGGTTGTATAATACTCGGGTGGGTCCTTGAAGCATGGTCAGGAACACCCGACACATAAGGACATCGAAAGTACCATAGAGAGCTATATGGGCTCGGAACGTTGTGAGTGCTTTGTCAAGTCCAAGCCGCCATCATAGGCCTCCAGTGCCGGGAGGCAGAAATTATATGAAATGGGTTTGTCTTAGATTTCTTGGATGAAGGGAGAATCGGCTGAGGCGCCTTCCCTGAGTTCTTCCTTCGATTTGATAAACTCCTTCTGGACTTCGTCCAAGTATCGTTTGACTTGACGCAGCTATGCCCTGAGGGAACCAACTGAGTCAGATGAGAGGGTGTCTAGCTTGGGCAAGCTGGGCATGGGTGTTCTAGAGAGGGGAGCCTGGCAGTCGGTAGTCGAGCCAAGAATGCCTAAGTGAACCTCGGGGTGAGGGCTTCTGATGTCTACCTGTTGAGCGGTCAAGGGCATCTCCTGTGGGGCAAGGAAGTGATGTTGTGATGTCGGAGAAGCTTGTCGTGGGGGAACCAATTGCTGTGCCAGTTGTAGGATGTGGGGGATGATGGTTTGGATCGTCATGGCCAAGGCCTGGACTTGATGGGTGAGTCTGAGAAAGGCTTCGATGGAGACAACTGGTGGTCACCGAGAGTGGGGGGAGAAAGCCCTGAGTCATTAAACAACCTCTAATAGCGACCTGGGGTGAACATTGAGGAGCCCCCTTCCTCGGGAGGGGGGAAATAAGACTGCCCCCAATCCCGAGAGCCTGTTGGATGGCTGGACATCTTTGCCGAGACACTCATTAGGATTGTTCAATTGTGGGTGCTCTTGTAATATTGGGCCCTCCTAGCGCCAAAAATATTGGGGAACTTTACGCTATAGTTGAGGAGTCAACATGACTTGATTCGACCCAAGTATGCAAGGTCGTCCACGTCGGTCGGAGAGTGGGTGATGCTCAGTCGAGCCAAGTGTCCCGCAGTGTATTTATCCCAGCCTTCGATCCCATCTTGCATAAAGGCCTGAGTCGAGGGATATGCCCGATGTGGCCCCTCCAATGATCAAGTCAGTGGATGAAATGATTAAGGGAGCTTTTGAGTCAGAGGTCTGACTTCTGGGACTGGCCAAGAGATCGACTTTTATACCTATGGAGGAGGGGGTGGCCGTACGTGGTTTCTTAATGACAATCGTATCCTCGACCGGCTCGATCATACACTGAGTGGGGCACAGGGCGTCAGGGACAATGCCATGCTGGACGTTGCTGCTAGATTTCCATTAAATCTATGTAATAAAATTCAAAGTACTCAAATTTGTAATATGTTGATCTTTCTCTATCAATTTATCAGTGTTATGGTGATCTCTTCCATCGATTATTATTCTTCTACTACAATATATATATATATATATATATATATATATATATATATATATATATATATATATATATATATATATATATATATATATATATATATATTCTGTGGATTGCTTTCTCATCGATGTTGTGAGTAATTTTTCTCTCTCAAGGATTTTTCTCAATTTTTTTTCTCTATAACTTCTCTCTCCTTATATTTTCGCTTTAGAGTTTCTCTCCTCTAATACTATTGCTCTCTCTAACATCAAGGTTTCTCTCTCTAAAATGGTCATATTTTTCTCTTTATAGTTTTATTTCTCTTTAAATAGTGTTATTTCTCTCTATAAATCTACTTCTCTCACTAATAGGATCTAGTCAAGGTTTTAATACCATATTAGAAATAAAAAATCTTTAATATCATGATACAAAATCTCTCGAAAGGGTGGTGGGCATCAAGAAATCATATAGGAGTATCTAACAGAACACAAAAATACTTTAAAAAACAAAAAATCTTATTCAACATAAAATTTCAAATCTTTCAAACTCTAGATATGGAGCATCTGCTGTGTTTAATCTTTCCTCCCAAATTGTATGCCCAAAGCATACATGAGCTTTTTATTTATAGAGGGTAGACTCAAGACTTTAATGATTCCTAGTTTAACTAAGACTCCTAAACTAAAAATCTTATCTAATCCTAAAGTTTGATTTACACTCCAACATCTATGCATTCAATCATCATTTTTCTATTCTTGAATATTTTCTATTCTCCTTAATCCATACTTTCTTCTATAATTTCTTAATATCCACCACCTTTGTGAGAGATTTTCTTAATACTTGCTCTTCGTATTTTCTTAGAGAAAATACAAAACAAAAAAATGATACTTCAAAAAAGACACTCTTCACACCCTTTACACACAGTTTAATCTATTTGTAAAGTAATATTTATAGGAATATATATATATATATATATATATATATATATATATATATAGACAAAAGTTATAAATATTTTTATAAATATTACATAGAAGAGACACTTTGTAAGAGTTGTATCTTACGCTCTTGAGAATATTCTTATGAATATTTCAAGAGACTATTCATAATTGACTCGAATTATGCTTGAACTTTCATAAATATTTTATAAGAAAAATACATCAGTAATTGATCAAAGCTATATCTCTCGAACTCGAGTGCAAGATCGTTTGTCATGGATCTTATATGTTGACGTGATGAATGAATGACGGCTGATTGATCATATATTTATTATTATATATTCACTATCAATTGAAAAAAAAAATGCATCAGTTTTTATCATAACAGACCTCAGCCTAAAAAGAAAAAAAAGTGGTAGGCCAACCATAAGATAAATAAAATATCTTATATGCACCACTACCGTATCATCCACGCTGTGGGTTCCTTGTGTGCGCAGCAACCTGCCTTATCCAGAAAAATAAAGACAACACACTTTTAATGATTCAGATACTACTTTACCCTCTCTCATCCATCATCAAGAAAAGTGTCATACTACCAAATTCAATTTGCATTGCCAACCATTTGTGGAAAGCAGCAATTAATAGGGAAAAAAAAAAGAAATGACGGCACAAAAGTTTTACTTAACCAGGATGATTCATTACTAATTTACTTGTAGGAACTATGGTTCTTGGACAAACTTCTTATTTTGTTGAACATGGTCAAATTTGACCGCTACCGTAGTAGCAACATAAACAATGCAACGATGAAATCAACACCTATTCCTAATTATGCTGCCCTTCAATATTTATGGGCAACTACATATATTCTCTTGTGATAAATTATTATAGACTTAAACTAATTTTTAGTAAAAGGATCAATCTTCCTAAAATCTCTCACGGTAAAGAAAAAAGACATATTAGAAAAATTGTTTAACTCGAGATCCCTACCAAACACATATTTCAGTAAAATCTTAATAAACAATATGGATTATAAGCATAAACTTTGTAACCTCTCAACGGTCGTGCGACAATAGATCTAAGGTGGTATGCTGCAATTAAAGGTCCTCGCAAGTGTCCACATAGCACTGCTGCGAAATAAGACAACGAACCAAAAGTCCTCACAAGTGCTCACTGACATTGCTACGGAATAAGATAACGAACCAACCCTAGACACTACCCAAAAGGTCTATACAGTCATGTGCCACCCGAGTAGTTTCAAGCTGCTATGTTGGCTGACACTCCGTATCATTGTATGGTGCTAAAACCCCTCAAAATAGTTGCCTAGATAGCCTATGTTTGGATAGTTTTACCTCTGCACGACAACTACACAAAAAGTGTCTTTACAAGACTAAGACAATTACAAAAGCCAACCAAAATGGAGCTACCAAGTTTACTATAAGCCCTCTATATGCTATATAAAGCATGAACAAAATCAAAAGATACAGACATACAAAAATATTACATAGAATACCATTTGTATATATATTTGTTTGTGATGTTTTCACCTACTTATTCCTTATAAGCATTCTCATCGAAGCCTTAGCGAACGTGACATCTCCTCGCACTTATTGAATCATTAATCTTTTGCTTTATCTATAATTCACCTTCCTCAGCTTCCATATGCTCTTTGTCATTGTTGTTAAGTAGTCAAACGTTGATCCACTAATGTTGCTTAAACTCCCTAGTGATTCTGATTCTAGTGTGGGGTCGATCGAGTTATGCTGAATTTTATTAGTTCATGTAGCTCTCTTAGATGAAGGAAAATACCTTCCTTGTTGTAAACTAGTATCGCACAACTTGAATAAGGTGGATGTCTGTTGGAGCTTTATCCAGCATCACCTTGTAATTTCTAAAGTTTTTAAGGTCTTTCCTCCATAAAATTTACCCATCGATTTAGCTTCTACTTAGTTGTCACCTCCAAGTAGATTTGCATCACTTTTACTTTCTATTGACGCTCTATTAGGAAATAAAGCAAAGAATGTACTCCCGATAGAACAATCACTATTGGTGTGAGGATTTAACAACTATTATCTTCCACTAAGTTTCTTCGAATGAACTTTAAACATATACATAGCTCCTTTGCTTGATAAATAATAGAATTGGAGTACTTGGTTTCATCTATTCTCTTAAGAGGTGGGAAGACAAAGGTTACTTAACTTCACTCATCTCCTCGAGGGTTGCACTTAATGCATCAAGTTGGTTACTAGTTTTTGCTTGCTCTTTGCTCACACTTCTGAAGCACCATAAGTGCTTACATTCTTTGTGTTAAGTTAGCTACTATAATTCAACATTCTCATTATTGTCAAACTTCTGGAATACAAGAAGTTTTATCTAAAAAGAGCAAAATTTTACACTAACTTATAGTAAATCTATGATAGTTTTAGTCATCTCTAGGATTATACCATCTTCTCCATCATTTATGTTGCCTACTTCTTTGAGTCGAAAAGGTACAATACCACGTATCGCCTACTTTGTTACTTAATTGAACACTTCCATATTGATCGAAAGTTCTCTCGCTTTCAACTATCTTAATGAGAAGTTAATCAATACTAGTCTTATAAAGTTCTTTGGCCTTTGTCTTTCGGTCTTGTCTCGATAGTTAGGGTTGACCTATGTATTCTTTACCTTCTCGATCCCCTTTCACAATCATATTATTTCCCCTTCATGAGAGCAAGTGATCGTGACTTTCTGAA
The DNA here is from genome assembly GCA_021527575.1 of Ensete glaucum. Classification (NCBI taxonomy): domain Eukaryota; kingdom Viridiplantae; phylum Streptophyta; class Magnoliopsida; order Zingiberales; family Musaceae; genus Ensete; species Ensete glaucum. The sequence goes on from CM038551.1 coordinate 52,560,655, forward strand.
AGTTCCGTCTCTGTGGTACCATAGCACTACCATGCCCATGGCCCTACTATCTACTGCCTCGCATTTGTCTCTTTCTTAGCGATCGGTAGATCCATCTCTATGACACAATAGCACTCTGAGTTCACCTCCATCCTAACCGACACTTGGTTTTGAGTAGTTAAGCCCCTCATAACTTGTCGTTGCTTCCTCACCCCTTTTGACAACCTACTTCAATACTTGTATTCTCCGAACAATTCCCTTTAGTCGATGGAAAGAGGTTGTAACTCACATGCTACAAGGCTCACACTTTTATTCTTCTCTGTGTCCCTAATAGCAACATTTGCTCACTTGAGCTTGTCCCCGGACTTGTCAAGCTCCCTTTAGCGAATATGATATCTGGAGTAATCCAACTCTCTAATCGCTTTAATCATACCTTTATATAATCAAGTTTCTACTATAAGACTCACGGTTACTAGTACTTGAAATCCCCCTCATCTGCTGATGATCGAGGCTTTTATTTATTGTAAAATTTCGTGTATGCATACAAGACTGTAGTCCATGGCATTCCTCTTTAAATCTATAACACTTTTTATCGTTATGTTGTTCATCGAAGTGGAGCTCCTAAGAGTTTTGATCATAGCTTTATATGATCAAGTCCCTCAAGGGACTTCTCTCATGTATGTCGTATTGTCTCGAACTATTCCACTATGATTCGTTGTACCATGTTGACTCTAGTGATATCTCCATTACATTCTAATATTTGTAGGATGAGCTGGGACTATGATTTTTCTATGTGTAACCTTTGCCACCACCATTACAAGGCTTCTGCTATCTTTGATTGTATTCCCTCCCTAAGTAATCGACCATCATCCACTTAATCTCAGGTCACACGGATAAATCATAGTTCTAGGACAACATGTCGCCCGATAGCTCTTGATGTCTGCCGACTTTGCTAAAATTGGTACGTCATTGTCTAGATCTTGGGCTCATACCTCGAACATAATCTCTGTTTCACACTTCCTTTATGACAACTCAAATGACAGTGGTGCAGCATATTCTTCAAGAGTATCCACCTTTATTTCTCTTATCTTGTGCCAAGACCTTTCGACCCTAGATTTGTCTCTGCAGGTTGAGTCGCCTCAGTCCCTCTATCAATTATTTTAGATAAGGTGCATGTGACTCGAAGCTCTATTTGATTTCGACACCATACAAGATGAGTTCGCTCTATCGAAACGAGAGACCCATGAAATAATATGATCTCGCTCTTGCCTCCACAAGAGTTCATGTCATTGACTTCTGTCCAAGGAAAACTTCATACCTTCATTACATGTTCATCTTCTATGTTGACTCCCTTTATGCAACCTGAGCACTTCACCAACTCAATTTGTATTGAGTTGATGGTGACCTTTACGCCCATCATTTCATAGGTCAGCCCTTTGTTGAGTTTGATCTTTATGTTAATTCTAAGTATATCTTCATTTAGTGTTGCTTGAGATAGCTCCCCAACTTGATCTAGCAATATATCTACCAACACATTACCTTATGTGAGATCATGCTACTTCTCGTTGCTCACTCGGTCCACTGAGTTTTATAGAGCTATTATTTTAAGGTAACTTCCTCAACATGTGTGGTATGTTACACATGATTCTCCCCGTGAAGACTCAGAACTTATCCCTCTTTGATCTTTATCATGTTAGAGTAACTTTTCTCTTTGTATGATTCCCTTTAGAAGTTTTAGAGACAACCATCCTCTTGGACTACTTCACCTTATCCCTCTTTGATCTTTATCATATGTGGTATGTTTTGATCGTCTAGGAATGGCTACGAACAGTCTATCATCTGCATACAAGTCCTTATATGAGTACTGAATTGTTCGAGTTAGCAATTCCCCTCACCTCTGTGAACTTTATACGATACTTTCAATCGCCAAGCAACTCATCCCTCCTTACACAATCTCATCCTTTGCCGAGTGCCCTACTTATCTTGAGTACTATCAAGTTTGGTTGTCAATGTTTAGCCGTAGCTTAAACTCAATCATCTAAACTTTTATACGCTACACGTTCTTCCTAACTCGTTTGTCCTCGTGGTACCTCTTACAGGGTTGGTCATTCCTCTGAATGTCAATCTTGGATGCTCACTCATTTGAGCGACTCCTTTTCCTCCGTCCCTAAGTCTATTTTCCTCAAACGGTCACACGTGTTAATTGCCCTCAATGCAGCTCACTAGGCCCCTCATATTTACATGCCAAGTGTTTTTAAATAAGCATATTTAGCTCTAAGACCATCTGTTGCAGACTTAACTAATTTTATCTAAATCATGTAAGCATGCCCGTCCAAAAAAAGTTACTCCCCAAAACCTCTTATGATGGTCCCTTAAGGACTTGCAAAAGAGAAGACAGGTCAAAAGAAACGTTTAACTCGAGATCCCACAAGCAAATATTTCACCAAATATTTAATAGATAATATAAATTACAAACATAAATTTTGTAAGCTTTGAACGATCACACAACAAAGGATCCAAGATGATCTATCATGATCAAAAATACTCACAAGTGCCCATATAACATTACTACGAAATAAGCCAGCGAACCAACCTACCATAAAGGCCCCTCCAGTCATGTGCCACTCGAGTAGCTCGAGGGTATTATGTTGAATGACACTTTTCATCACTTTGTGAAATTAAAAAAACCTCAAATTGACTACTAGATGATCTGGTTTTATGTATTTTTGCCTCTTCGCAACAATTGCACAACAACTGCACATAACCTAAGACGATCATAAAAGTCATTTAATATTAAACTGTGAGGCCACCCAGCAACCGATCTATCTTCTTTGTTTGGTTGAGTATGTACATTGTGTAAAGGAAAAATTGCCATGTAATTTAGCTTATAAAGCTAAGAGACAAGACCCCAGTTTCCTGCTTTATGTCAGGATCATGTAACAGTCGCAGGAATGGAGAACAATAAGCTGTACACTTGAATGTGACTTTACCAGAAGAAATCATCAACGCCCACTGAAGACGATGGAGATGGGTCATCTTCCTCTTCCATCTCCACCGCTGGTTCTGATGCAAACTCCGGGGAATCAATGTCAGAAAGGTTCTTCAAGTCGACGACTGATATCTCATCCAGGCGCCTCACCAAAAGGTCGGCTGCACCGAGTTCATAAACCGGGTGTTTACTTGCAACTCCCACACACTTCATACGGGCATCATGCGCTGCCTCCACAGTTGAATTTGAATTGCCAAACACGATGCACCGCTCCGGTATAAAATTAAGGAGCTGCGCAGCATACACAAACATCTCTGGATCAGGTTTTCCTCTATACACATCCTCCGCTGCCACCACCACATCAAAGAAGCTTCGCACACCGACAGCGTCAATTGCTTCCTGGAGGATCTTCCACGGTCGTGTGGATACTACAGCAAGCGGAATGTTGTGATTTGCAAGAGTAGTCATGAACTCCCGAGACCCACATCGGAGCTGGTAGCATCCACCATTTCTTAGGCTTTGATGTATCTCCTCCTTCCGCAAGGCCAATCGTCTAAGCTCCGTAGAGTCCCGTGACCAGCAAAGAACCTCAGAGATTGCTTGCTCGTTCTTCATTCCTTCAATTCTCTTCAAAACAAAGCCCAGGGGTGGGCATCTTCCCTCTTCTTGAGATAGCACCAGCCAGGCTTGCTTCTCCAACTCAGGCTCATCTTCCACAACCACTCCTTCCAATTCTAAGATCACAGTGAACCACCCACAACCCATTCTTTCTCGACGGAGCAGCGGGTTGTGAATCATCGGGTCATCAGCCTTGTTCGCAGGAGGCCACAGTCTACCAGGACTTAGGCCTGTTGCATCAGTTGTGTAATCGAGATCACGAGCAATCCTCCGCCAGCCTTCCTTGGAAGGGTTCTTTTCCTTCGTCAGCTCCATCGCCAACGACCGGATGGTCGAACCAATTAACCGGTTGCATCTTTGCCTGGGAGCCGCAATGGAAGTAGGAGGGCCATTCGACAACCGCCGCCCCATAAATTCTGTGACGAGCAGGCTGCAGCAGTCGATCCGCCGCTTAAAGTTAACTTCTTTGGGAAAAGGCCTTCGGTCGAACAGGTGGTGACCGACAAGGGACGTGCTCACACCGATGGTATCAACCATTGTGAAAAATTGGATTCTGCAAATATAGCAAGATTAACCCTTTAGATCCAAATAGTCCAGACAAAAAAACAAGCAGCTTTTGGGACTAAAAGCCAAGCAACTTTTAGGGCTGCTGAAACCAAACTCAGATCCCAAATAATCTGCAAGAAAGTTGCTTTATGCTTCGAATTATCTTAAATCCCTATTAGCCTTCTTTCTCAATGAACTATCAAATCAAATCACACGGTTTGCCCAAGTAACGAAAAGATAAAAAAGAAGAAAAATGGATCAATAAGGGAATTTTGGATAACAGCAAAACTAACGATATATAATAAAAATCCAGAAAGCAATTTGGGAATTACAGCAACACAATCCCCGAAAGTAAATGTAAATCGCCCCAAGAACATCAAGCAATTTGTGCAACAGAAACGGAGGCAGATCCTCGATTCTTCCAATCTACTTATTCCATCCGAATGGAACGATGAGGAGGAGGAGGAGGAGGAGGAGGAGATTACCTGAAGAGGTACCGGGAACTACGATGGGGTCGGACGTGGAGAAGAGCCGAGCCGAGCCGAAGAAGAAGGAAGCGGAGATGGGGAGTTCCGTGCCGTGCCGTCCTCGGGTTATTATTCGCCTCCTGCACGCACGTGGGAAGTAACACGGCTCCGTCGGTCGTCGCGGCTGTCCCGAATCGACACGCGTCCCGGGAGACAACGTGTGACAATTGTATCTCATCAGCTTTTGTGGAGTAGCAGCTTTGCCACGTGCTGCTCATTCGTGACTTATGCAAGTTCTACGAAACAAAGACTATTCTACGTTTGGCAAAAAATTAAGTATGTATTAATAATATATTATTATTATTAAGGTCTACAGAAGTTTTTTTTTTTTTTTTTTTGTTCTCAAGTTCTCTGCCTCCGACAAACCAATGTAAAAAATTTTAATATGATGTTAGCTATCAACTTTTTAGCCGAGGCTAAATATAAGTCGCTCATGATGAGCTCTTTAGCCCGTGAGGAATTAATTTTGGATCATAATCAATTCAATATGATCCAATGTGTGCAAAGAAAATTAATTTCGTTTGCGTGTTGAGAGTTCTTGATGTGATGTTAAACTATCAAATTTCTTTCTATACGAAAACCATGATCAAGGAGATCTTAATTTAATCTTTTCTATATTCATCAAGTTAATAATTTGAAGATAAATAAAAAAAAATTAAAATAAGAGTTTGAGCTGGAAAACCTTAACACTGTTTTATAAACGGTATCCTTATTTCTCTCATATTCAACAAATATTCCTAATATCATTTTTGAAATGAAGTCACTTTTCTCCAACTCTCTAATAAATATAATAGTAAGTGCGACATTATTAATTGCATAAATTACTAAATATAATATTTTTATTATTGAACTAAAAATATTATAATCGATCTAATGAATTAAAACATTAAAATTTTATTTAAAAAAGCCACTATAGGCACTCTACTCCTAGTCACTCGGTAGAGAGCTATTCTGCGCTTTGGTGAATCCTATTAAAAAAATATATTTTTTCTATCACTCCAATTTTAAGGGAAAGCAACTATTTTTATGCATAAACTTATTTTAGTTATTTGAAAAAATATATAAAAATTATTTAGGACGTTAGAAAAAGAGAAGGTACTTACTATCTGAGAAAGTTTTTTCATATAAAATTTTAATAATCATATCATATGCAAATTGTTTCTCTATAAAAGAAATATACTTGCTGTTTTAGCTGGATTTGAACTTTCATACATGTATGACAGTAGACAACCAACCTTCTGTTCTTGATGAACCTGTTGGGTTCATTCGGATATTTAAGGCAAGAACACAACTCTTCGCTGAGGGAGAAATGATACGACGGAGGAACAGATTCATACTCTTCTTGGCTGCTTCAGTCGCCAGATTCGACTTCCCATCGTTGTGGTCTCACTTCAGCAGCCGTGCTCCGATCTCAACCACGAACACAGCTCGCATCATCGTCCTGAGAACCAGAGAAGCTTTTTGGATCGAGTCTCGGTCATGAGCATATGATTGGTCCTGCACGGCGACTGGCGTTTGAGGAAGCGTGTCGGCATGAACTGCTCAATGAACGAAGAGCTGCAACGCCAGCCATTAATGGATGTTTGCTTCCTGCACGCGTTTCAGAATGGCGAATGATGCTGCCATCTCAAAACACCTTAAACAGATGCAGTACATACGTTCCGACGAGAAGAATACAAATCAAAATAAAATCATATTTAATGGCTTAAGCTTGTAGATGCAACGAGATCGATCAAACTTTAAAATGATGTTAGAGTGGAAGGTTATGTACTTCAAAATTATCTGAGTTATGTATATAAAATAAAATTGATGTCACTACTCCAGTAGTAGTGATGTAAATTCGATCTGAATGCTCAATCTACAGTTTCATCAAATGATATGTCAACAAAATCAAGAGAAACAAAAAAAATCTGAATGCACCTACTCATCTCTACAGCTGCCAACAATGCAATTAAAGGACGAGGAGACCAAGGTCAATCACCAAACAAAATTGTCAGCAGAGGCACCTAAAAGTCCCTCTAAGGCTCTGCAAACTGATAGCTACAGCTAAATGCTAAATGCCCACATTATTCAGGCATCAGAATTGCCTTTCAGAGATGGTATCACAGAGCAGACGATGATCGATGATGGCAGTTCAATGATCACAAACAGTGTACAAAACAGCATTCCTCTTACATGCCATTGCCAACTACATTTGGGAGCTCGACATTATAAAGACTTACTACTGACAGAAACGAGAAAATTTATTAGAAAAAAACGAAGTGCACAATTTTATTCCTTGACACTCTGTTTATATAGGAAGAAAGAAGATTAAAATGATTAGGTATTGAGGATTTTCCTCAATAGTTTAATTATTCGAGTATAATAACTTTATCTTTTTAATATGTTCCCGCAAGATCGAGCTCCTGTTAAGGAGGGTGATGGAGCCCGGTCTTGGACCGATGAAGCGAAAATAACTTGCGGGAGAGTAACTTCGTGAGGGAGTCCACCAGTTGATCTATCATATGAACATGAGAAACACGTAGTTGATGATTCATCACTTGATTTCGTATAAAGTAAAAATCAATTGCTATATATTTCATACGAGAGTAAAACACTGGATTGACACATAAGTAAGTAGCCCCGACATTATCACAGTATATTGTAGAAGTAATAGAAGAGCGGATGTCAAGTTCTTTAAGCAGATTCATTACCCAATTAAGTTCAGTAACTGCAGTTTCAATAAAGCGATACTCGGCTTCAGTGGTTAACCGAGCAACTATTTTTTATGTCTTGAAACTCCAAGTGATTGGATTAGCCCTTAGAAAAATAATATACCCAGGTGTTGATATTCTATCTACTGGTTACAGGTGCCCTGCAAGCCAATCATGTGAGTGATGACACGTGTGACACGCTGCATAGTCTTTTTACTTGTAATTAATATTGGCATATTCTCACATTATATTATTTATTACATATATATCGTGATGTCCTTGGTTTTGTGCAATGAGAATAGGATCGTGATGAGATCACGATAATAAGATCGATTCACCTTTAAACACAGATCCTAAATAATCTTGGTTATAGGTTACTCAAGAGGGACATTGAGATAACTGGACAGATCGGTGTACTATATACCCGTCCATATGATGGAGGCAGTTGGTCTCATAGCCACTTGTGTAGAGACACTAAGGATATAGTACAGGTGCTCATTGGAAAATGAGTTCATTGATTGATCCGCTTATGGAATGTTGTATGGTTAATTATACATATTGTCAGATAGCGATTCCATAGTCCCAGTTATGTATCTGGTCCTTAGACTTGAGACACTAAAGTTGTCTTATATAAGTACTCCTTTCTTTGACACTAGACTTACAGGTTTGGAAAGTTTTAGATCTGGTACAGTTGGTTGGTAGTTAACCTTACGAAGGTAATTGAGTGTCAATAGAGGATCATCCACTCTCGGTATCACGAGAGAAATATCATATATATACTTGCTCAGATAAATCTCTAGCCAGGGTCATTCCGATTGAGAGAGAAAGAGTTCTCCAAGAGAATTCGATTAGAGCGAGACTATAACAGATTCCATATGTGACTTGATAGTATCATGTCCAATATACGATCTCTGGAATATTAGTTGGATGAGGGATTATAGATATACGGTAATTGTGGATAGACATGTCTGATGGATCTGAACCCCACTGTACCGTCAAGGGACTATGACATAGTGGCCTAGTACATTCATAGTCGATGAGTCGAGTGAATTAGTATGAGGATAATAATTCACTATATCAGAAGGAGTTCTGATGGGAGTGACTCATAGTTAGCTCAGTATCGGACCTAGAGGGTCACACACATATGGTGGATGCTTCAGCGAATAGAGGATTGGATGAAGATCCAATTAGCCCCTATTCTTATTAGATGAGACCCTATACTGATGAGCTCTTTGCTTAAGGCCCAATTAGAGGCCTAAGAAGATTATTAGATAAAGATCCAATAATGCAATATTAGTGGGTTATTGGATAGAGATCAAATACCCACTAAGGCAGGAGCCCTAGGATTTTTGGTGGCTCTCTATAAATAGGAGGGGAGACTCATGGTTGATAGGCTGCAGCTTTAGTCACCACCTTCTATTCTCCTCCCTCCCTCTGAGTAAGAGTTACAAGATCAGATTATAGGAGTTTCGTTGTAGAGATCCATCGTGTAGATACCACTAGACAGGACGTTTGACCTCCTTCATCTTTTCCATCCGGATTTGGAATACAGGGATATACAATCTTCTTAAGTAAAATCAATCTCTCACGTTGCACCTTTATCGATTTTTATATTTTTCTCGCAATCCCAATCTTTTGCATGAGATAATTTGATCTATGTGGAAAATCGATTTTTGTTTTGATTTTCATTGTGCATGTGATGTACCCACTGAGGTTTCCCAACAGTGGTATCAGAGCCAAGGTTTTCATTCGAAAGATTGGTTTTTAACTACGTATGATGAGATTGTATTGTGTAGATTCATTCTACGTATTCTTATTGCATTTTCACAGCGAAGGCAGCGAGGAGGAGGGGTGGCCAGCCACGACCAGCCCCCATGTAGGGTCGACCACCCACGACCTAGCCGCGGCCAAGGCCCCGCATACGACTAGGGCCAACTGAAGGGAGGCCGGTGCTCGCAAGGCGGCCAGTCCCGCGCCTATGGGCACGACCGGCCACGGCCCCATAGGCGATAGCGCTGCGTGGCGCCCCAGAGGGGCCACCAGGACCCCGGCATCGCTCATGCGCCACCGCGCCGGCGATCGCCGGGCAAGGGCAACGGCGGTGCAGAGGGGAAAGAGGGTATAGGGCATCCTTTGGTGAAAAGGATAATCCTACCCCTATGAATTCAGAAAATTCCAAGAACTGTCCTCGTGTATATAATTCTCATAATACGCTCAATAATTTTAAAAATTTCAAGGACTGTCCTCTCATCCAAAATTATGAAAATACCCTTGATAATTCTGAAAATTTTGAGTATGTCCTGATTTCCAGAAAAATAATTAATTAAATAATTTAATTAATTAATATATATCTAGTAATTCTATATATAATATAATGTACATGTGATGTATAATATGGATGGATGATCATGAGTCATATATTGTGATGTGTGTAATTGTGATTTTTATTATTATTATTATTATTATTATTATTATTATTATTATTATTATTATTATTATTATTATTATTGGGGCTTGCATGCCTTTGTTTTTCTCATTTATCGTCAGGCCTGTGTACCTATAATTATTTGTAATTACATGGAGAGGCATGTCGGGAGCATAGAGATGATAGTGGGACCCACGATGTCATGGTGGGAGATTACGACGCATGGTGATGTGACGATCCGACGGAACCGATGATAACAAGATCAAGAATCACAGGGCATAAAGATGCGTCGATGCACACATTGATCCTATTGTGAGTAATTAGGCCCATTGGCTCAGACTTAATCATATTAGGTGACGACTCATGATTATCCGGTGTGGCTTGCATGTGTGATGTGTTATACACCTTCTAGATATATGTATATATATATTTGCATATGATGTAGATATATATTAAATATACATGTGTGTGATACGATATATTAGGAGACCGATAAAAAACAAAAATCCCTCCTACGATAATATTAAGTCAGTAAGCGTGAGGTAATAATAGGAAGAAATTTAATCTTGACATAGGTTGAGTTGATCGAGTCACTCGAGGCTCACCTATCTACATGATCGAGTTCTTGCTTATGACATATATATGTCACCGATGACCTGAGGACATGGTATGACTCCGTCGAGTTATCGAGAGTATATCTATCGAATCAGACTCATCTTGTAATGATGGTGATGACTTAACCGAACTTCATGATTGGTCGAGCAATTGAGACCATGATGATTCGGAGGCCGAACATAACGGGAATCACAAAGAGTTGTGATTGACAAGAGTTGTCTATCTTTTGAGCTTAGTGTAGTTGGTCAAGTCCCTTGAGATTGTACTAAGACGCTAATTGGATCCCGATCCCCATTAGGAGTCTGTCGGAGATTTTCGTCTCACGTGTCGAGGGTGTCGCGTGATTCGCTAGGAAAATAATGGGAGTACATTAAGATATAAGTCTATATCTTAATTAGTATTTTCTAGAAAGTCTGCATGTTATTTATTTTTAACTATATCTTATTTTTCAGAAACATGTTGCTCACAAGCCCCCTACGTGGCATACTTGATACCAATCGCCTGACTAGTTCAAACTATACAGATTGGCTCCGCAATTTAAGAATTATTCTCACAATTGAGAAAATCACATACCTCCTTGATACAATTGTGCCCACGCCAGAAGAAGGGGCAAGCGAGGATGAGATCGCTGACTATGTGAAGTATATAGATGATTCCACATTGGCAAAATGTTATATGTTAGCCTCCATGACTCTTGAGTTACAAAGGCAACATGAGAGCATGAATGCAGATTCTATCCTTCTTCATCTCCGCCAGCTGTTTGAGAAACAAGGAAGAACTCAAAGATATAAGATATCTAAGAGACTCTTCCAAGCCAGGATGACAGAAGGGACATCGGTTGAGAACCATGTCCTAAAAATGATAGAGTGGATCGAGAAACTCATAGGTCTAGGAATAGTCCTAGAGGATAACCTGTGCGTTGATCTTATACTTCAGTCCCTACTAAATTCCTTTTCTCACTTCATCATGAATTTTAAATAAGTAAGTTTGAGGTGACTCTCTCTGAGCTCCTCAATATGTTGAGGGAAGCTAAGAGTGCCATCAAGAAGGAGAAGCTAGTTCTCTATATTGGTGAGACCAAAAGAAAAAGGAAGACCAGCAAGACCCTTAAGAAGGGTAAGGGTAAAGAAGGACTAGGGAAAGCAAAGGTTGCCAAGAAAGACCTGGCAAAGGATAAAGGACAGTGCTTCCACTGCGACCAAGACGAGCATTGGAAGAGGAACTGTAAGGACTACCTTGCATATAAAGCAAAATAAAAGCTTAGAGAAGCTTCAGGTATATTCATAATCAGTCTTCACTTGTCAGATTTTCATAATAATACATGGGTATTGGATACCGGGAGTGTTTATCATATCTGTAATTCATTGCAGATTCTGGCAAGACCTAGGAGATTGGCCAGAGGTGAGAAGGACCTCAAGATGGGCAATGGAATAAGAGTTGCTGCAGTTGCTGTTGGAGATGTCACACTACATCGGCCTGGTGGAGCTATTATTACATTAGATGCATGCTATTTTGTTCCCTCTATTATAAAAAATATTATTTCTATCTCTTGTTTTATAATTGGTAGATATAAATTAGTTTTTGAGAATAATAGCTATCTAATAATTATGGATGATGAGATCATCAATAGAGGGATCCTTACAAATAGCTTATATATGTTAGACACTTCTCCACACATCATGAATATAAACATGTCTAAGAGAGAAAGAGATGAGGCGAATAATGCATACCTATGGCATTGTAGGCTAGGTCATATACATGAGGGAATGATTTAAAAGTTGCTGAAAGATGGATACTTAGATCGATTTGACTATGAGTCATATGTAACTTGCAAACCTTGTCTTCGTAAAAAATGACCAACTCTCCTTTTAGTGGAACTAGAGAGAGAGCCACTGAGTTATTAGAACTCATACATAATGATGTATGTGGTCCCATGTCGACTCAAGCTATAGGTGGTTACTCATACTTCATTATATTCACTGATGATTTCTCTAGGTATGGACACATGTACTTAATAAAGTATAAATCTGATACCTTTGAGAAATTTAGGAAATATAAGAATGAGGTAGAGAACCAAATTGGAAAGAGTATTAAAACTCTTCAATCAGATCAAGGAGGAGAGTACTTGAGTACAGAGTTCACCCATTTCCTCAGGGATAATGGGATTCTATCTTAGTGGACACCTCCTTATACATCTCAGCTCAATGGTGTATTAGAAAGGAGGAATCGCATACTGTTAGATATAGTGCAGTCCATGATGAGTTTCGCTGATCTACTCATCTTGTTTCGGGGGTACGCCTTAGAGACCGCAGCTTACATTTTGAACAGAGTTCTATCAAAGTCGGTAGTGTCTACACCATATGAGATATGGAAAGAAAAGAAGTCTGATCTTAATGTGATTAAGATTTGGGGCTTTCCTGCCCATGTTAGAAGATACAACCCCGACAAGTTGGAATCAAGGACGAAATAATGCATATTCGTGGGATACCCTAAGGAAATTTTAGGGTATTATTTCTATCATCTCAAGGACCGAAAGGTCTTTGTTGCCAAGAGAGCTGTGTTCCTTGAGAAGAAACACATTCTTGGTGGAAACAGTGGGAGCAAGATAGAATTGAGCGAGATTAGAGAACCTAGCACCATTCTAGAGCCCGAGTCTGTTCAGGTACCTAACATACAAGTTCCAACTTTGCATAGGATTAACAGAGTATCTCACCCTCCTGAAAGATATATGAGACATATCAGTGGAGATGACTCTCAGGATGTTGATCATCAGACCTACGAGGAGACTATTATGAGTATAGACTCTGGGAAGTGGCAAGAAGCCATAAATTTTGAGATAGATTCCATGTACTCTAATAAGGTTTGGAACCTTGTAGATGCACCTGAGGGTATTGTACCCATCGGCTGCAAATAGTCAAAGACAAGGAGTTGACTATGATGAAATCTTTTCACCTGTAGTTATGCTTAAGTCCATTAGAATTATTTTGGCAATTGCAACACACTATGACTGTGAGATCTGGCAGATAGATGTCAAAGCAACATTCCTCAATGGCAAGCTTGAGGAGGTATATATGATATAGTTAGAGAGATTCATATTCAAAGAGAGTCCATATAAAGTGTGCAAGTTGCTTATATTCATTTATGGATTGAAGAAAACTTCTTAAAGTTGGAACAAAAGATTTGATGAGGTGATCAGATCTTATGACCTTGTTAAGAACGAAGATGAGCCTTGTATGTACAGGAAGGTAAGTAAGAGCGCTATCACCTTCTTGGTGCTATATATGGATGACATCCTAATTATTGGGAGTGATGCAGGAATGCTCTCCACAGTAAAAGTTTAGCTATCTAGAAACTTCTCCATGAAAGACTTAGGGGAAGCGTCCTATATTTTAGAGATCCGGATCTATAGAGATACATCCAAAATGATGCTTGGCTTGTCCCAGTTTAGGTACATAGACTCCATTGTCAAAAGGTTTGGCATAGAGAATTCCAAGAGAGGTCTTATATTTGAGCATCACAGGGGTCTGATGGGAATCAGACACATAGGTGATTGGCTTTTAGTGGGAGATTGCTGGTTATAGGTGCCCTACAGGCCAATCACATGAGTGATGGCACGTGTGACACGCTACATAATATTTTAATTATAATTAATATTGATATAGTCTCATATTATATTATTTATTGCATATATATTATGATATCTTTGGTTCTGTGCAATGAGAATCGGATCGTGATGAGATCACGATAATTAGATCGATTCATCTTTAAATACATATCCTAAATAATCTCGGTCATAGGTTACTCGAGAAGGACATTAAGATAACCAGACAGATCGGTGTACTATATACCTATCCATATAATGGAGGCGGCTGGTCATAGCCACTTGTGTGGAGACACTAAGGATATAGTACAAGTACTCATTGGAGAATGAATTCATTGATTGATCCGCTTATGGAATGTTATATGGTTAATGATACCTAATGTCAGACAGTGATTCTATAGTCCCATTATATATCTGGTCCTTAGACTTGAGACACCAAGGATATCTTGTATGAGTACTCATTTCTTTGACGCCAGACTTACAGGTTTGGAAAGTTTCAGATATGGTACAATTGGTTATCGAGATTGGTAGCCAACTTTACGAAGGCAATTATGTCAATAGAGGATTATCCACTCTTGGTATCATGAGAGGAATATCCCATATATGCTCGCTCAGATAAATCCCTAACCAAGGTTATTCAGATTGAGAGAGAAAGAGTTCTTCGGGAGAATCCGATTAGAGCAAGACTATGATGGATTCCGTATGTGACCTGATAGTATCATATCCAATATACGGTTTCTGGGATATTAGTTGGATAAAGGATTATAGATACATGGTAACTATGGATAGATAGGTCTGATAGATTTGATCCCCCCTGTACCGTTTGGAGACTATAGCGTAGTGGCCTAGTATATCCATAGTCGATGAGTCGAGTGAATTATTATGGAGATAACAATTCACCATATCAAAATGAGTGGAAGTGACTCACGACCAGCTTGGTATCGGGCCTAGAGGGTCACACACATATGATGGATGCTTCAGCGAATAGAGGATTCGATGGAGATCCAATTAGCCCCTATTCTCATTAGATGAGACCCTATGCTGATGGAGTTCTTACTTAAGGCCCAATTAAAGGACTAAGAAGATTATTGGATAGAGATCCAATAATGCAAGGTTACTAGATTATTAGATGGAGATCCAATACCCACTAAGGCAAGAGCCCTAGGGTTTTTGATGGCTCTCTATAAATAGGAAGGGAGACTCATGGTTGATAGGCTGCAGCTTTAGCCACCGTCTTTTATTCTCCTCCCTGCCTTTGAGCAAGAGTTGCAAGATCAGATTGGAGTAGTTTCGCTGCAGAGATCCATCGTGTGGATACCATTAGAGATGAGGACGCTTGATCTCCTTCATTTTCTCCATTCGAATCTGGAATACAGGGATATATGATCTCCCTAGGTAAAATCAATCTCTCACACATCGCGATTTTATTGGTTTTTACGTTTTTCTCACAACCTCAATCTTTTGCATGACGATTTGATCTGCGTGGGAAACCAATTTTTGTTTTGATTTCTGCTGCGCATGTGATTCACCCGCTGAGGTTTCCCAACACTATCATCAAAGTTCCCAACCCAATCAGTGTCAATATAAGCATAAAATTAAAGTTGAGAGTTTTTGTAGAGTACCTTTAAGATATCATAATACTCATTTAACTGCTGACCAATGTGTGGTAGATAGTCTATGCATGAATTGTGATAGCTTGTTAACTGTAAATGAGATATCTGGGCGGGTGAGAGCTAAATATTGTAAGGAACCAATTAATTGTTGATATTGTATAGGATATGTAGCAGGACTGTCATCATTTAATTGAAGCGATTCACTAGTGGAGAGATGAGTTTAAACAACATTTACATCCTTCATGTTTATTTTCACTAATAAGTCCTAAGTGTACTTCCGTTGAGAGAGGAAGACTCCCAAAAATATAGACGTTGCTTTCACACCCAGAAAATAATTCAAGGGACCGAGATCTTTGAGGAAAAATCTGGCAGCTAACTTCTTAATGAACATTATGACCTCCAGATAATTATTACCTATCACAATGATATCATCCACATATATGAGAAGATATATTATACTACTAAGTTATTGACGGAGAAATAAGGAGATATCAAACTTAGAGTTAGAGAAACCGACGTACATAAAGAGCCGAGTTCTTTGTACCAGGCTCTTGGAGCTTGCCGAAGATCATAAATATCCTTCTAGAGTTTACATACATGTTTCGGATATTGAGAATGAAGAAAATCAGGAGGTTGCTCCATAAATATATCGTTAGTTAATGTTCCTTGTAAGAAGGCATTGTTCACATCAAGTTGTCGCATGCGCCAACCTTTTGAAATGGTTCAACTCAGAATCAGTTGGTTTATTGTGGATTTAACAACAGGACTGAATGTCTCTATAAAGTTAACACCAAGACACTGATGAAAGCCTTTGGCCACTAAACATGCCTTATACCTGACAATGGACCCATCAGGGTTCTACTTAACTCGAAAAACTCATTTACACCTGATAACATTTTATGCGGGATAAAATGAAACAAGTGTCCATGTAGAGTTATGAAGGAGGGCGTCATATTCATCCGACATAGCTTGACGCCAATAAGGAGACTTTTGGACTTGAATGACCGTGGTAAGTTCACAGGTCTCAACAGAGAGAGTCACAATCGTATTGAGGTCAAGAACCTGATGTGGTTTGAGAATACCACTTTTAGAGCGTGTTGTCATGGGATGTCCAAGTAGTTTAGGAGATGATGGTGGAATGGGTGCTGGAGAAGTAATAGAACAGGATGAATTGGACTGAGAAACATTAGTTGTAGTAGGCTGGGGTGAGGGAAATGCTAGTGATTGAGTGTCCGAAGATTGGATGTCTGTGGTAGGGGGTATGTATGCAAGAGAAGAAAAAGAGGGAGCGGGATGTTGTATTAGAAAAGTTCTCCACTCATGTATGTGGGCTGGAGTGGGTGATTCTTGTGGAGGCTCATTGGATAATGGCATGTGCCACTGATGCATATTCACCAGAGTAGTTGGTACAGTAGAAGATTTAGACTGGTGAAATGGAAAGGAGGACTCCACAAAGACAACATGTCGAGATATAAAGACCTTGTGAGTTAAAGGATCATAACATCGGTAAGTATTATATTCAAGTGAGTAACCAATGAAGGTACAAGGTTTCGACCATAGGGCTAGTTTATGTGATGCATAAGGACGTAGCCACGAATAGCAGACACAACCAAAACCCTAAGTTTATGAAGATTTACAGATTTATGAAATAGTTTTTTAAATGGTGACTGATTGTGGAGGACTGGAGTAGGCATGCAATTAATCAGATAGATTGCAATCTGGAAGGCTATAGACCAAAAAGTAGTTGGCATAGAAGCATGATGAAGAAGTGTGAGACCAGTTTCAACTATATGCCGATGTTTACGTTCGGCTAAGCCAACTAGTTGAGGAGTGTACGGAGGAGACTTGTGATGTTGAATATCACAGGCTAACAAGTATGGTGTTAGTGCTAGTATTCACCTTCACCGTCAGAATAAACTATTTTAATGGTAGACTGAAAGACATTTTCCACCATTTTTTTGAAGGTAAGGAAGGTTTTGGATATCTCATACGTATGTTGAAGAGGATAAAACCAAGTATGTTTGAAAAAATAATCAATAAAGATAACATAAAATCTGTATTTGTCAAATGAAATACTTGGTGTAGGACCCCAAACATTAGTATACAGAATTTTAAATGGTTGTGTGCAAGAAATAGAAAAATTTTCAAATGGTAGTCTATGACTTTTATTACTGAGACATGCCTCACAATGAGTAACAATAGAGCTAACTTTAAAGGATGGAAGAGAATAATGAGAGAAATTTTTTTATAGAGTTAAGGAAGAAGGATGACCAAGACGACGATGCCACACATCCATTGGAGTAGCAACAGAAGAGTAGGCGGTGGGCTGAGAGATTGATGGCCATTGGTAGATGTTATATTTACTCTTGCCTTGAACTAACGAAGCCCCTATGCTTAGATCCTTGATAATAAAGTAGTTAGAAAAAAAATCAATAGAGGTATTATTTTGTTTACAGAATTGAGAGACAAAAATAAGATTCTGTTTTATATGACGGGTGCACAATACAACATCGAGTGTAAAGTTAAGATAATGCAAATTAAGCATTATGGAACTAGTATGAGTAATGGAAAGTCGCTTACCATCATCGATGATGATATCATCATTACCACTATAGCTGTTGTGAAGGGATAATTTTTGGAGATCCGAGGTGATGTGATGGGAGGCGCCAGAGTCCATAACCCAGGAATGTTGATCAGAAGTTAGGGTAGTAGCGAGATGCACTTGGGCCATGGTAGCTAAAGGTCGAGGATGAGATTAACATACCTTGGCGGAGTGACCAATCTTATCACACAATTGGCAGACTATTCGTTGTTGAGGTATAGGATCAGGACGCCAAGGTTGTTGGTAATTAATGTTGTTACCTTGAGGCATGGGAGTAGGACGCCAAGGCTGTTGGGAACCATAGTTGCTACTTGGATTGTGATAAGGCGGTGCCTGCCCTAGACCCTTATTAGCAGGCTTAGAATACTAATTGCTCTTCTTTTTAAATTTGTGACTCACTTGAGCAGTAATAGGTGGTCCTGGTGTCCTATCTTCGCGCTTCAGATATGTCTCGTAGTCAGTCAACTTGTCGTACAACTCTTTAAAAGATAGTGGTGAGTCGCGTGCCTAAATTACTGCTACCAATTCTTTATACTCAGTCCCAAGACCATTGAGGGTGTAGATGATAACATCATCATCACTGAGACAATACCCTATTAAAGCTAAATAATCAATGATAACTTTATATTTTGGAGATAATCAGCGATGGTACTTTCCTCTTGTTTTATGTTTATTAGACTAGAGAGGATGTCGAGCATGCGAGTGCACGAGTGATTTGCCAAGATAGTTTGCAGCTTGCACCATGTAAGCGGTATGAAGGAACTGACAAAGGAGGCTTGAATCGCTTGAAGAGTGAGATGATCTTGATGTAACCACAATTTGTGCTCTGAATTTGGTACTTGACTTGTTGTCCCCGGGATATCAATCATTGCTGATGGATAACTAAAAGATCCATCAACATAACCTAATAAATCATATCCAAAGAGGAGATTAGTGAATTGAGTGCACCAGGATTCGTAGTTGCATCTGGATAATTTGAAAGGGATGATGACTACAACATTGATGGAGACCAATCCAGTATTCTAAGAACTACTAGTGCTTCCTATGATGACACTGATAGGAACAAGAGAAGTAGACGATGAAGACATTGTGGGAGAAAAAATATCGATCATTTTTGGATCTGGAAATGCTTATTGTAGATCAACTACGTGGCTGACCAGATTGCTAGAACTGAAGGTTACTGCAGCAGAGAATATAAACTACTGTATTTAGGATCGGTGATTGCTTATTTATTTTTTTTGTTTTGTTTTTTTTTCTTTTCTGCCTTCTATGTTCTACACTGCTGCAACAGAGGCTGGTAACGTCGTCTCCAACAGAGGCTCGATCCGGCCGGTAGTGACCTGAGTGAGCACGGGCGACGACCTCCTCGCAAAGTCCGCTAGCATATGCTGCAACACTTGGTGGGTCCCGCTGTTCAAGGAGCCACTGTAGAGACGAAGGAGAAGAGCAAACGATTGGAAGACTGACGACGGTAACAAAGGCTAATTGTGGGAGTCGACGGTGGCCCTTAGAGGTTCTCTCGGTAGATATGCTGCTACGGTTGGGAAGCAGCGAGAGACGGTGCGGCTGGGTCACTGCCAGGAGGGAGAGTAGAGCAGCAACAACATTGCTGGAAGATAAGGAAGCGGGGGAAGGAAACACCAATTCTAGCTGGCGAGGGTTGCGGCTGTGACCAGTGAGGGGAGCAGGAAGACGAGCTCTCGGCAGAGGAGCTCTTGGTGAGGGTAGAGGTGGTAGAGGCAGAGGACATAGATGCATAGGGGTATCTACACCAAAGAGGAGAGATAGCTGAGTTGTTGCTATGATGTGGACGCCGGTGTAGAACGAGGCTCAAATTTTCGGATCCTCGAATGAGAACAGCGTTGGCGATAGGTGCGGCAGCGATGCTCTATTTTGTAAGGAAACAGAGGTTGCGGCTTGAGAAGTTGACCGACAGCTATGACTTCATAAAAAGGGGCTGCTACAAAGAAAAAAAAAAGGGAAGAGGAGTAGATGATGATGATAGCAAGTGTTGCGGCTAGTTGTAGCCTTTGGTCGCATAGTGGAGAAGCAGAGACAACAGGGTGGAAATGACTACGATGGCAGAGGAGGGTGCGGTTGGACAATGTCACCGTTATAAGTGTTGACTAACAACAAGACGTGGTAGAGGTCGGTGCGAAGGAAGCCGACAAGATGAAGAGAGGGTCGGATGAGGTCAAGAAGAGGGTCGCGACTATGGTTGAGGAGGAGAGGAGATAACTGCCGTTTGACAACAATATAAAGCAACTCTTCAATGATGAAGAAGGGGTTGTGGCACACAGCTAGGCACAGTGGGGATTTGCTACTGTTTGACAGTAAGAAGAAAGCTTGCTCAAGACAAGCGGCTCTGATACCATGACAGAAACGAGAAAATGTATTAGAAAGAAATGAAGTGCACACATTTATTCCTTCACACTCATACCTATGTATACAAGAAGAGAGAAGGTCAAAGAATTAGGTGTTCGAAGATTTTTCTCAGCAGTCTAACCATTCGGATACAACAACTTTATCTTTTAACATCTACCTTCAACAATTTTATCTTTTAACAACTAACTTCAATTCTGTCACATTATAACAATCAGAAGGATCTAATTCCTCCTTTTTCCAATTCCTTTCCTAACTATTTAAAATCAATTAATTATAGAAGAGCATTTCCTCTGTTAGATTATATGTATTTAAATCTTCATTATAGTTTCTACTTAGGCCATTCTATCTTTTTTGATGATACATCTTTAGACTGCAAGCATATATCCTCATAGAATTTATGTTTCCTTTCATGAATAAACATGTTTCTTTCATCTAGTTTTATTAGAAATAATAACTCCATCATGCTCTTAACTAATATTTATATATTTAAATCTCAAATTTTGATGATGAAATCAATTGATGGGTTATTCATCTAATATATGTTATTAGAGTTAATTAATACAGAATTAATTATGATAGAAATATTATTACAATCAGGATTGGCTAAGGTCAAGTCCATACATTGGACCGGAGTTCGGATGATGTGGTTGGGAATTCACTAAGAGTGCATCAGGAACTCGCCGAGAGTATCGGGAGCTTGCCAGGATAGCACAAGAGAGTTCGCCAGAAGAAGACCAAGACTCGTTGAAAGATTATCGGGGGTAGCTGAAATACTTGCCGGGAGTTTAGATGGTCTTGTAATAGATATATTGGCTATTATGATTGTATTTAATTACATTGTATTTAGCATCATGTAGGTTTAACTACGATGGGAGAAAAAGTTACAGATCAGACATAGACCCAAGATCAAGCTTAGGTATCGGGCCAAGGATTGGACGATGTGGTGGGAGCCCATTGGGAGTTTGCAAGAAGATTCACCGAAGGGATCGGGAAGCTCGCTAGGAATACGCCAGGAGATCACCAAAGGAAAATCGTAAGATTTGCCACTGGAGATTCTGGATCATGAAATCGGTGGTGGGAAGGGAGATGGCTGAAATGTCTACTTGCCCCAGGAACTGAGATAGAGCATCTGTAACAACATTCTCTTTTCCTCTTCGATAAGTAATTTCATAATCAAAGCCGAGAAGTTTATTTATCCAACGTTGCTGCTCGGGGGAGGATATTTTCTACTCTAAGAAATATTTAAGACTTCAGTGGTCAGTCTTAATCTGGAAGTGTCGGTCGATCAAGTAGGGTCTCTACTTTGTGATGGCGTGTACAATGGCCAATGAAGACATCTGCGTTGCGCCCTAGGAAGTCTATGAGCTGGATGCGTTGGTCCTCAGGTAGAGTCGACCCAACTCAGACCGTCCTCTTCATATGATCTTTTTCCAATGGTACTTTTAGTATCAGCTCAGTAGGCTCGAGTCGAGTATCTGGCTTGCAAGGTTCTCAAGAGTCAGGGACTAGAGTCTCCCTTTTGTCTTTTTTAGGAATGGTTACTGCCACCAAGTAGCATCCCCTTGACTCCCGCTGGTCGCTCCTAACCTCCCTAGGCCCAGTGCTGGTTGGAACTTCATATTGCGGTAATATGTGGAGACAAATGCCCTTAGCTTATTGAGAGTCAGTCACCGGATGATCACATTGTATGCCAGGGGAAACTCGATCACCATGAAAGGAACCATGAGGGTCTTGGTTCTTGGCTTGTCACTGAAAGTCATGGGGAGGGTTGCGATGCCTATTGGAGTTATCGCATCCCCAGTAAATCCTATTAAAGTTGAAGTCATGGGGATGAGATCTCGGTTAGTCATGTCAAGATTTTGAAAAGCGTCAAGGTAGAGTATGTCGGCGAAGCTCCCTGTGTCTATCATGATGCGCTTGATGCAGGCATTTATAATGTGGGCCGTGATCACCAGGGTGTTGTCGTGGTCTAGATATTCACCCTTAGATTTGAAAGTGATCTTAGGATAGAACCATGCTTGGGGTCTCTTTTGGACTTCTGCGCAGGCATAAGCTTTACTCGCCGAGGAGCTATCACCAACCACGGCTAGGCTACCTACTAGACGTCCATTTGCCTCTCCATGGGGGCCTTCGGATGGAGAGATGATTCGTGCAGATTTCTTACAAACAAATCGAGGTGACCGCGACGTATGAGGTCTTCAATCTGATTCTTCAAGTCGTAGCACTCCTCGGTGTCATGTCTATAGTCACAGTGGAAGTAGTAGTAGCACTCGTGGTCACGCCCCTGAGTCCTCATTTGGGGCTTTAATAAGCCCTTTCTCCCAGATCTGGAGGAAGATCTCGGTTCGGGTAGAGTTGAGTGGGATGTTCGGGAGTCGGGGATGACATGCTCAGTTCTCTCTATCCTTTTCCTTAAGAGTGTGGGCGGTGGAACCCAGGAAGATTCGGCCTATGGGCGCTTTTGATCTTCGCACTTCTCTGCCACCAGGGCTTCGGTGATGACATATTGATTGGCTCTTTGTAGCATTTCTGGCACAATCGTCGGGGGTCGCTCCACGAGCGACCAAAAGGGGTACGAAGGCCTGATCTCGACCATAAATGTCTGGATGACCAAGGACGGGTGTGCGTCGGGGATAGCCCTGATCTCTTTTGTGAAACAGGTGAGGTATGGGTCGAGGGGCTCATCTTTCTTTTGCCTCATCCTAAGGAGAGACGCGGCGGTTGGCTTTGGTCGGTCACTAGCAAGGAAGTTGGCCTTTAATTCTCTCGCGAGCTGGTCGAATGAGTGGATGGAAGTGAGCGGTAGCCGACCATACCATCCTCAGGCGACCCCACATAGGGTTGTCGGGAAAGCCCAGCACATTATAGCATTTGACGTGTCATACAAGGCCATCTGTGCCCTGAATACGACAACATGCTCCGTTGGGTCAAAAGTGTTGTGTAATGGGCGTCTTGGATTTCTTGGATGAAGAGAGAACCACAAAAGGAGCTCTTGCCACGCTCATCCTTCAATCAGATGGTCTTGTGGACATCGTCTATCCGCTGATTCATTAAATGCAACTGCACCCTCAGGGAATCAATGGAGTCCGAAGAGAGTGTACCGAGGCCTGGCAAGCTACGAATTGATGCGCTGGGTGTAGATGTCGAGCACCTAGCCGCGTCACCTGAAGGGGCATGGTCAAACTCCAGCGAGAACCGAGGTAGGTCGTTGGTAGGCTAGGTCATCGGAGGTTGTCCTTTTGGTGGCAGCATCGCCCTTGCTTGGGTTAGGGAGGTCGCCTGGGTTTGTGAGCTTGGCTGCTAGGCGAGCTGCGGGATGTAGGGGATGATTGCTTGGAGCATTCCCACTATGGCCTGGACCTAGTTAGTAAGCCCCTAAAAAGCCTCAAGAGTTACTACCAAGACCCTGATATTAAGTGGGGTTAGTCCGAGGTCATTGAATAGGTGCCAATACCGCCCTGAGGTGCGGGAAGGTTGAATGCGCCTAGGCCATGTCGATCGATCAGGGAGGGGGTCCATTATTACCCCTATCACTTGGATCAGTCTCCATAATGGAACTACTAAGTAGTGATGCTTTCAGTTATAGAAGTAAAGAACTTTAAACTGCATTGCATACTTGTTGCTGCTACATTCACCGAAAACGTCATGATTTGGGATTTTAATGGAACTACTCATACTTATCGATGGTCGCATTTGTCCCAAAAATATTATGTGGTACAATAACATAAAATCATGGTTGAACTTCTTATTGAACTCTCGTGCTATTCCTTAAAATCAAAATCACCCCCTATACTTTAAAAGTGGCCCCCGTACTATTTTGTAGACATTAAACAACCTTCTTCTATTAATAAAAAGGATAACGATATTTATTTTTAAAATTGAGGGGGTCTATTTGATTTTCAATATATCGAAACTCAAGAAACATGATCATCGTAGTAGAGGAGAAGGAAGACATAGCAAAAAAGTGAAGGGAAGTCGAGATCAGAGTAGTAGAAACCAACATCGACAAAAGTGAAAAGAGGTGGGGGTAATGGAGATTAGAGAAGAAAGGCAAAGATGAGATGATGGGTTAGGGCTTTGGGATTGTTTAATTTTAATCTTTAAATAAAAACAACACTCCAAATTATTTTACCTAATGGTGTAATCTTATTTCTAATATAAGAAGCTATTTTAATACGAAATCATAGTACGAGGAATCACTTATACGAGTTTTAAAGTAAGGGGGATGATTTTAATTTTGAGACATAGTAGGAGGGTCAACAAGAATTTCAACCTAAAATTATGGTACAAATTATAGATTTTTTTTAGAGATATCAGTTGGTTTAGTTAGTAAATATTTTGACCAAATAATCTTAAAGTCTTTGATTCAATCCGATCTTAATTAATTATTTTTTTATAAAAAATACACAAATTACTTTAACTTTATCTTATATGAACTAAGTGTTATTGGAATCAGATGATGATTTCTAAAGAAATGAATAAGAAGGTAGAGGCCTCTTGATAAGTATAAGAAATATATTTGATAGTAATATAGAAAGGTTGAGAATTTAAAATATAATTCAATAAATTTTAAGGATATCAATCGGCTTAATTAGTAAGAAGTTTGATGGTTGATAGTAAGATATTGAGATCAAATATATAATTCTAGCATTCTATCGTTTTTAAAGAAAATAAGATTTTAAGAACGATATCCATGATTGTGGAAATTCTATGTAAAAGATTGAAGCACATGATAATAACAAGAACAAATGCTTATGATATAACATATTTTTCTCTTGGATTTAAGCTATACACGTGGAATCTAGTAACTTAAAAACATTGCTCCATACAAGAAAACACGACAGAGATGAGCTCGTAACCACATCAGCATCAAATCTTAACAGTTTGATCCTTTGAACAAGTCTGATTTATATTCTGTTCTCCCTAATAAAACATGGATAATGAAACATGTATAAACAGAGATTTTTTTTTTGGGTAAATCTAATTCGTGATCGTATTATTAAATTTAAATTTACTTTAAATTTTTTATTAACTTGAGCACTGAACGAGTCTTATCTCAAGAGGTTATTATTTAAACCTCTTTTTATTATCATAACTCTTTTATCATTTATAATTTTTTTAAAAAAAATCACAACCCTTCTATTTTTATTTTTACACTCTTCTGTTTTTTTTTTTCCGGCAGCCCTCACGTGTTGTCAACGCTCCTCATCGCCCGGAAGATCATATACTCTAGAAAAAAATATCATATTCTAAGTATTTTAGAAGATGATACTTTAAATAGTTTGTAAAAGTCATACTCATGACATCTTCTAGGTTAACATATTTAACTATCCTAAAAAATGACATCTTCTAGGCTATTACAAAATATATAAACCTAAAAATATAATAAACATTATGGATTGAATATTTATATCATTAATTTTTACTAACACATAAATAAAAAATAGTTAATATTATACTTTTAGATATTAAAATATAAAATTTTAAAAAATATTGATTCAAATGGTTGATTATCCTATAATTATTCAGAAGATGATATATTTGGTATTTTCAAATCACCCTAGAAAATATAATATTTCTAGTTGTTTATAAATACCTAGAAGATAATACTCTAGGTGCTTTGCAGAGGCCAAGAATATAACCTCTTTAGGGTCAATCTCACTAATCCAAAAGATGACATCTTTTGAGTTATTATAAAATTTATATTATTCCAAAAACATTAAATTATAGAATAATATAAAAACTATTTCTATCTTATTTTATTATTTATTTTTTCTATTATTTTATGTCATTTTCATTGATTGGCAAGAGGAGGAGAAACAAAAAATAGAAGAAAGGAAAAAGAGAAAACAAAGGGGTTAGGAAGGAGTGAAAAGTTCTTTATTAGTATTAGTATTAGATTATATATATATTTATGTGTATATATATATGTATAGGAAATCTTGAGCTAAATGAGAGCATGAGTCACAAGAGAATGAGAGGGGCTCCCCAGGCAACTAACTATTCCAAGAGTTTAACTTTGATATATTTTAGTTCACATCTTGCTTCAGGAATCCACCTATCAATTCATGTAAGATTCGGATTTTAGATATTATAAAAAAAAATTTAATATATATATGGGGTCAGCTTAGAAAGCCATTTCTGATCGATGATAAATTCAACATAATAATAGGGCCATCGGCATATTTAAGGCTTATTAGTTAAATTAATCTTGTTGGGACCCTGTTCCTTCTTTGTATTTAGACAAGAGTAGTGCCCAGTGGCATTTCCGTGAATTCATGGTCACCGACTCGGCGCCGTTTCAGTCAACTCGTGCACCGCCCGAGCTGGTGATACTTTTCGCGCTTAGGGAACACTCGACAACAGACCCAATCGTTCACCCATAAGGGTCGTTTCAGATGCACGATCGTCCGTGTGGTTGCAGGTGTGAGGTGCAGAAGGTTTACCACGTCGGATTCAGGTACCTTTACCAAATAAGAAAAAAGTTTGCGACTTGTATGTACGTAATATTTGTAACATTTGGGTCTTTTCCCATTAATCGTTCCTTTTCCCACATCGCCGGTTCCCCGCCCGAAGCTCACGTTTCCCGTTCAGTAGCGGTCATCGGAATGGGGAAGCGCCGCGTCGCGCAGGTCTCAGACGACGACGAGGAAGAGCCACGGCGCCGAGAAGATGCGGACGGGGACGGCGACCGGAAGAGCAAGAGGAAGAAGAAGCTTCGAGTGGACGAGGAAGACGAGGAGGAGGGGGAGAGCAGCAGCCACCAGTCAAAGAAGGGCGGCGGCGGCGGCGGCCGTAGCAGCAGAGGAGGCAAAGGCCGCGTCGAAGAACGGGAGGACGAGGAAGAGGAGGAGGAGGCGGCGGTGGAGGTCCAGGAGGATGCGAAACCGATTGGGGACGTGGTTAGGGTTTCCGGGAAGGGGCGGAGGAAGAAGACGCATTACTCCTCTTTTGAGTACGATGGCAACGTCTTCGAGCTCGTAAGCTTTTCGATTAACCCAGTCTATTTCCGATGTCTCGGTTTTGTTGTTCCTAATTATAGATTGGGGTTCTTTGATTCCGCATGCAGGAGGATCCTGTTTTGCTAACACCCGAAGATAACAAGACAAAGCCGTACGTTGCCATCATCAAGGTGATTTATACTTTTTTTTTTTTTTTTGGTTTTGAAGTTG
Organism: Ensete glaucum; assembly: GCA_021527575.1. Classification (NCBI taxonomy): domain Eukaryota; kingdom Viridiplantae; phylum Streptophyta; class Magnoliopsida; order Zingiberales; family Musaceae; genus Ensete; species Ensete glaucum. The sequence continues at coordinate 52,588,420 of CM038551.1, forward strand.
AATGAATCACTATGTGAAGTGAGATTATGTGTGGACACACAAATCCTAACACATGAGAAATTGAGAATCGAATTCAGGCATTCTCCTACTTGTCGGGCTCCGATGAAAATTCTCAGTGTTTGTCTTTTGTTATTGCATTATTTGTAATTTTTGCCTGTAATGTTAAGATATTTAAATTGACTCTGGTGTAACTACATATGGATCTTTTTAACCTCTTTTTACCAGGTGCTGTTATCTGTCACTTCTTTTTTCTTCTTGTTATCTACTATGTCTCGACCTTGTTTTTTTTTTTTCTTTGACAAACTTGGAAATAGAATGGTTGAGCACCAAGTTTAAATTACTTAAATAGATAATTTTCTTCCTGTAAATTTCTTAGTATTCGAGACAATTAAGGAAGATCGAAACAAAGGAGAGGAGAGGATTTACTCTTGGAGATCATTTTGGAGTCTGAAGAGGAGCCAACCAACTTGTGCTGCTCAAGGGAAGGTGTGATTTGCCCTTGGATGGAACATTCTTCTCTCTTGGTGGCCGACCAAACCCCCTGGAATGTTGGTCAAGGGCAGGGAAACAACCCTAGTAATTAGTTTATTGAAATGATTGTAGTATTGAGTCCTAATTGGATTAATTTTAATCTAGCCATGTATAGATATGATGATCGCAACTTATGGGCTTATGTCTTGATTACTATTCGACAATATGCCTCTAGAAATTCTCTTTAATCTCTTCCTTACTTCATCCCCTTACCCTTCTTTATCCCTTGAAGTATATGTTCTTATGTCAAAGAAAGAAGTCACTCGAGAAGAGATGATAACCAAATCATTTGGGTATAGTAATAAAATAGTACTTTTTAGTTTTTACAAGCATGATCCCTGAATGTTGTGTAACTTGTCTTGATCAGTATGCCTATTGTGTCTTCTGTTTGCATCTTTTTGTGTCCTTTCTTTCATTATTTTATAAAGATGGAAGAAAATGTTAAAGCTCGATTAAATGGTGACTCTAACCAGGGTTTCATAATATTAAAGTTCTCTTTTGGTATTATGTTGACACCCTTTTATTCTAAAAACAAAAAAAAGGGCAACTCAAATGGTTGTTAAAAAAAATTGCAAAGAACCTTTTAGTTTGTCACAGAGGTTGAGTCTTGGCATCTCGTGAAGGCTGCTCTTTTTCCACATGACAAGTGTTTGAGTCATAGGAATAATCTCTTTGCTTACAGAGGTAATAATGCATATATTTTTTCCTAGGCTCCACATTAGTAGGATCCATGTGCACTAGGTTCCAGTTTTCCTTTAATTTGCCAAATCTGATCTGCATAGTTTTTATTTTGGGAAAGTGCTGTGCTAGTTGTTAATTGTTATCAAGGCACTTACGATTCATTTTTGCTATCATGTCCTTGATTCTGGTCTATGTTGTATCATTGGATTGTTCTTTGAGGTCATGTACACCTAATACACCTATAACTGCTAGTTCGGAGTGGTAGTGTTGGTTTTCTGGAGTTGCCTCTTTTGTTGTATATATGGCAGCACCATTTGATCACTACTCAGAGAGGCACACACAAGATGAAGTGTACTTTACTGTTATACATGAATGCTCTTCTTTTATCGAAAAGCATCAGCCTTCATCTGTTATATTGTTGTCAGTTTGCATATTTTTTTCCTTCTCAAGTTACCTGAGAATCATTTGGTTGAGGTCATGGTATTCAACTTTTTTTCTTTTAACTGATAGTATTATGTAGCAGGACATTACACAAGATGTAGATGGTAATGTGTGGGTTACGGGGCAATGGTTTTACCGTCCCGAAGAAGCAGAGAAAAAAGGAGGTGGAAACTGGGAAGCACGGGATACCAGACAACTTTTTTACAGTTTCCACCTTGATGAAGTGCCGGCTGAATCCGTGATGCATAAGTGTGTTGTCCATTTTGTTCCCTTAAGCAAGAAGCTTCCACTTCGTCAACAGTTTCCAGGTTTCATTGTGCAAAATGTTTATGACACTGTTGAGAAAAAGCTTTGGAAGTTAACTGACAAGGATTACGAGGACACAAAACAACATGAGATAGATCTTCTTGTTCAGAAGACACGAGAACGCTTAGGAGATCTCGAAGATATTGAACCTGAAGAAGTTCCTCCAGATAATTCTGATCAGTTGGCAAATAAACGGTGTCTCAGAAGGAAGGGAGTGAACCCTATTGATGTCTCAAAATCTGATGATGCAACAAAAATTGAGCATCAGATGAAAGCAGAGACGCCAGGAAGTTGTACAAGTTATGATTCAGAGTACAAAACCATTTTAGCTAAATTCAAAGCATTGACCGGTGATTCATATCGTGATAGGTGGTTGGACAAACTTTTACAAGGAATCAAAGTAGCATGTGTCTCAAAAGATTCTGTGACATCTGATGATAAGAAAATGGAAACTTCTGTTAATTCGGATAAAGACATGAATGGTAACAATGAAACTGGCACTTCTACAGAACCCAAAGAAAACATCTCTGATGTAAGTGTTCTTAGTTTCTGCTAATCCTAGTTCTCCTTTTGATAAGCACAACTTGCATTTTTGACATATGGTTGATCATCATGTATAGATTTTGTGGAAGGTTCAATTAATAATATTATATTATTTATTTAAGTTTGTGATTTTTTTTACAATTATGACATTATGTTAAAGTTATGATAATCAACAGTTAGATTAATTTTTGAGATTTATGATAAACAGTTGAACTGTTATGCTAGTATAGAACTTAATATATCACATATTTCACAAATATTGTTATCTCCTATTTTTGTCATTGTGCTGTTTTGTGCAATGTTGGCAAAAGATCCATTTAGCCGACCCAAAATAATTGAAATATTACAGCTTGGTGATGTTATTGCTGCTGTTCTTTTTTCTGGATTTTTGAATTTTTCCTTTTTTTCTGAAACTAGAGGCATGCATAACTTTATATTGTCAGGGTTTTCTAATAAAAGGTTTTTAATTCATTTTTCCTCTTATCTTTTTTTTTTGTAGGCTGGAGAAACCATTTGTTGGCCAGATGCAGCTGTCCAGGCAATAACTGCTCTTGAGAGAGCTACGTTTGAGACCCTTGGTTCTGATTTCCAGAAATATAATCAGAAAATGAGACAGTTAGATTTCAATTTGAAGGTATAGAAATTCTCATCTTATTTTGCTGATACTTTTACTATTGTCCTGATGTTACAAAAGTATTGAAGATATGCTGCATAGCTGATATGCTACGACATAATAGCATAACAAATAAAGTGTTTTTGTTGCTTCGGGTCCATTTAGTTTGTAGAAGTGGTTTTAAGTTGTCAAATAAGTTTTTATGTACTAATGGTAGTATGGTACCTTGTTTATGTTGCTTTTTTTGGAGCTATTCAATTGTTAAGATTTAGAACTTTGGGGTTGGGATTAATTGGACCGGGCAATCAGAAGTGAGGTTTCAGTTGAGATGGAAAAGATTAAATAATTAGAAAAATGTGTAACAATATCTTGAGCTTGAAAACAGATCATGCCCCCACAGTATTGTAGGGGACCTAGGGTGCCTATGGCTGGTTTCATTTTGGACTAGCTGATATCTAGAACCTTTTATGTTAGACTGTACTAAACATTAGTATGCTATGTAGTTTGGAAATTATTACACATTTGCATATTGTACTTGAGCAATTGCTGTTCTGTCACAGTTGTTATTTGATTACATTTTTTGTTACGGCCTTTTATAGCTAGCTGATATGAAAAGTGGTTGCGAACTCGATCTTACAAAAAAAACTAGATGCGATACAAGATTTGATTTTCTTCGTGTAAAAAAGGACGAATGCAATGCATGATACTCTTGTAAATGCAGGATTTGGTGTCAGAATCAATGCACACATTCTTGCTCTTAAAAAATCGAGATATTGTTTTTGTGTGCCATACCCTAGTCATCCAAGCTTTAAAGGAGAAACCTTACTGTTGTATTAAAGGCACACCCTCATTTGATTTCCTTCATATCTCTTGCATAACCATTTTTTTGGTTTTAGTGTTAAAAATCAAGCAAGAGCCTGAATCAGGCAGCATGACATGGGTGTGGTAATACGAGAAAACATTAGACATTCCTCTTATATAACTTGCTTCCAATTTATTTTTTTTTTAATAATATATCATTCTAGAACTACAAAATTTAGGCTTACCTCTTTCATCTTGAAATATCATTCATATTCATCAAAGAAGCAGGTTCAAGTATGTTCTGGCGGCTGCCTTCAATTTCCTTTTTTTTCTTTAAAGCGTACAGAAGCAAGTCATTGAGTTACATTAAAATGATATCGATGGTCTTGCCAACCTAGACAAATGTTTATGATATTTTTAGCGTTGAATGCTTACATTATAATAAGAGGTTTTAGACACATATAATGAGTTTATGTCACACCATATATTTACCAGTTCGTGTAGTCATTTAAAGCTTCAAAGCGCTTTAAAAAATTTTAGAAGACCTAGGACTACTGGCTACAGTACAAAACGAAGGCAGATCATTTGAATTAGAAGAGAGAGAAAAGATAGGAGCTACATATTTCTGCCTGCCTTCTATCCTTTTGGTGTCACATCCAAGTATTCTGTATCTGTTTATCCAAGACTTAATTTTGCTTGATCTGTAATTGCTTAGAATAATTTAAGGCAGACCAATTGTGAAGAGCTAAGGTATTAGACATTTCAATTTTTCTTCTATTTCATTACTTTTCTTCTCTCTGTCACTTTTTTCTTTCTGCTTTTATCCTTCTTCTATATCCCCCGTCTTCCATTTTGTCACTTATTTTCTTTACAATTATAATTGGACATATAATTTTCGTATGCACCAAACATCAATTTGTCTGTGGGTTTGAAGAAAGAATTACCCTGCTATTGAATGAACCAGAAGGGAGTACAATTTAGAGGCGGTCATAGGTTTTGGTCTTGTTTGAAGTGAAGTTGCCAAACATTTCATCAGAATTGGTCTTTGCTGGTACCAAACTGAAATTTGATCTATTTAAAGCAACTTCTCATAATTTCAGGTGGTTTCAGGTTGATTTGCAGAAATCAACCCATTCTTTGGTGGACTTTATATTGAGATGTCATGATCCAAGCTTGGTTCATGTTTCTGAAGTATAACCATATTCAGATTCTTGAATTTATGAAAAATTGTTAAGAAGGCACTTGACCTGATTACACATACTTTACATCACTAGTCAGGAGTATTATTTAGCTAATTATGTATCATTCGCTATTTTCTACTATGTGTGTATGTTGTTTTTCTTGCTTATGATGTATAATGTTGGATTCGTTTCTGTTATTTAATTTTTAATTTCTATTTTTTCTATGATTTTGTGCAATATGAATTCTGAAAGGTTGTTGTAATCTTTGGTTTGAGAAATAGGTTTATACATCCTAATCTGATTGTGCAGAATGGTGCTGTATTAGCTAGACGTTTGCTGAATAAAGAGTTGGACCCTGTGACGGTTTTATCCATGTCTCCCAATGAGCTAAAGGTCTGTCTCCTATTCCAGACAGTCGTTTTGGATTTCTTTGGTAGTTGATATTCTTCTGCCTATGCAATATTCCTATTTCCAAGTATCACTTGTGCCTTTTAGGCCGATGGAGGCTTATATTGAGTATATACTTTTATCATATGAAGTTTGCATGTTTGAACATTCATATATATGGCAACTAATTATTAATTTTGTCGAGGCAAAATTGTTAGTGATTTTTCTTAACAAAGAATGATGAAATTGTCCTATTAGATCGACATGATGCATCTGTAAAGTGTGGAGTGTCAATTTAATATGTCCATTAGTGAAACTGAAGAATTTATATCTATTAAAATATTTGCTGGTCAATTGTCTTGCTTTTTTCCACAAGCTGATGGTTTTATTATTGTGGTCCATGTATGTGATGTTCGTTAACTGACTGATCCTTGAGCATTTCAGGATGGTTTGACCGCACAAGAAAAAGCACCAAAAGAACCTGAAGAGTCAAAACAGTTGCAGGTAAAACTTTATGCTCTCTTCTTCTATCTCTCTGGCATGCAAAGTGATTGATGTATCAGAAGAGAGATGTATATAGCATAATAAAAGATTTGTGATTCAAGTTAATGTGAGGTTATGGGCTATTAGTAACGGTTGAGGTACCACAAGAAGTCCTTGGGCCATGAGTTGGTAAAAGAACCATTCCTTCTATTTGTTCAATATGTGCTTACTTCACTTGCCCTACCAGATGACCGATGCACGATGTTCAAGATGCACCGAGAAGAAAGTAGGTGTTGCAGACATTATTCAAGCTGGTGGTCACGGGGATCGATATCAGGTGTGTGAGCATATACTGTATCTGTTTTTACTTGCCTTGTTCTTTCTGCTTTTGACTTGCACTCGAAGTAAACTAGGCGATCCAGCAATCATTTCAATCCAAAAATAAAATTTAGGCTGCTGAATAATTTGCTTATATAGGTTGATAGCCAGCATGAAATATTTTGGTTGATATTTGTTTCTTTAAGAGTTAAGAATGAAAATAATATGTTATTTGATGAGTCTACGATATACTTGATGCCTGATGTTTTAGGGATGGAATATCTAAGTTTGTTATGATAGTAAAATTCTGTGCTAAAGAAATTGATGCAGAACTGTTTGCAGTGGTTAGACATTGTGAAAGCAAATCCTGAAGGAAGCTTTCGAGTGGTTACACACAGAAATACAACTTAAAACCATGTCTAGTTTGTTATAACTACTGAAATGTCACTGAGGGAAGTGTCACAAATCGTTCACTCAGCAGACTTAATGAGTTAGCGAATTTTAATCCATAGTAATAAGCTGACTGTAAGTTTCACCTCTGGTGTGGTTTGGGTACCAAAGGTTTTACCGAGTTCACTGAAACTGTCATACCGAGCCTATGGCATATTCCTGAACTCTTGTTTTTTATGCATATTCTGGTAGTAGTGCATTTTGATGTTCTAATCTAGTATTGCCAAAAATAAACCAGCTGGAGTGTATTGCCTGTGGGTACACGTGGTATGCGTCTCGAGATGCCATCTCATCACTCACCATCGACGCTCCAAGTGTAGCTGGAAATGTGGGTGCTGCCCCTTGGGCCACTGCCAAATTTGATGCTGTCGAGAAGTCATTGGTGAGCCCCCGGGAATCTGAAAAGCCGGCGACCACCAATCTATTCCAGAAGTCTACTGCAGCTTATATGCCTGTGCTAGAAACCCAGAGATCATTCAACAGATCAAAGACTGAGGATGCTTCTGCAGCTGCAGCTCACCGTGAGTAGACCATAGGAACTCTAGTACTTAGTTACGTTTTCGTTTTCTGTTCAGAGTTCAAAGTTTCATCGATGGTTTGTAGGATTTTTTTTTTTTTTTGTCTTTTTGTAAAGTTCTCTCTTAATTAAATTAACAGGATATATTGTTAACTTGTTCGACTATCTTCTTATTAGTAATATATCAAATGATCACCGCCGCCAATTTCTCTGGTTGTTTCATTATAGGCAGTAATCAGATGGGGAGAGTTTCCAGCTCCTTTTTTTTTTTTTTTTGGATCTAACAAAAGTAGCAAAGAAATCATTAAAGTTATCACTTTTTTTAACTATTTGTCAAAAGTACCATTATGATCTATGAATAAAAAAAAACAAAACAAATGAAGGAAATAAGCCAAAATATTTCATATTAAAAGTACAATTATAATCAATAAAAATTTGTAAAAAGAAATGAAATATATATTGTGATTAAAAGGGCATGACCGAATGTTCTATCACTGAGCTATTGTCCCAGTATTACGTTTAAACTCACTAATTCGATTATACTTTTTACGACATTTTAACTAACTCATTCACATACCACCAGCTTTTCTAAATTATATTGGGACCCAACTATTTTACTGTATCGATACCGACCGAGCTAAGAAAAATTTCTATTCTTGTTGGCTTAAATATGTTTCTCACATGATAAATTCTAATGCTGCGCTTGCAAAATTTCATTATTTGGTCAAAAGATATGAAACCTGACCATCGTATTCTCTTCTCCAGTGGCTGTCACCACTCAGAAGAGAAGGTGGAAAGCTTTAATTTGTTTAACTGATTCACGAAGACGATTGATGTTATCAGAGAGGGTTTTAAGAATAGTTGATGACATCAAGTAAAGCAATGTTTTAGGGTTCCAGCGCCGACCAACACATACTTCTAAGTTGTGTTTGTCATGCATCTCCTCCATCTACAGGCTTTCCCAAAACACACCGTAAGTGCAAGCACTCACTCCCCGGTTCCACCATTAATAGGTTCTAATAGCGAGCCTTATTAGCTATCACGTCTACGTAATGGACCGAGCCCACTTCGTTCGGCCCACCAGTATTCCCGTGTCTTGTGGCATTCAACTCTTACAACCTTCCTCGCCTCCCCCGCGAGATAAGAAATAGTTCTTCCATGGATGGAAGATACGGTAGGGATTACCTTCAAGTAGGAGGAGGCAGGCCGGAGAAATCCCTTCCTTCGCCACCGATCGGGACCGTCGAGATGGCTAGGAGGTCCATCAGCGCCACCAGCAGAATCAGGAAACCGAGGATCCCGATCCGTACCTTTGCCCAGAATGCCGAATCCCAACGTCCATTTTCCTCACGCGGATCACCGCCCATGTCTCCCATCGCCACCTCCACCAGAGCCGCCAGAAGCTTCTTCGATCCAGCGCTCACGTCCGTCGACTTCCTCACCTCGAGCAGAGCCTCTCGTAGCCGATCCACCACAGCTACCTCCTCCTCCGTTGCCTTCTTCACGTCGATCTCGATGGATTCTTGTAATCCGTGCTCCGGTGCTACAGGTAATGGAGATGGCGGGACCGGGGTCCCCTGCGTACGGGAAGCAGAGAGATCGGCGAGCATGGAATCTTCGAAAATAACTAGGGTTTCGAACTCACCTCCGCTGGATCTTCGACGGTGCTACTCGCCTCTGGCGAGGACTCGATCAGATCGTGGGATTCGAGAGGGACATCCTCCGGAACGGCGGAGAAGTCGGAGCTCAGGCAGAGGAGATCGGGGAGCGAGGAAGGGATTAAGGCTCTCGGGAGAACCTTCGGGTGGTGCTTCGAAGGAGGAGGGGTTTCCTTGGCTCGCGCCCCATGGCTCGCCGGGCTCGGAGTTCGTCTCGGGGTTTGAAGAAGGGCGGGCTTCATCGCTGCCGGCTCGGCGAGCGGGAACAGAGAAAGGAGAGCGTCCGAACCCTGTGGGAAAGCTATTTATAGCTGTCGCGAGGCCACACCCCAAATGACTCGAATGACAATTACACTTGAATACTAGTCTGTATGAGATCCATCTAAATATAAAAGTGATATTTCTCGTAATTCTTTTTCTTTTTGATGTTTTTATTTATCGATTTATATAAAAATATTTTATGTTAAAAAATTATTATTGATGTTTATGTTAGAACTATGTAACTCTCATCCATATGAGATTAGCCGTCCGAGATAGAGCAAGATCTCTCTAACATCATTTTTCCACAAAGATCAAGAGTGATTTTCTGAATCGATCTCTCCGATATTTGAGTTAGTATATAGTTATACATTTTTTTTTTCTTCTTCTTTTACTGAAGTTAAAGACATAGTTTTATGCTCACCTCAAGAAGGAGAAGAATATTTTATAAATATCCAATAGGAAAGTAAGTTAGTAATCATTTCCAACTATCTTTTTATCTTTCTAGGATGAATATTCTACAATGGAGTAGATTCATAATCGACTCGAATTACTTTTTGATCTTCTAGAAATATTTCTATAATTATTTTGTCAAAAACTCGGTTTATTATGATCCGGACCGTTCTTTGATTTTTTTGAAAATATTCTTACGAATATTTTTTCTCTAAGAAGATAGATCGGTAATTTGGTAACTAGATAACTCGGTAGATGACTCGAGCTATCTTTTATGTTTCTATGTGGATAGTAGGGTGTTGACCTGTTATGATATTGGCATTAAGGAATGATGATCTATTAATTTTATATTCCTTATCACTTTGACTTTTAGGTTAAAATGGCATAAAAAATCATGATAAAATTCTTTTCTGTTAAATCCATATGATCTGATTCAATAGAACCTTAGATTATCCCTTGCACACTGGCAAAAAAGAGAAAAAAATTAGCCAACACTTTTGGTATGTGGACAATGCATTGCATCTGTATGTGACAAAATGAACAACAGGGACTGCACAAGAACAAATTGAAATTGTTGTAGATGTCACACAAACCAAAGGACTCCTACCAACCAACCGTAACTAAAACTCCCTGTCACAGAAGTCCATTCTATCATAGACCAAGCCAGGGAATAAGATATCAAAGAATCCATTTTCTTGAATCTGGAGCAAAGCTTCAGGTTGTGCTTGCATCTTCCCGGACATGGAAGCACCACCACCATATCCATTTGTGGTGCCATCAGTAGCTTGCTCAGCTTGCCCACACACCTCTCCATGTGAGTTGGTGTTGTGCCATGGATTGCTCATCACTTCCCCCAGGTCATGCAAGCTATCACCACCATTAGCCTGGAGACAATCTCCAAACAGAACCCTAGGCAAGCCATTCAAAGCTGCCAACTTTGGATAGAAACCTCCAGTGTCCACATGTGTTGCAGGTGAAATCATCTGGCTACTTGGTTCTTCTTCATGTTTGACCGGACCTTGGTTGGTACAGTTTGAGGAGGAGGTTGCAGAGCCATCAGGATCTGAATTCTGAGCCTTGGTAACTCTCTTTTTGAGATAGGAATTCCAGTAGTTCTTCACTTCATTATCGGTTCTTCCAGGGAGATGGGTTGCTATTTGTGACCACCTGAAAGATCAAACTCATTAGCACCTCATTCTGTGTCTCCTGCTGGAACTACAGAAACAAGTCCAGAAATTGAAGCAGGTATCAAATGAATGTTCAACTACGCTGGTTGGCTCATGCACGGATTCCCACCACTTCCTCCCATTGATAGTTCGGTCTGACAAATACGGATCTGGGATAGTAATTAACTACATAAGACTCGTTCTTTTGCTTCCTCAGATGACTCACTGCCTTTCTGCATCAGATAACCTCCTACTTGCTCTAAACACGATTCACATTAGCAGAAGTATATGTCGCCGGCAAGATGCATCGAACACTCTCACCTGTTCCCCAACTTGGCTTGAAGGTTGATGACTGTTTCCTCCTCTTCTGCCGAAAAGTTCCCACGCTTCAAGCCCGGCCGCAGGTAATTTATCCACCTCAGTCTGCAGCTCTTCCCATTTCGTCGCAGGCCTATGGATCAAGCAAAAGGAAGCAAGTTGTTATATGCAAGCAGGGAAAAGGCTGCAGTAGTTGATACGGCTTCTAGGGTTTACCGGCTTCGGCAGGAACTGCACTCCAGCAGCTGAGACCATGCTTGAGGATGTAGGCTCTCAGTCTTTGATCCTCGTCAGGCGACCACAGGCCTTTCTTAGAGTTCATCTTTGGCTTCTCGCAGCTCCTACACCTCATGCCTTTGCCTTTGCCTTTGCCTTGCCTTACCTCGCAAAGCCTGCAGCCCTTACGCGGTGTTTCAAAGACTCTGACCTGGTGAGATGATGAACAAGAACATGTACTGATACTTAAAGGGACTTCTGACGCGTACCACAATTTTGTTTATGGTTTGTGCATACAATAAAAGGATGTGGCAGCAGATGCAATTAAACTATGAGAGAACCTTTTGTTGCACCCACTCTCTCTCTCTCTCTCTCTCTCTCTATTCCAAGTTGGTTTGCTGCATATATCTTCTTCATGAAAGAAGCTATCATTAATGCATCATAAAAAAGTAGTGCCTGAGCTGCAGTTTTCCTATACATATAATTTGCTGGCAGTGGGATACTTGTTCCAATCACTGTCGGTCTGCTTTCTCCGACACAAAGAATGAGCTGTTTGTCTCTCAAAGCCATTGATGGATGAGGTTAGTAGCAGAGTTGTTCTCTCTCTCTCTCTCTCTCTCTTTGGACTTCTTCTTCAATCATTGTGGAAGTACATGGCTAGTTTGGTAACCACGTTAAACAAAAAGTGTTGAAGACTTTGGAATAATGTTCTTTTTACATGGTTGTGTCTCTTTATCTCTTTGTCAAAGGAGTGATGAGAATGGAAATGGAGAGACAAGCTGTGGTATGCTCCACAGATTTGTGTAAAGAAAAGGACCAACATGCACCATCCCATATTTGATGATAGCTTCTTTGGACACTTTAAATGCTACAACAGCTGCTTAAGAGGTAAATTCTATGAATGGTTCTCATGGGCTAAGAAGGGTGCTTAAGCTGCAATTGCGGAGTGCTGATTGACCAAGAGGAGGACCTCATAGTACTTTTAAAAGATGATGTGGTTCACTTCAAAACAAAATGTTTACAGTGGATGTGTTGGGGAAGAAAGAGAAGGTTTTCAAAATTAAAAGAAATTAAGGAATCCAAAATTAACGTGGTTCGATAATTTTTATTTATATTTATTAAAATTAATGTGATATTAATACAAGACCTCTGAGTCATCCATATTTAAATATAATCTCTTTATACATTCGATCTTGAAGAATTTATATATCTTCTCTCATAGTTTGTAGAAACTCTTAGTAACATCATCTCTAGATATTCTAGAAAAATATTTAGGAGCGTCAAAAATATTTCTTATATCTTGTTCTCCCCTATTAAAACTTAAACATATATTAGATATTTATGTAAGAATCAAATCTCAATCATCAAAATTTCTTTTACGAGGACTCTTCTTCGTATAAGAATACGAGGATGAGACAGGTTGTCAATACTTATGTTGGCATTCCCTTTCATTTCAGAAAATAATTTAAATGTCAAGCAATATCTTCTACAATTTATCTACAGAAGAAAGTGAATAGAGTTCATGCAGCAGTCTCTCAAATTTTAGAATATATATATATATATATATATAACACATGTGGGTGGTAGATGATTCCACCTAACATGGATTCGAATCAATCGGCATGACCTTTCACTTAAGTACCATTTCAAAATTATGGTCAATGCAATTGCTTCTAAAAGTTAAACCCTATGAATAAGACATGATATGTGCATTTGTATTCTCAATTCTTAATACATAATGATTATTTACATATGTACTTACTTGAGCAAAGAGAGGCTCTCAAATTTTGGTTAGAAGACAATTTTGCATTCAATCACATTTTGATAGGGTTAATAATAGATTGACCCAGTCACTTATCACTCATTCGAGATGAAGCATGAAGCGTCACGTCGACATCTCACCTGGCACAGTAAAATCTGACCTCACATATCCAAGTCTGACCTAGCTTAGAAAAGTCCGAGCACAAGGAAGCCTGACCCAGTATAGCAAAATATGAGTTGGCTCGATGAGGTATGACCCAGATGAAAACAACCATAGAACGTGAAGCACGATAGCATTTGATGTAGGCTCGATGCTCGAGGATCTCAAAACTATACAAGATAGTATGCCAACTCAATACAGGACGTCAGTGGCAATAAAGATCGAGGTATGGTCGACCCTCGGCCTGCAAGTATAAGAACCACCCCTGGGCATAGGTAAAGGGGAGAAAAACTTCATAATACAGTAGCCAAATTTCATTTCAGTTAGACCTCTAACTTAAGCATTGGAGGGGTCACATCAGACACCCCGTCCCAATGAGACGTTTGTGTATGAACCTTCAATCAACCCAAGATGAATCTTGTAGTCATCATTGACCCGAACCAAGCTTTGAAGCACACATTGCCAACCTCCTCCGAGCTCCTCATCCTTCTCAACACATGGACGCGCTTGCGCACTTGGGCAGAACCTAGCTTTGCTGATTCATCGACCACGGTATAAAATTCTAACATTTTGATGCAAGAAAGAGGGTTCGGTGTCGCAGGAGCACCCACAAAATAACACAAACATGTTATTTAATTACCCAGGGTTTTCTCCCCCAACGGTGAATCATGGGCCACTAGTTGTCACTATTGAAGCCTTCCTTGATCTCACCCACCAAGTCCAAGCATTGGCTGGGATGATGCAAGTCATCGCCCCACATATCCCATAACTTATGCAGATGGTGGCACTCCCACAACCAGCTCCCCAGTCGACACTCTAGCAGATACAACCCCCATTGCTCTCGACCCGGGAGGATCAACCCATACCTCAACCCAGCCTGGAGGGATAGTGATGCCCAACGATCGAGGTGAGGTCGGGAATCCCAAGTGTCGTTGTCGCACAGTCGGTGAGTCATCCATAAGACTCTACTCATACGACTCTTGAGCTGGACACTCTCTCTTCTGACTCAACAGACTCGTTAAGGGCACAACTATGCTAAGTTAACCAAAGATTGAATGAGGTATAAAAAGAGTTTATCAAATCAAAGGAGGAGCTTGAGGAAAGCTCCAAGGGCGACTCCTTGTTTATCCTTGAGATACAAGACAAGCTCATCCCGATCAACTTTCGATTGTCATCGCTCGAGTCTTACAATGGTAGCTTGGACCTGACAGAACATGTTGTAACCTTCCGGGCTCAAATGGCCCTATACAAGACCTCGGACGTGCTAATGTGCTAGGCTTTCGCGACTACCCTGAGGGCCCGAATGTGGTGTAGCTGGCTTAAACCATCCTCGATCTTATTGTTCGACCTACTCATGAGGGAGTTTAAACTAAACTTTTTGGCAAGCACCCAATTGAGGCTCACAGCCGCTTTGCTCCTCGACTTGACCTAAGGGAGTGAGGAGTCCCTCCCCCAATTCGTTGGGCGTTTCACATAAAAGATTTAAGGAGTGCTTGATGCACACCCCTCTTTGGTGATCCAAGCATTCTTAATAGGGCTCCGAACCTCTTGATTCTTTTGGTTGCTAGTCAAATGACCTCCAACAATAGTGCCCGAGATGCTACAATGGGTGAACCAATATATAGCTATCAATACCTTGGTGACCAGGAAACAGGATAATCAGAAGCACCCCGAATGGAACAACCCCAAGGATAACCTTCGGGACCCTGAGAAAAAGGATTGACAAGCCCAAACTGCCGCTAGACCACTACTAGTTCCCCTTAATTATACTCGAACAGAGATTTTCCTCCAAATTCGAGAGAAGGAGCTCCCTAGACCCCCCAATCTGATTAAGATGCGCCCCAAGGGGTGGGGCAAAAGAAGATACTGTCACTTCCATCGGGAGCATGAACATGACACCAAAGAGTGACGTGACCTCCAAAACCAAATCGAAGACCTCATTCGACAGGGACATCTCGAGCGCTATGTCCAGGATCAACGATCAACACCCGAGGGCCAACTTGTTAGAGATTCTTTGCCCCGCCCAAGGGGCCTATTGAAAAATAAATTAACGTTATTATGGGCAGACTAACTTTAGGGGCCGATAGCTCCTTGACGTGAAGGGCATACGTGCATGCCATAGTTGAAAAGAGATCAAGATGTAATTGTAACCCCAAGATCATGTTCAAATCAGGGGATAAGGAGTACTCTGAACATGACGATACTCTAGTTATCTCAGTGGGAATCATGAATGTCTTAGTCAAAAGGATCATGATCGACACAGAGAGTTTGACCGATATCTTATTTCTCAATGCTTTTCAAAAATTAGGCTTGACTGACAAAGATCTAGTTCCCATGATATCTTCATTGATAGAGTTCACAAGAGACTCAATCTCTCCCCTCGGCATGATGACACTTCCAGTCATAGTCAGAGAGGAGCCAAGGACAAAAATGTTGATGGTTCTGTTCATGGTAGTCAGACTTCCATCAGCATACAACACCATTATTTGCTGATCGTTGCTTAACAAGTTGAGAGCCATTGTTTCGATGTATCATCATGCCATGAAATTCCTGACTAGTGCGGGAGCTGCAAAATAAGGAGTGACCCAAAGGAGTCCGGGCAAAGCTATTTGACAGCGATGACATTGCTCAAGAAGTTCAAGACCCCTACATCGGCCATCAATCCTAGAGATCTTGATATGGCTCCCCTAAATCCTAAGCCAATGGAAGAGGTGGTGGAGACTCTGCTCGACCCACAACATCTATGCAAAGTGATAAAAGTCGACTAGTCTCTCGTAGAGAGACAACGAGTCTAGCTGGTGGAGTTCCTTGGAAAGAACGTCGACATCTTAGCTTGGTCTTCAAAAGACATGCCCGACATTAGCCCAAAAGTAATGCAACACCACCTCAACGTATCACCGAATGCCTGACCAATAAAGTAATGACCCTGGAAGTTCGCTCCAGACTGACAAAAGGCCATTGAGGATGAGGTTGCTTAGTTATTAGGTGGAGGATTTATCATAGAGGTCAAATACCTAACCTAGCTTTCTAATGTTGTACTCGTAAAAAAATCTAATGGAAATTGGCATATGTGCGTTGACTACACCGATCTCAATCAGGCTTTCCTGAAAGATTTTTACCCCCTTCCCAAGATCGACTAACTAGTAGATGTCACATTAGGATATGAACTGCTCTCATTCATGGATATATTTTCAAGGTACAATCAGATTTGAATTGCACCAAGATATCGAGAAAGCACAGCCTTCATCACTTACCATGGCACATACTGCTACAAAGCCATACTGTTCGATCTAAAGAACACCGAAGTCACTTACCAATGGATTTCAACTATTTGTTCAAAGATCAGATCAGGAGGAATATGAAGGTGTATGTCGATAACATGGTCATCAAAAGTTGAAGAGTCGATGCTCATCTTCGGACTTGGCCGAAACATTTTAGACCCTAAGGAGATTTGGGATGAGGCTCAACCCAACCAAATGCATATTTAACATTATATCAGGCAAGTTCCTTGGGTTTATCATACATTAACGTGGGATCAATGTGAACCCCAAGAAGGTGGAGGCCATCTTGAAGATGTAGTCCCCTAGGATCATTAAGGAGGTTCAACGACTCACTGAAAGATTATCAACATTAAGCCACTTCATCTCTCGTGTAGGAGACAAAAAGCTTATCTTTCTTTTGAGTATTAAAGCATGCAAAGGACTTCGACTGGACATCTCAGTGTGAGGAGGCCTTCCAGCAACTGAAGGCCCATCTCGCTCGCCTACCGTAGCTCATGTTAGTCTCTCCCGGAGAACCCCTCGGACTCTACCTTGCAATATCGGAGTTAGTAATCAGCTCGGTATTAGTCAAGCTCGGCAAGGAGGAACAACGATTGGTGTTTTACTCTAGCCATGTCCTCATTGGTCCCGAGAAGCGTTACCCCCAATAGAGAAGCTAGCTCTAGCTTTGGTCTTCACGGGAAGAAAGCTAAAGCCATATTTTCAAGCGCATCCTATTAGGGTAATTGTCAACCAACCTCTTCGTCAAGTTCTTTCGAAATTCAATATGGCAAGTCAGATGCTCAAGTGGTCAATCGAGCTCGATGAATTCGACCTGGACTATGTCCTAAGAATGAGAATAAAGGCCCAAGCAATGGCTGACTTCATCTCAGAGCTCACTATTTCAGAAAGTCTACCACGACCCAGCCCGACTTGGACGTTGAATGTTGATGGATCGGCCAATGCTGAAAAAGGAGGAGTTGGGGTCGTCCTCAAAGGCCCCCCTGACCGGCTATATGAACATGCACTCCGACTGGATTTCAAAGCCACAAACAACGAATCCAAGAACGAAGCACTGGTGTTCAGATTGAGGTTAGCCGCCGAGCTCCTTGTGGAATATATCGAAGTTTTTACTGACTCTCAACTCATCACCGGCCTCAGCGGAGAATTCGAGGATCGGGAGGAGTCAATGATTAGGTATATGACCGAGGCACAACATCTAATCGATGATTTTTGTCGCTTCTCCATCATCAAAGTGTCACATTCCGACAATTCACAAGCATATGCCCTAACCAAATTAGCCTCCACACTCGGGTCAGATAAGCACCCACCATGGATTTTTAAAATCCTCAAACCAACCATCGTTGGATCGAGAAACTGCTCCACTTTAAAAAAGATGATATTTTATCCGAGGATAAGACGATGAATCAAAAGGAGAAAAGCATGATACTATCTTATTAATGAGCATCACCCTGTCCCCCGAGGACAAGTATTAGGATTCTTGATCATTAAAAGAATATAAATGTAAGTTTATTCCACTAATTTGACTTGGCATGAACGGAAGCATCCATTGGCACTTATAAGGAATCTTGCCATGTGCTTCTTTGTATATTCTCTCTCTCTCTTTTTTTTCGTACTGTCGACTAAATCTTGATTAAATTATTTTTTCCCCCACTCTTTTCCATAATATATTTAAGTTTGGACACTTTTGAAGATTTTTGTTCATACCACATTAAAATATAGTCAAGTTTAGATACTTCTAGAGATTCTTGTTCATATCACATGTTAAAATATAGCCAAGTTTAGATACTTCTAGAGATTCTTGTTCATACCATACATTATAATACTCGAAAAAATTAAAATTATTAAGGAAACAGAGTGACTCATGGGATCACGACAAAAGAGGTTTATTATTATTTGTAAGAAGAAGGGCATTATTATTTGGAGATTGATGTTTAGAAAACGAAAAGAATATTATAATTTTTTTATGACCTCTATCAATATTTAAAAAAAAAGAGGATTCCTGAAGTTGGTGAGGATTTTTTTTCTTTTAATTCTTTACTCTTGAAGATGGTGACAATTAAGTTGTTCTTGACAACTTGACAGTGAAATGAACCCTTCCAAGAAAGCATTGGGTGAGATTGAGGTAGTGCAGTAATATAGGAAATATACTGCTGACTTGAATCTAGCTTTAAAACAAGTTTTACTTTTATATAGATAGGTCTATTGATAAGTAGATTGATGGGGAAATAGATCAAGCTATAGTTTATGTTTCAGTATTATCAGCTCAAAAAATAATCAAGATTAATTAGTTTTGTTGGGAATGATTTATACTCTTTTTATAAGTAAGACATAGGATAGGATAAATGAGTTAGATATGCTATCATCGTATTAATATTTTATATTATTAAAAAAATATAGATTGAGAATTGATGAGGAAAAATTAAGTCAAGTACGTCATATGGAATCCTTCAACCCGATTGAAGTAAACCAGGTAATTTTATCGGACTAATGCCTTAGGTATAATTCTGAGCTCCACCTAAGGTATATGGGTGAGATATAACACCACTCTTTAAATAAGTTAATTAGGTATAACATGATCAAACTGATACTTTATGTGTAAAATTTATGGGACTGATTTATGTTACTTAATTATACAAAAAATTAAAGCTGACATGATTTTAAGTTTCTTTATACAAATTAAGTTAATATAAGATGGATGAATACAATTTTTTATTATTTAATTATTAAAAAAGAATTATTATTATTCTGTTTTTTTTTTCATTTTAGGTTTTTAAGGTAGAAGTTAATCTTAATATATAGCTAGCTCCTTTATTTGATTTTGGAAAATTAATTAACTATATATTCATTATCCATTCTCACGACTAATAGAAGAAAACAAAACCTAATTGATTAAGAAGTGTCATGTAGTCATCGTGAAAAAATAACCACGTGTATTTTAGTGTGATTAATTTTGGACCGTGGATCACGAGAGTCTTATGATTTAAAAAACAAAAAAGATTAATTACATATTATCTTTGTAATTAATTATCTTTAGTATCTCAATCCTTATATTTTCAAATATTCAACTTTTGAAAGTTTACGAAAGTACTATAAAGGTTTACTATTGGAGATATACTAAGTCTGTCTCAGTTTGGTTTGTTACTTATGTGATGGTTTGTTACTTATGTGAGGAGAAACTGTTTGACATAAAAAACTATAATAATGTAAATTATTATGCGGAAAAAATTATTATATCAGGATTGAAATCAAATAATATTAGATCGATTTACGATACGTACCTTTAGATGTCATTTGATTGAGATCCAACTAGATCTTCAAGAACACCGTCTGTCGGATCTGAATAACGCCAAGATACCGATCTGCAAGAGGAAATAGAATAGATCTAGACCTCTTCTCCTCTCTTCCTATCCTTTTACAAGACCACCTTAATTTGTGGTTTTGGGAGATCAAGAGAATAATCGTAATCTCTTGCTCTATTCACTCCTTTGTCATTTTGTGCTGTGTCATGCATTTCCGTATATTGGGTTTATAGTAGGTCTTGTCTATTTATAGACGAAAGTAGAGGGTCTAGGATAAATTATTAAGAGAGTTTCTTCCATCAAGGACATCCCCTAAAATATCCTAATATAATATAGACTTTATTTAATATTAGCTAATATCTTTTATCAAAATCCAAATAATTCCTAATATATCTTATTCAATTAATAAAGGGCTAGATAATCTTACATTCTCCCACTTGGCCCATTAATTGATAAGATATAAAAGATATCCAAAATTAAAATAAACAAAACAAAATTTATTTGAAAATAATTTTATATAATTAGATTCTGAAAATTATGAAAATCATTTTATACATGACCATGATTTTAAAAATAAGTCAATAAGTCCAATAATCATAATAATACTATATTCAGTCCAACTATCAATGTGAGTCATAACGATTGTATGTCATCAATGCCACACTTCCTTCTATGTACTACAACACTGTTAGTCTTTTCTTATATAGTCTATAATGACCATTGTAATTTATCTTGTCAAGACAATCCTGTTTATTGGATTTAACCATAATATGCATAAACATAAACACAAACAAGATAACAGAAATAAATAACTTTAATTATGTAAAAAATATCAATAATAGCATCCACTTAAACATGCATCACCATATCCTTTATGGCTTACTCATAAGCCTTATTCTAAGAACATGTTCTTTAAATATTTTATACTACAAAACTTTAGTAAGTGGATCAGCAATCATTATCGTGGTGTTCAAATTTTCAATTTACACATGTTATTTCTGGATTCTTTCTCTAACCACCAAATACTTTATCTCAATGTGCTTGGAACTACTAGAATACTTGTCATTCTTAGAGAAGAAAACTACTGCAGTATTATCACAAAATATCTTCAGCGGCTTGACAATTGAGTCGATCACACCAAGTCCTGAGATAAAATTTCGCAACCATAAAGCTTAATTTGTGGCCTCAAAGCATACCACAAGTTCAGCTTCCATCATAGATGATGCAATAAGTGATTGCTTTATACTTTTTCAAGAAATTATCTCACCAGCCAATATAAACACAAATCCTAAAGTGGATTTCCTGCTATTGAGGTAATTTACAAAATCAGCATCTGAATATCTCGTTACTTCAAGCTGATCTGATTTCCTATATGTGAGCATATAATCTTTTGTCCCTTGTAGATATCTTATTAATTTCTTTGTAGCTTTCCAATGTTCCAGTCTTGGGTTACTCTAGTATCTACCCAGCGTTGCCACTACAAAATTGATATCTGGCATTGTACAGGTTTGAGCATATAATAGACTTCCAATTACGTACCCATAAGGAATATTTTTCATTTGATCCCTTTCTAAGTCATTCTTCGGGCACTGGTTTTGGCTGAATTTTTCACCTCTAGTAATAGGTGTATCATTGGCTTTATAAAACTGCATATTAAACTTTTTCAAGATACGATTAATATAACCTTTCTGAGACAATCATAACAAACCTTTAGATCTGTCCCTGAATATCTCAATGCCAATAACATAGGATGCCTCATTTATATCAACCATCTTAAAGTTCTTATTGAGAAATATCTTGATTTCGTGCAACATACCAATATCACTACTGGCATGCAATATATCATCCACATATAAGACCAATATAATAAACTTACTCTCACTAACATTTAGATATATACACTGATCAATAGTATTTTTCTTAAATCCGAAGGAAGTAATGGTATCATGAAACTTTATATACCATTGTCTGGAAGCTTGTTTAAGGTCATAAATAGATTTTTTAAGTTTGCAAGCCCAACTTTCCTTTTCTTTTTCTATGAATCCTTTAGGATGTTCCATATAGATTTCCTCATCTAAATCCCCATTCAGAAATGTTGTTTTCACATCCATCTGATGTAACTCAAGATCATAATGAACTACTAATGCCATGATGATTCTCAGTGAGTCCTTTTGAGAAACTGGAGAGAATATCTCATAGTAGTCAATGCCTTCTTTCTAAGAAAAACCTTTGGCTACAAGTTTGGCTTTAAATCGTTTGATATTGCCCGCCGAGTCACGTTTAGTCTTAAAGACCCATTTACAACCGACTCTTTTATAATTATTATGGTCCATTGATTTTAACTCGTCTTTCATTGTATCATACCATTTTTCAGAATCATTACTTTCTATGGCTTGTAAAAATGATAAGGGATCTCTTTTCATTCTTATATCAAAATCTGATTCTTATAGATATACTACATAATCATCAGAAATGACATGTTTCATTTTTCTTTGAGATCTTCTCAAATCTGCTAATTGTGATTGTTCTACAAGACTATTAGTGGCAACATCAGCATTATGTGAGAATTCATCAATGTTATTTTGTTGTTCACCTTCATCAATTCTCTGATTGATTTGAAGAACAATAATTTCTCGAATAGGGGATAATATAGGAGAATAAGCCTGAATCTCCTTAATATCAAAATTAATCCTTTAAGACTTTTGACTCCCACTGATTTCATCATTTTCTAAGAATTTTGTATTATCAGATTCTATTATCCTAATATTATAATTAGGGCAATTAAATCTGTATCCCTTGGATCTTTCTGGGTAACTAATAAAATATCCAAAAATTATTCTTGGATCCAATTTCTTTTTATGTGGATTGAATACTCTTATCTCTACAGGACACCCCCAAATATGTAAATGTCTCAAACTGGGTTTCCTATCAGTCCATAACTCAAATGGAGTTGATGGAACTGATTTACTAGAAACCCTATTCAGGATATACATAGTTGTCCTAAGAGCATCACCCCACATTGACTTAGGTACAGAGGAATAACTCATCGTGCTCTAACCATATCTATAAAAGTACGATTTCACATTTCAGTAACACTGTTCTGCTGTGGCACATCTGGTAATGCATACTGAGTATAAATACCCCGATGTTCTAGAAATCTAGCAAAAAGACTAATATTATAACCAGATTCATCATATCTGTCATAAAATTCACTACCCCTATCAGATCTGACAATTTTAACTGTTCTATCTAATTGTCTCTCGACCTCATTTATGTACACTTCAAGAATGTCAACGGCTTGAGACTTTTCATGTATTAGATAAACATAGCCATATCTGGACAGGTCATATATAAATATGATAAAATATATTTCTCCACTAAAATAAGGAATATGGAGTGGTCCGCAGATATCAGTATGAATAATTTCAAGAAGTTCTTTACTTCTTGTGGCATTTTTCTTTGTATGCTCAGTTTGCTTTCCTTTAATGCAATCTATGCAAACATCAAAATCAGTGAAGTCTAAATTTTTCAAAATATTATACTTCACTAATCTTTCAATTCTTTCCTTAAAATATTATACTTCACTAATCTTTCAATTCTTTCCTTGGAGATATGCTCCAAACGTCTATGCCACAATATAGAAGATCTTTTATTATTAGAATTATGTTTCATTCCAATACTTGATTGCAAGGTCAATAATGTATTTACAAACTCAAGATTCAAATTAATTCTGTACAAACTATCACACAGAATTCCAGAACTAACTTTTATTGAATCATAAAATATACTGAGTTTACTATTACCAAAGAAACATAATATCCTAACTCATCAATTCTAGACAGAGAAATTAAATTTTTAGAAATTATAGGAACAAAATATATGTCTTTCAGAACCATCAGATAACCCGTCTCTATGCATAAGCGATAAGTCCCTACTGATACCACTTCTGCTTTGAGATGATTTCCCATAATTATGAATCTTTTATATTCTTTTGGTTTCAGAATTGAAAGGAATCTCTGCATATTATTAGTAACATGAGTTGAAGCGCCAGAATCAATCCAGTATATATTAGAAGGAACTTCTGTAATATTTGATTAAAAACATATAAAGTTTGAGTTTATACCTTTCTTTTCAAACCAAGTCCTACATTTAATGTAATTATTCTTTACATGTTCTTTCTTGCCACAAAAGAAGCACTTTACCGTAATAGCTTTTTTTCAATAGTATGTCTAGCACTTCCAGACCCGGCAAATTTCTTTGATAGATGATGCTTCGATTTTCTTTTCTTATTACTAACTCCTTGAGTAGTAGTCAGTACATTATATAAACTTTCCTGCCTTAATTTTAATTCTTCCTGAACACACATACTAGTTAACTTATTCAAGTCTCACTTATCCTTATTTGTATTATAGTGAATCTTGAATGGGCCAAACTGAGAAGGAAGAGAATTAAGAATAAATTACACAATAAAAGATTCATCAACATTCATTCCCAACATCTTAAGTTTTACAGCTTTGTCAGCCATATTGAGGATATGATCCTGAATTTCTCGAGTGCCATCATATTGAGCTATAGTCAGTTCTTTCATTAATGTGCCAGCCAATGACTTATCAGCAGATTTAAATCTGTCTTCAATAACCTTTATATATTCACGTGCACTAGATGCAACCGGTAATGAGGTCTTTATATTATTTGTAATTGTCATTCTTATGAACATTAAACTGAGACTATCAGATCTTTCCCAAGCTTCATTTCATTGACTTGTTCCATAGTACTTTTATCAGTTAATTCTCTGGGCTTTTCAACAAGCAATAATGTCAAATCAAGATTTAATACGCCCAATGTAAATTGCACATGCTCTAACCATTTTGAATAATTTGATCCGAAGAGTACAGGGACACTAGAAGCATGAGAATGTATGGACAAGAATACAATTGTAAAATATAAAATAACATTAATGCTTTGAGTTTACCAAAATATGATGAACTATTGATCTCATCAATATTTAACCTTTAGGTAAAAATATTAACATATCTAGTGTTCACAGAAGATCATTTATGAATGACTGATACCATCCTTATGGAATAGTTTTGCTACCTTTGGGTATACAATTCTAAACTGTAAGGATATCCAAAACAGTATCATCCTATCCCATCACATAATTATCTGAAATAGATTATCCTTTGGGATTATCTAAATCTCCTAATTATGCATGTAATTTTGAATATTATTTCCTTAATGTCATTGAGGACTTGCTCCTTAATGTAATTTTATAAATCATTTATCTAGGCCACTTTGGTGACTACAAGACCAATGTAATAATATAAAAAATAAATTAAAATATCCTATCAATGACAAGACTTTAATTGTATTTCATATCCTATAAGTCTACCATCTCAGGCTACTTTGGCAGCTATCGATCAGGCATAACTTAAGATGAACTACAAATAATATTCATCAAGTTTATTTAAACTAATTTATGCTGAGACAGTTCAATAATAGGATAACAACCATAATAATTGTTGAACACTTAATCAGCAGGAAAAAACTCATATGATAATTGTAATCATGATAATACATAAATCATACATTTATATGAAAAATAAATATTATTTTATAATTACTAATATTTACATGTAAATAACTTAATAAATATCAAAAAATCAATTATTGGATTTAACACATGCAATTAATAATTCATATGAGAAAACTATAAAGAAACAATAATTTATATTTTTTTAACTAATTAATTTTATTTAATTGAAGAAACCCATAAGTTCAATTAAATAAATTGATCAAAAATAAAATATAATCATTGAATAATAAAAAATATAATCATAACTAAATCTTATTAGATTATATATTGATCAATTTTATAATTAAGAAAATAAATCATAATTTCTCAATTTTATAATGGCAGAATTGTAATTCTAAAAGAATAAAAAAGAATTATATAATTTTTAAAAAGGGTTATAGGATTAATAAATGATAAGGGTAAAACTATAAATAATCCTATTCAGCCGAAGGGTAAAACTTTAATTTCAGTGAATGACAAAACTATAATTTAAGCCTAATGACAAAACTATAATTTTTCATTTAATGATAAAAATGTAATTTTTCATTTAATGGCAAAACTATAATTATTTTAAGGGAAAACCCTAATCTTCCCTTCGTCGCCATCGCCATGCCGCCATGCATCGCTACTGGCGGCGGTGTTACTGCGTGGCCTCTTTCGTGTCGCCTCGGTGTGTGCGCTGCCGCACGCCGCGTCCAACGCTTTGCGGGCCATCGATAATGTCAACGACATCGCTGATCTGACGCACACTCGGTCTATCGCGATCCGAAAAACATATTGTTGCGTCTTTTACACACAACAACCATCAACATCGTTCGCAAGCAAATGATTAAAATTAATAGACAGTAAAACAGATCAATAAGATATTCAGATCAATGCATCGTAAACAAAAATAATAGATCTAATATTTTTGATCTCAAAACTTACGCTTTGATACCAATTGTTAGCATAAAAAATTATAATCATGTAAACTATTATGTGGAAAAAACTATTATGTCAAGATTAAAATAAAATAATATTAGATCTGTTTATGATATATATACCTTTAGATGTCATCTGATTAAGATCCAACTATAACTTCAAGAGCACTGCTTGTCGGATTTGAATAACGTCAAGATACCGATCTGCAAGAGGAACTAGAATAGATCCAACTATAACTTCAAGAGCACTGCTTGTCGGATTTGAATAACGTCAAGATACCGATCTGCAAGAGGAACTAGAATAGATCTGGACCTCTTTTCCTCTCTTTCTATCCTTTCAAAGGACCACCTTAATTGATGGTTTTGAGAGATCAAAAGAATAACCATAATCTCTTGCTCTATTCACCCCTTTGCCATTCTGTGTTGTGCCGTGCATTTTCGTGCATTGGGTTTATAGTAGGTCCTGACTATTTATAGACGAGACAGAAGGTCTAGGGTAATTTATTAGGAGAGTTACTTTTATCAACGGTAAAAGTAACTCTCCTAATAATGATCGAAATACTAATTATAACTAATTAAATATTTTAATTAATAATTTAAATAATCCATAATATATCTTATTCAATTAATAAAAGACCACATAATCTTACAGAAATATAATTAAATATTTTAATTTTATAAATATAAGGATTCTAATATAATTATTAAAATTATAATGATCGAAATACTAATGATAACTAATTATAATGAAAAATCTATAATTAACCCTAAAAAAAAAGTAACATATTTATCTATAATAAACTCATAATTGCTCAATCTAGTGTTTGGTCTATAACATGACATATGTAACGAGAGCCTATTAGCTTGTTTAGAGTTGCATATGAGAGAAATCCTGTTCTCTAATTAAACAATGTGCTTCGAGAAGAACGAGTGAATTTGTTTTATTCTTTAACTACATATAAATTACATATAATCAAGGAAGGGAATAAGCAAGAGAGATTTGGGAGTTGCACTGACAAAGGAACAAAAGATACTTATATTTTTATGCATTAATCGATGTTGTTCTTTGTTACTTACCAATATTATTCTAAATCGATGAGCATTGGAGTTTAAGTCATTGTTAATTGCCAACATTGTGCTGCTATAGAAATTATTTTACACCAACGGTAGGGAATTAAATCGTCCACCTCGATGGAATCTCATTGAAATCGATCATTTTGTTTATCCAAGTCAGTATCGAACTGCATATATTCATCTAAATATTTTGGATACCAAAAAAATTTCTATCCATATATGGTTAGGACTTGATCATCATAAACAAAGGATGAAATATTAATTTTTCGACATATTAATCCTCTAAGTTAAGTCATCTCGAACGAGTAATCTAATAGCTTAGAAAATAATTTCAATTAGTTATATCCTAATCATTCATTACCTTCGATCAAATTTGACTTTATCAAATACCAAACCCTTGTGACTTTTGACACCGTACCATTCATCAACTCCTTTGTTGGGAGAGGACATCATAATCTTCTTCATAGCTTCTTATGCTACTTTGAATATTCACTCGATCATCTTCTATCTTGAAGGAGCCCCCTCGACGGGTTGACACTCCCATCAAGTCAAAAGCTCTAACTCATTATATATATATATATATATATATATATATATATATATATATATATATATATATATATATAAGAGGTTAAGATTTGGGTACGAGTCGTTAAGCCCTTTAATTTGGGATTGGGTAGATGAATTATATTGTTGGGATTCGGATGGAGAGAGCAGATGAAGCGAAAGGGATATTTTTGTCTTTATATGGATATCATGATCATCATGCCATTGGCATGTGGAAGAAGCACATCAACTCCGGCGGAAACGAAGTTGAACCCAACAGGGACGTGTTACCTATTCCGCTGCCCGTTATCGGTTTGTTTCAGACCCCGACGGCGGCCGACCACCTGAGAGAAGCAGCGGAGGCTAGGAGAGGAGAGAGAGATGGTAAACTCACCGGTGGTGAATATGTACCCACTATCGAACTACACGTTCGGCACGAAGGAGCCGAAGATGGAGAAGGACACGTCCGTCGCTGATCGCTTGGCTCGGATGAAGGTCAAGTAAGTCCTCCGTCGTCACCTCGGATATCCTAGGTTCCGATATCTCTTGAAACCCTATTCTTTTATCCACATGTCGTCGTCAGTGGGTGAAACCCTCATCAGAAGGAGTTTTTTTCCCCCTTTATTCGAGGCTTTTCTGCTGTTCTTGTGCCCTCGATAATGACCTCTTCTCCCAGTTTGATGTTTGTTAAAGATTGGATCTTGACCGGTTATATGTATAGTTGCTTTGAGATGATGATCGCGGCCAAAAACGCCTGTTTTGTGTGAGGAAATAGTAACCGCCTTCTTTTTGGGTTTATCTTGACATAGCACAGGGTGCTTTGAAGTTGTTTGGAGTTGGAGTTGGTTTCGTCTCTTGTTGGGGACATCGCTTGATGCATCCGGTGCTCAGTTTTTTGAAGTCATTCTAATCTGGGTTGCATACAGAACAGTAACGAAGGTGGCGAAGATAAAGGGGAAATTTATGTTCGAACTTCTTAAGACCTACAGTGCCTACCTCTTGTAGTGACAAGCTTTGGTTTTTCCAAATCTCAATCGAGTGCCTCAAGTACTGATTGATGACTTTTCTCCTGGAAACTATTCGTTAGTAAAAGACCTGATGCTTATGATGAATTTTAATGCATCTGATGTTGTATGTTTCTTTTATAGAAACATTTAAAAGTTTGCTTTGGTGAGAGGCTTCCATGTGTTGGTTTTTCTCACTCTGATCTGCACATTTCTGCTTCTTATTTATTAGAGTTTATTACAACTTGTATCTTGATTGGCTTTTGTTTTTGTTTTCCTTCCTTTTGTGTTCAGCTATATGAAGGAAGGAATGCGGACAAGTGTTGAGGGTATTCTACTGGTAACAATCCACACGTAGTACCTTTACTTATTGTTAACATTTTAAAAAAATTTCCCCAGGACAATAGTTTTGATAGTTTAGTTTACTTTGTTTGGTAACTAATGAATGCCCGAGATCCCATGATGCTCGGAAAGTAGCTTGTGTTCGGAGTAAAGACTATGGTACCTTTATCTGAAAAGAATTTTTGGATTCTGAATTCAGCTCCTGGAATCCAGATCTCCCTTCTTTTTGATGATGATATGCTTATTAAACATTTGATAATTAAAAAATAATGCCACAACATCATAGCCATCAAGCTTCTTCCATCTTTGGCCATCTGTTTTAGGTGCAAAAATGAATAAGTCGAGTAGATGCTATTTCAGTATCTACTTAGATCTAAGTTATATGAAGCTATTTTTGTAGTCAATTGGTAGTTAGAGTTACAATCTCAAATGGAATTAGTAAATTCATGTTACGAATTCCTTACAAGGTTGAAAGCTTTAAGAATGCACGAAGGTCATTTTAAGCCATTGAACATAACTCTATTTTAAACATGATTTATTGAGTTTGACATTGATTTTACTGTCTTGCTGTCACCACATTGATAAGAGAATCCATGGATCTGAATGATGCAGGCAAATGACTTTGTTCTTTATGTTTCACTTGCATCCCTGCTTTTCTATTGAATTTTGTTGTCCGTTGATGATTTTACCTATGCTTTTGTGAGAAACACTTTTAGCACGTTGACATTAATAAAAAAATTTCTTTCCAGAAATGAGAATCTTACACTAGTACTGAACTAGTGTTGCAGCTACTAGCATAGTAGTGGTTTGACCTTTGTGGGAGTCTATAGAATGAAGTTCTTTCTATTCTAGGAATTTACTTCACCAGTATTTTTAACTCATTGGTCACACGGTATGTGCTTTTTAAAAATAGTCCTATCTTCTCCCACAAGAAGCTTTCCCAATCCACCACAAGATGGTAATGTTAATTACTAAGATATCAAATAACATAAAAAGTCAGGTTAAATCTTTAATGAACACATTGACATCCATAAGCTTTAACGCCCTCAAAGCCAATCTGACACCAACCTGAAAGATTCCAGATCCGCACCCCCACCAATAATCTTGGAATCTGGCCAACTTAATGGTAATAGGTCTGGACCTAACTGTGGTCATCATCGATATAAAAGAAATCGCCTAAACTCCAATTTGTCTTGGTTGCCAAATTACAATCATGCAGGTTCAGGAGCACAATCATCCCCATATACTGTTACTGCAAATAGGAAATACATTTTGTAAGCTCCCTGGTGGACGTTTAAAGCCTGGAGAGAATGGTATGTTCTTGTGTATCTGAAAATGATTTGAATCCATCATCGTATTCACTTGTGTGTCTGGCTATTTTGACAGAGATTGAGGGTCTGAGGCGAAAGCTTTGTAGCAAACTTGCTGCAAATTCAACTTCATTTCAACCGAACTGGCAGGTATTTCACTGGATTTAGCTTCTTTTTATGTCCATTGCTTGCTACTTTCTGTACTTAATGTGTTTATAATACTATGCTTGAAATAGTTATAAAATATGTGCAAATTTGCACAATTTATTGTGTAGCAGTACCCTAAATACCTAATCATAGCAACAGGAAAGAATGATGCAAGAAAATACACCATGTGATCTGCTGTATGTTTTGACCTCTATCTTGCACCGATCTCAACTTATTCCATATTATTAGAGGTGTTTATATGATTACAATGCATCATCTCATTTATCTCTGAAAAAATGAAACATGTTGGACAATTATTTGTACATTTTTTGTGATATGTAATTAGTTCCACTTGCCTTGTCCATTTGTTAATATATATTTATATTATAGTATCATCTCTGATATTTTATATGATCTGAATCATAAAGCTTTTTGGAAATCCATACTCCAATGCTTCAAATTGTTTCATATCTTTCGACCAATATAATTGTAATCATCAATAATTTACTTCCTGAATATAAATTAATTACTATAAATAATATATTATTTTATTATTGACTTTCATCTTTATGTACTATAGTTAAAGAAATGATTAAATTGATTTCCTTAATCATGTGAACAAGTTAGGAATTATGCTAATCAATTAAATTATTAATTGATCTATTTCTTAATGAGTCATGTGATTTTTAGGAAGTAAAAAGTTTACATTTCATTTTCTTGTGTGAACCATAAGAAATGAATATTATATTTCTCTCTTTGTATATGAAAGTAAAATAAATATAAAATAAAATAAAAATTAAATTATTATTTATCTTTTGGAGAGATCTCATTTTCTCTTATATAAAGAGGGCTCCTTCTCCCACATTCCATACTGAACCTGACAATGGGATAATCGAGGAGAGATAAGATCCTCTAATTTTTATCATCCTTAATTTATGTTTAAAATATTGATATTAGGATTCCTATAATTTTATGATACATAATAATATTTTGATTTTGAAATTTCATGATTAATAAATAATGATAATTGATTTGTAATGTTGAATGATAGATTGATTTAATTATTAAAATTCTTATTTTTTTGATTAACAGTTTTGATTTAGTTATTAGATATATTTATGTTTCAAGAATCATGTATGTATTTTTATGATTTAATTAGTTTTAAATTTAAGATCATAAAGTTAAAATTTTAATTCATAAATTTGAGTTATTATTTAATAATTTAAAATATTAAAAAATCTAATTTGATAAGATGAGTCGAATTTAGGTCAAACTTGAGTCAGATTGACCTAACCCATGTGGTCATGTATGATCTAGCCTATGTGGCCAAGTACACCTCAGCCCATGTGGTCAGGTACAACTCAGCCAATGTGACTAGGCATGACTCGATCTATATGATATGACTAAGCATCACCCAACCCATGTGGCCAAGTATAATCTGACCCATGTGGTCATATACGACCCAATCCATATTGCAAGGTACGACCCAACCCATGTTGTCAGGCATGACCCGACCTATGTGGCCAGGTACGACCCAACCCATGTGGCCAGACATGATCCAGCTCATACGGCCAAGTATGACCTAGTCTGTGTGATTAAACACGACCTCGACTCAAGTGTCTAAGTGTGACCAAACTCGCGAGCCAAGCATGACCTAATTCAGTAGTAAGACTTAGCCTAACTTGTGAGTAAGGCTTAGCCTAATTCATGAAGTTAAGCCTGCCCAGCTGTACGATTGGTGCTAGACACGTTGTCGCTCCTCTATCTAGCCTATTGACCTCAGCCCAACCTATTATTTGGGGCAAGCACGTGCAGCACACGTGACCAATCCAAGACTCGGGCGGGTTGCTTCGGTTTGAGCTAACACTATATGACATATTCTAATTTTCTCTCCCTTTATTAGCTTGAGCTCGTTAATTGATTGAATTAGATAGGTTGCTTGGTTCAATTCGGTTTAAGGTGATTCCAAACCAACTATACTAGTTTAAATCTATTTGACCTAATCGAGATCAATCAAATATAAATTAGACCAGTTTAGGGTGATTCCATATAGGTTTTATAAGGATTTGAGGTTGGTTCTATTATGTCATAATTGAAATGAGTTTGGTTTAAGTCAATTGAGCTATTTCAATTAGGGTTTTGGTTGATTGAGGACTACTGAGCGATTGGTGTTTCTATATGAAGATATCATTTATAAATGATTATTGGTTTTCTACTTTCTTATGATATTGATATGATTATTACCATGTTATATATACGACTATGCTAGTGGTCTATATTGGAAGTGTAACCTGTGAATGGAGTTATATAGATATAGTCTAGCAAATCATATATCAAATATGGCCTTTTATAATATATAATCATACTATATCTTGGATGCATGCGTAAATGAATTGATGAATGTAAATGAATGATCATGGATGTTTATGTATACCTACCAAGGGGATGATTCCCTTTGGGGATTAACGGGCTGTTAGACGCATTCCTCCATCCGTTGTTGGGAGGAACGTGTCCCCACTTGGACGGGTGAGGAATACCACTCCATCTGCTGTTGGGAGTGCGATATGGGTTACGTCTATCCGTTGTTGGGAGGAATCCATCCCGTGAAGCATGTCTCTCTGTCCATTGTTGGGAGTGCGATATGGGTTTCCTCTATCCGTTGTTGGGATGAATCCATCCCGTGAAGCATGCCTCTTTGTCCGTTGTTGGGAGAGTGCCCCATCGGGTGTGATGTACGTCTTTAATATCTGATTTGTATTTATATGTTGCATGTGGTTGATGCATAATTTTGTTTATTACATAAGAAATTATCATTGTTTTTCTGATACATAAGTTTTATAATGAATCGATATATTATCATTTTCTATTAAATTATTGATGTTTATATATGTTTCACAGATAATGAAGATTATTTTTATGATTTTTTTTAAGGTTCCCTACTAGCATGTGTGGTTGCTGATATGTTTTTATCTTATGTTTTTATCTTATATTTATTTTCAGAGTAATATACTACTTTGCAATAGATTTAAAGTTTGGGTAGAATAGACTTGTGACCCTACCAGGAAGATGTCATTTTATAGAATATTTATTATTATAAAGACAAGAAATTGAATTTAAGAAAGAAAAAAAGAAAGGAATGTATTTAAAAAATATGTAAATTATGAACAATAAAATAGTGATTTAATATTTTTTATATAAATTCGGGATGTGACAATAATTTTGATGAGATTATTCCTTCCATTACATTATCTATATTGTCGTTGAATCATTCTGAAGTACACATTTGATTATGTACCATATGAGGAAACGAGTGTGATCCGGGTCCTATTTTATACTAACTTGCAGATTGGTGAGTGTGTTGCCATTTGGTGGAGACCCAATTTTGAAACTGTTATGTATCCATATTGTCCGCCTCATATTACCAAGCCCAAGGTCAGTTGCTTTATAATCTAAAAGGATCAAATGATATTTTTAAATGATGATCACTTTCTCTTTCTGTTTTCTAAAATAATTTTCTGACACAGGAGTGTAAGAAGCTTTTCCTTGTTCATCTGTCAGAAAGAGAATATTTTGCTGTTCCAAAAAATTTGAAGCTGCTTGCTGTTCCCTTATTTGAACTCTATGACAACGTTCAGGTATCAGCAGTGCCATTTGTAGTTTAAATTGTGTGAATTTGGGAGAACTGGTTAAAAGTTGGCATTTTAGCATTTACAGGCCCATTGTTGTCCATTGTGAAACATTTTGATTCCTACATATGATTGTATGCTTGTGCAATTTGTTTTGTTAGCTTTTTAGTGGTATTTCCATCAAGAATCATATGATTATGAGCTACTAAACTGAAACCAACAGTCACCAGTCCCAAGTTGTGATCTTCAGAACATAACCTTTGTTTTATTAATGTTTTTTCCTTCTACATGTTGAAAAATCTCAGTCATCTTTGCTTTTTTTGGTTTGTTATTGGCAATTTGAATTTGTTAAACATGAATCTGCATAAACATTACTTTTGGAATTCATGCAGAGATATGGTCCTGTTATCTCGACCATCCCACAACAGTTGTCAAGATTCCAGTTCAAAATGGTCTCCTCATGAAGCTGATGCAAACAAATTATGAAACATAATTCTTCGGAGTCAAATTGATGTCAATGCAGTAGCAAAATTGTGAAGTGAATCCATCCCGACTATGCCCTTCACATAGACTGTGAATCATCATGTATATTTGACATTTACTCATATGAACATGTAACACAGGTTGTCTATAATTAACTTCTAACTATGTTATCTGTATGATGTCTTGAGGCTTGGTGCAAGTGGGAGAAAACAAAAGGTTTATTAGGATCCCGAGACAATGGTACATGTTGGAATCCTGGTACTTATCCCAAAAACTAAGGTCTATAAGTATTCAAATAAAATTTTGTGAGATTATAATAAAATTTTATCTAGTCACTTATATCCTATAAAAAAGTGTGGTTAGGGTCTAGTCACCTCTATAGGTTGGTTATAGAGCCAACCTAGCTGTCACTTATTTTCTCTAAGACAATAGGCTATAGAAGGGGCAAAAAGATAATTTTAGTTAGGTCAGTATCTCTTTTTATTAAGTAATTATCAATTTTATTTCAGTCTTGTGTCAAATCAAAATCTATAGAGCTCTTTTTGGGGTTCTATCATCTGTTATCATAGTGGTGTTCTTGCTGTTCGGTTGTCGAAAATCTGGTATATTTTTATCATCCACGCTTTTTCAATATTGCAAGATTCCTTACTTTATACGTTGGAGATTTTTACTAAATTTTATCTGTTGCAAATTTTGTTTGTCGCAAATGTTATCGTTGTTGCGAAGGCGAAACGTTGTAGAAAGTTTTAGCCACATATTTGCTACTTGAAATCAATTTATTTCTTCTTATTTTTGGCTAAAATTTTTATATAATTTCATAGATCATCTTAGTTTTTATCTAAGATTGATCTTTGGAAAAAATTCCTTTTGGATCAGAACTTATAGCGTTGTACTTCTTCGTTACGTATTGTTGAAATTTTATGATAAAGAATCTGCCTTCTGCCTTTTGGCCTATTGAAACTGAACTTTTGTTCATCTTTTTTGATCAAAATTTTTACACAATTTCATAAATCAACTTATCTTTCATCTAAGATTGATTTCTGGAAAAAAATTCTTCTAGAATTGGTTTTATTGTGTCTTCTTTCGTCATCACGTAGTGCTAGAATTTTATGACGAAGGATCTACCTTCCATCTTTTGCCTTATTTTTCTATTGTTACTTTGTCGAAATTTTGTCAAACTTTTTCATGATATTGATCACATCTAAACCTAGGGTTTCTACATATTTTTTCTTGAATTTTTCTCTGGAATTTATGTCGAGAATTCATCGTTTCTCTGACGTAAAATATGTTCAACAGGATAGCACATCGCATCACCTTTCTTCGTCGAATTTCATCGATTTTGAGTGTTATCTTTTATGGGATTTCGGATTTTCTTTCTCTCATCTACAAACCGTAACATCCTCACTAAAACCCCTTTCAAACTGCACCCTAAACTGATCCTAAATAGCCACCCAAATTAGCCCTAAATCGTAGCTAACCTTCCTTACCGATCCACCTACCTTTTAATCCAACCTTCCTTATCGATCCACCTACCTTTGCTGTCATCTATCCTAGATCCAAAATCTTTTTTTTTTAACCTTCATCTATTGGTATCACAACCCTAAAACTATAATTCGTAGCCAAAACTCCACAAAACCACAGCCCTAAATCACACCCAAAATAGCTACAAACTGTACTAAAAAATCATAGCCTTCAGTCCACCAACCTTTCAACCACCCAATCTCCCTTATCTCTTCAATCGCAGCACGTATCTTTAGCTGCCCAATGCTGCCAACAGCGATCTCTCGCTGCCATCCTCCTTGATCGCAGCCAGTAGTGATCCATGCGACAAAAGCTACCAACAGCGATCTTTCGTTGTAATCTATTTACATCACAGCCTGCAATAATCGTTCGCTGCTAACTATCTTGATCGCGGCCAGCAACAAATTAAACACGATAGCAGTCATCTCTCGCTCCATACCACTGCTGCCCTCCTCCGCAATAGTTGTGCACACCGCTGCCCATCTTCCTCATATTGCAGTCGCACCCTTGTTGCAACCGATGCCACCTGTAGCCACAAAGTTGCACCGCAGCCACAACCGACATTGTTGCTGCCCTCTTCTTCCTATGCCATCGCTGCTACCTTCCGACTAGGATCTCTTAGCTGCCATCTTTTGATAAATAACAGCCACCTAAAAAATTGCAGCCTCGATGACATTGCAGCATCAACATTACAGCATCACCGAAGAACCGCAACCAATGTTACTACTGTCATTTTCTTCCTCCACTGTTGCTGCTACCCTTGGCTGCCATCCTCCACTTGGGGACTTCACCATCGCATCACTGACATCGCTGCCATTGCTGCCTTCAACCTGAAGATTGCAACTACACTCTTTAATCGGTTTGATTTGACAGGTTGGAGATCCTTATGTCATATCATCGGTGGGCTTATTGAAAGCCAAATTGGAGACTCTTGAGATGTGTATAAATGTTAAATTATGCGCTATCTTTGAGGAGTTTAGATTGGGTCGATCACCAAGCCCAATAAGATCACAACGCGGTGTAAATTTAGATTGTAAAAGGAACCTTAGTGAAGAACTAGCGATGATTCGTCAAACCTCCACCATCCAATAGTACCAAATCAGGTTTGAAAGGTTATCTAATCAAACTTATGATTAGTCTGAAAAATAGATATTGAGGACTTTTATTGAGGGCTTGAATTCGAAGATTGAGGAAGAAGTTAAAGCGCAACAATCGTACACACTTAAGCGCAACAACCGTACGTGACATCAAGAGGAGCGATTGAACTATGAAGCTCAGAAGACTAGAATTGCTCTTCGACCAACGACACCAAAGCTTTCACCTCCTCCTACTGTCAGCCAACCCTCTTAGCCATAGAAATTAACAAGAGAAGACCTTCATAACGGATCGATAAAGGGCCTATCTGGGTGTTGTGATAAACTGTAGAGGTTAGAATACAAATGTTAAAAGGAGACACCACTGATGATTGTACCCACTAAAGAACCCAAACTTGAAAATACGACTCTCGAGCCCAAGGAGAAGGATACACCACAACCGGCCACCCGCACGATCCCTACCTTAGTCGACTACACCAACCTGTAAAAATTGAAGATCAAAGGGTTTTTCGAGCAGTAGTCCATCATTATCCTCATCGATGCTGGGAGCACACACAACTTCATAGCAGTAAGGTTGCTGCCATTTAATGCTCCAAAAAGAATATTACAATGGGTTCGAAGTCAAGATAGCTAATGACCAAATTCTGAAGTGCAACCAGAAATGCCCACGGGTAAAACTGATCTTATAGGAGCAAGACATAGTTGCTGATTTTTTCCTCCTCTCTCTTAATGGTTTTGATATAGTGCTTGGCATTGATTGGTTGTCTATGATTGAAGATATTTTCTGAAATTTTTCAAAGCTAACCATGAAATTTTTCAAAAAAGGAAAGTAGGTGATTCTATGAGGGAGTCCAGCGACTATAACTACAACACAACACTTGGAGGGGGTACCAAAAGAAAAAATTAGTGGTTTCCCAATTCAAATTCAAGGGTTTCATGATATTGAAGATAAGAACCCTCTCGCACAGCTTGCTAAAATTTTGGGCGTCTCCACCAAACTGAGCCGATTACCTCCTCTGAAGCTGTCCGACTCCCATATACTGAATAGGCTGAAACTTCTGCCAGTTGTTGCTCGACCAGATTGCTTCCTATAACCTCAGAAGGTCGAAGATAAAAGAGTCATCCAAGAGATGCTAGAGACACATATTGTTTGGTCATGCTTATTTCCCACTATGACACCCCTACATCCTTTTCCCCGGAGGTAAGCTACTTCTAAAATGTTATATCCCGTCGAACTCACCATGGTTGCTGATCTCAAGTGACTTCCATGACTTTCCCCGGGATCAGACCATAATGCTTAAAGACTTCCTTGATTATGACCTCTGGCCCAAGACCATGAGAAAATTGAGCCCCCCCCCCCCAGTGGTGAAATCAGAAAAGGGAAATGATCATTTGCAAGACTCAACGAAGCATGAACATCATCT
This sequence comes from Ensete glaucum, assembly GCA_021527575.1. Lineage (NCBI taxonomy): Eukaryota > Viridiplantae > Streptophyta > Magnoliopsida > Zingiberales > Musaceae > Ensete > Ensete glaucum. The sequence goes on from CM038551.1 coordinate 52,627,311, forward strand.
CTCTCATTATACATAAAGATGCACCACATTGGTCGAGTGGAACTATAGCCCTCACGATTATGATTTCGTCCACACTAAATCGTGGCCAGATGTTTATTATTAGAGCAAACATATTCAGAGTAGGGGTCAGCACCATCTTTATGCAAGATGGTCAACAGCACGAAGAAGTGAAAATGGGCTCTAGAAAATCACCACTCCTACCCATCTCAAACTCAAATCAAGCTCACACCACTAGAGATTTTATCAAAGGGCAACCCTCACTCCAAAAGAAGGCAAGACTACTATTATAGAGCAATCACGTGGCAGCCCATGTAAAGAAGAAACTTTCCCTTAACAAACGTCGGAGCAGAAGAAAGTTTCCTGAGAAAGATTAAGTCCCCCTTTATCTCCAACCCCACCAAAACAAAATTCAAGCCTCAAGAAAGTGGCCTCCCTATTTCTTTGGGCCTTGTAAAATTGGGGATCACATTGGGGCCCTAACCTAGAGATCAAATCTGCGCACCAAATCAAGATTATAGTTAATCCTCCAAGTATCACACCTCAAATGAAAATTTAGAGATGACGACTTAGCCCAAATTCTTCCAACTGACACCCAACCTGATGAGGAGTTGAAGACCTGGTTCCTTGAGTTTATGAAACCTCAGCCTTGAGGATAAGGTTGATTTTAAGAGGGCGGATTTGATAGGACTCCAGCAGGGTTGAATCATAATCAGCTTAGAAGTAGCCAAATAAAACCCTGTGAGATTATAATAAAACTCCACCTAACCACTTCTATTCTATAAATAAGTGTGGTTAAGGTTTAGATTGGGACCTTAGGGTTTAGTAGTCGTCGCCCCCTTTACTGGGTTGGTCGGCCACGGTTTCCCCCTGCTTACGTCAGCTATAGAGCCAATCTAGCCATCACTTATTCCCTCTAAGGCAGGTAGGCTATAGAAGGGGTAAAATGATAATTTTAGTTAGTCAAACACCCCATAGGATTAGGGTTTGGAGCCCTATATAAGCTTGTAGCCTCCATATCTTTTTATTAAGTAATTATCAATTTTATTTCAACCTTGTGCCGAGTCTAGGAGGAAGAAACCCCTACAGCGTTCCAAGGGTTGATCCCATCAAAGGTCAAAATCTATAGAGCTCATTCTGGGGTTCTATTAATGAATCAGAGATAGTCATATTCCATGTTCAGATTATGGATTTTTGATCATACTACATAGTGGATGATTGTGCTTAACTATGTTTACATCATAATTATTTTATTTCGAGTAAATTTAGTTTTCACTATCAATCTTCATGTTTTATGGAGATGCTGAGTTAGTGATGGTGCTAATGCTAGAAACAACCTTGATTAAAAATCTTCTATTGCCAATGATTCTAGAACCATCGATTTTGATTTTATAAAATTAATAATTAAAATCGAATCGATTTAGGTCATTTTGATTTTAGAAATGAAATCAAAACGTGGTTAAAATTCAGTTTTGATTCAATTTTATAAATTTTAATTGATAATTTTATAAATTATCTCATCAAGATTCATACTGTTGTTGTCATTGATGCCATCAATCGGGAAATCAACACAGTTTGGTTTGATCCCAAAGATACATATTTGACCAGGGGGTCACATGAGGAGATCAGAGCAGGAAGTGGGTTGGACTGGCATGGTCTCAAGGTGTTGCTTGTTTGATAGAAGTGGGTTCTAGTGTCATCTCAAGGTGTGCCTTCACTGAGGTCCCTATATAAGCGATAAGTGTCCGGGGATGTTCCTCACTTGACCCCTCCGATGGTAAAGTTAGTGGAGAGTAGGAGATAATAGAAAATGTGCTTGTCTCTTTAAGCTTTGCGATTGGATTTTATACCTAAGCAATCGATGGAGTGTGGCCGACGGCTGGTTCAATGAGCCCCTTACATCATCCAATGGCTTAGTTATATTGAGGGCTAACAAGCATACCACTTTGAGGGCGGGATCAAAGAATGATGATTAAGAAAGTATCATTCATTAGGGTTCAAGCCCATTTGAGATAAGCAAGTGATGACCCCTAGGCATATAGAAAAGGTAATATTTAGGATTAATGCCACATGCAATAAGGTGTGCGAGCCTTCTCAAAATCATGGTTGGTGGTATGATAGATCACTTGTGAAAGGAGAAAACTAAGGAATGAGCTTTACTGTCGGGGGTTAATACACCCCACGATCGATCCATGCGACCTTCTTAAAAATCGCTAAGGAATGAGTTTTACTGTCGGGGGTTAATACACCCCACGATCGATCCATGCGACCTTCTTAAAAATCAAGGTGAGTTAGGATCGAATGATTACACTCTTATCGTCGATTACAGAGAGGGCTAGGAGTTATTCTATGCATATATAAGTGGTAATCTAAGTCAGCAGTCGGAATGATACTTACATTCTTATTTTCGTCGTGAAAAAATCATATCATTATATTTTTATGTTTAAAGTATATAGTCATATTAATTAATTTTGATGAGTGTATAATATATCACTTACTTGTATATACACACATAAATATATATATAATATATAATATTTGTGTATTTCCTACAGTTATCCCATTTTAGCTAATTCATTCAAATGACCCCTCCGCCTCCACCGCTCTTCCACCGTCGCCGTCGCCTCCGGCACGCCTCCTCCTTCTCTCCCCTCACTCCCCGTCGTCCGCCCTCTCCTCATCTCCCCTTCTTCCTCCTCGCCGCCGTCTCCTCGTCCTCTCCCCTCTTTCCCAATCGCCCTTCCTCTTCTCCTCCTCTCCCCTCCTCCTCCTCCCCCCTCCTTCCTCGTCGTCTCCTCCGTTCCCCCTTCCCTACCCTCCCCCCTCCTCCCCTCCGCTTCCCTCCCCCTTTCCTCCCCTCATGGATGACGGGTGGCTGATGGGCAACAGTGGAGGTGGGCATCCTTCCCTTCCCTCCCACGTTCGTCCCGTTCCTTTCCCTCCCCTCTCCTTTCCTCGTGGACAGCGGGCGGTGGACGACGGCCGGCGGCCATGGGCGGTGGTAGGCAGCGGTAGAGAAGGGGGCAGTGGAGGAAGGGTAGTTTTGGTATTTTAAATTAGGTATGATTTGAGAAAACTAAAATAGGAGTTACTGTTTGTGAAATAACTAACACGTGAGTATTAAAGTATTAGAAAAAAAAATTCGTCGGGCTAAGGTGCCATCAGGACTTGGGTGAAAGGTGTTTAGAAAAAAAATTCTGTTTAAAATTTTTAAAGTAGAAAAGTTATTCGAAAAAAAATTAAAGTAACTAAGAATTTTTAACCGAAATGCGACCTAGAAACAAACCCGTGCTTAGAAAGGAAAATAAGACAACGTGTGCTTACGCCCCTCTCCGGTCTGTCTCTCTCCTTCGCACCTCGAGAATTCGTCGTCCCGGCACCGCCAACGAACGGCAAACAGGAGAGGCGGCAACCAAAGAGCGGCGTCCTTGGTGTAGGGATCGGCGGCGTGGGTAATGTTCTTCTACCCCTTTCCTCTCCCCGTTGTCTTCCTACCATTTACTTCTCTTCTTCTTCTTCCTTTTACACGCGTGATCGCTGGAGGGAATCCGTAGGATCTCTCGGATCTAATTTCCGGCCGATCGTAGCCAAGCGCTTCATGGAAACAATATCGGAACCCGCTGATTCGGATACGGATCTGAGTTGGGCCGCTATCGTCCCATCTGGCGAATTCTGGGCACAATCTTATATAATCAGTGATTGTTTAAAAGTAGATGACGTCTTTTTTGACTTAATTTCAAGATCACTCTCAATAGTTGTAAGTTTTGTTGCTTAGGGTTTCGCAGGGTGGTTTGGTTCGTATTCACCCATCATAATTTGATAGGTTTCTTGCTGGTTTGATGCGAATTATATGTTTGGAAGTTCGTCAGTTATATAAATTTGATGGATTCCTGAAAAGGAGCCAAAAACTTTTATATTATTTTCAGGCGTTCCTCTTCGTTCGATGTATAGGATAATTGCCCTGTAGATTTAACTTCAATTCCAAAAATCTGACACTAGATAGGAGATTTTTAGATTTGATTTCTCTCTCAATTACAAGCATTTTATTTTTTATATTGGTTAGAGGTGTAATGGATTGATGATCGTTGGCTACAAGTTTTAGTACTCATTAAGAAGCTCCTTGATTACTAATCCTTTGTTGTTTCTAATAACTGGCAGGTCTTCACTAGGAGTTGCTTGTGATGGCAGGGAGAGCTCAGATCGCGACCAAGAACTCTGCCCTTATAGCTATGATTGCTGATGAGGTAAACATAGTTTTGTTGTTTAGTAAATATATGATATGCAACAATTTGCTATTGCCATATTCTTTTTATATTTTTAAATGAGAAAGTGAAGACAATTAATTGTGGAATTCAGAAAGGGGGTGGCTAAGACTAGTTAGTAGGATTCCAAAACATCTAGTTACTTGTTGACAGAGAGATCGGGAACCAAGGTTTCTTCAGTATGCCATGGAATGAGGCATGTATTTTTATCATATTAATTTGTTTAAATTTGCCAAGTTGATCACACCATGCTTATCAGTGGGCCATTATAGTCATGTTTATTGTTTTTCTTTCAAGTTCTAAAGTCTTAAGATTCACAAATCCAAGTTTTGTCTATTATTTTCTTGCACCAAATCAGTCAGTAAGCCCTACCTCTGGTATGTGTATGATTTCACTTGGTAATATCTTCCATGCATAATTATCTTATGGTGTTAAAAGGATGACAAGTTGCTAATTTATTTGTAATCATCATACCAACTGTTCATGGTACCATTGTCTCAAATAGTGGGCTAGTATTGGACATATGGTTTGGTACTGGTCATTATTTTATTTGATTTTTCGGGTGATGCTGGGTGGTATATGGCAGCATACTTCCTGATCTGCTAGTATTATACAGGGCAGTATAGTGTCCAGTAATTTACTAAGATCAGTACTGGACTGAGATTTAAATCCTTTGTAATACTATATATTTTATACACATCTGCAAATATAAAGCTAATCAGATGCTATATGATGCTTTGTGGTACAAGGACACTGTTACTGGCTTTTTGCTGGCTGGAGTTGGCAATGTTGATTTACGAAGAAAGACAAATTACCTTATCGTGGACTCAAGTATGTTTATGAATTCAGTAGATTAGATTTGCTTTTCTGGTCATATTATTTTGATGACAATATGGAACACTGTAATGCTGGAATTTGTACTTCAGATGACTTTTTTGTATGGTCATATTTTTATTACCGACCATTTTGGAGTTAAGACTCTATGAAATGCACTTTATGAATAATTGAATATATCTAGTTGATCTTTTGTTGTAAAAAATACAAAAAGAGTCTTAAACATGCTGTGTTTATTAGGGGATATTTTACCAATCCAAAAACAAAATGACAAACATGGTAGGACAAAGCCATCCCATGAACTAAATTTCTTTCTGCCTGGCATTTCATACTCGAGAATGAGCTAATACTGGTTCTAGCTCCCTGTCTTCACATGTTTAGGCTTGTGGGGACCCCTACAAACATCATCATGGGTCCATCTAGCCCAAGTTTTTGGCTTCTCTTAATCGGGCCCTTAATGATAGGACTGCCTAAAAAATTGAACTGTAGCCGAGACTTTGGGACTTGGTTTGATTCAAGTTTTATGTTTAATTGGCTTGTTGACACCATACAAGTATAAATTGACATGGTGATGGATATTCTCTCTGGTCTGTATTCTAAGGACTTTGTGTGGGTGAGATCATATCAATCAGCTGGACACAAACATACTTTTTAGAGAGTTGTTTCAGTAAGATGAGTCGTAGAGTTTTCTGATAAGGTGAATGAAGATGCCTAAGGTGTCAGGTGATGAGCAGATGCATCTGTTATGTGAGTATTAATGCCCAAATGTGACTTATTAAAAGGCTACCAAAAGTTAATGACATTGAATGTGATGTGACAAAGTGTTAAGAATTTTATTCTAAACAGGTGGTGTACATGACAATTAGGAACAGGGCTTGTGGAACAATATCTGGGATCTATTCTTTTGGCAGATGAGAAGCCTTGATTTTTCACTTCGAGTCAGGAAAGAATACAAAGGGGCATCAAAAAATAATTTTGATTTGTTTCATTTGGAACAATTACAGATAATGTCATGGATTATTAGTTGCAAGTGACTGATGAAGTTAATTCTAAATAGTCGAAAAAGGCTTGTCAGTTACATGCTTACATCTTTACCTTTCGATATGTCAATGGCAAGTAATAAAAATGTACCATATGCTGTCAGTACATTGTAGATATGTAGTGCATATGGTATAACTAAACATAGCAATGATTCATTTATTGACCCCAAATATACTGTCTGTTTCTATAATTGCCATATGTTGTTTATCACAAGAGATATGCCGTTTGAATCAACAGCACTTGCAGAATGCCACTGGCATCAGAAGTGATCATTATACATTGTTATTGATGCACATATTGCGTACCTGATTGTTTAATTCTTCTTGGCATCTTTGATGTTTTTGTCTCAGATGTTAATTTCCTTGGCCATTGTTAAAATGAAATTCTTTTTCTCTATTATATTTGTGAGTGTTTCTTCTTGGATAATTGAATTAGTCCTTTTTGTCCTAATACTTAATTCATTATTTGTTTTGCATTCTAAGGTAAGTAAATGATTATTTTACTTGTTGGCTCTTGTAATTCTAGTATTGTTTTAACTCCCCATTTTATAGTTGATATCCCTATTTCCTAAAGTAATGCTCGTGTTTATTGTTATTCATCCAGAAACAACAGTGAAAGCTATAGAAGATGCATTCAAAGAATTCACCTCAAGGGAGGACATTGCTGTTGTGCTGATTAGCCAATACGTAAGTGATTTGAATGGTTCATTTCTTGGTTAGTTCATCTGTGCTTAAATATTGCATCATGGTTATCTGTTTTCTGTTAAAAGGGAAAAATGTTTGTGAACACATAGTAAAAAATGTTCTCTGTCTATCGACCACTAATTGACATGCACTTTATTGCCCCATTCAGATTGCAAGCATGATACGGTTTCTAGTTGATAGCTACAACAAGCCGGTGCCTGCGATCTTGGAGATTCCTTCCAAGGATCATCCGTATGACCCTGCTCATGATTCCGTTCTATCTCGAGTGCGGTACCTTTTCTCTGCAGAATCAGTTGCCTCAGGAAGGCGCTGAAGTGTTTGCTTGCACCATGCAACTAATCGATCTGTACTTCTTGATTGTCGGTTTTTGTTCTTTGTTTTAATGTGTATAAGCTTCCATTCATTTCGGAGGAACAATTACTCTAACTTTTGGAAGCATCACTATGACTGAATTGTCTCAAATATATGATATCCATAGACATGCATTTGGTAGCGGATTGATGTATAAAAGACCTCGATAAATAATCACTTTCCATAGTATATTAATTTATGTGGACATTTGTAACTACTAAATATTCTGGCCTGGTGCTGAGACATGGCTGCAACGGAAGATGTTCCTTGTTCTTGGACTTGTGTATTCATTGATCTTTTTTATCAAAATAATAAAAATAAGATAGCACAAAAAATAGAATTTTTTTTATTAAAATGGTTTTGACTGATAGGAATGATTTTGTTCGTAACAAAAAGAAATAATTGAATTCGATAATAACATTAAAATTCCATCAACGAAGACATCAAAATTCCACCAGCTATATGGACATGTATATCGTTGAGGGGGAGGGGCTTATTCGTAAATATAGCGCATGGCCATCGGATAAAATCCCGGTCTCTTCCTCCTCGCCTTCCCATCTCACGCTCCTTATCGCGCGCGCATCGTCTTCCCTTGGTGCACGAACCCTTCTTCTACGCGACGCGATGCGATGCGATGACGTAGCTACCTTGGCGTGAGCAGCAGCGCAGGGGACGCCTGCCCTGGGCTTGGCGGCATCGACTTCTCGCAACGTCGCCCGTCAAGATGGAAGCCGCCCTCACTGCCAGCAGTGTTAGCGCCGGCGGTTTTTTCCTCCCTTTCCCTTTTCCTCCCCGGCGGAGGAGCGTCGGGCGCCGCCCCGGCCTCCTCCCCGTCTTCCGCGCCTCATCTAAGGACGGGCCGGAGCTGGACAAGTGGGACCAGATGGAACTCAAGTTTGGGCGCCTTCTCGGCGAGGACCCTAAGCTTACCCTAGCTAAGGTAAAAACTCGATCAACATATAGGTGGTGCCGTTCGTTCTTCAATCTTGCTTGGGGTAGCATAGAAAGCGGTTAGGGAATCTCGTAGGGTAATACAGTACTTATTTGGTTTGTTTTCTTGGATGCTATAGGGAAAACCTTTTGCCTAGGAGCGGGTTATCACTGATAAATCATGACTCATGATCAAAAGGAATTCAGAATATTGACTGAATAATGTTATTTGTAGTGTTTAGTAGTGAACCCATTGAAGGAATTTATGTGCGCAGGGAAGAAAAGCAAGCAAATAGTTTTTGGCTTTTGAAAGTGAAAGCTGGAAGAAATTGCGCATCATTGTTTTTTGCATCTTAATATTTTTTTAGTCATCTTTCCTTTCTGTTAGGTTATGATTTCTTTGTTCCACATTATTATTTCCTTTTAGTTTACCTTTCCTAGACAAAGGTTTTATGTTTGAATGCTTGAGTGTTTCTTTGTTTTATTGCAATTTTCCTTTTTCCTTTTTGCTTGAGATAAATGAAACTTGTTCACCTGCCTGCAGATAATGGCAAGAAAATCGAACCCTGATGTCTCTTATCTTGAAGTTGAAAAATCATTTAGAAGAAATAAAGGTAAGCTAGATGATTACATGATCAATGTCCCAGAAGACATGAGAGTGAAGCAACCACCTTCTGTCTCATCAAAAAAGGCAGATACATCAAACAAGAAGAATGCCCGAAATGTTACAGTGGAAGGACAAGTAAATCTTTTCCGTCCAACCATGAATAGAGGAATACGAGCTATGAGACCCCCTGAAAAGCCCACATCAATTCAGACACAGCCAAACCAAATCCTAGGTGATACTGAAGACAGGAGCACAGATCCCAACATTTCTTTGCGAAAGCCCTCTATCGCTCAAGATGATGATATTGAAATGAATTCAAAGTTAAAATTTAAACCGAACCTAGTCTTGAAAATGAGAAAAAATACTAGTGAAAACATAAGTAATGTATCCCTTCTAAAGAAGCCGGAAGTTGTTAAAGTACCCTTAGGTTCTGAACAAGAGAGTGTGTCTTCTGGGAATTCTTCTCAGTCAAGTCTCACTGAAATGAGGGTCCCAGATAAAGATGTGAAGATCTCACATGAGGGAAATATGTCAATGAATAATACAGACTTGGTCACAACAGCGGCAAATTTGGATGAACTTCAAGTAACTGGCTTGGATGCATCTTCAAGCTCCAGTATGCCACTGGAAAATGATGTTATTGAAGGACATTTAGATGAAAAGGATGCTGACATTTCAGATTCATCCAATCTTGATGACAGTGTGGTTGCAGGTAATATGCTAGCTTGCCTACTCATGTGCTGTCTGTATTAAGTTATGCATATTTATATTGCATTCAACTTTTCAAGGATTTCAGCCACCTAATCAAAGTGCTGCTGAAGCTAATGTGGCTGAAGCTTCATCTACACGTTTGGACAATGACTCTGCCGATGCTATTTCTATGCAAGCTGCCCTGCTAGGAAAGCCTCAGAGGTGGTTCACTGATTTGAACTTTCTGTTGTCCATTTCAATCATGACAGGCTTCTGACATGCTTTTTGTGGTATTATCATGGATAGTGTCTTGTATGCTGTTCTAGCCAAATTGGAATCTCTGTCATGACAGTATCCTACTTGGTACTCTCACTGGCATATGTAACTTTATTTGAATTGTATGAAACATTATTTCGTTGTGCCTTCATGCATGATTTTACATTTTTTTGGCCGGTGTCATATATGGACGTGCAACGATAATCTAATTACAGTCATATAAGCTCAAGATACACTTCTCAGTACTTGTTTTTTTTGGATAAAGTTTTTTTTTGTTTTCTTTTGTCTCATTGCAAATCCATATATTTGTTAATTGTGAAGTTAACAATCTTTAGGCTGGACTCGTCCTTAAAAGAAATGTCCCATCCATTTAGAGTGGAGAAGATTGCTTTGCAGCATGATGGCGGTGTTTCCACTTCTGGAACAGAGTCTGTTATATCAGCAGATCAAGAGGTAAATTGTCGCACATTGACTGTTCTTCATTTTGACTTCCCTTCCATACTCTTGGTTAAGAAAAGATCACATTAATAAATGTGATCTGATGAAGCTACAATAGTTGATGGAAAGAAGTTTGATGTACAAATTACAAACTACTTTGGAACTTGTGTAAAAGAGTTGGCTTAGATTTTGGAGATAGGAAATTGCAGGAAATTGAAGTAAGTGACTGGAAAAAGGCAGAGCATCTGCTGCATACAGGAGAGAAAGCTGAAGTGGAACTGATTAGTTGTAGCAGCAGAGGTTTTGTTGTGAGTTTGCCTAGTCTTTGCTAATTCATATATCTTTAATTTGTTCCCAAAATACTTTCTAATTTTTATCGTCTAATTTTATCGTTTTTATTATCAGGTATCATTTGGGTCTTTGATAGGTTTCTTACCTTACCGAAATCTTGGTGCCAAATGGAAATTCTTAGCATTTGAGTCATGGTTGAGAAAAAAAGGTGTGGATCCCTCCTTATACAGGCAGAATCTGGGCATTCTAGGAAACTATGATGTTAGCAGTAAGGATCTTGGACTGGAGTCTACATCGGGAAAAGAAAATCAGAACAGTGAAGTGTCACCAACAAAAGTGAAATTCGAAGATCTTTATGAGGCATATGACCGAGAAAAACACAAGTTTCTATCATCATTCATTGGTCAGGTTTGAAGAACATGCTTAATTCATCAGATTTTAGTGCATTTAATTCATTGTTGTAACTTTTTTATTGAAATGGCTTACATCTGAAATTGCAGAGACTTAAAGTTTCTGTGATTCTGACTGATAAAAACTCCAGAAAGCTAATGTTCTCTGGGAGGCCAAAAGAAAAGGAAGAGGTGGTTGAGAAAAAGAGAAGTCTTATGGTATGTAGCAACGTGATAAATCAATCGCTACTTATTTGTAGTTTCTCTGTGGTTAAGAAGCTTGGAGCAAATTTAGTTGTCTGGGAACTTGGATCAAAGCTTTCCAGATTCCAGCTCACAAACTAGTCCAAAACATTGTTTTCTATTATCAGGGTTGATCTTGTGCTTGCTAAACTCATGCTAGGAGAGAATAGGCTATTCATAATTTTATTTAGGCCTGAAATTTGAGGCATATTGTGAACCAAAGGATTTAAATAATGGATACCAAGTACCAACAACCAACTACCAGCACAGCATATTACAGTATAGGATGGGGGGAAAGGTGAAAAGAAGTTACACACACACACACACACATATATATGTATATATGTATATTTATGTATATGTGTATGTGTGTGTGTGTGTGTGTGTGTGTGTGTATTGCTGAGGTTCAGAAACTTGAACTGGTCTTCAGAAGGGTAAACGAAGTGTGTTAATTGTTATCATTCTTTGGGCAAAGGGATTGGGATCAGTCCAAAGGTAGGATCATTTTAGATTGTTATGAGGTTTTTTTGAGATTGCAAAAAATCACTTACCAAGGTGGTGTCTCATGGTTTTTCCTATAAATAATTCTTTTGGCAGCTTATTTCGGTAACCTAGGTCTTTCTAAATATCCGCAAGATGATAAGCTGTAATAAAGCTTAGTTTTGTGAGTTCTCCGTTTGAGTCACTGTTTTGGTTTCTCTTGGGTTTTTGATTTATTCAGGCTAGCAAACTCAAGTGTCCTGATCTACTTGATAAAATTAAAATAAGAAGATAAACATTCTAGTTATATTGTCATCATTACCTATGGTTTTACTTGGATATCATGAACTCTTGGCTGTAAAGATGACAAATCTCAGTGATATATTATATATCACACACATACATACATATATATTATCTAATCCAGTAGGAATTATATATAAAGATTGGCTAAACTAACCAGCATTTTAGGTTCATCTCCAAATGTCAAGACATGATAAAACTTGAGTTATTATGTTGAACATTATTAATTAATCCTTTTCTTTCTGCTTTAAAGAGTCAATGCCAATAGGATCTTTTGTTTATTATTTTTATGAAAGTGTTTGATGGTTTAGCTTTCTTTACTGGTAAGTAGGCTCCATGTTCTTATGTTTAGAAATGGACTATTGATATTCACTTCTGCTTTGTTTTGTGATTATTTATCTCAGAAGGCATTTGCTTTAGTGCTTTGTCTTTTCTTGGTTGAACAGATCATGACTCATATTAAACTAACTCCACTTGTTCATCTTCAAATTTGACTCAAGTTTGGTATCGATAATCTATTCTCTATGGGTCTTTTTGCAGGCTAGACTTAGTATTGGAGATGTTGTGAAATGCTCTATCAAGAAAATTACATACTTTGGCATATTTGTGGAGGTAATCATTGTTCATGATTCTTTTTTTTAACCATAGTCCAGTAGTTTCTGGTAGGACATGAGAAACTGATTAGTCCTGATTATTAATTAATAGGTTGAAGGAGTACCTGCACTTATTCACCAATCAGAAGTTCCATGGGATGCGACTTTGGATCCAACATCATACTTTAAAGTTGGGCAGGTATGATAAATAATTTTGTAGTTACTTTCCTTGGGAGGTTGTGGGAAAACCTTTTGATGATAAATGGTCGTTAACCCAGACTAGGAAGCCACTTGACTGTGCTCTTGATCACAGATTCTAGAAGGTGGTTTTCATGCTTATTTAAGTAAAAAGTCTCTTACTATTGAATGAGTTGAGCTAAGAAAACAACTATATGTCAAACAACCCTTTGTCCAGATGTAACATACATGTTACTTAAAAAATGCAGAAATTATATTCACATGAAAAAGTGGATATTGGTGATTTTGTTCAGCATTAAAATAAATATATGTATATTTGCTTAAATTCACAATAGTATATTAATTCAAAGATAGACAAGCTATGTTACACATCAGTGATTTAAAAAGCGTTAGGCATCGAAAGGCGCCAAGGACCCAAAATGCTGAGGTGCTAGGCAAGTGCCTACATCTATGAGCTCGTTAGGGCAAAGTGAGGCACTCTAAACTAGTAAAATATAAAAATATATAATATAATTGATAAACATGATTGTATAAATAAAAATACAACATTAAGTTGAAAAGATTTAAAGTACCAAGTCACATTATCCATCTTCTAATAATAAAAATGTCAAAAGACTCAAAACAATAAAGCTTTACATCAAATTCAATTATCATCATAATCAACATTGTCATTCTTAAACATATCATCATCTTTTTCTTCCTCGTCTATTTTTATTAAAATAGGTTTCCTCTTTAACAATGATAGGAGATGAATTTGAGGCTTTTGGACTCATTTTTGCTTTCGTCATATGTATATACGTTTGTAATTCTCTAACACTTGAGACTCTTACTAAATCTTCTCATGCCAAGCCGTCCATCTGCAAATAAAACCTCATCTTCGGTATCTTATTTGTTCGCACCCATTTCTCCCACCAACCACTCATTTGGATCATCAATGTCTTGTAATGAGATTAGATCAATATTATTTCATAAATCATGACGAGCCTTTTATGTTTGCTTATACTGTATATAAACCAAATCATGTGATCATTGATGCTCTAACCAATTTTTTCTCTTTGTATGAATCTATCATATTATATAATTTAAAAATATATTAATACATCTATCTAAAACAAAATAGATTAATTAAAATAAAAATATTATGTGATTGTTACATGCTCAAAGACACTTCAGTTTTGTTCACGACACATAAAATTATAAGTTAAACTAAGAATTTTTTATAGTCAATTGCTACAAGTTCGAGATGGAATTTTCAAATAGACTCCACTATTCAGTTGTAAAATTTACTTTATTATTAATAATAACATATTATATATAGAATTAATTATAAAATTTATAAATACGTAGGGACGTAGTTGTTCTAGATCGAATTGTTATTAGAATTCCAAAAAGACCATTGAAATTCTTATATAAAGACAATCCATATGTATGATCTTATCTTACACCTCAAGTTTTGGAACTAATCTTGTAATGTACTTATATAACCCATTTACAACTTCTGCATCAAACTCAATGAATGCATATACAAAAGAATTCTTGGTTCAAATAATATCCTGTTGTATATAATGGATGATGAAGTTGATAATTTCATTTTTCGTTAATGATTGCAAATATGTTCTTATACTTTCTTTGTTTCCATCAAAAGACTTTTGAATCGTTTCCCTTGCTCTATCCGTAATCTCATAAATATATTCTATTAGAGAAATCTTTTCATTATCTACCAACCAAAAGACTTGAGCAAGAGGGTCCATTATCTTTAACGTATAAACTATAAGATTTCAAAAGGACGACATTAAGATGATATCACCGACTCTCTTACCTTTCGCTTATTTTGCCCATTTGCTTGTCACCCATTTCTCCGAGGTAAACATGTTTCTCAGGTTATATTTTTTACGATGCATACTCTGTAATGTCAAGAATGAAGTAGCAAATCGGGTGACATCATATCTCATCAATTTTTTTGTTTGTGAATTCTCTCATCATATTTAAAGCCTCAATTTGATTATAGAGAATACAACGACAAAGATTGTTCTTTTTAAAGTCTTCTTGATGTTAGGAATCTTTTAAATATCCTCTAACATTAAATCAATGCAATGTGCCGCATATGAAGTCCAATATATCTGTTGTCTTTTTGCTTCAAGTGATTTACCTAAGACAAAGGATAATAAATTTGACAAGACATGGTAATTAAAAGATTAAAAAATTTAATGATAAATCTTATCGGCTAACACATAGTTGTTTTCATTGTCGATTATAACTTAGACGGTATATTATTTATTAATTTCTCTCACAAACTTGTCAAGTAACTCATATATCTTTTATCCAAATTTCATAAAAGATAATGCATTTATTGGCTTCACAAACATGAACCATGGATCATAAAATTAATTATACTTCTATGTCTTCAAGTGATTTACCTAAAACAAAGGATAATAAATTTGATAAGACTTAGAGTCACATAGTTCTTTCATTCAAATTGGAGACATGGTAATTAAAAGATTAAAAAATTCAAAGATAAATCTTATCGGCTAACACATGATTGTTTCCATTGTCGGTTATAACTTAGACGATATATTGTGTATCATTTTTTTTCACAAAATTGTTAAGTAACTCATATATCTTTTATCCAAATTTCATAAAAGATAATGCATTTATTAGTGTCACAAATATGGTTCCTAAAAAACAGTTGGCCATAAAATTAATTATACTCCTATGTCTTCTGTTAGTCCAAGCATACGACATAATAGAGTAACAATACTCATGATTCTTTGTGGTCCTTTAACAAGTCATTTATATAATCCAACTTTTTTTCAGTAATGGATATGACAACTCATAATAACTTGGAGGTTTGAATCCTCCATCATATCTTTCAATAGCTTCAATCATCTCTTAAAAACTATACAAACAAGAAGTACTAAGGGGAAGACTAGCCTGATTGAAGAAACTAGCAATGTGTTGAATTGTTTTTCCTCTTAATTTTCTTATCAAGCATCACTGTATTTGTTTGTCTTAATTTTGCTCTTGTTTGACCTTGTTGTTACGATGATCCTTGATACATATATAAGTCCATTGGTCCTTTTTTACCCTTCTTAACAATTATGGCTTCTTTTCCTATTCTATCATATACTATTTTCCCACTAGCAATGACACTTTCTGAATAATCTTCTTCATCAACTCTAATATTATAAACATTATCCTCGGATAAAATCCCAGAAGATTCATTCCTTTGCATCTTCTTTTCAGTCATATAAGCCAACTCTGCTTTTACACTAGGTGGACACTTCTTGCATATTGATGCATTCTTGAAGTTTCTTGATGCTGTTTTGCATGAAAAATATCACCTCTAGTAGTCTTATTTCAGAAGATACAAGTAATTGCATTAGAATCTTTGGGATCCTTAAGATAATTATATTTCCAAGCAGGATCCTTTCTGAATTTTTTAATGAATCTTTTGAATTGCTTTGTACATTTGCTATTAATTTTGAAACCCTAATAACAGTTCTAAATAAATAGAGATTAACAATGCTAAAATCTAAATATGGACTATTATATGGTAATAATAGTTAACAATCTACTGTTAACAATATTTGATCCATTGTTAACCGTAGTTAGAGGGTGGAAAAGTCACCAACAGTGGAAAGTGGGGAAGGAGAGGGCGGCGGTGATGGAAGAACTTTCGGATGACAACAGTGGCGATGGAGGAAGCTGCAGACGATAGTAGTAGTAGCGGAGGAAGCTGCAGACGATAGTAGTAGTAGCGGAGGAAGTTACAGACGACAGCAATGGCGACGAAGGACGTCGTGGACGATAGCAATAGCGATGGAGAAAGCTTCGGATGATGACGTTGTGGGTGGAAGAAGCCTTAGATGTGTTCGTTGGTGGCGGAGGAAGCTGCGATCCTCTCCCTCGACGGTGGAAGGAGCTGCACACGGAAGCAGCAATGGCAGAGGGAATTGCGCATGAAAGCTAGACCTTATGATCCGTTCGTCGACGACAGAGGCAATGGTTATGCACGAAGTAGTGTTTATGGGTCGGGGTTGTCGTCGTGGCGGGGAGGGGGTTGCGTGCACAACTTTACTAAAGCTATTTAGCTTAGTTGGTTTAATTGGTTTAATTGAACCAACTAAGCTACTATTCAACCGAACTAAACTATCAAGTCTGGTTCGGTTGCTTTGCTTCAACCGGGCGCTCGCTTGAGGCATTCGACATGATTCAAGTGAGTGACTAAGCGACGCTTCATTGAAGCACGTAGCTTGAGCAAGCCTTCAGGTGCGTGGGCTTCGCCTCGCCTCTCTTGAGTGCCTACACGAGCTCTTGGATGCCTATTTAAACCACTAATACATATACACCTGTATAACATACCTGGAAACAAAAGGATCCTAGAGAACATAAATTCATATATACGCCAATTAGAGATGATTTATATATCTATTAATAATCCTTGACATTTACTTGGATTATAAGTCAATATGTAGTCATAAACCATGATAAATTATAATAGGTAATTGAATGAGTGTCCAGATAGTTTCTTCATTAGGAAAGAATTTTTGTATGCAATATATACTTAAACTTGAAGGAACACAGGATTAACAAAGCCATAGTAAGGTTTGCCTTATCGGTATGTATCGATTTACCAATCGATCGTGGATACGGTACGTATTGAGGTGTACCAACATATCTTATGTCGGTATGGTGGGGCATACCGACAGTATTGTAAAATTACCAAAAACAACTCAAAAAATTCTTAAAAAACAAAAAAAGTTAGATTAGGGTTTTTAAGTTAAAAATAAATATAAATTTAGTATAATTTTAATAAAAAAATTAAACTAAGAAAAAAATTATGATATATCTTTTTCGAGCTTTGAGGAGTAGCTTTATGGTATGTTTTGGTCCGTCCTTCCCATAATATTGAATTATCTATAAAGAAATGATTTGAATTATTAGATTATTTTTTAAACAACTTAAACTTTAAGATTCAAATGAATCACGTAATTAATATACTTGGTTCTACCACCAAAAAGAATGATGAGACTCCACGGCCGATGGAATGAGTCCTTGATCCTACGTATCTTCTGTATATCAATTTGATATGTTTGTCGGACCTAATTCTGAAATTGATCTCACGATATAGTATACTGATATATTGTATGCCATTGGTGCATAAATATGGTGATGGTCGTAGTCTGATTGTCATGAATCATATATGTCCGAGGCGGTTCTTAAGGCAAGGACAGTTGCGATATGTATTAGTGCAAAGCATGGAGAATGTCAACTTCTACATTCATCATTGATCTATTGCTCCATATCATAAGATTGATTAGCATACTATTGCACAGAGAAGTATGACCAACTATTACCGTAATGTTGTTGGTCGTAAGATTCAGAAGGTAATTATTCAAGTCTAAGGCAAGCTTCAAAAATAGTCCAAATGATTGTGAATTCAATGAGCTTAGCTCTATGTCTACACTGTGTGGGCTCTGTTGCATCTGCTCAAAATCATCCACTACCTTCCTCTTTCCCTTATTGTATAAACTTGACCAATACCTTGTCGAGCTCCATGATTTGAATCTTAGGTGGCATATGTACAATACTACTCCTCGGTTCATGCACCATTCTCAAATTGTATAGACGGGTCTATTGACTCCTCGGCATCATCACCATCATTGGTTTGAGGCATTGTTACACACGTCACTAACATGTCTCTAGATTATGTGGGTTGTTGAATGCGATTGATAAGGTGTCTTGTTGCTCGACTCGATTCTTTCCAACAATGCGGTTGATGCCAAGGTTTATCGTAGCATACCAAGGTTATGGACGATGCATATTAGTCTGATAGGGGATTGGTATGGGTGGTACATCAATACACCCCCATGTACCGTGTGTTGGTATGCTCAATATGGCTCGGTACAGCTTGGTATGTACCATACTAACAACTAGTTGGTACATCAGTGCGAACCGATAAGGCGAACCATGGTTGATGCTATTGCCTTCCACTTTGCCTTTGTCTTTATACGCTGAACGGATGATTGTGATGGTTGATTTTCTCTAGTTCCTTAAGTAGGCTATTCGATGTTGTCTAGCCCCTTTTGTCACGTTCTGTTCAAGGGGGATCTTCCTTCTGTTAGGGATGTGCTTCCTCTTCATCTATTTCCTCAGTGATAAAACACGAAGGATATTAAGGATCTCTCGTCTCATCAAGTAGAGGATCCTCTTGGTTCTCTAATGCTTCGACCACTCTAATATCGACTCTGAATTTTCGTTGTAGTATAGGAGGTCGATGGGATCAATCTCCATTTTCTCTAGCTCCTTGTCTAGCTCGATATGCCACAACTTTAGCCTAATGTTACGGTGGACGTATACCTGTTTCTCCGGTTGTCTAGACAATTATTGCGGAACTTTATATGAATCAATACTAATGTTGACTAATTATGTTCGCTACCACTAGATGTCGTTTGCGAAAGTACATATATGACAATCTTCCCTAAATTTGGTGCTTCTCTTGCAAATTTTAGCCACAGCTCGATTTCAAAATGATTTAAATAGGTCTTTATACGCATAATAAATAATTAATGTCAAATATAGTTTATAATTAATGTGTGTAACTTTTTCTCATCAGGATCCATATGGTAACGACACGAACAACTACAATATCGAAGAATGAACTGATCGTTTCCTGGAATAATCAGCCCTCCATAATTGCATCGACTACATTAATAGTGTTCAACAAGAGTCAATATATAACATTTCTTAGTGTTGACAATAAATATGATTATGTTCCAAGACTATACCGAAATTGAATTGTTAGATTAGATAATACGTTACAAAACAAATAATTTTGTTTGTAATAATTTTTAAAATTTAAAAAAATTATAAATTAAAATATATTGAATATGAATTTACTTGCATTATGAATATCTTGGTTCATATAAACTTCAATCCTACAATTGTTGATATGTAAGTATTGCTCGATCCTAAAATCATCTCTGAATTCTTTCTTGACCTCCTCTCTTGCTATAATCAACATAAGTCTAAGACAAAACATTAGGGGATGCTTGTCTATATCGACCTTACGGAGGATAATGTAAAGTGGTTCCACTCCTATTATAATTTAATTCATGGTATTCTAAAATCTATAAGAAAGAATAGTATTTTATATCTTTTTTCCATCGCTCGATCTTGAGTACCATTCATTGCCTTGAGGCTCTGTATCTTTTGTTGTATTGACTTTAAGCAAGGATTGACTTATTGGTCCGTACCGATGTAACGACATATTGTCGATATCAGTACGGTACTGATATCGGGCGGTACACACTATGTGTACCACTCGATATATTAAAACATAATATATTTTTATAATATAGTATTATATAATATAATATTAATATATTAAAATATTAAAAAAAGGGAAAAGGGGCGACGTTGCCTCGATCTTTCTCCCCGCGCGGGAGAAAAAGCACCCGCGCTCACGGGCAACGGGCGGGCAACGATGGCACGCATGTGAGGACGGCGCGATATTATTTCTCTTATTTCTTTTCTTCTTTTCATCTTATTTTTCTTCCTTTTTCTTCCTCAATTGACTGTTGACAGTCGATTTTTGGCATTTTGCCCGTGCGGTCCAGCATCTGAACTCGGACCAAGATGTACCACTTGTACCAAGCAGTCGAAATTGCAAACCTTGACTTTAAGTCAATAAAATTTATAGCAAATCGAATGACTCTAGGTTTGAGTATCTCATAATTTATATATTTTTACATTATAGAATAAATCCAATCATGATTATATATAAACTTTATGATCAACTATGCTTGAGCTTCATACTTGCTGATTGATTGTAGCTCGCTAATATCTTTCAACATTAGATTCATGCAAAGAGCTGCACATGGAATCCAAAATAATTTTTTTTTTCATTAATTGTAAATCGGCCTTCTTGAAATTGGCTATATTATTGGTGACTATCTGGACAATGTACTATGGTATGATCTCCTTGACTACGATGTCTGTTAGGTTTTCAATATAGTTTGTATCTTGAATCTTGTCGGAAGCATCAACCGATTTATGAAAATCACTTGTCTATAAAGAAACACAAGAAAATTCATGATACTCATTCATGTTGGCTCTGTCTAACTATCATCTCAAATTCATTCCATTGTCTCTTGAAGGATTTGATCTAATCCTTCAGTTTGCCACCTCCTCATCTAAATACACGCCGTGGATCTCCTTTGGTGTTAGAGGTTGGATCCTCGTGTCAGACTTTTTAACAGAGGGGACCATACTATGATAATATGGGCCTTGGGTTGTATTTGCTAGAATCCTGTGGAAGTTGAATTATTTTGCAATTGCCTACTGAATATCTCGTTTCTTTTCTTTTGTATTTGCATTGTCAATCCGTGTTTGCTTCGTTGTTTGTAGAGGATAGTCTTACGGATCAATATCAATATATTTGGTGCTAACCTATCAAGTACTCTCATAAAACCATGGATTTCACATTGCCTCGTGTTACTAATCTAGCTTAACTGAGGGGTAGTTGGCTGCCTAATGTTGGTCGACCTCTCGATCTCTTGTGGCGCAGACCCACTGCCACTGCCACGCTCCTATTGTGAGTCAGGTCGTTAATGTCTTATTGCTTCATCGTCCATGTACTAATGCTCTAGTGATGCACGAATACCAACTTTGAGATTCGAGTCGATATTATCGTTGTGACCCTCATATTCGTCATAAATCGGTTCCTGCATAGCCTTGTAGTATTTTTCCTCAGTTTTTGCCTTCTTTTTCATTATATCTTCCCTTGCCTATTGTAACTTATCTTGAAATGATTTACAAACCACTGTTAGAGCCTTCTTACATCTTACAACATCGGGATATCCATCGGCCAAATGCATCTTCACCTGGGTAATTCCTCCATCCTTGCTATATTATAGTCGCAAAATATGCATTGTCAATGATGGTGGTTCCCGTCTATTTTTCTAGTATGATCCAAGTGTCATCATGTGTGTGTTCCTTTGGTGTCATGTTTCTATCAAATTGAATCAAATAAGTTGCGATTAGCCCTAATTAAAAATAATAAGGTGCGATTATACGTAATGAACCCTACTTTGTCATAATAAACATGTCAATCAACCTATTCGGCATTAAATATGTAGAATTGACTCAATATCATTAAATATACTAATTACAATAATAAAAAACTTAATTAAACCCTAATTAGCTCTAGTTTACTATTATCAATATATCAAACATCCTAAGAAGCATTAAATACGTAAATTTGATCCATTATAGGTCAAATTATGATGAAATCATCGTTAAATACACTAATTAAACCATTAGCATATTTAATTACTTCCTAATTATTCTTCTTTCATCACTATAAACATGTCAAACACTCTGTTAGACATTAAAGACATTTAATTGACCCAACATGGGTCAAATTTCGATATCATCTAAATTAAATACACTAAATCACAAAATTAACATAGTTAATTAATCCTAAATTAGCGATTCATCGTTATAAATATGTCAAACACCCTAATAGGTGTTAAAAACATTGAATTGATCTAATATAAATCAAATTTCAATTAAATCATCATTAAAATCATTAATCACAGCATTAAAAATTTAATTAAAACCTAATTAAGCCTATTATACCATCACCAACATATAAATTACCTGAATATGCATGAAATACAAATATTTGACCCATTAAGTGTCTAATTTTGAAAAAATCAGTCTTAAACATACTAATCACCACATTAAAAGCCTTATTTACTCCCTAATTCAAGGTTTTTCATATCGGGCTATACATACCTGTCCACCAGCTGATCGGTACATTGACCGCCCGCTACTAGGCGGTATCGCCAGGTAGCCGTTGTTTCTGCCCATTACCATGCGAAATCGATCGGTAACGGTCGATTTTGATCTTTGTCGGCCGTGTCGGGCGGTCATGGTCAATTTAGATCATCGTCGGTCGATTTCGAGCGATATCAACCAAGGAGGGAGAAAGAAGAAGAGGAGAACCTGGAGATTTCTTCGTCCGATCCATCGCCCGCGGACGATTTCTTCTCCTTGCGTGGGGAGAAGGAACGAGGTGACGTCGCCCTTTTTCTTTTTTACTTATATTATATTATATTATAGCGAGCGGTATGCCCTGTGTGTATCGCTCAGTACCGGGTACCGTATCGTACCGAGCTCGACTTGGTATGTCGGTATTGTCACGGACAATAATGTAAACAAGGTGTTCGATGAAATGCTCGTATTTGTCCGTGTCCTTGGTTTAGGTACATATCTTGTCAAAGCGAACTTACATGAAGCTTGACCTAGTTTGATTTGCTTTATAGCCAAGTTTGGCTTGTAAATACAAGTGTGTCTTATAAGCACTTGTAGGGACTTGATCAGTAATGGACCATTATCTTTTGTGCAACATCTACGAGTTTGTAATGTCCATGGGTGTAATTTGTATTTTGGCTTTATAAAGTGTTTTCTTGAGCGATTGCTTGTGGATCCCGTGGGAATTGCTTCTACTAACCCGTTTTCTCTTTTGGTAAGTCTATGGGACTTTAGGAGATCTCGGGAGGGCGACCTTCGACGGACACGTGGGTGCCGCATGGGCAAAATCAACTAAGCCCGTGCGATGTGGTATCGAGGACAAGCACACGAAACACTTGTCATACAAACGTGGGGACCTAGCTAAGGTGTAGATCGGCGCACAACCGTTTGGGGAAACGAACATTGAGATGTAGGGAAAGAAGTCGCTCGGAGGCGGGCATCCTGGTTTGACATTCAAGGAATAGCCAACCCTTTGCGTGAGAGGCACCACGAGGACAAGAAAGCGAAGAAGAATCGTAGATTGGGATGGTTGAGTTCGAGCTATAGCTCAGCGTTGGCAACCAATGCTTTCAAGGCAAAGCGGGCGCTTGGTGAAAAATAAGACTTTGCAAGGTGGGAGGTGTTGTGTAACAAGAAAGAGTTGTCTGGCTCAGAGGTGAGGGAAATTGCTAACTCGAAGGATTGAACTCATGCGAGGATTGTACCGATGAGTGTTCGTGGCCATCCCAAGCGATTAGAACTTGGCGCCATGGAGCATCGAACTTTCTCTTGACATGGAAAGGATATGTTCGTGGCGGTGAAATGCGACAAGTTCGATGTTGCTAGACCTTGAAGGTGCTGGAGGCATTGGAGAAGGGTCATGATATAGCAAGTACATCTGCAGGGTATAACAAGGCACAAGTTCAAGAAGACGGAGTAATCCAAAGGGGATGATGGTCTCAAACTTTCGATTGGGAAGTATGTAAAGAGAAAAGTTGCTCCAAGAGAGATATCCGGGAGGGATAAGTCATAGTTCTCTAGTAGGAGAATCGTATGCAATGAGCATTGAGGAAGAGTTCCTCGAGGCTATATCTCCACAAAGCGAGTGGCGTCGAAGAGTTGTCGCGTGATCTCGAAAGAGGTAATGCATTGGTGGATGTTCGAGATCAGTGGGGAGCAATCCAAGGCAACATCATATGAAGGCACACTTAGAGTCGATGCAGAAATCGAACTCAACAGAGGGCTGACCCGTGGAATAGTGGATGTGAGGGCCACTATCAACTCAATGCAAATCGAGGAGCAAAGCGACTTGAGTAGAACTCGGTGAAGTATCCAAGCCGCATGAAGGGAGTCGACATAGAAGATGGAACATGGAGTGGAGGCACAGAGCTTTCCTTGGACAGAGGTCAAGGGCATGAACTCTTGTAGAAGCAAGAGTGGGATCGTATGTCATGGGTTCTTCTGCGATGGGACAAACTTATTTTGCATGGTGCCAAAGATGAAGGGAGCTTGGCATATAAGCTACCTCGAGATGCATTTGATGGAGTAACTAAGGTGATTCAACTTGCGGAGGCAAAGTTGGGATCATGAGACCCTAATGCGGGCAAGAGGGCAGAGGCGGGTACTCTTGAAGAATATGCCAGTGTTGCCATTCGAGTTGTCGAGGAGGAGGTGCATAACAAGATTGTGTTGGTAGGGGATAGAGGCCCAAGATCCGATAATGGTGCACCAACTCTAAGTCGGGGACTTGAGGAGCTACTATCGACATCCTAGAGCCGTTCGTCAGGTGTAACCCAAGAGTGGGTGGATGAAGGGAATTGCGAGGAGCGAACTAAAAATCGGAGATGGCGAAGCCCTACGATGTGTTGGCGAGGCCACGTGGAGAAGTCGTAGTCCGAGTTCATCATACGAGAATCATGTCTGATGGAGATGTCACCGGGAGGCGGCGTGGTGCGGCGGATCGTGGTGGAATAGTTCGTGGCAATACAGGCAATCTTTGTCCGTGAGGGACAAAGATCATCTTGAGGTATGATCGGGAGTTATTGGGAGTTCCACTGGTGTCGACACAACAAGAAGAGGGCTATGGATTCAAGGAGTGAATGTCGTAGTCTGCAGGCGGGTCTTCGTGTGTGCATCGAAGCTTACATTGGATGAAAGCCTTTGTCATTAGCATATGGGAGTTGTATACCACCGAGGAAGAAGTCCAAGTGCAAGTACCAGTGAGTCCCATGGAGGGGGACGTGATCATGTGAATGATCAGGAGCTGTTGGGAGCTCCACTTCGGTGAACAATGCAGAAGAAGGGTTGGATTCAAGGAGTGAATGCCACAGTACCGCAGGCGGGTCTTCCGTGTGTATGCTTCGAAGCTTACATCAGATGAAAGCCTTAGTTGTCAACATATGGGGGCTGTGTACCACCGAGGGAGTAGTCAGATTGCAAGTACCAATGAGTCCCATGGAGGGGACTTGATTAATCGGAGCAGTTGGAGAGTTGGATTGCTTCAGTACTCACATTCGCTTAAGGGAGCCCGGCAAGTCGGAGGATAAGGCCGAGTAAGCGAACGTTGCTACCAAGGAAGCTAAGGAGAATAGAATTGGCGCGAGCCCTGCAACAAGATGGCGGAGGCCATGCATGAGAGTTGTAGTCTGTCTTTCCATCGACCAAGGAGAACTGCTAGGAGGACACAGTGGTGTCGAAGCAGGTGGTCGAAAGGGGCAAGGAAGCGACGACGGGTCCAGCGGGGCTCAGCTACCCAAAAGAAAAACGTCGGTTAGAAAGGAGGTGGATTCGGAGGAGCTCCACAGTGCTATGGGCTTGGCAGAGACATATCTACCTATCGCGAAGGAAGGGATGAAGATGCTAGATAACGGATAGTACTGCTATGGGCTTGGCAGTACCATGGTACCGGATGCGGGACTTCCGTGGAGTCATCGATCCCTTGCTCTCATGGAGGGAGAGCATTGGTCATAAAAGGGGCCGAGGAGGTGGAGAATGCAGAGGCAAACTCCAAGTACCAAGACAAGGCAGAAGGGCAGAGGCCAAGAAACTTCATAAGACCGATGTCGATGGGCTTCTCATTGAGATAGACAAAATTAACGGACTTCAGGTTGATGCAGGAGTGCTCGACCAAGGAACGAAGTAGGTAGTACATGGTACTGTACCTTTCTACTCAAGAGGAGTAGGCGACAAAGGTGATGGAGAAGACAATGCAATCCCAAAGGCGACCATATCTATCAAAGACTTACTCCAAGTTAGGGGACTCCAAGTTGGGGTAAACTTTTTGCTCTTTTCGGGTAAAACTTCTTGCATTCCAGAAGTTCAATGGCAGTGGGAAGGCGAATCACAGTAGCTAACCCAACACAAGGAGTGTAAGTGTGAGCAAAGAGCGGGCGAATGTTAGTAACCAGCTCAATGCATGAAGTATAAATTCGAGGAGGCAGGCGAAATCGAGTAACCTTTGCCTTCTCAACTCGAGAGGATAGGCGAAACCGAATACCCCAATTCTCTTAACTCGAGGAGGTGAGCGAAGCCAAGTAACCTTACCTTCTTAACTACGAAGAGAATGGGTGAAGTCAAGTATCCCAATTCTCTTACTTATCCAAGCAGGGGAGCTCTGCACAAGTTCAGTGACCCTTCAAAGAAAGCTTATGGAAGACAATAGTTGTCAAATCCTCACCGTTGGTGATTAGTACTCTTGAGAGTAGTTTTTCACTTCATTTCCCAATTGACTAAGAGGAGTGATGCGAATATACTTGGAAGTGACAACTAACGGAAGAAGGTTCAATGGGCAAACATTATGGAGAAAGGACCTTAAAAACTTCAAAGTCTGCGAGGCGATGCTCGTTAAAGCTCCAACAAGCATCCACCCGGTTAAGCAATATGAGTATCGCGATCTTGGCGTAATAAGCGGTCTTTTCCTTCATCGAGGGATCTGCGAGAACCAATAAGGATCGACAACTCAACCCCACACCAGTTCATCATTGGTGAGTTGAGCGGCGTGCGGATCGAGTTTGACTAGTCAACAACCGGAGAGCGGCTAGGAGCCAAAGGGTGTGTTGCAAGCGAAGATTGAAGATTCAAGAATGCGAGGAGATGCGGCGTCTGATGGCCGGCGAGGACGTCGAAGGAATAAGTGGGGAGAATGTCACGGACAATAATGTAAACAAGGTGTTCGATGAAATGCTCATATTTGTCCGTGTCCTTGGTTTAGGTACATATCTTGTACAACAAGAAGCAGACTTGCAATAGGCTTAGCAGCCCTAGTTTGATTTGCTTTATAGCCAAGTTTGGCTTGTAAATACAAGTGTGACTTATAAGCACTTGTAGGGACTTCGGTCTGTAATGGACCATTATCTTTTGTGTGCAACCTCTCTGAGTTTGTAATGTCCATGGGTGTAATTTGTATTTTGTCTTTATAAAGTGTTTTCTTGAGCAGTTGCTTGTGGATCCCGTGGGAATTGCTTCTTCTGGCTCATTTTCTCTTTTTGTAAGTCTATGGGACTTTAGGAGATCTCGGGGAGGGCTGACCTTTGCGGACGGACACGCATGGGTGCCGCACGGCTTAGGCAAAATCAGCTAAGCCCGTGACAGTATGGCAATCCTTGCCCTAATTAACACTATTCTACCATCAAAAATATATCAAACAACATATTAAACATTAAGTCATTAACCTAGAATAGGCTTAATCATCTCATAAATCAATAAAAATCTAAAGAGAGAATATATACCTTTTGGTTAGTGTTCTTTCTCTTAATTCTTCCAAATTAGCCTCCTAAATTTGATCCAACCATAAAATCCTAGCTTTGTTGAGTTTAAGAGAGTGTAAATATGGGAATGAGAGATGTGAGTGAGAAAGAGTTTGAGAGAGTTGAAGAGATTGAGAGAGTGAAATGGGTTGAAAGAGAGATAGGAAAGGGTTTAAACCCTTTTATATGGTTCAAATGGTCAAATTGACCATTTGAAATAGGGCAATCTCAGCCCTTGATCTGTAACAGGTCGGTAATGGTCGGATTTTGATCACTACCGATCGGTATAGACCCCATATCGCCCAATACATTATCATGTGATGGGTATCACTCAGTATAGGATGGTCTGTATACTGGCATGTCAGACCGGTACATATCGCCTATATCGGGCGGTATAACTCGGTATGGCAAACCCTAGGCCATAGTGAAATGTATCAACCACAATCCAGAGCATTATGCCATCATCAAAGTATGAACCTATAATCTGTTGTTTTAAGGATTAGATAATTCCTAACTTTAGTGTAGGTTGTGAAATGACTTATCTATTAGTTGTTACTCATTCCCAGAGAACAATTTATGATTAATCCTTTTAAGGGCAAAGGTCAAGTGGTTTTAGGTTTGGATTGTGACAAATATGTTATTAGTAATACTAGCCATCTACAGCATGGGCTATGTTGGGACTTGGGACCTGCTGTGCTTCTTGTTGGAACTCTGATCTGGCTGAAAGAGTGTGTTATAGATGGTGCCAATTTTGTGGCTTATGATGTCTTCAAAACAACACTTGTGGGATATATTGGTCTAATGAGACCTAACAAAAGTAGCATGTGTGAGGTGACTTAGCATATAAGTTGTTGTTCTGGTTTAGAAAAGCAACTTTTGTGTGCCCTATTAGTGCGATGCACTATGTGATTTGAGCTTGGATCACAACAAACTACACAACTTACATGTCGGTCAACCTTAATGAAGAAAAGCAGAACTTCTCAAAACGTAATAGTTTCCATAGGTATCATAAAGATATGAGTGTCTTAAATGGATTTTAAAGAACAGATGCAGCAAATGAAGATTTGGGCATGTACCTGCCAATCTGATAAGTAGCCTTGGTGCGATAATATGTGTCTGGCATGGATTGAACAAGCATTTGTGAAGCTTCGTTTTCTAGTCTCAGTTGATAAATCATGGAGATATTATATGATAGATTAGTACCATGATTATAGAAGAGGGTATGATCTTTTTGTATGCATTATACGTTTGCTATGTTTCATCAATTAATAAGAACAAGAATTTTTGCACTTGCTTCAGACATTGATGACCATATCAAATTCATACCAGTAGGTGTGTATGGTGTGCACCAGGACTTGTTGACTGATACTTTCTGGAGATGTTTCCAAAGCTCATTCTTACCATAACTAAAGCAAGTGTCATGTTTGCTAGCAGTCTTTCCTTTTTAATTCTTGATACCATGTTGCATTCTCCATTTTCTTTGAAGCTCTCGAAGTTCATAAGCTTATTTGCTTGTTTCAGATTGTGGAGGCAAAAGTTCATCAACTGGATTATACTCTTGAACGGATCATGTTATCATTGAAAGATATAATGGTATTCTGACGTACTATTTATCACGAGTTTTATGGAGTAAGATAAGTTTGAATGTAATGTTTCGACCTGTGGTCATGAATTTACTTTCAGCCAGACCCATTAATAGAGGCCTTAGAGTCTGTTGTTGGTGATCATGCATCTTTGGGTGGAAGACTTGAAGCGACACAAGCTGATGCTGAGGTGTTAACCTTTTTTCAACTTCATTACTCAATCTGTGTTTTAAATATTTCATTTTTGTGTAAATGCACTTACAGCATTAGTAATTTAACTTTAAATAGTTGAATTTAAAGTTGTATTGACCAATAATGAATTTTCTTTTGTTCAAAGGATTAAAAATGAAGACAAATAACTGAAGTGACGATAGTAAAGCAAAATTGTGGGCTACATGAATCCTACTTTTAATAGTTGATCTTAGAAGCTTTGTTGCTACCATTCATGTTCAATACTTTTAGTGCATGTAAGTTAGGAAATAGGAAACCTTTCTGTGGATAAACCTTTCTCTTTTCTGAGAACATGTCTACAAAATAATACAAGTCCTTGGAACCTTAAGCCAACGACAAAATATATCCTTTCTGGATCCTAAATCAAGATTTGTAGCTTTTTTTTCCTTCTGTTTATCAGTGACCTTAATGTGAAAAAAGAATGCCTAGCTGTCAGATCCTTGTTTTAAAATACCCCTAATGTAATAGGTGATATGGTTAGTAGCTTATGGTCCAAACTGCATATGTTGTGGTGCAGGTCCCGTTGCGACATGTTCGATTTTTTCTTTTAGCTTTTTTTTGGGCCACATGGTTACCAGTTCAAACAAGTTTGGTATAGACACCAATACCAGTTTTTTAGACCTTGAATTGATCAATACGATACTTTTATACCAATTATGACAATACAATAATAATCACTAAGCATTATGGACTTTTCCACCTTTTTGTGATCCTAGTTCAGCACTCTTTTTCTTTTCAAGTTCTCCGATTATATTATCATATTGTTCATCAGTTGTTTCAAACTCTAGGTACATCACGATGTCATGTCGTGATGCATCTTACCAGCTTCCCTGAGATGCCTTGAATGATTCAAAAGCAATTCTAGATAATAGGAAATGATTATGGATATTGTGAAGAAAGGTCTTTTGTTACTGTGGCACCAACTTAGCTTTACAGATCAAGGCCTCATTTTGTATTCTGACCGTAAAGTGTGTAAACATTTTCCTATCAGTGGGCTGATGTGGACTCGCTTATCCAAGAGCTGCAGAAAATTGATGGAATTAGCGGTGTTTCTAAAGGTCGTTTCTTTATAAGCCCGGGTTTGGCTCCAACATTTCAGGTTAATGAGCACAGTTGTTTTCCTTGTATTCATTAAGATGCTTTTCGTTTTCATGTGATAACTAATTGGTAACTTGTATTCCAGATCTACTTGCAGTCTTTTCAAGTAAAAATTTCTCAAATTGGTGTTAAATTTTTTCTATATCCAGGTGTATATGGCTTCTATGTTTGACAACAAGTACAAGTTGCTTGCTCGTTATGAGAACAAGGTCCAAGAGGTACTACTTTTTCTGAGTGGATATAACTGTTTTGATAGAGCACTTAAACAGTCAATAACTTTGGTAAGTGTTTAAATTGGAAATTTCACTCTATTAACAAAGACCGAGATTTTCCCCTTCCAATGCCAAAATCTTTTAGCTGTGACTAATTAAGGAAATTTTGAAAATAAATTTGATTTCTTTGTCTGCGTCAGCAAAAAATGAATCATCTTAAACTTCTCAAGGAAGCATGAAAATCAATTTTTTGATCTGTTTAGTGTTTCAAAGAGTCATATCAAGTTGCCTGTCTAGTTGATGACATTGTCTGGTCTCTTTCTCTGTACAACTTTCAAGAATCAAAATAATGCCTTCTAAAAGACAGATCCTGGCTGCCGCATGTGTGGTCGTTAGAAGATTTGTGGCACTAGGGCCATGCTATTATCTTTCTGGAAAATTATGGTACAATGAGGTGTTGGCAAGCACAAGCTAAAAATTGGAATGGCCATGTGTCAACATGAGTGGCAATGTTTCAGCAAGTGCCATCTGGTACCAATCAATAAGACAATAGGGAACTCACAGCTACTTTTTTTTTTTTAACTATCTGAGTATGGAGCCCCTTTTGTGGCCATCTCACTTGGTACTTGGGCTCCAGTAATTTACGTCTAAAAGTTCTAGGTATTTGTTGGTTTGGTTTCATAATTTATCTGTTAAGCTGACAGCCTATATTAAAAATGTTTTTGGAGCATCCTAAGGAGACCTAAAATTTGAGGTCTCAAAAGCTTTGACTTGTTTTTTTTTGTTCTCTCGTCTTGTGAGACGGCAATAGAGAACTCACATCTTGTTGTTGTTGCTGAGTTATGGAATCTTTGTGCCTTTGTTTTGTGTGTGCACAAACATGTATCTTTTGTAGGCACAAAAGATGTTTCACTTATGAAGATTATCCTTATTTCGGTTGACCATCATTTGGGCTTCTCGTTGTACTACTATTTGTTTCTCAGACATTCTTGGTTGTCTCTCTCTCTCTCTCTCTCTCTCTCTCTCTATTTCGGTTGACCATCATTTGGGCTTCTCGTTGTACTACTATTTGTTTCTCAGACATTCTTGGTTGTCTCTCTCTCTCTCTCTCTCTCTCTCTCTCTATTTCGGTTGACCATCATTTGGGCTTCTCGTTGTACTACTATTTGTTTCTCAGACATTCTTGGTTGGCTCTCTCTCTCTCTCTCTCTCTCTCTCTCTCTCTCTCTCTCTCTCTCTTGTCCCAGAAATAATGGCAACTGCTCTTTAGTTGTCTTCTGCTCTCAAAGACGAGGCAAGCTTGATTATTGCCTAGTGCACGCACACAATCAATTCAACTTTCAGCAGGTGGTAAGTTCTGGCAGGCTTATCGAAGGCAGTCATATTTAGATTTGGAAGTTTCTTTGATCCATGCTATTGAAATAGTAGTGTCGTGTGACTTGCTGATGTTTCCATTTCATTCGTTTGTTCCACAGACATCCCATCATCATCAACGTAACAACTTTCCATATATTTCATATAGTTCTTTGCAGATGAATTTTCCCCCTTGCTGTGTGTGCAGGTTGTGGTGGAATCATCCCTGGACAAGGAACAGATGAAAGCTGCGGTATTAACATGTACTAGTAGGGTTTAGTCGGGAGTTTGGGGATGATTTCAGCATTTGCTCTCCTGTATCCTTCATTCAAACTCACTCTCCCGGTAAAGTCCATCTACATCCTTGTCATGCATTTCAATGTGCGAGTGCTGCATTGTGGTAGGTCTTTGGTAGATAGTCAACCCACCTCCCACTTAACATTTCGAGATTTATAATATGTTGAGATTTAGAATATGTTGTAAATCCAAATTGCACATGGAATTTTTGCAGACGAATATTTGAAGAGAAAAAGGCAAAGTAAATTAAAAAAAAAAAAAACCCTTATCCACTTTTATACATAGCATCACGCAAAAGCTTAGGAAAAGAGTAGATGTGCTATGAATAATATTTTAATCTAAAAATCAGAATCTTACCATTGATCCCAAAGCATTACCATCCTTTTCTTATCATTAACAAGATAGCTGCTCTCTACTTTATAGTTCCAGACAGCAAATAAGAAAAGCGCAGATAGTATAGCAGCAATGAACCTACAAATAATTAACTTGAGAGCACCGGTACTGTAGCAGCGATGTCGTTTGACTTTGTTCTTCCGGTCGTTGGACAAATTAGAATCTGGGCAGGGATTCGTTGCTGAAAATATCATGATCTAACATGTATCACACCATGCCATGCAAACTTCCATTACCAACCATCAAAACTAATTCGTGTTGCAAATTGACTGACTTTGCTGCTGTTTGGCGGTTCCGCAGCAGCTCGAAGTACCGACACCTGTAAGAATCACAAGACTATAAATATATCAGGATAAGACAACAATCTCATTCCATTTGTTCTACTTCCCTCGATCAAACCATATCGTTTGTCGAGGCTGGCTCTCTCGTTGTTAATCCAGAAAAGCACATCAATGATACATTTTCTGCTACACAAAACAAAATGACAAAAACCTTAAAAAAAAAAAAAAAACATGATGAAACAATGCAATAAACTGTTCCTCCTTTGGTTGCATTTTTTGCAGTTGTCCTCCCTGACAAGTTGATAGACAAACAAGATGATGCATGAACTACTAGTACTAGCTAACATTTCTTTCTTTTTTATAATCTATTAGCTTCCGAATTAATATAAGATGGAAAGATAGATGGGAACATCTTGAATATATTTGAACATTTCTGGTGAGCACAGGCAACTCAAACAAAGGGCACATTTCTTTCTGAAACAATACTATGTACAAAATTGAAGAAAAACAAAATCAAGACAGTAAATCTAATCACACAATAAGCCAAACCCTTGCTCAGATGGAAAACATTATGTAGAAATTGAACTAAAAATAAAAGCATAGTTCAAGAGAAAAACAGATAGTATTTCTGAAATTCGTATATGTAATAAAATAGTTTCCCTCAGTGTATAACATACAAGTCTGAAACCAATTCAGACAGGTATGATGCCTGAGACATCGAAATGTGGGCCAACCTAGATCCCCATTACAATTGGAGGAAACAATAAAAAGCGGAATATCAAGCGGTAGCATGTTGTATGATCCATCATCAATGCTTTTTTGGACAAGTAAATACCATTCAGGATGATACATACGATATTGTAAACCACGGTCTTCCATTCAAAACATAGGCCATAATGCACTACTATTTGGGTCAACTACATGGATCACTACCCTTAGCTATTTGGAGGACAAAGATGACAGTTGATCCATTAATTAAAGAAGATGACAGCTGGCTACAGTCTTAATAAAAAATCTCTAGATAATTTGTACTCATCTACCATCAAAATTGAATGAACCTTATTAAGATCAAGGAACACAGCAGATTTATAATTAAGTTTTACAAATTACAGGGAAAGTCCAACATAACTTAGCTTTCGTATGATCAAAATTTAAATCTGCCTCCCATAAGGTTAGATACAGATAATGAATGAGATAAAGCAAAAAGAAGCTCAAAGAATTCTCTGCTGCATATTGTCAAATTTCAATATGCTTCTGAAAAAAAAAAAAGGCATAAGATCAAAGTTTTATCTGCCAGGTCAAAAACTAAAATGTTGTACAGAGACCACAATTATTTTTCTAGTACATTGTCCAAACGTTTAAGAAAAAGGAATTAGTAACCCTACCAGAACCTAATCAGATTGACAATCGATACGGTGCCAGACTACTTGGACTGAACCATAAATAATAATAACACATCAAATGTCTATTAGAACATGAAGTGTAGCCATGATAAACCAGTGTCCTTGACCTAACTCACACCTTAGCATACCCAATATACCAGACGACTGATACACAGGTACTCACAAGTCACAACCATGTGCTTGATTGAGATAGCCATCAACAATTTTAACCCAGGGAAAGGTGAATGTTTTAAAAGTTACATATAAGTATCCGTGAAAATAATTCGAGTTTGATTCTGAAAGCCTCAAATATGACAAAAAGTAATTCGAGTTTGATTCTGAAAGCCTCAAATATGACAAGCTAATCAAATCAAATTTTCAATTACAAAGTTCTAAGACAGTATAGACAACATTTCAAATAGATACTGGACCAAATAAGTTGACTAAACTGGGACGGATACCTTTGGACGATCCATGGAGCTTCCAAAATAGCCTACCCCGAAGGATGATGATGAATAGGCAGCTACAACCTCGACTGCTTTCAAAGAAGATAAATTTTCTGCAATCTGCAGAACAAAAATCATGGATCTTGCCATATAATGTGATAAAGAAAAACACTGTAATTGGATACACACCTTCACAGTATCAGCCTGCAGTAGTAACACACCAGCACCTGTATCATGGAATTTTTGACTGCTACTGTGGATAAGAGAACGAAGGATTTTCATACAGGCAGATACGGGACCTGACTGTGACCTAAATATAGGACAGGCACTGAAACTGTGAGCATTAAAATACGAAGACCATTTTTGACAATTACTTAAATGCATATAATAACACCTACAAATATAACCATAATAAGCCATGAGATTTATGGCACCCCAGTCTGTTGGATGATTAATGACACTAGTTTAACCACCTCAGATAGGTGACACATCTCCATCGACTTATGAGATTGAATCTCACTTGAATCGTCCACAGATATCTCCTAAACTTTAAGGGTGACTTGAATTTTCCACTTTACTCAAAACTAATAACTGAAATGCATATAGCATCTACAAACAATCAAATATAACCATAATAAACAATAAGAATTATATTTCCCTAGTCTGTTGGAATAATGCTTAATGACACTGCCAGTTAGCCACCTCAAACAGAACTCACTCGACTTATGAGGGCGAATTTCACTTGCATGGATATTCCAGAGATCTCACTTCAATTTTTAAAGGCAACTTGGATTTTCTACTTAAACGGCCTTAAATCCAAACATTTATGAGAAAGAGAGTCATCACCAATCTGTTTAAGAGAAAAATGCATACTCATACTTTAACTAGATTCAGTCATGTGCAGTCCAAAGAGAGACCTCACAGAAACAAAACCACAAACTGTTCATATCACTGACTCCTTTTTCCTGCGTTACAGGAGTATAGATATAGGTAATATTTCACGTAAATAGCCATAATGGTACCCCTCTAAAGTCATGATCCAAATGCATCAATGCATGTGCATCCTATAGGAAACTTTCTTTAATACATGTGTGGAGAATAAACGAGTACATCATATAGTTAACCTAGCAGAAGATCAAAATGCAGACACGTTCACTAGTGAAAGCATTATAAACATGTTCACCAATGAAGCCCAATAAACTTGATAAATTTCTGATCAAAAATGAAATTTTGTTATGATGATAAATTTTGTCCATAAAAACGAACTTACACGTTATATATATATATATATATATATATATATATATATATATATAATCTTAATACGACATAACAAATGGCATTAAGTCATAGAACATACAATGATGATGACACACAGCATTCACGTGCTGCAAATCCTTTAATCAAACACTCTCCAACACCAGTTGCACAGCATCCAACAATAAATGGAGAGCCAAAGGGATCTTTCACTGAAGCCCAGCATCCTGAACCATACATTGCTGCCAATCCAACCCGCCCATCAACCTAAAATCCCGTCTAATATTTTAACATATGTGGGATCAACTAGAAGCGAAAAGAGTATTATAGTCATGCATTGCAACAGACACAATTTCAGTCCAAGCAGATGATTTAGTAATATAAGCTGAAATATCAAAAATTCGTTACTAGCTTTTTAATCTGAATCAAGCACTTAAAAGATTATGGCCATGGAAATCAAAGGCACGAGTGGGTTGGATTTAGCAAATAACACAATCTGCCAGCATAGCATCTTCTTATGTGCAATAAAAAGAAACTGCTATAACGAACATACTAATTTTATGCAATTTAGTAATAATCACATCTGGTTAGCATCAACATTACAATCGTTTTACTCCATCGCTTTCAACTGTCAAGCAGAAATCATTAGGCCTTCCACTATGCAAATAACTGTATTAACACTGACACCATATTAATATGTTAAAGACAAACTAATCATCACAAACTAAAAAAAGGATAATAAGCTCTAAAATTGAGAGAATTACTTGCCTAAACTGTAATATGTTTTAGTAGCCATAGTAAGGGTAGCATTCCATGTTCCAAATATAAAGTAAGCAGCCATTTAAAGTCCTAGACCACAACACATAAGAACATCATAGGTAGATATAAAAAGCTTGCCCGTAACTGATACAAATAGTTCACAGGGTAAACTTGCTTTGTTAATCATAATTGCCAGAACAAATATATTTAAATGAATAAATCCATAGTATCCATCGTTCTATCATGGAATTATAGATCATTTAAAAAGTAAAGTATAGGGAATACTACAGAAAATGGACCACCATTAGGTGTGGTTTACAGTTGGTTGATTTGCACCAGAGAGTTAACTTCTACATAAAAAAGACCAATGGAATAGGCATCATGTCATAAAGGAAGTCGAATGAACAAGTAAAAAGAACAAAGAACAGGATTAACATTGAAAAGCAGAATTTCTTAAAGAAAAATTAACTTTGAGAAGAAAGTTACCATGGGATCATGTTATACACCAACCTGCTTAACATTCACATTCAGAATCAAATTTTCAGATAAAGTTACTGACAGAGTTTAGATCCAGAAACTGTTGTCAAGTTAGAGAGCTTGCATTCGATTTTACATCCAGAACTCTTATAGATACCACCCGTTGGAAAGTACAGGTGAAATGTGTGTTGTTTCTGTTTAGTTGTATCAACCAAATCCATCTTTCTTTTCATCCTTAGATTAAAAATATTCATTGTTCTTGTAGAAAAAGATGTGAAACAAACCTTTGTTTTTTTAATTCATCTATGGGATTGAATGCATCATTCAATAAATTTTTTGATCTATGCCGCAGGTCTCAAGAAAAGGCAGATTGAATATAAAATACCAGATCCAGCTTGGTTATTGAGTGAGTAAATATATATGTCATTTCTTGAGATCTCTCTTATTCAAAATTGTGGTGTGATGTGTATCCCCTATGTCCTATCATGAAATAGATAAAATATATAAAAGAAGTAAACTTTTGTTCAAGAATAAAATCTTGTTGGAATTTTTCATAAGAGACAGAGAACTTAAAAATAAATTATTAAACCACAATCACTACCTTTAATGCAATGCCACCACTAGATGCCCCTGATGCTACATGTCCATTACTGTCGATACATACAGCCCCCACTGTATCCATAACAAAATCCTCTTTGTCATTGTTTTTCATAAATGAATGATCATCCAATATCTTATTTTGCCCAACTATTGAAGATTGTGATGCATCCACTGTTCATAAGGTAAATTCAACTCAGTGTTAGTTCTGCTATAGTTTTATGTAACCAAATATGCAGAGAAAAGAAATAAACTGAGAGAAGCAATGACTAACTAGAGTAAAAGGAAAATGCACTTATAAGTACATTATTATTCATGCCTGTGTGTCTAAACAAGAATAGGCAAAGTGGTAGGATGATACCAAATAGATCTAGTAATTGTGGATTGTTTCCTATTGGTTGACTTTAAGATGGTGCAGAACATAAAATTTCATCCCACTTCCCCTAGCTTGGGGAATGTTGATTTGTTGATCCTTGGTTGGACAAACCTAAATTATAACATTTTCTACAGTAACATCTTGGACTGAAGATAAATCTCACTCGCACCAAGATATGCCTCAGCTAGAACTCCAAAACAAACCTTCACTGATGGCATAGTTTAGCAATCAAATGAATAAAGTCCTATCAAAAATTCATTGTGCCTTCTCAAATTTGAATTTTGCTCTAAAGCTAACCATCATGGGAAATAACTGCTCTTTCTATATAAGTTCTATATTATACCTTTATCAATCCTCCAAGGATATTAAATTAATATCTTAAAAAGCTAATATGAATATATTAATACCTAGCATTACCAGGTGGTATGACTTTGCCAACCATGTAAGATTCAAGTGGCAATAGAACACTTGAGTTCTCGTGGAGCCAAGTGCAAGGCAAGGCACATGCTCATTAAAGCAAAGCAAAGTCTGATTACAATTAATGTTACTTAGATTTAGAAATAAAAGGAAATTACAAAACAGCATTCAACTACTATTCACTAGTGAGTAGTGACCAAAGTGGTATGATTTACTAGGTGGTACCAAGCGGTATGCACAGTGCATACCACTCGATATATTATAATTTTATAATATATTCTATAATATAATAATAAATAATATAATATAATATAATATATGTTAAAAAAATAAAAATGAGACAAGGAGTCACCTCGTTCTACCTTCTCCCTGCACGGGGAGAAGAGGTGTTGCCTCGTTCCCGCACGGTGAGATGAAGCGTCGCCTCATTCCCACGCGAGGAGACGAGGTGTCGCCTTGTTCTCCCTTCTCCCCGTGCAGGAAGACGAGGCGTCGCCTTGTTCTCCCTTCTCATCGTTCCTTCTCATTTCTCACCTCGTCTCCCCGCATGGGGAGAAGGAAGCCCGTCGATGAAGAATCGCCCGCAGGCAACGGATTGCACGGGGATCTGGGGAAGAGCGGGTATCTCCCTCTTTTCTCCCTTTCTTCTTCTTTCTCCCTCAACCGACCACCGATGGTTGAAATCGACCGCCGACGTCCGATTTCGATGGTACCGCCCGATAGCGGGCGGTCCACGTACCGGTCCGACCGAGCGGTACAGAACAAAACGGAAAACTTTGCTAGTGACAAACTAAAATGTTAATTTTGGCCTATTAGTTGATAAAAAAGGGTGAATATTCTTAATGAATTCTAAAATGATAACAAGAGAAGCAATTTAGTTACAAACAACTAGAAGCTGTAATATCCCTACTATTTAGGGTCAGCTATATTCAACCACAAACAATAAATTACAAATTTAACTAATGCAACAATGATGGAGTACTTAAGTTACAATAGCTTATTATAGAAAGATGTTCAAGAAGTCAAGAGTTAAGTACCAAAAGTTGATGTTGCTTTTAATATAAAATAAAGATGTCATATAGTTATCTTACTTCTCTACACTGCCCAACACAAATAGTGTAGAATCTATACATAGTACACCCAAACGGTTGATGGAAAAGACAAATATAAAAGATTTCTTATTCTTCAACCCATGGTTTGTTGTCGATGCGCACCACCCGATATGGGTGGTACGTACTAGTACGATAGGATATAGGTATGCGAACTGCCCTCTATCGGGCGGTACTGACCACTTGACCCCATATCAGATAATACAGAGTTTGTACCGGGCGGTAACGGTCGAAATTTGATCGTTACTGACCTGTACCAATTTGTAACGTTTAGGGCTTAGAAAAAAGTTTTCAACCCTTTCCTCCCCCCTCTCTCAATCTCGTAAACTCTATCAAACTCTATTTCTCTCACATCTCTCTTATTCTCACTTTTTCACTCTGTTAAACTCAACAAAACTACGATTTATGGATTGGATCAAACTAGGAGACTAATTTCCGAGGATTATGGAAGAACACACTAATCAAGAGGTATGCATTTTTCTTTTTAGATTTTTATCGATTTATGAGATGATTAAGCCTATTCTATGTGATATATGACTTAATGTCTAATATGTTGTTTGATATATTTTTGATGAGAGAATAGTGTTAATTATAAGTAATTAACATTTTTAATGTTGTGATTAGTGTATTTAATATTGATTTTTCAAAATTAGATATTTAATAG
The DNA here is from genome assembly GCA_021527575.1 of Ensete glaucum. Lineage (NCBI taxonomy): Eukaryota > Viridiplantae > Streptophyta > Magnoliopsida > Zingiberales > Musaceae > Ensete > Ensete glaucum. The sequence goes on from CM038551.1 coordinate 52,667,914, forward strand.
GTCAAATGTTTATATTTCATGCATATTAAAAATTGAATCATATGTTTGTGATGGTATAATAGGTTTAATTAGGTTTTAATTAAGTTTTCTAATGATGTGATTAGTGATTTTAATGATGATTTAATTAAAATTTGATCAATAGTGGATCAATTTATATTATTTTTACTAAAATTATACTAAATTTATATTTATTTCTAACTTAAAAATCCTAATCTAACTTTTTTCTATTTTTCAAATATTTTTTATGGTTTTGAGCATGCCATCGATACACACCAATGTACCATCGGTATGTCTCGGTACATACCGTACCGAGCAGGGCTCAATACACTGGTACGGACCGAAAGTATAATCCTTGCTTCAATCAATTCTTTTTTTTTAATGCAAAGGGCAAGTGGTGAAGGTCCAGAACCTCATGGTGATCTACCAGTCTATACTAGCTAAGCTAGCTAGGATCTTCAACTAAGTCAAATTGATTGACAAATGTGTCACAAGAACATTTAGTACTAAAGAAACTTGAAGATATATAACATTTTACTAGCCTGTACAATATCGTAAAAGTCAAATGTCATCTAACTTATATACTATGCAGCTAATATTTTGATATTGTTAGGTATGCAGCTAGTATGATTTCAAAAACCACCTGTTGTGTCTGTAGGCAATGATTGAGCCCTACACGCTAAGGTAGGCACCTCTGTAGAGCATTCACTCTTTTTCTTGGCATCGGCAAGCATTGATTTGTACTTCATCCACTGTAACTTTGCCTTTTCTGTCACCAGCCACTGTTCAGAATCATCAAGGAATTAGCAGGTAAGCCCAACAGAGAAAATGCAACAACACTTCAATCAAGAAATAAGTTAACCATTGAGTCGAACACAACAAAATTTTGCCATTAACAGAATGGCAAAACTGGAAAGACAAATAGAAGAAGAAGATATTACAGAATCTGATTCTAAAATACTTGATGGCATGGTTAAGCCCTTTGACTTTCCCCATTCACGTGCTCCTTCACCAACCAAGAACCTGGAGAACAAAAGAAAAAAAAAAGATGATAGCATTTCAAGTACAGTAGAGAGATACAAAGAAAATTAAACTTAATAAAAAGCAAATAATTATTTCATCACAGATAAAGTAAGGTATAGAATAATGTCATATATCATGCAGTCCAACCACTTCTGAGCACCAACAATTTTGCATAAAAATCTGAACATTTGTTGACTCAGGTGTAGCTGTTTCAGGAAAACTCAAAATCAAGATCCGAACAACAATAAATTGATAATGGGCCAGTTAAATTTAAGCCATCTAACTTCATGGGTCAGTGTAAAAACAGATGGAACAAACACAAGGTATGAATCCACCAATGCAACACAATCTGTATTTTCCTTTGCAAGTTGAACAAATAAAATTCATATCCAATAAGCGATCAGGGCTTTGTCAACACTTAAAGATGACCATAGTTTGACATCATTGTGTGCTTGATGTGGCAACAAAATGACTTATATGGATTCTTTCTCAACAATTTCTAGTTATGTATAAGAAATAGCATGAATAAATAACACTTTTTAAAGAAAAATAAAAGATACACAGTTTCATGTAAATAAGGACTTAGTGATTGTTAATTAAAGATGTTAACAGTTTAAGATAGAAAAAACAGGTTCCGTTTCTATTGCAGCCTGTCTATTCAGTATAAAATCCTAGATTAGGACAGAAAAGGGTCGAATATTCAACTGAAAAAAAAGATCAACCTTAGAAAGGTCAAGCACTTGTATACTCTAATTTAATAACAACTCAACTGTCCAAATTTATATGTTTTCCAGGAAACACAGCAATAGACAGATCAATCAATACGTTCAAATTTCTGCAGAGGCCATAACCACATAATATACACTACTAATGCTAATGCTGGCACAAAAGCTTCGTATATGATAAATGACATCAATTTGTTTGTGAAATTAAGTTGGAGGGCTAAATTAGATGTTTGGTTAGAAAATCATGAAATAAACAGGCATGACCAAAACATTAAGGATGATCATGAAATACAAAATCTACTGAGAAATATGCATTTCATTTTTGTCAAAAAAAGTCACATATTACATTGGAGGTATTCGACCAAGCAAGGATGACCCAGTTGTCTGTTCTTTAGCCAAGCAAGTAGCAATTTGAATGGCATTTCGTACACCTGGTCTATGAGAATAAAAGGTTCAGTACCTCATAGTTATGTTGCACAACAAAATCTGAGATTTATGTCCCATAAATATGACGTAAATACCAATAACCTAGACTTGGTGTCCGGCTACAGATGAGTATCCATTAGAAATACCTCTTACAGCTCCAACTGCACCAAACGCTCCAGAACCATCCATGATACTTGCATCACATTCTACATGACCCTTCTCTGTCAAATTTGAACCCCGGCCTGCATTTGTGGTCGGATCATCCTATGGAAATATACACACATTACATTTATATAACAACCATGTGAGTCCCTCATCCCTCCAATGTAGTAGCAAAATAACCTGGAGTCTTTATTACTGGTCTGCATCTCATCTATTCCAAGAAATGGACTAGAATTGTCCAGTAAGAAGCATCAATATTTCATAGCACAAGATACATGCAAAAGATATTAACAGCACCTACGAGTGCTATTACTAAAATATTATTAGTTTCATTTTATCTCATATCATCACTCTATCCCCTCCGCCCCCCCTCCCGTCTTTGACTTTTGATACAATAACATTAGGATAGTTGTTTGTTGTCCAATCTTTGCCCACGACATGGGGCAAAGATGCTTATAAAATATTTCTTCATATTGAACACAAAGGTCCAAGATCCAGAAAAACAAAAAAAAACATATTAATTTCATTAACTCCATGAAAACTTGATCATGATGCACAACGCAAAAAGTACATTACAGAAATGAAGCAGGTGATGTGCTAATCTTGTAGATCACTTAATATTCAATCAAGAAGCAAACAGTGCAAACTCTTACTCTCTATATTGTTATTTACCGTAGCATGACCAAAAATTTCCACGTTGTCTATTTTTCTATCTTCTTCTCACACTAACATGATGAACACTTTCCGCGGACCCAGATTATGCACTTTCTGCACTTGTAATTGTTAATGCTATCCCAGAATTCCATATCTAGTGACTATAACCCAAATAATTTTAGTAGCACTACAAGCAATAACAAATATTATTATAAATTTCCTTTAAAAAAAGATATCAAGTATGTTGTTTAGCTGCCACAAAACATGAGAAAATGATTGTTGGCAGCAGGCATATTCTATGTTAACAAGATAATTCATATTGATCTTTTAGCTAAAACCTAGCTTAAATAAACCGATTACTAGAAAGCTAGAAAAAGAAAACAAGAAAGTGATTACAGACCTCCAACACTTGAATAGCAGCTGAAACAGCATCTAAACATCCACCATCACCCTAGAAACAATAGAAAACATCAGCTAATAAAATGAAGAACTTGTGCACAACACATTACCAAGTGCATCGCCACAATACAAGAAGCATTACATACCAAGAACTAGCTTCAGAGGTAGATAATTATTACCTAGCACAAAATGAGAATTAAAAAGAACACTAGTTTCGTGATCACCTAATAATCCATCACCAGAGTATACATTCAATCATTGAAGTATAATCATGTAAAATAGAAAGGCTGTGAAACCCTAGTGAAGACATGCATAACCTATGTCCAAATGAATGGGATACCAAAATAAAACAGAACATACACCTACAACCCAATAGTCCTGTAAAAGGATCTGATGGACCAAAGAGAGAGATTTGAACAGCTTCAGGACCATAATGAAAGGTCTAATGTAGCATTAGAGTTTTCTTTCAATATTGCCTTCTAGATGAAAACGGAAGGCCCAATTTGTTAGATACAATGACATGTATACAGAGCATTAGCGCTAGTCGTTGCTTCAATCGATCAACTATCACCACCTTCCTCAAGGATCATCCATCGACACCATCGTGAAGCAAATCCCGGAACCAAGAACTTAGAAGTGAAAAAGACGCAAACGCCAGGAATAGAGGACAAACTCCGTGGGACCGGTCGAAGACTACCTTGAGAAGGACGGCGGCGGCGGCGTGGCAGGCGCGCTTCATGGCTCCCCTGTAGGCCTTCTCGTTAGCTGGTGAGTGGAAGCCAGCGCCCACATGGACCGCCACGAAGAACCGATTAGGGTTTCCTTCGCCCTCGCCCGCCATATTTCGTCGCTCGCCCCTCCGGAGGAAGAAGAGAAAAGAATCTTTCGTTGGTGGACAAGAGAGGGAAAGAGGACTCCCCATACATCGTGTATATTTTATATGTCGTATACGTTTCGTATAGAAGCTGTACAAGGTGTACAATACAAGACGAAGTATACAAGCCGACCTTGACATGCATCCGTATGCAGCAATTTATATGATCCGAATCCGATAACTATCACCCTGTAAGAGTCCTTATCGGATCCGGATCTAAGTGAATATCCCGGAATAAAAAATGATTTGGGAATAATGCCACATTTTTTTCTAAATAACGAAAATTTAACACACGACAATCTTCTAAAACAGTTATCACTGCGAATTGGTTCCCTTCTCAGAAGAAGGCATTACTGCGTGGTAATCGCTATTCACGTCAAGGTTTCGCAAGTGTCCTCGTCTTCCTCAGCTCCGCGACGAAGACGCTGACTTCGATCGTTGGAATGCGGCTCTTGGATCGAATATCCGAGGCTTCAATCTTCTTTTCCTGTCGATTCTCCAAAGGTTTGACGCGGCGCTTGTTTCTTTCTGCTGCTCCCTTGATTTCTAGGGTTTATTGGACCGATTGAAGATCTCGTTCGCGCTTTTCTTATCACTTGTTTATGCATTCTTGAATTTACTTTCGCCGGATAATAATTGTTGTTTTCACATCTGTGGTTCTTGCGTTCAGTTATATTGATATTTTATGTTGTTAGGTTTGCTGAAATTTGGAAAGGTAAACCTCGAATTTTCCGGTTTCGCTGTTTGTCTTCTTGGGAATTTCAATGTTTGTCTTCTTGGACACAAAAGATGCAATATTTCTTATACATCTTCTCTTACTTTGTCTAATTTCTTTCCAAGAAACTGTAAATGAACGTGTCAGCGAAGAACTTTTTGGTCTTTTTTGTGGCGTATCCGGATATATAACTGAGAACCGTGAGGTGAAAACCAAGAATTATTCGAGATTTGCTGATTGTGGTGTATCCCGTTCTTGGTTCGAGAACTGAGATGAAAACCAGTAACAGGATACACCACAACCAGCTGATCTCAAATAATTATTGGTTTTCACCTCACAGTTGTCAGTTATCTATCCAGGCATACACGTTCGTTTATAGTTTCTTGGAAAGAAATTAGGCCAAGCAAGAGAATATGTATACGAAATGTTCTGACTCAAACTAATTTTTGGCGGATTTGTAGTTCTAAAATCTGTTCTTTTTTTTAAATTTCTGATGTCAATCTTCTGAATGTTGATGTATTTGCACTTGATTCGATGTCAAACACCATTGAATTGGATATCTTTCTTTCGTATTAGAGATGTTGGCACAAAATGTTACGCTTTCATCAACTCAGCCAAGAACTTGGAGAATGGTGAGTGGTGTAATTGTTGTAAACTGGCCAAACTTAGTTATTTAGAAGCAGTAAGTCACACATTGTTTACAATAATCATCATAATTGTTTGATTCATATAGTGCATCTATCCATGTACTCCAATATCTATTCTCGGTGAATCTAATTTGGTCTTCATAGTGAATGAGTTGTTGTATAGTGAATTGAGTCATATTCATTGTGATGTGCTTGTCTGATAGGAAACCAGCTGCTATGTCTGGAACCAGCATAAGTATTAGAAAGCAGAAAAATAGAATGGATTGCAACTTGTACATTGAAACTGATTATGATAAAGAGACTCCTAACTGTGAACAGAAAAACCATAGCAAGCCAGAATATGTTTCTCGAGAGAGCAACTATGAAAAAGAATCCAATGGTGAAGAGGAACCTTGTGAAGAAATTGCTGAAGAAGATGATCCTGATGGAGAGGCTAAACCATGTGAGAGAGAAGTTATTGAAGGACTATATTGGACAGAGCCTACCGAAGAAGATCCACAGGAACAAGTGCTAGATGAGGAATCAATTGGAGTGCACGCTCAGGAAGATGTATCAGAAGGATTCAGAACTCAGTCATCTTCCAATGGTGACGACGAAGAATGTGAATTGGGCTCTAAACCATCCAGTTCAGATAAGAAAAGAAGATCAGCTGATGAATCCCAAGGCAATATGCAAAAGAGGCAGAAGCAGGATGACTCCAAGCTAGGGATATATTCTTATGCGACCAGCATGATCTTCAAGGACAAAGCTAGGCGCTCGAGTTGTGATGAAAACATTGCAGACAAGGAAAATACTGGAAGTTCTGGTAAGAGAAAACGCAGTAGAAGCAATGTGGAGCCTGAAACTTACAAGGTAGAAGTTGACGGCGATCTGGCTACTAAAAAGAGGAAAACCAGATCGGTTAATAATGATGCCAAATTGAAATTGTTAGGTCCTTTAAAGCTTCCGGATTTTGGCAAGATTCCTGTAGGTGGCTCTTCTGTTGATCCCGTAACAGAGAAATTGAACTCGCAGCTCTTTGAGATAAATCAGATGCTGAGTGCTCACGTAACTGTTGATGACCAACGAAAGGTAAATGAGTCGGATATCCAGATAAATTCAAGAGTTGCCAGACTCCATACCAGACTCATAAAGCGTCGACAAAAGATCATTTTAGAGCTGATTAAGAGGAACCCCACTTTTGATCCTCCTGATATCAAGCCCCCAAAGCTGTACAAGAAGCTTTATATACCAGTAAAAGAATATCCCAGTTACAATTTTATTGGCCTTATAATTGGTCCCCGTGGAAACACACAAAAGAGAATGGAGATGGAAACAGGCGCCAAGATATCACTGCGAGGTAAAGGTACTTTTAGAAAAGGAAGAGTCCTGACATATAAAGCTTCCAGGTGCGAGTCATCTGAAGATGATGACTTGCATGTCTACATTGAGGCAGATACTCAGAATTCTCTTGATTCTGCAGTGCAAATGGTGGAAAAACTGCTGGTTCCTGTGGAAGAAGAAATGAACGAACACAAGCGAGCTCAGCTGAGGGAGCTTGCTGTGTTGAATGGAAAACTTGGCAAAGATTCAAGTGAAGTCCGGAAGACAACACCAAGATCCAGTACTTCATGCGACATCTGTGGTGTAGCATTTCATCCTAGTGTTGCTTGTCCTTTGATTGCATCAAACACTGGAATTGGCAAGAGTGATAAATTCTTTGTACAGTTGGGAAGTAGTGGAGTTGGTCCCTTCAACTATCCACCACTTCCTAGTTCCAGATCAAAGTTGATGTCCAATCAACAATTCCATGCTCCAGCTTCATCCAACAGCAAACCTTTAAAAGAGATTGATGAAGCTAAACTATATGTGTGCCATCTTCCCCTATCCGTGAATGATGACAAGCTAATGGAACTCTTTTCACCCTTCGGATGTATCTCCGAAGCTATAGTGATCAAAGACAAGACCACAGGTTTAAGCAAAGGATATGGTTTTGTTAAGTATAGGGATCCTGCCTTTGCTGCTGAGGCTGTGGCAATCATGAATGGGTACAGGATCGAGGGAAAGATGCTATCAGTTCAGGTCGCAAAACAGCCTTCATCTTCATCCAAGACTTACACTTTTCCATGGTTGCTCAACAACTGCAACAAGCTACCACCTTATCCAACTGCAGCCATTTCTCAAGGAAAACCCGGTGTTATGACCCGGCCAGGTCATCCAGGATCTATGATTTCCGAGACTCGTGCTTCTATTTCTAAGAAAAGCAACTTTATCTCGCATGCCGGTTTTATCCATGGACCTCCATTCTATCTTGGTGCCTCGAATCAAAACTCGAGACCCCCTTTGATTCCACATGCTGTCACATCATTCAAGGAGCCTGAGCAGTTTCCTGGTTACCCGAAGAACATCGAATTTCAGGATCAGTCGTACTGCTCGAGATATCGTAACAGACAGCCATCAAAGTATGTTCATCCAACTCAGACTCATGACAACTATCGAGCATCATTTGTTCATCAAATGCCTCCACCCTGAACGCCCTTCCAAAGTCTTGAACTAGGGACTCCAGTAATCTAGAGCCAATGGCAGCCCATGTTTGCTACCGTTTGTTTGTGCTCCGTTATAGCATATATGTACAGAAATTAGCAATGGAATTTTTTGCATGAAGATGATGCTTAGTAGCCATGTTCGTTCGTAGGTTTAGATGGCCAACTTTTATCACCCTTTCACGGCGAGTGATCCCCTGTAATCCTATTTGATCTTCGGGAGCAGAGTTGTGATCATTGTAGAAGAAGTGTTTGAGCTCTTTATAGTTTTTCTTTTTTTTTCTCATTCCTGTAGGACTACAGAAGCAATACCCCTACTGTTGTGTTTCCTGCTTACTGTCATAGTGGACACTATTACCAACATGCGGACCAAATCTGTATCTCTTATCCTTTTACTCGAATCAACCATATGGTCTTCTGTGACATGATGAACGCCTTGTCATTCAAACTGAAGTCTTCTGAACCATGAACTCTTTTTTGTGTATTTTTGAGCATCTTTTGCTGCTTTCTGAACCATCAACTCGTCTGAGTCTCTATATTCGACCTGGAATTGGTGATCTACTCAGCTTTATATTAGCGCACTGGTAGACCTTAGTTTTTAATTTTTAAATGTTGTTAAAGGATGGTTGCTGTAAGGTAGGGGAGGTCGCATCGATTTGGTTGGACTATAAATTTTGGCCTACAGATGATGAAGCCAATTTGGTCGCAGGACGCGACAGGAAAAGCACGGGGCGGATACATATATTTATCATCTGTTTCCTCTCGGGTTATAAGGAGAACCGAGTACTTAAAAACAGCCCATTTAGATGATGATAACATGGTTTATTTACGACATAAGCAACCAGAACGGAACGACTCCGTGTCGTCATATACTGCAGCCTTTTACATGCATACTCCCTTATCAGATGTTTGGTCTCATGTTGAGGCGATTCGCCACCTTCTGTCCCAGCGATGTGTCGCACTGCAGCCATTCCCCCCCCCCACAAGGCCATGGTCAGCACACTAACTCTAATCAGCGTTCTATAACGTGGAGAGAAAGAGGAGCTTTTACCTTCGACAGGAACGAGATCCAGATGCTGCGGATCTCGTAGCTGACCTTTGGGTGTGCTAGTGCCTCGGCCCAACGGCGGACGAAACGCTCTTGCCTGAGGAGCAGATGTCCCTCTCGTTGAAACGCCAAGCAGAACAATAAGGTATTCGACGTAAAGATTGAACAGAAGATAACAAAGGCGATACCTATCAGGTGCCCAGGTACGGTACCGCTCTCCGGATTGCTTGAAATCGTTTTGCTTGGGAATCACATTCTGCGCTTATTGAAGGAGCACTTCATCAGAAACCTGAAAGATTTGATGTGGATTTGCAAGAGGATTAATCCCACAGGAATCTCACCTTCTCACGCCTGCCAGTGACGATACGATTTGGAATGGGGAATCTCTCTGCATGACGGAGGGGAGCATGCCTCGAAGGGAAGTAATCGACCTTGAGAAACAGATCCGGTGGGTAGATCAGAGGCAAGAATTCAGATACAAGAACTAGTGTGATTGCTAGCTCCGGACATGTAGATTAGTACCTCCTCGTCCCTGTGCATGACGTTCATCAGTCCATCGTAGTGATTGTTGTGGTGAGCGCACTTGGGCGCGTTCACCGGGAGCATCAGGTAGTTGGGGCCCAGCCGGTACCGCTGCGTGTCGCCATAGGCGAACACCCTGCACTGAAGCATCTTGTCGTCGGAGTAGTAGATGCCGGGCACCACCAGACCAGGGCCGAACGCTAGCTGCTCGTTCTCCGAGAAGAAGTTGTCGATGTTGCGGTTCAAGACCAGCCTTCCCACCGGCTGCAGCGGCAGGAGGTCTTCGGGCCATGTCTTGGTGTCATCGAGCGGGTCGAAGTCGTAGCGGTCCTCCGTATCCGGATCCATGACTTGAACGAAGAGCTTCCACTCCGGGTAGTTTCCGGCGGCAATGGAGTCGTACAGATCCTGGGTGGCGTGACTGTGGTTCTTGCCGCCCACCACGATGGCTTCGTCCTCCAACAAGCACTTGACTCCACACGTGGGCTTCCAGTGGAACTTCACGTAGTTGACCTTCCCTTCCTTGTTGATGAAGGTGTAGGTGTTGACGCCGAAGCCTTCCATGTGGCGGTAGTCGGACGGGACGCCCACGTCGTCGAAGAGGAAGAAGAAGGTGTGGAGGCTCTCGGGGTGGTGCGAGAGGAAGTCGAACACCCTCCAGTACTCCTGGACGTGGGACTTGGGGTTCGGCTTGAAGGCGTGGATCACGTCCGGGAACTTGATGCCGTCCCGGATGAAGAACACGGGGAAGTTGTTCCCCAGCAGATCCCAGTTGCCCTGACGCCATGAGACAAGCGGTGAGACCTTGAGGAGACGAGCATGAGTCCTCCGGCGCAAAGGTGGGTCACAGTAGGTACCTCTCGGGTGTAGAACTTGACGGCGAACCCGCGGGGGTCTCTGATGGTTTCAGGGCTGCCACGCTCGTGGATGACGGTGGAGAAGCGGACGATGACAGGGGTCTGGACGCCGGGCGCCCGGAGGAAGTCGGCGCAGGTGAGGTGGGTGACATCATGGGTGCACTCGAAGAAGCCCTTGGCGCTCGCGCCTCGGGCATGGACGACGCGCTCCGGTATGCGCTCCCGGGCGAAGTGTGCGACCTTTTCGATCAAATGGTAGTCCTCGAGGAGGATGGGTCCTGAGAACAAGGATAAGCTATCAGCTCACATGATTAAGGACGCTTTCTCTTCCACACCATATTCCCCATACCTCTGGATCCCACGGTGAGGGCCTGGTCATCGTTCCATACCGGCGCACCAGCGTTGGTGGTGGTGAAGTTGGTGTCGAAGGAGCTCGAGGGACGGAACTACAAACAATAACAGAAGAGAATATAGACTCAAAGTTCGGAATACATACTTACGTATATATTATACATACTTAAAGCGCTTTTCATATCGAGTTTAGATCTCCGGCAGATTTCCTCCCGAGGGGGGTACGGCTTAGCTGTCTCCACCGGCACAGCGAGCTACTTGGATGGTGCAGTCATTGGTTCAAACACGAGGGACCCACAATCCGCTCCTGCGATCTGCTTCAGTCTGATTGTGGGGGCCCCTGTTTGGACCAACGAGCTGCAGGATCGTAGCAACATCCTGCTTCGGCGGACACAGCTGCGCTGCGCTACGCCATCACATGAGCGGAGGAAGCGCTGCCATGGCCTGCGACGGGATGCAGGAGCGAAGGAAGAGAGCTGCATACCTTGTAAGGATCCATGGCGTCTGAGGAGGAGAGGGAAGGGCGAGAACAGTTAGAGGCTTATCGCTGCTCCCCTCCACCTCTCCGAGGTCTCTTAAATAGCCAGGGAATTGGTTCTCCTCACCCACCCCACCCCCCTCCCCGGTTAGGTCACTCGCCTGGGGTCTTGCCAGCGCAGCTGGGTCACAACCGGTGTTGTCCATCCAAAGTTATCAGGATTCCGATCTTAGAGGAGAGCACAGGCGGCCCCTCCAATCGTACTTTTAATTAGAATCCTACAATTCCCATCTGACGAGAGGTACCAGTGGTTAGAGAAGAGCTGAAGGTGAGTTCACAGAGAGAGAGAGAGAGAGAGAGAGAGAGAGAGAGAGAAGAAGAGATGTTTAGAAAATATTATTATGTATCGAAAAAAGGGGGAAAAAAGGTCTAATGATTGTTACTAAGAATAGAACGAATAAAAAATCGTATATATTAACAAAAATATTTGAAGTTATTAAATCGGATGAGTAGACGACGGTCTCCATAAATGCTATCGATCGGTGATCTGAAGAAGCCTCCCCAGCAACCACATAAAGATAGGAACGAGCAGTGTGTCTGACACACGTACGAAAGCCCCTGTGAGGATAAGATAGAGAATGCATCCTCGGTCCGGTCGTCAGCATGCATGGTGCTTATGTGGGTGGACTCCTCGGGTGGTTCCAAATGTTGACAGCCACGTTACCGGGGAAGAGAAGACGAAGACGAAGACGAAGACGAGGACGAGGGAGGAGAGCGTTTTCGCCGTATCGATGCAGCGAACATGGACTAGACGTTGAAATTTTCAGCACACTACCACTGTTTCTAAGATAATTTTCCAGAAATGAGATGAGCGAAAAGTAATTTATTATTAGAATAAGATACTATCATTGTTTCTAGAAATGGTGGTAGGACTGAGCTTGATCTTATCTAATACCTACCACCCACCAGAAATATGACAGCTTATAATTGTTGCTACTCGATTTTTTAAGATAATTTTTTAAAAAATAAATGAGCAAAAGTAATATTTTAATAAGAAAAATTATGATAATTAATTAATATTATAAAAAATATATCGAATAAGTTTTCCAATCATCTACCAAGTAAAATCTTATAACTTTATTAAAATATATATTAAAAATATCATAATTTAAATTTAAAAAGGTCTAATTTTAAAGTTAATGATAATAGATTTATTTAATTATTAATAAAATTCATCCGAGTCTTCTCCTACTTGATAAGTGAGATTAAGTCGAAACGCTACAGTCTTATATTTCTTAAGAATTTGTTTAAGATCAAACTTCAGTATTGTGCACAAAAAAAATCAAATTTAATAATGATTTATATTATGACATGCGCTTTAATATTTTTACAGAACTTTAGCACCATTTACCACGATGTAATCGGATGAAATAATTAATTACATTATTTTACATTGATGATAATAGACTCATTTAAATATTAGTATCACTATTTTTAGGTTTCAAATCGTTCTGGTAGGATATCATGATCGATTTTTTCTTATCGAAATTAAAAGGAAAGAAAACAGACAAATCAACAAAAAATTATTTTTCGATTCATCTGAATATCTCATTCCAAAAACAAATTTATCCAACTCTTAAAAAAATCTTACGTGAATTATTATATCCCATTATTTATTGATAGAGTGAATAGATTTATGGTTTTATTTATTCACTTTTCTAAACTAAAGTGAATAGATGTATTGATTCTTGATATTTAGATTATATATAAGTTCCAACTTTATTTCCTAAATAAATAATAAATAATAAATAATAAATAATAAAGCCAATCTATACAAGCAAAGTGGGGGTCCCCCCGCGTATCTTTCTCTTATCGCCCCAGATTGCGTTGTCGGTTAATATCTTCTCATCTCAATTATTGGGGTTCAGCTGTACCATTTTGGAGGAGGGAAGTGGTGAGATGTTTGTTATATGTACGTAATGCCATGATGCAGTTTGGCATGGTAGATTTCATCCAAATCTACCATGGGGGGGGGGGGGGGGGGGGTTATAAGACCATATATATGATAAGGACCTTTTGGCATGGTAGATTTCGTCAAAATCTACCTTGGCGTACGCAGATAATATGACAAGGACCATTCTTTCCAGCTTTCCTTCTCTGACAAAGAGTTGATAAGCTAAATTACTCTCCTCAAACCACACCTCGCCAAGTATGTGTCTTTTTTTTTTTTTTCTCTTCTTCCCATCACAGGTTGGCAGGAAATCAATCGACCATCCATCTTGCAAGGCCGAACTTTGGCGTATCCAAAGACTTTTCAAAAGCATATTACTGTATATTCTATAAAATAAAGGGCGGGAATCTTCTATCACATCATGATACACTATTCATCATATTTTAAAAACTAATTTTGTACTTATATTTTTAAAAATTAAGATAACTTTACAGGATTAAAAATTAAGAAAGCGATTTTATTGAAATATCGAGATTAAATATTTTATTTACGTAAGTATGTAGATGTGAATGTAACCTTTTCAAAAATGTATATATAATAAATAATCTATAATTAGTCCCTAATTCAACTCAACTTAACTGGATAATAGCTCGTTAATTCGATTAGTTTGGATTATACAATCTAAAATACTTAAGTATAAGTTACTGATAATATTCTTATAAACTCATTTAAAGCTTTTCTTACGATAAAATTAAATCCAAACAACGTTTTTGCTGATCTGAGTCTTTCTTCTTGTGATCGCTGAGATGGTTCCATCAGAACAACAAAGATAAGCCACATAAATCTTTGTTCGCAATGAGATATTTTGAAAAATAGTGATGCAATTCTGATCTGTGAAAGCTCGACATCAACGTCGACATCATGCACAGTGGAATCATCTTTTATGACACCAACCTCCACTATTATGAACCAACCTAACATTTTGCTGCAAATAATTTAAGAACATCACAATGCATGGGGCAGATATTTTTCTAGTGAGCTCAGTAAAGACTCACTCGGACATCATAAATTAATCTTCACGAAATATTAGCCTGATTTGATGTGATGATGTATCTGACTCATCTTGGCTTCAAAGTCGAAAATTTTGATCATACAATTTTTTTTCTTTGTTATAAAAAAGAAAAACAGTAATAATAATTTTTTAATATCTAAACTATTTTATGATTAGCCAACATAAATTCTCAAAAATTATGAAAGTTTTTGGCCTCTATAAGTTTCTCAAAAATAACTCAAAATAAAGTTACTTCATCCTTCTTAGAGATACAAAGCCTTTATATATATATATATATATATATATATATATATATATATATATATATATATATATATATATATATATATATATATATATATATATATATATATATATATATATATATATAATTTTTTATAGAACTAATAAGTCTTATAGTTACATGTTGAGTCTTGATCATCATTTTCATTTTAAGCACACAATTTATATTCTATTAATAATATCCTTCATTGGTTGTTCTATCTATCTTACTAAATAATTGATTTAAAGTACATAGAACTTTTACTTACTAAAAAAATTGTATGTTTATCCAATTGATTACATCGTCAAGCCCACTCCTAATATCACTGAAATTTTATATAATATATTTAGTTTTAATCATTCATTTGATATCTTTAGCCTCTGAGGTTTGTCTCAATAACTTCAGTTTAGAAGTCATTCCATCTAAACCTTCATCAACTAACAAATATAATACACTTTCAACAAATTAATTAATTAATTATCTTATTTAATTAATTATTTATATTTAAGATATTAGCACAGTGGCGATGATTCAAAACTTCATCCTTCATCTATAAACTTTAGAATATAAAACACTAATTTGGGGGTGATGTACATGACTTGTAAAATTTATTGAATGTAATATGTTGATTAACAAGTAATTTTTTTTTTTTGTCATATCACTGAGATCTTAGGATCGAAATCTGTTAGTGAAAAAGACATGAAAGAATCTTCTATGCATAGTTTTCATTGTTGTCAAGTTTATAGGGATAAATACACATGTAAACTTATTAAGCATACGACCATATTATCATGGTAATAATATCAATTAATATATTCAATATACAAACATCAATATTTAATGTAATAATTTTTTAATTAAAAAATAAGTTGCATCAAAAGCTTGGTCCACCGGGAGACGTGTAGGGAATTTGCTCTTCCAAATAGGGTCGAGTGCAGTAGTCTCATCCTTATCTTGGCATCTGATATTATTGGTCGATCAATAGCTCATTGCCATTGGCGAGTGACTTCACACTCTCGAGTCTCTTTCATCTTTCTTCTTCCCACGTCGATATTGCAAACCAACATTTGAGTCTGTTCAAATCTGATGCAGTACATGGCAAAATAATGGGGCATTAGCTCTCATGTTGTCATTGCATCTTCTCTTTTGTCTCCTTCCAGATGTGGCCAGGAGTTGTCATTTGAGTTTTCTTTGATTTGATATGTTACGTATGAAGCTAAGGAGGGTTAAAGGACACAACTTAACCTTTTAAATTTTTAGTTCGTATTAATTTTTAATCTATATAATCTAATTTAAGTTATGATCTGATTTCATTTTAGTATTATTGGGTTGTTAGACGCATGCTCCAGATTCAGTTCATAATGAATTTTAGTGAAGTACACAACCTAAAATTTCTCTTGTATTATTAACCTAAACCCTAGATTAGTTGACTAGGGTTGAGATAAAGAGGCAAGCGACCGTTGAAAACGTAGAAGAGAAAAAAAAGATTATAGATTAACAATAGAGATCAAAAAATAAGAGATCCAGGAAGATAAGAACAAAAAAAAGACTATTCTAAAACATTCATATGTCAGGTTAGATCAGTTTCAGTATATTCTTACTATGATCTCTTGAGAAGTTTTTGGATATTGTGCTTAGTATTATAGTCCTTGTATACCTATGATTCTCATGTGGCTATTGCTTTGGGCTTCGGCAAGAAGTTTTGAGATCTGTATATTCATTATTTTTAGTGAATTTTCTCTAACTTGTCCCGTGGTTTTTACCCTTCGAGTTGAAGGGGTTTTCCACGTAAATCTTATTATTCGTTTAATTGTAATTTTTGTTTGACTCCGCTGTGTGTGACGGTCTGCTAGTATTTGTTTGTATATAAAGTTTATTCCTGTTTTATTCCCATCAACTGGTATCAAAGCATGGTTTGGTGTCATTTAATCTTTTGTATTTAAACATGAAGGCCGATAATATTTCTTGCATGATTAGTTTAAACGAAAATAATTAGATGATATTGAAACCAAGAATGGAAGATCTCTTGTATTTTAAAGATTTGTATAGATCTTTACAAGAGGAGAGGATAGTGTAAAACCCACAACTATGACATATGATGAGTAAAAGAGGTTAGATCGAAAAACTGTTGGCTTTATTCGTCAGTGGTTTGATGATAGTATCTTTTACCATGTTTTTACTGAAAGTTATGCTTACTCTTTTTGGAAAAAGTTAGAAGGTCTTTTTGAAAGAAAAATGGTTGGCAATAAAGTTTTCTTGATCAAAAAACTTGTGAACTTAAAATATAAAGATGGTACTTTTATTCTTGAGCATTTGAATGAAATGCAGAGTATTACTAATCAGTTATCCTCTATGAAAATATCTTTTGATGATGAGTTATAGGCATTATTATTTCTCAGTTCTTTCCTTGAAAGTTTGGAAACATTAGTGGTTTCCCTCATTAATTCTGTACCAGATGGTATTGTCACAATGAGTCAAGTAACAAGCAGTTTATTGAATAAGGAGTTGAGGAGAAAAAATTTAATAACTTCTTAGATTGATTCACAAGTACTTGTCTCAGAGAACAAAGAAAGGTCAAAGTCAAAGGATAGAAGTGGTTCACGCATAGGTAGAAGCAAGTCAAGATCAAGGAAAGATATTATTTGCTACAATTGTGGTGACAAAGGATATTACAAGAATCAGTGCAAGCAACCTAAGTAGAACAAGAAAAAAGGAAAAGAAGTGGAGCATACAAAGTCAAAAGAGATTATCACAGCTATAATCCAAGGTAGTGATTATTTAATTTTATCTACTTCTGATGATATTTTTTCTTATGTGTGCTAGGATATCGAGTAGATAATTGACACAGTGCTTCTTATTATGCTACACCACGGAGGGAGTTTTTTTGCTACTTACAGGTCTGAAAATTTTGGTGTTATCAAGATGGGCAACTATGACATAGTAGACATCATTGGCATGGGAGATATCCATATAAAGACCAACCTTGGTTGTAAGTTAGTGCTTAAGGATGTGAGGCATGTGGTTGATTTAAGACTAAATTTAATTTCAATTAGAAGGGTAGACGATGAAGACTTTGATGTCAGATTTTACAGAGGGTAGTAGAAGCTTAGTAAGGGTACTCTTATTGTAGCTAATAGGAAGAAATGTCATACATTATATAGATTATAGACTAAAGCTTGTGGTGAGCAGTTGAATGCTATAAAGAAAGATTTTAGCATGGAGTTATGGCATAGGCGATTGGGACACATGAGCGAGAAAGGGCTGCAATAACTTTCCAAAAGGGAGGTATTACCAGACCTCAAAGGTACACGTTTGAACCCTTGTATTGATTGTTTGGCTGGTAAATAACATAGAGTTTCCTTTGTTAGTCTTGCTTTATCTAGAAAAATGTATGTCTTGGACCGTGATGTGTGTGGTCCTTTGAGGACAAAAACTCCTAGTGGATTTGTTAATGTTCCTAGTATCAGTGGTTCACTTTATTTTGTTACTTTTATAGATGACTTTTTCAGGAAACTTTGGGCCTATACTTTGAAGGCCAAAGATAAGGTTATTAGTGTCTTTAAAGAGTTTTATGCTAGAGTTGAAAGGGACAGAAAGACAATTGAAATGCATAAGATCAGATAATGGTAGTGAGTACATATGATTATTTAATAATTATTGCAGGTCACATGACATCCATCATGAGTTGAAAGTTCCTGGTACACCTCAGCATAATGTAATTACAGAGATGATGAACCACACCATCATGGAAAAGATCAGATATATGCATTTACAGGCCAACATACCCAAAAGGTTTTGAGATAAGGCTTTGAGGACTATAGTTGATGTAATCAACTTATCACCATGTAAAGCTCTAGATGGTGATGTTGCAGAGCATGTATGGTCAGGGAAAAATATTTTCTATAGACATTTAAGAGTGTTTGGTTGTCATGCATTTACATATGTTCCAGACAATAAGAGGTCCAAGTTAGATGGTAAGACAAAAGAATATATTTTTCTTGGTTACTCACATGATCAGTTTGGTTACAAGCTTTAGGATCCAAAAAAAGCATAAGGTGTTCAGAAGCAGAGAAGTTATCTTCTTTGAGGATCAAACCATTAAGGATTTGAAGAAGGAGGCACCAACTAAGACTTCTGCAGAGGGATTTATAAACTATGACCCAATTATTCCTCCAATATATTAGGGTAATGGGGGAGATGTGCAAGAAGAAAGAGAGCAAGTTATCATAGAATCTCAGTTAAGAAGATCTTCTAGATCACGTCAACCTTCCAAAAGATACTCTATAGATGAGTATATGATGCTTACTGATGCAAGTGAACCAGAGAGTTACTAATAAGTAGTTGAAAATGAGAAGAAAAAGAAGTGGTTTATTACTATACAAGAATAGATGGATTCTCTGCAGAAGAACTGCACATATGATTTAGTGAAATTACCAGAGGGAAGTAAAGCCTTAAAGAATAAGTGGGTTTTCAGGTTGAAGACTCAAGAATATTGTTCTCAACCAAAGTACAACGCTAGATTGGTTGTGAAAGACTTTGGTAAAAAAAAAAGGTATTGAATTTGAAGAAATTTTTTCTCCTATTCTTAAAATATCTTCTATCCATGTTGCTCTTGGTACTACTGCTAACCTAGATTTAGAGATTAAGCAGTTAGATATAAAAACAACTTTCCTTCATGGTGATTTGAAGGAGGAAATTTATATAGAGCAACTAGAAGGCTTTAAAGTCAAAGATAAAGAAAATCTTGTCTGCAAGTTAAAAAAGAGCTTATACAGGCTGAAGCAAGCTCCAAGATAGTAGTATAAAAAGTTTGATTCATTTATGATTGAAAATGAATACAAAAGAAGAGCTTCAGATCATTATGTGTACATCAAACAGTTTGATGAGAATTTTATTATTCTCTTACTTTATGTTGATGACATGCTTATCATTAGGACAGATATGTCTATGATTGATAGGTTGAAGAAAGACCTGAGTAAGTCTTTTGCAATGAAGGACATGAGGCTAACAAAACAAATACTAGGTATACAGATTTCTCATGACAGAAGAAACAAGAAGATTTGGTTGTCACAGGAGAAATATATTGAGAAGGTATTGGACAGGTTCAATATGAGTAATATAAAGCCAATTGTCCTCCTCTTGCAGGTCACTTCAAGTTGTGCTCAGATCAGAGTTCGTCAAGTGATAAGGAGAAGGAGAAAATACAAAATGTTCCTTATGCTTCAGCAGTTAGAAGTTTAATGTACACGATGATATATACGAAGCTGGACATCACATATGCATTGGGTGTTGCTAGCAGATTTCTTGCAAATCTAGGTAAAGAGCATTGGACAACAGTGAATTAAATTTTTAAATATCTCAGAGGAAGTTGTAAAGTTTGTCTAAGCTTTGGAGATGGACCACCTGTGTTGACAGGTCACATAGATGCAGATATGACAAGAGATATTGATACAAGAAAGTCTACATCAGGTTTTGTACTTACTTTTGCAGGAGGAGCTGTATCATGACAATCCAGATTACAAAGGTGTATTGCTCTCCACCACATAAGCATAATATATTACTGCTATAGAGGTTTACAAAGAAATATTATTGATGAAAGAATTCTTATAAGAATTAGGGCTGAAACAGAAAAACTATGTGATGTATTGTGACAGCCAGAGTGCCATCCATTTGTGTAAGAACTCGACATTTCATTTCAAGTCAAAACATATATATGTCAGATATTACTGGATCAAAAATGTGCTTGAAGAGAAGCTGTTATAGCTTCAAAAAATTTACACATATAATAATGGAGCAAACATATTGACAAAGATTTTACCGAAAGAGAGACAAGAGATATGCTGACAGTTGGTCGGCGTGGCTTCATATTTAGGAGTCATGAAACAGGCTCTCTTATGGGCTGAAGGGAGAGATTGTTGGTTGTTAGGCAGATGGATCAGATTTAGCCCATAATAGGCTTTAGTGAAGTCCACAACCTAGAATCTCACTTATATTAACCTAGACACTAGATTAGGTAGTTAGGATTGAGATTAAGAGGGCAACGGTGATTGAAAATGTGGGAGAGAGAAAGAAGACTATAGATTGATAGTAGAGGCTAGAAAATAAGAGATCCAGGAAAGGGAATAAAACAAGAACATGAAAAGATTATTATCAAACATTCATATCTCACGTTAGATCAATTTGCAGTAGATTCTTACTGTGATCTCTTGAGAATGTTTTAGATATTGTGCTTAGTATTATAGTCCTTATATCCCTGTGATTCTCTTATGACTATTGTTTTGGGCTTGGATAAGAAGCTTTGAGATCTGTCTATTCATCATTTTGATAGTAGATTTTCTCTAGCCTATCCCGTGGTTTTTATCATTCGAGTTGAAGGGATTTTCTATATAAATCTTGATGTTCATTTGATTGTGATTTCTGTTTGATTCCACTATGTGTGATGATTTGCTAGTATTTATTCGTATACAAAATTTATTCCTATTTTATTTTCATCAAAGTATAATGAGTCAACATTATAATGGATATAAATACATGAATAAATTATTTATAATATCATATACTTAGAATAAAAAGAAGATGAACATTCTACGCATCAATCTAACTCCTAAGAATAAAAAGAATGAAGATTAATAATTAATTAACATGAAAATAAACTAAAAGATTGCAAAAGTTACATGACGCTAATTGTTGAAGGTTGAAAAAGTTGGATGAGAGTTAGGTGGTGATTTAACAACGGTTCTAACTCAAAATTTGAAAAAGAAAACAAATTCTTGGACTTGATGACAGCAAACTTTAATGGATTTTCATAGTCCATTCAAATCTTGGAGTTTAGTTTATTACTTAATTGTTTATTCTTTTATGTTGTATTTATCTTCAAGCCAAATGATTCAATTTATTTGACTTAAGAATTATGAGTCTCAGTGCATTAGATAAACACGCAATATATATATATATATATATAAAAGAAAAGAGAGGATAACGATCAATTCATACATGAATAAACTATAAACTCTTACAAAATAAAAGAAAATAAATTTTACTTCATATTATGAAGGATTAAAAGAATCGAACGACATGTCTTAGAGTTAATAATAAATTAGGTACGAATCCAACCTCGGGAAAAATTAAAAAAAAGGTTTAATGGGATGTTGACGAGTTAACTGTGATGGGATTGAATAGAGAGTGAAAAGAATAATGCTTAGCAAAGTATGGATGGAGAAATGAAAAGAATAATGCTTAGCAAAGTATGGATGGAGAAACGATTTGATGGGATTCATGTGGATCTTAGTATCCCCCCCCCCCCCCCGAGGCCAAATGTTTCCCAATGGTTACATTGACTGACACTAAGTAAGGGAGAAGCTTCCAAGAACTAAATGCCATCATTCCAAATAATCAATCAAACAATGGAAAACGAATGCCAACCTCAAATGTCTCCCATATCACATCTTAAAAGCTATTACCCAACCACTGTTACCTTCCTAATTATTGATGATGACATCTAGATTTATGTAAGGTTGCATTATTTATACAGTTTTAATATGTCAGAATCTTAACTATTTGTTTTGATGCTTAAAATATTAGTCTAATGATGATGTGTTAGATTCATTTTATACCGATTTTTAAAAGTGTAGAATTATTATTTAATAATTTATTTAACATAAAATATATTTTTTAAAATAATAATGTATCAACCCCACTTGATACAATGGTACACCTAAAATATTAATATCACGATAGTGTATTAGACCAACTTAAACCTCATTTGATTTTTTAAAAAGTTAATTAGTTTATTTAATAAAAACTTTGACTATATAATAAGATATTAACATCAATTTTCATCTTCATTATTTATCTTTTATAATAAAAATAATTATATAATTGATCTTAATAAATACACATGTGTGTGAATAGATATTATTAAAACCAACATATGTGCTTAAATATTTTGATAAAAAAATATTTACATTATATATATATATATATATATAATGTAAATATTCTTTAGTATGATGAAGGTATGTATCAAAATATTTAAGCACATATGTTGGTGTATGATCAAAATCACAAGTGTTAAAATAAATCTTAACTACTATTATTATTATTATTATTATTATTATTATTATTATTATTATTATTATTATAATATATAATGTAAATATTTTTTTACTATGATGAAGATATGTATCGAAATATTTAAGCATGTATGACCTAAATCACATGTGTTAAAATAAATCTTAATTATTATTATTATTATTATTATTATTATTATTATTATGAAACTCATTTATTTCTTAGTATTATTTATAATTTATTTTAAATTAAAATAAAAAAGGTACTGTAATTCTGAATAGCTGCCCCTCCCGTGATCTTGGTAAATAAACACAAAAAAAAAGAAAAAAGAAAACAAGCACGAATTAATGGCAGCTTGTAAGCTTTCACCATTTGAGGTGAAGCGTATGAAAACGCTGGTCACATTTGAAGCACTCTACTTTGTCCATTAGCAACTCTCGCGCTGCTGCTTCTCCGTACCTCCAATTATATTTCTAGTCTTTTATGTCCTTTCCGGCGGTTGCCACGTATCTCTCTCTCGTGTTAATTGTGTATACCGTTATTAGTTGAAAAAAATCTTCTCTCACCCTTCGATAAATAGATAATACATCTATTAATAATCATCATCCTTTGTTATTTCATTTTTATTTTTAATATGGTATCAGAGTCATAAGAGAAACTATTCTCTTTGTCAAATGACAAAAAAAAATTTCGCTCACTGCAGCATATCTGCGTTCCAGGTGTGACGTGCGATGTGAAGAAGTGGGTGGAGCAGTCATCGAACAATCCCAGCGGGAGTCGTCTATGCCTTTCCCGCTTGGATTTGGCATGTCTTCGCCGGTGTCGCCCGATCAGCCGCTCCACAGAAACAGAACCTCATGGTGATCGATCTCACCGTCTCCATCGAGGGCTGCAATCAATCGGCCGAGACCGCTTGGTGATTTTCGATCTCACTACTGTGTCGATGGCAGCAGTCAATTGGACGAAACCACGACCAGGGACTTCTCCATCAACGTAGCTGCTGCTTCACAGCCATTGAAACAGAGCAACCGGTGCTCTATTTCTTCGATTGCTATAGTGCTACCGCCCTCTTGATCGTACGTGCCACAGCTACAACTGCTACTTGCATACCGGCGAATGTGGTTGCTGTGTTTGCCAATCACCTCTCTGCGTTGCTACAGTGCTTTGCTATCTCTGCTCCTCTCAGACGTCGAGCCCCTCTTTCTCCCCTATCGCCTACCATATTGTTGCTATTAGTAGTAGCAGCAGCCCTTGACTGCAGCAATCGCCCCAAAACGTCGAGACAATTGCCGTCGGCCAATCTTTTCTCCGCTTGTACCAGCAGCGTTGTTGCTGCTTTGCTCTCCCACCTTGTAGCAAATCAGTCATTGCCATCACTCACTGCTTCCTAAGCCGCAGCCGCACCTGCTACTGCTGTCGGCCACTCTTCTTCATTTTCTTTGTCCTGTCGCTCCGTAGTCTCTCCCCGTCGGCATCTATTTCTCATTCATTGTTATCGACAAAGAAGAGCAACGCTGCCTCCTCTACTGTTGCCTCCTTGCCGAGGCAATGCTACTTGTTAGATCTTTCATATCTACTACCACCAGCAAACTGCTCCAGCCGATCCACAGCAGTTTATAACTCTACGTAGGAGCGTTTCTCCTCGTGTGCCGACGCCGCTGCCACTATTCTCTGCTCTTTCAGTTTCTATCTGCCAGCACTTGTGCCTATTGGACTGCCGCTGAATATTTTCTTCTGCCACTCACTCCCGTATCTACCAGGTGTTTTTTACACTGTTCCATTCAGTTTTGTTAGCCACCTTCTGATCTGTGGTGCTATACAAATCTGTAACTTTACAGCCATTAATTGCTTCTCTTTTTCTTATCTTTTTTATTTCTTGGTCGCTAGTTGTGTTACTGTTCTCTACTTTGTGCAACGAGTTTTGTGATTTCATAATGTCTTCCTTGTCCACTTATGATGTTCCTACTAATAATTTTGCTCTATCTTTCGGACTTATTTCAATTAATGCTACATCTTTAATCCATTTTAAGTTATCTAAAAGTGTCAATTATGCTTCTTGGTGTGCTAAGTTCTCTAACCTTTTATTTGGTTATGATTTATTGGGTTATATTGATGGTTCTCTTAGTTGTCCACCAGCCATGATTCATGTCCCAGGAGACCCTAGCCTAATACCCAATTCTGCCTACAAGTTATGGCTTCGGTAGGATCGACTAATTCTCCAGGCCATTCAGGCCTCTGTTGTTGGATCCATCGCTCCGCTTGTGACCTCTTGTGCCACTACTACGGAAGCCTGGAACAAGTTATAGACTACCTTGATGAACCGCTCTCGGACTCACATGCTTGGACTACTCTCTAATCTTATGACTCTTAAGCATGAGGGAAGTAGTGTTGTTGATTACTTACAAAATATTAAAGTGATTATCGATGACCTGGCTTTGATAGGTCATCTTCTTACTGATGAAGAGATACTAGTCCACACGCTCAATGGATTAAGTCCTGAGTACAAAGAACCTACTGCTGCTCTTCGGGCACGTGACTCTCCTATTCTCTTTGAAGAACTTTATGACAAGCTGACGGATTATGAAGCTTACCTAAAGCGTGACACCAAGCTATTGGGACCTTTGTCAGAACCTCCCATCACAGCTCAGTTCACCCAAAAACTCAAAAAGCCCAGCCATAAATATCACAAAAATGCTTCAAAAGGTGTAGTCACCCAACCTCCTACTACTATGAGTTTTCATCCATCACTTCTTCCTCCATATCCTTCATCCGTCAATCCTCATCCAAATGTTTCATTTTCACCTCGCCACCCCCCACCTATGTCTCTGCAACCAGTTGTCTGTCAATTGTGTGACAAAATCGGTCACACTGCCAAAGTTTGTCAATTGCGTCTTCCAACACCATCTACTTGGCCTCAAGCAAATATCCTAACTACTTCTTCTGAAGGTCCGTCTAACTGGATTATGGATTATGGCGCTTCCCACCATATCACTTCTGACCTCCAGAATTTATCACTTCATAATGGCTATGGCAGCCATGAAGACGTCATCGTTGGTGATGGTAATCAGATCCCTATTACTCATGTTGGTTCTAAGACATTACATTCCAATAACTCTTCTTTTACATTTCATAATATTTTGTGTGCCCTCATATCAAGAGAAATCTTATTTATGTCTCTTAATTTTGTCAACAAAATCATACTTCTATTGAGTTCTTTCCTGATTATTTTCTTGTCAAGGACTTGAGCACGGGGGCATCTCTAGTTCGCGGCACAAATAAAGACAACATCTACGAATGGCCATCTACCGTCTTTCTCACCCAGCCCACAGCAAACACTTCCACTGCAGCTCCAGTCGATATATGACATCGTCGTCTTGGTCATCCCTCAAACTCTATTCAACAAAAATTGCTTTCTCATTTTTCTATTCCTATTTTTAAATCCAGCAATGTTCTTACTCACTGTAATGTCTGTCTTAGTAATAAAAGTCATCAATTACCTTTTAGTACTTCCTCTCTTTCTTGCTCTAAACCGTTTAAGGTTATTTATACTGATGTTTGGGGTCCTACATCGGTTGTTTCTTTTGACAAGTTTAGATTCTATATTGTCTTCGTAGATTATTTTACGAAGTACACATGGTTCTATCCTCTTCATCAAAAAATTGATGTCGTTGTTGTCTTTTCTAACTTTAAGAACTTAGTTTAGAACTATTTTCAAACTACTATTAAAACTATCTATTCTGATGGCAGAGGTGAATATCAAGCTCTTGCACTTTATCTATCTGCTTGTGGTATTCAATATATTAAGTCAACTCCGTATACTCCTCAACTGGTTGGTTATGCCGAACGTAAACATCGTCATGTTGTTGAAACTGGTCTAACTCTGCTTCATCAAGCATCTATGTCTTCTGCCTTTGTCCTCAACCTTGTCCTGGATCCTCTACCGTCCCTACGTCAAACTCCACTAGTGATCACCCTCAATCCTTACCTTCTGATACTCCTATCATCTCATGCCATCCAATGCAAACTCGTTCCAGGAGTGGTATCTTTAAACCCCATCAAGTTCTCAGCACCAACCCTTCCCTAGACTATACTGAACCAAATCTGTAATTGAACGAGTCAATCTCGTTCATTAGTTGAGGGAAATCTTCTCTCACCCTTGTATAAATAGATGATGCATCTATCAATAATCATCATCCTTTATTCTTTCATTTCCATTTTTAACAGTAATGGGGCAGATCGACGTCACATACATTCGAGGAAGGGATTGATTACTCTCGGATCCGAAAATTGTCATGACCACTTCGCGATCATCCATGCGTGGGGCTTGAAAAGAGCTTTTCGAATTAGGGGCATAATAGTAGATTCAAAATCGTTCGGGAAAGTCACAACGATAAACTCAAAATTTGTCGTGATCGCTTTGCGTTCACCCGGGCGTGGGGCTCGAAGAGAACTTTCTGGATTGGGGCCACAATCAATAGCGGATCCAAGATCGTTCGAGGAAGTCACTCACGATGACCGAGTTGGATCGACCTTGTGCATCACATGCATATTTTATTACCATTTCCAAATTAGGATCCTACGTTTAAGATCATTTACTAATTCTCGGTGTGTAGTAAACCACCACAGATCATCTCAAATGAGCTGTGTGCATTAACCTTATGCCCATCCGTTCCCTATGATTGAGAGTTGTATACAGCTCGAAGGTGTGAACAGTCATTAGCTGATGCGACTGCATTAATCACAACAAATGCACAAGTAACTCTTAAACAGGGCTAATCCATCCTCTAATCCATTACCGGAGACTTTGTTGTTTAATCTGCTTTTATTTTTAGGTTCTATAATTAAACCATCCATACAATGACAAGGTATCTCAGAATTTAGAGCCTTTGATGCTGAAGAAAATATTATAATAATTCTATTTAATTACATGCCGAGAGTGAATGAAATCTTAAATAGATTTAAGAAAGACGGATAGATAGATACATACATAGATAGATGGAAGACTGTTGTTTAACTTGAATACATGTATTTGAGCCAATGATTTAGCCTTAATAAGGTTTTAGATTTTTGATACCCATGGCATCAAATTATTCTATGTAATTAATAATTTTTTTTAGAAAAAGTAATAAGATAACTCAGTTGGGGGATCGCATTGCAAAGTTTCTTTGTAATGTGAATCAACCGAAGAGACATGCTAGATGTCACTTAGATAAGATGTTTTGGCTATCATCAACTTACTTGATAAGATATGCATCTCTTCAATCTTGCAATTGCTAATGAGGAATACGTGATGAAAATATGATTAATTTTTATCATTTCAATAGACATGCTGTATGAATTATCTATGGAAAAGGATAACAATTTATATAGTTTTTCTTATCTAGGAAAAAATAATATAATATGTCATTTTATTGTAATATATAAAATCTTTCATATTTTTGAGCAAGGATCATTGTTTGAGATATCAGACCTATTTCGATAATTTAATTAGACCAGTATACCGATCAATGCTAGTGTGTCACATATCGATACAATGATATATATATCGATATTTTAAAGAGGAAGAAAATGAAGGATAAGAGGAAGGGTGGGTGGAGGAATAGGAGGAAGAAAGAATTAGAATGAGGCTAAGAAAGAAGAGAAGGCGATGACGAAGGTATACGACAACGTTAGTACTTGAGGGGACGTGATGGTAGTGTTAAACGCGTTCTATTTTAGTTCTTTTTTTTAATATTGAGTTGGATGAGTCCCATTGTTATTTGAAGTTTTTTTTTGTTTTTTTTGTTTCACTAAGTTGGATAAGCTGTCCAAGATGGGGATAGTCCATATATCAATATATACCACTTATTTCGTACTGTTTTAGACAATATGACGATGCTTGACTGACTTGATTGAGTGTATAAGAATACAGATGTTAGAGCTCAACTGATGGTCAAAATAATCATCAATTGATGAAGATTAATTACAATAAATATGTTTTTTCAACAAATAGATTAATTACAATAAATAAGGATATACAATAGATGATGAAGATTAATTACAAGAAATAAGGATATACAAAAGTGTCCACAAAAACACTCTTTGGAGATAAATTTTTGAGATGAATGTTATGGATTTGGTGTGTATCTCTAAATTTATACCTTTTGGAAAATATTTAATTGTAGGACTAGCCATAGATCTAAAAAAGGACTTCTAATTTCTTGGTTTTTTCACATTAAGATGCCTTCTTTATATCACATCTCTTAAACATTGCGGTGCTTTCAATACTTTTTACCCATAAATTCTATGATATTTAAGAATTATTTTACAAGGGATTGGATATTAATGCAATCCAAAAACTTAATTTTTCATGTTATGGACCAAATCCAATACATATATGACCCTTTCCATTCTTAACAATATTAGATTATTATTATCTCTCAATTTTAAACCAAGTATGTGCAATGATATGAATGTTACTACTCTTTTTTAGTAGTTAATATGAGCATATATATGGACACACCGTAATATCAAATTGCTAATAAATTTAGTATTGGAAGGAAAAAAATATTGGAGAATTTGGACAATGTTAAGATTTGGTAAATCACTTTATAATGTTCAGGAAGATGAATTCAGTGTCATGTCCTCCACAATATCCTATTGGCGCGTTTATAAATTAGAGAGAGAGAATCCTCCATGCATGAAAGGTTTTTTTTTCTTTTTTGGTGGATAAGGTAAAATTTTATTTATTTTATTAGAACTTTTTTGGTTCCTTATGATGGTGATTGAATTTTTTAAAAATATATATAGATTTTTCATTACTAATAGACCATTGGAATGATTTCTCATAAAAATGATATCTCATGCACTATTTTATATGTTGACTTCAATTTTTTTAAGATAGATTAACAATAATTTTCATAAATATGACTTAAATTTTTAAAAGTATGAAACAAGATGAACTCAAAAAATTATTCTCACATTCTTAAAGTATGAAAAAAGCCGAGTGTCATATGTTTAGTCTCAGTCATATCTAGGTTGATAAAATTTGATATGATAATGCAATATACCTTCAAGTTCTTTAGTAAATATTCTTTTTTTTCTTCTTATTCTATCTATTTTTCCAATTGTTCTTCTTACATATTATTGGCATCTGAACTTGTTTACATCTCTCCTCTCTTTGCTATTAGGTTTATATCCTCAAAACAATTGATATCCGAGCATCCATATCCTCATTCACTTGCCATATGCAACATAACATTATTTATTTATTTATTTATTTTTTCTTTTCTAGCGTCGTCTTTTATTTGGCTGCACCATAAACCAAGAACATGGCTCACGACATTACTTGTGAACCAGCAAGATGGGATTGTTTACCCATTGACCTTGTTTTGAAGATATTTGAAACCCTGAATCTGATTGATCGGTGTGCGGTTGCTCAAGTTTCTCGCTCATGGCGAATGGCTTCTTTGGACTCATCACTCTGGAGAATGATCGATCTCCAGATTCTATGGTCCGATCTTATAAGGGTGGATACGGAGCTTAGGTTCTCACAAGCACTAAGGACTATGGTAGCTTACGGTCAGGGAAACATCACTTGCATTGTGTTGCACCCCAGCTTACCTACGAAGGATGAGCACTTGAGCATCATCTGTCAAGGGTAAAACTGCGTCTTCATATTAGCTTCTCGTTATTCTCTTCTACCTTATTCCCTTGCGATCTGATGATTAAACATACACAGATGTCCTCATCTTAAGAGGCTCGTCATGCCGTGTTGGGATTCCATTAGCGAAACAGCAATGAGTGACGCCATAAATAACTGGAGAGAGTTGGAGTCGATGACCATGCCTAGCCTCACCTCTTCCTTTCGAACCATGCTGACCACTGATGGGTTTTGCGAGAGGTTATCTCAACTCAAGATCGTTGGTGTGGTTCACGATGGATTTCTATCGTCGCCTTTTGGAATCTACCCCGTTGAGCTTAAGGTGTTGAGCTTGCGATGTTGCCTGGTGCCCTTAGGAGGTCTACTGGTAGTAATCGACAGGTATCTTCATCTCGAGGTGCTTAATCTATCACACGTGTTGGTGTCTCTCGACGAGCATATGGAACCCATGCCACTGATGAAATTGTTCGGCAATGTGGTAGGAATGTCGATTCTTGACAGAGCTTTCAGATTGAGTAGCTTCTTCTACTGCGACGACTCCGAAACATGCAGTGAATGCAAGAGGATGATGGATGGCCATTCGAGGCAAACAGATGGGTGGTGGAGGCTGGATGAGGTGGCCTCTTTGAATTTGGACGACGATCACAATTATATTTCGTCTTAATATTTTATATTGAGAGAGTCAAATGATATATATACTTGACTATAATTACTAATCGTAAAGTTTGATCTAATTTTTTTTTTCCTCAAAGCTTAAGCCTTAATTATCTTAATAGGCAAAGGCCAATTCAAGATATATGATGTGATCATAATGCAATAATCCATGTCTAATATTATTATGTTATCATTCATATTCACTGTTTGTTTGATAGTCATCTAAAAAGAATTATGCTTAATATCTATTTTCTTATTATGATCGGTTGCATTCGGTGATTCTTATTTATTATTATTTATAATACTTTTAGTCACCTCAAGAGAATGTATATTTTATTGTTATGATTACAACTGGTTGAACCTTTTAGTCGTATGTTTTTTTTACAAAAAAATTATTTTAGAGTTTATATTTATATCTCTTGCTCCATAGTTTTTGTGTTGGATTATTTTATGACATTGTATGCATATGTAAGAACTTATATATATATATATATATATATATTCTGCATCATGGTTATCTCTATTTTTTGTTAAAACGGAAAAATATTTGTGAACACATAGTAAAAACGTTCTCTGTCTATCCACTTCTATGATAGTGAAAAGGTAATACAATCTAACGTTGAGCTGAAGTCAAGTTCGAGCATCGGACCGGAGTTCAAACGATGTAGTGGGAGCTCGTCGGGAAATCGTCGAAAACCTCATCAAAGTTAATTGGGGGCTTGTCGGGAGTTTGTAAGGAGCTCACTAAAGATGATCGGGCGCTTACCGGGAGTGTGCCAAAGATGATCGAGAGACTCGCCAAGAGTTTATCGGAGGATGCCAGGAAGTTCATCAGGAGTTTGGAATATCAAGTGACATGCTAGATAAGAACGATTGTAATTGTATAGTATGTCATAATTAGCATCCTAATTTAGTTAGATTTGAAGAAATCCAAACTAACTCAATGTGAGATAATCGGGTCTATTTTGTGTTAGATTTAAGCTCAGGTTGAGCTCATTTCGTTGATCTGAAAATGGGTCAATAGGAGGTACGCTTCTGGTATGAAATAGTTTGAGAAGTACTATTCTCGAACTGTCCAATGGTAGTACCACCCAGGCGATGGTGGCGCCGCCCAAGCAGTGGTAGTATCGCCACCGCCCTTATTTTCTAGGAGCTTTCGGTGGTAGTACCATCAGTGCCGATGATAGTACCATCTGTATCCGGGTTTTTCAGAAAGACTTTAAATTTTGGGTCTAATTTGAAGCCAATTGGGATCTATAAATATCCCAAGAATTCTTAGATGATAAGATAAGAAAATAAAGGTGAAAATATTGAGAAAATAATGTTAGAATTTGTTGAGAACTTTTGTTGTGTGCTTCAAAGTGTAAAGCGAGGTTAAGGGATGAGTGAAAGATTGTAAAAGTTTCTCTCCTGAACCTATGGAGAAAGATGTAAAGGTCATTAGTGAATACCGATAGGCCTTGACGAATGAGGACTCGGGAAGTGGATATAGGTCAAGTTGTTTATGGAACCACTATAAACTCTATGAGCCTTATTTACTTGCTTTTTAATTTAGTATTCCATAGCTAAATCAGGATTCTTCATTCGATCTTAAGTTTAATCGTTCTCTAACTTGATCTTGATGAAAAACGTTCTTAGTTTCGATTTTTACTTCAAGCATATTTTTCAAACCGAGTACTTCTTGCATTTGCACTAATTCATCTCTTTAATGCCAACTCGGTCCTAATAATACTAAATGAATCCTAATTTGAATGTGAAATTAGAATTGATGGGATAAAAATGAAAGACTTTGTATATGAACAAATACTAGCAACCCATAACACACATCGAAATCAAACAAAAATCACAATCAAATGAAACACCAAGATTTACATAAAAAATCTCTCCGACTCGAAGGGTGAAAACATATGGGGCAAGCAAGAGAAAAACTAATATAAGAATAGTGAATGTACAAATCTCAAATATCTCTTGCCCAAACCTAAGCAATAATCATAAGAGAATGATAGAGATATAAGTATTATATTACTATACACAATATCCAAAATTTCCCCCAACTAATTATAATAAGAATCCACTACAAATCTGATCTAACTTGAGGTGAAAACTCTGTTTGGATGATTGAGAATAATTTTTTCATTATCCTTATCTTCTTCCCATTCTTTTCTCTTGTTTTTATGTCTATAACTGCTACAGTTATAGCTGCACTCTCTTTTTAGCACTAGTCATCAAACCTAGGTTGAAATAGTTAAGGTTTAAGTTAAAAGAAGAAATACTAAGATTGTGAGCTTTATTAAAACCAACTTAACAAGAAAGTCGATGAAGTAGATTTTTAAAGCCAGTGCAATGTCTTCCCTCTAATTTTGAACTAACTAATCTCGAAAATTTTTATAAATAGCTACGTTACTTTTTAAAAGTATATGAGAAAATGCTGAGGAATGAAACTCCACTATATTTTGAGGTTTTAGAGACAAAGACACGTCAAGTGATGACTTCTTAGCCCTCTATGCTCATCCATAACTTTGTAAACAGCTTGAAGTAACCTTTAAAGATGAACTGACACATATCACAGTCATTTTTTAAGTATGGAAAAGAAGGGCAATACTAGAAACCAGTGAAGAGATTGAATGATCTCAAGCTAAATCTCATTTTAAGGTCAACAAATGCTTGCATTTAGAGTCGACAATGCTCCAACCTCTTCAGCTCAACCACTTTTCGAAATAGATCATGCTAATACACTCAAGTTGATCGCTTTCTCAGGCTAGTCATGCCTTAACAAAAATATCTTCAAGTCATCAATGTTTAAGTCATCTTCAAGTAGATCATATCAATAGAACGGATGCATCCTTGAAGCAATTACATCTTTTAAGATAATAATATTTTTAATTTGATTATATCCTCAAAATGACCATGTCTTTAATACATGTCGAAGTGATCATTTTACAACACAAAAAATCATCAAAAGTGTCTTTCATGATTGATCTGCCAAAGCATTCCATTTACATGCATCTGTTCAAATACTCAAAAAAATATAAAGCATCCAATTTGACCCAAAAGGGGATGCATTTAAAAGTTTTTATTTTACTTGTTTATTTTAAATTATTGATATTTAAGTTTTTGTCTTCCATTTTATTCGACCCATGTTGACAATAAATGACTTCTTACACATGATACATGAGGATATATATATATATATATATATATATATATATATATATATATATATATATATATATATATATACCCAAAGTGTTGGAGTACAGATTTGGTATTTAAAATTATTTTATTTTATTTTATTGTCTTCCTTTTTGTTCGGTCCACATTGACAGCTAGTGATATCATACCATATATATGTATTGTTGCATCAGAGCATTCGTTTTGTCAACAAGTGAACTTTATATCTCGTCAACAAAGTCACCTATCAAAGTCAAAAACCATATGCCAACCAATTCGTGTCACTTTAGCTTTACTCTTCTACAAGCATTAACATAACATTCTATTACTGCACTCAAATGATAGACGCTATTACCTTTCAATATAATCTTTAAAAAATATAAGAATCGAGATATTAAAAATAACTAATTATAAGTAATAATCTATAATTAACCCATTGCCTATTGATATTTAAAGAACTGAATTCTATCGATCGATCGATGTACCATACGTAGCCTGTGTTTCTATGATTCAATTTCGTAAGGGAGAACAATGAGGGCACATTAGTGCATTATATTCCACCCTGACCTACCTGAAAAGACTGAAATTTTTTATGGAAAAGCTCATCATCAAACATCGAATTAACTGACCTAAAATTTAGCAAAAAGCATGAAAAGTTGGGAGCATAAAGCTGAAACCAATGCCCCTCTATCTGTTGCTTCATGCACGATTGAGAATAAAATGTTTAATTGCATTCCATCAATAACATAGATTATGTTCCCACAGAACTTGGCTAAAAGTATTGGGCAAGAAGGAAGAGAGCCTTCTAAAATACAGATGAGATCCTGTTGGCATCAGAGAGACAGAGAAACTAACAGCAGTTCAACATAAATAGAGGCCAAAGAAGCATAAATGCAAAGGGAATAGTGGAGCATCTGCTATAAAAAGAACATGTTTTCAACAATTAAATATACCCTCCATGAATGAAATACCAATGATATCCGAGTAAAAATGCATTGCCAGATTCCTTCACAAAATAATAATTCGACCAAATAGAATCCAATATTAATGTCTCCTATTTTCTGCTTAAATATTTAATTGCTCACAAATTATTTCAGCTGAACACCGACAAACCTGTACTCCAACAATTGGCTCATTGTAATTATATTCTGCACAAATTCACATGGGACATTGCAAAATGTACGATCAGAGTCGATAACTAACCTCTGTGTGGACTCCTTGATGTTCTTAGTAAAATAACATGAGGTTTCAAACCCACTTTAGTTGAAACAAACTAAAAACTGTGGAACCATAGTTTCATATTGGTCTGAATAATTGCCTTGAAAATGTCAAACCCACTATGAAAGGAACTTTGAAGCGAATGAACTTGAGTAAATAAAATTGACTAGAACTTTGATTTGACAATACATAGAAAACATTGTATTGCCAATGAAATATGTATATCAATTTTACATTTGTGCCTAACACTTCTGAAACTCATTTATATAACATTTGGTATGCATTAGAAGTTTAATATCGGAAGCTAATATCATCTACATTTTGTAAGATTCAGTCAGTTCTCTCTATAGTTTTTTTTTTTTTTATTGACATGACAACTCTTGGTTGTCGAATAAATGATATATGGCCCTACAAGATTCTAATTAACCCATTAGAGTTTCTTGCCAAGAGCAGATTACAAAAGCCATTGTAGCTCTCAGGTAAACTCTGCCTGGTCATTCATCAAAAGACTAATTGACATCAAGCCCAGCCCCAAAGAAACACACAAGAATATGTGGCACAAAGTATCTACTTTGTCAGCATGCCTAGAGTCAGAAATTTAGCATCTAAAAATATACATAGGTTGTTTCTAGATAATGTTAGCTCCAGAATCAATCTCTCGTCAGGCAATCTGTACAAGCCACACTGGAAAATAAAAATAACACGTTATTCACTTTTTGGTCAAAATTCTAATAGCAACAGTGTTGCTTTTTGTGTTTTGAACCATGAAAGGAATGAACATTGCTGCATAATTTTATCATTTTGCTTCCACTGCAAGCATACTAGAAATTGAGTGTTAATAGCAGCAATCAGATTATCTACTGAGAGCAGTTTCACAAACGGAAAAAAAAAAAAATTCTGTATCCCAATGCAACTTAGTAACAACTAGACATTGATGGAAAAAGATCATGGAAATCAAAATAGAAATGTCATTAGTTAATCGGCACTATAGAAAACATTAACTAGCTATGCATTCAATGATCCAATGCATAATATGCAAGATTCCAGAAGTCAAAACCAGCAACTTCACACTCTATAGATTTCTTATACCCACCTGCCATAACGGGATACAACTAGGTGACGAGTTAAACCAAATACTAGAATTACCTCAATATTCTTCCTCCACTACATACATGGTAGAAAAAGAATGAGAAGAGGAGCGAGCAGTTTGGCCACTGAGAGCAAGTTGTTATGCAAAAGCCCACGGATAAAACCTCTTATCCTTTCACTTAAAAACCAGACATCCCACTGTAGTATACTGATAAGTAGAGAAGGATTAGAAAAAAATTATGGCAATACAAAATGGCATGCATAGTTGATACTCCATCGATATATAAAGATCACAAGCATTACGTACAGATTTCAGATACTTAAATATGATGTGTCCAACCATAGAAAAATACATAACATAACATCGCACACCTTGAGAAACTTAAAACTAATGCAAGATTCAGACTTCTATATAAACACATAACTATATATTCACACCATCCCCTAACCTCATACAAGTTGATAACTACAGGTCGCTAATTTCATCCAAGCATGCAAGCAGGAAGTGTAGTAACTAATTTCGATTACCGAATGGTGCACCGATGATGCAAGGATCAGGAACTAGACAGGGGGCAGCTTGTCAACGACGCTAGGGTTGGTGGAAACAGCAGGGGCGGCGGCGTCGTCGGGGCCGTCGATGGCAACCGGCTTGGTGAGCATCAGAGGGCGGTCCTTAGCCTCCTCCTCCACCTCGTCGTCGTTGTCGGTGGTGCTGAGATTGATGCAGGAGCAGCGCTCGAGAGAGGCGAAGAACGCTGAGGAGACGCTCGCCCCGACCCAATTCACCACGCGGTCCAGCTTGTCGCAGGACAGGAAGCTCGAGCTCTCCATCGCCATAGGTGAGACCGAGATCGAGGAGAAGAGAATTGAGGACTGTTTTCCGTTTCGTCTTTTAAGAGCGGAACCCTAGAAGAAAGACGCGCAGCAAACAGAAGGCCGGCAGAGTTTTAATTGGGAGAAGGACACGAGAGGCTGTTTTGGCCGCTGTGTCGTGTCTTGGCCCGTGGTCGGGCAAGGAAATAGATGCGTGCGGGCAATGGCGACCGACTCAAGAGTCCTCACTGGGGGTGCCAATAAACCAAGAAAACCGGAAACACTACCAAATTGGTGCATTTATTTCCTCTCTCCGGTTTGATTGGAAAAGTTGATTCCCGGATCGATCTTTTATGAGGTTCGATTTAGATTTTTTTTTTCTTTTTACAAAGATGATTTTTCTGGAAAGAGTTCCTCTCTTTCTGGATGTCCTATTTTTAGTCGTAAACATATATTGGTAATTTTTATTTACTATTTATAATTTTAATGTTTTTAATATTCTAAAAATATCTCTATCCAAAATGAACGAGATACACTTTTAAGGAAGTGAAGTAGGGGAGGCAAACGGGCGAGAAGGAGATTTTTTATTATTAATAAAAATAAAATATAAATAATAAATTTTATATTTTATTTATTTTTAAAAAAATTATCAATAACAAAGGATTAGCAAAAGCAACCAGAGGGATCCTAATAACAAACTTCCCTGTAGTTATCTTATTTAGTGTCATTATTTTATCACTTTCACCCAACCGTAGTCGCCTGCTTCCCCTCAATAAGCCTCATCGTTTTCACCCCCACCCTGTCGCTTTTGCCCTACCGTCGAAAGACATTTTGGACATTAAAAAAAATAAGACATCGAAAAAAAAAAAGAAGGCATCACCCGAAGAACCCTAAAAGTAATTTTTTTTCAAGGAAATCACCCTTCAACAAAACCAATCCAATTAAACAGAATCAGACGTGAAATAACAAGTAAAAGAATGAAATTCAGAAATACATAATCTCCCATAAAATTCTTTATTAATATAATAAACTTTATATAAATTATAATAACATATAATATAATGCCCTAAAATATAAAAACTAATATTAATTTGATGCAGTATGTTTCTTTTAATGTTAACTGATTTGGTTTACTTCAAACAGTCTTGTCAACCAAACATTTTATCTTGTCCACAATATTCTTTGACAAAGCCCAAGATCACAATACAACGGGTATGGTATGTGAAACAACAAAATTTATGACAAAAAACAATTTATGGGCTACGGGATGGCACATTTGGTTGGTTAATGACCTAAATTCCAGAAGACTTGAGCTTCTTCTTGTAATCCTGGAACGTCCCTGAGAAAGGTGCCACCCGACCTTCCGAAACCACCCACAGCTCGCCCACACTCCCAGATATCAAATGTTCATCATGACTCACCTACACAAAGCACATGATGAGACAAAGGCGCACGCATCTACTATTGAACTAACTATTTAGAAGGTTGTGGCAAGATACTATACCATTAGAACACCTCCTTGGAAGATCACAAGACCCTGGATGAGTGCTTCAACCGCATCCAAGTCCTGGAAAACATCAAGTACACATGTCTCAGCAATGACCAATTCCTTGTAATGTAAGCTTGCAACACATCAAAAATGGTAGAATCAAACATGTGCAACAGTTTAATCTTTGGCCTTATGGAATAGTACGTTTTCCATGAAGAACTTCATATTAACAAAGAATTGATATAAGATAAACGTGGTGGTTACAAAAAAATACAATGTTTCAGGACCATAGGTAAGAAAGATCTCGAGTGCGAATGTTCACAGCGCAACAGGTAGGGAAGGTTTTGCAATACAGAAAAAATATAGGTCAGATTATTCAGGAATATACTAAAGTTTACATTTTTAAACATTTAGTATTTATTTAATCTGGTGGTCCTGATGTACTGTATTTGTCATAAATGAAATACTAAATACTAAATGTATAGCATGAAGGTATGAAACTACTCTTTACTCTGATCTACTTACTAGATGGTTCGATGGCTCATCGAGCAGAATTATATGTGGCTTCTTGAAAGTGATCTTTGCAAATGCCACCCTGCTCTTCTGACCACCTGAATAAAAAGGGAAGAATTTGGAGCTCAAAACTGTGAACAATATAGTTAAATAAGCCTGGATTTGAGTAGATTCAGTAAGTTCTTAGAAATCCAGAAACACGATAGGCATGAAAACAGTTGCAAATCTTAAAGCAGCATATTCTATAAAATTAGTCAGTTAGGACAACTGACCAATGATTTTCCAAGTCTAATTAATAGACAAAACCAGTTTAACAGTTACCTGATAGTGTGTACATTGGCTGAAGTGCAAGATTGCCTGTCACGCCAAACGAACCCAAATGAGCCCTAAGTTTCTGTTCGGGTACTCCCTGCAATGTATGAAAATACCAATTACAAATATGGCAATACACCAATTGAAGGCAGTGCATGTTCACATCAATAGTATAATCAATAGTTTGTCTACTAATCATTCCAAGACTGGGTTTTAAATACCTATCAGAGAGTTTCCAAGTCAATAATCAGAATCAAGTTGAATTGTGCTTCAGAAAGCCCCCAAAAAACCACAGTTTTGCACAATCTAAAACAAACTTATACACCCAATATCAAGTACCTCTCATGCATTGAGAGGTAAATGGACTTGTTACCTAATTTGCCCATCCAACCAGCGAAAATAGCTTTGACATTACCTCAATGGGATGGTCATACATATGCAGATCACAGATGTTCCAGTTTGTCACTCAATTCGTCCAACTATTTTAAACTACCAACTAGAAGCTCTTTGCTGTTCCACTAACCGTTCCCTCAAGCTAAGCTAAAACTATAACAACGTACAGAGTTGTATATCCATTTTAACAAAGATCTATAAAATCCAAAAGGCCAGAATCATGATATCATCATGCAATCTGACTTAACATATAAAACATGAAAAACATTACTTCGGAAATCAAAGAAGCATTTTAAGCTAAGAACTATATAAGAAGTCTAATGGTAGAAGTTTTTCACACAAATCTACAGAAAAACTAAGTTGTTTCATGCGTTGATGCAAATATTATGCAAATACTTATGACACCAACTTTTCATGAGACACTAAAGGTTCCTTAAGAAATCCAAAATCCCAAGTAAGATACCCCGGGCATATGATGGTATCTAGTAGGGGAACTAAAACAAAAGATTCTATTTCATCAAGATCATTTTGCAGTCCTTATGTCTGTCAATTTCAAGGTTGGTTGTTGGCCAGTATGTTTTTCGATATGAAGCAACAAGCCAAGACAGATTACAAGTAGTCCTTACCGGATAGCATCGCATCATGTAGAGTAAGGGATTTGAAGATAAATCAAGCCCATCAACGTGGTGCTGACTAAAAACAGCCATGCGAACCTGTGGAAACAAATTTAAATTGTCAAAGCAATGGTCCAAGAACATCATAGTTTGCACAAATAAAGATAGATATTCAATTGCTCACATATAATACAATCCTAATGCTAATTAGAGATGATTCAACCTCAATATCAGGCTGCCAACTGAAGCACAAAGAAATAAACAGCTCAAGGGCTCACACACACAGAAAGAAATGCATATTGATTGCAATGTCTTGCATGCCTCTCCTCAGCATGCAAGACATCCCAATCATCGGAAAGCAAGGGGGAGTAAAAAGAAATTGAATAATGCAATAAGAAGCCATGATGTACAAATTGCTTCATATATATATATATATATATATATATATATATATATAACCTATAGCAACCACATTGAAACCCCTAATAGCAAAACCCTTGATTACATTCAAATTTACATATAAAAAGTGTGTACTGATATCTGCACACTGGCCTTTGCCATGGAAACCTACCTTTTGCATCGTGTAATTCATATCCAGGTTCACCATATTGGTCCGTACCGACATACCGAGTTTATCTCGGTACGGTATGATACCCGGTATTGAGCGGTATGCACAGTATATCCCACTCGATATATTATAGTATAATATATTATTTTTATAATATAATATTAATATAATATAATATATACTAGAAAAAAATAAAAAAGCTGACGACGTCACCTCGATCCTTCAGGGAGAAGGAATCTCCCGTCGGCAGGCGACGGACCGTGCAGAGAACCGGTGAAGAGCAACGCATGAGGTATTTTTCTCCTCTTCTCCTTCTCCTCCTCCCTCTTCTCCTTTTTCTTATTTCGACCGCTGATGGTTGATTTTGATTTAGGTAGTACCACCTGGTAGTGGGCGGTCCATGTACCGATCAGCTGACGGACCAGTACATACCGCCCGGTACGAGGCCTTATTACTCGGTAAGGCAAACCTTGATTCATATAGCCATGGAAACCTACTTTTAGCATTCATATAAATCAGGTCTTCTTGATTACTGAACCTACACCCTAGGTTAAAATTTTGTTCAAGCACATTTAATTTTGCCACTGTCCCATAGCTTATCTCCACCAGCACTCTAGTTTGGGACCACAAGGTGGCAAGCTGCAGCAGATAATAAGAAAAGAACAGAAATTTCTACCAAGCAGAAACATAACCACATATCAAAGTTATTTATTAACACTAAGTTACCATTATACTTACAAACTCTGATTAACATATTTCATGTAGGTACTTTGCAAATGATGATGCAAAATGATGCTAAGTATTGCAATGACACACCAAACAAAATAAATAAATAAAACATGTGCCCTATTCCAGACCATCAGTAACTGAAGGATTGATAAGCCAAATAATAAATAAGGATAGAAACTATGGAAAAAAACAAATTCTATGGCCAGCTAGTTTCACAAGCTTCTGTCAAAGCAGGACATAAGCAACGGTTGTACATTGTAAGAGTCTTCATGACCCACAATAACATGGTTAGAATTAAGCAACCTCGTCTATTATTTAAATTTTAATAAACCATATGATGCTCTCAATAATACTCCACTCATATCCTCTAGTCATACTGGCATGTCACATGGCACATCTGCCTCTTTGTTCCTCCCATTACCAATCTGTACACACAAAAAAATGACTATGACAATTTTGAACATCCTTTTCTATTCCTTCAATTAATAAATTGCATGCAAAGAGAGTACAACCATCAAATTGTCTCCCAGTACCCAGAATTCCTAGAAAACTTCCCACCTCATTCCTTTCCCGTCACTGTTTTATTTTGGACTCTCTCTCTCTATCTTCCATTTTGATCTGAGACACTTTTTCTCTACCAAGCTTTTGTTGATCTCGTGTTCTCACTGTCATTTCCTTTGTCCAAGGGTGTTCTCACTACCATTTCCTTTGTCAAAGGATCTAGAGGTGTCCTGACCAAAGTGCACAAAAGACGACATTAATTGAGGGCAAAGCAAATATCCTACACACACCATCACATCTCTAGTGACCTCCATAAAGCCCAACACATTTCCATTCATCCAGCTGCAACAAAGAGGACAAGGCTACTCAATGTATATGTGGATTGTGTAACACCAGATCAACAAAGCCAGGGAAGAACCAAGATCTTCCACTATTTTCCATTTATATTTTGTTATAGAAACCTAAAGGTACAAAATGAACCAGAAAATTTGGTCCAGCTCAATTGCAGTATCTGCTTTTGTCCATTTTGGCTTCTCTTAATGTAGTGAAAATAAATATATTTGATCGTACAAAAGTTAGTCCATAAATAAGCCAGATCAAAGGTGGTACAGTTTTTCTTTATCTATCATTTTTCCCTCCCCTTCCCTTGGTTGTTTTTCTTTCTTCTTACAACCACAATTCAGAACACCAATACTTCATGGAAATTAAATCTGGAAGGCAGAAGCACTTAAAATCGAGAAATTTCCTTATATCAAATGCTCAATCTACATCAATGGAAAATATGATAGTA
This sequence comes from Ensete glaucum, assembly GCA_021527575.1. Lineage (NCBI taxonomy): Eukaryota > Viridiplantae > Streptophyta > Magnoliopsida > Zingiberales > Musaceae > Ensete > Ensete glaucum. The sequence goes on from CM038551.1 coordinate 52,711,165, forward strand.
GAAATTTCCTATATCAAATGCTCAATCCACATCAACCAAATGCACTTTGCATACGTATCCAGGGAAGTAAACCATGGTAGGGATATGTTTAGTTCAGATTCCCACAAGAGCTCCACTATGATCCCACAAAAATAAATTAAAAAGAGAGCTCCACCTGGAAAGACAATATAATCAGGGGAATGAATAGCACAGTACCTTTGCAGAACGGAACATTGTTCCAGAAGTTGGTTGAAGTTCTCCGGATATCAATTTGAGTATGGTTGACTTGCCAATACCATTTGGACCAACCACTAAATTCAATTAAGATATCTTGTCAGGGGAAAAGAAAATAAACTGACAGGAAGTAATAGAAAAAATTCCAACAATAAACAAATTTTCTATTTTATAAATACAAGACATATTGACTAGAAATAATATGAACGAAACTACCAATAAGCAAAGTAAAATGGCATTGACAGGCTAACTTATCTAGATAAATCATTCATTGTTTGGGTGCTACATCAAATTGGTTCTTTTTCTAAGTGGTCCTGGTACTATTAGTACCGTAGCAATCAAATCCTTCAGTCACTTGTGAAGTCACAATTAACTTTGTACTTTTACTGACTTGGAATTAACCATCCAAATGGTGTACACTCAGCCATAGATCAATGGAAAAATTAAATCAAACATTGAGGATTTTGGAATTAAAATCAGAAACTTAGGTTTTCAGATTATTTTAAGCATTAAACTAGTGATTGGTGTCACATGTTGGCAAAAAATTATGCTGGATGTGAATATAACTCATCCTTCCATCAGTAGCATTGTCGATAAATAATGAAGGATATGATTTCTATGGATCAATAGTTCAAGTATCACTTTTTACAGAAAAAATGTAATCTAAGAACTAATTCAGGACAACATCCAAAGTTGAAGAACTGTCCTGATAATTTAAACCATCACACCATATGAAAATGATATCCATATAAAATAAGATAATGGGATTTATTATAGCTTTGACAAGAAAATGACCATCAACAAACAGCTACAAAGCTGTCATTTTCCCCTTCCTGAGACATAATGCAAGTTCACATTACACAAATAGTCATGATAAACTACACCTTCACAATAATAGAGAAACATACCAAGTAAAATTTTTATTAAAGAGATCTAAGTATATCTTTTGGCTGCACATCTGAATCATAATGAGTAAGTCCTTACTTGCTATGCGGCTGTCAAGATCAATTCCAAAATTCAAATTCTTAAACAAAAGAGGCCCTCCTGGATAACCAAATGATACGTCACTGCAACCACATACAAGAATGTAAACTTCTCGATAAAACTCAGACCATAAAGTTGGAAAAAAATAGTTCAAAGTTTTGGTAATAAAAAAAACCAATGTAAAAAGCAAACACTGATAAAACAATTATATTTTATAAAAAACATAACTATTAATAGAACAGAAACAAATGATAAGAAAAAAAATGCCATATACGTTAAACCAAGATTTCAAATCTCAACCATTCTAGTTGGCACGGATGGCCGGACGGGTATTTACAAGTCCAATCAAGTCCTGGTATGGTAACATATAGTTCAATATCATTACAATATGACTCATTATCAGGGATTGCTGTACCACCTGAAACAGTATCATTTTGCCGGTATGCACCTGTTTGGGCGTGGACCAATAAGCAAACCACCCCTTTTCGAACAGTCTGCATTAAAATAATAAAAAAACAAAAAGTGGTGGCCCCAGTCCATTTCAATGTTAAAAAAAACATGAGGGCTCTTCTCGTGCACAAAGCCGCAACATTGCCTCTTCGGCTGCCTCTTCGCAGCTTTACCGCTGCAGCGACGCTACCTCTTTGATGGTTCACCACTGCGATGCTGCAACGACACTACCTCTTCGCCACTGCAATGCTGCAGCGACGCTACCTCTTCGCTGCTTCACCGCTGCGATGCTGCAAGCAGCACCATCACTTCGTCGCTGTTCTCTTCAACGCTGCCACTGCTACCCAAGTCTCGCTGCACTTCTTCTCCTCCTTTTCTTTCTTCTTCTTCCTTCTTCCTTTCTCTTTCTTCCTCCTCTGTTCCTCCACTGGACTTTTTCTCTTCAACCTCTTTTTCTTCCTCATCGAAACATTGGTACGCACCGACATAACATGTATCGATATATCAATATGGGGTGGCATGTGTCGTGCCACCGACCGACTGGTAGCGATTTAAAAAAGCGCTTGGGTGCTCGGGTGAGGCAAGGCTCGAGCGCCTCGTTGCTAATCTAGGCGGCACACTTCAAAGAGGTGCCGCATGGGTGCTCACCCAAGCCCACGACCGGGCGCTTCGGGTGAGCGCCTGGGTTAAACCAAGCAATCGAACCAGGAGTTTAGGTCTGATTCAGTCGCATTTTGTGTTAGTTGGTTCAATCAAACCAACTAACGCACTGATATCAATTCCCGATGCGAGTCCTCACCAACCCTAATCTACTCTCAACCCGCTCCGCTGTCGTTCGATGCCGCCTCTCTCCGCTACTGCTGATGCAACCTCGGTCTCTACTTTCACACTTCTCACTTCGATTCAAACTATTAACAATATACTGTTAAGTGTTAACAGTATACAATTATACTGTTAACAGTATGTTTACCGTATGTTAACACTTAACAGTATGCTATTAATAATATTATTATTTATTTATTTATTATATTTTTTATATTTTAGCACCTCACTTCGCTCGGGCAAGCGCCACAAGCGTTTTCGAACCTTGGCGCCTTTTGATGCGTACCTTTTTTTAAATCATTGCCGATTGGCACACCAACTCGGATCAGTAAGTAAAACCTTGCTCAATATCATAAAATTATTTTACTAAATAAACGATATAACTCAATATTAAGTGTTACGAGTTGGTATATCGATATCATCTCAGCCTAGTGAGTAAAACCACTATTGGACTGATATTCAAATTTTATGTCAAAACACTTATTTCTATTACTGCACCTACCCCTACACTAATAAAGTAGTAGTTTCTCCCATTAGTCAAATTTTGACAAAGAAACTGTTTTACATGGTAATCCTAGACAATAAGATGACGAGGAATAGCAGGCTCGGAGCAAACTAAAACCAGTAAATAGGGGCCATATTACAAAAGGTTTAGCTAAATTATAAAAGAAACACACTAATTGGGTTCCTAGACTAACAGATTTTTCGCATGATACCGCTAAGCATATGAAAGCCAAAGACTTCAACAGAAGCATATTACATCACAAAGGAAATATAGAGAATTATAGATTATTAGTGTTACTCTCTCCATGCATAAAGAAGATGATAATCATCATTCATATACAAAATAATACCTGAAACTTATGATTGGAGGCCCTGGTCTATCATCGGGGGTTGGGAAATCAAATTTGTAGCTGAAAAAGAATAGAAAATTTCAGCTTAAGTAATATATAAGTAGCTTGAATAAGCAAAAAAGATTATGTCAGTGTGCCAATAAATCATCTTTATTATGAAAAATGGCAATACTCTGGATCATTAATAACTGCATCTACAGTACCCATTCGCTCAAGTGCCTGGAAAATTTACAATTTCCATCATCAGTAATAGCATTACAGAGCTAGCAAATGACTAAAATTAAAGAACACTTCATACTAGGATGACCAAATCCACATATTGGATGACAAAGGCAATTGAAACAGAATTTGAGGATTGCAATCAGCTTCTAACACGTCTTACAAAATTACAATAATTTTAGAGTTAAAGCCATCAAAGTTTTGATATCCTAATTGAATGTGTTGATAAGCACCTTGATTCTTGACTGAACAAGAGATGCCCGCTTGGCATTGTACCGGAACTTATCAATAAAAGCCTGCATAAAGAAAGATAAATTTATATTATAAATCATTGGCAAGAAAAAAAATTATAATAATTATCAATGTTCAATTTCAAAATAGTCTGATTTACAGAAAAACAAAATTCATACTATTCTATGAAAAAAAAATCATGCAATAAGTTCATACATAAAAGAATATATTAGTTCAAAAAGTATGCAGCTTGGGATCATCTTTTTTAGTCTGCTTTAATTCATATGAAAGCTATATCGACAAAAACATCTATAAAAATGGGAATTAAACAGAATATGGCCTTTTCAATTAATAACGATCCAGATGCATCTTATACGCAAATCAAGCATTTCTTTGCCATAATTTTAGAGTTATTCACATCTTGATAACTGCAAAACAATAGAAAAAAAAATTTTGCTATCATGAGGCAAGATTTGACTTTATGCTGAATCATTTCAAAAAAGGCTGAAAATGATGCAGCTAAAATTCATCCCCAAAAGTGGTTACTGGTCTAACATCATAAATAATTTGCAGTGTTTTCATGTCGCTTCTTCCAAGTCATCACAAATGACAAATGGCTAACACAAGGAACCCACATATTCAACAGTTGTCTTGCGTAGCGTGAAAAGTTGTTATAAGAGGTTTAGACTTTAGAACACCAAACTCTAATAACTTAAATAGTAAATCATAAATAAGTGTCTGGAGGATCTGCCCTGCCATAGAAATAACAATTTGCATGGAAAAGGGCACACCTGCATGTGTGCTCTAGCCTTCTCACTCGATTCGAAGGCCTTTTGCTGGTTTTGGAGCTGCTCAGATTTTGTCCTCTCAAACGTATCATAGTCCCCTTTGTAAGCAGTAAGCTTTTTCCCATGTAAGTGTAAAATATCTGTAACTACCTGAAATATGTTAACTTGGTCATTACGGGATAAGAATATGATTTCCCCTCTTCACACAAGATTTTGCAGCACACAAACAACATTATGGAACTGTTTTTTTTTAGACCATGAATAGATAGCTACCGTATTCAAAAACTCTCTTGCATGAGAAACTACAATAAACGTCTTTGGCCACTTCACTAGGTAGGTTTCCAACCACAATACAGCATGAAGATCAAGATGATTCTGCAGAGTCACATCTTCATTTAATTCAACCATGAAGAATAAAGAAAAGGTATACAACCATAATAAATTACCGTAGGTTCATCAAGCAATAGAAGATCAGGCTCAATAAATAGTGCACGTGCTAGAGCTATACGCATACGCCATCCACCAGAAAATGCTTTTGTAGGCCTCTTCTGCATCTCGGAAGTGAAACTAAGACCCTGAAAACATTCATGAAAATGCAATTATATGCAGCTGTCATTAATATGAACAATTAGAAGAAAGCTGTGGATAATCAAACAAAACAATAAATAGACTTAAATACTTGATCCTTCTTTCTTTTCAAAGATTGGCTATGGATATAGTAAGTAGCACATGTAGCAGCAATTACGGAAAATTGCATGGATGTCAACATAACTTCAAAACCATATAACATTTGCAATGCATAAAGTATATCCCCGTGATATTTTTTCAGAATACCGATTAAAACATTGGCCACAACCAGCATGTTAATGGGATTTCTCTCATGCAAGTAGAAGTTTTTTAAGAGGCTAATGGATCAAGAGCCACGAAAGATCACTTGGTCCCCAAATTTCTAAATAGGTGTTTCTTTCTTTTCAGCAGAAGAAACCAAGCAGCTGAGAGTGGACTAGGTGGGGTCCAGTTGCACCAAGTGCAAGGGACCAGGCCCAAGCATCACATAGGAGGAGAAAATGTTGCTATCAACTGGCTAACCAATGGGACAGGTTTTTCTTTTAAATAATGGATTTTATTAATTCAACTCCAAAAACTCGAGGTACAAGGAAAATCAGTATACAAATTCTTGTATCTTATTCCTTGATTATATTTTCCTACTCAAGAAAGGTTACAGGATCCAGTAACTTGTTATCTGAGTAATGCAGGTTAGAGCAACTTATAAGCTAACAAAGGATCATTCTTGGCATTAAAACAAAAACTGCTTCCAATAAACCCAAGAAATAACATCGTTTCAGCACAAGAACAGATGTTGCAGAAATAAATTTTAGTTCAATATAAAAAAGGAAACTTGTTTAGTAACCAATAATTGGATAGGTTTAGGACTAACCGCCAGAATTGATGAGGCACGTGATTCTGAAGAATCTGCATCAATGAACTCAAGCCTTTTGTATATCTCCTCAAGCCTCTTTGAAATTGCATCTTTATTCATCCCGCCATTAACTTTACCATTACTCTTTCCTGTTTCTTCCTCGTATTCTAGTTCTCTCTTCAGGGAATAGTAAGTATACCAAATTAGTAATAGAGTAAGAAATCAGCAAAAAAAATGAAAATACAGTTGAAAAGCAGAGAAAGCTAATAGAACATCAATAACCTGCTGAGAAAGTAAACGAGCTTCTTCCTCCAAGAGCCTGATCCTCTCAACATCAGTGTTTAGGACACATTGCAGAGCTGTTGTATCATCTCCAGCAACTTCTTGTTCCACATGTAATATTTGACAGTTTTTAGGAATGCCATCAATAGCATGCATGGCCATATGTCTCAGAAAAGATGTTTTCCCAGTACCATTTCTCCCAACAAGACCTGATTCAGGGAAAGCAGGAAAAAAAAATAATCATGTGAAACAATTAATCTCAATCATATGATCCTTACATACACATGATATCACAAAAGCAAAAGTAACCGAACATATATGACAAGTATGGTATTCCTTATCTTCAGAATAAATGTACTTCCCTATCTACAGTTTAAAACTAAATAACAACAAAGTACAATTTCAACATTCAGTTTAAAACTAAATAACAAGTATGGAATTCCTTATCTTGTAACAGTCGTACCTGCACCTTAGGTATATTATTGGTCGCCTCATATAAAATTGGGAAATGCTGAACGTATATAACAAAAAAATGGAAAAGGGGCCAGGCGATAATTGGGAGAAACTCTTCAACCCTGAAAATTTCCAATATTCTCCTCACTTACAGAATTTTGTTAAACTCATATACACCGATCATCAGCAACTCTACTGTTAAACTCAGTATATTAATGATCAGAAACTCTTGTCATTTAGACATAACAAGTACACCAAAATCATGTATCCAAAAATTCAATTAAGATCCCCTTTGATATAAAAATATGCTTACATGTCTATTTTAGATATGTAAATGTACACTTGTTCTCCATTTTATTTTGAAAATATTTGACAAATTATTAGTGCAACCTATAGTCACAAGTCCGATGCACAAAGAATCATGTCAAAAGACATCCCCACGTTGATAACATCAAGCAAGTTAGCTATCCGCCTGATACAAATTACTAAAGATCAGTAATCCCAAGTGTTCCACTGTTTTAACACTAGAACTAATGCTTCATTTCCATGATCCTTATGGCATTCCTCTTCACCAATCCCAATATTACAAATATAGTAATTCAACAAAACTAGAAGATCTACATCATTGATCCTTATCTCTCAGGGGCAATCTCACTAAACAAGACAAGATATAGAGAAAGAAGAACTAAACGCAAGGTCAAAAAAGAAGAGAAGACAAGTGTCTGATATGACAATGTAACTCATAGAAATAGCAACAAAAACTCCAAGCAGTCTTTCTCTAGTCAAGCATTCATAACACATACTGAGCACATAATATATGTGAGTATGCAAGACCCATAATATATTGTGTTTCTGTACATATCGAGCATATCATAGCTGTGTTATATTATGTTGTTTTATTCTTTAATTCCTTTTCATCACAGTGCCAACCAGATAAATTTGACTTCCTGGAAAGAGAAAACACTAGCATAGGTCCTAGACATATCCATGTATAAATAGAACATAACTGCAAACTAGTCATTATTCACTGAGATACAAGTCACATATTACTTTGGTTGAGACTTCAACTATGAACAGTGATGATGAGTTAATTAGGAAATAGAATTTTCATCTTTCCGTCAATATGCCAAGAATACATAAGAGAAGTCAGTTCTTTCTTCACTGGCATTTGATGATACGCTTTCTTCACTGGCATTTGATGATACCAGCAACAGGTCACACTCAAATGAAACAACATTACAGCAACTTAGGTTTAATGCTGCAAGTTTTTTTAAAGAAAATGAACGTAATATTTCAGAGATGAATACAGGGAAGTTTTCATCCACAGCAAACTGCAAAGAGGAAAGTCAACATGGGTGATTCAACTTTCCTAAGCAAGATTTTACGTACCGGTCCATACCGGTGTACCGACATTTTGTCGGTACTGGTACGGTCCCGGTACCGGGCCGTATCCACAGTGCATACCACCCGGTATAATAAATATTTATAATATTTTTATAATATAATATTATATTATATAATATTAAAATATTAAATATATTAAAAAATCAAATAAAGGGGCGATGTCGCCTCGATCTCTCTCCCCACACGGGGAGAAAAGTCGCCCGCGGGCGGCGAGGGCTCGCGGGCGAGGTATTTCTTCTTCTCCTCGTCTTCTTCTTTCTTCTTTTCCTCTTCTTCTTCTTCCTCTTCACTTTTTCTTCCTCAATCGACCGCCAATGGTCTATTTCTCTCTTAATCGACCGCCGACTGCCGATTTTAGCGGTACCGCCCGGTAGCGGCCAATCCGCGTACTGGTCAGCTACCGGATCGGTACGTACCGGGCGGTATGGGCCTTATCACTCGATAAGGAAAACCTTGTTCCTAAGAAAGTGGACTTGCCAATATAGGTACACCTGACCAATTTTTGCTCACTGCACAATTATATTTTAGACCAAAAGTCGAAGTTATAAAATTAAATCACATCATGATCAGGAACTAACCATAGTGCCTTCCAAATGAGAGGGTCACTGAAGCATCTTGAATGAGATCCCGACCACCAACTGAAACAGTAAAGTTCTCCATGTGAATGTCCCTGACAGCTGGACCATTACTGTTTCCATCATGATTTACAAGCACAACCGGCATCCCAGCTTTTACAGCCTCCATCTCAGCCAAATGCATTTGGTATTGAGCCTGAGGAACAACAAATTCTTGATCAGCACAAGAAAAATTGACAATCTGAGTATTAAATCAAATGAACCTAACTAAATAAGTGCATTGTGAGCAGAAGCTTCCGGAATCCAGGTGGCAAAGTTGATAAACTAGCTTACTTTGATATATGATCAAGCTACTTCAGACATGGAATACAGAATCAAATGCTACAAGTAGCAAGACAAAATAATGATCAATTCAACTTTACTTATCCTAAGGTTATCAAGAGTAGCAAATTGAACTTTTACCTCTCTTTGTCGCTCATCCTTCCTCTTTTTCCTTTCTAGCTTCGCTTTATCACGTTCAGATAGCATTGGACCATCAAGCACTTCCTGCTGTTTCTTTGGTGTTTCATCGGCATCCATCCCATCATACATTCGCAAAGGTGCTGCTAAACTTCGAACAGCTAGTTTAGGTTTCACCAAACCATGTTTTCCAAATCTTTCTGAAAGCTTGCTGCAAACCTGAATTTTCAGAATGAACAATCAAAGACATGTCACCAAGGAAAAAGCAAAATTCATTATTCATACTCTGAGAGTATAAGCTCTCAGTACAGAGTTTTATTATCAGAACTATCTCGTCCATAATAACTGAATAACTAGGGTTTTTCTTTTAGTGAAAGCATAAACAACAGTTTGCTTATGTCTATGGATAAAACTATGGATTTATGTTCTGGCAAAAACTCATAAATGAGGGATCAACAGTGTTAAGTTCAAAGTGCAGCCCGAGAAAAAAAACTAAATAGAATTCCGAGTTAGTATTCTTGCTTATCCTTTTTATTCAGTTATACTAATATTGAGGAAAAAAATCCCCAATTGCATGACAGTATAAACAGGGAGATTAAAACCTGAAGTTGTCAGCATAATCATTGAAATTCATTACTCAAATCTCATATTAAATAAGAATAAAAAATAAACTAAGCTAGAAACCACTCCTTGCTGAAAGTCCATATTTCAACTAGTAGCCTTCTACTCATAACTCGGGAAGCAAACCAATATCTCAGAATAAGGAATTACTGTCTGGGTACCGATGCTTTTTAACCAATACCAATATCGGAACGAAACTCAAAAGTTTAAATTGTTGGGCTTACTTCCCTATTAGGTTTACTGTCCTTACTCCTATTCTTATTTATTCAATAAGGAGTCTATTAATGAGATATAGTGTATTCTGGAATAGAATCCAACTAGTTGATAACAAGCTACCTACTACTGCTACCAAGCTACCTACTACATTCATACTTTCCATAAGACAGAACATTATCATCAAACATGACAAACTCTATATCTCAATCATTATTTGATCATTATTTCAAATGACAATAAACTTATGGTGCAACTCATGTCCTTCGCTTTAATCATGCTTCTGATTTCTTTGATTCTTTTGGCAATTATATTTTTTCAGTGTTTTGGGTGAACTCCAAAAGTAGACTTACAGAGAAATCATGGATGTCAAACTTCAGTGTAAGATAAGATATTGTTAAAACGAAATTTAAATAAATAAATGCACAGGAATAGGCAGCTTTAGCCACTTTGTAAACTAATTGGAAGTTCTTTCTCAACCTTAGAATTCCAGGATTGCAAACTTCACCATAATGAAGAAGATGATAACTACAACTACTCTAGAAGTTCCCATAAAATACCCTTCTTCTGGTGAGATATAAATCAAACGACACGGAACGTTTGGATACTGTTAGGGACTTTGTTAAATATTACCTTGGTCCATAAGGCCATGTCTAATGAGAGACTTTTGATCGTTGCTTTACTGAAAAAGCAACCAATTTTACAGCCTTCTTTACAAGCAAGAGTTCAAGATCCTTTTGCACAAAAATGGTAATTCACAACCTTACGAGGGCATCTCCTTCCAAATGGATGGTGGTCAAAAAAAGGCTTTATGTATCTATTTGGCTCAGTATTCCATGGACGAACCTAAACTAAACATGGGTTGAACTTTAAGCCAAATCTAACTCTATTCCATCACGATGTAATTATCAGAAACTTCAACTCAAATCTAAGATAGTAGTTGTCAAATACGGGCCAATTAGCCATCTTCATGAGATGAAAATAGATATATAAAATATATAGTGATATTCAAGATGTGCCACATTCTTATCTGATGAAAAACAGACGGTCATCAAAGCATATTCTGCCAATATTTATCCTAAAAGAGTAAGACCATGTTCATTCTATTAATTTTGTGCCATTGACAATCCAGTAGCATGGATATTATGGGCTTTGCGATCATAAGAGACAGGGCAGAATAAACTGATCAAACCTACTACTAATAATCTGAATAACCACCAGAACTATCAAAGATTCCTTGCAATAAGATCCCATGAACTCGATACAATTAAGAAAATGGATCTCCGCAAAAACAAACCCAACTATCTACACAATCTAAAGTAGCAGCAAGTCACGATTCATTTCAAATAATTGGACGATGATCGATTTACGAACTCGGAAGCTATTCAAAATTCCGCCACAAATCTCTGTAGGTGTTAAAAGGAATTTCTTCAACGATAGCTGGCAGACACTTACAGATCGGCACTCGGCATAGTCCTGTACGCATCCTGAGTCGACGAGGAGCTCGCCGACGACATCGAAGGCGCCGTCACCGTCGGCCCCGAAGTCGAAGTCGTCGTCGGCGAGGACGTTGATGATGTAGTTGATTATGGGCGCGTCCACGTCCTCCACCCTCCGCCCCAGCACCTCGTGCACCACCCTGCTCGCCACGTCCGCCATCGCCGCCTCTCGCTTCGCTCGGCTTCCTCGCCTATCTATGGACCCCGACCGAGGTTACAATTTGAGGCGGCCCAGGAATGGCGGTACGGTGCGCCTCAGGTCGAGCCCATGCGCTTTACTTTACTTGCGCTGTACAGACCGAGCCCGAGCCTAGGGATTGCACTATTGGGTAATGAGAATGTAGACATAGCGGTGACAACGGATGGCGATCCGACCCACTTTCACACCCGATCGCTGCAGAAATCAATGGTCTATGTTTTTTGTTGAACTAGACTCGACATGAATAAATTATAATAATATTATACTTAAAATAAAAATAAATAAATCTAATATATAATTCATGTCGGACTCGGACTCTTAAGAGAGTCAAAAACATCTTTTAATTATATTATATTGTATATATTAATATATATCAATATTTTTTATTTAATAAAAACCATTATATATAACAAAATCTATGAGGAATTGGGGATGATAATAATTGATTTCTCGATCAGTACGAGTTAAACTTAGATGACCGAGATAGATGAGTTGGCATGATCTCTAGTTGAAATTATCATTCTAATAAATACCCATGTATATATGAGATTTTTTTTAATTTACATAAATATTGTGGAACTTTATATCGTGGCGGATGAGTCAACACGGCTTGGTTCTACCCACATGCACAAGACTGTTTGCATCAATCGGAGGAAGAAAAATAATTGATCAGGTCATGCGAAATTCGTCTCACAATTTACATCTCGTGGTGTGTATCTCTCGGGTATGTCGGTAGGTTTTGCATGAAAGTCTCGGTCATGGAGGTGTGTACTCATCGTGGCCCCTCCGACGACGAAGTTAGAGATGGAATTGAAATAATAAAGTGTGACTATCAAGAAGTTGATCCTTTGGAATGTGCCCAAGATCGACTTTTATACCTTAGGGTAGGCGACAGGTCGTACTGTCATGAGGCTCAGGGCGTCCGAAGCGGCGCCATCTCTGAAACTTCTAGCGACAACTACAATGTTGAATGGTCGACGCCATCCGGGATCTTAAGCGGTGGATACGATGTTAGATAGTCAGTGTTGTTACGGGATCTCGAGTGGTGACGCTGTCCTGAAATCTAGGGCGGTGGGGTATGGCGTCAAGTGGTCAGCACCGTCTCGGGATCTTGGATGGTGGGTACATCGATGCTGAGGTGTCTAACATGGCTCGAGTGATTATGAAGGCTCATTGTTTATACACCCCCACCCCAAGAAGCACTTCCCAGAATTTCTGGGAGAGGGATTCTGAGGAGGGCTTTATCTGGGGCTTGCTTGTCCTGGCGTGATAGGGGGAATGGAATCTGTCTTGAGTGAGCATCGAACATGAATGGTTACCACCCTTTACATGGGACATTAAATTGGATCGACCTGTCAAGGTAGTGGATTTCGATAAGGAACTAAGAGGTGTGGTTTGCTACTATGAGCCTGCTTAATTGTCAATTTAGTCCTGAGAGTCCTGGCTTTTGGCCGAAATTGAAGGCGACATGACTAGCCAAAACTAAAGTCATTATACTTTGATCGAACTGAAGTCGATACAATTTGGCCGAACTAAAATTGATATAATTTGACCGAACTAAAGTCAGTATTATCTGACCAAATTGAAGTCGGTATTATCTGACCGAATTGAAGTTGGTATAATTTAACCGAGCTAAAGTTGGTATACTTTGATTGAACTATTTGTGTCATTTGACTGAATTGAAATTGGTATAATTTGACTGAACTAAAGTCGGTATTATCTAACTAAATTGAAGTCAGTATAATTTGATCAAGCTGAAGTCGATATAATCTGACCGAACTAAAGTCGATATTATATGACTGAACTAAAGTTGGTATAATTTGATCGAACTGAAGTTGGTATTATCTAACCATACCGAAGTCGATATTATCTGACCAAACCGAAGTCGATATTATATGACTGAACTGAAGTCGGTATAATTTGACTGAGTTGGAATCGGTATAATCTGACCGAACTAAAGTTGGTATTATTTAATCAAACTAAAGTCGGTATAATCTGATTAAACTGAAATTGGTATTATCAAACTGAACTGAAATCAGCATTATCAGATAGAATTGAAGTCGATAAGAATGGCTGAGGCACTAGGCTCGAGGAAAGACCGTGAGGCTAAAAGATTGGGTGAGATACTAGGCTCGAGTGAGAGTTGAGAGACTGAAGGATTGGCTGAGATACTAGGCTCGGGCGAGGCCTGAGAGACTAAAGGACTTGAAGTTGATCAATGATGACGTCGATTTGCTTTCTAAGATAGCAGCCAAGATGTCCTCGACAGATGAGGTCTTCAATTTATTTTTTGAGGTCATGGCACTCCTCGGTGTCATCACCATAGTCGCGGTGGAACCGACAATACCTTATTTGGTCACGCTCCTCTCGCCAAGTCTTCATTAGGTTGGGCACCCTAAGGAGCCCCTTTTTCCAGATTTGGAGGAAAATATCTACCTGAGTTGAATTGAGTGGAACCAGAGGCGGCCTCGGGGGGAGCGGTTCGGGTTTGTCCACCCTTCTCCTTGGTGGTCCCAAGGGTTGTCCTTAGGATTGTTCAATATGGGGCTATTCTGGTCCTTGCCTTTCCAGTTACTAGTGTCTTGGCGGTGATATATTGGTTCGCCTGCTGGAGCATCTCCGGTACTATCGAGGGTGGTCGTTCGATCAATGACCAAAAAAAATTGGATGGTTGTAGCCCCATTAGGAAAGCTTGTATTGCTAATGAGGGATGTGTGTCAGGTATCCCCAGATTTGCTTGCAAAATGTGCGACGAACTAAGCTAGGACTCGTCATCCCTTTGGCTTTAATCCAAGAAGTGACATTGCAGTCGGCTTGGGCTAAACGCTTGCCAAGAAGTTCAACTCAAACTCTTTGGCAAGTTGGTTGAAACATAAAATCGAGGAGGGCCGCAATCGATTGTACCACATCCGAGTAGTCGGGAAGGCTTGACACATCAAGGTGTCCAAGGTGCCATAGAGTGCCATCCAAGCCTAGAACGCGATGACATGTTCGGCTAAGTCCAAGTTGTCGTCATATGCTTCGAGTGCTGGGAGTTGAAAGTTAGGTGGGATCGGCTTGTCATGGTTTTCTTGGACGAAGTGACCATAGTGCTCTCTTCGAGCTCTTCCTTAGACTTGACGAACTCCTTTTGGACTTTGTCAATGCGTCGGTTTACTTGGCGCAACTACGCTATGAGGGAATTGTTGGGAAAAGATACGACAAAAGAAGAGGATAAAAAACACTATGGAAACAAAAAATAAACACAAGATCAAGAATACTTTAGGAAAGATATTTAGGCTTGAAACATGTATAAACACTTTCCTAAAAATGATATTTGCACCCTCTTCTCAATAAGATTGCTATGGGTTTGATGCAAATAGTTTTAGTGGATATGACAAGCCTTTAGAAGATCTGTATTGAGCAAACAATAAAGAATCTTCAGAGAGAAATTAGAGAATGTCTAACTCAATCACTTGGAGAGTAAAGAAAAAGAGCATGAAAGAGTTTTTTCTTATTCTGTAATTTACCCTCAAATATCTATTTATAGGTATTTTCTCAAAAGACACAACCTTTGGAAATTAACTATTTTCTTAAAAGACACAACCTTTGAAAAATAACTATTTTCTCAAAAGACACAACCTTTAAAAAATAACTACCAAAATAAAAGAAAACACCTTTTTTCTTTTTAATTTGAACAATTTATAACAATCCCCCACTTGTTCAAATTTAAAATTTTCTCTAAGTGATTAAATAGTATTTATGAATAAAGTAATATATCTTTCGATTTGAATATTACCTTAGTGTAAGCATCACAAAGTCAAGTCGAAATCCCAAATAGCATAAAAGCTTTGAATTTGTTATTCCTCATGACAACACCAGTGATACCACACACATAAATACAACATTCTTGTATTCCTCATAAAATCTCGCTTAGCCTTAATATGTCCTTGGGCTCATCCAAGTTCATCAACTTTTATGAGAGAAACTCCAACTCTTAATCGAAGCGGCACCACTTCTAAGTTCATATAGGTGAAGTTCTTATAGTATCTTTGTCACTCTTTGAGATACTTGTCCTAACTTGACTGAACTTCATTAAGAGTATAATTAACTCAACCCTCATTCGGTGACAACTAGCACTTTAACATCTTTAGATGGGACTCGTAAAATATTTTAAAGTGCTGAACCACTCTACATGTCAATGACTTGTTCTTACCCTTTGAACTCTTCATTACTCATTTTATAATGTTGAGTATGGTTGTTATCATTGGTGGATCTTTTATTCAAGGAGTTTTAGTCCCATCCATTTTGATGTTGATCTTACAACTTCTCTTGTAAGAGGTTTGGTGAATGGATCAGCCAAATTCTCACTTGTTTTCATAAATATGAGTGAAATAATCCCACTCTTGATTAATTTCCTCACATAATTATGTTTAAGACTTATATGTCTTGACTTTCCATTATATATTTCACTATACGCACGAGCTAAAGTGGCTTGACTATCACAAAGTATAGAAATTAAATTCATACTCTTAAAAGTCAATGGAATTTCTAATAGAAAGTCCCTCAACTATTCAGCCTCCTTTCCTGCATCTGCTAGAGCAACAAATTCTGATTCCATAGTTGAGTGAGTTATACACGTTTGTTTCTTGCTCTTCCAAGAAACAGCGCCACCTCCTAATGTGAACACCCAACTAGAAGTGGATTTGTTATCTCAAAAACTCGATATCCAACTTGCGTCAGTATATCCTTCTAAAATAGCAGGAAATTTTGAGTATTATAGGCCATAATCTTTGGTTCGTTTAAGGTACCCAAGAACTCTTTTAATAGCCTTCCAATGCTCTATATTTGGATTGTTAGTAAATCTACTCAATTTACTAACTGCAAATGCTATATCAGGTCTTGTGCACTACGTTGCATACATAAGACTTCCTATAGCACTTGAATATTCTAATTGAGCCACTGTTCTTCCAACATTCTTGACTAATTTGATACTTGGGTCAAATGAGATATTTGCTTCTTTGATTTTTAAGTGACTGAATTTCTCCAGTACTTTCTCTATGTAATGAGTTTGACTCAAAACATATCCCCCACTATTTCTTTTTACCTTAATACCTAGTATAGTATCAACTTGCCCAAGATCTTTCATCTTAAATGTTGAAGATAGAAACCTCTTTGTTTCTACAATACCTTTCATGTTGTTGCTCACTATTAGCATATCATCAACATAAAGGCAAACTATCACCATATAGCCATCACAAGTTTTGAGATAAACACATTTATCTGCAATATTATGAACAAATCCGTTAGAAAGAATTATTGCATCAAATTTCTCATGCTATTGTTTTGGAGCCTGCTTCAAACCATACAATGACTTAATAAGTTTACACACTTTATGTTCATTTCCCGGTAGAACAAAACCTTCGGGTTGTTCCATATATACCTCCTCATCGAGGTCTCCATTTAGAAATGTCATTTTGATATCCATTTGATGAACATAAAGATCATAAATTGATGCTAAAGCAAAAATAATTCTAATAGATGTGATCCTAGCCACAGGAGCATATGTGTCAAAATAATCTATTCCTTCCTTTTGTCGAAATCCTTTAGCAACTAACCTTGCTTTGAACGTTTGGAGAGTACCATTTGTATGATACTTCCTACAAAATATCCATCTACAACTAATAGGTTTTGAGGCAAAAGGTAAATCGACAAGTTCCCAAGTTTGGTTTGACATAATATAATCCATCTCATCATTAATAGCATCTTTCCAAAAAGCAGCATCACGAGAACCATAGCTTCTTTAAATGTTTTAGGATCATCTTCCACTTGTAAAACAAGAGGAATTGTTTTTAATACTCTCTCATTAGTTCCTTCTACAAGGTAAAAAGAAATACTTTGAGAATCAATCTCATCCGATCTTAATGTTTTTGCTTTTCATACACGAGTGCTTCTCCTTAATTCATAAGATTGCTCTCCAATCTCTTGTGAACTTGATTGATGTCCAATCAAAGGAATTTTAGGTTGCTCACCAACCTTTTGAGATTTCTCCATTAGTGACTCTTTACTAGTTGAAGGATGAACATTATTACTAGAAGTCAATAAATGTTCAAAGAACTCCACATCTCGAGATTCTATTATGATATTAGACTCCAAATTAAGAAGTCTATATGCTTTGCTATTTGAGGCATAGCCTATAAATGCACATTTGATTCCTCTAGGTCCCAATTTTGTCCTTTGAGGATCATTATTCTTACAATATGCAAGACACCCCCACACTTTAAAATAACCAATGTTAGGTTGTCTTCCTTTCCATAACTCATATGGAGAGATCTTATTCTTTTTAGAGGGAATTCTATTTAAGATATGACATGTAGCCAATAAAGCTTCTCCCCACAAATTATAAGATAATTTAGCATGCAACAACATAGCATTAATCATCTCTAGATAAGTTCTATTTTTTCTTTCTGCTAATCCATTTTGCTCAGGTGTTCTAGGTGTTGAACATTCATGAATTATGCCATGTTGTTCACAAAACAAGTTAAATTCATTAGGAAAGTATTCTCCTCCTCTATCACTTCTTAAAGCTTTAATTTTCTTCCCCAATTGATTTTCAACTTTTGCTTTATATACCTTAAAAGCATTAAAAGCATCATTTTTATGTTTCAATAAGTACACATATGTGAATCTAGACATATCATCTATAAAAGTAATAAAATGTCTATTACCTCCTCTCGTTAATATGCCATTTAATTCACATATATCATAATGTATTAAATCTAACAAAGTAGTATATCTTTCAACACTTTTGAAATGTTTCTTCGTCATCTTTGATTTAACACAAATTTCACATTTATTAAGATCATCAAAATGACAATTTATTAAGCCACACTTAACCATTCTTCTAATCATGCTGATTCCAATATGTGCTAATCTATCATGCCATAATGAATAAGAATCAACAATATAAATAGAAGCAACATCTTTATTAATTTTAGAATCATTGTCAACGATAGATAATTTGACCATTCCCTCAGCGGAATAGCCTTTTCCAACAAAAGTTCCATTACGGGATAGAATTAACTTCCCGAATTCAAATACAGATTTAATTCCAGGTTTGCCAAGGAGATTCCCACTCACTAAATTTCTACTCATATCCGGTACATGAAGAACATTAGTAAGAGTGACTTTCTTACCTGAAGTGAAAGTGAGTTCCACATTTCCCTTTCCAATCACCTTAGAACGAACTTCATTTCCCATTTGAATCTCTTGCCCTTCTGTGACTTCTTTGTAAGTCTTGAAGAGGCCTTTATCATAGCAAACATGGACGGTAGCACAAGTATCGTACCACCAACCAGAAACCTTGCCAAATATGGCATTCACTTCACTCACTGTAGCGATTATATTATCATCTCCCTCAACGGAGTTGACTTTGGGTTTTTGGCCCTTTTTAAATCTGCAATCCCTAGCAAAATGACCAGGTTTTCCATAAACAAAACAGCCTCCACTCTTTGGCTTCTTAAATTTTCTTTGATCCCTTTTGGGGCCAAAATGATTCTCCTTGTTTTGTTTGCTTTTGTTGGAATTCTTAGGCTGATTCATAACATTTGCTTTTATATTGCAAAAAGAGTTCTCTCTTGTCTCTCATCCTCGATTCCTCGATTCGAAGATGTTTTTGAATTTGCTCCAAAGTGATATCCTTGGAGTTATGCAAAATCTTCTTCCTATACCCTTTCCAAGATGAAGGCAACTTGGCTATTACAGCCCCTACTTGAAAAGGTTCAGGAAGTTCACTTTTTCCAGCCTTCAATTGATTAACAATAACTTGTAACTCATGCACTTGTGCCAAGATTGGCTTGTCATCCACAAACTTGTAATCAAAATATTTAGAAATTAAAAATTTCTTTGTACCTTCTTCCTCGGCATGATATTTGAATTCCAAAGCATTCCAAATTGCTTTTGCAGATGGTTCCACCGTATAAAGATCATAAAGTCGGTCCTAAAGAGCATTGAGAATGTGTCCTCTACACATGACTTCATCTTCATTTCTTTTCTTTTGTTCAGCCTTGACTTCATTGGTGTCATCGTCGGTTGGATCAGGAATTGGTTGAAGATTTGGATCAAGCACATAGAAGATCTTCAAAGCAGTCAACATGAACTTCATCTTGTCTTGCCAACGGGTAAAATTCGTTCCATCAAAACGATCTAAACGAACAAAATCTTGATTCAATAATTTGATGGTATTTGTAGCTTCCATAGTGAATTTGTATAAACTCACAAAATATCGTTTTTAGATTGTTGGGAAAAGATACGACAAAAGAAGAGGATAAAAAATACTATGGAAACAAAAAATAAACACAAGATCAAGAATACTTTAGGAAAGATATTTAGGCTTGAAACATGTATAAACACTTTCCTAAAAACGATATTTGCACCCTCTTCTCAATAAGATTGCTATGGGTTTGATGCAAATAGTTTTAGTTGATATGACAAGCCTTTAGAAGATCTGTATTGAGCAAACAATAAAGAATCTTCAGAGAGTAATTAGAGAATGTCTAACTCAATCACTTGGAGAGTAAAGAAAAAGAGCATGAAAGAGTTTTTTCTTATTCTGTAATTTACCCTCAAATATCTATTTATAGATATTTTCTCAAAAGACACAACCTTTGAAAATTAACTATTTTCTCAAAAGACACAACCTTTAAAAAATAACTACCAAAATAAAAGAAAACACCTTTTTTCTTTTTAATTTAAATAATTTATAACAGGAATCAGCCAAATCGGAGGAGAGGGTGTCTGACTTGCACAAGCTAAGAGTGGAAGTCATGGAGTCAAGTGCTAGTCGACCCGTACTGGCCCTGGGAACCTCTAAGCGGAACTCTAGGGGAGTTGTGGGCTCTCGGCATCTAGTTGTCGCGAGGCCAGGGTCCCTTCCTATAGAGTGGGGAAATTCGATTGTGTCGTCTAGGAAACTTGTTGCTGAGGAACTACCTGTTGTATCAGTTATGGGATATGAGGGATGATGGTTTGGATTATCCCGACAAGGGCTTGTACCTTATTGGTGAGCCCTAAGAAGGCTTTTATAGAGATGGCTTCTTTATCTATTTAGCCCTCTCGTCACCATCTTCATTAAATTGCTTAGTTGTAGAATGAGGGACTAAGTCCAAAGAACCAGTAGGATTAATACTATAAATAACCTCAAAAGGACTCTTACCAATGTTATGATGCATGGAACGATTGTAAGCAAACCCAATTTATAGAAGAATGAGATCTCATTGCTTAATGTTCTTACCAACATAGCTTCTAAGCAAGTTCCCCAAGCTTCTGTCCGTTATCTATGTTTGCTCATCGGTTTGTGGATGTTGAGAGCTGCTGAAATTTAAAGACGTATCAAGTTTCTTCCATAGAGTCCTCCAAAAATGACTAAGAAATTTTGAGTCTCGATTAGACACCATAGTTCTTGGAATGTCATGTAATCTAACAATCTCCTTGAAGTGCAAATCAGTAATATGAGATGCATCATTTAATTTATTACAAGGAATAAAGTGAGACATCTTTAAGAATCTATCAACAACAACCATGATAGAATTATTGTCCTTTTGAGTTCTTGGCAGTCCCAAGACAAAATCAAGACTCACATCCTCTCGTGGAGCATTAGGCACTAAATGGAGTGTACAAACCTGAATTTTGGCTTCTTATTTTTGTCAAGTGACACACTCTACATTGTTTCACAAATCTCTCCATATCTCTAAACATCTTAAGCTAATAGAAATTTGATTGAATAAGAGCCATAGTTTTGTCCCTACTAAAATGTCCTCCCAAAGTATCACCATGAGCTTCAACTATAATTACATGTCTCAAAGAACAAGATAGAACACATAAGGCATTAGCTCGAAAAGTAATCCATCAAAGATAAAAAATTACTAAAAATATCCTGATTTGTAATTATGTCATATTCAGCTGAAACCACATCATTTTGATTAAGATATTCGAATGTCTCAAATCCAACCATTTAACTTTCATGATAGATGATAAATAATATTTTATATTAATGCATCATTAACTATATTTTGAACACCAGATTTATACTTAACTGTGAAGTTATACGATTACAGGAACTCCACCTAAGTTGCATGCTTCCTGTTTAGCTTGTGTTGGTGATTAATAAACTTCAATGTCTCATGATAAGAATATAAGACAAATGGCTGGGCAAGAAGATATTAACTCTAATGAGATAAACCTCGATAAATGACATAGAACTCCTTATAATATATAGAATATTTTCTCCTTGTATAATTCAGCTTCTCACTAAAAAAGGCAATGAGCTTTTATTCATGACTTAAAACATCACCGATTCCCACATTTGAGGGATCGCATTCAACCTTAAACACTTTGTCTAAATAGGGTAAGACCAAAATAGGAGTTTCGATCACTTTTCTTTTTAATAACTCAAAAGCTTCATTAGCCTTATTAGTCCACTTGAATTTATCACCTTTCAGACATTCAGTGATTGAAGCAACAATCGAGCTGAAACCCTTGATGAATCTTCTGTAAAAAGAAAGTTAAACTATGAAAACTCCTCACATCATGCAATAAAGTCGGTGTTGGCCAATTAAGAATAGTTTCTACTTTACTTTGATCCATCATGATTCTATTTTTTGAAACAACATATCCTAGAAATACCATACTAGGAGTAAAAAAATCATAATTCTTCATATTAGCATAAAGCTTTTGCTGCCTCAAGATAAGAAAAATCTTTTTAAGATAATTCATATATTCTTCCTCACTTTTGTTATACACCAATATGACATCAAAATAAACCACAATAAAAGTCTCAATGCATGACTTAAGTATATGATTTATAAATCTCATAAAAGTACTAGGAGCATTAGATACTTCAAATGACATAACCAATCATTTATATAAACCTTCTCTAGTTTTAAATGTTATTTTTCACTCATCTCCAGGCCTCATTCTTATTTAGTGGTAGCCACTCCACAAATCAATTTTAGAGAAAATATAAGCACCATTCAATTGAGCAAGTAAATCATCTAACCTTCAAATGAAAAAATGATAGTCAATAGTAATTTTGTTGATGGCACGACTATCCACATACATTCTCCAAAAACCATCTTTCTTAGGCACCAACAAATCTGGAACAACACGAGGACTCATGCTCTCTCGAATCAACCGTTTTTTTACTAACTCATCTACTTACCTTTGAAGTTATTCATACTCCTTGGGTCTCATTTTATAGGCTGCCTTGTTACGTAGGATGGCCACTAGAATAAGATCAATAATATGCTAGATGTCTCTCAATGATAGAAGACCATGTGGAATCTCTTCTAGTATAATATCTTGAAACTCCTCCAAGAATTGGTTTCATGTCTGTCGATGGCTCTTTGTAATATTCATTCTCTTCTACGACGGCTTTCCAATTTACTCTTATATTCATCATAGGACATAAAAACACTAACTTACTTCTTTAGTGCATTGATTTCACAAGGTTGTAATGAAGCTAAAATAATCTTCTTTTTCATTTACCTTAAAAGAATAAGTATATTTATAGCCATCATCCAATACCCTCCTATCATAATGTCAAAGTTTGCACAACAGCAAATGACAAGCATCCATAAGTGCAACATCACTCAATACTTCATCTTTATAATACTTGCCAATATAAAATAGAACTAAACATCTTTTAGTTAACTTGATGTCATTTTATTTTTGCACCCAGCATAATTGGTGAGGATGCAGATGAGGAATTATGTCCAACTTTAGTTTCTATACCATCTTGAAGGATACTATATTCTCAAAACTACCATTGCTTATGATTACCAAGCAAATCTTACCATTAGAGGTACATTTAGTATGAAACATATTCTTTCTCACCCATCTTTCATCCTTAGCTATATAAGATACTTGTAAGCTACGTTGTAAGACAATAGATAAACCACGATAAGCATAAGTAATCTCTTCCCCATCATCATCAGATTTTTGTTCGTCATTAGCTTCATTTTCTTCTTCATCACTATGTTCTTCAACTAATATAATAATCCTCCTATTTAGACAATCTGAAGTAATATGCCCAAAACCATCACACTTGAAACATTTTTGGCCATTAGGTGTAGAAGAATTAGGTGGCAGTCTACTGCTGACTGATCCTTCACTCTTGTCTTGCCACTTCGATACTTTTTTGCTTTGGTTAGTAGGCTTAGAATTTTCTCCTCTCATATAGCCATCTTTCGCCCCATATCAAGAACCTTTTTCAAACTTCTATTGTTTCTCCACTTTTAAAGCCAGCTTACTCACATCATTCAAATACCAATATAGTTGGAGTTGAACCACTTTGGCAATCTACTATTTCAGACCTCCTAGGTATCTTACAATGGTATGCTCTTCTAGTTTCATAAGCTCTCCTTTTAACATAAGATTATCGAACTCTGCTGGGTACTCCTCCACAATAAGATTTTTTTGGCTTAAAATCAAAGATTTTCAGAAAGATTTCTTATAGTTGTCAGGTAAGTTTTTTTTTTTCAGCTCACTTTTTATTTTCTCTCATGTTACTATCTTACTCTTCCCTTCACGTTCTCTTTGCTTCTTCAGATTTTTTCACTAAAAATATACATTCTTTTCAAGTTTGAATGTCATAAATTTAACTTTCTTTTGTTCTAGTGGTTTATAAAAATTGAATATTCTTTCTATTGTATTGAGCCAATCAATAAAGTCGTCAATATTAATTTTATCTTTAAATTTTGAAATATCCTTGGGTTATATTTGTTCTACCATTCATCTTAGTCTACGCCTTGCCTTAAATCTTTGAAACGCCTTTGGGTAAGAAGGCGTATCATCATCAAAACTATATATTTGGCCAATAATTTTATGCTGATTATTTTTGTTCTGAAGTTCTTCAATAATTTTATTTTTTTCTTATAGACTATGTAACAAACTTTGTAGTTACAACTTCAAGGATTTAACGTTATCTTCATGGCCACTACGTGCACCAATTGTATCTTTTTCATTCTACCTTATCATGATCTTTAGCCTTCAGCTCTGATACTAAACTGATACCGGGAAGGGAGAAAGAGGAATGAAATTCAAAAAAATAGAGATATTGAGAGTCGAGTTGTAGAAAAGAAACAAACTCAGATTTAAACTTACATAAAACACATATAAATAGTTGCTTACCAAGTTTAAATTCACAAGATGATATAGAAAATACATCATATCAAGGAAATTAAATAAGGATATAAAACTAAATCAAAAGACTCATAACTCAAGGACGCATCTAACAGATACAGAGTTTTAGAGAGAGCCCAAAGAGATTTTGCTAATACAAATTAGGTATCGAAAATTCTTCATAGTCCTAGAATATCAAAATAAGTGCTTTTGTTAAAACATCCCTTCATGCATAAGTAACTATGACATTAAGTACTTTACATCTGCTAACTAACCTCTTTTATGCATTCCTTGATCATGAAGAAAGACATCTTGAAATAGCTTTAACTTTATCTAAAGAATATGCTCATAAGTTGTCATTTTTGAGTGGGGCTGGGCTAAAAACTCTGAAATATTATAGTGGACTCTGGGGAATACCATCGGATCAACAAGATATATAAGTATTGATTATAGCAAATTAGACACTCCCGTGTTAGTCTCATGGTGCATATCTCGGGGTGCATGTCTCTCGGTAGATCCTATATGAAGGCCTCGGTGGGGAGGTGTGTGCCCGTTGTGGTCCCTCCGACAACAAAGTTAGAGATGAACTTGAAACAGGAGAGTGTGAGTATAGAAGCCGATCCCTTGGACTGTGCCCAAGGTTGGCTTTTATACCTTGAGGCAGGCGACAAGTCGTACTATTGTGAGGCTTGGGGCATTCAGAGCGATGTCGTCCCTGCAACCTCGAGCGACAGCTATGATGTCGTATGGTCAGCACTATCTCGAGATCTCAGGCGATGAGTATGACATCAAACAGTCGACATTTTTCTGGGATCTCGGGTGGCGATATTGTCCCGAGATCTCGAGTGGCGGGTACGATGATAGGTGGTCAGTGTCGTCCCGGGATCTCGGGTGATAGGTATACCTCAAGGTATCGATATGTCTAGGAGGATTGACATGACTTTGAGGGGCGGATGTGGCTCGGGTGATTAGGAAGTCCCATTATTTACCCTATTAATAAGCATATCATTTTTATTGTTGAAAATTTTAATATAGTATGTATGCCCCTTATAATGTTAAGATCTTCTTCTCAGTAAGTTCAAATTAGCTTATTTTGGTCTAATTAATGTTAATTATTTTTAAATTAATTAGTTCATTATTGCATAGATGATATATATTATTTCATATAATAAATTATTATTTTAATTTAATTTATTTTTGTTTAAAATATATATTTATTTAAATTTAATTTTATACTTTTTTTATCGAGGAGATAAAAACTAATCGTTAAGAGGGACAAAGAAACTTAAACTCATAGTTAACAGGGACAAGGTGTTAGAAATGTTTAATACCTTAACTTGTAAAAGACATTGACTATGGCTAATAAAAATTTATGATTAAATCCTTAACATTTTATTAGTTATATTTTTTGTTGGAATATAATGCTTAGTCACGATAGAAAGCCAGTGAATCAATGATATAATATAAATAAAAAATATTAACATAAGATTTGCATAGGTAGACTCTTTGGATATAAATTCATGAAAAAAATTAAATTATTTATTGTAGGAGATCAAATCACAAATACATTTGAATAATTTTAACCTAATCACACATCCCCTTTTATTTGATACGAATTTTCTAAAGAAAATTTAATCTATTATCATACTTTCTCCCTTAGAAAAACTAATAATTGTTATTCTCTCATGTACTTATTCAAGTCTAATTACATATTATTCATGTAATTAGTTATATTTAATATTTTAATTATTATATTTTGAAGAGTTATATTGGGATACTTATATTTATGAAAGTGAGTCATGTGATCTCATTTTGATTTTACTGATGGAAATAATATATCTACTTAATGATAAAACCAAAGTGAGATAGAGTCCACACATACTCAATAGTAAATCATGTGTTATTTTTGTCAATAAAATTGATGATGTAAGGAGAAACGAAGTTAAATATTTTAATTTCATAAATATATGACAATATAATTTTTGAAGATATAGGGATGGAAATGTTAAAGATAAATAATCATAGGAGATAATCTATAATTAACCGACTTATTTATCAGAGACTAATGATACATAAGTTTTATATAGATAACCAAACTATAAGTTTAGGATTTATCTCATTTACAAACATATATTTCTATAAATAAAAAACTCAAATCCCAAAAAAAAAATTAATGTTTAATCTTTTCCAAACTAAATCCCAAGATATTAATGAAAGAAAGATTCTTAATCTTTTCCAAAAGATTAGAAAAATTCTTAATCTCTTTCAAAACCCCAAGATATTCTATTAATCTTTTAAAAAATTTGTATAAATGAAAAATTCAAATCCTCAAAATTTTTAAATTTTTAATCATTTCCAAACTTGTCCGACACTAAATCCCAAAAAATTCTTTAATCTTTTCTTACGCTCTTTCTATATCTGCGAAACACTCATGCGGACTAAACCTATTATTCTCTCACATACTTATTAACAAAAAAACCTAACAATCTATGAGTTTTATATAGATATCCAAACTATAGTTTTTGGTGCTTTTTCCGTTTACAAACAAAAAATTCTATATATGGATTACTTATCCTGCAAGGGCATTAAATTCAAAAAATATCTTTGATATTTTCCGAACACTTTTATTTATATATATTAAAAAAAAATGTGAATCACACTAGCTAGTGTGGTTTGCTAATCAGTTCATGCATTGATTTATCTCTTTCTATATATAACAAAAGTTTATTGACATTTTAAAGAAGGTCTAATTTCTTCCACAAGTCACTCTTTATATATATATATCGATTAAAAAACTAAGAAATACTAAAAGTATTTCTCATATTCTTATTCAGAGTTTTACGTAGATAAATAAACTATAGTTTTTTACTATTCATTTTGTTTAAAACAAAAATTCTATAAATGGATTACGGGTCCTTTAAATGTTTCATTCCATCTATATTTGTCAATCAGGATCTTGAATTGCAAAAATAACATGCCACACATAAATGAAAGTGTATAAAATGGGAGAGTTTTGCTATTGATTTTGACTAAGAATTATTATAAAATGGAATGCTTCTCGATGACAGCACACATACTATACATATAAAATGGTTGGCCAATCATTTGGTTCGCTTATAACACAACTCTTCTTTACAAAACCCACATTAAAAGTCTCTATTCTAATGGTGACCGTCCTTTTCACAATAATCATCAAAACGATTTCAACGGCTGATAACGATCCATCACAATCATAAGCATTCCGGTTTATCCTCGTCCGCGTCTCCGTCACATCCGCTACGAGCGTTTATAACATTTCGTATCGGTTTCCGAGACGATACGGAGATAAATCTGCTCTTATTCACCGTTACGATGGCATACTTGCGGGTCTGGACTTACTTTTCCTTCCCTTCGCATTTTGGATGCGTCTTCAACGATACTGCTCTCTTCTTCCTCCCGCACGAAACCCGTTCTTCGAAAGGAACCGCGAAATTGCCAAATCCTTGGTTTCTGTGATCGGAGGAAGATCGCGCGCCGAGGAGAAAGCAGGAATCTTGTCGATTTGGGGATTTTTTTTTGTTTTTTTGTTTTGGCGTTTTATCTGTCAATCGAATCGGGGACTGATAATACCGGTGGATTTGGGTCGATCTGGTGAGGAGGAAGATCTATTCTCACAAGGCTTCTGACCTCGCCGCCCGACCAATTCCAACTATTTCTCTGGTATTTGGTTCTAATTCTTCAAGAAAGTTCGGATTTGTATTTGTTGGAGGCGAACAAGATCGAATTTTTCTTCTTTGGCACGGTTCCAAGTTTGGCAATTTCTTTATGTCATCTGTGACGAGGAATTTTTTGTTCAGTTTTTGCTCTATTATAATCGACATGTTCAATTTTACTGTGACTGGTGTCGTGTAAACCGATTTCGTCATAAAATGAAACGTAAAGACAACAGAAAACGGCGAATTTATTGCAAGCACTACGATTTAGATGACTACGAGTACATGTTATGATTTTGTGGTGGTTATTTCGAGGAAATTTTTGTCTTAGTGCAGTCCGTTGTGCACAGGAAAGTTCTTTTTTTTGTTTGCATGATTCGGGATATTTTAACCAGGAAAATTTGGATTGACCAGAAGGAAGTGCATGTTTGTGAATTTATAAGACAGGAACTTTTAATATAGTTTGTGCCTTTGCGGTGTACAAGTGTACATATGTATGATGCTATTATTATTTTATTATTTTTATAAATTGAGGGCAACTCTATATACAGCTTTGGTCAATGCCATCAGAAAATGACATGGGTCTTTTAGCTTCGGTGGAATTTCAATGTTTCAATAAGATAAATTCTCTTTAAGCAATTTGGTTATGGTATTTACTTGCTTGTCTAGGTAATGAGGGACTTCCCTGAGAGAGCCTTAGATTCAGAAAACCCTGCAGGAAACTCAGATGATTCTAGAGACAAAGACCCCATAGCCGTTGTATCAGAAGAAAAGTCTGTTGACACAAAGTCTTCAAAGGCTTCTATTCTGGCAAGTTTGCTTTCATCCACTTTGTCTATGTTTGAAACACGCATGGAGTCTTCTTCTAATGACTGCAAAGCAACCAAACCCACAAGCTATGGCTTGAGTACAGCAGTTTCAAATGTCATGATTAGTGGCCCAATTAAGAGGCTTCAGGAGCGTATACTGGGGACGACTAGAATGGAAGCACTGAGCTCAACCAGTGAAATTTGGCTTCTTGGGAAGTGTTATAATGCATCAGCAGAGGAGTTGTCTGGTGGTGCAGATCCTGGTAATACCTATGCCGAATTTTTAGAGGACTTCTCGTCGAGAATTTGGATCACATACAGGAAAGGTTTGTTCACAGAAGGTTTCTGTCTTTTGTGTCACCAGTCGTCTTACCCTTGCTTTTTAGTATATAATTCTCTTATTTGTTTATACAAAAATTAGCAGATAATTAAACATAGAAGCTAGGCTCTGAGCAGTGGATTTTCTACAGGTTTTGAACCCATTGGTGGCACAAAATTTACAAGTGATGTCAACTGGGGCTGCATGATAAGAAGCAGTCAGATGCTTGTTGCCCAGGTAGCTGTGTAATCTGTCAATATATATCAATCTAGACCTAAAATTGTGCTTAAAGGATTAATCAAATGAAATTTTCTTGTTTGTTTAAATTTCAAACAGGCATTGCTTTCTCATCATCTGGGGAGATCTTGGAGGAAGCCCTCTCGGAAGGTGACATGAATGATTACTGTCGGCTGACAAAAATTTTTTTCCATGGAAAATGCTTAAGTTTGTATAGAGAGAGTGATGAAGCTTTTTTTAACTTGCAATGTAGGATTGCTTATGATGGTCCCCTGTTGATTATGCAGCCATATGATCCCAAATATATCGAGATATTACAACTTTTTGGTGACTCGGAGTCATGTGCTTTTTCTGTGCACAATCTGCTTCGAGCTGGAAAGCATTATGGCTTGGCCGCTGGATCATGGTTGGGTCCTTATGCCATGTGCCGGACATGGGAAACTATCACACGTGCCAATAGGGAGCAACCTGACCTTGATAAAGGCAAAGAAAGCTTGCCCATGGTTGTGTATATCGTTTCTGGTGATGAAGATGGGGAACAAGGTGGAGCTCCTGTTGTCTGCACTGATGTAGTTGCAAGACTCTGTTCATCTTTTAATATGGCTCTACATGCCTGGGCACCTATTCTCTTGTTAGTTCCATTGGTTCTTGGTCTAGAAAGAATCAATCCCAGGTAAATGATTGCCCTTTTAAAGACATCTTAATGAAGTCATGACTTCCCATTTCCTTTAACATTATTATGGTAAACTTAAGTTTGAAGTAAAAGGTTCAATTCTTTCATAACACACTATTAGTACCTTGTAGTTCTTATAGCTTGCATATCTTTCTAAGATGTCAGCAACTAACAATGACTACTAACATGATAGGTCTTTTACTGACTTAAAACCCAGAAGAGGTAACTTTGTTAATTTATACAAAAAGGAGCTATCACGTTTCTATGTCAAATGGGCTTGGGAACTAGTTAGTTATGATAATATGTTGAAGCATGAGGTTTTTCCATTTGGTTTCATATAGAGATGCATACTTACTTCAGGAAATCTTAAGGGGTCGAGTAATGTTGGTGGCTTGAGCAAGAAGGTCTGATGCCTAAGCATTCCCCTTCGTTAGATACTAGCCCTGGCATACTAAGATGACATCAAGAGGATGAAATGTCTTCCCCATCTTTCTATCCTTCGCTCTCTCTCTATCTCTGTTTCTCTGTCTCTCTCTCTCTCCTATGGATATTGTGGCAAAATTTTGTTACTACGGACTCCAGGAAATAAAGTGGTGGAAATAATGTCTGAACTTTACGTGTGATTTGTTAAGTGGGTATTAGATTGTTGCATACTTGAAAGAATAGATCAAAGCTTTTTTTTCTGCAAGCTGCACAATTTTTTGGCTGTTGGCTCCTTCGGTTTTTAATCAATTCAGATTTGCTTGATATTTTTTTTAGCTTAACTATAAAATAAAATTTTTTAGTATAGTAGTTATGTAGCAGTAGACAGGAGGTTTCGTTCAGTGATACCTCATCAGTTGATTAGAATAATCTTCATATGAGAGTAAGCTGGTAATATATTTCAATCACACATGCATTCATACAGTAAAGAACTGGTGTTGACAGTTTAAATAAGAATAAGAAACTAAATGCTTATAGACTGAAATATTGTAAGCTAAATCGTCTTCTGAAACTTTGTTCGATACTGCTTTTTGTTTTTAATGTTTACTTATTATGATCACTAATAAATTGGTGCCTTGATGTTCTTGCTTTATAAGCAATGGCCCTCTGATATATGATTGGACTTCTGAAGTTTGTGAATTACATTTTTTTTTCACACTTTAGTTATATATTCTGAAACCTTATTTCACAAGGTGCTACTTGAGGTCTATATTTGGTAAATCACTAGCAAATGAGTGTTTAAATTTTTCAATTTTTTATAAAGTATCAGTTTTATATATGATGAAATTCATAAAAATTTGTCATTTGCATGACATTTTCCAGCTTTGTTTCTTTTCTTTTGGTATTCCCTTATTTGGTACTTATGGTGCCACATCATTTTAGATACATCCCATTGCTACAGGAGACATTTTCATTCCCACAGAGCCTGGGCATTTTAGGTGGAAAACCTGGTACCTCAACTTACATCGTTGGGGTGCAAGAAGACAAGGCACTGTATCTGGATCCTCATGAAGTCCAACCGGTATGCTTGTCAAATATAGAACAAGAACTCTATTTGTTTGGAAATTGTCATTTGTTTGTGCTTCTATGTAATTGGTCACTTCCAAATGATTGTTGTATTTTATTGTTATTATATTTGTTGTATTGATCCGTGACACTGGTATAACTAATTGACCACTTTATCTTATTTAGAAGATTGAGTTTCTTGTTAAAATTTTTTGAAACGTACATCATTGTGTACACTTTTCTAGTTATAGTAAATAACATTTTATATTAAATGTACATGATAGTGAACATCGAAATATACACCTTGCTCCGATGTATTGTAAAGTTACTTTATATCAAGGATTGCTATGTTGTTGAGTAGGGGCATGGCAATAATTCTTTGGAATCGAATGTTACCATGTCATGCCAGTTGACGTGCCCTTGTTTTTATATTGCAATTGGTCTAGCACCTCTTGCATTGATCAGCAAGGAACATGCCAACATACCACAACATGTTCCAGACCACATTATATGGGTGTTACAACTTACAAGGCAATCGGACCATAACATGCTGATCAGAATGGCAATACTTGCTATGGATCAACTCTTAGTTTAGATTCTTGGAATGAGCACAGAATATGAAAGAACAAATGTACAATTCTAAAGTTGAAAGAAAATCAATTGTATACTAAGGAAGTTCATATTTGAATAACTATTGACTTTAGGGAGGATAATATCTTTTCCTTTTCTTTGTTCTTATCATTCTATATCATACCACATCTTAGATGTCCTATGTGTTCTATGTTCTTTTCAATGTCACCTTGAATGTGATCTCTGAAATATGTGCAAATTTAACTCCTTATGAAATAGGAACTAAATAGTTGGAAGCTCTTGATGTAGACCTAGGCACAAGGGAAAGAGGTTATAGAATTTTGTTTTTTCTGTTATCTTATCTCCGAAGTTGAATAAGTTATGGGAATTTATAATCTGTTCTGCTGGTGGTATTAACCCAAGATGTAGCTAGATTTTCAAATCTTTGTAATGCTCAACTACTGTGCCATATGCCAATTCTACCTGTGGTTCTAATGTCTAGTTTTGTTATACTCATCAAGTATACAAAAAATTGATGGATTGAGACAGTTGTATCATTGTTATTATATTTGGAACAATTATATCTCTTATTTCTTTTCTGTATGACAACTAGTTCATTTATAATACATTTTTGTGATCTCTTTCCCCCTTCCACCTTTTTGCTGCTTCTTTTGGTTGAAACATAAAACTCGATCCATAACTGCAAGCTTGATCGTATTATGGGTAATCTTGAGTGGATGCAGTGATTTCCTGATGCATCAGTCAAATTCCTTCCCATGGGCCTTTCAGACCACTCTCCGGCCATTCTGTCCATGCCAAATGCCAAGGGGAATATAGTAATATCCTTCATTTTTGAATTGTTTATGATATCCATAATTTTTATTTGATTATATATTAAAATAATCACACAAAAATAAAAATATCACAAACAATTCAAAAACGAAGGATATTACAAATGTGCCAGTGGGAAATGAAACCTTAGCAAGAGAAGATTCAATTCAGTTAGGTTCACTCATATGAATCAGTTTTCTTAAGGTTATCAAGCTTCATTTAAAGCCCGAAAGAGATTATGCGATAAGGTCATACAGAATAGTAGGCATTGTAAAGGAAGAAAAGGGATGCAAACCCGACATACATACATACATACATACATACATATATACATATCAATTCCTCCTTTAGCCATGGTCCAACTTGACTTTCAGAGAATGACAGGCTTTGTTGTTATCATGTTAGGAACAATAAATCTTCTACTTTTTTCTCTATGAAGAAAATATGCACAATTACATCATTTGTAATATGTTTTTATCAGTCCTTTCCCCCTTCCACCTTCTTGCTGCCTGTTTTGGTTGAGACAAACTGTCCAGAACTGCTGCAAGTCTGCAAACATAAACCTAGCAGCCCAAAGAAGGCCAAATATTAATTCCTTCTTTCATGATTGTCTAACCTGGCTTCGGATAATGATACGGTTGCTGATATATCTTATGCACTTTCATGTTTTCTGTTCTCTTATCTGCAATGGCAAATTCTTCTCATACAAGCCTTTTGGAGCCTCTGAATTATTGACAATGTATGAAACAGGCTGTCGATCTCAAGAGTGATAGCTCAGAAGCCGATTATATTTCGTATCACTGCAGGTATGCTGTGTCAACCTACTAGGTGACCGCATTAGTATCTATGGTGTTCTTTCCATCACAAGTGGCTGTCTTCTCTAACCATTTCTTCTCCCTTGTCATCTGGTGATTAACGGTTCCAGAACTGTCCGACATGTGCCATTTGACCTGATAGATCCTTCTGTGGCCATCGGATTCTATTGCCGAGATAAAGGTCAGCTGATATCTGACAGATTATTTTTAATTTTCAAATAAGAATTCTATTCATCCATAAGCTTTCACCTGCTTGATTTTTGTTAACCGTTGCAGATGATTTCGAAGATTTCTGCTCCCGTGCTTCTCAGCTTGGGGACAATTCCAATGGAGCACCAATTTTTACCGTGACCCAGTTTCCTCAACCTTCAAAAGCAGTTCCTTATTGTGATGGAGATAATGTCGGCAATTCTCGCAACTGCATGATGGATAACACCTTTGACATGGAGAACTTTGGTGATAATGATGCCCAACCCGGTGAAGATGAATGGCAAATCTTATAAAGAGCTACGTGTGTTTGAAGCTGTGTTAGGTCAATGATACCTCATGCCATATCCCTGCACTCATCAACTTAGTGCGAGAATTATTTGGTAGAAGAATCTGATCTGCACTATGCTGGATTTAATGCCTTCGTACATTCTTTGTAATCTATTTGGATTGGTATTGTAAAAGTAATAGAGTTATTTTATGTTCAAGTATTTCTGTTCCTCGTTGCATTCTTGTGTTCGGCTGTTGCTTGTCGGGTGTCTTGGAAGGGATCCGGGTTTGTAATTTGTTGGACGTGGATACCCAAACCCTTCTTACATGGTGGTTGAGCACCCTACGGGGCCCAATAGTTACTACAAATTGGGAGTTCTCCTTTGCTTAGACCCTGTCTGGAACAAAACTGGAGCGACATTCTTCACCTTTAAGGTTTGCATCCGAACCCAATAAGAGAACGAAATCTAAGGTTTTGAATCTTGTCTTCATGATTTATCTCGAAAAGAAAAAAATATTGACCCTGAATCTTGGTATTTTTTATTTTATCACTTTCGATCATTTTCGGTCATTTACTAATCACATTTTGAAGCTCATTACAGAAAATGTTATGAATATAGTTAAAAAATAATAATATTATAATATCATAATATAAATGTATAGTGGAATACTTCATCACATTTAAACCGAGGGCCTTCTGGTATGAAGAATCAAGTATTGAAAGGAGGTATATTCAAAATTAAAGATGTAAAGGAGTAAATAGAAAAAACAAGCATAATATTTTGAACGAATTCTCGGAAAAAAGCCTCAAAATTTTGATTGAGCGTCCTTTTTTTTGGTAAATAATAATTTTACCTTTGGGCCCCTCTGGGACCCGCCTCCGCCACCGCGTCCGCAATGGCCACCGCCTCCCCTCCCCTCTGCCCCGAATGACATGCCGTCGCCACCGCGGCATCACCCTCGTCATCCTCGCTTGTTGCACAGGCGGCTAGCGTCATCGTCCGCAGCTCTCACGCGAGGAAGGAGGGGACCCCGCCGGACCCTCCCCTGCGGGCCTCGCGCTGGAGGCCCTTGCGAGAGGAAGGAGGGGCGCGGAGGCGACGACGGGTCCGACAGCGGCCAATGGGGTTGGCAGAGGTGACGACGATCCTCGTGCAAGGGTTGCGGGCGAGGGACCGCGAGGGCTGTCATCGCCTCCGCGCCTCCTCCTTTCTTGCGCGAGGGCGAGTTGGGCAGGGGCAGGTCTACGAAGACATCGATGAGTCCTACAGGACAGACGGGAGGGGAGGTGGTGGTGGAGGCGGCGCAAGGGCACTGCAAGATGGAGACAGGTTTGGTGGGGGCTATGGGCAAAATTAGGTGAGAATTTTTGAAAGTTAAGTTGGGGTGCTCTGTGAGAATTTTTGAAAGTTGGATGCTCAGCTAGAATTTCCAAAAGATATGCGGCATTTTCTTCCTTCCTTTTCGATCTTTCGCTTTTTGTTGTTTTTGGTTCTTCTTCCTTCTCGTAGATTAAATTAAAGTTGGGTTTTTGATGTTGATAGAAGCGGTTTGGCCTGCGATCCATCTATTCATCACGACAACAAGAACTTACCTGCATCGTTCTTCAACTCTCGCAAGCATCAGCTGGTAATGCAAGCATGGAAGCCCCGTTTTCCTGAGCCTCATCTGTTTCCTATTCCACTGATTTGGTACCATTCGCCGCCGCAGCAAAGGCAACATCCAGAGCACAAGAAGCATTTGATTGTAAACATCAACGATGTGTTATGCACATCCGGTGATCGGACCTGCCGGAGTCGGTAAGGTAATGAAATCTTTTATTTTCTGATGCTCAAAAATCATGCCCGTCTTCTCCGTCGATCGTTGATTCCTTTGCCTTTCCTTTTATTCGGCAGTTGGCTTACTGCTCTAGCTTGTACCAACGCTGCGAGACTACGAGAAGGATTGTGCATATAATGAACATTTCTACTACCCTGTCGCTGTGGGTGTGTGTTCCTCTATTGCTTCTTTTTTTTCTTTAGCTTAACTGATTATTTGTGATGCATTGTTGTCTTCTTTGCATATCTTAGAGAACTCATATTTCTGGATGACCTCATGGAGGAACTTGGCTTGGGCTAAACTGGGGGGCTCATTTGTTTGCATGAAGTATGGTTTTACTTCTTTTTTTTTTTTTTTCTTCTAGTCA
Organism: Ensete glaucum; assembly: GCA_021527575.1. NCBI lineage: Eukaryota > Viridiplantae > Streptophyta > Magnoliopsida > Zingiberales > Musaceae > Ensete > Ensete glaucum. The sequence goes on from CM038551.1 coordinate 52,748,105, forward strand.
TGTGTGCCATTATTTGATTCAAAGCATCTCAAAATTGGAATTCATAACCTGAATGACTATAATTGAAATGATAATAGTTCGTTGGAATATTAGAGAACTACGTCGAATATTTTAATGGAAGATGGAATAAAGTCCGGTAAGCATGACTATATTCAAACATTAGAAGGGTCAAAGATTATCAGGACATTGTCCAGACATTTCATTTGGAAAAACAAATCCTGGTAACCTGGTTTAGATTTCTCTGCAACAGTATATGTAATTAATCTGAGTTTTCATTGCATTTCATCAAGCTTTCTGCTTGTTGAAGTCTATTGAGGATCGAAGCACATTTTGGAGGTCCTAAGCATAAGTTTCACATTATGATCTCAACTATGGAAAATAGTGACTGGCTGGTGAGTCATCTGAATCGTGTGCTTAATGAGTGACGAGAAAGTATGGAGAAGTTGACAAAAAAAAAACTCACTTTGATATTATGGACTACTTTACAGTAGCAAGTCCATAACATCCCCATATTCCAACTGAAGAACATGTCCTTGATTTGTCATCTATCAGCTATATTTGCAAATTGTTGCACTTTCTGGATTTCCTTTGGTGCTCTTTACTGTTTGTAGAGTCCTCCTGCTACATGAGTTGAGTGACTAGTTTTTTTTCTTCCTATACACAAGAACTTTGAGGGTACTGTGTTCAGTCATGGTAGGTCTATCATAGGACCGTAAAGCTAATAGAAGGTCTGGCAAAGGACAATGTGTTATCTTTTATAGTGAAATATAGATTTTTTGTATATTGATTTTATTCTACATGACAAAGATAATGCCTACTTTTTCTTCAACTTTATTACACTGATTTTAGGTTTTTATTTTTTTTCTATTTACTTCTTAGTGCATTTGTATACTATGGGATTTTTTTTTTCCAATTTTCATTGTGGTTGTACTCATCTTTGGAGTTGCAAATGTTAGTTTTAGATAGCTGGTTTTCTGGTTGTGCAACAAGAATATTTGTATCAATACTTTCATGCTGGAAATTCCTATGCAGTTAATTTACAAATTACGTCTCTGTGGCATCATGCCTTTTTTTCTTCTTTGATATGCATCCTATTCTCCACTGGTAATGCTAAGTCAGAGATTGAGGTTCTATCTCATTGGACTGTGTTTCACCCCCAAGAAGTAGCTTAATTTTTCATTTATTTTTCTTTTTAGGAAGAGGAGGGACCTTCAATGATTCCATTCTCATTTTCTTTTGGCCTTAACATATTTTCAGGCACTCAGAAGATAGTTTGGATGACTGGTTGGCAGATGAAATAGACAACTATTTGGATTATGACTCTCTTGTTTTTGGCTGTCCAGGTAATTACCCGTTATGAACATATCTGCTACCCTCTTTTTTGCATTTTGAGATTATTTGTGCACTGGAAAAAGAGAAACCAAATACTATTGGTTATTGGATAAAGCATTATTTACCATGAGATCATGCATGTCAATTCTGATAAGTCTTCAACTAACTACTTTTGTCTGTTGAAACTGAAGGAAATTGAAGTTCTAAAGAGGTTTCAGTGTAACTTTTCATTAGAAATTAATGTAAATTAATAGCTTTGCGTTGGTCGTTTTTGTTTTATTAGTATTTTGAAATGTCATAGCACTTTTTGACTGACTTACTGTAGCGGTGCATCTAGCCATTACATTAGTTAAAGTTGGGTACTTGGATCAGGCCGGAAAAGATCTACTGATTGTTCTGTATATATAAAAGTGGATGTGAAGTTAGAAACAAGGTCAAAGTTTCATGTGCCACCCATGTGTCCCTTAGCCAATAGCGGAGTTTTCTGGGTTGTACCATCAGACTTACGATATAACATCAAGGAAAATTAATATCAGTTACATGTAAGTCGGACCTTGTTACACCCTCCTTTAGATGATTTTTTATCTTTTACCCACTCTTAAGTTCTTTGTGGAATATCAAACTGTTTCATACATTGTCCTGGTTGTTTATGCTTATCTTGAGGTTCTGGCATGCCATTTTACACAATTGTGATGGTTGTTTTCTTTTTCTTTTCCACAATTCTGTTTATATGTTTGAACTCTAAATTGTAATTTAAAGATCAAATGTACTGAAAATATGCACAAATATTACTAACACTTTGGAATAAAGAAATTGATTGAATTATTTTAGATTGCTGTTTTAGAACAGCAAATTAAAATTCATTGCAACTGAGCTGATTTTCCTTGGCTTTAATTTCTGCAAGGCTATAAGCCTGTTGATCAAGGTGATAATTTCAGCCTTAGCTTTAGCTTCCGCAATTCATCTGCAGTGGTTGTTCATGCACATTAGTGATCAAGTCCACCAATAAGCCTGTTGATCTGTGGGAAACTTGCTGGTAAAGGATCATATCCTTCACGAATTATAGCTGCACAGACCTTAAAAATCCAGCCCTTGCATCCGACAAGACCGTGTAGATTATATATTCTTGGCTTGCTCTCTTCTTGTATCAAACCTTATTTTATACATAAAAAAATATTCTGGATGTGATACATAGCTTTTTTAGCATCGGTTGTATTGTTTGACAGTTGATTAGGGCAAGTAAAAAACTTGGCCAAAGATCAAAGATGGGATCAAAGCAAGCTAATTTCAGCTAGGATTCTGGTATTTAACATAATTTGGCCATGTACATATTAAATATTGATGAACTGAGTGTTAAGGCTTGCGGAAGTTCAAATAATTCAATTCAGATGAAGAGAGGTGGAATCCTGCCCACCTATCTCTAAAGAAATCAAATGAATTAGTCACAGATGAATGGGAGTGAGTATATAACGTTGACATAAGCAAACTATATCCCTTTCCATCTTGGTTAATTTGTATAAATATCTATTCGATACATTATTTTCGTGTCAGTAACAGTGACACAAGGATTTTTAGTCCTCTTCTCTACCAACTGAGCTAATCCGACCATTTCCTGCATCATCCTAGCAGAGTACTTGTGTCTATGTCAATTAAAGGGACTAAAAAGTAGTAAAAAAAATTATTAGTAAATGTAAGTATAATGATATGGACTGTGAATGATTCAATAATAGAGATTCTTTGCCCATGTTCATTTGTACACGTTTTATCCAATTAGGGATAAGATCCAAGAATTTTAGTTCGGATCCATTTGTAAAAGAGATAATGAATTGGGCCTCAATATATCAATGTTTCTTCTTCTATATTTTATGAGTTGAGTGCGTTTGTGGATTTGATTTGGTTGTCAAATCATTCGATAATGTGTGATTCTTTCTATTGGAAAATGTTAAATCATTTATGATAGAACCCTAGAAGGAGTTCTATAGATTTTGATCCTTGAGGGGGATCAACCTTTGGAATGCTACAGGGGTTCCTGCCTCCTAGATTCGACATAAGGTTGAAATAAAATTGATAATTGCTTGATTCAATGGGGGGGCGGCTACATCTTTAAATAGAGATCAAAACCTTAGCCTAAGGGGGTGCTTACCTAAGTAGAATTATCCCTTTGCCCCTCCTACAGCCGACTTACCTTAATAGGAACAGGGGGCAGCTAAGTTGGCTCTATAGCCGACCAAAGCAGGGGGAAACCCTAGCTGACCAACCCAGTAAGGGGGGTGGCGGCTACTAAGCCCTAAGGGCTAATCTAAACCCTAACCATACTCCTTTATAAGATAGGAGTGGCTTTATTACAATCTAACAGGGTTTTTATTGACTAGTACTAAGATGATTAGGACTCAACCCTGCTGGAGTCCTATCAATTTATGATTCCATTGATTATACTACTACACTCTTTGCTATGTTTCGTTGTCTAGTATAGGTTTGCTGTAAAACCTACTTCAACCGATATACCCTTAGGCACAACCATACATAACAAAAAAATCACTCATAGAAAGGGTGGACAATTAGAGAACAACAGCAAAATTGATTGTACTTGAGTGTAAATCGGCCATATTAAGATTTATATCCGGGGAGGTCTGTTTGATATTCAAAAACTGCTTAGCAACAATTGGACAAGTGGGTATTGTTGGGGTGAACAAAAAAAGTTTGGCTATATCCGGATCTCTAAGTGTTGGCTATAACTATGTGATGTTGTGCATGGTGAGCATTGAATGCTTCCAAGTTCCATGACAATAAATTCCAAGCTCAACCCTATCAAATTTTAAGAAAATGATTTGTATCTTGAGATAATTATGAAATTTTAAAACCACCAAAGTACAATGTACTATGAATTTAATGTATATTGTAATTTGTGCTTGACTCTTAGTAAATTATGACTCATTAATTAGGTGGTTGAGGAATTCAATGTCCAAGAGATCTATAAAAAGGGAAGAAAGGAAGATTGGTGAGGCATTCTAGTTTTTTGTAACCTTATCAAACTTTTGTATTTTGAGCTATTAGCTCTTAGTATCGCTTGAAATAGAGACACTTCTCTTTATTTTTTCACATCTCACTTCTTTTCTCACCCTCTCCTTCTCTCGTCCTTTTTATTTCACATCATTTGGTATCAGATGCCCCTTTAGAAAGGAAAGATGAAGATTTCATCTTGGGATGAAATCTCAACTCCCTGAGAATTGATCGGTACGGCAATCCTTGTATATATATATATATATATATATATATATATATGTTGAGCTGATAATGATCATTTTATCTTTCTGAGATGTATTGCTTCTTGCTAATAACCACACTAAAAGAAAATGGTGCAACTTGTTTGATAGAAGACTTTGCAGTGATTTGGTACATCAGTCCTTGGCTATAGACTGAATTCTGAGCCATGAAGAGTGTTTGAAAAACCTATGACTTGTATATTCATTATATCTATTTTTTTATTATAATAACTAGTTGCTAGCTCTCATGGTAGAAACAAACTTATAATGTCTACTATGGTGCTGAAATTGTTACTTCAGTTTACACTAAGTTATGCTATTAATCATGCAATTGATTGTTCTAATGTTTGTTCTATGCTTAGGTTGATGATTTTAGCTTGGTCAACTTTATAGTTTATACCACTCGACTTGAGAAGGAGAGCAGGTAAGCCACATCCTAGGAAACACCTTGTGCCTTGAGTCTATTTAAATAGTTTCTTATGATTGATGTTGCTTCAATTTTCATTGGTTCCAAATCAATAGGTATATAACTATATTTTGCTTCATCACATATATAGACAGAAAAGCAGACATATGTGCAGATTGAATTCAATAGAAAACTCAGGAATTATTCTACAAAGATTCTTCTCTGTACTTCTGTACCCTTCTTTTGGTGTAAATATATTATATGTGTATAGACCAGACTACCTTTCGAACATGCAAATGCAACTGGTTCTTCATGTTAGATATTTGGTCTCATGGTCCTTAGATTTTAATTTACACAAATAAAGGCACCATGACAAAAGCAAAAAAGAAGAGGTGGATTTTCTTTTGTTTTGTCTGTTTTGTGTGTGTGTGTTCGTGTGATATTGGATCAAACAAAAAATCACCAAAATAGATTCTTGTAATTGTTGGGAGATGTTGCATTTGTCCTTGGCCTCATCATCGACTTCATACATGTTGCAGTTTTATCCATCCATCATTGATATTTGAGGTTCTTCTTTATGACTGTCTTGCAGGTTCTTTTGCTACTTAATAACCATCCGTATAATTTGGAAAATGATCATATATTTAAATTTTACTAATCAAGGAAAATGATCTTTTTATTTCTTGCATCTATGCTTTCCAAGGTTACCAATTATATTTGTATCCCATGAGTAGCTACTCTTGCCCGTGGCCGAAGTGGATAGATAAGTTATGCATCTACCTTCAACCAAGGTTTTCCGTTTCGATCTGTACTGCTCGGTTCAGGCGGTATGTACCGGTCCGACAGGATACCAGTACGTGGACCACCCACTATCAAGCGGTACCGTCGAAATCGGCATCTCCCCATACGGGAACGAGGCAATAAGGCGACGCCTCATCTCCCCGCGTGGGGACAAGGCGCCGCCTCATCTTCCAATGCGGGGATGAGGCGACGCCTCGTCTGTTTTTATTTTTTTAATATATATTAAATTAATATAATATAATATAGTATAATAATATATTATATTATACTGAGCGGTATACACTGTATGTATCGCTTGGTACTGAGTACTGTACCATACCGAGATAAACTCGGTACGCCGGTATGGACCGATATAGCGAATCTTGCCTTCAACATTTGAAGAGTATCGTTGTTCTCTTAATGCAGTATACAGTATGTGCTATCATGTGTCGACAACTGCATCCAGTTTGGTTAAGATGATGCTGATGTGAAGGTCAAAGATTTTGATCCTGTTGAAGATGAATAATTTTGTGTCTTTAGTTGGGAATGTGTATAATAATTCAAGGGAGACATGAAGGAACCGAGGTCAGATATTGATCAGTTTAGACAGTTACAATACTCTCGTTTTGTGAAGCACTTTATCAGGCTGTTTATTTAATCATCTAAACTTAGATAAACTTTTTCTTTACTTGGATATTGTCCAGATTGGGCAATTGAGTCTTGTCATTTTGGCCTTTGAATATGTGTTTCAACAATTAAGACATCCTAGGCCCATTAAAATCACCATTTTTTGCATATAGAGGATACCAAATTCATAAAAGCTGCAGAATAAAAGCTGATACAAGATTTATATAGTTCGTGGCTTTCTGTAAAAATCTAATTCTTCATCACATATCATGTGTAACACATTATGTCCTCTCATATAAATCTTTAAGAATTTCATTTTATTTTTCTCTTAGAGAAAATTTTCTTTTTTCTTATTCTCGCTAGATCTATAAAAGAGAAATCCAAGAGTTAAGAGCACTTCAAGTATTTTATCCTCCCCCCTATAAAAAATAGAAATACATGAGGTATCTATAGAACAATCGAACTATTTTTTTTTCATGTAAAAGCCACTCCATGGTAGGATTTTTTTTTTTCAACCCCTTCATAACATGGAGGTTATTTATGGACTCAAAGTAGTATCAAATCAACAATAAATTTAATGATCCAAAGAAAATAAATGTGGAGAATAAATATGGACTCATAAAAGGTATGTGAAGATTTGGTAAGTCTCCTTTATAGCATGTATGATTTATCTTTAATATTTGCAATCATAGTAAGAGAGTGAATCAGACATGGGACAAAGACGAGTTTGACTTTTATCTCCTCTGGCTCCTCCATTCTCCCTAATAAATAAGAGAGTGAGACAAACTGACATGCCTCCAAAGTTATCTTTTGGTGGTCTCTGTGGATCTGGTAAAATTATGTGTTTTAGAATTTTTTTTGCATGTTTATTCTGATTTCTTAATCTAATGATTTTTTTTAACCATATATTGGTTTCTTACTGCATTTGGAAGTATTTCTCACATATCAGATATCTCTTAGGTTTAAATGGTTCTTCTACTGTATATAATGTCTGTAATATGAAAGGAGATGAATTAAAAGAATATGTTGACTAGGTTTTTAGATGGATTAACAATGATCAATAATTTAACATAGAAAATGAGCTAAGATATTTATGTTTACTCTACTACAAGCATTGATATTCTTTTTGATCAACGCATCTAATTGTTGTCTACTATGCTTTTCCTATTTCATCTTTCACAGCATCACTTTTTGATTGCACCTTAAACCAGGAAAAATGACATGGGAGGATTTGCCCATCAATATCCTTCTACAGATTTTTAAAGAAGTAAATCCAATCGAGCAGGGTGCAGTAGTCTCAGTCTGTCACTTATGGCGAATGACTTATTTGGATTCATCACTTTGGAGAATAGTCGATCTCGGGTCTCTACGATCCAACTCTATACGGGTAAACACAAGGATTAGGTTGTCACAAGCACTACAGACTATGGTGACCTACGGCCGTGTAAACATCAGGTGCATTATATTTCATCCCCAAATGCATATCAAGGATGAACACTTGAACCTCATTGCTAAAGGGTAAAATATTGGTTTCTTCTCTATCTTGATTGATAATCTGATGGTTATCTATATATATATATATTCATTTACATAATTTATTGGTTTGTACAGATGTCCTCGTCTTAAAAGGCTCGTTGTGCCACGTTGGGAAGTCATGAATAAAAATGCAATGTGCAATGCCATAAAGAACTTTAGAGATTTGGAATCGATGATGGTGCCTGGTAACACTTCACCACGTATAATGAAGACGATGAGTATGTCCTGTAAGAGCTTCTCCGAGTTAAAGGTCATAGGCTGCTTTCCCAAGAGATTCGGCATAAGAGCTGCATTATATCTACCTGGGTTGAAGGTCTTGAGCTTGCGGTGTTGCAGGATATCCATGGTAGCTATCGAGATGATATTGGGAAGCATGGACCATCTCGAGGTGCTTAATTTATCGCATGCCCTGGTGCAACTCGAGGTGGGATCGGAAGTCATGCCACTAGCAAAAGGGTTTAAGGAGATGACATGCAAATTTGTGCTCGAAACAGCTTCCACATTGAGTAGCTTCTTGTACTGTCAGGACTATGTATCATGTAGTGAATGCATGACGATGATAGATGGTCGCTTGAGGCATGAGAATGGATTCTGGCGACATGATGAGGTGGTCTCTTTAGACTTGCGCAAAGACACTCACCATAACGATGACGATGGTGTTTGTGATTATTATTGTGGTGATGATGAAGATCTCAATGATGATGATCATGTTGATGATGATGATGATGATGTTGATTATGATGATGATGATGATGATGATGATGCCTACGATGATGAAGATGTTGAGGATGACACAGATGGCGATGATGATGATGATGACGACGATGATGATGATGGTGATGATTATGATGATGATGATGACAATGATGATTATGATGAGGATGCTGATGATGCAAGAAGATGATTTCCTTCTGCCATGCCAACAGCGATTAGACTTCATTTCCTTCCGCCAACAGCTCTTGTGATGCATGAAGAAGAGGTAGCAGCGATCAATTTGTTTTGCTAGTGTCAAAATAATAATAATTCCTTTCCACTTTGGGTAAAATGCGTCGGGATATCTTATATTTATTGTAAATATTATATTTGTGCAGGTTATTGCTGCCATTGATCTTATACAAATATGACCACTTTTTAATTTCAATCTTTCTCCGATCTCTGGATTAATAATTTATTATTGTTATATTTATATTTCATTATTATTATCATCATTATCCTTATCATATCCCTTATGGTTTTCCTCTCTCTCTCTCTCTCCCCTCGTTGCCCTCCGCTCTTCTCTCTTTCTGGCTCTCCTTGGTGCTGCTTCACCAGTCCTAGCTGCAGTGGGGATGGCCTTCCCAAGGCAAGAAAGGAGCTCCACCATTACCGATAGGTTCCTGGTCTCGTCCCAAGCCCGACGAGGTAGACATGACATGAGCTCCCCCACTCGAGAAACCAGCTCCGCCGACGCTGCTGTCGGCTTTTTGGTCTTGCCCTCGGACCGACGACCTACCTCGCCGAAATAGTCCTTGTGGGGCTACTCGTCTCATCCCAACACTTCAGTCGCCACCAACACAAGAAGAACCTGTCACTAGCAGCACCAGCTCTGGGATATCAAGAACGTCGGCATCATCATCATCATCAAGAAACCAATGAAATGATGACGACGAGGATATAAATGATATATAGTTAATATGTTTTAACCGTTGGATCTAAGATCACTATATGCATTGTGTTTCTCATAGTCTCGCAGCGTTGATACGACAGTAAGTTCGACTGCCGTATCAAAGGAAAGGCGACGTAACAGTGAATCGACTACCGGCAGAAAAGATGAGGCATGCTTTTAGCATTAGAGGAGGAAAAGACTCGTTTTAGCACATTCTTTTTGCATTGGAAAAAAACAAGAGAAACCAACAAGTGCGTGTTAAATATACATCGTTGGCTTTCTCTCTCTTCTTCTTCTTCTTCTTCTTCTTCTTCTTCTTCTTCTTCTTCTTCTTGTATCAACACTTTCTTTATACTTAAAATACACACATAGTAACATTGACGATAGGATATGGTTGCATTTGGTCGAACTCTTTTGGGATCTTGCGTCTCGTGTCTATTGTTTCTTAATTATTCATTAAGATAGGACACACGTCTCATTAGTGGAGTGCCTTCAAGTCGAGGAAGTGATTGTAGTGCTTAAGGAAGCAGTTGCAACATTAGCTTAGTTTTGGTGCTTGGAATTAAGTTGTAGTAGTCGAGGAACCATTCTTATGGTTGATGAGTAGTTGGAGTGTGCGTTTCCAATTATATGGGAGAAAAAAAAAAAAAAGAAATGCTGATTGATCTACATCATCTAAGTCGTGGTTTGGATTTAATAGGGCAACAAGGCATCATTGAGAACAATAACTTGAGATGAGGACTCCGGCTTAGAGTACAAATATTTATTATTGGTCGTGTGAATATAGGATTGAGGCTAATTGTTGTAGTGAAAACTAGGAAAAAGGGTTATGTTCCTATGTTTAATTTTCATGCAACAATGTCTTTACTGCATTCGATCATTAATTTGATTTTAGTAATATTGACCCAACTTGGGCCGTTTTCTAGGTATCGAGTATTTGGAGCTACTATTGGACGATGACATATATATATATATATGTAAAGGCCGAAAACATTTGTATTCTCTATTCTTTATCTTACTTGGATTCGAAGATGAAAGATCCATATCATGCTTCTTGCAAAACACCATCGATGGTTTGTCAAAAGTCATTAAAATCTCCAATAGCTGATATGGCATGCCCAATGAGCATTTACTAGACTATACGTCTTCGAGTTCTAATTGATAAAGAAAATATTATTTATCCCTTATATGCATTTTAGCACAAGGGCTCGACCATCAAAGACCATAATATTAATCATTGTTACATTCTCTATTGAATTTGATATTATATATACATATTTTTATCCTCAACGAATGCATCATATGTAAATGAAACACTCAGAGATTCGTTACACACTTGTAATGTTTTTTTGTTCCAAGTGAATATATTGTGCATGAATAGAATTTTCTTTGATGTTTTGAGCACTTCATATATTTCTTTTGTTCGATATGGATGCATCATGCACATATGAGATATTTTTTTCAAATACGTCGAGATAGCTTTTTAGTCCAGTATGGAAGCATCACATACAAACGAGATGCTTTAGGATGAATTAAGTATTTTAGAGGTTTTACGGGACAAGATGTTTCTCTTACCTTCTTAGATTGATTTACGGATAGATATCCAAGTGTACTTCATATATTTTATCATATTCTTATTAGACTATGTGGTCCTATATTATTATATAAAATATATTATAGATATGATTGAATTTTGATTATGATTATTAGTCAACAGAATATAAGTCCAATTATGATAAAATTTCTTAAAAGAAAAGAAGATCACGTTCATCAATTGAGAGAAATCTTCCTTCTACTACTATATAAATAGTTGTTGAAATGAAATAACATATGTGTTTTGGTTCCTCTCATTCATTTCTATCATGGTATTAGAGTCGCTTACCTAGAGCAAGTTGCTATATCGCTGTCAAATAGTAGCGAGTCTCCACTGTGTCTAGTTCTGCATCTCTTTGTCGACCAATCTTTTTTTCTGCAAAGTTGCAGCCAGATCACCAGCCGCTGCTCCTCCTCAGTGAGTGAGTCTTTCTTGATTCTCGGTTTGAGGTAGATTGATTTACGGGATAGATATCCAAGTATACTTCACATATTTTATCATATTCTTATTAGATTATGTGGTCCTATCTAATTATGTAAAATATATTATAGATATGATTGAATTTTGATTATGATTATTAGTCAACAGAATATAAGTCCAATTATGATAAAATTTCTTAAAAGATAAGAAGATCACGTTCATCAATTGAGGGAAATCATCCTTCTACTACTATATAAATAGTTGTTGAAATGAAATAACATATGTGTTTTGGTTCCTCTCATTCATTTCTATCATGATATTAGAGCCGCTTACCTAGAGCAAGTTGCCATATCGCTGTCAAATGGTAGCGAGTCTCCACCGTGTCTAGTTGTGCATCTCTTTGTCGACTAACCTTTTTTTCTGCAAAGTTGCAGCCAGATCACCAACCGCTGCTCCTCCTCGGTGAGTGAGTCTTTCCTGATTCTCGACTTAAGGTAGATTGATTTATGGGATAGATATCCAAGTATACTTCACATATTTTATCATATTCTTATTAGATTATGTGGTCCTATCTAATTATGTAAAATATATTATAGATATGATTGAATTTTGATTATGATTATTAGTCAACAAAATATAAGTCCAATTATGATAAAATTTCTTAAAAGATAAGAATATCACGTTCATCAATTGAGGGAAATCTTCCTTCTACTACAATATAAATAGTTGTTGAAACGAAATAACATATGTGTTTTGGTTACTCTCATTCATTTATATCATGGTATTAGAGCCGCTTACCTAGAGCAAGTTGTCATATCGCTGTCAAATGGTAGCGAGTCTCCACCGTGTCTAGTTGTGCATCTCTTTGTCGACTAACCTTTTTTTCTACAAAGTTGCAGCCAGATCACCAGCCACTGCTCCTCCTCGGTGAGTGAGTCTTTCTTGATTCTCGGTTTGAGGTAGATTGATTTATGGGATACATATCCAAGTATACTTCACATATTTTATCATATTCTTATTAGATTATGTGGTCCTATCTAATTATGTAAAATATATTATAGATATTATTGAATTTTGATTATGATTATTAGTCAACAGAATATAAGTCCAATTATGATAAAATTTCTTAAAGGATAGAAGATCACGTTCATCAATTGAGGGAAATCTTCCTTCTACTACTATATAAATATTTGTTGAAATGAAATAACATATGTGTTTTGGTTACTCTCATTCATTTCTATCATAGTATTAGAGCCGCTTACCTAGAGCAAGTTGTCATGTCGCTGTCAAATGTTAGCGAGTCTCCATCGTGTCTAGTTGAGCATCTCTTTGTCAACTAACCTTTTTTTTCTGCAAAGTTGCAGTCAGATCACCAGCCGCTACTCCTCCTCGGTGAGTGAGTCTTTCTTGATTCTCGGCTTGAGGTAGATTGGTTCACGGGATAGATATCCAAGTATACTTCACATATTTTATCATATTCTTATTAGATTATGTGGTCCTATCTAATTATGTAAAATATATTATAGATATGATTGAATTTTGATTATGATTATTAGTCAACAGAATATAAGTCCAATTATAATAAAATCTCTTAAAAGATAGGAAGATCACGTTCATCAATTGAGGGAAATCTTCCTTCTACTACTATATAAATAGTTGTTGAAACTAAATAACATATGTGTTTTGGTTCCTCTCATTCATTTCTATAATGGTATTAGAGCCGCTTACCTAGAGCAAGTTGTCATATCGCTGTCAATTGTTAGCGAGTCTCCACCGTGTCTAGTTGTGCATCTCTTTGTCGACTAACCTTTTTTTCTGCAAAGTTGCAGCCAGATCACCAACCGCTGCCCCTCCTCGGTGAGTGAGTCTTTCTTGATTCTCGACTTGAGGTAGATTGATTTACGGGATTGATATCCAAGTATACTTCACATATTTTATTATATTCTTATTAGATTATGTCGTCCTATCTAATTATGTAAAATATATTATAGATATGATTGAATTTTGATTATGATTATTAGTCAACAGAATATAAGTCCAATTATGATAAAATTTCTTAAAAGATAAGAATATCACGTTCATCAATTGAGGGAAATCTTCCTTCTAATACTATATAAATAGTTGTTGAAACGAAATAACATATGTGTTTTGGTTCCTCTCATTCATTTCTATCATGGTATTAGAGCCGCTTACCTAGTGTAAGTTGTCATATCGTTGTCAAATGGTAGCGAGTCTCCACTGTGTCCATTTGTGCATCTGTTTGTCGACTAACCTTTTTTTCTGCAAAGTTGCAGCCAGATCACCAGCTGCTGCTCCTCCTCGGTGAGTGAGTCTTTCTTGATTCTCGACTTGAGGTAGATTGTTTTACGGGATAGATATCCAAGTATACTTCACATATTTTATCATATTCTTATTAGATTATGTGGTCCTATCTAATTATGTAAAATATATTATAGATATGATTGAATTTTGATTATGATTATTAGTCAACAGAATATAAGTCCAATTATGATAAAATTTCTTAAAAGATAAGAATATCACGTTCATTAATTGAGGGAAATCTTCCTTCTACTGCTATATAAATAGTTGTTGAAACGAAATAACATATGTGTTTTGGTTCCTCTCATTCATTTCTCTCATGGTATTAGAGCCGCTTACCTAGAGCAAGTTGTCATATCGCTGTCAAATGGTAGCGAGTCTCCACGGTGTCTAGTCGTGCATCTCTTTGTCGACTAACCTTTTTTTTTGCAAAGTTGCAGCCAGATCACCCGCCGCTGCTCCTCCTCGGTGAGTGAGTCTTTCTTGATTCTCGGTTTGAGGTAGATTGATTTACGGGATAGATATCCAAGTATACTTCACATATTTTATCATATTCTTATTAGATTATGTGGTCCTATCTAATTATGTAAAATATATTATAGATATTATTGAATTTTGATTATGATTATTAGTCAACAGAATATAAGTCCAATTATTATAAAATTTCTTAAAGGATAAGAAGATCACGTTCATCAATTGAGGGAAATCTTCCTTCTACTACTATATAAATAGTTGTTGAAACGAAATAACATATGTGTTTTGGTTACTCTCATTCATTTCTATCATGGTATTAGAGCCGCTTACCTAGAGCAAGTTGTCATATCCCTGTCAAATGTTAGCGAGTCTCCATCGTGTCTAGTTGAGCATCTCTTTGTCGACTAACCTTTTTTTCTGCAAAGTTGCAGTCAAATCACCAGCCGCTACTCCTCCTCGGTGAGTGAGTCTTTCTTGATTCTCGGCTTGAGGTAGATTGGTTCACGGGATAGATATCCAAGTATACTTCACATATTTTATCATATTCTTATTAGATTATGTGGTCCTATCTAATTATGTAAAATATATTATAGATATGATTGAATTTTGATTATGATTATTAGTCAACATAATATAAGTCCAATTATAACAGAATATAAGTCCAATTATAATAAAATTTCTTAAAAGATAAGAAGATCACGTTCATCAATTGAGGGAAATCTTCCTTCTACTACTATATAAATAGTTGTTGAAACTAAATAACATGTGTTTTGGTTCCTCTCATTCATTTCTATCATGATATTAGAGCCGCTTACCTAGAGCAAGTTGTCATATCGCTGTCAAATGTTAGCTAGTCTCCACCGTGTCTAGTTGTGCATCTCTTTGTCGACTAACCTTTTTTTCTGCAAAGTTGCACCCAGATCACCAACCGCTGCTCCTCGGTGAGTGAGTCTTTCTTGATTCTCGACTTGAGGTAGATTGATTTACGGGATAGATATCCAAGTATACTTCATATATTTTATCATATTCTTATTAGATTATGTGGTCCTATCTAATTATGTAAAATATATTATAGATATGATTGAATTTTGATTATGATTATTAGTCAACAGAATATAAGTCCAATTATGATAAAACTTCTTAAAAGATAAGAAGATCACGTTCATCAATTGAGGGAAATCTTCCTTCTACTACTATATAAATAGTTGTTGAAACGAAATAACATATGTGTTTTGGTTACTCTCATTCATTTCTATCATGGTATTAGAGCCGCTTACCTAGAGCAAGTTGCCATATTGCTGTCAAATGCTAGCGAGTCTCTATCGTGTCTAGTTGAGCATCTCTTTGTCGAGTAACCTTTTTTTCTGCAAAGTTGCAGCCAGATCACCAGCCGCTACTCCCCGGTGAGTGAGTCTTTCTTGATTCTCGGCTTGAGGCAGATTGATTTACGTGATAGATATCCAAGTATACTTCACATATTTTATCATATTCTTTTTAGATTATGTGGTCCTATGTAATTATGTAAAATATATTATAGATATGATTGAATTTTGATTATGATTATTAGTCAACAGAATATAAGTCCAATTATAATAAAATTTCTTAAAAGATAAGAAGATCACGTTCATCAATTGAGGGAAATCTTCCTTCTACTACTATATAAATAGTTGTTGAAACGAAATAACATATGTGTTTTGGTTCCTCTCATTCATTTCTATCATGGTATTAGAGTCGCTTACCTAGAGCAAGTTGCCATATCGCTGTCAAATGGTAGCGAGTCTCCACCGTGTCTAGTTGTGCATCTCTTTGTCGACTAACCTTTTTTTCTACAAAGTTGCAGCCAGATCACTAGCCGCTACTCCTCGGTGAGTGAGTCTTTCTTGATTCTCGACTTGAGGTAGATTGATTTACGGGATAGATATCCAAGTATACTTCACATATTTTATCATATTCTTATTAGATTATGTGGTCCTATCTAATTATGTAAAATATATTATAGATATGATTAAATTTTGATTATGATTATTAGTCAACAGAATATAAGTCAAATTATGATAAAATTTCTTAAAAGATAAGAATATCACGTTCATCAATTGAGGAAAATCTTCCTTCTACTACTATATAAATAGTTGTTGAAACTAAATAACATATGTGTTTTGGTTCCTCTCATTCATTTCTATCATGATATTAGAGCCTCTTACCTATAGCAATTTGCCATATCGCTGTCAAATGGTAGCGAGTCTCCACTGTGTCTAGTTGTGCATCTCTTTGTCGACTAATCTTTTTTTCTGCAAAGTTGCTGCCAGATCACCAGCCGGTGGTCCTCCTCGGTGAGTGAGTCTTTCTTGATTCTCGGCTTGAGGTAGATTGATTTACGGGATAGATATCCAAGTATACTTCACATATTTTATCATATTCTTATTAGATTATGTGGTCCTATCTAATTATGTAAAATATATTATAGATATGATTGAATTTTGATTATGATTATTAGTCAACAGAATATAAGTCCAATTATGATAAAATTTCTTAAAAGATAATCTCGATGGGAGGGACTCTTTTAATTATTTATCGTAGACTCTCTATTCTATCATAATTGGACTTATATTCGGTTGACTAATATTATATTATTTTATTATAGTGATATTTTCTTTATTACATTCTAATAAATGTCCTTATATTTTTTTAGATTAAATTATAGTTTGAGCATATGTAATTTACACTAGATGCATTAAACTTTGATTAGATTAGTTGAAAAGATCACAAACTTAATTATTAAAAATTTTATGAAATAAATAATTAAGATAAATGATCAAAAAAGACTTAAAAAACTCAGATTTTATAATAATTGCTAATAAATTTAGACTTCATAGTAGTGTACAACTAGCACACTGAAATATTTAATGATCAATTTAAATTTACTGACAAGTCATTGGCACTAGAAGTATTTAAAGAATTTAAGATTATATCCTCAATATGACTAATAAAGATGTAAGCTTGAGAATAGTAAGCATTTATTTTTAATATATTTATTCTTAGCTTGGCTTATTAAAATTTATTATAATAAAATTAAGGATAAATAAAACTTTAGTGAGCTAACTAATATAAGTGTCTAGAAAGAATTAAAATAAAAATATAAAAGACTCATAATATTCTAAATTCTATTCAAGGAGTGGATAAAAATAAAATATATTAAAGCATATATCACCTAAGCATATAAATATTATATAAACTTATAAAAGAAAAATATTTACGGTAAAGTGCTACTTATGTGGTAATAAAAGTTATACGACGAAGGATCATAAGGTTTTAGTTTTAAAGGAAAATGTATAAGTTAGACTTTTATATGTTTCAAATCAAATATTATAGAAATCTTATTCTAATACTTAGTGGATTAATTTTGACACTTTAACATATGTTATCAATAATAAAGATTTAATTTATCGTGAAAATCAAAAGAGAATAAAATAATCATCATTATAAGAAATTATCTTGAAGTGGAAGCAATAGTAGTTGATATTTATCGTCTATACTTAGATATGATTTATTTTATAGATGTTAAAGATATATGTTATATTTCTACAATTCTAAAAATTTAGGATTTGATAAAGGTGAACTCTTATATGATATTGATATCACTTTTTGATGAACTTATAAAATAATAACATTCTATAATTTTTAGAATATCTCAAAGAGAAAGTAGACATACTATTTTTGTTGATTATGTGGTATATCTATAAGAAGCAGATGATGATATAAGAATTAAATGAATCTCTCATTCTTTTCATAAGTTATGAAAAATAATGATTCTGAAGAATGACATGATGCAATAAAAAAAGAGTTAACATCAAAGACCAAAATGGTGTCTCAAAACTCATTGAATTGTTCAATAATTATAAAAAAATCTGTTATATAAATATGAGTAAAATGACAATATCAAATGATATAATGACCAGACTTGTAATCAAAATATTTGCTCTAATTTTTTTTATATAAACTCATTAAGAATCTTCATGACATTACTGGCTAATTGTAATCTTAAGTTATATTATATGGATATAAAAATAAATTTTTGAATAGGAATCTAGATTTATATAAGTTAACCTAAACGATTAGTAGAGAAAATAAAAGAAATACAGCATTTAGTATATAAATTTAAGAATCTATTTATGATGCCTCTATATAATGGTATATAAAGCTTTTTGATATCATTATTTTTTTTAGATTTAAGAAAAATACTATTAATCATTATTTATATCTGAATGAATGAGAGCAAGTTTATTATATTGGTCATATTTATGGATAATATTTTGATTGCCAACAATTATCTTGGTTTATTATACTGAATCATAAAATTTCTCACTAACAATTTAAGATGATTGATATAAATAAGATATTTTATGTTATTAGCATTAAGATATTTAGATATATATATCATGGATTGTTAGGACTATCTGAGAAAGGATATTTCGATCGAGCCTTCGAGAGATTTAGTGTATAGCTTTATTCACAAATAATAAAAGTAAAAAAAATTAGTCAAAATAAATATTTGTAAAATAACTTAAGAAAGAATCAGATAAAGAAAAATATTCTTTATGTATGCATAGTTAAAAAATATTTGACGTAGGCTTAAGCGTATGTTAGATCATATATTAGTTTTGTAATCAAAATATTTTATAGATATTAGAGTTATCCAAGAATAAAAATACTAAAAGATTGTAAATAAAGTAATAAGATATTTAGAATGGACGAAAGATTTTATGCTTATATATATATGAAATTAGATCAACTAGAAGAGTTGATAATTTTCGAATGTTGATTCTATAAATTATCTCAATATTAGAAAGTCTATTTTATAATTTATATCTATATTAGTTAAAGGAGTAATTTATAAAAAAATAAAATAAAATAATATATTATTATATTATTAACAATAGAAGTTGATTTTGTGGCATGTTTTGAAACTAATTAAGCTTTATAATTGTAAAACTTTTTCCCAAGTCTTCATGTGGTGAGACTCAATTGTCAAGTTATAGAAGATATTTTGTGATATGTTGTAGTACTTTGTGATATGTTGTAGTATTTTTTTTCTCTTTAAGAATGATAAGTATTGTTGTAGCTCTATGCATTATAATATAAAATTTTGATGGTTAGAAAAAAAAAGTTCAGAAATAATTAATGTCAATTAAAAACTTGAGTCCCACTGTATTGATTGTCAATCAATTCACTTAAGATTTACAGGCTAAAGTGTTTTAAAAAATATATTCTTATGATTAAATTTATGAATAACCAATAAAAGATATAGTGATGTATATCTGAGTGGATATTATAATTGACAACCTTACTAATATACTTTAACTTGTTTATTTTTATTATCCTATTCATATTGATGTATATACAATTAAATGTACAAATAATATTGTCTTGATAAATAAATTACATGAGTTATTTTGGACTATATTATGAAAGTTTAATAGTATTGTGATACAAAGAAAAAAGTATGATATTAATGACATACAATCGCTATGAGGCACATTGATAGTTACACGTAATTTGATATTATGTTTATTAGACTTATTGGTTTGTTTTATAAAAATCATGCACACATGTAAAATATTTATTAAAATTTTAAAATCTAATTAATAAAATTATTTTTAAATAATTTTTTATTTATTTTAATTTTTATTTTTTAATATCTTATCAATTAATGGGCTAAGTGAGATAATGTTATATTATGTAGTCATATCTAATTGGGTAAGATATATTATATATATGATTGAATTTTGATTATAATATTGATAAATATAAAGGAAGTTAAATCATAGTATGATTCTTTAAGAGACGATGTTGATAGAGGAACTCTCTTAATTATTTATTCTAGATCCTTTGTTCTTATCTATAAATAGACGAGACTATTAGCGACTACATACACAAAGTGTGAATATATGGATACGTAGATAAAAAGAGACGATGATACATGATATTAATGAGAGAAATTGGTCTTCTCTTATTATCTCATTGTCCCTAGTTCATCACTTAAAATGGTCCTGTGAAAGGTAGAAAGAGAGGAGAAAGCAAGCCTATTTTTTTTTTGCATATCGGTATCATTATTGATTTTGAATCCAATAATAATATACTCATAGATCAGATAAAAACTTTACATATGATATTGAAAGATACATATCTTAAAATAGATATATTATTATTTGGTTTTAGATTTTGATATTAAAATTTGTTTGCATAATAATAGTATATGGATTAATTTTATGCTAACATCTCTTACCAAAACTTACATATACACGAGGTACTAGATGCTTATTTTAGTTTTTTTGTTGTCATGTAAATGTCTTTCCACAGTAGGATTTGTTTTCAATTGCATAAGGTTATTTATAGATTCAAAATAGTATTGAGTTAATAATGAATTTAATGATCCAAAGAAAATGAATTTGAAGAATATGGACTCATTCAAGGTATGGGGAAGATTTGATAAATCTCCTTTATAACATAGATGATTTGTCTTTACTATTTGCAATCATATTAAGAGAGAGAATTGGACGTAGAGTGGAAGACAAGTTTGACTTCATCTCTTTTTTTTTACCTCCCCTATCCTTTGATATAAACAAGAGATGATAAATAAACCGGCATGCTCCGAGGGTTCTTTCTTGATGGTCTCTCTCTCTCTCTCTCTCTCTCTCTCTCTCTCTCTCTCTCTGAATGTTCCCTTTTGGTGATCTCCGTAAATCCGGTAAAATTTATATAATTTTCAGAATTTTTTTTGCATGTTTATTTTGATTTCTTAATCTGATGATTAAATTTTATTATAATTTTTTTTATCAGGTACTACTAGTTTGTTGCTGTCGATAAATCACTGGAAGCATTCCTCATATATTATATATCTCTTAGGTTTAAATGGTTCTTCTACTTAGATATGACTGTTCTATATCTTGAGAATATTTCATGTACTGACATAACAATGATTAATGTGTGCGATATGAAATGCATATATGAATACGACAATCATTCATATTGTTTGGATCAACATACCAAACTATTGTCTAATATGCGTTTCGGTGCCGCTTGAACCAGGAAAATGACATGCATCATTACCTCTGAATCAAAAGCATGGGGGGATTTGTCCATGGATATCCTTTTAGAGATAGTTAAAAAACTAAATCCAATCGATCGGGGTGCAGTAGGTCGAGTCTGTCACTCATGGCGAAAGGCTTGTCGGGATTCATCAGTCTGGGGAGTGGTGGATCTCCGGTCTCTATGGTCCAACCTTGATTGGGTAGACACAAGCCTCAGGCTATCACAAGCACTAAGGAGTATGGAGATTTATGGTCACGTAAACATCCGGTGCATTATTTTTCATCCCCACCTCCACATCAAGGATGAACACTTCAACCTCATTGCTCGAGGGTAAATTATTGTGGTCTCCTCTTCTCCGTCTCGATCGACAT
This sequence comes from Ensete glaucum, assembly GCA_021527575.1. Lineage (NCBI taxonomy): Eukaryota > Viridiplantae > Streptophyta > Magnoliopsida > Zingiberales > Musaceae > Ensete > Ensete glaucum. Next base: position 52,769,961 of record CM038551.1, read on the forward strand.
ATATATATTCGTTCATTTTACATGATATGTTTGGTTTGTGCAGATTTCCTCGTCTTAAAAGGCTGGTCGCGCCACGCTGGGAAGTCATCAGTAAAAATGCAATGTGCAATGCCATGAAGAACTGCAGAGATTTGGAGTCGATGACCATGCCTGGGAACACTTGTTCGCTGCGTATAATGAAGACGATGAGTGTGTGCTGCAAGAGCTTCTCCGAGTTGAAGGTCACAGGTTGCTTTACCAGGAGATTTGGTATGACGATGGCATTGTATCTACCCGGCTTGACGGTCTTGAGCTTGCGGTGTTGCAGGACGTCCATGGTAGCAATCGAGATGATACTGGGAAGCATGGACCATCTTGAAGTGTTGAATCTGTCGCATGCGCTGGTGCAACCCGAGGTGGGATCGGAAGTCATCATGCTACTAGCGAAAGGGTTTGAGGAGATGGCAGGCAAATCTGTGCTCGAAAAGGCTTCTTCCATGTTGAGTAGCTTCTTGTACTGTGAGAACTATGTATCGTGTAGTGGCTGCAGGCGGATGATGGATGGTTACCTGAGGCGTGAGAATGGATTCTGGTGGCACGATGAGGTGGTCTCTTTAGACTTATGCAAAGAGGCTCATGATGAAAATGAATACGATAATGACGAAGAAGAAGAAGAAGAATATAATGATGATGATGATTTTGATAAACAACAACAACAAGATGACTATGATGATGATTTTTATTTTGATTATGATGACAAAGATTATTACTATTATGATGATAATGATAATGATGACGAAGATGATGATCCTTGAGATGCTACTTTGGCGAGTAACAACGAGACTTTATTTCCTTTTGCCACAACTCTTCTGATGCAAGATGAAGAAGATGCGATTTCATTTGCTAGCAACTAAGATGAGTTGCATATATATGAGAAGAAGAAGAAGAAGTAGTAGTGATCAATCTGTTTTGCGAGCGTCAAAATAATAGTAATTCCATTCTCCTTTTTAAAACCAAAATATTTAAAGTCATTTGGGGTAAAATGTGTAGCGATTTCAAATTGTGTTCGCACAGGATTGTTGCTGCTATTGACTTTACACAAATATGAAGACTATTTAATTTCAATCTTAGTCCGATCTCTCGATTACTAATTTATTATTGTCACTATTTATTATTATTTATGTTTTATTTTTGTCACTAATAATGATTTATTATTGTCACCGTTCCCGAGACTTTAAAAAACTGACATTTGTGGCCCAAGTTTTCACCTTCCAACCATATCCGGTATAAAATATAGATGTTTTGCATCTTAGGAAAAAAATATTTCCCCCAATGACCTCTTATCGGTCAGATCCAATAATTAAAAAAGGGCCATCCAACTTGAGTCATATTTGATGATCAAATTTGACTATATTAGATTTGGCACTAGGAGAGCTACTTGGTCAAATACTTTTGGGCTTTTATGTCTTATGTCATTGAGATATATTTATTTTTTTATAATTATTCATGTAAGATAGGACACGTCTCGAGTGCCTTCAAAGTGAACTAACTAATAGCATAAAATTTGTTGAGATGTTTTAGATTTTTTTATTCATGTCAAAACACATAACACTAATGTACACAAATTAGTACTTATGCCACTCAACACATCCCAATTTAGGCCGATAAGTTCACCTAATTAAATAAAATTTTCTAACTGAATAAGAATATCACGTTCATAAATTGAGGTAAATCTTTCTTCTACTACTATATAAATAGGTGTTGAAACAAAATAACATGTGTTTTGGTTCCTCTCATTCATTTCTATCATGGTATTAGAGTCGCTTACCTAGAGCAAGCTGTCGTATCGCTGTTAAATGATAGCGAGTTTTCGTCGTGTCTAGTCGTGCATCTCTTTGTCGACTTTCCTTTTTTTTTTGCAAAGTTGTAGCTAGATCACCAGCCGTTGCTCCTCCTCGGTGAGTGATTCTTTCTTGATTCCCGGCTTGAGGTAGTTCTTCCACCTCACTAAGCAGGATTTGGCGTCCCGGTTAAGCGCTACATTTATATGCTAGGACACGAGGTTCCACTCCCTAGGACCATACTGCTTCACATATGCACGCAATATAGCATCCTCTTCGGCCCTCCACCGCTACCCTGTTGCACTGTTGCCTCCTCTGTCAACGTCTTCCCCTGCTTCATCTCTGCTCGCTGCTTCCAGATGAGGTACGACTCCTTCCCCACATGTGCAACAACTTCGCTCCCAGCCGAGCGTCTGCTGCTTCTTCCCCTTACTGCTGTCACCTCTGCAACATGCTCAGTGACGCTGCCAGCGACACTACCTTCGACACTCCAATTGTCGGCTCCGCCATACCCCTGCAGCACACCTGTATCTGTGACATCTTCTGATAATTGTCTGTCGGACTTGTGCCTTCCACCGTGGGTCAATGCTTCCACAGCACAAATCCGTCAAGGGCTCCTCGCATGCGGCTGTGGCATCCTCTCTTCATCTGTGACCACGACGAGGTGTGGCTACTCCTTCTAGCCTTGGATTAGGGCTGAGAACCAAGCATCCAGGGCCGAGATACAAGGGCTCCTCTGTCCGCCTTGTATCTCATTGTGGCGTTGCCGACCTACACTCTGTTTGCTTCTACCCTTGCAACCTAAGTAGTTGTAGCAGCTGCCAATTGCTGTGAGCACCTGCCCTACACTGTTGCTTTCCGCCTCACCGGCTGTGTCGCTTTGTTGCTTGTTGGACCTCTACTTTCTATCGCCAAGTCTGATCTCTGGCCAACTTCTTCTTCCTCCAGTTGATCTCGTGGAGTCCTCGGGGCTCCACCCTCCTGCACGATGCTGATGTGTTCACTTTGATAGTAGTCACTGGCTGCTGCTCTCCTTCTCTTGCGTGGTGTCCTTACTATGCGCCTGCGTCCTGCTCGTGACCCATGCTCCTAACCCAGCAACTGCAGCCTCTACGCTGGCGGTCTTTTCCAGTTGTTGTGGACTTCTGATTCCTGTCTGTAACTGCTTCTATCTACCCATTACTGCATTCAGCTCTTCCAGCAGAGGTGTTGCTCCAACCTCTCCACCACTCCTCCGTATGCTCCCACCCGACGACGGTAACTATGTACTGTTGCTTTCTCTCCAATTCCTCATCCTTCAAGCAGCACTATCTATCACCTAATATGTGTCTTCTCTTTCTTCCTCCTTGGCCTGTCACCCTTGTAATCCCCAAATTTCTTCCTCTTCTACCACTGATGTCCCAACTCTTTTTACTGCTAGCACTTCTTCTCTGCATCCAAGACTTCTCTCCATCAATGCTGCCTCTCTAATCTCCTTCAAGTTATCCAAAGGTGGCAATTATGCATCCTGGCGGGCTCAATTCTCTAACATTTTATTTGGATATGATTTATTAGGTTCTGTTAATGGCTCTCTCAATTGTCCACCAGCGATGATTCATGTTCCAAGCGAACCTGGCCCAGTTTCCAATTTAGCCCACAAACTTTGGTTACATCAAGATTGGTTAATTCTCCAAGCAATTCAAGCCTCTATCGCTGGATTCATCGCCCCGCTTGTGTCCTCCTGTACTGATATTGCGGAAGCTTGGACCAAGTTACAAACTACCTTGGTGAATCGCTCACGGACCCGCATGCTTTGACTACTCTTTAGTCTTATGTCCTTCAAATAGGAGGGAAGTGTTGTTGTCAATTACTTACAATATATTAAAATGATTATCGATGACTTGGCTTTGATAGGTCATTCCCTAACTGATGAAGAAGTACTTGTCCATACGCTTAATGGATTGAGTCCTGAGTTTAAAGAACTGGCCACAACACTTTGAGCACGCGACTCTCCGATCTCCTTTGAAGAAGTTTACGACAAGCTGACAGACTATGAAGCTTACCTGAAGCGTGATGACAGGCTGTCCAGATCCTTGCCAGGACCTATCACAGCTCAATTCAACCAGAAATCTAGAAAGCCAAATCATAAATCCAACAAACATGCTTCCAAAGGTGTGGCCAACTTTCCTCCCTCCTCTATGGATCCCACTCCGTCACTTCCTCCTTCACAATCTCCGTATCTCAACAACACTCGTTAGAATGCTGCCTTCCAACCATGTCGTCCTCCTTCTATGCTTCAATAACTGGTTGTCTGCCAATTATGTGACAAAATCGATCACTCTATAAAAGTTTGTCGGTCTCGACCTTGCCTTCCACCTCCGTCAGCTTGGCCTCGGGCAAATGTCATGACGACTTCATTTGATAGTCAATCCAATTAGATTGTGGATTATGGTGCTTCCCACCATATTACTTTGATTTTTAGAACCTGTCGCTCCACAACAACTATGGCAACAATGACGATATTGTCATCGGTGATGATAACAAAATTCATATTACTCATACTAGTTCAATAAAGCATAATTCACATAACATTTATTTTACACTGGATGAGATTTTGTATACACCCCACATTAAAAGAAACTTTATTTCTGTCTCTAAGTTTTGTCAACAAAACCACACTTTTATTGAATTCTTTCTTAATTATTTTCTTGTCAAGGACTTAAACACAGGAGCATCCTTGGTTCACGATAAATTCTGAAGATCAGAAATAATACGAACCAAAATTCATAATCTAATTGGATCGACTATAATACGAAATCGTCATCAAAATTTGACCACGTCAGTTGTATTGTGGATATAGCATGATAAAATTTGTTTACAGCCTTACCCCTACAAACAAAATAAAAAAGATCACTCATTAACCATCAAAATCATAAGGAAATTATTTTGTAGTGACACCAAGATCCATCCTGTATCAGTAACAAAGTCTACGACAGGTTATTCATGCTACATCTACAATGCAGAACATTCTCAGCTTCAAGAAGAAAGCTCATCAATTTCCACATCTGAAACTTTGTATTAATTTCTTCGCTTATTTGTTCCATGATTATAACTTCCTCTCCAATTTACATGAGGTAAAATGAGATATACCTTACAAGAATTCGAAGCAAGCTACCTAAGAACTAACAAGCTGCCTCTTAATTGGTGCTTGTTACACCAAACCAAATTTGTTTGCGGACCAAAAATGTAGGGACAACAACGGTGCAGTACTTATCCTTCTTGTAGGTCCAGCTTTCATGCTACAGAACCTAAGATAATGATCAAAGGCTTCGAGGCATTCAACTATCTTTGGAGGAGCTTAAAAATCAATTCATGCACTACAACTAAGAACCAGATGGAGCTGTATCAAGAATCAAACAGATGATCACCACTGCCCATGGTGATTAAGTTCCAGTAGGCAGGAAGATAGAGCTTCTCTTGCGAGCCGATTATCTGACTCCACATAGAGCACATCTTCAAACAGGCTCTTCGCCTGTTGCAGAAGTTTCAGCTTCTCTCCTCTATTATTTCGTCGCAAATTAGATCGCTGCTGGAGCACTATGCCCCATCTGTACAAGGCTGCATGAAGTACACTTGTCTCAAAAAAGTGATCTATGTGAAGTATTAAAACATAATGCAGCAGTATCTTAAAATTGATATATTAAGAATTCAAAGGGAGATGGAACTAGATTTCCTCAAAGTGGTATAAATTACAGCTAAACCATATTTAGACACATGCATTATGGAATATAAAAATTGCATTATATCTCGCCATCTATGCTAATGCTCAACTGCAATTTCAAGTGAGTAAAGGACTATAAAAATTATATAAAGGCAAGAAGCTTGAAACCTATCAGCGGCTTAGTTTTATGGCCTTGTAAGGTTTTATCCTAGTCAACAAATAGAACAATCAAAGTGCCGTTTAGGATGATGAATTATCTTGAGCTCAATTCTGGAGTTGTAGTCTGGTACAAACTTTTTCATCAGCAATGTAATAAATCAAAGACTAGTGTAGTATGCAATCATACCATCTGGGGCATATATATTGCTTCTAGATGCGATAGCATCAAACTTATCAATTGCAGCCATGTAGACCTTGTCAGCATCAGCAGCTGCTTCCTGTACATGGATAACAAACTTTATTATTAGAAACTACATGACACTCCAACATAATGAATTACATGCAAACTCGTGACAACCACATAAATCATATAACACACAACTAAACCTCACAAAATATATATGTAAAGAAGAATCTTTTGACTTGTGAAACAAATGCTGTCTAGAAAGAAACTAATGGCAAATGCAGTATGCCAGACATAGCATATTGTTGTTTCCATGCAAGAATTGTGAAACAAGTTCAACTAACTTGTCTCCGAGGACATGGAACTAGGCCTGTTCACAGGTCTGCACCGTGTCTAGCATGCTTCTGTGCCTTTCATAAAAAATTACAGCAGTTCATTAATTTTAATAAAAACAAAATAACTGAACCATAGTGAATTATCTCTTCTTTTTCCTAACAATCAACCATTGAAACCTTTGTCAAATTTATCAATCACATAATATAGGTCTTTGGCATCAACTACAACTAATCCACTAATACCTACATACAAGATTAAGATTCATACGCAATTTTTATTCCGTCTACTCAGGGTTAGATTAATGCTTACTGGTCCAATATCTGCAATTAACTGAGCACGATAGGATAGGGCAAGACCCCAATTATAAAGGGCTCGAACATCACTCCGATCAATTGACAATGCCATTCTGTATTTTCTTCCAGCCTCAACAAGAAGTTCTTCGCATTCTTCACAAACATCAATAAGGACAGCAGCGACATTCTCTCTGCTCATGTTGTGAATATCAAGTTTCTTAAGCCGTAAACTACATAATTTCTGCTTTAAAATGGCATCACTTTTGGATAAGAGAACTCTCAGTTCCCTACTAATCTTCAACTTAAGCTCCCCATGTAGAAGATAAGTGTTCCCCAACTGACCTATAGCCAGCAAGCTCATTGGCTTCAAAGCAACCGCTGTCGAAAGTAATATTGCTGATCTGTATAGTAAGGCATCTGTAGCTGCTTCATCAGTTTGACTCTTCATATATACCCTAGCTTTTCTCTGGAGTTCTGAGGCCTCTTTGACATTTTGATTAAATTCTTCATCAGTTGTAACCATTGATGACGATGATGACGAGGACATAGTTTTGCCTTCTCTTACACCATCAGTTGGATGTTGAACAGACTGGTCATCAAATTTCACTTCCAAATCATTACAACTACTATCAGATTGGTCTATAAAATCACTGCCATTTTCAAGTTTATTCTTTATCTTGTTGCTATTTTGTTCAAGAGCATGCAAAGAGGATTTATCATGTACTTCAAGCATTTGTTCCAATAGTGATGATTCTATGGATTCATTAAAAAAGTCCATGCTTTGTATTTCCTTTTGGTTGGCATTACCATCTGCAGAATTATGCATCTCATTCTGCATGATGTTTCGATATTTATGCCGGAAAACCATTTTCTGGTAACGTTCTTGCTTGGTCATGAAGTGAAAACTTGTATTTAGGTTGTTAAGTTCTTCATCATGTGAAGGCATACAGTTTCCATATCTCTGATCTCCAGAGTGATTGAATTTCTTTGGGGTGATCCCTGATCTACTATTTTGGTCTGCCATTATATTGACCTTAAGCATCTCTGAAGCATCGCTTTCCACTCCTACTAATGACAGTTCAGATTTTTTTTCAACCTTGGAAGCATCTAGCTTTTTGTTAGATGATCTATTCACACCGTTCTCGCTAATCTCAGGTGATGCTTTCAGGATAGATAATGCAATATCTTCCTTCGTACACTCTGCTTGCTCTCTGAACTCTACCTTACTGACTGCATCCTTGCCCTTCAATGGTTTCAATCCAGTGATGTTCTCCTGAAACAAGCTTCCAAGTAACTGAACGAGATCATACGCAATCATTCCCAATTCTCTTCTTTTACGGCTCGGCTTATAACTTGATTTCTTTCCCCCCTGTTCAGAGTCCATCTGTGAATCCACAATGTCACCTGAAGAGAAACTCTCTATCGTCATCTGGGCATGCCCCACTCTCAATCTCATATGCTTGACAACCTCAACGAAGTTCTTAAGTTTGCTCTTCTCCAAACGATTTGACTTGACACCTCCCTCCAATCCACTTCTTAAACCGGACATCTTATCATCCAATTCCTTCAGAAGGTCCCTCAAATCCTTCAATTTGTCGTCAAGATCCCAAATTGAACCACTTGCAACCCCTGCCTGAGCCACTCCAGCCGAGAATCCAACAACAAAGACCACAACCGAAACGGGCAATACAGCCATAGAAGAAACCCTTACCCTAGACACCGCCAAGGCCGAGAGGAACCCCAACAAGAAGAGGAACCCGTGCTTCCCGTCGGTGATTCCCAGAGAAGCCAAGAAGCTCCGGATTGAATCGAGCGTACCCGACCTGTAGGATTCGTCGAGGAGCTCCGCGTCGTCCCATCCGCCATAGCTGGAGGGAATCGGGGCGGGAGAAGCGGAGACGGAGCAGGCAACGAAGACGGCTTTCCGATTCCGACATCGAGGGCAAGAGAAGGAGTGATCTCTGCGGAGCAAGGGATTGAAGCGGCGAAATGGATGGAGCAATTGGGCAAACAGTGGAGGTGAGAGACGGAAGCGAAAGGAGAGTGGAGCAGTCTCCATAGGGAGAAGGTCGCAAGCGAAGGAGAAGGGTTAAAATGGTAAGGGAAGTATAGCGATGTCCATCATTGCTTGTGCTGTTTCATGGATTCATCTCATCTACCAAGGAAGCCGAAGTGATCCGCGTCAGTAGAGCCTGAAGATTCGTAAAGTGACATGATAAGTCTTTAAGATCGACGCGTGAACCAACGGACGGCGGGATACAGCGCATGACGATTCGTAAAGGAACATGATGTGAATCTTTTAGATCCACGCGTGAACCTACGATGGTCGGATCAACGCAGATGTGTAAACTTTATATATACACCCTTGTCATGTTTTAAATTACTTACAAGTCTAAGAAAGGGTTGATGAAATAGGAACACCCACCCGTGCTTGTGGCGCGGCCTCCCCGTCCCCAGTGATTCGTCCACCTCATCAGTCCATGTCGCCGATGCCCACGGCCGCATTCTGCAGGCGATGCCGAGGCCATGGGCGGCCAAAGCCTATTCGTGCCATTTGCCTCAGCTGTGATCGAAGCGCCTCCTACTGGGGCGGCGATCCGAAGAATTCACCCCATGCTTCGCCGCCAGGTGAATCTCGGGTCTTGGTTAATCCCTTTCTTTTCGTTATTATTCTTTGAAAGATGATTCAAATCGAAGATAACCAGATGACTGATAGCCATTATACATTAGTTCTCCCAATTATATCTGCACTGTTGAATTCGAGATGAGCTGTGATTGGATCTTAGGAAGACCTAGAGCTTTAATCATGTTCTGCATTTTCTTTCAGGACGTTGCATTTGTTGAATGACAAAAGGGAGTAATTTATTGATTGATTTGGAACCAATAAATGGTAGATGACAACTCAAAAGGTGCTTTTTTTTTCGCAATTCGAGTCATTTTCCTTATGTCTAAGTATGATTCAATGTTGGCTCTTGATTAAATTTATCATGCAGTGGTGCTTGTTGCTAATTCTACTTCTAAAGGAAATTATTCTTTTGAACAAAGAAAAGTAGCTTGGTTTGATGATTTGGGATGTTGTCAATGACCATCTCTTGTACTAACCATGGACTGCACGACTGTTCCTTGTGATAATATGAATTATGAACTAGGCAGGTGTGCTAAAATGAGAAAAGGCTGTTGCTTGATGAACAATGTAACATATTGTAGCTTTATCATAACCGTCGACATAATGAAGTTTACATCTGTACAAAGAGTTGCTTACAGTTGCTGATATGGTAATTGGAACTTGAAATACAATTCCTACATTAGTTGAACTGAATGTTTTTAAGTTGCAAAGCTCTGAGGCTCTCCTGCTAGAGAATAAGCTCACTAATCAATCAATTTACTATACTTGTCGCTAGGTAATGCAGAGGTGATTTGTGTATTGTTTATCTACTGGGTATGATGTTGAGGCTGAGGAACATAACATTTAAACAATAGAAGTTGCTCTCTGACGCCGATGTTGCAAATTGCAGTCAGAGAAACTACAAATCTAGTAGCTGACCTTTAAGTGAAAGTCTAATAGAACTACAGAAGGCTGCCGTAGAGAAATGTAGCTATTCCCTTGTGACTGAATCTGATTTTGGTAAAGAACCGAGGAATGCAATCTGGAACCATAGAAATAAAACAAGTTACTCCATAATTGTTCTCATGTAACATTTGAAGGAGCAATGGAGAAACAACACCATAGAAACAACTATCAACCTTATCTAAAATGGATTAGGCCTGAAATCTACAGAATCCATCCCACAGGACAACTGTCTTAGATTATCCACATTATATATGAAAACATTTTCTTATAGAATGATACCTTCACTTCAGATATTAATTATCTAATGCATTTTTAAATTTAATCTTTCAGTGCCCTGGTCAGATATTTGTTTTCAAAGTTGTCTGCAGGATCAGCCGGAGAGTAATCGTCAAAGATTACAACATCTTCGGACTACTTTGGTGCCAGGTTTGACTTGCAAAAGAAGTTACACCAAGTTTCTTTTCTCCATTTTAGAAGTAGGAAGTAATAGGCAAGTTTCTTTGCTATTATAGTAACTTTTAATCTGTCAAGCTAGTGTGTACTTTCTTGTGTTCTTGTTCAGGAGTATATGCATGGATCAAAGATTGAAGTTTCAACTGATTTCTTGCTGTTCCATTGGCTAAGCAGCAGTCCACTCAGCATTCAAGAGGACCTTCTTAAGCTTGTTTTATTTCTATGGTTCCAGATTGCATTCCTCGGTTCTTTACCAAAATCAGATTCAGTCACAAGGGAATAGCTACATTTCTCTAATTGATAGACCTGAACAGTGGACATTCTTAAGCTTGATTCCACATCGGGTTTCTCAAGTGAATTATCCTTTCCTAGATCCATTGTATCACAAATTGATACTTGTCATTACATTTTAGATATTGCAGACGTTCCTTCCGTCAAATTAAACACGGTGTCCAAATTATGAAATGCTTCTTTTAAGTATGTGCAAAAAGACTTCAGCTTTGAACTCATTATCGAGTAAGGAGAATTATGTAAGGCAAATCAATGACCAGCCCAACCTGAAGTATTTGGACTAGGTTTCAGGTACTCGTTGCTTTATAACTCTTAACACTTCGCTTCTGAAAACAGCTTATATCTTCGTATGATTCTTATATTACTCTCTTGGCCTTGTCATGCTCTCATTCATGTAATTGGTTGATGGTTGCTGCTCTCTATATCGACACTTGTTTCTGAAGAACAAAGTTTGATTGTGACTGGGTTTTTCTCAGCTTAAAAACTTTTTAATTTATAATGAAAAGAAAATTCAAACATAGACACATGCGATAAATTTCTTTTTTTTTTTTTTACAGATAAAAGATATTTGCCACTGAGATGGTGTCAGCGGCAAAAACTACAAGACATGAATGATTACAAGTACTAGTGTTGTTAGAAGTCATCATTGCCGTCAATATTGCAGTTTCCATGATTTCGCACCGTCCGCTTGTACGTGCGGGTGGACGAGTAGTGAGTGACACCCATCTGGAGGCAGGCAAAGTCACGGAGAGGGACGGTCTGAAATGAATCAAATCGGCACAGGCAGGAACCCGAATCTTAAAGACAAGTAAGTGACCGTCGTCGCATCCTTGTGTCGACTTTATGTCGGGTCTGGAGGCGACGGCTGGCACAGCATCTCCAAAGCTCGTAGACATTGTCCGAAGCCTCCCCCGCTTCCAACATCCGTCACTCCGCATGGTTTTTGACGACGCTTTGTTTCTTCTCTGTGTGTCTTTTGGCGACCGCCAGCGTTGCATGGCAGTGAGCTGGCTGCAGGACCGCGAGGTGGCGGACCTCTGCATCGGCAAGCCACCGACCAGGCCGATCCCACTCTCCGCCACCGTCGGCGAAGCACTCCTCGCCCTCAGGAGCGCCGGCGCAGACGACCGCCTCGCCGTCTGGGCCGCCGATCGCGTCGCTCCCGAGAGGAGGGCCTGCGTCGGGAAGGTGTGCATGGTCGATGTCATCTGTTACCTGTGCGCCAAGGAGAACCTCGACGCACCGTGCGCCGCCCTCGGCGCGCCCGTCTCCGCCTTCCTCTTTCCCAAGGCCGCCGCACCCCTCGTCCGCCGCGTCGAGCCCAGCTCCAGGTTCCACCCTCGCTTGGTGTTCTTTGGCCTCCGATCTTAATTACATCATCCCGTCTTCTCAGTGGAATCTGTTCTCATGGATTCTTTGAATCGTTAGAGGAACATCAAATTTTTAGTGTATTCTGCTGTCGATCGTGGATTTCTTCGACAATGTTGTAGAAATTTCTCCAATTTGGTTCTTTCCTGTGGCTATCCACAGCATTTTAGAAGCTCTCGACGCGATTTTCGACGGGGCGCAGAGCCTGGTGGTGCCCATCCGCGCCGCCGCATCGCGGAGGAAGCTCGCCGGCGGGGGAGGCTCCGCCGAGTTCTGCTGGCTGACACAGGAGGACTTCCTTCGCTTCTTCCTTAACTCCATCGCCCTCTTCTCCCCCGTCCCCGCCCTCTCCGTCTCCGACCTCGGCCTCGTCCGCCCCACTGCCCTGACCGTCCGCCACCAGGACCCCGCGCTGTCCGCTCTCCCCCTCATCCGCGCCGCCCTCACGGAGCAGACCTCCGTCGCCGTCATCTCCAACAATGGCCACCTCGTCGGCGAGATCTCCCCCTCCACCCTCGCCCACCTAGACGAGCGCGTCGCCGCAGCCCTCGCGGCGCTCTCCGCCGGCGAGCTGACGGCCTACATAGACTGCTCCGGCACCCCGCCAGAGTCCGCCACAAGATCCATAAAAGCCCGGCTGAGGGAGAAGGGGCTGCTGGGCATGCTCGAGCTCCTCGAGGCTGACTTCTCGCCGCCATTCTCGCCCGCGTCGTCCTGCTCCTCCTCCTCCTCATCCGACGATGAGTCCTCGCCATCGGCGGCGCCGTCGAACTGTAGGAGACCGAGGCGGCTGCGGTCAGTGGGGAGCTATTCTGCGAGGATGGGGAGGCAATCAGAGGAGGCGATCGTGTGCCATCCGTGGAGCTCGCTGGTGGCGGTGATGATACAGGCGTCGACACACCGAGTGGGCTACGTGTGGGTGGTCGACGACGACTACTTCCTCGTCGGGATGGTCACCTTATCCGACATGCTTAAGGTCTTCCGGGAGCAGATTGCTTGAGCAGTACGTACGACTCTGCTGTACTAACGCTTTTGGTCTCTTCTAATTGCGCTGTGTGGTAGTCGGGAGGTTAGCAGCACCAATGCAACCTCATGCATGCAACCACCGTCGGCTCCTTTCTTCCCTGCACTAAGACCACACACACACAGTCCCAAAAAAAAAAACCCTGGTGTTCTCGACGAGGAAACACGAAGAAGAAGATTGCGATCAGCTCGGGCGCTGCAGAAATCCGAGGACACATAGCTGACTCAGCTTTTGTCACTGGGAGCATCGTTGGTGACCACTTGGCTCCTGACAAGCTCATCGGAAGTAACTCGTTTACTTGTGTGACTTGCAACTTATGAACTCGGACACAACTAATGTAATAGGTTCCATTCGACTACAAAATCCATTCATCGAATCGTAATAACATGGTTTTGAGAGTCTAGGGGAAAAAAGGTTATCCTGAGTCTCTATTTTGTGTATCTATATGGTATATGATTATACATTTTACGTATCGAGATTGAGATATCACCTTGGTTTGGTTCTATCCGTATACAAGTGGGCGTTTCGAGATTCTTCTTTAGTGCTCGAGGGACGTAGAGGCTCCTCGAGACATCAATTGGTAGATCGGGAACTCATGCGATCATCTTATATTGGAGTCAACTTCTGGTCCTTAATGGAGTTGCAATCGCCCAAAGGTTATTGTGATGTTCCGAGAGGAATTGCTTATCCTCGGTCGAGGGGGCCTTGTTTGGTTAGCCTTCGTGGGCGGAGCTTCCCTCTTTGTGAGTGCGTTCTTTCACTCCTCAACTAGCTCTCTGACCATCGACACTCGCACCAAGGCTGTGGTCTAGGTGAGAGGTACCGCCCTGACTCGACCCCTCCGACGATCAAGTTAGCTAGGTGAATCATTATGTATATTATGTCTAGTGTGGAAGAATATTTTTTCTCGCTCATTTACTTGGGCACTTTTTATACTACTTGGAGAGGCAAAAATCGAACAAAGTCGATTAATCCGTATGGGTGGTAGGTCAGCGTCGTATGTTGATCAATGACTGAACCCTTGATTTGTTTGTCAATTCTCATTGTTGTGTTGTTTACTTTTATTGTATATCTGTAGTAGGCATGATCCGTTGTCTAAGTTGAAACAAATTCTCCTATTGTGTAGGGGATGTACGGAAGTAAGTCTTGTGGTGGAGGCAGGTGATGCGGTCTGACCCTAGACTATCGAGTGGTGGTATGGGATAGTACTTCTTCGTGAAACTTTAATCCGAGCTGAATCTACTGTGTATACTTAATTTTTGAAAAATAACATTAAAATATAAATTGAATTTATAAAAATATGTACAATCACATAATATGCACGAGAATACGACAATCCCCGAAGAAACTTCTAACATGGCTGAATCCTTAGAGCTCTAGAAGCTCATAGTTATGATGCCGGAGGAAAATGGAGCACGTCGACTTCATCCTTTCCCTTGGACAGATGGCTGAAATCTATAAACTCGTTATACACAATAAACTTTATCTTTTTTTATCCTATCCGAACTCAAATTCCAACTTGATTAACTAATTAAATCTAAAATCAAAACTAATATTGACATCTATTTTTCTGCCTGAATTCATCTTAAAATTGCTTTGAATCAAAATAGACTTCAATACTGGAACAAATATATGTCCTATTATTCCCTTATTCCTTTCTCACGACTAGAGCGATCCTAACTAAGTTTTCTAACGATCAAACGAGTTTAAATATATGTATTTTGATTCTTTTAATCCTATATCATCTCTCACATATAAATATTTTTAATATTTATTCTTATTCATATATCAAGTCATATATTAATTAGTATCATAAACTTAAATTGTTAAGCTAAACCCAGTTTAAAAATACGAATTCAGGTATAGCTCAACTAAGGATCAGAAATCGATTTCAGCATAAGGTGATCGTCCGAGTTTTTGATCAACTAGCCGATGTCCCTAGAAGCTAGCATATCCCTCGGGCACCAACGAAGAATCCTCAAGGGTCTATGTGTACGCGGGTAGCATCAAGCCGACACCTTGGCTTAGGTACATAAAATGTATAATATTTTTTTGGTGCTAAAAGGAGGGCCCCGCTTCGCATGAGTGCCTGACATCATATGTGCACCCGGGAAAATACTTGGGCGGAGTCGCCTGCATGCATATCCCTAATCCGGGTTCGAGGGGCTTTACCCTCATCCTCTTTCCTGCAAGTGAGAATGTTGATCGAAAGGTCTTACGCTAACCCCGTCGCTCTCCAGAGGCCTTGCCCAGATTGGGTCCAACCACCTCGGGGTAATAGATGTGACTCCCTCAACTAGGGTGAACCAAATAAAGTTGGGGTAACTCGATAACCCCCAAGTCATTGTAGCTAGTCAACCGAGGAGCAACTCCGGTATCACGTAACGCCTCTCGATGTCCCATCAAAGCCGAAAGGTATCATGATCCAGGTTTCAAAAGGGGATGTCGTCCCTCCAGAAGAGCCAAGGCTCCAGCACAAATACAACACACTCATCATCAGATATCGACAAACAAAAGTGAAAGAAAATGATCCATTTTTATTATCCAGGAAAGTCTAGATTGGACTGCTTATAACAAATCAAGCATATTACAAAGGCTTTGTATGTGATAAAAAAGAAATTATCAATTCTAGTAAAGAGAGAGCCATATTCAAGTTGCTGCCCGACAGCAAAGTGTGGAAGCACCCCTCTCAGCCAGATTCAGGGTTTGCTGACTTCCAACGATGGACGACCGACGCTTACATGTGTCAAGGCTGCTTCGAAAGAGTGGGGGAGTGAACTCCCACCCTTGGCCACTCAGTCCTCTCCGGTCAAAGGAAGATCTTATACCTCCTCGTCCTATGCCAAGGGCCCCTCCGTATCAGGTTTTAAAACCCAGATCTCCTTCATTTGAGCGATTGTACTAGAGTGAGCACCCTCAACCACAAGGGCTGTTGAAAAACTTCCTTGGGTCCCATGATTGGGGGATGAAACAAAAGGTAAAACAAGATGCTATGGACAAAAATTGTTAATCAGGGCTCATCCAATAAGAAAAAGCCACCTAGGCAGATGAGCTTATAGTGACCAAGATGGCAGAGGTCTTCGCCTCGAGTCCCAAGGTAAAATAAAACGTTATGAATAAGATCCCTTAGTCAAAAGCTGACAAGCAAAGAAGAGGGACGACCAACTAACCTTACCATGACCAAGGTCTTGGCGGAGCGCTTCGCCCGCCACCTTAAGGATGTCAAGCGAACCTCTCTAGTAGGGGAGAGGATCAAAACACCATATGAAGAACATGTAAGGAAATCAAGATCAGGAGATAAGTATTGGGACACATCAGTAGGAGCATTACATACACAACAAAAGATCAAAACAAAAATATGTTTCCCACATAGATCAAATCATCATGCAAAGATTGGGCTGTGAGAAAGCCGCAAAACCAAAAAAATCATATCATGTAAGAGATTATTTTACCTAGGGAGATCGTATATCCCTGTTTTTCCAAATCCGAATGGAGAGGATGAAGGAGGTCAAGCATTCTCCTCTTTAATGGTATCCACGGATAGATCTCTGTAGTGAAACTATTCAAATCAAATATAGGAACTCTTACCTAGAGGGAGGGAGGAGAATAGGATGGGAAGGCTAAAGCTACAACATATCAACCATGAGCCTCCTCTCTTATTTATAGAGAGCCACCAAAAACCCTAAGTGTCCTACCTTAGTGGGGTTTGGATCTCCATCCAATTACCCACTAACCTTGCATGATTGGATCTCTATCCAATAATCTCCTTTGGCCTTTAATTAGGCCTAATACAAGTAGTCTATCAGTGCAGGGTCTCATCTAATGAGAATACGGGCTAATTGGATCTTTATTAAATCCTCTATATACTAAAGCATCCATATGTGACCCTCTAGGCCCGATACCGAGCTGGTCATGAGTTGCTCTCATTAGAACTCCTTCTGATATAGTGAATTATTATTTCTATAATAATTCACTCAACTCATCAATTTTGGATGTACTAGAGCCATAGTCCCTAGATGGTACAGGGGGATCGAATCTATCGGACTTATCTGTCCACAGTTATCATGTATCTATAATCCCTCCTCCAACTAATATCTCAGAGATCATATATTGGATATGGTACTATCAGGTCATATACGGAATCCATCTGAAACTTGCTCTTGGAGAACTCCTTCTCTCTCAATCTAAATGACCATGGCCAGGAATTTATTTAAGTAAGTACATATGGGATATTCCTTTCATGATACTAAGAGTGGATGATCCTTTATTGACACTCAATTGTCTTTGTAAAGTTAGATACTAATCCCGATAACCGATTGTACCAGGTATGAAACTTTTTAAATCTATAAGTTCAGTATCAAAGAAAGGAGTACTGAAAAAAAACATCTTTGGTGTCTCAAGTCTAAGGACCAGATCCATAATTAGGGCTATAGAATCGCTAGATAACATTAGGTATTATTAACTATATAACATTCCATAGGCGGATCAATCAGTAAACTAATTCTTTAATGAGCATATGTACTATATCCTTAATATCTCCACACAAGTGACTATGAGACCAGTCACCTCCATTATATGGATGGGTATATAGTATACCAATATGTCTGGTTATCTCGATGTTCTTCTCGAGTAACCTATAACTGAAATTATTTAGGATTTATGTTTAAAGGTGAATCGATCTTATTATCATGATATCATCACGATCCGATTCCCATTGTATAAAACTAAGGACATCATAATATATACGCAACAGATAATAATGTTATAATATACCAATAATAATCATAAGAAAAAGGATCGCAGCGTGTCACACGTGTCATCACTCACGTGATTGGCTTATACGCCACTTGTAGCCAGTAATAAGACCATGAAGATACCGATAAAATAGTAAGTCCCCCTAGGGTTTATAAAGATCAGCTCAAAATACAGGTCTTAGGATCCTTGGCATGACATCCTAGGAAAACTCTTTAATTTCCAGAGACAGTTATGAAGTAACACTTCAAAAATCCGAAGAAGATCCGCAATTAATAGGCGAAAGGCAATAAGAGAAATCATTTAAGGAGAAAGCAAACCACCTAAGTGACCAATTGCAATATGACAGCTTGACCCATCATTATTATGAAACATCATAGATTAACTCGAGCCCTCAATGATTCCCCCCATCGACGTCCGATCTAGGTAGACCCCCCCTTTCATAAGGCTTTCAACCCTTGATTAATAACATAGCTTAGGCGTGATCCTAATCGATCTCAAGGGCTTTCTGCTTTTGATTACTAACATATCGTAGGCATCATCTTGATCGATCTCAAGAGCTTTCAACCCATGATTACTAACATCACTTGGGTGTGATCTGACCAATCTCAAGGGCTTTCAGCCCTGATTACTAATATCACTCGGGTGTGATCCTACCCAATCTCAAGGGCTTTCAACCTTTTTACAGGGCTCTCAGTTCCAAATAAATTTTCAAGAGCATTCGAGCTCTTGTAGGGCTCTCAATCCCAAATAAATTCTCAAGAGTTTATAAGCTCTCACGGGGTTCTCAGTCCCAAATAGATTCTCAAGAGCTTTCAAGCTCTCACAGGGCTCTCAGTCCCAAACAAATCTTCAAGAGCTTCTGAGCTCCCTTAGAGTTCTCAATCCCGAACATATTCTCAAGAGCTTTCGAGCTCCCATATGACTCCCAGTCTCAAACAGATTCTCAAGAGTTTCGAAGCTCTCACAGAGCTCTTAGTCCCGAGCAGATTCTCAAGAGCTTCCGAGCTCCCACAAGGCTCTTAGTCTTGAACAAACTTTTAAGGGCTTTCAAGCTTTCAAAAGGCTTTCAGTCTTGAACACAGGGCTCTCATTCCTGAACAACGAACTGTCACTCCAAAATAGCCCCGAAAGAGCTCTCAGCGACAATACAGGAACGAAGGACTCCCAAGCTTCCAGCCCCCAAAGGGCTCTCAACCATAATATAGGAATGAAGGGCTCCCAAGCTTCCAGCCCCCAATTGGTCTCCAACCTCGGATAACTCCCAAAGGAATTTTGATCCTGAACAACCTCTGAGGGACAATTTATACTAGACTGACAAAAGGCCTCATTTCCAAATATGACCCCCACCTGGTTATTCATACCGACTACAAGTCTCGACTGACTTCACTCGCTTCAGATTTAGGTCGATCCCATTAATCTTGATTTTGACCCAAAAGCCAACACTCTTGAAACAAAACCTACGAAGCAAGCAAACCCCAACCACGAGCCACATACCCCAATTCTCCCAAGGCGCGACTCCCTTTCTATGGGGAGAGAATGATAGGACATATTTTGACCCATTTAACATATATTTCCATATTACCTTCCAAGAAACAAATAGAAATGATCGACCTAGCTCATATCAAGGTCTCGGGAAAAAGTACTACCCTGGACCACCACTCGAGAGGCTAGGCCTAGGCCACATCCCCTACTTCCACTATAAGGTTTCATTCCGTATGTCCCCTACACAGTAGGAGAACCTATTTCAACTCAGACAATGACCCATGAAAAGATCATGCCTATTGCAGATACATAATAAAACTAACCAGCACAATAGTCAGAATTCATAGACAGGTCAGGGCTTCAGCAACCGACCAACATACGAGGTCGATCTACCATCCACGAGTATTAACCCACTTTCGTACATCTACCTCCCTAAGTAGTATACAAGGTGCCCTGACAAATAAGTAAGGAGACATCTTTACTTACACAAAAAAATAAATAAATAAGTAGGGAGACATTCTTCAACACTAGACATACTATACAAAATAATTCACCTACCTGACTTGGCCGTCGGAGGGGTCAATTCAAGCAGCACCTCACCTATCGACCGCAGCCTTAGTGCAAGCATCAACAACCAGAGAGCTAGTTGAGGAGCAGAAGGACGCACTCGCAAAGAGGGAAGCTTTGCCCATTGAGGTCAACCAAACAAGGTTCTCGACCAAAGATATGTAACTCCCCTCGGAACGTTGAAATGGACTCCGAGCGGCTACAGCTCAACCAAGGATCAGAAGTTGATTCTAGTACGAGGCGATCGCTCACATTCCCGATCTACCAACCGACATCCCGATGAACTAGTATATCCCTCGGGCATCAATGAAGAATCCCTGAGCATCCATGTGTACGCAGGTAATAATAGCAAGCTGAGACAACACCCTAGCTTTGAGATGTAAAATGTATAAAAAATTAGTATCATCACGTGATCATAAACTCCCTATAAAGAAAATAAGAAAAGCTAAAGGGGTAAGAAGAAGAAGAAGATTTAAGATACGTGTAATGAGTATGATATAATCTTTGCCTTCTATTTTCTTACCACAATCAACTAATCTTTTTTTTTTTAAGCTTATTTCAGCACTTCTTCGCCAAAGTAATATTTACTATTAAAATATACAAGTCCGGGAATCTACCTTAAGCATCAAAAACAGTTGATATCAATCCATATGCATGGCAATCTCGGATGGAAATAATTTTGTGTCTGACCATATCTATAATTTCTTGTCGGACTACTCAGATGATTTATGTCTTATCATAAGGCTTATTTAGATTAAATATATTTGCGCAATTTTTTGACACTGACACATGATTTTGTTGACCTAAACCATTCTTCCATGCATAATAGCATTCATGTTGTCAGAAGCTTCAACTAAGACCACACTATGTTGGGTGTTCAAACACCCCAACTTATAAACCATGGGAGGAGAGAATTGATTCAAGACCCATTATTGACCTATGTATGACAAAAGTTTAAAGGATAATATTATATTTTCGGATGATATATATTAAGTGTAGTCCAAACTTAACAAATTTCTATGACTAGTTTGACCCAAACTCAAAATCGATTTAAAATTCTCATCATAACAATGGGTCAAAAATTTCAAAGAAGATGAACAACTTTTCAGTTTGACCTGACCTGATCATATGAATAAGGGAAGATGGATGAACCACATACAAATATAGAAAGAGAAAGAGTCCCGTCTCATTGGGTGACATATATTAAACACAAAAACTTCATGGGCTCAAACCTTTTAAAAAAGTGAAAGCTTTCATCTTTTCTCAACATGAATGACAAGTTATATATTCACAAAGGTTCAGATGATTTTTCCGGGTTTTTCGTCGAATAGTTTTTCTTCTATGGACATCGAAGGAAGGAAAAAAGAATCGATGGAAGAGATTGCAAAGGCAGAGTAGAGTTGATGAGATAAAGAGGAGGATAATAGAATTCAACAGTGTAAGATCGTTTCAACGACGGTGAAAACTTCTATGCTGCCGCCTCTCAGACGTTCTTCTAGATGGCCTCATTATGCACATTTGACAAAATGCCATTAAAAAATTTATATTTATCTTTTTCCTATGAGTGGTCAAATACCCTAAAAAGGATTCCTCAACTAATGAATAAATAGATAAAATCTGGTCATAGATCGTGACTGTTGCCAAACCACTGTAATCATCCCACCACGCATAACGGACGGCGATCTGGTCCCTGGATCGGACGGCAGGTGATGGGCTTCCTTTCCCTACTTTGACTTTGTCTTCCTTCCGAGACGAGCTTTCTACGCTTCGTAATCACTTAGCTCAACGAGAAAGAGACCGGCGATCTGATCAGGGTGCTTCTTGATCGGACGGCATAGGATGGATGATGGGCTTCCACTCGCTCGCTCTCTCTGTTACAGGCCCTGCGGTCGCAGGAATTGGTCGCTTCCCGTCGGAGATGCCTGCGATCGGGAACACCAGATCATGACGTGTGCATTTGGAAACGGCCGCTCGCTTTTCTACCAATACTAACTACTTCGAGCGAGAGAGAGAGAGAGAGTGGGGTTCGCTTTGAAGGAATTCCGTGGTTCTTACTTTGAACCAATCCCTCTTTGACGTGAGAGTGAGAAAAATTGGTGGAGCGGAGCGGTTTAAAGCAAGCGTCGGTTGTCCATTCCTGCCATCGCGGCGGGGTGGATCTTTGATCTTGTAAAAGGTTCGGTCTCGGCTCTGTTAAGTGCCCTAATACTTGCTTTTCTTCCTGCTTTTTCTACTGAGATTAGGAGTGATTCGTGTTGTTCTGAGTGGAGATCTGGTGAATGGTTCTGTCGGTTGTTCTCTTGAAATGGATCAGATGTTGTTAGCCGGTGGTTTTTCTGGTTTGCACTTTGGATCGAGCAAGTGAACTTGTCTTTGGATGATGTGGTGGAAGCGTGCTTTTGTTTTGAGTTGATGTAGGGCAACAGTAATGTTCTCCTTTGATCGAGCTTGGCCTGATCTGATCGGGTTAAGCATCGGCAAGTACAAGCGCGCGATAGACCGACGCATAGACAGTGGAATGCACTGGATATGCTATAATGCTTCGATAAGCTTTATTTGTCGATAGAATGCCACTAGTTGGCTTTTTATTCTCTTACAGATGGTGTTCTTGTCCTGTTCGCCCATCTTAACCAAGTAGAATATCTTGGTTGCATTTTCTTTAATGACACAAGCTATTTTTTATCTCTATTTTCAGAGGAGGATGCGAGTTAACTATAGTTACAAAATCCAAAACATCAGGAGCCCTGAGGACTACCTACTCGAGCTGGGTTTTGATCCTATGCCGTTGTTACTGGTCATAATTCTAGAATGATTAATTGAAAATAGTCACTCTAATTGGGTTTTTTGTTGTTGCAGTAAACACTCACTTTAATTTTTTTTCTGGGTTCAAATTCTGCCTTCATCAATTACCCTTTGCCAAAAAAAAAAGAAAAGGTTGATATATGCATATCACTGTAATTGTTTGACAGTTTATATATTTTGCTCCTCCAATAGATGCTCTATCCAGCGCTGATCTGGAGTACTTGTAATAACTAATGTTATGATTTTGTTTCATTGGACAAAGTTGTCTGTCAAAGTATAGTCTAGACTATTTGGTTCAGAGGAAGTCTGCTGATGTCCTTTGGGCTCACTTCATTGAGTTAGAATATTACAATTTTTACATTTTATGGAAATCATACTTTTCTTTGACTTTCCTTTCCATTGCGGATATTGTTATAAAGTACCGAGTCAACTGCATGTCTCAGGGTTCACTAGGATCTCACACGGATGCTGTACAGATGCACTAAATTTGGATACATTTGATAGGATGTGCCTAAATTTTACCAGTTTACAAAGTTGATGAGCTTGTTTATGCACAACTTTTCTTCAAGGCAAAGTTTCAAATATGACTTGATATAAATTAATAATATGTATTTTCACTGATTGCTCATAATTTTTGGCAGATTGAGGTAGCATATGCAGAATTTCTAACTGTTGTGGTTCATCAGACAAGTAAAACATGCAGTGTTCCTGTTTTGGTGCTTTATTCTCTCGGAAAAGACATCGTATGGATTCTGAAAAGAACCTAGAGGGTAAGAAAATTTATAAGCTTTTAGAAGCATCTTACAAGCACCAAAACAAGCTTTCCAATACAACCTTTTTAGAAAGTTCATTATATGCTGCAAGAAGGAATGTCTTTGTTTTTTATGTTGGTAATTCTCTCTGAGGTTCGTTTTAATTAATTTGCCGTTTATAATATATTAGGTAGTGTAGCATGTGATTGGTAAGGCATATCATGAAATGCAACAGAAAACCACACAGTTGAAATATAGCCATGTTTTGCAGCTATGTTATCCTATAATCTCTTGCAAATTCCCTGTGCATGTTTTACCAATAAGATTTTACTTGTCGCAGGATAGGTAATGTAAACTGACAGTTGTTGCTTCAAAATTCCTTTTCTCTATCCAGGGTTTTCATCAGAAAAGAATATAAGTCTTTTTTCTTACATCGAACTAAAGTCAGCAACGGATAGTTTTCATCCAAGAAACAAGATAGGTCGGGGTGGTTTTGGAACAGTTTACAAGGTACACATCAGAATCTTATCACTGTAGCTTACGATATTTATTCTAAAAAAAGCACAGTTGCTGTTGCAGAAATTTGCATTTTGGGCTTTATATGATTAATTGATGGTTCCGAACAGTTATTGTTTCTTGGATTCAGGGGTTCTAGTGAGAAAGAAAGCATACGGCTTTAGACCTAGATGCTTCATTGCATGTCTTCCTTTTTAGTGTCTTAGTACTTAGTTTATCAACAAAAAAGGCAGACCTTGAAGATTTTCTTGGATCCTCCTTGCTCATGATATGCCTCCATATGATATTCCAAGTACAGAAGAAAAGCTGCCCTGCAACAAGGGCTTAAAGGCATGCTCAGTGACTGTTTATTATAAATCAATTACCATTGAAGTTCCTGGGAAATTTGTTCAATGTGTCCTGTCTTTTAAACTTTCTAGACACTTTTTCTATGCAACCATGCATCTTCTGTTTAGATTTAGGACCATAGGTTTAAGAAAGCACAGAAAGCAGTATTCAGAGGGGTTTTGGCTTCTGATTCCCTCTTCTGGCATGAAATTGAGAAAAGATAACATCTTAACTGTCTTATAATGATGATTCTCGGAGAAAAATATATTCATGACCTGGACCTTGTCTTTTCTCTTGGAAGAAGCTACATTTTACATTTGTGCTTTACCTTGCTTTTGCGTCAAAGGGTAGCATCAAAGAGGAATTATTTCTTTTTCCCTTGTTTGGAGAATTTATTTACTGATAATTTCTATATTAGGTTAGGTTTAAGTAGGGTAAAATTTAGTTTCAGTTCAAAAGTCAACTGTTGCATTGGCTGTCATATTGCTTGATTAAGAAGTCATTTCAGATGCAAAATAAATATCCAGGGTTTTAATTCTTGTCTTTGTTAGCCTAGTAGAGTTCCGAACAAGGCCAAAGAAGGTAGCGCTTCTTCTTCCTGTCCTTTTCTCTTTTTCTCTTTGCTGTTAAATTCTATACCCTGTCTCTTTATGTGGTAACAGTTTGTAGAAATTCAATACTGTTGTAAACGTAAAACTTATCAGGTCTATGAGATGGGAATCACGATTGCCATTGATAGAAAATTTATTAAACAAATTTGATGAATGCTCAAGAACACAAGGGAATTTGCATTATGGACTCAAAAATCTGGTTGTACATTTACACCTCTGACGCCGTAGAATAAACTAATAATGACCTCGTTGTTTAGGTTTCCTTCATCAACAATTCTATGATGAAAAGCTTGTGTGATTTTCCCTATGAGTAGAACATTTCTTAATTTTCTTTAATTCAACCTTTATAATTTGTGCTTAGATACAGATATATTTCTCATTTATGTGACACTTCTGGTTTGTTGACGTCTTTCGCTCATGTATCAGGGAATTCTTAGGAATGGAGTAATTGCTGCAGTGAAGGTACTTTCTGCAGACTCACGGCAAGGGGTTAGGGAATTTTTGACTGAGATTGACGTTATAACAAACAACAAACATTCAAACCTTGTTGAGCTGCTTGGTTGCTGTGTCGAAGGCAGTAATCGCATTTTGGTTTATGAGTACTTGGAAAACGGTAGTCTTGATCGTGCATTACTAGGTAACTGTCATATCTTTGCAGGATTGATGATAAAATCAGCACAAGCACCTACTACTGTTAAATTCTTTCACCTTTCAGGTTCAAACAGTGATGCAGTTAAGCTGAACTGGGACATCAGATCAGCAATTTGTAGGGGCATAGCCAGGGGTCTCATGTATCTTCACGAGGAGCTTCAACCACCGGTTGTGCACAGAGACATAAAAGCTAGCAATATTCTCCTTGACAGTAATTTTCTCCCTAAAATTGGAGACTTTGGTGTGGCTAAGCTTTTTCCTGATAATATTACTCACATCAGCACACGTGTAGCTGGAACAACGTACGACATGCTCAATTTTGTTGAACTTACGTAGACTAATACATTTTCTTAATTGAGTTCTAGTTGTTAGAATGTTGCCAATGATATATATTCTTTAATACATGTTAACACCTGGTATCTTTTACAGAAGAACATACAAAAAGTCACTTGTTTAGTTATGTTGGTTGTTCAAAAATGAATGCAAAACTGAAACAAGGAAAAATTGACTACAATTTTTTAGCCATCAAACACTACATCCTATCAGATGAGGAATCTAATGTTGTAGTAAACTAGCACTGGATATGTGCAAATGCATGGTATACATTGGCACAAGAATAATGTAGGCTCTTAGCAAAGTTTACGGAGAAAAAATGTTATGAACGACAATTAGGAAAGAATTATAACTTTGATGTTAGGTCTAATGTTTCAGGAAAGTACCTCATAAGTATAATTTTCCTCTAAAACTGTTCTATGCATTCACAAAAGCTAAGTCAAAAAACTTCTGAGAAAGGAAATGTAGTTAAGTCTTTTACAAACTAGAAATTTATTTTTCTCTTGCTTTGTCAGAAGCAACTCATGAATGGCAGAATTAACTTCAAAGTTAAAACTAAGTAGAAAAGAAGCACATGAGACAAACAATTTCCTTGTTGCAGCGCATAATGGTAATTTTTTCACCTATCTTCTCTGAAATTTGATTGGTGAACGTCAGGCAACAATGAATGTGAACATGAACTTAGAAAATTCTGCTTATCAAGATCACTTCTGAGCATCTAAATTATCCTTAATCTTATTCTCATTTCATATGGTACTGCTTGTATGTGGATATATACATATATATATATATATATATATATATTATTTCAGTGTATATGATCTTCAATAGATTCATCTAATTTTCTTTTGGTACTTATTGATGGCAATATTTGATGCAGGGGTTATTTGGCACCTGAGTACGCTTTGAAAGGCCAGCTAACTAAGAAAGCAGACATATATAGTTTTGGAGTCCTTGTTCTTGAAATAATCAGTGGCAGAAGTAATTCCAAATCATGGTCAGAAATGAGGATACCACTCTTGGAATGGGTAAGGATTCATTTCTACTTGGTTTTTAACGTTATCGAGATTTAATTATATTTCATATGATCTTTTTAACTTTTGCACTGCATTACGTTATTCTTTGTGGTATAATTTATCTTGCCTCAATACTGACTGAATAATTACAATTTTTTAATACAATCTTCTAATTTGAGATAATCCGTTAGATTTTCACACTGAGTGAGAATATAGAATATGTTGTCAAATCTAAATATTTATTTACTTCGTAGTGTGTGTTCATTGATTCTCCTAAAACCCTACATTGGCACAAACCTCATTTACTAACCATCCTTTAGCTGTGCATATGCATATGCATATAAATCTAACTACTTGCTTAATTTCCTTAACTTTTTATGTGTCCCCTTTTCATTGGTCTTTTGTAGATTGTTCATCAACTTTTTCGAGTGAAATTACTAAGATATTGGAAACAAAATCATAATCACAATCACTTAAAAGAGCAGACAATTTTTTTTTTACATGTATCAAACAGACACCAACTTAAAAGCCATATTATATTGAAACTGAAACAAGTTAAGGAACTGGCTATATTATACCCGAGTAAATGGACATCACATGTATTGGTTTTAGCACCGAAAATAATTAAGCTAGCAACTCAAAATCTAGAAATCTCAAAAGCATATACGAGAAGAAATGGGCATAAAAATAGAAAAGGAGAATGTGTTCTACTTACAAAAATTAAGCAAGTGGCAACTTTCTGTACATTAATTAATATATAGAGTTAAGAGTTTAAAACATGTCCAAATTGTTTAGTAATTCTGACACAACTGGACTCAGACCTATTTTGTTAGGAAGATTTCAGGTGGCAAACTTTGTACAAACACGAGTATATGTTCTAACTTTTAACTATAGCCAACTCCATTTGGAAAAAAGAAAATGGATCTAGACAAACATTTTGCAGCCTGCTTTGATCCTCCACATTGTTATGTTATTACCTTGAGCATGTTACCCCTTACCACTTATTGCTACTTCTGAACAAATTTAACAAATAAATGTTGAAAGGAAAAGAAAAGTGCAAGTTCTGCTATATACACAAACACAGGCATCAACACATACCCGAAAATTTTGCACCCACGCTGCCTCATTTTCAGAAGTAGAATATCTTCCTTTTCTTGATATTGTCCTGACATTTACATTGCAGATGTCCAAAGCTGACTTTAGATGCAGAATGGATCTTGAGCAAGAGAAAAAAAATATATATATGACATTTTTTGTTATTGCACTTGTTTTTCTTCAACGTCCTTCTTGTGCTAATACTTGGTGGTTGGTTTCTCTGAGGCCTTCGTCAGTACATATACACTATATGCTGTCGGTTCTCTTTCCTCTTTTTATGTTTCAGGACTAAATTGTCTTGTTGATTACATGCTTTGCTTTTAATTTTTCGTGTCAATTCTGCTGATTGATGTCAAATAAACTTGCATATGGATTCGCAGACATGGACGCTTCTCGAGGAAGAAAGGCTAACTGAGCTGGTAGATGTAGCTCTGAAAGATTATCCAGAAGACCAAGTGATAAGATACATTAAAGTGGCCCTTTTCTGCACACAAGCAGCAGCAGGACGGAGGCCATCCATGTCCCAAGTTGTGGAGATGCTGTCCAGGCCGGTGCAACTTAATAGTAAGGAAATTACGCGGCCTGGCTACATGGAAGACTCTGGAAAAACTAGCAGCGGTATGAGAGCAACGAATTCCACTTTCTCCCGGTTAAAGGATTCGACAACCGGCGACACGACCACCCCATTCTCCCCCACTCGTCATACCTTCACGGAAATGTCTCCAAGATGACATTTTTTTTTTAGCAACATTACAAGTTTTATGGGCAGTTGAAAAGAGTGTATCAGAGCGATTCACCGCCCAGGAGGGGAAGGCCATCACATGGTCTTTGCATAGGTTCGTTCGTCTTTTTTTTTTTTTTTACACAGTTCCTATATATATATATATATATATATATATATCATGCGAATGACACGGAGATGCTTTAAGATACACTAGTAAAAGCTAACATGTCATTAGTAACGGCCACACAAAAGATAAAAAGTGAAGTACAACAAAAGCAGACCCCGTCACTGGGATCAAAAACTGAGACCACAGAAGATGAAAAGCGAAGGGTGGGAATGACTCTGAAATGGGCCTCGTCATGGTTATCAACATGGGACACATCTATGATGCAGCATTACGTCTCTTCTTTAAGTTGAGGGCTTGCTGCTGTTAGTTGTGGTTTCTGTAGTGGCTGCTGCTTGTTTGGTCTCAGTGGGAGCAGCTCCATGTTTAGCTGGGGCGGACGGCGGATGGGACTTCAGATGTGCCGGTGTATTATGCTTAAGCTTTGCCAATATCTGACGCATCCTTGAAAGGTCAGTGGGCTTGCCAGGCTTTGGTCCTTGTACAACCACAATCGATGGCTTCTTCTCTTCTTTCTTTCCCCTCTCCTTAATGCTCGGTATCTGACGTGGTATCAGCTCTGAGATTGCTTTCCAGTAATTCTGGTCTGCATTGGCATAGAACTTCTCCTGATCCGCCACGAATAACTGGGTGACAAATAAGCAACAAGTTTGGTCCCTGTACAATGAATGGCTGGGTTTACAAACGAATAGATCAAGCAACGTTACCTTCTCCCTTTCTCTATTTTGGATATTGATTGTCTCACGGTTCAATTTCCTTTTCTCGCTGAATGCTAGCTTGTATTCCTCGGCGTCCGTTATAATTTGGTTCCGCAGCTCCTTTTCCTTCCTTTCTTTCTCCTCAAGAAGAATAGCGTTTTGACTGCATGTGTAGTTCAAGTCAAGCCAATATATTTTATTCCAACACCCTATAAAGATAAATAGTATGCCAGAGAAGTAGCTAAAATGTGCATAAGTCACTTATTTTCCGAATTGAGTATTGGTTGTGTCCGTAAAATACCTCTGCATCTCATATGTCTTGCATAAGCATTTGAATTAAAGCAAATCAACCGCAACCTGCTAAGAAAATATGATGCCAGATCTCTCAAGTGATATTGTTGACTTCATATATGCCACGTCAACAGAATAGTAATCGCTTGCAACCTGAGAAACTATTCTAATTTGCTTTCCAGCAAACCCTATATTGTGAGTAGGAAGCAGAAACATTGAATATCTGCAATCCAACATGCTAACCTTACTCATGAAACAAGAGGTGAAGGAAGCAGAAACATTGAATATCTGCAATCCAACATGCTAACCTTACTCATGAAACAAGAGGTGAAGCGACTTGCAAATCTTACAAAAAAGCTAATAGAACATGTCCCTAAGGTGGCTCCAATTCTCCGAGAAATTGGGAGCTCCCATGACAACATTGCAACTGGGAGGAACTTGCTACAATTTAAGTTGCCATATTCTATCCCATGGCATGGCACCATGGCATGGAATGCATCATCATACTGGGATACGACATGGGTGTACTGATGTGTTCACATCTGAAAGGTAGGATCCCTTGTGAATCAAGTTTCAACAACACAAACATCCCAAAATTAAAGGGTGCAGATCAGAAAATCTACATCATCGCAAAGAATAAACTTCCCCTTAGCGAGATCAAGAGGCTTAGGCACTCACCTTAGCGCTCGGGCAAGGCAAGACAAGGCCCAAGCACCTCGATTTGGGTTCCGGCAAAGCACCTTTAATTGGGCGTCACTTCGGTGTGCGCTTGTGCCCAAGCGCCTAGCCCAAATTGATATAGCTTAGCTTGAGTTGAACTCAAACTCGGTTCGACCAAGCCATTAAACACCAACCCCTTGGTGCACTTCCCTCTCCTTAACCTAATCCAATCCTTACTTAGTGCGTGTGCAAGGCGATCGGATCTCCATTTCTCTACACATGTAGAAGCTAGCGGTTGTAGTTCGTGCGTAAGGCGAGCGACCCTCTAGCGACGCCTCCCCTCTCACAAATGGAGGTACCTTACTCTCTTTCCTCCATCCTTCTCCCCTCCTAGTTGTGCTAGCACTCGCACTCTTTACCATTTGTCCCCTCCTTCACCTCTCATGATAGAACCTTTCTCACCCGTGGCTCTCAATAGCTCTAGTGATTGATGGTACAACCACCTCCCTCCCACTCTTGGCTATCCCCAACAGAGTCACCCTCTATTTTTCCACTGATCAGAGTTTCATAGATTTGAACTATGCAATTAGGAGTTTGATATTGCTCGTCTTTAGAATCCTTGGACTACATCACATCCGTAGGCCCTGAACCAAATCATGACATGCCATCATAACTAATAAGGCCAACTAGTCCCTCATTGGTTGAGGAATAGGAGAACCAAGGGTTCATAAGTCTGTCGGGTCTTCCTTATCCTGAGAGGTGCCTTTTTGAGCTCACGAGCTCCGAAAAGGCAAAACTATGCGGGTACGCCCATCACCCAAAGTAAACAATTCCTCACGAGCGTATGGGCAGCACCAATGGCCGGGCGACCGAATGATCCCTTATTATCAATAATCACCTTGATCTTTTTATCAGAAAGACCAGTTCATAAAATCAAATCTAAACCTATCTATCATAATTCAAGCTAGATTTGAATCAGAATACAGTTGCAACTCTATTTACACTTTGGAAGCATGAAGAACTGCAATTGTTCCTCTAAACAGTATCCAATTTACACTGCACTAACAAATCTACGAAAAAAACCAGTATATTCTATTCTGGTATTGCTCGTTTCAGCTTGCAAAGGTTACCAACAAGTAGTACTGCTAATCTGCTACCGATTCTATCACCACCCTAATCCGTGACACGCAAAGACCAAAGAATTAAAATAAAGACTAACTGAAAGCGCCAATTTCCCTAAACAATCATAAACATCAGCTTCAATTCGTTGCAGCTAAGATCAACTTCGAAATGCTAGCAACTCAACCTAATACCGGACCATAAAGATCACCAAGAGGAGCATCTCCCCCAACAAAACCAAGAAAAATACACAATAAATTTTAACATCGAACAAGAGGATAAAGCAAAGGAGGACTCACCGGCGCCATTCCCGCAGAATAAATCCTTCCTCCAGCTGCATCTCGCTCGGTGGCGGCAGGATCGGCCCATCCGAAGCGAACGCCCCGTGATGATCCACCTCCCCGTGGGCCATCCCGTTAGGTTCGGGCACCGAGGAGAAGTCGGTAGGGTGCGGGTCCGCGAGGAACCCGTAACCCTCGGGCAACGCAGGGACGCTGCCGCCGTCGCCAGAGACGTGGCGCACGGGGACATCGTGGAACCCCCCGTATCCACCCGATGGATCGTCGGCGACCGGGTCCTCGGCGTCGACGTCGTCGGGAGCGGCGGCGGGCGAGAAGGAGGAGGAAACGGCGCCGAAGCGCTGGGAGGGGAGGCGGGGGTCGTAGCCGTCGTCGTCGTCGTCGTCGTCGTCGTCAAATGGGCCGACGGAAGCCCTGATCGCTACCTCTTCGTCGTCGAGGTTGAAGACAACGTCGAAAGAAGACGACATGGCTTCTCTTTCGCTCCGTCTCAAAGCCTCGACACTTTTTGGCGTTCGGTGAAGCAGAACGCCGCGGAGCGACATCAAGCGGCAGCGAAAAGATAAGAAAGAGGCGGTTCGAATGATCGGCTTTTTTTTTTTTTTTCTTTTGTTGCTCTTTTTACCTTCTTATCCTAAACAAGTTTCAAAATATCGTAATTGCCCTTTCAAATTTTAAAATAATGTAAATCTAGAAATAAATATTTTTAAAAAATATTTTATTGTTTTTATAATAATAATAAATATTTGACTAATAAAAGTTAATAAATTCATTATAACAATATACATAGGCTTAATGATGAATGGTAAACTTTTACAAAAAAAAAAAAAAAAGATCATCAAGTAGGCTATGTTATGTTTTGATATAATGAACAAGTATAATAGAAGATGAGATAAACTCGATAGATAAATTTTTACTATACTGTTTTAAAGAAAAAGATTGATTTGAAAAAATATATATCGTTATATGATATCTTACTTAACAACATTAACCATCGTGGATCATACGACTCATAATCTCTAATATCCGTTCTCTTTCACCCAACTAACCTCTTATATGAGTGTCAAAGGAAAGGAATTTGCTTTTCAAAAACAATAATAATAATAATATATAGATATATATAATCCAATTTGTATATAATGTATAACTGGAATTGGTGTATATAGCTTTATATTGGCATTTGCATATCACTCCTTCAATTTAATGAATTTGGATTTTTATTTTCTTGATGAAATAATAGATGCATAAATAAATTTATATTTTATATATAATAAATAAACCTGCATAGACTAGACTCATATGATAGAAATGTGATTTCTGGATATAGACTTAGTGTTCGTGTCACACAGTGTAATTTTAAAATTTACACTGGAGGTTGGTAGTGTTAAATTTGGCTGTTAATATGAAGTATCGAAATTGACTCAACCAAAAAGTATCAACTAGTTTAATTGGTAAAGACCTTGATAATTTATCATAGACTTGAATTCTATCTTTTTCATTTATTCTTTTCATATATTCTCATGCTTTGAGATAAAAATTATTCTGATATTAAGAGGATCCCTGTTTTGGAGACTCTAATCGTTCTTTTGCTGTCTTACTTTTAATTTTCAGTCAACTATACCTGTCAAAATATAATTGATCAAAAATATTTACCATGCCAGAAGGAAAGCAGTATAACATTCATACTGATAGCAAGATCATATAGTTTCCTGGGTAAGCAGTTATCACAAGCCAGAGACAAAAGGAATGCTACATATTTTAGTGACATGACATAGATACATACATGGGAAGGATGATGTCAAGCCTCAATATTCCAAATAATAGTACTGTAAAGAGGACCAAAAAAAAAAAATCACATAATGGGTCATTATCTTTTGACAAAACAACATACTTGATACTGCTGTAGCCTCTTAATTAGATATGAAACAATAATATGATGCCTGGATCAGTGTATCAAGATATATATATATATATATATATATATATATATATATTTCTACTGCTAAATGATTTAAGATTAAGAAGAGAGTTAAAACTGTCAGATGATATGGTTTCTGGAATCGTACGTGTGTTGACCAGCTTCAAGAAAACTGTGCAAGTGGAGATCATATATTGCTTCCTATGAAATTTAATCCAACATTCTTTGACTTCATACCAACACCAATCCATTTCATGAAGAAAGCATGACTTGTCAATTACATAATTAATCCAAGTTTGCTACTTCCCTCCAATTAAACATATGTTGGTGCTTTCAAATCCCCATTAAGAAAATAATCCCAAAGGCTCAAACCATTATGTTACATTTAGCAAGCCAAGAATTAGTTCTTTGACCACAAAAAAAAATATCCCCAAGGAAAATGAATATCATATCACAATATCTTTAGGTCTTTACTACTTTTAAAGGTCACAAAAGTCTTGATGAGTATGTCAGTATAGATGAGAGATATCAGCAGTGTCAGTTTGTTTCTGATAAAGACTCACACAATGTTACAACAGTTACAAATTCTCCCAGCCTTTTGGTGCATGACAGTCCCATTTTGATCAATCCTTTGGGTTGCAAAGCCTGCTGGATATCTTGCAGCCACAAGAAAGTTGGAAGATATAATGATGAGAAAAATTACTAAGATCACAAAGAATGATTAACCAGTTAAAAACTTTCTTGTAATAATGATGATGACATCAAGTGAGATAAAGCTGCAGTGATGCTGGTCGGGTCATTCCTTTTGCACCAGAACCTCCATATCACCAAGTTCCACCTCAACTCTTTCCCATTCCCTTCCGCTATCAAATAACATCTCGATCTGCTCTAGAGATTTGCCTTTGGTTTCAGGAACATACAAATACATAAAAACCACTGAGATTGCTGAAATTGCTGAAAAAATGAAGAAGGTTCCAGCCACAGAAAGGGCACGACATATCGACAGAAAGGACATTGCAACCATGCCACTGCTCACTCTATTCCCCACAGTTCCTAACGCAGCTGCCTGAGCACGCAGCCTTAAAGGGAAGATTTCAGAGCTCATTACCCAACAAATGGGACCTAATCCCACAGAAAAGAATGCCACATTTCCACATACAGCCAATATCACGACGAAAATTCCGACTCTTGGTGAAACCAGCTCATGTCCAAGCAATGAAAGAGCTAGACCCAAGCAAAACAGGGAAACAGTCATACCAACAGTGCTAACGTATAGTAAGGGCTTTCTACCAACTCTGTCAATTAGGAGGATCGCAACCAAGATGAATGTAGTTTTA
This sequence comes from Ensete glaucum, assembly GCA_021527575.1. Classification (NCBI taxonomy): domain Eukaryota; kingdom Viridiplantae; phylum Streptophyta; class Magnoliopsida; order Zingiberales; family Musaceae; genus Ensete; species Ensete glaucum. The sequence continues at coordinate 52,805,237 of CM038551.1, forward strand.
GTAAAACCAACAGCAACAGTCGCAGCAAGAAGTTTGCTGTCAGAACTGATTCCTGCATCCCTAAATATGGTTGGGCTGTAATACACAGTTGCATCAATACCACTGATTTGCTGGAAGCACTGTATGCCAAACCCGGTGATCAGCATCCTACGTAGTGCAGGGGAGGGCCTCAGGAACTCCAGCCACACAGCTTTTTCCTCGCACTTCTCTCCCTTCACACCACCAGCAGCTTCCTCTATTTCAGCTAATCTGCACTCAACTTCTTCCTCACTCTCACTGATCCTCATTAGCACTGATCTTGCTTCTTCTACCTTTTTTTGCATGACCAACCACCTAGGAGATTCGGGGATTACAAACAATGCGAATCCAATGAAAACAGATGGGACAATTCCAATACCAAGCATTATCCTCCAGCTTATATGTTCTGAAAGACCAGAGAAGGAATAGTTTGAAATGTAACCAAGAAGGATTCCAAGATTTATAAAAATCTCAGGGAAAGAGGTGAATGATCCTCGAGAGACAGTAGGAGATATCTCTGCAATATAAACCGGTGCAACCATGACCCCGCATCCTATTCCGACTCCAGCCAGAAGCCTGCCTATGATCAGCACTCGGAAAGATGGCGCAAAAGCCATTATAGCTGCACCAGTTTGAAAAATAATTGCAGCTAAACAAATGGTCCATTTCCGGCCAATACCATCTGAGGTTCTTCCAGCTGCTAAACTACCTACAAGGGAAATTATGCTCAAACACCCGACTAGAACTTCTTGCTGAACTTCTGTAATGTGCAAATCCTTTTGGATAAAAAGAATGCATCCACTCATAACACCCACATCTGCAGTAGAAGGCCATGACTGTAAAATGGAAGTTTGGTGCATTATATATGCCTAGAATAATCAAACATAAGCATGTCTACTGCATTCCCTTCCAAGATATCAAAAGATCACAATTATGATTTCAGCTATCACCAGAACTTCAAGACATTTATGATATAACTTTACTATTAAATCAACTATTCTCTATACAATGAACCGACAATTAAGCTGAAATGTAGTCCAACAGTGAATGGCAACTTTTGTGCTCAGTAAGAAAAAAAAATCAAGTTTCTGACAAAGTTGGCAATATTAACTAACATTTTTTGGTACTAGGGAGAAAGATGTTGTAACTTGATCAGAACTAAACAAGTTAAACATAATTATATAAAAGATTACTAGCCAAAGATATTGGATAAACATTAAAAGATATAAACCATCATAGACCAGTCAAGCGTGAGCCTAAGGAAATATATTACAGTTTCTTTTAATGAAAGAGAGCAAACACCATTTAAACATGGTAAAAGATGACCCAAATCACAAGGTCACCTTGCCAGTATGAGATCTGGTGAGGGTCAACAGTAGCCCTACCCCTGCAAGCAGTGAGGCTGTTTCCACTAGCAATCTTATCACGATTTCAAATTTCAACCTTTATCATTTGAGCTTGGTATTTCCTAGTGGTCAGTAAGAATGGTTATTGATACTATAATTGAACATTGCATCGCCAAGACCTTGTATTGCTCTTCATGAGTTCTGGAAGAGCACCATTGGCCACAGAATCAAGTGAAACAACCAAATCAACCAAGGACATTTCAGCTGTGAAGATGAGAAAAAAAAAAAAAAAAGAGATTTTGGCTGGCATAACAGAACCCATTGGTGCCATTCATGCCGGAATCTGACAAATACAAAGCTATTATATGATCAAAAACACTCAATTTGAAGAAATCCCGCTGCTAATTCTACTTGCCAGTTAGTATTTCCCTTAATATACACAATCATCTAAAGAACAGATCTCAGAGACCCACATCTGGATCTCCGCTCGTCATTCCAAAAGTATCGAAAGCAAAAAAGAAAAAAGAAAAAAAAAAGAAACAAACTTTAGCAGATTGGAATGGTAAAAAAAAACAGGTTTTCCTCACCGTAACCGAGAAGGACGGAATTCAGAGAAGCAAAAATGGCACAGACGAAGACATATCTCTTGCTGTCGCTTCCCCGTGTCGGCCGATCGTTGGCGAGTTCGGCGTCGATCCTTTCGTACTTCCCTTTGCTTCTGATTCCAGGCAGGATGGAGTTCCCGTTCCCGGTCCCGGTCCCGGATTCGTCCCTGAACGCCGCGTCATCGCGAGACGCCATCAGCCCAACCTCTCTCTCTCTCTCTCTCTCACTCTCTCTCTATGAATTCGGATAGAGGAACAGAGAGGGGCTTCCGGGGATCTGGGGAGGGTTTTAGCTTCGATCCGAGGGGAACACTGCGACTTGGGACTTCTCACCCACGGGAGAGGCTGACCAGCGCCGACTGCGATGAGGAAGATTTTGACTTCTCACTCTCTTTTACTACCCCCTTTTCGGTTTCATTAGTGAATCTATTTTCCGTTGACGACGCTCACTTCTCCACCCTTATAGCTGTTGGATGAGAAGACGGGACCCGCATGCGGTTGTCGTTACCTCTATTGCCGGCTCGGTGACTGGGTCTGTTCCAAGAATCTTTGTATTAAGCGCAGATCTTAGGATCGCTCGTCGGCGAACCCAATAACGTACCCGTCAATGTAAACCGCAGGATGAACGCGGTTACGAGATTGACGGTGTGGATCAAGTGGCGGGTTTCGCAATGCTCCTTTCATTCTTGGTGGTAGTATACGTGAATAATTAAATATAAATTTATAAAACTAGTTTTTCTATAAAAATAAGTGACGAAAATTAATTTTGATTAGATCATATGATTGGCTTCTCTATATCTCTTTGCTGATGATATAATTTATCAAATAAGAAAAAAATGGGTTAACATACTGTTTGTCGGATAAGGTGAACTAATTATGGTGAACTAATTATGATTAGATTTGAGACTATTACTGACATAACATTTCTAAAAGAATTTTGATGGTTGAATATAAACAAATTGTAAAATTATAAGTCGATACAAATAGTAAAAATAAATAATATAAATAATTATTAGTACTGTAGTAACATAATATACATTGTATATAAATAGAAAGTGGCTTGGAAGGGAGTGATAGGGATAATAGTAGTCCTCTTCCCAAATCGGACGACATGGCCCAAGACAAATCGACATCAAAGGATGGGCCCGACTGACTAATCTCTCAAACCCGTCCTCTGACACACAACATGTCATAAGCGAGTGGATAAACATAAGATTTGGCAGCATCGGACGTCGTGCAATCGTCATCGGATCTCATAAGAACATGAGGAAACCACACAATAGCAGAGCAAAAGCAACACGCAACCGGTAGCACAAACAGCTATCGACGGTGCCTGCAACATTAAACAGGTTGGCAGAGAACGCCAGAAGTATGATATGGTCGAGATATGACCAATTGATGACATACATGTATAAAAGGGGAACCCCAGGGCAGGGTGCTCTCTCTCTCTACTGAAATCAAAAGAGAAGAGCTCCGACATCTGAGGGTGAGACATCGGACTTACCCTTCAAAACAATGCTAACTTAATCATCGGAGGGACATCCCCAGGGACCCGCCACCTGGACGAATATCTTATCTTGCAGGAACAACTCCATAAGATCAAGAGGAGGACTCGCACTGAAGTGACAACCCGAGCCGAGCATCCGCATATGTCATCCTTGGACTACACTGCGTTGGGCCCCTCTTGTACTGGTGATCCGAACCTCATTGTGCTGACTCCCCAGATGCGGCGGAGAACCCACTACATTTGGTGCTAGAAGGAGGGCCGATGTCACAAGAGCTCTTAATGTCTATCAACCCTAGGGAAGATGTCCCTCCCATGATAGCCAACCTCGGGGAAACCCTTCGACTATCACTTACATTCTCTTCATTCGGAGACAAAAACATACCTTCCCACACCTCAGGGTGATACTGGAGCTTACTCAACGACCTTGGGCTAACTCCACCCCCACCGAACCCAAGGACCCTAATGATAACTCCCGAGGCTTTTTAGAGGCTTACCAACCAGGTCCATGCCATAGTGGAAATGCTTCAAGCAATTATCCCTATATTATGTAGCTCACCCAACATCCAAGCCCATAGTCTCAAGTAGGTAGCCTCCCTACCCCATAACAAGAGCAACACTGCCACAGAATGAGCAGCCTTTGTCGACCCGCTCCATCAATAATCTATCCCATTTCTCCCCGGAGTTAGATTAGGCCCCCTCGGGTGGCGCAGCCAAGCGTTCAGAGCCCACACCCAGTATTTAGCCCATAGCTTTTCGGACTCTGACACACTCTCCTTAGATTCCATTGATTCTCTAAGAGAGCAACTACACATAGTGAACCAGAAGATCGATGATGTCCGTAGGACCCTAAAGACAAAGGACGAGCGTGGTGAAGGTCCCCTCCATGGCTCTCCCTTCGTTCAAAAAATTCAAGAGGCACCTATCCCATCACACTTCCACCTCCCAATGCTGGAGGCATATGATAGTCGCTCTGATCTAATGGAGCATGTGGCCATGTTCCTCATGTAGATAACTCTGTATGGCACTTCAAACGTCATAATGTGCCGAGCTTTCCTGACGACTCTCAGAAGGATTGCCCGAGGATGGTACGGTCGGTTGCCACCCTCCTCCATTTACTCTTTCGATTAACTCACAAGGGAGTTTGAGGCCAACTTTCTCTCTAGCACATGACCAAAGCCAACCGTTGCATCCCTCCTCGGGATGAGACAGAAGGAGGAGGAACACCTCAGCCAGTACCTCACCCGTTTCACATACGAAGTTAAGGCCATTCCTGATATACACCAATCATTGGTCATTCAGGCTTTTATGATCGGGATTAGGCCTTCTCGCCTCTTTTGGTCGCTTGTGGAGCAACCCCCCACAATTGTACCAGAAATGCTATAGAGGGCTAACAAGTACATCACCGTCGAGATTCTGATGGTGGAGAAACGTGAAGATCAGAAGTGTCCCTGGGCTAAGCCCTCTCAGGGCCCACCCCCTGGGCTCCCAAGGAGGAGGATGGAGAGAGGCGAGTAGACCGTTCCTCAGTCACCCAATATCCCACTCAACTCTACTCGGATGAAGATTTTTCTCTAGATTTGAGAGAAAGAACTTCTTAAAACTCCCAATCCGATGAGGTCTCGAGCCGAGGACCAGGATCGCAGACATTATTGTCGCTTCCATCGTGACTACAGGCAGGATATCGAGGAGTGCCATGATTTGAAGAAATAGATCAAGGACCTTATACATCGCGACCACCTCGACCGGTACATAATGAAGCCGCGTGAGCTGTCCCTCTGTCCAAAAGTTAGACAGTACTGTCAAGGCCACGGGTGATCATTATGGATGAGGAGTGCTGAACAAGAGGTGAGAGTCATTTGGCAATTGCATTAACGACGAGTACGATGTCATACTCAACATCGAATTTCAAGACCCATATTTTTCTACTATTGCCGGTTATATTCGTCGAGAGCTTGACAACTACTTGCCTGTCAGCCTTCCAAAGCTTCCCTTCTCAATCGATGACAATCGCGACGAATAGAAATCTTTCTTTGACAAGTCCCCCATCTCCCCTTTTTCATGCCTATGTTGGAACTGATGTGGTAGTGGGGGGGAGTGACAGGAGCTCTAGTGACCCCAACTTTGGGTCAAGCGATTAGCCTAATGAGTCAACAATGAGGCGATCACCATCTTCATCATAGATGCCATAACATCTACATTAATGCATATATCGAGCAGCTCTTTCATTGCTTGACAACTGCATCAGTATCGATATAGATGGTAATGGTCATCGTGACATTTATGATGAAAATAGTGACCACCTCGTCATTGACTCATTGGGAGGATCGCTTGACCCAAAGCTGGGGTCATCAAAGCTCTTATCGCTCCCCCGTTGCCATGTTAGTTTCAGCATGAGTATGAAAAAGGAGAGATGAGAGACTCTACAAGGAGTTCTATTTATTGTGATTATCATGGGAAGCTTTGGAAGGCTGGTAAGCAAACAATTGACGAGCTCCCGACAAACATATTCGACGTTGAGTACATCGTGGTACTCGTCGTCAACACAGTTGTTGAATATCCCTCACCTCTCGTCGCAGCACTCCTCATCTACAATATTCACATGTGACCCTAGCAACATCATCGTTCGCCACTACCAATTGAAAGATCAAAAATATTTTTTCACTCTTTGTTTTCGTATTTTCATTGATAAAATCAATGACGTTAGGCTAAATGAATCTAAATGTTTTATTTTTATAATTATAAAATATTAATATATATTTTTTAAAATATAAAATAAAATAATAAAAAAATAATTAATTATATGAAATAAATATGTAATTAGCCCGAAACTTCAACAACACATACTACATGTCACGGACAATAAGGGTGAGGCTGGGCAGGGATTCCAATCGGTGCGTGTGTCCGAACCCTTTCCCGTGGTCGTCGTTTTCTCGAGCTCTCCACTGTTGCAGTGCTGCAGAAGAACAAAGACGAGGCCGACGTTGCGTCGAGCTCCAGCGACGGTAGCACGCCGCCTCGGCTCCTCCCGCTTCTTCTCCATCTTCTTCCTCGCGGGGCCCTCGACAGCGCCCACCGTCCCATTCGTCGCCACCGACCAAATGCCGGTTCGCGTCGTATCTGTCGGCCACTCGCCCCCGCGGGGAAACGCCACGGCCCCCCGATCGCCAGTTTCCTCAGCCCATTCACCAACCCAGAATTAGACGGGGAAGTCTTCCTCGACTCTGTCACCGCAGCATCACCAACCTAGTCCACGTCGTCAACGATCAGTGCTCTTGTGGTCAAACTGATGACTCACGAACACCTCACTCTGTGTTGGCGTGTAATCGATGTAATCTCTGGGCTTCCTTTCCTGCATAGATAATACATATTTCAGGAATATATAGACACAGAGATCAACTCTGAAAAGTAAGTTCTTCTCATCAAATACACACAGATTGATAGTTTCTTTTCTACATCAAATCGCTCCTTATACCGACGTGATTTCTTGTACTTATGCTGAGGTATATTACAGATATATGATCGCACGAAAGCTATTATTGGCGGTAGCTGTCATTACCAGTTTCTGATGCCGACTGAAACCTCAGCCCGACACTGACGTGCTCTTTCTCTGTAACAATAGGCTTGCTTGAGAAGTAAGCAATGCCGCGCTTCCTCTTCCACTCCTCTTCTGCATCTTTACCTCTCCTTCCCTTTATATTACGTGCCGCATGCATTAACTTCTGGAGTTTGTGGCTTCCAGTCCTGCAGACGACGACAACACACACTACATTGATCGCTTTTCTCTTCCACATTTAATACACAGGTATTAACGTCAGCAGCAGCAGCAGCAGCAGCGATTCCAATCTCCGTCGGCCAACTTCTTATTCTATCCCAAATCCGACATGCTCTCAGCTTCTATTCGCTGCCAGCCGCTGCTTCCTTCTCGTCCCAAATTGCTCGTCCTGCCGTTTCCACCGTAGCCATGGGAGAGAACTTGAAGTGCTCACAGGTGTTTGATCATGGTTGTGAGGAAGGTCGATGAGTGTTGGTGTGTGCTATGTATGATTCTTTTGTTTGGGTTTGTCTTGAAGGACGCAGATATGGTCGGTGTAAGAGCCCAGCAGCGGGAGAGGCAGACGCGGAACGCAGCGGTGGCGGCGCTGAGATGCCCGCGGTGCGAGTCCTCCAACACCAAGTTCTGCTACTACAACAACTACAGCAAATTGCAGCCGCGGCACTACTGCCGGGCTTGTCGCAGGCACTGGACGGAGGGCGGCGCGCTCCGCAACGTGCCTGTGGGTGGCAGCCGCAAGAACAAGCGCCCCAGTGGCGCACAAACCACACCCGCCGCTGATGCATCAGATGGTCATGGAAGCGGAAGAAGCATCGACGACGGCAGCAGCAGCGTTTTCTCTGACGCTTCCAATCTGGCGATCATCCGTCAGCCAACACCGCCGGAGTATTTTGGCGCCGGATCTGAAGAACAGCTCGTCTTGAGCTCTTATCATGAAAGCACTCATCCTTTCTCTTCGTTACCCTTCTATGATTGCACAGGGCAAGGCTCCTTCACTGTCGGTGATCGTCTCTGTGCGATGGAGAGCTCGGTGATGAACCTGCCGGCGAGCAACTTGAGTCACTGGGACGACATCATCGACCTCGTCAACCTCGACCTCAAGCCGCCGGAGCCCGACCGAGTGGATCATCACACTTTGACTTACTGAAGCATCGACTGCCTTCTGCTCTTTGTTACTGGATTTTGTTCTACGATGTCGATGGAGGATGAAGAGGACACCGATGGGATTTTGTTCTCCGGAAATCAAACTCCACTGTTTGCTTATGTTCTGTAGGCAAATCAATTAACACATCCGAACATTCTCAGTGAGATCTCTGAGATTTTGATGTTTCAGTTTGCTGATGCACACAGATCCACTCCAATATTCCAAAGCCAAATTACCAGAAATTTAGCTCTTTTTAAATCAAATATTTTCACAAAGGGAAAGAGAAACAATGTGTGAACACCTGAAATGTTTTTAAAGTATTACATACATATCAATCTGCAGATGTGTGGTTTTTTTTGGCTTGGATCCATCTTCCAGAAACTTCTCAGGTGAAACAGATGAAGGAAAGCTTATGAACCAAACTGTGGAAGATAGAATTCACACCACATACCCTATCTATACACAGAACAACTGCACTTTGTGAGTAACATGCAACTCACACTTGCACGTACCATCAGCTTTCGGCGCAATGCATGCTTTCAGACCCGAGATGGGAAGCCGAAATTTTGATATATTCTTATTGCACCTCCTCGTCCTGCAGTGACAATTACCATTCCCCATGCTGACCTGCTTTGCACCTGCAGAGCTCCTTTGTAAAGCTCACCGCTGGTTTGAGGGCTAAGATTGTTTCGTTGCGGCTTCTCTTCAGGCCAAGCCACAGAATCCAGATCGGTGGAGCAGTTGGCGTTCGAAAAGATGCGACCGTGAAGAGGGCTTTCAGAGTAGATGGGCAACAATGAACTCTCATGCCCATTACTCTGAGCATGCACCTCCAATCCACACTTGGACGCTAAGTCAAGACCATTCTGTCTGTTGCTATGGCCCATAACCAACCCTGAAGCAGTGGTGCTTGGCCATGCAACCGCCACCGTCACATCCTGGCAGTGGAAGTGCTCATAAGATTGGGTGGAGTTGACGACACCCTTAGTCCTACTTGGTTGAGAATCGGCATCATATCTCCACATATAAACATGGGAATCCTCGCTAGCACAGATCACATACTTCCCATTTGGGGCCAAGGAGGCAGATATTTGGCTGCTTGTGTTGCGAAAGCCTGAAAAAAAAGATGGAGCCGCATCAGACCAATCAACCTTTATAACAAAATTCGATACACACAGTCCTCGCAACCATGAATACAGAATAACAGTCATTGGAAAAGGAAGTGCTGACATACTATAATGAAACCTCAAATGTGTTTTTCATCACAGATATCGATGTTTTAAATTGCAAACATATAAATAAAAAGTTATATATTTTTATTTAGTGGTATGAAACTGAGGGTCGGGTGAGCTGCCTGTGACTCTTTAGCAAAAAAGTGACCGACATCCTTGAGTTAAAACTTGCTGAAAGTACATTAGTGCATCTACGAGACTCTTTCAGAAAAGCCAATGACACAACAAAGATCCCTTCTGATTGTGACCATCTGGTGCTGTGATCCTCCATTACAGATTGTTCCCCAGATAATCTGCAACACTGAGGATCGTTAAGCAATCTATGTAAGTCCTACACAATGGAAATTTAAAATAAATCACCAAGGTCCAATGCAGAACAAGTTGCTCATGATTTGGAAGATCAGTGATTTAAAAAGCGTTAGGCGCCAGGGTCTCAAAACGCCTAAGGCGCTCGCCCGAGCAAAGCGAGACGCTAAAATATATATATATATATATATATATATATATATATATATATATATATATATATATATATATATATATATATATATATATATATAATTATTTAAACAGAAATATGATATTAAATTAAGAAAATCTAAAGTACAAACTACAAAGTCACAATGTCACTTTAGATAATTATACTTCCATACATGATCCTTTTTTGATGTCATTGGAGAATTTATTGAGTTGCTCTGTACATTTATCATTTATCTTGAAACCCTAACAATAATTTCAAATAAATAAATATTAGTATTATTAAAATCAAAATAATATATTATTAATCTACTAAAAAAAAATATTATTATAAATATATTGTTAATAATATACTATTAATATACTGTTAATACATTGTTAACGAAACAATATAATTGTTAATATACTGTTAGAGCTAAAAACCTAGTTCGATCGCCCGGCTTAACCCGAGCGCTCGCTCGAAGCGCCTAATGCTTGGGCTCGAGCAAGCCCCTAGGCGGTGCCTCTTTGAAGCGTGTCGCCTAGACATTGAGCGACGCGCTCAGGCCTCGCCTCGCCTCGCCTCACCCGAGCGCCTTTTGAAATCACTGTGGAAGATCACAATTCATAGAAAAAACTGCTTATTCTTCTTTAAACAAGTCCTATACTCAAAACTGTCTACATAAGGTAAGATTTCTTTGGTAAGAGCACAGCCACAATGAACACCAGGCTGTACCACGAAGATTTGTGCAAGATAGTCACTCAATAATGCGTTGGCAGTGGCCATACAGCATGAATTCATATTGAACATTGTTTTAGATGATTGCTTTCTTCAGGATTATTCGACAGATGATCAATTCATATGCCAGATGACACGAAGTTGCTTTTCACCACTTTGAAATTCAAAAACAGTCATAAAGATTGGTGAAGTCCAGATCAAGATCTTTTCATATAACTGTCCAGGAAAAAAACAAAGCAGAATTTCCTATCAAGGCAATTACTAATAAAACAACTATTTGGTGAATGTACAATCACAAGTTGACGCAAGTTAAGTGAACAGAGCAATAACCTTTATGGACGTGAAAAATAGATGCATCGATAATCAATAATCTGCATTACTTCTTTCACGTAAGGGTAAAAAAAGAAGATTTGGGTGAAAATTTTGGCAGATTCATATTATTTGTTTCTATCTTAGCTACAGAATTCTAAGATTAAGAGAAGGAACAAAGTATAAAACAAAGCATAGCTATGAATGTTGATAATATATAATATCCAAAGTCTATCGTTTTTTATCACAAGAACAAAAAGTTACATGACCACCAGAAAATAACTGGATAATGTTGATTAAGAAAGGTGGCTGCATAACACCATACATACACTGGACCACAAATCTACATAATTATATATATTTCCAGCTGAATCTTTTTTTTTCCCAAATTTAAGAAAAGAACTTGGAGCTTTTTCTGAATTTCCTGATCCTTTACATGATAGAAATTCGAATACATAGGTTCTTAAGTCTATGAAAGAGAAAAAGGACGATGAAAGATTGAACTCCTACTTCAGATGACCATCAGATACAAAACTTTGGTTATCTCATGTCATGCTATTAAAGAATCCTAAAGTTCAAGCTACAAGATCCTACTACATTCTGAATGTGATGTCTAGCTGAGTTTGACCTCATGAAAGTGGAGAATAACTAGCATTTGTCGCCCCATTGTTGAAAATCTAGCTTCTTAAAAATTGCTTAAAAAATTTAGAGTAAAACTCTCAAAGTTTAAGTTTTGCAGGTGCCTTTCTCCATCAGTGTGGTTTTCCCACATTTAGAGTCTCATCTCAGATTATTCTCCATCTCCTATCTTATGTTATTCTGACTTGAGCAGAACTCCACTAAACACATTTATGCTATCTCTCTATTCTGTAAGACTTGTCTTGATGAATACATTTACTACAACAGTGCATCTCACAACAAGGATGAACCAGAGCAGCACTTTTCTGCTCAACTTGGCACCTCATTTCATGTCACCTTTGTACACCCTAGCTCAACGCATGCAGGCAATAATGTGCCTTGTCATCTATTTCAGAAAAGAAGGCCTGAGTGAGCCTTTGCGGCCTTGGTCAGTAAGGGGCCAAAAATTTGACCACATCACTCCTCATTTGTTGTCATTGTTTATGTCAATGTTTACTTTTCCTTTTTTTTAATCATTGTTTTGTCATGAAATTGGATGTTGTTCAGTCAATCTAACATAGTTCATTTTATCCCTTCGCTTTAGTGGATCTTCACATTAAGAGGGTACAATGTTCATAAATTTAAGAAAGAAAATCCATAAGCCATCACTGCCAAGATTTACCTTTAAATTTGTGAACTAGTTCAATGCCATTGACAACACGAATTCTTGAGTCTGCTGATGTGATAAGAACTTCAGAGGAACTTCCTGGAACAAACTGTTTAACGAACTACTCAGTTCAATGCCACGTAATAAATGAAAATTTCTAAAATAATCCAAAAAAGTATAAAGCATGAAAAGAATTTACATTCATCTATTCGACGAATTTAATAGATTTCTAGATACCTGAAAGCCAGTAATTTTCTTGTGGCTGGACTTCTTTTTCTTCGTTTGTAAGTAAACCTGGTTCTTGATGTGTAGCTTATTATCTAAAGGAAATTACAACAGTCTAACATAAGGAAAAGAAAATGCAAATATCATTGAATAATGAAGTTAAAAAATCTCCCAATAGAACAGGGAGACAAGTACAAAAATGGATTGGGGAAGTGATCTGTATTATGGCACATACCAGATGTGTCGAACAGGTGGCAACTGCCCTTGTGCGTACCCACTAGAGCAGCCTGCAAGTCCCAACAGCTGAATTATATCATCCATATGGACTTACTTTGGGACTTCAAAGCTTACTCAATGTGAATCAAATTTATCATTTGTCAAGCATTTGCTACCTGTCCACTAGGGGTAAAGCAGGCAGCAGTAACCATCTCATGAAGATCATTCCAATCAACGATTTGTCGATCTGGAATACTCCATATACGGACTTTCTCATCTAGGGATCCGCTGATGAAGTATTTGTCATCTACAGGATTGAATTGGATGCAGGTCACTGAATCAAAACAGGTTTAAAATTGTTATTCTCTAGTAAAACATAACAACTACAAAATTTATGATCATTAAAGCAAAATAGGCAATGCAGAGCAAATTTTTGTTACCATAGTCACTGTGGGAGAATGTTTTCAAACAAGAACTGCTAGACATGCGCCACAGTCTGACTGTTTTGTCCATTGAAGATGATAGCAGATACTGCATCAAGAAGTAGATGCATATCATTTAGATAAGACTTCTGATCATAACATTATCAGTATCAAATTATCTACCAGATGATCAAATTATGTAAAAGAGAAAAAAAGAATTTTCCACTAAATCTAGGTAAGCGACAAATATAAGTTTTCTGCAGGTTCTGTGTAGTTTGTCTTAATCAAAGATGAATACAAATTACGAACAGCATGATGTACCATCAAGATATCAAGCAAATATTTAAAGTGGGACTCTGTAACTCAAAAATAATACAGAGAGGGAAAAAAAAACACACTCCAAAAGTGACAAGTTCTGAGCATATATTTATGACATCAATGTTGTAATAGATCTCTTTCCTTTAAATGCGTATCACATGCTCTTGATAGGTAAGATCTAGGTTGTCTTCCATATCTTCCTTCGAGGAAGCTGCTATTCTAGCAGTGAAACCCGAAAGGATTTACAACTTAGACAATAATAAAAATGTGGTGCATCAGCAATCAAGGAATTATCTTAAATTCGATTTATAAATCTGAGAAGTTTTGTAGAACAATCAGATGACTTGAAAAAAAAAAAGTAGAAAAATAAAACCAAATATGCACTTGTGAAATGAAAAAGATAACATTCAGCATCTCTAGGTCATGAACAGGCAAACTCAAGTAAATTTGGTATACCAACTAGAAGTTGGACTTGGTAGATGAATAGGAAATATTTTTAATATAGTTGTCTAAGATGATGAATTAACAGCCAACCTATACACAAAATTGATGTGGTAGGGTAAGATATGTAATTGAGATGACATTAGAATATGGAATACATAGTCTGCACGAATAATGACAATCAGATTTTGAAGCTAAAGTCTTCAAAATTGAAGCACAAAATATCAAATATATTATACAGAAGAAACCCAAAGATTCGACACGAATAATGATTCAAATAACTGCAGATGTTTTTAGCACTGCTAAGGCCATATTTTACTTTTAGATATTGTTTCTACAACATGTATACATTGAAAGCGAGGTTCACTGTACCAATCCATACAAGCAAACCGAGCTCAGCTCAGTACGGTATGGTATGTTGGTACCGAGCGGTATGCAGAGACATACTACTCGATATATATATAATATAAATATAACATAATGTAATATAATATAAATAATATAATATAATATAAATTAAAAAAATAAAAAAAGGAGCGATGTCGCTGAGGTGACATCGCCTCGTACCTTCTTCCCACGCAGGGAGAGGTTTCTTCTCTCAACGCGGGGAGAAAAAATTACTCACGAGCAACGGATTATGCAGGCGAAGAGTAGCATGACTCCAGGTTTGTCTTCTCCCTCTTCTTCTTTCTCCCTCCCTCGGCTAATACCGTCCGAAATCGGTCAGCGACGGTCGAAATCGACCGTTAGAGGTCGATTTCAAGTGGTAACGGGTGAAACAAAAATTGGCGATACCCGATAGGGTGGTCCGTCGATTAGTTGAATCGATACATACCCGGATGGGCGATCGATCAATATTGCATTCCTTGATTTGAAGGCATAAAAATATGTTTCAATACTTATCTAGAAACCACTACTAATTTGCCTTCTACTTTTCAATCGACGATTCCTTTTTATACCATTTCCTTCTCCAGCTCATGCGTCTAAATTTTGATCCCATTTGCCACCTATATTCTGGCTTCTTAGAGATCAGTTCAGATGGAACCTATTGTTGGAGAGGGTTCTCTATCTAGTGAATCACTTCGTATTAAGGGAAACAAGATTAGCTTTAGAGCTTATGAGTCATGAATCATTTTCAAGTGAAAATCCTTTAAAGGTATACCTTCTCTTTGACCCACCCTTTGTTTAAAATCTATTGTTAAAGCATGTCTAGTGTTTGAAAGAAAGGTTACATTATTGAAGAGATTCATGAGTTCATCAAGAATAGAGTCAGAATGTTTTTCCAACTCTTGAAAATGATCAGATCATAACATGTTAAAAATCTAGAAATCAGAATGATAGATGAGGAACGTGGACTTTGTGCAATAGCAGAAAAAAATATCTAAGAATTACTCAATGCTCACTCAATGAAGCTCAACCTGCTCAGTAATGAGCAGATGACCATGAGCTATCCAATGTGTGAATATTGCCATCAAATATGGATCAAGGAATGACATAAATTAAACTTTCTTTTTTATATAAAATTTGTAAGTTAACTCAAGTGCTGCTTTTTCCCGACCTCGACTTGTTTGGAATGATTAATCAAGCATTTGTTTGTATTTTTATGACATCATGTACATGGGTGTTGGTGACATATTCTAACACCCAAAATAATCCACATATTAAAGGGTTAGTAACATGGTCTGTAACAGTGATCAGTGAATGCAACAGTTGAAGTGGTTATTTGGGCTTAACCAATATAGTTGACAAGAGAAAAATGATGTGTAAAAAAATAACATACTTTCAAAGAATAAACTAGCCTACTACATACCATTCGTAAAAAGCTGGTAATGCAATTGTATTTCAGAGAAAATTTCATTCATCCATTTGGTCAATAAGGAGATTTATGAGAAATTGGTGTGGTCAACCAGAAAACAGAATTGGGACGTTCCAAAGGCGCCAACATATTTAGCAAAAAAAGTAGAATTGATAGGTGGCCTTAATATGGGATAATAAAGTTAGATTACTGATAAGCTCCCCGCTTTATCTTCGCTAGTGAATGCCAAATGCAGCAGCATTTACTTACATAGTATATGCAGCACCAATGATCAGTCTTCTTTCTTATGAAGGATCAATATACCAAAAACCCAGACTTTAGTTTTGTAATACTTTTTGACCCACATATGTCCTGTGAAACCTCAAACTTATCCATTGTGTTCAATCAACCAGCATTCAGCCTGCAATTGATGCTCCATCTTGAGTTCCTTAAGGCTCAGAATTTCACAAATCAATGTTTTCCCTGGAATTAAATGGTGTTTTGTCTAGAGTTAATTAGTGTTTCGTCAATTACAAACAATACTAATGCTGATTTTGTTAAGACATTAGTAGGCATCATTAACAGGAAAGTTTTACCAAGTGTTGATTAATCAAATAACATTGTGTAGCCACAGAACAACTATTTAACTTTTTCCGAAACAAACAAAGAAAGAAAAAATCACCTGAGATTTGGACCATGATAGATCAAGGATATCTTTGGTATGGCCTCTGAAAGAGTAGATGGGCTTCTCTGATAAAGCGAAACATTGTTCTGGCATCATTAAGTGGTCGGAACTCACAGACCTTCTGCCGTTAGGGACTTTTGCCCTTCTCTTCTTCTCCCAGTGGCTCCCCTCTACACAACTCATTGCCACTGCAGGTTCGGGTGAGCTGTTACCAATTGCAGCCAGAAAAGGATTACAATTCCCATTCTCCCCTATGGCTCCATCTGACAACTCCCCCTTCCTCTCCGACTCAAAGACCTCCCATATATGGATAACACAGTCCTCGCCTCCACTTGCCAGATATCGCCCATCCGAGCTAAATTTGATGCTCCAGATTGCCCCATTGTGAGCCTGAATCTCCTGAGTGATGTAAAGACCAGTGAGCTCCTTATATGATTTACCATACTGCCGGACTCTGATCCTTTCAGGGCCGTGGTGGAGGGAGTGTGACCCATCCAGGCTATCATCGGTGGCCGAGCTCGACCTCCTGCCTCCCTTCTCAGACGATGTGTCTTTCTCATCACTGCTCCGCCTTTCCCGGTGATGGTGCCCACCAGAGACCACCGTGCCCGCCATGTTCTTGATGCTCTTGAACCAGCTACCTCTCTTCTTGAACCTCGCGCCTGCAGGATTCCCTGAGTTGGCCTTCAACCCGCCACCAGGGACCTCGAAGCCGTAGCCGTTTCTCTTGGAGCCGCTGCTCCCAGACTCTTCGACGCTTTGCCGCCTCATGAGCTCCTGTACGATTGGGGACCGGCCGACGCAAATCTCGAACTCCTCCATCGTGAGCTGCCGCCCGGTCCCGACCTCCTTCAGCTTGTTCCACATCCCGTCCTCCCGTACCTCCTTCACCACGAACTCGCTCCCGTCGTCCAAATTCCTGATCGTACATTGCTGGTGACCGCCGCCACCGTCTCCACCGCAGCTGCCGTCGGTCTCTTTGTACTTTCCCTCAGCCAGCGCCCAAGATCGCCCGACTAGGGGCGGCTTGTTGGTAGCCGTGGCAGATCCAAACGAGATAGCACGCCGCTGCGGTCGTTCCGCAATCACACGATTGGGATCGACGGAGCCATCTGATCTGGATCTGACGATTACAGACACCGCAGGCGGCGAGGAATTGAGGGACGGAACGGATGACCCAACCTCCGCCTCCCAAGCCCTAGGCCCACCGGAGCCGGGGTCGACGTCGGGGGCAGGGGCAGGGGATTTATCCCGGGCGAGAGCGGGGTCCCCGATAAGGCCCATCTGCTGAAGGAGGCGGCGGCGCCGCTCCTCGACGGAAGACGGCTCGGAGATCCATACGTCGTAGGAGCTTTCCACCGGCGGCGGGAAGTGGGCGGCGCGGCGCTGGTGGTGGCGGCGGCGATGGTCGGCGTCGTCGTCGGAGGCGGAGGTCGAAGAGCACGACGACGACAGGATCCGATCCAACGACTCGTAGAACTCCTCCTCGTCGCCCTCCTGCTGCTGCCCCTGCGCCGCCGCCGCCGACTCCCACTCCGCCGTCGCCGAGCTCCTCATATCCGCGTCGGCATTCCGTTCCCGAGGCTGCCGACCGACACGGCGACCCGATTCGGGATTCCAATCGGACGTGGCGAGAAATAGCAGGGGGGACGGGGAAGCAACACAGAGGGGATCGAAGTCCTATGCGATGTCGTCACCGCCCCGCCCCGCCCCGCCTCGCCCCACCCCACTCCGCAGATAAAAAAGAAAAAAAAAAGTAGTGGGTGGCGTTAGGAACAGTTCTCTCTCACGAAGTACATCCACCCTTCCCAAAGTCGTCCCCTTTAATTCCATCGTTAATGTCCCTCATAATAATTCACATAGTTTTTATATGACAATCAAAATTACGAAAGAAAAATACGAATATTCTTTATTAAAAAAATTATTAGATATATTTTTAAACTCCTATTCTTATATATTATAAAATAAAAATCGATCGATAAGATTTCGAATCCTCCATCTTATCTTCCATATGTGACTCTTATTCATCCTTAAAATGAGAAAAGAGGGTTTAAGATAAATAAAAATAGGAGGGAGTAAAAAATAAAGCAGAGTGCAGAGGAGGAAAGCTGAAAAGGGAATAAATAAAGCACGTTGGATACTGCTGGCAATAATATGTTGGGCTGAGAGAGCTCGGCACGTTCTGCTCTGTTCCACTGTAATAAGGTGGCAGCTGCCTTTTTACACACCACTTTCTCTGGATCTTCTTCTATTTGCGTCTCACGAACCAGTTTAATCATCCGTGTTCTCTGCTCATCAACCTCTCTCTCTCTCTGAAGAATGACTGTAGATGCTTGATGCAAGGCATGCAAGGGTGTTGTTATGCTATGATGGCTCTTTGCTTGCAGTGTGTTCTAGTCTCGCTTCCCTGAAGAGGCAAACAAGGCATTGCAAATGACTTGCTGCTGTCTTCCTTCTCTCCCTTTCTCACTCTATCCTTCCTTTTTATCTTCGTTTCTTTCCAGTTGTCTGAGCTAATCCGACAGGGCGGACCATTTCCCAAGCGGTTCATGGCGGTGGTCCTCCCAACGCAGTAGTCCTGTTCGGCCCAAAGGTCCCCCCGTTCCCTTCACCAAAGGTACCCAACTATTAGCTGTTCCTCGCTTTGCTGGATCAGCCTAGGTGATGACGTCTTTTGTTTCACCTACGTTTGGTGAACAAAATGGTGGTACTGCTCACTGGCCTGCAACAGCTTCACAGGCAAAGCTAAGGAGCTTCACCAAGTAGTGTTGTTGTTCCCCAACTCCACCATTTCTTTGTGAGCAGCAGCGATCGAGGGGTCGACGTCGATGAGAAGGGACCATGTCCTGCCCTGTTTGCGGCAAAAGAATCGTTTCAGAGGAACAAAACAACCCTCACAAGCATGTTGCAGAGGACAACCCCCTCCTCCGCAGGAGAAGAATCTGGGAATGGCTTGGGCTGATGGCGAGGAACGTTGTGGCGGACCGGTTCACAAGAAAAGCACCCATGAGAAGGTGTGTGGGTGCTCCTCCCGGGCTTTGGCTTGCTGCTTGCATGGATAATATGCAGCCACTCCAATGGAATGTTCTCTCTCGGTAAAGACTTCTGATGGAGGTGAAACGCTGCTCTGTTCTCACAGTGCCGTGGGAAGAAACGAATTAGAGAGGACAGTCACAATAATCGAAGTTGGATTCAGAATAAGAATGACTTGATGAGTACATCTCAAGGCAATATATATATTTCCATTGACTTAAGAATCATTTTTCATGAAAGAGAAGAAGAAGAAGAAGAAGAAGAAGAAGAAAGAATTAGATAGAATCTCCAAGGGTTGACAATGCCGCACACTGAGGCGTTGAAGAAAGAATTAAACTAGCATCATTGTCGTACTGAAATCAATCATGCAAGATTAGAATAAAAGCATGAATGATGTAGCTCATGGCCATGAACAGGGCCATTCCTACAGTGTTCAGAATGGGATGGCTTTGGAGTCTGGTGAACGAGATTAGCAGCCTGATTGGTGGACAGGGAGGAGGAGGGAGAGGAAGAAGAGGAAGCAAAGGGCACATGCGGCGGATTTAGTAGTACAGACAGCGGGCATAAATCCACCACTCACCATCGATGCACTTCGCTGTCAACTCACGGAGACACCGCCAACCAACCAATGCGCTGCTCCTCCTCTGCCGCCCTTCGTCCCTCCTCTTTGCTCCACGCAGCGGCTGCTGATGGCCCACGCGAGCACGTGATGTTCTTCCTCGATCGATCTTGGAGTCGCCTACTCGCCCTGGCGGATGGCTGACCACGAGACGAGAGAGGGTTATGTCGTCCGTCTCGCTGGGCCCTTCCAGGAGGAGCATGTTGGCATCAGGATTTATTTACCAGAATAGAAGCCGAGTCTTCGTCCCGCGTTAGATGCTATGAACAAACTACTATCGATCAAATCTTTCATGTGTATGATCGATCTTTATCACCTAAACACAGTCGAACAAACTACACAAGGTTGAATCAGACAATCTCCTAAAGATAAAGATGAATCTTGATCCTGTTTGTGATAATTCTTGTCGATGAACAACAATCTGATTCATCATCTTCGAGCATCACAAGAGGCGAATCCATTATTTTTCCTTTTTAACATCATAAGCATTCTGCACTGGAATAAAGGTAGAAAGGAGAATTTATTACACTAATCAGAGAAGACATTCGACTGAGCAAAACACTTGATAGAGGACCGGAATACCATTCAGAGCAATGTACATCACATCAACAAAAGCAAAAAAAAGCTACCATTGTGAACCGTTAGCAAAACCATTACTGCAACTCTGATAACCATAGTCCTGCTGGTCCTATTGATTTACAGAGCTAAAACCAGAGACCTTCCCGGCATTAAGCTGCTGAGACATCAGTAGAGGCAGTGGCGCAAGTGGTACTTGCTGTGACGACACATCCTTGCTATCACCACAAACAGCTGATACGCCTTGGAGCTGCTATGGCTGACCAACTTGAGAATGATTTAGCGGCCATCCTCCTGAAATCTGACCACCATCACCTTGCATCGACTGAATTCTTCCCTGAGAATCCAT
This sequence comes from Ensete glaucum, assembly GCA_021527575.1. NCBI lineage: Eukaryota > Viridiplantae > Streptophyta > Magnoliopsida > Zingiberales > Musaceae > Ensete > Ensete glaucum. The sequence continues at coordinate 52,826,110 of CM038551.1, forward strand.
CAGATTCATGTATCGTTCTGGAACCCCTTGAGCTTGCATGAAGTGTAGGTTCAAGGGTACAATCATCTGGCCAGAACCCCAAGGGCGTTGATTGTTGCCTGGAAAACTTGGCATTACTGCTGGAGCCGGAGAAGGCACTAATAACACTGACCCCTCTGCTGGCCCACCTGTTGGCACCTGCTGTGTGTGTGGAATTTCGTAGGGAGAATTGTAATATTGTTGAGAACCTTCTGTAGAATGATGAGCATATCTAAATGCTGCATGGGGAACTATGGCCTGGTTGGAACTTACAGGTAACTGATAGTTTGGCTGTGAAGGGGGTTGCGATGGTGGGTAATTTGAGGATGTAGACTCGAAAGCATTCCCTTGTTTCTCGGAAAGCAGTTGGTTAGAGACTTGTCGATTCTGAGAACCAGCCTGGCCCAAAAAACTTTGGGGCTGATTAACCCGGCTGTTCGGAGGTGGGTTATTGTCTGCCTGCATATCACCTGGCTGGCACTGTTGGAGGCCGTTGAATGGAATTGGCTTCAAATGAAGTGGCACCACCGAAAATGGATGATCGTTAGACTGTTGATGACGAGTTATTTCATCACGATCATGATGCTGACTCGGGGAGAAGCCTGACAATGGTGGTGCGCCAGCAATGGATGTCTTTTGCAGTAATGATTGCTTATGAGTGTGCATAGATGAAGCACTTGCGTCATTCTCAGTGCCGCCCTCCTTGGTATTGGACTGAAGGTCAGCATGAGCCTCACGAATATGAGATTCAAAGTCTGATTGTTTGAGAAAGGATTTTAGACAGTTACGAGCTGCACATATAAAGATGCCCTCCATCATTTTGATAGATTGGATCTTCTGAATACGTTCATCGCAGCTGCATAAAAAGGGAACAATCATATCCAGTAAAATCAATAATCATAAAAATCCTGGAACATAATTTTGCAGTGGAATCAATATAAACAGGACCCTTGTTATACATTTCGTGCATAAGTTTTCTAATAGTTGGTGCTGCAATATTTTTCTCTCAAACAAATGTACAAATCAAACAATCAAGAATATCCATGCACAGAGAGTATTGTGGCCACACTACCTAATTTGAAAGCTCATGTCTATCTTCAACCACCAAAATGTATCATACAATTAACGATAAAGGTGATTTGACGCATAAAAACTTCAATATTAATTGATAAGATGAATTGGGAACAGAAAAAAGTCTGCAATGCTCTATAAAAGAGTCCATCAAATGTCTATGCTCATTAAAACAAGTTGGACATATTAGGAAAAAATTGTGACTATGATTACGATGTTGAATCTCGGATTTTGATAATGAAATCAATTGATGAATTTATGAACTAATATACTTTCAACACAAATGACGCAAGAAAGATTTTGATCACGGATACAAACCATCACATGCAAATTGTCGAAGCATGAGAATCAGACGTTGGGCCAGTGGAGTATCATGTCAGAGATTGAACATCGAGCCGAAGGATTGGTCGACATGCAACAGGATAGACTTTGTGCGGAGTTCGGGCATCGAGTCGAAAGGATCGAGTATTGTGCCAAAAGATCAAATGTTGCGAGAAATCAACATGTCGATAGATCGAGCGATACGCCGAAGGAAAGGATGATGTGCCGAAGGCTCAGACAAAGTATTGGATGATCATATGACATGTCGGAATGCTAGACAATATGCTGATTGCTTCATGATTGTGCTGAAAATGTGATTGAGTGGTTTGGTCTTGATCGTAGTCGTTTAGAGTCGAATTAAGCTGGTATTGGATCGAAACCATGCCAACTTAATATTGGGCCTGAACCAAGGCTGAATTGGGCATGATGAAAGGGCAATTTAGTGTTCTAGAAATAGCCTCGGCGATGGTACCGCCCAAGCTATGAAAAGGACAATACAATGTTTTTTTGGGAATCCAAGCTGTGGTACCGCTCCCTACCGATGGTGGTACCACTAGGCAGCGGTGGTACCACCTATTCCGACGGTGGTACCGCCTATTTTGGCAGTAGTACCACCAGAGCCTAAAATTTCGAGGTTTGTTCGGGGATAGTACCACTTAGTACATGCGGTGGTACCACCAGTACTCTAAAAACCTAAGGATTTAAAATTTTAGCTCTAAATTTGAAGTCATTAGGGATCTATAAATAACCCACTCATTTTTGCTTCATGAAGCATGAATAAGGGTGAAAAAAGAGGTGCAAAGAGAAAGAATTCTCGAGGAAAAAGTATTGTAAACTCTTAGTGTTTGAGTCTCTTCCTCAAGTTCAGTGATCATTCTAAGAAGAGTTGAGGTCTTGTGAGAAAGAGTTTATAAAGGTTCTCTCTTGAGCCTGGTAAAAAGAGAAATGTTGTAAAGGTAGTTGATTTTCGTCCGTTAGAAAGAAGATCGGTAGTAAAAGCTGATGGCCTCGAGTGAAGAGGGATCGAGAGTGGACGTAGGTCAGGATGACCGAACCACTATAAATCGGTTTGCATTCCTTCTTGCTTTTACCTGTCTTGCTTACTGATTTACTTTACTACTTTACTCATTCTTTCAAGTTAAACATATTTCCGATTTATATTTTTGTTCGAACAATTTCAAATCAGATCTTTTTTATAAGCACTAACTCAAACCACCGAAAAAACAAAACTAGTCCAGTGCAGATCAAATAGCAGATTCATAAATAAATAAATAAATGCATAAGCTCAGGTAAAAGATCTTACAGGCAGCAGCTAGCATCACTTCTTGCACATGTCAAACAGAAAGCATGTTCACATGGTACCTGCAAATATTTTAGGTTATAGTAATAGCACACAGACCATAATCAACTGAAGTTCAACACTATGTTACCCATTTTATTGTGCATGCAAATCATAGTCATCAACACAAAACAAAGAACAAATGAAATCTTCAGCCATACAAGCCACCTTCAAATTTAAACCTGTGTAGCATTCCAGACAAAATTACAAGGACTAATTATCCAGCAAAACAATGATTTCCAAACACATATATATTATGGATGACAAGTAGTAAAAATTATTAAAAATTTGGAAGTAGAAAATATCAAGGTCTTAATTAGCTTATCTAATTTTCTTGCGAATGGTTGCAAGATCAGTGTCATCCTCCAAAATGCTCAATTTATTGTTGTTAGAATAGAGAGCTACAGTGACTGGTCAATTACCAAATCCACCATAAGGGAACAAAATTTTGATCAATTAGATAAGCATCCTGTCAGCCATGCAAACAGAGTAAAATTGGTAACACAGAACTGAAAAAAAAAAAAAGACATCACAAAATGTGCATTCTCGAAATCTAGGAGTTGTTTTTTAAAGCTTCTATGAGCATTTTTTTTCTCCAATAAAATAGATTGTACAGGAGCGGGAGTTTTGCCATATTCTTGAAATACATAAAATGCAGATGTTTCATTCCTTGTTTTATGTTTTTTTATTTTTCTGGTTTCGTATCCTGAAGTCTCATCTAATTTTTCATTTAAGAAGGAAACCAGTATACAAGATGCCTTCTATTACTAAAAAATTCCAATATTTAGATAGGGTAAAACAGCATTTTTCTCACAACCAAAAGCAAAAATCTCATTGTCCGGCTCAAGGGGGTTAATAGTTTGATGTTTCTTGTAAGTTGCATTTAATATTTGGATTGAGAAAGATATCCATGTCATTATGTCAATATGTTTAAATCCTCTGCGCGATTATACCATGTCAACTGCTTCACACACCAAAACTAAGCCCTGAGATAAAATTATAAGGACTAAAAAAGTTCATAAACCAGCCATGATAAAAGCTTCTAAAGTTCATAAAGTTTGTCACATCTTTTATTTCAGGATAAAGCCTCAGAATACATGTCAATTAACTGATTACAGTGCAGCATTAAGTAGTTCTTACATTAATCACTGTAAGTCTTATGACTAAGTCCTTCACAAATGTAATCTCTAAAAAGGATCTCTAAAACCATCTTCTTGTGCTGTCCAACCAACAAACATCGAGCCCTATCTTGCAAACAGTCTTCAATGATAGTAATTGCAACATGTGCCTTCATTCCATCATTTTCTAAATTCGAATCAGAAGTCTATAATATATTCTATAAACGAAAAATCTTGCATAACATGTACAACTCACAGTTCTTTTTTCCTTTAAAAACAAAACTCACATTGGAAAGAAGCATCAAGTTTCAGCATGCTAACTGAATTATCATAAACCGGATAGTTAAAATTTACTCGAAGAGGCTAATCATCAACTTATTTCTATCCACACAGCTCTATGGGTCCATCAGCATTTTTGGAATCTATAGTGAAATTAATAAGAGTCTATCAGCACAACTTTAGAAATATGTAAAACTGACATCTAATATGTAATAAAGTTCCGAAATAGGAACATCTCATGATGCAATGTCAAAAAGAAGAATTCAATGTCCATATTTCTGAAAAGAGAGAGACTACATCTCCCTAGTTTCAATCTACATTCTGATATTTAATTCCAGCACCAGGACAGAAGAGAACAAATCTTCCGACTATTCCTCCTCAATGACTATATTACCCGAAGTGGTAATCCTATTCTTCTTCAATAATCCCAGCATCAACTATTGCAATGTCAAAACGAACAATTCAATAATCTATCTTCTGAAATTTATTGTGACCACCGCGACACAGGACAATAGTCTTCTCATTGATTCCCAATATTCTAGATTTGTTCCTCCCCAATAAGAAACCTTCCGTGCGGTACTTCTCAGGACTTAGACCTCTCCCAGGCCTAACCATGGCTCTTTCTCAACAAAACAGATTACCAGAAACGCGAAGAGAGACTAATAGTAGATAACGGAGATGGGGAAGACCTAATCTAAAGACGAGAAGATGAACAATACCAGGCGGCCGTACATGGCGATAGGGAAGTCGCAACGCAAGCAGAAGTGAACCCGCTCGCCGAGGTTGCGCCGGGAGCGGCGGCCGACGGTTCGGATGGCTGCGGAGGAGGAGGTGACGGCGCCGAGGCTCTTGGCCACGGGGAGGCCGGCGATGGCGAGGTGGTCGGGGCACGCCACCGTCACCGTGTTCGCCAGCGGGTGAGGCTTCACCGACGCTCCGCCGCCGTCCCCCGCCGATCCCTTGCTCAGTCGAATCTGCAGCATCGCCCTGTGCCGCTCTCTCCTCCCTCGCGATTACGAGTTCGATTGATTCCGGTAGATGATTCAGGTTTAGTTTTATATATATAGAATGAGAGAGACCTTTGCACGTGAAACGCACGTTTATTGAGAGTTATTATTGGATACGGATTTGGACGATTAGGATATGTTCGGATTCGACTCCGATTTGGTCGGATTCTATCTAGCTGATGACACTAATTCGTGCCCGGCCTGACCGACCCAATCTACTAGAGCTAACCACGTGGCAGCCTTCGAGAGGACCTCGGAGGGGTGTGCCTTCCGTCGCATCCCTTCCACACGCCCTCTTCTTCTTCTTCTTCTTCTTCTTCTTCTTCTTCTTCTTCCCCGGACTCGCCTCTCTTAGTTCATCGGCTGTTTCCTCTCTCCTCAATGGCTTCCTCCACCACCTCATCATCCTCCACGTCCCTCTTCTCCCGCCTCTCTCCTCTCCAAACCCCACCCCGATCCAAACATACGAGTGCCTTGGATCTACGCCTAGGGTTTCGCCGCATCAGCTTCTTCCCGAATTCAAGAACGCTAATCCTAGTCCCAGCCCCCCAAAGGAATCCCCGCTCGAATCCGATACGCGCCGTGCAAACCGACCGCAAGCCCAGCCGCTCCCCCAACGACGGTGGCAGCAAGGAGGACGGCGACCCCATCGAGCGGTTCTTGAAGCGGGACTATTCACGGTGGGGCTTTGTCTCTGACATCGAGTCTGTCTCCATCCCCAAGGGCCTCGATGAGGGCACCGTACGCCTAATCTCTGCCAAGAAGGGCGAACCTGACTGGATGCTCCAGTTCCGCCTCCGCGCCTTCCGCCGCTTCCAGACCATGCGCGAGCCGCAGTGGTCGGACAACCGCTACCAACCCATCGACCTGCAGTCCATCTGCTACTACTCCGAGCCGAAGCGGAAGACCAAGCTTGGTAGTCTCGACGAGGTCGACCCGAAGCTCCTCGAGACCTTTGATCGCCTCGGCATCCCCCTTAACGAGCAGAAGCGCCTCGCCAACGTTGCCGTCGACGCCGTCATCGACTCCACCTCCATCGCTACCACACACCGCGCCGCCCTCGCTGAGAAAGGCGTCATATTTTGCTCCATCTCTGAGGCAATCAGGGAGTACCCAGACCTCGTCCGTCGTTACCTGGGCGAGGTCGTCCCCCCGGGGGATAACTACTATGCCGCCCTCAATTCAGCTGTCTTCAGCGACGGGTCCTTCTGCTACATCCCCAAGGACACTGTGAGCCCCATGGAAATTTCCACCTACTTCCGTATTAACGACCGGGAGACTGGACAGTTCGAGAGGACGCTGATCGTCGCTGATGAACGGAGCTATGTGAGCTACCTGGAAGGCTGCACGGCGCCTTCCTATGATAAGAACCAGCTACATGCTGCGGTGGTGGAGCTTTACTGTCATGAGGGGGCCGAGATCAAGTACTCCACTGTGCAGAACTGGTTTGCTGGGGATGAGCAAGGCAACGGTGGGATCTACAATTTTGTGACAAAGAGGGGGCTTTGTCAAGGTAGAGGGTCTAAAATTTCTTGGACACAGGTGGAAACGGGGTCCGCAATAACATGGAAGTACCCCAGCGTAATTCTGAGGGGGGACGACACGGTTGGTGAGTTTTACTCGGTAGCACTGACAAAGGATTTTCAGCAAGCAGATACGGGAACAAAGATGATTCATCAGGGGAAGAATACTAGGAGTCGAATAGTCTCCAAGGGCATATCTGCTGGGAATTCGAGGAATTGTTACCGGGGGCTTGTTAAGGTCCAGCCTGATGCAGAAAATGCTCGTAACTTTTCACAATGTGATTCTATGCTTATTGGTGACACAGCTGGTGCAAACACATATCCCTACATAGAGGTAAGCTGCCCATTTATCGTTACAGATTGGCTCATCATGTCTTGCTTATATTATGACCTGTAATTTTTCTCCTCAATGTGAGATGCTGGTTCAAGTTCCCTATTTTTTTCTCCAAGGCCAAGCAATCTTAGTCCCTTCAAAGAATTGGAGTTGCTAATCTCTTTCTTTGAACTTCTTTAAGAATTAAGTGATGCCTTTAAACAGAACAGACATTACTTTAAATGGATCTATCTGGTTGATGTTTAATGCAGTTATGATTTGCATCTACTTGAGACTTGTGAGTCTATCTGCAAGTCGACAATTTAGAAATTATGCTTTAGCAGTGGAGCCTGGCCTATATTTTCCAAATTGTTCTGACTGACTTGCTTAATGTGGTCAATGACAATAAATTATGGTGCATACACAAATATATGCAATTAGAAAAGGGAAATGGGATAAGGTTGTTTAGTAAACAAGAACTGATTTTTGTTATAATTTTTTTGTACACATTTTGACTGAAAACTTAAAGACAACGTGTCAAGGTTATTGAAAACATTCATGCTAGTTGCTGAGTAGAACATCTGTATGTCTAACTTAGGTTATTTCTAAATAAAAATGTTTAATGGTGGTAGTACTTCTAATGTGATGAATTTTTATTATTTTCTTTTATGTAATTAAGTGCCTACATAATGGTGGTAGAGCATTATGTAAGCACTTAATTACATGCAGACATCAAAATATACATATGTATTCTATGTGTTTAAATTTGTAAATATGAGAATTACATCGTCGTAGATTTGGTTAGTTCGCAGGAGCATAATGTGTGTACCACGAACATAGTTTACAAGATTAGGCTTATATCAGTTAGGGACGATGTGTTCGAGGTTGGTCAGATCAAATCAGGATGATTAAGATTAACCTAAAAATAATTAAAAAATAGAATATGATAAAAATAAGAAATATCATCCGCTGAAAGATTTTAACTGCATAGTTAATAAGATATCTAACTTTAAGAGTTACAAAATTAAAAATATCAACTAGAATATATATAAAAGATGAGGAAAAATAATGATCAAAATGCAACTTTGTCAGAAGATAATATTAATTGCATTGTATAAAGATGTCATCATAGTAATTGACCGGTTACGCAAAAAGATGTCATGTATGTATGCGATACAAAGATGATGGAGAAAAAGACACTTGTGTATATGACTTGAAATAGATGCCATGATTGTGTTTACTAACCAATTACAACAGGAAAGGAGATAGTAAGAGAAAAGTGGTGAATAGAGTATGACCCTCTACTAACTGTGATTTTATTTGCTTCTTGAGAGACTTGTCCTTTAGACCTTTTGGTGGTCAGTGTGGTCAATAGAATTGGCTGAATGCTAAATTATGAATTTGCAATCGGCCAAAGCAACATAGTCACATGTTGATTAGTTAGAGATTGAGATTGTGTGTTTGTATAGACTTGTTCTCTTCACTATTTTATTGGGTTTTATTAGTTTTGGTTTTTACCACAAGAATAATCTTCTGAACCTTCTAAATTCTTATTTATGCTTGTGTCGCCATTGTTTTGGATATTCTTTCCTTAAGATATATCTGCTGTCTTAGCAGTTCTAGAACATGTGTTTGTTAGCAAATCCTTTGGAAGTATTACCCAGACGGTACTTCTTTTTGTATTTCAAATACTCCACAGGGATCTGTGTTCTTTAATTAACAGTCCCAATACCAGTGGGATTTTTGACAAAACTGTTATTTGAAAATGTCAATACATACAAAATTCACTCCATTACCCATTAGCTACAACAGTCGTTTTGATTTGTGCGCAACAGATTTTTGGTTAGGTTATATCTAGGTCATCTGGTATTCTGCATTAAGGTGGTTGTGTTCTATGCATTTTTATGAGGCTGTTGTCTTTTCATTAGAATTTTGATTAATGTATATACATATATATGGCTAGTTACTCATGGTAACGGTGAAGAGTTTCAATTTTGTTGCTTTACAGTTAAGTTTTATATATCCATGTGCATTTATGCTTTGTATCCTCAGCATTTCTGGTGATGAGTAAATATGGATTGCAATTGATCCTTGAGGAAAATAGCTAATAACTACTTGCTATCTCTCTTAAGCCAATTGATTAGATTGAGTAAGCAATGTTTGTCACATGTACAATTAAGCTCTGCATACATACATATCCATGGGCATTTATGCATGTAACTTTAGCATTTCTAGCAAAGTGCAAATGTTAATTTCACTTGATCTTTGAGGAAAAAAGACAATAGATAACGGCTTCTATTTGTAGATCGATTTGGCATCAGTTTGATCAATTTTGATTGTGAATCGAGCTTCTTATTTGTATGTACTCTTGCTAGATTATTTGCACCAACTGGCATCTGTTTAATAGATCTTGATTGTGTGATTAACTTCCATCTTTGTGTATACAGTTTCCATATTATATGCATCATTAAACAACATATTTTCCATGTCTGTAAATTTAGTCAATTTCTTGTTTTGATAAGTTGACTGTGCATCTTCCAGGTAAAGAACCCTACAGCCCGTGTTGAACATGAAGCGAGCACTTCGAAGATAGGCGAAGATCAGCTCTTCTATTTTCAGCAGAGGGGGATTGATCACGAAAAGGCCGTAGCTGCAATGATAGGTGGATTCTGCAGGGATGTTTTCGACAAGCTTCCCCTCGAGTTTGCCTCTGAGGTGAACGCACTCATGAACTTGAAACTAGAGGGGTCTGTTGGGTAAATATCCCCATCCCTTAGCGGATAAAAAGGTCGGGACTTCTTGTATACTGTATAGCTTGATAAAAAAGCATGGTGACTTATCGCACGGAAGTGCATATCGTATGCCCTCTTTATTTTGTTCTTCTCACGAGATGACTGCGTCGATGACAAATCAAAGTTAAACGTACCTTCTGTTTGGAGATGAGAATGTTGCGCAGATTGTGACATAGTTACACACAAGATTCTACCAATCTTTCCAGTAAAGATCAGAGCTTTCAGTATCCACTTCAGCTCAAGGGAGATTAGCCTTCTGTTTTCAGTTGATAGCATGCACGGTGAAAGTAAGAGGAATTTTTAAGCCTTGGATGCCTGGAATGTTCAATTGTTGTGTGTTTAACTACCATTGCGTTTAATGCAAGCCTAGTAAGAACTTTGTGGATTCATGCCTTTACATTTATGCTTCTCTTACATGGTGATGGCTCTTCATCTGCTAGGAAGCACACAAGATGGAAGTCTCAGCTACGAGAAGGCGTGGGGGCGTGGGAGGTGGAATGACCGAGGCTGAACTGGAAACACGCGGAGACATCTTGAAAGCCGTGGAGAAAGATTAGATTAATCCATTGTGTTCTTGAGTCAACTAAAGGGTAGGATTAATTGCCTCCTTCGATTTGCTTAATGGCATCGGCGTGGAGGAAGGAAGATTACAGTGTGCAAAGACTCATGACGATAACTACCTCAGCTCTCAGCTCTCAACTCAACTCTCCTGTCGTGCACGCCGCTCCCACTTTAAGTTTTGAGTTGTCGACAGATGCAGATGTCGGAGGATCCGAAGGGCAACTTTTGGGGGAGCTTCGAACTCCTGATTTTTTTATTGTGACATCTCTTATTTCCAAAATATTAGAATAGAGTTTTTATTTTTAAAATGGTAAAAATATCCGTTTTAGTTTTCGAGTTTTCTGTCTAAGTTTAGATAGACCGAACCAATTATAGTGTTTTTACATACTGTTTATATTTTTTTGCTATTACTAAATTTAAAATACTATAATCTTATTTAAGAGCATGTTAGGAATCCTTCGATTTATATCATAGATAGAGATAGAAAATGAAGGATAGACGATCGTTTCGAGGGGATCGAGCCTCCTTGATCTCTATAGAGGATCGACCTCCTTGATCACTATAAGGATCGACTCTCCTAGAGTTTTGACCAATAGGTTAAAACAAAAGTATTTTCATTAATTATTCATAAAGAAATAATTACAGTCCTATATATAGGGACTCTTAGCCGAATCCAACTCATACTAGGACTTTTAATTAAATAGACTCCAACTCCTACTATGACTCTTAATCAAATAAACTCCTAATTGACTTAACTGAACCGACTAATATGACTCAACCCTGTGAGGATCCTATCAGACCCGTCCTCTTCAAATCAGCCTTGTCCTTAAGGATGAGCAGCATCAAATTCCAAGAGCACTGTAATGTTTGTCGCTCATCACAACCCTTTGATCAATTAAGTAGGGTCTCCACTTGGTGTAAGCAATAGGTTGACCTTCTGGTATAGTAGTCATTGTAGTCTTCTAAAGAATCTTCTTCTTCTTATGACTAGTGAAAGTTTCATGTCTGCTTTTGAGGATCTCCACTTCGAAGTCTTTAAAGGGCATAAAAAAGAAACCCAAAAGTACTTCATGGACTTACATGATCAACTTTATCTTTAAACACCTGTTGTCGCAAGTTAAAATTCATCTATCTGTAACCTTGACTTTGAATTTGTCACAGCCTTCAATATGATAGGCCAATCGATCAACAAGTTTTTTGTCTATAAAACTATTAGTGCTACTGGTAATGATTAAAACAATAGTATACTGATGTTTCAAAACTCTTTCAATTTTTATGTTTTACAGGTTGGAGTAGCGGACTAATATATGCATTGCATGTGTGATAGGTCCAATATCTTCATCAGAATGCATTCCTTCATAATCAGAGTCCATATTATTAGTTTTCGGTTCCTCCTTTATTGGTTCAATCATCATATGCTAACCTTATTTGCATCGATATTCCTTACTCTATTTTTTATCATAATGTATGTTGGTTACAGATGCCCTACAAGTCAATCATGTGAGTGATGAGCGATATTTTTGCTTATGATTAATATTGACATATTCTCACATTATATTATTTGTAGCATATATATTGTGATGTCCTTGGTTCTATGCAATAAGAATTGGATCATGATGAGATCATGATAATAAGATCGATTCAACTTTAAGCATAGATCCTAAATAATCTCGGTCATAGGTTACTTGAGAGGGATATCGAGATAACCGGATAAACCGGTGTACTATATACCCATCCATATGAAGGAGGAGACTGGTCTCAAAGTCACTTGTGTGGAGACACTAATAATATAATACATGTGCTCATTAGAGAATGAGTTCACTAATTAATCTGCTTATGAAATGTTGTATGGTTGATGATACCTAATGTCAGACAGTGATTCCATAGTCCTAGTTGTGTATCTGGTCCTTTGACTTGAGACACCAAGGATGTCTTGTATAAGTAATCCTTTCTTTGACGCCAGACTTACAGGTTTGGATAGTTCTAGATCTGGTACAATTGGTTATCGGGATTGGTAGCCAACCTTACGAAGGCAATTGAGTGTCAATAGAAGATCATCCACTCTTGGTATTATGAGAGGAATATCTCATATGTGTTTGCTCAAACAAATCCCTCACCAAGGTCATTCAGATTAAGAGAGAAGAGTTCTCTGGTAGAATCCAATTAGAGCAAGACAAACTGATTTTATATGTGACCTGACAATACCATATCCAATATACGATCTCTAAGATTTTAGTTAGATGAAGGATTATAAATACATGGTAATTGTGGACAGATAGGTCTGATGGATTCTATCCCCCTCTGTACTGTTGGGGGACTATGGCATAATGGCCTAGTACATCCATAATTGATGAGTTAAGTGAATTATTATGGAGATAATAATTCACTATATCATAAGGAGTTTTGATGGGAGTGACTCATGGAAAGCTCGGTATCAGGCCTAGAGGGTCACACATATATGGTGGATGCTTCCACGAATAAAGGATTGGATGGAGATCCAATTAGCCTATATTCTCATTAGATAAGACTTATGCAGATGAGCTCCTTAGTTGAGGCCTAAGGAGATTATTGGATAGAGATCTAATAATACAAGGTTAGTGGGTAATTAGATGAAGATCCAATACCTACTAAGGTAGGAGCCCTAGGGTTTTAGTGGCTCTCTATAAATAGGAGGGGAGACTCATGGTTGATAGGCTGCAGCTTTGGCCTCCCCCTCCTATTCTCTTCCCTCCCTCTATGCAAGAGTTGTGAGATCAAATTGGAGGAGTTTTTACTGTAAAGATCTATCGTGTGGATATCGCTAGAGAGGAATACGCTTGACCTCATTTATTCTCTTCATCTAAATCTGGAATACGGGGATATACGATCTCCATAGGTAAAATCAATCTCTCACGTATCGTAGTTTTTTTATTTTTGTATTTTTCTCGTGACCCCAATCTTTTGCATGACAATTTGATCTGTGTGGGAAATTGATTTCTTGTTTTGATTTTTGCTGATGCTCTCGTTAAGGTTTTCCAACAATGGTATCAGAGACAAGGTTTTTGTATGAAAGATTAGTTTTAAACTACGTGTGATGAGATTGAATTGTGTATAATCGTTCTATGCATACTTGTTGCATTTTTGTAGCGAACGTAGTGAGGAGAGGTGGCTAGCCACGGCTAGGCCATCTGCAGGGGTGGTCGGCCATGGCCACGCCCCTACAAGGATGTCCAACTACGGCCAGGGCCGCTTGTAAGGGTGGCCGCTCGCAAGGGGCAACCGCCAGCGTGCCGCCCACCTGTTGCTGCAGCACGGTCGCTCACAAGCAACGCTAGCGTTTGCAGGGGTGGCGCCTGCGGGCATAGGCAACACCCACAGGGTGACGCCCATTGAGGCGCCCCCTTCAGGGATGGCGACAGCCCGCAAGGAAGGTGACTACGAGCACCGCGCCCGCAGGAGCTGTCACCCGAGGGGCAGCAACACCCGTCCACCTATAGGGGCAGCAACGCCAGTCGTAAAGGGGGCCACCCGTAGGCAAGGCGGCCACTAGCGGCGTGGCAGTGGCCATTGGATGAGGGCATAAGGGGAGAGCTAGGGTTTTCTTTCAGGAAAAGGACTGTTTTACCCCTCTAAATTCAAAAAATTCTGAAAAATGTCCTCTTATATAGAATTATGAAAATACCCTTGATAATTTTGAAAATTATGAGTATGTCATGATTTTCAAAAAATAATTAATTAAATAGTTTAATTAATTATTATATATCTAGTAATCCTACATATGATGTGATGTATAATACGGATGGATGATCATGAGTCCTGTGTTGTGATATGTGTAATTATGATTATTATTATTATTATTATTAAGGCCTGCGAGCCTTAGTTTTTCTCATTTATTGTCGGGCCTGCACGCTTGTGATTATTTGTAATTACATGGAAAGACACAACGGGAGCGTAGAGGTAACAGCGGGACCCACGATGCCATGGTAGTAGATCACGCCGCATGGTGATGTGATGATTCGACGGAACCGATGATGACGAGATCAACAATCATAGGACATAGAGATGCACCGATGCACACATAGATTCTATTATGAGTGATTAGGCCCATTGACTCGGGCTTAATCATATTAGGTGATAGCTCATGATTATCTGGTGTGGCTTGCATATGTGATGTATTATACACATACTATATATATATATATATTTGCATGTGATGTAGATATATATTAAATATATATTTATGTGACACGACATATTAGGAGACCGATATAAAACAAAAAAACCCCTCTTATGTTAATATTAAGTCTGTAAGAGTGAGGCAATAAGATCGACCCACGTGGCCTTCCATCGTTATAGGAAGAAATTGAATCACGACATAGTTAAGTTGGTCGAGTCACTCGAGGCTCACCTATCTACGTGATCAAGTTCTTGCCTACGACATATAGATGTCACCGGTGACTTGAGGATATGGTATGACTTGGTCGAGCAATCGAGAGCATATCCATCTAATCAGATTCATCTTGTAATGATATTGATGACTTAATTGAACTTCATAGTTGGTCGAGCAATCGAGATCATGATAATTCAGAGGCCGAACATGATGGAAATCGTAAAAAGTTGTGATTAGCAAGAGTTGCCTACCTTTCGAGCTTAGTGTAATTCGTCGAGTCCCTCGAGGTTATACTAAGATGTCGATTGGATCTCGATCCTCACTAGGAGTCTGCTGAAGACTTTCGTCTCACGTGTTAAGGGTGTCGCATGATTCACTAGGAAAATAGTGAGAGTATATTAAGATAGAAGTTCATATCATAAATTAGTATTTTCTGCAAAGTATGTATGTTATTTATTTATGCTATACCTTGTTTGTCGCTTGCAAAACCCCTATGTGGCGTACTTGATGCCAACTGTTCTTATTGGTCCAAAGGCTCCATAATTTAATAATTGTTCTCACGAAAAAGAAAACCATATATGTCCTTAACATGATTGTTCTCATGCCGGAGGAAAGGATAAGCGAGGATGAGATCGCTTGCTTTGTGAAGTATAAAGATAGTCCTAAAGGACAACATGTATGTTGATCTTATACTTGAGTCCCTATCAGATTCCTTTTCACAGTTCATTATTAACTTTAATATGGACAAGTTTGAGGTGACTCTACCTGAACTCCTCAATATGTTGAGGGAAGCTAAGAGCACCATCAAGAAGGAGAAGCCCGTTCTCTATATTGGTGAGACCAAGAAGAAAAGGAATGCCAGTAAGACCCTAATAAGGGCAAGGGCAAAGGAAGACCGGGTAAAGCAAAGGTTGCCAAGAAAAACTCCACAAATGACAAAGAATAGTGATTCTATTATGGTCAAGACAGGCATTAGAAGAGGAGTTGTAAGGACTACATTACAAATAAGGCGAAACAGAAGCTTAGAAAAGTTTCAGGTATATTTATGATCAGTCTCCACTTATAAGATTTTCATGATAACACATGGGTATTTGCTACCGGGAGTGCTTATCATATCTGTAATTCGTTGCAGGCTCTAGCAAGACGTAGGAGACTAACTAGAGGTGAGATGGACCTCAAGATGAGCCATGGAGCAAGAGTTGCTGCAATTGCTATTGAGGAGGTCATCCTACATCTACCTAATAGAGCTATTATTGTATTAAACACATAATATTTTATCCCTTCTATTATCAAATATAATATTTTCATCTTTTGTTTGACAATATAAATTAGTTTTTGAGAATAATAGTTATTCAATAATAATGGATGGTGAGATCATCACTAGAGGGACCCTTATAAATGGATTATATGTGTTAAACACTTCTCCATACATCATAAATATAAATATGTCTAGGAGAACAAGAGATGAAGTGAATAATGCATACCTATGGTATTGTATGGTAGGTTATATACATGAAGGAAAGATTCAAAAGTTGCTAAAAGATGGATACCTAGATCCATTTGACTATGAGTCATATGCAAACTTACAAACCTTGCCTTCGTGGGAAGATAACAAACTCTATTTTAGTGGAACTAGAGAGAGAGCCACTAAGTTATTGGAACTTATACATAGTGATGTATGTAGTCTCATGTCGACTTAGGCTATAGGTGGTTACTCATACTTCATTGCATTCACTGATGATTTCTCTAGGTATAGACATGTGTACTTGATGAAGTACAAATCTGAGGCCTTTGAGAAATTTAGGGAATATAAGAATGAGATGGAGAACCAAATTTGAAAGAGTATTAAGACTCTTCGATAAGATCGAGGAAGAGAGTATTTGAGTACAGAGTTCACCTATTTATTTAGGGACAATGGGATTCTATCCCAATGGTCACCTCCTTATACACCTCAGCTCAATGGTATATCAGAAAGGAGGAATCGCACGTTGTTATACATGGTGTAGTCCATGATGAGTTTCAATAACCTAGTCATCTCGTTCTGGGGATACGCCCTAAAGACCGTAACTTACCTCCTGAACAGAGTTCCATTAAAGTTGATAGTGTCTACACCATATGAAATATAAAAATGAAATAAGTCCGATCTTAAAGTGGTTAAGATTTGGGGTGGTTGTCCTACCCATGTTAGAAGATATAACCTTGATAAGTTGGAATTAAGGACGGAACGATGCACATTCGTGGGATACCCTAAGGAGACTTTGGGATATTATTTCTATTATCCCAAGAACCAAAAAGACTTTATTGTCAAGAGAGATGTGTTCCTTGAGAAGAAATATATTCTTGGTGGAAACAGTGGGAGTGAGATAGAATTGAGCGAGGTTGTAGAACCTAGCTCAAGCACCATTCCAGAGCCCAAGTCTATTCAAGTGTCTAACACATAAATTCTAACTTTGCATAGGTCTAGTAAAGTATCCAACTCTCCTAAAAGATATTTAGGACATATCAGTGGAGAGGACTCTCAGGATGTTAATCCTCAGACCTACAAGGAGGCTATTATGAGTATAGACTCCGGGAAGTGGCAAGAAGCCATGAATTCTGAGATGGATTTCATATACTCTAACAATGTTTGAAATCATATGGATACACCTAAGGGTATCGTATCCATCGGTTGCAAGTGGATCTTCAAAAAGAAGATTGAAGCAGATGAAAAGGTAAAGACTTATAAGGTAAGACTAGTTAGTAGCTAAAAGATATCATCAAAGATAAGAAGTTAACTATGACAAAACCTTTTCACCTATAGTCATGCTTAAGTCTATTAGAATTCTTTAGCCATTACAACACACTATGACTATGAGATCTGGCAGATGAATGTCAAAATAATATTCTTCAATGGCAACCTCGAGAAGGAGGTGTATATGATACTGTCAGAGAGATTTGTATCTAGAGAGAGTCCAGATAAAGTGTGTAGGTTGCTCAAGTCCATTTATGGACTAAAGCAAGCTTCCCGAAGTTAGAACATAAGATTTGATGAGATGATCCGATCTTATGACTTTGTTAAGAATGAAGATGAGCCTTGTGTGTACAGGAAGGTAAGTGAGAGTGCTATCACCTTTTTGGTATTGTATGTGGATGACATGCTAATCATTGAGAATGATTTAGGAATGCTCTCTACAGTAAAGGCTTGGCTATCCAGAAACTTCTCCATGAAAGACTTAGGAGAAGTATCATATATTTTAGGGGGATTCCAGATTTATAGAGAGAGATTTAAGAGGATGCTTTGATTATCTCAATCTAGGTACATAGACTCCATTGTCAAAAAGTTTGACATGAAGAATTTCAAAAGATGTCTCACATCGATGAGATATGAAATATCACTTTCTAGGAGTATGTCTCCAAAGACTCCTAAAGAAAGTGCAAACATATATAGGATACTCTATGCTTCAGCAATAAGATCTATCATGTATGCTATGCTATGTATCAGGCCTGATATAGTACATGCTCTGAGTATCACGAGTGGGTATCAAGCAGATCCAGGTTTAGAACACTGAAAGGTAGTAAAGTATATCCTTAAGTACTTAAGAAGGACTAAGGATCTTTTACCAGTATATGGAGGAGGTAGCCTCGAGGCTGAGGGCTACATAGACTCGACTTTCCAATCTGACATTGATGATAGCAAGTCAAACTCAAGGTATATTTTCACATTGAATGGAGGAGCAGTAAACTAAAATAGTCCCAAGCAAGATACTACTGTTGACTCGACCACAAAGGTAGAATACATTGCTGCAGCATAAGCAACAAAAGAGGATCATCTACTCTTTTTTTTTATGCCAGACTCACAGGTTTGAAAAGTTTCAGATCTAGTACAACTAGTTATCAGGATTGGTAGCCAACCTTATGAAGGCAATTGAGTGTCAACAAGAGGACTATCTCATATGTGGTTGCTCAAATAAATCTTTGGCCAGGGTCATTCAGATTGAGAGAAAAAAGTTCTCCAATTAGAGTAAGATAAACTGATTATGTATGTGACCTTATAGTACCATGTCCAATATACGATCTCTGAGATATTAGTTAGATGAGGGATTATAGATATACGGTAACTGTGGACAAACAGGTCCGATAGATTCGATCCCCCCTGTACCATTTGAGGACTATGACGTAGTGACCTAGTACGTCCATAGTCGATGAGTCGAGTGAATTATTATAGAGATAATAATTCACTATATCAAAAGGAGTTCTGATATGAGTGACCCACGACCAACTCGGTATCGGGCCTAGAGGGTCATATACATATGATAGATGCTTCAGCAAATAGAGGATTGGATGGAGATCCAATTAGTCCCTATTCTTATTAGATGAGACCTTATGCAGATATGCTCCTTAGTTGAGTCCCAATTAGAGGCCTAAGGAGATTTTTGGATAGAGATCAAATAATATAAGGTTAGTGGGTAATTGGATAAAGATCTAATACCCACTAAGGTAGGAGCCCTAGGATTTTGGTGGCTCTCTATAAATAGGAGAGGAGAATGATGGTTGATAGGCCGTAGCTTTGGCCTCCCCCTCCTATTCTCTTCCCTCCCTCTATACAAGAGTTGTGAGATTAAATTGGAGGAGTTTTTGCTATAGAGATCCATTGTGTGGATACTGCTAGAGAGGATGACGCTTGACCTTATTCATCCTCTCTATCCAGATATGGAATACATGAATATTTGATCTCCCTAGGTAAAATCAATCTCTTACGTATCGTGATTTTTTGGTTTGTATTTTTCTCGCGACCCCAATCTTTTGCATGATGATTTGGTTTGCGTGAGGGATTAGTTTTTTATTTTAATTTTCGCTATGTATTTGATGCTCCCGTTGAGATTTCCCAATAATATCAAGACAACCCTTTCGTTGATCTTTCCTTGAGCTCTTCGCTAGTAATTATTCAGAGTTAGGGTTTTGAGTGGAGGTAGGTTGAGCCAATTGTCCATATTGAGTTTTTCCTTGTGCACTCGAGTAAATAATATGACAACTATCATGGTGCGAGAGTGGCGAGCTTTAACTTCACACCAAATCTTAGGATTAAGTCCCTCGATAAATATTCTTACCAATTATTTCTCAGAGCAATCTCGGGTTCGGTTCAACAAACGCTTAAATCTACTTTAGTACTTCTGTATTATGGAAGTCTGATGGATTTTGGTGAGCTATTCATTAACATTCTCGTACTCTGACGGTCCGAAGTAAATCATAAGCTCTCTCTTGAATTGTCTCTATGAAGGGACTCCATGATAGGTCTCATACAAATCATACCACCTGATTGGATCACTATCAAGTTGAGTTGAAGCTGCTTCCACCTTGGATTCTTTGGGAGTTATGTGAAAATGAAAGAACTTTTCAACACGTGAGATCTGGCCAATTAGGTCTTCATTTTCCCATCTGAAAAACTCCACCCTCATGTGTGGGGTATTATGTATCCTGCACTTGATCATATTTTTCAAATCGGCTCTCTTTGGTGTTGGAGTTTTCTCCAAGTTGAGATTTGATGGGGCTTCCTGCTAGACTTCATCTAAATTCATTGAGAAATTCTTGCCACTTTTCTTCCATGCTGATCTTGAAGGCTTCAAATATAGTGTCTATTGTATTGTCTGCAAACATCGCATAAGATTGCAGATCTATAATCTTCAATTTTTGTTTTGATGTTGGGTCAATGACATCAACAACGTCCTATTCAGTGTGGCTGCAAGGGAAGTGGGCACCTGTGGTAGTGAGGGATCGATGTTGTCGAGGTTGTGGGCCATGATGCTGTGGCTCAAGAATGTGGCGTTGAGCGACCAAAGGTCATTGGGAGAAGATCTTTGGAGCAGGGAGGAAGATGACGTCGTTGGGGCAAGAAGAAGAAATCACCAAGATAGGGGAGAAGAGGGTGGTTCGTTGATCTTGGCTAGGATTGATTGTTGTTGATGATGGCTGACAATGCTAGGCAAGGGTGAAAGATGGCAATAGCATCGACAACAGCGATAGTGAAGGAGGGGAGCAGTGGTGTCTCCAGTAAAGGCACAGGAAATGGTAGCGGTAGGGGAAGGGAACGTTAGTGATGGAGGAGGGGAGAGGGAAGCAAGGACAGTGTTGATGGTGCAGCTGGGAGTGGCGTCACCAAGGTTCACTTATAGTCCATTGGCCTGGGAACAATAGTGACTAAGGATGAAGAGGAGATGCAACAAGAGGTGATAGGGATGGTTGGTGGAGGCGTTGGCAATAGGGGTGTCGGGTGTGACTGATGTGGCTTCTCGGTGTCGAGGCTAGAAGGTAATGATAACTGCTACTACGTGGGCGGGGGGGGGGGGGGGCATGGGGAATCGCTATTGTGGATCACTGGGAGGCAATAATGGTGGCTCTCAGGTGCTGGCAATTGTGGTCACTATAGTGGCAGCAGAGGAAGGCGCGGTTGTAGTGGAGAAATGGGTGGCAGATGGGGTGGATCAAAGGTCACAGCTAGAAGGCAACAGCGTTAGCGTAGGAATGGTTGAGGTTGCTACAACTAGAAGCAGCAACGTCGGTGTCAAGGCAACAATGATGGCGAAGGAGGGTAGCAGCGTTGATGACAACGGTGGATAGAGGCAAAGGGGCAGCATTAGTGCAACCAACAAAGTAGAAAGATGATAGTGATTGAGGCCTGGAAGTTGCCCTGTTTTGGTCACTACAAGGAGGGAAGATTGATGCTTGTTTCTGTCGCTATATAGTTGAGGACAAGGCTATGCAGTTGCTGTGATCATTGGTAAAGGAGATGCGAGAGGTGGTGCGGTAGAGGGCTAAGGATGATGTGACAAGAATTGTGATTACTGCTAAGAGGATGTCGTAGTGGTTGTGGGCGACGACAAAAGGTGCATTGTTAGAAGGGGACACTGGCAGCATAGTCTTTGACAGATGCAGTGGGTTTGGGAGGAAGCGACATTGGCGTGGGAAGCAACAAACGGTGGCTGTGGCAGGTGAGGCAATAGAGGTGGCAGTTGTGACAAAAGAGGGTGTGGCTACGTGGGCTGCAGGCGGTAGATGGGGCTACGATAGAGGTGTTGGGCTCCACAAGCAAAGGGCGACAACAACGATTGAGGAGGGCTAAAGGAGAGACAGAGGAAGAAGGGGTTTTAGAGCGGGCAACAATGATAGTGATGTGGTTAAGGAGCAGATGTTGGCATCTCGATTGCGGCTGTAGGCGACAGATGCGGCAATGACAGTAGAGGGAGGGGAGGTGGCAATGACAGGGGAGGGATAACAACAATAGGTGACAACAATGTGATGATGCTAAAGAGGTTAAGGGTAGGGGAGTTACAGCGGGACCCAATAGTACTAATATTGTTGTGCGCAACAACACTACGGCAGAGGTGCTCTTCCTTCTTCTTCTCTTTTTTTTTTTTTGGCTGATGATAGCTATAGCGAAGGTGGTGAGAAACTGCAGGAAGATGTAGGTGCAACAGCAACAATGACGATGGCAAGGGCAGTGATGATGGTATAGATGGACATAGCGATTGTAGATGGCAAGGGGAGCAGTGAAGATGATGAACGGTAATAGCGGAAGTGCCAAGGAATGCTGCTCTGATACTAATTGATAGGAACTCTTATGTTTCTATCATAGATAGAGATGGCAAAGGGGGGATAAATGATCACTTCAAGGGAATCAAGCCTCCTTGATCTCTATAGGGTATCGACCCTCCTTGATCACTGTAGGGGATCGACCCTCCTAGGGTTTCAGCTAATAAGTTAAAACAAAAATCTTTTAATTGATTGTTTAAAAGTAAATAGTTACACTCCTATTTATAAAGACTCTTAGCCGAATTCAACTCCTACTATAACTCCTAATCAAATAGATTCCAACTCCAACTGAGTCTTCTATTCAAATAGACTCATAATTGACTTGACTGGAATGACCAACATAATTCAATAAAGAAAACTCAATAAATGAGGACCCAACCTTGTTAGGGTCCTATTAGAGCATTATCGTTTTTAAGTAATTTAATTTTTTTACGAACATAAACTATTTTATCTAAGAGTTTTCAAGTGATGTTGAATGAAAATTATGAATATTTATATGTATTTGAAAATAAAGGATGAGAACTCTAACTCTATCCAAAAATATTATGTAGAAACTAAATTTTGGAAGGGAACCATTTTTTAAGGGTGTTTTGATTTTTTTAAAAATATATAAGAAAAAAAGAGATGGCATAATTTGAAAGAAAATGAAAAACTAAAACATATGGAGCTTTTTCTTAAGAAGTATGCCAGTGAAGAAACTACATATGCTAAACTTTAGATATATCTTCGGCAAGAAAGCATCTCCAGACTTGGAAGTTTGATGAATCCTCCTCCCTCTTGATGTTAGAATAGGAAGTGAGAATGAAAAGCCTAAATATTCATTGATTCATCATTTATTTATACAGATAAAGAGAATGATTTCCTTCAACTAATCTACGATATTTCCTCGTTCAATTGGGAAAATCATATCTAAATCCTAACTGCTATTATATCTAAATCCTCTATGTTATCATGCCCCCGCAAGATCGAGCCCAGAGGATCAGTATTGATCCGATGTTAGTTCTTGTCCAACATAGTTGCAGCGAGATGGGCGCCGATAACATCGGCTTTGCGTACGCATCAACCTTGGTGACCACGTCGAGGAAGTAAGAGGTTGGTGGAACTCATGCGCGTCGGTGAGAAGCTATCGTTGGACAACGAGATGGAGAATTGATAGGGTTGGGGTCGTCACAGACAAGGGGAGAGGGTGTTAGTAACGAAGGGACCTCGGTGGCAGGAAGAGGAGCTCCAGTGACTGTAGCAGAAGAAGGTAAAGGAGAGGCCGCTGACAGCGAGGGGACCTCGGTGGCAGGAAGAGGAGGTCTGACGACTCCAGCAGAAGAAGCAGAGGTTGCTCTATTTCTGTTGCATTGCAGTAGAAAACGCTAGCGACACCAAAGGGTCACAAGTGGTTGAGGGCAACAACCGCCACGACGATAGCAATAGAGGGAGATATGGACTGTGACCACATAGGATCGTCCTTCGGGGGTTGGATCGTCCTCCAGGCACATAGGTGAGAAAATATCGTTGGACAACAAAAGAAATAAGAGATAATCTCTCTTAAAGAGAGAGAGGCTCCGATACCAAGTTAGAATAGGAAGTGAGAATAAAAAGCCCAATTTAGATTCATTAATTCATAATTTATTTATACAGATGAAAAAAAAAAAAACTAATCTACCAGATTTCCACGTAAAAATTATCCATATCCTATCTGTCATCAATTGTCGCATTGTGCTCCATTTGCACACAAATCAAAAGCCACTTGCATTGCAAAGGATGGCTTTAGAAGCTATCAACCTTGGCCTGTTGTCCCCAATGCCTACAGGCCACCTCAATCCATCCACATACAGCAGTGAAGGAAGATTTCTTTGGTGCTGATTACTTCGATACCCATCTACCGAGAATACGTAGAGGTGCGGTAAAAGACCATTCTGATCACCAGCTAGCCATGTGCAATGGTAAAAATTCATGGAAGGTTTTTGACTTCACTGACGGGAATAAACAAAGTCAAGCTGTACAATGGAGGTAGGGTGAGATCCCCAGACCCGTCCACTGCTTCAAGATGGAGAGAGAATGAATAGAAAACTGAGGCCAATGTGTGACAACTTCCTCTGCACTGGAATCCAAAGCACTGTCTGCTCCCACCAGGCATCAGCTAACATAGCAGCTATTTTCTATCTCAGTCCCTGAAGCTTCCCCAGCTTTCCATATAACAGTGAAGAAGACTTTGAACCCCGCATTAACATGAGCTCCATCCATCACAAGCTTTCTGTGTACAAACTGCCCTTCGAGAATTATCGTGGGATATATCAACTCGACAGAAATTTTTTTTTTCAGTTCTTGCTGAAACTTAGTCCACCATCAGTCCTTCCTGAGTTGATTGATCCCAGAGGAGAAGAAATTGCAGCTTAAATCTGTATGCACCATGTGCTTCATTGAATCAGAAACCTCAGTATGTCCAGTTTATTTAGACCTCCGTCCTGCACTCCTGCAGTGAAATTGCAAGTAGGCCAAGTAAGTTCTATGAACAGTGACCATAAACGGTGGGAGATTTGAGGGGTGGAATTTAATTGCTGCACTACCAACAGTAAGAGCTGACCTTTACCACGAGCATCCCCATCCGGTGCATGTGATCTCATTAAATGCACTCGAATCACGATGATTAGCACTAATCACCAAGCACCGACTGCAATTAACTCCATTGACTTCCGAGTTCTCTTCACCCCGCCCACTTGAGCTATAAATGGAGGCGATACCTGAACGAGTTACTCCTCAGCTCCTCCTCTGAAGTGTAGCGTGTGCAACTCCGCACGAGACCATGAGCAGCTCAATGGCTCCTCTCCTCCTCTCTCTGCTGTTGGCTTTCGCGGCTCGAGGCCACGCCGACCTCTACGGCAACCCCACGCCGCCGGCTCTACCGCCGTCGAGAGTGGCCGGGAAGGTGTTCCCCCCGGACGAGTTCATCTGCAACAGCCCCAACAGCGTCTGCTTCGGCGCCAACATCACCTGCCCCGATCAGTGCCCGTCCTTCCGGCCGGCCAACCCCAATGAGAAGGCTTGCTTCATCGACTGCAACAGTCCCACCTGCGAGGCTGTCTGTGGAAGTAAGCGCAGTAGCACTGCATGCATAGTTGCACTACTTTTGGATGCTGACCTGATCTCCTTGTGTTGGGTATGCAGCCAGGAAGCCGGACTGCAACCTGCCTGGTTCAGGGTGCAAGGACCCGAGGTTCGTCGGCGGCGATGGCATCGTGTTCTACTTCCGCGGCAAGGCTAACCAACACTTCACGCTCGTCTCCGACGCTGGCTTCCAGATTAACGCCCGCTTCATCGGCCTCCGCCCCGCCGGCCGCCGTCACGACTACACGTGGATCCAGTCCCTCGGCATCCTCTTCGGCAAGCACACCGTCACCGTCTCAGCCACCCCCGCTGCCGCCTGGGACCGCAGCGCCGACCACCTTTCCTTCACTTTCGACGGCGAGCCCTTCGACCTCGGCATCGGCCACCTCTCCTCCTGGTCCTCGACTGCCGCAGGCGACCTCCTCGTGGAGCGCACCGCCTCCCTCAACAGCGTGATCGTGGTCCTCCCCGGGTCGTTCGAGATCAGGGCGACGGTCGTCCCGGTGACGGAAGAGGACGATAGGATCCACAGGTACAACATTCCCGCCGACGACTGCTTCGCCCACTTGGACGTGCAGTTCAAGTTCTTTGGGCTGTCGGAGCGGGTGGAGGGCGTGCTGGGGCAGACTTACCAGCCCAACTTCCAGAATCCGGTGAAGAGGGGGGTACCGATGCCGATCATGAGCGGCGAGGACCGCTACTTCACCTCCTCTCTGCTGGCCACCGACTGCAAGCGCTGCATCTTCTCGTCGGAGGTGCCGGTGGCGCCGGAGGTGGTCGACGCTTCTGCTGCCTCCTTCGACTGCACCAGCAAGATGAGCCATGGATATGGGATAGTCTGCAGGAGGTGAGAGCGTTAGATCGTACGAGGAAGAAGAGAGAGGAGACAATGAAGGAAGGAGAAGGGGGGTTTAGTATGAATAAGGTGGCATGGCGTTGCTGTTGAGAGCAGTAGCAGCAGCAGCTCATGCAGCATAGAATCTTAGTCTATATAAAAAGATTTATCAGTATATGTGTGTAAGCATTATATATTATGTCTGAGAAGGGAGGTATGATGTGGAGCAACTGCTCCTGTACTTTGCTATTGATTAATAAAGTGTTTAAAGACCTTATTACATATCATAAGTTCATTAACATATGATTTGTTAATAATCGATATACCAACACATAGTACACTGATACATAATCAAATTTAAAACCTTACATTAATATAACATCATAACCCTCAGCACTCTATTTTGTTCTAGTTTTTTTTGGAGAAAAAAAGAAATTTGCAAAGGTATGATTAAGGCCATGATCAGTGATCCAAGCACATAGTAATAATCAACTCGCAATTGTTGGTAATTTCTAGGAAGAAGTATTTGGTGAAGAAAAAAAATGTTTCCTACTGCATTGTTGTTTCAAGTAAGAACTAGTTGTTGATCAAGGATTTAGAATGCATGAGTCATGTGAAGCCTCTCAAAACCATTAGTAGACAAAAGGTTGATTTGAAGTACTCTGGTGAAAAGAAAAGTTTTGTTGATGATCACATCCTGCTATAAAAATTTCCACAGAGATCAGAGAATAACATAGGTACCACTTCTGTAGGGACAGTATCAACACATGCTACTATTGCCCCACACACCCCCCACCGCCCCCCCATTTACCTTGCCAATTGATGCAGAATTGAGCTCCTCATAACTATGCTGAAAAATATATGACATAAAACTCTTAAGACATATAAAGCATGTTTTGTTCCTCATAACTAGCCAATTCAAGCATGTTTTGTTCCTGCATTTTTAATTCCATTCTAGGATTTTAATTAATCATACAATTAGGATGGAGTATTCAGCTTATGGGTCATGCATGTATCCTGTTTATGCTGCCAATAGCCTCTTATGCACTGGTAACATTGTGCTTTGTATTCAGCTTATGGGTCAACATACAATTCTTCCAGCTACTATTTCGTTCACAACCGGGATTTTTTTATACTGCTAGGGCTAATAGTTGCATGGGACCTTTAAGTAAAGGCATGAAAACAAATACGAAATCTCAAAATGCATTCATTTTTCTGATAAACTCAAAAATGGAACAACAAAGTAATAAAATTGCACAAGGAAACAGGATAAATGATATACTTCGGTCCAGGTAGCTGGGACCATAAACATCCTTATACCACAAGTCCTGTCTTTTAGTCCTCCTAAGCACAACGTGTGAACCTAATGCAAACAGTAATACATAGGGATATAGAGAAAATAATAATAATCATAAGAGCACAGTCAATGTGAAAAATTCAACAAGATTCAATTCAAAGAAGCAAACAAGTGTCATAAGAAGAAAATTACATCCATGAAACTAAGACATTCAAGGAAATTACATCACAATTTTGGTCATACTACACTTAGACGTTGATTGTGTATATTATTGTCTTTTTCTTTCTTTTTTTTTTCTTTGTACATCTGGCAGACTTTCTTTGACCAGAAATAACATATTTTACCTTTTTAACTTGGCCTCATGATGCCTGAAAGGGAGGCCCTCATCTTCAGTACCTAGCTTATGTCTAGGTTGATCAAAATGTGATAGGTTAAAATGCATAATGAGATAAAATTCAATTGCTACCATTCACATAAGCTTTATACACGGGACGATCATCTGCATGTTATCAAATCTTTAAAAAATCCATAGGTGGAAAGCATATTAATTCGATGACCTCGAGTATTCATGGTTTGTGCACTCAAGACGGCAATGTTGGAAAGTTTGACTCACCCAAGTTGAGTGAACATTCAACTTGATCTACTGTCTTCCATGGAGTAACTTTTCAGGTTCCCATGTTTTATTAAACATGATGTGCATCTTTAATAGTTGTTGCGAACCTGAAATCTATAGACTCAAACGGAAACAAAAATGTGGTCTGGAGACAACACAAAATGTTAATAATTAAAAAAGAATATGTACCTTTATATTTTGGCATCTGTTTGTTCAGCATATTGTTGAAGCATCATTCCCAATATGAAGAATTTTGTCACTTTACCAAATAATATCACCAGATCATATAATTGAAATGAACAGTGTTTTCTCATTAAAATGGACTTGACACATTCAAAGTTTCATTCTGAGAGCTTAACTTGGCTTCTTGCATCAATTTGTAGACATTCCTAGCAATCAGACCTCTCTCAATGGCATGGCTCCAGAGGAAATCTAGAATGCCACTATCATTTGCAAGTGAAGCACAGAGTGACTTGTAAACTTTAGCTGTTATCATCAATTGCTTCTTAACCATTTCATTTAGTATCTGGCAAGCTACAATCCGCTTTCCTGTGCTCAAGTAAGCATATGCAAGATTACTATACACAAGACTATCACCTAATAAACCTTTTTCTAGCATTTTGTTGAGTGCCTTCTGTGCAAAATCAACTAAACCTCGTTTGCATAGTCTTCTTATTAGAGCTCTATATAACGACTTATCCACAAAAAGACCTCTATGTGCTATCTCATCTGGGATGCTTAGCACGGCCTCCACATTGTTCAGGCTGCAGTAACTATCTACAAGCCATGAGTAAGTACTGTAGTTCGGAGCAAAACCTGCATGTAGTGGATCAGCAAGCAAATTATCATAGAGGATTAAACTAGGGATGCTAGCACCATTGTAAAAATATCAGACTGGTACACAAGAAGCACAATTACATTACCAAAGGGAGATATTGACAGTCTACTAAGTAAAGCTATTAACTCACAAACCAGCTATTGGCCTGGCGGTTAATACTCCTCTTACTCAGGAAGTGGTGTTGTGCTTACTCTAGGAAGGTGGTTCGTCTAAAATACAATTTTAGATAAAATCTAATTTAATTTGCCAAGATGCATCTAAAAACAAGCCCCCTAATACAAGAGATGCACCATGTCATACTTACCAGGCACCTGCTAAGGAAAAATATGAAGAGTATAACTGATGCTACTGGTTAACCTATGCTACCGATTATATATAAATAGTGTATCCGGTATAAACATCAAATATCATATGTGCATCACAAAAATCAAGTACAATACAGATATCAAAAACATCAAATATCATACATACATTACTTGTTCAATCTTACTTGGATTCTTGCTAACATCAAATATTATACAGCAAGTCTTGTTCCATTAAGTAAGCACTGCTGGAGTTGCAAATAATTTGAACCTTATCTAGTTGAGTTTACCAAACAAACATATTTTACCACTCATGCTACTCTTATTTTTCTTTTTCCTCCTGCCAATTAGTAATCAGTTTATGAGTTAAATAGATCATAATTGATAATGTACAATAGAGTTGATGTACCTGCATCCAGCATGTCTAGGAGGACTTCCTTAGCCTCGTCTAGTTCCTGAACCTTGCAGAATCCATGTATTAGGGCCTTGTATGTAAACTGGTCTAGCACGAGCCCTGATTCCAACATCTTGTTCCTAAGCTTCCAAGCAAAATCCATGTTTCCTTTCTTGCAATAAGCATTAATCAAGGTGTTGCACGTGACATTATCAGGTTGAACCCTTCGTTCATCCATCTCATTCAGGAGATCATTAACAGCCCTCATTTTGCCTTCTTCACATAGCTTACGGATGATTGCATTATATGTAGCCACCCCAGGATACATTCCTTTTGCCTCCATCTCTTCACGCAATCTAAGCCCTTCATCGAGGTCATTAACTCTGCAGTAGCCATCAATAAGTGTTGTGTAGGTCACTTGGTTTGGAGCTGCACCTTTGATTTCCTTAAAAAGCCTCGAGGCTTCCATCATTCTACCTTCTTTACAGAATCCATAGATAAGAGAATTATAAGTTACAATATCGGGATGAATTCCTTCCTTCTCCATTCTCTCCTGAACAGCCAAAGCCTCATAGTGCATGCCCTTCTTGCAATATAATGAGATCAAGGTGTTATAGGTGAACAAATCAGGACGTACCACCTTCCCATCCATCTCACTGACCAACTTCTCAGCCTTCTCAGTGTCGCCCGACTTGAAACAAACATGGATCATGACATTGAGAATGTGGACATTGGCAACAACCCCCATGCGGAGGATGTCGTTGTATACATTCCAAGCTGTGGCTGTTAGTCTTGCCTTAGCTAGCGCGCTCAAGAGGGCACTGCAAGCATGTGGATCAAGCTTCAGTCCACGAGCTTTCATCAGCTCAAGTATCTGGATTGCATCCTGCGTCTTGTTCGAGCGGGAGTAGATGAACACCAGCCAACTCAGGATCTGCGAATTCGAGTCTTGATCGCCATGACCGCTCAGCAACGCACCCAACACCGTCGGCGACGAGAGAAACCCCTTAGACGCGAACTTCTGGAGCAAGTGACGCGCTTCTTGGAATCGCCTGCTCCTGGTAAGGAGGTGTACCATGGTGAAGTTGGTTGGGAGGGAGTGGTGGTAGTGGGGAAGAGACTGCGCCCACTTGAAGAAATTCCATGAGAGGGCGGTGTCGGCGGACAGCTGAAGCAGGATCTGGTGCACATTGGAGGTGGTGAAGCGATCGCTGACATGGGGGATCCACAGGGTACGCCAATTTCCCTTTGAGACAATTGCGCAAACACCTTGAATGAATGCCGCCTCGTTCCTTCCGTGCGAAAAGCCGCCCATCTCAACACGACCGGCCAAAGAAATCGCTTCAATTCCACTGGCGATGAGGTCGCGTTAAGCGCCACCGCATCTCTGCAAGAAATCGCTTTCGATTTGCACAGGTGACGCTGTGGAGGTCGCGAACTTTCCGACGCAGTCTCCCTCCCTCAACCAGCCTCCCTTGTCGCGTGCATATGCGCATGCGAAATCCTAAACTACACAGACGAATACGTTGTTCGCATTGATGTGGCATATATGCGACAGCTAATATGATATGATAATTACAAGAAGCAGCCCTAATATCCGACTAATAACATGTTACCCGTTATACTTGGACCGTATTAACATCATATTTTTTATATTTAATAAATAAGATTAAATAAATAATTTTATTTGACATAATATCATCAACTATATCGACAAAAAAACACAACACGTGATATTACTTACTAGATTGATATAAAAATGTTAGCAAAAGATGATTTTAATATTTTTTTATTTCTTTGACATAAGATATTAAAATTATCTTTTTATCGATAAAATTATTACAAATAGAGTTAATAAATATAGAATTATTTATTTTATTTTATATCAATCTAACATGTGATATAATTTCCGTCCATACAACTGACGATTAGTACAAATAGAATTATTTATTTTATTTTTAGAACTATAGAGATTTTAATATAAAATTTTAAAATATAGAGATCGCGATGGTAATAGGATCTAAGTAACGAGTAACTTATAATTAGCTCCCTAATATTCCACTTATTTGGGATACATTATTTATAGTTTTAAATAATATTTTCTCTAATACTAATATATCATTTCTCTAAGCTTAAGTACCTATAAATCTTCTTAGCAGTCCTCTATTATGTCACTGTTTTTTTTCAAAATTTATAACTCAATATATCCACCATCATATACTTATATCGGTAATACTAAATACATTTATTTAAGAGTCTAATATAAATTCATAAGGGGTTGAAAATTCAAGGTATTAACTTATTTGATTGGTAAAGATTTTGTCAAGATCCAACAAGTTATTCAAACATCCCTGATTTAACAATTGTCCCACTTTTTTTTTAGTCTATGAATAATATGTGTATGTGGAGAAAAATTGAATTGTCGAAAGAAAACACTAAATTATCGAGAAACGAATGAGTAAAAATTTCAACAGAAATTTTCACGCATGAACAGCCAAAAAATATCAGAGAACCGTCTAAGACCAAATGCTATCTGCAACACAAGTTTGTCACGTAATCCATAGTAATATCCTCGTAAAGATTTCCTTTCTTCTGGATGCAACTCAGGCCTCATCGTCAGATCTGTAGAAAACCTCCAAAGGAAACAATAACGAAGACTTTGTATTGCATATGAAATGAGAAGCGAAGTCAAGCTTGGAAACCCACAAAGCTTTTAGCCGCCAAACAATGTTACATAACCCCTCCTCCTTGCATGCCGTCGACTTCATCCTTGGCCTTGCGATGGCTGAGCCCCACAGGATCCACCCGGCTGCGGTGGACGTCGAAGTTCCACTTCCGTCGCCGTCGCAAGCCGCAAAGAGCGGTGAGAACGACCAACAGCAGCCAAAGAGTTCGAGGAGGAGCTGCTGCTGCAGGTGCCTGTGCTGCACGGTCCTCACCCTTGTCGTCCTCATCATAGCCATTGGCGCCACCGTCGGCATCCTGTATCTCGTCTTCCGCCCCAAGATCCCCAAGTACTCCGTCGACCGTCTCACCCTCTCCAACTTCACCGTCGACGACGACGCGACCATCAGCGCCACCTTCAACGTGACGGTCACCGCGAGGAACCCCAACAGGCGGATCGGCATCTACTATGGGCGTGGCAGCCACCTGAGCGCGTGGTACAACGGCACCAGGCTGTGCACCGGAGTCTTCCCCGTGTTCTACCAGGGCCACCGGAACACGACGGTGGTGAGCCTGTTGCTCGCGGGGGAGACGCAGCTGGGGAGCGGGCTGCTGCAGGAGCTGCAGCAGCAGCTGCAGCAGACGGGGACGCTACTGCTGGACTTCAGGGGAGGTATGCCGGTGAGGGTAAAGCTAGGGAGGCTGAAGCTTCCGAAGGTGAGCTTCAAGGTGAGGTGCAACATCGTGGTGAACAGCTTGAGTAGCAGCAGCAGCAACAGCATCAGCCTCAGATCAAGCCACTGCAAGTTCAAGTTGAAGCTCTGATTCCTTCTCACATCTATGTCATCTACCAATTTATGTCATTTGTATCAATCAGCAGATGTTACATGCAGACATGTTAAAGCATGCATGCACAGTCTGAACATGTCTATTCTGTTTTCATCCCGCGAGCGATATGAGATTTTTGATAACGTTATCTTCAATGATCGTGAAATAGCGATGATCGCTATGCAGCACTGACGAAAGACGCAACAATCTTGCTGTGTACGGTCGATGGATTTGCTTGCGGCAGCAGCTGCATCGAGCAGCATGTGCGCAACGCAGCAGTAGAGGGAAGTCGTGGTGGCCACGCTGGCGATGGCCTAAGCCAAGCGCTGGGCTAATCACGTTACATCCAAAAGGCAGTCGCGCGCAGGTAGTAGTCGCATCCAGTAGCGGCCGTGCTCGTAGGCAATGGTGCCGGTAAAATAGGGTTAAGTAAAATTTACGTTCATATTTCTACCATTTATAAACTTAGTAATTTTGTTTTATTAAGTAAAATTACTGTTTTGCTCTTATGAAATTGAGTATTTCTATCAAATTTAGAAAGGATTAAGTCTTGATTAATTTTTGTTATTTTGATCAACTTGTTAAATTGGGTTAATGTTTAGATAATTTTAGGCTTATCTAATTAAATAAACATGATTAATTTAATATTAAAAATTATAAATCATTATTTTCTTTATAGTTTATGTTCTTTATAAATAAAATCTAATTATTATTCTTAGATATTTATTTAGTTATTTAGTTGTTTAGTTGTTCTTGGATATTGATTGAATGTGGTAAATAAAATCCATAAATTAGATTAAAGAAACTTATGAATATTATTTGTAATTTATTTTCTTAAGTTTTGCCTGATCGGTAGGTGGCATGAGATAGTAACCTTATCGGATATAAATTATAATAAATATTTTATTATTTATAGGACAATTCAAGTTGTATTTTATATTAGTGTATTAGTCTTGTAATGATAAAAGTGGAGTAGATCAATAAATTATAAAATTACATTAAGGAATAATTCATAAATGACATTAAGGAAATAATATTTATAATATTATATATAATTAGAAAATTTAGATAATCTCAAATGATAATCTATTTCAAATAATTATGTGATGAGATTAGATAATACTATTTTGAATATCCTTGTAGTTTATGATTGTATATCCAAATGTAGCAAAATTATTTTACAAGAATGATATCAACTCTTCATAAATGATCTTGAGTGAACATTAGATATGTGAATATTTTACCCAAAATTTAAGTATGGATGATATAAATAGTTCAATAAATTCAAAGTATTAATATTATTTTATATTTTATAGTGGTACTTCCGTCTATATATTCTTATACTTCCAATGTCTCTTTACTCTCTTGATTAAATTATTCAAAATAGATAAAGCATCTGTAATTCATATGGACGTATTAGATCTTGATTTAATTATTACTTATTGAAAATCTTATAGAATTAATCGATGAAAGTAATGTGAAACAAGTTAATGAAATTAAGACTTGGGAAAAATCTGATAGGCCTAGTTTAATATTCATAAAAATGACAATTGCAAAAAACATAAAGACTTTATTACCGATTTCAACTACCACATAGGAATATTTAAAAATTATTAAAGATAAATTTAAATATACTAAAAATTTATTTGCTAGCACACTAATTAAATAACTAACTACAACTCAATATGATAGTACTCGAGAAATTCATGATCACATCCATAATATGGCTGATAAAGTTACAAAAGTTAAAATATTATGAATGAATGTTGATGATTATTTCCTAATGTAATTTATTGTTAATTTTCTTCCTTCTTAGTTTGGCCTATTCAAGATTCACTATGATATAAATAAAGATAAGTGAGACTTGAATGAGTTAACTAGTATGTATTAAGGAAGAATTAAGATTAAGGTAGAAGAATTCATAAATGTTATGACTACTACTCAAGGAGCTAGTAACAATAAAAAAAAATTTGAGGCATCATCCATCAAACAAATTTGTCGGGTCTAGAAACATTAAACATACTAATAAAAAGAAAGCTATTATAGTAAATTGACTCTTTTATGACAAAAAAGGGCATGTAATAAAGGAATGCATTAAACATATGACTTGGTTCGAAAAGAAAGGTATGAGCTCTATCTTTATATGTTTCGTCAAACTTTACAGAAGTTCCTTCTAATACATGATGAACTGATTTTGGTACTTAAACTTATGTTACTAATAATATGCAGGAATTTCTATTAATCTAGAAACTAAAAAAATATGTAAGATTTATAATTATTATCACGGACAAATATGTAAACAAGGTGTTTGATGAAATATTGTTCATGTCCTTCGGTTTGTGTATATACCTTATACATCAAGTAACGGGCTTGCAGTATGCTTAGCAGCCATAGTTTGGTTTACTTTATGATCGATTTTGGCTTGTAAATATGAGTGTGCCTTGTAAGCACTTGTGGGGACTTCGGTTTGTAATGGACTATTATCCTTTATGTGCAACCTCTCTGAGTTTGTAATGTCCATGGGTGTAATTTGTATCTGACTTTATAAAGTGTTTACTTGAGCAATTACTTGTGGATCCTGATGAAATTGATTCTTCTGACCCATTTTCTCTTTTGTAAGTCTAAGGGACCTTAGGAGATCTCGGAGAAGACTGACCTTTGTGGATGGACACGCATAGGTGTCACACGGCTTAAGCAAAATCAGCAAAACTCGTGATATTGTGGTATCAGAGTGGGACAAGCATATATAGCAACACTCGTCATACAAACGTGGGAGACCTAGTTGGGTTGGAGGACAGCTAGCATGCGTAACCGTTTAGGGGAAACAGACATTGAGATGTAGGGAAATGAGTCGCTTAGAGGAGCGGGCATCTAGGCTTAGCAATCAGAGGAATGACCAATCCTTTGCACGAGAGGCACCGCGAGGACAAGCAAGCGAAGAAGAATATGTAGCACATAAAGATTAGGATGGCTGAGTTCGAGCTACGGCTCGACATTGGCAACCAAACTTGATAGTGCTCAAGGTAAGCGGGGTGCTTGGTGTAAGATGAGACCGTGTAAAGTGAGAAGCGTTGCGTAATAACCGAAAGAGTTATGCAAAGCTTACAAAGGTGAGGGGAATTGCTAACTCGAAGGCTTCGGTACTCATGCAATGGCTTGTACATGGACGACAGAGTATTCATACCCATCCCAAGGCGCGGTTGGAACTCGACACTATGGAGCATTAGAACTTTCTCTTTAGCGTGGAAAGGATACATCCGTAGGCGGCTGAAGTGTGTAATAAGTTCAGCATGTCACTAGACCTTGAAGGGTGAAGTGAATACTGTATTTGCGAAGGGCCGCAATCTAGCGAGTACATTTATGGGCCAGAACAAGGCATAAGTTGTTCAGCAAGATGAAGTAGTCCAAAGGGGATGGTGGTCTTCGAAACTTCTAGTTGGAAGAATGCAAGGGGAAAGTTGCTCCAATATGACATATATCCAAGAGAGATAAGTCTTAGTACTCCAGAGGGAGAATCATGTACAACAGACCGCATATATTGAGGAAGATTCTTCAAGGCAATATCTCCATAAAGCTCAATGGACCGAGCGAGTGACGTGGAATCATCATATGACCTCGAATGAGGTAATATATTGGTGGATGCATTTCAGATCAAGTGGGAAGCAATCTAAGGCAATATTATATGAAGGCACACTTAGAGTCGATACAAAAATCGAACTCAACGAAGGGCTGACCTATGGAATGGTGGACGCAAGGACCACTATCAACTTAATGTAAATCGAGGAGCGGAGCGACTTGGGTGAAACTTGGTGAAGTATCCAGGCCGTATAAAGGGAGTCGACAAAGAAGATGAAATATGGAGTGGAGGCACAGAGCTTTCCTTGGACAGAGGTCAAGGGCATGAACTCTTGTAGAGGCAAGAGTGAGATTATGTCGTTCAATGTGTTTTTCATTCTGATGGGGCAGACTTATCTTGCATAGTGCTAAAGATAAATGGAGCTTTGAGGCACATACAAGTTACCTCAGAGATGCATTTGACAGAGTAACTAAGGTGATTCAACTTACGGATGCAAAGTTGGGATCAGGAGACCTTAACATAGGGCAAGAGGATGCAGAGGCAGGTACTCTTGAAGAATTTGTCACAGTGTTACCATTCGAGTTGTCAGGAACAAGTGGTGCATAGCAGAGATTATGCTGGTAGGTAATAGAGGCCCAGGATCTAGACAATGATGCTCCAATTCTAGCAAAGTCAGGGGTACTTCATGAGTTACTAGGTGATAGACTGTCCTAGAGCTATGCTTCGTCCGGGTGTAACCCAAGAGTGGGTGGGCGAAGGTGAATTACCAAGGGAGCAAACCAAAAATTAGAGATGGCGGAGGCCCTATGAGGTGTTGGCAGAGGCCACACATGGAGAAGTCATAGTCTGAGTTCATCGCATGAGAATCTATATGCAATAGAGATGTCACCAGGAGGCGACATGGTGCAGCGGATCGTGGTAGAATAGTTCGTGACAATGCAATACATGCGGTCCTGTCCCATGAGGGACAAGATCATGCAGAGGTATGATCAGGAGTTACTGGGAGCTCCACTTTGGTGTACGATACAATAAGAAGAAGGGCTATGGGTTCAAGGAATGAATACCGTGGTACCACAGAGGCGGGTCTTCGTGTGTGCATCGGAGCTTGCATTGGATGAAAGCCTTAGTAATAAGCATATAGGGGCTGTATACCACCGAAAAAAAAGTCCAAGTGCAAGTATCGGTGAGTCCTATGGATAAGGACGTGATCATGTGAATGATCAGGAGCTGTTGGGAGCTCCACTTCGGTGAATAATGCAATGACAAGAAGGGCTGTAGATTCAAGGGGTGAATATCATGGTACCGTAGAGGCGGGTCTTCCGTGTATGCGTATCAAAGCTTGTATCAGATGAAAGCCTTGGTTATCAGCATATGGAAGCTGGATATCATCAAGGGAGAAGTCAGATTGTAAGTACCAGTGAGTCATATGGAGGGGGAGTTGATTATACAAAGGTACAATCAAAGCGATTGGAGAGCTAGACTACTTCAGTGCTCACATTTGCTTAAGAGAGCCCGGTAAGTCAGAGGACAAGGCCGAGTAAGCGAACGTTTCTATCAAGAAAGCTAAGGAGAACAGAATCGGTGTGAGCCCTGCAATAAAATGGTGGAGGACATGCATAAGAGTTATAGTCTGTCTTTCCATCAACTAAGAAAAACTGCTAGGAGGACACAGTGGTGCTGAAGCAGGTGGTTGAAAGGGGCAAGAAAGCGACGACGAGTCCAGTAGAGCTCAGCTACCCAAAAGCAAAGCGTCGATTAAAAAGGAGGTGGACTCGGAGGAGCATCACAGTGTCGCAGAGGCGAATCTACCGATCGCGAAGGAAGAGATGAAGATGCAAGGTAACTGATAGTAAGGCTATGGCAACACCATGGTAACACAGAGGTAGGACTTCTATGGAGTCATCAACCCCTTGCTCTCATGGAGGGAGAGCATTGATCGTAAAAGGGACCGAGGAGGTTGAGAATACAGAGGCAAACTCCAAATACTAAGATAGGGCAGAAGGGCAGAGGCCAAGGAACTTCTTAAGACCGGTGTCAATGGGCTTCTCATTAAGATAGTCGAAAGCGAGGGACTTTGGGTTGATGCAGGAGTGCTCGACCAAGGAATAAAGTAGGCAGTACGCGGTACTGTATCTTTTCTACTCAAAAGAGTAGGTGGCAAAGGTAATGGAGAAGACAGTACAATCCCAGAGGCAACTAGAACTATCAAAGACTTACTCCAAGTTGAGGGACTCCAAGTTGGGGTAAACTTTTTTATATTTTCGGGCAAAACTTCTTACATTTCAGTAGCTAACTTAACGCAAAGAGTGCAAATACTTCTAGTGCTTCAGAAGTGTGAGCAAAGAGCGGGCAAATGTTAGTACTCAGCTCAATGCATGAAGTACAAACTCAAGGAGGCAGGTGAAATCGAGTAACTTTTGTCCTCTCAACTCAGGAGAATGGGCAAAACTGAGTACCCCAATTCTCTTAACTCAAGAAGTTGAGCGAAGCCAAGTCGCCTTGCCTTCTCAACTACTAAGAGAATGGATGAAGTCAAGTATTCTGGTTCTCTTACTTATCCAGTAGAGGAGCTCTGCATAAGTTCAATGACCCTTCAAAGAAAGTTTATGGAAAACAATAGTTGTCGAATCATCATAATTGGTGATCAGTACTACTGAGAGTATATTATCTGCTTCATTTCCCAATTGAATGTCAATCGAAAGTAAGAGTGATGTGAACCTACTTGGAACTGACAACTAAACGTGGAAGAAGGATCAATGGGCAAACATTATGGAGGAAGGACCTCAAAAACCTTAAAGTTTGTGAGGCAATGCTCATCAAAGTTCCAACCAGCATATACCCAATTTAAGCAACATGAGTATACTACGACACTGGCAAATAATAAGGTAGGTCTTTTCCTTCATCAAAAGGATTCACGAGAACTAATAAGGATCAGCACAACTTAGCCAACCTCACACCAGATTCAGTCATTGGTGAGTTGAAGCAACATGGCAGATCAGAGTTCAACTACTCAACAACAGTGACGGAGAGTAACTCGGAGCCAAATGGGTATTGCAGCCAAAGTAGAAGATTGAAGATTCAGCAAAATACAAGGAGATATAGCGTCTATAGTGGCTTCGACGAGGATGTCGAAGGAATAAGTGAGGGAGAATGTCATGGACAAAAATATAAACAAGGTGTCGATGAAATGCTCATGTTTGTTTGTGTCCTTCGGTTTCTATATATACCTTATACATCAAGTAGCGGGCTTGCAGTAGGCTCAGTAGCCTTAGTTTGGTTTACTTTATGAATACGAGTGTGTCATGTAAGCACTTGTGGAGACTTCAGTCTGTAATGGACCATTATCCTTTGTGTGCAACCTCTCTTAGTTTGTAATGTCGATGGGTATAATTTGTATCTGACTTTATAAAGTGTTTGCTTAAGCAGTTGCTTGTGGATTCCGATAGAATTAATTCTTTTGGCCTGTTTGCTTTTTTGTAAGCCTGAGGGACCTTAGGAGATCTCGAGGAAGGCTGACCTTTGCGGACGAACACGCATAGGTGTCGCACGGCTTAAGCAAAATAAGCTAAGCCTGTGACATTATGAAAAATCGTTTAAAGTGAAAGTGGTATCAGTGGTGACTTATCGTTTACGCTTGAAAGACGGGTCATATGATGGATCTTGCAGACACATATTTTGTTCCTACTATTTCTAGAAATTTAGTTTCTCTATCTAGGATTGATGAGTTAGGATATTATCTTTCTTTTTATGATGATAAACTCAGTATATTTTATTATTTAATAAATATTTATTTTGAAATTTGGTATAATATTTTGTATAGAATTAATTTGACTCTTGAGTTTGCAAAGACACTATTGATCCTAAAATCAAGTATTGGATTGAAATATAATTTTAATAATGAAATATCTTATATATTGTGACATAGACATTTGAGGCATATCTCCAAGGAAAGAATTGAAAGATTATTAAAGAATAATATTTTATAAGATTTAAACTTTACTAATTTTAATGTTTGCATAGATTGCATTAAGGAAAAGCAAACTAAGCATATAAAGAAAAATATCACAAAAAGTAAAGAACTTCTTAAAATTATTCATAATGATATCTGTGGACCACTCCATATTCCTTGTTTTAGTAGAGAAATGTATTTTATCATATTTATAGATTAGCTATCCAGATATGGCTATGTTTATTTACAACATGAAAAGTTTTAAGCCATTGACATTCTCAAAGTATACATAAATAAGGTCGAGAGACAATTAGATAGAAAAGTTAAAGTTATCATATCTGATAAGAGTGGTGAATTTTATTATAGATATGATAAGTTTGGTCAGAATATTAGTCGTTTTGCTAGATTCCTAGAGCAATATGATATTTATGCTCAGTATGCCTTGTTAGGTATGCCACAACATAATGATGTTGCTGAAAGATGAAACCGTACACTTATAGATATGGTTAGAAGCATAATGAGTTATTCCTCTATACCTGAGTCAATATGAGGTGAAGCTCTTAGGATATTTATGTATATCTTTAATAGGTTCCTAGTAAGTCATCTCCATCAATTCTATTTGAGTTATAGACTGGTAGGAAACTCAATTTGAGATATATTTGGGGGGTGTCCTACAGAGATAAGAATATTTAATACATATAAGAAGAATTAGATCTAAGAATAATTTTTGGATTTTATTGGTTTTCCAGAAAAGTCCAAGGGATACAGATTTTATTATCCTAATCATAATATGAAGATAGTAAAATATAGTAATGCAAGATTCCTAGAATACGATGAAATCAATAGGAGTGTAAAATCTCAAAGAATCAATTTTACAATTGAGGAGATTTAGGTTAATTCTCCTGTATCATCTCCTATTCGAAAAATTATTATTCCTCAAATCAATAAGAGAATTAATGAGGATGAACAACAAAATAACATCAATGAACTCTCACATGATGTTGATGTGAGAAGATCTTATAGAATAATCATAACTGACAACTTTGAGAAGATCTAAAAAAAAAAAAGAAAATATGTCATTTCTGATGATTATATGATATATCTACAAGAATTAGATTATAATATAAAAATAAAAAGATATCCCTTACTATTTTTATAAGCAATAGAAAATAACAATTCTTAAAAATAGTATGATGCAATAAAAAAAAAGTTAGAATCAACTGACCAAAATAATGGTTAGGAACTCGTTGAATTGCCCAATAATTGTAAGAGTCGATTGTAAATAACTCTTTAAGACAGAACATGACTCAGTCAGTAATATTGCATGATATAAAGCCTGACTTATGGTTAGAGATTTTTTTTAGAAAGACATTAACTACAATGAGACCTTTTCTCTAGTTTCTAAAAAGGACTCGTTGATTATCGTCATAACATTAGTAGGTCATTTTGATCTTGATTTATACTAGATGGATGTGAAAATAATATTTCTAAATGGGGATCTAGATGAGGATATATATATGCAACAACATGAAGAATTCATAGAAAAGGGAAAAGAAAATTAGGCTTGCAAACTTAAAAAATTCATCTATGGACTTAAACAAGCTTCTAGACAATATAAAGTTTCATGATACCATTACTTCTTTTGGGTTTAAGGAAAACACGATTGATCAGTATATAAATCTAAAGGTTAGTAAGAGAAAGTTTATTATATTGGTCTTATGTGTGAATGATATATTGTTTGTCAATAGTAATATTAGTTTATTGCATGGAACTAAGATATTTCTTAATAAGAACTTTAAGATGGTTGATATAAATGATGCAACCTATATTATTGACATTGAGCTATTCAGGGATAGATCTCAAGGATTGTTAGGATAATTTTATGAAAAAATATATTAATCGTGTGTTCAAGAGATTTAATATATAGCTTTGCTTTTCTAATGATATATCTATTATTAAAGGTAAAAAATTTAATTAAAATTAGTGCCTAAAAATAATGTAGAAATAAATCAAATGAAGAATATTCATTATAGGTGCATAAGTGAAAGTTTAATATATGCTAAAATATGTATAAGACTATATATCAGTTTTGCAGTTGCAATATTGGGTAGATACTAAAGCAACCCAGGAATGGAACATTAGAAAGTTATAACGAAATTAATGAGATATCTGTAAAGGACAAAAGATTATATGCTCACGTACAGAAAATTAGATCAAACTAAAGTGACAGAATATTCATATATTGATTTTGCAAATCATCTCGATAGTTTTAAATCTACTTCAGGATTTGTATTCGTGTTAGCTGGTGGGACAATTTATTAGAAAAGTGTAAAACAATCACTTATTGCATCATCAATAATAGAAGATGAATTTATAGCATGCTTTGAGGCCACAAATAAAGCTTTGTGGTTATTAAATTTTATGCAAGGACTTGCGTGGTCGACTCAATTATCAGGTTGTTAAAGATATTTTATAATAACACTATAGCAGTTTTCTTCTTTAATAATGATAAGTACTCTAATTATTCCAAGCACATTGAGATAAATTATTTGGTGGTTAGAGAAAAAGTCTATAAATAAAGTGTCAATTGAGAACTTGAGCACTATTATGA
Organism: Ensete glaucum; assembly: GCA_021527575.1. Classification (NCBI taxonomy): domain Eukaryota; kingdom Viridiplantae; phylum Streptophyta; class Magnoliopsida; order Zingiberales; family Musaceae; genus Ensete; species Ensete glaucum. Next base: position 52,869,394 of record CM038551.1, read on the forward strand.
TAATTGATGATCCATTTACCAATGTCTTACAATGTAAAATATTTAAAGAACATATTTTTAGAATGTGACTTGCAAGTAAACCATAAAATATATGGTGATGCATGTTTTAGTGGATGCTATCATTGATATTTCTTTTGTATAATTAAAGTTATTTATTTCTACTATTTTATTTATATTTATATTTATGCATATGCTGAATGCAATAATAAGATTGTCTTGGCAATACATATTACATAATTTATTATATATTATATAAGAAAATACTGACAATGTTATGGTACATATAAGGAAGTATGATATTGATGACATACAATCGTTATGACTTGCATTGATAGTTGGACTTAATATAGTATTATTATATTTATTGGACTTATTGGCTTATTTTAAAATCATGGTCATATATAAAATACTTTTCAATTTTTTTTAGAATCCAATTCTATAAAATTATTTTTAAATAAATTATATTTTATTTATTTTGATTTTGAATATCTTTTATATCTTATCAATTAACGGGCCAAGTGTAAGAATGTTAGATTAGGCACTTTATAATTAGATAAGATATATAATAAAATTAATTAGATTCTGATGATAGATATTAGCTAATATTAAATTAAAGTCCATATTATAGTAGGATTCCTTAGGAGATGGTGCCCTTAATGGGAGTAATTCTCATGATAACCTATCCTAGACCCTCTGCTCTCACCTATGAATAGACAGGACCTCCTCTAAACTCAAAAATGTGCATAAGTGAATACAATTGAGAGATTACAACTTCTCTCATCCTCCCTAAAAATCATCAATCTCAGTGGTACTATGAAAAGATAGGAAGAGAGTAGGAATTCTAGTTCTCTTTATAGATCGATATTACGGTGATATTCAGATCCAAAGAACGGTATTTTTGTAGCTCAAATAAAAATCCTTCCAGATTGTCTCGAGAGGTATGCATTATAAACCGATCTAATATTATTTGATTTCATTCTTGACATAAAAATTTTTCACATAATTTATTGTAAATTACAGCTTATATGCTTACACTTAATCTTTGTCTTGAGTGGCTGAGCCCCACATAATCCGCCCGACTATGGTGGACATCGAAGTTCCACTTCCATCACCGTCGCAAGCCACAAAGAGCGGTGAGAATGACCAACGGCAGCCAAAGAGTTCGAGGAGGAGGAGCTGTTGCTACAGGTGCCTGTGCTACGTGGTCCTCACCCTGGTCATCCTCATCATAGCCATTGGCGCCACCGTTAGCATCCTGTACCTCGTCTTCCACCCCAAGATCCCCAACTACGCCGTCGACCATGTCACCCTCTCCAACTTGACCATTGACGATGACACAACCATTAGAGCCACCTTCAACGTGACGGTCACTGCGAAGAACCCCAACAGGCGGATCGGCATCTACTACGGGCGTGGCAGCCACCTGAGCGCGTGGTACAACGACACCAGGCTATGCACCGGAGCCTTCCCCGTGTTCTACCAGGGCCACCGGAGCACGACGGTGGTTAGCCTGTTGCTCTCGGGGGAGACGCTGTCGGGGAACGGGCTGCTGCAGCTCCTGCAGCAGCAGCTGCAGGAGACGGGGACGCTACTGCTGGACTTCAGGGGAGGTGTGCCGGTGAGGGTGAAGCTAGGGAGGCTGAAGCTTCCGAAGTTGAGCTTGAAGGTGAGGTGCAACATCGTGGTGAACAGCTTGACAAGCAACAGCATCGGCCTCAAATCAAGCCACTGCAAGTTCATGTTGAAGCTCTGATTCCTTCTCACATCTCTATCATCTACCAATTTATGTCATTTGTATCAATCAGCAGATGTTACATACAGACATGTTAAAGCATGCTTGCACAGTCTGAATATGCCTAGCCATTAGCTCAGTTTATTTGCATTTGATCATTGATACTAAGGTTTTGACATTAAAAAAAATAGATTCCATTGTATCTTAAAAGTATCATTGGAGTTGATGAGAATTTTAAGATTATAAAAGATAGACGGAAAGAAGATTGTTGTTTGAAACAAAGTTGGGTCATGCATGGAGTCTAAATCCAACAAAGCCTAAGGAATGCTTTGGCCAACAGGTTTGACCTCCTTAGATATCATGTGGATATCCTTACAAAATTCTCATTGATATATTATCTTGATTTTTTTTTGTTTTAAATTGGTAGATGAGACATACTATATTGATTTATCTTTTTAGTATGTTAAATATTTTTCATCAATCAAAACCTGTTATGTGGAGCTTACTCAAGCTAAGTTCTTCAAAATAAACTAACATCATACTAAATCTTGACTACAATATTTTCTAAATCAAATATGGTGTAAGTAATCTTTCCTAATTGCATACGATTATGGCCACACCACTACTAAAATAGAGCTCAACCCAAATACGATACTAGTACTCTCTCTACTATGCACTTAATATTATTCTTCCACCTCCGATAACTATTGATCTGAACGTCCCTTGACGCTAGTTTTATAGAAATCTCTATGTCTGATCAACAATACCAAGAGTTTGAATTGAGAGATTGAAATTTAAAGATGATTTTTCTTAAGAAAATCTCGTTATATCAAGCCAATTTCAAGTATATAGTGTTGACGATCAAATTTAATATTATTAATTTTTGACAATTGTTAGGACTCTAGCTAAGTCGGGTCCATCTATTCAGGTTGAGCCATGTTAGTCGGAGTTAGTTATAGGTCAGGTGAACCTTATTAAATCAGTTATAAGTGGTTAGAATTAGTTTTGATCATGAAATCAGTTATTATTTTTAATTAAGAGCTTATCAAGTTAGTTAAGAGTCAAAGATTAGTGGGACTATTAGCATAACCCTGTAAATAAGGTTGTAACCCTTCTATAAAAATCAATCAAGGAATGAAGTATTAGTTTTAGCCAAAAGGTAAAACCCTAAGAGATAGATCCCCTCGAAGTGATCTAAAAGGTCTGATCCCCTCAAAAAGATTGTTTATCCCCTTTTCTACCCTTTTTCTCCATGATAGAACCCTAGGATCCTATCAATTGGTGTCAGAGCTATGATCCTCGATGTTCCTATTGTGATTCTGCAACCACTCATCTTGTCAACATCATCGTCATCATCACCGTCGTCGCCATCATATCTGCCACCTTGCTACAATAAAAAAAGAAAAAAAAAGAGAAAAGAGAGATAGAGAGAGAGAGAGAAGAAGAAGAAGAAGAAGAAGAAGAAGAAGAAGAAGAAGAAGGGGCCCCGCATCTTCCCCCTTCTTCCTCCCCATCTACCCGCTGTCAGCCACCTTATCGCCAGCGCCCTACCCCCTGCCGCTTGCTGTCGTTGCCCGTTTCCTCGGCTACTATTGTCTCTCCACCCACTATTGCTAGTCATTGCCTGCCACTCTTCCCTGTCGTCACCGTCCCTTCCCTCCTTATTGTCGGTATCTCGAGCAAGAAGGGAACACCGCCACTAGTCCTCAGCCACTGACCGTGGGGTGTTGTCTTTCTCCCCTGTTCCTACTCGACATTTGCTATCGAGTCTCATCGGACTCTAGTTGCTGCCCTCATCTTCTTCCTCTCCTTATCAACCGTCGACCATACCCCTCCTCAGCCGCTGCTCCTATCGTGCCCTCCTCACCTTCCTCCCTCGCTTCCTCGCTTCTTTGCTGGACCCCGTTGCTCTCCCGCTGCCGCAACCCTCGCTGGATTCCACTGCCTCCTTCTCTTCTTGATGACCATCTCCTCTCCTCCTCAACCACAACCGCAGCTGCTTCTAGCCGGACATACCCCTCCTTGGCCACTACTTCAACTGTGCCCTCCTCACCTTCCTCCCTCACTTCCTCACTGGACCCCGTTGCTCTCCTACTGCCACAGCCCTCGTCGAACCCCATTGCCTCCTTCTCTTCCCAGCCGCTTCTGCCATAGCCAAGCCCTTTTTCACTACAACCAAGCCCTCCTCTGCCTTTTCTTCCCTCAACCGCCTCTTCCTTTGGCAGCCACCTCTATTCCTCTCCTCCTTGCCACCGCCGTCGGCCATCCCTGCTTCTCTACTACTTCCCCTCTGCTTCCCATCCCATCTTCCCCTATGACCCACGCAAACCGCCGCCGCGATTGCTGCTGCCTTGCTTGTTGCCACTGCTTCCTCTTCCTCGACTCCATCTGAGATCTGTGGCTATAGCCCACTCCCGCATAGCAACGTAACCACCATTGCAATTGTTGAATCTAGCGCTGCCCAACCTCTTTCCCGCAACCACAGCCATCGCCGGCCACAATCGCTACCTCCTCCTTTGCCGCTATTGCCTTCCAGCCCTCAAATTGCACCACCGTCGCCCATTCTTTCTCCCTGTCATGCGACTGAAGGCTGCAGCCATCCTCCCTTGCAATCGCAATCGCCTCCAATCGTTCCCCCCCTCATCTTCTTCCCTCTACTACAACCGCATCTATCGTGCCACCTTTATCCTGTTGCTGCCACCTAACCAAGTTCCAACAACTGCATCCATCTTTCTCTCCTCTCATTACTTGTCTACACCGATAATCTCCTTGTGACCAAGTCCACGACGCAAACTCATGCCCTTGACTCGATAGCAGAAAAAAAAAACTGAACATCACTAATATACAATCATACATGATGACTACAAATGATGCACTTGATGCAAGGTTTAAAGCTTACGAGGCTCACATGAAAGATAGATTTCAAGAGCTCCTCCGTGAAATTAGAAGAAGATGATTAGAGAGTTCCCAACAAATCTCAGCATACTAAAAGTTTCAATCTCAAAGGGAACAGATCTGGAAAACATGATCAAGGGCAGGACAAGGAGTTTCCTGGATGGGAAAATGAAGACCCAATCGGTTGGATCTCACGTGTTGAATTTTTTTTATTTTCATAGGACTCCGAAAAAATTCATGGTGGATATAGCTTCCACACAACTCGAAGGTGATGCAATCCGATAGTATGATTTATACGAGACCTATCACGGAGTCCCTTCGTGGGGACAATTCAAGAGAGAGCACTTGATTCGCTTTAGACCATCGGAATACAAGAACATTAATAGACAGCTTGTCAAAATCCGCTAGACTTCCACAATACATGAGTACCAAATCAGATTTGAGTATCTGTTAAACCAAACTCGAGATTGGTCCAAGATATAGTTGGCGAGAAAATTTACTGAGAGACTTAATCCCGAGACTCAGTGCGAAGTTAAAACTCGATGTCCTCGTACCATAATAGCAGCCATATCATTCGCTAGTAAGAATGAAGGAAAAATGATTATGGACACTCGTGGAAACAGAAGCATCAATAGGCAGGACTTTAATGTGGTCAACATAGACAATCGCAAATAAAAGCAGCTTCTGACAGTTGAGCCAATTAAGAAGGAAATAAAAACTGATAATGTGGAACTCGAATATGTAGGCTGTGATAAATTTTTGACGATTGAATTAGCTAAGGAAGAATAAAAAATTGATAATATGGAGTCCGATTATGAAGGATATGCCAAATTTGAAGATAAGATTAATAATGGGCAAATTTTAATTTGTGATAAAAGATACTCAAAGGAAAAACAACTATTTATCGATTTCTTTTTGATGCCCTAGGAAGACTTAAAAGTGACAATCCTCAAAAGAAGATATGATACTACCACTAGTCATCAGATGAAAATGATTCTCCAAAAGACTATAATGATAACTACACAATAAACCAAACCATTACTTACACCAAGTGGAGACTATATTTAATCGATCAAAGAGTCATGATGTGTGGCAAATATTGAAGTGCTCCTGAAATCTGATACTGCTCAGCGTTAAGGGCAAGGCTAATTTGAACTGGACAGGTCTGTTAGGACTCTAGCTAAGTTGGGTCCATCTATTCAGGTTGGGTCATGTTAGTCAGAGTCAGTTATGGGTCGGGTGAACTTTATCAAGTCAGTTATAAGTGGTTAGAGTTGGTTGAGACGAAGTCAGTTATTATTTTAAGTTAAGAGTTTATTAAGTTAGTTAAGAGTCAAGATTAGTGGGACTATTGACAGAGCCCTATAAATATGGTTGTAACCCTTTTATGAAAATTAATCAAGGAATGAAGTATTAGTTTTCGCCAAAAGACAAAATCCTAGGAGATAGATCTCGCTCGAAGTGATCTAGGAGGTCTGATCCCCTCAAAGAGATCGTTTATCCCCATTTTCTATCCTCTTTCTTTATGATAGAACCCTAGGGTCCTATCAACAACATATATGTAATAATTATGATGATACATGATTATATATAGTAATTTTTTTAGAAAAAATATTATTTTTTATTTTTTTCTCGATACTATCCTCTGTTTTTGTTTTATCCAATATAGTTTCCCTAATTTATGTAATCTTAAAAATATCCTTTCTCTCTCCCCATTCTCGTCACCTTCATCCATACTCTCTAGCTCTTCCTTATCATACCTCTCACCTCCCCATAGGTCTATTCTATTCTCATAGCACCGCTCATCTTCATGACCCTCTTCTCATTGTGACTCTCTTCCGCAATGCTCGAGCGAAAATTGTCCTATATTGTGTCATTCGACAAACAAATCGTTAGCTGCACCTTAACAGCTATATAGGATTAAGCAAGAAGGATGACAGACGACAACAAGACTATCCTATTATCGAGATGGGGATTAATAGTCAATGATCATGGGAGGTCATGAAGAGCCTAATTGACTCGTCGTTTAGATACAACTACTATATTTTTATAGTTATTTACAATTGAAAACTACATAATAAGCTCATGCTCAAAGCATAAGAAGTTTGATAAGAAATGGGACTCTATTTGCAACCCCAAATCCAAAGTGACTTTTATTTGATAGCTCCAAAATAATGCAAATAACTCGTCCCTTCAATCCGAAGCGACCAAAACGCATGGGCTAACACTGTCGGTATTGGCAATGTTATTACAAGACACTGCACACTACAATTAACCAACACCAGCTTCAAGGATGTCACCATGACATGGTGATCTCAAAGTAGCCAATGCACAATTACGCTCTTTCTTTCCCCCTTTTTTCCCCATCTCTTTCTATGATTGGAGTTTGGTCCCCTTCATGTCTCTCTCTCTCTCTCGCTCTATCTCTTCCCAACCCCGTGGGGAAGTCTCGTGCATGCTTGTCTGCCCATGATGCCTACGTACAGTGCACACAAGATGCATGTGATCATAAATATGTTATATATTATACATTGTTTTATTTTTAACAAGCAAGATGTGAGATCAACGTTAAATTATAAGGATATCTCTCTGAAGTCAACACAACCTTTAGATGGTAAATCTATCTATTAACCGTTCGCGAAGGTCTTCTTGTTGTTAATCTAAAGGAGACATAAAAAAAAAAAAAGAGAGAATTCATGTGGAGACGGATGCACATAATTTAGTCTTGTTGATGAACAACAAGCAACAACCTCCTTCGAGAACTCATTTGTGGAATTTAAAGTTAGTCGTATCTATTGAGAATGTTTGACCAAATTTGCTAGGTTAAATATATGTTATGTACTCGATCTTTCTTCCTGATTTGAATAATTTTTTAACCTCTTTTTACCATAATCAATAATTTATAACAGAAAATATCATTTTGATGCGAAATCGTAATACGAGGATCATTTATACGAGTTTTAAATTACGATGGTAACTTTGATTTTAAGACATACTACGGGGGTCACTTATATGAGTTTTAAATAATATGGGATGATTTTGATTTTGAGACATAGTATATTGGATCATTTATACGAGTTTTGAAGTACGAATAGTAACTTTGATTTTGAGATATAGTATGAGGGGTCACTTATAAGAGTTTTAAATATGATGATGACTTTGATTTTGAGGCATGGTACAAGGGATCAATAAGAATTTCGACCTAAAAAGAAAATAGATCCACTCAATTCACTAGAATAACTTATTATTTTCATATTATTATTTCATAATTATCGATATAAATCCATAAGATATGAAAATACTAGGAATATTCATGAAATAATCAAATATAGTACCTAATATAATATTAAAGTGATACTATTTTGATGATAATAAGATCAATTTTACTCCAGGTGCCATAAGAAAGGAACGTGAATGATTGATAAACCTTCATCCTAAACTACCTAACTTGACTTATCTTTTCATCATCCAAATGAGAGATCCACAGGTACCAACAAATAGAACTATAAAGATTAAATTTAAAATTTATTAATGATAATTATATAAGAATTTATATAAATAAAAATATATCTATGCTTAAATCAATATTTTGACAATTGGCTTTACGCATAAAATAAGCATTTGATGACATGATTATTTCCTATTTAAAGGTAAACAGGATTAGAGTTAATAATTTAATAAAAATATTTAACTAGAGAAATAAATGAGAAAATAGAAAAATGACACACGATTCAAATACTTAAAAATTATAAAAATACTAAAAAATTAAAATAAAAAATCAGTGACATATGTCCATAAATTGTCATATTCAAAGTTCTTCTAAAAATTTTAAATTATTTTGAATAGTGCATTTATGCGATATACCATTTTTTATTTTTTCAAAAATAATACATCAATTATTAGGATTTTTCTAGAACAAATTTTTTACATATATTATTGACCAAAATGTGAAAAGACATTACAATTTGTTAGAAATATAAAAAATAAGGAAAAAAATAACACATTGTTTAGATAATAAAAAATAAAAAATACAAAAATTACTCTAAAATGGAAAACCACATATATCCTTAAGTGTCATGTTTAAAGTTTTTCTAAAAATTTCAAATCATTTTAAATATTGTATCACCTATTAGAAAAATTTTTTCTAGAGTAAATTTTCTACACATATGGTTGACTTATTTAGAAGCCCAAATATGAAAAAATATTACATGGATGCATTATAATTCATTAGAAATACAAAAAAGAGAAAATAAAAAATAACACACATATGAAAAAAAATCACAAAAAATATCAAAAGTTTCTCCAAAATAAAAAAAATTCAACTACATATGTCTATAAGTGTCTTATGCATTATAATAAGCATTTGATGACATGATTGTTTCTTATTTAAAGCCAAACATGATTAGAGTTAATAATTTAATAAAAAAAAGGAGAAAATAAAATTAACACATGTTTCAAATGCTTAAAAATCATACAAATATCAAAAAATAAAATAAAATAAATAATCAGTGACATATGTCCATAAGTATCCTATTCAAAGCTTTCATAATAATTTTAGATCACTTTGAATAGTGGATCTATGCGATACACTATTTTTATTTTTTTCTCAAAAATAAGACCACTTATTTGGTTTTCTTTTTCTAGAACAAATTTTTTACATATACTATTGACCTATTTAGAAACTCAAATATGAAAAAAAATATTTGATGTATTATAATTTATTTAAAATATAATGAATAAGGAAAAATAAAAATAACACATTGTTTATATGATCAAAAATCACTAAACAAACTAAAAATTCTCTAAAATGAAAAACCACATATGTCCATAAGGGTCATATTAAAAGCTTTCCTAAAATTTTAGATCATTTGAAACAGTATATCTGCTATTAGGCAATATTTTTATGGAGTAAATTTTCTATTCATATTGCTGACCTATTTAGAAGCTCAAATGTAAAAAACTATTGCATAGATGCATTATAATTTATTAAAAATATAAAAAATAGCACATAAATGATCAAAAATTCATAAAAATATAAAAAATTTCTAAAATAAAAAAGATCAATGACAACTGTCTTGTTTAAAGATTTTTTTTAAATTTTAGATCATTTATAATAGTGCATCTATATGATGCACTATTTTTTTCCATCAAAATGAGTGCATCACCATTTCTTTTTCTAGACCAAATATTATATATATTATATATATATATATATATATATATATATATATATATATATATATATATATATATTGTTAACCTATTTAGAAGCTAAAATGTGAAAAAACATTATATGGATGCATTATAATTTACTAAAAAAAAGAGAAAATAAAAAATAACACATTGTTAAAATGATGAAAAATCTATAAAAATATAAAAAACTCTAAAATAGAAAACTAATTACATATGTCCATAAGTGTTATAATCAAAGCTTTCTTAAAATTTTTTGATCATTTTGACTATACATCTATGTGATCACTATTTTTTTTCTCTAAAAAACAATGTACCTAGAATAACTTTTCTACATATATTTTTAACCTATTTAGAAGCTCAATGTGAAAAACTATTATATAAATATATTAAAATATTCAAAATAAGGATTATAAAATGACACACCATTGAGATGCTCAAAATTTATAAAAATATCTAAAAAGTCTTTAAAATAGGAAAAATCTTCAATTCCTATTCAAAGTTTTCCTAAAAATTTAAGATTCTTTTGAATAGTGCATATATGTGATGTACGATTTTGAATTTTTCTCAATAACATTGCTATCACCTATTAGAAATTTTTTTCCCTAGATTAAAATTACTTCATAAATTGTTCACCTCTTTAAAAGCTCAAATGTGAAAAAAATATTACATATGTGTCTTATATTTTTAAAAATAGAAAAAAGGAGAAAAATATAAAAACGATACAATTCAAATACTAAAAATCATAAAAATAACAAAAAAATTCTAAAATAGAAATTCGATAAATATGTCCATTAGTGTCCTATTCAAAGCTTTCCTAAAAATTTGAAAATATTTAAATTGTGCATCTATGCAAAACATTGTTTTTAAAATTTTCTCAATAAAATTGCAACATTTATTAGAAAAAATTTTCTCTAAACCAAATTTCTACAAATATTATGGGCCTCTTTAGAGCCTCAGATGTGAAAAAAAAAATTACATTGATGAATTATAATTATTACAAATTAAATAAACAAGGCAAAAATAATATAATGTTCTAGACAAAGATTTCTTTCTATAAAAAATGCTCAAAATATAGGTAGTAAAAAAATAAGTGTTCATAGCATTGTTTAGAATATTAAACATCAACCCAATCCTAGAACCCTATCTACATGATAAACCAAATGTTTTAATTTCTTAGTAAATATTTTTACATAAATAAAGACATACCTCGAAGAACTATTGAAAATTATATCATAAACAATGTGACAATGGAATAAAAGTTTAAAGAAGTCGGTGTTTAGTAACATCGGAACTCAATACTACTTGAAAATCAGAGTACAATGCGACAACGACGATAAAAAGGGAACGATTGAAGATGAAAGATTATACTATACAAGTCGTATCGATTGATAAATATGAAACAGTAATATACAAAATGTATAATAAAATCACTTATTTAATTTTTTTATCCCATTTAATCCTATATGAATTCAAGTGATTTTTTAATATTAATATGATTTTTAGAAAAACATGGGTGCTGTTCTGATATTTTCTAAAGTAGAGGTGTTCTCGGAAAAACAAAAAAAGTCAGGAGTTTTTTTTTCCCCGAAAATTCGTCTGTTATTTTTTTCGATGGTGTATATATATATATATATATATATATAAGGCGGTAAAATAGAAATCAAGGTTTGTACTGGGCTGCAGGGTTTAGAGGAGGTTCTCGGTGTTCGGATCTCACACACACGGCTCCTCGGATCCCTCTCCTTCCAGTTTCTTCGATTTCTCCCGAGCAGCTGCTCCTCCTCCATGAACTCCATCATACACGTGGTTTCGATTCTCCGGTGAAGTCGTAAATGTAAGTTTTGGGCTGCGATTTTACGCCCCGTCGCCATGTTTATCCACTCGAGAAGACGATAGAAAAGTCAGCAGTGCCGTTTTGGATTCCAGCGAACGTGATGTGAGACATCTTGGACTCATTCAGATGGTTTCTTCTTCAATCGGTTTGTTGCAGACATAATCGATGGCAATTGGACTTGAGCGATTGGTCTGATGGTGTGCGAGTGCGGCTTCTGGATCGATCAGTAGAAACAAAAAGGTGGGTGCCTCTCTGGTGTTCTTGGTTGGGATGGTGAGTAAAAATCTGATTTTTACTGCGTAATCAAACGTGAAAGCATAGTTTATGAGATTTCGACTGTGAGTGTGTTTGGATTTGCTTGGCCAGGTCACTTTCGATTGCCCAATCCCAGAACCCCAACTGCATTCTTGTTGCCTTTGGACTCAGGTGTTAGCTTCCCTATCGCTTCTTGGTAATTTCAGGAACCCCCATTTTATGTCGGGTAGTGAACCTGGATGTAATCTCATCTTCTCTTCGCCTTTCCAATTGAGGGTCAGGGTGCATTTATCTCAGCTTATTGTTGCAGTGATTGGTTATCCTTTCTTGTAATGGTTCCCCTTGACACCTGTGTGTTTGTCCTTCTGAATGCTTGAAATATTTCTGTAGAATTATTTTGGGCATGATTTCCAGCTACAATTATCTAGTCAGTAACTGTTGTTGCTGAGATTTGGCATCCAAGAGCTACTTTAGTGAACTCAGTGAAGGAGGTTCCTGTCTTGCACTTGTGAAAACCTCTTCTGCTTGCTTCAATCCTTTTCTTCGGTGAAGAACCAAGTTCAATCTGCTGCTAAATCGGTGGGACGGTGATGGAAGAAGCAAGCTGCAGTCCATCGTGGACCAGGGAGCAGGATAAGGCATTTGAGTATGCTCTCGCCACACACCCTGAGGATTGCAACAACCGGTGGGAGAAAATTGCTGCGGATGTGCCTGGGAAAACCATTGAGGACATCAAGCACCATTACGAACTTCTTGTGGAGGATGTCAATGGCATCGAGTCCGGCCGGGTCCCCTTGCCTTGCTACCCATCTTCCTCGGAAGGTGGTGACCTGGCCAACGAAGGTGGCGTCAGCAAGAAGGGAGGCCACTCTCATGGTGATTCTGGCCATGGTGGGAAAGCATCGAGGTCTGATCAAGAACGCAGAAAGGGGATAGCATGGACTGAGGATGAGCACAGGTTTAACCACTATACTCATTTTCTTTCTTGGGTTTTATAGATATCATGTTGGACTATCTTGGTTATTTAGATTCATGAATGTGATCATGTTGATGCAGAAGTTCTTTTGAATCACATTTTTAGGTACAATGGATCAGTGATTTTTAAGAAAGTCATAAGTTTAGCATAAAAAATTATACATACACTTAAAGAATATAAATATTGATGAGATTTAGGAAAACTGTATTGGAAATTTATTATAATGGGTTGTCTATATGGTCTTCATCTATGTATTTTTATGCTTCTGATGTGGTGATTTTCTTTTTGGTCTTGTTCAAAAGACTATGAGTGGATTCCTCAAAAAAGCACACTCTGAGTGGAATTACCTAGTTGTTTCTCCAATGTTGTGATGAAGAAGAATATTCCCATTAGTCTCCCAGTTTTAATCCCTGTAGTTATTGGAACTATATTCCTATTAGTATCCCAGATTTAATCCCTGTACTCATTAGAACTATATTGATTTAGCACTTGTTAAAATGGTGATACATCTTTTACCTTACAAAGGGTGTGTCGTTTGGCAGTATGTTTCTAGTCTTTAACATCTATGAGCTAGAAGTCAGTGGTGATGATCTGAGTAACAAAGAATTGAAGACTTGTATATGGCATTGGATGTGTTCCTTTCTCTATTGATGTTGTTTTTGTTTTGTTTTCTTTTGAGGAATTTCTCTATGCATGTTCTGGATCTGGACTATATGTTTTTCATTATTAGTTGATTTATGATATCTTATATAGCATCAAATAATTATGCATCATTTCTAATGATAAATCACAATCTGTGGTAAATCATTTTGCAAAAGATAGCTTGCACTGTCATTCAAAGTTTACTTATTTTACCTGGACTTCAAATCAATCAAGTTCGTTGCCATTTCATCTTCTGACATCAATACAGCAAGGACCAGATCGTATTAAGTTATCTGCTCTTCCTAACCATAATAACCTTTTTTTGTTTAAACATGATCAAGTTTTTTCATTGAAATTATTTGTTCTTTATACCTGCTTGTCCTCTTACCTCCAGTAGTAAATCTTTGTCCATTTTTTGTTCAAGATGTCAGACTGATTGGTATTGAAAAAATGTGAATTTTCATCTCAAATTGGTTAAGCTCACATCAAACAACCTTTCCAGGAGGATATGGATCATATACTTAAAAATGCCGCTGCTTCTAAGAGAGAAAAAAAAGAATTACTCTCTCTTTCCGATGATTTCTCCTGATTGACATTGTTTTAAAATTTTGTTGTTTCCATTAAACAAGTAACACTATTTAAGCTTGTTCTTTGGTTCAGACAGGGTTCTCAATTTCGATGTGTACCACCGGTACGAGCGGGATGTATTGGTCCGAGAGGATACCGACATACGAACCACCCTCTATCAGGCAGTACCAGTGTTTTGACCTCATATTAGGCGATACAAAGTCTGTACTAGGTGATAACAGTCGAAATCTGATGTTACCAAGGCGTACCCGTCAGTACGCCTCAGATTTCGTTCGTTACCGAGGTGTACTGATCGGTACATCTCGGATTTCGACCATTACTAAGGCATATCGGTCGGCATGCCTCGGTAGTTTTGGACCGTTAACTCTAGTTATTTTTGGAGATTTTTCATCTCTTTTTGGTGTATCATCGATACACCCCGGCATATTTTTGGTATGCCTCGTTCGTCAGTACAACGGTATGGACCGAAATTGAGAACTTTGGGTTTAGGTACCTTGAAACAATTGTTTCATAAACCTTTACATGCTTCATTAACAAAATGTTGACTCTTAAGTTTTCATGAGTTGTTGAAATTGATTTCTTCACTGTTGACTTTACCTCTTCTCGGAAGTATATGTATGCATGGTTTAAGTTTTTGCCTGATATACCAAGAAATATGTTAGTTGCTTTTGGTGGTTCATCTGCGACTGTTGGACCAGCATTGATCTAGCAGTTAGTTCTTTTGTTCATCTTAAAGATATTGTTCAGTTCATTGTGATATTGGTGGCTAGAGTACTTGACTAGGATAACATAACAACCATAGGCTTTAGGGAAGAATGTATGAGAGACAAATAAGACATTCTCAGTATGAAGACCATCTGTCTCCTTGCTCTTCCAAATGATCTTAAGATCCTAAAAGCAAAAGGTTGCGACTTCTAGTTAGCCACATATCTCTTACGGCAAAATTCGCTCTAACCTAGAACACTATTTTATCGATTAGTCCCCTGAGAAGTGAACACTTGTTGTTTCCTCCTAAAATCTTGTATCAAATATAACAAATTGTGTTTGTCCAGCTTCTTTGTTGATCTACAAATATATTTGTAAATGTCCTCTCGGGGTGATTCTTGTCATCAAGATCATAGTGCAACTGCTTATAAAAATTAGCATTCTTGCCTGATTTTTAACAGATTATTTCTTCTTGGACTTGAGAAGTACGGAAAAGGTGATTGGAGGAGCATATCTCGGAACTTTGTGATCTCAAGAACACCTACACAAGTTGCAAGTCATGCGCAGAAGTACTTTATTCGGTTGAACTCAATGAACAAAGATAGGAGAAGAACAAGCATCCATGACATAACCACTGTGACCAACGGAGACACACCGACTCCTCAAGGGCCAATCACTGGTCAAATAAATGCATCTGCGGCAACAGCAGGGAAGTCTGCCAAACATTCTCTTCAATCATCTGCCGACCAAGCTGGAGTTGGTATCTTTGGAACTACCATCGGACAGCCGGTGGTCGGTGGTCCTCTTATGCCTGCAGTAGGCACTCCGGTAAATCTTCCTGTTCCTGCTGGATCCCATATCGGCTATCCGGTGCGAACCCCAGTTTGCATCTCACCGACCACCTATCAAATGCCTCCGACATCATCTGGTAGCTGAGTACAAAGGAATCTTGAAGTAGATGAGAATGTCACAGCTCCTCCTTGCATCTACTTGCCACTAATGTCAATTCTCACTGATGTCAATTAAGCTAAGAGATGCAAGCACATTTATGGATGACTGTGTTCTGGTATTTGTACAACTACTTGATTACTGACTGGATCATGTCAAAATAAGCTTTAATAAAGGAAACCATTGATTCAGGAATGCAACATGTGACTGTTGTGGCAATCAAAATAGACAAGGGTAGTTCTTTGTGTTCAGTACTCAGTTGGCTTCTATGGTAACTTATTTGATCTGTTTGTGTGGAGGTAAATGGGGCTCGAAGGATATGACATTGGTTATTAATTATGTTGTTCAACAAATGGGGTTCATTTGACTTTTGACCTATGACTTCAATCAGAAATTTTGCTCAGACTCGCAAACTTGTGTAAGTTTTGTCAATAATGTTAGTTGGGCATCGGGAGAACCATGGCTTTATAAAGAGTCAGATGTCGAGATGGACAATTCCTCTCAAGCCTTAAATCGATGAAGACTAATGATGATGTATTATATAGCATCATTGATGAGTACATTTTACTCCCAACTTGATTGAGAAGGTGATCGAGAAATACAAGAATCAACGCCCTCTAAATGCTAGTCACTTTGTACCCTCAAAACCCTAAATAAATATACAATCGTTCTCACATAGTTTTAGGCTTTTAATTTTAGCTACCAACCAAGAAAGGATTTTTCATTTCTGATCATCAGTAATAATGATGATGAGGGGGAGGAGGAAGAGGGGGCTCATCGTATATTACTCATAGGTAGATCTCTTTAGTATCTCGATCCCTAGATTTAAAAAAATTATATTGAGATTTTATAGTTATAAAAGTGAAATATTTAACTTTATTTATCCTAACATTGTCAATTTTAAAGATGAAAAATATAACATGTGATAGCACGTGGACGAATGATAAAAAAAGGATCATTTTAATATTCTAGTTATGTTTTTCTTTTGTCACTCTAATTAAAACTTAGTCGATTATTGTGGTGGTGGCATACGGTGGTGCCACCATGTCACAAGTGACACAACCTGCTCTCGACGACAACAAGGGCTAAGCCCCGAGGTCCTCGAGACATTCCTCACATTGGTGTACCCTAAGGTTAAGGGGCGGAAGGTGGGGAAGGGGGTGCTCGAGTGTGCAATATGCCTCAGTGAGTTCGAGAACGACGAGGAGCTCCACCTCCTCCCACTTTACAGTCACATCTTCCACTTGGACTGCATTAACTCCTGACTCGCTCCCACATAACTTGCCTCGTCTGTCATGCCAACCTCATCAAGCAAGTCGTTAACAACAACCTCAACTTGCTACCTGTAGCCAACACTACTATAGATGCCGTGAGTCTTCAGCCTAAAACCGCTGTCTCGCCATGGGATCATGTCGCCATCGTCATGGACCCATAGTGGTGGCAACGGAAGAGGAGGAGCGCAAGGAGGTAGCCACTGAATTGGTGACGATTGGAAGCTAGAGGCAAGCAACCCAATCGTAATTCGGGCAATGGGTGACAACTGACGAAGCTCTCTCAATCTCATTCAACCGGACATTTCGAGATTTGGCCGGTGGAGGATGTCGGTCGATACACCCTCCGCTTGTTGCTCTCTCCTCCTCTGTCATCGCTCTACATCTGCATCGACGGAAGGTAAGGCATATACGTTAGTTCCGCGCTACTCTGCATCTACGTTTACGAGATGCAAGGCCTTTGCCTCACCTCCCGTAGACACAAATGCAGAATAGGATCGATGTAGTTACATGATGATGCAGAGGGTCATCATTCTTGTCCACTTCATCCTCCCTTTGTCTCACCTCCCATCGTCACTCTCCTTTCTCCTCCCCCCACAAGAAGCTATAGAAGACCCTTAAGCTCCGCCTTTGTTGCACTCATCGCCCTTGCCTCAGTTGTCAATGCTTGAATTGATGTCGACAAGATCGACCATCAATTTGTTCTTAGTCGATCACCACCACCACAACAGTTACCTACGAAGATTTAATTAGAACATAATAAATGAAAACATAATTAGAACGTTAAAATTATATTTTTATTCATCATTTTTGTATCGTAATGTCACATGGCATATATTTTGTCGGTAAAGCTGATGACGTTAGAGTAGATGGGATTCAATATTTTATTTTAATAATTATATTATAGGAATGTTAATGTAATATGTAATTTTAACCCGAGGAAGGGAAGAGGGAGGAGAAAATAAAATGATACGCACTGAGCTATCAGAGAAGAGTATAATCTGGTCAATCTGCTCGTAGTTCTTCCTTACGAAGTCATCGACTCGCCGATTCAAGTCATCATGGCGGCCTTTCTTCTCCCCCACATCGGCAGGACTTCTCCATGGTCGCCTTCCGTGTCTCCTCCACCGAGTCGTTATCGGCCACGATCTCCGCTGCTTCTGCTGCCACCTCAAGCTCCCTTCGACCTGTCAATGCCTCGGGAAGTCTCAGGCGAAGGTTTCCCAGGCTCCAAAGCTTCCATCTTTATAGCATCCACAACCTGCAGCGGATCCGGGGGTGCAGCCCGTTTCTGGTGGGAGAGCTTAGATGATGAGATGGGGGAGAAGGAAGAGGTAAGGTGGGAGGAAACCAGAGCAGAGGGGCTGGTGGGACGGGGGAGCTCCGCCATGGCACCCAATGGAAAGGAAAAAGTCTGCAAAATTGGGCAATTCTATACTCGCAGCAGAGTCGTATAGTTTATGTTGCTAAAGCCAGAAAACAGAACTAATATGGTTTTGTTTCACATGTGACTATTGCCTGCTTGGAAAAGATCTCAATGAATGAATCATATTAGTATGTTTGTCATCATAGAAACACACTCTAGTATGCATTAGGAGAAGAGGCCAACAAAAATGGCCTATGGTCATACATTGTACAAATACAACAGACTTGCAGGGCCACATCATATTGTATGCATTTTTGCCAACTTCAACCTTTTAAAACTGACGCAAATCCATCCATGATCAGCGCTGGGAGCGTAGCATAGGCACCCGGTGCCAACGGATAAAAATGCATTTGTTCTCACTGAACTATATCGCTGCTAGATATAGTTCCTACCTAAGAAGAAGGGCTCTGCAAACAGCCATCTGTTCTCCAACTCATGGTTTTACATAGCCCAGTCTTCATCACTATCATCCTGGCAAAGCAGTTGGAGAAATTGAAGCAACATGTCCGGGTAAATAATGTTCAAAAATAATGCAAAAAAAAAATCAAAAACAAAAACCAATCAGGATAGTAAGAAAGAGAGTATCTCTGGAAGTGGTGACACTCGAAATCTTCTTGAAGGCAGAATGAACTGCACAATATTAATCGATTCCCATGGTTCCTTTCAGAGCATTCAATCTTGATAATGGATGTGAGGTATCGATGACCCAGAAATAAGGGTACAAAATTTTAAGTAAATCTTAGACGCTTTAATTTAATTTCAAAATGCCAACCAAAATTGGTTTTGTCAAGGAACACAAACATAGCCAAGAAGTTTGCTATTGAGAAGTAATTAAATATTCTGATCTTAGGATACCGCTATGTGATGACTATTGAGAAGTAATTAAACATAGCCAAGGATGTCGTCTGTCATGAGGGAGGAAAAAGAAGGATGAACACCACAGAAAGCAAGTAAACTGCGTGTGTATACAACTTCTATACCAAAAACACCAATATTGAGAACATCATCTTGTTGTTTTGGTTGTTAAATAACACAATCAGTTTATATACTAGCTCGATGATTCTTAAAAAAAAGGTCCAGAAAAAATAAAAACAGCTCAATCATGTTAGGCGGAACTTTGCATGTCAAGAAGAGAGCAGATGCAACTAACAATTGGAGCTCAACTTGCATCTCAGACAGGTAAGACAATCACCATAATGATTTTTTACTGGAACGATTGAATTTCTGTATAGCAACAAACTCTATATTTTAATGTAACAAGTAATAAGACGTATATGCTCAAGCAAGAACTATTAGGTAACTTCAAATGCTATAAAACTACATCTTAGACCCTCATATTACCATAAGTATCAGGACTAAGCAACCTATATATTTCAAGTTAAAGAGATGACAATAAATTAAACAAAAACCCTCCGTTGCAGTTCACTCTGGGTAGAACTGTAGTTTTCAATGAGTCATGATGCTTTTATAAATATCAAGAAAAGAATGGTGCTACATACAAATTTTGCCTATATGGTTCAGTGCAGATTAAGGGAACAGGTTCTTTATGTTGGTTATCAAGATTAAAGGTTTTCATAGTGAACATCAAATCCTATTGCTGAGATTTCTATTACAGAATCTTTTCATAGTAACAACTAATCTTAAATTGTTCTCTCATATCTAAAGTACATTTGGGACTGCAATCAGACAAAAAGTTTAAGCTTTAGCGAGATAAAGTCAGGTAATGTATTGCTCTGAGCCTCTGATGAGGGTAAAAATTACTGTAATATTCCTTATGCTATGATGTCAAAACTAACTTGGGCATATAAATAGGCAAAGCCAATTCAGGATATGAGGAATCTAATTTTTAGATCATGTAAATCAGAGTATTTGAAA
This sequence comes from Ensete glaucum, assembly GCA_021527575.1. NCBI lineage: Eukaryota > Viridiplantae > Streptophyta > Magnoliopsida > Zingiberales > Musaceae > Ensete > Ensete glaucum. The sequence continues at coordinate 52,889,734 of CM038551.1, forward strand.
GATATGCATGTGATAATCATGCGTAGCTCAGCAAATGAAAAGACAGCACATGCAACTATCAATAAAAAAGTGACAACTGGTTTATGTACCTGAGGTTCACTAGAAATTTCATCTGTCTCGTCTGACACCTATTGAACAATTAACAACGTTAGATACAAACAAAACAGAAAATTGTCTGATAAAAAATGAAGACCTATCGACTAAGAGTTATACTGTTGAAACCACACCTTCACCAACACAATCTTCAATTCTGCTTTAGCAATTTGAACCATGAACTAGTAAAAGAAAAAATTCATATGATATGATTATTATTGATTTTAAATAATAATGTATCGTAGTTATTTTTTAATGTTCTATACATGTCTTCATTTATGTTTCAGTTCCAGTTATTTCAAAAGTTTAACATGTTACGAAATATGAGGTTAAAAGAACTTTTAGCAAACAATATTTGTGTTTCATCAGAATCTTTTCTATACTTTTTTCTTTTGTAATTTTACATTTACTATTTATCAAATTATACTTTCAATTGACAACTATCTCAATCCTGATGATCTAATCTAACCATCCTCCTGATCCAATCCCAATCTTGCATAAATCTAGTATGAATACCCAATTTCTAAAGGTATCCTGGCATTGGAATTGGTTGGTACCAATCAGGAACAACCCAAAATCTGCCTTTACAAGCTTATTCCATTGGATAACCAGACAATTCCGACCAATTTCATTCCAATTTTGTTGATCCAAATCCCAAAACCTAGAGGGGTTCCAGAAACCTGATTCTGATCACAGGAACTTCAGCACCAAAATGTCATGCAAAAATCACAAACACCAAGAGAAAAGAAAATAGTAATAGTTCACCGTCAGTAGTTAACATCAGCTTAGATCTGCATCAGATCAACAACACATATACAATCGACAACATTTTTCATTCCTCAGGGAGTAAATGGTCCACAACTGTACCTCAGATGGCTGCAATGGCACATGCTGTTTCCCTGCATTTAAAATAGTCTAGGTGTTATGTAACCACAAAATGCAAAAACTACTAGAAATTAGTTTCTTAGAATACAACAAAGATTCTTGCAAAAATTGGAGAAACAATACTTTGTTTTATACTTGCCAAAATAAGGAAAAGAACAAAACTGTATCACAATAGTTTCCCAAATCAACATGTGCATTTGATTCTAAAATGAATGTGAAGCAGATGGGTCATAATTCAAATTGCATATTTTAGAACTGTTAATAAACAGGCAAAAGTAGGCATAAGACAACATACTGACCACTCTTTTTCCTGCTAGATTTGGGCTCTTCTTTGTTAGACCCTTTCACCTACAACACAAACAAAGTTCCATTGTGCACTGTTTAAAAATTCATTAACAATTTTATTTGTTTAAGAACTTCCTCAGTATCAACAAGAAAAAAATTTAATTTAAAAGCATACTTCCACTTGTTCAGATGATTTCCTCGAGGCTGCCCTTTTTCTCTTACTAAAAGGACCTGGATGTTAAGTTTCCATCACAAGGCAAATAAGTCAGCAACAAAACACACATTAATTACAAGGTAACCATGTCCTTCAAACAATATAGAATGAAGATAAGAAATCAAGAGAAAAAACCTTTCGTTCCAGGAGAAGAATTCACACCGCACTCAGGTTTCTGAAATATGAAAGCTGAGGAATCAGGTAAAATATGAACGTGGTAATGGCATAGAAACACATTTTAATAAGAATTAACAATGGATTTGAGCATAATGAAAGTGAGTAATATCCATTCCCATGCTCAGGTGACTTACCATAAACAACAACAATTTTTGCTATAGCAAACATACAAAAAAACTAAGCATGGAATATTTGTTAGCATCTTCACGTTAGTGAACAAATCAACCAATATATTTGAATGTAATAAAGGAGTTCCAAAAAATAAAATTGAAGAAAAGGCTTGAATATTGAGCAGAAAAATATTGGGCCACCGAACCAACAAAGATGCCTGTTGTTGACAAATAACATTGAACACTTAGTGGTTAGTATTGTACATGAAATGTGTGCATGAGGAAGTTTGAGCATGTAAGATAATAGGATGAATTTCATATGTACACTTCATCATATACAAAATTTCATATACAACCTCATGTTCCAGGTAAGATAGGAACACTTATGGTCTCCAGAATCTTTTTTACATCACCTATACTCTCTTTTGTGCCTAAGCTATTTGTTATTTGGATGACATTCGTGAAAGTCTGTAAAGTTCCAAAAGGTATCAGTAATATTAAAGACATTTATAGAAGTTTGTTAATGTTAGAAGGATAGTTGTAATATTTGCAAGTTTAAGAGAGTTTCTGTGGAATTACGAATGAGCATAGGGGCACATGAGTTTTTCTCAAGATAATAATATTATGTTAACTCAACTCATACATATACCAACCAACCAAAGGTTTATAGCTGCCCAATATGTTGGAATAATTATTGGCCGCAATGCTGAAGCACGTAAAGTAGATAAGATAACATCACTAACCTTATCCACTTCTTTCTCAAACAACGTAGATAAAGTAGCCTGAACCAGCTTGCCTTTTCCATTGGAAAGATTCCCTTTGGACCTTTCAGATGAAGTTTGCTTCAGTTTCTCCCTTGAACAGGTTTTTCTGTCAACAAGCTCACTCGTTGAAGCGACAACACTAGAAGATGGACAGGAATCCACAATCTGTCCTACAAATTAAGGATATAAAGTTCATCGCAGAGAAACATGGATATTTCAAACATGCAATTGTGCTTAATTATGCAATAAAAAACTATAAATATACTAAAGAATATTGGACATATAAATATATAATTGGAGACAATAATAGAGTGACATAAGCAAAAACACGATTAATAATAAAACTCTTAATCCTAACTCTGAAGTTACCTTCTCACCCTTATGAGTTAGCTCAAGTGAAGTGACCCAAGGGGAGGAGGCAGGTTGCTCAGCATCACTACCAGAATTAGAATCATCTCCAGAAGATTCTGCATAACTAAAGGAAAAAAGAGATAAGAAAGAAATTCCTGAGCCTAATAAACAAAGAAATATGGAAACTATCAGAAAATTTGATAACATTTGCATATGGTAAATTTATTTTGCTGATCATGTATTGTGGAAAATAGGTAAATAGTTGTATTGCAGGCCAACAGTAACTTATCCAGTATTCACAATCATGCATTGGAGTTATTGCAAACACCAGCTAACAAGGAAAAAGTTTTGGATGGACAAAAGGCAAATCCTATGCCAATAAATTAACCAACCAATATCAATACTAGATGCAGTAAGCCCTCCGCAACATTTCTTTGAGTGTTTGAACTTTGAACAATCAAGTGTAAACTAAGGTCTTAGTTTCCAAATTAAAACATCACTAGTATAATATATGGATAAGTAGCCCAAAAGTCCTGAATTCTTTTCAAGGAAAATTTTGAACAGAATGACCAATTATAAGGAGAAGAATCAACCAAACTTTAGATAATTGGGTACAAAGTAATTCAGTGATATAAAAACAATAACCGGCTTCTAAGCTGACAATTTAGTGACTATGTCTTTCAAACATTAAAAATATCAGTTGAAGCCAATTTAGTCAACATATGGCATTATGAGATGAACATATTAACTTCATCCAACTATAATAATATCAAAGAGCAGTGTCATGACAAGGTTGTTTCTTTGCAAACATGGGCCCCATGGTTCAAGTCATGGTGGCAGTCTCTCGTGAAAGGCAGCATATAATAATTCTCCTCAAACCCATTAATTGGGAGAGCCTCACACCAGATGTCCATTCTTTTGGTCATAACAAAATCAGTACAATACTAATAACAGATAAAGAACATATATAATTGACTTATAAAAATGTTAATGCCATACACACTTCACTTGACTGCCTTTCTATCATCAACAGCTACACTAAGAACCATCTACGGCACATAATTGGAAATCCATATTAACTTGAACAAATACCTTAGCTTTTTCCCTGCAGTTCTAGCTGATTGGCGAACAGGTGTTGCCATGTTAATCGTTCCTGGTTCCACTTTATTGCTAGAATCACAAGGCAAGCTATCCTCAATTTCAGTTTCAGGAGAAAGTGGTTCGCTCTTGTTTACAGGCTTATTTCCAGCTGATTGTTCAACTGTGGCACCGGCACCTCCTTTGAAGTCATAGTCTATTGTATCTTTTCCCTGCTACTCAAAATATTAAATGCAACAATGAAATCCAGAACCATCAAAATGCAAAAGGAAACAAAATAAATGTGAAACTATTGGATGAAATCACCTCACTTAGATACTTAGGAAGCTCAAGTTGGAGTTCTTGTGGATTCTCCTCCTTTGACCCAATCCACCATGCATCAGCAAACACAATCTGTCAAAACACAAGTCAATCAGACAACAGCATTAATAATGGAGAAAAGATGATGTTTATTTCACAGTTGACACAGTTTATGCAGTTACGGCAAGGTGGGTGTTTGGAACAAGATGACCTTGTAAAGAAACAAAAACCATTCTCCATATCATACTAGCAGAGTAAGAGGTTTTCCACCCTAAAGGTTGCAGTTGTATGTTTAGGATACAGCTTGCAGTGATCACACCAATCAGAAGACTCGCTAAAAATAAATTAAGTGTGCAGATCTTATAAAGGCATTCTCAACATTCAACAATTGTGATTTATAAAATCCTGAAGTGAATACTGAAAGAAACTGAACTAAAATGTGAACATGCACGATGGTGACAGATAGTAACTGATGCTGACCCTTTTGCTCGTCTGGAGCAGATGGAGTTCTAACCATCACTAAAGACAGAAGGCAAATGTGAATGCAAGATCCTGCTCTCATATACAAAATCAGGAAAACAAGGTGTACTACTGTCATCCGAGAACTTTAATTTAATCAGGTAAGATTACCAAAACCCATTTATAAGCATAGCATAAGCACTAGCCAAGAAAAGTGGTAAGTTACCTAATGGTCACCAAGTGGAATGAGGAATGCTAAATGTCTAATTTGCTTGAACTCACTGTCACGGACAACAATATAAACAAAATGTTCGATGAAATGCTCATGTTTGTCCGTGTCCTTCGGTTTGTGTACATACAATGTACAGCAAGTAGCGAGCTTGCAGTAGGCTTAGCAGCCCTAGTTTGATTTGTTTTGTGGCCAATTTTGGCTTGTAAATACAAGTGTGTCTTATAAGCACTTGTGGGGGCTTCGGTCTGTAATTGACCATTATCCTTTGTGTGCAACCTCTCTGAGTTTGTAATGTCCATGGGTGTAATTTGTATCTGGTTTTATAAAGTGTTTACTTGAGCAAGTTGCTTGTGGATCCCGTTGGAATTGCTTCCTCTGGCCCGTTTTCTCTTTTGTAAGTCTAAGAGACTCTAGGAGATCTCGGGGAAGGCTGACCTTTGCGGACAGACACGCAAGGGTGCCGCACGGCTTAGGCAAAATCAGCTAAGCTCGTGACAATGTGGTATCGAGCGGGACAAGCATACGCAAACACTCGCCATACAAACGTGGGGACCTAGGGGGCATATGGAGGACACCGGCCGCAACCGTTTGGGGGAAAACGGACATTGAGATGTAGGGAAAGGAGTCGCTCAGAGGAGCGGGCATCCAGGTTTGGCATTCAAAGGAAATGGCCAACCCCTTTACGTGAGAGGCACCACGAGGACAAGCAAGCGAAGAAGAATATGTAGCGCACAAAGATTGGGATGGTTGAGTTCGAGCTATAGCTCGACGTTGGCAACCAAACTTGACGGTGCTCAAGGCAAAGTGGGGCGCTTGGTGAAAGATGAGACCGTGCAAAGTGGGAGGTGTTACGTAATGATCGAAAGAGTTGTGCAAAGCTCACAAAGGTGAGGGAAATTGCTAACTCGAAGGATTCGGTACTCATACAAAGGCTTGTACACGGACGACGAAGTGTTTGTGGCCATCCCAAGACATGATCGGAACTCGACGCCACGGAGCATCAGAACTTTCTCTTTGACATGGAAAGGATATGTCCGTTGGCGGCTAAAATGTGCAATAAGTTCAGCACATTGATAGACCTTGAAGGGTGCGATGGAGACTGTATTAGCGAAGGGTCGCAATCTAAGTGCATTTGCGGGGGTAGAACAAGGCACAAGTTATTCAGCAAGATAGAATAGTCCAAAGGGGATGGTGGTCTCCGAAACTTCTAGTGGGAAGTATGTAAAGAGGAAAGTTACTCCAATAGGACAGATATCCACAAGGGATAAGTCCTAGTTCTCTAGATAGAGAATCATGTGCAACGGACCGCACATATTGAGGAAGAGTTTCTCAAGGTAATATCTCCATAAAGCTCAACGGACCGAGCGAGTGATGTGGAATCATCGCATGATCTCGAATGAGGTAATGCATTGGTGGATGCATTTTGAGATCAAGTGGGATAAAAATCGGAGATGGCGAAGGCCCTACGAGGTGTTGGCAGAGGCCACACATGGAGAAGTCGTAATCCGAGTTCATCACATGAGAATCTGTATGCAATGGAGATGTCACCAGGAGGCGACATGGTGCAGCGGATCATGGTGGAATAGTTCGTGGCAATGCAACGCAGGCAATCATGTCCCACGAGAGACAAGATCACACGAAGGTATGATCAATAGTTACTGGGAGCTCCACTTTGGTGTACGACACAACACGAAGAAGGGCTATGGATTCAAGGAGTGAATGTCGTCGTACCGTAGAGGCGGGTCTTCGTGTGTGCATCGAAGCTTGCATTGGATGAAAATCTTAGCCATCAGCATATGGGGGCTGTGTACCACCGAGGAAGAAGTCCAAGTGCAAGTAGCATTGAGTCCCATAGAGGGGGACGTGATCATGTGAATGATCAGGAGCTACCGAGCTCCACTTGAACAATGCAAAGGCAAGAAGGTGGATTCAAGGGTGAATGTCATGGTGCAGAGGCCGGTCTTGGATGACGATCAAGCTTGCATCGGATGAAAGCCTTGGTCATCAGATATGGGGTTGTGTACCACCGAGGAAGAAATCGATCAAGTACCGGTGAGTCCCATGGAGGGACTTGATTATACAAAGATATGATCGAGCTAGAAGAGTTGGATGTTTGCTCACATTCGCTTAAGGGAGCCCGGCAAGTCGAGGACAAAACCGAGTAAGCGAACGTTGCTACTAAGGAAGCTAAGGAGAACAGAATCAACGCGAGCCCTGCACAAGATGGCGGAGGCCATGCCTGAGAGTTACAGTCTATCTTTCCATCAACCAAGGAGAACAGCTAGGAGGACACAATGGTGTCGAAACAGGTGGTCGAAAGGGGCGAGAAAGCGATGGCGAGTCCAGTGGGGCTCAGCTACCCAAAAGCAAAGCGTCGGTTAGAAAGGAGGTGGACTCGGAGGAGCACCACAGTGCCGCAGAGGCGGATCTACCGATCGGCTCAGCTACCCAAAAGCAAAACATCGGTTAGAAAGGAGGTGGACTCGGAGGAGCACCACATCGATCCCTTGCTCTCATAGAGGGAGAGCATTAATCGTAAAAGGGGCCAAGGAGGTAGAGAATGCAAAGGCAAACTCCAAGTACCAAGACCAAGGAACTTCATAAGACCGGTGTCGATGGACTTCTCATCAAGATAGCCGAAAACGGGGGACTTCGGGTTGATGTAGGAGTACTCGACTAAGGAACGAAGTTAGGCAGTACGTGGTACTGTACCTTTCTACTCAGAGGAGTAGGCGGCAAAGGTGATGGAGAAGACGGTACAATCCCAAAGGCGACCAGAACTATCAAAGACTTACTTCAAGTTGGGGACTCCAAGTTGGGGTAAACTTTTTGCTCTTTTCGAGCGAAACTTTTGCATTTCAGAAGTTCAATGGTAGTGAGAAGGCGAATCACGAGCTAACTCAACGCGGAGTGCAAACACTTCAAGTGTGCGCGAAAGAGAGCGAATATTAGTGACCAGCTCAATGCATGAAGTACAAACTCAAGGAGGCAGGCGAAATCGAGTAACCTTTGCCTTCTCAACTCAAGAGAATGAGCGAAACTGAGTACCTCAATTCTCTTAACTCGAGGAGGTGAGCGAAGCCAAGTAACCTTACCTTCTCAACTACTAAGAGAACAAGTGAAGTCAAGTATTCCAGTTCTCTTATCCAACAGAGGAGCTCTGCATAAGTTCAATGACCCTTCAAAGAAAGCTTATGAAAGACAATAGTTGTCAAATCCTCACCATTGGTGATCAGTACTACTGAGAGTAGATTATTCGTTCCATCTTCCAATTGAATGTCAAGCGAAAGCGGGAGTGATGTGAACCTACTTGGAAGTGACAATTAAACGTGGAGAAAGGATCAATGGGCAAACATTATGGAGGAAAGACCTCAACAACCTTAAAGTCTACGAGGCGATGCTCGTCAAAGTTCCAACAAGCATCCGCCCAGTTTAAGCAACATGAGTATACTGTAATACTGGCGCATAATAAGGCAGGTCTTTTTCTTCATCAGAAGGATCCGCGAGAACCAACAAGGATTAGCACACTCAGCCAACCCCACACCAGATTCAGTCATTGATGAGTTGAAGCAGTATGACGGATTAGAGTTCGACTACTCAACAACAGCGGCGAAGAGCGACTGGGAGCCAAAGGCGTGTTGCAAAGCGAAAATTGAAGATTCAGAATGCGAGGAGATCGGCGTCTGGTGGCTTCGACGAGGACGTCAAGGAATAAGTGGGGAGAATGTCACGGACAACAATGCAAATAAGGTGTTCGATGAAATGCTCATGTTTGTGTCCTTGGTTTGTGTGCATACCATGCAAGTAGTGTTTATAGCTTAGCTAGTTTGGTTTGTTTTGTGGCCAATTTTGGCTTGTAAATACAAGTGTGTCCTGTAAGCACTTGTGGGGGCTTCGGTCTGTAATGGACCATTATCCTTTGTGTGCAACCTCTCTGAGTTTGTAATGTCTATGGGTGTAATTTGTATATGGCTTTATAAAGTGTTTGCTTGAGCAAGTTGCTTGTGGATACAATTGGAATTGCTTCCTCTGGCCCGTTTTCTCTTTTGTAAGTCTAAGGGACTCTAGGAGATCTCGGGGAAGACTGACCTTTACGGACGGATATGCATGGGTGCCGCACGGCTTAGGCAAAATCAGCTAAGCCCGTGACATCACGACATTCTAAAACAGCAAGGTATGTTGCAAGAAAGAGTAGTGAACAATACTCCATGTTAGTATTAAGCATATACATCATGCCAATAAGGTCATAGAGATGAGTTCATAATACTTCATGATTGAAACACCTCGGCCCAATTTGATGATGACAATCACTTTGATTTTTCAAGAACTTAAAACCATCTTCAGGATTGATTTACTACTAATGAGCTCCAATCAAATTTAGTAACTTGGTGAACATGAATGCAGAAGGGTAAACTTGGAAATACAATGTTTCTCGTAGTATACCATTTCTCATTAAAGCCTTAATTATAAGTGCAATTTGACATCACAAACGTAGTAGAACAGAGAACAGTAAGAAGGGTGCATTGATATCAGCAGGTACCAATCAATATTGACCAAATGAACTGATCCAAGAGAGTAGATGCTCAAATTTCAAGAATAATTATTTTTAAAAAACATTTGTTGTCTTCTATTTTTCTCTTTTTTTTCATGATTTTCAGTAAAAAAATATTTACTACAATAACGATAAAGTGGTTCAGTTCAACTTACCCATCAATTAATGACTGTGCATAATCTACTTGAGAAAAACTGAAAACTAATGATGTTTAAATAAGATAACAAAATGCAGCTTAGCCACAACAATGTGATGTCACTCAATACAAAGTATCAAAGCACATGGGAAATAACTCAAAATTTGCAGTAAAATGGTCATGATTTAGGAGTCCTTCATCACACTGCGCCCACAAACTTAACTATCGTTTCTTTCCTGCATAGAAAATGCTTCATATATATGTACCAACATATTGAATAACCAAAATCATCAGAACGGCAAAAAAGCAACTTGAGAGAAAAAGGAGTGGCATCGGAAGCAAACCATGCTGTCAAAGATATCCTCGCACGTAACACCCTTGGACGATTTTGTGAGCTGCAGCGTCAAGTACTTGTTCTTAGGGTACACATGCGTACCAAATAGCTTCATTCTTCCCTATCAAAGAAATCCAGATGGTCACACAATCCAACGAGTTAGAGCATCTTCTAGATAAAGCCCAGAGATCGGGCATCAGAGACCGATACCTGGGGGAACTCGAGGTACAGGACTGGGTTCTTGGTGCCGAGGTCGGCGAGCTCGCCGATCCGTCCGGCGGAGAGGGGGGCGAGGAGACCAGGGAAGGAGAAGAGGTAGCGGCTCTTCCTCTGGCCGCGCTTGACGAGGTCGCGGCCCTGGAGGCGGACGACGGCCTTGGAGGGCTCGAGGGGCGCGGAGGGCAACGAGGGGGAGCGGCGGAGGAGCTTCCTCGAGAAAGCGAGGGATCTCAGCCGCCGCTTCTCCTCCGTCTCCGGGTCGACCGGACGGGCCTCCTCGCCCTCGGTCTCCTTCTTCCTCTTCCCCATAGCGGAAGCGGGCTCGAGTTCAGGTCGAACCCGCCGGTCCCCTTAAAAGCGCGGAAACACCGGAAGGGGGATGAATGCATCCGGGCCAGTTTGTCGGGCCGGTAAGTTAGATGGGCCTTCCTTCTTATATAGCCGGCCCATATTAGTGCGCAATCCAAACGTGGCATGGCGTCGCATCTACTATTGGCAAACATATGATTCTTCGTATATTAAATGTGCATCCTAACTTAGCACTAACTCAACGCTCGGACGGTTTTGGCCGACGTACGTTTGAATGGAGCCTCCGCCAAGGTAACTGTTATACATTTTTTGTATCTCGGATTGGCAATATATACATGGGGTTCTCGAGATATTGGTTGATAAATCGAGAACTCATCATGCTAGAGTCGACTTCTAATCCTTGGTAGAGCTATAGTTGTCCAAAGTCTATTGCGATGTTCTGCGGGAGTTGTTATCCTTGGTCGGGAGACTTTGTTTAGTTGACCTTTGTGGGTAAAGCTTCTGTCTTTACGAGCACATCCTTTCGCTGATCGTCGATACTTGTACCAAGCTCGTGGTCGAGGGAGGGAGGTGATGCCCTGGGTCGACCTCTCTAATGGTCAAGTCAGTTAGGTGAATCGTTCTGTGTGGTATGTCTAGCATGGAAGAAGATCCTTCCTGCTCATTTGCCTATGAACCTTTTATACTACCTAGGGAGGTAGAAGTCATACAAAGTTGGTTAATGCGCGTGGGTGGTAAGTTGGTGTCGTATGTTGGTCGGTGGCTAAACCCCCGACCTATCTGTCAATTCTTACTGTTCGTTATTTTTATTGCGTATCTACAGTAGGCATGATCGTCCCATGGATCGTTATCTTGGTTAAAACAGGTCTCTTTACTGTGTAGGGGACGTACATAAGGAAACTTCACGGTGGGAGTAGAGGTGATACTACTTGGGCCTAGCCCCTTAGTAGTTCAGGGTAGTGCTCCTTCCCGAGACCTTGATCTAAGCTAAATTGGTCGTGTCTACTAGACTTTTGGAAGGCAATATGGAAGTATACGTTAGAGGAACCAAAATATGTTATATCATTCTCTCCCCCCTCGAAAGGGAGTCAGTTGGGGCTTTGCTCACTTTGTAGGCTTTGTTTCAAGAGTGTTGACTTTTGGGTTGAAATCAAAACCAGTGGGATCGGTCGGGATCTGAAGTGGGTGGAGTTGATTGAGACTTATAGTCAGTATGAATAACTAGCTATGGGTCATGTTCGTAAATGAGGAATTTGTCAATCTAGTGTAGATAGCCCCTCAGAGGCTATTCGAGGCTAGAATTCCTTTAGGAGTTATCTTGGGTTAGAGACCGATTGACGGTTAGAAGCTTGGGAGCTCTTCACTCCTATATTTTGGCTGAGAGCTCTTTAGTGGCAGTTTTGGAATTAGAGTCCTTTGTTCAGGACTGAAAGCCTTGTGAGAGTTCGAAAGCTCTTAAAAATATATTCAGGACTGAAAGTCCTATGGGAGGTCGAAAGCTCTTAAAAATTTTATTTGGGATTGAGAGTCCTGTGGGAGCTCGGAAGCTCTTAAGAATGTATTTGGGATTAAGAGTCATGTGTTTAGGGCTGAAAGCCCTTTATTCGGGACTGAGAGCCCTTTAGTAGGAACTAAGAGCCCTTCAAAAGTTCAAAAGTTCTTAAAAGTTTGTTATGGACTGAAAGTACTATGGGAGCTAGAAAGCTCTTTAAATTTTATTTAGGATTAAAAGCCCTTTGTTCAAGACTAAAAACCCTTTGGGATCTCGGAAGCTCTTGAAAGTTTGTTCAGGACTGAAAACCCTTTGTTTGGGATTGAAAGCCCTTTGAGAGCTTAGAAGCTCTTAAAAGTTTGTTTGGAATTGAAAGCTCTATCGGAGCTCGAAAGCTCTTAAAAATTTATTTTGGAGTAAGAGCCCTGTGTCCGAAATTGAAAGCACTTAGTTTGGGACTAAAAGCCCTTTGTTCGGAACTGAGAGCCCGTCAAGAGCTCGGAACCTCTTGAAAGTTTATTCAGGATTGAAAGCCTCTTGTTCAGAGCTGAAAGCCCTTTGTTCGAGACTAAAAACCCTTTGAGAGCGCGGAAGCTCTTGAAAGTTTATTCAGGACTGAAATCCCTATGAGAGCTCGAAAGCTCTTGAAAATCTATTCCAGACTAAGAGTCCTGTGTTCAGACTGAAAGCCTTTTATTCGGGACTAAAAACCCTTTGTTCAAGATTTAAAACCCTTTAAAGCTCGGAAGCTCTTAAAAATTTATTAAGGAGTAAAAGCCTTTTGTTTGGGACTTAAAGCCCTTTATTCTAGATTTAAAGCTCTTTAAAAGATTGAAAACTATTAGAAATTTATTCGGGAGTAAAAGCCCTTTATACAGGATTGAAAGCCCTTTGTTTGGGACTAAAAGCCCATTGAGAGCTCGAAAGCTCTTAAAAGTTTATTTTGGACTAAAAGTCCTATGGGAGCTTGGAAGCTCTTGAAAATATATTTGGGATTGAAAGCCTTTTATTTGGTACTTAAATTCATTTGAGAGTTCGGATGCTCTTGAAAGTTTGTTTGGGACTGAAAGCACTTTGTTCATGATTGAAAACCCTTTGAGATCTCGGAAGCTCTTGAAAGTTTGTTTTGGACTAAAAGCCCTGTGAGAGCTTAGAAGCTCTTTAAAATCTGTTTGGGACTAAGTGCCCTATGTTTGGGACTAAAAGTCCTTTGAGAGCTCAAAAGCTCTTGAAATTTTGTTCAGGACTAAAAGTCCTTTGTTTGGACTAAAAACCCTTTGAGAGCTCGGAAGCTCTTGAAAGTTTGTTTGGGACTAAGAGCCCTTTGTTTGAGACTGAAAGCCTTTTATTCGATCAGGATCTCACCCTAGCGAGATTGATAACAAGGGTTGAAATCCTGTGAAGAGGCTGAAAGCCCTCGTAATCGATCAGGATCTCGCCGAGCAATGTTGATAATAGAGACTGAAAGCCCTTGTGATCGATCGGGTTCTCGCCCAAGCGACATTAATAATAGGAGCTAAAAACCCTATGAAGGGGCTACAAGCCCTTCTGATTGGTCGGGATCTCGTCCAAGCGATATTGATAACATGGGCTGAAAGCTTTATGAAGGGACTGAAAGCCGTTGTGATCGATTGGGATCTCACCCAAGCGATGTTGATAACATGGGTTGAAAGCCTTGTGAAGGGGCTGAAAGCCCTGGTGATTGGTTAAGATCTCTCTCGAGCGATGTTGATAATAGGGGTTGAAACCCTTATGATCGATCAGGATCTCGCTCGAGCTATGTTGATAACAAGGACTGAAAGCCATTGTGATCGATTAGGATCTCGCCCGAGCGACGTTAATAACAAGGACTGAAAGCCCTTGTGATCGGTCGGGATCTAGCCCAAGTGATGTTGATAACAAGTGCTGAAAGCCCTTGTGATCGATCAAGATCTCACTTGAGTGATGTTAATAATAGGGACTAAAAGCCCTTATGATTGATCGAGATCTCACCCGTGCGATGTTGATAGCAGGCCGAAAGACTTATGAAGGGGCTAAAAGCTCTTGTGATTGATCGGGATCTCGCCCAAGCGATGTTAATAACGAGGACTGAAAGCCCTTGTGATCAATCGGGATCTCGCTTGAGTGATGTTGATAATATGGGCTGAAAGCCCTTGTGATCGGTCGGATATTGCTCAAGCGATGTTGATAAGGGCTGAAAGCCCTTGTAATCGGTTGGGATCTCGCCCGAGCAATATTAATAATAGGGGCTGAAAGCCCTCGTAATCGGTCGGGATCTCACCCAAGCGATGATGATAATAGGAGCTTAAAGCCCTGTGAAGGGCCTAAAACCTTTATTAAGTTGAAAGTATACCTCAATTGGACACCAAGATGAGGAAACATTAGGGGCTCGATGTAATTTACGATATTTTGCAATTGGTCACCTGGGTGGTTTGCTTCCTCCTTAGGCAATTTCTTTTGCTGTCTTTTGCCTATTAATTGTAGATCTTTCTGGGATTTCCAAAGCATCACTTTATACTTGTCTCTGATAATTAAAGAGTTTTCTTAGGATGTCGTGCCAAGAACCTTAGGACCTATATTCTGAGTTAATCTTTATAAACCTTAGGGGGGCTTACTATTTCATTGATATCTTCATATTCTTATCTCATCATCTTGATTTCTTTACATGCTATTCATATGACGTTTTGATCCTCTACCTTGCCAGAGAGGTCCGCCTAATACGCTCAAGGTGGCAAGTGGGGCATCTCGGCGAGGCCTTGGTTATGGTAAGACTAGTTGGTCACCCGTCTTCTTTGCTTGCTAGTTTCTGACTGAGGGGTCTTATCCACATCATCTTGTTTTACCTTGTGGCTCGAGGAGAGCGTTGTTAAATCTCAGATTTTGATGATGAAATCAATTGATGGGTTATTAATCTAACATGATTGTTAGAATTAATTGATGCATAATTAATTACGACATGAGGATTATTACAATCAGGATTGGCCAAGGTCAAGTCCATGCATTGAATTGATGCGGTTTGGAACTTGCCAAGAGTACGTCGGGAGCTTGCCGAGGGTATCGGGAGCTTGCTAGGATGGCGCAAGGGAGTTTGCTAGAAGAAGACCTAAACTCGTCGAAAGATTACGGGGGTAGCCGAAAAACTTGCTGGGAGTTGGGATGGTCTTGTAATATATGTTTTGGTAATTATGATTATATTTAATTAAGCCATAATTAGCATCATGCTAGACTAACTATGACAGGAGTAATGGAGTTATAACCAAATGATGGGCCAAGATCAAGCTTAGGCTTCGGGTCAGGTTCGGACGATGTGGTGGGATCTCACACGGAGTTCGCTAGGAGAACCGCCGAAGGGATCAGAAAGCTCGCTGGGAACACGCCGGGAGATTACCGGAAGAAGACCATAGGACTCGTCGCAAGAATACCGGAGGCTATCAGATTAGGTAGGAGTTAGGTCTTATTTAAGCTTAATTGGTCATTAAGTGTTGTATTCAATAAGTCGTAGTTAGGGTTTGAGTCGTCCTAATTGAGTTGGATTTGAAAAAAATCCAAATTAACTCAATGAGGCAATCGGGTCCACTATTGGGGTTTGATTGAGCTCAAGTTAAGCTCAATTAATTGACCAAAGGGTTGGTCAACTTCATGTTTAAACCAAAATTCGAAAAGTTGAGGGAACTACTTTTGCGAAAATTATGATGGGTAAACCACCGATGAGCGACGGGTGTATTGTCATCGCTTAGGTTTTCAAGCGACTGACCTACCCAGTCTGGGCAGTTGAACTATTCGTACCTAGAAATCTAGGTACTTTAGGCGGTTTACCTACATAGAGCCAGCGGATAAACTGCCCATACCCAAGTATTCGGGTGGCTAAGCTGCCCAGGCCAGTGGGTGAATTGCCCGTACCCGAATTTTTTTTGGATATGATTGGATTTTGGCTCTAATTTTAAAGCTAATTTAGAGGCTATAAATACCCCAAGTTTTCTTATATTCAAGACAATACTTTTGGGGATTATATTATGAGAAAATATTATATTAGAATTGTAAAAAAAAGAAAAGGGGTAAGAGAGTCATAAAAGAGTGAAATCTTGTCTCCCTTGTAAGCTTTAAGTATAAGGGTTTGGTCTTCACCCATAGAAGATCGGTAGTGGACGCTGGTATGCCTCAAGAAGGAGGACTTGGGAGTGGACGTAGGCCTTTGGCACCGAACCACTATAACAATTGTGAATGGTTCTTTGCTTTCATTGATTACATAATTTTGTATTTAAGTTTCTAATTTATCTCAACTCTTATAAAGTAAAGTCTTCATGATAAGTTATTTTCTTCAAATGTTGCTTATCTTTCCGGATTGATTATTATCTTATTAACTTTTCTTGATTCACTCAATTATTTCACTATGAATGAAAAGCTTCAATTTTCCTATCTTATTTTAATCGAAAAGATTTCATCTAGAAAGAAAATTTACCCTTGCACTAATTCATCCCCCCCTCTTAGTGCCAATTGATCATAATAATTAATATCAGAGCATCGATTTTTCTCATTTGGTTTAACACCCAAGGGAAATGGCTCTTATTGGCTTTCAAGAGGGCTTTTCTATCGTTCGTCCTCCCATATTCAATGAGACGGACTACACTTATTGGAAAACTCGAATGAGACCTTTTTTGCTTTCTTTAGACCTTGATTTATGGACTATTGTTGAAAATAGATTTGAAAAGTATTCTCTTCTAATGAATAATTGGAATGATTTGGAGAATAAGATTTTCTCTTTAAACGCAAAGGCTATAAATGTCTTGCTTTGTGCTATTGATAAGAATGAGTTTAATCGTGTTTCTTCTTGTGATTCGGCTTTCAATATTTGGCATACTTTAAAAATCACACATGAAAGCACAATTAATATAAATAAATTAATGATTAAAATATCTTACAAAAATGAACTTGAAGAACATGTTTCAAAGAATCAGAAGGAATGTGAATCGAGAAGAACATATGACTCATCGAGTGAAATCTAGAGTGATGAAAACCTTGGACATGAACTTTTGACAAATGAACTGGAAAAATTTAACGAACTTAAATCTTAAAAATAATGTAAAGATGGACAAAACCTCTTGCTATGAACACAAGAAGCCAAAGAGCTCCAAAGATCAAATGCTCAACCGAGATATGGAGAACCTTGCTTTAATGGTGATCGAAGATGACCATTTAAATATTTTATTTTCAGAATTATCAAGCATGTTCTATGGTTTATTCAATGAGTTTAGAAAACTTAGCAAGTCTTTTAAACTGCTTAAAGTTGATCATAATTTTTTAGTTAAAAGACTTGACGAAATGCATGACCTCTTAGCATCACATAAACTATGTTATAAATGTGATATGTTAGATAATGTTAATGAAGAGAATTATATGCTTAAAACAATACTAGAGAAATTTGAGATAGGGAATAAATCCTTAAATATGATCCTTGTGAATAAAGGTCATATTAATAATAGAAATAACATAGGCTTTATTGAAAATATTCAATAAAATCCAATCATCTTTGTAAAAAGGACCTACATTAAATGTGCCAAAGATAATCAAGT
Organism: Ensete glaucum; assembly: GCA_021527575.1. Lineage (NCBI taxonomy): Eukaryota > Viridiplantae > Streptophyta > Magnoliopsida > Zingiberales > Musaceae > Ensete > Ensete glaucum. The sequence continues at coordinate 52,907,314 of CM038551.1, forward strand.
GTAATTATTATAAAAAATTAGGACATAAAGCTTACAAATTATTGATTACATGTGTTCTGCAAGCCAATCACATGAGTGATAGTCACAAGTGTCCATTCAAAAATTATAGTCCACATAATTAATTTGGATTCCTAAAGTAACCACAAACAACTTTATGTCATAAAAAAAAATGGAAAAAATATTTCATGAAGGACCCAATGTTAAATGGATACCTAAATCAAAACCTCTCATAATATAAAGTTGTTTCCAAATAAGGCTATGAGTAATAAAAATATTTTGAAAGTAGATACTCAAGTCTTATTACTTGAGATCTAACACTTCTTGAAGCTTACTAGCCTAAGTAGTAATAAGAAAAATATTAGAATTAAAATTATTGACAATAAATCTTTTAATGATTTATCATTATACAATTAATCTTGATGATGCATAGCTAGAATATATAAGTATTAAAATGAACTAGAACCAAAGAACCTTAGTTATTAAGAAATATGTTAAAATTTACATAAATGAGATTTTGATGATTATTGAATAATAAGTTCAAAATCATTGGTTAGAATATTTGGAAAGGCTATTGTTGAAATAAATGTTTTATAGTTGAATAGTATATGTTAAGATTGAATGTGTGATGATTACCTTTGAATTCAAACATGAAATAAATAAAAAATTAAAAATGAGTTTGTCAACTCTTTGCACTATGTGCAAAAGAGTTAAATTTAGATAGGTTTAATTTTGATTAAAGATGTTTTATGAAACCATGATTGATATTAATTATGCTTAATAAGCTTATATTTTAAAATTATGGGTGATGATCTTTATGATTTATTGATTATTGTTCATTGTCATAATGAAAGCTATTTTTGGTTTTAAATGAAGATACATATTTTTATTTGGCTTAAAAGATAAAGACATGCTTGTATGAAATAAAAGAAATATATTTTTACTTAAAAATTGTTTATCTTATAAATCTTTCAAAAAGAGATTAATAAATCGATTATGTTATCTTTTATGAATCTCTTAAACTATGAAAGTGATTTTGATGATTTGATGATTTTAACTTGGATAAGTTATTATCATGATTTTTGGTAAGTTTAGAAAATGAAACTTGAAATCTTTACATAAATTCTTTGATTATGAAAAATTTTTATTGAATGAGGAAAGATTTGTCAAAATTAAAATTTTAAATTTTAAATACATTAGATCTTACATGATTGGATTTCTATTTTACTTGAAATTTTGAATATATAAAATTTCTTGATTATTTATATTAAAATTTACAAACAATAAAGATTGACAAATTTAATAACTTAAATCATGTCTTTTGGTATTCATGAATGTCTTTTCATATTAATATCTTTCATGACATGATTTATTTTAAGACTCATGAATGATATAACTTATCACCAAAATTAGTATTTCTTAAATTTGTGATAAGTTGAAAAATGAAAGAGATTTATATTATCATCAATATTCTCTTAATTTCTTGATTTAACTTTTATGTTATGGGAATCACATTATTGATCTCTATGATTTTTTATTTTTTTAATAAAAAGAAAATTTATGATCTTAACAATAATAATTGAAATTTTTATCAAGATCATTCTTCTTTTTGATTAAAAAAATTTATTTTGTATGAATTGAGATTATTCCCTAAGACTCATTTTTATTATTTACAAAAAGGGAAAAGAAACTTATTAAACTAAATCATGTCTTTTGATATTTAAAATTTTGATTTTATCTTTAATGACATGATCCCCTTGTAATTTTTAACATAATTTGAATATGGATGTTAAGAAGAAATTATATAATTATATTTTTTTTTACAATAACAAAGAGGGAGATGAAATTGGAAGTAAATTGGATATGATAACATTGAATGAAAAATAATTTGCTTAGATAGAAATCTAGAATTTTAAATTATCTAAATATATACAAAATGCAGAATTCACAATTTGAGCTTAGTCTACTATCATGTTTTCTTCTTGAATTCATGATAATTGTTATCAATGATTTTAAATCAATAAGTAGCTCTTAAACTTTTGAATCTCCTTGAATATCTTGAAGTTTTGAGCTTAATTTCGAAATTTATATCTATAAAATTTACATCTTTAAAATTGATTATTTTTGTAATATGATATTTTTCATTTCTCTACCTTGATTCTACATTCTTATTCACACAAAGTTGAGAAATGAAATGACTAGCATTTTAAGAGACCAATAAGTCTATTAATTTTATTTTGAATCTCTTGAAAATAATTTTGATAATTTTGATTATTGGAAATTAAATGAGTTCTTTGCCTATATCATGATTTTGATTCCTCAGAATTATAACTTGAAATCTTTAATAAATCAAATCTCTTATGTCTTCTCATATTATTTAAAATAAAATTTTTGTATAAATCATAATATTGATAATTTGAGAATTATTATGCATGAATTAAGATATTTTATGATTTATTTCTTGATATTTATCATTTTTTTTGTAAATTGAATATCTCATCACTATGTTAATTATTCTTAATATATTTCATGTGATGATTGATATATTTCTTAATATATTTATTAAAAAACGATATAATGAAAAAAATTTTGTACTATTCTAACCATCCCTTCTTGTTGACAATGACAAGGGAGGAGCAAAACTTGTTAGCTTATAAAATTACTAGCTAGAATAATACAAAGGAATCAAATATTTGCTAGCTTGCACTTCTTAAAAAAAGAATGAATTCAATAGCTTGCATGTTCTAAAGTAATTGCTAAGCTTTCATATATCAAAAACTTGCTAATTGTACTTCTCCTTTTGTTGATGACAAAAAGAGAGAAGGTATAATGATACGAAATCATGTATGATGATTATGCATATAATGATGATTTTGAAAATCTATATAAAGATAATGATTTGTTATTGTTCGGATTTACTTGGTACATTTACTTGAAATTTATATGAGAAAAATTTGTTAAGCTCATATTCTAAATTATATAAATTATATATATACAAGATTGAGGTTAAGAACTATAAATGCTAAATCATGAAAATATATAAATTACTAATATAGATTTTATGAAATAAAGTCTTTTTGTGATAACATTTCTTGAAAATTTTCTCCATGATTTTATCTTATTATTTTCAAAAAAAGGGAGAAAAAATTACATGAAGATGTAGCTCAAAAGTTCTTGTAATTTCTTGTATTTAAAAATTACAATAAATGACTTTTATTATATTTGAAATACATAAGTAATCTTTAGATCTCTTGAACTTTTGAGCTTATCTTATTATTGCTTTTAAACTTTATTAAGAGCTCTTCTTTATGATAAAATGATTCAACAACAACTCCCTTATTTCTCTCCTTATTTAAAGGGAAGAAAAATTTTATAATGCATATACTAAGGGGGAGTAATGTCATCATGTGCTTTGAAATTATTAGTTATATTTCACCTTCTTGTTGATGACAAACGGGGAGAAATATATATTGATGACACATGATATTAATTAATGAATACATTAATGACACATGATCTTGTTGAAAAATATAGATATCTTGATATGGATATGAATTGATATATCTTGGATATGGATATGAGTGTATAAATCTAATTATGATTTGATGATTTGATGAAATTCATGATTTGATTACTTTACGTAAATTCGTGTTAAAATTTGCATAAAATGTTGATAACTTGAATATAAGAGTGTGTGCTTCGCTTGAATTTAAGTGGTATGGATTTAGGGAGAGTTAGGATTAACTCTTGTCATCAATTGATTATCATCATCAAAAAGGGGAAGATTGTTGAATCTCGAATTTTGATGATGAAATCAATTGATGGGTTATTAATCTAACAGGATTATTAGAATTAATTGATACAGGATTAATTACGATAGAAGGATTATTACAATCAGGATTGGCCAAGGTCAAGTCCATGCATCGAGTTGATGTGGTTGGGAACTTGCCAGGAGTGCATTGGGAGCTCGCTGAGGGTATCGGGAGCTTGCTAGAATGGCGTAAGGGAGTTAGCCAGAAGAAGACCAAGACTTACCAGAAGATTATCAAGAGTAGCCGAAAAGCTTATCGGGAGTTGGGATGGTCTTGTAATAGATGTTTTGATAATTATGATTATATTTAATTAAGTCATAACCAGCATCATGCTGGACTAACTATGACAGAAGCAATGGAATTATAACTAGATGATGGGTCAAGATCAAGCTTGGGCATCAGGCCGGGTTTAGACGATATGATGGGATCTCGCTGAGAGTTCGCTAAGAGAATCACCGAAGGGATCGGGAAGCTCGCTGGGAACACATTGGGAGATCGCCAAAAGAAGACCATAGGACTCATCGCAAGAATATCAGAGGTTGTCGGATTAGACAGGAGTTAGGTACTATTTAAGCTTAATTGGTCATTAAGTGTTATATTCATTAAGTCATGGTTAGAGTTTAAATCCTAATTGATTTGATTTGGAAGGAATCAAAATCAACATAATGAGGCAATTAGATCCACTATTGAGGTTTAATTGAGCTCAGGTTGAGCTTAATTGATTGACCAAAGGGTTGGTAAACTTCAGGTTCAAACCAAAAATTGAAAAGCGGAGGGAACTACTTTTGCGAAAATCTTGACGGTTGTATCGCCACCGCCCAGGTTTCAAGCGGTTGACGATGGCTAACTCCTTGATCTGGCGGTTGACAAGGCGGTGTAAACCGCCCATACCAGTATTCGGGTGGCTGAGCCACCCACGTCGGCGGGTGAATCACCCATACCCGAATTTTTCGGATATAATTGGATTTTGGTTCTGGTTTTAAAGCCAATTTGGGGCCTATAAATATCTCAAGTTTCCTTATATTTAAGATAATACTTTTAGGAGATTATATTTTGAGAAAATATTGTGTAAGAATTATAAAATGGGTAAGGGAGTGATCAAAGAGTGAAATCTTGCCTCCTTTGTAAGCTCAAGTGTAAGGGTTTAGTTTTTACCCAAAGAAGATCGGCAGTGGATACCGATGTACCTCAAGAAGGAGGACTCAGGAGTGGACGTAGGCCATTGGCGCTGAACCACTATAAAAATTGTGAGTGATTCTTTGCTTTCATTGATTACATAATTCTTGTATTGAAGCTTATGATTTATCTCAACTCTTAGAAAGCAAGATTTTCATGATAAGTTATTTCCTTCAAATGTTGATTTTCTTTCCAGATTGATTATTATCTTAGCAAATTTTCTTAATTCACTCAATCATTTCACTAAAAATGAAAAGCTTAGGTTTCCCTATCTTGTTTTAATCGAAAAGATTTCATCTAGAAAGAAAAGTTACACTTGCACTAATTCAAATGTTGCTTTCCTTCAAATGTTGCTTTTCTTTCCGGATTGATTATTATCTTAGCAACTTTTCTTAATTCACTCAATCATTTCACTAAGAATGAAAATTTCATCTAGAAAGAAAATTTACACTTGTTTTAATTGAAAAGAAAATAGGTAAGGGAGTGATCAAAGAGTTAAATTTTGTCTCCCTTGTAAACTCAAGTGTAAGGGTTTGGCCTTTACCCAAAGAAGATCGGTAGTGGATATCAGTGTACCTCAAGAAGGAGGACTCAGGAGTGGACGTAGGCCTTTGGTGCCAAACCACTATAAAAATTGTGAGTAGTTCTTTGCTTTCATTGAATACATAATTCTTGTATTAAAGCTTCTGATTTATCTCAACTCTTAGAAAGCAAAGTTTTATAAGTTATTTCCTTCAAATATTACTTTTCTTTCTGGATTAATTATTATCTTAGCAACTTTTCTTAATTCACTCAATCATTTTACTAAGAATGAAAAGCTTCAGTTTCCATATCTTGTTTTAATCGAAAAGATTTTATCTAGAAAGAAAATTTACACTTGCACTAATTCACTCCCCATCCCTCCCCCCTCTTAGTGCCAATTGATCCTAACAAGAGCCTCTTGGCTATGATAAGCTTGTCTACCAAGGTGTCCCTTTTTTTTATGAGCCAAGATCAATGACTTTTGTCCATAGCATCTTGTTTTACTATCCATTTTGTCCCCCAATCATGGGCCCCAAAAAATTTTTCAACAACCCTATGGCTGCAGGTGATCACCCTAGTGCAATAGCTTAGATAAAGAAGGTATGGGTTTTAAAGTTTGATCTAGAGAGGGCCATGGTGAAGGATAAGGAGGTAGAGGACCTCCCTTCAACCGAAGAGAATTGAGTGGCCAAGGGCGAGGGTTTGCTCCCTTGCTCTTTCGAAAGTGACCTCGGCACGTACGGGCATCAGCTATCCATCGTCGGAGGTCGACAAACCCTAAATTTGGCTGAGAGGTGTGCCTTTACGCTTCGTTGTTGGGCAACAACTTGAATAGGGCTTACTTTTCACTAGAGTTGATAGTTTCTTTTTTATCACATGCAAAGCCTTTGTAATATGCTTAATTTGTTGTAATTAGTTCGATTCAAATTTTCCTGGCCAATAAAAACATATCTCTCTCATCCACTTCTGTGTGTCGATGTCTAATGATGAGTGTTTTGTAATTTTATTGGAGTCTTGGCTCTTTTAGACGGGGCAACATTCCTTTTGAAACCTAAATCGTAATATCTTTTGGCCTTGATGGGACATCAAAAGGCATAACGTGACATTAGAGTTGATCATCGACTGACTAGCCATAATGACTTGGGGGTCAACGAGTTACCCAACTTTATTTGGTTTGCCCTGGTTGAGGGGGCCACATCTATTGCCCCAGGGTGGTTGGACCCTATCCGAGCAGGGCCTCTAGAGAGTGGCGGGATTGGCGTAAGGCTTTCTGGTTAACATTCCCACTTGTAGGGAAGAGGATGAAGGTAAAGCCCCTGGAACTCGAATTAGGGATATGCATATAGACAACCCGTCCCAAGTATTCTCTCGGGTCCGCATATGATGTTAGGTGCTCAAGCGACACAGAGCCCTCCTAATACCAAAAGAATATTATACATTTTTCATACTAAGGCTGAGGTGTTGCCTCAGCTTGGTTCTGCCCGTGTACACATGGGCACTTGAGGATTCCTCATTAGCACTTGATGGATGTGTAGGCTCCTAGGGATATCGTCTAGCAAATCGAGAACCCATGCGGTCGCCTCATGCTAGAGCTGGCTTCTGGTTTTTGGTGGAGCTGCAATTGCTTGGAATCTGTTGCTAAGTGAATCTCTATGTAGTATGTTCTATGCTCATTTGCTTGGGCACCTTTTATACTACTTAGGAAGGCAGAAGTTGTACAAAGTGGGTTAATGCACTTGGACGGTAGGTCAGCATCGTATGTTAGTCGATGACTAAACCCCAGACATATCTGTTAATTCCTACTGTTGGTTGCTTTTATTGCATATCTGTAGTAGGCACGATCCTCCTATGAATCGTTGCTTGGGTTGAAACAAATCCTCCTATAATGTAGTGAACATACATACAGAATGAAACCTCACGATGGGGATAAGTGATGCAGACTAAGTCTACCTCTCGGTTGTTTAAGACATTGTTAATTCCCAATATCATTATTCGAGCTGAATCAATTATGTCTATTAAATTTTTTAAAAAATAATATAAAAATATAAATTGATCGGACCAAAATATGTTCAATCAGTAAGACACATATATGAGAAGGTGGTCCCGTGGCTAAAGGAGTCCACCGTCGGCATTCATGTCGTCGAGTGGTCGATGGTAATCTGTCAAACACACAGTGGACAGTGCTTAGGATTTTATTGAAGCCGGCGGCAAGGATCATATGCAACAGTCGCTGCAGCATTCATGTCCGCCGCTCTGATCGCTAAGATCTACCAGAACGGCTTGGTCGTCCAAATCTGAGGACCGTAGACACCAAGGGTTCCATCATAACGAAGCACAAGGATGTAGAGAAAGGGAGTGGATCTGGTTCCGGACCGCCACAGGACGTCGCGGCGGTTGTGCTTGACGAAGAACTCGCCCTGGTCGTCGAGCGTGACGAAGCAGTCGTGCAGCGGGCTGCTGGTGCTGGTCTGCCACCTGATCTCGCCGGTGGCTGTGTCCTCTAGCACCAGGTTGCAGTCGTCTCGCAGGACCAGCTTGAAGTTCTTGTAGTCGAGGATCTTGCCGATGGGCAAGATCGAGTAGGAGTAGAAGACGTAGTCGGTGGTGACGTTGGGGTGCTCGTCGACGGCGTCGCGCAGCGAAGGCGGGTTGGAGCTGGACCAGGTGGTGGGCCCGTAGATGCCGAGCCCGCCGTTCCACTGCACAAGGAAGGCGTAGCTTCCCTGGACGGACTTCTTGCCGCTGCTCCACACCGGGTAGTGCAGGTCACGCTTAACGGCGGCTTCGCCGTGGGAGTCGACGGTGAGGTAGCAGTCGGTGCCGAGGCCGGTGGTGTTGGTGGCCCAGGTCTTCTGGTTGTGGAAGTGGAGCACGAGGTCGCAGTCGTGGTTCATGGAGAGGGAGGCGGGGCCGTAGGGGATGCCCTGGGGAGTGAGGTCGTACTGGAAGCTTTGGCCCGGGAGGAGAGCGGTGGGCGGGTCGGAGTAGATGACGAAGTCGGTGCTGGCCATAACAAGCGGAGCGAGGAGGCCGACGAAGGTGGCGAGGAGCACGATGAGAAGAGCCATCGGAGTTGGATGACTGGCGCTCGCGTCACGTGGTTGAGATTGGCTCGTCATGAACAACGATATAAAGACAAAGGAGGCGAGCAGGCGACGGTAGTGTTCGTGCATTGGAAATTGAGGATCTCTGTGAACACGAGATCCACATGCACGCATGTTTATTACTCGTAGTTACGTGGCTCCAACTGAACTCTATATCCGTCGGGATGCTTTCGCGACAAGTAATACCTATGAGCAGAGAGATCAGTACGGAACACATGCAGCTCACGTGGAGGGAGAATACAATATATATATATATATATATATATATATATATATATAACTTCTGACATGACTGTCGGGTAATGGGTAAGTGATCGAGTTCGAAAGTGAAATGGTAAGATGTTGCTAACACTTTGGTTTGCATAATAAATGTGCAAATTGTTGGAGCGGTACGATTGCTGCAATGGATCACGCAAGTGTTTGGTGGTGATCTAAAAGGAAACTAATGGAGCAGTGTTAAGATACAAGAAGCAAGTGAACAAGTGTCTATGGTTGCAATTGACACGGACTGCAGTGTGAATATTTTGCAGGATTCTTCCATACCTGAGGTTGGCAGCACAAGTTTACAGGGTAAGGTCCCACTTCAGCCCATAGATTTGGCCCAGTGGGTCCTCAGTCAGTCATCTGGTCCTCTCTCTCTCTCTCTCTCTGTGTGTGTCAGGATCAGAAGCCTAAGAACCCCATCGATAGATGCAACCTGCTGCACCTCGATAAACAAAAAGAACAATAAAACCCCCAGCCGATGTTTTATTTAAGAGAGTCAACAAGGCAAATCCAGTCCACGTAAAAGATGCAATATGGAATCGATAGATCTGTGTCCAATACATATTTTTTGGAGTGTCCCCTTACGGTAGCAAGCCTTGAGCAGTTTATAGATTTAAAGTGGCACACGGCAAGCACATGGGACTTTTTCTATTACATTGCTCATACCCTTCTGTGGCCAGGTTCTCTGGTCGGATGATCAATCTAGAGCAGCTTTGCTTCTCCAAACATTGATCTGTTTCGATAAACCATGGAAAATTGGCCTTGTAACAGTATCAGGCTTCAAACTCCATTTAGAAGAGGAAGAAGTCCATACAGAGTCATTTTCTGATTCCTGCAAACTTGGGGTGCTTGATGACTTCCTTACTGCAACAAACCCATTGGCTACAAGAGACTCCTCCAATGAACTCGTGCTTTGGCGTGCCGACTCAGTCTCTGTGTAACTCACTAGCAACTGCTTTGGGGTTAACCCTCTCAGCATCCTTCCTAGGAGGCTTTTGCTCTCGTCCTTCACAACTACCTCAGAGACGTCGAAAGGATCAGCATCGGCTTTCTGACGCCGCCTGACAGACTTATCGGTCTTGGAATTCTCACCATCACTGGAATCCCCAGATCTGCTGACTAGTAATTCTTGCATAAGCTCACCTTCTTCCTTAAGGAAGCTGTTGATGGAACCTTTTAACCTCCGAGGCTGTGAGTTAGAAGCTGGTGACACTTTAGGAAGTGGTTCATCTTTGGAGTTCAGTGCACCACCTGTTTTGTATACGGTCATTTCGGTGCCTTCGGCTGTAAGACTCCTTTCATGTTGTGGAAGACCATAGTATCTTCGCAAGCTACCCATGGCAGACGAGCTTTCGCGATGTTGTTGGGATTTCGACTGCAGTGGCTGGGGAGAATCTAAGACATCTCTCCGAGGACGATGCATAGGAGTCCGATCCCTGTGAGTACAAATACTTAAAAACTCCATAATATTTTTTTCATTACAATGGCTATGCAAATGCAGAAACTTTTACCAATATGAAGTACTTAAAAGAGAAAAATAAGGCTTATCATGTGCATAAAAACACAGGCGTCTTATCAAGGAAAAAGCTCTATATGAAACCAGCATGTCCACTACATAAAACAGCTTGATATTGGTTGATCCCATCTACAAAAATCCAAACCAGCTATATGCATCATTAAATGTACTTAGATGTTGCCCGCTTATTTTATTGTGATTGGATAAAGCCACCAGAACAATTCACTCCACCGTATGCTCAGCTCCTGATGTTTGTTTTGACATTTGCATTCTTCTGATTTGAATGTGTTTTGCCCCTTCCGAAAGTTATTACGCAGAAAATGCAACTAATATACCACTAAGTAAGAATTTGTATATTCATATAAGCTGCAAGTCTCCCTTGTTCACGTCTTGATCGTGCATGTTTAGAATTTAAATTTGCCAATGTTCCACTGGTTGAAAAATGCAAACAAATTGAAGATGTAGCATCTTAAAGGATTAACATGCATGCAAGGGACCTTCCATGCATATCAAATTCTTGAGGAGGAAACTTTACCAAGAATTAACTCAGCAACTTATTGTAGCTTAGGCTCCTGAATGTAACAATTGCAAGATAAGAACTTAAGCAGATCCTTTAACAAGTAAAATAAATAGGCAGATTAATGCTTGGACTTAAACGGCAAGTCATCAAGGAATGGTTACAACAACATGTCCAGGTCTTTGATTGCTGATAGAGGTCAGAAGCAACATGGTAAGGAATATGACACTTGAAAGATAATGCAGGGTGCAGCAGTTGTCATATTCCTTCAGAGACCCAATATATTAAGTAGAAGAAAGATAAAGAGATACTGCACAGCTGCAGCAGCAACATAAGTAGTGATCAGCTTGCAATGTAAATTCCTCTAAAATATATTGCACGTTTTGATAGTGTTTGGTTGGATCAATAACAACTTAACAAAGAAAATAGAATATGTTTCAGCGGTAGAAAAATATCATATTATTTCTCCCAATTATAATAAGAGTGATTATTACCAAACACATATCCCTTCACATGAAAGAAAATAAAAACAGAGGGGGCAATAGAGCATGTGTTTTGTTTAGAAAGATTGCCAATCAAGTAAGTACTTCCTCGAAGTCAACCATGGAGAGTTAGGAACTACAAAACGGAGATCGTTATCCCTTCCCAATTTCTCAAGAAAATATATTCAATGTATATCAACATATCACCATACAATTAGAAGATGATTGACCATCTAATAGCATAGGATAAATGCTTGAATCTCAGTGAGGATCTAAAGGTTTATTTAGATTTTATAGTGTCTTAAGATCAACACAGTTATTTGTCCTATGAAGAAAGCAGCACTCATATAAGTTGCAGGCAGTATGTGAGAAATACCTGTTATCAACAAAACCATTAGATTGAATAGGAGGAGACGGGGGATGCCTTCCGGGAAGAGGAATAAGCAATGATTTGTGAGCAAACATCTGAAGATCCATCACTAGACCATTAATCCGTTTGATATCTGCAACCTTTTGGTAATCAACAAAGAACAATCTCGTCACTTAATCAGACCTTTAAACCATTCATCCTTGCTACCAAACATTAGTTGGACCATATACAATAAAATGTACTTGTTAATAGTGAAAACAGTTAATTAATTTACGCGGAAGAGTTCTCCTATGAAGGATAAAGTGCCTTATGCCAAGAGTATACTTACCAACAACCAATAAATTCCTTCCACTACATTACACAGATTCAAACTTGCGACTGCAACTTACCAACAACCAACCAATAGTGTACTAACTGCTCGAATATTTCAACAGTGATGCAATACAAAAATACAGATGCTTGAAGGCCATGCATGAGTTATGTATATCTAGTTGCCATAGGAAGGCATAGCTGGCTGTTATCACATCAGCTTTGACATTTTCTTCTTTTTTTTTCTTCTCTTTTCCACGAAGGTCGAACTAATGAAATTGGATCCTTGCAAGGTTTCTCTGGATAAAGATGATGCTTAGCTATGAAAGACAAATCAAATCAATTCAATTCAATTCTAAATTAAAGAATTGTTATGGCAAAATTCTGATGCGATCCAAGAATCTTGCTATCATCAGTCAAGATTTTTACCAACTAAGCTACGTGACGTGCATAGCTAGAGCTAGCTATATTGTTTCTTACACTCCTCAAGCTACATTTATTACACATCCAAGGATTAAGCATGAAAAGAAGAAAGTAAAGAAGACCATTGTTTCCTACGCAATATTGATGAAACAAAAACATTTTTCCTTGTTCTCAAGTAACAAAGCAATCCATCCAGCTCATGCAAAAGCCACAAAAATCTACGCCATATTTAGCAAAAGAAGAATCCCAATTACCTCGACGCCGTATTTTATGGCGATGCCGGCAAGCGTGTCCAACTTGGACACATTATGCTCGATGTACTTCGCACCCAAAGAATTGGACGAACAAAGGGAGGGAGAGGGAGAGGGAGAGGGAGAGGAAGAAATCGACGACGGGAAGGAAGCACCGGTATCGTTCTTCCTCTCAAGGGAAAGGGATCCCATCTCTAAGCTCTTTGAATGAAGAAAGGCCAAACAGAGTTCAATTGGAAAAGAACACCTAATATTCCGCGTCCGATCGGCAATGCCAAAGACACTGAAAAGAACCCTAAATCGATAGATCTCGAGCTAGGGATCAAGATCTAATCCGGTTCCACGGCGGGATCGGGCTCGGAACTGGTGGGATTCGGCGAATTCGAGCGCTCCGCTGCCCAAAGAATGGAGTGGGAATCTGGGGAAGGGAGTGGGAGAAGACTGCCTTTTTGTTTGAAGCTCACGCCAGGCTTATTACTGCGGCTTTAGTGGGGCCCGGTGATACGTGTCAATATGCCGGTGGTCGTCTAAGAATTGCTTGGTGCAATTTCGGGTTGGGTTGTCGCTTTCGGACAGAGGAGAGGTATCGGTGGGGGTATATTATTAGACTCTTTCCCTAATCACCACTAGTTTGGCATTATTGGGATCCTTTCCACCGACGCTTCCAATTAGAGAACGGCGGAATCTAATTGGATAAGGAATCCCATATGGTAATTAATTTAATTGGTGGAGGAACGGTCATAGAGTATGATTGAGTCAGCTGAGAGTTGAAAATTTCGCAAGAGTTCGACTTAACCCAACTGCTAAAGATCTGGACTCGATGATAAATCCTTTGACTTAGCCTAATTGGTAAAATATGGACTGGATGATGAATCCTTGAACCAATTTAATCTAATTGACTCAATGATAAATTCTTGAACCATTTGCAGATGGAATTAATCATTTGCATAATACATAAAATTTATTTACCCTGTTCAGAATGAACTCCCATTGATCCAATGAACAAAATAAACAATATCAATATAAGCAATAGTATATAGTATCTATTGCGTAAATGAGAACAAACTACTTTTCGACAATCCATGGGACAAATATGGTACTGATATACCGACCTGTACATCATGATATCAATCGAAAAAAATTGAAGTTTGTATCGACTGTCCGTACCGATTGATTTTTGAAACCTTAATTAGACACCAGCCACCAATCCGATATAGCAGGTCCACTTGATTTGTATATAAAACGATCGTTTGAATTCCACATAATGATATCTCAGAGTAAAGGTAGATACTGGTATCCTATCGCCAAATCTTTTGCACTTCTATGCTCATTTGAAGGTAAAGTTGGACTAAGTAAGAAAATAACATTTAATTGGACAAGTTATTGACAGAGATAATGAAAAAGTATGTACAACCCCAAAAAATATCGTGGAAGGAGAGGAAATATACTTTTACTGGACAGAGATAATGAAACAGTATGTACAACCCCAAAATTATTGTGGAAGGAGAGGAAAAATATTTTTTACAAAGTAAATTTGGATGCTAAGAGGCATTTACAAGTTTAGACAATACATGATTTAGCTGCAGAAGGATCACAGTGAATCAATAACCTATTGATTCTCTTGCATCGATCATCTTTCTGCCGCTTTCATGGGCACGCAGAAGGCTGCTTTCAGAGATTTAGCCTGTCATATACGCGGAGATATGTTACGGCTAAAGAGATGAAACATGCCTTGCAATGGTACAGTTATAGGACTAATAAGAAAAGGTTTTTGTACCATGAGGAACAGATGTTCTTCTCTAATCTCCCAGACGTTTGTATTTCCATTCAGGACATGCTTTCTCACTGCAATGCAAGCCACAAATCATGCTCTCGTGAACATGGTCAGTCCTTCCTCTAAATAAAAACTATCGCTCAGGCATGTCGCTTTGTTGATGGGAATAAGAATTTGGTCCTCGGTTTCCATGCTTCAAATTGTTTGCTTCAAGCACTTCAAAATCACATTCCATTGGCATCTCATGGTCTAAAAATCTTCATAGTTCTGGAAACCTGGGTACGACAAAATGGGCAGCGAGAAACAGCAGCAGAGCATCTTAGACATAAAACATGTCCACAGGGAACAATCGTGATGTTCACCTCAGCACTAAGACACACTCGGCATGACCATGCTGTCTTAGCTGCATCAGCTTCTCTCACCGCTGCATCAACCCTTTCCTGCAAATATTTTGATGGACATTAAATGCAAACTTCCTGATGATTTGTGTACTTTTACTGACTACCACCACAACATACAGATCAAAGCAAGGGAAAAGGAAAAAAAGAAAGTCACAGATAAATGAGTGCTAGTGAGAGTCTACAAGATGGCTATTTTTGGTGTTGGCATAAGAGATCAAGCTTTCCAACCAATATCATAGCTCCAAAGTACAACAATATGATATTACGTTTATTTTTCTTAAGACACCATTAAAGGTGAAATGAAATCTCGATCCATTTTCGGCAGTCAGTTTATCACTTAAATAAATCTGGCTGTCCAAGTATGAAGAAAACAGATCTCTGCAATAACACATTTTCTTCTGAGCTGCCTAATTATTATGAGGAGTGTCAAAATATATAATTTGTCAACAGATCTCATGTCCATTTGGGTGGCACTTCTAAATCAAATTCTCCTTCATTATCACATATACCAGATCTACTATGCTCTCACAGTCAGTCTTCTCCATCACCAACAAAATAAGTGAAAGTTTATCATGAATCTATGCTAATTTAGCTTCAAGCACTGTTTCCTATCCAGTTAGTAAGAAAAATCATGTATTAGATGTAGATACAAGCAATCTAAAGTATCCATGTTTTGATAGATAACCATTCAACAACGAAAGTAACAGATACTTAGATCCAAAAATGCAAAAAAAAAAAAAAAGGACCCTTTCTTTTTGAGATCATCGGAAGGTTGCATTCCTATGTTTTCATATCACAATTTCCAGTTACCAGTTATTTTTACCTGGAGCACCACACTTTCATGTGAGCCACCATGGGGGCAAGAAACCCTCTCTGTTGAAGAAACCAATCAGCAATGGTTACTTGGGAAAATTTAGTTGCTTCTACAAAATATTAAAAAACTTAATTCAGGTTTGAACTAAAATAGCTCAATATGGCGATCAAGAAAAATCTTTTATTTTTTAGGTTTAATTTGTTCATTAAAGTTGTTTCAAACTCCAATATTTCTTCTAGAAATTTTTGGATAAACTCATTGTCTTAATGTACAAAACAATATGTTTTTTCTCTTTTTTCACTTTCCTCCACTTTGTCTAGGTGTCTGTAGAGAGTCTGGGAGAGGTCTGGCCACAAAGACCAAATAAGAAGGGCTCCCAACCTATTTACCCAAAGTGTGCAAAAAATATGCTGGTGCTAATATGGGTTTCAAGGTCATAAAAATTGATGTGGTAGTTTCTAGTCCTAGAGACATGACTTCTCTGGTTATGCAATTGACAGCATAGCTAATATTTAATTTGTCCTTTAGAATAGAGGTAGAAATCCAATTTTTAGATGTATGCCCTTCAATAGATCATAATTTGGTCATTATCAGTGTGGGCTAGTCGGGAGACTTAAATTCTATCTCTGTGTGAGAAAGGTTCTCATTTTCAAAGCCAACTTGAGACAAAATCAATTGCTATCAAATAACCTCACTACACAAAAGAATTGTTACCTTTGTGGTTCATATTTCCATGCCATTCAGTAAAAAGTTTGTTTAATCATTTTGAAACATCTTCACTGCATTTTATCAAGTTACACAAAAGGATAAAAATGACTTTCTTGTATGATATGTGTATGAAAAGTTTTATTTTGTACATCATTGACATCCCTATAGACTACCACAAGAAACAAAAGTAACTATCATGAATACAACAGATACTAATTGCATCTATATTTGACCACTACAATATTGGTAATTTTTATATTCAATCTGACATGTTCAGCAACATTTAACTATATCAGAAATTTTGATTTTTGTGAAACAATAATTGCAGGAAACTAGGAAGAAACAAACCTGCTCTACCAGAAGAGCAACCTGAGATTCTTTTAGCTGTTCTTGCAGAGTTAAAGTTGTTTGGAGAAGTGTTTGCTTCTCAGCATCCATATTAATTCCAGCAGCCCAAAGCATGTCATGGACTGCTTGCACCAATTCTTGCGCAGATACTTTTCCATATTGGAGTTCTTTTGAAGTCTGCTATAAAGAAAAGCTTTAGCATTTAATAAGCTAAGCCCGACTAAAAAATAATTATGAGCCCTTAGCAGTCTAACCTGACTTTTCATTTTCTCATTTCCAGAATCCTTGGATGTCTGGCCATGCAGCATTCTATTTCTGTTTATACCATCATTGTCCTCTCTTAAGGATGGCATGCAAGCCACATCGGACATAGAAACACTTTTGAAAGAGAAAACTTGTGAAGAAAGTACGACTTGGGTTTCTCCAGCAGCAATCTCCACAGGAAATCTGTAAAGTGCCTGACCAGCTGACGGCTTTACATCTTCTGGAACCCTACCATACCTAAGTTTCTCCCCTTCTCTTCCTGTCTTCCATGCAACTATTTCTCCTGAGTAAAATGGTCGTAATGGAAGGAACTGTACCTGAAGAGCATCTTGAGATAATAATTCTTTTCCCACTAAAGAATTGTTTTTACTTTCACGTTTTATAGTTCCATGTTCAGACCCTAACTTTAGTGCTCTGAGAACTGCTTTTTCTGAACCATCTTGGCAGGCAAAAAGTGGCCCAAATGGTAAAGTCACTGGTGCCCCCAAAACCTGGCTTATGACAGTGGCAACTACATCATACACTGTCATAAAACTTGGAGGCTCTGCAATGAAAATGTGATCCTTTGATTTGTCTATGAAGTAAACAGTTCGATGTTTAACACTGTCTTCCCATTCAACAATGGTGGAATGCTTGGTTATCCGTGTAATATTCAGGAGCTTTGGAAGTAAAAGAAATCGAGTGTGGATCCATTGAACAAATTGCAAATTTTCGGCAATATGTTCCAGTAGACGCCTTATCTGCGATAAATTAAGTTCTTCAAGTGACGGATAGTGATTGGAAATGTTACCCAATAACATTAACACTGCCTCTTGCAATGATTTGCTAAAAAGCTTTTCTTTTACTCTACCAAGAGACACAGACCCAATCTGGCTAACAACCTGTAATGTTGGTTCATCCAATTCCTGTACAAAATAACGAAAAAGAAACAATTTAAGGTCAACATTATGTTCATTTCAGAGAAACCTGCACCAAGAAAAAAGGTTGTTCCCACACCTCAATAACAATGTCAGAGAGTTTCTTGACACCGAAGGCCATAAATATACTTTCCGAAAGTTCTGGATGAGCAAATCTTAACCTGGAGGTGTCTACATTACTAAGAAATTGGGACCCATAGTAATCAACATATACACATGATCTTGCCAGAACAAGCCTGCAGCCATCATCTGGGATTATTGCATCAGATAGCCAATCTACTTCAGACGGTGTTGAATGAACCTCAGAACACATAAAATTCAGAACCGTGATTACCGCACGAAGTTCATTAGGATTAAGGCGTTGATACCCACATGATTTTTGTATGTTTAAAAGAAGTTCTCTAGCATAGGAAACAGTAAGAACCTCCTGCATCCCTATTTCCTTGAGGATTTTCACGAATGGGAGATACAAACTAGGGAGTTCAAAAGCAAATGGTGAAAGGTTAACCATCAGACGAACAAAAAGAGAATTCACAGTAACCAAGCGAGTTCCATTTGCTACCGGCACAAAGGCCACTTTCTGCAATTCTAGAATATCTGCCAGAAGAAGGTTATATATAGAAGAATAAATGACCTCATAAATGAATTGTAACTTCCTAACTTGTAAATAATTAATAAAGCCATTTGAATTTAAAGAATTGAAGGATGACTATATCCAAAAGTAACATCTAATTGATTTAAATTAGAAAGGTAAAATAATTTGAGTTATGAATACCCACAAATAATTTCACATCAATAAATGAAGTGTCTTCTGCATTCCTTGTTCCTATCAATGATTATAATGCCTTGTCCAAACCAACTTCCACAATGACTCAAGGATAAATAACCAAATATCAGCATAACAATAGACTGCCAATCTAAAACATTTTTTACTATATTCACTTTATTTTTCCAGAAGCAACCACTTTCATATGGTAAAGAAGGATCAAACCTAAGATGCCTAGCATTACCAATAAACAACATGTCATGTCCTATCAGCTTGGTATCTTCTGGTGCCATTACACTCATTGGTCTCAGAGCATTTATCATGCAACAAGTCTGCATTATGGAGGCCTTAGGAAGCTAGTGTGTAAAAAGAGTTGCTTTCTTAAGCACACCACCTAAGCATATACCAGCACAAAAAGAGGACAGCATGTTCCTTGTATCTGTGATATAGATCTATTCTGAACATCTACAGGTGCAGGAAGATGTCTTTTACATCGGAGACCTTACCGGTAACTTTGGAATTTGGATTCTTACCAAAATCCTCCTTTCTTAGAACTGCTTCCTCATTCCAGATTAATCATCCAAAGCATAATCTTCGGGAACAAGATTAATCAAGCATGCACATCATTTTAAAATCCAAGTCATGACAAAGGCATTTCAATTTAAATGTTGTTTCATATGTGCAACAATTTATACGTAACCCAGAATTGCTGATGGGTTAGTTGTACCAAAGATTGCCTTACCGAGCAAGAAGACCCGTGCAGGCGATGCGTACTAGTCGACTAGTGGCTACCTGGCCGCTACGCTACTGCGAAATCGACGGTCGGCGATCGATTGAGGGAGAAAGAAGAAGAGGAAGAAACTTGTTTCCCCGCGCGCTACTATTCCCCGATTCCGCCGCACGATTCGTCGAACGCGAGCGATTCTTTGCCGACGGGCAATTCCTTCTCCCCGTGCATTTCGTCTTCCCGCGTTGTCACGGACAAAAATATAAACAAGGTATTTGATATAATGCTCATATTTGATCGTGTCCTTCGGTTTTTGTACATTCTATGTACAGCAAATAGTGGGCTTGCAATAGGCTTAGCAGCCCTAGTTTGGTTAGCTTTTGTCGTCGATTTTGGCTTGTAAATGAGAGTTGTGTCATATAGACATTTGTGGGGACTTTGGTCTGTAATTGACCATTATCCTTTGTGTGAAACCGTTTAGAACTTGTAAAGTCTATAGTTGTAATTTGCATTGGCTATATAAAGTGTTTGCTAAAGTTGTTGCTTGTGGATCACGTGGGAAGTACTTCTCTTAACCCGTTTTCTCTTTTGTAGGTCCTAAGGGACCCTAGGAGGTTTTGGGGAGGCTGACATTTGTGAATGGACTTGCATGGGTGCCACACGACTTAGGCAAAACCAGCTAAGTCCGTGACATATTGGTATCAGAGCGGGACAAGCACACGCAGAAACACTTGCCATGCAAACGTGGGAGACCTAGTTGAGCTGCATGGAGGGCAGCCAGCACACGCGATCGTTTGGGAGAAACGAACATGGAGATGTAGGAAAAGGAGTCGCTCAGAGGAGCGGGCATCCTTAATTGACATTCAGAGGAATGGCCAACCCTTCACGCGAGAGGCACCACGAGGACAACCAAGCTAGAAAGAATATGTAGCGCACAAAGGGTGAGATGGTTGAGTTCGAGCTACAACTCGACGTTGGCAACCAAACTTGACGATAGTCCAGGCAAGCGGGGCGTTGGTAAAAGATGAGACCGTGCAAAGTGGGATGTGTTGCTCAACGACCGAAAGAGTTATGCAAAGCTCACAGAGGTAAGGGGAATTACTAACTCGAAGAATTCGATACTCATGCAAGGGCTTGTATGCGGACGATGGAATGTTCGTGGACATCTCAAGGCAATCAGAACTCGACGCCATGGAGCATCAAAACTTTCTCTTCAGCATGGAAATGATACGTCCATCGGAGACTTTAAGTGTGCAACAAGTTCAGCACGTTGCTAAACCTTGAAGGGTACAGTGGGGACTGTATTGGCGAAGAATCGTAATCTAACAAGTGCATTTGTGGGAGCAGAACAAGGCACAAGTTGTTCAGCAAGACGGAGTAGTCCAAAGGGGATGGTGGTCTCCGAAACTTCCAGTGCGAAGAATGCAAAGAGGAAAGTTGCTCCAATAGGACAGATAACCAGGAGAGATAGGTCCTGGTTCTCCATAGGGTGAATCATGTGCAGCGAACCGCACATGTTGAGGAAGAATACCTCAAGACAGTATCTCCATAAAGCTCAACGGATCGAGCGAACAGCGAGGAGTCGTTGTATGATCTCAAATGAGGTAATGCATTGGTGGATGCATTGTGAGATCTAGTGGGGGAGCAACCATGGCAACATCATACGAGGACACACTTAGAGTCGATGTGGAAATCGAACTCAACGGAGGGCTGACCCGTGGAATTGTGGGCATAAGGGCCATCATCAACTCAATGCAAATCGAGAAGCGAGCAACTTGGGTGGAACTTGATGAAGTATCCAAGTCGCATGAAGGGAGTCGACATAAAAGATGGAAACATGGAGCGGAAGCACGGAGCTTTCCTTGGACAGAGGTCAAGGACATGAACTCTTGTAAAGGCAAGAGTAGGATTATGTCATTCCATGGATTCTTCATTCTGATAGCGCGAACTCATTTTGCATGGTGCCAAAGACGAAGAGAGCTTCGAGGCACATGCACCTTATCTCAGAGAAGCATTTGACAAAGGAACTAAGGTGATTCAACTTGCAGAGGCGAAGTTGGAATCATAAGGCCTTAGAACGGGGCAAGAGGACGAAGAGGCAGGTACTGTTGAAGAATATGTCATAGTGCTGCTATTCGAGTTGTCATGAAGGAAGTGGTGCACAACGGAGATTGTGCTGGTGGGGGAAAGAAGCATAGGATCCAGACAATGGTGCACCAATTTTAGCGAAGTCCGGGGACTTCGAGAGATACTAGGTGACAGACTGTCCTAGAGCTATGCTTCGTCCGAGTGTAATCCGAGAATGGGTGGGCGAAGGTAAATTGCCAAGGGAGCGAACAAAAATCGAAGATGGCGAAGTCCCTACAATATGCTGGCAGAGGCCACACATGGAGAGATCGTAGTCCGATTTCATCACATAAGAATCTGAATACAATGGAGATGTCATCAGGAAGCGACGTGGTGCAGCGGATCGTGGTGGAATAGTTCGCGACAATACAACACATGCGGAGATATCCTGCGAGGGACGCGATCATGTGGAGGTATGATCAGGAGCTACTGGGAGCTCCACTTTGATGAACAATACAAGGGAAAGAAGGGCTATGGATTCAAAGAGTGAATGCCTTGGAACCGCAATGACGGGTCTTCCGTGTGTGGGCATCGAATCTTGCATCGGATGAAAGCCTTAGTCATTAGCATATGGGGGCTGTGTACCACTGAGGGAGAAGTCAGATTGCAAGTACTAGTAGTCCCATGGAAGGGACTTGATCATATAGAGGTATAATTGGAGCGACTTGAGAGTTGGACTACTTCAGTGCTTATATTCGCTTAAGGGAGCCGGCAAGTCAGAGCACAAGGCCGACTAAGCAAACATCGGTACCAAGCAGTCTGTCTTTCCATCGACCAAGGAGAACTGCTAGGAAAACATAAAGATGTTGAAGCAGGTGGTCGAAAGGGGCGAGGAAGCGATGACGAGTCTAGAGGGGCTTAACTACCCAAAAAAAAAGCAAAACGTCAATTAGAATAGAGGTGGACTAGGAGGAGTGCCACAGTGCCGCAGAGGCGGATCTACCGAATGTGAAGAAATGGATGCAGATGCAAGGTAACAGATAGTAGGGCCATGGGCTGGCAACGCTATGGTACCACAGAGACGGGAATTTCGTGGAGTCATCGATCCCTTGCTATCATGGAGGGAGAGCGTTGGTCGTAAAGGGGGCCGAGGAGGTTTAGAATGCAGAGGCAAACTCCAAGTACCAAGACAGGATGGAAGGGCAAAGGCTAAGGAACTTCATAAGACCGGTGTCGACCGGCTTCTCATCAAGATAGCCGAAAGTGAGGGACTTCGAGTTGATACAGGAGTGCTCAACCAAGAAATGAAGTAGGCAGTACGCGATACTGTACCTTTTTTACTCAGAGGAGTAGGCGACAAAGGTGATGGAGAAGACGGTACAATCCCAGAGGCAACCAGAACCATCAAAGACTTACTTCAAGTTAGGGTAAACTTTTTTTGCTCTTTTCAAACAAAACTTCTTGCATTCCGGAAGTTCGATGGCAGTGGGAAGGCGAATTATAGTAGCTAACTCAACGCAAGGAGTGCAAACACTTCAAGTGCTTCGGAAGTGTGAGCAAGAAAGCAGGCGAAATGCTAGTAACCAACTCGATACATGAAGTACAACATCGAGGAAGAGGGCAAAATCAAGTAATCTTTGCCTTATCAACTCAAGAGAGTGGGCGAAACCAAATACGCTAGTTCTCATACCTCGAGGAGGCGGGCGAAATCAAGTAACATTTGTCTTCTCAACTCAAAGAGAATGGGCGAAACTTAGTACCTCGATGCTCTTGTTTATCCAACAGAGGAGCTCTGCACAAGTTCAGTGACCCTTCAAGGAAAGCTTACGGAAGACAATAGTTGTCAAATCCTCACCGTTGGTGATCAGTACTACTAAAAGTAGATTGTCTGCTTCATTTTCCAATAGAATGTCAATCGACAGCAGGAGTGATGCGAACCTACTTGGAAGTGACAACTAAAGTTGAAGAATGATCAATGAGCAAATCTTGGGGAGGAAGTACCTCAAAAAGGCATCAAAGTCTGCGAAGCGATGCTTGCTAAAGCTCCAATAAGCATCTATCCAGTTTAAGCAACCTGAGACTATTGCAATACTGACGCATAACATGAAAGGTCTTTTCCTTCATCAGAAGAATCCGCGAGAGTCAACAAAGATCAGAACAACTCAACCAACCTCACACCAAAGTCGGTCATTGGTGAGTTGAAGCAGCATAGCGGATCAGAGTTCGACTACTCAACAACAGCAACGGAGAGCGACTGGGAGCCATGGGGCATGTTGCAGCCAAAGCAGAAGATTGAAGATTCAACAAAATGCGAGGAGATGCAACGTCTATAACGGCTTCGACGAGGACGTCGAAGGAATAAGTGGGGGAGAATGTCACGGACAAAAATATAAATAAGGTGTTTGATGTAATGCTCATGTTTGTTCGTGTCCTTCGATTTTTGTACATTTTGTGTACAGCAAGTAATGGGCTTGCGACGCTTGGCAGCCCTAGTTTAGTTAACTTTTGTTGCTGGTTTTGGCTTGTAAATAGGAGTTATGTCATGTAGGCACTTGGGACTTGATCGTAATGAACCATTATCCTTTATGTGCAACTGCTCGTAACTTGTAAAGTCCATAGTTATAATTTGCATTGGCTATATAAAGTGTTTGCTAAAGCTGTTGCTTGTGGATCCCGTGGGAAATGTTTCCCCTAACTCGTTCTCTCTTTTGTAGGTCCTAAGGGACCCTAGGAGGTTTCGAGGAAGTTGACCTTTGCGGACGGACTCGCATGGGTGCCACACGACTTAGGCAAAACCAGCTAAGTCCGTGACAGCGTGGGGATAAGGAATGAGACGACATCGCCTCGGCAACGTCACCCTTTTATTTTTTTATTTATATTATATTATATTAATATTATATTAATAGTATATTATTATACTTATATACCGACCAGTATACATTGTACATATCGCTCGGTACCGAGTACCATACCGTACCAAGATAAACTCGATATGCCGATACGAACCGATATGAAAAACCTTGAGTCATACTACTACCAAACAATACTGAGAGGTTATTTTGTACTACCATCTCTAGTATTTAAGGAACTAAATTCATAAATCTTAAAACAAACATAGCCATCATGTGTACTCAAGTTTTTGGAACCTGAAGTCTTAACCTAGAAGACTAACTCAAAGATTACGAGTTCGGTTCTCCTTTTTGAACTTCTAAATCTGATTCATGCTGTGACCATCAGACAATTGTTCTCATGTGATCCAAAAAGCTATGCTTATCCACAATAAGGTGGGCAAGTGAAACCTATTCCATAAATAACAAGACTAACCAAAGTCACAGAAGCCACAAATGGTCTACTTGCATAGACAAATATGATGATAAGATACCTTAACTGAATTTAGGAAATTTTTCAATGAGAAGAATAAAATCCATTATTCCAGTAAACATCCATCTGTTTCCATAATATCTACTTGACTGAGATTCAGCTTTGAGTACAAGGTATTCAGAGATTGTGTACTTCCACTGTTTTGGCTTTGATTAACATTTAATCCTGATAAAGCATACATACTTTCAGATTTAGCAGCGTCTTAGGGACATTTTTAAATGTATTTGATGGATTTTTTTCTTTATTTCCATAGGAATTGCTCTGAGCAGCATAAAAATTTCAAGTGCTAGCATTTGTCTACAGTATGATTCTCATCAACCCAAAGGCAAATGTGGATTTTCCAACTCTGCAACTATCTCCAGATTTCTGAGTTCATTGTCTTAAATATTCAGGTTCCACACTAAGAATAGTCCATTAAAAGGTGCTGCTATAAAACCTAGAGATTATATAATCTTGAATTTGACGACCACAAATGGCTAATTACAAATCTACCACATCATCATTGCAGATGCATTAACCATAATAGAGCATTCTGTATCCTAAGCAATAGTTTATTCAAACATGCTGCTATAGAACCTACAGATTTTATAATCCTGGATTTGACAACCTCATCCGGCTATTTACAGATTATTCAAGATGCAAATCTACCATTATAATCATTGCACATAAATTAGCTAGGTTTCAGATAATCCAATTTACCATCTTCAGAAGTGACAATGAAATTTAAGATATATGCAGAAAATTTTTTTGCACATCTCATTATCTCATAGCGTTATTAGCAACCACCAAGGATCACTAAAAACAATTAAAAAAACAAACAGTAGTGAGCTATATGATGTGATATTAGTCATTGATCAGGCCAGTAAATATGGCCTAAATTGATCAAACCAGTAAATATCGGTTGGTACTAACAAGTCCAACAGGTATTTGGAACCTTATTTACTAGCACCATCCAAAACAACAAGCACCCAAATGCTATAAATTTAATATATCTGGTACAAGATCACAAAGCCTAGGGATTAGCGGAGAGCAACAACAATTGTATGGCCTAAAATGTACACAGATATGCATGTATGTAAATATGCAAACCTGAAGAAGAGAGTGTTCCCCATATCTTATCTAGGTACTTCAAAATCTCTAAAAAGGCATCTTCTACCGTCATCACGCCTGTTGATGTAGGCCAGTGTGCAAGGGTATCTTCACCATTAGCTTTTCCAACAACCTAAGATGGTAAGACCATTATACTCAGAAGTCAATAACTGTAAACATGTAAATGTAAGCATAAAATTGCATTTTGTCACCTAAAGATGTGCTCATTCACCTGCAAATGCTTCAAGACTGTAGAAAAAAGTGGAGGACTTCTCAAGCGAAATGCTCCCCAGGAATACTCAGGAGGAACAACATTTTGCTTGACAAGAATTGGAGCAATGGTCCAAGCCAATGGCCAATCTTTCAACAAGACAGCATCACTATATGAAGTAAGTACCCTCTTCCCACCCTTCTTACCACTGATACTAGGGAAACCTTTCTCAGCAGGTATAAATGAAATCTTCCCAAGATTTTCACAGAAAGAGTTGTCATACAGAGAGGCAAAGTTTGCAAGTATTGTTTCTACCAAAGAGAGAGCTAAATTCCATACTTCAAAAGAAACATCATTTTGGTTACCTGAGAAATCTGCCTCAAAATCATCTGCATCCTGCCTGTCACCAATATGTTCATTTCCTAGCTTCTCTATTTTCCTTGCACACTCAATTATGGTGTCAGCTTGCAAAAATGTTCGAAGCCCTGCCTTCTTTAAAATCTGTAGCCAACCATCTGTAATGAACCTCTCACCAGGAAACTTGTTGTGTTCCCCAGAGAAGATTGATGTCAGCAAACAATCATGAGGATCAAGCAGGTCCCGTGGTTTGAATAGCTCTGAACAAAGTTCATTTGCATTACGCACAAAGTTAGTCTCTTTCAAGGAGTTTACTACAGTAGAATCTAATTGTAGGTCTTTCCAGTTCAGGTAGATGTACAACAAAATATCTTCCTGTTCTCCTGAAGTTTTCCTCTCAAAATCAGGCAAGGCAAATCTCACTAAAACATCCTGATCTCTTAGCTCAGTTATTCCAAGAGCATGGAATAAAGCATTTGCATCCATGGTATTAGAAAGACACTGCTCATCTCTAGGATGAAAGAATGTAGATGGAGAAAGAATACATTGATCAGGGCTGAACAACCTTGTATACGTACCAAGAACTGTTCTGAATATCGGAAGTTCTCTCAACAAATCTAGCTCTTCTCTTTTATATGGACACCCATTGGATGACTTAACATCCAAAGCAAATAGGACAAATAGGTTGTCACGGTCTTCATTTGATAAATCAACCGGCACAGAAAAATAGCCAGCAACTTTGGCAGCAAGTAATTTTGATACAATTACCTGACAAAGAGTTTCAGAATGTGCTGGGAGAATATTATTGGGTACCCCACACTCCAGGAAGGAAACATCATATACAGGTACATTAAATTGATTAAGAAGACAAAACAACCATGGATATTTTGACTTTGTTACTTCAAAAGCAGAAGAATACAACTTGTTTAGTTCAAGGTTTCGAATATTATCCACAGAAGAATCCAGTATTCCAACGTCTTCACTATTGGTTCCTGAAGTTCCATTCACAAGATTTAAGTCTGTGATTGGTGGTACAAATACTAGGTGAAGCTCTTTAACACGACACAAAACTGGCCCATTCAGAAAGGCAGGAATTAAAGGCCAATCAGCTATAAGTGATAGCTCACCATTTAAGGCTGTAAAGGTTTTCCAGAAAAGTTGGATCCATTCACGAGTGGGTCCATCACCTGGTGGGTCAGTATTGGTGTTCCATGAAACCCATGGAGACCTATTACTGCTCATTACCTGACTCACCCATTGCTCATTAAAAAGAAACCTCAAATTGCTTGACAATAAGTGAGCAGAGAAACCTCTCAATTTTAAATACCTTTGGATGTTTTTGTCAGAAAGGAGGGCAGTCAAAATATGCTTTTCTAAACATAGTGGATGGACAAAGCCATCTGTCAAAGGATGCATAAAAGATTGCTGCTCCTTGCTCCCAATCCAAAGCTCAGTCACTCCAAGCTTCACAAGGTGCTTTGTTGCAGTTGGAAATGGTATGCCTTTGAGTTCAGCAACTACAGATGGCAGTAACTGATCAGCATAAGGACCAGTACCTGCAGTAGCAGATCTGTAGGACAGAGTATTACCTGTCCTGCCAATATCCTCAACAACACCACGACCAAAATCATATAAAGCCTTGCCAAAATATGTAACAATTTCAAGTGCATCACCACCTGAATTACTGGAGTTCTGGGCAGCATTTTGATGGGATCTGAGCCCATTTGTGTTTGAAATTGAAGGTATGATGTTTTCAATCTGCAAACTACTCCCTTCCCCAGATCCATCAGTTCTTAACAGACCAAATGACTGCTGCAGTTGAATGTCAGATAAGCAATATTCCAAGACATCTATATAGGTCTCAATAGATCTAACTAAAACAGATGATGAGGATTTGAGGAGGTCGCGAACCATCTTAGGCTTGATTTCTTTTGTCTTAATTCCAACAGCCTGAATTTCCTTGACCAGTTCCCATGGTACAGAAAAAACAGGATAATGTTCTTTTATGAAACTGCAGACATTGGTTGGTGGCAAGTTGCTGTCATCTCCATTTCCTGATTGAGATAAAAACATGCCTTCATCAGCTTTGACAGCATTTCCACCATAAAGTTGCCAGACAGGAAGGTCGACAAGACGCATATAGAAAGGTCGTATCACTTGCTCAATTAATGACTGCCAATCTGCTTCAATTTTTTTTGATGAACTTGAACCACTGACAACAACATCAAGTTCACTAGAGATGACAAATTGTTGTTTAGACCTTGGCCAGAAAGAGTAAATTTTATCACCATAAGCCTGCAAAATAGAGCACACGGAACGTGCCAAATTTGGCTCAATCGTAGAACTAATGGGTTCCTTCCTGAGCCTTTGAAATTCCAAAATCAATTCAACATATGCATCACGAACACACAACATCAATTCTCTGTTCCAAGCTTCAGTTATATGATTTCTAGTTTCAAGTTGTAGCTCTGGCACAGTTGTTTCATGAGGATGGCTAAAAAGATACCGCCCACCATCATGGCATACAAGAAAACATCCGAGAGCAGTGACAGGCATGCTTAAGGTTCCAGACAAGGGAAGAGGAGACAATAAACAGCTGGATGTATGAGCATTTATAGGAAGACTATTCTTAGATATCTGAGCTGCAACTCCAGCAATGGGTGTTAAATCATAAGCAAGATACCTCCTGAAAAGCAGCTTTATCATTCGATTGAATGCAATGAGAAAGTAGCAAACCTAAAGTTACAAGTAATCATTCTCCATGATACATTTCACTTGGTCTTGCTGTAGGTTTCTGTATATATAAAGGATATAATGACTTCGACAACTAACAGATATATGTTTGTCGATTATTTTGGCTACATGTTATGTCTCTTGTCAGCATTAAGATGTGGCACATGCTTCGCACAACATCTTTATTGGATTTTGAATACAGCTTTGTAACATATGATTAAACAAAAACAGGCCTTCAAAAGGAGGTCAGTTCTTTATTATTTTCTCGCAATATGATGAACCATTCAAGTTTTTTTTTCTTTTGAACTGTGAAAGATGCAACAAATATTGACTAGGATATCATGTCAAAGATAAGAGCCATATCAATTATTATTTATAAAATAACTAAAAATCCACCAGTCCAATACTATCAGATATCACAATTCAAAATGGAAAACAAACCAGGTGAAGCACAAAGACTGCATAATGTAGATAGGTTAATTTACAGTCATCATGAGTGCATTTCTTATGCATTGGCCTGAAATATCCAACTAATGAAGTTATGAACAAAAAATTCACATTTTTCAGAGCAATGATTGTTGTACCACCCGAAACGATACGAAATGAGTGGCATATACCATTCAGAGTGTGGACCGATATGCAGCCCACCTCCATTTTGGGCTGTTTGATCCAACTGAGGGGAAAAAAAAGAAAGAAACCTAAAACAGCATTGGGCCTGGGCCAATTCAGTAAATGAAAAAAAACAACTCCTCTTCCTCTTCTTATTCTTTCTTCTTCCTCCACCTTCACCACTTCCTTTTCTTCCTTCTTCTTCCTCCTCTACCTCCACCCTCTCCCCTTCTTCCTCCTCTTCCTTCACCGCCTCTTCCTCTTCTCGTTCTTTTGTCTTCCTCTCCAAAACACCAGTACAGTCCAACCCTATCACTGAAATGGGTCCAGTAGTTGAAACGGTGATCCTTGTAGCAAAGGCATAATATCAACCCCTCAACTATTTAGGATAAGAAGCAAATGCTACAAGTTTATCTCCTATATCATTTGATTATTTGCTTATTAACCAATATCCTTGTGTAACTGAAATAAGCCTCAGATCCATGATATTTTTAATTAAATACACAACTTAAAAATTCATTTTTAAAAGCATACCTATCAAGGGCCATGTTTCGAGTTTGTCCAGACCCCAAAGAAAGTACTACAAGCCATTTATCAATAGATATACTCCCACCATTAATCACCTGAACATCTATGACATTTATCTTTGTGGCTGCACCAGAACCACTAAACAATCTTGATATATGAAACTTTCTCCATTTTTTTTCTGAAAATGGGTTCCTTGAAATTGCAAATGATGGGTCCACTGATATGGAGTAATTTAATGATGGGTGCAAACATCCCTCATCCCACGTTGATAAAGACACCTGAAATGGAACAAGAATTATATGCCAAATATGAAAGAAAGCTGCAATTTGTAATACCTGGTAAATGAATGAAAAAACCCAAATGGTACCTTCTTATTTAAATAAATGTATTGTTCTGGGAAGAAAAGAAAACAAGTAGTCTCCACATGTCAGACTTTAATAGTACGACATACCAAATAAAGAGAACTTAGGATTTTGGTGTTCCTTCCAGAAACGAAACCAAGAAAAGAATGCTTTCGCCCCAAAAAAAGACATCATCAACTATGTGGAAGTGAAAAACTAAAGGGATATGCACTTTGTCAAGTAGTATATCAATTAACAACACATAAGAAAATGCATCAGCTGACTTATGTCAAAAGCTAAATTTCAATCCTCAGATGCATCTTGTCATGCTAGTAAACTAACTTGTCAAAGTCTGAATTGCAAAATTCAGAAAATCACATTTAGAAAAGATAACCGCAATTTCTGATTATTCAACTGGAACTTACTATGCCAATTTGTTAAAACGCAAACAAGTAGATAAAAGGGTAATATTAGATTTTTCAAAATTTATTTCATTTTATTTGGCACATTGACATAATACTATGTTGTAACAAAATAATTGATGGTGACGATCACAAACAATGACAAAAAAGAAGAGAACTGCTTCAGTTCTCAAGTCCCACCTGCAACAACTAATTGGAGATTAAGCAAAGTAGTCAAATAATTCTAACTCTAAGTTGGTGGCTTTTTTTATAGATGCAGATCAATCATCAGCACAATGTTCATAAAAAGAATGCCACAGAATTTTTTTAGAGCAATTACAAAGAATATAAAAGAGAAAATCCAGGTTAAGAAATAAGTAACTGGACATATGTGCTAACATGCTAGCAAGCAAAAGCTGCAAAACTATGTACAACCTTTTGAGTATAAACTGTAGAATCAAATGACAACAATAAGACAGTCAAGGAGGGCAAAATGAAGGAAGCAATATATAGAATCCAATAAAATGTTTATCTTCGATATTTATTACCTGCAGAACCGACTTTAAGAATAGAAGTGATGAAGAAGCATGATACATAAATCGGTCAAAAATACGCTTCACTCTTAAACAATCAGATTCTTCTTCTTTCCTGCATTTTGAAGATAAAGGCATGCGTATAACCATGGAATTAGATGAGGACACTGAAGTATCCTTATTAATTAGCATTGGACTGAATTGATCGTTGAATCTCTTAGTCAAGTCAGTATCTGCAAAATAAATAAGCCGCACAAGAAATTTAGACGGTGAGTTAGTAAAGAGCGTATGAAACAGAAGGATCTGATATCCTGAGCAAGCTTCATTTAACTTTGGAAACACTAAAATAGGTACTAAATGGTCACAAATGTTTCTTGTTCTTTATTATCTTTATGCACGCTAACCTTTTTGTATAGGATATATTTAGATGGCATAACCTCTAAAAGAAAACAAACAATCTGGACAGATAAAGAACCTATATGGAGGTTAAACTGAATACACTGACAGAAAATCAAATAGAGCCAACATAAAAAAATTCAAAATAACATCCATTAAGAATGTGAACATGATATTAATACCGAAGTTATTTTAGGGAACTCTACTACCAACCTTATAGAGGAAACTCTGACATCAATAAAAGATTGAATTTTCACAAGAACAAGAAACATCTAGAAAAAGGATATCAGCAGCAATTAAGATGTACCAGAGTGTCAAACGTTCCAAGATCTTGTCTAACAAATAAAATATTTTTACTTGACCCAACAAAATTTTAAAAAAACATTAATATGCTTTTCACAAAATGCTTGCTTGCTAAGTTGACTTTTTGACAGGACAAAAGCATTGCACTCAATAGTAGTAAAAGGACATGTACCTAAACAATGCAGAGGTAATATGATCAAAACGTGATAATTAATCCATGGAACCATGGTTCACCTTATCGGTCCATACCGGTGAACCGACCGACCATCGGTATGGTATGTACCAATCTATACCGATATACCAACAGATGGTACGGCGGGGTGTACTGACAAAACGATTTGTACTACTCATATCGGTCCCCTATTGAACTAGTACATACCACCTATACCATGTGGTACACCATGGTATGATGAACCTTGCATGGAACCAAGGTTTAACTTACCGGTCCATACCGGTGTACCAATATATTATCGGTACCGGTACAGGATCCATACCGGGCGATATTAAAATACAATATAATATTAAAATATTTAAAAAAAGAAAAGGGGGTGATGTCGCCTCGATCTTTCTCCTCGCGCGGGAGAAAAAGCGACCGCGACTGCAAGCGACCCGCGGGCGACGACGGCCGAGCGAGGTATTCTTTCTTCCCCTCTTCTTTTTTTTTTCTTTTCCTCTTCTTCTTCCCTTTTTCTTCCTCAATCGACCGCCGACGGTCGATTTCTTCTTCAGTCGCCGACGGTCGATTTTTGACAGAACCGCCCGGTAGCGGGTGATCCGCGTAACGGTAACCTGGTGGATCGGTATGTACCACCCATACCGGGCGGTACAGGTCGAAATTGCAAACCTTGCATGGAACAACTACTTGCATGATGGAATTCAATCAATAATCACACTCAACTAAACTTTATAAGTCCATGAACCCAAATACAATTGGACCTACTGAAAAACATTAAAATTTAGATCTGAATTTGCAGTAATCAAGCTCAAATCCAAGAAAGACAGTATCATGGACTATCGTAATGTAAAAATAATGACTTCATCTGTTACTCCGGACAAACTTGATTACAGATTCATCAAAGATTTAGAGAAAATGTATACCTGCCAAGTAATATAATCATCCTGTGTTTTCAAATCTAGATATATAGTGTTCCATGAACATGACACAGGTACCAGTCAACATATTTAGATAGTAAAAGACATGAAGATTTAAAAAAATTAGGTTTTCAGGTTGATGTACCACCAGAATCAACACAGCTAATGATTTAGATCATCAATTTTCTAAATTTGTGATAATTTGAAGCCAGCAACCTAAACATGCAAAAGTGCATAAATTGCTAAATTAACGACGGGATTGATCTAAAATAAGTTAACCAGTAATAAAACATCATCTGAAGAATATACCGTGATGAAAAGCTAATACTTTTGAACATGTCAAACATGTGAGACAACGAATTTGTATAGTAAATAGAATCAGCAACACCAGACCTATCAGGGAGAACAATCTTGCGGAGGGGCCACCATTTGAATGTGCAGCAAGAGCCAAGCCAAGAGGATCAAAAATGTAAAAATAACCAGAGGAAACAATGGTCATGAGGTCACAGATGAAGTAACCACTTATCAAGCCTAACCCATAGTGAAGAGCACTGCCTTGAACCTTCCATGGTGGAGACAGGTGAAGATTACATATTTCGTCCATGCTCAAAGTTGCTCCTTCCAACACAATTGTTAAAGAAGCAGACTGGAAGTCACCTGTAAAACAACAAAAATAAAGATCAAAATCAATTATAAGTAGAAATCATGATGTAACTAGTTTAAAGGCTGCCATCTAAAAAAGCTGCTTTATGATCATTGCAATATGAAACCCCCAGTCCAGATGACCTCAAACTGCCATAAAGAGACCATACTAACCTAGATTCTGTTGAAGCAATGATTGTCGAGGATGTTCTCGTTTATCATATATCAGGTGCACTTTCTTTGCCTTGCACTTGTCAGCCAACTCTACAAGGTCAAACAGCAGAAGCTCACTGTCTCCATACAAAGCAAGCAGCTCACATATTGTAGCATAATCCATACAAGGCAAGTCCTTCATCATCTCCTCATCAACTAATGACAAGCTACGAAGTGATTGTACACCTAGAGTTCTAGCGAGTTCATCATTAATGCTTGGGTGTACAAGATGCTTCTCACCAGGAGAATTGTTCTTCATCCATGGTGCATCATTGTATACAAGACTCAAGGTAGGCATCAGAATGCCTGAAGAATCAGGAATCAGAAGTGAATTTAGTAATGCATCAGGTATTCGCTTCTCAATATAACATTCAGAAAAAGCTTCCAAGACACGATGAACAAAACTTAACTGCTCAGCTGATAATGGTTCTTCTCTAACATCGTGATTTAAGCATTGCAATACATGCACATAATCAATAGCTTCAAAGGTTAATTTGACACCTAATTCAGAAAGCAAAACTCTAAATTCTGATAACTCAGAGGGAACAACATAAAGATAAGGATGGTACTTCACGGGTGAGTCAAATGTGAGCATCCTGGGAAACACAAAATTGTCACCTATGAACACCCAAGGAACACCGTCAAGATATTCTTTAAGAACTTTGAATCTATCAGTACCAACAAATTCCTGTAAGTACAAATAGATTGAGGAGATTTCTCTTGTCAACACTGTGTCGACAGACGGTTCCTCCTCTGACAGCGTTTTTAGTTTATCATAAGACCTTGAGAGCTCAATTAGTTGAGAACACAAGACTTCTATATTTGGTTTATCCTTCCAACCAAGTTTCTGCTGAAGGTACAATGAGCAGCAATCACCATCAAGAATTCTCATTTTGGATGACACAATCCACATCTGAGATTTTGGCCTCGTAGCATTTGGAGATGCCACACAATTTTCTGAAATGAACCATGGAAGTCCATTAACTGGTGGCGCAACATAAACAGGACACCAAGAAATGGTTGCCAACTCTGTCCAGAATTCATCTTCTGATTGATCATGAACAAAGTTGGAAAAAATGTCAAATTCACCTTGATTATATCTGCAGGATCCATCTAAAGGGGCTTCCACTTGTGAATCTACAAAAGCAAAACTATCACTCTTGGACAGTATCAAGGAATCACATCTATCATCTTTTTCATTGACACCAGACTGTGAGAGCTGAAACCCAAGAAAGTTCAAGAATTCAAGAAGCCTTCTACCATAAGCAAGTGCATCGCCATTGCCCGAGTCATGCAAAATTGAAACTGTCCTAGCACCATCAATTAAACTTGTAAAACTCATAGATCTTTTTAGGCCAAGGCTTACAAGAGAATCAAGCATTTCAGCTTTGATAAGCTTGTCACAAGGAAAGAACACTTCTTTATGAAGCATATTCTGCAAGCCAGGAACACGAGGATCATAAAGCCTGGAGAAAAGAAGTTAGTTCAGATAGTTAAAAGAAATAATATTAATCCTTGATAAGAACGCATGCTTGTTGAAAACATCTAACAGAAGGTACCATGCATGCAACTCGGATGAAGAATTTTTTTAAGAATAAGACTTCAGGATCCATTTGGTAATGAAGAAACTGGAAAGGGTATGAGGATGAGAATCATTTATTTTCAATGTGAATGTTTTACTTACAGTGATATCAGTCTCATCCCAAAGACGTTACAAATTACCTTTGAAACTAAAATTGATATTTTCAATGTTAATTTGATTCCCACCTCCCCTTAGGAATAAATTCTGATTCGCAGTTTCACATTAAAAACCTTTCTATCAATTGCTTCTTTCCAAAATAAAATAATAAACATTTTAATTAATGTAAAATTAAAATGATCTGACCAAAATATAGAAGCAAGAAACTTATGTAACATAATATAAATACTTATAATTAATAAAAATAAATTTAAAACCCCAAAATTAAAAAAAATAAATACAAATGTAACATAGTACAAAAACTAAACAATAAAACATAAAACAAAAAGCAATATAAAAATATATATACCATATATTATATAAAAATCATAATTAAAATTTTAAAATTTATACAATATATAAATAAATTAAATTAGTTATTATAATTGATACTAATGTTGGTTTTTTTTCTGAAATCCATAAACCAAACATGTAAAAGGACTTGGTCATCTCAAATCCGATTCAATTTGATTCCAATCCACTAGATTTTCAATTTTATTATCAATTCCAGTATCAACAGTGAACTAAATCCGACCATGGAAGATTGGGTTTGGACCTAGATTTCTCAAAGCTTGGGTCAGACATATGCTGGTAAAAGCAACTTGGGTATAATCAAACTGGGACAGTTTGCAATGGTACTGCTTAACCAGTCAAATTTTTGAATGATTTTGACCATTTTTTTTACAAATTCCAGTCAGAAGTCTTATATAATTAATTGGTTGTAGTCACCTTAAAAGACTGTTCAAATTTTACAACCTCAAAACTGGTTCAATAATAAAACAAAACTGCCATTTCAGAACCTTATAAGTTATAATCAATCAAACTCAATTAACAGCTTTCAAAACATTACCCTCTCTAGCAGCTGCAACTAAAAAAGAGAAGGAAAAGGAGAAAAGGGAGAATAAAAGGAAGAACTTAGAGCCTGGGAAGGTTGAGGAAGGCACTACTCCTTTGTTTTTCAGCTTGGTTTCTGTTTTCCCCCTTTTCGATCAGCACAACACAGCATACCTAGGGTACTTTCCATACTGATTCAATTAGCAAGAAAATGATTCTGGTGCTGAAACCCACCAGGTGATCATAAAAAATCAAAGCAGACCCAGTAGTCAAAGGAGATCTCACTAGAATAGAAAGTAGGGCTTTGGTCCACTAGAATACAAAGTAGATATCACTAGAATAGACAGCAAAAGTAATGCAAGAATTTCATGTAGAAACCTTGTATTAAATGGCAGCCTGATTACTGTTGCAAAGGCATTATACCAAGTCAACAAATTTTAAATGATTTCAGCAGATGACTGGTTATTGCAGAGATAATTCCAGCAAAAAGATTTAAATGAAGAGATGGAGGTAGATTGATAGATGATTAAAAAGTCAGTAAGATGTGAAGAAAGAGAAAATAAAAGGAAACAAAAGCCCAACAGAAAGAGCAGGCCAGCAGGTGAGGACAACAAAGTGCTTGATCTTTCAATTCAATTTCTAAGAAAACTGCTTACAAGGTAGGTCAGAATTCTAGCTATTACATCAAAATTCTTGGGCCTTGGGCTATCTTAACACTTCAATAGGAAAATAGTATCAAACAAAATTTTATCTATTCTGAACCCGAGATAGATTCCAACCTAGGATAGTATCCGTCCTAAATTTAACAAATCCAGCTTCTCATTTCATTCTAAAAAAATGAAGAAGCTAGCACCAAAATTCCTAAAGGAAAAAATTGATATTTGAATTTTGACCATAGTTTTATCTGGACCGAATGGGGTGGTTGGACTGGAAAACTGAGAATGGATGATTGACAAGTCAAGAACAGATGATTGACCAGTCTGATTCACTTATTAAATCAGTTATGTTAAGAAATCGGAATGAACAGATTGACTTAATCAGTTTTTGGATACACATCTTAACCAGCTGGGTTGAATAAACTCAATCCGTTTTTGTAGATATGGCTATAATTACATAAAATACCCTTAACTTAGATCTGTTTTATTATTTGTTTAAGAGGATAGTTGTAACATTTTTTTAAAAATTAGGGTTAATGTGAGAAAGAAAGTGGCCTCTCTCATGCAATCACTTCTCTCTTTTGATCGCCCTCTCTTCCTCTGACCACCTCTTGTCCCTCTAGTCACCAAAATGAACATGAGGAAAATGAACCAAACATTGTAATAAATAAAAAATGAGTTTGAAAATTCATGACATGACACTGAATAGGCTCCTTGGTGTAGAACTAATGAATAACATTATAATGACTAAAAAATATTTAATATTTAAGAAATTCATATGCATCTGCTATTTAAGTCATGACAACTATATTGGACACATGGATGGATGTTTCGTATAGACCTGTACGAAACGAACGGTATTCAACTGTTAAAAAAAGTTTAAAAAATTCATCAATTAGGGATTGTGAATGCAAGCCCTCTTCTTAGTGCGGATGGAGCGCAGAATCGCTTCTATCGTCTGACACTGTGTACCTCCCCACCACTGCCATTCAATGTAGCCTATCTCGCCCACCAACGTGTGCTACTGACTGCAGGTATGCTTCCTCCTCTTCCTTCATCGCTTCCTCTTCTTCCTTCTTCCTCCTCTTCCTCCGTTGCCTCTTCTTCCTTCTCCTCCTTCCTCCCCATTTGTTCCTCTTCTCCTTTTTCTTCCTCTTTTAAACAATGGTACATACTACATGCGGATCTGGTAGGGACCAATACAGATCTAGTAAATACTGGTCCAACCAGGGACCAGTATAGTCTTGAATTGGATTAATGTAATTACTTTCTAGAAATTGTCATGTGTTATTAATCTATGTATGAGTTCATGTTTATAATGTTGGTTGATCTTATCATTTTTATCATATTCTATATGACTAAAATTTTGTTTTTTTATTTGTTTAGGATTTATTATTTATTATTTATTTTATAATTTTTTAATATATATAATCTTAATTTATTTATATATTTTAAAATATTTTTAATTAAACATGCAATCGAACCAATTAACCAATCAATCCAACAAGGACTCAATGACCCAAGGCTTGACCATATCCTTTTTGGTTTGGTTCTGATAACTATGCTTTTAACTTGGACTCATATGCATGACTCACGTCATAAAGCTAAACTTGACCAGCTTCAGGTACATTGACATTCTCCTCCTTGATCTCAAATATGGCTTCTTTTACCTCCAAGACAAAGCATTATAATCCTGTTAACACACTACCTTTCCACATATAATTGTGAAGTCTTCTCTTGTCAAACAAAAGCTCCAGGCTCCTAACTAGAGCAGAGATGGGCCAGCTCTTGGCCAATCTATTTGTCTTATTTTTAGATGGAGCCCAAAAGTTTAGGTCTCAGAATATATTTTGACCACAAACCATAGGCCAACCTACAGATTTCCCATATTTGTAATTTGATTAACAAATTTCACTATAAATTGAAAAATTGAAGGGACCCATGATTCTCAGACTGACACAAAATACCAAGACTGGCAATACCAATGGGTACCGCCCGTTACACCAACATAGCGATATGCGAACCGCCCACTACCGGATGGTACCACCGATTGGAGTTGTTCCCGCCCCATCACCGCCAGAAATCAGCTGATAACGATCGATTTTGACCGACGCCGCCCGCTAATCGGGCAGTATCAGCCGAGCGAGAAAAAAACGGAGAACTTGGAGATCAAGCACCGGTCTCCCTCGACAATCCCGATCTGTCGCCCTAGGGGAGGAGAAGCCTTGGCGAGGCTTCGTAGGGAGAATAAGCTTCAGCGATCGCAGGGAGAAGAAAACAGTGATTGCAAAAGGCGCTCAGGCGCTCGCCTAAGCGCTCGGGCGAGGCGAGGCGAGGCCCGAGCGCCTCGCTCAAACTCTAGACGGCGCGCTTCGAGCGAGCGCCCAGGTTAACCCAGGCGACGATTCGTATTAGTTGATTCAGTCGAACCAACTAACGCACTGGTATATGTTTCCTCAACCCTAATCTCACTCACGAATCGCGATTACACCACCAACATTTCTCTGTTGCCGCCATCGCCGCTATCATGCCGCCATTGCTTCTCATCGCCATCGCATCGCTCCGCCCGCCGCTGCCGCCGCTGTTCATTGATTCTATCCGCCGTCATCGCCGCCTATGCTGCCACTGCCTCCCCGCTTTCTCTCTCTGTCAGATCAGCCGCCTCACCTCATTTTGTTAATAGTATACTGTTAACTTATTGTTAACTGTTTACTGTTAACTTATTGTTAACTGTTTACTTATTATGTTGTTAACAATAAGTTAACAGTATTGTTAACAGTATAATGTTAACTTATTGTTAACAGTATACTATTAACATATTATTAACAATATACTGTTAATTTAATATTTATATTTTTATTAAATGATTATATTTATTAATTATATTTTTTATTTTTATATTTTTTTATATTTTAGCGCCTCGCTTCGCTCGGGCGAGTGCCTGGGTGAGCGCCTAGTGCCTCGGGCGATTTGGGACCCTAGTGCCTTTTGACGTCTAGCGCTTTTTAAATCACTGGAAGAAAACGATGTTTCTCCTCCCCACGCAAGGAGAAGAAACGAGGGCGCGAAGCCTTGGTGATGCCGTGGGCCTTGTGGAGCGTGCAAGCTTCTTGCTGAGGCTTCATGAGGACGTTTCTTCTCCCCGTGAAGAGAAGAAACGAGGGTGCGAAGCCTTGGTGATGTCGTGGGCTTCGTAGAGTGTGCAAGCTTCTTGCTGAGGCTTCGTGAGGACATTTCTTCTCCCCTCACGGGGAGAAGGAACGAGGCGACATCGCCTTCTTTATTAATTTGTAACTTTATTATTATTATTATTATTATTATTATTATTATTATTATTATTATTACTATTATTATTATATACACATATATATATTGAGCGGTATGCCAAAGTGTACTGCTCAATACGCTCGTACCATATCATACCTAGCTAAGCTCGATATGCCGATATGATATGAGATGGGGAACCTTGCAAAATACCAAACTAAAAAGCAACACTAAATTGTCCTAGTTCAATAAACTAAAAAGGGTCTCATTGTGATTATTCGACATTACTTCTGCCCTTTCATGTCTCAAATTTACAAGCCAAAGTGTTGTTTATATATGACATGATTGATGCCAATATAGGTTGAAATTTAGGTTTTTGCTAAGATCAGGAGAAAAAAAGGAGACCACACTTTATAGCATATGAAGTGTGGAAGCCTCTGAATCAGATATAATAGCAAAATAAAATAATAAAAAAGGAAAGATTAAATAGGACAGTCTAACAGACAAGATAACTTACGGTAGGAAAGCCATATTGTAGAGACTGACAGTAAATAAATGATATGTTTGGTATTATAATAATTTAAATCAAGGGACAGTTTTAGGTTTCTTTAATCACATTTAGGAGAAAGAAAATAAAAAGACAGATAAATATAAACTAACAACAAACTTGAATTTCTACAAAGATTTCTTAAATTAATTTAACTGTAAACTGTAGTAAAAACAAAATACAAAATTATACAAGAAATTGCTGATAGAACAAATGAGCCTATAATTGGTCATGATGACTTACAGTTGGCAAGAACAGAAAATAGTAGTGAAGATGAGTCATGAAATCAATAAGTTGTAAGAGAATGAAAAGGATAACAGTGTGGAAAAAAATGAACAGTCGTTAGTAAGATTAGAAAGGATTTGATTCCCAGTAATGGTATGAATTGTTCTTGTATATTATGAAATCACATGAACTTCTCTTTGAAGGTACGCCTGTCAATCAGTGATAATCACAACCTTCAATAAGTGCAATTTATTTCATCTACCCACACAAGATTGGTTTGGAATATGTGAATATATCTTCTTACTCCAAAACATGCACAGACAAACATGGCATAAAGGAAATTATGGATAGAGTTACTACTCTCTATGTTTTTTGAGCCACATTATTGTCCTACACATGTAAAACTTGTACATTATATGAGAGTTTATTGCAAAACCATAACACTACATTTTTATTAAGAATGGAGCAATACATGGTATCAGAGAATATAATATATATTTACAAGTAAACATCCACTTAGATGATGTTGCAAATGGAAAAAATAATAAAATGTAAAATCAGATATCAATAATCACTCAGGGTGAGCATCATTATCAGAAAACATATGGTACCTGGAAGGATGTTGCCAGGACCCATCTGCAGCTAAAACAAATGGAATGTCAGATAGTGCAGCTTTTATCGTAATGTCTTCTTCTGCCAAAAGCTTCACATCGAGAAGAATCGAAGAAAGAATGCTTGGCTGAGAAAGGAAGTCAGGTATACGGTTGAGTACATGATCCCTGTAAAATTCAAGCTTGGTAGGTTCCCTGATGCATAAATAGCTTCTTAGAATACTCCTCTCTTTCTCAGATTCAGTTCTGATGAAGTTTGCATCCAAAAGGTCCTCATGTACACCTTCAGGTTTCAACCATTTGGCAGGATTAACCAAACTAGTAAGTTGTCTACTCTTGTAGCACTCAAAAACAGGGAGAAGCTTTATGGTGTCAATGTTCGTAGTACACAGGTGGTTGCCAGAAAACCACTTAGACTGGAAGATAAAACTTCGAAATTCATGCTTCTCTCCCACTGAAGCACTGTCAAATAAATCACTCAAATTCTGCCGCTGGCAAGAAATTGCCTGCAAAGCATTGAGAATACCATTTGCTGTTGCATCCTGAACATAGTTCTTTAACTGTGGATGATCTATTGGCAGATCAGATCTCAAAAAGGAACATCCTAGTTTCTGCAACAAGGAATACATGTTCTCACTCCACCCTTCATCTTTAATAACGTTTGAATTCTCAATAAGTTGCAAGAGACATCCATTTCCAACTGGTAATATAGGCCACTTTGCAAATATCGAAAGATCTGAGCAGGATTCCCTCAAATAACTCCATAGCAACCCAAGCCACTCTAGACTTGGCTGACCTTGAAAGCCTGGAGTCCAAGAAACCTGTTTGGAAAGTTGCCATTCAGTGGGCAGGATCCTAGGAAATAGTTCAACGAGGGAAAAGCATGTCAAGACATGGATGTTTGATTGCCCCGAATTTGCCATACTGTATAACTTTTTAAAAGCTTCATCTGGAATTGTGCGGTCCACAAGAATATGTGGAATTGAATCTTTAAGAAGATCATATTCATGCTGGTAAGTGATAAACATCCTTTCACCCTCCCCGCACCTGTTAATTGTTGTGAATGATCCATTTGCTAAAGGAACCAAGGGCAATCCCTGCAACTTATTATAGAATGCAGATCCTGTCATGTCGCTTAAGCAATATTCTAGAGTCATGATCACTGTCTCTTTGTTTTTAAAGCCACGCTTCCGTCGAATCAGTAAGGTTCTCAGTAAGTGAGGATTCAAAAAATGCAATGAGGGGCATACCTCCAAAAAGTTCTCCACAATTGACTTAGAGAACAATATAATAGGCAAACCAGCTTCAGATAATGCTTCTGCAAGTTCAACCGCCTTTGGAAAATCAAAATCAGGAAAAATAGCTTGTTTTGCTGAGATCCATTGTCCTCCTCTAGCCTTTGTGTAGAGCACAGTTAGTCCAAGATCAGCAATAGATGCATATACTTTTCGCACCACTGAAGACCATGGTTCAACCCCCACAGCAGTGGGCCAATGTGTAAAGAAGAGATCACATGGACCAATCTCTTGTGCAAGGACATCAAGCAAGCGACCGAGAGAAGGCGCAATAACATCTTCAAGGAGACATATATTCCACTCAGATCGTGCTTTTCCACCTCCAGCCATGTCATTGCCAAACCATATATCCCTTCGGTTTGACGATAGTTCAAAATATGCATTCACATGGACCGGGAGACCAGTAGTAACTGGTAGAGGCAGGAAGCAGAATGCTCGGCCCTCAAATGTTTTCCTATCTTGCATAACTCCAGAAACAGGCTGATTTAGAACCTTATTTAGTTCCTTTACATCCTTTAAGTCAATGGAGCATATATAGGCAGCAACAGAAGCCCAGGGGATCAACTTGTGAGATCTACTTTCCAGAGATAAACATTTCTTCCTAGCACGTCCACCACCTAGAGTCTCACTGATGAACCAAAAATGCAGTACATGGCCCACAGAATTTTGTTCCACAACTGCAACTTTTTGACAGTACCATGGCAAATCTTTATCTTCTGTCTTACTTAGTTTTTTCAAGAATTGATCCATATCCATTCCACTTCTGAGATCTCCATGAATGAAATTTAGCATGGAATGAAGTTGATGAGGTTGCTTTACAAGCCCACTAACTTTCTGTCTAGTAACACTGTAGATTAATTGCATCTGTTGATCAGTTCCATCCTTCACGAATATGGTGATCTTTTCAATGTTGCGAAGAAAAACCAATGCTTGAGATACAGTTTCAGAAAAGGACAGGAACAGTTTCTCAACATCCTCAGGTGCATATTTTTCTTTCTTTATTTGGCTTCTAGAAGCAGCACT
This sequence comes from Ensete glaucum, assembly GCA_021527575.1. NCBI lineage: Eukaryota > Viridiplantae > Streptophyta > Magnoliopsida > Zingiberales > Musaceae > Ensete > Ensete glaucum. The sequence goes on from CM038551.1 coordinate 52,951,865, forward strand.
GTCATTTCTTAGAGGAAACCGAAAAAGTGTACCTGGAAATGGTTCCTGCAAATTACAACCAAAGTGCAAAAATGGACTGAATTGATCAGGAAACTGTTCTAATATCCTCCTTCCCATATATCTTATCCGGAGGCCTGGGTGAGAAGGAGAAATTCCAGGCAGATAACTGGCATGAGGATCAAAAATTACAATATTCTCCCCAGAAACAAAACTAGGTATATCGGTAAAGTGATACACACAATTAAAGCCAAGGCCAAATCTTCCAATAGCAAATGGCTTTTCGAGTTTGCTATCTTGACCAATGCGTGAGATTGCATAAAGGTCTTTTGAGCTAAAAACAGAGTTGTTAAAACAGTAAAGTGCAGGACCCTGCCATTCAGCCATTTCAGGAGAAAGAATGGATGAAGTCCCATACTGAGTCTTATCCAAAAGAAAAAATACCTCAGAAGCATGCGCATCTTCAGCATTTTGCACAAGTTCATAAAGAATCCCTGGTCCATCTGCATACATTTCAACAATGTGTTTAAGTCTTGTTGTTAAGGCTTCATGCTGTCCAAAGGCCTCAGCAACCCCAGATAAACTTAAATTCATGGAATCAGAACTCTCAGCAAGCAACAATCTACGAAGAGAACGAACACCAAGCTTTTCTGCAAGGTCATTCGAGATGTTACCATGGACAAAGTTATACACTTCTCTTTTTGCATCAAAAGCTAAAGTGGATGTATTTCCAAATGAACTCTCACTGGAAACAAGCAACCAGGGTGCATCATTAAAAACTAGATCAGTGGAAGGAAGTAGCCTACATGAAGCATCTGGCAGATAAATTTGAACCTTCAAATCCTGAGATTGAACTTCAACCAAATGTTGGACAAGCAACACCGCTATTCTGAGTTCTTGGCCATCCAGTGGAGAGCACTTTTTTCTTGCAGCCATTCGGGAGAGAATATTAGCGTAATCTACCGGCTTCAAAAGCTCCTTGACACCAAGATCCAAGAACAATTCTCTAAAAACTGCTAGATCAACAGGAATAACACGTATATAAGGAGCTAAATGAAGGTGGCCATCAAGAACTACTTCATCTGCAGTTGCAAAACCATCCCCCACCCAGATCCACCGACAACCCTCCAAAATAGCTTTAACAATATCAATCTCATCTGAACCAATTAAATTTGTCAACAAAGAATATATCTTCGGCATTGTTAGTGCCAATTCTTGTCGAAGCAGCTGATCTGTCACAATTTCATTATTTTTTCCAAGCTCGAGCAATTGAGCAGCAATTACGCTACCACTAGGTGGAGAAGACCAACCTAAGTTGGATGACAAGGCTGAAGACGAACATTCACCATCTAATATGCGTGTGCTAGCAGATACGAGCCACATATCTCCCTGCAATCTGACTACCTTTGGGGGGGCAACCATAGATGTGACAGAAGGCCATGGTAGCAATGGATGGGGTGCCGTAATAAGGACAGGACACCAACATATCATTCTCATGTCAGTCCAAAATTTTTCAAGATCATCTTCCAAAGTCACATCATGATGCCTGAGAGCCAAAGAAACTTTCGAAAACACCATATTCACCTTTCTAAAATTGTTATTTGGTACATTATACAACCATTTTGCTGCATTGACCTCGAGGTACGAAAGCAGCACTTTACCCCGCATGTGAGCCTTTGGTTGATCCTTATGCATCAAAGATTCAATTTGATGAGCACTCTCTAAAATTGCATCAGTAGATACTGATGTTTTAAGCCCCAAAAGAAGCAACATGTCCAGAACACTTGATTCACTATATGGGCCACAAGGAAAGCAATCAGATTCTTCCAGAAGTGCAAACAGTTCCCCCACTCGAGGATCATAAAGGGATTGTGGACTCTTTAAGCTCCCATTGATGGTAACTACAAATTTAAGCTTCTTTAATGACTCCCTAAACGATGAATCTTCTAAGCACAACTGAGGCAGATCCTGCAGAACTGATAGCATGACCATATCACGAACTTCTGGTTGTAATTCATCAATTCTGTTAAAAACATTCTGCTTGTAGTATACTGTCTTCTTCATCTGCTCAATACCATAAAATCTCAATAAAATATCTTCATCATATTCAGAGATACAGAAAATGAACTTGCCATCCAATAAGCACTTAGGAATGCTCTTGGGTGGTAAGTACTTTTTCGAACTCTCTAAATCAGAAAATTGTATGCTGGTCTGATCTCTGGTGTAAACTTGAAAAATAGGCAACTTTTTGCAATTCTTTATGTGTAGGTCAGACAGAGAACCCGCATAGTACCATTTAGGGTCAAGAAGAAATTGGCAGAGTTCATTTTTCTCATGAAAAGAAAAGCCTTCAAAAAGCATCTGCAATTGGTAATTGTTTGAAGAAAGTACTTCAAAAATTGAATTCAAAATACCAGCAGCACCACCATCATTAACGTAAAGAGATAATTCTCGATGCTCAATGCCATACTTTGTATCCAATAACTTACAACCAATCTTGGCAAGGAGCTCTTTCATTGAATCAGATAACAACCCTGCATTCACGAGCTTAGAGAATTTCAAAGCACGATAGAGGTATCCCGAAGTAGATGGCAATATAGGCCACTCACTTAATAAAGACAAGCTATAAGGTTGATCTCGCAGGTACTGCCAGAAAAGAACAAACCAATCTTCTGTAGGAAATGTAGTACCCAACTCTGGATTCCAGGAAACTCTGTTTTTGTATTTCCAACCTGCAGGGAATAACCTTGGAAAGAACTCCAAGAGACTCTGGTCATCAAGAAACCTAATATTTGCCTTAGAACTATTAGCTATTTTGGCAAGTCTTCTATATAAGTCAGGAGCAATGCTTTTATCAATTATTTTATCTGGAGCTAAGTCCAGCACCTTGTACTCCAAATCGTTGCAAACAAAATATGAAGCCCCCTTGGAGGCTTCATAGATAACTCCAAATTCCCCATTTGCCAAGGGCAGCAATGCAATACCATTTGCATATTTACCAACATCAGCATCATCTAAGTCACTAATACAGTACTCTAATAAAATTAACCTATAAGTTCTGCTTAACATAGCCAATGTTTCGCATTTCTTAAGAAAATGCCTTATTGTTACAGGACTCACAATTCTGTCCTGAAATTTGTGGTAAAATCGAAACAATTTATGCACTAGTACATCAGGAAGATGGACAACAGGCATACCCAACAAGACAAGAGCCTCCCCAAGCTCTTTACTCTTAAAGAATTTTTCATCATGAGCAAATGCTTCACCCAATGATATCCACCTTCCTCCTTCAAATTCTGAATAAAACACTGGAGATGAACAAATAATTTTGTAGATATGTTCAACTAAAATATTCCAAGGCTCTTCATATGAACCAGTTGGCCACAAAGAAAAATACAGTTTAGTTGGACCAACAAGCTTCCGCAAACAAAGCAGTAACTCATTAAAAGCTGGGGACACCACATCTTCTAATAAATATCTGTTCCAATCAGAGCGAAGTTTTCCACCTTTATCCATGTCTGATCCATACCATATGCTGCGTCGATTTGAAGAAACTTCAAAGAAACCATTCACTTGCACAGACAATCCTGTAGACACTGGCAGTGGAAGAGTACAAAATGCTTGTCCTTGTCTAAGAAGACTATTCTGTAAATTATGATTCAGAATAAAGTAAGTTATGTGATCTATTAATTCATATTGGAATTCTTAACAAATAAAGCAAGGTTTTAAATATAAGGCAAAGTTTTAAATACCGGCCTGATATCAGTCTTGACAACCTGCCGGATTGACATGGCACTGAGAAACTGAGCGGTACACTGACCTGTACCGCACAGAATCACTCTAAAAAATAGTTTTAAAGGTGGTATACCACACACCAATTATTAAACTTCAGGTCAGAGAGGTATCCTGAACCATGGTATAAAGTAAACAACTAAACATAACTATAAGTTCCAATGAACATGCTTGTATACTTGAGCAATGTAAGTACCAGCTAACAATGCAGATTATGCAGTAACTTATAGTTATGGTCGTTCCACTCAACAATACGAGATCCTAACCAAAAATATAGTTTCAGACATATTCCACGGCAGAAAATTTCTTGCAGTAAGCAGGTAGGTACAGTCATATGCTGTAGACTAGTGATGCTAGTGACAGCTTTTATGCAGGGAAAAACTTAAGTTCGAAGCCACTTAAACCAAGAAAAGCTTGCTTACTACCACTGAGAATATGAAACTGAAAACCCTCACAGAACTAATGATATCTTATTTACTCCAGTACGCATTTATGATGGTACAAATCTAGTGAACATAAGATCCCTGACTGATAATACCACAGCATCAGAAAACAATTCCTATAGTACTTTTGTGAGAGAAGATATTTAGAAGAGCATACAACCTACCTCAGGCAAGTCATCAGATATACAAGCTGCAACAGACGCCCAAGGCAACAGGTGCAGATCATATTCTTTCGCAGCAGCAGTTGCAAAAGTTCCGATTCTGCTTGATGGTGATGCCATTGCCTGTACGATAAAAAAGGTAGCACTCTTCTTTTCTGAATATGTACCAGAAAATGACTCACTAAGAAAATCCAATGAAAATGAATCTATCTGCATATTAGAAGAATCAGCACATCTGGAAAATCTGACGAGCGCCTTGCGATGCCAAGCTATAGTTTCATCTGGTGACCTGAGAGAGCAAGAGTGAAATTTTCGTGGTTCATCTAGACCAGCTTCCCACTCGTACATTTCAATTGCAATGATGTTTTTGAGAAAAAGCAGAGAGAAAACAGCTTCCTTGTATAGTTGCAAAAACATGACAGAAATATCATCTTCCAAGTATGCTTGCCGAGAGAGCCTACTAGCAGCTACCTGGTCTGCATTCCTCAAAGGGAAGCGAAATAGAGTTCCAGGAAAAGGCTTTTTCATGTCACATCCAAATGCACAATAGGGCAAAAACTGATCTTTATACAGTGATATGGCTGAAGTACTAACATAATCAAGACGCTTTCCAGGATTTGCTGCTGAAACATTCGGAAGATATGCACCTTGTGGATCAAATAAGACAACATATTTGTCACTCACGAAAGATGGCAAGTCAGTCAGATGGTACACCGAGTTAAAACCCACCCTAAATTAAGCAACACGAAAAGGTTCAGAACATGGTAGCTAGAGCCCCAAATCAGCGACGACAGGGATTTATTTATAAATGCATCAACTATAAGTACTTTCCTTCATCTGTAAGTAATAAAGACTCCATTTAAAATTAACAATGATTACAAGGAAATTAAGTAGCATCGCCTGATCAGATGATATTAAAAGCATAAGAAATATGGATTTTGCTAATAAACTCAAGAGGAAAGGAACCAAAAAAGCTACGGATGTAGGAAATTGCTAATGTTTGTTCCACCTCTAAGAGAGAATTCACAGCGATCTCTCAAGGACCTGAGTTTTGCATAATGATAAGGCTTCCACTTCCGCAATGAAATTGATCGATTAGATGAACCTTCATAATCATTTTAGAAGGTTAGAAGAGCTCCTCCATTCTAGTTTATTCAAGTGGTTCTTGTCTCCAATAATCGTAGTCCAGGCAATATCCAAACACATTACCCGCAACTTTCCGTAGTTAAAACTTAATCACATAAAACTATTAACTACCACCGCAGTGCACTTCTGGTTTCGTATGCCTCTACAAGATATCTATTGAACGTCAAGCTGCAATTTTTTGTCTTATCCTTTCGTTGCAAATCCTCATCAAAATATGATTTTGAAGACATGCATAATCAAATTCAAGAAAGATGATAACATTCTTTAGAAGATGTGATTCATCAGTGAGGTCCAAAAGAAACTTCCAAGTAACACACAATCCCTACAATATAATAACTGGATAATAAAAAGAAAACAAAGAAGAGAAGTGGATGACTCGCCCAAAGCGGCCGGTCTTCCAGGTCTGAGATTGCTTCTTGCTGTCGCCGATCCTGGAGATGGAGACGAAGTCATCCTCCGTGAAGACCGCGTCGTTGTAGGCAAGGAGGGCGGGCCCCTGCCACTGCGCAAGATTGGGGGAGAGGAGGGAATCGGCGCCGTGGGACCGGCGGTCGAGGCAGAGGCAGATCTTGGTGGCCCCAGCGTCGTCGGCGTTCTGTATGAGCTCCTTCAGCACGGTAGTACCCTCGGGGTAGTTGATCAAGATCTCGCGGATGCGCCTGGTGAGGTCGACCCGCTGCCCGAAATCCTCGAGCAGGTGGAGGTCGGGATGGGCGGAGGGCTCCATCCCTCCCCTCTCCCCCGATCGAGAAGGGAGAAGGGAGAAGGCGTTAGGGCTTCGTTTAAGATCGAGAGGAGGAGGAGGAGGAGGAAAGAGCTGGCATCGCGGGAAGAAGTAACCCTAGATCAGGCAGGAGGAGGAGGAGGAGGATGACGATGACGAGGGATCGAAGGGTCGTCGTGCGTCGTCGTCGTCGTCGTCGAGGTGGGCGAGCGATTTCTTTCGGCCTTTCCTTGGGGTAAAAGAAGAAGAAGAAGACGGAGAGCGGCCTGAGTTGCTTACGATGTCGTTGGCGGTGGGGCCGACGAGGGTATCTGTGTTATGCGACCTCGTCGCATGCGGTCTCGCGGCGTGCGTAGGCGACGAGCGAAATAATAAGGGAGAAATATATTTTGCTTTTGGAATCCAAAAAAACCCCATAAAACAAGTCAGATATGATGTGGACGGTCCATTAATTGATTTGGAATTAATACCAATTATTTTATTTCATTAGAACACACTGATATAAATTCATACGTTCAAATTTTGGTAGGACAATTTAGTTTACACTGATGATATATATATATATATATATATATATATATATATATATATATAGGCCGATGGTTAGAAGAAGGTTGTATACATAACATAGAATAAATTATATATGGCCAACTACGGGAAAAGCTTCTTTTTGAGTTTTTTTTCCCCGAGGTACTCCTTTTTCATCATTTTTTGTGATCTCCTTATATGACACAACAGTTTTCCTTTATGGTGGATCAACTCTACTCCGGACATATCCATAGGTTGAAGTGTTTTTTTCTTTTTAATATATTTATAGTATTTTTGGTACTTTCATGTCCAATTTTTTAATTTTTAAGCAATAAAGATATAATTTTAAGTTTTCATATGAGTTAATTTCGATTTGATCTGAGTTTATTTGCTTCAATCAGTGATCGTTCGTTTCACTTGAATCAAATACAAAACAGATAACACATATTGATTTGAGCATTGATTGATACTCAAAATCATCTCAAAACTGTTCCTCGTATAAAAGAAAAATGAGAACAGACAACCCATATCTATTCTATTCATCTCATTTCTTTTTCTTCCTCGATACTTCATTTATTTCTCTTCTTTTTTTTCTTTTTCTTACTCTCCAAAACATCCATACTTACCTTCTTTCCTCTTTCTCCTCATTCCTTCATCGAGCCTTCATCTTGTTTTTTTTGTTTTTACTGTCCAAAACATTGATATTTACGTGTTCGTATGTCTTGATACATCCATACTATGTATCGATAAATTTCTAAGACGAGTCGTATACCCAAAATAATAAACCTTAGCTTTAGTTATAATATTTTTATTTTAAAATACTGTATTTGTTATTGAAGATTTACTATTTGATTATTCTTGTTTTTTAAACCAATGATGATCATTATTTAAAACTTTATTTTTGTATACAATTTAGTTTATATTGGGTTTTGAGTAAGTTTGATTCAGTTATAACGCTCATAGTGTCTTGATCGATGTGCCAAAAATAATATTATTCTTATATATGTGTGTGTGTGTAAGATAAGTTCGTCATCAAATAATATTGTGATAAAAAATCTTAATTGCTTATAGAAAGATCATCATTTTCAATTATTTTAGTCATGTAAAACAATAAAAAGATAAAAATGGGATGTAATTGAAATAAATTTGGAACAACAAATTATGCTAAAGGGATGATCCTTAGAAATAATGGATTAGCACTTCTTACAAAAGAGTTTTAAGCTAACCAACCAAGTAATTAGTGAGGGGTGTGGGGATGATTGTGGTTAAATCACAACGTGTAAGGCTTTTTAAATCATTTTACGTGGATTATGATATCAAAGCAATTAGCTTAACATTACATGTACACCTGATTCGAAGACAACTCCATGATTAATATATTTAAATTATAAATTATCTTTGTTGGTAATTAAATGTTAAGTTGTTTTACAAAGACGAATCAACCCAATCAATCAAATAAAGGAAAAAAGAAGAATGAATTTAGTGTACATCTTCACCAAACCTTTTGAACTCGTGCAAAACTTGTTGGAGATTTCATTTTAAAATGAAAACTTCAATATTTATTTATTTTATTATATTTCTTTTATTTATTTATACTTTGACTATATTTATCAGGTATTATAATACATAGTCGTTTGCATTATTATCTGTACTAGTAATTACATTTCAATAATTTTATATAAATAGGATATACTGTTTGGTTTTACAAGAAAAAAAAAATTCTTTAAGATTCTTCCTTGTATAAAAATCTATTTGAGGTTTTTTTTCACTTGATTTTTGTCGATTCTTATATGTATGATGCTGCTAACCTTAATGCTCACGATACTGCATAAACATCATCGTCACTATGGGTCTGGCGAACAGATATCTGATGTTATCATCGGAAAAGGATGAGATGGTTCCTCGGACAATCGATAACGATTTTGTATAAAAATTTTTTTTTTAATTTTGGAACGGAACTAATTTTTATCATTTATTTTTTTTATCCCAACTAAACTAGCAAGAGATTTAGTCAAAAAAACAAAAAAAAAAAAAGCATGACGGTTGACTATGTTAGAAAATATGTATAAAGTCATTTAAGATATTGGATGTATCGAGAGGTTTAATTGAATATGAAAAGTATGATCCGATCTAAACGGTAAGAAAGGTTTTCTTGCATGCCAAGCGAAACATTGAGAGGAATGACCCAACATTGTTGACTGTGGAAAAAGAAAAAGATGACACTCTAGAAAATTTTAATTTTTATTTTATAGATGCCCGAGAAGAAATAATTTGTCAAACAAGACTCATTCTGAATTATATTTGGAGTTAGGGAGTCATGCGAGACCACTTTTGATAGAAATCTTCCATTAAATTTTATAATAGTCCGATGAAAACTTGATTGATTGTCGCTATCCAATGCGTCCTAATAATAAATACGAACTTATACTTTTTAATTTAATGATTAAATATATAGTCATAGAATATGGATCGTACTACAAAAGATTCAACTCTTGGTTATATCATTTTAAATTTTGATAGGTGAAATAATGAACCAACCCATCAACCTTGAACAATAAGCCCCAGAGTCACGTTACCTCGGCCACCTCAGCCAGTCCTTTCTAGACACCTCAGCACCACTAGGCCACGTAAGCATCTGACACAATGTGACCAACTTGACATAGTGTTAATCGATTTGACATTGTGTAAGTCGACTTGATACAGTTTCCCATCAATCGAGGCCCCAAGAACCAACAAGGATAGTGACTAGCGCGACGTCGTACGATCAAGTTAATCAAGGATGCCACCAGCATTAAGGAAACTCGATACGGTTGTTCCCAGACCCATCGGTATAAAAGCCACCCTTGAAAACAACTCAGGGGAGTATCTCTCAGACTCTTTAACCCAATATATTACACTCTTAAGATCACTTGGTTGGGGCACTAACTTGATCGTTGGAGGGGCCACATCGAGCACCCCACCCCCATGAGACCTTTGTGCAGGATCCCTCAACAAACCCCGAGAAGAAGGAGCCCGAGGCACGTTCCCGAGCAGGCCTAGTCGACCTTTCTCAAACTTTATATCCTCTTTCTGATCGACGCAGATGAGCTTGCACACACGGGCGGAACTAAGTTGTACTGACTCATCGACCACAACATAAAGTTCTACAACATTTTGGCATCAGAAAAAAGGTTTGATATCATAAAAACACCCATAGTCGAACAACCGCAATGAGTGCATTGGAGATATTTCAACTACCCAATATGCTCTCAGGCTTGGGGGGCAGCTCCCCTTCCCCCCTTTGTGAAGAATGGAATACCATGGCTTTGGCCCAGTCGATCACATCGTTGCTTTCCTAAACCAGGTAACTCAATTTGGCAACTTTGATGCTCGGATGTGTCTAGCTTTTTCCACTATCCTCCAAAGCCCAGCTCAGATATGACACAACCAAATAGTGTTTGAATCGTGCATCTCGGCCAAATAGTGCCCGAGTCTTGCACCTCAGCCAAACAGTGTAGAGTTATGTACCTTGGCCAAACAATGTCTGAGTCATGTACTTCGACCAAATAGTGTCCGAGTCCTGCACCTTAGCCAAATAGTGTATAAATCGTGCACCTCGGCCAAATAGTACCCAAGTTGTGCACCTCGGCCAAATAGTGCCCGAGTCGTGCATCTCGGCCAAATAGTGCTAAAGTCGTACACCTCGACCAAACAGTGCCCAAGTCATGCACCTCGACTAAACAGTGCCCGAATTATGCATCTTGATAAATCACAAGCCCGAGCTATGCCTTAGGCAAGTCATGAGCTCGAGCTATGCCTTGTAGTAGTGCTCAACCACTCACGAGCCCGAGCTATGCACCTTAGCCACTCATAAGCCTAAGCTATGCCTTAGATAATTCATGAGCCCGAGTTATACATCTCGGTTAGGCACGAGCCTGAGCTATGCCTAAAGCCAATCAGGAGCCTGAGCTATGCACCTTGGCCACTTACGAGTCCAAGTTACACCTTAGGTTAGTCATGAGCTCGAGTTATGCATCTCGGTAAGTCACAAGCCCGAGTTATACCTCGGACCAGTCATGAGCCCGAGTTATACATCTTGGCAAGTCACGAGCCCAAGCTATGCCTTGGGCCAATCATGAGCTCGAGTTATGTAGCTTGGTCAATCCAGAACCCGAGCAGTAATGCTCGGCCAGTTCAGAACCCGAACAGTATTGCCCAACAGTCCAAAAATCAAGCGTTAGTGCCCGATAGTCCATAAATCGAGCAGTAATACTCGGTTAGTCTAGAACCCAAGCAACAATGATCGATAGTCCAGGACCTGAGCAGTAGTGCTCAGCTAGTCCAGAACTCAAGCAATAGTGCTTGACTAGTCCAAAACCCAAGCAGCAATACTCAACTAGTCCATAAACCGAGCAAGAGTGTTCGACCAGTCCAAAACCCAAGTAGAAGTGCTCGGCCAATCCATAAACTGAGCAACAATGCTCAGCTAGTCCATAACTCGAGCAACAGTGCTCAACCAGTTCAAAACCCGACCAGCACTGCCCGATAGTCCATTAATCGAGCATTAGTTCTTAACAATCTAGAACCCGAGCAGTAGTGCTTGACTAGTTTAGAACCTGAGCAACAGTGCTTGGCTAGTTTAGAACCCGAACAGCAGTGCCCGATAGTCTAGAAACCGAGCAGTAGTGCTCAACGATCCAGAAGCCAAGCAATATGCTCGATAGTCCAAAACCCGAGCAGTAGTGCTCAGCCAGTCCAAAAACTGAGTAGTGCTCGACTAGTCGAGAACCTAAACAATAGTGCCTAACATTTCAGAATCTGTTAGAAAATTTTTATTTTTATTTTCTAGAATTTCGAGAAGAAATAGTTTGTCAAACAAGACTCGTTCTGAATTATATTTAGAGTTGGGAGTCATTGGAGACCACTTTTCATAGAAATCTTCGATTAAACTTCATAGTAGTTCGATGAAAACGTGATTGATTGTCGCTATCCAATGTATCCTAATAATAAATACTGACTCGACACCATTTAATTTAATGATTGAATATATAGTCATGAAATATGCATTGTAGTATAAAAGATTCACTCTTGATTATATCACTTTAGACTTTGACAGGGTAAATAATGAATCAACCCATCAATCTCAGATAATAAACCCCAGAGTCACGTCACCTCTACCACCTCAGGTCTTCCTAGACACCTCTGTATTACTAGGCCACATCGGTACCTAGCACAACGCAACCAACTTGATACAGTGTTAATCAATTTGACATTATGTCAGCCGACCCGATACAGTTTTCATCGATCGAGGCCCCAGGAACCAACAGGGATAGTGATTGGCACAGTGTCATATGGTCGAATTAATCGAGGATGCCACCAGCATTAAGGAACCCAATACGGTTGTCCCCGGGTCCATCGGTATAAAAGCCACCCTTAAAAATAGCTCAGGGGGCTATCTCTCGGACTCTTTAACCCAATATATTGCACTCTTAAGATCATCTTGATCGAGGCACTAACTTGATCGTTGGAGGGGCCACATCGAGCACCCCACCTTGACAAGGCCTTTGTGCAGGATTCCTTGACAGACCCTGAGAAGAAAGAGCCTGAGGTGCATTCCTGAGTAGGCCCATCCGACCTTTCCCGAGCTTCCTATCCTTTTCATGTTTGACACAGACGAGCTTACGCACACGGGTGGAACCAAGCCGTGTTGACTCCTCGGCCACAATATAAAGTTCTACAACATTTTGGCGCTAGAAAAATGATCAGATATAGTAAGAACGCCCATAATCAAACAAACCCCAATGAGCACATTGGAGATATTTCAACTGGCCAACATGCTCTTAGGCTCGGGGGGCAGCTCCTCTTCCCCCTTCGTGAAGAATGGAATGTCTTGGCTTCAACCCAGTCAATCACATCGTCGCTTTCCTAGACTGGGTAACCCAATTTATGGATGTGTCTAGCTTTTTCCACCATCCTCCAAGGTCGAACTCGGATATGATACTTCGACCAAATAGTGCTCAAGTTATGTACATTGGTCAAATAGTGTCCGAGTCCTACACCTCGGCCAAATAGTGCTCGAGTCCTGCACCTCGACCAAATAGTGTTTGAATCATGTATCTCGGCTAAACAATGCTCAAGTCTTGCACCTCAGTCAAACAGTACAGAGTCATGCATCTTGGCCAAATAATACCCGAGTCATGTACCTCGGCCAAATAGTGCATGAGTCTTGCACCTCGACCAAATAGTGTCTTAATCATGCATCTCGACCAAATAGTACCCGAGTTGTGCACCTCGACCAAATAGTGCCCAAGTCATGCACCTCAACCAAATAGTACCCAAGTCATGCACCTCGGCCAAACAATGCCCAAGTTATGCATATTAACAAGTCACGAGCCCGTGCTATGCCTTGGGCAAGTCATGAGCCCGAGTAGCAGTGCTCGGCCACTCACGAGCCCGAGCTATGCCTTGGGCAAGTCACAAGCTCGAGTTATACCTTGGGTATATCATGAGCCCGTGTAGTAGTACTTGGCCACTCACGAGCCCAAGCTACGCCCTGGGTAAGTCATAAGCTCGAGCTATGCACCTCGACCACTCACAAGCCCAAGCTACGCCTTGGACAAGTCATGAGCCCGAGTTATACATCTTAGTCAGGCATAAGCCCGAGCTACGCCTCGAGCCAATCATGAGCCTGAGCTATGCACCTTAACCACTTATGAGCTCGAGCTACGTCTTGGGTCAGTCATGAGCTCGAGTTATGCAACTCTATCAATCTAGAACCCGAGCAATAGTACTCGGCCAATTCAGAACCCAAGCTGTAGTGCCCAATAGTCCAAAAGTCAAGCGGTAGTATCCGATAATCCATAAATTGAGCAGTAGTGCTCGACCAATCTAGAACCCGAACAACAATGCTCGGTAGTCCAGAACCTGAGCAGTAGTGCTCAGCCAGTCCAGAACCCAAGCAATAGTGCTTGGTTAGTCAAAAACCTAAGCATTAGTGCTCGACTAGTCCATAAACTGAGCAAGAGTATTTGACCAGTCCAAAACCTAAGTAGAAGTGCTCAGTCAGTTTATAAACTGAGCAACAATGCTCGGCTAGTCCATAACTCTAGCAATAGTGCTCAACCAGTTCAAAACCCGACTAGTAGTGCCCAATAGTCTATAAATTGAGCAGTAGTTCCTAACAGTCCATAACCCGAGTAGTAGTGCTAGGCTAGTTCAAAACCCAAGCAGCAGTGCTCGACCAGTTTAGAACTCGAGCAATAGTGCCCATTAATTTAGAAATCGAACAACAATGGACGACGATCCAAAAGCCAAGCAATATACTCGATAGTCCAGAACCTGAGTAGCAGTGCTCAGCCAATCAAAAATCGAGTAGTGCTCGACTAGTCAAAAACCCGAACAACATTGCCTAACATTCCAGAAACCATTAGAAAATTTTTATTTTTATTTTTTAGAAGTCAAAGAATAAATAGTTTATAAAACAGGACTCCTTTTGAATTATATTTAGAGTTGGGAGTAATTGGAGACCAATTTTAATAGAAATCTTTTATTAAACTTCATAATAGTTTAATAAAAAGGTGATTGATTGTTGCTATGCAATGCAGCCAAATAATAAATATGAAATCGACACCATTTGATTTAACGATTGAATATATAGTCATGACATATTTATCATATGGATCGTACTATATAAAAATTCAACTCCTGATTATTATCACTTTAAACTTAAAAGAAACTCGAGTATATTTTATATCGTTGTTCAATATATTTGATTTATAATAATATTTAAATCTTTGTATATAACAATAATAATAACAATAAAATCATAATATATAAATTTTTATATCATAAAAGTTTATATATCTGATAAATCTCTGATATATATATATATATATATATATATATATTAAAACTATGATCCGATGAATTGGATTCTATCAACAACAATTGGAAGTTGTTTAATCTTCGATTGAACTTAATTATAAATTTAGGAATATATTTGAAATGTACATTGACGATGTACTGCACGTTTCAAATGTAAATTAGTGTTTGATAATTTTATTTCAAGTTACATTTTGTCTTTGGATATGCATTGGGGATGCTTAAATGGTGATGTTGTTACCTTAAGATAGCATTAGAATTTCAGTATTTGTGGAATCATAATTTAATTTTATAAAATTAAAAATGTCACATGACTTCATTTAAGTATAACATTACTATGATAATTTAGTGAGAAATTAATATGATTTTTTATAAAATATAATTTTTATTTTTTTAAAGATTTTTATAGAATTATATATTTATATATTTGGGCCATATGAAATTTTTTATATGATTACATATAGTTATTTATTTATTGAAATAAAAAAAATATTTACTAATAAATATATGTTAAAAATATTAGAAGAGTAAATTTGTTACAAAATATTAAATGGACGTTAGCAACACTTATATTAATATATATTTAAAATATAAAATTTATCTTGTATATTTATATAATTTTTAACTCTATTTTAAAAAATATAAATATGTTTTCAAACGTAACCTGAGTCATCACATCACCATCGAATGACAAGTGGGCCGCGTGGGCCCCGTTTAAGCCACGAATAATTGAGGCCGAACGCGACGTGTGTGACAGCGACACGATGAAGAGAGAGCAGCACACGTTCTCGTTTTGTCTACTTCGCCAATTTATTCTGTAGTTGATGTTGTTGGGTAATGTACAGTACTGGTTTTGTCTTAAATATAATTTTGGTTAGGTGACAAATCTGATATATCATCAGCCCCTCTATGCATATATGATTGTCAATCTTCATCTCGACCTTTATCGTCACTCGATGCAACTCAAAAAGATAATATAGGTGAGATTTAATATAGTAGATCATACAAGGATAAATGACGAAAAGAATATTAGTAAGATTATACAGTCTCTACGAGTACTATAATGACTATAATAATATAATGACTATAATAATAATGACAAGAGGTGTTGCAAAGATGATGACAAGATATTAAGTGATCTTACAAAGATAACTAGGCCGAAGATGAGGTCTCGTGATGAGATAAAAATAACGATCGATATTTATATTTTTTTAAAAAATAAAAAATATTACATGAAAAAAAGAAATACTAAATCGAGAAAAATAAAAGACGGAGAACCATTTAACTAAAATCATCGAATAAAAAAATTAAAATTATGTAGATAAACAATTACACTACATTCGGATGATTAAAGCGAAGCGACGTAATTAAAAGATCATAAATTCAAATCCTCCTTACTTAATATTTGAAAAAAAATATTATGATATACATGTTATGTAATACAATTATTTTTTGCTCGTTATTAATGGCCGTTTCATTGGATTAGTAGGTCTTCACAAACCCTTATTTTTTTCGATGGCGATCCGCACGTGCCACGAACGTATGACGTCTGACGCGCTGGCGATGCCGTTTGGTTTCCGATTCAACGGCGACTTAGGTACCACGAGCCAGCACGGCGCGCGTCGGGAGGGTTGACGTGGCGAGGAACCAGACACCGATAAGGGAGCGTTGCCTGCACTTTTGTACCGTCCAAGGCTCCTCGGAGCTCCGGTCTGGCTTATTCGACCCGCATCCGCTAGCGAGACCGTCCGCACAAAAGGACCTCACTGACCGCGGCGCCCTTCGTCTCACCTCGATGGAGTCTCCGAACTCCGCCCCTGGCGAACACGATCCGCATCCGCTAGCGGGTCGTCCGATCGACAGGCCTCGTGGAGCGCACAGGATCGCGGGAGTGGGGCGATTTCTCCGAGGACGACGGCGACTTGCTTTACGTCAATGGCATCAAAGAAGCATCTCCTTTGTCCCCAAAAGTACTCCTGCGGGTCCCAGTGGAACCCCAGTGGCTTGTCGAATTAGGATGCAGGTGGCTCTAAGGGGAATGTAGAACTCGCTTTTCCCTGTCGCTTGAGCTATTCATGATATCTTCTCCACCTAACCCCAGCCTGTTCATCTACTCCTTGGCGTTGGAGTTCGCGTTCACCAGATTACAAGCGAGCGAGAAAAGAGCTTGCTATTTGGCCGCCTCGATCCGTCCCTCGACCGTGGAACCAAACATCGGAAGCCCATCGAAGGAGGAGGAGGAGGAAGACGGAAACCGTGTGAGGCGCGGCTCTCGGAGGGAGAGTCGCGGGTGTTGGGTTCGATCGCAGGTCTTCTCCTCTCTTCCTCCTCTGTCTCCGGTTATTTTGGTTCCCGGGCCGAAGATTCCGGCGTTCCCCATCGCTAATTTTAGCAAATTCTTTTCCTATGTACGGTGCGATGACTCCGATTGTTACTGTTCTCGCACAGCGTCGATCGGGCTGTGTCCTCCTCTTCCTCTGGTGCCTTACCGTTCTTCTTCGATCGGAAACTGTTTGTGCTTGCCGCTCTGCTTTGCTTGGCGCGAGTACGCTTGCCGGCGTTTCGTACATGATCGTCTCGACCTTTTAATCTGTTTCTCGCTATATTGATTGATCGATATATGAATCTTGGATTCTGATCATATTTTTTTGGGCGGCGTTGTGATTGAAACATGCAGTTCTACTCTGATGTTTCATTCGATCTGTACGCATCTACTAATCGAATTGAGGGTTTCTCAAAAGATGAGATTTTGCTTCACCTTCCGGTCTTGTCCTAATGCAAGATTAGTCTGCCGTGCATGTGGGAAATATTTATTTGTTCCTTTTGATTACATTCTATATTCTTGTCTCTTTATCACTTAAGTCTAATGTATTCTACATTTCTTGTATACTTAGTACATCTCAGTTGATGACTACTCTTCAGTAATATCTTACTATAGCACATCTTGGAAACGTCAGGTATTTAATGTAGTTAGGGATTTGATTGATTTTTCTAGGTGGTGGAATACTTGTATATGGGCACTATAGGGTTTTGCTTTTGACATCCTTTCAACTTGTTAAATTATAACCAAAGTGCATAAGGAAAATAACTTTTATATACCACTACTGATGAATAAAAAAGCCCTTTTCTGTACTTCAGAACCTTTAGTGCTGTACAGCCAAATTTTTTTGATGAAGCTCATCAATCTGTCTCAACCAGAGCTAAAAACCAGTGAATATATGTACATCCACAAAAAGTGCTGAATATTTTAGTTCTCTAAGCATACAAGTACAGCTGCATGATGAAGCATAATTAATTCTACGAAATTAATTTCATTTAATATGTATGTGCTTCTAGAACTTTTGTTTTCTATGTTTATTTAGTTAATCTTTTTATTCATAGGCAGGTACGACTGACAATGCCGTATGAACGTCGGTGGGCAAAGAGTAACTTTGAGAAGTTTGCAAATGGAAGAAACTACAGTATCTGTAGGAGATCAGTAGATAAGAGCAATCAGAAGTGTTTTCTTAGGGTTAGTAATTTTGTTGCATGGCATCCCAATTCTCCTGCATTTGAACCTTTCTTCACGTGATGAGTTTCTGATGATGTATACACATAATTTTATCCAGGAACCTAAATTACTTGAACTTGCCTCAAGGGATTCTGAACAGAGGTATCTTTTCTTCATGGTCTTGTATTGGAGGTGTATAGACACTAGCACTGAGGTTGCTCAAACACCTAAAACACGGCTGCAATGTAGCCTGCGTGAAAGGCTGAAAATGTTGCCTTATTTGTTCCAATTGTTCTCTTCCTACCCCTCTTTAAGATGTTCAAAGTTCAAACATTTATCTAGGGATTTGGTTTGTTGCTTGCAGTTGATGCTTTCCTTTGTACCTGCACTACTACTGTTGTTAATAGATTGGCCTTTGTTATTTTTGACTGAACTTGGTTATGTATCTCTCCACTAAATATGCATCTTTCTCCTATTTCACATTGACACTGTCCTTTCTTTTGTCAGGTTGCCTTTCTTCACGTTCATTTTTTTTGATACTCATGCATCCTGGAAGGTGTCACCTTTATGTTCACCCTTGCCAGAAGTTGTTCAGAGAAATAGTCTTGAATCTTTTTTTCCCTCTAACATGAATGGTAGCGAGCCAACATCTCCACTACTGTTCATGGTTGGTTTACAAGCTGCAAATGCAGATTCTGCAAGGTTAAATTCATCTTGCATTTCTAGTGAGACAGGTAGTTCAGACCAGTCTGAAAGCAGTAACAAATTGTCCAATCCTCCAGTCAGTTTATCAAGTACTCTTCCTGACTGCTTAGCATCAGGGAATTCTTCTGGTTCAGTTTGTGATAACCTAAGTGCAGTTGGTTCAGATTTCTTGGTCAATAACTACCCGACGGTGGACAGAAAAGTTAAAAGAAATCCCAGAAAAAGGGGGAAAAAGAAGGGAAAGCAATATAAACGAAATGCACCTAGAAAGGTTTTGACTGAATCAGATGTTCAACGTGATGAGATCACTTGTTCTTTTTCTTCTTCAAGTAGGCTTCTAGCTAATAACTTGTCAGATGAGGCAGCAACCTCTGGCTCTTTCATTACTGATACTAGTGTAGAAAAGGACGATAGCACAAGTAATACTAATTTTGTAGACTGTTCAGCATCTTTGTTGTCGTGTACATCTTACAGTGATGAGATGGATGGTTTTGAAACAGTAACTTCACCTCAGAGATTAGCTGGTGATGAATTAGGCAGTAACACTACCGGATCTCATGCAATTAGAGATGCAGAAATGGTTCCATTAAAATTAAATTGGAGCACCAAAAAGGACCATTTTAGAGAAAACAACATTTGTCATGATAATTTCTCATGCATTTCCATGTGTAATAATAATAATAATCCAGCAGTAGATTCATCTTTGGATGGTTGGAACAGTGACATTGGTGAGAAGTCTAGTGATGACACTGCAATACGGTTGGTAATTAAGGATGAAAGTGGACCTAGTTCTTCAGAAGGTGAAATTATTTCACCTTCTGAAGAGCTTATGCAATGGGACACCTCATCTCATGCAACTGTAGATTTATGCAATTTGGGAAATCACGTATCAAAGGATCATTCCAGCAGTGATGCTTATCCGTCAAATGATGTTCTAGATGGTTGCAGGAGTACTGAAAGAGTTGATTGCAGCTGCAGCGGTCAGGCTGGCAGCAGCAATGACTTCCATCCTGTTATATATGAAAGGCGAGGTAGAAGGTCTAGAAGAATGATTGGTCATGGGAATTTAAATGGTGCAAACAGATCTATTACTGCAAAGATACATGGTCACACTGCAGAAGACATTAATTACTCCATATGGCAGAAGGTTCAAAAAAATGAAAAAAATGAGTGTGTTTCTAAAGCTAACAATGTCAGTGTGTTGTATGCTCACCATGATGTTGCATCAAAGGATAACAAGATGAAAATGAAGCCTGACAAATTTATTGGGCAAAAGCAAAAGCAGCATGGAATAGCATGCAAATACCCTAAAGCAGAGCCAAGTCAAGTGTCCTCCAGAGGGGCTAAGACAAGTCCTACTCTATCTAAAGCCACATTTGGAACTGCAAAAAACAAATCCAGTTCAGTCATCAAACATGCAAATCAAAATCATTTGAGTGGATCTTACATTGGTAAGGGTGACATGCCCAATTCTCCAAAGCATCATTTTCAGCAGAAAGAATGTCAGCATAATTCACCATTTGAGGGTCTTAACAAACATAGTAGCACAGGATTAAGATCACATAGCAACAGCTCTTCCCAAAGATGTTTGTCTAAGCTGACTGACAGTATTGACTGTTGTCTGGGACACTCAGAGAAGGAAATAAATATTCTTATGGAGGCAGCACCACAAGGAAATGTTTGTGATGGGATCCGTCATTTAGATGTGCCAGCTGCATTTATTGAAATTGACCACATGCCAACTACATCAAATCAGTTTGGTCAGAGGCGGATTGACACTAATTGTGAGAGTGGCACCACGAAGGACTCCAAGGATATTCAGGAAGTTCTTTCCAGTGTAGGTATTGAAGACTATCGATGCACAAAACCGAATATTGAAAGTCACAGAGATGCTAACAGCGTGAGCAGTAATGGATCTCCAATACAGAAGTGGGTCCCAGTAGGGAGGAAAGATTTGATAGCTTCTGATATGGGCTATTTAGACTGCTTAAAGGTTCCTGTCATGGATGAAACAGTTATTGATCATTCATATCCAAAGACTGCTGAAGTAGAGGATGTGAATAAAGATGGAGATATCTTAAATTCTGAAGCTAATAAGTTGACTGACAAGTTGAGCACCTACCCTAATTCAACTGAAGTTCTTGATATACATACTGTGATCAACTGCCAAACACAAAAGATAGAAGACAAGGAATTTATTGGTTTTGAGACTGATTTAGACAAGATAGTAGGAGCTGTTAAGGATGCCTATGAATCACAAACTGCAGTAGAAAGTGTTCAACTGGTAACTGGCAGTCCAGTTGCTGACTTTGAGAAATTTCTTTTTTCTGCCGCTCCAGTTATTGAACGAACACAGTACAGCAGAAGCTGCAACAGTTGTTCTCATGAACGACTCAAAGATAGCTCTCTGTGCTGGCACGAGAATCCTAACATCTCCTTGAAAAGCATTTGGCAATGGTATGAAGAGCTTGGTTGCTTTGGGTTGGAAGTGAAGGCACATGATTTTTACAATTCTAGAAGGCTGCGGAATGGTTGTCATGAATTCACTGCATACTTTGTGCCATATCTTTCTGCTGTGCAATTATTTGGAATATCCAGTGGCACCAAGTATTGCAATCTGAGTGGACAGTCAGCCAGAGCTTATGAGGGGAATGAGAAAGCAAAATCCGTGTCTTCTTTGGGTTCTCTCCCAATCTTCTCAATGTTACTGCCCCAACCTACTAAGGACAAAGGTGCATGCTTATTAGATTCATCGTCTCCTGCTAAAGTTGAGTTCTTTGATAAAGGCATCCATGTGGATCATGAGGATATTATATTTGAATATTTTGAATCTGAACAACCTCCTTGGCGGCATCCATTATATGAGAAGTTAGTAATTGTTTCATTATTTTTGTGTTTTTTCAGTCTGCTAATTGATATATCTTGTTAGTTGTTATATAATATGTGAGTTTTGCTAAGCTTCCTTAGAACTCTTTCTTATATCATCAGAGTGCTTAACACTATGCTTCCCCTGACTTCCTCAGCATCAACTTATGAACTGAATAATATTATTATCGCTTCCTGCTGGAAAATTTTCCAGCAAAGTTTTTTTTTTAACTAGGTGAGATTGGTCATATCGCTTGGCATTCTGAGAACTCTTTCTTATATCATCACACTATGCTTCCCCTGACTTCCTCAGCATCAACTTATGAACTGAATAATATTATTATCGCTTCCTGCTGGAAAATTTTCCAGCAAAGCTATTTTTTTAACTAGGTGAGATTGGTCATATCGCTTGGCATTCTGAGCAAGGTAGTGCATCAACTTATCAACTCAATAGTATTATTATCATGAAAAGATTTTGAATGCTTTAATGACTTTTGCTCGGTTGTTTTCTAAAAAATGTTGAATATCAATGGGCATTGCCAGTTTTATTTTTGCTGGACTCTTACGTGGATATGGCTCATTAATCTCTGTTCCAGGATACCTGATTCACTGCGGATGTGGATTTTGTTGTCCTTAAAGGCTGACTGAGAAAAGTCAAATAGTTAGTTTATTGGTAAAATTATTTCTGCAAGAAATGTCTAAACAATCATATGACTTCTTGTACTTGAAACCTTTTAGATAGTATCACAATGTGGTTGTGCTTGGTCATATGAGATGTGAACAAAGATATAAATGAGTAGAAGCAGACTATTGCTTCTTGTTTTCTTAGCTATAATTTTTGTGATCTCTAAAGTAGTTCTTTAGATCAGACAGCCAATTTGTAGGTAGTCTATGACTCATATAGCTCAGGGGGTTAACCTTTTTTGTCCCATATTATTTATTTAATCTAATGCAGGATCAAGGAGCTGGTAGCCAGTGGTTCATCATCTAATAGCCGCATGTTTGGTGATCCATCGAAGCTGGAATCCGTTAAACTGCATGACCTTCATCCTGCATCTTGGTATGTTCCATAATTAATATGCTCTTATGTGAACTTTATTGAATAGATTTATGGATGTTTGCTTCTCATGTTACATGCTTATTGCATAAAAAGTTGTGATTCTCTTTTTTTGTTTTCAGGTACTGCGTTGCGTGGTATCCTATATATCGTATACCTGATGGTAGTTTTCATGCTGCTTTTCTAACATATCACTCTCTCGGTCATTTTGTACATCGAAGTTCCCCAGAAAGTGGCCATGGTCTTTCCGAATATGTGGTTTCTCCAGTTGTAGGTCTGCAAACATACAATCATAAGGTACATCTGCTCCAAGTTTTCTTTGGTAATTGTTACATTGTTCCTCTATCATTGTCGGTATCTGCTATTGTAGCAGTAGGATGCATTAATAACAGGTAGCAGATAAACCAAAAGTTTACCATCAGGTTTGAAATTATTGTTTCAGAAAGATAGTGATAGTAGCATAAGCATATCAACACATCCTCTGGATTATCTTTCTAAATTCTTTCATCTCCATCTTGTCTTTAAAGCTGGGAGCTTGACAGCCAGATTGTCCCTGTCAATTTATGTTGTGAATGACTTTCCTCATTCTTCATACATAAAGATTGGCAATTTAATAATATAACGAACATGCCTCTACTTCTTTTGTAGGATTTATGAAATATCAGATGTTCCCTGTCCTAGCCACCAATTGTCCTGGTCATGCCTCTCTTTAGTCATCTCTGTTGTTGGCAGAGTTCTCTTGTTGGTAGATAATCCTGTGATTGTGATTGAGTTATACTGGCTTGATATACTTCTGTGGTTGCCACTTGCCCCATATACCTTGTATTTGACAATGGTAAGATAGACACTATAATTAACACAACTCGAGGCATCAAAACCCTGCAGTTGTGTTGCATGGTTGTAATCATTGGCGTAGTCGTCGTGGACATGGTCACTGTGAAGTTGTCTATAGTTTTGGTTATGCTGCTGCTATAAAACTTGTTCTCAGCTGGAGATACATGGTCTGAGTGCAGGGAGAGTCTTGGTTTCAACCGAGGGACATGAATTCAAAGGTCATCCAGTCTGAAGATGTCAATCATTCAGATACATCGGAATTAATAAAGGAGAGGCTGAGGACGCTCAGGCAAACTGCATCTGTGATGGCCAGGGCAGTAGTTTCGAAGGGCAATCAGAGATATGTGAACCAGCATCCAGACTACAACTTCTTTGTATCACGGAGTGGGTAGAGGACCGACTACAGCTTCTTTGTATCGCGGAGTGGGTAGAGGGTCCTTGATTAGGAGATTTATCATCACAGCTTCCAGTAATTTTGTGACAATGCTGATGCTAATTGTTTTAGCTAACACATAAATTCTCCTTTTTCTAGTGTGTGCAACCTACTAGGCAGGATCCCAGGCAAAAAGCAAGTTATTGACTTGCTTCTTTTGTTTGTGTGTGTGTGTGTGTGTCATCGACTCTGTTTAGTTCTGTGCTTTTGATGCTTTGTGAAACTGTCTCAGGATTCTGTCCTAATCAGATGCAAAGGTGAATAATTAAGAGGAAATGAGATCTCAGAGTTTCAACCTGTTATATGTTTCTTTTAGATACTAAAACTTGTAATTAAGCGTGATCTTTCCAAGGAAATATGTAGTAGTATCAACTATTAAGGTCGATGTCACCTCTCAAAAGCCACTACAATTTCAAGTTTGCGAGAGAGCAACTCGATCCCGACCACTACAATTCTACACTTCATACTGTAAGAAGTGTAGAATGCAAATAATGAAGCAGGGCACAACAGTTACTAGACCTGATTTGAAATAATAATAATGACGTGTGTGTGTGTCGTAGGGTATCAACACTTGCAGCAGGTCTGGTGGTGGTCACAGCTATCAATGAGGTCACAATATGTGCATCCTGAACTATCTTTTAAAAAATTATGGCTTATCAATTACCACAAATCAGTATCTTTCTAATTTGACAGCTAAACAGAAAACGAACAATTTGCATTAAATACTTGGTTAAACAAAAAAAGTAAAAAACCTGGGCTAGTCCACACCGATATATTCGCATCATCATCAGTGATGACACAAGTACAAACCCTAACTTTGCTCCTTATTCCATGCCCGATCCTCCAATCCTAGAAGCACTCAAGGAAGAAGGCATGTATGTGTGAATCATCCCGGAACTATGATGACCACATGAAAGTTGAAAGAGAACAACGAACCCGGAACTATGATGACCACATGAAAGTTGAAAGAGAACAACGAATGGAGAAGGTATTGTATGTATGAATCATCCAGGAACTATGATGACCACATGAAAGTTGAAAGAGAACACCGAAGGAGGGAAGAGATAGGAAATCAAGACGCGGAGACCACCATTACAATCCCGGTTCACGGGATTCCGCTATATATGGGATTATTCTCGAATCGAATCCATGATCATATGCCATTTTGATCCAAAATAATTAATTAATCTCACTCTTCCTCCTCCTCCTGGACCCTAAACGTAAAGCTGCTGTTAGTGAGCAATGGACCTTTTGTTCGAGTTAGAAGCTACGTATGAGTCAGGAAAGACGAACAGGTATATGTCCACAATAAATTGATCCATCTGCCCTGTGTTCTGCCTATTCTTCTTCAAAGCCATCAAAGACACTGCCATCCCCTGGATTTAGTTTCTTGTTTCATGGAGGAACATGTCAATAGTTGGAGTGGGAGCAGCATGAGGCTTGGTTTGACTTCTGGCAACCTTTTAGTGCACACTGATCAAGGCAAGCAGCATTGTGTATCAGATAACAGGCTAAAATAATAATAATAATAACAACATGAATCATTAAAAGCTAGTATAATCTGAATGTTCAAGTACCAGTCAACCGGAGAAAGAGAGGTAGAGGAGATATGAAAGGCCTCATTCAGCAAACCAAAGGACAAAAGGGGCGCCACAAACAAAGTGATACTGTGTACCGTAGTGTCTGTCAAATACTGAACAAATTCCTTCTGATAAACTGCAAAAGTTTGGTGTTAAACTTTAAGTAAGGAGGAGGAAGACTAAAAGTAAGATCCAAGTCCAAGCATGACCAAATTCACAAAGCAGGTTCAACGAACCATGTAAGCCTTTATCTGTGCCAGTGAACTGTAGTTGTCCTCTTCACAAAGGACTCACATGATGATGGTCATCCCCTTTCCCCACATTCTTCCTTTTCTTCACCTTTCAATTCTACTCCAAATCTATAATGTTGACTTCAATACTGGAGGAGCTACCCACGAACATATGTCTCTCAACTTCCTGTTTCATATAACCACTTCTACTCCTCCACTTTAATGATTCCCGATTCCTTCTCAAGCATGTATCCTCACAGTTTTAACTCAATACTATGTTATTGCACTGACAGACCTCTCAAATAGCAAGGCCAGCGGACACTATTTTACTACTAACCAATTAGAAATGCAGGATACAAAGCAGATTAGTAAGTAACTAACTATCCTGGCATGGACTTTTTTACAGTGAAATAATTGATAAGAAGCAAAGCCTTCCACGAAGCCAATTTGTTGCCTCGAAATGCTTCATCCATTTACCTACTCCAAGATCTGACGACAGCTGACTCACAAATCCACATGCCTTTAATAATCAAAAAGTAATTCGTGAAATTAAAGGATAAAGTGCAAGGTTTTTGATGAACAATTTACCATCATCTCAGCCTCGCGGAATCCTACAATGCTTCCGGGGCTTTTTGCTCCGTATTCTCCAATTTTTTGCAATAAATCAAGACCAGTTGCGTATCAAAGGCGGCAACATCTCAAAAGAAAGCATCTTCCTGATGAGGAAAACAACCGCTTAAATCAGAATTTTCAATCGATTCATAGCAGGCAATCGCACAACTGGGATATGCGAAACATGAGATCTGTTGTTCCAATGCAATTCCCACCGAATCAACACAGAACAAACTGATTCCGCGAGCGGAAGAAATCATACAGAACCTACATCCAAGACTCGGAAAGATCTGTCACGGTTTCCACCGGCTTTCTTGAACTATCAACGGCGGTCACCATCCCCTACTCCCCCTCTTCTTCTTCGGAACCCTTCCTCCGGAAGAAAGGATCAAGGAAGCGAAAAAGGACCACGGAGAGTTCACAGTTCAAGAAAGCCTGTGGAAAGCATGTCCACGATCTTGCTATCGTCTATGCCCTCATGAAATCCAAGGATTCAACACAAGGGAGAGTTCGGCTGCGGAGAAAGAGGGAGGATGAGGCGGAAGAGGAAGAGAGATGAGAGGAGCAGCCGGCTCACGGCCGGCTTAAATAGAGGGAAAGAAGGTAACTAACCCGCCGAGAACCACGGCCGGGCCGGTTACGTAACCGACCCAGATCCCCCACGTGCGGGGCTGCAGCTTCTTATTCCTTCCGCACGAGCGCCGGGCGACTCGCCGCGCGACGCGCGTCCGCTCGCGGTTTCCGAGGCGGGTGGGTCGTTAGCCGGGCGGGGGGGGAGAGCCGGTTCGCTCCCGCGTGGGGCCCGGGCGACCCGCGCCCAATAATTTGACGTGAAGTGCGTGGGCCCCACCGGCAGTTTATGGGAGGCACGTCGCCTACCCCAGCTTTCACCCTTGCCCTAATCATAAAGA
Source organism: Ensete glaucum (assembly GCA_021527575.1). Taxonomy (NCBI): domain Eukaryota; kingdom Viridiplantae; phylum Streptophyta; class Magnoliopsida; order Zingiberales; family Musaceae; genus Ensete; species Ensete glaucum. The sequence goes on from CM038551.1 coordinate 52,979,233, forward strand.
GAAACCGCGGGGCTTTGTTAGGCTCCTCCGCTGGCTTTGAGAAAAGACCGCAAGACATGCAAATTTGGTGCCCACTCGCTGACTAATTAATCGCAGTAAGATGGTGATGTGCGGTCGAAGGCGGCGATCCCCGTCGAGGTCACAACTAAGCCACTCATCAGTCACAACATGTGGCGTGAATCTTAAAGCCATCAGTCAAGCTCTCAAAGCCTATCAATTTTTAGCAGTCTTTTGAACTTTCTATTTAGGACCTGTGGTAACAGTTTTCTTGGGTCTTCTAAGCTTCTTCTATATGGTTAATAACTATGGTGGAGCAAATAATAATAACAACAACAATAATTCAAGTCTTGATCGTTTTGGAGTTTTTCCATGTTCTACGGAGAAACAACAATGAAATATTATGGTATCTATTGAATATGACATCTGTATTAATTCATACATGGGATACTTAATCCCTGCTGTTAGGAACAGTAATAAGGTGTTGGTGGGCTTGCGTGTGTTGTCATCTGATGTTGATGAGGCCATCTTATGAGTACTACAGTTATGGAAGGATTTGCTAAGACATCACAGAACTTTGTCATCTGATGTTGTTTGGGCTGTCAGATGATTACATCATCAACACCATCCATCACAAGGCCATAAAATTTATCTTCTGCCTTCTCTGATGCATTTTGTACAGCCATTCCAAAGAAACGACTGAACGCCTGACCTCCAGCATCCCTTGGCAGGTCCAATTGGCTGATAACTATCTCCACTTCGATTCATCGAGACAGCTTTTGAGTTGCTATCACTGTATAAAGGATGCCGGTGTTCTCAATCCATGTTGCTTAACATAAAAGCCTTCAACCTCTGAGGCCACAGTTTGCATGTGCTCGCATTGCAGCGTGCTGCTGCAGCAGCAGCAGCCCACTGGCGCTAAGAAGCACTGTAAAAGAATCCATCGAACATAATTTTTTTTTTTTTACTCGCATCAGCCGGACTTGTGTATGAAGAACACATATCGTTGCTTGATAGCAAGTTCTGGATCGGTTTATGCGACAAAGTGAATGAATACCCACCGATTTCTAGTCACTTTAGTCATCTTCTTTGGAGTCATATGACACAGAGTGTAATCATGCGTTGTAAAGTCCAGATCACTTTCTTCTTTTCCCCACATTGGAACTACATGTACTTGGCACTTTCTGACATCTCCTTTGATTCAGTGATTGCAGCCATCAGAGTGGCCCAAAGCCAACCAGTTCCAGCATTGCAGAAGAATGATGCAAAGAGACAGCAATCACCACAGTCTTCTCTTTGCTTGTGTCTGCACCGAATAATAATAATAATAATAATAAAAAGAACAAAGGAAAAAGATGGATGAAGTAATCTTACCACTTAATTTCGAAACATCGAAAAACAGTGAGTGCCATGAATAAAAAATGGTAGAGTTAGAAGGTGAAAGAAGAAAGAAAAAAAAAAAGGAACAGGGAAAAGAGGCAGACATAAAAGTAGTTAATGAAAATGAGAAAAAAAAAGATGATTGTTGTTCTAGTCTTCAGAATCTACAGCGAAGCTGAAATAGTAGGAAGGATGAGTTCCTTAAAAGAAAAAGATGTGAGAATCCTCCACTGGATCATGCAATAATAAGCACCTCCAGTGAAAAAGGAACAGTGAGTTCAAAGAACAGCGGAGTCCGAGGAGGAGACAATCCACACGTTACGACTTACCGGTCTGCTGTCTCATGTTGTGAAGAATGGAACCGTCTAAAAAGATCTGTCATGTTTTCCCACATCTTTCTTGAACTTTGCGCAGGGTGTGTCTTCCTGGTCGCACAGTGATCGCTCCAGGAGCAACGAGGAAAGGATGGAAGCAACGCCAGCTCACAGTTCAAGAAAGCCGTGGAAGAACATGATCATGATCTTGTTGGCATCCAGCTCTTGAAGGCATCCTGGAGCTAAAAACATTAGAAAAGGAGGACAGATTTCGCAGAAAGATTGAAGCAAATGAAGTGGAAATTCCCATCGGGGAGGTCTAATGAGATCTGATGGAACTACAGTGGAAAAAGAAGAGGCCGTACCATCGGAAGGCAGACACAGTCAAGCAGATGGGATCATGGGAATACGGGATCGTTGCAAAGGTCAAAGGGAAAAAGCTAGGTTTGGTTTATTGTACCAAGAAATCAAGTGACCACCAGAAAGATAACCTAAACAAAGTGGATCGAGCAAAGAAAACACCAAACACATCTCTCTCTCTCTCTCTCTCTCTCTCTCTCTCTGTGGGCACAACTGAGACCATGTCATTCTTAAAGCAAAGGCTGGTTTTTGTACCAGGAAACCAGGTGGCCGCAAGATAGCCTTATAGAGCAGGTTGCAACTGAGACAATCTCACGCTTTGGAGAAGAAAGGAAGAAAGAATGCAGCACTGAGATGGGAAACAGAAGAAGACGAGGGGAAGAAAGAAGAGAGAACTGACGTTTGAGAGAGAGAGAGAGGGGCTGTGAGGGTTTCGGAAGGAACAATGGTAGCGAAGCCCCCGTGGGGGCGGACCCTAAAGAGCGCCGATGGAAGGGCCGGATTACACCGCACGTGCGACCTCCTAGAGGACCGATCGACGCGTGTCCTCCGGCTCGCGGCCCGCGGCACGATGCGAGCGCTTGGAACCGTCCGGCCGGGTCAAGGGGGCGGTCCAACAGAACCGTCGGTCATCGCTGGCACCCGTACATCGGGCATTGGACGGCCGACACGCCGTTTCCGGGTTCTCCTCGAAACCCCCGGCTTGTGCGCCGGTCGCGCTTCAAACTGCCTCCGCGTGTGCAACCTCGAGTTAATGCCAGCGATGGATCTTCCGTTCCAGCCATGGCAAGGAAAGGGCAAAAAAAAAAAAAAAGTGGAAGAAGTTACACAAATTGGTAAGTTTTTTTTTTGTTTTTTTTTCTAATTTGGAATAAGAGAACGACCGATGTGAAACAAACTAAAACAGGTTATGACCAAATTAAATTTGTTAAAATAATTCCGAGATCAAAGGACTATTTTACATCAAATTTGCCGAACACGGTTGTGATGGGGAAAACATCTCACTCACTATGGTTCCCAACTGGTATATAACTACTCACTTGCATCCAGAAGATATTGAAACAAACAAACAAACACCTATGGAGCCTCTTCGTCATTCTCAACAGCTTGCCCTGCTATATATATATATATATATATATATATATATATATATATATATATATATATATATATATATATATATATATATATATATATATATATATATATATATATATTGGATCAGCAACTCAATGTGCATACTGCTACATATTGGATGGAGCACCCCTCGATTGTTTCTGACCACGGCTTGATTAACCAAGCGAAGGGTGAGGACATTGCTGTCACCTGAATTAATCACGTTTCTGGTTCTCGGAAGAATCATCAGAAACTTTGTGCAATGCAATTCTTGATCCAAAGAGACCTAGGCTGAATTCTGGCCAAGCTTTTGAATTTGCTGATTAGAAAAATCGATACAGCAGAATGACCGCATCGATTCATGGCGAACATATTTTATTATTAGCTTGAAGGACGCTTGGGAGTCCAAAATTACAAGTACAATGGTGTAAATGATTAGTAGGTGTTATACAAAGGAGAAAAAAAATTAACGAAAAGGAAATGGCCACGGATGCATTCCTCCTATAGCAAGAATTTACATAGAGAAGAAGAAATCGATCAAAACGTATAAGACTTCACTTTCTACTCTATCTATCTTGGAGTGGAGACGTGTTGGAGCCTGCAAATAAAAGACTGTTGGTCATTCTGCTTATGATGCAAGGACCGTAAAAAGCCTTCATAGAAATTAACCAAAGTGAATTTGCAAATGATATTCGAGCAAATACATTATATGGCAGCAGAATCAGATAAGTGGGAGTATGATCATTGCAAAAGAAAAAACACATAAATTCAAGAGTTTAAAAATAAGATGCAAAAGCATGCAAGAAGAAGTAGAATACATTAAATGGCTTCTACATCTACAGGAGCTAGTAACCTCGAGCTGCTAACAACAACTCATAATTTTACAAATCACTGGCATGAAGATTTCTCTAGGCTAACCCAGTTTTAAATAACTTCATACATGTAATGCTTTAAGAGATTACAGTCACAATTTGGATGAGATAATCTTATCTTAAGCAGTAAAATTTACAAAAAATTAAAACAACACTAGTCTTTCCCAAACATGGCTACTTAATGTCATCTCATGAGGTTCAAGATTCAAGGTGCACCTATAGTCTGTGTGCTCATGGTGACGACAAATGAAGACCAACCTTAAGAAAAGAAAAGTAGGTGTGCAAATTACTCCTAGTGTGATCATACTGCACATCCATGACTAAAAGCAGCTGAATAATGAAAAGAAAGTTAGAGCCAAATGCTTATTAAAATGATCAAAATTCAATAAGAAGAAATTGCCAGTAAGCAAATCAGACCATCTATTAATTTGATGATCCTGCAGGTTCACACCAGAAGTCAGTGAACTAGACTGTCCAAAGCCATGTAGTGACATGCAGGTCCAATCACTTAACTTAAAATGGACTAGGCTCTCTACTAAAATAATGGCTGTGACAGAATAAATCATTGACTTGACAGTGAGAAACTATGGTGAGCACCAACAATGATGCCACACATGGAGAGTCTGAAGATTGAACAAAGTCTGCATTTGTGATGTCCATATATATAAAAATGTATATTTGTTCATCTTTTCAAGAGACCAACAATGAGGCCAGACAAATTTAATCTGAAGATTGACCAAGGTATGCATTTGTGATATCTATATACACGAAGAAGTATATTAGTTCATCTTTCCAAGTAGCATGTGTGTGCCACCACCCTATCATGACACTCTGTACTGATAAACCTTGCTGGCGTATGTCAGCCAGCACCGATGGGACATGAGAATTAAATCTTTGACATGTACTATAGAGGGGCAAAAAAAAAGAAACAGAAAAGTTAGGTAATTGAAACACTGAGATAAGTTATCGAAACATGGAACTCAACGAATGCAGTGATACCATACAGACATCACAGTGGAAAACTATAGCATGGAGTTATTGAGAAACATACTTAGGATGCCACAAGTACCTCATTTATATCAAGGGTTGAAGAAGCCTGAACTGCCCACATTAGTGGCAATCAGCACAGCTATACTCGTTATGATAGCAAGCCAAACTAGAGTCGAATCTGCAAAAAGCAGAACTTCTAGTTGGTTTAATGAAAATCTGTGAAACCAACTACATTCAGGAAAGGAAGCAGGAGTACCTCTGGAACCACCTGAAGCACTATCAGCATCAACAATGGATATTTCTGCATCACGACCAAACGTTTTTGATACCGAAGACTCTGGATAAGCAGATTGCTCAGATACTTTGGAACTTCCTGTCTCAGATGACACTATACCCAGAAATTCCTCACTGACAAGCAAAGCTGCTAGGACGTCCATAAAGGACTCCCTTTCTCCTCCAATAGAGTAATCACTAAAACTCTGTTCATACGATTCATCTGCCTGTTCATATTCTGTGCTTTCATCATCAAATGCATCACTATCTACAAGCTCCTTTCCTGTCCCATCTTCATCTTCAACATAAGCTTTATATGTGAGGCGGAGCAACAATTCCCCAGACAATTGCTTCCCAAACGAACTCCACCCATCTTGCAAAGCTACAATTTTGTCTGTCGGTACTGTATCTTGGAGCAAACCGAGCTCAACCTAGTTATCAATGAACATCATATTTCTTAGAAAACATAGACAGGTTAACCAAAAGAATAACTATCTACATAGAACTTCAAAAGAATTTTTTAAAAAAAAAAGCTAACTTCACTTAAGACCCAATGCAGATTCGCTGTAAGATAAAGTGTCGATATTATACAGTATAGAATACGAGATTGCCTTCCTTTTGCAGCTAACTCTGCATTTTATTGGTTGATACTGATCAACTGTTGGCACGGATTGGCTGTTCACTGCCAATTTCCAGCAAACTGCAATTAGTTCCCAATTTCTCAACAGAATAGGAACCAGTGATCCTGATTGGAATGGGATCAACCAATCAAAAGAAAATCACCACATTTTCAAAGCATGTAAATCAACTGACTTAACGGTTACACATACATGCTAAAGGGTAAAGATTATATCAGGGACTCCTGGATTGCAAAGAGCAGTAGAGAAATAAATAAGGAAGATTTAGGTTTGGTGAATTACAAGAAAACATCATATAATATTTTTGGCATCACAAGATCAATTATATAAACAAGCTGATACATAAGCTGCATGTTTAGCAACATGATGAATATAAAAAGAACTGTATACAAGAACTTCTAAAGCAGGAATCATGATTTATCTATTTAGTTAACAGAAAATAACATTAAGAAGTTGATGAACGGCCTCCCATAATCAGAATAAATACTCCTTATAAGAAGCATGAAAGATAAATAGAAAATAAACTTATCCTCATATTAACATTGAGAAATTTGTTATGCATCATGTAGATATGACAATAAGAACTTCACCTCTCCTGTGCCAATGGTAATATCGACGAAACCAAAAGAGTCCTTTACTTGGATATACAATTTCTGATTTCTAGGATTTGCAACAAGAAGATGAAAATCCTGTTGACATACCAATATATACATCATGTGAATAAGTTAATAATTGCTGCATGTTACATTTTATTAATAAAAAGAATCAGTAGAAAAATAACCATGATTTACCTGATTCCAGATTGGCTCTCCAGGAGGACCAATAACTGTTGTCTGGCTATTTTTCTTACTTCGAATTACTTGATCACCAAGGCTTAAAACAACGTATGGATCTGTTTTTCCTGTCCATGCATAACATGTGCAATATGTGTTAGATCAAAAACACTTGTTGTAAGAAATACTTCTACAGAACCATAATCATAGCATATCAATACGTAACTCAGGCAAGATGAACTTGTAAGACAAATGCGAAATCAAATGACAATGAAATGTTTTGAATCAAAATCATGAACAGAAAACCAACTCAAATTAATATAACCAGCTAAAAGATGTTGGATATAAATTTTATCTTAAACAGCCAATTAAAATGAAAGGTTTATTTACAACCACATTGAACTTTCAATACTCAATATAGTAGAAGATAATTAAAAGAATCTAAGAGATTAAAAGTTCAATACCAAATATAACATAAGTAAGTTTACGGGCATCGACTAAGGTCACTGATAACTCCCCAACAAAATCTTTATTTCCTTCCTGAATGTCTTCCGTTTTAAAATCATATGGAATAGGACCAAGTGCTTTCCCCTTCTGGAAATCAAGAACAATCTTTTTTGGACGCACAAAGAGACGAGGTAGATCTTCAGTTAGAAGCTTTGTAAGGAACCTAATCAGAAAAGGAAACCATTCTAAAGCTTGTAGAGGCATTATACATGCAATGAGCACAAGCAGAAAGTAAACAAATATAAAACATATAAGCCATCATGAAAGAAGAGATTAAACTAAGGTACTTATTTTTAATGGTGACAATGAATGCACATAAAACAACACTAATGTAGATGGGAAAAGAAAAGGATATGAACAACATAAGGGAAACAATAATACATACATTGAATGCACATTAAACAGCATGAAGTGTACAAAATGGGAAAAGATACAAAAAGCACAACATGGAATACATATAACTTGAGAGAAAGAGATTTATTAACCAAATTATCATAATATTATTTCAATTTGTAGAAAAAATTTACTTCAGAGACAGTCTTGTCTTTTGAAAAATTTAACTCCAAGGAATTATATCCGACCAATCAAACATGATAAGCACAATCCAAAAAGGAGTACATGATCAGCACAATTTGAAAAAGGAGTACCAAAGTTTTAATATATCTGAAGAAGTGCTTCCGCTAGAGAACACCTCTGGAGGTTCTTGCAGCAGGTGCAAGCAGATCTAGCTTTTTATAGAAGTAGTTGCTCTTAATTTGCAAGAATCACACATGAACATCCCTATATACTGATTTTTTCTCTCTTCGGAGAGCTCATTATCAGCTAACAACACAAACATAAGTTACAAACCAGTAAGCCTGTGACTAACCAGAGCCCCCAAGTCTAATAACTCATATGGCCCAGCCAATTAGTTCAGTGCGTATACCATTTATCATCTTAATCCAGATAGCTTATTTTGATGGATCAACTTCTCAAGGATATTTTTCCTTCTTAATGTTCTTAGTAAATAAGATAGAAACAAGAGTTTCCAATAACTTTAATAAGAGAGGGAAGAGGAAGGGTCAAAGAGAAGAGACTTGAGAAGAATGAAAAAGAATTTTCTTAAGCGATACTAATCTCTGTGCTAGATATATGCTGTTCTGCCGCCTCTCATTGTACTAGCTATGACCCACCTTCTATAGCTATGTCAGTTTGTGTTGTGTGTTTAACAACATCCTTTGGCACCATTTTGACATGGAACAAATGTATCTTTGTTGGTATTAGGATAGATTTGTTATCAATATTGAGATTATGTCTTACTAAAATCCCAGATTAGAACAAAAAGAGCATTAAAATGTGGCATACGTAACTCAAACTGATTAGACAAGGTACTGAGGATAAGATTGTTAAAATCAAATGCATATAATTTTGACAAGGAACGGCTGTATTTGGAACAGGATCCCATGATGTGTACTTGTGAAAAATGCTCATAAAATAGCTATACTTCCATACAGTAATAATAATAAGTTGTGGAATAAAGATAAAAGGAAGTTCAAATACATAGATATTAGCATTCAAAATGACGTGAATATCAATTAAATGATGAAGATACTCACAGCGAAAGAACAGGAATTGCTGATGGAGAATTGGTGGAAACATGCAAAAAAAGACATTCAACTATATTAGTATTTAGTAAAGCAAAATTAAGCTACTAATTATTTATATAATTAATAGACAACTCAACTAAATTTACATAAACATGTAAAACACAATGAAAACGTGCAAATTCACATGATGTTCTAAGATGAAACACTTTTTCCAAAAAGCAGTACATGAAGAATAGTTTGACATATCAATCTAACTACAGGACAAGAATAACTAATCATACCATCATCACATGAATGCATCTGAAGGACTGAATAAACAATGTAATATGGATCTCAAATTTAGTGATTGGGGATTATTTTTGTCCCAATTAAAAGATTGGTGATATTATAAAAGAAATATCACCTTTCAGATGTATGTATATTGAATTCAATGCTTATTTTGAAACAATAGGAGGTATCTAAAAATGCCTGGTATTGACAAACTTTAACAAGTATTTCAAGAAGAATGATACTTCAGAGTAAGGATTTAAATCTTGATCCAACATTGGTTTTGGTAGTATACTTGACCAGTATGGTACCGGTATACACTAAACAGTATACACAAACTGTATCATCCAAAAAAAAAAAAAAGAAAACACCAACCAGGATCAAGCCATCGATACATATCTCACTGACCTGTATCTGAAACCATGCTTCAGAGCAACACAATCTTGCAAAATCCATGACTAGAAATTCGAAGAACAAAAGGGACATACTATAATGCCCTTCAAATAATATATTCAGGGAACTCTATTATCAAATCAAGATAATTGATCAAAAAGCATTCAAACAACCAAACCTATTTTTATCATCAGGTCTCTGGGTGTTGTTTACATGGATCCTTGTTGAAAAGGTCAGTTAAACAAACATAATGTAGTGTAACTGATTAGATACTCTATGCATGAAGACAAAAAGATGAAGAGACCTTGCAGTAAAATTCCTTGTTTTATGCATGTGAAGAATGGAAAGTGAAAACCAAAAGAACAACAGCTGGCCAGATAAAAGTGAAAGCAAATTAGGACAAGAAAAAGAAAACAAACCCATAAGATTGAATAAACGAAATGGGGAGAGCTCAAACTTAATCTTTGGTAGGGAAACAAAAGCCCATGATACGGCTCCTATCCAAGGTTCAGTTGGTATTAACCGTAACTTAACCCAAAGCTCTCCATCAATATCAAAATCACGAATGCCAACAGGTACAACAATTGGAACAATCCCAAACTTTAAAGACAATGATAACAACATCCTTGCGCCACCTGTATAACGAAGTCCAATCTGGTACCTGAAATTGGAAAACATATACATTCTTAGACAAAACAAAATTTATTTTTGAGATATTGGTCAATGCAATACGAAGTAAGGATATCACGTTCAAATAACAGATATGGATGTTGTGATTGACCTGGAACATAGTCAAAACTTTATAAAGTCCACTGTTTGTAATCTTGTAAAATGATATAAACCACACATGCAGTGCTGTGGGGCAGCTTGCATACACAAATAACAGCAAGAGTTGGTCAAACCACAGTAATCATTACGTCGAATCGTAAATGCAAGGTAAAACAACTGCAACTCTAGATTCGATGATTAAACAATTGGAAGAAAATTAACTTCATGTAATCAGTTAATAATTAACGTGCAAGATATCAGTGAATATATCAAAATTGGAACTTTCAAATTTCAATTTCTAAATCTATATGTCTGTGTGTGTTACTTAAAACAATCCACTTTGTAAAATTGCTAGCATAACTTTTTTCAAAAATAAGAAGTAAAAACTTACTGCAAGTCGTTAACACGGCGGGAGGTTCTCCTCTCGACGTTCCTGACTGATAGTGGTTCATCGCCTAGTGAGAACTGCTTAATTTCAACTCTTTGAACATAACTAGGTTTCTTAAGGTTATCTATTACTGGTTGTAGCAATCCAATGATCCAATTCTCAATCCCAGACCTATATACTTTCCATAACTTACCCAAAACCATGTTCACCCATTCCACCGACTCTTTCCTCTGAAGATCCTTCTCGAAGAACATAGAGAAGCTAGTCGGCACCTGAGGCCATGTGTCATTCTTAACACTTCGTTCTGGCTTGTTCCTCTTCCTCGTGGTCCATACCTTGTCGAAAGCAACCCCGACAAAGAAAAAGAACACGAAGAAGCCAACAATGTTCCTATTCATCGGCGGAGAAGGGATGGGGTGAATCACCCCCAGTTGCGTCCTTAACTTATCCACCAAAGGGTCTTCTTGGTAGTTTGTGAAGCTGGACGACAACCGCATCGTCTGGGATTCCGAATCCTCATTTGCCAGCTCCTCTGCCAGCCGCCCTGAAACCAATATTCTCTGAGCTTCGGCGGTTCTCTTAGCGGAGCTCAAGCTAGGGTTGTTATTTCCGGCGGAGGGTATGGACGCGCCGCATCTCCACATCCTTGTTCGATCCGAAACGGCCCCAACATACAATCTTTTGGTCCGCCGCCGATTACTCCACGTAGGCCAACATCGGCCTCGGCCAGCATACCTCATCCTACAAGGGAAGACGAGCCGAGCTCCGAAACAAACCTGCGGAAGAACCAAGCCGAGCGAATCCTGCGGCGCCGACATCACCACACGCCGGACCCCAATCCGATGATGCGCAGCGCGATTCACGTCATAGGCGGAGGTAGACATGGATTCCCCGACGGGACACCAACCGAACCCCCAGCATGGACAATCCCAAGACGATAGGACACAGAGGATCTCAGTTACGTAGGTCGCTAGCTGGATCCGCAGTCCCAATCGAGGGACGCGGACAACTCCACCGCGACCAACTCGAGAAGCGGAGAAGGGACCACTGCTGAGATGGTAGGGTTTGGAAGAGACCGGGAGGCGACGAGGAGAGGAAGCGAGCGGGGGAACGAGAGAAGAACGGATGTGGCGAGGGCGAGGGCGAGAGCGTCAAGTCGATCGTTACCTATCTTTATATTTATAAAAATAAAATATTTAAACTCGTTGTTTCAATAAAATTTATTTATTTTTCTTGATTTTTAATCATGAATCTGAACTAAGGATAACTAATTATAAGATAATTTAAAATTATCCCATTTATTATCGATATGAGTTGGTGTCTCGTGTATATAATATATCGATAACAGATGTTTTATTGAAAGCCAATATATCTTTCTGATTTGATATATTTTAATATATTACCTCTAAAAAGCATTGATTGTGTTTATGTTTTTATTTTATTTTTATTCTTACCCTTCATCTTATTATCTCCCATTTCATTTAAAGTCTTATTCACATCAATTCTATTATTAATGTATTTTAATAAAATGAAGCTTATATTTTTCCCTTGTAGTCTACTGAAAACCGTAATATTTTTTAAAAAAACCTTAGCTAAAATACAAGTTAATAAAATCATCACATTAGATATAACTATAGTCATACAAAACTGTAGCTCCTCACACAAATCTAATAGTGACAACAAATCAAAGAAACACATTAAAATGTTTTTAGCCAAAAATTAAAGGGATTTTAGAGGTAGTCACTTCTTGTTCATCCTAGCCATCATCATCACCCCGAATATGATCATCGCTCCATGCACAACATAGCTATTATTTTGGCGGAAGCAAATGAAATCTCATCATCGTTCCTCAGCATCATTCCAAATCTCATCGACGCTTGATGCATCAAGATAGCTACTGTTGACAGAAGCAAATGAGATCTCATCATCGCTCCTCCCTGCATCGACATCCTCTTGCTTGCTTACGCCTCCATCGACTATGTGGCTAAGCACATCTTCATAATCATCATCATCACTCCATACATCATTAGCATCTATATTTTACTCCCCTGCTCCATTATCGACTACGTGGCTAAGCACATTATCATCATCACTCCCTACATCATCAGCATCAATATTCCATATATCATCAACATTAACATCCGCCTGCTTCCCTACTCCTCTCTTGACTACGTGGCTAAGCATATCATTATCATCATCATTCCCTACATCATCAACATCAATATTCCCTACATCATTAATCGAGATCAGCTTACTTCCTTGATCCTCCTCCATCAACCACATGGCTAAGCGCATCATCATCATCATCATCAATACTCCATACATCATTAGCATCGACATCCTCCTCCCTTGCTCTTCCTTCATCGACTACGTGGCTAAGCGGATCATCATCATCACTCTCTACATAATCAACATCAACATTTCTTGCATTATGAGCATAAGCATCCTCTTGCTTCCCTACTCCTCCATCAACTATGTGGCTAAGCACATCATCAGCATCATCACCCAATGCACCATTGGCATTGACATCCTCCTCTCCTGCCCCTCCATCAACTACATCGCTAAGCGCATCATCATCATCATCAACATCATCATCATCAACAACATCATCATCATTCCCTACATAACCAACATCAATATTCCTTACACCATTTTAACATTTGCTTGCTTCCTTGCTCCTCCATCGTCCACATGGCTAAGTGCATCATCATCACTATCAACATCACTCCAGACATCATTAGCATCTACGTCCTCCTCGTGTGCTTCTCCTCCATTGACCACATGGCTAAGTGCATCATCATCATCGTCAACACCACTCCATACATCATTAGCATCTACATCCTCCTCCCCTTCTCCTCCATCGACTACATGGCTAAGTGTATCATCATTATCACTCCCTACATCATCATCATCATCATCATCATCAATATTCCCTACATCATTAGCATCTAATTTGCCTGTTTCCCTACTCCTCCACCGACTATGTGGCTAAGCACATCATCATCATCGTCCTTATCATCATTCCCTATATCATCATCATCAATATTCCCTACATCATTAGCATCGCTTCTTTGCTCCTCCATTGACCACATGGCTAAGTGCATCATCATCATCATCATCATCATCAGTCTATACATCACTAGCATCGACATCCTCCTCCATCGCTCCTCCTCCGTTGCCTATGTAGCTAAGTGCATAATCATTATCACTCTCTACATCATCAACATCACTATTCCCTGCATCATCAACATCAACATTCCCCAGCTTCCCTACTCCTACATCGACTATATGGTTAAACACATCATCATCATCACCACCTAATAAACAATTGGCATTGACATCCTCCTCCCTTGCTCCTCCTCCATCGACTACGTGGCTAAGCACATCATCATCATCATCATCATCGTCATCATTATCATCGTCGTCGATGTCATCATCATCACTCTCTACATCATCAACATCAACATTCCTTCCGTTATTAGCATCAACATCCTCCTGCTTCTCCTCCTCCATCAACTACGTGGTTAAGCGCATCATCATCACTCCATACATCATTAACATTAACATCTTCCTCCCCATATCCTCCTCCATCGAGCATGTGGCTAAGCGCATCATAGCTCCCTACATCATAATTAATAACATCCTCCTCCCCAACATCATAACCTGACATCCACCTTCCCCTCCGAGTGATGAATATGAAGAAGCCATTCACCATGAGCGACAAACTTCAGCTGCATACATTAATCTGTGGAACTTAGTTCCTTAAATATCTTTACAAGCAAATTAACAGGCAAATCCCCCATTCTTTTGGGTTTAGAGTTTACAGTGTTTCCCATTTATTTAAGAAGCTGCCAAAAAGTGACACTAGCAAAGAAAAAAATAAAGCGTATTAGACAACAATTACACATACGTGCTTAGATAAACAGAATGTTAATGCTTGTAGTAGAGTAATACTATAGATCACATAAATATTTGATCTCTTTTTCTATGTTGACAATTGTTAACTATTAATCCATCTAATAACTTAGTCAAAATATTCTCAAGACATGTAAATACTCGGATCAAAGCGGTAGAACCATTTAAAAATCTAAGAGATATCTGATATATGAAAAATCATGTAAATGATTTACTAGTAGGAAGAGATTAAATTTGAATCACCAGATTATGGAACTAAAATAAACATGAAAAAAACATATAATTTTACTCGATCAATAATAACCACCATTAGATAATCCTCGGTGACTTTGTGTCACATATGATTTTATGCAATTCTAATTCAATCTCTTTTTTCCTTTATGTATATACAGCTAACTAATTGATTTTAAAATTTAAAACCTATAACACAATAAAATTCATAGTGTTTTTTATGTAATCAATAACTAAATTCATAATTTTTTAAAACATGAAATAAAAGACCTAATCTTGCAATATCATAAAATTTGAATTTAAAACATGTGTTATGTAATCTATTTTAGATTGTCGTGCAAAAATCATGTATACCGGATATTAGAAATATGCATGAACAACTAAAAAATCATGATATTTGTGGATCATTAGTTTAATCTTAATGCTGGAATTATGAACCAATAACTTACTTTTAATCTTAAAAAACATGAAGAAGGCCTATGATCGATTAAAATTTTTTAAATCAAAGGATAATTGTTGCTGGGTGATCTGCTGTGTCCGAGGAATCAACACGACATGGTTCGACCCGCACGCGCAAGAGCAACTCAACAAGTTTAGGCGCTCAAGGAAGGTGTAAAGCATCTTCTGGTGCTTGGGGGTGTTCTTGTTGTCCTAAGACCTTTTCTCATTGCATGGTCAGGTACCTGCAAGAAAATACTTTCGTCGGGAGGGAGGAGGTCCTCCCAACTAGGTCCATCAGACGGCTAAGTTAGCCTTGTGGATGAAAGTATCTCCAACGCCTTTTCGACGAAGGAGCTTCTTGTGTTTGTACTGTGAGAGTCTAGCCCTCTCTGAGATCTCTCAGGGGTTGCTTTTATACCTGTCCGTCGGTGACCTGTTGCTTCTACCCATGCCCTTCTGCCACCCTCTGTAACGCTCTCTGCTAGGGTCTTTAATGCTGCGGGCACTGCTGTCCATGCTACCGGCAAGCGTGTGACTTGTTATTTCAGCTCTGCTATCGTATGATCCTTTTAGATTCTTTGAGATTTGGTGATTGCACAACAACCAATGATGTTGTGCATTGGGCTCATACCCTCGTTGTGACACGTCGCTTGTGTATATCAAAGTGTGGTCCATGCACCTAGTCAGCCGGTGTTGCTCCACGTCGGGTCAGTCCAGGCCATGTCACCTAGTTCGAGTGGGGGACTTATTGTTATCCCTACCATTCTCTTCCCCTGAGAGGAGCCTTCCCTGAGATTTTGCAAAGATGTGGGGAAGGGTCCTCCGAGTGCGGAGTTATAATAAGGAAGTGATATATATGCCTATATGGGGTTATGCCACTTCGGCTATCGATTGGTTTGACGTTATCGTGGTTAGTCAGGCTTCGCACGGGAAGCCTTCTGGGGAGCAGAAGGTTTGTTTGGAAATACTCGGGACCATAAGCCCCTAGGGCAAGGCTAAGAGCTCGTTTATAAATGCATGGATTGAAAGCCCTTTGGCGAGGCTCAGAGCTCGCTTATAGATGCTCGGGACTGAAAGCCCTTCAACAACGTTGAGAGCTCACTTATAGATGCTTGAGACTGAAAGCCCTTTGGTGAGGTTGAGAGCTCGCTTGTAGATGCTTGGGACTGAAAGCCCTTTGGTGAGACTAAGAGCTCGCTTGTAGATGTTTGGGACTAAAAGCCATTCGGCGAGGCTGAGAGCTCGCTTGTAGATGTTCGGGACTAAAAGCCCTTCGACAAGGCTGAGAGCTCGCTCGTAGATGCTCGGGACTAAAAGCTCTTCGACAAGGCTGAGAGCTCGCTTGTACATGCTCGGACTGAAAGCCCTTTGGTGAGGCTGAGAGCTCAGTTGTAGATGCTCAAGATTAGAAGCCCTTCGGTGAGACTAAGAGCTCTCTTGTAGATGTTCGAGACTAAAAGCCCTTTAGCAAGGTTGAGAGCTCACTTATAGATGCTCAAGACTGAAAGCCATTCGGCGAGGCTGAGAGCTTGCTTATAGATGCGCCCATTAATGATGTCATACCATGCTTCAGTTCTTTTGACTCATAGGATGGCTGCTTTCTCTATTATGAGAGTCACATCTCTCTTGTAGTATAGTATTTCCTCCCTCTAATCAGGATGGGCGACCATGGTTACTATTTCGACAGTGGCGATCGTCGGTCGGTGGAGGCTGGGGATGGTCGGCAACCTACCGACAGTATCTGCAGAAGCCGACTTAGCCAGAGCGTCGGCCCTGGAGTTCTTGAGGCATGGGACTTGGGAGATTTTGAAGTACTTGGTCATACCTATCAGTCGGCGGGCCTTAGTGAGATAATGAGCCATGTTTGGTTCTCGAGCCTCGAAACTCCCATCGATTTGGCCTACGACCAACTGGGAATCGGTGAACACCTATAGGTGCTCAACCTGTAGCTCAGTTGCCAATCGCATTTTGAGCAGTAATGCCTCGTATTTCGCTTCATTATTAGCAGTTGAGAATTCTAGGTACACGACGTGCTCCCAAATTTGTTCGTTGGGATCTCTCAGGACTATCCAGCCCCTCCTCTAGAGGCATTCGCTAATCCATCAACGAAGAGTGTCTAAGTAGGCTTCCTCTAGAGGGGTTCGAGGGGTGGTGGGGTTGGGGTGTTAGCTCCGAGGAGAAGTCATCAATGACTTGAGCTTTAATCGCCCTTCTCGGAGCGTACTCTAGGTCGAACTCACTGAGCTCTACTGACGACTTGAGCATCTGCCCTGTGATGTCAAATTTAGAGAAAATTTGACATAGCAGTTGATCGGTGATTACCTTGATGGTGTGGGCCTAGAAGTACAGCTTTAACTTCCTGGCCACGAGGATCAGGGCGAACGTGAGCTTCTCTATTGGAGGGTATCATTCCTCAGCACCCTGTAGGATGTGGCTAGAGTAGTAGATAGGTCGTTGGTTGTTTCCCTCGAGTTTGACTAGGGCCGAGCTAATAGCCCGCTTTGACGCGACGAGGTATAGCTCGAGCTGCTCACCTGAGCTGACATCCGAGGCAAGCAGCGAGGTGGTTCTTCAACTCTTGAAAGGCTTGATCACACTCGGGGCCATAGCCAAAATTGGTGTTTTGCTTTAGCATTCGTAGGATGAGGTAACTTTTATCGCTAGCCCGAGAAATGAATCGTCCAATCGCGGCCAACCTCCCGATAAGGCATTGGACCTCCTTGATGGTGTGGGGCGGTTCCATATCAATGATTGCTCTTATTTTTTTGGGTTCACATCTATCCCTCGTTGGTGGATGATGAAGCTGAGGAATTTTTCCAACGCCACATCGAAGACACACTTGGCAAGATTGAGTTTCATTTCGAACTTCTTGAGGGTCTAGAAGGTTTCGGCAAGGTCTGCGAGGTGAGCCCATGCTTGTATGCTTTTCATGATCATGTCATCTACATAGAGGTCCATATTCCTTCCAAGCTGCCTTTTGAATAGCTAATTAACCATCCGCTGATAGGTAGCTTCGGTGTTTTTTAGTCCGAATGACATCACTTTATAATATTAAATTCCCTGATGCATGATGAAAGTGGTCTTCTCTTGATCCTGGGGAGCCATTTGGATTTGATTGTATCCCGAGAATGCATCCATAAAAGAAAGGAGTTCGTATCCTGAGGTCGAGTCTACTAGTTGGTCAATTCTCGGCAACGAGTAGCAACACTTCGGGCATGCCTGGTTGAGATCAGTGTAGTCAACACACATGCACCACTTTCCATTAGCTTTTTTCATAATGACTACATTAGATAACCAAGTTGGGTATCTAACTTCTACTATGAAGCCAGCCTCTAGTAGCCGATGAACTTCTTCTTCAATGGCCTTTTATCAGTTGAGGGCGAACTTCCTCGGCCTTTATTGCACTAGACGAGCCCCTGAGTTGGTGCTCAACCAGTGTTAGGCGATCTCTGGGTGTATGCCTAGTATGTCGCTGGGCGACCAGGCAAAGACATCCACATTGTGCTTGAGGAAGTCTATGAGCTGGATGCATTGGTCTTCGACCAAGCCCAATCCGACTTGGACCATTTTCTCCGGACGGTCTTCTTCCAAAGGATCTCCAGTATCGGCTCAATGGGCTCGGGTCGAGTATATGGCTTGGAAGACTCCCGAGGGTCAGGGACTGGAGTCTCCCTCCTACTCTTCTTGGGAACAGTCATTGCCGCCAGGTAGCATCGTCTCGACTCTTGGGGGTCATTCCTAATCTCCCCAAGCCTTGCACTGGTTAGGAGCTTCATGCTGCGGTGATACATGGAAACGACCACTCTTAGCTTGTTGAGAGTCGATCGCCCGATGATTACATTGTATGTCGAGGGGAGCTCGGCCATTGTGAAAGAAACTATGAGGGTCTTGGTTCTTGACTCGTCGCTGAAAGTCATGGGAGGGTTGCGATGCCCACTGGAGTTATTACGTCCTAGTAAACCTTGTTAAAGTCGAAGTCATAGGGATGAGATCCAAGTTAATCATGTCGAGCTTCAGAAAGGCGTTAAAGTAGAATATGTCAGTGGAGCTCCCTGTATCTATCATGATGCACTTGACACGGGCATTCACGATGCGAGCCATGATCACCAGGGCATCATCGTGGTTTGGATACTCACCCTCAGACTTGAAGGTGATTTCGGGATTGCTTCGCACATGAGGTCTTTTCTGGACTTCTGTGCTGGCATAAGCTCTCCTTGCTAAGGAGCTATCGCCGCTCGCAACCGGGCCGCCAACTATAACATATATTTGCTTCTCTATGGGCCCTTTTAGGCAGAGGGATGACTCACACGGCCTCCTTACGAAACGGTCTATGTGGCCTCGATGTATATGAACTTCAATCTAGTTCTTCAAGTCATAGCACTCTTTGGTGTCATGCCTGTAGTCACGGTGGAAGCGACGGTAGTGCCCGCGATCATGCCCTAGATTCCTCATTGGATTGGGAGCTTTTAGGAGCCCTTTCTCCCAGATCTGGAGGAAAATTTTGGTTCTGGTAGAATTGAGTGGGGCATTGGGGAGCCGGGGGATGACCTGCTTGGCACTCTCCATTCTTTTCCTCGAGGGTGCAGGCGGCAGCCCTCGGGAAGATTCGCCCACCAGTGCTTTTGATCTCCGCGTTTCTCTGCCACTAGGGCTTCAGCAACGATATACTGGTTAGCCCTTTGTAACATTTCTGGCATAATTATCGGGGGTTGCTCCACGAGCAACCAAAAGAGGTGTGAAGGCTTGATCCCAACCATGCATGCTTGGATGATCAACGACAGGTGGGCGTTGGGGATGACCCTGATCTCCCTTGTGAACTGGGTGGGGTACGAGTCAAGGGGCTCATCCTCCTTTTGCCTCATCCCGAGGAGAGATGTGGTGATCGGCTTTGGTCGAGCGCTAGTGAGAGAGTTGGCCTCAAATTCCCTTGCGAGTTGGTCGAAGGAGTGAATGAAAGCGAATGGTAGTTGTCCATACCACCCTCGAGCGACCCCCGCAAGGTCGTCGAAAAGACCTTGCACATCATGGCATCAGAGGTGCTGTATAAAG
Organism: Ensete glaucum; assembly: GCA_021527575.1. Lineage (NCBI taxonomy): Eukaryota > Viridiplantae > Streptophyta > Magnoliopsida > Zingiberales > Musaceae > Ensete > Ensete glaucum. The sequence continues at coordinate 52,999,491 of CM038551.1, forward strand.
CCATCTATGCTCTGAATGCGGCGGCGTGCTCCACTGGGTCAGAGTCTCCGTCGTATGCCTCCAACATCGGGAGGCAAAAGCTTTATAGGACGGGTGTGTCTTGGATTTCATGAGCAAAAAGGGGGTGGGTGTGGGGGTGGGGTGATGTCGCCGGGCGCGATGCGCCATGGAGAGAGCCCTCACCCCGCTCGTCCTTTATCTTGATAGTTTTATGGACATCATCTATCCTCTAGTTCACTAGATGCAGCTACACCCTTAGGGAATCAGTGGAGTCCAAATTTATACGAGTCCAAATTTATCAAATTTCATGTCATTTGTGACATTAAATTTTACGAGTCCAAACTAGATGCAGCTACACCTTAATATGCCTTTTTACGAGTCCAAATTTATCAAATTTCATGTCATTTGTGACATTAAATTTATTATTGATCTGACACTACCTTGAGTTCCATATATGTCAACTATGTTCGGTTAGAATTGATAAGTTTTTTTAGATTATTGAAGCAAGAATCCAGGAAGGACATAAAATCAAAATGTAAGTTTGAAAATTAGGATTTGATTATTCTGTAAATCCTCATGAATTTCAAGTTAGGTTTTTGAGTGTTTCGAGTGTTTTTGAGTTTCTCTATGGAAATCTTTGGAATTTATGGGAGAGAGTATATAGTGTGATTTGTTCTTGAGTTGGAATTAACTCGAGGGAACCTAACTTGATCTAACACGGTGAACAATTCAATTTTCTTTGTAGACATAAACACATAAATCTTATGTTCGTTATTCTCTTATTTTTGTTTTATTAGTTGATTTTTAAAATTTTATCTTGGTATTTGGGGTTTTTTTTTTCCCAGCACAAAGTATTGTTAGAGCTGATAATTACTATTAAATACATAGAACTAGAAATACAGATATTGAAAAACTTTTATGTAAAGGAAAGAAACCTAAGAAATTAGGGTTTAATGATTTATTAGGTTATTTATGCGCCTTGTAGCTCGCTTCCAATTCTGATGTTGTAAGGTTTAGCTTATTTTACGTCATGGTGGAAGTTATGCCATTGAACAAATAAATGAACAAATCAATTGAAAGTTTCGAACGTCAAACATGGTGGTGACCTTTAAAGTTCTTTTTGTTCGTAAGTGTAACTCTCTCTGGACATCGAAAAAAAATTGATGTAACCATACAATGTAGCTTGGGTTGACAAAATCAATATACCTGTTAAGTAGAGATGTTTAATTTCCATTAGTTTAGCTACATATAAAGATCGAGTTTTATGTGATGCGCTTCCCATGGACGTTTTCTATATGTCACTCTTAGTAGACCTTGGATATATATATATATATATATATATATATATATATATATATATATATATATATATATATATATATATATATATATATATATATATATAATATGAATGATACAAGGGAAAGCCAATATCTATTATTTTGAATACAATGTGATGAAGACTAAGTTGGTCCCCTCATCCCATAAAGAGACTATAGCTAATTACTCTTAAAGGGATAGTTTTAGCATCTGCACCTACTTCCAAGTCTTTGCACATTGTTTTTAGGTTTGATTCTTTCCTCGTCCAGCTAAAATACTCAAAAATTGTTTTTGCCATAGTAGCTAGAGAGGCTCCCCATTATCTCGAACCAAGCTAATCCCTGATATGTAGGAAATTTTATAGGATTTTGATGATGAGTTACCTCCAATGTATCATATATCATACATGTTGAATCTCGAACTTGATGATAAAATCAATTGATGAGTTTATTGAGCTAAATATGTTTCTAAGATAAATTATGCAGGAAATACTTTGATCAAAAACTTGGATCACCGAAGAGCCAACTATCGGGTAGGAGAGTCGGAGGTTACGCCGAAAAAATTATCATGTTGATAATTGGACCTAAGCCAAAGGATTAGTCGACGAAGATCAAACTTTGTGCTATTGGTTCATATATCATGCAGGAAGAATTGTATATTGTATCAGAATATTGAATGTTATGGGAAAGTTGATATGCTGATGGAATAAGCAATAGTACCACTAGGCTCAAACAGTAGTACTACCTTCCGAGGGCGGTGGTAGTACTACCTAAAATTTAAAATTTTTGATGATATTATAACTGGAGTTCGAAATTATGACATCAAAAGTTATGACAGTAGTACTGCTTGTATCACACCTTAAAATTTTTAGAGATTAAACTTTTTGGCTCCATTTTAAAGCCTTCTGAGGCCTCTAAATCCTCTACTTAGACTTGGTTGATGGAGTATTCACTCTTCAGTTTGTGAAGAGTTGTAGCTTTCTCTTTAAGCATGTTTGAGCTTTTTACTCTCTCTTGAGTTTAGTTATAATACTAAGTTGTAGGAGGTGAGAGACATATTGTAAAAAGTGAGTTTAGAGGTTCTCTCCTAAGCCTATAAAAAGTAGAAAAGTTGTAACAAGAGTAGTTAATCTTCGCTAGTTGGAAATAAGATCGGTAGTGAAAGCCGGTGACCTTGATGGAAGAGAAATCAGGAGTGGATGTAGGTTGAAAAGATTGAACCACTTTAAATTGGTTTGCATTCTTTCTCTTGCCCGTGACTTTTATTTGTGATTACCTTACTCGCACTCAATATTTAATTAATCATATTTTCAATACGAATTTTTTAATCGAGCTTTCAAAATTTATTAAATTTTTCTATAACACTAATTTAAATCCCCACTCTACACTATCAAATACTGGTTTCCCATCCCTAGGTTGGACAATATGTTGGACCTTTTGATTAATTCTAAGTGGTTTATTATTGAAAAACTTGATAGAAGCATCACATGTGCAGCGGAAAACAAAATAAAACTAGTTTTCCACATTTATCAAATCATCGTGCGATGGTTGGTGCACGAGAAAATCGTAAAACCGAAAAATCTATGTGTCGTGTATTAGATATTTTATTTAGAGAGATTGTATATATTTGATAAACCGTATCCAAATGAGAGGATGAAGGAAGTCATATGTCCTCCTCTCTAGCGATATCCACACGATAGAAGAAGCAACGAAGCTCATCCCTTGTAGCGTAGAAAACTCATAGCTTTTGCACACCACCTTGCAGCAAGCATAGAAGAAGAACTTTATTCTTTTTTCGCTATCATCATGCACCAAGGAGAGGGGTGGTTGGGTGAGAAGAAAAAGGAGGAAGGAGAATAGGAGGGGGAGGCCAAAATTATAACCTATCATCTTCCTTAGCCGCCCCCTCCTTCTATTTATAGAGAGCCTCCTAAACCCTATTGGATCATATTTTAGTGGGAATTGAATCTCTATCCAATCACTACGCTCGGAGTTGATGTTGAACCATGCTATCGCCTATTCCAAGCTATGTTACCGTAAGAACACTTTGGAGTTTAGTAGAAGAAGTTAACTGAGTTCTTAGTTCCTCTCTTTGGGTCAAGAAGACCAACCCCACTTTTATTTACTATGGGATCTGATCGCTCCGGGTTTAGAGAAATTTATTTCAAGGGTTCTCATACCACAAGGTGGAGGGCCAATGGTGAGGGATGTTGCAAGTATATCTTAGATTGATAATTTTTCTTTCTTTAGAAGAGTGATCGATGCTAGACAACACTATCTAGATTACTTAGTATATCTTAGATTGATAATTTTTCTTTCTTTAGAAGAGTGATCGATGCTAGACAACACTATCTAGATTACTTGGGGTCACTCTTGATCTCTCATGTTACTGTACTAATTGGAAACAACACTATCTGGATTACTTGGGGTCACTCTTGATCTCTCATGTTCCTGTACTAATTGGAAACTTGAGTGGTGCAATATAATAGATTGACACCACTACTCATAGTTAAGAGTAAGTGGCCCAATGAATGATAGTAGTGTAATAAGTTGAAGAAATATTGCCTACTAGAAACTCAATTTTTACTATCTTAGTGCAATCAATCAACCTTATATCAGTCAAAAATGCTTTTTGACCCACACATTTGCGATTCTGAAGGATACCACTAAGGTCCGGATGGATTGTAGGTGCCTCAACCTTTTCTTCCCAAAACCATTTTTAACTATAGTTCTCTCGCATTCATGCGTTGAGCTGAGCTGAGAACTACTACCCCCAGCTATTGGTCCGGTCCACTAATTAAGGTTTTGGTGAATAGGGGAACATGTTGAATTGGAACCACCCTAAAAATATAATCACAAGAAACCCATTAAACTGGAACCACCTAAATATCCTCATAGTTATATTAGAAATACTAAAAATCGAGCGAATCATATAACAAAATATCAATCAAATCTTGTCACACGTCAATACCCATTGTCATCACAATCCTTGGGCTATATATTCTCTCAATAAAAATCCGGAACGAAAGGAACCCATATAACCACTGGTGGATAGTGAATATGCCATTTTTTATGTGTCAAACATGGAGACGAAGGCCAAGTATCAACTTGGGGATTCAAGTCCCGAGTATGTGACACGAAGCCCACAGTCCAGGAAAGAAGCAAGACATATATAAAAAGTACCCAAGATTGGTAGAGGGAATAGAAGATACCACACAGCCGAAGAGGAAAACCCCTATACATTTAAGTCTCGGTTTTGATTCTGCTTGCCACCGAACCAAAGGCAACCGTGTGGATAACCCTTTTGCCTGTCCAAATCAAAACCCACGTAACTCCGGTGGCATGCAATCGATGATGATATGTAGTAGGCCCAAACACAGACAGATATTATTCACAAGTGAGAAGGTAAATGTTTTGAGTAACTTGTCCCGACTCACAATTCTCTAGCACTATGCTTTTCCATGTGTCAGTGATTGCAATCGATCATCTCCTTTGTCCTTTTTTTTTTTTTTTTTTGCAACAAAATAAAGAAAACATACCTGATTATTTTTGTGAATTTTTTTTCCAGGAGATGCCCCCGGTGCACTGCATCAATTGTCGAGAATTATTGAAACATGGATGTTGAACAGTCATGGATCAAGCAGAGGCAGCTACGGGCAGCAGGCCATTGTGTCTAAGCAGGGGCTCTGGCGAAGGTTCGCGGCCTCGGAACTCAACAAAGACCTAGCATTGATATCACCAAGAATTTAGGGTATATGTCCATAGTATGATATACTCTCCAACATATTCTTTCTGCTGCAAGATAATATCTAAGAATAAAAAATTAAAAAAAAGGAACAATCCAAACTGTCAATAAAAATATAATCCAAGAGGATTTATACTCTCCTACGAGGTCTCAATTTCAACTAAAAACAAGGAAACGTTAGGAGGAGTTGTGTAGCTGCTCGACATAAATGTTTATAGAAATCAAAGAGCACAAAAAAGGAAGTACGAAGGATCAGTGGCTGCCTGGTCAATCTCAAGTAACCAGTTGAATGGTTTTCGGGGCCTAGGTGGTGGTTGTGTAGCCTTATGAAGTAGAGAGAGCAAAATAAACCAATCTCTTAGAGGCAACAACGACAATTAGTAAATATTTGACCACAAAGAACGAACATTAGACAAAGTTTCCTGCTCATTTATCAGTTCAGTTATTTGACTACTAGTAATATTAATTTGACAAACCTCAAGTGGAGATCTTCCACCTCCAAGTGCGAGAATGGTTTCCCGAAACCTGTGACCAGTTTCCCTGATGGCCTGAAAGGAACAAAGTGATGTATCAAAATAATCAATTGTCATTGTCCAAAAGCTCCATAAGAAATTTTATCAACCAGAAGAGGTTATCACATCCAAGGGATAATCACATATCCTAATCTTAGAGATAAATATCAATACAGAAGAGACAAATGAAATGCTAACATGGATATAAATTACAAATGAATCAAGTATACAGTTCGATTTTTCATGAACTGTGCTATGAGATGTCTTACGCCCAAGACACAATGATTAAATCTCGAAATTCACATGCAGCTGTTATCCCAGTGGTACTTGAATCAACTAATCAATGTCTTAGGGGTATTTTTACCCTTAAAAATCCCCAGAAAAACATAAATTGTTGTCATACATATATGCTAATTCGCAGGAAACAAGTGATTCTAAAATATGAGATCCAAATATTAAATTGATCCATATGCAGGGTGCACAAACTGGTTAGATTGCGTCAGATTTAGATCCTAAGATCCACATCATTTCATTTAAGACACTACAAACAATGGTCTGATGGACCAATTACATTTGGGTTATAAAGGTGTTCATTTTGATTGCATCTAGAATTATAAAAGGAAGGTTGTACTAGGGATATATTGGTTATGACTAGTAACATTGATGCATGCATATACAAGAATTTTTACAAATTAAGTTTTTCAGTTGAAAATAAGTAGAGCAGAGAGTCATGCGGGCAGTCCACAAAAGTAGACCTTTGTAGAAATACAACCGCTGGCATACCTTGTCACTGTCTAATCCAGCATCCTCAAAAGCTGAAAAAGCATCTGCTGACAACACCTCAGCCCACTGTCAAGTAGATATGTTTAGAGATAAATCCTTGAGAAAAATACAAAGAAATATATTGTTTGTATTACATGATAAAAAATAATCAGTGTTGTATAGTTTTAAATGGTCAATTTTTCCAGTGACAGGAAGACTTTATTGTAATGTCATTAAATCACCACAGCAGGTATACAAGAAAAGCAGCATAACAAGCAAGGAAATCAAGTACTACTTTAGCATAAGGAACACATTATCAACTTAGCAAGTATATAATCAGAAGGAAAGAACAAACAACTACAGCCACAGAAAGATACAACTCTCTATGACAGTAAGTGTAGTGTTAAGTGATTACAAAAAGTTATATACCTTGTAACTGTAGTATCCAGCTGCATATCCACCTATTAGAACACAACATGAATTAGTGGGTGACAGGACTACAATATCTAGGACCAGAAGACACACAGTTGATGACATGAATGGCAGTGATACAAACCTGCAAATATATGACTAAAACTGCAAAGAAACCTATCCTCTGGAAGGACAGGGATAACTTGTGTCATTCTTCCAACTCTTTGATCGATATCAAAGAGAGATTCAGGTCCATTGGGAACATATTTGGTATGTAGTTCCAGATCTACACTGGCAAATCTTATCTGCAAATCAAAGACGAAGACAAAACTAATTTTTGAGCAGTTATTTTAATAATTGTTTGTGAAGAAAAAACCAATTATTATCCATTTCTTGAATGCTTAGAAAGAGGCATCTAACAGAAGGAATAGGACCATCCAAAGGGATGCGGCAGCTAAAAACCCCTAAAATGTTAAACTGCAGAAATTACTCCATGTTGGTTCATCCAGAAGAACCAAGTTGACACTTCAAAATAACTATAATCTTAACCTCAGGCATTTTGACATGCTTAATACACAATCCATGTTGATTTTGAACTTCAAGACAAGGAGAAGTTCAAAACTCAAAATGCCAATGTAATTTGAAGTGGTTAATATGCGTAAACAATCAATAATAGGGAAACTGCTGGCTTCCGCCTATCTAGAAGAAAAGCAGAAAAGTGAGTTCCATTGAAAACAAGTAAAAGCAAACAACGCTTTCTATTTTGGTTGGAAGAAATCAGAAAATGCCAAGCACACATATTGTCTGTATGATAACAAAATCATGAAAATAAAGTATAATAACAGAATACCAACCTGACGAAGACTAAGAGAGCCAGCACGAAATGTTTTAGCAGCAACAAGCCTCTGATACACTTCTTCTGGAAGAGGTTCACCAGTTTCATAATGCTTTGCAATGCTCATAAGAGTATTCCTGCCAAACATAAATTTACTGAATGTTATAATTATAAAGAAAAACTTCATTCAGAATATTGTCCTAATCTCAAACCAATCAACCCAGGAACACCCAACTTTAGAAAAAGAACAATTTCCATCCAATATGCATGCATATGCTAAGTTGATATGTACAAAAGCATAAGATCAGGCATCATTGAAAGAAGATCCTGTTTAGATCAACTCAGATAGTTTCCTCCTCTCAAATTCAAGGTATGGTTTCATACCAAACTTATCATAGAACAAAAAAAGGGTACTTTGCTTCTGTATCCAAATCATAGAACTTGGTGAGTGTGAAAAAAATTTGGATTGATGAGTGCATAAAAACTTAAAAGGAAAAAAAAAGGAAGATACTAGTTTACATGCTTCATCATTATCAAAATACAATGATGCACAACAATGTTTTCCTGCTCAAAAATCAAACAAATCCAAAAGAATGACATAGATGTCCAAGGAATTGAAACAGGCACCATCAAGGGAAAATAATCTTTCAAAAAGTCTTACGAATTTTTATCAAAAACCAACCAGTGAAATAGCAGGCATGCATTTAACAGTAAGTCCATGGTTTAATTTCAAAAGAGAAAACAAATGACAGCACTGGTGGAAAATGACCCCTTTTTTCCTTGGTAATTAGTTTCACATATAGACTACGATTTCAAAGCTGTGAAAGAAAGATGATCCCTACAAATTATCTATTAAAATGCCACAACTTCCAAAAGTCGACAGCAGAAAAGCATGGCAGATACAAGCAGCTACTAAATGTTAACAATCTCTTATAAATCAATATCAAATTTAAAATTCAGAAAAGATTTATACAAATTTATATATTCAACAAATAAGTTATCTTTTAACATTAAGTGTTAGGGCCAGATTATTCCCCAATAAGAAGCAAAAGATTTGTAATTTCATAATAATGAAATACCTATGATAGCACCAGTTTTCCATGAACTGCGATGGAAGTTCAACTGCATCCCATTCTATGCCTCGAATTCCTGCAACTAGCCCTTCATCTTGTTTAGTAAGCATATGCTGAAGTGCATGACCAAATTCATGGAACACAGTCTCAACCTACAACAGAAAGAAAGAACTATGGAATAATCAATATCTCAACAACTAGGATCTAACAAAAGAGATAACTACCATGAAGTTCAACTCCTAGTCAGATACTCAATTCACTTTCTCAAGAAACAAATAAACCCAACACAATATAGAAGTGTTCTTGCAATATCGCATATGCCATTATAAGCGTTGCTTATAACTATTTCCTTGGTCCATTTAAAAGTGGACGATGATGAATGTGGGCAAACAGGAAGGGAGTGAAACAGTTAGCTTATTGTGAAAATTACCTCACGGAATGTCATTAAACTAGGTTTGTCACCAACAGGTGGTGTTTGATTGCACACCATATGTGCAATAGGCAACCTAACAGGAGCACCATCGCGTGCAAGTACACAACTACGAGCAAACACCTCATCCATCCAAGCTCCACCACGCTTTTCAGAAGGCCGTGAATAAGGATCAAAGAAGAAGTAGGCAATTGGATTGTTTGAAGAATCTTTGACCGAGTAAAATTTAACATCATTATTCCAAACCTGGCCAAACATAAAAGAGATAATGAGAAGATATGCCAAGCAATATTATGCATCACTAAAACCTAATACAGGAATGGTCTTACCGGTGCTAGCCCATCTGCTGTTTCAATATTAATATCAAAAAGCTTCTTAGCAAGGCCAAAAAGACCATCCATAACCTTCGGAAGTGAGAAATATGGCCGCAGTTCCTCCTGTAAGAGAGCAAATAATATGGTAATTTAGTCTCATTATGCCATGATCTCGAGAAGAAAATGCTACAGATTAATAAGATGGAAGCAAGATATTGTTGTAACTTGTTCAAATAGAGGGAGAAGGGGTAGACATGCAATGAACAAGGGGGACCGTAGGCAGACCTCATTTATGTCATACTTGGACTCCCGTAACCTTTCACTCCAGAATGTAATATCCCAATGGGTCAATTGATTAGCTTCGGCAGCACCAGCATTTCCAGCAAAAGTTTTAAGGTCTTCCATATCTGTATGCATCAAAAGAACAACCTAGCCATCATACTGTTTCCATAAACTTTGTCACTGACAATATATTGGAAAAGAATCTGAGGAAAATGAACCCCCAGAATTACAGTCCTCCAGCTAACCGGTGCAATACACAAGTTTCATTCTGCTAATTAAAGATTGAAAGTTGGCTTTTCTCTATTAACTTTAACACATATTCCGTTTTGCAAATGCCAAACTGGAGTGTAGGGGAAGCAAACTTAGGGACACATTTGCATTGCTTCTGCTTTTGTAAATGCTCTTTCAAAGCACTCAGCAAGTAGTTTTTGAACAATCATTGCTTATCTTTATGTTTGTTGTTTGTGAAAACTAATAATAATGGTACAACCTCTCTCTGAATTTAGAACTTTTGTAAATGCTCTTTCAAAGCACTCAGCAAGGAGTTCTTGAACAATCATTACATACCTTTATGTTTGTTGTTAGTTAAAACTAAAAATAACGGTAGAACCCCACTCTGAATTTAGAACATGATCATGTATCAAGAAGATCTACCATATTTTTAAATGTGAACAATTTCCCAAGCACAAACCAAAGCTAATACTTCTACCCAAGGTTTGCAATTTCGACCTGTATCACCCGGTATGGGCGATACATACCGGTCCGCCAGGTTACCGATACGCGGACCACCCACTACCAAGCGGTTCCGTCAAAAATCAACCGTCGACAGCCGAATCGGACCGCCCGCTACCAGGCGGTTCCGTCAAAAATCAACCGTCGACGGTCGATTTCAATCGTCGGCGGCCGATTGAAGAAGAAATCGACCGTCGACGATCGATTGAGGAAGAAAAAGGGAAGAGGAAGATGAAAAGAGAAAAAAAAAGAAGAGGGGAAGAAAGAATACCTCGCCTGGCCCGCCTGCCGTCGCCCGCCATGAAGTCGCCCATGGTCCGCTTTTCTCTCGACGAGGAGACGAGCGTCTCGCGAGAGATAGATCGAGGCGACGTCGCCCCCTTTTCTTTTTTTTAATATTTAATATTATATTATAATAATATTATATTATAAAAAAATATATTATATTTTAATGCCGGATGGTACACACTGTGCATACCGCCTAGTATGGGTCCCATACCGGTACCAACATTGGTACGGACCGATAAGTCAAACCTTACTTCAACCTTGATATACTCACAAGCAAGGCACTGCAAATAGAAGCCACCGAGTAACTAATTTGTCTAAGAGTTAGTTTAATTAGGAGATACAAAAGAAATTTCTTTAGCATCATCAAAAGAACCATAATACGCATGGAAGCCAAGGAGGGACAACCAAGAAGCAATCAGTGGATTTGACAAGACAGTCTCCTTATGACATTCAATGAGCTGACCTAAAGCCTAATAAATTTCAATATGCATGCTCAAAAGGCAAGATTCAAAGAACAGATGTGTTACTGCTGAGACTGTTTCAAGATTCAGAGATAGGATTGTGATATACACTTACAAAAGACCGAGTACTAACATGCTGGTTGTGTCAATCAATGTAGAAACCTTGTGCCAACATGAAGCCAGAGACAATCTATCACATGATAGGAGTCAGAACTATTTCTCCTTTTTATTCAATTTCAGATTGAAATACATATCATCTTTTAATTCTTTTCCTTTTTCGCCAATCTTGCCAAGAAAAGGGTTAAAGCTTTTCTGTTAATAATTTCTCACCAATGGCTGAAACCACACTATCTGTCATCCTGCTTCAGCACAGGCACTTGCACATGTGGCATTGAATGTTCAGGAAGAAAAATAAAATCTTTTACTTAAACACTTCAAGGAAAATTTCCTTGAGAAAGATCTGAAAACAGATGTGTATTGCACATATACACAAGATTCTTTTAATAATATAAAATGCACTATTCTATTGAGTTCTATCTTCTACACTGATTATACTTTTCTCAATAAAACTAGATTAACATGAATCAATAGCACTTAATACCTTGAACAGCAGGATCCCAAGAAGCACTACGCAATTTCTCAAGAAGCTCTGCTGCACGTTCAACCGTGGCCATTTTCATTGCCATGCTGATCTACATCAAAAAGAAAAAAAGGGAAAATCATATACTGCATAAATAAAGACATCACTTGAAATAATTCGTCATCATACCTCAGCATAGTTCTTGTATCCAAGAATTTTAGCCTTTTCAAGCCTCAATTTGAGAATTTGACCAATAATAGGAGTGTTATCAAGATCTCCACTAGATGCCCGCATGACATAAGCACGATAAACTTCTTCCCGTAAAGAGCGGTTCTTTGCATGTTGCATGACAGGAATATAACTTGGAGCATCCAAAGTAATCATCCATGGCCCATTTTCAGCAGAAGCATTTTCATGACCCTGACCATTAAAGAGTGTTTAATGTATTACAAGCACAACTTGTTGCTCAATCGAAAATATATCTGGTTATAGAGATGGATCTGAAGTCGATAAGGTTCCATGAACAAATTGTGTAAATTTAATGCTGAACCATTCCGGTAAAGCCATTGGACAAGCAATTGGTGTCAAAATCCACTTGGGGTCATTGGTGCAGCAACCACATTATGGTACATGGCAAGATAGAGTGCAAAGTTAAGAAATTAGATATAAAGAAATAGATGGATTGAGATAGAATGACAAATAGCTGGAAGAGTAGAGGGGATGAATACAAAATAACATTGGGGGAAAACAAATAGGAGAGAAATTAGCAAGAAAACTTTAAACACTGAAAAATTAGCAAGAAAACTTTGTTTTATATGAATGACAACTAAAGTTCCGATTACCCAAGACCCAAAAGTAGCTATTATCATAACTCTGAAAAATTAGCAAGAAAACTTTGTTTTATATGAATGACAACTAAAGTTCTGATTACCCAAGACCCAAAAGTAGCTAATTAAACAGTTACAGCATTGTCCTATTTGATCACTTAGCTTATGACATAACTGCATTATCAATCATAACTAATAACCAATAAAGTAATCCCTCCATTTCATAGCCCTCAAATAAGAAATCATATTTCACTGAATTTCTTTACAATTAAAGATATGGCCAACGTATAGTCTGATCAAACACACAAAACACAAAGAAAACTTAGAACCAAAAGGAATCAATATAGAAATAAAGACAAAAAATATCTGAAATGTAACAGGAGAAGCATACATGCACTTGCCACCTATTTTAAAAAGAGTGAAATACCTTCAACGCAGCAGTCTGTGCTGCCAGACCAAGTGCAGTAGGTGGCAATCCTTCGATTTCCTTCTTATCAGTAATTAATTTCTCAAATTTTTTTGTAGCATCCAAAACATTTTCACTAAACTTTTGAGATAGTTTTTCAAGCTCCTGCAAAAAAAGTTCATTTGACATATGAATAAGGGATTCATTTCATGGATCCTTAGAGGTTGGAGTAACCAATCATCAAAATCTTGATATTTTAACAGCAATACATATTCATTATCTTTTTAGGAAGTAACAAAAGGAAAGAAAAATATCAGTTACAAGGAACTAACTTATTTGAAATAATTATCCACAAACACAGCACACATAGTTTTTCTTCAAATCAGATATAAAATATTGTCGTCATTATGATATTGCACTTACTATGATAATCAAAGATCATATTTTACTAACTTTACAAATGCATATTCACTGTCCTATACTCAAATATATAAACATTCCAACAGGATCTCCTCAAGCAATCATGTCCAAGAGTAAGTTCACTGACTCAGTCATGTCACATCACATTAGCACAAGAAAAGAGGCCTTAGTCCAATTATTAACATCAGCATGTCAAGAACTTTACCACATCAAGGTTTGTTTGTGTAAAACCAGGGCATGCATGTTACTGTTTAGTAACTTATCAGCATTACTTGAAAGAAATCCTAACGAATAAAAAAGATTCAGATTATCCACCTAGTTCACTCACAAGGGTTCTGAACTTCCAATACATGATATATAAACAAGGCCCAAACGTTTGACAGGTCAGCATGCAAACTACTTGTTGACATTTGGGCAAAACTGCCAAAATTTGAATGAGATCATCAAAGCAATCATCCTCCACATAAGTCAAGATATTAGAGAAATAGGTGTCAAGGTACTCAGTTTACTTGTTCAATTTCATTAAACTTCTTTCTCTGTTCATCTTCAAGGGCAACACCGTTAAGAACAGCTTCCTTGATCTGAGCTGCAAAAGGAAAGGGAATTTAAGAAAATAAGAAAAGCAGTATATTGAAAACTACATTAGTCTAACTTGTAAATTCTTGTACTGATGCAAATAAGCTAAATCAACTAAATGAATAATGATAGGACTTAACTGGAAAGACTAGGTAATTAATGTATCTCTGCACCCATATGGCAAACAATAAAACACTTACTGAAATGTGATAGACCAAGATCTTGCCTCACATTCAAGTCAGACCAAATAGACCAGAACTAAAGACAGTTTCCTGATTTTTGTTTCCCAACCAAGGATGTAACATCTGAGTTTTCTTTTTTTTTCTAAATGTTAAACCCCCATAACATGGAAGAATGCTCCCAACTTATTTAACTAAACAACCAATAAAACTAATTATTCCAATTTTCTATGTGTATACATAAAATATATCATTTTTTGTGTATTTCAACGATTTGAAATATGAGAAGAAAAAGAGACTTGCCTGTATTGATTGAATAATAAAAGAGAAACTGTGATAATAATCATTCCTTTAGATAATGTTTATATTTGTTCAATCTGCTATCATGCTCAATACTCAATCTGCTATCATGCTCAATCTAGCTAAGTTTTTGGTAATATGCTGTTAAAAATCTCCAGTTTGCTATTGTTCAAGAATGTTCACCTACTTTCTATAGAAAAATTGCAAAGGATATGAATTTTGTTACTCATATTCTAGCTAGGTTTTTTGCACTGTGCTGTTAAACAAAAGTTCCACTTGCCATAGAAACATTGCAAACAATATGGACTTTGTTCCTCTTTCAAGGGTCAGATACCTTCCTCAACTTTTTGACCGTCAGAATGAACAAGCTTAATTTTTTAGATTTTAAGTTCTTCAATACCCTAGAAATGATATCCAAAATCATCTATCTTTACATCAAAAAGTATAAAAGTGCAGATCAGATGAGAACATTATTTTTCCCATTTAAGAGGATCAATGTTCGTCCCAGAAGAAAAGATAATGACAAAATTGCTTTATGAGTCCAGATAAGTCATGCATGAAAGATGAAGAAGAAATTACTCTAGAATGCAAAACCGTTCAACCTAATAAAAAGTCCATGATAAACTATGACATATTACCTTCCACTATACGTTTACGGGCATCGCTTAGGGTTGACCATGATGAAGAATTTTGAATCGCCTTAAATGCATCAAATATAGGCTTACTTTGTCCCAGCCTCAGCTGAAACTTCACTTTCTCTGGCTGTTCAAACATGATTTGCTATATCAATCTCAGAGATAAAAGAGATAAGTAGCAAACACGATAAACTAGAAAGCAAAATATATAAGAGACTCTGGCAAAAGAAATTCTCGAGATAGAATGGAGCATTAGATTCATAGTTTCCATTGGTTAAATGCCTAGTACCAACACAAAACAGAAAGTGATAAAAAACGTAGCAACTTTCCTGGACATGTAAACAAAGACGAAATACACGGCACAGGGAAATAGGCCGAACAAAAAATGCCATTGATCGATGGCCCAAGATTCAACATTTGCCGCGAAATACACTATAAGTGGGATCGAACAACCAAAGAGGATAGAAGCCACATTAGTAAAGACGACATCCCATCAAAGAAATAAATGAATCGAACCTGGACTTCCTCGATAGCAGATCGGAGATCCGGCGAATCTTTGACGGACTTCAGATGGTTCACGATTCCCCAGACCACCTGAAGTCGATCCACGATCTTCTCCAGCGGCTCTACTAGCCTCGGCCATGTCGGCTCCACCGTCCTCTCCAGCTTCTCCAGATCGATCTCCTGCAATTCTCCAGACCCAACACGTTCATCACTTGAAACCCTAAATATCTATCGACCAATGCACAGGGGGGAGGGGAGGAGGGGAGGAGGACCGTACGAGTTTCCTCAAGAGCTCGCGGATCCCAGGGCGGACGTGTTTCGGCTCGACCACATCGAAGGGGGGGAAGGCGAAGTCCTGGAGGAGGGGGTTCGAATCAAGGGCGTCGGAAGCGACGGCCATGGAGGAGGGCGGGGAGGCGGCTGAAGAGGTGGTGGATTTCGGGCGGCGGTCGAGGCAGAAGGAGAAGGAGGCGGACCAAAGAGGGCAAGGAAAGGATTTGTTCTGGCCGGGTTTGGGGGAGGCGGCGGCGGCGAGGAGGCAGAGATGGCGAGGGGAGGAAGAGAGCCGGGTGGGAAGGGAGCGAGTGACGGAGACGCACGAGGCGATAAGCATGTTGGCGGCTATGAAGAGGAGGAGCCGACTCGATCCCTGGGCGTTTCGGTCGGGGAATGCCCGAGCCATGGGCGTGGATAAGGCGGCGACTCGAGTGGTGGCCTCAAAGCGAGCCAGCTTCGGCATTTGATTCTATCTTCCCATGATAATGGCCGTTCGATGATGTCACGCCCGCGATTAGGGTTGGGGTTGATACCGATCGGGTAATGTCCGGTTGGGAGTCTGGGCCCGGTTCGGGTTGACTCAACCCCCCAATTTTTTTATCAGGATTCCAGCTCGGGTCGGGTAATGTTAGAGTTGACCCGGACCCGATAGTAACTTGAGAATGTATTTTGCTTACGTGCCTGAAGAGAATTATAAATGATAAGGGATCTGACAACGATCCGATATCACATCACGTCATATTGAATTCCTCTAAGCGTCAGGTAAATTTTTTCGGATGTCTATCAGATCTCACATTCACAACATATACTTTATAGGTAAAAAAAAAAAAAAAACTTTGAGAACAAATTAGATATGATTAAAATCAATTAATGTAATATAATACACATTTAAAGCATCATATCGAGAGCAAAATAATAGCATTTATTGACTAAGATTACGTGGGGATAATTTAGCTAAAATTTAGGTTTATTGGGCTATAAAAGCTGGGCTCGCTGTACGACACCGTGTAATCGCTATGATGACGGACGAGTCACCGGATACCGCAATGGAGGCGTCACACGCACCACAAAGAATGATGGACCCACTGCCAGTTGTCGACCTGCTACATTGACACGTGAACTGTGGTGGTCAACGTGCCCTCGGATCAACCACGGGGGTTCCATCGCCATCTCGAAACGGCCATCGCCGGTGGGGCCACCACCTTCGTGAATCGACGATAAGCAGCAGCACGTATGGGCCCCAGCATGCGCGACAACCGCGAGTCCCGCGTCGCTCGGTCACCCCGGCCAAATCCCCCCTCCCTCTCCCCCCTCCTCCCAATTTAAAACATGCGATCGATCTCCTTGTCGGCCGAATCTTTCCTCGTTGGCGCTCGCTATGGCTCGGTGGGCCACGAGATCTTCCACCCTCGCTCAGGACAACACGCGGAGGACCGCTAAGGATCTCAACCGTCGGGTTATCGTAACACCCGCTCCACCAAGCTCCGACCGAATCTTTGGGGGATCCCCAAGTCCGGCTTGATATGGCGGGCCGCGGCATAATCTCGATGGATGACTCGAGTCAACGCCCTGGACCATATCACGGTCAAAGTTTCAAATCCTTGTGGCGTGCCGCATCCGACGATCTCACTCCAATCCCGGGGATTCGTCTTAACGCGTGGGCCCCTCTTGTTTGCGTGGCTGGTTTTGCTGCTTCGTGAGCAAGAACCGGAAGAGAGAGGTACGAAGAGAGGTAAGAGGGATGTTGTGGTGCGTCGCCGCTGGTTTTGGATGGAAGTAGTGCCGTGGGATTCTGGATTGATTTGGTGGGGATTTCCTGCTATATATTCTCTTCGCTTCCTTTTTCTCGTGTGAGTGGAGATACCTCATACAGAGACCCAGCAGCTATTATTCTTCTTCTTCTTCTTCTTCACTATGTCGTCGTACGCCGCGAGCAGGGGAGGGCAAGAGATACACGTATTGGCGGTGGACGACAGCTCCGTCGACCGGGCGTTGATCGCTAAGATCCTTCGCAGCTCCAAGTACAGAGGTATGAATGGCATATGCTCTGCTTCCCTGTTTCAGAAAGAAGAAGAAGAAGATGGTAACGGACCAAGTTCTCTTCTTTTTGCAGTGACCACGGTAGACAGTGGGAAGAGAGCATTGGAGCTGTTAACACTGGTATGCTTATGCTCTTTTGCCACCAAAAAAGATACGTAATTTCCATTGTTATTGATAGAAATTTGAATTAATTTTTATGTAGGAGCCGAACATTAGCATGATAATTACGGACTATTGGATGCCTGAGATGACAGGATATGAGCTTCTCAAGAGCGTCAAGGTCAGTCAGTCAACTCATTTCCTTTGACCTCGTTACTCTCCTCGGTACTAACATCTCTTTACATGGCTCTGCAACAGGAGTCCTCCAAACTGAGGGAGATCCCGGTGGTCGTGATGTCGTCGGAGAACGTCCCCAACAGGATCAACAGGTGATGACTGACCATTTCTAAGGTGGTGATCGGGTGCTGCCACGGAAGCTAAGCGGTTTGACGCCGTGTTCCGGTGGTTTCGATTTCAGGTGTTTGGAGGAAGGAGCTGAAGATTTCCTGCTCAAGCCCGTTCGGCCATCCGATGTCTCCCGGTTACGCAGCCGGATGCGGTAACAGCCGTCCGATGCCGAGTTTCATGTCTTCTTCTTGTTCGCGGAAGAGGAGGAAGAAAGGTCTCGGGAGTCGCTAGAAGGGATAAGCTGTGTTGCCTGCCATCGTCAAATGGTGGTCCATGGAGGAGAGAGAGAGAGAGAGAGAGAGAGAGAGAGATGCGAGGCTGGACAGCAGGATTTGATGATCACATCAAAGCAGATCTTCCGTAGAGGAGCAGCTCTCCAGATCGGACCATCACATGAGTTCACTCGGTACCTGCCAAGCTCACTATGATATCAGAGGCCTATGTATGCATGAAACCCATTTAATAAGGGGAATCGTAAATATAGCATACGGTGGTGGTGGTGTCCATGAAAAATAAAATAGATACGACATATATGTATATATATACACACGTTTCTGTTCCTATTTTTGGCGGCATCACCTGGCTTTCATGGGGCCCACAAGAGCTCCATTCTGCTTCCAGTGACGATACTGGTAAACTACCGGGGAAAGCGGTCGCGGTTGAGATTAATGGGGCGGGGGGGGCTCGGTATGCCTTCTTCTTCTTCTTCTTCTTCTTCTGGGTTGGGTTCGGCAACAGAACCGGACCCCAACATTGAAGCTGGGAGGGAAGACTGTAAACCCGCATTTGATTATTTATCGGTCTGATTCTGACAAATTAATTTTCTTTTCCTCGTTAAACTCTCGAGTAGTGCGATTGAGATCTTTGAAGCATATTTCAATCTATTTTACTACTACTGCTCTAAACATCCCAAGAAATGAATGAGCAAGTCGGTCCACTTTTTGATAGAACACCCAGTCTGCTCTTGACAACCACTGCACAATGAAATCAAAACTTGAGAGCATCTTTCCTGAGATTATTAAAGATAGATGTTTTCACTATTGACGTAATGTTTCTTCGTGCTGTTTTTTTTTTTTTTTCTTCTTTCAGTGCAAACACGTTCTGACTTGATCGATCGTCTGATGAGAGCCTATCAGACGTATTCCCAACATTTCTTTTATTGTTTGTAAGCTCCAACCTCGATTCGCTCGTCTTATAAGATTACCGGTAGACACTTAGATTTATTCGACTCAGGATATTTAGAACGTGAAAAACGAGTTCAACATTCATCTCGGACGCGTCCATGTAGTTAATATGTTGGGAACAAAACCTATGTAATACAGACTGTGATTTCTCTCATTTTTTTATATTTTCATAAATAGTCAGATTAATTATATATTTTGTTGATAATTAATTGTTTTGAGTATTTTGATTCCTATATTTTTAAAAACTATATTGTAATAAAAAAATAAAACATTGAGATCCCTATATAAAATTAAAAGGATAATTTTATAATATTAAAAATTAAAAAAGAGAAAAATTTTATTGAAACAACGAGGTTAAATTCTTTAGTTAGAGGATCTTAATATAACTTCTGAAAATATAACTATCAAGATATTAAAGGTAATGTATGATGAATCCTAAATATTTTTACCTTTCTATACTTCTTCATCTATACTCTCATGATGGCCTTTCACCCATCAGGAAAAAAAAAAAGAAACACATGAGAGGGTGAGAGAGAGATGAGGAAATAGATAAAGATGACCAGAATTGATTGACAACAACAACAAAAAAAAAGCGATGACTAAAAAAGATAAATGATTACCAAAAGTAGGAGGCATCGTTTGAAAAAGAAAAAATCAAAATAAAAAAATATCTGTAGGTTATTCGTCGTAATATAAAAAACATGCAAGTTTTTTGTATTAGCTACAAAGGCAGTTTTACTGGTGGCAGTTGAGATCCCCCTCCGTCACTAACGTCGGGTACTTTGGAACACCGAAACTAATCGAAATGAGACCAACAGCAACTGGTTTTGGAGCAGTTTTTGTATACATAACCATAGCATTTCGTTTTCCTTTTGGTTTATGTTCCTTTTTGTTTAAAGTGGCAGTGGTTACTTTAGATATTGATGGCATCACTTCACGGTGTTTTATGTAACGCTACGATTTGGTTGTGCTGTCATCTCTGCTTCCAACTTGCTGACACTGTTGAAGAGTTTTGTGGTGTCTACTGCTTGTGCTTTTCTCCATCGAATCACATCTTAATCCTGTCTCGTTTTGCTGACTCTGATTTCTCTGTTGGGTTTTTCTTTTTTTATTGGATTCCTGATGATGATGATTTTGATCCTTCCAACCGAATCAATCAATGGATGTTTATCTCCAAGGAATAAATTCTGAGTTATGTTTGAATGTCTAAAGATGGTTCACTAACTCACCCTCAAGAATATAAATTATCATCACCTCTCATTTACTGATTTAAGCTTTCATCTGCTGCCAACAACAATCTAGACTCAATTAAATTATTCATCATTATATATATATATATTATAGAAGTGAAGGCTAATAAATCATCAAAAGATTAATATCATAGTTTTTCCTTCAGCAATTCTAAAAAAAATTTTAATCTGGTCACCACAAGCTTAAATCACAGCAGTATCAGATACAACCAGTGTGCTGTGTGCTTGGAAGAGAGAGAGAGAAAGAGAGAGAGAAGAGAGAGAGAGAGAGAAAAGGAACATTTTTTTAAAGTTGGAAGTACAACCTGGTGGGAAGTATTCTTCTCGGTCACTCTCCTCTCCTCTTATTTCCTCTTTTCTTTTATGGAAACGCCACTTGCGCTGCAATGGAATACCATGTCAGGTACTTTGACTCTGAAGGCCCGCCCCTGCCCTTTCTGCCGCCACCCGCAGCCACTGTAATCTCCCCACCTGTCACTCCTCCACTGGCCCCCGACGCTGTTTCCTCCATCCATCGCTTGAACCGGTGCCCGCTCCTCCCCCGTCTATCCGATCGGGGGTATGCCTCCCCGGGATCCCGTCCAAGGCCATTGACCACGTGCTCGGCTATTTCGAGCAGTTCCGTCCTTTTCTTTGCCGCCTCTCGCGCCGTTGGATTCTGGCCCTAAAGATTCCAAGCGCCAGAACCGTCGTCTCACCCCTCGCGCGCACCTTCCTCCCATGTTGGGACCCTCGAATGAATGCAACTGCAAGGCCGGTAGAAGGACGGGTCGCGGAAAGGGTGGGGATGAGTTCGTTCCGAAGAATCTTAACAGTTCGGGACCCCAACTTTTTTGATTTCTTATGGACGGTGCGGTGATCGCACCCAGATTCGTTCCGATCGCCGAAACCGTTATCTTACCCAGCTTTTTATGCACCGTCATCGATGGCTTAGCCGCCTCAACGGGGTCCACAGCCGCACGTTGGGACCCACTGCTGGTTGTAATCACTGTGCCGGTAGGTGCGGGCGTGCAAAGATAAATTCTTTCTGGAGAATCTTAACAAAATTGCCCCCTTTTTTAACGGTCCGGTGACCACAACCGGATTCGAAGATTCCCTCGCGGTGCGACGAACTGGGCCGAGCCGGCGTTGGCGGATCCCGACCGCTGGATCGGCGGGCCATTCGTATTGCAAGGGGGCGTCTTACAAGGGGGATGATCAGGCGGTGCTGATCACGCCATCTGTCTCGTTTAGAACTTGACACTTTGCCGCCAAATGGCAGGGACGTAATTAACCGAGAATTGACGGGCGATTGGCGTCCCTGTTCCCAGCCAAAGTAGTCGAGGGTGGAAGCGGAACGGGATGGGCGCTTTTTGCCAGTCGCCGTAAGCCTGATCTCGCGGAGAGGAGGAGGAGGAGGAGGAGGTACGCGGTCGATCGAAGGGGAGGAATCCAAAGAACAAGCGAGATTCCAGGAATAGGGAAGGAAAAAGAGATAGGAGCTGAGAAGAAAGAGGTGACAAAGAAAAAGGGAGGCGCGGGAGGGAGGAGAAGTCTTGGCATCTAATTCTGTTGTCGGGATTCCTACCCTGCTTTGGAACTCCAAAGATCCGTTGCTGCCGATCTCCGCGCTTGGTGAAAAGGGCGGTCTTTTCTGCCCCTTGCCATTGGAGAGACCGGAAAAAAAAAAAGAGTATCGATGCGGCAAAAGGAGTAAAACCTTCGGATGGTAGATTTCCGTTGTCTGTGCCCCTCGAGGAGTAGGAGGAGCCGCTGGAATGTGACGGAGGAAGGTGAGTGTCCGAAGGTTGTCATTCTGTTCTGTTCTTGATCTATCCTTTTTCTTCTTCGGAGATCTCTTTACCTTGGTTTGGGATTCTTGGGGGGATTTGGGTTCCTTTGATGTGTTTATTGTACCCTGGTGGGTTGAGGTTAGGGTTTGATCAATGTCGATAGGATAAGATATTCTGTACGGGTTTCTTGACTGGTTTGATATGATTCGGGAATGCAAATTTCAGAGGTTCTTGGTGGTTTTCTAATCAAGAAATTTTTATTTTCTGGGATTGTTTGTTGTTGTGGCGATTTATCCGTGATTCCTGATCGTGTTTTGGAAGCTGAGAATCGAGATTATGTTTACTGACGCCATTCCGCAGAGTTCTTTTGCAGGAGAGGCTGCTACTGATGCGTCTATCCGGTATTAGAACTCGGTTTAAATTGTTGGCAATCAAGACATGAGCCTATCCGTATTAGAAATTTGTTTCATCGGTAGCACACTGGTTCTTCAAAAACGAATCTTAACGGTGATATCTTGAAGGTTGGGCAGGTTGTGTGACCTGGAGTTAGTTTTGGATAGTGCGTGGCAAATTGGCGACTTCAGTGGATGGCATCTGATTCTAACAATGGTCCTCACCAAGAAAGCATGAACTCTTTGTTTCATCATCCTCGCATGGTCTCTTTTCAGTTAGGTGCGACGGCTAGCTCAACGGGGATGATTTCTGGTGACTGCAGCTTGAATGAGAATGGCAGCATGGCCAGCATGTTTATGTCTGCTGGCTCCAGCATGATCAATCATATGGATCAAACAACTCTAGCTCGGTATCCTGCAGGATCTGTTGTTAGTGAACCAATGCCGAGGTTCGTGCATGTGTCAGGGTCACCTGCATATTGGTCTCCAGAAGAAGTGGAATTGTTGAACATAGGCCTCATCAAGTATGTACTGATATCTATTTTCTGTTGGATCCTTAATCAAAAGTTTGCTTTAATCCAGTTTATTGTGGTATTTACTGTGAAGGATGGTAGCTTGAATTCTAGATACACAATAAAAAATTCATAGGATGGTTGGAGGCTACTAGGAACATGTTGAAATAACTTTTTTCTTGAAAGAAAAGTTCTTCAAAATTTTGTTGCATTTATGGGACCAGGTGGGGCCTTGCACACTGGGCCGCCCATTTTTCTATATATAATTTTTTCAAGTCAATTGGGTTATATGGATTTTTTTTGTCTGGAAGTTTCTGGACAGAATTTGCCTTTGTGTTTCATGCATGATGAATGGAAAAGTTCAAACTCAGATTTCTTGTTGTATGTGTCTTTTTTTTTTTGTTTTTGGTATCCACGTTTCTTTGCCATCATTGAGCAGTGACTATTAACATAATCTCTCAACAAGTTGGTTATGCTTGCATGCTGATTTACCTTTTTATGCTTGTCATCCAAACGTATGACCCTTGAATTTACTGATATGCTTTGTTGTCTTTTCATTCCATTATTAAATTTGTTTGTGAAGGACAGATATGCGAATGAACCAAGTATACAAAAGTTCACTAAAATAGCTGCTTTGCTGCCTCGGAAGACTATAAGAGATGTTGCATTGAGGTGTCAGTGGATGATTGTAAGTCGTCATATATTATAATCGATGTTTTTTTGTTAAATTGATTAAATTCCTGATATGATGCCTACTGTGACAGGCATTTTCATTTTGAA
The DNA here is from genome assembly GCA_021527575.1 of Ensete glaucum. Taxonomy (NCBI): domain Eukaryota; kingdom Viridiplantae; phylum Streptophyta; class Magnoliopsida; order Zingiberales; family Musaceae; genus Ensete; species Ensete glaucum. The sequence continues at coordinate 53,023,735 of CM038551.1, forward strand.
TTTTTTTTCTTAGGAGCAATAAAAAATTATTGGAAGCTACTAATTCTATGTAGACATCATCCTCTTTAATATGTCGAAGGATCACATATGTTGAAGGATCACTATTTATGTTGATTTTTTAAAAAAAATTGTTAGAGATGCATCAGAAGCACTTGCATTGGTGTATATGACTATTCTGTTTGAGTCACCATGTGGAGTTTTCCTAATCAATGTTTCTCTTTGTCAAATATCCATTATATGACTTTTTAAGAAAAATTTATTTAAAATAATGTGCACTTCCAATTATAGGTTTTTTTCTATATTCATGATTTATTAAAACATTCATGCATTCAACTGAAGAGGTACATATTAAAACAATTTAAAAAATACAAATATATCTCATTGATAAATTTTTCTATGAGGATTGGTATTCTTTCTGATTTGTAACTATGAAAATTACTTGGATGTGAATAATTAAACCCATGTGCAAGTTAATAGTGATAACCAAGTATGTGAATGAACCAAGCACTAGGTGAAATATTAGCTAAAAGGGGGCAAAGCCAGAATTCTAACTCATGAAGTGCCCTGATACTGTGCCAAAATGATGAAATGGCCAGCAAACATTTCTCCCACCAGCTAAATCTTTAGAAAAATTAGCGTATAATTCTCAGTACACCTGATGATCAAAGTGTAAAATAAAGCAATTTTCTGATTTATTTTTACACCTATATCAATACATTGTCCACTTTCACAAATCGCAGAACAAGGAAAATGGCAAACGGCGGAAGGTGGAAGAAAATTATGCAACCAAAAAGGTGAAAGATATGAAGGTAATTTTTTATTTATTGCAGTGGTTTTTATGTTCTTATCATGTGCTTGATCCTCATTCATCTTTTGATTATTTACCAGGTAATTTACTTTAAGAATTCTTGTTTTACCTCATTCATTTTTGTTTTGTATCTTCGAACTTTCTGGAATATCTTTCTACATTTTTTCTACAACATATGATAGATATCTATGAAACAGAATATTGATTTATAGACACTGCATTTCTCATTATTATCCCCCAAATTTTCTTTACTTTATTGATCTTATATGACATCATAACATAGTGTTTCAAGATTAAGTGAATGAAACTTATGCTTCCGTATCTGGAGATAGCTCGTAATTCCTATAGCAAGATGCAGTCTTGATTCTCTTTTACTTATCATGCTTTAGGAGAAGATGATGGGCGCTCCATCAACAGCAACTATTCATGTGTCCCCTATTTCACTTACGATGAATCATATGAACATCCATGATCAGCTTCCATTCGAAGGTTGGTGTAGAATACTATATTATTTTGTAGTTTTTCATCTTGTACACATTTTGACATAGAAATGTGTGAGAACCCTCCACTGGATGTTTCTCACTTTTCTCAATGACTAGTATATATTGGCATTCAAATCTTTCTTCTCTATGCTGCTATAGATAATATCCCTGGAGGTCCTTTGGGTTTACTGACTAAAACTCACTTTTTCACTGAATTCATCCAGATTTTGCAGGGGGTGATGATGGGAGATCAGTTATAGAAATTCATTTGAAACTCTTGTACTATGTAATGTTTATCTCTAGCCTAATCATTTAAAAGACTGATCCAACCTACTTCATCATGATGACAAAATGGAACAGCAAATGTCTCCATATCATTCATAGCCAGGCTCGATTACCCTTGAACTTGTTGTCTGTCTGATAATGAGTTTTATGCAGGCTAGTCTACCCTCAACTGCTGTAAAAGGAAGTTGTGGAATTAGGCACCATTAAACTGGGTGAAGCAAATCAATGCTCTGACCTGTACATTTCAAAATACTTTATAGAGAGGAAGTAGGTCAAGATCTATGCTTGTTCCACTGATAACTGAAATATTTAATTGTAGGTTGAGATTTCTCATTTTACAAAAGAATATTGGTTGCATGATGATGATATAATATCAAAGCATATTAACATTCTATCATAGTGTCATCAGATTTGTATTGACATTTGTCTAACTTCCATATTGATTTCTGAATTTCTTCCTAAGAATAATTTAGATAAGCGAAAATTGTGTTAAATCTTTAAAATAGAATATATTTCTGACTGTTCCTGGCCAATTCTTAGGGAAAGAGAATGTGCTTCCTTGTGATGTGATTTTTAAGGTTGATTAGATATGAGGAGATTTAGTTCAAATGAAAGTGAATCTTCTATTAGATGCATGAATTCTTTTTGAAATTTTAAAAAATGTTTGACTGAGTGAAGGGCATTGTTTGCTTATCTGGGATCTTACAGGTTGTTGTAGTGTGATTGAGTTGAGATTGATTTAGGAAATATGAGTAACTTTCAAGGTATTGATACTGCCAGAAGAAATGTCTTACTCTATTTTGGAGTAGTATTGTGGGAAGATAATATTGCTAAAAGGAGGATATTTGTGTGATTTCACTACTAAATGTTATGAATATTTCTTTCAGTTTAAAAAGTTACACTGGCACTTAGAGATTGAGAAATGCTACTGAATTTATGGACTAGAGCTGCAAGAAAGCACTCCATGAATATGTAAACATGGTGCAATTACCGTGGGACATACCAATGGTTTGTTCCAAAATATCGTCATTTAGGGGATTTAACCATATAGGTACCATTCAATACTGTGCTGTTTCACAATACAACAACCTTAAGCATTAACCATGGCAGGCAATTTTTGAATTAAATGATTTGTTTTGTCTGATTATTTGTCTCTTTATGTCCATTGCCTTCATTATGCTTATGGATATATTTACTTATTAAATTTTCCCTGCTTCCTTCTTGTCTCATGTTTGTAAGTAGTGGTATCATGGTGTTTCTTCTGGTTTTTATTCATTTACTGTCATTATAAATGTTTAACATTCGTTTAGCTTATAGTTTGTGTTTTGAATGCAGAAATATTACGTCTTTTGGATGAAAATGATGGATGCCTAAGAGAGATTGCAAGGAATCTTAATGGAGGCATGGTCTGTCATTTTTTGTGTTTCTATATGTTAATTTAATTCACACTTCACTTTTAAACAATATATAGATTGCATTGAACTATTATAAAATGCTAGAAAAAACAAGATATGAGTTCTTTTCTCTTGGACATTTTGCTGAATTGTGCTATATGATTCAAAATAGATATTTGACACGTTTGCAGTAGGTCTGCTTTGAAATTGATCTCGTTGCTTTTTTTTCTGAGATAAAATGTGAAACATAATAATTTTTTGCATACATTTAGCCTAATACTATATTTGTAGTACTAATAATTAATTTAGGTAGTGTATCAGATGCAAGACAGTGGAGAAGTTGCTCTTGGATTGACTAGGGGGCAACTACAAAACTGGATTCTTCGCGAGAACAACAATATTATATATTGGGTTATCTAGGTAAAATATGAGAATTTTTGGTCAGAATCCCATGGCTAAGGCATCTTTCTTTCTAGCTTAGAATGTTGCACTAAAATATGGAGGTCTCACAAAGGACATGCAGAAGTTTGAGAAGTCTGTGACGTATACATGGTTAGTTTCAGTACAGGTGCACATTTTCTATGATGAAACCAGTTAAGCGTGAGAAATCTTAATGAGAATGAGCATAAGAAAATTGCTTCTTCTGTACTCAAGTGTAGTTCAACATTATGAGGTCTGCACTCTGCAGAAGATACCTTTCTGCCTTAATTTTTTGCACATGGGTACCTTTCTGTTGAGTGATGTTTGTACTCGTAAACATGTGACACATTCCTAGAGGGTACATGGTTGTGCCTTGTTTTAGATTAATCTCATGCAAAGACAATAACATATATATAATCTTGATGAATTTCCCAAGATGATTGCGATTAATATGAATATATAAGCTGTATGACTCCTGTGTTTCTTATAATAATTGGAATAAAAAAATATTGCAAGTCTTTGTAGGTGGGAAACAGAAAATGAGTTGACTTGTCAATGGCTGAGTCAGGTTGAATGAGATGGGGAAGGCTAGAAAGGCTACCCCAAATCCCATCTGATCAGCAGGCCATTCTTTCTTGCCCTTGGACACAATTGATATACCTAATGGGTTGGTTTTGATTGGTTTAGGGGTTGCGAGTTTACTATATTTTCTTAGGAAACAAGTTTTTAGGTTAGGTTCAGACTTTCAGTTGTGCACTATGGTTGTTCTGAGTTTGACCACCTCACTAATGCCTCAAGAGCTATTGGAATAGAGCCAAACTATACATCATCGATTCATCTTAAATGGGTCCTAGTCAGTGTCATCCATTGGGTTTAGGTTGAGATTGATACCTTTGTTACACACACAAAAAAGGAAAAAATAAACCAGAAGAATGATCATGATTCACGATCTGTCAATTTCTGTTCATATGATAAAATTTTGTGATATATATTCGTTCATATTTATGATGTCATTTTCTTTTACATCAACTGATATGTCTTTTGCTTGCGGATCCCAAGTAGTTGGAACACTACAGCTTCTCATTGTTGTTATTGATGATGATAATGTAACATTTGGCTTATTTCTTTAATGTCATCCTCAATATATAGGACATCCTAAATAATTATCAGCAGATTGCTTATTGCAAATGTACTAAGTGTTGATGATTTCTGAAATTTTAACTTACACTTGGCTTCTGCTTAGATCACAAAAAAAATATCTTCTTGTGTTTGTGTATGTATCATTTGGTAGAGTAAAGTTTCAAAAGATTTATACTAAAATCATAGTAAGTCATGATATCCCTTCTATTTGAAATGGTCTATATGGATCTTTTCATGTCATAGGGGAATACCAATGGACGAGATAATGTCAATTAATTTTTTTTTTTCAGATCTCTCTATTTCTATGATATAGTCATAGTTCTTGTTGGACCAATAAAAATCAATTGGTATGTACCAATCCAAGTAATATTTGACATCTTACTCTTGCAACTAAAATGTCTCACCTCCATTAACCATTGTAATTGTGATTGTCGTTTGAACTAACATTTGAAATACCGAATGTGGGCGGTATGTACCGATCCGCTAGCAGACTGGTACGCGGACCGCGCTACTAGGTGGTACCGTCGATTAGGGTTGTTTTTGCCCTGTTACAGCCCGAAACAAGTCGGTAACGGTCGATTTTGATTATCGCCGCTCGCTGAAGGCAGTATAAGCCTGATTGCGGCCTGGCTACAACGAGAGAGAAGGGAGAAGGAAGAAGAGGGAGAAGAGAAGGGAAAACCTGGAGTTTTGGCGCCTGTATCCCTCGGCGATCTCGATCCAATGCCACCCTCCCTCACCGGACGTCGCATACGAGAAGACGTTGCCTCCTCCTCTTCTCCTCGTTGCCTCAAACAAGAAGACCACGTTCTTCTCCTTGTCTGAGGTGACGAGGAGAAGAGGGGGCGATGTTGCTGGGGCAATGTCCTCGACGACGTTGCCTCTTTTTAGTTTTTTATATTTTTATATGTATGCCGCCTCTTTTACTATATATATATATATATATATATATATATATCGAGCGGTATGTCAGGGTGTATCGCTCGGTATGCCCGTACCATACTTTACCGAGTAGAGATCGATACATCGATATGGTACGAAATTGTGAACCTTGGTTTAAACATTCTGATATTCTTTGTTTTATTTTATATCAAAATTGCTACGAATTTATCTTTCTCGGTAGCCCCACAAATCCATCTTAATGGCTTCAAGAGACCAAGTTTTTCTATATGTATTTTCTTAACTATCCAACAATTTAATCAAAAAGCTATACATATATTACATCATAATTATCATGCGTCTCTATTTTTCAACCGAGGCCTTAATTTTATGATCAATATCTTCAACAATGATTTTTTTTTACAAAATGATATAGCCAACATACAAAACCTTGTAATTTTTGGGTGTTTCTTTTCCATATACTTTTGAATTCTGCTCTTGGTATTTTGAAAGTTTTGTATTTTTTTAATCTTAATTCTACTTAAGAAAATTGTGATTTATTGTAGAATAAGATTGATAATGAGTATTTGAAAAAAAAACACAATTTAGTTTTATGTTTGAAAGATCAAATATAGAACTTATTAATTTATTAAGATAATTAGTATAAAATATAATGAGAAAAAGAAAGATCTGCATGTGGTTTTGATCAGACAGTCTCTAATTTTTCCTTGGCACAAAACCTCTCCCTTTGAAATCTTTAATTCTTCTTTGGTGCCACTCTCTTCACTTGACTAGCCATTGAAATATATTAGTATCATTTTCTTTGAAGCTTTGGGCACCTCTTTTGTCTAAATTTTCGAGAAGATTTTATTGCCACACAATCTAGTTAGGAACTTATTCTCTTCCACTTCCTAAACATAAATCCAATGCCATAAATTTACGTCAATTAGTAAGTAAGCTTTCTCTAGGTATAACTTTGCCATCCTTGCATATAATTCTATCTACTTTCCAGATGAGTAAAAAGTCTTTCTAACAACAATGGTATCTTACCTTGTACTAAGAACTAGGATTCTGAAATTGTTGGTGCCTATATTCCTTTCAAATCTATGATAAGCATACTCCATATTCTCTCAATATCAAGAAGTTGATGTTGGTAATGCATTTTGTAGAATTGTTTCTCTTTCTTGATCTCAGTATTATCAAAATTTCTAGTTGAGTTTTAGATAGGCATCTTGTTGAAGGCCTAGACAGAAAATATCAAAAATTCTAGGGAGTTTTAGATAGGCACCTTGTTGAAGGCCTAGACAGAAAATATTCTTATCTGGACTTTTAGCAGAAATCCCAAAATTTATGGCCTTTAATGTATTTCTAATTGCTACTTTTGTCCCTCTTGTGTATTTCTAATTGCTAATCAAGAGCTTCGCAAGAAAATCAACTATTAAGTTGCTCTGCTGTAAGAATGTTGCCTTAAGTCAACACATTGGATTTTCTTTCTAATGAATATTTAGATATAGAGATACATGGGGCTTCTTTATCTTTGTTTTAAGAAATACTAAACGTTAGAAGCTTCACTCTTCTTTTTTCTTTTCTTATCTCACTCCTGCATTCTGATGCTATCAGACTACTCTTTCTTCTTTACATAGGTGGAGAGAGCTTTACACCTTAAAAAACTACCAAGTGGTTTGCTAATGACAACCTTATTGTTTAGAAGAAAAAACACAGAGGGATGTTTGTGTAATCACTATTAAAGAAATTTAAATTGAGTGACGCACAAATAAATGAAGTAGATGTACTCAACTTATTTGTCTTTTCCAAAGTATCACTTATACACGATGAGAGTGAGTCAGGACATGCCATAATTGAATAACCTAATGAGCAAGTTGGGTGCCTTAGATCATCTGTAGGTGCTTAGGCTGCCTGGGAACATGCTACAGGACCAGGTGGATTGACAAGCTATGCACATACCTTCTCGCCTGAGACCATAAAAATGATCAAGGTGCCTCAGCAGTATAATCCTTGTGTACTGCACTAACATAGTTTGATCCTGTAATTAAATTGTTCTGCAAGTTGACACTATTGGTTGCCTTGTTGGTTCCTGTCCGATTTCAGTTTGTCTTAAAGGACCATTCTCGGTTACTAATGTAATTTATTCTCAATGTTGCAGATACAAGAGAACATTAATTTATTTCATTACACGAAAAATAACATCATGACGATTGAGAATAGGTAGAATGCTGTTCTTCTTTTGTCAATTACCTCACAACCTATATGCTTGCCTGATGATAATTCATGAAGTATCATCATTCTTTACGCAGAATAAATATAAAGGCTGCAGCAATGAAGCAACTTCCTGGACCATTGAGACAGTTGCCTCCTTTGCCAGTATCAGTAGATGATGAACTCCTCAGTGGTCTTATACCACTAATTGGAAATGTAAGGTCTCAACTGCTCTCTATTTTTTTTTGAAGGTTGCCAGAAGTGGATTTATTTGGTTCATCTTGATTATCTGATAAATTAATATTTAACCTCCTTTCTCAAGGATTCTATACATGATCCATTTTTTGAACTCAGGACTTGTGTTTTCTGCATAATTCTTGAATTAAAATTTTGCATTTAGTACTTCAGATTCAACTCACGTTCTTAATTCTAGTAGTCATGTAAGCCAATAACATTGCACATGACTAAAAGCAATTAATAAAGTAATGGTAGTTGTCTGCTAGATATTACATAGCTAAGCAGATGGAAATGGTGGCTCACAAGTCATTTAGTGTCAACATATAATTCTTGAATTAAAATTTTGCATTTATTACTGTAATCTTGTCTTCAGATTTAACTCACTGTCTTAGTTCTAGTAGTTACGTGAGCCAATAACATTGCACATGACTAAAAGCAATTAATAAATTACTGGTGGTTGTCTGCTAGATATCACATAGCTAATCAGATGGAAATGGTGGATCACAAGTCATTAGTGTCAACATCATCTCTGATACGATCCACCATGTTGCGGTGTCATTTTAATTTTGAAAATCTTATATTTTATTCTCTCTTTGGACTAAGTTTGATTAATATCATTTTTTGTTAATTGAGCTCAGTCCATTTTTTGTAGTTAACGTGTTTTGTCTTCCTGATGTTTCAAGGGATAATTTTCATTAGTCAATTCAGTAACGGTACACCCTTAGAAAGAGATGTCAATTCACTCAGTCTAGGGGACAGAATGATGCTACATCAAAGCTACCTTGAGGTCAGCATTTCTAGTGGACTATGGCATATCTTCTCACTGGAAAATACAACCAAACCTAGTTAATGAAAGTCACATATGCTCTTTAAATATTGGAAAATGGTATCCTTAATAGTCTTTCACATTATGAAAAAGTCGCTTGTCTGATAGTAAGCTTCTTGTCTGATATAGTTAGATTTGATTAGTTTATTTTGTTGGTTTGACCAAGTTTGTTGATAATAGATTCATGTAAGCTCATGAAACATTGCTTTATGATTTGCTGGAGTTCATGTAGTACCGCAACAATGCGTTTTTGCTTCCGTTAAATAAATAGCTTGGCATATCAAATATGTTGAGTGTAGGTTTTGTTTCTTCGTTGAAAATGTCCAAAACAGCTACTAAACATTGTCCTTTTTTTCACCTTTGAAGATTCACCAGATGTAACAATAGCATGATTTCACGAGCTTGGGAATGTTATCAGCTCTGGCCTTATTAAATTCGTGGACCAGAGGGAAGATCTGACAATCGAGCTAGAGATATTTGTACTGAATCAGGCATCAGGCAACAAAACCCTTTTTTCTCCATGGCTATGATGGTAGCTCGACTCCGTTCTGCTTCTGATTCGAGTTTCGTATGTGTTTGTAGCATTAAGTGCGACGTATCATTGGATGTAAGAAAACAAGCGCTGCTTACATATTATCAATTTGAGTCTTTGCATATTATCAACTTATTTACTTTTTTTTAATGTTCTTCCATGAATGTTAATTCTTTTGACACTGGAAATATTATTTTTGTGGTTCTCTGTTATTATCAGATATTATTTATGTTATCAAGACAACAGAGATTTTGCTCACTGCTTTGTCCATATAATACTTTGGCTTTCTGTGACAGATGTGTTCTAAGTTGCACTTATTATAATCTGCCAATCTCTATCTTTCTCTCTCTGCAAATAATTCTCAGCTTTGGCCAGTTCTCTCTGTACCCATCTTATCTCTAAGCAACTCTATGTAACTTGATGGTCAATCAACATGAGGTTGGCGTGACAAAAAAAAAAAAAGTCTCAATCATCTTTCATCTTTTATGTCCTCATGGACAATAAATTCAAGGGAGGTGGTTCCGGCATATCTCTCCCCTGTCGTTTACATTAACAAAATATCAGCGGGGATGGTGGGGTAATCGTAGGTTTTCTCCTTATGTAGATCAGTAGATAATGTATAAAAGTTACCTCGAGGGATTCTTTTCTCGAAAAAATATCCATATCCTAGAAATTAGTTCAGACTTACTTGAACGTCGAAGGGATTGGGTCAAAAAAAACTTTTTTTAATATTGGTCTTAGTACAAGCGACACCTTAGAAGCTTGGCATCCTACCTTAGAGCCACCTCGATACCATTTCGAGCGTTTCTACGCCTTTGACTTTAGACCATGTTGGCTTGACTCGGACATCGACGATGATTTTCCATAACATTTTGGTGCTAGAAGGAGGGTCTGATATAGTAGAAACGTCCACCTGCTAATCATCTCAACAAATGCTCTAGCAATGAGGCCCTGTCTCCAACCCATAGTACTTTTACCCAATGGGGACAATTGCCCTCCATCTAGGCACAGACGCCAATGAGGTACTAGCGTCTATTTAATAACCCAGGTCTCTTACCCTATGGGACGAATTCGAGCCACCTGCTCATCATGTCGAGGTATTTTTAAAACTTACCCATCATATGGAGATGCTCATGGGCATGATGCAGGCTATTGCCCCGCTCATACCTTAACTAGCCCAACAAGCAACATCACCATCTAAACCATGGTCGACACCTCAACCGCCACTGCACTGACACCCACTAGAATCCTCTTGATGGATATAATGCTATTATCTCAAGATCGCCCAAGGTCCACGAAACTACTAGCTGAAGGAGTGCCCCGCTCCTAAATCATGGAATTCAACGTGCTATCACACCGTTGCTCTGCTCTGATCAAATCTAAGACCCAATCAGTGGATTCAATAGATGACTCTCTTATTGAAGATAAAAGTGGAGATAAAAAATGACATACTTCATTCATTGATGTAACACATATTTATACAGGGTTGAGAGAAGATTTCCCTTAACTAATGAATGAGATATTCTCGTTCAGTTTAGAAATCTATTCAGCTAACATGCCCCCGTAAGATCGAGCTCATGTCAAGGATGTCGATCTTGGATCGATGCAAGGAAAAGATTTTACGGGCCAGAGACTTTGTGAGGGAGTCGACGAGTTGATCAGCCATATGGACATGAGAAACACGGAGCTGCCGACAATAGCAACATGCTTCATATGGGAGTGAAAAATCAAATTGGCACAAAGATAAGTAGCACCGATGTTATCACAATAAATAACAAGCGTAAAAACAAAGTGAACTTGAAGCTCTTTAAGCAAGTTAGTGATCCAATTAAGTTCGACAGTAGCAGTGGCAATAATACGATATTCAGCTTCAGTAGTAGATCTGACAACTATCTTTTGTTTCTTAGAATTTCAGCTAATTGGATTAGCACTAAGAAAAATAATATATCTTGATGTAGAGATTCTATCATCAATATTTTCGGTCCAATCAGCATTAGCAAAAGTATAAAGTTGAGAGGGAGAGTGTTTGCGAAGAAAAATACCATAATAAATGGTCCCCTTAACGTAATTTTTTTTTTAATGTTTGATAGTAGTCCAATACAAAGTAGATGGTCGATGCATAAACTAAGATAATTTATTAATTGCAAAGAAGACATTTGGACGAGTAAGAGCAAGATATTGTAAGGAGCCAACCACCTGTCGATACTAAGTAGGGTCTGTAGCAGGACTATTATCACATAACTTCAGAGATTCACTAGTAGATAAAGGAGTGATAACCTCTTTTGCATCCTGCATGTTCGTCTTCAAAAGTAAATCATGAATGTACTTTCTTTGTGAAAGAAAGAGGCCATAATATGTAAATATAGCCTCGATACTAAGAAAATAATTCAAGTTACTAAAATCTTTAAGAGAGAATCTATCAGCCAATTGCTTAATAAATGCTTGAACATCTAAAGAGTTACATCTATGACAATAATATCATCCACATAGACTAGAAGATAGATGGTGCGCCCATGTTGTTAGTGTAGAAATAAGGAGGTATTAGATTTAGAGTTGATACAGTCGATGGAAGACAAGTATAGACCGAGTTCAGTATGGAGCCTGATGAAGTCCATAAATGGCCTTTTGGAGTTTATAGACATGTCATGGATACTGAGGATGTATAAAGCCTAGAGGTTGCTCCATGAAGACATCTTTAGTGAGAGTCCATTGTAAAAAGATATTACCAGACTTAGGATAAGTCGGATTATAGTAGATTTAACAACATGACTAAATGTCTCGGTGTAGGCAACACCAGGTCACTGATGAAAATCCTTTGGCCACAAGTTGTGCGTTATAGCGAGCAATGAAACCATCAAGGTTCCAGTTAATTCGAAAAACCCATTTGCACCCAATAATGTTTTGTGTGGAGTGAGAAGGGGTAAGGGTCCATGTAGCATTATGAAGGAGAGTATTATACTCCTCACATATGGCTTTACGCCAATGTGGAGATTTTTGGGCCTAAGTAAAGGATGTTGGTTCAATAGAGTTAAGGGAAGGTTTGGTGTTAGCATGTAAGTCAAAACTTAACGTGGTTTAAAGACACCACTCCTGGAATAAGTTTGCATTGGATGTCGAGAGGCTATAATAGTATTGGGGGGTAAGGACTGAGGGTTATCACTGGTTAAGTCAGGCAGAAGGATGGTAGAAGTACCTTGATGAGGGGAGGACAAAGGTTGTGGTTCTAGAGATAATTACATAGGAAGAGGAGAAGTCGAAGGACAGGTGGGAGAAGAAAACTGTGGAACAGAAGTAACAAGTGAGTGTGGATCCGGTGGAGACACATGGGAGGATGAAGATGTGTCATAGGAATCCAATAGGATGACAGATTGCTCGTGATCTCAAAAGGAAAGATAGACTCTACAAAAGTGACATGTTTGGAAACAAAAACTTTAGCAGTGTGAAGGTCATAACACCGAAAGGTATTATGTTCAAGAGAGTATCCGATGAAAATACAAGGGCGAGATCGAGGCTACATTTTATGAGAATTGTAGGGACATAACCATGGATAACATAGACAACCAAATACCTTTATTATTTACAGGTTGAGGCTTTTTTTGAAATAGCTTTTCAAATAGTGATTGATATTGTAGAATAGAAGGCATGCGATTAATAAGGTAGACAGTAGTTTGAAAAGCTACGGACCAAAAGGTAGATTGCATGGAAGCCTGATAGAGCATTGTTGGACCAGTTTCAATAATATGTCGATGTTTACATTTGGCAGAGCCAACCAGTTGAGGAGTATCTAGAGGGGACTTAAGATGTTGAATATTGTAAGCGAATAGATAAGATGCTAGGGCTTGATATTCACCCGCACCATCAGAATAGATAGTTTTAATAGTAGTCTGAAAGTAGTTCTCGACTAAGTTCTTAAAGTTGAAGAAGACAACAGCAACATCAAACTTTTGACGGAGAGGATATAATCATGTGTACTTTATAAAATAGTCTACAAAGACAATATAGAATCTAAACTTGTCAAAGGAGATAACTGACGCAGGACCCTAAACATCACTATAAACAACCTCAAATGGTTTAGAGTAAGAAATAGATGACGTACCAAAAGGTAATTGATGACTCTTATTGCTAATACAAGAATCACAGTGAGTAATAACATTACTAGATTTAAAAACAGGAATAGAATAGCGAGAAGGTAATTTTTGTTGAATAGAGGTCGAGGAATGACCAAGACGTCGATGCCATATGTCGACTAGAGCAGCAGTGGAAGAGTTAGCAGTGGGTCGAGTGAGATACAACGTTGATGGCCATTCATAAATGTTGCCTCTATTTGGGTCACAAACTAAGGAAGCCCTTGTGCTCAAGTCCTTGACAAGGAAATAATCATGAAAGAATTCAATGGAAGTATGGGTTTGCTGGCAAAATTAAGAAATAAAAATAAGATTTTTTTTAATGTGTGGTGTACACAAAACATCATCGAGTATGAAAGAAGTGGTATGTGAATTAAGCTTTGTAGAACCAGTATGTGCAATATGAATTCTTTTACTATCACCGATGACGATGTCTTCATTTCCACCATAGCTATTATGGATCGATAGGCTCTGGAGATCGGAAGTCATATAGTGGGAAGCACCAGAGTCCACAATCAAATTGGACTTACTATCAGACGGAGTAGTCATGACATTTGCCTGAGGCCAGGTTGACGAAGCTGAGAGTCGAGGTCAAGATTGATAAACTTTTGCAGAGTGATCGATTTTGTCACACAACTGGTAAACGACTGGTTGCTGAAACGTAGGAGGACGACGTGGCTGGAAACACTCTGACACTGGTTAAAGTATAGAGGGGTGTAGAGAAGGAAGCGGTGGGGTGGGGCTCATAGAAGTGGGAGGAAAGTTGACAACATCTTTTGAAGCATTGTTATTGTATTTACGATTTTATATTTTGGATTTTTGGTTGAACTGAGCTATGATGGGAGCTTCTGGTGGCCTATCGTCACGCTTCAAGTAAGCTGTATAGTTTGTCAACTTGTCGTAAAGTTCTTTAAAGGAAATTGGAGAGTCGCGTGCTCGAAGTACTGCCGCTAGTTCTTTGAACTCTGCACTCGATCCATTAAGTGTGTGGACGAGAACTTCTTCATCAGTTAGGGAATGACCTACCAAAGTCGGGTCTTCGATAATCATTTTGATATGTTTAAGTAATCATCAACACTACTTCCCTCTTGCTTGAAGTTCGTAAGGCTGGAGAGTAGTCCAAACATGTGAGTCCACGAGCGATTCGCTAAGGTAGTTTATAACTTGGTCCAAGCTTCTGCAGTAGTAGCACAAGAGGCCACAAGCAGAGCAATGGATCTAGCAACATATGTTTGAATCGCTTAGAGAATTAGCCGATCTTGATGTAACCATAGCTTATAAGCAAAATTTGGTATTGGGCTAGGTTCTCTTGGGACATGAATCATTGATAGTGGATAACTAAAAGAACTATCAATATAACCCAATAAATCATAACAAAATAAAAGACTAGAGAATTGAGAATATCAGGATGCATAGTTGCTACCTTTGGATAGCTTAAAGGGGATTAGGGAGGCAACATTGATGGAAATAAGTCTTAGAGATGGAAAAGAATTGCCACTAGGAAAAAGAGTAGGAACATCAGATGTAGACGAGGAAGACATTTGAGAATTACTAAGGGTAACAGTTGAGAAATTAAGAGAAAAAATAGAATAGTAACTGAACTTTGGAAAAACAACAAAACTTGCGCCCAAGAAACATGTGGCAAAGAAAGCAAAGTGATGAGGTATAGAAGGAAAAGAAAAACCTCAAACCACAGGGGTATCTCCATCGGTTGCAGGTGGGTGATTTTGGTTTGGCAAGCTTGTGAGAATACCAAGTGGCTATCATCTGGTGCCACATAAGGAGTAAATTATGGCAGCAGGGCAACAAACACTTACAATAGCATAATAACAATTGATTGCAAATATCACTCCTGGGGCTGCAGGTTCCTGTTCCTAGATCTGGAAGGCCTGGTGCAGTAGTCCTATGTTGTCAAAACTAGTCCTCGGAGCAATGCAGCAGAAACCTCTCCCTTTAATTGGGAGAGGTCGAATTCCTCCATAAGACAAGAACACTCTATCCCATTGTAGGATTTATAGCACGTGATGGCTGCTGAGTTGCTGGTGTGTCTTTGCTAACCAAAGCTTTAGATAAACTAGATTGCTATGACTGTTGCTGCTATGGGGGCTACAGCACATCTACAGTGAAAGAAGCAGGGGAGCAGGAGTAGAGAGGAAGTGCTGGTAGAGGCCAACGACGTTGTCGAGGAGGAAGTAGTCGAAGAAGTAGGAGTCGAAGACCTTAGTGTGCTTCGATGAAGCCGGTGTTGGGGTGGTGCCGGCGGTGACTACACTGTTAGGAGAAGAGCGGGTAGCGGCACCTTAGACGAGCCGCGTACACTGGATCAAGGGTGAAGTCAGAGAGTTTATTCCTGGTCTAGTTGTAGAGCACTGAAAACTGGTGATCGCCTTGCAGATCGAGGAGTAGTAGGTGCGATTTGCAATGGACGAGAAGATACAGAGTCGACCAGTCCATAGAGTAATCTCAGATCTGTGTCATTGTAGCAGTATATATCTGGGAGGCGACTGGTGTAGAAGAAAAGCTGAAAGTGAGGGGTAGCAGTAGTGCCACCTGCTTTGGTTGTCGAAGAGGGGGTCAGCCGCCCGATCGAGAAATCAATCGTTCGGTTGAGGAGGGACCAGCAGTAGCCATCGATGTTGAAGATGTCGATGCCACGCGAGGAGAAGGAAGCCGACTACCATGATTGCTGCTGATGTGTGGGCTACAGCACTTCTACGACGAGAGAAGTAGGGGAGCGGGAGCGGACAAGTAGTGCTGGCGGCTGGAAGGTAGGGAGAGTAGCCCTCGGCATAGCGCTTATGGTGGAGGAGGTGGAAGAGATCTTTTTCTCTTTACCGAGAGCAGAGGACAAGGACAGAGCACTGGTCAAGAAATACTATCACTGGATAGCGAGGGCTAGGAAATTGTGACACGTGCCATGGGAAGATGCGGCGAGCGGGCACTTGCTACCAGGCACATATGATTGAAGAATGTTGTAGCTCCGGCTAGAGAAAGGACTAACGATAGCAAGCGACTCTAGCAGCGGTAGTAGGGAATCAAAAGTATAGAGGTCCAACAGGCAGCAGACAGAGGACATGGAAGAACTTTGCCGTTGGATGGTGCATAGTAGGCTATGCAGATTTGTGTCGACGTAGAGATGCCTCTATCTCCGAATCGCAGAGGAGAACCGATAGGGTCGGGATGGCGCCGGAGCTGCCGACGGTAGCACGGATGGATAGGTTGGATAATCTCCTTCTCAAGGATGTGACTAACGATGATGGGTGGCCGTAGGGATTGATGCTCATCTTGTTGTTGCTTCCATGGCTGGTAATCTCCAAGGTAGCGGCATAACAACAAAGAAGAAAGGTAGTAGTTGGCTTTCTCAAGGTAGAAGAGATCAGTGTGGAAAGGTAGTAGATAACAACAACAATGTGAGAGGCATCTGCGATTTCATAGAGGGCGGTGGCCATTAATATGGCTCTGATACCATATTGAAGATAAAAGTGGAGATAAAAAATGGCACACTTCATTCATTGATATAACATATATTTATACATTGTTGAGAGAAGATTTCCCTCAACTGATGAGTAAGATCTTCTCGTTTAGTTTAGAAATCTGTTCAGCTAACATATCTGAGGGTCCAATTACGATAAATGGACCAACGCTTGGATGAGATATGATGGGAATTCCAATAGTCTGGGGGGGAATCCTATTGATCCCACCTTAAGTCGATCCCTATTTATCGAAAATATCTAAGAGGAACTAATCCCGACCAACTTCTGCCTCCCATCGTTAGAAGCCTTTGATGGTAGTACTGACCCAGTTAAACATATTGTCACCTTTGGCACCCAGATGTCTCTTTACGATACCTCGGATGCTCTTATGGATGCACATTCCCGACACCACTAAGAGGTCCAACGCGGGATGCTACACTTGTCTGAAGCCACTTTCGGTCAGCTCCTCTTAGCTCCTTCCCTCAGCTCACAAAGGAGTTCGAACTCTACTTAGGAATATATACCTGAGGCTATTGGCGATGACGTTGCATGGACTCAAGCAAGGGGAGAAAGAGATACTCTCTGACTTCATCGCTTGATTCAATAAAGAAATTTGAGGTATGCAAGAAGCCCATTCATCACTCATGATTTAAGATTGCATTATGGGGCTCAGCCCTCTCACCTTTTCTAGTCATTGATAGAGAGTGCTAGTTATAAGTGCCTTGCAAGTCAATCACGTAAGTGATGACACATGTGACACACTATATAATCTTTTTGCTTATTATTATTATCCTTGTTTCTCACCCAGAGTAGCATCCTAAGTCAAGCCCCTTTTAACTTCCTTCAACTCATATTTAGTATGTTTAATATAGAAGTGTCCAAGCCTAGTTTTGGAATTGATCCCTTCAAGCAAGTTTTAGCCTCAATAGCCTTCTCTCTCTTTTGCTAACTTATAATTCCTTGACAGCTTACTAATTACTATAAGGCAATGGTAGACTCATTTTAATACTAGTGTTGAGAAACCTCAGCGGGAGCATCACATACACAACGAAAATCAAAACAAAAAACTGGTTTCCCACGCAGATCAAATTATCGTGCAAAAGATTGGGGTCACGAGAAAAATATAAAAACTGATAAAACCACGATGTGTGAGAGATTAATTTTACCTAGAGAGATCGTATATCCCTGTATTCAAGATCTGGGTGGAGAAGATGAAGGAGGTCAAACATCCTCCTCTCTAGCGATATCTACATGATAGATCTCTGCAGCGAAACTCCTCTAATCTAATCTCACAATTCTTGCATAGAGAGAGAGAGAGAAGAATAGGAGGTGGTGGCTAAAGCTGTAGCCTATCAACCATGAGTCTCCCCTCCTATTTATAGAGAGCCACCAAAAACCCTAGGGCTCCTAGTGGGTATTGGATCTCTATCCAATTATCGACTAACTTTGCATTATTGGATCTCTATCCAATAATCTCCTTAGGACTTTAATTGGGCCTTAATCAAGGAGCCCATCAATATAGGGTCTCATCTAATGAGAATAGGGGCTAATTGGATCTTCATCCAATCCTCTATTCGCTAAAGCATCCACCATATGTGTGACCCTCTAGGCCTGATACCGAGTTTGCCGTGAGTCACTCCCATCAGAACTCTTTCTGATATAGTGAATTATTATCCCCATAATAATTTACTCAATTCATTGACTATAGACGTACTAGGCCACTATGTCATAGTCCCCAGATGGTACAGCGGGGATCAAATCTATTGGACCTGTCTATCCACCGTTATCATGAATCTATAATCCCTCATCTAACTAATATCTTAGAGACCGTATATTGGATATGGTACTGTCAGGATACATACATAATCCGTTATAGTCTCGCTCTAATCGGATTCTTTCGGAGAACTCTTTCTCTCTCAATCCGAATAACCCTAGCCAGGGATTTGTCTGAGCAAGCACATATGGGATATTCCTCTCATGATATCGAGAGTGGATGATCTTCTATTGACACTCAATTATCTTTATAAAGTTGGCTACTAATCCCGATAACTAGTTATACCAGATTTGGAACTTTCCAAACCTGTAAGTCTGGCGTCAAAGAAATGAGTACTTATATAAGTCATCCTTGGTGTTTCAAGTCTAAGGACCATATATACAACTGGGACTATGGAATTGATGTCTGACATTAGGTATCATTAACCGTACAATATTCCATAATCGGATCAATCAATGAACTAATTCTCTAATTAGCACCTATACTATATCCTTAGTGTCTCCACACAAGTGGCTATGAGACCAGCTGCCTCAATCATATGGATGGGTATATAGCACACTGATCTGTCCGGTTATCTCAATGTCCCTCTCGAGTAACCCATGACCGGGATTATTTAGGATCTGTGTTTAAAGGTGAATCGATCTTATTATCATGAACTCATCACCATCCGATTCCCATTACACAGAACCAAGGACATCACATTATATATGCTACAGATAATATAATGTGGGAATATACCAATATTAATTATAAGCAAAAAGATCACACAGCGTGTCACACGTGCCATCACTTACGTGATTCGCTTGCAAGGCACTTGTAACAAGCAATATCCCACTTGACCAAAAGCCAATCACCTATGTGTTTATTCTCATCAGAACCCTATAACGCTCAAATACAATCTGAGCCAACGGCTTTGTCAATGGATCTGCAATGTTATCTTCGGATAGAACTCTTTTCATTGCTATATCTTTTTGAGTCATGATCGCTCTAATCAGATGGAACCTCCTTTAGATAATTCTGATGAGTCTTGGGTTCTATTGTTAGAGTTATTGTCCTATCGCTGTCATAATATATGGGAGTCAGCTCCACGCTGCTTGGTATGACTCCCAAATCCTTGATGAACTTCTTCATCCACATCCCTTCATTTGCTGCTTCTGTTGTAGCAATGTATTCCTTCTTTGTGGTCGAGTCAATAGTAGTATCTTTCTTAGAACTCTTCCAGCTTATTGCCCCTCCATTTAGGGTGAAAATATACATTGAATTTAACTTACTATCATCAATGTTAAACTGAAAACTCAAGTCCGTGTAGCCCTCAACCTGGAGGCTACCTCCTCCATATACCAGTAAAAGATTCTTAGTCCTTCTTAAGTACTTAAGGATACACTTTACTGTCTTTCAGTGTTCTAAACCTGGATCTGCCTAATACCTGCTCGTGACACTCAGAGCATGTGTTATATCAGGCCTGGTACATAGCATCGCATACATGATATACCTTATCACTGAAGCATAAGGTATCTTATCCATGTTTGCCTTTCTTCGGGAGTCTTTGGGGATATACTCCTAGAAAGTGATATTCCATGTCTCATCGGTATGAGACCTCTCTTGGAATTCTCCATGCCAAACCTTTTGACAAATGAAATCTATGTATCTAGACTGGGACAAGCCAAGCATCCTTTTGAATCTATTTCTATAGATCCGAATCCCCAAAATATATGATGCTTCCCCTAAGTCTTTCATGGAGAAGGTTCTGGATAGCCAAGCATTTACTATAGAGAACATTTATACATCATTCCCAATGATTAAGATGTCATTCACATATAGCACCAATAAAGTGATAGCGCTTACACTTATCTTTCTGTATACACAAGGCTCATCTTCGTTCTTAACAAAGTCATAAGATCTGATCACCTCATCAAATCTTATGTTCCAACTTCGGGAAGCTTGCTTCAATCTATAAATGGATCTAAGCAACCTACACACTTTATCTGGACTCTCTTTGGATATGAATCCCTCTTGCTGTATCTTATACATCTCCTTCTAGAGGTTGCCATTGAGGAATGCCATTTTGACATCCATCTGCCAGATCTCATAGTCATAGTATGTTGTAATGGCCAAAATAATTCTAATGGATTTAAGTATGGCTACAGGTGAAAAGGTTTCGTCATAGTCAACTCCTTGTCTTTGACGATATCCTTTAGCTACCAACCTTGCTTTATAGGTCTCTACCTTTCCATCCACTCCGATCTTCTTCTTGAAGATCTATTTACAGTCGATGGGTACAATACTCTCAAGTGCATCCATAAGGTTCCAAACCTTGTTAAAGTATATAGAATCCATCTAATAATTCATGGTTTCTTACCACTTTCCGGAGTTTATACTCATAATAGCCTCCTCATAGATCTGAGGATCAACATCCTTAAAGTCATCTTCACTGATATGTCCCACATATCAACATCCTGATATGGGTGAACTCCATACTCAAGTACTCTCCTCCTTGATCTGATCGAAGAGTCTTAATACTATTTCTAATTTGGTTTTCTACCTCATTCTTATATTCTCTGAATTTGTTGAAGGCCTCAGATTTATACTTTATTAAGTACATATGTTCATACTTAGAGAAATCATTAGTGAATGTAATGAAGTATGAGTAACCACCTATAGCCTGAGTCGACATGGGACCACATACATCACTATGTATAAGTTCCAATAACTCGGTGGCTCTCTCTCAAGTTCCACTAAAAGGATAGTTGATCATCTTCCCACGAAGGTAAAGTTCGCAAGTTGTATATGACTCATAGTCAAATGGATCTAAGTATCCATCTTTCGGCAATTTTTGAATCATTCTCTCATGTATATAACCTAGCCTATAATGCCATAAGTTTACATTATTCACCTCATCTATTTTCCTCTTAGACATATTTATATTCATGATGTGTGGAGAAGTGTCTAACACATATAAGCTATTTACAAGAGTCCCTCTAGTGATGATCTTATCATCCATAAATATTGAACAACTATTATTCTCAAAAACTAATTTATATCCGTTAATTGTCAAACAAGAGATGAATATAATATTTTTGATAATAGAGAAAACAAAATAGCATGCATCCAATGTAATGATAGCTCCACCGAGCAGATGTAAGGTGACCGGGTAAGGCAAAGGTTGCCTAGAAAGACCCAACAAAGGACAATGGACAATGCTTCCACTATAGCCAAGATGGACATTTGAAGAGAAATTGTAAGGACTACCTTGTAGAGAAGGTGAAATAGAAGCCTAGAGAAGTTTTAGGTATATTCATGATCAGTCTTCACTTGTCAAATTTTCATGATAACACATGGGTATTGGATACCGGGAGTACTTATTATATCTGTAATTCATTGCAAGTTCTGGCAAAAACCTAGGAGATTGGCCAAAGGCAAGATGGACCTCAAGATAGGTAATAGAGCAAGAGTTATTACAGTTGTTGTTGGGGTTGCCCTTGCCCTTCGTAAAGGTCTTGCTAGTCTTCCTTTTCTTTTTGGTCTCACTAATATAGAGAACTGGTTTCTCCTTCTTGATGGCACTCTCAGCTTCCCTCAACATATTGAAGAGCTTAGGAAGAGTCACCTTAAACTTGTTCATCTAAAGTTAATAATGAAATGTGCAAAGGAATCTGGTAGGGACTGAAGTATAAGATCAACACACAGGTTATCCTCTATGACTATCTATATACTTCATAAAGTGAGCGTTCTCATCCTCGCTTATTCTTTCCTCCAGTGTGGGCATAATCATGTTAAGGACATATATGATTTTCTCCATAGTAAGAATAATTCTCAAATTATGGAGCCAATCCATGTAGTTTGGACCAGTGAGGCGATTGGCATCAAGTATATCATGTAGGGGGTTTGCAAGCGACAAACAAGATATAACATAAATTAAATAACATACAGATTTTATAGAAAAATACTAATTAAGATATGGACTTATATTTTAATGTACTCCCACTATTTTCTTAGTAATCACGCAACACCCTCGATATGTAAGACGAAAATTTTCGACAGACTCCTAGTGGGGATCAGGATCCAATCAGCATCTTAGTGCAATCTCGAGGGACTCGACCAACTACACTAAGCCCAAAAGGTAGACAACTTTTGTCAATCACAACTTCTTGTGATTCCTGTCATGTTCAGTCTCCGAATCATCATGGTGTCGACTGCTCGACCAACCATGAAGTTCAGTTAAGTCATCACCATCATTACAAGATAAGTCTAATTCGATGGATATAATCTCGACTGCTCGACTAAGTCATACTATATCCTCAGGTCACTGATGACATATATATGTCATAGGTAAGAACTCGATCACGTAAATAGGTGAGCCTCGAGTGACTCGACCAACTCAACCTATCGGGATTCAATTTCTTCCTATAACGATGGAAGGCCACATGGGTCAATCTTATTGCCTCATGCTTACCGACTTAATATTATCGTATGAGTGGTTTTCATTTTCTATCGATCTCGTAATATATCATGTCACACACATACATATTTAATATATATCTACATCGCATGCAACTATATATATATATATATATACATATATCTAGTAGGTGTATAACACATCACACATGCAAGCCACACTGGATGATCATGAGCTGTCACCTAATATGATTAAGCCCGAGCCAATGGGCCTAATCACTCATAATAGGATCTATGTGTGCATCGGCGCATCTCCATGCCTTGTGATTGTTGCTCTCGTCATTATCGGTTCCATCGGATCGTCGTATCACCATGCATCATAATCTCCCGCCATGGTATCATGGGTCCCGCTGTCATCTCTACACTCCCGCCACACCTCTCCATGTAATTACAAATAATCACAAGCACGCAGGCCCGACAATAAATGAGAAAAACGGAGGCTCACAGGCCCTAATAATAATAATAATCATAATTACACACATCACACAATGGCTCATGATCATCCATCCACATCATATATCACATGTACATCACATCATATATAAGATTACTAGATATATTTAATAATTAATTAAAGTATATAATTAATTATTTTTAAAAAATTAGGATATATTGGGAATTTATAGAATTATCAAGGGTATTTTTATAATTCTAGACAAGAGGACAGTCCTCAAAATTTCTAGAATTGTTGAGGGTATTTTTAGAATTCTATACATGAGGATAGTCCTCGAAATTTTCTAAATTTAGAGGGGCAAAATAGTTCTTTTAATAAAATGAAACCCTAGCTTTCCTTTTGCCCCCTCTATGCCACCGTCGTCATTGCCCCTATCGCTACGGGCACCGGCCTGGTGGCGGTGGCCGTGCAAGAGCTCTGCGGTGGCCGCCAACGACCGCCGCCTTGTGGATGGCCTAGCCAACCGCCCGCTGGTCCCTACATAGGGGTTGGTCGTGGCTGGTCACCCCTCCTCCTCATTGCCTTCACTACGAAAACGTAGCAAGAACACGTAGAACGATTCTGCGCGATTCAATCTTATCACATGCAATTTAAAACCAATCTTTCATACGAAAACCTTGGCTCTGATACTACTGTTAGAAAACCACAGCGGGAGCATCACATGTGCAGCGGAAATCAAAACCAAAAATTGGTTTCCCATGCAGATCAAATTGTCATGCAAAAGATTGGGGTCGCGAGAAAAACGTAAAAACCAATAAAACTGCGATGTATGAGAGATTGATTTTACCTAGGGAGATCATATATCCCTGTATTCCAGATCCAAATTGAGAAGATGAAGGAGGTCAAGTGTCCTCCTCTCTAGCGGTATCTACACGATGACTCTTTGTAGCGGAACTTCTCCAATCTGATCTCGCAACTCTTGAATAGAGGGAGGGAGGAGAATAGGAGGTGGTGGCTAAAGCTGCAAGCCATCAACCATGAGTCTCCCCTCCTATTTATAGAGAGCCACCAAAAACCATAGGGCTCCTAGTGGGTATTGGATCTCCATCCAATTATCCACTAATCTTGTATTATTAGATCTATATCTAATAATCTTCTTAGGACTCTAATTGGGCCTTAATCAAGGAGCCCATCAACATAGGGTCTCATCTAATAAAAATAGGGGCTAGTTGGATCTCTATCCAATCTTATATTCGCTGAAGCATCTACCATATACGTGTGACCCTCTAGGCCCGATACCGAGCTAGCTGTGAGTCACTCCCATCAGAACTCCTTATGATATAGTGAATTATTATCCCCATAATAATTCACTCAACTCATCAACTATGGACGTACTAAGCTACTACGCCATAGTCCCCAGACAATATAGGGGGGATCAAATCCATCGGACCTGTATATCCATAGTTATCATATATATATAATCCCTCATCTAACTAATATCTCAAAGACTATATATTGGATATGGTACTATCAGGCCACATACAGAATCTATCATGGTCTCGCTCTAATCGGATTCTCTCGGAGAACTCTTTCTCTCTCAATTCGAATAACCCTTGCCAGGGATTTATTTGAGCAAGCACATATGAGATATTTCTCTCATGATACCGAGAGTGGATGATCCTCTCTTGATACTCAATTGCCTTCGTAAGATTTGCTACCAATCCCGATAACCAATTGTATCAGATCTGGAACTTTCTAAACCTGTAAGTCTGGCATAAAAAAAAGTACTCATATAAGGTATCCTTGGTGTCTCAAGTCTAAGGACCAGATACACAACTGGGACTATGGAATCATTGTCTGACATTAGGTATCATTAACCATACAACATTTCATAAGTAGATCAATTGGTGAACTCATTCTCCAATTAGCACCTATACTATATCTTTAGTGTCTCCACACAATTGGCTATGAGATCAACCGCCTCTATCATATGGACGGGTATATAGTATACCGATCTATCCAGTTATCTTAATGTCCCTCTCAAGTAGCCTATGATTGGGATTATTTAAGATCTGTGTTTAAAGGTTAATCGATCTCATTATCATGATCTCATCATGATCTGATTCCCATTGCACAGAACCAAGAATATCATAGTATATATACTACAGATAATATAATGTGAGAATATACCAATATTAATCATAAGCAAAAAGATCACACAGCGTGTCACACATGTCATCACTTACGTGATTCGCTTATATGACACTTGTAACCAGCAACTAGAACTCAAATGGATCTGTGTGTCACGAGTGCTTTTTTTAGTTGGTGTTCAGTTCACTTTATGTTGCTTGTTGCATATATATTGTGATGTCTATGGATCTATGTAATGGGAATTGAATCATGATGAGATCATGATAATGAAACCAATTTATCTTTAAACATAGACCCTAGATAATCTTGGTCATAAGTGACTCGAGAGGGATATCAAGATAACCAGATAGATCAATTTACTGTATAATCATCCATATAATGGAGGCGACTAGTCTAATAGTCGTCTATGTGGAGACACTAAGGGTACAATATATGTACTCATTAAAGAATGAGTTTACTAATTGATTCGCTTACGGAATATTGAATGGTTGATGATATTTGATGTTAAATAATGATTTCATAGTTTAAGTTATGTGTCTAGTCCTTAAACTTGAGATACTAAGGATACTTAGTTTTAGAACTCCTTTCATTGACACTAAACTTATAGGTTTAGAAGTTTTAGATCTAGTATAACCAGTTATCGGGATTAGTAGCCAACATTACAAAAGAAATTGAGTGTCAATATATAATCGTTCACCCTCGATATCACGAGAGGAATATCTTATATTTTTTTGCTTAGGCAAATCCTTAGTTAGGGTCATTTAGATCGAGAGAGGAGTTCTCTAGGAGAATCTGATTAGAGTGAGACTCAAATAAATTTTGTATGAGGTATGACAGTACTATGTCTGATATATAGTCTCTGGGATATGAATGAGAGAATATAGATACATGATAATTGAGGATAGACATGTCTAATGAATTAGATCCCCCCTGTATCGCTTGCAGAGTATGGCATAGTGGCTTAGTACGTCCATAATCGATGAATTGAGTAAATTATTATGCGATAACAATTCACTGGGTCTTTCTGAATTAAAAGAAGTTATGATAAGTGAAACTCACGGCCAACTCGATATTGAGCCTAGAAAGTCACACACATATGATGGATGTTGCAACGAGTAGATGATTAGATATGAACTATCCAATAAGCCTTTATTTCATTGGATGAGACCTAACATTAATAGATTCCTTGGATGAGATTTAATTAGAGATAAATTAAGATTACTATATAGAGATCTAATAATCTAAGAGGTTAGAGTAAATGGATAGAGATCCAATTCCCACTAAGGATCCATTAGGGTTTAAAAGGCTCTCTATAAATAGGTGATAGGGGCGACCAAGAAAGGTGATCGGATGTACTTTTGGCTGCTCCCTCCTATTCTCTTGCCTTCTCCTTTATCTTAGCCGACCACCCCTCTCCTTGATGCATGAGGACAATGAAGACATAAGGAGTTCTTCTTCTATGCTTGCTGCAAGGTGATGCGTAAAAGCTACGAAGAAGATACGCAAAAGCTATAAGTTTTCTATGCTACGAGGGACAAGCATCGCCGCTTCTTTCACCATGTGGATATCACTAGAAAGAATATCTTACCTCCTTCATCCTCTTCTTTGGATCTGGTTTTTGAGGGATATACATTCTCCGTATGTAAATCATCTAACACATGTTATGCAGTTTTCGGTTTTACGATTTTTCATGCACCAATCATCGTATGACAATTTGATAAATATGGGAAATCAAATTTGTTTATGTTTTCTACTACATATGTAATACTCCTATCAGGTTTCCTAATAGTGGTATCAAAGTTAGGTTCATCGTGCCATGATTAAATATAAAAACTGAGTGTGTTGTGATGAATCACATAGATTATTTTCTACATAACTTACTACAATTTTGTCATAGTCTTCAGATATGGACAACATCTTTTCTCACTATTGAGAGTCGATATGAAGAGGTATTTCAACATCAAAATTATTGACAGAAAAGGGGAGAAATTACTGCCCTAAGGAATGGTCGAAGGCTACTTATAGCCTTGGCCGAGAGCCCTGAGAGCCCTTGAAGAGGCTCTCAACCATGGCCACCTGCAACAACTGAGAGTAGCCATGTTGCTCTTGACCAAACAGCAGCCCTGTTGGGAAATCTCAGCAGGAGCATCACATGCATAGCTGAAGATCAAAACAAAATAGGTTTCTCACGTAGATCAGATCATCGTACAAAAGATAAGGTTGTGGGAAAGCCGCAAAATCAAAAAACTGCATCGTGTGAGAGATTGCTTACCTAGGGATATCATATATCCTTATTTTTCTATATCCGGATTGAGAGGATGAAGGAGGTCAAGTGTCCTCCTCTCTAGCGGTATCCACCTGATGGATCGCTACAGCGATACTTCTCCAATCGCAATCTCAGGTCTCGCAACTTTTGCATAGAGGGAGGGAGGAGAATAAGAGGGGGCGGCCAAAGATGTAACCTATCAACTATTAGCCTCATCTCCTATTTATAGAGAGCCACTAAAAACCCTACAGGTCCTACCTTAGTGGGTATTAGATCTTCATCCAATTACCCACTAACATTGTATTATTGGATTTCTATCCAATAATCTTTTTTGGTTTCTAATTGGGCTTCATGTAAGGAGCCCATCAATGTAAGGTATCATCTAATAAGAATAGGGGCTAATTAGATCTATATTCAATTATCTACTCGCTGAAGTATCCATTATATGTGTGTGACCCTCTAGGCCCGATACCGAGTTGGCCGTGAGTCACTCCCATCAGAACTCCTTATAATATAGTGAATTATTATGTCTATAATAATTCATTTGACTCATCGACTATGGATGTACTAGGTCACTGCGTCATAGTCCCCTAACGGTACAGGGGATCAAATCCATCAGACTTGTCTGTTCATAGTTACCGTGTATTTATAGTCCCTCATCCAACTAATATCTCAAAAATAGCATATTGGATATGGTATTGTCAGACCATATACATAATCCATCTGAGTCTCATTGTAATCAATTTTCTTGGATAACTCCTCTCTCAATCCAAATGTCCCTAGCTAGGGATTTATTTAAGCAAGCACACATATGATATTTCTCTCGTGATACCAAGAGTGGATGATCCCTTATTAACACTCAATTGTCTTTGTAAGGTTGGCTACCAATCTCAATAACTAACTATACCAGATCTGGAACTTTCCAAACTTGTAAAGTTTGGCGTCAAAGAAAGGAATACTCAAAGAAAGTATCCTTAGTGTCTCAAGTCTAAGGAACAGATACACAATTGAGACTATAGAATCGATGTTTGACATTAGGTATCATTAACCATATAGCATTCCATAAGTGGATCGATTAGTGAACTCATTCTCTAATGAGCACATATACTATATCCTTAATGTTTCCACACAAGTGGCTATGAGACCAGTCGCCTCTATCATATGTATAGGTATACAATATACCAATCTGTCTGGTTATCTCGATATCCCTCTCAAGTAACCTATGACTGTAATTATTTAGGATTTGTGTTTAAAGGTAAATTAATCTCATTATCAGGATCTCATCACGATCCGATTCACATTGCACAAAACTAAGGACATCACAATATATGTATATATATATATATGCCAATAATAATTATAAGTAAAAGGATCATACAGCGTGTCACACGTGTCATCACTTATGTGATTAGCTTATGGGACACCTATAACCAACAAGCCCCCCATGCAACAAAGAAGTCTTAGTTGCTTAGGGAACCCCTGGTGGCTAGGGTTTCCTAGTCACAGGTGGTGACCCTATAGCCAACGATTCTTAGCCACATGGTGTAGCTTGGTATGTAGTATTTTGTTGGCCACCCATGACAGATTGCAACCAAGGGTGTTGGCTCCACGTGACACCTTGGGGGTTAGGGTTCCTGGTCACCCAAGAGTATCGTGTGGCCAAGGACTCCTAGTCGCAAGGATGTCCCTAGTGGCTGGGGTTTCCTAGCTGTATAGGGATTGTTTTATGCCATATTGGGCACCCAATGGTAAGGTATTCTAAAATCCAATAAAATAATTAATTAAATAATTTAATTAATTATAATTATCTAGTAGTCCTACCAGATTATATATACATGTGATGTATGATATAGATGAATGATCATGGACTATGTGATGTGATGTGATGTATATATATGTGACTATTATTATTATTGGGGCCTGCAAGCCTTTGATTTTTCTTGTTTACTGTCGGACCTACGTGCTTGTAATTATATAATGAGGGGCAGCAGGAGCATTGAAGTGCCAATGGGACCCATGAGGCCGAGACGGATGATCATGATGCATGAAAATGCGCCAAGATGCTAACAGAACCGATAATGATGAGATGGACAATCACAAGGCATGAAGATGCATTGATGCACACGTAGATTGTGATGTGAGTGATTGATCCACTTGCTCGAGCCTAATCATATTAGGTTATGATCCATGATCATCTAATGTAATTGCTCATATGTGATATGTGGATGTTAGTACACCTACTAAATACTTATATATATATATATATATATATATATATATATATATATATATATATATATATATATTTGTATGTGATGTAAATATATATCAAATATATATGTGTGTGACATGTTATATTAGAAGATCGAATCAAAAACCGCCTCCTACGTTAATATAAGTTAGTAAGCATGAGACAATTAGATTGACCCACGTGGTCTTTTATCGTTATAGGAAGAAATTGAATCATGACGTAGGTTGAGTTGGTCGAGTCTCTCAAGGCTCACCCATATCACAATTTGAGATCTTCCCTACAATATAGAGATATCACTGGTGACCTGACGACATGATATGTTTGGTTACATCCCCGAGGACATATCATCAAATTAGACTCATCTGGTAACGATGGTGATGACTTAACCAAACATCATAGTTGGTCGAGTCCCTTGAGACTATGTTGATTTGGAGGTCAAATAGGACGAAAATCATGAGGAGTTATGATTAGCAAGAGTTGTTTGCCTTTTGGGTTAGTGTGATTGGTTAGAAATATATCGCTTGCAAACCCCCTATGTGGCATACTTGATGCCAACCGCCTCATTTGTCCAAATTATACGGATTGACTTCACAACATGAGAATCGTTCTCACAGTAGAGAAAATTGTATATGTCCTTGACACGATTATATTCACACTAGAGGAAGGGACAAGCGAGGATGAGATCGCTCACTATGTGAAGTACATAGACGATTCCACCTCAACTAAGTGTTTATATGTTGACCTCTATGACTCCTAAGCTACAAAGGTAATATAAGAGTATGGCCAATTTCATCCTCCATCTTCACCAACTGTTTACAGAATAGAGAAGAACTTAGAGATATGAGATACGCAAGAGTCTTTTCTACGCTAGGATGATAGAGGGAATATCAGTTCAGAACCATACCTTGAGGATGATTAAGTGGATTGAAAATCTCACAGATGTAGGAATGGTCCTAGAGGATAACATATATATGGACCTCATACTTTAGTCTCTCTCAGACCCCTTTTCATAATTTATCATGAATTTTAACATTAACAGGCTTGAGGTGACTCTTTGAGTTTCTCAATATGTTGAGAGAGGCCGAGAGTACCATCAAGAAAGAAAAATCAATTCTCTATATTAGTGAGACCAAAAGGAAAAGGAAAGGTGATAAGTCTCTTAAAAAGGGCAAGGGTAAGGGCAAATCAAGTAAGGATAAAGGACAAATGTCAATGCTTCCACTATGATAAAGATTAGCATTGGAAGAGAAACTGTAAGGGGTACCTTACAGAGAAGGCGAAACAGAAGCTTGGTGAAGCTTCTGATACATTTATGATCAATCTCCATTTGCATATTCTTATGATAACACATGAGTATTAGATACCGGGAGTGCTTATCACATATGTAATTCATTGCAGATTCTAACAAAGGCTAAGAGATTAACGATAGGTGAGATGGACCTCAAGATAGGCAATGGAGGAAAATTTACTACAATTGCTATTAGTGAGGTCACTCTACGAAACTATTACATTCTTTCTATTATAAAAAATATTATTTTCATTTCATATTTGATAGTTAGTAGATATAAATTAGTTTTTTAGAACAATATTTATTTATTAATTTTGGATGATAAGATCTTCAATAGAGGAACGTTGTATAATGATTTGTTTATGCTAGACATTGCTCCACAAATTATGAATAATAAAAAATATTATTTTTATTTCATATTTGATAGTTAGCAGATATAAATTAGTTTTTTAGAATAATAGCTATTCATTAATTTTGGATTATAAGATCTTCACTAGAGGAACATTGTATAATGATTTATTTATGCTAAACATTGCTCCATACATTATAAATTCTATTTGATAAATAATAGATATAGATTAGTTTTTTTAGAATAATAGTTGTTCATTAATTATAGATGATGAGATCATGAGTAGAGGAACATTAATAAATAGTTTATTTATATTAGATATTTCTCCACATATCATTGAATGTTGGTGTGTCTAAGAGGAAGAGAGATGGGATAAATAATGCGTACTCATGGCATTGTAGACTATATCACATCCACAAACGGAGAATCTAAAAGTTGTTAAGAGATAAATATTCAGATCCATTTAATTACGAATCATATACAACTTATAAGTCTTGCCTTTAAAAAAAATTGACCAACTCTCCATTTAGTGGAACTGGAGAGAGAGCCACTAAGTTGTTATAACTCATACATTAATATGTATGTGGTCTTATGTTAACTCAGGCCATTACTTATACTTCATTACATTTACTAATGATTTTTCTAGGTATATACATGTGTACTTAATGAAGTATAAGTCTGAAGCCTTCGAGAAATTCAAGAAATATAATAATGAGGCAAAGAACCAAAATGGAAAGAGTATTAAAACTCTTCGATCAGATTGAGGTGGAGCGTACTTGAGTGTCAATAAAGGATCACTCACTCTCGATATTATGAGAGGAATATCCTATATATTCTTACATAGGCAAATCCTTGGCTAGGGTCATTCAGATTGAGAGAGAAGTTCTTCGGGAGAATCCGATTAGAGTAAGACTCGAATAGATTTTGTATAAGCCCGATAGTACCAAATCCATAATAGGGTCTCTATAGTACTAGATGGATGAGAGATTATAGATACACGGCAACTAAGGACAAACATGTCCAATGGATTAGATCCCCCTGTATCGTTTGGAGATTATAGCATAGTGGCCAAATACGTCCATAGTCGATGAGTTAACTAAATTATTATGAGATAATAATTTACTGAGTCAGAAGGAGTTTTGATAAGTGTTATGGCTAGCTCGGTATTGGGCCCAGAGGGTCATGCACATATGATAGATCATGCAACGAGTATAAGACTTCATATATGATATCCAATAAGCTTATATATTATTGGATCCATTAGGTGAAACCCAATAAGGGCTTATAGTGGATATTTGGATATAGATCTAAATTCCAATAAGCTATGGATAATTGGATATAGATCCAGTATCCAATATACTAGGATAATTGGATGAAGATCCAATACCCAATACGATAAGATCTATTAGGATTAAGTTGAGAGGGCTCTCTATAAATAGGAGAGGGGGCCCAAGGGTCATAGGCTAGACTCTTTGGCCGCCTGCCTCCTATTCTCCTCCCTCCCCTTTCCTCCATCAGCCCTATTTGGGGTGTGTGGATAGTAAAAAGGGTGAACCCCTTCTTAAATTTGATGTTGCCTTATGGTGCACAAAAGCAAGAAAAGATCGTGCTGCGGGAGGAGGTGTATCGTCGCTTCATCTGCTGTGTGGATCATCACTAGAGAGGAGAGCACAAGCTCTCATTCATCCACGGTCTTGGATATGTAATTTTGGGGATATACGACCTCCCCTGGATGAGAGCATCTCATGAATCTTATGTAGTTTTTCGGTTTCATGAGTTTTTTATTCCCAATCTTCGCATGATGATCCTATATTGTTCATTTTGGAAACTAATTTTATTTTTTATTTTTTGCTAAGCATGTAATGCTCCCCAAGGTTTCCCAACAAAATGTGTCTAAGGCGTGTACATCAGAAAATTCGACCAGCATCAAGATAAATTTACCATGGTGGAGGTACAGGGCCCAATGAGCCCAAGGTGTGTGAGTCGAGAAACCCGACTCAAGCCAGGATAAACCCACTATGGCTGAGGCACATGGCCAAATATATTAGTCATGTGAGTTGGAAAACCCAACCTACACTAAGATAAATCCAGTATGGTGAAGGTGTAGGGCCAAAGGTGTCAAAAGTGTGCAAGTTGCGAAACTCGAATCCTGTAGAGATAACTCGGCTACAGCGAAGGCACAAGGCCAAACGTGCTCGTGACGTGTGAGTTGAGAAATCTGAACCATGTCGAGATAAATATGCCATGGTGGAGGCATAGAGCCAAAAGTGCCAAGGCATGTAAATTGGGAAATAAAACTGCTACGATGAAGGCACAGCGCTAAACGTGCCTAAGGCGTGTGAATCAAGAAACCCAACCGGCACCAAGACAAAACTGCTACAATGGCATAGAGCTAAATATGCCTAAGGAATGTGAGTCAGGAAATCTAAATCGTGTTGAGATAAATATGCTATGAAAAACGCGTAGGGCTAAACATGCCCGAGGCATGTGAATTGGGAAACCCGATCTGTGCCAAGATAAATATGATATGACAAAGACACAAGGCCAAACGAGCCCAACGCATGTGAGTCAGGAAACATGACCCACACCAAGACAAATTCGCTACGGGAGTGTAGGGCCAAATGTGCCCGAAATATATGAGTTAGGAAACTCAACCCGCACTCAAGTAAAGCCACTACGATGGAAGCACATGATGAAATAAGCCTAAGGTGCACGAATCAAGGAAAATTGCCCCGTGCTTATGGGTGCCTCCTTCACGCTACAAAGGAATAGGTTGGCGATAGACCTGTCAAGTGAATTTAATGCCATGCTCCAAACCCCTCTAACATGAGGCTCGAAACACGTAGAGGAGGGGTGGGGGTGGTTGGGGAGGACAAGTACCACCCGACACCTGTCATCGCATGAAGGCTGGTATGGAAAGAAAAAATCTCAATCACCCTCCACATGTCCGCGCCCCATGAACAATAGTCCAAGAGAGACGATTCGAGCCTATCTCTCTTCTGTTGTCCACATGGATAAAACGTCAAAATAGGACATTGGGGCAATTATAGGTTATCCCCTCCTAGACCAAGAATAAAAGCTAACCCTCAACACTATGGTGGGAGACTTTTTTCTCGAAAAAAACTCATACCCCAAAAAGTACCTTGGACTAACTTGAATATCAGTAGCTTAGACTAACTTGACTATTAAATGGACCAATTCGGAAAACTATCGTTCTCCCGATATTGATCTTAGTGCAGGCGACATCTCGAAAGCTCAAGCCCACCTCGAAACCCCTCAAGAACTACCTCAAAACCACTTCTGACACTCCTATGCCTTTGGGTTTGGATCAAATCGGGTTGACTCGAACATCGACAACGATTACCCCTAACCGAAAGATAACTATTTTATGAAGGCAAACAAACTCCTGATCTCATAAAATGGGCACTAACAAATTTGTATTACATTACAAGAATCCTCTAATAATTGAAATCTCGTGTGCCGTTTGCAAAACAAACCAAACTGACCGATACCAAGATTGGCACAAACATCCTCTCGAAAAAAAACACAAACTTCAACCAACATGCTCATCGGTGTCATCAGTCCTTGCAGGAATCTCTTGTATAGAAGCTGAACTGGCAGTAGCATCAAGCTCGTTCTCATCAGTTCTTCCAGGAATCTCTTCTACAGCAGCTAAACTGCTCGCAACAGTGCTCTTATTATCACCTTCTAGTGAAGAGGTGGGTGCATCCTTGCCAGAACTCCATCCCATTTCATGCTCCTCTGAACGCCTTGACCCATTCAATCCATGGCAGTGGGGGCAGTAATACGTTATATATGAGAAATCCTCTTGCTTAGCTAGTCCTGCACACACTCAACCCGCTTGCAAGTTTTGTGAAAGCCATAAACAAAAGCAACCTTTTTACTAATTGCCGAGAGTAATGACCATCTACTCCACCTACCATTATGCATGTGGCAGTGGGCACATATCAGTGCATAGCACTGTGTTGGATCTTCCCCAACGAGCAGGGCTGCTACGCGAGCAAGCCAACCTCTATCGCTCAGGGCCGATCCCCTGAGGCGTTCGACAACTCTCTGATTAGGAGAACCAATTTCTTGGGTATCGGCAACATATTCATTAAGTGTTTCACCAATGAACTCAGATGTCATGCCGCTCCCGATGCTATGACCTCGTGCTTGTGATGGTTTCCTGTTACGCAGCCCAGCAGACTGGACCACCTCAGCATCATAACTTTTGCCTGATGCACTTACATTGGATTCGTCTCCCACATGGAATCTCAAGCCAGTATCTGCCCCAAGCTTGGATGCCAGAACACTTGCAGCTGCCGCCTTTGCAGCAGGATCAAGATCGTACCTCTGGTGCAGAAGTTCAGAATCAGTAATATACAAAATTATAGCCATATTTGTATCACACTTGAACAACCATTTGCAAATGCCAGCACACAGCACAATTAAGAAGTACTTGGGGCATAGGTTTGATAAAGTGCATAAAGCAAGCGAAAAAGCAGATTCAATGCAGCGGCGAGCAAGCAATATAAGACAGTGAAAGCAAGCATATATATGCAGGGGAAACAGAGATATCAAGAACAAACCTGAATGAGTTGTTGTGTGGTGTAATAATTTGTTTTCTCCTTGAGCTCATCAATTTTTGCTTGCCTCTCAGCACGAAGTCTTTCAAGGGTTTTATGGTCCTTATTATCAACTGCAGTAAAGAAAGTGTAATGATGATCAAATACATCAGGTCCAGATGCATTAATGGTTAGACAGGAAATCTACTACATATTTGCACTCAGTTCAACAAATCTTAATGTGCTACATGCACCAGATAAGTATGGACAAAGCAAGTCAATGGTTGGTTGAATAATTTTAGATGTTTACGCTTTTTAATACTAAAGAAGGTAATATTGGGTGCAAAATGGCTGCAAAGCAAATATCCAACTATTTCGGTTGGCTGCATAGATCTTATCTGCCATAGAGACATATTAATAAATATTCTACTCACAAAAAACAGTCTGCTCTTTGTCCAATCAAATCACTCAAAACTATTTGCATGGAATCTATAAAATAATAATAGAAAAGAAAATAGATATCAGCCTAGCAATTTCACAAAGCATGAATCAAGGTTACTATATAGAGTAGAATAACATGTAAGCCATAAATATAGAAAATTGAAGGATTACACAGAAAAACAATCTAATACTGGGTGAAGAGATTCTGATATTTACGTATTCTTGTGAACCTTACGAGTGCTGAGTAAATAACAGTTGACAAGCCAGGCAATACAAACATGGGCAATACACGAATAGCCCTCATCTTCCAATCCAAATCCTCTGATCTTGTAGTGACTACAGCATAACTCACAGCTATCACCTGGTAAAGAGTAACTACTGTCAGAAACTAAGATCAATTAAATCAGTAGCCAAATATTTAGTAGTTCAAAAAAATTCATGCCAAGAATTACTAAATGCTAACAGAAATTCCCCAAGTAAAACCAAGTCATCAACAAAATAATATATATACAGCCCAATGCAACAGAAAGTCAATCATGAAATTATTCAGACTATGATGAGAACTGGTTTGCTATAAAATTTTATGAGACACCATATGATAAGTTTATTAAATTTTGCGTATAAAGCAGTCTACTCTCAACATAGCTGCTGGCTCTGTTGTTACTCTAGGCAGGATCATCCTGAGGATGAAGTTCTAGGTGGGAACCAATAGTCTAGTCCTAAATAGAGCTGAGCAAAAATAAGAAATGACATAATTTTAGATTAAAAAAAAGGAAAAATGGACACCTAAATTGCATTGATTCTGAATGTTGTAGCATGGCAGGAAGATACTGTAAGAATTGTCCACAAAATTAAGACAAACAATGAAATTGGAAAATTTGGAAATATATTGATGGGACCAGTTAATCAGCAACTGTAAAAAATATGCTTTATTAACCTAAAAATGTGCAGGAGAAAATAACTTGTTAGGCAAATATTAATTGACCGGAACCAATAAGCACAACGAGTTGAATTAAGGCTGTGACGATAAGAAAATTGAAGTTGATGGGTTCTTCCTGAGTGTATGAAATTACTAGGAGTGTTCAAATCGAACCAGAAAACCGAACCAAACCTAAACCGAACCGATTTGATTTGAACCAGTTAACCAATAATTTAGCTTTAAAGGTTATAAACGGATCCAATTTGGGAGGGTGCTCTTCTTCAGTTCGATTAACCGGTTAGGACCGAATCAAACCAATTTTAATTTAAAAAATACCAGCTCAGCCCTGAGCCTCAAAAACCCTAAAATCCTTATCCAAACTTGATGAGTTCGCCACTATTCCTTTGACTATGCAACTCCTCTTCTGTCCCTTTCTTGGTCTCGCTCTCTCGTTTCAAGTATGAACCCTTTTTCTTCGTCCTTCTTCGTTAACAATCTCTTCATTGATTTGTATGAATCTCTTTATCAATTTCTATGCATCACTACATATCATCATCATCAACAAGAAAAAGGATTGCACATAAAGTTGTTGTCCTTCTAGGGCATCTTTTAATTAAAAAAATAGAAAACCACTAGCGCATAGGGATGGGCTGGATATTCATAAAGGAAGGGGAGGCCCTATCACAAACGACAATTACTGACAACGGATTGCAATGGAAGATCCTCAGTTGCTGTGCTCTCGACTTTCTTAGAGATTGCTGCTGGGAGGAGTTTCATCTTTGTGTTGCCTTATCGTTGATTCCTTTCTTCCTTCTATATCTAATATTTAAAAAAAAAAATGTTTCGAATGATACTTGTGATATACTTTTTTATGAGAATTAAGTTACGAATAAAAGAAACATGAATATGATAACATTGAGTCAAAAACCCCCAATAACAATAAACAAAAAATGATGTAATCCATATATAATATAGAAAGAAGTAACATGACATGACCAACTCCAAAAGGAAAGCCTTGAGGCACAAAGCCCGAACTTGCAGGCGTCAATCGGTCTTACTAAAATATTCAGGGGCATTGAACAATTCCTAAAGTAACATATGGGGTTCCGTTGCCTATAGGATATTATGTAGTTGAGAAAGGACTGAGTTTGAAGGATGGCCCACGATTTCATATAGAATTCAGGTTTGGTTTAATTAAACTGATCTGATTCACCGAATTGAACCAGTTCATTCAAAATTAATATATTGTTAAATTACTTAAAATTGGAAATCAGTTAACCAAACCAAATTAATCAGTTTTGAACCAGTTCAGTTAGGTAGGTCTAAAATGGTTTCAGTTCAGAGTATTTTTACTTTAACCAAACCAAATCGCTTTTCCAGTTTGATTCTGTTTCGAACCGGTTTGAACACCCCTTGGAATTACAGTACAAGTATCCACTTATTAATAATATATAAAGCGTGATATGTAATTTACCCACTCTCTATTAACATAGTATTTTGTTAACTCAGGTAGAATCTAACAATAAATGTGATATCTTGACATTCTAATTTACTCTAATTTAGAAGTAATGACCATGTAAATTGCAATAAGCATTCTCTTTCTTGTGTAAGTTGCAAAAGTTTAGGAAAAATTATTTGTCTCAAATTTATGCTTCAATTTGTCAGAAAAAGAAACTATCTTCCTAATTCTTTAACATAGGTCTCAAAACAAGACTTTCTTTCCCCTTCGACCACTGCACGTCGAGCTCAAACAATTTCAGTGGTTGTTGCCCGAGGGATGATAGAAAGCAACAACTGACCTCAAGAATCACGGAGAGGAGTACGATATTCCTGGCCATCTTCCGGGATGAGTGAGCCCTTCGCTTCAACCTCGCGACGACCGACGCCTCCTCCTTGGAGAGGTGCTCCAACCTTTTCTGGAAGTCGTCGTCGTCCCCAAAGATCCCTCTCCACAGCCAGGCGACGACCCCTCGGCGCCGCTTCTTCCTCAGCGCCGCCTCCTCGCTGCCTCTGTTGGACGACTTTGCAGGATCATCGACGTCAGCCGGAGCGCCGTCTTCCGCCATTCCTGAAAGAAAACCGAAAGGACGTGGATCGGATCGAATTGGAGAAATATATAGCGATCAGATGGAAAGGGGGCTCAAGATCGATTCATTTTTGGAGGAGAAGGGAGGAGGAACCCTTACCACCGTCTCCCCGGTTTGCCCTTCGATCCGAGTTCTTAGTGGGGAAGAAAGGGCGATGGAGCCGCGTGAGATAGGAGGAGGAGTTCGTGGCGGGGTAGGCGTGGCACGCGAGGCGGGTCAAAAGAGAGCGGACCGCTTTGAGCCCATGGAAACATCTACAGCTCTACTTATCTAAAAATAACTATCTCCAATCACATCATGATTAATTTCTACATC
This sequence comes from Ensete glaucum, assembly GCA_021527575.1. NCBI lineage: Eukaryota > Viridiplantae > Streptophyta > Magnoliopsida > Zingiberales > Musaceae > Ensete > Ensete glaucum. Next base: position 53,063,813 of record CM038551.1, read on the forward strand.
TGTCAAACATAATATACGTTGTCAAAACATACGAGGATGAAATGGTTGGATATTGATATAGTCATTGAGCTCATTACATCTAAGGCGAATATTTTCTCATACAACCGTCATAAGTTACAAATAACATATAAAATGATTCTTTTATGTAGGAATGTTTTTAGGTTGGTAGATATGTCTTTCTGGAAACATTTTAAAATGAGACACAAACCATGTTTTACTCTAATAAAAAAAAAAAAATCTACTTCGACTGATTCGGAAGACATCCTTCCAGAATGATTTTTCCCTCTTCTTACCCAATGATGACCAAGGTTGAGTTTATCAAATTTGATTGCCAGTATGGGAGAACTAAATATATTGATACCCAGATTATGGCCAATCTTTAGTCTTTTTGTTTGTTTGATAAACACTTCATGTATCTAAAGCACATGGCTATGATTTTGATTTATTTTGAGATGATAGGAAGAGCTTGAGGATCACATACACTAACAAGTTGTAACAGTTTTTTTTAAAAAAAATATTGTTATGAAAATAGGAAGAGTTTGAACATTTATTTTGATAAAACTTGATGTCAAAATGAAAGAAGAAACTTTTTTTTTTTTTCTCTATAGTTAGTCAATCACTCTTCACCAATTCAATGGAATTAAAGAGTATGATCTTTGTTTCACAGCCACCTCAATCAAAAAGACTTCCCAACAACATGCCACCTGAATTCAAAGTTTTTTAGTACAGTTTGACTTCAAGTCTATGGGAAATCATCTGCATTTTCAAGGTCATTGGTGCAAGAAAATAAGAAAACTTCAACAAGCAGAAGTTGTAAGCATTCAAGTATGAGTGCCGAGCATGTACATTACAGCCATGTAATGGAAACCCATTTATCGTAAGGATAGAGGGGAACACAAGACCATAGCAAGAAGCACGGTGCCAGTCCCGGTTGACACCCACAGTTTTCCCAAGCTAGGAAAAGAACTGTTCCAAACACGTAGATGTGAATACATTTGGGGCTATTTGTCCTGATTCCATTTCCGATATATAAAGTTGGAATCTGATGAATCTCTGTTTTGAATTGGTTCATCCATATGTTAGCAACATAAGAGCAAGATCTTTAATAAAACATAGAATATAAATAAATACTGACGCAAGGAGCTTACCGAAAGCTGTGAGATCATTTCCAGATTTGAATCAATATGCCAATCAGCCTCCAACTGCCGCACAAATGATGTTCGCCCGACCTCAGTGCTGCAAAATAGGACCTGCAGAATAGTCCAAAGGGAAAAAAATATATGATTAAAGTTAGCATGAGCAGGGAAACAAAACACACCGTGAAGCAACAAAATCCCAGAGATTTAACCGAGTTCAAACACAAACTCCAAGGGTATGCTAATGACCAACAGAGAGAGAAGAAGATTGACAAACAGGAAAGAGAATAAAATTTTGTGAGGATGGAGGTACTGAAGACATCCACAATATAGAAACAAAAAAGGACTGAATTGCACATGATATCACATTATCACCAAAGTGTTGGCTTCTGCATCGTCGTTATCCTCCTCATTCTGAAACAGATCAGCCCACTTCATCATGGTTAAGTGAAGAGGTGGTGCACGCAGTCCTAACAGAGGCCACAGAGGTCTTCATTCTTCAATATTTCTCAACCACCATTATTATATTGTCACAGTTATGGCTATGGCTCTGACTATAATCATAAGCATTGCTTCTCATTATTAAATCAACTTCTGTCGTCTAGCAGCCGTGTTGTTGTTTAGGAACTGCTCGATATGGATGACCATCCATGCTTCTCAGAGAGACCTAATGTGATTAAAAAGGCTTGGAGTGGATCTATATAACTGGTCCCAAAACCCCAACTACAAATACCATCAAATAACTCAAAGAACCATCCCCGATGGCCCAGTTCATTGATTTACCATTGATCATAGAACCAACCAAGTGCTCCCATCTAAAAACACTCACCGAAAAACACAGAATACTTTGTGATTTGGTCCATTCAACTCATACCTCCAACAAATTTTAGCCATTCTTCTATGACCTCTCCTGGAAAAACTACAATTACGAAGAGGAAAAGATCAAGGATCTGAGAAAGCATGAAATAAATGCCTAACTTAAACCAAGATACCTTGTCCTTGATCAAGCTGCCCTTTTGGAAAACTCCACCATTCTCAAGAGCTGAAAGAACTCTCTCCTGCAGCAAAAGACCTTTTCACATATACAGCAGAGCTGCAGAAAGCAAAATTAAGTTGAAATCGTAGAACCTATTTACAAAACAAAGCATGGCCATCATCCAATTTGTCTAATCCGACTGAATTAATTACAAAATTGCAGCCTTAAGAAATCACAGACTAGCACATTTGCAGTTATAAAAAAGCAGAGGTAATTTTCTAGTGATTCATGGCAGATGTATTGTATTTGTTTTTAAGATGTTGTGATATGGAATATAATCGACAATCAAATTACAAATAATCTCCATATATAAATTGAAAAGATAATCAATAAGGAAAAGACAGTGTGAGAAAAGATTAACACCGCAAAATTTCTGATAAATTTACTTCTCCCAGTACAAACATGTGATAATAAATTCATAAGGGTCTTCAGCATTCCATTTCCCTATTTAGTCACCATATCAACAAAAATATGCAACCGGTGATGAATTTTTCTTTTTAACCTCAAACACATTACATTGGCACCAGAAAAATGACACACAGGAGATAGAGATTCCAACTGGTTCGAAACTTAATGAACAAGCAATAATAGGTGACAAATATCCATGTTTTGAAGAAGTTGAAGAAAATGCAGGCCCAAAATCAGTGGCAAAGTTTTGAGAGTTGTGCTGATGAATGAATAAAATAATTAACATTGTAATCCAATCAATAGGTCATATCATTTTACAAGACACCGTATTGCATAATCCCAGCCAGTCTGACTATATTCAGCGAGATATGGGTGAAAATTAAAACCAAAAATATTTTTTACCTCACTTTCATCATCAAGAACAGTTTCCATCAAATAAAGATCACAATATTTAGAGATTTCCTCTAATACTTCCAGCACAGAGAGCCTGAGAGTAGCATGTTTCTGCAAGAATGTAACCATATAGTTCTTTGATCAGCCTTCATCAGAAAGAAAATCACCAAAGTCCTCAAAACTCATTAACCTGAAGCTCTTCAGGAGTTTTCTCGTCCAGGATCACACCAAGCAGCTGACAAGTCATCTGCAGTATCACATAAATAAAAGAAAATCAATTTAGAAGTATGCAAATTACTCATAAAGTTAACAGAGTTACTAAATCATTTACTGACAGTTCGGGAACCAATCGAAAATTACAAGCTAGCAAAGCTGTCTACTGCTCATCTCAATGCCAAATTATCGCTAAATAACATATTCTTGCTGATTATTTTTTACATAAAAATGATAATAAAATGCACCATTTTGTTCCCATTTTATGATATAATAATATTTTGTATTTATTTACCATCAAAATAATTGAATTTTTTCAAAGTTCTTAACTTTTACCTACAAGTTTATTCCCAAATGGTTAATATGTGAATATACTTGCTAGGACAAATTGTAACAGCTGGTGTAAGAAAAATTGGGATGCAACGGTCCTAAATTTGATGTGGTATTGGCAACATAATCAATAATGAAGTCACAAGTGTCCTCATGACATGAGCAACAAGGATGGTGGCATCTTTGGGAACTACGGACCGAAGCACTGAGATATGATGCAAAAAAGGACAAAACCCTATGAGAGAGAAGGGCAAGGTTAAAAGGCAAGGAAGTAAAAGAAGTTCCTGGAAAGGAAGAGGAAAGAGGGAGGAAAAAAACAGTTTTTCAAAAAGGGATGAGGGGAAGGGGGAGGTGGTAAATCCACCTAATTTCTTTATTGGAAGCTAAAAACTTCTCTATCCATTTTGGGCAGAGACCTTTTGCTCATAATATGGTGCTAACTGTCTTGAGTCATTATCACCTTGCAGGAGAATGAAGTCAGAAAAAAAAAAGAGAGAGAGACGAAATAAGATCAGGAAGGTAAACTAGGAATTTATTCTTCCCAGTAATATGTTACTCCTCTCATCATCTTAAAAAAATGAGGGGTTTGATGATAGGACCCTAGCTGAGTCGGGTCCATCCATTCATGATTAAATCGAGTCGAGTCATGTTAGTTTGTCCAGTCGGAGTTAGTTATGAGATGGGGGAGCCCAATCGAGTCAGTTATGAGTTGGTTGGAGTTGGTTTTTATCTTCGGTTAGGATGAAGTCAGTTATTATTTTCAGTTAAGAGTTTATCAAGTTAGTTAAGAGTCGAAGATTAGCAGGATTCTTAGCAGGGCCCTATAAATAAGGCTTTAAACTCTTTCATGAAAATCAATCAATAAAGAATCTTAGTTTTAGCCAATAGGCAGAAGCCCTAGGAGGCAGGTCCCCTCGAAGAGATCGATTATCCCTCTTTCCACCTTCTTCCTCCACGATAGAACCCTAGTCTACATTTAATTAAAGAAAGTATGGTCCAAAAAAGAATTTGGTTTTTCTTGCACAACAACTGAAACTAAACCAGACAAATTCCTTCTTTAGCAAATTCAAAAACAACAAAAGCTATAGAATGAACCAAATCAAATAGATATTGTTTCAAAAGTTCACTAATTTTATTGATTTATTTGCTCAGGCTAGCTAAGGCACCAAGAGTTTGAGTTCATTTACACTTCTGCATAAAGTATAATATATCAGGGTGTCAAGCTAGTCAATGCGTGCAGACAGGACACTGTTTTATTTTCTTTATTTGATATACTTGAATAGAAGAGAGAACATAAGAATGGAAAGAGATGATCCTTTTAACGGGTAGGCAATTACCAGTGTCTTGTGTCCTCTTGATTACGTTAGTGAAGCACATTATCTGTTATCCAGAGTGTTTGCTATGAGCCTATATATCTATTTTCTCGCACTTCTTTGCTTATTACTAGTAACTCAATCAACATCAAAATTTGTTGTATGGTGATGGTAGCCAATAAAAAATCTACTATTTCTCTTGACAGTAAAATACTTAATGAAAGCACACCATCTCTTTTAGATCTGGTCAAAAGCGTACTATAGAATCATCAAGACTCGCATCACCTTCACCCTAGGACTCATAGTTATTAAGCTGATAGTGCATCCAGTCTAGCATCAATCAGTAAGCAAGCCTTAGGAGACTTATTTTAAATCCATCTACATGGCGGGTCCAGTGTACAGTCAGCAACAACAATCACATAGACAATCAGATGAATTGGTTCCATCACTTGGGCTAAAATATAAAGCACATGCACCATTCATGTATTATGTTATATCTACATGTTCAAACAATTCACAGTGTCATTCTCCCAAACTCTTTAAGATCAGCTACATGAATCATTGTATTGAGCTTCATTAATGGGTGACATCAATAAATAATGCATCACATACCATCTTATTGTTTTTCACAAAGTTGTTTTGATTATACATCATCCAAATATTTTCAATTTTTCATGTTCCTTCTGGAAGTGTATAGGTATGTATGTCAAACACATATTTTCCAAAAAAAAGTATGACTAATGGAACATATTATCGGACTCAAAAGGTGATTAAGTTATGTTAGTCATGTCTAGTGTTTGTCACCTAACAGCTGCATAGGTGCAGCAAAGCTATTGCATAGGATTAAGTGAGGTTCATCATCCGGATGACTAGGTTATTTGAAAGCTGTACTAAGGCTCTATAACGACTCAAGTTACTCTTAATACATCAGTCACATGCACGACACAAGCCTCTCAAATGAACTTTACATTAACAATAGCTAATGCCTCATATGTCCCATGCTGACACAAATATGACCAAAACTCAGGCAATATATTGTACTGATTCCACTTACTAATTAGACCAAATGAATGCAATCACTACTGGCTTCCAATTGATTACTTGGTTAAGTATGTAGTTTGATCCAAAGTCATCCACTTGTTTGTCACTGTGTTGGAGAGTTGGCACTAATTTGCTCAATGTTACACTAAAAGCTTCCTTGGAAACAAGCCTTTGGGGTTCTCAACAAAAAAAAAATCCCTGGCTTATCTCTGTCTTATCTGAGAACTAGGCATACATACCAAAATTTCGCTGAAAGACGGTGCAGTAAAAGTCGGTTTCATATGATTTGATGGAAGATGCAATGCCCAACAAAATATAAAAAATTGATGTATTTAAGTATAATTAAGAAAGATATAAAGTGGGAACTAATTCATACTGTGTAATAACCAAGATAAGGCATTGGAAAAACTTGAATGCTGGAAAGAATGGGGCAAATCTGACCAGCAATCTTATACAGCACCAAGCATTGGCAGCTATCCTCCACGAGAATAATTTTGATGAGTAAAGATGTAAATAATGTCAAATTACAATCAAAAGGAACACTACCACCCTAAATGCGAGCATTCAAGGTTGTAGATGAAAACGCTAAAATAGAAGAAACAATAATTACTCTACCATACAAAGGATGGAAAGATTTCACTCTTCTGTTGCTATTGCATACCTTTCTGCAGCCACCAAGTCTCTTCCTCACAATTTGTCCAAGAGTTAGCTTTGACCATTCAAATAAAATGAAAATTTTAACTTCCGCGAGAATAATTCAATCTTAAGAACACAAGAACCGGAACCCAAAAATCTACCTCAACAGCAGGCGCAACTGCCTCGATGGCATCGGAGACCTTCAATGGGCTCACGGGCATGAAACCTTCCGAGAGCGAAGGATCAGCTCCAGCCGCCTCTCGACTCGTCGAAGGAGAAGCCCTAGGCTTGCGCCGATCGCTCGTCCGTCGGCCCCGCGACGGCCCCAGGAACTTCCATGCGAAGACGACGGCGATTGCGAAGCCGGCGACGGCTCCGAGGGAGCCCGCGCTCTGGATACGAGGAGCAAACCGATGGGCAATATCAATCGATGATCGCAGGGTAGGCAGCTTTTAGGGTTCGTATTAAAGCGTGTCGATTACCTTGTGGCGCAAGAGGAGGGCGAGGACGTCGGTGATCTTGCGATTGAGGTGGCGAGAGACGCGCCGCACAAGGGCGCCGACGTTCTCCGCCACGCGATCCGACATCGGAAGCACGGGAGGAAGCCGCGAGCAGTGGGGGACGGAGACGAAGGGAGGCTATTCCTCTTTGGCTGAACAAGGAAACGAACAACGGGTGAGGTTTTGGGTAGACCGGGTCGAAATGAAAGGGAGAAGCCACGGTCGGCCTGATCCTAATTCGTGACCTAAGTTGGCGCCCAACCATCACTTCGACTCGCGCTGAGGTTTCGTTATCCATAAACCCCAGAATACGTGATGGAATCTACGTCGCCTAAAGTAGTAATCAAAGTCGTATCTCGGAGCATCCCAGTTACTTGCCTCGAGGGTTTTGTTCTCCGGAAATGCCGGAATCCGTTCCAAACCGCCCCTCCAAGTTCCCGTCACTTGTTCGCGCCATGTAGGAGGAAGACCCCCGAAGACTTCGAGGGAGATGGAGAGGAAGGGGGAGGGAGGCGGCGGCGGCACCGACGAGGTGTTTCGAGTGGGGGACACCGGGACAATGGTCTCGCGACTGCCGTTCCTCCTCGGGTAACCCTAACCCTACCTCTCCTCCTACGGATCGGCTGATGCTACGACCTCCACCAAAAGGGCCATGTCTTTGCTTTTTGGTGTGCTTTTATCTGCTTCTTTAGATCCGTGCTTGTCTGGACTTCCTTTCTATATACCATTTTGCATCCCAATTAATAGCTATCCGCTGTTCCTTCAGGATTATTCTTTCAAAATTTTCATTATTATCATATAGCCTAAGCGTCGAATTATGAACAATGCACCTCTTCCTTTTTTGACAGTTATCATGGCAACCATTAATCATCATCAATCTTTCACAAATTTCAGTTTTTTCTTCACCCTCTTATTTATCATCTTATCAAGTTATGGTGTTTAACCAGAATTATAAGTTTTTTTTTTTTTTGCTATAATTGATAATGTGAGGAGAGCTTGGTTCCCTAGTACGATTGCTTTTCTACAATCCGAGGGATCATATGGAGCAACGAAAACAATCTCTGCAAAAAAAAAAAAAAAAGTAGAGGTTACCCTAATGTTGCATCAGCTGGGGAGTCCTGCTCAGGGTTCGCTTACAGATGATAATGTGAAGCAATCTGATCCTTGTTGATGATTGAAAATTGTTCAGAAATATTTCTGAAAAAAGGGGTATGGAGAAGCTGTTGTTGGTTTTCTGCTCAATTCCTCGGTTAATCGAGTTAGCAGTGTTGTGTTCTGCTCCAATTCATCGATCTTGGTAACTTGATTGATCAGTATGCAGAATGGCACTCCCATTTCTTCACAAGGTTCAGCAATCTGGTGCCACCAAGTGAGTCAGGGTTAGATTATTCTCCCAATTCCAAGGATTTTATTGAAGTCTATGAATAATCCCCTGTAAACCATGTGTCTTTTTTATCCAAGGGTACAAAGCATTTCTCATAGTGCTGTGTGCCGTTGATATGTTTCATATTTTTGTTTGCGGAAGCTAGATGCAGGTACATGATCTGTGGATGGCATGTCAAAATTTCCTAGAAAAGAGAAAGGCAGAATGATTTAGTTTGGAATCGCATGCATTTTCCAGAAAACAAACTGATACAATGAGAAATGGATCATAGTTTTGTTTGGTTTTCTTGATCTCTGTGTGCTCCTCCTTCATGTTTATTTACAAATACGAGGAATTCCAATTATTATTTTGGTTCATATTCTCCATGACGCCAGGTTTCTTTTTAAACAGCATATCACTACTATCTTTAATTTCGGTATGGTTGACTTGATTCAGTGACTCCAGAATAGGTTCAGATGTATCAACTAATTTCTCTCCTAAGACTTTTGTTAGATTGATACCGAGTTGCAGATACCTTTTAATTGAGGATGTCCTAACTTGATAATCAACTTTTGCTATTCCAAATTTGTTCAAGTGAAATTGTATTCTTGCTTGTCTATATTTTTCTCCTTTCCACATAATTAAGCTTGCAGAATGTTTATATCTCATGATGCAGTTCCATAGGAAACAAGATACTAACCTGTGCTTTGAAACTACATTTGCAACTGCAGGAACCATGCCTGGATCTACAGAGGAGTCAGCTCGGAAGAGGGAATGTTCATCTCTGAAGCTATATATGGCCCATCTTGAAAGAGCATTAGAAAGGGATACTTCATCTCTGAAGCTTTCTTCTCTTCAGATCCACCCTGATCATTGAAGACTGGCATGCATGTACTTTTACATATTTGTTATATGGCCCAGACTTCAAGATGTTTCTGTCAGTTAATGTTCATGGAAAGTAGATGCTCATACATTGTTGTTCCAACTCCCAGCTATATGTACAACTTGATGATGTTTAGCTGTTTTGTATATTATGATGGCTTGTGGTGTTTTCCTATGAAGAACAAATTTTCTGTTTACATTAAATATTTTGTTAATCCAATATAATTTCCTATTCATGAAGACACCATGAGAATACCATTTAAAAATTGTACCTTTTTGTTACTCGGACCAAGATGTTTATTTTTGTGTCGCCGAATTATAGCATCAAACCGGTGTTAGGAACTTTACCTTTGTCGAAAGACAAAAAAAAAAAAGTTCTTCCACTGCTATGGAGAAAACGTCTCATTCTACGTTACACCTAAATCTCAAGAATCACGCGACACTCGACGACTTGACCTCCTCAAATCTATTTTGCCCTAGAAATCAAAATCTATTTTGCACCCAAAAAAGACTTTGTTCCATCCATCATCATCAATCCCTCTCCGGGCAACTTTAGTTAGGGGCCGTGCTCCTTCGGCAAGCTCTGCAGCGTATCGGACCACCTCCCGGGCGAGTGGTCGCTGCTGTTGGACGACGCCACCACCTCCGCGCTTGCTTCTCTGATCATCCGCAGCACCTCCTTTGTCGGTGGCCGTTTCTCCGCCTCGACCGCCACGCACGCGACTGCGATGTCCAGCAGCGCTGTCAGCATCTCCTCGGACGGCCCGGGGTCCTCGCCGGAGTCGTTCTTCTCCTGCTTTCGCACGGAGCGGACCCACCTGGGGATGTCGGCGCCGCGCTCCTCCACCAGGTCCTGCATGGGGGTCTTCCCGGTGAGGAGTTCCAGGAGGAGCACGCCGAAGCTGTAGACGTCGGAGAGGGGGGTGAAGGCGGGGTTGGGGAGGCGGGACTCGGGAGCGCGGTAGAAGACGGCGGCAGCGGAGGAGGAGGAAGGGGAGGGGGCGGAGAGGTCGTCGTGGGAGGCGGGGAGGAGGGAAGGGATGAGGCCGTAGTCGGTGAGGCAGGACTCGAAGTCGGGGCCGAGGAGGACGTTGGAGGGCTTGAGGTCGGCGTGGACGGTGGGCGGGTTAGTCTGGTGGAGGTAGAGGAGGCCGGCGGCGACGGCCTCCGCGATCTTCAAACACGACGTCCAATGAAGCGGCTTCCCGCTTCCGGAGGGCCGCGACCCTGCACGCATCCACATCACACAACCCGGACGAATCACGTAGCAGCACAAGGCAGAGCAGAAAACTTGAGCAAAGTTGTAGGAGCACAAGCCATGTATCGGGGACCGACCACACCTACTCGTGCCCCAAACAGAGCGAGAGAGAGAAAGAGCGAGAGAGAGAGAGAGGAGCTTCACTGACCATGGATGAGGGAGAAGAGGCTGCCGTTGGGGTAGTAGTCGTAGACGAGGAGGCGCTCATCCTTGGCATGGAAGTAGGCACGAAAGGGCACCAGGTTGGGGTGGCGCAGGCGGCCGAGCTCCTCCATCCGCCATCGGAACTCCTCGGCGGGCGGGTGGGACGCGTCCTTGAGCCGCTTCACCGTCACGATGAACCCTGACTCCATCACCGCCTTATACGTGCTCCCCACCGTTCCCCGCCCAAGCGTCTCCGCGGACGCCCGCAGCAGATCCTCCAGACTGTACATCTCTCCCGCGCCGCCGCAGAACACCAACTTCCCAACATCCTCCGCCTCCCACGAGAACCCGCCCTTCCCCCCTCCTCCGCCGTCGCTGCTGCCTTCTTCGAGGGGCTTGCTGCGGCCGCCTAATCCGTGTCCGACGGATCGGCTTTCGATTACTCTTCTTCTCATTCTCTTGCATGCCAATAGCACTGCCAGAGTCAAGCAAACTGATAAGAAGAACGCCCCGGCGACCGAACCGGCGACGATGCCGATGATCCTTCTAATGCTTTTCTTGTGGGTGGGAAGGAGACGCGGAGGGATGGCGTTTACTTGGTCGAAGGATGATTTTGGACTGACGGTGCGAGGCGGAAGGATCACCTTCTGGGTGCAGGGGGCTCCGATTTGATCCCCGCAGAGGTTGGGATTGCCAAGGAAAGAGGAGCGGTTGAAGCGAGAGAGGGAACGGGTGGCGGGGATCTCGCCAGAGAGGTTGTTGCCGGAGACATTGAGGAAGAGGAGATTGGGTTGGTCGAGCGCCGGGATCTCCCCCACAAGGCGGTTGTCTTGGAGCAGGAGCGTGTGGAGCCGCGGTAGGCCGGCCAGGGACGTCGGGATGGGGCCGGAAAGGAGGTTGTGGGAGAGGACGATCACTTTTAGGCGGTGAAGAGAGGCTACGGTGGCGGGGATCCGGCCGGAGAACTGATTGTAGCTAAGGAAGAGGGATTTGAGGTTGACGAGGGCGGAGAGGTCGGGAATGGCACCGGAAAGCGAGTTGGCCTTGAAGCTGAGAACGCGAAGTTGGTCGAGAGGAGCGAGGAGTTCCTGACGCAACGTCCCGGTGAGGTTGAGGAACTCGACCACGAGCTTGGTCACTCTACCATCAGGAGAGCACTGCTTCACCCCCTTCCACCCGCCGCAGAGCTCAGAGACAGCTTCTTGGCGCCACGGCAAGGAGTCGTGAGGATCAATGGAAGACTTCAAGGCCAAGAGCGCGTCGAGGTCGCCGGTTCTCAACTCGACGGCGGCGGAAGCGCGAAGGAACGAGCACGGCAAGCAGCCGATGAGGAGGAAGAAGAGATAAAAATCAAAGCTCGGAGAAACAAGCCGCACTTCCATTGAGGGCGACAGTAGCAGAAGATCATATATAGCAAACGAGGGGTGGCAGAAGGTGCTTCAATGCGGCGTTCTGAAGGCCGCCATGGGAAGGGGGACTAGGAGGAGGAACTCAAGTGCAGCCCCGAGTCACACTGCTTCCCGAACAAAGGCAACGCCTCCGGTCTTCGACTTCTCGGTTCGAGAAGGATTGCATGAGAGGTCTTGCCAGGTGGATGAAGACAGCGAATCCGTCGAGGTCTGTGCTTCGCGTGAGTCACCCACAGAGAGCATGACAACGTTTCATGGCTTGACCGCTGAGGAAGACGAAGAAAATTTAAACGAACGTAATCGAGATGATGAAAGATGTCTTAAAGGAGTTAAGAAGAGATCGGTCGTAATGAGAGCGACGGATGGCCGGAGCTGTTGCAAGCCTCTGATCATAGCTCGCGCGTCTCTCTCTCTCTCTCTCTCTCTCATGCAGCGAGTGTGAGCAGTTAATGCTCCTCCACCAGCAGCAGCAGAATACGGCGACATGGGTCGGTTTTAATGGATCCCGAAAGCTTTCCAGGAGTAAAAGAATGGCCGATCGATTTGATCACAGTGGTGGGTCCACAGGGGACCCACATCCGGGTCCGTTTTGGGTGGTCGAGGTCGGGAGTGGGGATTGATTACTGATGCCAATGGGTGTCGGATCTGCGCCTTCCATGTGGCTGCTCCTGACGCCTAGATTCCACATGGCCATTGGGTCCCGCCACGTGTGCCTCCTCCTGTACGCAGATCGCCGGACCGTTTCCCCGACTACTTTTTTTTTGTGCCCTAGCCTTTCAGGGGTGCTGCGGCGGCCCCCAAGCGGTGTCCCGCCATGGTCGCCTCACCCGTGAAACCTCCAGGGGTTTCAACACTTGGTCTCTGGCGTCGTCGCTTACCGCAAGGACACGAGTCGCCCCCAATCGAAGGGTCCCAACTCAACCAACCCCTTGTTGCTCCTCCAATACTTGGTATCTCGTGCACGAGACGCTGAGAAATGTACGACGCGGTCGTCACTCGTGGATGTGATTCCATCACTGTATGGGGTTTGGGTGCGTCCCGTGTCATACGCATGTCGTGTGGCGGTGCGGGAACTTTTAGGGGTCACGTCAACCGGTTCGACGCGACGTGATGAAGCCAGCTGTCATTTCGGGGCCACTTAGATTTGGATACGTGCACAAACCCTACGATCTCAAACGTATAATAATTTCTTGGCTTGTAGAGAACCCAAATTGATCGAGTCATTTCTCCATCGATGGCCACCTTACCGCTTCAACTCAAACTTAACGGTCAAACTCGGGTCGCCAACCCTGTTTCGTGTGCCAGTTTGTGAGTGGACGACGACAAATACTGCATCACCCGAAACTAAAAGTGTTTGTACGAGCCATCAACATTTGATTCGATAGGACAGTTGATTGGTACTAACAACTCAATTAAATGTGAGTTGAACATGGGTTGATACAATATATTTTTGCATTAAAGATCACACGTCCTTGTTAGCACAGTATATAAATCATTCATCACTCGAATCTTTTCCTGTAGTATCGAATATTATATCAAAAGTAAATTTCTGAAAACACATAACACTCGTATTTAAAAAAAATTATTACCATATATTCTTTTAATAAATGATCATTTTACCCTTCACCTCTCGTCCAATTCATCATCACCTTCCCCCTACACTATCTCGATTCATTCTTATCTTATTTGCTCATGACCCTAGCATAAGGAAAGATGGGCGCAAGGGTTATTGTCACATTTATCACTATCCTTTTCCTCTGCATTATCCAATCCGTAACCCTTCAGAGATGATACAATATGTGTCATCACCTCCTTAGATCCTATTAGCCTCACCCTTGTGCATCTCGCTCGTAGCCCTGGTGCGATAAAGGAGGGGGGTGCAAGATTTGTCGTTAACTTGATTAAATATAAATTATATATTTAAAATATTTAATCTTAACTTAATGATAACATCCCTTATCATAGTAAATTTGATGCAAGAGTAAATGGAGGTGTCACATAACTATTTCAAAAAAAGAAAACAAAAATAGATGTATTTAGATAAGAGATTATAACATTATTTTTTTAATAATTAATTTATTAACCCGATGAGTTTGAAATATAAATATGAAATATTTAATTTCGAGTTAGTAGGAGTAGAATCAACCAGCCCTTTCATAGATTTTATTTTTTTCACTTTAACATGGGATTAAATCATAATATTACTATAATCTTCATATCAAAAGGTTACATCAAGAATAGAGGCTTTTTTTTAAGGAATTCAACCATATATTACTATAAATAATATTATATTATATTTGTTATATTATAAAATTTGGTCTGATGAGATATCTATTCGACTCATTAACTTAATAAAACATAAATAATATATTTGATCTCAGCTTAATGATACCATCCATTGTCAAGTCAATATGATGCAGGAGCAAATGGGGTGGGTGTCACCCAACTACTTCGAAAAAGTTTATAAATGCTTAGATAGGAGGTTCTAATATCATTTTTTAATAATTAATTTATTAACTTGATGAGTTTAAACTATAAATATAACATATTTAAATTCAAGTTAATAGGAGTGGAACCAACCAACGCTTTCATCACATTATTATTATTATTATTATTATTATTATTATTATTACTATTATTATTATTATTATTATTGATATAGGATTAAATTGTGATGTTCCTATGATCTTCATATCTAATGGTTACATCAAGAAGTAATAGAACTAACTGACCTATTAATTAAAAAAAAATCTAAAACTACTAGTCTAAAATATTTAAGTATAAATTAAATAATAATATACTTATCGAGTCTTTATTACTCAACCCAAAATATGTTAATTATATCGTTTAGATCTCCGACATTTAATTATGGTGGCTCAATGTGCGTGGGTTCATGTAGATATCGAATAGTAAATCGAGTGAGATATCCGTTATCACACGACTTAAATAAATTTTCGACGAGAGTCTAATCAAAACATCAAAACTTCCCCATCATTTATCTTATATCGAAGCTTCATATCTTATTTCTGACATTGAAATCATGTATCACGTCTCTATTTTACCATTTTTTTTGAAATAGTACTCTTAATTTTTAAAAAATATATAAATTATTCTTTAATTTTTTATTTATCATAGTTTTTTTAGTTTATTATAATATTTTGATCATCATAATAAAAACAGAATAAGACATACCTGGAAACACCATAAATGATTTTAAAAAAATCATAATTTGAATCACCCTAAATGTAAATCTAAGAAAAATATTAATAATCACAAAGGTATAATATAATATCACTTGTATTATTTGAAACACAATAGACAAGCCAAATACAAATACTATAATAATTAAAAAATAATAAAAAATAAATTAATTAATTAACGAATAAAAATTTAGAAGTATTTTATGTAATTTTAAATTAGAATTATTGTTAAAAAAGAGGACACAAAGTTTGAACACAAAGAATCCGCGACTCGCGTCCCTCTGCCGAGGCGGGCCATTGACACGCGATAGGATGCCGTGCGATGCGCTGTGCTCTCCATCACCGTCGGATCCACCGCCCATATCGGATTGGCCTTTTCCTCTTTTGTCTCCTCCTTTCTATATCGCTCTTTCGAAAATAAACCGTCTCTCGCTATCACCTCCTCACCCTCGATTCCGCCACCCTCGTGTTCGATCCCGGCGAGTAAGGTCCGCTCGCCGCACACTATTAGCCTCCGCCGAGGCGCCGCCTTATGGCCTCCTCGGCGGCCGGTCTCGCGCTCCGGAGCGCCTCCGATTGGTGGGATGAGGTGAACAACTCCAGCGTGTGGCAGGATCGGATCTTCCACTCCCTCTCCCTTCTCTTTGGACTCATCTCCGTCGTCGCCCTCGTAATCTCTCTCTCCCCATCTCACGATCCCGTTTCTCGAATCCCTCTTTGAGGATTCTGAGCGTTAGGGTTTCGATCTACTACTATTATATTGTTGTGATTCCTGGAGTATTAGGGTTCGCCAGAACGAGAGATTCTTTGCTTGTTGTCGTTGTCGTCAATACTCGTCTGTCATATGTGTTGCAGATTCAATTGGTTAGGATCGAATGTAGAGTACCCGAGTTTGGTTGGACGACGCAGAAGGTCTTCCACTTCTTGAACTTCCTCGTGAATGGGGGTTCGTAATGCTTCTTCTCTGGTCTTTGTTTGTCGAGTACGCTTCATCTTGTTGTACTCATTGACTGCTGCCGCTCGATGACGATACGACTCTTGCTATTTGCAGTTCGGTCTCTTGTCTTTGTGTTTCGTAGGGGCATCCAGAAAATAAACCCTGTGGTGTGCTTCATGTCCCTTTTTGGCTTTCAGGAAGCTCTACATGACGGTTCTTAAACTGTTCTAATGGCATTTATTCGGGTTTCAGATACTTCAACATATTCTACTGGATTTGCCTGGCCTGGCATTCTTCACTACATATGCTCTGCTGGTTTTATTTTGGGCTGAAATCTATTATCAGGTAAGCTTTCTGAATCTCAAATCTGGGTTTCTTGCAGATTGCCTGATTTGTGCTTATTTATTTAAATTAATGGTATTATGAAGGCACGTTCTGTGTCTACTGATGGGCTTAGGCCAAGCTTCTACACTATTAATGCGGTGGTCTATGTTATTCAGGTAATGGCGGTTAGTACTTTTCTTTAAATGTACATGCCTTTCTCTTTATTGTTTTTTTTGTTTTGCTTGTGATAGAAAAGGATTTATACATGCCTTTCTGTTTATTGTCATGTTAAACCCAAGCTTTCTCTGAATTGTCCCTTCTGAAAATATGTGGTGGATTTTTGGTTTCATCATATCTACATGAAATGCATGAATTCAGTAGTTTCTTGCAAATTATGGAAACCTAAACATTTAAGAAGCATGTTGCGAAAGACGACAAAGTAGTAAGTCTTTAGACCACCGAACAGTAAAGTTTGCATGTGGCTTTGGTCTGTCATAACATATGACTGATTTTTGGAACTGATTTAGTGTATGTCACATCTTATATGGAGCTTGATTTGGAGCCATGGGTGATATTTTTTGACTTTGCCAATAACATTATTAGGCTTTGTTGCATGAAAACTAGAGGAGGTACTAGGTGCCAGGTAAGCATTGTTACTACTTTTATCCGCTTTATTTATAGTCAAGAAAGCGTAATTGTTAAAATAAATAAAGGTACTATGTCCTCACTTGAGCTGTCTACTCTAAAAGTCTCTGACATTCTCACACGTCACACAAATGGAAGGTCCTGCTACTCTATCCATGTGATATCAAACAGGTCTTGTTGTAGACGATCTTCGACGTAGATCGGTTTCAATTAATACAGAGCGATAAAATTTTGATGAGAAATGTGAGATGACGGTGAAGAAGAGGGCATAGAGTCAAAGAAAAAAAAGAGGCAATTAGTTAGGAACAAAAGCTCAACAATTTAGGTGCAGCTTAAAAGAACCCCATATCATAATAAAGCATGTATCTTGAGATATCATTCCAATTAAATGTGAGTTTGGGTTGGTCTGATCATATGTGAGCCTTGACTCATGGGTAAAACCAGTTCCTCTTATTGTAAATGGCTCCATCTTTTGTTAGTGTAGACATTGTATTGAAGAACAAATAGGAAGAACACATGGAAGATCGTAGGAGATATTTTTCTTGTTTTGAAGTACCTTAAGTTGTAAAAACCTTAATAACATATAAATCACAGTAGGTACATGGATCCATATATGTCTTGTTCCATGGTTTCTAGCAAGTTTTCAAATATTTGTTGACGGTCGGACTGGTACATGTCAACATCCCAGTGCTTGATATGGGTCAGGACTAGTCAGTACCCTTAGATCAGAGATGTTGTTGGTGAAGGAGGCAGCAATGAAGGAGGACGTAGGTGTCACGACCCACAATAATGGGATAATTGGCTTGTTAACTTAGTTGAGCTTGAAGCATTGACTCAAAATACTTAGGTTGAACTTTACAGTAGTACCATTAGACCCCTATACACTGATCTTAGTCTCAGCCTACTTTCGATATGGGACTAAATTAGGGTGTGACAGTAGGTGCAGAGGCAAGGGTGGAGAGAGATGGTTGATGACTTTACAGTAATTGACCAATGAAGAGGGGAGAATGCTTGTGTTAAAAAAGAGAGAGAAACTTAATTTATTCTTAAATTTTATACTGGTCTTATTTAAATCAGGCTCTCCGACAGGTTTAGTGTACTGGACGGTTTACACTATCCCGAATTGGATTGTGCAATGTTGCTAGATCCATGTACCAATCATGGCTTGGACTAAGAACCAACCCATAATGATCAGGATAGTAACCTTGATTCCTAGGCTGTTTGTGATTTAATGAGATGTGTATAGCACATATATCTTCCAATACTTGCATATGACTCTATCCTTTTGCACATGAATTTGTCTATCAATACATAATCTACTGTAAAATACAATATTTTATGTAACAGTTTTTGGAGGTAAATGCGTTATGAACTGACACTAAAATAAAATTCCAGTTTTAATTATTGAGCATCACAAAACTTAGATGTTGATAGTGAAGCCTTAAAACAAATGCTGACCATGTAAATGTTAAGAGATCAAGGAGATATCGAATTTATAATCATTAAAGCATTTTAAACCAGAATGATCAGCAAAGAAATAAGAGAATCTGTTTGATGTGAAAGCAATCAGAAAAAAAGGAGCTGGTGAACATCTTGTATGCATATCAACAGGGCTGCAGGAAGAACAGAAAAAGGTAGAGATACAAAGACTTTCAAAGATTTGATCATATTAAGGTTCTAATAAAGAAAAATGGATGGAAAAGTCTCATCAAGGGACTGCTGCAGAGAGGTACTCATACAAGAGTCACACAAGTGTGCTATAGGATCAGTATATAAATCTTTGCAGGAGATTCATGATTTTTTCAATCATTGCAAGAGAGTCATGGATATCATATTGGGATTTGAGCAAGTCTTTGTAGCCAGGAGGATATGGGTCTCATATGGTAGTAGAAAGAAGGATCAAAAAGGCCAGAGAAGCAGTAGCGTTGAGCGGAACAGTTGCAGTAGAAGAAGGGAGGGAAGGAAGAAGAAAGAGAGGGACATAGAGGAGACAGGGTGCAAACTTTTCTGCTTTTCAATCTGTGTGGCTTTTTCACCACCTAACAAGGGAAGTCAGCTGGGTGACTTGGTTGTGGACCTTAATCTTTGCTACTTTATTGGTGATTGGATCATCTTATTTGATTTTATGGAACTTGTTTTCCACTAGCTTGGTCTATTGTCATTCATCTCATGGGGCTTAGTATCCAATCAACAAACCATATTATGTCTGCAACTGCAATCCACAAAAAATTAGAAAAGCTGCTTATCTGATAATTTAAAGTTGTCAGGTTATCAGTTTACTCGAGGTGCTAGAATAGACTTAATTAGAAATACAAGGTTCTATTCCATTTACATGAAAACTTCTCCCTTCATTTCTCTGAATACTAAATGAACTTAAACATTTGACAAAAGATAAAAGATATGAAAATAAAAACAAGTCCGCACTGCCCAATAGATATTTCTGTATTGTTGACAAATTAACAATGTAAAATATTTGCAACCAGCGTTTTAAATAGGTGCTCGGGCACTCGCCTAAGCGCCCGGCCGAGGCAAGGCCCGAGTGCCTCAATAAGGCCGCTGGCGCCGCCGAGCCCAGTAACGGAAATTCGGCGGCGCTTATCGATCGAACCAGGCTTTTAGCTCGTTCGGTTGTCGCGTTAGTTGGTTCAATCGAACCAACTAACGTAACTATATATTTCCCATTAACCCTAATCGGGATTAGCATCTTGCCGCTGTCGCTGTCTTCACCGCCTCGCTGCTGCTGTCTTCGTCGCCGTCGTTATCGCTTGGATTAGCATCACCGCCGCTATTCGCCGCCACGCCGCCGCCGCCGCCGCCGCCGCCGCTTGGATTACGCCGTCGACACCGCCCGTCACGCACCACCGTTGCCACGCCGCCGCTCGCACGCTGCCGCCGCTACTCCTCTCGCGGTCAGGTCAACTCGTCATCTATACTATTAACAATATATTAACACTTAACAGTATACTATATACTATTAACAGTATACTGTTAAGTTGATTAATTATTATAACTAATTATTAACAGTATCTTAGACTGTTAACAATATAATAGTATATTGTTAATATACTGTTAACACTTAACAATATATTAACAATATGTAAATGTTTATTGTTTTGAATTTTAAAATTTTTGTTTATGTGACATTGTGACTTTGTAATTTATACTTCAGATTTGCTTAATTAATATGACATTTTTATTTAAATAATTATATTTATTAATTATATTATATATTTTAAAATATTTTGGCGCCTCGCTTCGCTCGGGCGAGCACCTGGCACCTCGGGCGTTTTGGGACCCTGGCGCCTAGCGCTTTTTTAATCACTGTTTGCAACTAGTTTTTTTACTTGGCTAGTGTCATTATTATGCTCAACATTGCTTAAAACTAGGATTTTTTTCAGGTTCTGTTTACTTGATAGATCTTGCTCCTTTGTCTATGTCAATTCTATTCATGTATGAAGAATGAGTGAGTTGGGCTTTGTATTGCTATCAGGTGAAAGGCCTGCATTTCCTTTTTAGTAATCGTATGGTATCTGTTTAACATGATAGTTGGTTATCCTAAGATCATTTGCTAGCATAATTTCTGTTATTTAACATTTCTGAATCTTCTGGAAATTATACTTCATCGTCACATTGCATAATGTATGGATTTTTTTTCAGAATAAAAGAAAAACCCCCTAAAACATTTTTTTAAGCAACACTAGAAGGTAACTGTGACTTTAAGTGTTAAGCAACATGACGGACTATTAGCTCAGTGGTTGAGCATGTCCCTGATAATTGCCTAATTGTGCGTCGGTTGTGAGGGCTCTCAGCTACATGGATAGCTCAATATGCTCATCAGTGCCTGACCCCATAAACCAAGCGCTACACTTGCATGAAGCTCTCCACTCACATCTACCTTTGGAAAAGTTAGAGCTAATAACCTGCCCTTCTACTCTTTATATAGGAGAAAAATATCATCCAAGGTGCCCTTTTCATCTTTTCTCTTGGCCATTATAAATCAGATGAGTCTGAGTAAAACTGGTTGGCTAACATACATGAGATTATCTTCTGTGCATAACACGATATAGAAGTTAGGTATTAATACATCAGATTAGTTCAATATTGTTTTTAAATTGTTTGCAGATCTCTCTTTGGTTAGTTTTGTGGTGGAAGCCAATCCAAGCTATGATCATTTTATCCAAGTTATTCTTTGCAGGTTTGGTTCCCCATTATCGAATCTATGTTTCATAATCTATTGTACATGGAACAAAATATTATCTGTTTCAGGAAATCTTTAATTCTTATAAACATTTTATGGCAGGTGTCTCATTCTTTGCAGCCCTTGGTTTTCTTTTATATGGAGGGAGGTGAGTTATCTCATATGCACTTATATACCAATATTTCCTTGATGATCTGATTTAAATTTTATATGCTTACCTTCATTTGTTTTTTGAAGTAATATGTTCCTAGGATTAAGTTTCAGTAAAAAAAAAAAAGTTTCAGTAAATTACACTTTTTGGCTGGTGTCCACAATGGTGACTGCCATTGGCATATCCTTTCGGACACCATGCAATCACACATGGTGACACAGATAGAGTTGGAAAGTGGAGAGGGGAGGAAATGGAGAAAACAGAAAAGCACAAAAAAGGGAGAGTGGGTACTTTGCATCTTGGTGGCTGAAATTTGATTGCCTCCAGCTTTTCTCAAATAACCAGGTCATTCATTGCGATGTTAGGTTTTAAACTTGAGCATTTGCAGTCTTGCATCACTTAATAATTATTGGTCAGCTTTCCTGTTTTGTCTGTACCAATTCCCAGTTAATGGGCAAATATAATAAATTGACAACAAAAGCAGGTCTAAATTAAAGTTAAACAAAAAATAAAAATTCTGTTCTGAAATATGTCACCTCCAAGCATCAGCTTTGTTCCCTCTTTGTGAAATCAAAATTTTCTAATACTCAAAATGGGCCATGTTAGACATGAAATTCGAGGGCTAAATCTCAGAACTGTAGTTAAACTGGTTGAGTTTGGTTGCTAGCTCTACCCTGTGAATGCAGCCTGACCCGACACAAAAAGTATTTACTCATCCCACAAAGAAGACTTATGCTACATGATATTAGAAACAGAAAACATGCTTTTTCCAAGAGTCTTGAATATAACTGCATTGATCCTTATATTTTGTGAATGCAAGGAGCATGTGTGCAATATTCGTAACTTTGATGTCGCCTTTATAGATGAAATTATGGAGGATTATATTGATTATGAAAGCTGATGAGTAGGCTACAAATATTCAGATATAATTGGATAGATTGAAAATTTTGATGATTCTTAACAAAAATATAAGCTCTTTCCCTCTGTGTTTTATTGATGATATGTTTGTAATTCATAGGCTTTTCTTAATGTTGAAGCGCTTCCCTGTTGAATCAAAAGGGCGACTCAAGAAGTTACAGGAGGTATCTATGAACTTTTCTACTCTTCACTTGTCAACATATTTGCCTATATTGATTGCTTTTTTTTTTCCCCCTTTGCACAGGTTGGCTATGTTACGACCATATGTTTCCTATGTTTCTTGTTGAGATGCATTATGGTAAGCATGAGAATACTTATTATCTAGCTAGGTTAATATTCTATCTGTTAAATATTTGATTTGTTTAGAGTTAGCATTTTAATCATGGAATTACAGATTTGCTTCAACGCTTTTGACAAAGATGCAGACCTTGATGTTCTGGATCATCCAATTCTGAACCTCATATACTACCTGGTATGGTCCATATTTTGTAGTTCTTGGATTTAAAATAAATTGAGCTGCTTTATTTTTTCTATTTTTGATTCATCTACATAAATTAGGTTAGTCGATTGTCTGCATTTCACCTGTATGGATAAAAGCTACTCCTTTTAGGGCCTACATTTCACTTATAAAAAGATTATGTGTAGCATAAGAGGTGCTTCCTTTGTAATATAAGCTTGGGTCTTTCTTTCTCTGGTTAGTTTTCGTTAATCCTAATGTTATGGATTTCCAAGAAGTAAGAACAAAATTAGTCGGGGCCACTTTGTTCTTTTGGAATGGGATCAAGCTAGTTTTCATTTTAGGCTTAATATGTTATGGGTTTCCAAGAAATAAGAACAAAATCAGTAAGGGCCACTGCAAGTCTCATTTGGTGTTCTCTTGAAATGAGTTTTCTGAAGAAATTTTTTACTGAATCTGAGATGGTTAATATAAGTTTTATATCTAGATGTATATGTATGTTGCAGTCATTCAGTGACTCGTGGGTATTTCTTTTGATTTTTGCAGTTTGTTGAAATTCTGCCCTCAGCTCTAGTACTTTTCATCTTAAGGAAATTACCGCCTAAACGAGGGATCACTCAGTACCATCCAATACATTGACTCGGGGTTCCTACTTTTGTAGTTGATGAACCCACCATAAACCAATTAGTCTGAGAAGTCATTTCATGCTGAAGTTTACAGGGAAGAAATCAACAAAACTGGCATCCCTTGATGATGGTATAACTACTCCCAGAATAGATATGCTTTATGGGGTTTGTAGGATTATAATGATTTGTTTTTGAGGCCCAACAGCAATGTAAATATCTACACGATAGTTCATTGTTTAGTTTGTCCTGCTTACTAATTCTGTTACTCTGGTTGTCATGTGATGTTCTATGGACACTCAAACAAACTACTTGATACCATCCTAATTATGTAGTGAAGATTGATTGATACATCTGTGGCTCTCTTCGATGCTTAATTATCTGCACTTGAATTAGTTCCACCACAATGTAACTTTTTTATCAATTGTATTCCTTAACCATCCAACTTCTTTTCCAATCTTAGATCATTTCCTTTGCTAATAGGCCTTTTGTAGATCAACATGTTAAACACCAGAATGCCAGATCTGTCTCCTTGAAACTATGATAATGCATTATGGTGGTGTAGATGTTTGAAATTTCCTTAACGGAAATTTCAAAGATCAAGTGGTAGTGAGCTTGTGAGTAATCATTGCTATCAAAATTGAAATAAATTAAAGAGGAACATTTTATTTTGTCAGCAGATCATGTTTCTTCATAACTCGCGTCTTAAAACACAGAAGAAGCGTAAAATGTTTCACATACCTTACCTGCTGCTGATGTTTGAGCTTGTTGGGGCGAGGAACGCGGGTTTCTTCTCCAGAGTTGGATGGGTCTCCTGCATTAACCCCGCCTCTCTCTATAAACTAACAGTCTCTCGGAGTGTTGAATGATAGGTCGTGCGTGGTGACCATTTTTCTCCAAGTTGTAGAAGATAGAAATGTTTATCAATAATGCTCCCAGGGATGACAACCCATGACCCGTGACGACATTGATATGGTACTGCTCTCTTCGTTGAAATCACCACCGGGGGGTCACTATCATCGTTAATCTGATAGTGCCCATCTCGCTATCTTTACAGGTTAATATTAAGCACACAGATAAGTTTCAAGTTTTTTAGATTTATAAAAATATTTTAATGTCAAACCTTTTTTTTTTTTTGTTCTTTTCAGGAAGAAAATTGTCAGATCCATTCGAGATTGGAGCACGGTCAGATGAAGGAATCAGATCCTTCGACATGATGCAGGTCCATGTTGGTGACTGGGTTCGACTCAATTGATCGTTGACCGCATCACTTACCATTCAACCAACCCAAGTTCTAAGTTTGACTTTGACTAGGCCAATTCAGATTCGGATGTCGCACCTGTGATCCGGGTCCACAATGTTTCGACAAAAACCAGCGGAACCCAACTGACCCGACAAGCCCCCGTCACGTGACCTCCACCCACCACTGGAGAAGCCACCCCGATGCGATGCCGCCTTATCCGTAATGCCATTATTTCACTTGGATCCAATGGTCATAAGCCCAATTCCAAAACCAAGCCTGGCCTTACCTTAAACACAAAGCTCACGTTCTATTTAACTACCCAAACACCACTCTCTCGGCGCGAGGACTCGCTGTTCAGTAATATTGAATCCATCTGCAGCCTCTTTACAAAGAGAGATTGTTATTGTGGTTTATTAAGCACCTATAAAAGGGGAAAGAAAGTAAAGACTCCTCTCTCTCTCTCCCCCCTTGTCTCTCGCTCTCTCTCTCTCTCGCTCGCACAGACGCAGGAGCTTTCGCCTTTCTTTCCCCCAAAAGGCGAGAATCCCCCATGCCAAGCCCTGGGGCTGATTTCACGCCTGTAAATTGAGATCACATACTCCTCTCCTCGGATCTGCCAAGATTTGCCATCTCAATCGTTGTCTCCCACGCTCCGACCCGTTCTTGAGATCTCAAATTTTTTATGTCCTGTGCCCTAAGCTTCGGATTTATCTTTCTGTATCTCGTATCTGGATCTGCGACCACGAGGTTGTGATCGATCGTTGTCCCTTATTTCCTACCCCGAAGAGCTTGGGAAGTTCGCAGATGGAATCTGACGGCGGGCATGAAGCAATCCGGCCGGTGACAGCGGAGGAGGAGGCGCTGAAGCGGAACACGGACTGTGTCTACTTCTTGGCGTCGCCGTTGACCTGCAAGAAGGTGGATTTTCTTTTCTTCTTGGGCTTTTCCTTTGCTTTTAGCTCTTATTGGTGGTAAAGTTGCAGTCTTTTCGCTTCAGCCTTGTCTTCTTTTTATTTTCTTTGGCCTGATATGTGTAATCCTCGTGTGAGTTTGCTATGATTCCTGGCCGGTGATCGGTCTTGGTGATGTGAAAACATGAAGCTGGAGTTGGTTGCTAAAAGTTAAGGTTTCAAGCGCATTTATTTCAATTTATAGTCATGTGATGATAACGAGTTCAAAAACTTTTTCGTAGACTACCGACAACTTATGGCAAAATATATAGTTTGTTGTGCTTGTCCCCGTGAAAGGTGTCAACGAAAGGACAACCTGTTTTGCCTTAAACACTTTTTTCAGCTTGGAGAGGTCAGTAACGTGTTGCCTATTTTCTCTACAGTGTCATCGATGAGGTTGCCTGTCAGTGAGAATTGCAGTCTGACTGGCAGATCACCTTAGTTACATCTTAAGAATAGTTTGATCAGTAGTTGCTCCTGTTATGTGGTATATCTTAGCATCGGTCAAACCAATTATAGGGAATTTCAGTTCATGATGCAAAAAGTACATTTTGATCAAACTTACAAAAAGCTAATCATTCACACATTAGATATTTCATCTGGACTCGGTTGACATAGTATGTTCCATACTGTTAATTATTTATGTTTTGTGGGTCACTTTGGAACTTATCGTGCTGGTGAACCTCAATTCTGATGGAGGACTGAGGCAACGCTGAAGATTATGATATGCTGAAATTGTCAAAGAATCGTGTATAAGTCCATCCACCCTAGAGAGTGACTCCCTGAGTTTCTCAGGGGCAAGGCCCATGTGGTTTCAGATTTGATGTGTGACAAAGACTATGTATCTTTGTTATTAGTATATTTTGCACATAACACCTTGCAAAGACCATTTGGTCTTGGGCAGGGAAATGAGAAATTATATGAGGGGGACCAGCATACACTAGTGTTATTTGAGGGCAATCAACTTAAATTGACTTATGCAATGAACTTGTATAAACATTATTCTTATATCTTTTGAGCTAGTCATTTAAATCTCTTATACAATTAAACATTTTGAATAAACTTCTGTGGTCCTGGGCTGGGGCCATCTCAAGGCATTAGTACTTAATTGTTTTATTATGCCATGTGTTATAATTTTGGCATATATTGCATGTTTAAATCACTTTGACCACCTTATCTATCTACTTTGTCTTTCTCTCAGTCAGAGTGTGATCATTTATCAAAGTTCCATGAAGTTTTTCATTATCGAATCTTGTGGAATGTTCTTAAGTTTTTCTTTGTATTAGAGGAGCCTTTTTTATTCTTTCTGTCAGGTGCTCATCATCACTGCTTGCTGGAACTCTAAGTATGACCCTGACATTTGCTGATAAATGACTTAATCTCATTTTAACTCAGTGGTTATTTAAATGCTGATGTATAGGATCCAATCTCTTAATCTATGAATTTCCTATGTAAATATATTTTTCCTTGACAAAGCCCACGTATATGTCCTTTGTTAATTATTATCTGTAACTATATTGATAGAAATTTTTTGATGACTGTTGCTTATCTTTTAGTGGATTTGTATGTATCAGACTCGTGCTTTGTTTTTTTTTTTTTTTTGTGAATTATATTACATTCATATCAATTTGATAATCATCTTTGAACAAAAAATAACAGATGTTTTCATCATTCAGGGGGGTGAGTGTGAATATCGTCATAGTGAGGGTGCCAGAATTAACCCCAGAGATTGCTGGTATTGGTTAAATGGTAACTGCCTGAATCCAAAATGTTCATTTCGCCATCCGGTAAGTCAGTTATACAGTTTCATTTGTTATGTAGTATATATCTGCATGAGTTCATCAAAATGCTTGAAAGGACACTTTTGCTGTATGGTGTGGAGATGGCCCCTTGGTAGTTGTTTTCATGTCAAAGCAAACTTTTGCTGTATCAAATATGCCTTTTCAGGTTGGAAGTATGAAATGTTGTAAAATTTTAAAATTTTTCATTGTGGGCTTCCAAATGAGACTAGAACCTGTTAGAAGCAAAGGAATTTAAAGGACCAGAAAAGCCCATTTAAGAAATCTTTTAGAACATAAGTGATCATTCTATATTTAGTTAATATAGGAAAATCCTGATTGCTGAGACCAAGGAAATTACCTGTGAGTTGTAACCTCTTTCCTTCACTTCTGTCGAGGGGAATCACACACCAACTTTTACAACCTATATCAATACTGCCCTGCCATTACTCATCTTAAATAGCGAATGAAAGTGCACATCCACTGACTGCCTGTGGTCTTTGTGCTTTTTCTTTTTTTTTTTCTTCTTTTCATTTATTATCATATTCAATGGGGTGCTTATTGCTTTTTGTTTTTTCAGCCACTTGATTCCGGTTTTACAATGCCGGCGCCAGGCACTACCTCTAGACCTCCTCCTGGTAACATCAATAAACAACTTCCTGGTAATGTCAGTAAACAAGGTGTTCCCTGCTACTACTTTCAATGGGGGCAGTGTTTGAAAGGTGAAAGGTGTCCTTTCATGCATGCACCACAGGCATCTAGCAGTGCTGTTTCCCAGCAGGTTGCAACAACTTCTGCATATATTGCTGAACCACCACAGACAAGTAAAAGGGCTACACAACAGAACACTATTTTGCAACGGAATGTTGCTGAACTAGATAAATCAAAGATGGCTGTTAACGTGCCAGTTGAAATGCCACCTGCTACAGCAAAAATTGTCACCAAAGCTGAGAATGTTATTAACAATGAACCATCAGAAAACAAGTTATTGCCACTGTATTCATTGAACGATGAGCCTCCCTTGCTGCCACAGACTACTTTTCCTGTTGGCAGTGGCTATACTTTAAGCCAATCATGGAGTCATCAGGTACAGCCTTGGCATGAGAAACCCGAGAATGTTAGGGATACTGATGAGTTCTTGCGGGAACATTCTCCTGGTTTTGATGTACTTGTGGAAGATGATAGCAGTCACCCTGATTACTTTCACAATGAAGATAACTTTAGAAGGGTGTCAGCTCATGATGGACAGAAACTCGAACCTGAAGATGATTACGACAACCACCACAGGCATTACGAACCTATGACCAAGTTTGACAGGGATCGATACGGTGCCATAGGCAAAGATGACAACTATGAGCATTGTGGCTTGGAACCAAAGACATTTGATAGGAACTTGGGCAAACCATCATCACTTGAAAGAAGAGTGCGTGACAGTGAAAAAAAACTTGATGAGACGGATGGCTCAGATTTGCGCCATCGGCTACTTAAACAAAGAAGGCTTACCGGTTCAGGGTCTATTGAAACTCCTCATGGTCATCGTGAGCACCACCGGAGGGATGACCGCCATGCTGAGGAGAGAGGTTATGGCCATCATTCTAGAGATCAAAGACAATTGCCTGTAAAGAGTTCCATAAGCACTCGTCTGCAAGGTAGAATTACATTTCCTGGAAGATCTTCAATGGAAAAGGCCAGTGATTTGCAATTGGAGAAAGAGAGGGGCAGGAGACCTCGAGGAAGATTGTCACCAACAAGACAAATAACACACCAGTCGAGCCATCCGGAAAGAATAAGACAGCAACGAAGCGAGGATTTCAACAAAGATACAAGGAATACTAGAAACAAGCCAACTGGAAGAGATGACACTAACTCTCTAGATTTTGTTGGTCCAAAATCTCTTGCAGAGCTGAAAGGTGCAAAGATCACTGGGAGCTCTGATGAGCAGTTGAGCACAAGTAGGGTTGCTAATACCAAACTGAACAAAGAGAATTCTGGAAAAGTAGAGGGGCTTCAGGACTTAGAAATTTCTCCATCATTTGAAGGTCCAAAACCACTGAGTGTCATTCTGAAGAGGAAATGGGAATCAGCCTCTGTGGATAGTGAAATTTCTACATGTCCATATGAAAACAATATAGGTGGTGGTGAATCTGCTATCAATAGTTCTGCACCGGCAGCAGTTGTAAATTTGCCAACAGTTGCTTTCCCAGAAGTTGAAAAGGAAGGCAACTATAGAATCGATCACGACGAAACACATGAGGTTAAAGCAGTCGAAGAGGAAGTGCAGGAGGAAGAAGAGGAGGAGGGTATGATCCCTCCAGAAGACAAGGAGCTAAATTATAACGATCAGTCATCCGCCAAAGCTGGTGCTGCTGAAGCTGAAGATGGCATGGATTTGGAAAATGTGGAAGATGAAGAGCTGGAAAATTATAATCAGAGAGATGAAGACTTTGAGTATGAAGCAGGGGAGGCAGAAGATGGCGAGAACACATTTCAGGATGATGAAGATGAGTTTGATGATGAGGATGACTTTGCGAGAAAGGTCAGTGTCATGTTATCCTGAAAGCAAAGGTGTAATGGTAATCGGTTTTGCTTGCCGGTTCTTGAAGAACCTCAACAATCTCCGACCTAAGTAAACTTCAAATGTGTTGGAAGATATTGATGGCATTCACATATTTTATAAGCTCACAGTGGCAACTCCTTGGGTTCAAATTTGATGAGAAGGGGTGAAGAGGGAAGTTGGGAAATTTCAGAAGAGGTTATTTAGAGGATTTCGACTTTGCCTTCTTCGTCAGTTTCCTGATTTTGGGTTCTTCGGAGCCCAGTCTGTATCATATGCCATGCACCAAATGGATCGGTAATGAATCACCCTACTTGGGGTATCTTACAGCTTTATCAAATCTGATCTATTCTTCTTATGGTACTGCACCCTGGAGAGCTTCATGGAATCCATGCTGACAACCGGAATCTACTCTACTCGAGAATCATGTTTAAGACAGACGAGAAACTACCATTATGAATCTCAAAGCATCTTTGCATCCATCGATCCTTACAAGCAGGTTTGTTCAGTTGTGATGATGAAATTTCTTGCATCCGTGCTCTGTTCCTTTTTTTTATATTGAACTACAAAACGTCTTTATATTCGCACAGTTCAAGCATATAAGTGATCTGATTTGAATTGCAAAGTTTAGTGGAGCGTTAATTTTAATTTGAGCTTTAAGTGTCTGCGTCAATTACCACATCTTAACTAACTATCTACTCCCTTCAAAGGTTGCATGCATGTCCAAGTCAAAAAAGTCTTTGGAACAAAAAGGACCGTAGGTTGGTTTCTGTGGATTGTGTTCTTTCCTTCAATTCCGGCCATTTATTTACTAAAAACAAACTGTTACGATTTCTTTGGGGGTTTTTTTAATCATGTATTTAGGAAAAAAAATAGTAAATTTATTATTTGATAAATTTATAAATTTAATATTTTTAACATTTATTAAAAAATAAATACAATTTTATTCAAATAAAATAAAAAAAGATTTTTTTTTTAATAGTTTTGGTTTTGGTTTTGGTTTAGGTTTAGGTAGATACATCATAATAAATAAATTAAAAATATAATCATATAAAGTAATATTTAAAAATAAAATGAATACTATTTTAATCTTATGTACGATGTCTATTGTTTTATCAACATCATGTTGACAATCTTATAATCTTAGATAACATCATAGGTCACTTTGAAAAGTTTGAAAAATTATACAAGTATTCCCCAAACATTATAAAATACCAAAATGTGTATTGAATCCTTGATGCTGTTCCCAAATGTGCACCCACGATACTCTTTTTACTTCAATGACGCTTTGTGTTCCATTTAGGCTAAAAGGAGGGTATTTAATTTTTATCACAAATGATATCGAAAAAGTAATAATACCATCCACAGGTGCCTTTATAACTTATCAAGGCGTGGATAGCATAAATTAATTGCCTCCGTGCATCATCACATCCACGTCAGGAAGGGGACGGACGCATGGATCTTCCCCTCCCCTTCCTTTCCACCACATCTTTGAAGGGGCAGAGTAGCCATTCAGATGTGTATCCATCTAAACTTTGGGTAACTTAAAAAGAAATAAAGAGAATAATTTTAAACGCAGTTCAGATGTGTATCCATCCCAACTTTGGGTAACTAAAAGAAATAAAGAGAATAATAATTCTAAAACACTTTAATAGCAGTAAATATATTTTTCTCTGAGTGAGTGAAGAAGATAGAAGCCAAACCCAAAACCTTTGCGTCAAATTCTTTACAAAGCAAAGTTAGTTATCGTCTTCAAATATACATGGTATTTCAATGCATGTAATCACAATGATATTTCTCACTTGAGTTCCTTATTTATAAATTTGTCAAAATAATCACAGGCGTTCCATATATCATGGCCTAATTATTTAGCCACAGATAGGAAAAATGCCACCCAATAATCATCAGATTTGGTTATTTGCTTACGAACATATTCAATTCTCCTACTATTACAGGGAATTAGAAGATAACTAACTGTATTGATGGATTCTGTCCAACAAATCCTACACAATCTCAAAAGGTTTTGAAGTTTCAATTATTACCCATAGGATCCATCCATAGTCACCAAGATCAATCTAAAACCGTTCAGCTGTGATCAATGCGCATGACCGAAACTATTCAAATTTCTTAATCAGTGAGAGATCATGCAGCATTTTCTCAATTGCATCATCTTCAAGCATCCTCCCTTTGCTCTGAGTTCAAAAATAACATTTATGGCGATGATAATCAGTTGCAAAATAATAGTTGAACTCTGCAATCAAAATTAGAACACGAAGAAGTGGAGGTACGGAAATATCAAGAGCTACAAATTACTGCAAACAAAATCATAAACAGAAAACTAGCATGATGAATGTGCTATTTGTTGTCACAATAATCCCATACAATGGACATTATGTACAGGAATTGAAGATAATGGGCCCCCCGATGGATCCGTTCATGATTTGGATGTCCTATAACAGCAACTAATCCAGGAACGGATATAGGACAATAACTTGAGTGTTTGCACTTGAGAGCAACTTGACAAAGTCAGTCTTGCCAGTCAAAACTATCTAATCACTTCATGTTAGAAAAATTATGCAAATATTTTGTCAAACTGCAACAATCTCAATAATTACATTTTTTTCTACCCACTGATCCAAAAGCAGGGGAATGTATGATCCATTTCACATGAGTTCTACCCAACAATTCAAAGATGGAGTGTGTGTCTGATCCCTACATTATCATAAAGAAAGCTACCCCATGAAAGTGGTTTGCAGCATGTATCTAAGATGACTAAATAGAGGACACTGGAGGCTGGCCTATGGCATTTTTGGAGAAAATTATGGGCCCTGCCGCCATGATTGTTGAAGCATGTAGATACAAATTTCAATTGTTGAAACTGCACGTATGGACTAACAAGATATGGAAGCAGCAAGTATTGTTGGAGTTCCTCTATTTAAAGATTCTGTATAGTGCTCAAAGAGAAAGACTATTGAATAGTGACAGTTTCTAAGAAGTTCATAAAGTTGCTAGAGGAGGAAACAATAAATCACTAAAAAAGGAATCAGAAGTCCTTGTTTCTCACTTTGTTAAGGAACTGCAGCAAGGTCTGGTTTCTCTTCTCAAAAGTTACAAAGAACTACCTTTCACCAAAGGAAAACAAGTGATGCAGTTAATGATACCCTTATACTCCTAGTTGTGATGGCTATAGCAGAAGGTACAGCAAAGCTGATTGGTTCTATGTCACAAAATAGTCTTAAACAGTACAATGAGGAGAATGTTAATACTTCTAGGGAGTGCAATGATCAAGCACATGCTGCACAGAATGACGAAGCTAACAAATACATAAACACGAGGAAATAAAGGGAAAAGGAGTATTGCAAGCTGAAGGCAGTAATGATGTTAATGATGAAAATATGATCTCGTCTGAATTACATAAAAAGAACAATAAAGGCAACAATAGGACAGGCCTGCCTTGTCAGCAAACTGCTGCAGCATGGAGCACAGAATAAGTGTTTGATCGTAATAATTATTTTGATGAAATAGCTATAGGGTATTAATTGCTATCTCCAGCATGTCATGTTTCAGAAGGTTCATAATAATTGCTTTAGATCAGAAACCTCCAAGATAAAACTTGTGACAAGGAACCTCCATGAGAGAGAAAGATGGTAAAGCTGAAGAAAAGAATTGCTCATAGTAGGGCACATTCTTACCTTGATTGATGGGACAATTGCAATAGCTTCTTCAACAGTTTCAGGACAGAGATTTCCAAGCACACAAAGCTGTAAATACCAAGCAAAAATTAACAAATGATGAAAATGTTATCCGGATGATTCTGGCATGCTTCAGCCAACAACTAAGAAGGTCCATACCTCAAATTCAGCCAACTTATATCTGCTTAACACTCTGATAAATTCAGTCAAGGGTAGCAGTGCTGAATTTCAAGATAAGCAAATTAAAAGAAGATGCAATAAATTAAGATATTAAACCAAACAATTACAGGTAAACTGACTCAAATTCTATCATCTCATGCACCAATGCTAGCTTTAAAAAGTATCTAGATCTTTCCATTTATTGAGTGTCTACAGATTCAAGGATACTCTCGGACTTGTCTCACCGCATCAGGGTTCTTGTAGCGGCTAAAGCGCTTCACATACTGCATTGACTTTTCAAACACCCTAAATTATAGAAATGCAACTAAAACGTCACTATTAAAAAGTGAATACCAGAGCATACACGGGAAAAGGGAAGCGAAAAAGACATAATAATATAAGTAACAGAAACACTCACTGGGATATCTGGTTTGTAGGATCATCTGATGTCTGCTGAAGCTGGTCATATTTATGGTCCAGAATACGTGCAACTTCACAATTCATCAAACACTTGGCCTTCAAAAATTCTGGAATGTTGCAGAAATAATAAAAGTGTCATCCGTTAGACCAGTAAAATAATTTACCAAGTCAGAAAATGTACTCTAATTGTTGATGATGATATTAAACAAGGTCAACACAAAAATACATTCAGATGAGTTCTTATACACAAGACATACAGCTGATTTCCTCCTAAAAGCAAACAATAACAAACAAAACATTGAATTTTTTTTTTTAAAAAATATTAACATATTATTCCTAGTGCCTCAACAAATAAACGTTTGGCCTTATCGAATAAGTTAATCCACCTCTTTTTCCATGTGCAGCAGGTGAGTATCCCAAGGGATATGTAAGTTACTCATCAAAAGGGGAAGATAATGTTTACAATTAATCTATCAACACAAAGATCAGGGTCGGAATCTCTAGCACCCTTGACATATCTATTGGAGAAATTGAATCAGCAAAAGCAAGAAACCATAAAAAGGACTTCTCGCTGTTCAAGAGCTAATGATTATGAAGAACATGCATATAGCCAACAAATGGCAGGTAACGGAAGTCTCATCCGTGCGTACAAAACTCGAGGAAAACGTTCCACGACCATAAGTTAGTCGATCAAAGATTTGCAGAAAATCTACAATAGAGATTATCAAAAGGAAACCAACTCAATTGGATGGACGCGCGGGACATATCACCATTGACGGATCTCACAGGCGTGATATAACATCGCCAACAAGAACTAGCAAATGAAAAAGGTGGATATGAGGCATCGCTCACCTTCGCCGATCTTTAGTTCGGCGGCGTTCTCTTCCTCCTCACCTGACATGTCCGGCCGGCAAAGACACTTGAAGGATTCCTGGAGAGCAAATAAAGATCGGAAACGCAATCAATGATTGCTAGGTCAGACAAGAAACAGATTCTACCCGAAGGAAGTTCAATGGCTCCCACCAAGACCCACACAAACACAGAGAGAGAGAGAGAGAGAGAGAGAGAGAGAGAGGAGACGCTCACAGGAGGCGGAGACGAGGGGATGAAAGGTGGGCGTCGACGGAGTGGATCGACTTCTCTCGGCGCAACCGAAACCCTCGGGGTAGTGACGTCAAAGTCAAAGAAACAGGTTTCATATCAATTTCCCGAAAAATCGTTTTTTCGAAGTATTCTTTCTCATTTAAGACCTCTTTCTTCTTTCGTGTCCTGTAAATTCACAAAGGACATATAT
This sequence comes from Ensete glaucum, assembly GCA_021527575.1. Lineage (NCBI taxonomy): Eukaryota > Viridiplantae > Streptophyta > Magnoliopsida > Zingiberales > Musaceae > Ensete > Ensete glaucum. The sequence continues at coordinate 53,099,418 of CM038551.1, forward strand.
ATATATATATATATATATATATATATATATATATATATTCATATTCGAGAAGAAAAGTCATTACACCAAGTGGGGAAATGAAAAAAAAATGATTAATATGTTTATTAGAAAAAATGATTAAAGGGGATATGCCCTGCTGCCAATTTATTTGGCGGTTTCAGCTCCTGAATGGCAAAGCAATGACCTCGTTTGGTTCCGCAGCGAGTAATTTGTCATGCGTCTTTGCAACTTGGATTTTATTACTTCATTGTGATCCTTCGTATTCGAGAAGGTATACATATATATATACATATATCTATTCACGCCTTTATCTCATAATATTCACACTTTCGTATATTTTGGAGTGGTTTAATAAAAAGATCCTCACTTTTGTATCAAGCCCCTTTTTCTTTTAAATGTACTTATTGTAATGGATTGAACTTTTTTAGCTAAATCAAATAAGGGTTATCGATCCATACCAATACATTAATCAATTATCTATATGATACATATCGAACGATACATACTACTGATATACTACCTAAAACGATATTCTATAGGACTAATATACATAGTTCATACCAAACGATACGACAAACCTTATTTTCAATATATATATATATATATATGCGCTATAATAAGGTATTATAAACCTTAATTATAAATCCTGTGATAGGTTAACAGGTTATATAAAAAATTCTTTTGAAGAATTGAATGATTTTGGATTAAAACTAATTTTATTGTTAATGGATGACAAAATCTTAACAAATTAAGCTTCTGCACACCCACAATGAATGAAAATTAAATCTTATGCACACCGACTCAAATTAAGCTTTTTCTTAAAGGCTTCAAATCAAAAATTAAAAAAGAAAACAATTCACAATATCCTTACGCTACACATGCCTAGTATGTAGGCCATCAATACTACACATGCCTAGTGTACAAACGCTCATAATATATCCAATGAAATGTCATGGAGCGTCAGATGATGACATATGAGGAATAGAAACAGAGTAAATTTAATTTACTAATGAGAAGTATAATGGTTGTCTTATCAACATAACAAAACGCACGAGATGAAACTAAACACGGGGAAGCTGGTTGACCCACAAAGGCTTCATCAGCAGCTTCCATGAGCGGGCTTGATTGCCGAAACAATCCTTCGTCTATGGATGTTGAATGGTTTGTTTCACAGCAAATGCCAATTTCAAAGTGCAGAAATGAACTTTTGAATCTTGGCCTGTGCTCGCTCCTTCTCTTCAGGTCCATCAAGATCTCCAATGTTATCGTGATACTCCTGTACCAAAGTTAGGATTGTATACCAAGCATATTAGACCGGCAAAGGATGCCTTAACAGACCATAACTCTTTATCTTCTCTCTTATTTCGGTGGCAACCTACGTTTTAAATGAGATGATCAACTTGTATAATCAGAAAGATGATGCAATTAACTCTTTAATCGGCAGGAGTTGCATAGTCATTGTTCAAGGCACTTAACATTGTCAAAACATATCGATCAATGTACTGATTATTTGCTGCAGCTTGGACTCGTGACTTCCATAATTATAGATTCTAACCAAGGTCTGCAATCCCAAATGATACCGCCATACCAGGCGGTACATACCGGCACGCCAACAGAACGGTACACAAACCGCCCGTTACCGGGTGATACCATCGATTGGGGCTGTTTCCGTCCCGTTACCGCCATAAATCAATTGGTAATGGTCGATTTCGATCGTTGACACCCGCTACCGGGCGGTATCAGCCGAGGGAGAAGGAAGAAGAGGGAGAAGAGAAGGAAGAAACTGGAGATCAGATGTCGCTCTCCCTCCACAATCCCGATCCGTCATCGCCCTCCCTCGTCGAATGCCGCAGATGAGATGTCACCTCCTCGTCTAAGGCGATGAGGCCTCAGCATGGTCGACGACTTCTATTCATCCGCGCAGAGAGAAGAAAACAAGGTTTCTTCTCCCAACGTAGGGAGAAGAAACAAGGCGACGTCGCCCCTTTTTCTTATTTTTTGACATATATATATATATATATATATATATATCGAGCGGTACACCAAAATGTATCACTTGGTATGTTCGTACCTAGATTTTAACAACTTACCAATAAATGAACCAGGCAAGCAATAGGCTTGTAATGGCAGTAATTTTTTACCTACATATGGTACATTGGTATAGCTTTGACCCCAAAATTAAAAAAAAAATGCTCATAACTAAAATAATCAAAAAAATTCTAGCAGGCACTAGACGTATGAGTGTGAACTAAACACCATTAATTCTGTAAAGTGCAAGATAAATGTTTGCGCATCAATGCATACCTGAAGTATGCATCTCACATCCTTCTTTGTCAATTTATTTTGCTTAAGTAGCAGCTCAATCCTTTCTCTCATCCTCGTATGACTGAATCCAACAATAACCTCAAATCAAAACTAACATCCAGAGATTTTAAAAAGCTGAAAAGTGGATTTTCACATCTAGCTTACTCAGACGACCAGAGATGGCCCAGTATAACAGCAATCAACTGTAATTATGCAAGTGAAGCACTTTAGTGCAGGAAGTAAAAAATGTTGAATAGATGACACCAGGAATCCAAAAAAGAGAAAAAGACAAACAATCATGATCATGTGCTTACTTGAAGAGTATAAAGCCCAGCTTCAAGCTTTCGGTTATATCGCACCTCTTCATCAATCTACAAATATTCAGGGTTAGCAATTGCATCTATAACGAGTATTGGAAGCATTAAAGCCTGATAAGATAGGGACCTCTAAATCATCCAATTGAAGTCTATCAAGTCTTTCAGTCTCAGCCTTTACTCTGTCTGAGTACCTGCAAATTTTCAGAGATATGGATCCACCGCTAACTTCTGAAATGTATTCCATGGAGATGATGCATGCAAGATCCCAAACTTTACCGCATATAAAGTTCCATTAGTCGGTCTATCTTTTCACATTCGTTTTCTACAAATTTGCTCAGCAATCGTTCCCTTCTTGAACCTCTCAGAATACCACCTGCAGAGAACCAACTGCACTTTTTAACTATGTCTCACATGATTTTACTATAAATAGCTCAAATGGAACTGCAAAAACTACAGACATATAGGTCCTAAAAATACCTGAATATGGGCATAGGAGTATCTTGTATTGTATCATTAGAAAAAGCAGGACACAAGTTATTTGATGTAGAGCAGAATTAGAAACAAGTGAATTGGTATATTTCTGCTAGAGAAGTAATATCTTGGTGACAGTTTCCGGTAGCTAATACTTCAGCATTGTGGATTTTGGGAGATCGAGAGCAAAGATCAGATGAGGAAAAGCACTAATCATACTTATGAATCAGAGGTGGTAATGCATGTTACTCCCTTGATGTACAGGAAATACTTTACTCACACTATAAATATTAGAAAAAGGAGACAATGTATATTATGGAGAAAGCCACTGATTTTTACATGAGCAATATTGCGGAAGAGGAATAGGAAGTATTTCATATATTTTACACCCATCATAAAGTTTTATTAGGTAACAGAGATTTCGAAAATAGTGAGTACAGCTAGGATAAAAAATGAAAGATGAAAGTTCAAGATGAAATTCAGTGCAGAAATGTGCACAAAAGGTAATGGAATCTGTTGTTTGCCTTAAAATAAGCGAGCAGAAAACGATGTTGTACATCAAAATTCATCAAGAAAAGTCATATTTTGGGCAGACAATTTTGATGGATTAAAAGGTAGACCCTTATTAGGGGGGCCAATCTTCAAACTTAAAGGGGCACAAATGTGACAAACACAGAAATAGATGGAGCTCTTCAGTGTTCTACAGATGTAGTGGCCATGGAACTGGTCAAGTTAGTATAATTTTTTTATATTATAAAATTCATATACATAAAAGACATATATTAGGTGAACTGATGATCACAAGCCAATCCCACATAGCCTGTCTAATAATAAGGTCCGGCCAAGATGATGATACCATTAGCTCCATCTTGACAGTTTTTTCAGGTCACACAATCAGGATCCAACAATACTTTCACTTCGGTGATATGGACTCGATCACATGACTTGAAGATGAAAAAGCTTGGAATGTCAAATTAAACTAGAGATAGTACCAAGAACTTCAAACAATTAAACTTGACATAATGGAAATACACAACAACGATGTTCAACAACAATGAAGGAAAACATTAAACAGAACAGACATCTTTGAGCATTATACTGGCAAAAAATCCATCATATGATGTTTCAAACAACTAAACAATTCAATTGGTCACGTAATTTCCTGGTTTGGTTTGAACCGGTTTGAACATCCCTATAATTAATATCTAATTGAGTTCAAAGAAAAATATAAATAAAAAATTGAACCATATTCTAATAGAAATATGCTAATAATCACTTAAAATATTGATACTATTTATAAAGGTGAGATTTGATTCTTCATCTAGAATAATGATATAAATATCTTAATAATTGTGGGAAAACTATGTTCCCATCAAACAAGGTCACACCAAAGCACAACACAATTTCTCATTCAACATCATAATATTTATCAAATAAAGGAGGGGGGTCGGGATGAGGTTGAAGTACAAAACCTGCACAGCTCATGCCTTCACATCTATGAGACTCGAAGTTCCTAAAATAGAAATTTATTTTCTTGTCATCTTATTGGTTTTTTTGTTTTGAAAATGGGAAGAACTTGATTGTAACTTCTAATCTTCAGGAGAAAGTGTCTTATCATCATAATGCCAAGGGTCTAGCATATTTTATATGATAGTTTTATAAGTTTTATATGCAAAAAACTTCTAACTTCAGACTTTAGCAATTTATGAAAAATATCCATAGAAGACATAAGAAAAGGCAACATTACCAACGTATATTTTTCATTATCAGTTTCTTTCCCACTCCAATTTACAAAACATCCATAAAAAGAAGAAAATAAAAACAATAAATGATGGATTTAACTTGCCTTACCAAATAACGATGCAATGAGTGAAATAAGGCGCTCCTCTAACTCCTCATGGTAGCTCTCTTTCTTCTTTTTTTTGCTTACTGGAATCTGAATGGTAGTGGAAATTACAACATTATTAAATGAAAAGCAAAGAATTGTATAATCTCATAGTAGAAAAAGAAAGAGGGCTATTCAAACAAAAGGATGTTTTACTAGTCTTCAAGTTAACTATAATTCCACAAATAAACCAAAGGCATATTGCAAACTCAAGACGAAATTAATAGGCAAAATGCTGCCTACAGAAAAAAACCAAGGATAACATGCAACAGAACTGTTATGTCAAGAGCAGTATCAACCAATTACATTAACTTCGAGAAATCTGTCCTAGGTTTCATCCTTTGCTCATACCAAGATTTGATTCATAAAGCAATCCAAAATAAAGCATGGGCAAGAAAAAGATAGTGGATCATTGAGGAGAGGTGATAGATCTAAAATTTCTAGATGGTAACTTCATGGCCACATCATGGGTTAGATGGAGCCATAGCACAGAAGAGAAGGAATGTTATATAAGAATGCTAAGATTTTAACAGTAGAAGGGCCTAACTTTGTTGAGCCATGACCAATAGCTTTAGACAGATTTTATTTCCTAGCTAATAGATGGACTACACAGTTTTAACTACAAATAAAAGTAAGGAACTGCTTAGGTACTCCAGTGAATGCACCAAAACAGGCTAACCTCTACTACTTTATTCCGAAGGCCACCTCAGAGGTAGCTTTGGATTTTTCTAGTTCCTTGAGTAGGAGTAACATGACTAAAATAAAAGCAAATTAATTGAAAAATTCTCAATCTTGGCAACATTATATGGCATTTCTCATTGATTGAAAGAAACTTTGTGGCTTTGGTTACACTAGACAAAAAAAATGCGACTATAAATTGACCTTATGAATCTCAGACAAACTGCGTGTGGAGAGATACAGACGTAATCAATCAAGAAGTAATTCTGGGTAAAGCCATTTCTTAGAGCTTTAGCAAGCAAATACAGCTGTGATCGTGACAATGAAGTACAAGATATATGGATGCAAAGGGCAAATAGAAGAATGGAACTTGCCTTACCCATGAACGCTGCGAAAGCTGTCTTCAAACCCAACACATCCACAAACCGCTCACATGCTGGAGGATACTTCGTCATTGCAAAGTCGAGCGCCCGGATCGAAGACCCATAAGCAGACTTCTTCTGCTTCATGATGATGATCATGAGCTCTACGCCCTCTGACTTCAAGAACCTCTCCTTGTTCTCCATTGGCATCAGCAGGCAGCATAGGCAGTCGAACAGGTTCTCAAGCATCTCCTCCTCATCCTCGCTCTTTGGATCTCGTGACTTGTACAAAGCCACCGCCTGCAGCACAGCGTCCACGCCATTCATCTGGCCAAGCCGCTTCTGGTTTGTGGGGCTGTTCTGCAGCAGAATCGCCAGGATCTCCGAGGCGTACTGCTTGTTGGCGTCAAACTCACGCACCTTGATCCTGCCGATGAGCCAGCGCAGCAGCTTCGTCCGCTCGCAGACGAGCTCGGCGACAGCTGGTTTAACCTCAATGAGGTTCTCGATGGTCGAGAGGGTATTGTAGATGGCGGTGGCCTCGTCAGGGTCAGCCTCGGAGAGGCGGGCGAGGTTCTGTACGAGTAGCTCCAGAGCGTTGTTCTCAAGGAGGGTGTCGACGAGGGAGCGAACGGCCTCCTCGTTGTCATCATCGTCGCCGACAACGTCCTCATCAGTGAGGTCCATGAGGAGGGAGACGACGTCGACGGCGATGTCCGCATTGTCGTGGCCAAGTAGGTCGACGAGGGAGGGGACGGTGTTGAGGGCGACGAGCTCCGGGTACAGCTCGGGGGCGCCGGCGAGGACCTTGAGGCGCTCGATCTCCTCGTGGAGCTCGACCTCGGAGTCGGCGAACTTGTCGGGCTGGTCCGGGTACTTCATGCGGGCCTCGAGGTTATCACGTAGGCGGCGCTCGAAAGCAAGAACCAGCTTCTTCAGGGTGCGCAGGTCGAGCACCTCCACGCCGCCGTTCTGCGCCGACCTCTCTACCGCCTCGAGGAGGGAGAGGTCGACGCCACCGCTGGCGTCGTGGGACGCGGAGGAGGGGACTGGAGGCGACTCATCTCGCTTACGCTTGTTGTAGTGTTGCGGGTTCTCCATGGAGCCGCGGCACGGGGAGTGAGGGGCAAAGGAAAAACCCTAACCCTAAGTTTTCTGCGGCACCGAGGACGGAAAGGTTCGAGACTCTGGCAACTTTGCAATTAATAGCGACTTCAGAGGGAGGCGATTTGGGCTGAGCCAAACTGCAAATAGGCTCAGTACCCATTACCAGCCTGACGTGGCACCATGATGACGTGGCTCAGTACCCATTACCAGCCAAACTGCAAATAGGTCCAGATAGGACGGCACAGCAAACCTCTCATGTGATTGATTCTTCGCACGGATCTCAACGATGTCCATCAAAATATCGTGCGACTCACAAAGGTATCCATCGATCGTGGACCACGTCTCGTGGCATGAATGATCTCAACATCTCCACGTAGTTGATCCATTTCCCATTCACCACACCAATAATTGACTCCAGCACTGTGTCACGTTCGTTTCCGTGGGCGTCACGATACTATTTCCTTTTTAATATATATTTAAATACACTTAATTCTTCTTACTTTATTTATTTTATTTTGTTTTTGATAAATTTATTATTCATTCTAGCTACAATTCTATGATTTAATCTCCTAAGATTGATGACATATAATAAAAATTTTATTTTTCTGACAATTTCTGTTATTATTATTATTTATTATACACACACAAAAATATCTAATTAGGACGTTACGGCATTAACCAATTCCCACGTGGCCTATTCCTTTCTCTCTCGTGCTCGCTTGCGTTACCGTCGTCCTCGTCCGTGATCGCCGCTTCCTCCAACGTGCTTTCCTCCTCAGCCTCCAAATCTTCGCTGCTTTCGTACCAAAACCGCCGCAGACGCTGCAATCGAAGGGGGATCGGAGCGGTCTCCTCTCTTCTCCGGCGAGATGACGGCGCTGCGCGGCCTGCTGAGTGGAAACGCCGCCGTCAATACGCGCATGGCGGTGAGGTGGATCTCGTCTGTGGCAGCGGAGTCGGGTTTCTCGTTCCCGGCGAGCCTGGCCGGAAAGGGGTTGGCGCCGAGGAGGGATCCCGGGAGCCGGAACGTGCAGTGGGTGTTCCTGGGCTGCCCGGGCGTCGGGAAGGGGACCTACGCGAGCCGCCTCTCTCGGCTCCTCGGCGTGCCCCACATCGCCACCGGCGATCTCGTCCGTGACGAGCTCGCAGCCACGGGTCCTCTCTCCAAGCAGGTAAGCTCCCTTGGGAAAACCCCCTTTGTTGGCCAATGATTTCATCTTTGTGCTGTTACTTTGGTGGGATCACCGAGATCATGGTGGGTCTGAGTTTGATTGATGAGATGAAGGATGCGGTTGAATTGGCTTCGGCGTCATTACTTCGTCGATCGATAGAAAGAAGACGATTTTGGTATTGATTCATAGAGCTCGATTTGGGGGAGTATTGCTATTTCTCCAGCATGATATTTGTCTTAAGAAACATGAAACGGAGAAGAGAATGACTTGTTTCTTCTGATTTCTACTTTGTGTTCCTTCTAGCCTCTTATAAAACCTAGAATACAAATTTAGATAAACGAAATAAAATAAGTGAAAGAAAAAAATTGAAGTTGGACTCAAGAGGGTAGGATAATATTTAGGGTTATAAAGTGAAAATTAATGTTTCTTGTTACTAAGAAATTGATAATATCATGTCATGAAGCTAACCTCATTAGGAGGCTCTTTTATTGACTCATCTGTATGTGTTGAAGATGCCTTGGTTATAATAATGATACCGAATCAAACTCTTTTGATGGGAAAACCAGAGGTAACTGGTCACTAGGACATCATGAATGATGGATTCGTATGTGTATCATCTTTCATGGTTGATTGTTTTGTTTTATGAGGAAAGCTATGGAGAATCACTGCATTCCATAGAGGATACTGAATTAAACTCTTTTGATGGGAAAACTAGAGGTAACTGGTCATTAGGACATCATGAATGATGGATTCATATGTGCATCATCGTTCATGGTTGATTGCTTTGTTTATGAGGAAAGCTATGGAGGATCACCACATTCTAAAAGTTTTGCATTTTTTTTCCTCTGGAATAGTTTGTTCAATACTTGCGCATGACCTAATTATTCTTCCATTTCTATTCAAGGTTGTACCTAGAATGGAGCACTAGTCCTCATGTGACATTCTAGAGATCAAAGATCTCTTAAATTTGTGCAAAATAAATTCTTAGTCATTAAATTTCTTGAAAAACAACTTAGTGCCCGAAGATATATCGGATGACATGGTTTGGTAACCCCATATTGTTGGGATGATGACCTGGAAGGCTGACAATTGAAGATCTGAGGAACAAAAGTTTGGTGTGAATAATAATATTTATTTTCTAATGTGTTTTATGACTCTGCTATGTATCATAATGAAGGATGAGCAAACTATAAAGTGAGAAAATTTCTTTTTAGAAGACTCGAAGCAGCCTGATTCCTAGTAAATATATGGTTGCTTCACCTAAAATAATATTATCTACAAATTACCATTAACAGAATATTATGTTCAAATTTATGTGGGAAATAAGTTTGTGGGGGAAATGATAATGGTGCTCAAGTATGCATAGTTTGTGCAGGATGTTGCGAAACCTATTTTGTAGATTTATTGTTATCTATCCAAATCATAGGAAGGTTAAGAAATTATCAGCTTTAATTATATTTGGGTTTTGGCATATGAAGGCTGTATATGTCACAGTATTTGGTCTACTGCGAGCTTGTCAGTTGATAATTTCTTGAAAATTAGAAGTAAAATGAGCTGAACTTGTTTGTGGATTTATTAAATTTATGGTCCTGTCTTCCATATTGCACTCTAAAACTTTAGTGAGGTTAAACATCTCAGATTATCGATTTTATGTTGCAGAAATAAAGTGAATTTCATTTTTTTTTTTTAGTTATAGAATATGCTCCAAATTAAGCCAAAAAATATGGTTTTCAGTTATAAGAATATATAAATAATTTTGTGGTAGTTTATGATTGCTTTGCGCATTGTAATGGCTTTCCTATTATTGACATTCTTATATTTGTTTCATGTTGCACTAGGTGAAGGGATATCTGTTCTCTAACAAAACATCATCAAATTAGAGTTGTGCTTATACAGTCTGAATCTGACTCTTGTAGCTCACCGAAATCGTAAATCGAGGACAGCTAGTGTCTGATGAGATCATCATCGATCTGTTATCCAAGCGTTTTGAAGATGGAGTGGCTAAGGGTGAATCAGGATTTATTCTGGATGGTTTCCCACGAACAAGAAGACAAGCAGTGAGTGAATGATATCATAGGCCACACACTATCTCACTTTGTTCTAGAAGGTTTTGTTTTGTTTTCACTAGTATGGCACCTATTCTGTTTATGAAATTCTGTTTCTCCTGAAACTTCAGTTGCAGTGCTCAGTCTTTTGTTTAATTTCATAGATACATTTTCCATTTAATGTTTCAGAATGCATTTTTATTTCCTCTTCTTCTAGCGTGTTCTTAGGCATAGGTGTATCCTGAGTATGTCGTCTCTTTACCTTACTTGCCTAGCATTTGGCTCCAGTTTTGATGTTGAGTTAAAATGGTACAGATCACTTCTTTCCCTGAGTTATTCCAGTCCTGCTTTCTTTTAATTGTCCATGGTACCATTTACTTAATTTTTTTTGTGCAAGGAATTGGAGCAAATACAAAAACCAAATTAAGTTTGAGATAAGATAAAAATATAACTCTTAAGAGAAAAGAATGTTTTTCCTTTATAATCCTTGTGATTTTCAACCCAACCGTGAATGGTTCTCAGATTGGACATCTATGAATCTGGAGAGAACTTAGATTAATTTTCTAGCTAACCCTTTCTCAGTTAAATAAAAAAAATGAAAACATTGGCACTACCTAATAATCCTCTGGTTTTCAGATAACAGGCCTGGCATGTTTCGCTTGGGGGGCCTATATTTAGTCATTGAGCAATAGTGGCTTGAATTCATATCATGCTGCATCTTGTAATTATTTTGCTCATCCTCAATTTGCGTGATATGCCAGGAAATACTGGAGGGAGTAACAGAAATTGAGCTGGTTGTCAACTTAAAGCTCAGAGAAGATGTGCTGCTCGCTAAGTGTCTTGGGAGAAGAATTTGCAGCCAATGTGGAGGCAACTTTAATGTTGCCTCTATCGATATCAAGGGTGAGAAGGGCAGGCCAGGTATTTCTATGCCCCCACTTCTACCTCCTGAGCATTGCATGTCAAAACTCGTTACCAGAGCGGATGATACTGAAGAGGTGGTGAAGGAACGACTGCGTTTATACTATGAATTGGTAATGCATAAACTTCTTGATTTACCAACTCAATTTCCCAAATTTGTTGATTCGTTTGGATATCAGATAACTCTATTAATGCATCATAGCATGTTTGTGGTTTAGGAAGATCCTTATCACCATGCCACTCTCCAAAACTTGTTTATAATTGAATGTATCAAGAGCATTTGCAATAGTGACATAGATCGATTGTGTTCCAGTTGTTGAGAATTTGATCCATAGTGTCTAGAATAGCGTATCCTATTTGTTGTTTTAAACCAGACTATAAATACGATGCATGATGTCAGAAGGCACTCGCCAGAACAGAGAGGTCTTTATCTATATCAGTTTTGTGACTGTCTCAGCTGTCGTGTAGAGAGTGTGAACCAAGACGATATTTGTTTCATCAAACGATGTTTTCATTAGTAGTTTTTGTTGTTATGAGATTAGAAAAGTTTTAGCCCGTAATTCTATTCCTCGTTTCAGTTATGAACAAACTTCTATGGAAGGTTAAAGGAGTTCAAATGCAGAATTTGATCTATTCTCCTTTGTACCTCGGAACCAGTCTTGTCATAGTATATAAAGCTTCTTTACATGTGAATTGGATAATTGATGAAATCGATCGGTATAACTAGACATGCTACGTTAATTAGTTTTTTTTTTTTTTTCCGTCTTTTTATCTGTTTGTGATGTTCTTTGACATAGATAATGGTTTGGTTACGCAGAGTCAACCAGTGGAAGAGTTTTACCGCATCCGTGGGAAACTCTTAGAGTTCGATTTGCCGGGAGGAATTCCCGAGTCTTGGCCGAAGCTATTGCAGGCTCTGAATCTTGATGACCATGACGAAAAGCAATCCGCAGCAGCGTGATTATAAACGGAGGTTGCAGATGGATCCATTGCCTGTGTAGTGTAAATGCATACTAAGAAGCTCCATTTTTTTTTCCGAATAAGAGTTCAAACTAACTCTGCCAGAAACAAAACAAAGGGTGTCAACTTACTTGGATTTTTAAGAGGATTTGGTTCTCAAGCAATAGAACAGAATGGTTTCAAATTGCCCATAGTTAGAAAGTGTAGCTATGGGGTGCAGGATGAGTTATTATCCTTTCTTCAACTTGCCTGATACACACACCCAGCATTTTTTTTTCTCCACACTCACACTCTCTCTGTGTCGATCCTGAAATAGGAGTTTTCTCATGTGTTAAAACGGGTTATGGATTTCGATCAGATGAAGGTATAATAAATTCATCAACTTTGATTTAAGCATCTTATATCACAGGATTAATTATAAAAAGTAAAATATTTAATTTTTTTTACTTTAATCCAGCAAATTAATCATACATCAGCACCATTAAAAATGCACTTAGGATATAGTGAGAATAATGCCATGTACATGAACTATATATATGCGAGGCAACAGCAAACGGCGATCTTTCTAACTGTGTGTACCTTTGAATCACGGAAATACCCTTTCACGCCAAATGTAGAGAAAGGCCACCGGAGAACAAGAAAGGAGGGTAGGGAACGAACCCTTCGTTGCCGTAATCTCTTGCCGGACTCGGTAAAAAAAAAAAAAGCTCCTCCAGGCAAAGATCGGCGTTGGGTGTGGCGGCGGGAGTCCTCCGAGGAGGGAGGCACAACGAGCTCATTAAGCAGTCGGAGGGGAAGAAAAATCCAAGCCCTAGGAACACCGGCGACGGAGCAATCGGGGGCGCAATGCCGATCAAGAATCGGAACCCTGGAATTGGGGAAGAGAGGAAGAGGGTTTTGCTGGGATTACTCAATTTTAGGATCTTAGGATTCCTTAATTTTATTAGTTTGATATTAGTATTTATTTATTTATTTATTTTTGAGTTTTTTTTTTAAATTTATGATTCGAGTTTGATAGAGTCAATTAGGAATTATTTTATTTATTTATTTATTTAAATTAAAAATCTTCTTAGTCTTAATTGATTAAGGATTAAATAATTATATATATAATATCTTTGGTTATTTTTCTCAATAAATGAAATACAATTGAAAGCATGATCAATTTGGATCCTCTCCAAAGAATCAAATTTTTATTTTTTCTTAAATAGAATCTTAATATTTTATCATCTAGTATCATAGCGATGTTCCTAAAGTTCTTATAAAGTTTTCTCAATCTCCTCTCCGACATCATTATGGCCTCGACGATCGCACCACTAACGGGTTCAACAAAGTTCTTACGACGTTTCCTCGATGTTCTCTTATTCTCTTCTTCGACATCATCGTAGGCCTCAACGCTCACATCGCCAACAGTGACTTCATCTTCAACGCCCAATGAGCAATCCTCGTACCCTTGACCTGAAATAAAAAAATAGAACTTAAGAATTACATATCTACAATCATATATAAGGATTATTGACAATCTTATGAAACCTCAATTTAAAGTCTTAGAAGCAAAAATTAAGAACAGGCCACAAGAAACTCTTAATGATTTCAAAAAGAGTTTGTTTGAGAGTTTTAGCAAAGATCAATAAAATGAAATCACAGGAAGATAGATCGATCTGAAATCAAGGGAAAAGATTACCAAGATCATGATAATGTCTACCCTCACATGAAAGCAAAATTTTTTTGTTTTCATAAAACTCTAAAAGATTCTAAAATAGAAACAACCTAAATCCAACTAGATGGGGATGCTATTCCGTATGATTAGTATGAAAGTTATCATGAAGTTTACTATTCGGTATGATTAGTATGAAAGCTATCATGAAGTTTTCTGATAGGAATAATTTAAGGGATTTTTATTCATTTTGGACCATTAGAAAGCTTGCCAAGATTCTTTAGACTTCTATAGTTTGAAAGGTAATTGATGAGAATATTCACTTAAAGTCTTAATTCAGATATTCGTTATGAAGTTAAGACTATCCAATCTCGCACCATGATAAATGTAATTTCTTTTGTATGATCGTACGAAGAAAAAATTAATAAAAATTAACATGAAAAGTCATCGAACTAGGAGTATTAATAAATAAATGACTAACAAGTCAACTACTTCAATGGTTCTTAATTGAAATCCTAATACTAGAAGATGAAACTAAGAGGAACTCAAAAAATAATCAGCAAAGGATTTTGTATTGGTATTATGATTAAAAGTGGAGTAAGGAGCATCATTACAAGTAATTAAAACTTTTGATGGTTGAACCGATCGAGGAGAAATGATAAATTAAGGCTATAGACTCTAATCATGAAAGTTAATTTTTGATTAAGGAGGACTTAGATATTATCGATTGAACCATAATACTGATAGATTATTGAACCTGTCACACTTGTTATTTATGCTTTAGCTAGTTATTCTAATCGTTAAACTAAAAAAGTCAAAAGATTTTTAAAACATCAATCTATTACTATTTTGATTTATACTGATAGCCTCAATAATTTATTGATAACAAGATTGCTATACAATTGACCTATCACATTAAATGTTATGATAAAAGGTGAACGACGCTGATAGGCGAATCTTAGCTTATGATAATAAGTGTTCCAAAGTGAAGATTATTATGCAGCGCCAAGAATTGCTAGTGAATTTTTTTATTACTACTGTTGGAGGACTATGAGATTGTGTTTAGAATTGAGTGATTATTAACTCTAAATAATATTTCTTAAATTTTTAAATTAATTTTAATTTTTTTATCAATATAAAGCAAGTGATCCTAAAGGGAAATTGTTACTAGCTATAGAATAAAGAGAGTTCTTTGAAACGCATGTCATAGATTTTTGGTATAATTATGTTGCATTGAAGAGGAAGCTGCAGCACCTAAAATGAAAATGTTAAATCATTGCTTGGATAATTTATGAATGCATTTGCAGAAGTACAAAGGTTTCTACTTCTTTTAACCCTATGAATACCCACACTTTCAAAAGATAGAGATAAAAAAAATAATCGAGGGGATGCTTAAAGTAGGGATCATAAAAGCTAATGTTACCCCATACTCCTACCAAGTCTTATCAATAAGAAAGAATGATAGATTTTAGCGGATGTCTCTAGATTATCGAGCACTCAATAATATTACAGTGAGAAATAAATATCATATTCTATTGGCGGATGAGTGAATTAAGAGGTGCACAAATTTTCACTCAAATGAATTTTTGGTTTGGCTACCAAATTCGTGTACATAATTTGCAGGTTATTATTGCCCTTCTTCATGGGCATTGTCTTTTTATTAAAAAATCAAAATACAACTTTGTGCAATCTTAATGAAATATCTTGACCATATTATTTTTAGAGAGAGTGTTTTACTTGATACTTCCAAAGTAATAAAAGATTGGTCAAATTCTAAAATTAATTAATGCTTTGAGAGGATTCTTGGGACTCACTAGTTATTATCTAGAGTTTGTAAAGAATAATAGCAAAAACAGTGCTCCATTGACATTACTTTTGAAGAAAAATATATTTAAATTAAAAAAATAAAGCTACTCAAGCTTTTATTTCTCTTAAGTATGCAATAACTCCTACATTAGTTCTTACTGTATCAGATTTCTAATGTTTCTAAAGGCCTTACTTATACTAGTAAGATACGTTCTCGATCTAGTATTAGTGTTGTACTAATGTAAGAAGGTCGTCTAATTGCTTATACTAGTAAGGCACTTTCCCCATTTTTATTTGAGTTTATTTGTTTGTGACAAACAGATATTAGCCATTGTTCATGCAATCATTAAGTGAAGGTCTTACCTAATTGGTAGATTTCAAGTATACACTGATCACAAAAGCCTAAATTATGTTATTGAGTAAAGGGTTTTTTTCTTTAGAGCAAAAATGGATGGGACTTGACTATAAGATTATTTATAAGAAGGAGGGTGAGAATTTGTGATTGTAGATGCACTTTTTTACCTTTCAAACTAAGCTGAACTAGTGGATGTTTTTATTTCTACTTGTAAAACGTTGGAATTCATGGATGATCTTAAAATTTAAGATATTATTGAAAAACTAAAAGAATATCCACTTTTTATTCCTAATTATGAATCTTACAATTTGTGATACAAGGATAGAATTATCTTAGCACCAAATTCTTCTTGATAGAGCATAATTTTGAAGGAGTTTCATTTGTCATCAACTACAGGTCATTTTGGATTTTTTCATATATATAAATGTATTTATCAACTTTTTATTGAAAAAGTATACATAAAACCACTAAAAAATTTGTTGCAGAATATGTTATTTGTTTGCACCATAAAGGTGAGACATTTGCTACCCCTAGTTTCCTTTAGCTTCTTCTTATTCTTGATGTTTGGATTGACATATCTATGGATTTTATCGATGGACTTTCACCATTTAAAGGTAAAATCACCATCTTTGTGGTTATAGATCATCTTACAAAATATTTTCATTTTTGTGCTATAAATATTTTTGTATTGTTGCAAGTGTTGCTCGCACTTTTATTAACAATATAGTGAAGTTGTATGGAATTTTATATTTTATTATTAGTGATCAAGATAAAGTTTTTACTAGCACCTTTTGGAAGGAGCTTTTCTGCTTCTTGGATACCCAATTGAATATGAGTACTATGTATTACCCATAAACATATGGGCAGATTGAAGTGGTGAACAGATGTCTAGCAAACTATCTTACTAGTGATAAACTAATGGAGTGGATGAAATAGGTTCCTTGGATAGAGCGATCATATAACACCACTTATCATTTTTTCTAATTAAAATGACTCCTTTTGAAGTGGTTTATGGTCGACCTCCTACCATGATTACAAAATACATGTATGATTCTTCCGAGGTCGATCAAGTGGTTAATCTTAGAGATAATTTCATAATCTCATAAGCTAGGATGAAGCAGCAAGCTGATAAGTATCGTAATGAGTGAGAGTTTACAGTAGGCAATTGAGTTTTCCTTCAACCTTACAAGCAAATTTTTATAAAGGTTTGATCTAAACTATCTTTTCGAGTCTTTAGACCTTACAAGGTATTGAAATGTATTGGCCTAGTTGCTTATTGCTTGGACTTGTCAACGAGCTCTATAATATATTTAGTTTTTCATATTTCTTGCTTTAAAAGAAGCTAGCTAGGAGATGATGATGAGGTGCAACACCATTTGCCATATATTTCTTATACCGGTGAGGTTCAATTCCTACCTTAAGTCATACTTAATCGACATGTTATGATGCGTCATAGATATTCTATCATTAAGGTGCTTGTTCAATTAGCCAACTTATCAGCTTAAGATGTTAACTTAGGAGTCCTATAAAGTATCGGATGAGAAGTTTTCAAAAAATTCATTATTGCATGATAAGACGATTTTGGAGGGATGAAGAATATTAGGATTCCTTAAGTTTAGGATGATGTTAAGATTTATTATTGATCTTTTGTTATTTTTATTTAGTTTTAAGGGTTTTCACCTTTTATGTAGTCAATTAGGGATGTAGTATTTTTATCTATTTTTAGGGATTATTATTTAAATAAATATATATAATATCTTTAATTATTTTAAAAATAATGAAATATAATTTAAAGTCTTTGACTAATTTGGGTGTTGATCTACTCGAAGTGATATATATATATATATATATATATATATATTTTATTTTTTTTCCTTATATAAAGCAGGCAGGTCCAGCATTGGCGCCTCCGTGGACGAGGATGTCTTGCTCATGCATTCGCGAGCTTTTTAATTAGAGAGAGGTCTCAAAAGGGTTGATCGACCTTCCAACAACAACATGATCGATGCTTCTTTCATTTGAATCCAATCCAACTCTTCGAGAGGAGGAAGAAGCAGATGCAGATGATTGATGCTTATTTCGTTTGAATCCAATCCAACTCTTCGAGAGGAGGAAGAAGCAGATGCAGCTGAGGTCTAATACGGCTGAAACGGATCCACCAGAAGTGGTGTGGTTAAAAATCCCAAAGTTGATAACCAAACAACTTCTCATCTTGCCAAAATCATAAGAAGAACGATTCACTAACATTCACGAGTAGCAACCATTGTTTAACACACTTTTTGGTGTGCTTCAATTCTTCTCTAAAAAATGCTGCACAAAATGATAGATTAGGAATTTACAGTTTGTGCCAAACATAAACTACTTGTTTTCCTATTAATCTATAAATAAGCAACTCAAACATTTCGCCTGTACAGACTAAAAAAAAAAAAAATACTACTGCAAGATGCGCGCTGCCAACTCAACGAGTTACTGGCCTTTGTGCCACTGGTCTCACTGTATCAATCCAAAATTAGGGTGACCATCTTATTTGATAAGCCTGCTTCTTCAAAAGTTAAGTTGTTTGCATATTCCAGGCTCTTCGGCCTACCAGGAATGGCTTCGGTAAAGTGGAAAGGTCGTTTTTGTCCATCCTCCAACTGTGAGCAGCACAGAGACCATAAAAGCTGCACGGGGACGATAAAACTCATGCCAACCTTTGTAAAACAGATAGATGTGGTAGCAAGTACACAAATTTCTGACTATTATCTACTACTACTACCTTTGTCGAGTCGGTTGGAAGGAAACTTCTCCGGATTCTACGTCCATCGGGGAGACGGATCCCAATCTTACAGACTTCTCCGCTACTTTTTGGTTCTTCAGGAAGAGGAGGATAAATCAGCTCTCCATTTAAGCTGGTTTCGGAATCTTTCTCTGGTTTAGGTTCATCATCAACTATAGGTGGCCGAGAAGTGCCTTCACCATCCTCCAGTGAGGCTGCTATTGCCCACATAAGCTCTTCATCATCCTCAACTTCTTTGTCTGAACCAAAGAAAAACATGGTGAATTTTGATGAACCCAAGTCAAAATTTACATAGCTTCGGCCTTATAGTCTTGTAATGCACAAATTCCCAAGTTCTGTTGGAGTGGAATTAAAGAATGCAGTCATTTACAATAAAGCACAGATTTTCTTTGGCCCTTTATGATGCAAAATCAACGCCCACCTTCGTTGCATGCATTATTTTATATATGCTGCACTTTTCCATCTCATCACATGACATGTCAGGAAACAATCATAAATCTGTAGTTGATCTAGGTGCATCAAAGGAAAAAAGATGATAAATAGATATTTTAGATCCAAAATTCATTTGTTTTAAGGATGACTTACCTTGTATATTATTGAGTGCAGAATTATGGGTGACTCTTGGATGCTTTTGAGGAAGAATAGCATGATGCTCTTTTGGTCCTTTGTCCAGAAATGGAAGCAACTCCTAGATAGGAAAGCCATTGTAAATAACAAAGAACAAAAATTATTAGCTCTGAATCCAATATATTTGAAGGCAAAGTTTACTAGCATATTCATATATATATCAGGAGATGACTGACAGATGAAGTCAAAAGAATACATAATTATGGATCATTTAGGCCTCCAGTACCTCCAACAGACGCTCCGGATGTACCATGTTACTCCATCCCCACATTTTTTGTCCAGTAATGGGATCAATAACAAGAACTGCAGGAAGAGTAGTCAAGTTGTAGTAGGCGCAGACCTTCTTCCCCTCACTAGTATCATGCAACACCTGAGATTCTCAAAACAAATGCAACATAAAGCATAAAGCAGGTAGAAAATCGAAACAATAAGCAAAGAGTATAATTCTGAATCTTATTAGTAAAAAAAAAAAAAAACACAGAAATGAGATGCCTATGCAAGCAGATACTTAAGTACAATTAACTTACCTGAAAGAATATGAAATTGCTACGGATTGTTTGTGCCACAGCTTCATTTGACCAGGTATCACGGTTAAGCTTTGGACATGAAGAGCATTTGAAAGTGACTATCTTGTAGAACTTAGATCATAGAAAACAATACAAGCCTAGAAACAATTACCATATGTGAGATGAATTCTTCATTGGACTGGATATTCGTCAACAACCACTTGCCCTGAACTGAAGCCTCAACCTTTGCCTGTACAGACAATGAAATAGTGCAATCAATAATGCGTGGGAAAGAATAACATCAGGAAAAACCCATCAGCATTCAAAAATTCAGTTCATATTTCCCAAACAAGATGTTTAAAGGAAGCTCGTCTCATTCTTCTTAGGTTCTGATTCTGTTTTTTCTTCTTTATTTTAACATGACCAAAGGGAGAAGTTCAGTTGAAAGAAGCTTCTCAAGGTTAAATGACTAATAATCCACCTCAACAGATCACAGAGAATATGCTTTCACTTTGTTGTGGCTAATGAACTGTTTCAGCAAATACAAATTTCTGATAAAGCATCATAATTCAATCATTTACAATTTCATATCTTTCGAAAAAATGTGAGGTTTTTTCAGTATATGAAGAAAGGTTACATCTGTAAGGTAAATATTATGGAAACTCAATCTTCTAAAGGAAACAACATGTGCCTTGATTCCTTGGCATGTCACTTATCTTAAGCAACATGTTGTTGACTGTGTACTAAATACAAATAAACAAAAGTAGATCCTCCATGGTACCATCTATGCTTAGGTAGGTTACAACTAAATGCCAAGTGGATATTGATATTTAGTGAACTTCAACAAGCCTCCCATTGGTATAACACCATTCACTATGAATGGAATGTTGCATGGATACAGACAAGAGTATCATAAGTACAGGAATCAAAGTGCTTGCACTTGGAAGATGGATATATTTGAGGGTAAAATTTTTTAATAAATAACTGTACTTGTGCATTGGTAGGAAACCATACAAACTAATAAAAGCACTTGGCGGTCCCAATTTCAAACCTTTTTATTTAGTCTAAAGGTGCAGTATTGTGACTAATTGGAGTCAATAACAACCAGAAGAAAGAAAATAACCTTCTGCCAACTCTCAAACTACATATGTGGAATATAGTTACTAAAACTTTGAGAGAGAGAGAGAGAGAGAGGTGCACACTGTCATATAAATTACAGTAAGTTGTTTTTTTACTTCCATGTTAGTGCATTTTGTGATACTAATTATTAGTTAAAAGGTTAACGATATCACATTAATTGTCACAACATGTTAATTTCTTAACTTTCAGCTTCATATTGATATCAATTCACATAGAGGATTGTTCATGAGTGCAAACTAATACATTATGACAACAGTAATTGGATATACTTCGTTAAGCTTCTTTTTCATTTCTTTGGCTCGAGGTAATCTATTGGTAATCTGATCAATGGGTCCATGGTCTTACTTCCTGGACACAGTTTCTGGAATGATACATGGAAGTCAACGTGTATCAAGGAATTTCACAATGACCATTTTTGCATTGACCATACCAACCAAAAGATAGGTGAAACAACCTCAGCATGCAATGCAAATGAGAAAAGGCAAACAAAATAAGACTAATTATAGGATAGCCACCTATCTTTTAGCCCAATTCCACTTTGACTATCTATATTTTACTACACCCTTAGCCACTTAAGGTTTCTGTCATCATTCACAATTTTTTTATTAACACTTGACGTAAAAGTTATTGTGAAATATTAACATAAAACCTTTGATGCAATGACAGGTCACTTATGATGATATGATACAATGATGCACGTGGCACTGCTCAAGCAGGCAGTTACTCCTAATATTGCCATGCTACTTAAGCACCATTCAAGGGTGATATGTATTAATGTCTATACTGTTGATGACACATGGGGACTCACACGGAACCGATGCAGGTCCTGTTAATAGTATCATTACTGCATGTTAATGCCACATCATTAACATGTAGGCATCTATTAATATTAACATGTTGGACTCATTATTTTACTATCTATTCATAGTAACATTTTATTAATATAACCAAGGTTTGCAATTTCGATCTGTACTACCTATTTTACTATCTATTCATAGTAACATTTTATTAATATAACCAAGGTTTGCAATTTCGATCTGTACCGCCCAGTACGGGCGGTACATACCAATCCGTCAGGTTGTCGGTATGCGGACCGCCCGATACCGAGCAGTTCCGCCAAAAATCGATCATCGGCAGTCGATTTCGACCGTCGACCGTCGAAGAAGAAGAAGAAGATGATGATGAAAAGAAGAAAAAAGAAAAAAGAGGAGAAGAACAAAGATTACCTAGCGCCCACGGGCCGCTCCGCCCAGTCACGCCTGCGTCGTTGCCGCAGGTCACGGGCTCTTTTTCTCCTGCATGGGGAGAAAGATCGAGGCGACATCGCCCCTTTTCTCTTTTTTTAATATTTTAATATTTTTAATATTATATTATATTATATATTATATTATAAAATATTTATATTATATTTTAATATACCGGGCGGTACATACTGTATGTACCATCCGGTACCGATACCATATCAGTACCTAGATGAACTCGGTACACCGGTATGAACCGGTAAGTCAAACCTTGAATATAACTATAATGTTCCTATCCTTAATGAAGAATTCAAATGCCTAGTGCATTTATCTATATATTTCTGACATAAGTGATCAATATGATGAAGGAAATCCTAGGCCCTAGGTGGTAGGAAGTGATCCACCAGTAAATAAAATGAAATTAGCTATACCACAAGAAGGTATCATAAAAAATTTAATAAAATATGATGTATAAATTAGTTCTCGAAGATACATCGGTAGGAAGTAACCAACCCATGTTTGTCTCATTCTTAGAACCGTGAATCACTTACTGAACGAAATATAATTAGTTGACTGAAAAAGCACAAGAACTCTATCGCATTTCACGCACCTGCTCAAATGGACCTTGGTACATCAAGGCAAAAGGTGGACTATATAGAGAAGCAAGATTATCACGGGAACCATTTGATGTTGATGGGGCACTTTCATCCGATTCCCACACAGCAGATCGTTTTGATCCCTCATCAAAATCGCGGAATGCATCCACTGGCCTGAAGTCGACCAGAGTAACATTAGAGAATCCAATAGATGGCAGACTGCTATAAAGTCATGTGCATCATTAGAGTCAGGAATAGCAAACATATATCAAGTAGACACTGACCATGAAGAGAAAGAGCAACTCTGAGTTTGAGAATAGAAAATTTCTAAACATTTAATCTTTTGTGATGCAATCTATTGAATAGAGAAAAAGGAGATAAAATAATAATTCAAGGGAAGAACTCACAAGAAGTAGGATGAAGAAGCAAGCCAAACAAAGCTAAAGTAGGAAAAAGTTGAACCAAAATGCCAACTTCAGGTTCAGAGAGACAAACAAAGATAGAAGTTTGAAAAATCATAATCAAATGCATTCACAGCAATGCACATGGTTCAAAAAGACATGTATGTTCAATTATACAAAAACTAATTTCCAAAACTATGAATTTGAATTCAGGGTGGTTCCCACCATTAAAAGGGAGACGAGAGGGAGTAAACAGGTACAGATCACAGTCAATCCAAAACATTTTATCCAACTTAACAAAGATATGGATTGAATGAGTTCCATATTCAAGCAAAATTCTTTTCCTGTATTTCACAATTCTTAATTTTTATTGTTTTAAAATTCAAAGAAACAAAAGGGAAACAAATAGAGAAGTTACACACTAAAAGAGTTTGCAAACGTAACAAAATTTGCAACAAGAATAGCTAAGGACTTGTGCATTTAGGCCAAGGCCAAGAAGGCTTTAAGACATCAAGGTAGCTGAAGAAGGACACGTACTTGATGGTTGCCTGTAAGACTAAAACTTACAGCAGCCCAGGTCAGCCTTACCCATTATCAGCCTTCCATACCACTGAGTTGAGTATCATTATAGCTTTCGTGCTTTAAGCTGGTTATAAGTACCATTACAACTAGTTCTTTCAAAATGTTAACTCTGTACACAATTTTCAGAAAACCAATTGCAAGACTGAAAATTTTCCTAAAGTCTGTCTTTAATATGACTGATATCTCTACTACAACTACCTCGGAGCATTGATGACAAAAAAACTTCTCACTCTATCATGTTGTCAGGTCTATAACATTCGAGTTTTAATAGAGTGATTGAGAGAAAAAAACCGAACTCTTCCGTGGATCGTTTATGTAGGAGATCATTTATGGAAGAAAAAATAATTTAGGCAGCAGTCAACCTTTGTTTAGGACAGGATTTGTGGAAGGTAAAGAACCAAGCAGTAGTCATTGTGCCGGAGGATCTGCAACGGATGCAGCCTCCTGCACCAAATTCATGGTTTTCTGATGCTATAAAGTTTGGTTCGTCATCTTTGCAGCTTAAACAGGGCTTTTATTTTTGGGTAACAATTGAACCAAAAGAAGGCTTCATGAACTAAGCGATAAATGTACGATGAACATGGCATTAGTTAGTTTCTGTGGAAACAATGCGAGATGACAAGAACCACACCTGAACAAAGGCATTTCCCCATAAAGAGTCTCTCTTTTGACAGGCAATGGAGGACGTATTTCATCCTCCAGAGGGCGTGGCACCGAACTCGTGGTGCCAAAAACAATCTTCTGTCCACTACAGAAAGAGAAATTACAGAATAGTTTTAACTCCGTCCAAAGGTTGCTCTAAACCTGACGAATCCTTCCCCACTCACCTAGGGCCTTCATTGACGGGGCGAGGCAAGGCAGACGAAGCCACCCCACCATCCTCATTGCCAACATAGAAGAGTTGAACAGCTTCCTCGAGCCTCCATCTTGTTGCCTGTAGAATATATCCACCACACCAAGGACGACTACCATAAAAAATAAAAAAAAAATACTCTAAAACCCCAATCCAGATTAATGCGAAGCGAAAGGGACAGATCGAACGACTATCACGGCAACCAGAACCTCCGAGATGGATATGGTTCGATCAAATCAATTTCGGAGGATCAGGTGCGGGAAACAGAATAAGAAATCCGCCGGACGACATTGCAAGTGTTCAACATGGAACCGAACCTGCAGGAACTGCGTCGCGGTAGCGGCGGTCTGGCCGACGGCGATCTCGAGGAAGGACGACACCAGCTGCTGCTGCTCCGCCGCCGTTGGTCGCGTCTCCATCGGCCTGCGGCTGGAGAAGAAGAAGCTCCAAATCTTAGGGTAAAAGCAATGCGTAAATTTTCCTCGAGAGAGAAAGAGAGAGACACGATCGATACGCTGAAACCCTCGTTAGGATCTGATCTCTCTCTCTCTCTCTCTCTCTCTCTCCACGGCAAATGAGGTACACTACTCCAGTGTTGCATACCGAGACCTTTTTAAATAAATATATATATATATATAATAGAATATATATTACAAATAATATGATATATTCTTGAATTTTTTTTCCTTTTTTTTTTTTTGGGTGCGGATTTGTTCATTAGCTTAGAACATAAATGAATCATGCTTCGGATTTAAGTTGGAAATCTGTTGAAATTTTAAATAAATAAAAAAATGTAAAAAAAGAAAAAAAAAACTCGAACTCACGTTTGTTGTACGCGATGGTGTTGAGAAGATGATTAAAAAAAAAAAAAAACACGAGCGTGAAAGAATATTTCTTTCAATTCAAACAACAAATGAGTAGAAGAAAAGTGAAAGAATATTTTGTAATGAGAAGATATGGTTTGGTGAGGATCTCAATGGTTTATATGATAGATTACGGGGGGGTTGGGACTTGGGGTCATTAACGGTTCAACATAATTTGGATGTTAAAGATGCAAACACCGTTGAACACTAAGGAAAGAAAAATAAAGAAGGAAAGGAAGGAAAATGATTAAATAATAATAATAATAATAATAATGGAAAGAGTTATTTGGAAATTTCCCATTACTCTCAATCCAATGGAAAGCAAGAGAGAGAGATGGATCAACGTGTTAAAAATGTTAATCGAATAAATTAAATAATAAAAATAACTTTGACCCTTATAATTCTTCTTTTTTTTTATTTATCAACCAAAGGTTTTTTTTTATCCATCCCTTAGAGACATTTAATAAGAATTTAAAATAATATATCATGACCTTTGTGGCTCAAACGATGATACTATAGACCATCTACAAACCTACCTATACATCAATCTTTCTCAACCACATTATGCACTCTGACTTGAGAATGATATGCATGCATGTTTGCTTTCAAATTCAATTAGCTGTTTCGGTCAATTAGTTAACGAGATTGAGTTCAACATCATAAATTGTAACCTCCTAACAAGTTAATTACTTCGCTTATGGCAATCTAATAAGACTAAGTTAAATCTCTAACGAACTATATTAAGATATTTATTGAGAAAACAATGATGTTGTTAGTCTCAAATCCATTTGTTTTGATCATATCTTATTATTTTTATTAGTGTGTTAAGACATTAGTTAGGTCGGATTCATCTATTCATAATTAATGTAAGTTGAGTCATATTAATATTAATCTGTCGAGTCAAAGTCAGTTATGAGTCGGATAAGTCCGATCGAATCAGTTATGAATTGATCGGAGTTAATTTTTTATCTTCGGTTAGGATGAAATCAGTTATTATTTTCAATTAAGATTCTATCACTTAGTTAAGAGTCTAAGTTTAGTAAAACTCTAAATCCAAGCTTACAGGCGTTTTTGATAGCACCTTATAAATAATGGTGTGTTAACATTTTCATGAGAAATCAATGAATAATTTTTAGTTTTAATAAAAATCAAAACCCTAAGAAACAGATCCCCTCGAAGTGATCGATTATTCCCTCTTTTCCATCTCTATCCACGATACAATCTAATGTGGATCTATCTTAAACATTTTATTTTTTGAGTCAAATAAATCATCAACCAAATACTTAGAGAACGGTAAAAAAATAATAATAATAAAAGTGAAAGAAAGGATACCAGTAGAAGATGTAAATCCCTCTCTCACAGCAATAAGACAAAGTATTATCGATTTTATTGGAACAATAGACATGAAGTTGAGGACTAGTAACTAAAGGTATTTATGTGACCCCAAGATCCAATTAAACAGCAAGTGGATGTAATAACTAAACTAGTAGAACCAAGGAGGAGATAGTAATGTGGTAGCTTGCTTATAACTCATATCCTCCACACTTGTTAGTTCCATAGGTGGTGAACTATTGATCTCTATGTCCTGATGTGTGCTCAAAGATGGTGAAATCTAAATATTTGGTGGTGGATAGATATCTGGTCAGCCTACAATAAATATCATTGATCGAGTATCCTATCCTCACTCAACTCCGTGATGTGATATGGTATTATCCTACTATCCATAACTTCAATTTTTCATTTGTGGAGTCGAAATGACCCCTACGGATGTCTCAATAATGCTACTTGTCTTTTATTTCTCTCCCTAAGAAAATGATACTCTAAAGTACCTCTTGATTCATCCCCTACCCTACGTTGACCAAACATGTAAGATTAGTGCTGCCCTTACCAAAGAGCAAAAGAACCAGCTTGTCAACTTTTTGACATTATTTATAATTTCAAACGCTTTTGCTTGGTTCCCCAATCTTATGGTTCCATCCATCAAAGCGTTGCCATTTGATAAATGAGACTTGTGTTACCCTTGACTTAACCAACCACTAAATAAGACAAGTAACTCACAATGTATGTATCATGGGATTGGCACCATTCCTAACAAAATATTTCTAGTAAGATTGACACTTGCGCGATTCTGTTAGCTACATCCTTATCTTACGAGGATAACAACTTCATGCTAATAAGAACGGTGATGATGTCGACAAAAACAACGACCATTATCTAATGGAGATGATACCTCGATGTCGACGCTAATGATGATACGATATCATAAAATAAGATAACATATTCGATCCAAGGGATACTTGTAAAGTCATTACCTTATAACTAACACTACAATATATAATCTTATGGTTCAATCATAGTCGAATGACACATGTAACAACTATTCTCAATATTAATCGTTATCTCGATTTAATAGCCGTTCTATACATAATAGAAAGTTTTTTAGGTGTGTCATTGATACTCTTATAAATTAAAGAATTATCCGAATCCTCTACTAATATAATCATCGAATGCGTTTTAGTATTGTAGGAATCCATTATATTCTCGATATCTTTGTAAGTGTATGTGTTTAGGGTGCATCCCCATGGTATCAACTTATAAGTGAATTTAAAATGAAGATAATTTATTTATCATGAAAAAATAATAAAAATATTTCATAATACGTGGATCCGAGGAAAAAACATACATACATACATACGTGCACGTACAGTCAGTATGATCGAAGTCATTGTGGAAATTTAAGAATAAAAAAAAAAACTTATCTTGACGTGACTCGACGATGTTTGGATCAAAAAAGGATTAAAGCAACACGAGGGAGAACAAAGGCAGGGAAAAATTTGGAAAATAGATGATGGCACTTTGGATCTTTCTTTCCTCGAGTGAGACAAACATGGCTACATACTCCGATGAATGAATAAATGAATGAATGAATGAATGAGGCGGTATTTGCTACATAATAATATGCAGTGATGAGATTGTCATTTAGGTCTATCTCGTCTACCCCCCAGCAAATCAAATCCAATCTTCTTCCTTACATGGAAGCTAACTGAGATGTACCGCAAAGAACCTTTTGGCAGAGTGTCTTTTAGCTCTGAATCATGGAATCTATTCCAAGACAACAACCTGTTTGGTAACCAAAAGAACAAGGAAGAAATGTGGATGCCGGAGAGGGTGAAGTCCACGAGGACAAACAAGAACATCCCCCTGTTGAGGAATGTGGTGACAATTCTCTCACCTCACCTTTTAGGTGGAAAGCTGTGGAGACTTTGAAGCTCTTCCCTCTCTCTCTCTCTCTCTCTCTCTCTCTCTCTCTTATCTATTTGGTGGGTGAGGGAGAGAGAGAGAGAAAAAGGATGTGGACCAAAAGAGACTATGGAGGATTTGTTCCGACCATGGGGTGGGAGCTTTGTAGTCCCAATTCCCAATGACCAGCCCTCTAATTTGATGGTGTGTCAAGGAATTATATTAGATAATAACTCTTTCATTTTACTTTTTTTCTCATAGGAGCAAAACATAATTTTATCAACTTAATTGACTCACTAATTTGATTAAGTTTAAATAATTGATAATAAAATTAGTATTAATTAATAATTTCAGGTTTTCTTCTCTTTATTTTCTCATAATAAAAGAGACAAAGATGGGATTAGTGAGTGAAAAAAGAAAAAGTTGATGGATTCATCCTCACCATTAGTTTAGTGTTCTTATCATCACTCCCCGGCCTCATTTTACCACTAAATCTTGCTTATTTTTATGAAGATATTTGCAATCCTCTTTCATGTCTATTGTCGAAAGTAAAATAAAAATAAATAAATGTGAGTTAAATTTGATTTTCTAAGATAATTGACATATTAAATTTATTGAACTCGGACCATTAGTGTAAAGTATTTAAACCGAAGTTAATAATAAAAATATGCATATTGAAATTTATAGATCAATCTTAATCTTTTTTTACGAGATTAAATTGAAATATTACATAAAAAATAATGATAATTCAGATATAAGCAAAATATTCTTCTTCTTATCTTTCTCTCTCTATACTCCCATTCAAATTTTGTCACCTTGAGTCCTGCAATATGAATTCTGCAATACTATTTTATTTGAATATAAACTTACTGGTATCTCTTTTGTGCCATTAAAATTCTTGAATCATTTCATTAATTATCGGTTCCAATGATATTTTCTTGGATATTCTTAATCATTAATTATTATTTCATATATATATATATATATATATATATATTCTGAGCTAGTGTCACTTAGATACCATAAGACAGAGATAATTGTAGCTGTTAATGGATCCTCTCTCAACAATATTATAGTTGAAAGGAGACAATAAATAGCACAAGGAGAGCACCCTCAATTTTAGAAACAAGCAAAATGGTATAACATATGATTTATCTTAAAACAAAGCCACCTAACTATTATCTACTTGATAGAAGTCATAGTTGTTATGGACATATAAAACTGCAGGAGATCTCATATTCCAAAATTTCAGGTTTGGGTGTCATTGTCCAAACAATTGTATTAGGTTACTGTGAGTGTCATATGTCCTTGTGTTATCATTATCTTTCACACTATTGATGAATAGTTATTTCCATGGACACACTTGCTACCTGAGAGGTGTTTGTTATATATTGTCTTCAAAATCAAGTTGTAGTAGTTGCATTATGAGGTTGCTTTGGTACTAAAAGGAACACCACATCAAAGGTCAGCTAGCAAGGAATTAAGATTGATGTAGGGGATTAGATTTGGGCTTTGACAAACATCATTTTATCTTATTTATATTAAATAACATACATAGCATCCACATATCAGTTGGAACTTGAAATCTATCACTTGTGTAATAATGCATTAACCAAATGAATATCTCAACTTTTTTGAGGTTCAATCACTTAAAATTTGTGTACTATTTCAGATTTACTTTCGAAACCGTTCTTACGATTTTTATTTTATAAGCTCGGAACAATGGTATAAAGCAAAAAAAAAAAAAAAAACAACAGTTGAAATTAATAATTGGAGTTAAAATTGCATAACTTTATGGTCATTCACAAGACATGATATGTTGATTACTTTTAAGATTTAAGTGGGGTTGATGTTGCTATTATTGTATAAATGGACTAGATCAAATAGATCACCTCAGCCATGTTCCTAATTTATCACTAGTGCTACTAGATGATCAATGATAAACAAGATATGTTCTCAATAGCTTAAAAAATATATGTATGTAGCATTTGTGAAACAGTAGGAGAGAAGTTGGTAGCTTAAAAATTTTCACTGACAATTTGACTCAGATAATGTAGGACAATCATGAAACAAGCTCCACCAGGACAAGACAAGCTGTCTGAAATTAAATGCATTGTCATATACCTCCAACAATAAGCTGCTCACAGAAAGGAGTCAGCATGCCTTTGGTAATGTGTTCTTAGATCCAACAAAACATTGACACTGAGATGAGAGATTTAAGCTCCCACTTCCTTACTAATGCATCACCATTTTGCTTTACAGAGAGTCAAATTCTTCATGTAGTAAAATAAGGTTTTCTCTGTCACTCCCTCGACTTGTTACCTTTGGTTGTTGTTGTTTGATTCTTTAGGAGATCAGCTTTAAACTAGTTGTCAGTGTAGTAGGAAGGAGGACGAGAGATCCAAATGGGCAAAGAACAAGCTCTTGTGGACAAGAACAAAAGGTTTTGAGTTGATACCTACTGACTCCACCCACCATAATTAGTGCTACTAGTTCATTTACTGCATGCCATAATTATCTTCATAACCAGGATTAAATTCTAAACCTCATATGCTTAACCATGCCATAGAATTAGAGCAGGTGACTAAGAGAGAAAAACTAGGGGGAAGAAAGGTTTGCTTGCTCCCTTAAGTTGATCTTATTCATGCATCACTTTCTTTTGGATTCCTACATTACATGAAGAGAGGCCAAAAGACTGGAGTTACGGTGTACAGTACAAATAAATTGATCAAAGGACTACTGAATGGCATGTAATGGAAGTGAAAGCATAAAAATATTAATATATTATTATTATGTAAAAAATTTTAATATCAAATTTTAAAATTAAATAATAAATATCTTTAAATTTACGATACCTACATTTCATACAAAATGCTTCTTAACCCACGATCTCATCCTACTCCCTAACTTGTGTTATGAATTCCTTGATTTTATTCATGATTGGGCTCATAATTATGAAAGCTATGACAAATTCTTTTGCTCAGTGAAAGGATTTTTTTTTCCTTGTTTTGCTCTGAGAGAGAGAGAGAGAGAGAGAGAGAGAGAGAGAGAGAGAGAGAGGAGTCATAGAAATCATGCATGTTTCCCCACAGAACTTTATTTTCTTTTTTTAATTTAATAATTCTTTGTCGTAGATTCCCCTCTCTCCCTCCCTCCATCACTATGCATTTTGAACAAAAACTATATATACTTTTAAAAAAAAGTATAACTTATACAACACTAGTTTAGAAGTTCCATCCACAATATGTTCACTTGAGGTTGAGGGTTCGAAATTGTCTGTTAGACAGCAAAAATATTAGGATCATGTATCGTCTTTATTATTTATCTTTATAATATATATATATATATATATACTAATTTAGAAGGAAATAAGTTTTTCTAAGTTAATATTTCGCATAAATACTTGTATGTAGAATTGGTGACGCACAACAGTTGTTCGAAGTAGGAAGGAGCTCAAGTTACCGATATGGTGTAAGAATGGGGTGGGATGGAGAGGCTGGCTTTTGTCCTCGCGTAGACGTGAAGGGGACACCAACCCAGCAAAGGAGATGGGAGGGTGTAAGCTCCACAGTCCCGCGGGGCCCGCTCATCGCCGCATGGCGACACCATTGCTGCGTCAACTGCACCACGTTCTCTCTCTCTCTCTCTCTCTCTCTCTCAGCCAATTCATGTAAACGCCGGTAGATTATTCTTCATTTGTTTGTGGTGTAAAGGCGCAAGCAAGAAGAGATGGGGAAAGAAGGAAAGGCCAATCCTTCGCGGTGAAGACGACAAGGAAAAGTGTGACAAGGAACTCCTCTCTCTCTCTCTCTCTCTCTCCAACCAAGGAGGAGTAGTAGAAGAAGAGAGACGAGGAGAAAGGGAAGGCCGGAGGTTTTTTTCTTTCTTCTTCTTCTTCCGAGTTCTCCCTCTCTCTCTCTCTCTCTCTCTCTCTCTCTCTCTCTCTCTCTCTCTCTCTCTCTCTCTCTCCCTCCCATGCCTCCTTGTTTTGTTCCATATTTTCTCCTCGCATCTCCTTTTATACACCTCATTTGAGTGCAACTGTTTGTTTGGATTCCAAGACCGCTTTGTTCTCTAGCAGAGACAGTAAGAGAGCCAGGAGGTGGAATTTGGAGGCTTTTGGCTAAGACTGTCTCTTGGGTGTTGTAGATCCACACCCTGTGTACTTGGATTTGGGCTCTTCCTGTTTCCTCCTCCTGCCTCTTAGATCTAATTTAGCGTAACAATAAGGAGAGCACATGATTCTTCTGTGTTGGCTAGCGAGGGGTTGCTTTGTGGCTCTAATCTGGACTGGTCAGTGATCCTTGACAGACACCAAATACCAACAGCGGTGTGTTGTGAGTGGCTGCCGAAGGAGAAGACACCAACAACAAGACTGCGATCAGAGTCCGAAAAGGTCACTGTTGTTTTGCTGCTTCGGTCGAGAAGATGGCAGCGGCCTCGTCGTCGGTACCTCTCTTTGGAGTTAGAGAGGAGGAGGATGAGTACAGCAAGCAGCCGAAGCAGCAGCCTTTGTCCGCCCAACCTGCGGCTCCCCCGCCGAAGAAGAAGAGGAAGCTCCCTGGGAATCCAAGTAGGCTAATATCCCTTCACTTGCTTCGCCTTTTCCATTGATTCCTGACTCACTGAAATCGACGATCGAAACTGCAGACCCGGACGCGGAGGTCATAGCTTTGTCGCCGAGAACGCTGCTGGCCACGAACCGGTTCGTGTGCGAGGTGTGCAACAAGGGGTTCCAGCGGGAGCAAAACCTTCAGCTGCACCGCCGCGGCCACAACCTGCCGTGGAAGCTGAAGCAGAAGAACCCCAAGGAGGCGCGCCGCCGGGTGTACCTCTGCCCGGAGCCCACGTGCGTGCACCACGACCCCTCGCGCGCCCTCGGCGACCTCACCGGCATCAAGAAGCACTACTGCCGCAAGCACGGCGAGAAGAAGTGGAAGTGCGACAAGTGCTCCAAGCGCTACGCCGTGCAGTCGGACTGGAAGGCGCACTCCAAGACCTGCGGCACCCGCGAGTACCGCTGCGACTGCGGCACCCTCTTCTCCAGGTTCTACATGCATGCATCCATCCATCCAGTCAATTCACCATCCACCCCTTCATCCTCATCACCGTCGTGTCGCCGTAGGTCTCACTCAGGTCGCACCTGCACTCACTCGCACGCACACCCCCTCTCCCGCTTCATGGCAATCAGGGTTTCTTAAGCTAGCAGGTTTAGGGTTAGGGTTTGCAGAACAAAGATCTGTGGAGCAGGGAGGAGAACTGCTCCCTCGTGAATGGTCACAATGGAACCAAACTGCCATGGTCGTCGGGATTCCAGAAAAGGCACTCATCTTTCCGTCCTCGAGACGAACGCCAAGCTCATCACTCTCTCTCTCTCGTTATCCCCCCCCCCCCCCCCCCCATTCACGTGGTGACATGGAGGCAAAGCTTGACAGGTTGATTTGTTGGGTTGCGATTTGGAGATATGCGGGTCTGCAGGTTCTGACGTTCTCGTAAAATTTGTCATTTGGATTTGACCACACATCTTCTTTCTTCTTCTCCCAAAGCTTGAGGTGTGTGTACCAGTCACTGAGCTTGTTCTAAAAAGAGTGAGCATCACAGGTGGGGGTGGATATCGATTGAGCTGATCTCAGTGCTCTTGGAATTGGTCGCCGTGAGATGACTCACATTTGCTGCGACATGATTGCTAAGAGCAATTACGATGCATCACTGCGTCGATTGATCGATGTAATTGATGCATCGGGGCATTGCACTGATGCAGGACGATTCCTAATTAAGCTATTCTTCTTGATGCATTGCCACTGATTGCTTCTTCATCCGGTGGATTGATGCAGGCGTGACAGCTTCATCACCCACAGAGCCTTCTGTGACGCGTTGGCACAAGAAAGCGCACGGGTTCCGAGCGGCATCAACATGTACGGGAACAGCGGCATCAGCTCCGGGCTTCCTCAGGTGAATTCGCAGCTCTGCTCGTTGCAGACCTCAGCTGTTGACCTCCTCCGCCTCGGTGGTGGTGGCAGCGGTGCAACGCAGTTCGTCGACCACTTGACCGCTTCGGCCTTCGGTCCACCACGTCCGCCTCAACCCACGCCCTTTTATCCCGGCGGCGGCTCGAGCCAGGTGCTCAATGGAGACCCCCAGTTTCTCCAGAACATGCCGACCAACACCAACGCCTCCTGCTCGTCATCATCCTCTGCCGCCGCAGCTGGGAACCTATTCGACCTGGGCTTCTTCTCCAACAACCGCAGTTGCATGAACACCGACGAGCAAGCAGCGACGCTGTTCGCTGGGAATCTCATGAGCAACAACATCGACATGAACGTGTCGTCCCTGCTCACCTCCTCCTTGCACAGAGAATCCGCAGCTCCGCAGATGTCCGCCACCGCGTTGCTTCAGAAGGCCGCGCAAATGGGCGCAACGTCCAGCCGCGGGTGCTTCGGAATCAGGTACTCCGCCGCCGGGGGTGCCAAGCATGCAAGCCTTAGAGACGATTCCGAGAGCAGCGGCCTCGGAGAGAGCTCAAGAACACGAGTGGAGAACGAGAACCACCTCCAAAACCTTATGCACTCGCTGGCAAACGGAAGCAGCGGCATATTTGACGGCGGGAATGAGCCGGGGACTGCTGCTTTGGGTGGATTCAATCCGGGCTTGTGCGGCATGGGCGACGACAACCTGCACCGGAATCCATCGTCGGGTGCCATGGGAGGATCCGACAGGCTAACCAGAGACTTCCTTGGGGTCGGCAGCGTGATGAGAAGCCTGCAGGGGGGAGGGATGGTGCATCAGCCAGAGCGGCAGCTCGGCATCTCCATGGCCACTGTGGACTCGGAAACGAAGTCAGGTTCTTGTAGTCTACTACCTTACGGTGAAGGGAGTCTGCTTTCGAGGAGGGGCAACCCGTAGGAGGCAGAGGAAGAAAGAGAAGCTTATTAGGTGTGTGTGGCTTCCATTCAACTTGGTCATTCAAAGATAAGCTGCTGTTGTTGTTACTGTTGCTTAGCAAGTGTAGCAGGACTTAATTATATGTGTCTTGGTTAGCAATTATGGTTTTAGGTGATTCCTTCCTTCCTTGCTCTCTATTCCTTGATCAATATTATGTGTGGTTTTTTTTTTATAGTTAAATATATTATAAAAATAGTGGGAATCATAATCAAAGAGAATAAATAGAAAAAGACACTTTTACAATCCAAGTCAACTCTATGGGGTTGACTTTTCATTAGAGGTCAATTTATTTCTCCATAAATAGTTTAGAATCAATTCGATTCTTTTTGGAAGAAAAACAAGTTAGAGTGCACGATAGATACATATGATGACAAAAGGGTGGGTTGATACAAGTGAGCGTTTATGTTGTGTTTCTTGCTTAAACGAGCATATCATCATACACCTTTCCGTCGTCTCTCTCTCTCTCTCTCTCTCGCTCGCAGAGTGCGGGGGTGGTGCAGTGAGCTCGTCATGTGCTTCCGTGCATGTGGGCGTGACGACTGAGGAGTCCAAACCCCGTTGCCTAGTGCAAGCAGCTTGTACCGCCGATAGAAGAGGAGATTTATCGTCGCAGCCTTGGGAAACTCCAGGCCACATGTTGAGTACCGCTGCGGGGCGGGCGGTGGTTTAAGCTCTTCTCCTGACGCAGCTGTTTGTTCGTCCACCACCTGTTTGTCGGCGGCACCTCGTCAGCGAGGAGCGCGAAGGCTCGTCTCCGGCGCCGTGGCCGCACGCTGCCCTATGGGCAATGGAACGGGAGAAGAGGAAGTGGAAGAGGTGCGAGCTCGCTACTGTTTGCCATATTTAGCCGGCGGGACGTCGCGTGCTACGTCTTTGGATCAACAGGATTGGACTGACGAGTCATGTCGATCGTCCTTCCGGACACGCAAAAGAAGGGCATCTCTCTCTCTCTCTCTCTCGCTCTCTCTCTCTCTCATTCTGCAAGTCGCTACTGACTATGACTGAATTCTGTCTCTCCCCATATATGGGATACATATGCATATGAGATTTAAGTTCATCAAATGTAATAAGATTTGTATATCAATAGCAATCTTAAATGCGAAAGAGTGTAATCCATATGTTATGAACAAACTGGAGCTTAAATATTTTTGAATCAATTGTTTAGGCCCATCAAACAAATATGATGAAGTTATCTATCATATCAGGATTCGAACTCATCGAGTGAACAAGAAGATAAAAGACAAAGAAAGATATGCTGAATTAACCGACGAAAAAAAATTGATTAAATTAACTCTCCCTCTTTTGCTGTGAATTGGCTGGTAATAAGAGAACATGGTGATGCTATCCCGTCGGTTCACATGGAGAACAGTGCATCATCCCATGGCATTACAACAATTGCGTGACCAAACCATCATCCGCATGTTGTAAGCCTATCCGTTGTTTGGCCGTATACTGACGACTGACTGTTTCATGAACTTGTGAGCGTGTTTTTTTTTTTTTTTTTTACTATATAATCGAACGACTGAGATAGTTTTACACAAGACATGTTGTCACAAACACTGTTGGCCCACTCGATCGGTGCGAGAGGCACATCGTGCGGACGCACAGCAAGCGGGCAAACCGTCGAACACAACGGGTCCATCGGGAGGAGAATCCTATGTTGTAGACGACGGGTGCGTGCCCATCTGCAGCACATGCATCCTTGTGCAGACGTACTCGCAATGGCCACATAAGGACAAGTAGATTGATGGCTATGCTTATACTTCGACGCAGTCCACCGGGGAAAGAAACAATGTTAGTTAAGAAAAAGAAGAAGAGAAAATTAATATAACCCTAAAAGCGGCGAGAAACTGGAAATCCAAGGATTCCTGGATTACTCTACATTATGGCAGATACGAAGTCCAAGTTGATTGAGTGCGATGATGAACGAGGAGGAACAGTCTAAATTCTATTTAATGACAATCATCAATAGAGAACTAACGTTTCTCTGATCAAACAAAACATTTAGCATATCTCACGGAATCACAACTTGAAACACAAAAGTCGTCGAACAAAGTTCACGGAGGGAATTGTACTACTTCCATACGTCAAACGTGTAAACTACTGGAGGCAGGCAACGAGCAGAAAAAAAAAAGCAAGATGTACATCTTATAGCAGAACAGGCATAAAGGAACAACACAAGTTTCAAGCGATAGAGAAGTCGGCGAGGGTTCGTTCTGTAGGCTTAACAATAAAACATGACCCTCTTGATGTTCTCTTTCAGTGCTGGAAGAGGTCTCACGGCAGCTCCAGTTGTCATTGAACCACCACCGTCTGATGTCTCCGGCGCCATGTAAAACCGGGCACGGAAAGCAGCTAGATGAGCATAATATGCTGGCGGCACTGTTCACAAAACAGTAAGTAGGACTACTCAGCCATGGGAAAATTTTGAGGGCGAGTGAGAGAGAGAGAGAGAGAGAGAGAGAGAGAGAATGCAAGGCAGACATACCGATAGACACAGAACGCGTACACCTCGCATAACTACACCGTAATAAATAATAAAGGTTAAATCTCATAACAGCACTAAAGGTGGATGATTAAAGGGAATGAATCTTACGTGTAACAGAGGTTGTTCGTCAGAGTTTGCAAGGCATCAGCTGTGAAATTGTTCTCATCCCACAAGACATGGTAATGTGCAGGACGGCTTGTGCCCTTCATATGTTCAATTCAACATGGTCAGATCTTGCTGCCCACATATAGGTCCTCAAAATTGCAAATAAAGAAATAAATGCATATAACATAGATAAAAATTGTGATGAGGAGAAAAAAAATTACTTGGATGCCAGCATGGCTGCACAAGTAGAAGTCGAATTCGGTAGGGTGGCAGATCATAGAATCAACAACAGTCCCTAGAATTTCCAAGGGTAAACAAATAACACATCAAAATCAACTTTGAAGATCAAAACAAAATCATAATAATGAAAGAAAGAATGAAACAGACAACAACGGTTAGCAACACAATGTGGTCAGACAAACTAACCAGGTAAAATGTTTCCACTCTTATCCGTTGAGCGGCGATCTTTGTGATTATTGGCAAACAGCCTAGTGTGGTGACGTTTTTGAACCACCACAAATGTCACTGGTGGCTGATAATTTAGTTCTAGAGAGGCACACGCCTGAGACATCAACGAAAAAGAAGTTTAAAAATGATAGATAGCACTGTAATTATAACATATCAGAGGGGTACCATGGAGACCAGATATCCTACTTTTCTGATTGCAGTAAGTTCATTAAGTAAAACTTCATTGAATTGCCCCTCGCTTACTCCATCCCTGGAAAGACAGGACCATCTGTGAATTTGTATCATAACAAAAAGCTATTAATAGTTTCTAATATGCATACCTGTAAAATATAATTCTCTGAGGCTTGTGTCCGGTGGCTCTCTGAAAGGAAATAAGAAGCTCTCTGTATGGGCCCATAGGTATGAGATGATTTTCTTAGCTCAACAACAAATACAGGGAAAGAAAAACCAACTAATTCTGCAGAACTGGCTATATAGATTAATAAGCTATTCATACCTGATCATGCCACCGGCGACAGTTCCACGCTGAGGATCCTGCCAGTCTTTAAAGAGATCTTGAATTAATTCTTGTCGATGGCCCTGAGCACATACTAATCCTGCATATTTTGTCACCTCGGGCCAATCTTGAGAAGCTACAACCTGAAGAGCAAATGGAACCAAGGTAAGAATTATAATATCCAGATAAAAGATCACAGAAAAAGAACTTACAGCTGCAATAGAGGGGCTAGAATCCTCTCCAGGATGCGGATGTGTGACATCAGCACCAAATATTATAGTAGGTTGGTCACTGACAAACGGTATACGCCTTGACAAGGCATCCATAAGAACCGTGTTCCTGCCTCCGACCTATTCATAAAAATATTCTTCAGGGCTCAGTGATAAGAAAAAAGAGGGAACAGATAACATATGTTCAGATACCAACCTTCACATTTATTTTAAGAGCAACGTTGGCTAGATACTGCCTACTTCTCTTGAAAACATGCTTAGTCAAACAACACTGTGAAACTAAACCGAGATCCGTCTCACATATCCGCTTCAAATCACCTGTCATTATAACACTAGTACATCTGAGAACATTGGGAAAGTGAGAAGCAGGGATCAAACAGGAAAGAAGGCACGCTTAGACTGATTAACTGGCGTAACAATGTCATTATGTTGCAGGAAACAAGACTAGGTGCATAACAGCATACCATAAAGAGAACCATTACTATTGGGCAATATTACAATGAGCAAATCAAGTTCTTTGCCCCGAGGTTGGAGTTTGTTCATTGCGTCATGATAGAGTGCCTTCAAAGCTCTTTCCACATGATCAGGCCTAGCACTCGAGGGACGAAGTACAGGTTCTAGAGCAAACTCCTGCAAAAATGTTTGACATCATATATAAGGCAATGAATGGAAATCAAGATATGTTCCAAAAAAAAATATGATCAAGAATATACCATTCCAGATGTCTGGCACATCTGAGCAAGCTCACGACAAAATCCTTGAGCATCATTTTCTTCAATATTCTGTTCAAAACTGATACATGTCCAGTTGTTCACTCTCCCACCATTCACCACTTTCTACAATTTGCCAAACAAGTGAAATTGTAAGCAACACAACCAGATAATATCAGAAAAATAACAAGACCTATTCATATTTCCATATGAAAAATGCACAGCTTGATGCAGAAACCATTCCACAACTAACAAACAACATGCAGAAGGGTAAAATGAAACCAGATAACTATAGTAGTGAATAAACAGAAATGATTGAGTAATATCTAAAAAAGGAATCTCAAAGAATCCTTACATTTTCAGATTCTATTCATTGAATAGACATTAACACAGAAGTATCCAATGGCTAACGTATGAGCAATGGTGCTCTCACTTTCAGCCTCTAGCAAATAATATGTTCTAAATTTTTCAATGCATGGACACACATACACAAAAAAGGAAAAAGATATTTGTCAACGATGCTAGAAGTGTATTTTAGTATGATCAATGGATGCAAGCATATGATACTAAAAGCAGAATCAACATAGAGGAGCTGCAGGCTTAATGACCTAAAAAGACTAAGAGAGCAGTCTGATGCAATACCTTATTTATCATGTTCCACTGGCCAACTCTTGGCAAGCAATCCCTCTCTCTACCGGTGTCATGGTACTTAAGCTGCACAATCAAAATGATGCAATCAATCATCATCACATTTAGCCTGACCCACAAACAGCAAGCTGTGATAGTTGTTTGTGATAGAGACATGTCTTGCACCCCCCAGGAATCTCAACGTAGATGCTAATAACATGAAATTAGATTGTGTTCCCATTTACCCAAGGTGTAGGCAGAACACGAGCCTCAACTGATGCAAGTCTCTCACTGATCTTGATCCCGAATTCTCTAGCATAAGGATCTTCATGGTATGCATTGTGATGAACTGTCTGTAAAAGAATGACGAGTGAAATACAATAATCATTACGAATGTTCTAAATTCCTTTTAGACATGCATAGCAGTTTCATGCTGTATCTATAAAGGTTTCTAAACATAAGAGTAGAGTTCAATGGTGACTCACGAACAAGTAATGCAATATGAATAACTAAATGAAAATAAATGAAAGAATATCCGGCTGATAATCTTCATCAAAACCCATAGGGTCTGATTTAATCTCATTTAACCCAAATCTTCACTTGCCATGTCTGTGCAAGGAATCTGAGCAGGAAGCAAGTCAAAACAAGCTCAGGTCAAGCATATGTCACCTTTTACCATTTGTTTCGGTAACCCAAATACAGGTATGAAAAAGGAAAATACTGAGAATTATGCATGAATTTGGTGGCGCTCCGATATGGATTATAAGAAACAAAAGCCGCATAAATGAGGATAGCCCAACCCCCATTCGCAGTATCTCCCTTTTAATGGGCTCACTTTGGGAACATCCAATTAAGAATTCACTATCACCTCTCCTATTTTTCCGAATGGTGAATATCTAACAGTGTCCTGTACCTGAACCAAACACTACCTTTGGCTTAAATGCAACTCAATTCAACCAATCTGCAAACTGCCTTGTTCCATCAGCCTGCCCAACCCAGGCCCAATTCTTAGTGGCAAGGTTTTGCTGAGCATCAACAGATCTTGTTGGACAATCAAGTCATAAGTATCCTAGCCTACCCTCCCATTCTACATGTGGCCCCACCTAATGGAATTATCCTAGCCCATTCACAGCTATATGCCATGTGAACCACACCATCCAAACATAGTATGAAAATGGAAACTAAAAGTACAGTAGCTCAAGGATTCTAAGGGAAGAAAGAAAAATAATGATAAAGAGCAAAATTCAGCCTTTGCAACTTGAGAAAAATGTACAGAGCTAAAATTCAGCCTTTGCAACTTGAGAAAAATGTACAGAGCAAAAAAGTAACCTAAACATTCTTAGCATATTGCATAAAGACCTTGTGTTGTGAGGGTTCCAACTGGTGTAGTTGACAATGATGATGAACTTAGTTTTGAACTATGGTTCTATAACTAAGATTCTGAAAGACAAGAAAAGATAATGAAAAGCATAATCATCAAGGTCAAAATAACGACCTGTATAATGTTAAGCTCCCGATCTTTAGGTTGTTGGCATGTCACGTTTAGAAGAAAAGCGATTTGCTTCTCGCTCAACCTCTTAGAATATCTCTGCCCCTCCACAATCTTGCATACCTACAAACAATCATAAAAATTGAACATTCATTTTTGAAGGTCTAAAACTCTATAAGCACAACATTAAACTTAATATATAGATGAAATGAATATATATATATATATATATATATATATATAGATGAAATGCACCATACAAGACAAAAGGAATGTTATAATAACAGTAGCTCACTTCCATGGGTAAATAATTTGGCCTCTGTTGATTTCCAACTTGCAAACATGGGAAACTCAAGTGTTGGATCGCAAAACCATAAGTCTCTTGGAAATACTGCACAACAGACTTCATTGTACCTCTTTCATCAACATGGAAACTGCCATTCCAAAAATTTCAGGACAAAATTTGAAATGTATAAGAATCACTGCAGAAATCAATATATAAACAGTGCTTTCATGAAAATTTAACATTATCTTTTGCATAATAAAGAAGATAAATCAACTAAATCAATAAACACGAAAGTAGTTCCTCACGTGAGCTCCCTGGTCGCCTGTGATGTTAAACCAGATATGCGATATTTTCTGCGCATATTGCCACGATGAGTGACCTCAACCTTCACACCTCTTAAAGCCTTTTTTATCTAAAGTAGCATAAATAATTAAAAAGTGATATAACGGAGCAAATCTGCCATAAACTTGAACAACATTTTCATTATTTTAAAAATAGAATGCTGGCTGACTCTGACTGAGAAAGTGCATAACTACAAATAATCAATGAAACAGGATAAAATATAGGTAACACAGAACGTGAGAGTTATTTCTTAAGATACACATAATAAAAACCAAGACAACTTTGCCTCCGCAAAAAGGATCAAAAGAAAAGACCACCTTCCAAAAAACAGATTTTTATCACAAACTACCAAGTATGTTTGCAAATATGAGAAAAAAAGGTTCTCCATTATGAGGTCTCTCCAGTACCCAGTAAAAAGAGAGGAACTCGAGAAAATAAAAAAATCATTAAAACCAAACCTTCAAATGGTCAGCATCATAAAGTGGTCTTGATTGAACATCCCTATTAAGAAGCCGAGCGACAAAGTCAATAACCGGTAGTGGCTCAATGAAAGCTGTGGAGGACATATCTGCACCAGAAAGTAAATTTACAGGACCATACTATGAAGCAACATCTGCACATCAATATAGAAACTCTAACATGCACGAGTTAAAATTAAGATCATATCAAGAATGTTTAAACCAGCCAATGTTGTACATTCTTTTAATGCACCAGTTTATGAGACAAGGATATGCACAAGCCTTTCTGTCTCAGAAAATGAAGTAATGTTGTAGATCATGTCAAATGGCTATGAATTCATCCATTAGTACCATATATAAAATTATTGGCCCTCTAGTAGTACAAAAAATTAAGTAGAAAGCTCGGCATAAACCAAGGCAAACTTGTCAAACTTGTAATTAGTCAACCAAGCACAAAAAGCTAATTTCATCTGGTAAATCATATTTCCTACATCCATCTTCTATCTTCAGAATGAATTGTGAGGTGTAACTTATTATCTGACCTCTACAAACACAAAAGAGGATATTAAATATTGCAACAGAAAATCAGGTGTCTTTTGGTGCCACCTATGAATAATATAAAGACGACTTAATAAAAACACATAAAGCAACATAGTTGCAGAATTCTATTCTGTCACAGACTTGCAACAAAGTAACAAATGAGGATATTAAATATTGCAACAGAAAATCAGGTCCCTTTTGGTGCCACCTATGAATAATATAAAGACGACTTAATAAATGCACATAAAGCAACATAGTTGCAGAATTCTATTCTGTCACAGACTTGCAACAAGGAAATCTGCTTCACCACAAAATCTAGAAAATATACAATTTAACCTATGATTACCTAATAGTCACACATGCTCTGGGTTCTCCAGATGATAAAACCACAAATTACTTTTAGTTACATGTTTGAATTAATTTTTTTAATATATTTTTCCAACATCGTTTGCCTGGCTTCTCCAATAACGCACAAGTACATGGGTTATCAGTACCGATATTTAGAGAGAGGCCCATCTGTGTTGGG
Organism: Ensete glaucum; assembly: GCA_021527575.1. NCBI lineage: Eukaryota > Viridiplantae > Streptophyta > Magnoliopsida > Zingiberales > Musaceae > Ensete > Ensete glaucum. The sequence continues at coordinate 53,143,990 of CM038551.1, forward strand.
CGAATGCTCTGATAGAAACCTCGCCAACTTTCTAGTCCCTCGCCAAGTGTTTTCCTTATCCCTATATCAGGTGAATAAAAGGACCGACCAACTGGCACATATCTGCAGACCATAAAGAATAAATCACCTCAAATCTTTGACAACAAAAATATTGAATCAATTACCGTGGTATAGAGGCATTATTTATTACCTTGCAGTAGGAAGTTCACGAAGCACAATATCGAGAACTTGCAATGAGTCTTGGGGAGCATCAGCCTGCCTTCCGGCTAAAAACATCTCAAGATGGTGTAGGTTGACACGAGCTGCTAACTTGATAACAACCTGAAACACCTTACATCGCCTGCAAGATGAAGATATCTATTAATGGATCATACCATCACCAAAACTAAATCGAAAACAGGCATATCAATAGATCAAAATAGAAAACCTTCTCATGCCCGACCCATCATTCTCATTGTCTAGACTGATATGAAACTCTCTAGATGTGAATGGCAATGGGCCAGCTGTATAAAGACTCTTCCTGCCATCATACACTGGAAGACGTCCTCCCAGATAAGATTCCCTATATAATTCGACTAGATGTTCCATCAAAGCACGATTGACACCACGTGATATAGATTCAGGCATAATTGATACCTAATGAAGTAATAAACCACCACAGGATAATATTAAGACATGAGAAAGAGGCACATACATATTGTACCATTATTTGAGACGGAACAGGGAAAACTCACACTATACTGGTGAAGGTCTTTGTCAGATAGTTCAGCAACAAAGTGATTTGCCTTGACCACACATTTGATGCCAAAGGTACCTTTTCCAGGGCGCACTGGAAATCTCATGGACTTGCTTGAAGAATCTGGCATAGGCTGGATTGCTTGACTGGAAGCTTCCCCGTGAACAGAAAGCTGTTGAAATTGTTCTGCAACCTCAGCAGCAGAAAACTCTGGCTGTTGTGATGAACTGGGCTTCAATGGAGCTGCTTGGGTAGCTTGATAAGGAGATTGTGTTGCTTGGCGCAGCTCAGAAGCTGGCGGCCTTGATGGACATGCAGCTGAGGGGCCAGACCCACATCCTCCAGCAACACCACGGCCACCCCGGCGTCCACCAGACTGTTGCTGAGGCGGCATTCCACCTCTGGGCTGAGAACTACCCCGGCCCTGATACTCAGATGGTGCACCTGGCTGCTGAGCATCATGAGGTTGTCGTCTGCCACTTCGACTTTGGTAATATCTCCTGCCACCACGACCACCTTGCTGGGTTTGTTGAGAACTGGATGGAGCCCAACCCCTTCCTGCAGCACTTCCCTGCTGCTGTGGAGGGGGACCCCTGTCTGATGGCCACTGGGGTTCTGCTCGTGCACTGTTGCCAGCTGTCTCATGAGATCCTGAGCTCTCACCAGCAGAACCTTCGGTTCCGTGGTTTCTCACCATGTTGTCAGCTGCATAAGGATGTCATCTATGAACTTTGGGCATAACAACAATGATGAATGAAAAAGATCAAATGGAACAAATAGTAGAAAAATCTATATTCAAACTGAAAATCGTAAGGCAGGCCCTAACTGACCGAGACAAGCAACTTTGAAACGAAGATTCCAAAGGAAAAGTCCAAATTATAACATCAAGTACATCTGAATTGATATTTAAACGTTCTGCAGAAACAGGAGCAAATATCAAGGGGTATTGTATCTTATACTATATATATGCTTCATTCGTTGAACATAATAGGTACACTGAAGTCTGAACCATCAGGAACAGACAGCGAATGGTTTCCTTTGGACATGACAACATAGAAATGATGTCCATCTTATTGGTCTTTCCTACAACAACCATAAACCTGGATGAATCTATTTATAAAATAGATGGACTCCAATGTTGAAAAGAGATGAAAATCAAAGAAGATTTGATAAACTAACATATTTGGCATATATTAAGTGTAAGCAATAAGCACCTATGGGGGACATTAACAGCATACCTGTACATGACTACATTATCCTATAAAATAACAGTATAGGGAAGTTTCCAAATTAGCAAATTGAGTACATCTGAAATGATATTTAAATTTTTCACAGAAATAGGAGCAGATTTCAATGGGCACTGTGTATCTTATAATTTAAGTATGCATCATTCCTCGAACATAATGGGTCCATTGAACCATCAAGAACATAGTTTCCCATGGCCTGGACAATATAGAAATAAATGATGCCTATCCTATTGGTTTTGCCTCCAACAACCAGAAAACTGGATGAATCTAATAAAAGGATTTGGTAAACTAAAAATCAGCAGCATGACACAAATTGGCATACATATCCCAAGTTGAAGCAACAAGCACCGTATGGGGGATGTTGATGGCATGAACACTAATAAATGATTACAGAATCATAGAAAATACAGTATAAGGAAGATTCCAAATTAACACATGGAATGAATCTGAAATAATATTAAAAGGTTTCACAGAAATAGCAACAGATTTTATGGGCTACTATATCGTATATTTTGAAAATGCTTCATTCGCTGGACATAACAGGTGCATTGAACCAGTAGGAACATGCAGGGAACGGTTTTATATAGTCTGGACAACATAGAAATGCCAATTGCATAAACTATAAAATGGATAAAATCAATAGCTTTAAAACTTGAGGATGTGTGAACTATGCAACTTATAAGAATATATTTTCTATAATGCAAGAACTTAACAGTACAAAAATGCTTTGTGATTTATTCAGACCATAAATTAAACAATTTAAAATAGAAATTGTGCATCGAGGTTCTAAAACATCATTAATTAACCCATAAAGTCATCTAACTAAGTAGAACTGTCACTTCTCATGCACGTGGAACAACAGATGGTAAGAAGTTGACTAAGTCTGATCCATTTGCCAGAATGAAGTTGACTAAGTCTGATCCATTTGCCAGAATGTATATGGTGACCAAATATGAAGATAACTTAAAACAGATACTTCATTTGCATCATTTAATTAACAAGTAAAACATAACGAACACCACAAAAGAAACAGAAAGAGAAAGTACTCCACATATCCCACCCAACCTAGAGATGAAAAATAAATCACAACAGGAAATGAAAGATCATAAACTAACTGCGGCAAAGAAGAGGAGACGTTATCACATATATGATTACACAACTAAACCAAACATAGATATTTGCATTGTGCCATAACCCTCAGGGTAAAAATCAAAACCAAACAAATAGGCGAGCTCTGTGTCCGTTTGTGCCAGAATCGCAGATCTCCAGTATCAGAGACTAAATCACAGCACGTTCACCCCAGGCAACGCTGTTTCACCCTATCTGACTCCACAAAATGGGGATCAACAAGCACACGAATTCACATCTCGTTCTTCCCCAAAGAACGCTATTCCACGAGTACGACAATAACGAATCACAACACTAAAGCCAAAAGATTAACGACAGAACAAAATTAGAATAATCCAAAAGAGAAAAAAAGAAAAGAACAAGCCGAACGACGACGCATTACTATGGACCAATCTCCACTTAACTACAGCACGCAGCGAGTGATGGACCTTTGCAAGGGTCGAACGGAAACGCCAAGCAGAAGAGACGGAACTGCTTTACCTTGGTGGCAACACCAGGCGACGACGGTTTAAATCCGCAGATTGCCCTTGGGAACCGCCTCTGGCTGCACTTTACCTTTGCTAAACGAAGGGAAATGCGAGCGAGACGCCTCCCTCCACCCGTGAAAAGTGGCCAACGTCGCGGGTACGTCGGGGGATTTCAAACGGGGCGTTAGGGCGTGGCGGAAAACGACAAGCCCCGGCACTACTCAGCCGGGTCACCGATGAACTTCGTCTCGGTGCTCGAGTTATATAGGTCGGCAGGGCGGTGAACCGAGAAAGGACGATGACGTGGCATCAACCCGCCATATATGACAGGACGGGCCCACCACGTGCTTCCCGCCACATACCCGGCGTATGAATGGCCGCGGCGTTACCTCCGGGGAGGTGGGGGAGGACACCTGATCCGCTGCGCAATCAATCGCAGGGATCTTTGATGCGGTGGTGTGCTCGATGCAACCGCGGACGGGGTCCTACTTTGTTCTCCGCAACGTGTCGCTTGCTGAGCTCGTCCGTAACATTCTCCTTGAAACCGCACCCGCGATTCCGTTGGGGCCACCTTTTCCACTCAAAAGCGTGCTGACCGTCAGATGGACATCGTCGAGCGTGGACGGCTCTGATGGCCGCCTGGATCCGTTGTAACTTCTTGCGGTGGTTTTCACAGGCTTCAGAAGAAGGCAGGCCGCGCACGGTTACGCCGGTGCTCACCGTTGGCGGTCACGGGGCGCCCGTCGAGCGGACGCGACGTGGGTGGCGTGGTCGGCAGGACCATCTGCCACGTAGGAAGAATCGAGTGGGCCCGGCCACGAGATGCCCTCTCACGTTCCTCGTGGCCGTACGGTTTGTTTGGGTGAGGGTAGTACCCGTGGGTCCAGGAACGGTTGACAACGGTAGCTAAAAGTTCTGCCGCGGCTCGGCTGCAGCCACTGGAACACCGTGCAGGGACGCTTTTTGTCACGCGGCGGTCCTCCGTATGATCCGAGCCGTTGATCTCGCCAACACATTTTAACGTGACTATGGCGCCATTGTGGGTGATGATATTTTTCTATCAATAAATAATTAATGAAAAATTAGAGAGAGAGAAAAAAAAAAAACCAAGTGAAAACTAGGGTAGTGATGCATGGTCGGAAATAAACTTTTATTCCTAAAATTTAATCAGAATAATATTTTTTTAGTTGAATTAATGATAGTATATCATAGAGAACTCAACCAAAAAATATTTATGTCGTTGATCCCAAATAATTAAAATATTAGGAATTACTACTATTGGTATTTAATTCTAACCGGTCACCGAATTAAACAAAATGCATAATGGTCAACTACAATGATGTTTGATGCTCACTTGTTTCTTGATGTTCCTTGATCAAAAGAGTTATTCAAAAAAATAAAGATATTTGACTAAGAAGGAGAAAATATAATTATTGTTATGTTGAATAATTTATATTTATTATCTATTAAATTTTGATTCATAATAATGTACTAAATGGCAATTGGTGCCCACATAAGACAGAGAAGTTGTAAGTTCCATCATTCACAGAGTTACAAGGAGCAGCCACATGGATTAAGTCATGAGATTATGCTAATATCCTCAAATCGAAAAGTTCCATACTAATTAAATCTTATTAGACCCTATGTTTTGGCCTTGTTGTGGCACATGTGATTCACATGATGAAGTGCATGAACCTTTTTCCATGGAATTTGGATGAAATATGCCATTGTCTTCTTGAAATGTAGCTGAACCAAATCAACCATGATTTCATGGAATCAAATTGAAAGGCAATACTTTGTCCTACTTATTGGATTCTATCATGTAATCATTTGGGAGGAGATCATGATGTCCACAAAGTGCCAACCCAAGTCACAAACTTGTTGGTGCTTTTATCTTGTAGTTTGAATAAAAAGATAAGTTGAAACATGGAACTTTCTCTAAGGTTGGCACCATTAGAAGGCTACTGATGAGGACATATTAGATGTGCCTTTAGAATAATATCATGGGATCTATGTAGAAGTCCAAAGTATCATTTTTACTGTTCTTGTTCATTGTAAAGAATTCATGGAACCACCCATACACATGAAGAAGAGTTATCATAGCATCTTTGTTGTTCTTTTATTTCCAGAATTATTTGTTGGTAAAGGTTTACATAAATATAACATAAACATAAACTCTAATAGAACAAGGACTTGTCTTTTCTAACACAAGGCGTTTTTTATCTTGAATTTATTTTCCTCACCAATTGCCTTGAGATTTTCTCACTACAAGCTTTTAATTTCGTCAACTAGGGATCCAAAAGTATGACTTTTGATGAAAATAATTATTTTAGTAATTTTATTTTCATCCATGAAAATTATTAGTGACACTATATTGTGACTTTAAGTGATGAAAATTTGGCTTAATTATCTCCACAATATATACCATCTCAATCCATGAAGCCGTAAAGTTAATATTCTTCTAACTCTAGTTTCTTTCTATAATTATATTGATATAATAGTAATAATAGTAATAATAATAATAACAACAACAACTACTGTTGGGAATTAAGATCCTCTATTGAGAATTAAACGATGCTTATACTCCTAAATTGGATTGGATGATCAAGAAAAAAAAAGTTTATCTGATGTCATTCAAATAATGTCTAAAAAACTTAAAATTTGAAGAGATTTGAATGATCATATAACGAAAAACATATAACAAATATAAAATAATACATAAGAGCTTTGGTTATGAGAATAGAAATAAATTTAGTGGTAACTAATTTTAAATTTTATAATTTTATATAAACTTATAATTATAAATACTCACTTTAAGAAAAAATAAATATTTAATTACTTATAAGAGTGATCACAATTGTATTTAAATAGGTTTCTCACTAAAATAATAGATAAAGTTATTTGAAAGAATTGTAATGTTATACTTGGCGAAAGTTTGACAAATCAATATAGGATGATAATATTAGATATTTAACGTAGAAAATGAAAAAAAAAGGATACTAGAAAAAAAATATTAAAACTAGATGGTAGAATTTTAAAGATGATAATATAAATACTTTCAAGAATAAGATAGAAAGAGAGATAACTTGGAACTTAGATGATGATAATATCAATATTATTTGAACTAGGATGGCTAATAAGATTAAAAGCTTAATTAAGAAGATTCTTGGTGAGACTAAATGTAGATGTGTAGCAAAATTGATAGTAGTGCCAGAAAGTTTTAAAAATATTTTTTACTAAAAATTTATGTTTTAAAGATTGATAAAATTATATAAATAGAAAATTAAAAATATATAAAGAATCTCAAAAATAGTTAGTATGACAAGATAAAAATCTTATAATAACTTTTATAATAAATTAGCTATTAAAGATTATGAAAAAGATATATATTTATATATATAAGAAAGAAAGTATAAGGATTTTGGTAATTTTACATTAAAATGAAGATAAAAAATATTTATTAAATAACAAGATTAAGAAAAGGTTAAAAAAATTTCATCACAGAATTAGAATTAATGATAAATCTTAGTGATAGATTTAGTAACTATAGATTTATTCATAAAAATAGAGTTAATGAAGTAAAAGAGGTATTAAAAAAGGTGAAAATAGTTAAGAGGGTGAGGTGTGATGATTTCCTTATTAAGATCTAAAAAGTTTAAGAATGAGAATAGTTTAGTTAACTAGTAAATTTAACAAATTCATGAGATTTGGACGGATGAGTTTTTTTAGTGTCAATTTATTAAAATAAAAGTAATATATAAAATTATTTAAATTATAGAGAAATTAAAATCATTAGCTATACAATGAAACTTTAGAAAAGAGTAACTGAAAGTAGGATAAGGCTTGAAATAAAAATGTTTAAAATTTAATTTAGTTTTATGCTTGAAAGATCAACTATAAAAGTTATTTATTATTAATATAATTTATGAAAAAGCATAGAAAAAAGATTTATATTTAATTTTTATTCACTTCAAGAAAAGCTATAATTGGGTTCCTAAAGATTTAGGATAATTGGTTTTAGATCTACTATATTGATGTTATTAAAGCTATAAATGGTAATATCATGTTAGAATTATATGGAGTGTCTTTAGTGAGTTTTCTTCTATTAGCATAAAATTATACTAAGGATCCGTATTAATTCTTTACCTTTTCATTTGATAATGAATGAACCTTTATCTTAGTTGATGAGAATATAAGCAAAATTAATTATAAACTTTGAACTATTTAGAAACTAAAGGTTTTAGATTAAATACGATTAATGAATATATAAAATATAATCTTAATATTCTAGAAATAGATAAAAGAATATAGTTAAATTGGATGAACAAAAAATCCCTTTAAGTAAAAACCATAAGTATCTTGGATCAATTATTCAATGAGAAAGATCGATAAAAATATTATTAGTAGAGTAAAAATATGATGTTACAAAATAGTGAGGGGCATAAGGATTGATCATGAATACTTTTGAGATTAAAAAAATTATAAAATAATTATAAGACAAAAATTCTTTATGGATCTGAGTATTAAACAATTAAAAAATATCATATATAAAAAATTTATGTTGCCAAGATATAAATATTGAAATAAATGTGTAGAGTTATTAGGGAAGATAAAAAAAAACACTTTTATTTGTGAAGAACTATGTATTACTTGGATAGGAGATAAGATAAGAAAAAATTATTTAAGATGATATTAGTATATGTTGAGAATACCTTAGAATACAGTCTTTAGAAGATGTGAAATAATTAATATTAGAGATATAAGAAAAAATAGAGGAAAACTTAAAACGACTTTAGTAGAAGTTATTGATAAAAATTTAAGTACATTGAATTTTAAAAAATATATGACTTCTTATATATCTTTATGATAATAAAAAAATCATATAATCGATCTTAAATAAGTGAGACTTATGATTTTATTATTACTGTTATATTATAAATTAAATAGTGAATATATACACATCCCTATCATCCAATTCTTGGCAGGAGCAAGCGAGCATTGAAAGCTAATAGTTCATTTACCAATTTATATAACCAACAAGTTATATAACCAACACTGTGGAAAGTGTAAGTATATGCTTTCAATTTATATTTTATATATCAAAAGATTTTATATTATCTACCTTCAGACTCATTATTCTAAAAAAAAAAGGAGGAGAATAACCAAAAGAGAGAGAAGATGACAATTGATCGGTAAAGACAAATAATGGAGACTCGTAGTTATTAAATATTAGATTTTAATAATAAAATTAATTGAAGAATTTATAAATTAATATACTTTTAAGATAAGTGATGCAGGAAAAACTTTGTTCACGGACATGAACCATCATAGGATAAATTATCGAAGGATGGATATCAGACTAGAGGATTGGTTGACATGCCAAAGGATTGATTTCATGTCATGAGTTTGGGCATCAGACTGAAAGGATTGAGTATTTCACTAAAAAATTATATATTGTGAAAAATCAATATATCGATAGATCGGGCGCTATGCCGAAGGACAATATATTGGAGGTTCGGATGAAGTACCAAATAATCAAATGACATGTCGAAATGTTGGACAACATATTGAATGTTGTCAAATCTTATCGGAAGCATCACATGCACAGTGAAAAAATAAATGAAAAAAGTCTCCCACATTGGTCAAATCATTGTCCAATGATTGATGTGTAAAAAATTATAAAATTAAAAAGTCTGTATGTTGTGTTAGATGTTTTACCTAGAAGATTATATATCCTTAAAAAATTTAGATCCATAGGCGTAGATGAAGGAGGTCAGATGTCCCCTTTAATAGTATTCATATGGTGGATGCGACGATAACACTCCTCAGATCGTTATATGATCTCTCTCTCTCTTCACTTGTAGCACACAAGATCTATTACTCAAGGAGGAGAGGATGATGAGGAGAATAGGAGGAGCAACCACCAGAAGCTCTAGCATATGAACCCTTTAGCCTATTTCTTTTTATAAAGTTTTATGTCAACTTAACTCTAATGGATCTTATTCTATTGGGTACTGGATTTCTATCCAACTACCCGAGTCTCTTAGATTGGTGGATCTCTATCCAATAATCTCTTATTAGTTCTTATTAGATCTCATACATAGGATCTAATAATATAGGAGATTATTAGATATCTAATAAAAATAGGGGCTTCACGAATATCTTATATCCAAACCTCTACTCATTGCAACATCCATCATATGTGTGTGACCTTCTAGGTCTAATACTGAGCTGGCTATGAGTTGTACCTGTTAGAACTCCTTCTGACTTAGAACTCTTTCTGACTCAATGAATAGTTATCTTATAATAATTCACTCAACTTATCGATTGTGAACGTACTGGGCCAATATCCTCAGCTAATACAGGAGGATCTAATCAATTGGATATGTCTATCCATAGTGTATATATAGCCTCTCATCCATCTAATATCCCAGAGATTATATATTAGATATGATATTATCAGACCTCATACGAAATTCATCCAAGTCTCGCTTTAATTGAATTCTTCTGAAGAACTTCTCTCACAATCTGAATGACCCTAACCATAAATTTGCTTGAGCGAGAGTACATGGGATATTACTCTCGTAATATCGAGAGTGAATGATCTTCTATTGACATTTAATTACCTTTATAAGGTTGGTCACTAATTCCGATAACCAATTATACCATATCTGAAATTTTCATACCTGTAAGTCTGGCGTTAAAGAAGTAGTACTTAAATAAGACATCCATGGTGTCTCAAGTCTAAGGACAAGAGACATAATTGAGACTACAGAATCATTATCGGACGTCAGATATCATTAATCATCTAGCATTCAATAAGTGAATCAATCAGTGAACTTATTCTTCAATAAGCATATGTCTTGTAGACCAATTGCCTCCATCATATAGACGGGTATATAGTATATTGATCTGTCCGGTTATCTCGATATCCCTCTTAAGTAACCTATGATTGAGATTATTTATGATATATGTTTAAAAGTGAATTAGTCTTATTATCATGATTATATCATGATCGATTATCTTTGTAAAGATCCAATGACATTACAATATATGCAATAAGTAATATAAAGTGAAATTATATTATTAATAATGATAAACAAAAGATCACACAATATGACACATATGCTATCATTATGTGATTGGTTTGTAGGGCACCTGCAACTAATAATCTCTCACTTAACCTAAAGCCAATCACCTATGTGTCTAATCCTCATTAGACCCCTATAATGCTCAAATAAGAAAGTAGCTTCGTTAGTGAATCTGTAATATTATCTTCAGATGAAACCATTTCTATTGTTATATCTTTATAGGTTACGATCTCTCTGATTAGTTGGAACCTCTAAACACTTCTAATGAGACTTGAGGTCCCTTGTTAGAGCTATTGCCTCATTAATGTCATAATATATGAGAATCGACTCCTTGTTGCTCGTTATTATCGAAAAATCTATGATCAACATCTTATATGTAGTGGAAAATAAAAACAAAACATAGATTCTCGAAGTTGAGTCTTTTGATGTTGTGCGATGATTGATGTGTGAAAAATCTATTAAACCTAGAAATTATATAAATCATGAGAGATATGTTACCTAGGGGGATTATATATCATTTAAAATTTCTAGATCTCTCTTTGGCTCCTCAGCTTCTCTAGCTCTCTCTTTGGCTCTAGCCTATGAACTCCTATTTATAGAGGTAAATAGATCTTATATATATGATCCAAGCTAAGAGCTTCATAGATATCTTATATCCGCACCTCTTGTCACGACCCGGGTTGATGAGCTAACTATCTCGCCAAAATGCTCGGCCGGGAGTTACCAATAGTACACTCATCAACCTGTCGAGTTCATAGCACTCCATACACAGATAGCCCTTTCCGACAACTGGGTCCCCTCACCATGCTCGAATACTAGGTCGGCTCTGATACCAAATGTCACGACCCGGGTTGATGAGTTAACTGTCCCGGTAGCTTCAATTTTGACCTCAACCACTGGCCAAAATGCTCGAGCCGGGAGTTACCAATAGTACACTCATCAACCCTTATAAGGCATTCATATGTTCCCATATTTCCAATATGGGACTAAGGGGTGTTACACCTCTAGTCATTGCAACATCCACCATATGTGTCTGACCCTCTAGGCTTGATACCGAGCTAGCCGTGAGTCATTCCCATCAGAACTCCTTCTGATATAGTGAATTACTATCCCCATAATAATTCATTCGACTCATCGACTATGGACGTACTAGGCCACTACGTCATAGTCCCCAAACGATACAAGGGAATCAAATCTATCGAACCTATCTGTCCATAGTTACTATGTATCTATAGTCTATTATCTAATTAATATCTCAGATGCTACGTACTCCCTATACTAGTAAAAAATCTTTAGTCCATCTCTAGTACCTAAGGATGCACTTTATTGCTTTCTAGTGTTTCAAACTTGGATTGGCTTGATACCCACTCATGACACTCAGAGCATGCACTATATTAGGCTTAGTACATAACATAGAGTACCTTATCTATGTCTGTCCTTTTTATAGAAGTCCTTGGGAATATACTCTTAAAAAGTAATATTTCATGTCTCACGATTTAAGATCTCTCTTGAAAATTTTCATACGAAACTTTTGACAGTTAGATTGGGACAAGCAAAGTATCATTAGATCTATCTCTATATATCTAAATCTTCAAAATATAGGATGCTTCACCTAAGTCATTCATGAAGAAGTGTTTGAGCCTTAACTGTGGAGAGCATTTCTATATCATTTCTAATGATCAGGATGTTATCCACATATAACATCATAAAGGTGATAGTGCTCCCACTTACCTTCCTATATACATAAGACTCTTTTTCAATCTTAACGAAATCATAAGATCTAATTGTCACATCAAATCTTATGTTCTAACTTTGAGAACTTGCTTCAGTCCATAGATAGATCTAAGAAAACTGCACATATTATCTAGACTCTCCTTGGATATGAATCATTTAGGCTGTATCATATACACCTCCTCCTCGAGATTATTATTAAGGAACATAGTTTTACATAGTCAACTCCTTACCTTTAACGATACCTTTTGACCATCAGTCTTACCTTATAAGTTTTCACTTTTCTATCTACACCAAACTTCTTCTTAAAGATCTATTTGTAGTCGATGGGTACGATACACTCAAATGCATCAACAAGGTTCCAATCCTTATTTGAGTACATTAAATCGATCTCAAAATTCATGGCTTATTGTTACTTTCCAAAGTTTATACTCATAATAGCCTCCTCATAGATTTGAGGATCAACATCATGAGTGTCGTCTCTATCGATATATCTCACATATCTTTCAAGGGGATGAAATACTCTGCGAAACCTACACAAAGTTGGAACTTATATGTTAGGTACCTGAATATACTCGTTCTCCGGAATAGTGCTTAAGCTAGGTTCTCCAACTTCGCTCAACTCTATCACGCTCACACTGTTTCCACTATAAATATGTTCATTCTCAAGGAATACTATCCTCTTGGCAATAAAGACATTTTGGTCATCGGGATGATATAAATAATATCCACAAGTTTTCTTACGGTATCTCACTACCGCTCTACCCTTGATTCCAACTTATCGAGGTTGTGTCTTCTAGCGTGGGCAGAGCAGCCCCAAATTTTAACAATCTTAAAATTGAGCTTTTTCCCTTTCCTTATCTCAAATGGTGTAGACACTATCCACTTAAATAAAATTTTATTCAAAAGATATGCTACAATCTTCAAGGCATATCCCTAGAATGAGACAAGTAGATTAGCAAAACTTATTATGGATCGTACCATATCTAACAGTGTGTGATTCCTCCTTTTTGATACACAAGTGAAGTGAGGTGTATAAGGAGGCATCCACTGGGATAGAATCTCATGATATATGAGGAAATAAGTAAAATTTGTATTCAAGTACTTTCCTTGTTCACCTCATCTCATTTTTCTCTTGGATGCACTTTCATTCATGATATATGAAGATATATCTAGCATGAATAAACTCTTATACAATGTTCCTTTAGTGATGATCTTATCATCCAAAATTAATAAACAACTATTATTCTAAAAATCTAATTTATATCCACTAGTTATTAAACATGAAATAAAAATAATATTTTTGATAATAGAAGGAATGTAATAACATACATCTAATGCAATGGTAGCTCTATCAAGCATATGTAAAGTGATATCTCCAACAACAACTATAGCAACTCTTGCTCCATTAACCCATTTTGAGGTTCATCTTGCCTCTTGCTAGTCTCTTAGGCTTTATCAGAACCTATGATAAATTATATATATGATAAGCACCCACAGTATACTCATGTATTATTATAAGAATCTAACAAATAGAGACTGATCATGAATGTAATTGAAGCTTCTCCAAACTTATGTTTCACCTTCTCTACAAGGTACTTATTATAGTTCCTCTTTCAATACCTATCTTTACCATTGTAGAAGCGTTGGTCTTTGTCCTTTTCCAGGTCTTCTTTAGCAACCTTTGCCTTACCTGATTTGCCCTTGCCTTTCTTAAGGGATTTATCAGCCTCCTTTTCTTTTTAGTCTCATCAATGTAGAGAACTAGCTTCTTTTTCTTGATAGTGCTCTCAGCCTCCCTCAACATATTGATGAGCTCACAGAGAGTCACCTCAAGCTTGTTCATATTAAGATTCAAAATGAACTGAGAAAAAGAATCTGGTATGTACTGAAATATAAAATCAGTGCACATGTTATTCTCTAAGATCATTCCTAAACATGTGAGTTTCTTAATTCACTCAATCATCCTTAAGACATGGTTCCGAATCGATGTCCCCACAGTTTGTTGAATCTCGAATTTTGATGATGAAATCAAATAGTGAGTTTAGGATCTAATCAATGTATTGGAGCTAAGTGATGCAGGATTAACTATGACTACGAAAAGGCAAAACAAACTGATGTTAGGTTTGAGTCAAAATTGAGCATCAGGTGAGGGCTTCCGATGTAATGGGAGCTCACCAGAAGATAATCGAGAGCTCACTAGGAGTTAGCCGGAGGGATGCCAAGAAGTTCTCTCGGAGTTCAAAAGATCGATTAACATGTCAGACAACAAGATCGATTTTAATTATTTATGTTAGTGTGTCATAGTTATCATCTTGATTTGAGTCCTAATTTGAGTTAGTTTTGGAGAAATCTTACTAACTCAAATTAGAGGCCAACCAGATGCACTTTGGGTTTGATTTGAGCTCATGATAGAGCTCATTTTGTTGATCTAGAAGAAGGTCAAAATAAGGTACAGCTCAGGTATGAAATAGTACTAAAAAGTATTGTTTCTAAGTTTTTGGGCGATAATACCATCGCCGCCTAGAATCTTTGGATACTTTCGATGATAGTATTGTTGGTGGCAGCGGTAGTATCACCCGTACCCAGATTTTTCGAAGAAGGTTTAAATTTTAGTTTTAATTTTTGAAGCTAATTATGGTCTATAAATATCCCAAGTATTCTTAGATGGAAAAATAAGAAAGTACTAAGAAAGTGAATGAATCTTTAGGAAAATTATGAAAAAAATCAATTGAGAGCTTCCCTTATGTCCTTCAAGTATACAGTGAGTTTAAGGGAAGATGTTACATATTGTAAAGGTTCTTTTCATGAACTTGTGAAAAGGAGAAAAGTGTGTAAGGGGTAGTTGATCTTCGCCCCTCAAAGAAGATCATTAGTAGATACCGATAGGCCTCGATGAAGGAGGACTCGAGAGTGGACATAGGTCAAGATTGACCGAACCACTATAAAATTCTGTGAGCTTCTCTTACTTATCTTCTTTTAATTTACTCTTGATTTTAGTAGTTCATAACTAGTTCTAATATAAGCTCAAGCTTCTCCATTCAGTTTTATATCACTCTCTAATTTGCTCTTAATGAATTCCATTCGAAAGCACTTCCAATTTCGATTTTAGTTCAAGCGAAATTTTTCGGACTGAGTTTTTTTTAACTCTTGCACTAATTTAACCCTCCCACTTAGTGCCAACTTGATCCTAATAGTTGGTATCAGAGCAAGACCCACTCAACTAGATTAAAACCTAAGCTAGTTCAAATGGCTTTTTATGGTATTAACAAAGGTCATTCCATCACACATCCTCCTATATTTAATAAGACATACTACACCTATTGAAAAACTAGAATGTAGATTTTTTTGATTTCGATGGATTTTAAATTATAAAATATTATCAGAAATGGATTTCAAAAATTATCTAATCCTATAAATGATTGGAATGATTATGAAAGAAAGATGTTTTACTTAAATACCAAAGCTATGAATGCTTTATTTTATATTTTAGAAAAAATAAATTTAATCGGATTTCTACTTGTGATTCTGCTTATGATATATGACACACCTTAAAAAAGTTATATACGAAGGCACAAATAGAATAAAGGAATAAAAAATAAATCTCCTTGTACATAACTATGAATTGTTTAAAATGAGGCCAAGTGATACTATTGATGACATGTATACCCACTTTATAGATGTAACCAATAGTTTCAATTCTCTTGATAAAGTTTATACTAATCTTAAATTTGTTAATAAAATTTTGAGATCTTTATCTAAAAGTTGGGACTACTCGAGTGAAATCTCGAGTGATGAGGACAATGATATTACACTTATAAGAAGAAAACTTAAGAAATTCATGAAAAAATAAATATCATAAAAATAAAAATAAAGAATATAATATATTATAAATAAAAGAAGTCATGATAATTCAAAAGTGAGTGTCGATAGTTGAAGAAAAAGCTACCAAAGCTAAACAAGAAGAAGGCCTTCACAGTAACATGGGATGATTCAAGCTTGTTAGCTGATGAAGACCACAATAAATAAGAAGTGGCTAACTATGCGCTCATGGCCATCCATGATGAGACATGTCTCCAACAAAGGCTAGAAGTACAAAATAATACCTTGATAGTTGACACTCAAGGCACAGATTTAACTCATGTATCTAAACTCACTAGTCTAAATGAAGGATTTGTCATATTCAGAGATAACAACAAGGAAAAAATCATTGAGAAAGGAACCATAGGTAACAAATAAAATCTCTTAATTGAAGATTTATTAATTAATGATTAGAACCATAATCTACTAAACATTAGCCAATTGAATCAAATTTGAATCTACTACTTGTATAACTAAAATACCACATAAAAATAGTTCTATGTTTGCCTTAAGAAGTAATAATGTGTATACTATTGATATTGAAAATTTTTGTGATGAAATGTGTTTTCGGCCTTGAATGATGATGCATGAATTCAGCATAGGAGACTAGGATATGCTATCATGAAGCTATTAAACTAAATCTCAAATAAAAATCTCGTGAGAGGATTACGTAGCATTAAGTTTGTGAAAGATAAAGTTTGTATTATATACTAAATAGAAAAATAAATAAAAATTAATTTTAAATCAAAAAATCAAATAAGCACCTTTAGGCCACTACAATTGATTCATATGAATTTATATAGATCAATTGAAACTACAAGCTTAGGAGGTAGCAAATACATGTTTGTTATTGTAAATGATTATAGTAGATACACTTGGACTTATTTCTTTACACACAAAAGTAATTCTTTTAAATATTTTTTAAAATTTTGTAAACTTATTCCAAATAAAAAGGATTTTACGATTTCATCTATACTGTAATGATTATGGTGGTGAGTTTTTAAAATCATGATTTTTAAACTTTTTATGAGTCAAATAAGTACAATCACAATTTCTCTACTCCTAAAAATCCACAACAAAATGGAGTAATAGAAAGAAAAAATAGTAACTTACAAGAAATGACTAGATCCATGTTAAACGAACATAGCTTACCTAAATATTTTTGAGTCGAAGCCATTAATACGATATGCTATGTTATGTATAAGATTCTTGTAAGACTATTACTATCTAAAACTCCTTAGAAATTATGGGATAATAAAAAACCGAATCATGGAATAAGTTTTTGGTTGTAAATACTTTATTTTAAATAAAAAGATGCCTTAGGAAAGTTTAATGCAAAATTTGATGAAGTCATTTTTCTTGGTTATTCTTCAACTTCAAAAGCTTATTATGTTTTTAATAAAAGAACATTAGTTATTAAAAAATCTATTCCTATCATTTTTAATGAGGTTTCTAAATTTAATAAAATTAATTTTGATAATGATTTTGATTTTGACACTTTAAATTTGAATAAAAATCCTTTTGAAAATTGAGCAATTTGAATTTACTTCCAAACCCTTACCCAAGGAATGGAAGTATGAAAATGCTCATCCTAAGGAGCTTATAATAGGAGATACATCGAAAGGTGTTTATACTCGTTACTTT
The DNA here is from genome assembly GCA_021527575.1 of Ensete glaucum. NCBI lineage: Eukaryota > Viridiplantae > Streptophyta > Magnoliopsida > Zingiberales > Musaceae > Ensete > Ensete glaucum. Next base: position 53,161,895 of record CM038551.1, read on the forward strand.
TTAAATAATTTTTATACTAACATCATATTTTTATCTCAAATTAAACTAAAATGCATTGATGAAGTCCTAAAAGATGATTCTTAGGTTATTGCAATGTATAAAGAGTTGAACCAATTTGAGAGAAACGAGGTGTGAAAGCTTGTTCCTAGACCTAGTGACCATTTAGTGATTAGTACTAAATAGGTCTCTAGAAACAAGCAAGATAAAAATGGTATCGTGCTTAGAAACAAAGTTAAATTAGTGGCTAAAAATTTCAACCAAAATGAAGGAATCGATATGAAGAAACCTTCGCTCCTATGGCTATACTTGAAGACATAAGGATGCTCCTTGCCTATGCTTCTTTTAAGAATCTTAATTTATTTCAAATGGATATAAAAGGTACTTTTCTTAATGGTTTTATTTTCGAAGAAGTTTATGTTGAACAACCCCTTGGTTTTGAAAATGATCTTTCTATAAATCATGTTTTCAAATTGTCTAAGGCTCTTTAAGGTTTGAAACAAGCCCCTAGGGCTTGGTGTGAGAGATTTAGTTCTTTTCTTATTTCAAACAATTTTTTAAAATGTAAGGTAGATACCATATTATTTATTAAGTATTTTAAAAATAATTTCAAATTTATGTGGATGACATTATTTTTTGTTCTTCTAATGAATCTTTATATGAATCTTTGGCCAAGAGTTTGAGCCAAGAGTTATGAAATAAGCTTAATGGGTGAAATCCTTGCTTATAAAAAATAAAGACAAAATTTTCAGAAGCGTCTATTATATTTTGTTGGAAATGATTAAAAAACTGATTTAAGAGAAGTTATAAGAATGATGCTCGTGTCTTTTTATAAACTAGTTAAGAGCAATAGAAAGCAGTAAATAAGACAAGTAAATAACATTCATAATTTATAGTGATTCTTCCACTACTTATCTTCTTTGGGTAAAGACCAAACCCTTATAAGCTTTTTAATCTCTACTCATAAGGGAGATATCTTACAAGAAATACAACACTTGACTTACTCCCTTGCCCCTTTTATTTTTCTTGCACACTTTTAGCCCATTTTTTCATAAATATTTTGCCCAATGACTTATGTGAATATTTGTGCTAAATGAAAGAAAACTTGAGGTATTTATAGACCCCAGTTGGCTTCAGAAGAATGAAGCCAAAATTTAGATGCATCCAAAAAAACTAGGTACAGGTGGTACAATTGTTGGTGTCGGTGATGCAGTAACTGAAAGCTGCTCGGAATCCTAGGTGGCAGTAGTACACGTATGGGTGGTACGACCGTTGCTCACTAACGGTACAACTGCCAGGAATTTTGAAAAAGTGATTCCCTTCACTTTTTCAATCCCGACTTGTACCTCCTATTGACCAATTTTTAGGTCAACCAATTATAATCCAATCTCAAATGTGGACTTGATTGCCTCACATTAAGTTGATTTATATTTCTTCTAAATCAAACTTAATTAGAACTCACTTGATTACAACTATACATGACCATCAAATCTAATAATTGACCTAACTCCCGGCAATCCGACAACCTCTGACATTCTTCCGACAAGTTCTATGGTCTTCTTCCGGCGATCTCTCGACGCGTTTCCAGCGAGCTTCTTGATTCCTTTGGCTAACTCTCGGCAAGCTCCCACCATATCGTTCGAACCTTGGCCTAATGCCCAAACTTGATCCTAACCTAATATTTGGTTATAACTCATTTTCTTTATCATAGTTAAACCTGTATTACTTCCTCTAACACACACATGTTCGATTAAACACTCATCAATTGATTTCATTATCAAAATATGAGATTCAACAATCCCCTCATTTTTTATGGTAACAATCAATTGATGATGAGAGTTAAACGTTACTCCCCGTAAATCCATACCATAATAAAGAAAACTTAAATTCAAGAGAACCACACACTCTTGAATTCAAGTATCATGAAATGATTTTACAAGTAATTAATATTTCAAGGATGCAATGAGACACTCATACATCAATTTTGACAAAAAATTACTTTAAATTATCAAGTCATCAATTCATCAAGGATTTTTATGAATTTCAAAAATTATGCATCAGTCACACATTTGAAAATCTCCCCTTAAGACATTAATCATTTATTCCCTTTGTTTATCAACAAAAAAATGAAATGCTCATGTAAAATTTTTACATATGTCATCAATATCTATTTCTCCCATTTTGTCATCAACAAAAAGGTAAAATGTATAACTAATAATTTCAAAGCACATGTGTCATTGCTCCCTCTTAGTCAAATAGGGTATAAGCCATAAAATTTCCACCTCTTTCTGAATAAGAAGAAAAGGAATAAGGGAGGAATGTGAAAACATTACATCATTAAGAAGATCTCTCAATCTTATAGAAGTAAATTTTGAAAAGAATGATAAGCTCATAAATCCAAGAATTCTAGGAAGATTCATAAATTTAAGAGCTACTCATATATTTAAAAACATCTAATGTAAATTTCAAGTAAACATATCAAATAAATTCATAAAATATCAAATCATCATCTTTATGTTTTTTTTTAAACAAGAAGGTAGAAATAAGGAAGGGGATTTGAAAAGCATCATCACAAAAATAGATCTTAATATAGTAATTTTAAAATCTAAAGTTAGGAATTATTCAAGTATTTTTATATATTTCAAACAAATGTATAAGTCAAACATTCATGCAATTTGATTTAAAAATAGTAAATCAAATAAATCATATATTTTCATGATTTAGAAATTCATGATTTAGCATTTCTAACTCTCTTCTAATAAAATCAAATTGCTCTTCATTTAATGATTTTGTAAAAATACACTCTAATTGATGCTTAGTGTCAATAAATTCTAAAGAAATATATTAATTGTTTAGATGATCCCTATTAAAGTGATTATAATATTAATATATTTAGTTCTTGAGTGTTGAATGAGATTTTTAGTTAAATATATGACTCTTGTCATATTTTATAGGAATATTTTTTAGTTGAATTATGTAATCTTCTAATGTGTTTTTCATCTAAATGACTTAGGCACAACATGTATTAGCTGTAGTATATTCGGCTTTAGCAATAGATAAATCAATTGAATTTTGTTTCTTGGAGGACCAAGAAATAAGTGCATGCCCTTAGAATTGACATATCCTGGTAGTACTTTTTTTTAATCTATTCTACAACCACTAAAATCGATATTAGCATAAGTAAGTAAATCATAATTTTTTTATTCTGGATACCATAATCCTAAGTTAGAGGTTCATTTTAAATATATAAATATTCATTTAACTACTTTAAGGTGAGAAAGTTTAGGATTGGATTGAAATCTTATATATAATCCAACACTAAATATAATATCTAGTCTAGTAGTAGTTAAATATAACAAGAATTCCTCTATAAGTTCTTTGATCAAAATTTTCTCCTTTATTATCGAAGTCCAATTTTGTAGAAGTACTCATGGATGTGTTTATGGCCTTAGCATTTTACATACCAAATCATTTTAATAAGTCTAGGATATACTTAATTTGACTAATAAAAATACTATCATTTAATTATTTTATATGTAATTCTAATAAAAAGGTTAGCTCACCCATTAAGCTCATCTCAAATTCTTGTCTTATAATCTTGGTAAAAGATTCATATAAGGATTCATTTGTTGAACCAAAAATGATATCATTAATATAAATTTGACTAATAAAAATTATTTTTAAAATGCTTAAGAACTAATATGGTATCAACCTTGCCTTTCAAAAAATTATTTAAAATAAGAAAAAAATTAAGTCTTTCATACCAAGCCCGAGGGGCTTGTTTTAAACTATAAAGAGCTTTAGAAAGTTTAAAAACATGATTCAAAAGATGACTATTTTCAAAACCAGGGGGTTATTCAACATATACTTCTTTAAAAATGAAGTCATTAAGAAAATCACTTTTAACATCTATTTGAAATAACTTAAAATCTTTAAAAGATACAAAGGTAAGGAGCATCCTTATGGCTTCAAGTCTAGCAACATAAGCAAAGGTTTTTTTATAATCGATTCCTTCTTCTTGGTTGAAACCTTTAACCACCAATCTAGTCTTGTTTCCAACCACGATATCATTTTTGTCTTATTTATTTCTAAAGACTTATTCAATATCAATCAATAAATGATCATTAGGTCTAGGAACAAACTACTATACTTCATTTTTCCTAAATTAATTTAACTCTTTATGCATTGCAATAACCCAAGAGTCATCTCTTAGGCTTCATCAATGCATTTTGGTTCAACTTGAGAAAGAAATATAGTATTTGTATAAAATATTTTAAAAGAAGAACATATTTATGATAAAAGATAAAATTTAGTCAGGATTTAGATATGATTTCCCCAACTGAATGAGGAAATCTTGTATGTTAGTTGAGGGAAATCCTCCTTCTCATTATGTATAAATAAACGATGAATCAATGAATCAAGTGGGCATTTTCATTACTTCTTCTTATTTCTAACATGGTATCAGAGCCCCTCTCTCTATAAGAGAGATTACCTTTATTTTATTCACTGTCTAACGACAATTTCTATCTCTTCTTGCTATCAAACGACAACCTCTCACGGACATCAAAGCTACTCTTCATGGCTTCTAGTGCGTCGGCTTCCTTTATTTATCCACTGTCAAATGACAGCCTCTTGCTGACATCAAAGCCACTCTTTACGGCTTCTAGTGCATCGACTTTCTCTTCCTCCGTTGGACCTTATTGGCTTTCTCAATTCCTCTACCGAGACATTCTTCTGCACGAGGTCATCTTCCTTGTGCACCACCACTATCGCATCAGCTCCAACAAGCAGCGACACCTTGCCTACCCCATCTGCAGTAAATGATGACTTCTACACCTGCTCGCTAGCGCCATCCCTCCTGCAGCCTCTATTGCTCTGTTCTCTTTGCTGAGAGTACCTGTACGGGCCGTCGCTTATAGTCTTTCAGTGCTCTATAGAGAGGGCACAACAAGTTCTTTCTCGCTATCAAACGACAGTAAATCTACGATCGTAGCGCTTCTCTCGCTGCCACCACTGCTGCCACACAACCGCGTTTGCCGTCCTTTGCTACAACCCTTGCTCTTTGTCGCTGACATCACCGTCAAAGTCAACTATCGTCAACGTCATCCACCGTCAGGTCTTCACCGCAGTTGACAACACAACAGCTTCCTTCCTTCAGTTTCATTGACATTGATTCAAGATCGACATCCTTAGTTCAAGATCGGCGTCCTTACAGGAGCTCGATCTTGCGGGGGTATGATAAAAAATAAGATTTAGTCAGGATTTAGATATGATTTCCCCAACCGAATGAGGAAATCTCGTATGTTAGTTGAGGGAAATCCTCCTTCTCATTATGTATAAATAAACGATGAATCAATGAATCAAGTGGATATTTTCATTACTTCTTCTTATTTCTAACAATTTGAATGTCACTTAATGTATCTCATATTATAAGCTCACTAGGATAAGCATTTACATACCTCCATTCCTTAGATAAGGAACTGGAAATAGATTTATCCAAGTTGTATTTATGAGAGTTATCATTTAAATTTAAAATGTTAAAATCAATTTTATCATCAAAATTAATTTTTTTAGGTTTTAAAATCTTATTGAAAACAACATAAACATATTCTTCAATTACCAAAGTTATTTTATTAAATATGCGATAATCTTTTGAAATAGAATAATAACCAAGAAAAATACCTTCGTCGGATTTTGCATCAAAATTTCATAATGCATCATTTTTATTCAAAATAAAATATTTATAACCAAATACTTTAAAATAAGAAATATTAGATTTTTCTATCATTTCACAATTCATAAGGAGTTTTAGTGAGCAATAGTTTTACAAATACCTTATTTAAAAACATAACATATCGTGTTAATGGCTTTGACCCAAAAATATTTGAGTAGGCTACGTTCGTTTAACACGGTTCTAATCATTTCTTGTAAGCTCTTATTTTTTCTTTCTATTATTCCATTTTATTGTAGATTTCTAAGAGTAGAGAAGTTTTGGATATACCCATTTGATTCACAAAAATTTTAAAACTTATTATTTTGAAATTCACCACCATGATCACTATATATTATCGAAATTATAAAACCTTTTTTATTTTAAATAAGTTTGTAAAACTTTGAAAAGCATTTAAAAGTATCACTTTTGTGAGCTAAGAAATAAGTCTAAGTGTATCTACTATAATTATCTACTAAAACAAATGCATATTTGCTACCTCCCAAACTTGTAATATCAATTAGTTCAAATAGATCCATATGGATCAATTGTAGTAGCCTAGAGGTGCTTATTTGATTTTTTTAACTTAAAACTATTTTTATTTACTTTCTTAATTACAAGTATCACATATTTTATCCTTAGTGAACTCAAGGCTAGACAATCCTCTTACCAAGTCTTTAGTTGAGATTTGGTTGAGTAGTTTCATGCTAGCATGACCAAGTCTCCTATGTCAAATTAAAGTATTATCATTTAAAGCCAAAAAATATGTTTCATCATAAAAAAATTTAATGTCAATAATATACATAATTTTGTTTTTTAAGGTAATCAAAGATTTATTCTTATGTGACATTTCAATTAAACAAGCATTAGATTCAAATTTGATAATATATTCTTTATCACATAATTGGCTAATACTAAGTATATTATATTTAAAGCCATCAACTAATAATATATCTTTAATTAAAAGATTTGATATATTATATATGGTTCATTTTCTAATGATTTTTTCCTTTGTCGTTGTATCTGAAGGTGACAACTCTTTCATTTAGGCTAGTGAACTCAAAAAAGTAAGTTGGATCTCCGGTCATATGCCTTGAGCATCCACTATCAAGGTATCATTTGGTGCTCCTAGCCTTAGTTTGGAGATAAACCTGCAAAAAATATGATTTTAATTTAGATACTCATTTTACTTTGGGTCCCATGAAGAGCTTTACCTAATGTATCTAAAGGTCTTTGGTTGTTTATGGTTCCTTTAGGAACCCAAATTAATTTATGTTGACTATACTTCTTAAATAAACATTCATAAGCCATATGTCCTAATCTATCAAATAAGTTACATTTTATTTTTGGTGGCAAGTTTAGAGTATGTGCTTTAACGAAGGTAGTTGGCTTTTGTTGGGTATTACCTACAAAGCCTATCTCTTCTCTCCTATGAACATAATCCTTATTAGCAAGAATCATGTTTAGGGATTTATATCATATTTCAAAATTTTCTAATGTTGATTGTAATGCAACATTTTCCTTTCTAAGTACTTTTAAACTTTTACATTTCATGCATAAACTATGTGATGATGATGCTATATATATTTGTTCAAATTTTACTAACTAATGAATTATGATCTTTCTTAAGCAGTTTATAAGACTTGCTAATTTTTCTAAACTCACCATAAAGCTTATAAAAAATATTTAATAATTCAACAAAAGAAATATTAGATGACTCACTTACCTCGTCATAGATGGTCATGAGAGCATAATTGGCAACTTTTTCCTTGGAGTGGTCTTCTTCATCCGATGAGCTTAAGTCATCTCAAGTTACCGAGAGAGCCATCTTCTTGTGAGATGCCTTATTCTTTAATTAAGAACACTCATTTTTGAAATGTCTAGGCTTCTTGCACTCAAAGCATATAATGTTATCATGTTTTGGTTCATTTTTATTTTTATAATTTTTATTCCTTTTCATAATTTTTTTTATTTTTCTTGTCAATAGTGCAATGTTATTATTCTCATCACTTGAGGAGTCATCAGCAGTTCTCAGTGGTAAATCATTCCTATTCTTTGGAAGGGGTTCTTTAAGTTTATCATGAGCTTTACAGCTCAGTTCACAAGTCGTAAGTGATCCAACAAGTTCTTCAAGAGAAATATATTTAGATTTTTATCCTCTTGAATTGTAGTTATTTTAGAATCCAAACATTTGGGAAGAGATCTTAATATTTTACTAACAAGTTCAAAATTAGAAAAACATTTACTAAGAGCCTTAAGACCTTTGATGATATCTGTGAAACGGGTGTACAAGTCTCCAATGGACTCACTTGCCTTCATGTGTGATTTCAATAGTGTGCTAAATTTCATAATTAGATTCACAAACAGAAACTCAATTAAATTCATTTTTATTAATACACAAAATAAGACATTCATAGCCTTTGCATTTAATGAAAAATTCTTCATTTTCAAATCATTCATTTCGTTCATTGATTTGGAAGATTTTTCAAAGTCATTTTCAACAATGTATCATAAATCAAAATATATAAAAATAAGAAAAATATGCATCATTGTTTTTTAAAACATGTACTGTGTTCCATTAAATATGGGAGGACGTGAAATACAATGTCCCACATTCATGCCACACAAAATCATTTACTCAAGTGAGTGTTAATCCAATGAATAAAACCTTGCTCTTTACCAATTGTTAGGATCAATTAGCACTAACAAGGGAGGGTAAATTAGTGCAAAGAGTGGAAGTGTTCGATTTAAAATCCTTGCTTACATAAAGTAAAGACAAAAATTTTAAAAGCATCTTTTATATTTGATTTGAAACGATTAAGAAACTGATTTAAGAGAAGTCGTAAGAATGATGATCGTATCTTTTTATAAACTAGTTAAGAGCAATAGAAAATAGTAAATAAGACAAGTAAAGAACACTCATAATTTATAGTGGTTCGATCAAAATCTTGGTATACGTTTATTAGTGATCTTCTTTGGGTGAAGATCAAACCCTTACAAGCTTTTTAATCTCAACTCACAAGGGAGACCTCTTACAAGAAATACAATACTCGACTTATTCTCTTGCGTCTTTTCTTTTTATTACACACTTTTAACATACTTTTTCATAGATTTTTTACCCAATGACTTGTGTGAATACTTATGCTAAATATAAGAAAACTTAAGATATTTATAGACCTCAACTAGCTTCAGAAGAATGGAGACAAAATTCAGACGCACTCATTCAAGTATGGGCGGTATAAGCCAGCGTTGGCAGTGCAATCGTCGAAAGTTGCCCGAAATCCTGAGCGGTGGTACAACTGCCGACCTGGGTAGTACGATCGTTACTCACCGATGGTACAACCATTGAGAATTTCGAAATAGTGATGCCCTTCACTTTTCTAATCCTGACTTATACCTCCTGTTGATCAATGTTTAGATCAAACAATTGAGCTCAACCTGAGCTCAATCTAATCTTAAATGTAGACCCGATTACCTCACATTTAGTTAATTTGAATTCTTTCTAAATTAAAATTAATTAGAACTCAAACCTAATTATGACTCATTTGATTACAATCATACATGATCATCAAGTCTAATAATTGACCTAACCCCTGGCAATTCGGCAACCTATGGCAAGTTCTATGGTCTTCTTCTGACGATCTCCTTGTGTGTTCCTAGTGAGCTTCTTGATTCCTTTGACAAACTCCTATCGAACTCTTGACAAGCTCCCACTGCATCATCTGAACCTTGGTACGATGCCTAAACTTGATTCGTGCCTAATATCTGGTTGTAACTCCTTTTTTTTATCATAATTAAACCTGTATTACTTCCTCTAACACATACATATTAGATTAATACTTATCAATTGATTTCATCATCAAAATTTGAGATTCAATATTTCTTAGGACTATAAATAAAATAATTAAATGGTGATATTTTTATAAGTCAAATTAAGTACACTTTAGATTTTTTAAAATAATTTGGTATGGACAACGCTAAAGCCATAAACACACTCATGAGCACTTCCATAAAATTAGATTTAGATAATGAAGGAGAAATTTTTAATCAAAAAAACCTATAAGGGAATGATAGGTAGTTTGTTATATTTAACTGATGCTAGGCTAGACATAATGTTTAGTGTTAGATTGTGTACAAGATTTTAATCCAATCTTGAACATTCTTATTTTAATACAGTTAAATGAATATTTATATATTTAAAAGGAACTTTTAGTTTAGGATTGTTGTATCCTAAATCTAAAAATTTTGATTTACTTGCCTATGCATATGTTGATTTTAGATGTTGTAGAATAGATAGAAAGTGTACAACCGGAACATGTCAATTCTTAGGATGCACACTTGTTTCTTGATCTTCCAAGAAACAAAATTTAGTTGCATTATCTACGATCGAAACCGAGAACATAGCAGTAGGTGCATATTGTGCACAAGTTATTTGGATGAAAAATACCCTAGAGGATTACGTAATTTACTTGAAAAACATTTCTATAAAATGCAATAATACTAGTGCAATATGTTTAACTAAAAATCTTATTCAACACTAAAAAACTAAACATATTGACATTAAGTATCACTTTATTAGAGATCACGTAAATAATCATGATATATCTTTGAAAATTATTAATACAAAATATTAATTAGCTGATATTTTCATAAAATCATTAAATGAAGAATCATTTGATTTTATTAGAATAGAATTAGGAATATTAAATCTTTCAAATGCATAATTTGCTATCATATTCTTTTAGATTTCTCGATTTTTGCAAAATGAGCTCTCTTTTGAAATGATTTCATATTATTCTTGAAATTTACAAAAGACAAAAATATGTTTTATAAATTTTTGTGATGCTTGATATGTGATTCATAAGCTCTCTTTCGAATCAACCCTCTTAATATTTCATTCTTGGATTCTTAGATTTATGAGCTCTCTTTTGAATCCTCCCTTTTAAGAAAAAAAATATTTTGATTCTTGGATTCATGCAATACTTCTTTGCAATGCTTTCAAATGTAACCCCCCTTCTTGATATTTGATTTTTTTTAGATACTTGATCCTTGATTCTTAGACTCTTAATATACTTGACTCCTATATTCTTCTTCTACTTCTATATTTTTACAAAGGTGGGAGAAAGGAATTTGATGTGATACGTATGATTTGGTTCTCTTTATAATGAACAAAATTTTCTTTTTTTTCTTCTTCTTATTTTACAAAGGGGGAGATATGATATGATTGATGACATATGTTAAATGTTGTGATAAATGTTCATATATGTATTTGACATTTCTCATTTTTGTTCATAATAGAGGAGAACTAGCATGATTGATGCCATATGCTAAATGTTTAGTTTGGATATTTTATTTAAAATTTTTATCATGTGATACCAAAAAGATGAATATTTGTTATTGAAAATTTTATCATGTATAGTATCATGGTGATGAATGGTTAAATTGTTAAAATTTCAATGATTGGTTAAAATGGTCAAAATGCTACCTTGAATTAAAAGGTAATTATTTCTTTTGAATTCAAGCTTTTCAGTTATGACATATAGATAGGGGAAGTTAAGGTTAACTCCGTTATTAATTGGTTGTTATCATAAAAGAGGGAGAAATTATTAAATCTCAGATTTTGATGATGAAACCAATTAGTAAGTTTATGATCTAATCAATGTGTTGGAGCTAAATGATGCAGTATTAACTACAACTATGAAAAGGCAAAACAATTTGATATTGGGTTAAAGTCAATACTAGGTATCAGGCCAGGGCTTTAAACGATGCAACGGAAGCTCATCGGGAGTTCGCTGGAAGATGATCGAGAGTTTGCTGAGAGTTTGTCAAGAGTTCGAAAGATTGATTAATATGCCGGACAACAAGATCATTTGTAATTGTTTGTTTTAGTATGTCATAGCATCTTAATTTGAGTCCTAATTTGAGTTAGGTTTGAAGAAATCTTACTAACTCAAATTAGAGGCTCACGAAGTCCACTTTGGGTTTAATTTGAGCTCATGATATAGCTCATTTCATTGACCTGGAAGGAGGTCAAAATGTGGTATGACTTAGGTATTAAATAGTATTGAAAAGTACTAATTTTGAGTTTCCCAATAATAGTACCACCTAGACAATGGTAATACCACTACTGTCCAAAATCTCTGGACACTTTAGGTGGTAGTATCGAAGGTTTGAATTTTAGCTTTAATTTTTTATGCCAATTGGGTTTTATTAATATCTCAAGTATTCTTGCATGAAAAATAAGAAAGTTAATGAATCTTTGAGAAAATTCTATAAAAAATTAATTAAGAGCTTCCCTTATGTCCTTCAAGTGGAAAGTAAGTTTAAGAGAAGAGGTGAAAGATTGTAAATGTTCTTCTCCTGAACCTATGAAAAGGAAAAAAGTGTGTAAGGGGTAGTTGATCTTCACCCTTTAAAGAAGATCATTAATGGATGTCGATGGGTCTCGACGAAGGAGGACTCGGAAGTGGACGTAGGTTAAGATTAATCGAACCATTATAAAATTTTATGAGCATCTCTTACTTGTCTTTATTCAATTTGCTCTTGATTTTAGTAGTTTATAACTAGTTCTAAGATAAGTTCAAGCATCTCCATTCGATTTTAAATCACTCTCTAATTTGCTATTAATGAATTTTAACCAAAATTATTTTCAATTTAGTTCAAGTGAAATTTTTCGAACTAAGTTTTTTTTAACTCTTGCACTAATTTACTCCCCACATCCCCTCCTAGTGCCAACTCGATCCTAACATTATCATCTTGGCATGGAAGAGACTCTTGGATATCTCATATCTCTGAGTTCTTATCTATTTCTTGGCGAAGATAAAGAAAGATAAAAATTAACATCAATGCTCTCATATTGCCTATGTAGCTTAGATGTCATAGAGGCCAACATATAACACTTAGCTAAAGTGGAATTGTCTATGTACTTCATACATCGAATGATCCCATCTTCACTTACCCCTTTCTCCGGCATGGGTAATATCGTATCAAGGACATATGTGATTTTCTCCACTATGAGAATGATTCTCAAGTTGTAGTGCAAATCCGTATAGTTTGCACAAATGAGGCAATTGGCATTAAGTATGCCATGCAAGAGATTTGCAAGCTATATATTTCTCATAAACAAGAGATGTAGCATAAATAAATAATATCCTAATTTTATAAAAAATAAATAATTAAGACATAGACTTTTATCTTAATCTACTCCCACTATTTTTCTAGTGAACCACACGATACCCTTGGTACGTGAAACGAAAGTTTTTGATAGACTTCTAGTAGGGATCGAGATCCAATTGACATCTTAGTGTAATCTCGAGGGACTTGACCAATCATATTAAGCCGAAAAAGGTGGGCAACTCTTGCCAATCATAACTCTTTGTGATTCTCCTCCTATTTAGCCTCCAAACCATCATGGCCTTGAGGGACTTAACCAACTATGATGTTCGGTTAAGTCATCATCATCGTTACTATATGAGTTTGATTTGATGATATACTATCGAGAGACTCAACTAAGTATATCATGTCCTCAGGTCACCGATGACATCTCTATGTCATAGGTAAGATCTCAAATTGTTAGATAAGTAAGCCTCGAGGGACTCGACCAACTCAACCTATATTGGGATTCAATTTCTCCATATAATGATGGAAAGTCACGTGTGCTAATCTAATTGTCTCACACTTACCAACTTAATATTCTCGTAAGAGGAGGTGTGTCACACACATATATATTTAATATATATTTACTTTGTATACAAATATATATCCATATCTAGTAGGTATATAAGCAATCATATATCATATATGCATAATCACACCGGATATCATAAACCACATCCTAATGTGATCGAGCTCGAACTAACGAGCTAAATTGCTCATATGATGATCATGTGTGCATCGGTGCATCTTCATACCCTGTGATAATCAATCTTGTCATCATCGGTTCCACAGGCATCTCGGCGTATCTCTGTGCGCCGTGATTGTCCGTCTCGGCCTCGTGGGTTCTGTTGGCACATCCATGCTCCCACCATGCCTCTTCATATATAATCATAGACATGCAGACCTGACAATAATTGAGAAAAATCGGAGGCTCACAGGCTCCAATAATAATAATAATAATCATATATATATACATGATATCACATGATTCATGATCATCCATTCACGTCATACATCAAATGTACACACATCATTATGTAGGACTACTAGATAAATAATAATAGTAAACTAACCTTTTAAATTAACTAAATATTTCTCAAATTTAGGACATATAAGGAATTTTCCCATTTTTGAAGGGTATTTTTGGAATTTAGATGAAAAATAAGGATTTCTTAAATTTAGAGGGGCATAATCATCCTTTCTCCAGAAAAACCTAAATTCCCCTTCTATCACCTACCAATGGGTGGTCACAGTCGCCCTACGCAGGCGATTGCCAATGTGGTGGAGTCTCTACCATAGACGGTAGTACTACATGCTGTAGGCAGTCGCATCTACCCTTAGGCGATTCAATAATTCTGTGTGATTCAACACAACACACACAGTTTATAAGCTAATCATCAGACAATGAACCTGGCTCTGATACCACCACTGGGAAACCTTATTAGAAACATCATATGTGTAGTAGAAAATAAAATAAAAATATCTTCCATATTGGTTAAATCATCATGCGATGATTGGTTTACAAAAAATTACAAAACCAAAAAATCTATGTATTGTGTGTTAGATGTTTTGTCTAAGAAGATTATATATCCATGAAAAATCCATATTCGCAAGCGTAGATGAAGGAGGTCAGATGTCCTTATCTCTAGCGATATTCACATGATGGATGCAATGATGACGCTCCTCGGATTGTTACAGGATCTCCCTCTCCACGTGTAGCACACATGATCTCTCGCCCAAGGAGGAGAGGCGACTGAGGAGAATAGAAGAGGTAGCCACCAGAAGCTTTAGCTTTTGAACCCTTTAGCCCCTCCTATTTATAAAGGTCCATATCAACTTAACCCTAATGGATCTTACCTTGTTAGGTATTCGATCTCTATCTAAGTATCCAAACCTATTAGATTAGTGGATCTCTATCCAATAATTTCTTATTAGTTAGTATTGGATCTCATCCATAGGATCCAATAATACATGGGCTTATTGGATATCCAATAAAATAGGGGCTCCGTATATATCTCATATCCAAACCTATACTTGTCATAATATCTACCATATGTATATGACTCTCTAGGACCAATACCAAACTGGTCGTGAGTTGCACATGGCAAAACTCTTTTTGACTTATAACTCCTTATAATTTAGTGAATTGTTATCCTATAACAATTCATGAACTCATCGACTATGGACGTACTAGGCCACTATATCATAGTCCCCAAACGATATAGGGGGATCTAATCTATTGGACCTATTTATCCTCAATTACTGTATATATATAACCCCTAATACATTTAATATCCCAAAGACCGTATATCGAGCAGAGTATCGTTAAACCTCATACAGAATCTATTTGAGTCTCACTCTAATCAAATTCTCCCAGAGAATTCCTTCTCTCTTAATCCAAATGACCTTAACCAGGAATTTTCCTAAGCAAGAGCACTCGAGATATTCGTCTCGTGATACCGAGAGTTAATGATCCTCTATTGACACATAATTGCCTTCATAGGATTGCTACTAATATCGATAACTGGTTGTACTAGATCTAGAATTTCCAGACCTATAAGTCTGACGTCAAAGAAAGAAGTATTCAAATAAGACATCTTTGATGTCTCAAGATCAGACACACAACTAGGATTATGAAATCGCTGTTTGACATCAGGTGTCATTAACCATCCAATATTTTGTAAGCCAATTAATAAATGAACTCATTCTCTAATGAGCACCAGTACTGGACTCTTAGTGTCCCCACATGAGCGGTTATGAGACCAATTGCCTCTATCATATGGATAGGTATATAATACATCGTTTGTTCGGTTATCTCGATATTCCTCTCGTGTAACCTATGATCAGGATTATTTAGAATCTATGTTTAAAGATGAACTATTATCATTATCATAATCTCATTATGATCCAATTGTCATTATACAGATCCAAGGATATCACAATATATGTAAAGAAATATAAAATAAGAATATACTACTAATAATAATAAGTAAAAAAATTACACATCATGTAACACATGTCATCACTCATATAATTGACTTGTAGGTCACCTGTAACCAGCACTGAAAGCTTCATGATTGTGTTAAATATGTGATTGAGTGGTTAAGTTTTGATCGAGATTGTTTAGAGTTAAATTGAGTCGGTATTGGGCCAAAACTATGCCAACTTATCAAGAAACCTATTAGGCTTGAACCAGAATTGAGTTGGACTCATTAGAAGGCCAAATTAGTGGCCTTGGCAATGGTACTGTTACGCCCAAGCAATGGTACCACCCAGATTATAGCCAATGTTTTGTGCCTGTCAACACTATTGGTAGTGGTATCGCCTAGGGAGCGATGATACTACCTAGGGTGATAGTGATACCACATAGGACGACGGTGGTACCACCTAGGATGATGGTGGTAACGCTAGAGCCTAGATTCCCAAGCTTTATTCATGATAGTTCTACTTGGCGTCGACAATAGTACTGTTAATATCTTGAAATCTCGAGGATTTAAATTTTAGCTCCATTTTTGAAGTCTTTGGGGTCTATAAATATCACACTTATGCTTGCTTGATGTAAAAAGAGCAAGAAGAAGAATTCCTAGGGATAAAAGTGTTGGAAACTCTCTTTGAGCATTAACTGAGTTTTTTTCCTTTATTCTTAAGTTTAGAAGTGTTTCTAAGTTGTGGGAGGGTTGAGGTCTCTTGTAAAAGATAGGTGTAAAGGTTCTCTCCTAAGCTTGTTAACAGAAAAAGAGTTAGTGTCAGGGTTCTCTCTTAAGCTTGGTAAAAGGAGAAGGGTTGTAATAAGGGTAGTTGATCTTCACCCATTGGAAAAAAGATCGATAGTAAAAGTCAGTTGCCTCAAGAGAAGAGGAATCGAGAGTGGTCATAGGTCGGGATGATCAAATCACTATAAATTGGTTTGCATCATTCTCTTACTTTGCTTTATTCTTGCTTATTTATTTACTTCACTTACTATTCTTACTTGTATTTTGGTTAAATATATTTCAGATACAGATTTTACTGATTGAACTTTCAAAAATCAGATTTTTTTTTTTGTGATAGCACTAATTCATCCCGTCCTCTTAGTGCCATTATGATCTTAGTAATTGGTATAAGAGCCTGGTTCTCTTAGTTGGATTAACACTTAAGAGAGACACTCTATCACTCATCTTTCTATGTTCAATATGATGAACTATATTTATTAGAAAACACAAATGAAGAATTTCTTAATTTCTATGGATTTTGATTTGTAATACGTTGTTGAATGTGGTTTTCAAAAATATTCTAGATGAATGGAATAATTTTGAAAAAAAATTATTTTTCTTAAATGTTAAAACTATAAATGTTTTATTTTGTGCTTTAGACAAAAATGAGTTTAATCATGTTTCTACTTGTAATATTGCACATGATATTTGACATATACTTAAAGTTACTTATGAATTATTTAAGGCAAGTGAAACCATTGGCGATATGTACACCCATTTTACGGATGTCGTCAATGGTTTAAAAGCTCTTGCTAAAAGCTATACTAATCTTGAATTGGTGAGTACTAACTTTCCTCTTATGATCCAAAAGTACTAACTATCCAAGAAGCAAAGGATTTGAATAACTTTCCTCTTAAAGAACTCATAGGATCTCTAATAACCTATGAAATGACCTATAAAGCATATGATGAATAAGAGAAAAACTTCTAATGAACAAGAAAGATATTACACTTAGAACAAAAGAAGACTACACGAGCGAAAACTCAAGTGATGATAATAATAACATTGCACTCCTTATAAGAAAACTTAAAAATTCATAAAAAGAAACAAAACTAATTATGTAAGACAAGAATATAAGAATAAAAGTGAACTTAAAAAGAATATAATAATATGTTATGAATGAAAAAGTCTAGGACATTTGTCAACCCAAAACAAGAATAAATCATTTAAGGTAACATGAGATGAATCAAGTACCTCAAAAGATGAAGAGCAAATCAATGAAGACGAAGTGGCAAACTATGCTTTGATGGCCTTCAACGATGAGGTATTTGACTCTCCCAAAATATCTTTATCTTGTAATAAATTATTTGATATATTTATTGATATGTATGATGAGCTTAAAAAAATTAGTAAGAAATATAAATTACTAAAAAAAGGATCATGTATCTCTCTAATAAATTTGATAAATTAAAAATAAGTTTAATAATTGTATGTTAACATCTTGCACTAAATATAAAGAGTTAGATTCAATTAAAAATAAAAAATGATATTATAATAAATTTTAAAAATTAAAATTAGAAATAAATCATTAAACATGATTCTTGCTTTAGATTCACAAATAATAAATAGTACACATCAAAAGCCAACTAGATTTATAAAAGGACCCACACTATATATTCTCCCTAAAGTTAAATATATTTTTTATAAAAAATTTGATTATTATTCTTATACATGCTCTCTAAAAAAGTATAGTTCTTATAAAATAGTTTTAGTTCTTAAAAAAGTATAGTTCTTATAAAATAGTTTTAGTTCTTACAAAATAGTTTGGGTTCTTGAAGGAACCGTAAACTACTTGATGCTAAAAGTCAAGAAAGAAAGATCTAACTATGAAGTTCCCAAATTTAAATAGATACCTAGAGCAAATCCCTCCCTTTTACAAGTATATCTCATACAACAGTATTGTTGGATTTTGTGTCCTGGACGAGGAGTCAACACGATACGGTTTGGCTCACATGCGTAGGATCGTCCGAGCTAGACTAGAAAACTTTGGGCGACTTGGTTGGGATGTCGGGCTTCGCTCCACTGTAGCTCCTCAGGTCCGGAAGCCATTGGTGAGGCTCTAGTCCCTCATTGGGGTGGTGTGTGCCCGACATGGCTCCTGTGATGGTTAAGTTAGCTCTTTGGGTGTGTAAACAGGAAGTTGGGATGCTGAGAAGGTCAGGAGAGTTCCAAAGAGAGATCCCCTCCCTATGGGTTACAGTAAGGATATTTATACCTATGGGGCAGAGGGAGATCGTATCAAGGTGTTTAATGGATGTAACACTTTCGACTGATCTGTAGGTATGGCTCTGCACAGGTCGCTTGTTTGGGGTCAAATTGAGTTAGTGTTAGATTGAAACCACCATGCCAACTTATCAAGAAACTTATTAAACTTGAACCAGGATTGGATTGGGCTAATTAGAAGGGCAAATCAGTGGCCTTGAGCATGCATATGTAATAGTATTGTCAAGCTTAGGCGATGGTATCTCTCAAACAGTCGACATCTATTGTTTTGTGCATGTTAGCACTATCGGTAGTGGTACCGCCCAAGTAGGTGGTGGTACTGCCTAGGGTGACTGTGGTACTATCTAGGGCGATAGTGGTACCACCTAGGCCGATGACGGTATCACCTAGGACCGACAGAGCCCAAATTTTCGAGCTTTGTTTGATGATAGTTTCGTCTAATGCTAGCAGTAGTACCACTAGTATCCTGAAATATTGAGGATTTATATCTTTACTTTATTTTTGAAGACTTTTGGGGTCTATTAATACCCCACTCATGCTTGCTTGATGCAAGAGGAGCAAGAAGAAGAATTTTTGGAGATAAAGGTGTTGTAAACTTTTATTGAGCAATAATTGAGTCTCTTCCTTCTTTTTGAGTTTAAAAGTGTTTTAAATTGTAGGAGGATGAGGTATCTTATAAAAGAGGTGTAAAAATTCTCTCTTAAGCCTATGAAAAGGAAAAGAGTTAGTATAAAAATTCTCTCTTGAGCTTGGTAAAAGGAGAAGAGTTATACCAAGTATAGTTGATCTTTGCCTATTAGAAAAAAGATCGTTAGTTAAAGTTGATAAGCTAAAGAGAAGAAAAATCAAGAGTGGACATAGGTCATGATGACGAAACTACTATAAATTAGTTTGTATCATTCTCTTACTTTGTTTTATTATTGTTTATTAATTTACTTTACTTACTATCCTTGGACTCTTAGTTAAACATATTTTCGATACAGATTTATCGATCCAATCATAAAAAATTAAATTCTCTTTATTATATCCATAATTTATCATTTTTTAGTGTCACAGTGACCGAAAGATGATGATAGAATAGGGTAAATACATTTATAAGATTACAAAAAATTAATGATAATATTTGAAAAAAGTAAAAACATAAGCGTCATATAAAAAAGAAAAAAAATCATCCCTTTTTATTTATAGAGGAGGAGAGGCGAACAAAAGGCGCTAAATTAACTATTTAGAGTTATTAACTATTATTTTTATCAATAAAAAGATTAACTAAATTAAAGGAATACCACCGAACCAAAAACTCAAGAACGTAAGACCAATTTCAATCTCAAAAGGAAATTAAATAAATACAAGAAATGGTCCTGATATGATTTGCTACTTAGTGTTTCTTTCTCTCTAACCAATAAAACAACTTCAAAATTATATACGAGACAACAAATAATCCTGACAATGTTCAGAACTGCCTCTCACTGGGCAGCATGAAATCTTTGAAGTATTGACAGATATTTGCAGCTAGAAACGAAATATAACACACATCAGTATGCCGAAGGATACGAAGACTATTACTCTTTTTTTTATTGTTAAAAATTGTTCAAAACAATCCACACACGATCAAAAGGGTTTATTGTCAAAAGCACAGCCAAATTGGGCCGCGATGGGCCGTAAGAAGATGTTAAATCTGGGCCTCCGTCTGCTATAAAAGAAGGCTCCGGATCACACTATTCCCGTTTCCGATCATCAAGTGATCGCGGAGCTCCATGGAGGCGAAGAGGAGGAGCGGAGCGGCGATCCTTGGATCCGCGATCCGGCTCGCCGCGATTCTGACGGTCTTGGCCCCCGTCGCTTCGATCGACGACAGATGCGCCGCTTGCAACGCCGTCGCGGTACTTGTCTCCCGCTCCTTTCCTTTCCGTGGCTTAATCCTTACTTGCCTGTTTTCCTGTTTGATGATCTCTAAATCTGTAGCTGCTCATTTGGATCCTATACCTTCCGTACATCACTGCGGAGTTGCAAGTCGAATGATGATGTATGCGTCGTAGTTTGATTACAGTTTCGATGTTGCAAACGAACCTAACAAACAGATTGCCAAGCTGTTGAGATTGCGCCACTCAGATTGAACCGAAGAAGGGAAAATAGAGTGTGGAAAGGGCAGATAGGTGATATCTTCGAGGAGGATGGACTTGTAACGTTTTTTGACTGAATCGTAGACCCACTATTATTGAATAGGGAGGACTGACCATGGTGCTAGATATTAGTTATCTCCAATGGTACTGGCAGAATCAAGAAACTTAAAGTAGCTAACGCCACTCCTTTAGAGTGGGAAACTTAAGGTCTCACAAGCCCTAGAGCATTAGAAGTTCAGAAAGCTTCCTACAAACCTGAATGAGCTGCAAATGGGAAATCAAAGCTAAGATAATTTACTGACATATCAACCATGTACCTTTAATGCTATCGTGTGGTTATGTTAGGCCACAGACTGACTTTGTCGGTTTTTGTTGGGTCATTTGATTTTAAAAGTTTTTAATTACCACCAATTTTTCAGTATCAGCCAATATATGAAGAAATTCTATCCGTTCTCATACTGATTTCTCTCCTTGCTGAGAAATCATGTTCTATTCTAATTTACTTTACTTATTTATGATCCTTACTAGACTGATATTTTGGGGTTGAGTTGGGTTGACTTCGGGTTAACAAAAATCTTCTTAATTTCAACCTGTCTCATTCTGATCCAGTTAGGAAAGCTCTATGAGTAGTCAACCTATCTGATTTTGGACCACATTTCAGCTAGCCTGACTAAACTTTACAAGAGGGAAGGCTGTTACATGGAATTGGGGTAATGGAGATGATAGAAATGATAATAGGATGTTGTCCACGATTGGAGTAATAGGTCCTTGGATTGGAGGGGGACAATCTATTAGGAATATGTGATGGAAAGTTTGAGCTTTGTCGATGTTAAGCTCACCCACTTTTAAGAAACTAGATAACCTTCGAAACATATGATGCTGATTCTAAAACTCTCATCCAATTTTCTTGTTCCATATTCTCTTCCCATCTTATACTACCTGAACTGTGAAGAAAATCTCCACGTTAGCTGGAGTCATTTCAGGTCTGTGTGACAAACATACCCCTGCCGTTTTGTTTGATAACTAAACTCATTTATCCAATCCCTATGTATTTATGTGGGTTTGTGGATTCAGGTCAGGGATTGACACCCCAATTCCCTATTAACTCTTGTCGTATATTGAAATACAAGATCCTACATTTTCAGTTTGAACAAGGTTGCTCCTATGGTTAAATCTGAACTAGATGGGTCCCAAGGCATTCAGTACTTAAAACTCATGGCACATGCTAGTCTAAAAAGACAACAGAACAATTGTTGATCTTTGCCAAATACTGATTACTTCTCATTGATCACCTGTGTGACTGCTAGTACTCTCATTTTGAAATTATGCTATGTGAAATATGTTTTTATCCTTGGCCCTATAGGTACTGTTAGTAAAAGATGGCCTAGTAGATGAGGCTCCTGCCAATACAGCAATTAAGAAGACCCAATGTGTGTAGCCTTACTCCTAAAGTAGAGAGATCATTATGGTGACTCAAGCCTTTGACAGCTAGGTCATGGAGGAGCAACCTTAGCATGATCCCAAGGCTTGCTTTCTTACTGATGTAACCTTTTCTAATTTGAAACTATTTTGGAATTGATGATTTCTATTATTTTGGATGCTTTTTAGTCTAATTGTCTTTGTAAACAGAATCATGTAATTATGAATAGCCAAATATCTTAATACCTGTTACTTCTCTCTTTCTGATTTGTGATATATCTGTAAATGATTTGCAGGCTGAGATAGAGATTGGACTTTCTAATGTAAGTGTCTTTCATTCAACTTTAGAAGTCATATTCTTCATCCAATTTACTGTATAAATGTGTAAACATGAAAACTTGGCTCACCGATCTGACTCCACCATGTTCAAGAATGCAGTTATTTGAAGCACTTGTACTTCCATTCTAAGATTTTAACAGTTTCAATTGTCTGCTTTTCAGTTGTCCTTGTTAGAATGAAATTAAAATTTGAATTTGCGGTTATCTGATTTTTTTTCATGTAATACCACAACCAGTACACCTAATTTGTAAATGGAAGTTCTGATTAAGTTAACGAGGTGGGTAAAAAAATGTTATATAATGATAGAGATAACATGGTTAAGTTGGAAGGTTTCGTTCGGTGTCTTGTTAACCTTTGCTCCAGCCTTTCTCTAGTCAACTGAGTCATTAGGAGCACATCATCTGTTCTTACTATTTTGCATGAAATATGCAATTTATATAAGGAGGCTACTCATATCTGTTCTCATGATTGTGTATCAAATAGGCATTTTATATAGGTAATTTGCTATCAGGTTGTCCCTCCCTGAAGTTTTTACTATCAGTTGAGCTAAAACCATATGTTGGTCATTATTAGCAGCTATGATACAATATACATGACACATCTGATGTTGCCTTTTGCTTGCATTATTTTCCATCAACAACTGTCATAGTCATTGTTATTATAATCATACTCATGACAATGGCTATAGCAAGTGTAGGTTGAGAAAGCTCTATGGAAGATTTCATTGTAATTGTTTGACCAAGACCTAGCATAATAATCTCAAATGCTGGTGCTGAATTGCTTCCTCAGGCAATTTAATTAGAGGGAAAGTTTTCCATTCTGGTACCTACTTGCTTGTTGGGCAGAAAATGTATATTCTCTTATGATTCTAATTTTTAAGCTAGATAACACTGTATAATTTCTCTTGAATGGAAAAGAAACTACCATAAGTGAACATTAGATTTATGTGCTATCTGTTTGAATGCCATGTTGTGTTAAATTTCCCATCACATTTTTCCAAGTTTTTCACAGACTTATTTACAGTGTTTGTGAATTTTCTAATTGATATTTTCTACAGGAGAAACCAAGAAACCATCTAGATATGCGTCATCGTTTGGATTCTAGAGGTCAACGTGAAGGAAAAGTAATTGATTACAGGTATCAGTTTTAAGCATTTAGATACACTATAGGGCGAGCCTATCTAATCATTGCTGCAGCATTTGGAGTATTAAGAGAGAATGAGGGGGAGAATTTAGATTTTGAACTAAATTTGTCCTTTGATACATGTTCCTGATGAGCATGAGATTCTGTTTGTTAATGCTATGTACCTAATTTCTATTCCACAAGTATTTTCAGATGTTGCTATTCATAATACAATCCCTTATCTTGTAATTGAAGTCATCCATGGAGCCAAAAATCTAAGTTTTTAAGGTTCCATGAAATGTTTGAGAAGAATTACACTAGCAATTATCAACCTGGTGACATTGAGACTTACTGAAGTTTAATTTTAGTAATTGTTCAACTATAATCAAAAGAAGAGGTTACTGAGTGGGAGACGAGACTTCTTAATGTAAGTTGCTAGAAAGGAGGAGGGCGAGAAAGGAAGATGCATTTGTAAATATCATGATAATGAAAGAACAGTACCCTTCCTGGTCACAGACTTGTCACTTAATCCATAATTCAGGTGTACTTGCTTGTGCAGATCCCTAAGCATTTCAATAAAATTGATCCGCATGAGCAATAACAGAGAATTTAAATCTTGGTCCAACACTGGTTATGATGACCCACTGAATCTGTATGGTATTGGTATACCAAAAGGTGTACCAGTCTGTCCCACTCAATATTACCGAATAGATAATACGATGTAAAATATGGAGGGCATTGTACTGGATTGAGCTATATATTCTTATACTGGAATTTTGTTGGACTGGTAAACTACCAATGTATGATAGAAATTTGAAATCATGGTGACAACAAGAAAAGCATAAGCAATTTTTATTCCTCTTTTCTTAGATAATCTTCTCATTACTTTCCTTGAAAGCTTGAGTTTTGCCTATTTTGTGTCTGACGTACCATTGAAATTTACATAATCAGGCATCTATAAGTATGTGCTTATTTGAGATTTTCATGGCGACCTGTGTACTTCTTCAATAGTATTTTTAGTTCCTAAAGAAGCTTATTTAATTAAGTCTTTCTGTCTAAAACTGATAATAATAACATGAAATATGCCTACTTTTTTGCATTTTTATTGCTAACTTTCTATGTAATTATCATCTTTCTTAATAATTTATAATCTATTCCATGCACAATAATTGATTTTTTTTGCTTTGCATATCATTCAGAGTAAAGCTTTAAAGAGATATTTCGTGATCTGTTTCAGTATTCTGAGACCAGATTTGCTTTTCCTTAAGCAGTAATTTTCTTATTGTTCGGCTTACACATGAATATTTAAGTATGTTGGACTTATTGCTTGCATGGCTAATTTTTCATGAGACTAAACTGATTACTTGGTTCCTAGCTAACAATATTTTTAAAATATGTTCTTTTCAACAGAGTGAGCGAGTTAAGAGTGGTCGAACTTCTTGATGGTCTTTGTGAAAAAATGCAGGATTATACTCTGGAGAAGGTAGGCTTTCATTTTTTACACCTTCAGTTGTTCTACTAAGCCTACTTTTTCACTTCTGTCTCTCAGTAGTTACTGGTTTGAAATAGGCTTATTATGAATTTTGAAACCAGATATATACTTTGAGATTGCCTTATGAGTGGAAACAGTTAAATCATGTTTCTGGCTGCTGAGCATTGTTGCTTCTTTGCAGTTGGATTCTGGTGAACATGCATGGATAAAAGTAAGAGATTGGAACAGCATTGAAGGCGGTAAGTAACTAAAATTTGATCTAATGTTTATCATTAGTAACTATTCAAACCAGCTTTCTTAATTCTGTGTTTAGCTGCAGATACTATTAAAAGAAAGTGAGATGATATGGATTTAGGGTTGGATGTACTCATTATTTGGCAATTACTGTGTAATGTTCAGTAAGAAAAGGAGCCAGTATTTGCTTTGTTGCAGTTAATTGGAGAATAAAATAGTACTTTTAAGCCTTCATATGACTTCCAATTCACTTTCTTTACAAACTTCCAACAATATATCTTGATTCTGAAGCTACTTGAGAAAACAAAGAATCCTCAGGCAAATACACCTTTTCTATTTCTTATGTTAGTTTCTATTATTATTTTTTAACCATGTCATCCTCTTGATGTATTGGATATGGTTTCTCCATTTTATTCTCAATTGTAGTATTTTATAAATTTCTTTATCTGCCTTTTCCAGTTCAGGCATATGTAAGTTCTAAAAGGTTACATATCATAGGTTACCCAATTCAAATGAAGAAATAAAACTAAAAAAGGGAGAAGACTAGGTAAGAGAAAAGATATCAAAGTTAACAAACAAGCCCCGTTGTTATTGAAACTATATTTTGGTGTTTTTCTTTTTTATTACAAAGGGTAAGTGGTGAAGGCGGGATTCGAGCCCAGACCCTTACGAAAAAATAGTTATTGTTGAAAATATAAATCGTCAGTGCCAGGAGGCCCAGGACACCATTCTTTGCGAAAAAATAACTATTTTTGTGACAGTCTCATTTGTTCTTCACGTGAGCATGCAACAATACTGAACAGACAATACTTTTGTACAATGGACATCATATTTTATATATTTAACACACATGCATGTTCTGTTGGTTAGAAATGGAATCTTTTCAAATATGCACAATTTCAATCAAACATAAATCACATAACAAGTACTATAGTCCGATGGAAGGGATATGCATGTGAGTGCAGGCACACAAACTATCTCCGCTCTCCTCGATTTCGGACATTTTTCTGTGGCAATTAAGTTGCTGAAGATGGATAACCTCACTTTAAAATAGCCATTGAAAGCTAAAGGCAAGTTCCAATTTCTTTTACTGAAGAGGTCAGCATTTTGTATTGGTGATCCTAGGAACTTTATAGATTGTGCACCAATGCATTTTTTCATCAGCATTGCATTGCAATATAAATTATTACAAAATAATACTGGTATATGTAATGAAATGAGGTAATAATTTTATATTTCGCATGAGAGCACCTACCTACAGAAGTCCGGGTTCTTAAAATTAAAACCTCATATCCTTTTTAGTTTTATATATTGGCGAAACACCAAGAGATTTTAGGCATCGATGGTAATTCCTTTGTTTTTATTTGCATTCTCCTGTGATTACATGTTTTTGTTATGATAAGAATCATTTGTTTTACTCTAAAGATATTCTAATTTGTTTTCTCTCTTGTTTTTTGGGCAGATAAGCAAGAAGCACGTGCATACTCGAAAGACTTATCCTCCTTCTGTGGGAGGTAAATTATGTCTTATGGTCCTACTTGGCACCACAGTCCCATTTGCTTATTATCACGTCTTCTGAGTTCATTTAGTAATGTATTCTTTGCATTATATAACTAGGCATGATTACCCCCATCCTTGTATTTTCATTCAAGAAGCCTGCCTTGCTAATTGATTATGCTAAATTTCTGTCTGGATTTTGCACTAACTACCATACATTTTGCATTGCAAGTGAACTATTCAATATGTAGCTTAGGCTTAATAAGGTTGACCTTCATGGTGATTCCTTGTGACATAATTTCCTTCTCTATGTAGGTTGTTGGAGGAAACAGAGGATGAGGTGCAATGGCATCTTTTTTTTTCTATCCTTCATTATTCTTTCTTCCTAAGTTTATTTGTTAATTTATAGCAAATATGGTTTGACCCATGAAATTGTAGTTTATGAGTGGATTTTAGTTTATACTCTCCATCAGTTGCCATCCTAACATCTGCTTTTGGAAACATAGGCATGAAACATATTACCATCTCCGAAGCCCTTGGACTCCTAGGGTATATAATGTATAGTCACTGTTTGACCTAGATCACTCTCCTATGAGTGATCTGTGGTTAAACTATGGCAACTTCAGTTATTATACTTTGCTATGGCCAATATTGATCTATTTGTGATATGCAGCTTGCTGAGTGGATAAAAAGAGGATCTGCAGAATCTGGGGGAGTAAGCAAAGCCCTTTGTCAAGATCTTAGCAAGCACTGTAGCTACACCAGGTACTTCGAGATAAGTGCCATTGACATCTCTCAAAATATTTGTGGTTGTTGGTCCTAGTGATCTTTTGCAACTACATAAAAAAGAACCGCTTACTATGTCTTCAGTAAAATATCAACTCTGAGTGCTTGATTGCTTGTGGGGATTCGATTGATCATCGAACTTCTTTGTGGCATTTACAAAGAGCTAGGCTTTGTAGAAGAATATGATATGCCCGAATAGTTCCACACCAAATTTGGGCTATGGTTTAGTACACAAAAGATTATCCATCCCTAAAGACACCCTTCTTCTGCATACTTCTTTTTGAGAACTTGATCCATGTTATTTGAGGCATTGATCCTGCCACAGATACTTCTTTTTCGGTAGATTTAACTAGATGGATGGGCGTCTTAATCAAACATAGTGCCTATGGTTTGTTTAAAAATACATTTCTTGTGGCGTATTACAGATGATGGTGTTTAGAATCTTCATTTTCTTAAACTGACGATGGTGATATATGCATGCTGCTCTAGACTATTTGTACCATACTATATTCTTTTACCACATTCGTGGTTTGCAAATTCAGCATATTGCTTATATTGAGGTTCTTAAATTGATTTTTGGTTGTATTGCTCGCAGGTCTTCTAAGATGGAGGACGGAGAGTTATAGACAACAAACAAACCACAACCTAAGATTCTTTAGGAAGTTGTTTCCGAAGTAGGAACTATGATGAGTTCAGTTAATTATTCAATTCTAATATGAAGAAATAACATTTTTACCATACAAAGGTTTACTAGAAAAATCTGATGTAATCTTTGACATATTTGAAACTTTCGATTATAGCGGAAACATAATATGGGCATAATACTTTGGGATTAACTTCTTTCTAATATCTCGAGTAAGTTTACATATCGTTTGGCGTGAAGGATTGTCTGCTGTTGTGCAGGAGATCATTATCCAGCTACATCAAATGTTCTGCCCCTCTTTTTGTCAGCTCTCTCTCGCTTTTGGAAATGATCATTGATACCAATTTGGCACACTGTTCACCATTACCATTCGCGTGCTCTCGGTGGTAGATTCTATATAAAACGTTACGGTGATAAAAGTAACAAAGGCATCAATATTTCCCAGGAATGTGTTCAGGAACGGCACGCTCTTGTGAGACATTTGGAGCTATCGGCGGTTTGCATCGCAAGCAGCTGCAAATGGATTTCCTGTCTTGGAGCTATATGCAGGTCAATGCAAGACTATAGAGGCTACTTCATCTCTGTTCAGTTCAATGCAAAAGGCAAAGTCCATCTCCCCTTCAAGCGAGGAATCTGAGAAAAGAAAAGCAATCCCCGACACTAATGATCAGGAAATATATGCTTGATCTCTTAATAAGCTTATTAATGCTTTTGTAACAAAGAACTGCCAAAAGATGATGAATTCTCTCTCGCTCGCTCAACGCAGGACAGAGGGCGTTGCCCCTGATTTGATCTTATGTTGCAGCTTCAATCTCATCCTGTGCCACAGCCACGCCATTTGGCTCATCATCTGCTAGGAGTTGAGAAGAAACATCGTCAATTGCAGCGTTGAGTTGTGCAATCTTCTCGGTCAGTATCTTCCTAGTTTTCTGTTATCACCACGAGGTGGATTGTTAGTGCAGATCAAACAAAAGCAACAAAGAAAAGAAATATTGCTTCTTCTTTTTTCCGCCAAACCTGGCTTCCTTATTTGCATAGCTAACATAAAATTGACATAAGAAGACCATTGGGTAAGTCATCAAACCTAACATTTAAAAGAGCAACAAAGAAGACACTAGATTGTGCATCAAGAATCAGAAATAAAATCTCTCTTCCATCCAAGTCACATAAATGTGAGAGATAAACCAATGTTTGACCCAGTGATTTAAATAGGCGCTCGGGGGCTCGCCTAAGCGATCGGGCGAGGCGAGGTGCCGATCGCTTAGGCGAGGCGAAGCCCAAGCGCCTTGCTCGATCTCCAAGTGGCACGCTTCAAAGAGGCACCACCTGGGGGCTTGCCCAAGCCCAGGCGTCGGGCGCTTCGGGCGAGCACCCGGATAAAACAATGCAACCACCGAACCAGGCTTTGGTAGTTCAATCGAACCAACTAACGCAGCAACATATACTTCAACCCTAATCTTCTCGTCTGGGATTACGCCGCCGACATCTTGTCATCGTCGCCGTCGTTGCTCTTCGCCACCTTGCTGTTGTTGCTTATCTTTGCTATCGTCGCTGCAATTCGCCGCTGTCGCTGCCGCTCCTCTCGCTCTCGATCAGGTCAGCTCGTCGCCTCGTTTCTACTACTCTCCACTGCCAGCTTCCACTCTCGGTCAGTGCCTCGCCTCATCTCTACTCATCTCTACTATTAATTATTGTTAATAGTGTGTTGTTAACTTAGTGTTAACAGCACACTATTAACACTAAGTTAATAGTAGAGAACACTAAAAAAATTTGGTGTATTCCTATTATCTTCCCAAGCAGACTTCTCGGGTAGTGAACACTCAAAAATATATAGTACACTGTTATCAATTTTATATTTTTTATATTTTTTTATATTTTTATATATTTATTAATTATATTATATAATTTTTATATTTTAGCGACTCGCTTCGCTCGAGCGAGCGCCTAGCACCTCAGGCATTTTGGGACCCTGGTGCCTAGTGCTTTTTAAATCACTGGTTTGACCATGAGATCCAAAATACATCATCTAAAAGACGTGTATAACAGATCAATCTCGAATGCATAAGCATATATTTTATTACATGGCCCCTGATCACGTATTCAATGTCTAGTTGCCAAGTCATGCACGTGAAGATGACATGCCTTGTCTAGTTACAAAGTCATGCAAACTTCTTCGGTTAAGATTTTCCATCAATGCATTAGTTAGGGCTTATATGAGATCTGGTTCAGTGAAAAAAAAAAAAATAGATCTCAGTTTGAAGTATAACAAACTAAGTTCAACTTTTCTATCTTCCAATATTATTTATAGGGATTCTTTTGATTATCTTTATTGGATGTTTTAGAGTCGACCAATAACTGACTGACAACTGAAAGAAAGGTGGCCAGATACATCCTAACATTTATATCGAAAAAAAAGGTTCTTGTACCAAGACCAAATAAATGAGGAAATTAGGATTTTAGGATGGTTTGCATCTTTATAATAGAGGGGTATTTTGCTGATTGTTTGAGATGCAATCGACAAAGAAGCTTGGTGAGGCTAGAGAAGACTAATCTGTTTCAGTCTGCATTGATCCAATAAGGAAGAATAACTAATCAGAGTGTGCTAAAAATGGTACATCAATAACACTAATATAAAGATATCAGAGTGCCAACAGGTGCACTTCTATAAATTTAAAACTGCAATGATTACACACACACGAGTAGCAACAATATGTCCAAGAAAATATAGGTCAAGTTTGTTGAAAGCTAACTCACCACTTGATCCACTTGCCTATGGGGCAGGGTGCTACTGTATTAGGATTGGATAGCTAGAATAATACTTTAGCAAAGCCAAGAAAACACATCAAGTAAGACGATGAATGATGCAGAAGTTCACCAAACTAGCATGATAAAGAGATAAAACTGTTTGTTGAAACCTGTTCTTTAGTACAGATGTTAATACCATAATCATCAAGACTTACCTCCAAAGCTTTCTCTTCATCATAGATAAATTTTGGCAACCTCCTCATCAGATCTTTTTTGTCAGTCTCAGTCAGAGCTTTGCTGATCTGAAGCAATACTGGTCATTAGAAAGAATATAGGAACAGCATAATCATGGATAATAGTTTGTCAATGTCTTCAAGAATTTGCTTAATCCTGAAAATGTACATTTCCACTTGGGGTACCATATGTTACATAACTTCTAATAAGAGCAGGTATAGCATTAAACTATACCAGAGGCCTCACTGGAGAAGCCACAAACACTTGCACATGCCGTCTCACACACAGCAGACTCAATGTTAAGCATTCTTTGATTCGAGACAAAAATTAGTTGGTAAAGGTTTTCCATTCTACAGCTTAGTGCATGAAGAACTAGTTCAGCTTCATCTTAAAAAGATGAGGTGAACACTGACAGACCTTTGCCACTTGAAACCATTAAGCATATATATGCTGAGTAAGGTTCCATTCATGCTAGCACAAGTTTACCACAGTTTTACCCAAAAGACAGCAATTAAGATGGACACTGAGCAAGCATAAGGTAGAAGGAACATATTAAAAAGGGTAAGGTAAAGAAAGATATCATTTGTGTACCTGAGGTGCATATACACAAGCAAGTGCCCCAACCACAATTCCTCCCAGCACAAAGCCCCCGACGAAGATGCTTGCACTGTTTGGCTTTCCACCATTCCTGAATTGCATTTGCATGAAACCAGGCAAGGATAAGGATACCACCAATAAGACCAAGAACATATTTACAAATCAAAAAGAAGTTTCATTTGTTATTTCCCCAAGCCCGATCATGATTTTGAAACGTTGATTCCAACCCATAAAAACTTGAAAATTGTTTCACATTTCAGGACCATAAGCATCATAGACATAGTGACATAACCTTGATCATAAACCAAACAGGGCTATAATGACATTCTCTTGCACAAGTGAATGCACACTTGAAACTACATGTATAAAACAACCTTTACTATTTAAATCTGCATGTTACTATCCTCCTCAACTAAGTTACCACTCACAAGCCACAAGTTAGCAGTGGCCAACTCATTCTAATATCCAATCTTTTATTAGATCATGAAAGAGAAGAAAAACCACAGTTCAAACTCGTCGATTCCAATTACAAAATCTTCCGATTGATTCCCTTCCTATGTCACGAATTTTGGTAAGGAATAGGAAAACCTCAACACTGTTGCTAATATTGGCATATGTCAGAAAAGAAACTCTAAAAAGCAGAACTAGCTTCAGTCTTCATTCAGTATAAGATCATGATCCTTAGTATGGTGAAATTTAGTTAACCAATGATTATATTGCAAGAATGTGAGATAGTAGAGGTAGACCATGTGTGTGTGTGTATAAGACACCGAAGGCATCCCACCCAACAGTTCATCACCTCATCACATATACAGATACACAAATTGGAATAATCTAGAGAAAATTTTGATCCAAGAACCCTCGCATTCCTCTGATGATTAGATACTTAAAAATCACAAAAAGAGAATACTTTGAGGCTGCAAGCAAAAGGTTGTAATCATCAACAAGAATAAACAACAGATGCCGCTAATGGAACTACTAGCAGCCAAAGTTGGCAGTTTTGAGCAAGTAGTTCACATTTACCTATAAGCAGCTCGAAGGACGAATTGTCTATTGTGACTTGCAATTCCACCTTTCCTTCGGCTAAGAGGGCTAAGAGACAAGCTCGGAGGAGGGCAGACGACAACAGACTTGTCCGACGACGGCTTCAAGGTGGAGCCTACAAGATCGATCACAACCCAATTAAAAACATATCCAGCAATGAGGAGCCATTCAAATCAATATTTCACAGAGCACCAGAATCAGCTCATGAGGATCAATCTATCGCCCTCCAAAACATAATTCCGAGACCAGCGGATCCAGCTATTCGATTACCACCAATAAAAATCAGGGAAGAAATCGAACAAAAGAAACCCTAAAATATCGAAATTCTCGAAATGGAGAGAACGCAAGAGGACCACCGGAAAGCGCTTGGAATCGGAAGCCTCTGACGGAGACGAGGGAGTTGGCGATCGCCGCCATCGCGATCAGCTAGACCACTCTTCGTGGGCGGAATCGAACGAGAAGAAGGGGAAGGGCGACAAGGCGACGGAGTCGAGGCAAGAAGAGCGCGAGTGAGACGGATAAAACGTTCGGATCGGGAACAAGTCGGTCGCCTTCGATACCACCAATGCTTGCGGATCTAAGGATAATAATAATAATTAGTCTACGGAGTGACACTAATTGGGGCCCGCTTCCCGGACCCGTTCCTCTCACTTCGAACCCGGTCGGGCGGTAAAGGGCTTAGCTGAGTCCAATTATTTCCCTTCAATAGCCGAGCCCACAGCCGAGCCCATTGGGCCTATCAAGACTCAGCTTAAGGAATCTGACTTAACTCAGCCCATTAGAAATAATAAGAACCAGGCATTAGGCCTAATGGTTCAGCTCATGCGATATAGCCCATTAGATATAGCTAATGAGGCACGACTCTTGATGCTAGATAGACACAGTCAGGCTAACTCAGAAGCCTCGACCAATTAGGCCTAATAGGTTCTAGCCCAAGAGATCGAACAGCCTAGCCCATTAGGCCTCATAAGACTCACAAGCCTAAATCCACTGGGTTTAATTGATAAGATCTAACCTATTAGGCGTAGACGATAGGACAAAACTTAAGTCGTTAACCTTCACAATGCCCAGGAATTAGGCCTCGTTTAGAGAGGCTCAACCATTAGGTCCATAAGGCCCAAGAACGTTGGCTTAGCCTCTCTAATAGAGGTTCGAAAATAAACAAATATTAAGATAGATAACATAGCCTATTAGGCTTAGGTCATGTGGCCCCGCTAGTGATACCAGATGCTACCCATTCTAGCATACAAAGCCCACCTCAATAGGCCTAGCAAGGTTTTGACCAATATGCTTGGCCTCGCCTAGTTATTAAGCATGATAAGGCCGAGGCATAAGGCTCTTCAAAGAGCCCATAGTCCATTAGGTCTACAAAAGTTAGCCCATTAGACTTAGTTATTCTTAGTCTATTAGGCATAGTAAAATCCAGAAATAAGACCTAGATGGATGGAGAGGCTCATCTGGAAGGTCGAGATATGAGGCCCAATCAAAAGAGCACCAACTAGTAAGGCCCAATCAAGAGAGACCCATTAGACCTAGTTATGCTCAGGTTGTTAGGCCTAGAAGGCCCAGTACAATAGGCCCATCTTAGTTCTACCCATGAGGTAAGATCCAACTTAGGTGACCCAACTCATCATGCTTAGCTTATTAGGCCTACCATAGGGCCAGTAAAGACCTAATCCATGAGATAAACTAATTAGGCTTGACAAAACTAATTAGTCCACTCTGGAGGCTCAACTCATTAGGTTTAGCTAGGTGCAACATAATTCATTTGACAAGGGATACAACACAACACTAGATATGGCTCATCCAAGTAGCCCATCTCCTTTTCTCAGAGGGCGCATAGAGTTGATTTGTCTCAACCAAGATGGAGTGCGGGTAGATCCAACACTGTGATGGGTGAAGCAAGTCCAACACAAGTGGGTACAATGTAGAACGGGCCACTGCTCCATGATCTGTAGCATTAGAGAACATAGGGATGGTTTTGGAGAAGTTATATCGTTCGAGATCATGGGGGGAACAAAAGCTGAAACAAAGCATTGTGCCATCCTTGTTGGAGAAGGTAGGAGAGAAGCGTTAGGAATTCTTATCAAAAGTATATGTCAGTGGAAAAAATAAAATAAAACTATCCCCCACATTGTGAAATTATTATGTGATGATTGGTGTAAAAAAATATATATATAACAAAAAAAAACTAGTGTTACATGTTTTACCTAGAAAGATCATATATCCCTGAAAATTCAGATCCATAGGCATAGATGAAGGAGGTCATACGTCCTCCTCTTTAGCGATATCCACATTGTGGATGTGATGATGATGCTCTACAGATCATTGTGGGATCTCCCTCTCTACGTGTAGCACATAAGATCTATCTTCAAGGAGGAGAGGAGGCTGAGGAGAATATGAAGGGGAGCTATAAAAAATTCTAGCCTATAAACCCTTTAGAGCCCTCATATTTATAGATATCCCTACCAAATTACCTTAATGGATCCTGTCCTATTGGGTATTGGTGTTGAATCTTAAATTTTAATAATGAAATCAATTAATGAGTGTTTGATCTAACAAGATTTTTAGATTTGATTGATGCCAGATTAACTACAATAGAGAGATTATTACGATCAAAGGTTTAGCCAGAGTCAAGTCCAAGCATTGGGCCGGGGTTCGGACAATGTGATTGAAACTTGTCTGGAGTGCATCAAGTGCACGTCGAGGGTATCAGGAGCTTGCTAAGATGGCATAATAGAGTTCGTCAGAAGAAGACTGAGACTCGCCGAAAGATTATCGGGGGTAGTCAAAAGGCTTGTCAGGAGTTAAAAAGGTCTTGAAGTGGATTTATGACCATATTGATTTTAATTAATTAAGTTATATCTAGCATCATGTAGGTTAACCATGATGGTGAAAAGAAATTATAGATCATAAATGGACCCAGGATCAAGCTTAAGCATTGAGTCAAAGATTAGACGATGTGGTGAGAACTCGTCGGGAAATCACTAGGACTTCACTCAAGGTATCGGGAAGATCGCTATGAACACGCTGGGAGATCACTGGAGGAAGACCATGAGACTTGCTGTAGGGAATGCCGGAGGTTGTCGGATAGCGGGAGTAAGGTCTTAAGCTTATTGATCATGTTTGATTGTAATATTTAAGTTGTAGGTTAAGATTGAGTCCTAAATGAGTATGATTTGAAAGGAATCCAAATCAACTTAAAGAAGCAATCGAGTCCACTAAAAAAGATTGGTAGTGAACACCGATATGCCTCAAGGAGGAGGACTCGAGAATGGACATAGGTCGGTTTGTGCCGAACCACTATAATTATGAGTGTTTTTATTTGTTGTATTTACTACTTATAATTGTCGAGTTCTTAATCGTTTTGAACTAAATACTAATAAACGCTTCTGATTTTTACTTACCCTTTAAAAAAAAAGTTTTAAGTCAAGTAATTCCCTTAGATGTTGTTTATGTTTTTATTAGGATTTGCTTGTTCCTTCTTAAGTCATTTTTAAGCAAGAAACTTAGCATTCTCATTTAATCACGAAAAGCTTCAAATTTTTTATCTTGCTTAAAGTGAAAAGTGTTTTGTTAAGATGAGAATTTACACTTCACTAATTCTCCCCCCCCCCTAGTGTCAATTGATCATAATAATTAGATCTCTATCCAACTACCCAAGCATTATAGATTAGTATATATTTATGTAAAAATCTCTTATTGGTTATTATTGGATCTTATCCATATGATCCAATAATACATGGGCTTATTGAATACCCAATAAAATAGGGGCTCCATAGATATTTAATATTTGAACCTTTATTTGTCGTAATATCTATCATATATGTACGATCCTCTAGGCTCGATATCGAGCTGATCGTGAGTTACACCTATCAAAACTCCTTCTGACTTAGTGAATTATCATCTCATAACAATTCACTCAACTCATCGATTATGAACATACTAAACCACTACGCCATAATCCTATAAGGTACAGAGAGATATAATTCATTGGACCTGCTTATAGTCTCTCATCCATCTAATATCCCAAAGACTATATATTGGGCAGAGTATTGTCAGGCCTCATACGAAATCCATCCAAGTCTTGCTTTAATTAGATTCTCCAAGAAAACTCCTTTTCTCTCAATCTGAATGACCCTAGCTAGTGATTTGCTTGAGCGAGAGTACACGAGATATTCCTCTCTTAATATCGAGAGTGGATGATCCTCTATTGACACTCAATTGCCTTCATAAGATTGACTACCAAGCCTGATAACCGATTATACCAGATCTAAAATTCTAAATTTGTAAGTTCGATATCAAAGAAACGAGTACTCAAACAAGACATCCTTGGTATCTCAAGTCTAAAGACCAAACATACAATTGAGGCTACAGAATCACTGTTTAATATCAGGTATCATTAACTATTTAACTTTTCATAAGTGAATCAATCAGTTGATTCATTCTTTAGCGAGCACCTGTACTATACCTTTAGTGTTCCCACATGAGCAACTATGGGACCACTCGCCTCTAATATATAGATGAGTATATAATAGATCGATTTGTTCAGTTATCTCGATATCCCTCTTGAGTAACCTATGATTAAGATTATTTATGGTCTATGTTTAAAGGCGAATTGGTCTCACGATTATGATCTTATCATGATCCAACTATTATTGTACAAATTTAATGACATCAAAATATATATAATAAGCAACATAAAGTGAGAATATACTAATAATAATAATTTAAAAAGATTATGCAATATGTTATATGTACCATCACTCACGTGATTGGCGTGTAGGGCACCTATAACCAATAATCTCCCACTTGACCTAAAGCCAATCACCTACGTGTCTGATCCCCATCAAACCCTTGTGATACTCAAATATAATTTAAGTCAACGACTTTGTTAGTGGATCTATAATGTTATCTTTAGATGGAACTCTTTTCATTGCTACATCTTTACGGGTTACGATCTCTCTAATTAGGTGGAACCTCCTTAGAACATACTTAGACTTCTGATGAGACTTGAGGTTTTTGCTGAGCAATCTCACCATTGTTGTCATAATATATAGGAATAAGCTCCTCGCTGCTTGGTATGACTTCTAAATCCATGATAAATCCTTTACTGCTTCTACCGTGACAATATACTTCGCCTATGTGGTCAAGTCAAAAGTAGTATCTTACTTAGAACTCTTTCAACTTACTACTCCTTCATTCAAGATAAAGATGTACCCTGAGTCTGACTTGCTATCATTGATATAAAACTAGAAACTCGAGTCTGTGTAGCCCTCAATCTAGAGGCTATCTCCTCCATCTACTAGTAAAAAAATTTTAGTCCTTCTGAAGTACTTAAGAATACACATTACTGCCTTCTAGTGTTCCATACATGGATTCGTTTTACACCTGCTCATGATACTCATAGCATGTGCATATTAAGCCTAGTACATAGCATATACATGATAGACCCTGTCGTTGAGGCATAGGGTATCATATCCATGTCTATTTTTTCTTTAGGAGTCTTTGGGGACATATTCCTATAAAATAATATTCCATGTCTCATCGGTATGAGACCTCTCTTGGAATTTTTCATGTCAAATCTTTTGATAATAGATTTTATGTACCTAGACTGGGACAAACCAAGTATCCTTTTGGATATATCTTTATAGATCAAAATCTCTATACTGTAGGATGCTTCCCCTAAGTCCTTCATGGAAAAGTGTTTCGATACTATGCCTTAAATGTGGAAAGCATTCCTACATCATTCCCAATGATTAGGATATCATCTACATATAGCACCAAGAAGGTGATAACAACCTCACTTACCTTCCTGTATACACAAAGCTATCTTCGTTCTTAACAAAGTCATACGATCTGATCATCTCATCAAATCTTATGTTCCAACTTTGAAAAGCTTGCTTTAATATGTAAATGAACCTAAGCAACTTACACATCTTATCTGGACTCTCCTTGAACATAAATCTTTAGGCTTTATTATATATACCTCCTCATCAAGATTATCATTGAGGATCATAGTTTTCACGTCCATTTACCAGATCTCATAGTCATAGTGTGCTATAATGGCTAAAAGACTTCTGATAGATTACAACATAATTGTGGGTGAGAAGGTTTCATCATTATCAACTCTTTGTCTTTGATTATACATTTTGGCCACCAGTCTTGTCTTATATGTCTTCACCTATCCATCTACTATAAGTTTCTTCTTAAAGATCTATTTGCAGTCGATCGTACAATACCCTTAGGTGCATCAAAAATGTTTCAAACTTTGTTGGAGTATATGAAATCCATCTCAAAATTTATGGATTTTTGCCACTTCCTGAAGTCTATACTCATAATAGCCTTCTCATAGGTCTAAGGATCAATATTCTAAGTGTCATCTCCATTGATATATCTCATATATCTTTCAAGAGGATGAAATATCTTGCCTGACCTGTACAAAGATGAAACTTGTGTGTTAGGCACCTGAACAGACTCGGCCTCCAGAATAGTGCTTGAGTTTGGTTCTCCAACCTATGTCAACTCTATCACACTCCTATTATTTTCACAAGAATATATTCTTTCTCAAGAAACATTATCCTCTTGACAACAAAGACCTTTTGGTCCTTAGGATAATATAAAGAATACCCACAAGTTTCCTTGGTATATCATATTAACTTGAATCGCTTCGTCCTTAATTCCAACTTATCGGGGTTGTGTCTTCTAATATGGGCAAGGCAACCCCAAATCTTAATAATCTTAAGACCGAACTACTTTCCTTATAATATCTCCAAGGCATATCCTTATAATGAGATAGGTAGGTCGATGAAACTTATCATTGACTGTATCATATTTAATAAAATGTGATTTCTCCTTTTTGATACATCATTGGACTGAGATATATAAGGAGGTATCCGTTGGTATATAATCTAATGGTCTATAAGAAATGGTGAACTATGTACTAAAGTACTCTCCTCCTCGATTCGATTGAAGAGTCTTAATACTCTTTCCAATTTGGTTCTCTACTTCATTATTGTATTCACTAAATTTCTTGAAGGCCTTAAACTTGTGCTTCATTAAGTACATATATCCAAACCTAGAGGATCGTCAGTAAAAGTAATGAAGTATGAGTAACCACCTATGACTTGAGTCGACATGGGACCACACACATTGCTATGTATAAGTTCGAATAACTTAGTGGCTCTCTCTAATTCTACTAAATGGAGAGTTGGTCAACTTTTCATGAAGGCAATGTTTATAAGTTGCATGCGACTAATAGTTGAATGGATTTAAGTATCAATTCTTTAGCAACTTTTGAATCTTTCCCCTATGGATATTACCTAGCCTATAATGTCATAGGTATGTATTGTTTATCTCATCTCATTTTCTTTTGAACATACTTACATTCATAATGTGTAGAGTAATGTTTAGTATATATAAATCATTATGCAATATTCCTCTAATGATAATCTCATCATCTAAAATCAATGAACAACTATTGTTCTAAAAAACTAATTTATATCCTTTGACTGTCAAACATGAAATGAGAATAATATTTTTAATAATAGAAGGAACGTAATAACATGTATCTAATGCAATAGTAGCTTTACCAGGTAGATATAGGGTAACCTCGCTTATGGTCACTATAACAATTATTGCTTTATTACCCATCTTGAGGTCCAACTCACCTCTCACTAGTCTCCTAGGCCTTGTCAGAACCTGTAACAAATTACAAATGTAATAAGCACTCCTGGTATCCAATACTCATGTGTTATCATAAAAATTTGACAAATATAGACTGATCATAAATGTACCTGAAGCTTCTCCAAGCTTCTATTTCGCCTTCTCTTTAAGGTACTCTTTGCAGTTCCTCTTCTAATGCTCGTCTTTATCGCAGTGGAAGCACTGACCTTATCCTTTACCAGGTCTTTTTTGGTAACCTTTGCCTTACTCGATTTGCCATTGCCTTTGCCCTTGCCCTTGTTAAGAGATTTATGAACCTTTCTATTCTTTTTGGTCTCACCAATGTAGACAACTGACTTTTCTTTTTTGATGGTGCTCTCAGCCTCTCTTAACATATCGAGGAGCTCAAAAAGTGTCACCTCAAGCTTGTTCATATTAAAATTCATAATGAATTAAGAAAAAAATCTAGTATATACTGAAGTATAAGATTAATGCATAAGTTATCGTTTAGGATCATTTCTAGACCTATGAGGTTTTTTATCCACTATATCATCCTTAGGAGCTCCAAATCGATGTCTCCTTTGTCATCTTAGCGTGGAAGAGACTCTTGGACTTTGTTCCTCAAAATAGTTGGCGAAGATTAAAAAGGATGGAATTGGTATCCATGCTCTCATGGTGCCTCTGTAGCTTAAGAGCCATAGAGGCCAACATATAACAGAATCATCTATATACTTCACGTAGCGAGTAATCTTATTCTCACTTGCCGCTTCCTCCAACGTGGGCAATATCGTATCAATGCCATGCATGATCTTCTCTATCGTGAGAACAATTCTCAAGTTGTAGAGCCAATCTATGTAGTTTGGACTAGTGAGATAGTTGGCATTAAGTATGCTATGTAGGGTATTTACAAGTAATATGCTTATGACAAGTAAAGATATAACATAAATAAATAACACAGATTTTGTAGAAAAGTAAACAATTGAGATATAATCTTCTATCTTAATCTACTCTCACTATTTTTATAGTGAATCACGTGACACCCTTGCATATAAAATAAAAGTTTTCGATAGACTTCTAGTAGGGATCAAGATCCAATCGGTGTCTTAATATAACCTCGAGGGACTCGACCAATTATACTAAGCCTAAAAAGGTAGACAACTCTTGCCAATCACAATTCCTTATAATTCTCATCATGTTTAGCCTCTGAACCATCATGGCCTCGAGGGACTCAACCAACCATGATGTTTAGTTAAGTCATCACCATAGTTATAAGATGAATCTAATTTGATGATATGCTCTTGAGAGACTTGACTAGGCATACCATGTCCTCAAGTCATAAGTGAAATTTCTATGTCTTAGGTTAAGATCTCAAATCACGAGATAGGTGAGTCTCAAGGGACTTGATCAACTCAACCTATGTCGAGATTCAATTTATTCCTATAACGATGGAATGTCATATGGGTCAATCTAATTGT
The DNA here is from genome assembly GCA_021527575.1 of Ensete glaucum. Lineage (NCBI taxonomy): Eukaryota > Viridiplantae > Streptophyta > Magnoliopsida > Zingiberales > Musaceae > Ensete > Ensete glaucum. The sequence continues at coordinate 53,204,144 of CM038551.1, forward strand.
TTCACGCTTACCAACTTAATATTATCATATAAAGAGATTTTGATTCGATTTCCTAATATGATGTGTCACACACACACACACACACACACACACACACACACACACATATATATATACATATCTAGTAGGTGTATAATCAATCATATATCACATATGCATAATTATATTAGATGATCATGGATTATAACCTAATATGATCATGTCCGAGCCAATGGGCTCAATCACTCACATCAGGATATATTTGTGTATCGATGTATCTCCACACCTTGTGATTGTCCATCTCATCATTATCGGTTTCACCAATACTTTGGCGCATGAGTCACGATCGTTTGTCTTGACCACGTGGGTCCCGTTGGCACCTTCATGCTCCCGTCGTGCATCCTCGTGTAATTACAACATAATTATAAGCACACATGCCTAACAATAAATGAGAAAATTTGAAGGCTCGTATGCCCCAATAATAATAATAATCATATATACACACACATCACATCTATCACAAAGTCCATGATTATTCGTACACAACATACATCACATGTACAAATAAACTTGTAGGACTACTAAATAGTAATAATGATAATAGTTAATTAAACCTTTTAGTTAACTAATTTTTTTAAACTAAGGATATATAAGGAATTTTTGATTTATGAAGGGCATTATCAAAATTTAGACAAAATGATATATCTTGGGATTTCTCAAATTCAAATTTAGAGGGGCAGAATCATCCTTTTCTCCAAAAACACCCTAATTCCCCTTTGTAGCTACTGCCTTCCCGTGGGCGGTTACGGCCCCTACGTAGATGATCGCTAGTGCAACAACGCCTCTACCGTAGGCGACACCGCCTACGCGTGATGCCACTCTATTATGTGTAGAGGTGGCTACCTATGTCATAGGCGATCACCTTATTTGCGAGCATCGACGGCTCGCGCAACTACCCCGTGGGCGTCGCCCTTGCAAGCGACCTTCCAATAGGCAGCCAGGCTGTGGCCACTACCCTTGAAGATGGCCGCCTTACATGCGACCTGCCCATAGGCTGCCATCCCTGCCCGTAGGCGGCCTGCCCGTGGGCACCATTGTCGCAGTCAACCAACTAATCGGGTCGCAATAGTTGTTGCCACTTTTGCCTCAACAAATTTGACAACAAAACCTATTGTAAAGCACCTTTCAATTATCAAGATAAGACACTTTCCGGATCTAAAAATTATGTCTAAAAATGCTGTAAAAATGTATAAAACAATTTTATGTTATTGAGCATAACACATGCAGTTTATAAGCCAATCATCACATAATGAACCTGGCTCTGATACCACTGTTGGGAAACATTATCAAAAGCATTATATGCATAGTAGATAAAACAAAATAAAAAGGTCTCCCACATTAGTCAAATCATCATGTGATGTGTGTGTTAGATGTTTTATGTGATATCACAAACTAAGCAGGTTTAGCCTGAGTCGTGCAGCACCCTTGCGTGTCCGTCCGTAAAGGTCAGCCTATCCGAAACCTCCCAGGGTCCCTTAGGACCTACAAAAGAGAAAATGGGTTAGAGAAAATATTTTCCATAGGATCCATAAGTAACCACTTTAGAAAATAATTTATATAGTCAATATAAATTGTAATTATAGACTTTACAAACTCTAAACGGTTACACATAAAAGATCAAGGTCCATTACAAACCGAAGTCCCCACAAGTGTCCACATGACATGACTCTCATTTATAAGTCGAAGCCAGCCTTGAAAGCTAACTAAATGAAGGCTACCAAACCTACTACAAACCTGCTACTTGTTGTGCAAAGCATGTATAAAAAATAAAAGACACAGACAAACAATAGCATTATGTTGAATATTTTGTTTATATTTTTGTCCATGATAGTGGGGAGATTGTATATCCTTGAAAACTCAGATCCGTAGGCACAGATGAAGGAGATCAAATGTCCTCCTCTCTAGTGGTATCTATATAGTAGATGCAGCGATGATGCTCCTTAGATCACTACAGGATCTCCCTCTCCATATGTAGCACACAAGCTCTATCACCCACGGAGGAGAAGAGGCTGAGAAGAATAAGAGGGGCAATAACCAGAAGTTGTAGCCTATGAACCCTTTGCCTCCTCCTATTTATAAAGGTCCCTATCAATTTAACCATAATATATCATGCCCTATTGGATATTGGATCTCTATTCAAATACCCAAGCCTTTTAGATTAGTGGATCTTTATCTAATAATCTCTTGTTAAATCTTATTGGATCTCATCTATAGGATCCAATAATATAGGGGCCTATTGGATATCTAATAAAAAAGAAGCTCCACAGATATCTTATATTCGAACCTCTACTCATCGTAACATCCATTATATATGTATGATCCTCTAGGCCTAACACCGAGCTGGTCATAAGTTGCACCTGTCAAAACTCCTTTTGACTCGAAACTCATTCTAACTTAGTGAATTGTTATCCTATGATAATTCACTCAACTCATCGATTATGAATGTATTATACCACTACGCCATAATCCCTAGATGGTATAGGAGGATCTAATATATTAGATATGTTTGTCCTCAATTACTATGTATCTATAGTCTCTCATCCATCTAATTTCTCAAAGACTGCATATCATGCATGATATTATCATGCCTCATACGAAATTCATCTGAGTCTTGCTCTAATTAGATTCTCCTAGAGAACTCCTCTCTTAATCCAAATGATTCTAGCTAAAGATTTACATAAGCGGGAGTACATGGGATCTCTATCTCTTAATATCAAAAGTTGACAATCCTATATTGATACTTAATTACTTTCGTAAGATTAGCTACTAAACCCGATAATTGATTGTACCAAATCTAGAAATTCAAAACCTATAAATTTAATATCAAAAAAAGAAGTACTCAAACAAGGCTTCCTTAGTATCTCAAGTTTAAGGACAAAATACACAACTAGGACTATAGAATCACTGTCTAACATCAGGTATTATTAACTATCCAACATTTCGTAAGTAAATTAATTACTGAACTCATTCTCCAATAAGTACTTATATTATACCCTTAGTGTTCTCACACTAGCAGCTATGAGACTAGTCGACTCCATTATATGGATGGGTATATAGTACATCGATATATCTGGTTATCTCAATATCCCTCTTAAGTAACCTATCACCGGGATTATTTAGGGTCTGTGTTTAAATATGAATTAATCTCATTATCATAATATCATCATGATTCAATTGTCATTGCATAGATACAAGGACATCAAAGTATATGCAATATAAAATAAAAATATACTAATAATAATAATACTATAAAAAGATTATATAGTGCATCACACATGTCATCACTCACATGAATATCTTGCAGGGACCTATAAGCAACAAGAAGAGCTCTAGGCCAGAAAGGTGTTAAGATTGAGTTGGCACTTGGGGGGGTGTTGAATTAGTAATTTCATGAAAAAACGTCGATTTAAAATTTTGTTCGATGAAAACGATATTAAAAATGTGCTTTGATTTGGAAATAGTAAAAAGCAATTAAATTGAAAGTAATAATAATAAAGAGTATAAAAGGAAATGCACATCGAGTTTAGAGTGGCTAAGTCAATGTGACCTATGTCCACTCCCGATTCCTCCTTCAACGAGATCACCGACTTCTACTATTAATCTTCTTTCAATAGGTGAAGATCAATCATCCTCTTGTAGCTCTATTCTCTTTTTTATAGGTTTAGAAGATAACCTTTACAATTTTTTTAGCCCTCTTTTAAACAGAAATCACACTTAGAGAAGAGGAGGGGAACTCTTAAGGAATTACAATAGAGTTTTTATAAGTTTTTATTTAACTTTCTTATAATCCCATGCAAGAATATATTGGGTATTTATAGACTTCATTTGACTTTAAAAATTAGAGCTAAAATTTCAAACACCCTGAGATTTCGGGTACAAGCGATACTTGCGGGGAATTCTAGGATCAACATCACATGTGCAGCGAAAACAAAATCAAAACCCATATTCCCAAAGTTAAGTATTTGATCGTTGTTTGATGATTGGTGTGCAAAAAATCAATAAAAATTCAAAAAAACCTATACATATCAAAGAGATGTGTTACCTAAGGACTCATATATCCTTAAAAATTTTTAGATCCGACGGAGAAGATAAGGGAATACTCGCGTGCTCCTCTCTAGCGGTATCTATACGATAGATGCGACAACAACTCCTTAGTAGTGGGATCAACCTCTCCACACTCTTAACCAAGGAGGAAGAAAAAAAACTCTGAGGAGTAATAAGAGACTACACTAACTTTACATTGTTCTAGCTTATGAACACTAAAGGTGAATGCGCATATTCTTGATGTAATTCACATTGGATGTCTATCCATATTTAATCTTATCCAATCTTATCTATATCAGGAGCTCTGTGAATATCTCATATTCGCACTCTAGGCCCGATACCAAGCTGGTCGTGAGTTGCTCTCATCAGAACTACTTCTAATATAATGAATTATTATCCTCATAGTAATTCACTAAGCTCATCAACTATGGTCGTACTAGGACACTACGCCATGTGCCTATAGTCCATCATCTAACTAATATCCTAAAAATCATATATTGGATATGGAAATTGTTAGGCCATATACGAAATCCTTCTAATTCTTGCTCTAATCTGATTTTTCTAGAGAACTCCTCTCTCAATTCGAATGACCCTAGCTAGAGATTTTGTCTAAGTGGGCGCATACAAGATATTCCTCTCATGATATTGGAGAGCGGATGATCCTTTGTTGATATTTAATTACCTTCATATAGTTGGCTACTAATCCCGATAACCAATTGTACCAGATTATGGACCTTTCTAAACCTGTAAGTCTGACATCAAAGAAAGGAGTACTCATACAAAATATCTTTGGTGTCATAAGTCTAAGGATCAGATATACAACTGGGACTACGGAATTGCTGTTTGACATTAGGTATCATTATCCATCCAGCATTCTGTAAGCGAATCAATCAGTGAATTCATTCTCCAATGAGCACCTATACTGTACCTCTGGTGTCTCTACATAAGCGACTATGAGACCAGTTGCCTCCATCATATGGATGAACACATAATACATCAATTTATCCAATTATCTCAATGTCCCTCTCAAGTAATATATGACCAGAATGATTTAGGATTTGTGTTTAAAAGTGAATCAATCTCATTATCATGATCTTATCATGATTTTGCATAGACCCAACAACATCACAATATATAGAAATATATAATGTGAGAATATATAAATAATGAGCAAAGAGATTATTGCAATGTATTATAGGTACCATCACTCACGTGATTGGCTTGTAGGGCACCTATAACTAGTAGTATCATTGCTGGCACCAGTGGTACCACCATTAAATAGAGCCCCGGATTATGGTATATGGCAGTACCACTATCTAGAATAGGCGTTACTACTACTGACTAGCAAAACTACCATCGGGAGCTAACGGTACCACCACCCAGGTGTCTTGAAAAAATATATTTAAGTACTTTTCATACCTTGAGTTATACCATCTTTTGACCTAATTGTACCTCCTTTCAGGTCAATGAAATGATCTTTCTAATCAGTCTTCATTAAGACCTAATAAAGGTCCAATGAGCCCTTAATTGAGTTAGCATGGTTACACCCAAAACTAACTCAATTAAGACCTAAACTACTTTGATCAAGATATAATTAATTATGAAGCATGCATCCTATGTTGTTTGGTATGTCATCGGTTCATCTGACACTTTGTCCGATCATTCAACATATCATCCTCTCAATCGTTGTATTGCTCGATCTATCGGCATGTTGACATCCATAACATCCATTCTTTTTAGCACAATGCTCAAACTTTTTGGCCCGATGCCTAAAACCATGACACAAAGACCCTTCGGCATGTCGACCAGTCCTTTGTCCCGACATCCAATTATCTAACATGTTTTGTTCTAGCCTAATATCTGATTATTCCTACTTTAATCGATTTATCTTTCCATGATCGAGTTAGTCCTGTGTTATTTAAGTGCTGATTAGTTCATAATATTTATCAATTGATTTTATTATCAAAATTTAAGATTCACTAATCTCTTCCTTTCTTATAATAACAATCAATTGATAGTAGAGTTTAAACTAAACTCCCCCTATCAATATCTCATATTGAAATAAACTTAAATTCATAGAATAATGTCTTTCTAATCATAATATTTTTGCATTCAAGTCATAGCAATTTTCATGAAGGTCACTTTCACACTTTTTATACATACAACATAAGCACCATTATAAATATAGCATGCATAATATCAACTCATAAAACATTGATACTTTCATATCATCAAAATTTCAAAGTACATCTCATCATAATATCAAGAGTGAATTAAGATCATCAAGCATAACATAATCATTACTTCTCCCCTTTTGTCATCAACAGAAAAGAAAAAAATTCAACAAATATTTGAACCATGTAAACTAGTATTTTTGGTAAGTTTTTTTATCACTTTTAGAACATGAAAACTATGAAGCTTTTGAGATGTGAAGATAAGCAAAATTTCTGCTTCTTGAGATATACAAGATAACAACTTTTGCTTCTTAAAATGGGTAAGCTAGCACTTCTCGTTAAATGTGCAAGCACTTTTACTTTACTTGAGATGCTAGCAAGTTTTTTTATTTCCTTTGTAAACAATAAGAAGAAGAAGAAGGGAGGAATTCATTCATCACATAAAGAAAAGAATCAAGTAATAAGTTTCCAAAGTCCGTGAATCAAGGCTCTACTTTCCTAAATAAAAAGAGGAAGGATTCATAGGAAATGATCAAATTTCTTCTTTTGTAAATAGCAAGAGAAAGAGTGATAGAAAACAATCACAAAAGAAAAAAAAAACTCAATTTACAAAATTCAAGAATTCTAAAAAATATATATGAGGAATTCATACATTATGAAGATTTAACATGCCTAATTCTTTTCTTATATAATCATAGAGTGTTGCATGCATCATAATATCATCAAGAAGTGTATCATCTCAAGTAAGAATACTTGGGATATTTATAGACCCTAATTGACTTCAAAAATTAGAGCCAAAAAATCAAACACCCTGAGATTTCGAGATACGAGCGGTAACTACCCAACACTGATGGTACCATCATCTAACAAAGCTAGGGATTCTGGACTTTAGCGGTACTAACACTGGGGAAAGGTTGTACGGTCACTAACAGATGCTGATACCACTATCAAAAAGTCTGAAAAAGCACAAATGGTACTTTCTGGCACTCTGGATGGTACCATCATCTGAAACTATCGATACCACCACCCAGGTCACTTCCAGAACATCAGATTGACCTTTCGTCAAGCCCAACTCAGCCCTGGTTCAGGCCCAATGTATCCCAAATTGAGTTGGTATGGTTTCGACCTAATACCAGCTTAATTCGACTTCAAAATACTTCAAACTAGATAAATTATTATAAAGTATGAATCATATGTTGTCCGACATGTCATTAGTTCATCCAATGCTTCTTCCGACCCTTCGGTGCATCGTCATCTCTTATGATGTATTGCTAATCGGCATGTTGACCTCCACAGCATCTGATTTCCTTGGCACAATGTCTGATCCTTCTGACCCGATGTCCAAACTCATGGCACAAAGCCTTCTGCCAATACATCGATCAATATTTTGATATATTTCACTCCTGCCTAACAATTTGATTTGTTTTGCTTTAAATAATTTACCTCTTTTTTATTGAAGTTAGTCCTACATCACTCAAATGCACATTAGATCATAACTTTATTAATTTGTTTTATCATCAAAATTTGAGATTCAACACCAATGAGTCCCATGGGATGGTGTGATCATACAGAGATATAATTAGATCAGTTGAAGAGTTGTACAACTCCATATCTCATATTCATTTAAGAGAGTTAGCAAGTCATATGACAAAATTAAGTAAGCAAACGTTGTTACCAAGGAAGCTAAGGAGAACAGAATCAGTACCCCTACAACATAATGGCAAAGGCCTTGCATAGGAGTTGCTATCCATCTTTCTATTAACTAAGAGGAGCTACTCAGAGAACCTAGATATATTGAAGCAAGTGGTTGAAAGGGCGAGGAAGTGACTATGAGTTCAGAGGGATTCAGCTACCAAAATTAAGCATTGATTGGAATGGAGGTGAACTCGAAGTAGTGTCACGGTACTATAGAAGTGGATCTATCAATCGTAAAGAAAAGGACACAGATGCAAGGCAACATATAATAGGGCCATAGGCATTACAGCACAATGGTACTATAGAGGAAAGACTTATGTAGAGTCATTGATCCCTTGCTCTCATAAAGGGAGAGCGATGATTATGTAAAGGGCCAAAGAGGTAGAGAATACAGAGGCAAACTCTAAGTATGAGACAAGGCTGAAGGGTAGAGGTTAAGAAACTTTGTAAGACCGATATCAACAGGCTTCTCATCAAGATAACTAAAAGTGGAAAATTTTGATTCGATGCAAAATGCTCAATCAAAGAACGAAGTAGGTAATATGCAATGCTATATCTTTTCTACTTAAAGGAATATGTGACAAAGATAATAGAGAAGATAATATAATCCTAGAGGTGATCAAAACTACTGGAGGCTTACTCCAAGCCGAGATAAAAGTTAGCTCTTTTCAAGTAAAACTTCTTGTATTCCAGAAATTTGATGATAATAAGAAGGTAAATCACAGTAACTAAATCAATACAAGGACTACAAAGACTTCAGGTACCTCAAAAGTATGAGCAAAGAGCAAACAAAGGCTAGTAACTAGCTCGACGCATGATTATAATCCTCGAGGAGACGAGTGAATTCAAATAATGTTTGCCTTCTCAACTCTTAAAAGAATATATGACATCGAATACCCTAATTCTTTTATTTATCTAGCAAAAAAGCTCTGTATAGAGCTAAAGACTCTTCAAAGAAACTTAGTGAAATACAATAGTTATTAAATCCTCACAAATTGTGTTCAGTGCTCTCGAGAGTAGACTATCTACTTTCTTTCTTAACAGAATACTAATCAAAAGTAAAAGTGATGTGAACCTACTTAGAGGTAATAAATAAATAGAAAAGGAATCGATAGACAAATTTTATAGAGGAAAGGCCCTAAAAATTTTAAAAGTTTACGAGGTGATTATCGTTAAAACTCCAATAAGCTTCCATCCAGTTCAAGCATTATAAGACGTTTAAGAGATTAACGCATAACAAGAAAGATCTTTTTCTTCATTAGAAAGATCCATAGGAACTAACAAGGATTAACACAACTCAACTAATCTCACACCATAGTCAAAGTTATTGGCATGTTATAGTAGAGTAGCAGATTAATGTTGGACTACTCAACAATATCGATGGAAAGCAGTTGGGAGCCAAGAGGCACATTATAGTTAGAGCAGAAGATTAAAGATTCAATAAAGATAATGATATGTAGCATCCACAAAGGCTTCGATAAGGACACCAAAGGAATAAGTAATAGAGAATATCACAGATAAAGTTATAAATAAGATGTTTGATGTAATGCTCATATATGACCATGTCTTTTAAATTTGTTTATACTTTATATAGTATATAAAGGGCTTATAGTAGGCTTGTTAGTCTAATTTAGTTGGCTTTTATGGTTATTTCATGCTTGTAAATATAGGTTATGTGCAGTCATCGCGTAGAGATAAAGTCGCCCAAAAAGTGATCCAAGTAGCCATTTTATATATTTTCTAACTCAGAGTGGCAAGAGTATCAACCAATATAACATATAGGTAGCATATGGTGGGATGAGCTGTGAGATAGTGTCTAAGGCTAGTTTGGTGTGTTGTTATGTAGTAGTGTCATATAAGCTATTATGGGGATTTTGGTTTATGATAGCCCATCTTGGACGCTTTCTATATTTATAATTTATGTTACATATCAAGTGTTTGCTGAAATGATTGCTTGTGGATCCCGAGTTAAATATTTTCGTTAATATATCTTCTCTTTTATATGTCCTTAAGGGCCCATAAGAGGTTTTGGGGAGGTAGACCTTTTACGAATAGACACGTAATAGTGTTGTATGATTTAGACAAAACCAACTAAGCATGTGACAATAGAGTCATGAGATGTGTTAATTAAAATTATACCTCTTAAATTATTAATTTATAATAATTTATTGTAAAAATTCTTAAAAAATAATAAAATATCTCATAAAATAAGCTATACTTAACCTAAAAATTTATCTAAATTTTATCGTACTTTTTAATAATTCATTCTATAATCAAATGAACTGACTAGTATTAATTAAACCATTGTTTAATTCGATAAAGAAGTTATTATTCACTATTTTAGTTGACTAAAGAATTTTGAATTATCATGAAATTTTAAAGAAGACTAGAAGACATATAAAACTAAATACACACCAAAGTTTAGCTTAAATTAGAGGAATTTGGAGGTTAAACTATCCTTCTAATTCAACTATCAATACATATTCTATTATGTTGAAACCGAGTTAGGATTATCTAAATTTATAAACCTTATATCTTAGTTCATATAAATGGTATTCACTCAGTTCTAAATCTTACACAACTCTAATGGAAATCATGTACTTCAATCTTAAAAGTAAAAAGAATGAGCATGTAATTTATTATATTTATGAAGCATACACATTACAATCACATCTTTAAAGTGTGAGTAACATATACATATAATTTGTGCTTCTATTCACATGGTAGTTTTAATTCAATATGAGTGAGATTTCGATATTACAATCCTCTCTTTATAATAAAAAATTTATCCTCAAAATTTCTTACCTGAATAGCTTTTGATATTTCTTGTGTATCGCTTCTTCTCTTTCCCACTTGATTCCTTCGTATCACTTCGACAAAAGGGATCTTCTTCTTATTATAAAGTTTCTTTTCCTTTAATCTATATAGTTCATTTTTAGGACGTCAAATTTTCATCCAATTTTATCGATTGTTCTTCCAAGACAAGAGAAGGATTTGAGATGTACTTCCTCAACATTGATACAGGGAATACATTATACACATTTACTAATTCAAGAGGTAAGGTTAGTCAGTAGGTGATATCACCAATCTAATGAAAAATTTTATATGATCCTATATATGGAGGAGGACCTAGCTTGTGTTTCTTTCCAAATCTCATACCTCTTTTTATTGATGACAGTTTTAAGAATACTTTATTACTTATCTCGAATTTCAAATGTCTATTCCTATTATTGACATAATATTTTTGCCTGCTTTGTGTTGTCTTCATCCTCTTTTCTACTGCTTCTGTCATTTCTCTCATCAAATCTAACCTCAAGTATTTTCTTTCACCGATCTTATCCCAACGAATAAACAGGTGATACCAATGATTGTTTGGTAATTTAGAGTTTGGTAATTTAGGTGATACCAATGATTGTTTGGTATTATAGGTAAAATCTACCAAAGATAAATATTTACTCCATGATAATTTAGAGTTTATGACACAAGCTCTTAACATAGCTTCTAATATATGAATATTTCTTAATTAATTATTTATTTAAAAATAAAAAATAATACTATTGGCAGTAACTTAATATAAGTTATTTCAAGATCTTAATATAAATAACCCGAGGCGCAAGGAGGAGCTGCCCTTTCTTTATCTCTGATCACGGCTGCCATTGCAAGAGAGTGCTTTTAGATCCTACATGCCAATACGAGAAGGGCTTAGGCTTGCAGAGGCTCGCATTGTAACACACATTTGGGTAAAAAAAAAAAAAAAAAGGTCGGATTCCTTGCAAGCTATCACCAACCTGGGTAACGAGGGACACTCGAATCATGGGACAGTCATACGATGGGGATTTTTGAACAGAAACTGTAATGCTCGAGCTCACCCAAACGAATGAGCTCATGTCTCAGTAGATTCATGATTCAGATAATATTTTTTTTCCTAACACGAACGGTAAGAGTAAGTAAAAGTCTCTTCCAAACCCACTCTGGATGTCAACTAAGCATGGCCTCGAATGGCGCAAGTTTCTTTGGTCGATAGACATGGAAGCCAAACCCTCTCAAATCAAAGTCAATGTTTCTGGTTGGAGATCTCAATCTCGAGAGTATAAAGATTTGGAATGCCAACCAAAAGTCACGTCGTAGGAATCCAAAAAGCGGACGTAGAAGCTTAAGACGATCGAGCATGACAAATGTTTGCTGTAAGAAGAAACCACAGAACAGTATATCACAATCAAAGATGGCCAAGACATATCTACTAGGCACTCTTGTGTTCTTAAAAACACAACTTAGTAGTCATTCTCAAGTGAATAATTAGTTCAAGCTCATGCCAATGTGTCAACCCATGATGTCATAGCTTTCTCCTGGATGGTAAGAGCTAAAACTCGGAATGTCAAACTTCTCCATCAAGTTGTCCAACCCTGATATCATCGATCAAGTCAAAGAAATGTATATCGATATTTCTACCACAAGGAAAAAAGAGAATTGAGACGTACTTGGTGTCGATATAACATATTCATACAAGGACATCTGGCCAGAACCGCTAGAGGACTTTGAACTCTCGCTTGATCGGTGTATGCCTTGTGCTTGGCTTAGCTCCTGCTCGAACGAATGGAGTTGTGCTTCGCACGTGGGAAGATTATTAACACTGGCTGGCATGCCTTCATGATGGCTGTTATCGGGCTTGGGTTTCTTTTCGTTCATGGATTCCTCATCTGCCTCTACTTCATACTCCGTATTACTAGGAAATGAAGCCACCTGCTTTCGCTTTGATCGTGCTCTCCTATTCTGAAACCAGTTGTAGACATTAGATTCAGAGATCTGGCCATGTTGTGATAGCTCAATGGTTATCTCCTTTATCTTCTGCTTGCTCGGAGTTCCATTGCCTTGATTAAACATACTCTCAAGAATTTGTAGCTGCATGGTTGTTGGAGTCCACCGCTGCCTAGCAGTGATTTTGTGACCACCAGATGCCATCAGGGGATCGCCGTAGAGGCCTCCCAGCCTCATTCCTAAAGTAACCGAAAAAGTATAGGTTAAGTAAACAAAAGAGAAATATATTCCATTGTTCTGCTCAATCCAAAACTACAACACAACAAGTATGGCTCCCCTGTACTAGTAAAGAAATTTCATTGTGGAGTTTTAGCTATCGAACCCATGCAACTTTTGCATACAACAAGATAGGATATATAAGTGAGATCTGTTTTCAGCATATAAGCAAGAAACTGAGATTTCGAGTAACTCGAATAATGCGCATGATTAGTTTCAGAAATGGATTACGTTTCGCAGATTATCTTTGTAAAGTAGTCTTCATAATGAAGTTGCAGTCAGTAAACGAGAAAAGTCTCACATTTACCATTTATTAGTTTCGTGACGTTAAAACAATCTTATGCCGGAGAATGCGTTTTGCAACAATTTTTTTAAAAACAATATGAAATGTGGATGTGGTTGTAGGCAGAAGATCAAAACCCACTGCTTAATGTAGATATTGAAGATAACAAAGAATATCCTCCCCATTACTTCGGATGCAGGATTCTTCTACTTCAAGGTTCTATTTCTGTTCCTTGACTCGGGGAAAAAAAAAAGCCACAAACAGGAAAAATAATGTCCAGTGATTTATGACATCAATACAACTATTAAAAGTCCCTTCCTTTTCCCCTTCCAAAACAAGTCAATGGATCACAATCTAAAAGTACATGTCTAGTAGGTTGTTCCTCCTCAACAATCATGGTGTATTCTGTTGCTCTCTTCAAGCATCTAAATGTAGTACTAAACCTATTTTAGTGAGACAAACAGCAAGAAATCTTCCTTAATGTGATAGACACAAAGTTTCTGCTTCATATTCTACCACTATAACAAAAACAATTATTCCTTTGAATAAGCAGAATTGCAATTGTGATAAGTTTCATACAATCCATACAGTTGCTTTATACTTGTCATAAAAAGAATGCTTAAAAATATGTGGCCTATACCGTACAACCATCATTAATTTGCATGCCATTACTGAATTGAGCAGTAACTTTATAGCAAACAGGGAAGAACAGATATTAATCTCAGCTTTATTAGATTTAGTGTTTTCCCAAAAAGAAACAGGGCAAGGGGTTCTACTAGGAATAACAGTTGGTCCAACCTACAAGTCAAATGTGTTAGAACACTAGCATATGAAATCGAAGTGACGAAGGTAGATCATGACATGCCAACAATAGTAGATCCCTCTTGTAACATTCATTCCTTAGAGACCATGACGATGAAGAAACAAGATATCTTTTTGGCATCAAGATGGGGAGAAGGAGGAGAAGAGGAACAAAGGCTGACCTGCGAGGGAGTCGTGGTGAGCAGTAATGGCCTTGTGCATCTCGACAAGTTGTTCACATATGGTGGCATAGACCGCGATCTGACGGCGGAGGACCTCCATCTGCTCGTCCGTCATCACCTTCACGTAGAGGAGCCCTTCCCCTTCCACGCCCGCTCCTCGTCCTCTCCCTTCCCTTACTTCATACTTCCTCTCACCACCACCACCGGAAGCCTTCTCACATCCCATTCTTCGCGTCTCCTCCATCAAAATCCCGCCTTTCTGTATCCAATATCTCTTCTCGTCCGGCCTCTCCACCCTTTTGCTCTATACTCTCCCGTCAAGATCCCACCTTTCTTGGTTCCGACGCTTAGCCCCACATTGTTCGCTTGTGACTCCGCGAAAGAGTCAAGAAGCGGCGGCTTGGAGTAGTGGCAAAGACAGAGCACGAGCGAAACGAAGCAACTCCAAGGGACCTGCGGGGAGCGCAGCCTCGCCAGGATTCGTGCCCGCTTTACTTAATCGCCGACGCCTCCCCTCCGCTAGCAGTACTCAGAGCTGCGGATACCGATTGGAAGTAGCGGGGGGAAGAGAGAGACAGAGCGTGGAACCGACGTTAAAGGCAAAAGGGAAGAAAGGAAAGATGTGGTGCTGTGGGTGGCGACAACGCTGATATGTAATGATGTTGGGCGGAGTACTCTGCTCACACTTGCACAGAATTGTGGGGGCTCAAAAGACTTCAATTGTTGGGACTCTTTTGGCCTCGCATATATATATACTGTTTTATTATTTTCTAATATTATTAAAATACTATAACGTAATATAAAAATATTATAAATAAAATATTTTTGTAAAATTTATATATAAATATTATATTATAGTATTTTTTATACTAAGTTACAGTATTTCTATAGGTATTACTTACAAATATTATAGTACAATGTAAAAATATTATAATATTCAATTCATTTTTCCCTGTATTCATAAAAAAAAATAGATGGCATACAAAATGTAACGAATTAAATTTGACAAGTCGAATTTTCCTACTAATCACAACACTAGAAACAAGAATATATTTCTGTATTATGTAGCTAATATTATTCTTCTACATCGGGCATTTATGGAGGAGTCTGAACGTCTTCAACATTAGTCATCCAGTAGAACCTCACATGTGAAGTCAACCATGTGAGAGATGGAAGCAAGCAACTCCTATTTCAAGTCGAAAAAGGTTTATGTCCTGATTAAACTTGATTTGAGAGCGATTTCTCTTTACAAAGGGAGTTAGATCGATTAAAACTCGTCGTAATGGTCGGTAGATCTTATGTTGGAATGAGTAAATATATTATATTTGGTTTATAATATAATAGAGAGAATTATTATCATTTTTGGTTTCTGCGATATGTATGGGGTCACGATAGAAGTGTGGTGGGATCGACAGCAACCTCCTTTCACTGGAAGATGAGAGGATGAGCACACAAAGACAATGGAATTGATGGAGATGGCAGCAAGAAGACATCGTTGAGGCAGGAAATGAGGAAGGTTTGCTCGAGGAAGTCCGACATGCCATGTGCGGCGGCGCCGTCTCCACTTGCGGAAGCTAAGAGATGCATGGCATTAGTTAATACCACCTGCCTTGTCACACTATAATGGAATATAAATGCTATACTAATTTTATTAATTTAGATGTTCCTATTTTTTGATTGAATCAAAACAAGCAGAGTGGCAAAAAGGTTCAACTCTTTGCAGAAACTTAGTATTAACATATGATGGTAACATATATGAATATGAAATTGTGTCAAATTCACAAGTACAATGTTCAGGATCAGATGGAGATGCTAAGGACAATGGCAGCCCTCAAACAGCTGCAGCAAGCAATCCAGTAATCCCTGAACTTTGTAGGAAGAAAAGGTCATCTGATAGATGATCAAACAATGAGATCTCAACATGAGAGCCTAAAATAATGAGATTCCAACATCTAATAGATCAGTTGGGACTCAGACCTTGGGCAAACATGGCTCACAAAAAAGCAAGTGCAGAATGAAATTTAGTAACATGTTGGAAAAGAAAAGAACAAATAAACTCATATTCAGTAACACACTGTTGCTATCAACATCTTGACCAGCCTCAACCATTCTTCTAACTTTACATGAAGGTATCAACATTTTGACCCCTGAGGCAACACTACTTGTCATTTATGTTGAGCCTTTCCTCTTGGCCAAACATCTTCTTAAATGCATCAGTTAGGTAAAAGCACACTGACATTACTTGCAAAGGCACATATCGCGCGCTATGTCAAAGATTAAATCGCGCAGAATGACCCTCTCAATCTGTCTTGCTACAACATCAATGTCCTCGTACAACATGGTTGGCCAAGTTGTCATCTTCAGATCCTGAACCACCATGATATTTAGAGTGTCAGACTCGTCCGCAGGGGAGTTCAAGTATGACTGAATCTGATTCCACAAGTCATCCAACAAGCTTCTTCCTTGTGATGATGATGCAGCTGGACCTAAAATCCATCTCTTGAACATGGAGCAATTTATTTTAGGTCCCAATACACTTTGCAAAGCCTCATTCACCAAGTCAAACAATAATTTGTGACCAATAGCTTGGTCATCGTTATGGAAGATGGTAGACTCGGTTTCCAGCTTCCCGTATTTGCCGCAAGCTTCCTCTACTTGTTCAAAAACCTGGAGTGAGATTGGCCGTGTTAATGCATCCAACTTCGTTGCTTGATCAGTGGATTTATCCTCATAAAAGCCAGCAGTCACGAGGATATCTTGTAAATAAGCTGCATCCCCAGTTTCCTTCTCGGTTGTCTCTTGCTTGTGAGGCTGCTCTTCAACTTCCATTTCAGATCCATCCTCACTTTCCTTCTCAGTTGTCTCTTGCTTGTGAGGCTCGATTTCAACTGTCATTTCAGATCCAAAATACTCGACATGTTCTAACAAATGTGGTTCTGGCAAAGAATGCATCACAATTAGTACGTGGCAAAGAGATATGGATAACCAAAAGACTCAAAATTCTTGAAGTTACATTTGTGACCAAATACGGACTCAATCAAATCTACGGCAATGCAAGAAGCTTAGAGTAGATGCTAAAAATGTGAATGCTATCTGTTCTACCTGGACCATTGGAACTTAGCTCTTCAGAGACACAAGGTGAAGTGTGATGGTCCATGACCTCAAGCGGTGATATTGGACTTGGGTTATCTTGCTTGCAAAACTCATCAGGAGTACTGCTCGACACCGATGCAGGACTTGGTGGCACCTCGGTAGAGTTCTCCTGAGGCACAATAGTACATGTCAAAACAAGGATAACTTGTCCTGCACTTGTACAAGTTTTAATGAATTTAATCGATCCTTACCTGTGTGATGCCGGAATTGATGATAAGAGAGGGTGCAGTTGGTATTTCCTTCACTGAATCGAATCCACTTGCAGTTGGTTCCTTAATCAGCCGGGATGTTTTCCCAAACAGCTTACCCTTAAGATTGAGGTTATGTTTCAGACTGGAAACTCTTCCTCTCAAGCTAAAACTATCCTTTCTTTGTTTTGCGATTTCTGAGAACCCATGTTCAGATGCTTCCTGCTTCCTGCGTATCTGAGTTCCAGTTATATGCTGGTCCTCTAAGAGGAGCTTCACAAAAGCTGTTCCAGACACAGGTGCAGAAAATGATCTGATAAGGTTTCGTTGTGATACTGACTCTGCATCAAGTGCCACAATTATCTCTTTCTGTCTTGGAATTGATTCAGTCACAGCTTTCTTGTCTTTCCAGAGGTTCACGTTTGTCCCTTTATTTGAAAAATCAGACATCAATTTTGGCATTGCCTTTTCTTTGTTCACGGAGGAAGCATCTGAACGTTCATGGTTTATTCGAGACTTCCCCAGAACTATTTCATTTTTTAGGACATTCTTTGATTTCTCTGATACATACTTTCTTGTGTCTCTTCTAATGAACTCTGGTGAATCAGGTGGGTTGACTTGTATGTCACTCCTAATTGATCTTGTTGACTCAGATCGCATGAGAGTCGATCCAATGTCCTTGGTCACACTTGCTCTTATTTGTTGTGCTATGTCACGAGCAATTTGTTTTGGATCAATTGGCCTTTCACTGACCGAAGTCCCTACTCTGGTTCCTCTACCTTTAGCGTTGCTTCCGCTCTTCCCCTGGATTTCATTCTTGAGCCTTTCCTTGACTTCTTCAAGAAAGTCTTCCATTGCGCATTCCTTCCCAAAGTTATTGCTCGAGGCAGCTAATAACTCTTCATTTCCATCAATTCTGTCAAAATTAGGCTTCAGAATCACTATCCGTGTCGGTGAACAAGATCGCTCCTGTTTCCTGTCAGTCCTGGTAACTGTCAAGAATTCAGGATCATTATCCCTGGTACCAAGTTTCATAGCCATGTTGTTCTTTGAGATAAATTGGCACTGTCTGTTCAAACGTCCATGATCCTGCGGGCTGGATCCTAGTTGTGTATCGACATCTTGCTCAGCTGTTGAGACAACATCTTTGGCTTCTGTAGGCTTCTTTTCAGCCAAAATTTTCTTGGTATCTAGATACTTTGCCATTTTCTCTTTGTTAAGAATTTCCTGTGCAATGATTTGATGATCCTTCACATCTCCAAGAATGTGATTCTTCTGAGACCCTGGATGCTCCTGTATCTTTGAAGTTTGCCATGCCTCAAATTCCTTCTTGAACTTCTGCAGCAGCTCTTCTTGTGGGTGTTTCCGTGGTTTTCTTGTCTTCTCGGCTTTGGGATCTCGCCGCCGATTACCATTTAGAAGTGTGTTTTGCTTCGTTTGTCTAGAGGGAGTGGAGCTGCGTGAAGTTTCAAGACCTAAACTACTCTCCATGGTCTTACTTACTTCCACAGCTTTTCTCAATCTATCTGCTTCAAGTTCCTTGGCATGAATTTCCCTGCATTCTTCCGATGGCATCGAGTCCATTCCCATCAAACGGGCAACAACACTCGGTGCAACCTTACTTTCACTTGTTCGTCTGGAAATCTCTCCATCGATTAACTTCTTCATAGGGGTTCCATTCGGAGAATAATACATTTTGGAGGGATGTTTCACCTGAAAAGAATAAACTGAAAGTTTTTAGGCTAACCAGATTGAATTCATAAGATGCAGAAGTTTCCAAGTTCAGCTATGTAAATCAGATATTGTCTACCATACAGCAACCTAACGAACACTCAACAACTTGCCCAGAAAGAACCTATCAATGTCATTTTAGTGTGTTGCAAGAGGAGTGACTGAGAAATAGATTACTGGATTGTGTAGTTCAAGAGGAGTGACTGAGAAATAGATTACTGGATTGTGTAGTCCATCAATAACATCACATTATTCAACCAGAAATTTCTAAGCAATCAATAAAGAAACTTCACTACAGATAAATATCATTAATAGTTTGACTGATGTCAAAGGAAAGCACACTAAATTTTAACCTTAACATCATCAGGAAGACCCACAGAAACAACAATTGGCTTGTTTTATATTCTTCATATCATTCTATTAGAAAGAACAAGCATGCATAAGGAGCACAATGTTTAATATAATTTTTCGAGTCCAAGATTACTGTTAAATGTTCAGAGTAGGTAGCATACAGGAAAGTGATATTGAATTCTTCCAAGTCAAAACAGTCATCTGTTACCTTAAAAGTATCCCACCAGTGTATAGAATTTTTGTGCCATATGATTGTTTAGAAAATCAACGGATGCCACAATCTAATAATTCTCAACTCAATTTGATAGGTTAAATATAACTAAAAGCTTACCAGATTGTCTGCAGGGACATAGTAATACCCTATAGATGCGTCAATGGATACATCCAAGCTATTCCGAGGAGCTTCCAAACCTACCACATTTTCAACACAAGTAATTCACTTACAAGAAAGAGCACCAACAAAGGTGGTAATGCCAAAAATAGACTTTAAAAGGCAAGAGCATTTTATGCTTCTTTTCTTTTACTCTTATTCTATTTCTACTATCTTAGAATGAATTGCAATGTTTATTGACACTGAGATCTTAAATCAAACTAGCAGCAGCAATGCTGAGTGCAGTCCTTACCATCACCGTGCTTCTTTTGCGCCAACTTCTGAGATTTACCAGCTTTGCTAGAATCAAATATGTGTGATATTCCTCCCATGGGACCTGGCATGATCCCAGATATGTGATCCTTTAGCTTAATCAAGTTTTCATATATATAAATATAAGTATATATATATATATATATATATATATATATATATGCACCCTAAAAATAAGCATTTTAAATCAGAAATTGCCAGGCCACAGCAGAGTCAAAAACCAAGTTTCTTCCATTCTAATCATCTATCATTGTCAAATCAGTGCTGACAAAGGCCAAGAAGTAAACATTAGGAAAAAAAAACAAACTTGACTGCAGAAAATATGAAAGAAATTAAGAAGAAAGAATTTTTCAGAATAGACTTGAATTCGGGAAAGCCATTCCTTTAGGCGATTTATGAACATGCATGATACCTTTGCAAAATTTCCTTTTTATACAACAGTGTAGGATGCAGATCATACGAAAGGAGATGGTCATCTCGGATAACAATCAAGATCCAAAATCCTTCTCGGAGAGAAGAGAAAAGAAAGGGGCAATTTTGTAGTGGTGCCATTAAATCCTGTGAAAACAGCTAACAGCTGAGAGAAGTTCCTTCTAATATTACATCATCTTATGAGATACGGACAGAGACCAATTTGAGTCAGACAGGAAGCTCCATAACTCGTCATACATGACAAATGATGGAGATGAAGAAAACACAGGATGAAAATCTCAATGAATTATGTGCTAGAGAAAAATGGTTGTCTTTCCAGAAAATAAATATTTGGACTAAATAAAATTTTCAATCATACAATTGATGATTCATTTAGCAGACACTCTTGAAAATTTTCAAAAGTGCAAGCCAAACCCTTTTCTTACATTTTCGAGCTGAAAAGATGTCTGTTAGCACAATAAATCATGTACTGTGTGACCCCGAAGAGAAGGAAGAACTGAATCAAAATCAAACCAAGCACGAAACTTGTGATGCTTAACAGAAATAGAAATGAAAATCTTCCTTGTTCCTCAGAGCACGAGGAAGAACTAAAAATGAAGTTGCTGCATTTCATGGAAAGGCCAAACCTTTAGGGCTGGAACGGCTAACGGGATCGCTTGGTGATCTCCGCATCGGCCTACGCGAGGGTCGAAGTGGAGAAGCACATCGGGAGGAGAGGAGAGACGACCTTCTACCAGTTGGAAACCGTAGAGAAGTGGTGGAAAGGTCGTGCTTTTTAGAAGAGGGATGCACGAAAGTAAAAGCGCCTGGAACAGAGAACCGCAGTAGAAAGCCATTTCTTTTCCCCCTTCTCCTCCTTCTCTTACTTAAATGGCTTCTTCGGAGCAACTCGACCATGGACCTCAAATCCGTTTCCCCAAGTTAAAGCAGCTTGTGCTGGCATCTCGTAGTTTCTCTCGCTTTGCTCGTTTCCCTCCAACGACCCCTCGTGAGTCGTTTCCCTCGGCCGATTCTGCTGTAGAGATTGTGTATATATATATATATATATATATATATATATATATTACTTTATAGTGGTATAAATAAATACGCGGGTACAGCTCACGCGGGAAGGGAGGTTAGTTGGTCGTTGCTTTTGCGCGCTCCATTTGGCGCCACTTTAACAGAACGGTTTCGTCATGAAACCTTCAATGCGCTTAAGGGCGCGCGTTGCGCTCCCTCGCGGAGCAGAGCATCTGGATAACCGAGTCCTTATCCGCACTGTACTTTCGTGTGCGTTGGAAGGCTTGAAACCCCACTCCATGCCGTCTTAAATCTTAAATGGGCGTGCCATGTGACGAGGTCACTCAAACTTTGATTAGGGTAAGAGAGAGTGAGGTGCCGGCCACTTTGTGGGCCTAACGATCGGCTTTACTTACGTGAAGCCATGATGATGGCATGTGTAATGTTCATGATGCTCCACGTTCTCTGGCATCGGCCTTTCTTTTCTTGTGATGGTAAATTGCCGGGGTGGAAATGGCATCATATAAGATTGATTCCAATGATCAGCATCGATCGAGGCATCACCTGCGTAATCATCTTCAGTTTTGATCTGCTTTAATCGACTTCTACTGATAACGTCGCTGGGAACACTGCAAGTTTTTTCTTCCATTACTTTCGTATCAGGATATAATAATGCCAAGAAAGCATTGATCTTGGAAGCCTTGCTATTATAATTGATGATATATATATATATATATATCATCAAGTCCATCAACAGGACAATAATTATGTTTGGGGCTACTAAGTTCATTGGAACTTGTGTTGGAGACAAGCAATGCTTTCTTAGTGGGGTAGACTATTTTGATAAACTTAGGATGCAGGAAGACGGGCTTCATAATATGTGACATCCTTCAATATCTGATATGTTGAAAATAAAAAAGATATTAAAATTATATTTTTACCTATTAATTTTGTGTTGATGCGGTATGTGATATTAAGTTAGGACAAATTAATTCATTTTATTTTACTTTTAAAATTATAGGGATTTCAAAATTCTATCATACTAACTAACATAGTTAGAATATAAGAAATAATCTATAATTAATTATAGAAAATAATATGTAATTATTCCTAAGAAGATTGACATAGAGATGATACCCTCCATTAGTTTGAAGACATCGATATAATAATGAGGATGACAACGTATGGATGTATGATTGATATAATATATTTTTTCTCATCAAATTGTTCATATATTTATTGAATAAATGTAGAAGACATGTAGATTTCATTCTCCTTAACGAAATCTTAAGCTCCAGTAATAACTGAAGAACTTAAATCAATTATATCTCATCGCTTACAACTGATGAGACAATTGTGAAGAAAACGATTCGTTGCTACAAAAATTAGCTTGCACATAAATGGGTAAGAAATTACACGGTAATGATGAACAAACATTGTTATGTCAGATCGACAAACACTATTTGAACAATAATCCCTCTTATTATTAGAGTAGACTTGAGCTCGGTTCTGGAATCGATAGTTTTAATTTTTAAATTTTTGAAAAATCGAAATTAAATAGTATGAGGCCAATTATGGATCCAAAACCCGATTTCAATTCAAATCATCGATTATTTATTTTTAATTTAAAATAAAATTAAATAAAAAATATAAAAAGAAATCAAAAATCGAGAATCATCATTCCAATTCAAGAATCGATGGTTTCTAGTTGACGAACAAATGATATCAATTCTTACGAAATAGGAATCGTAATCGAACCGCACACATCCCATTCCATTCCGTCTGATACGTGATCATCAAAGAAAATTACGATCAAAATGTGATGTGATCAATGTAAACCTAAAAATCGCTTGATGCAAATCCTGGTCTTTAATAATCAGCTACGTGAAATTGGTTTACCCGCTGCCTCACCAAGGTCTGGTGAGCCTGGTATCGACACGTCATACCCATGATGCCGGGGTCCAGTCCAGTCCAGCTAAAAACAAGAGCAAGTCGATTAAGATGTTCCGCGGACTTCTGTTACCAACCGCACAACCACGTTGTATTCGTCCAATCCACGGATTCGATTGTTTCATGCTGCACCTACCACGATACTGCTGCGTAGTAGCAGAACGCATCTTGCAATTTTGCCTATAAATATTTCCAACAAGAGCTGGATTAGAAACAGAGGACCTTTATTTTCTTGAGGGTCGTCGTCTTCGCGCTTCTCTCCTCGTAGCAGCGATCTGGTGGAGCGAATTCGATCCTTGCTTCGTCTCACAAACTCTACCCGGATCGAATTCCTATCTGATCGATCATGTACGGGTCGAGAGGGTAAGTTCGCGACAAACCCCAACCCTAGTTCTTCCCCCTTATGACTTCCTTTCTTGAGGGCTAGATTACATCTCAAGTTGTTTTGTATCATCTACGTATTTTGTTCTTGTGTTGGTGGTGACGTGATAAGTTGGTTGCTTGAGCCTGTTACTATTCTTGGGATGGCCATCTAGGGTTACTGTTCTTAATCTAAGGGGCGCAGGGGCGCTATTCGTTGCTTAAAGTCTCTGCTCCGGTAGCTTTATAGTTTTAGTTGGGATGTACTGATGCTGACGAACCACTCGCCTAAAAGAAGTCAGTAGCCAAAGGATCTTCGTTTGGAACTGGACTCCTGACTACTGACATTAGGAGAACGTTAATTCTTTTAGACACTGCTCTTTGGTCGGGGAGAGAGTTGTATCTGAGCTACCGTCTTGAGTTTTCCATAGTGCCATGTGCAACTTATAAGAAATTGTGTGGTATTTGAACCGCTTTAAGGTTGAACTGCTTATGAAAGAAGATGACATCCACGTTTGTAATTTCCTGCACTTATTCTAATGTGGAACTAGACCACATGACACAAGTGTCCACATGACACTTGTGGAGATTTCAGTTTATAATGAGTCATGATCCTTTGTGTGTGCTAAGAGTTTGTGAAATCTATGTTTGTAATTTGTATTGTGTATAAAGTGTTTGCTGAAATGATTGCTTGTGGATCTCGTGTGGAATGCTTTCTCTAATCTATTTTCTCTTAGTAAGTCCTAAGGGACCATAGGAGGTTTCAGGGAGATTGATCTTTGTAAATGGACCCGCAAGGGTGTCGCACAATTTAGGCAAAACTAGTTAAGTTTGTGACATTTGGTATCAGAACCCTTGCAGATTCTAAGCTTGGGGTGATCTCTATAGGGGATCGATCTCCTTGGAACTCTATAGGGGTTCCTCCCTCCTTGGTACTCAAGTCATTGGCTAAAGAAAAATTGATCTATTCATGATAAGAAGTGGATGATTACAAGGCTATTTATAGGTCTTCAATCCCTAATTCCTAAGAGGACTCCTACTTCAAGACTCCTACCCTCAACCAACTCCTAAAGCAACTTCTAATGCAACACTAAGTCCAACCACTAATCGGTCTATCTAGGGGTGGCCGGTTGCTTTATTGTTTCCTAATCCTATTCTAATTTAACCCCTCCTCAACCAACCCCTCTTTAACTAGGATAAGGGGTGGTTAATTAAGGTAACATGCATCGTACTCTCCCCTCATTTATCTTCCTTTACTAATCCTAACCTAAGCCAACCCCTTACTTTCCTTAATAGAGGTCGGCTATATAGGATTTACATGAATGCCCCTTAGATTTTACATGATTGCCCTCTTCCATGAAACTAAATTAGGACTCCCTTAGCTAGAGTCCTAACATACCCACCCTCTTCAAATTAGCCTTGTCCTCAAGGCTGAGGCTCCATGAACTTTGGGTCTCGATCTGCAAGTCTCCTTGAAGCTTCCTTGTGGTATCTACGGTACCGTGGTCCGACAGTTCAACATTATCTTGTATCTCTCATCATGATCCTACGATCATCAGTTGAACTTGAACCTCCTCATTAGTTAGGATGTCAAGTGGATGGATCTGGGTTGAGTCATCCTTTCTAAACTTTCATTTGCGGTGAGATACTTCGAGGATCAATTGTATTTTTAAATTGATGTACTGATCTGATCCGTAAGACACGACTCCATTATGATCCTCAATTTTGCAAGGGCCAAAGTAGCAGGTAGGGCTGGAGATGAAGGGAAACTCGATATTCAACAGCAAACTTTCTTTTGCTCCGATATTTATCGGGTGGTAGTTTATTTCTTGCATGGGCAGGTACTTGGTTGTTCTTTAATAGTAACTGAGCCTTCTTTTGGAATAATTGCTGCCCTTTGATAAGGTCCCTAGTGGTGTGAGCCCATTCTGAGTCCGAGGAGGTTAAGAGTTGTAATTTTACCGAGCTTATTTTCATCTCTCTTTTGTGTTGTTGACCTGTATCATGCCAGACTTTAAATTTAGTAGTAATTAGTATCCCTTTATAAATCAGAAGCATCGTGTGAAATGTAGGGAGAGCCTTAGTGCGGATTAGGTGTCGGTCAACTTGCAAGAGGGTGGTGCCGATCTCAACTCTTGTTTTGTCTGCTCCAATTTCAAACACCTCTTCATTTTGATCTGGTAATGCTAAGACCGATATAGATGGCATTGTGGCTGTGAAGGCCCCATAGATGGTGGATGTGTGGATGTCTTCCTCCTATTCCTTTAGAATTTTGATCTCCATCCAATCATAGATTCCATGCTGGTACTGTTGTTGAAGGGACCTGATCTTCTTACGATCGTCAATAGGGAAGACTTCGAACAACATAGTCCACTCCTGGGAGAGGTAGTGGAAGTAGCCCAAGATATGGGAATGCTGCATCAAAAGCCATAGCTGGTTCAACTGGATGTGGTACTTCAAGAAGAGCTTATCACTGCAAACAAATAGACAAAACTTTTGGAGATAAAGTGTCGTTGCAAGGGAAGGTCGTGGCCGAATGATCTGTGTCTCCTGCGTCTCCTGGATAATCCTTTTAGCTTCAGCCCTCTGAGGATGTGGACAACAATAGAGCCAAATATGTGTCGGATGAAATCGGTTCGATTCGATGGTGGTAGCAAACTTCTTAAACCATTGTCTTCTCTTCGCTCCCACGTTTCTCGTGTAAGGTCACATGCTTTACTTTGCCATTCATAAGGTCATTGGGGCTCCTGGTCTTGATGAGGATGGTGACCGACTGCTGCTTAAGAGATTCTTCAACTTTCATTGCTTGCGGGTTTACATGGCTGACTAGAGTGTGAGTCATGCAATCGGCCGACTGCGGGTCCTCCTTTGTGTTCTCCTCAGGTTCAAGGTTGTCTTCTTCAGATTCTTCTATAGGTTCTATCATGGAAAGCTTTCCTTTCTTGCAGTGATGGTTGCAGCTCCAAAGTTCATTGCAATGCCAACAAAGGCCCTTCGCCTATCGCGAAGTTCTGCTCTCGTCAATTTTTTTGACAGTGAAGCACGACTGGGAGAAGGGGGTGCTGAAGGTTTATATGTTGTTGGTCTAGGAGTAGTTCTCATCCTTCGAGCATCTTGGTTCAGCCGTTCCTCTTGGATTCGGGGAAAAGATATTGTAGCCTTTCCTATGGGGGGCTGTCGCGCTTTAACCTCTCCTTTAATTTCTGGTTTGAGTCATTCGATGAACATCCCTAATAATTATCTGTTAGACCAATCACGAGCAAAGTAATATAATTCCTCAAACCTGGTTTGGTATTCTTGGATCATGGAGGTTTGTCGGATCTTGGCAAGTTGTTCGTTGATATTCTTGTACTTGGTCGGCCCATAGTGTTTCATTAGTGCGTAATTGAACTGTATCCACGTCGGAGCCCCATGGTTGTATTCAAGCCAATTGTACCATCGTATAGCATCTCCTTCAAGGTGGATGACGGCGGTGTCCACCACAGAATCCTCCGGTGTTTGGTGATGATGGAAGTAACGTTCGGCGTGTGAAATCCATCCCGTCAGGTCTCCTTCTTCCCATCGAGGGAAGTCCTCCCGCATGCGTGGTTGCCTCATATCAGTGGCTCGTTCTTTCTTTTTGAGAGGCCTCTCTAAACTTGCACTTTGCTGAAATTTTGTTGGGCTTGGAGATCGGCCCAATCCGAATTCGGCGAATAAGGCGCGCAATCTGTTCTCTACGCGTGATTCAAACGCCTCCAACTTGGCATCGATTGAACCTTGAGATGTCATTGCGTATGCCTCCAGATCTGAGATGTCAATATCCTTCTCTTGTTGTTGGGTCAGTGTTATGGAACGGTTTGGTGGATTGATGGTTGACAGAGATGGTGGATCAAGGGTAGATGACTGTGGTTTGGGGCTGAAAAGGTTACTATTTTTAGTTGCTGTTGGGGCTGTGATTTAGGGCTGCTGTAGGGGTCGTATAGGGGGTATAATGGCTGAAGTTTAAGGTTAAAAAAATGGGTTAGGATTGTTGTTGATGACAATAACGGATTTGATAGGAATTGGGTGTGGATACAACAAGTAGTATCGAAGGTAGTGCAGCAAAATTTTTCGACAAAGAGGGTGATGTTGATGTTGCTATTTCGGGCTGTTGCAGAGGCTGTAAGGGGGGTTTGATGACAGAGGTTTAGGGTTAGAAGGGTGGGTTAGGGTTGCTGTTGATGGTAGCAACCGGTTTGGTAGGGATTGGTGGCCAAAAGGGTGACGGATCAAGGTTGCGATTTAAGGTTGATAGCTTGCGGTTTAGGTTACTGTTGGTGCTACGGTTTGAGGGTGCTGTGGAGGCTGCAAAGGATTTTTGTGGCAGTGGTTTGAGGTTGGGAAGGAAGGTTTAGGGTTGTTGTTGGGGCAGCAACCGGTTTGGCAAGGTTCGGTGACTGCGGAAGATAAGGATCCGTGGAAGGTTCGGTGGCTGTGGAAGATCGTTGTTTGGGCTGCGGTTTGGGTTGGCTATGGAAATCAAAAAAAGGTTATGATGGTTGCGTCGTAAGGCTATAGGGGTGCCCTAAAGACGACATGGGTGGCAGCAACAATTTCGGTAAGGATCAGATATGGGCGTAGCAAAAAACACCGAAAGATAGTGTTGCAGAATTCTGTGTTGATAGGCTGTAGTTTTGGATGCTGTTAGGGTAAGGAAAATAGGTTATGAGGGTTGCGTCTTAAGGCTAAAGGGATGCCCTAAAGACGTCTTGGGTGGTGGCAGCAAGTTAGTTGGGTTTCGGTGGGTTAAGGAGAAGAAGAAAGACAAAGGTGCAGCAGCAGATTTTTCGTCGAAAAAATTCCAGCAGTGAAGAGTAATTTTTTCCAGAAATTTTCAATGAAAATTCAAGTAAAACTCAAAGGGAATCTAATGGCAAGGAAGAGGTAATTTCGTTAAAAATTTTGTAGAAGGAAACAACAGGAAAAGGTTCTGCAAAATCAAAGATTACGAGAAGGTGTTGCTGCAGAATTTTTTCAACGAAAGATTTCAGCAGTATAGTCGAAATTTTTTGCAGAGTGCATAACAAGGAATCGAGTAAAACTCAATGAGAATCCACTGGCAAGGGAAAGGTGATGCTATCAAAAAATTTGTGGAAGAAATCGGTAGCATAAGTTTTGGTAAGATCAAGGAATACGAGAAGGTACTGTGGCAGAATTTTTTTATCGAAAGATTTCAACAGTATATACAAGATTTTTTTCCAGCAGTTCAAAACAAGGATTCGAGTAAAACTCAAAGAGAATCTACTGATAAGGGAAAGGTAATGCCGATAAAAAATTCATGGAAGAAAACGATAGCAAAAGGTTCGGCAAAATCGAAGATCACGGAAAGGTACTGCAATAGATTTTTACATCTAAACTGCAGCAGTTTGGACGTAAAAGATGAGCGGGTTATCTTGATGATTTTTTGATGAAACCAAAGGGAGATCCGAGTATAGGAAGTTATAAAGCCGTAGTAGAAATTTGATCAGTAAAAACGCAGCAGCAAATCAAACAGTAAGGGGTGTGCGGTTGGAATTCTGCAGCGTAACTTTCGTCGTAAAGATGGAAACTTTGTGACGAAAAGTTTATGCAACAATATGGGAATAATTTTTTTGGGTTTTTGAATTAAGGATAACTAAATTGCAGCAGAAGTAAGGTAGAAAACCAGAACCTGTTGCAATTCACGGGGAGATTAAAGGATGATCTGCGATAGTGGAGATGACGACGAAGTTTGGTGACGATCTTCTAGCAATTGTGGGAATTGCTTTGGATGACTATGGGGGGCTGATGGATGGTTGCGGAAGGCAACGAGACGCCAAGAACGTTGCTCTGATACCAAGTGTTAGAACCCTTACGGATTCTAAGCTTGGGGTGATCTCTATAGGGGATCGGCCTCCTTGGAACTCTATTGGGGTTCCTCCCTCCTTGGTACTCAAGTCATTGGCTAAAGAAAGATTGATCTATTCATGATAAAAAGTGGATGATTACAAGGCTATTTATAAGCCTTCAATCCCTAATTCCTAAGAGGACTCCTACTTCAAGACTCCTACTCTCAATTAACTCCTAAAGTAACTTATAATACAACTCTAAGACCAACCACCAATCGGTCCATCTAGGGGTGGTCGGTTGCTTTATTATTTTCTAATCCTATTTTAATTTAACCCCTCTTCAACCAACCCCTCTTTAACTAGGATAAGGGGTGGTTAATTAAGGTAACATGCATCTTACTCTCCTCTCAAATATTTTCCTCAATTAATACTAACCTAGCCGGTCGGCCTCCTTACTTTCCTTAATAGGGGTCGGCTAGATAGGATCTTACTCTTCCATGAAACTAAATTAGGACTCTCCTAGCTAGAGTCCTAACAGATAAGCACACCTAGAAACACATGACATGTAAACGTGGGGGACCTAGCGGGGCTATGTAGAGGGCAATTAGCACATGCGAGCGTTTGAGGGAAATAAATATTGAGATGTAGGGAAAGGAGTCGCTTGGAGGAGCAAGCATCCAAGATTGACATTCAGAGGAATGACCAACCCCTTGCACGAGAGGCACCACGAGGATAAGCAAGCTACGAAGAATACGTAGCACGCAAAGGTTGGGATGGCTGAGTTCGAGCTACGACTCGACGTTGGCAACCAAACTTGACTGTGTTGATAGCAAACGAGCGCTTGGTAAAGGATGAGACAGTGCAAAGTGGGATGAGTTACATAACGATCGAAAGAGTTGTGCAAAGCTCATAGAGGTGAGGGGAATTGCTAACTCAAAGAATTCGGTATTCATGCAAGGGCTTGTACACGGACGATGGAGTCTCCGTGGCCATCCCAAGGTGATTGAAACTCGGCGCCATGGATCATTGAAACTTTCTCTTCGGCATGGGAAAGATACGTCCGTAGGAGGCTGAAGTGTGTAACAAGTTCAACATGCTTTTAGGCCTTAAAGGGTGCAGTGGGGGCTATATTAGTGAAGAGTCACAATTTAGCAAGTGCATTTGTGGGAGCAGAACAATACATAGTTTGTTAAGCAAGACAAAGTAGTCCAAGGGGATGGTGATCTTTGAAACTTCTAGAGAGAATGATGTAAAGAGAAAAGTTGCTCCAATAGGACAGATATCCAGGAGGGATAATAAGTCTTGGTTCACCAGAGTGTCACGGGCTTAGCTGATTTTGCCTAAGCCGTGCGACACCTATACGTGTCCGTCCGTAAAGGTCAACTTTCCCCGAGATCTCTTGGGGTCCCTTAGGACTTATAAAAGAGAAAACGAGCCAAAAGAAGCAATTCCAACAGGATCCACAAGCAACTGCTCAAACAAACACTTTATAAAGCCAAATACAATTTACACCCATGGACATTAGAAACTCAGAAAGGTTGCACACAAAGGATAATGGTCCATTACAAACCGAAGTCCCCACAAGTGCTTACAAGACACTCATATTTATAAGCCAAAATCGGCCACAAACCAAACTAGGGTCGCTAAGCTATAGCATTGCTTGTACATACTGAATGACACGGACAAACATCAGGATTTCATCGAACACCTTGTTTACATTTTTGTTCGTGACAAGAGGGAAAATCGTGTGTAACGGATCGTATATCTTGAAGAGTATCTTAAGATAACAATTCTGTAAATCTCAACGAATCAAGCAAGCGACGAGGAGTCATCGTATGGTCTCACATAAGGTAAAGCAGTGGTGGATGCATTGTGAGATCAAGTGGGGGAGCGATCCATGACAACATTAAACGAAGGTACACTTAGAACCGATGTGAAAATCGGACTCAACGGAGGGTTGACTTGTGGAATGGTAGGCGCAAGGGCCATTATCAACTCAATGCAAATCGAGGGGTAGAGCAACTTGGGTGGAACTTAGTGAAGTGTCCAAACCGCATGAAGGGAGTCAACGTAGAAGATGAAACATGAAGTGGAGGCACGAAGCTTTCTTTGGAGAGGTCAAGGACATGAACTCTTGTAGAGGCAAGTGCAAGATCATGTTGTTCCATGGGATATTCATTCTGATGGAGCAGACTCATCTTGCATGGTGGTGCTAAAGACGAAGGGAGCTTTGAGGCACATGCACCTTATCTCAGAGAAGCATTTGTTGAAGGAACTAAGGCGATTCAACTGGCTAAGGCGAAGTTGGGATCATAAGGCCTTATCACGAGGCAAAAGGACGCAGAGGCGGGCACTCTTGAAGAATATGCCACATTGCTACCATTCGAGTTGTCATGAAGAAGTGTGTAGTGGAGATTGTGCTGGTGGGGAGACAACGGTACACTAATTTCAGCGAAGTATGTGGACTTCAAGAGCTACTAGGCGATGAACTGTCCTAGGACGATACTTCGTCTGGGTGTGACCCGAGAATGGGTGGGCAAAGGTCAAATTGCTAAAGTAACAAACACAATCGGATGTGATGAAGGCCCTACGATGTGTTGGCGGAGGCACACATGGGGAGATTGTAGTCCGAGTTAATCCCACGAGAATTTGAATGTAATGGAGATATCACCAGGAGGCGACATGGTGGAACAATTCGAGGTAATACGACACACACAGGACATGTCTCGTGAGGGACTTGATCATGCAGAGGTATGATTAGGAGCTGCTGGGAGCTCCATTTCGGTGAACAACACGATGACAAGAAGGGCTATGGATTTAAGGAGTGAATCTCATGGTATCACAGAGGTGGGTCTTTCGTGTGTGCATCGGATGAAGGCCTTGGTCATCAGCATTTGAGGGTTGTATACCATTGAGGGAGAATTTCGAGTGCAAGTACCAGTGAGTCTCATGGGGGGACTTGATCATACAGAGGTATGATCAGAGCGGTTGGAGAGCTGGATTGCTTTAATGCTTATATTCGCTTAAGGGAGCCTAGCAAGTCAGAGGAAAAGATCAAGCAAGTGAATGTTGCTACCAAGGAAGCTAAGGAGAACATAATCGACATGAGCCCTGCAACAGGATGGCGGAGGCCATGCATGAGAGTTACAGTTTGTCTTTCCATCGACTAAGGAGAATTGTTCAGAGAACACAGAGGTGTTGAAGCAAGTGGTCGAAAGGGGCGAGGAAGCGACGATGAATTCAAAGGGGCTTAACTATCCAAAAGCTAAGCGTTAGGCAGAATGGAGTGGACTCGGAGGAGTGTCACAGTGTCGCAAAGGCAGATTTATCGATTGCCAAGAAAGGGACACAGATGCGAGGCAACGGATAGTAGTGCCATAGGTTTGGTAGCGCCATGGTGTCGTAGATGTGGGACTTCCATGGAGTCATTGTTCCCTTACTCTCATGGAAGGAGAGCGTCGATCGTGAAAGGGGTTGAGAAGGTGGAGAATGCGGAGGCAAACTCCAAGTACTAAGACAAGGCTGAAGGGCAGCAGTCAGGGAACTTCATAAAATTGATGTCAATGGGCTTCTCATCAGGATAGCCGAAAGTGGAGGAATTCGAGTTGATGCAAGAGTGCTTGACCAAGGGGCGAAGTATGCAGTACGTCGTGTTGTACTTTTTCTACTAAAAGGAGTAAGTGACAAGATGATGGAGAAGACGGTACAATCCTAGAGGCGATCAAGACTATTAGAGACTTGCTCTAAGTTGGGGTGAAATTTTACTCTTTTCGGGCAAAATTTCATGCATTCTAAAAGTTTGATGGTAGTGAGAAAATGAATCGCAGTAGATAACTCGATGCAAGGAGTGCAAACACTTCAGGTGCTTTGGAAGTGTGATTAAAGAGCGGGCGAAGACTAGTAATCATCTTGATGCATGAAGTACAACCTCGAGGACGGGCGAAGTCAAGTAACCTTTGCCTTC
Source organism: Ensete glaucum (assembly GCA_021527575.1). NCBI lineage: Eukaryota > Viridiplantae > Streptophyta > Magnoliopsida > Zingiberales > Musaceae > Ensete > Ensete glaucum. The sequence continues at coordinate 53,237,995 of CM038551.1, forward strand.
TCAACTCTTAAGAGAATGGGCGAAACCGAGTACCCCAGTTCTCTTATTTATCCAACAAAGGAGCTCTGTACAAGTTCAAAGACCCTTCGAAGAAACCTAATGAAAGATAATAGTTGTCAAATCCTCACCAATGGTGATCGATACTACTGAGAGTATATTTTTTGTTTCATTTCTAATATAATGTCAATCGAAAGCGTAAGTGGTGCGAACCTACTTGAAGTAACAACTAAGTGGCAAAAGAAAACGATGGGCAAATTTTGTGAAGGACCTCTAAAACTTCAAAGTTTTGCGAGGTAGTGCTCGTTAAAGCTTCAACAAACATCCACCCAATTTAAGTGGCATGAGACTATTGAGATATTGATGCATAACAAGGAAGGTCTTTTCCTTTATCAGAAGGATCCGTAGGAATCAATAAGGATCCGCACAACTCAGTCGACCCCACACCAGAGTCGGTCATTGGTGAGTTGAAGCAGCATAACGAATCAAAGTTCGACTACTCGAATAGCAGCGGAGAGCAGCTGGGAGCCAAGAGGTGTGTTGCAGCTAGAGTAGAAGATTGAAGATTCAATATAAGACGAGGAGATTAAGCGTATGCAATGGCTTCGACGAGGATGTCGAAGGACTAAGTGGAGGAGAATGTCAAGGACAAAAATATAAACAGAGTATTCGATGTAATGCTCATGTATGTCCATGTCTTTCGGTCTTTGTTCATGCTTTGTACAACAAGTAGCAGGCTTGATAACTCCTAGTTTGGTTATCTTTCGTGGCCGTTTTCAGTTTGTAAATGAGAGTTATGGTATGTGGACACTTGGTAGGATTTCGATCTGTATAGACCATAATTCTTTGTTTGCGACCGTTTAAAGTTTGTGAAGCCCATGTTTGTAATTTGCATTGGCTATGAAGTGTTTGCTGAAATGGTTGCTTGTGGATCCCGTGTGAAATGATTTCTCTAACCTGTTTTTTCTTTCGTATGTCCTAAGGGACCATAGGAGGTTTCGGGGAGGGTTGACCTTCGAATTGACACGCAATGGTGCCGTACGATTTAGACAAAACCAATTAAGTTCGTGACAGCACATACCCTTGTTTAGCTCCACTTCAGGTTATTATTTGTAGTACCATTGACTTTGTGTTAGTTTGTAGTATTGATGTGAGATATGAATCTGAATGAGTTTATATTTGAGGGCCTTATGGAAACATCAATTAGGATCGGTGAATCCATGGATATATGCATAATTGGTCGATGATGGATACAATTAGTATTTTTGTGGAGAGAAAATGTAGGGACCGAGGAAATGATAGACTAAGGAAGGCAGAGCAACTGGTCTAGGTACTTTGGTAATGGTTTGGAGTATGAAAGAATTTGGCTATATCTTAGGTTCCATATTTCTGATTTTCTAAGACATAACAGTGGGTATGTGCAGTGCGGTAACTTTTCACTAATTTGTATATCCTACTGTGGTGAATCCCTAGTCATTAACATTGTCTTGTATGTTTTTCCTTTGAGAATTTGGTGCATAGCCCTCTTGGAGTTACAAGATTGATGAATTAATTGGAATCAAATTGTGGGTATTGAGACTTGGATTCTCATACCTCGATCTTCTCTATGATGTAAATATTTTTGTCATGCAACTGGAGTGTTGAATGAATCCCAATTCGTATTAAGTCAATCAATTTTTTATTATACCTTCATGTGATATCCGAGGAAGACTTGAATTGTATATCCTAAATCGTCTCTTCAAGATCCAGCTCATACCAATGCACCAGCAGAGTATATTTCTGTTGTTTGTTTTGTGTGCATTTAACGTGCTTTCTGATTGTCAAGGTGGTGATTATTTTCAGTCCTCATTTTATCTAGGTTAAGAATTGACGTTTTGTGTAAAATCTATTCATGCTTACAGACTTGTGCTGGATAATTGTTTTGCTTTGTTTTGGATTTTTAACACCCTCACTTTCTTTGCATGATAGTCAATTATTTATCTAAGGTTTTACATATAGTTCATGCTACATTTAGGTTATTGGATTATGCTGTTTTTATCTTGATCGGTTGTAAAATATAATTTTCATTACAATTAATTGCCTCAATGTGGGTTGGGTTTCTCCGTGACCTGGGTACTGAGTGTTGGGGGGTGTTATCTACTTCTTGGGATTTATAATTGAAGGGCAATGATGGGAAGCGGGGGGGTTTCGGACGGGTACGAGGGCACAAAGAGGCAACAAATGATGGACTCAAATCCCTACTTCGCAGTGAGCAGCGGGAGTGCTTCAGATGGGTTCGGTGCTGGCTCGAAGAGACCAAGGACGATGGATCCAAATCCCTACTATGCCGGTATTGGTGCCAGCAGCTTCTACCAGCCCTACAGCAGCAGTTACAATGGTGGAAGCAGCAGCATCTATAACTTCCCTGTGGTCCGCCTGAGAGGCCTGCCTTTCAACTGTGACGATCTTGATATATGCAAGTTCTTTGGCGGTCTGGACATTGTGGACTGTCTGTTGGTGAACAAGAATGGGCGCTTCTCAGGTGAGGCTTTTGTTGTTTTGCCATCACCCATGCAGGCCGAGTTTGCTCTCCAGAGGGACAGACAGAACATGGGCCGGCGGTATGTTGAAGTCTTCCGGTGCAAGAAGCTAGACTACTACAATGCTATTGCTGCCGAGGTCAACGGTGGATCCTTTGAGAACGAATACCGCCATAACTCACCGCCCACTCATCTGCAGATGCAGAGACCAGCCGAGGACAAAGACCAGATGGAGTGCACGGAGGTCCTAAAACTTCGGGGGCTCCCATACTCTGCGACCCAGGCAGATATCATGGACTTCTTTGGGGAGTTTGATCTGAGTGAAGAGAAAGTGCACATTGTCTGCCGCCCGGACGGCAGGGCAACCGGGGAGGCATACGCAGAGTTCCCATCGGCAGAGACGGCCAAAAAGGCTATGCGCAAGGATAAGATGATGATCGGGTCCAGGTACGTGGAGCTGTTTCCTTCATCCCCTGAGGAGGCAAGGAGAGCCAAATCCAGATCCCGGTAATGATTTCTGTGTTTATAGTGCTGCTGCCTCCTTTTTCTTTTTAGTTCTTTGGTTCTGCTAGATATAAACTGATTGTTATTATTGAACCGTGACAAATGTTTGATGGTGTACGGTACAATCAGGTAGTGATTGTTGTTTTTACATTAAGATCAAGACATAAGAGGATAAATTAGTTGCTACAAGCTTTCAGTTGAAGAACATACGCGCATACAAGCGTTCCAAATCGACAGTGTTTTGTTTAGGGGTTCGGTTGTTGTGCGTTAAGATTGGTTGTAGTTGGCTCGGCGCTTATGCGATGCGAGGTGATATTAGGCGCTGAAGTCTCTCCCCCAAAACAAAGTGGTGTCGTCGTCTTTTGGTGGCCGGTCGAGTGCGAGTTGCCGACGGTTTTCTGTGATCGCACCGGTTGGGTTGGGTTTGTGCCCGATTGATGGCATTACATGCGCACGAACTGGTCGGAGAAATCCCTTTGTGAGATCCCTCGTTGGTGAGATGGAATGCTTGGTTGCAGCTTCCTCCCATGTTCGTCCGACAACGCTGGCTATCCGCGGGCATATGCTCCGACTGAGCCATGGACTTGTCACTTTCCGTCTTCTTGTTCAGTTCCGTCTGAGCGCATCTCCTTGCCGGCGGAAACTGCACGGCACCCTCCGCTACCCACGCCGCGCCAAGCTGCCGCCTGACCCAGGAACCTCCCGGTTGCCGTCCGATACGGTCGATGACGGTGCTCAGCCACTCGACGACGTTCGGGATGGGGACGTGAAACACACGGCGGAATTGTCCGTGAACGATGCGGAGTGGAGCCCCGAAGAGCTTGAGGCAATCTCCGCCCTCTTTGAACGGCCGATGCCGCAGAAGGCCTCGAAGCCCGTGAAGGATCGGCCACTGCCGCTCCCCTCGCCTTACGAGATCCGTCCCTCGAGGGTTCCGACGCCGAAGCGTCACGTCCGGTCAGCCTCCCGCTCCGTTCTGGCGCCGCGGTCGGCTTTTGTCGATCGGGTGCACAAGAATCCGGAAGCTCTCATCGGCATCGCTAGGGAGATAGCGGCTCTTCCCGCCGACAGCGACGCCTGCGAGGTGCTCGACCGGTGGACGAGGTTCCTTCGGAAGGGCTCTCTTTCGATGACGATTCGAGAACTGGGTCACATGGGCCTCCCCAAGCGAGCCCTGCAGACCCTGTGCTGGGCGCAGAAGCAGCCTTCGCTGTTCCCCGACGATCGAACCCTTGCTTCGACGGTCGAACTCTTGGCCAGATGCGGCCAGCTGCGAATGGAGTCGGAGATGGGCAAATATCTCAACTTCGCCAGCCGCACCGTGATAGAAGCCATGGCCAGGGGTTTCCTAAGAGCGGGACGCCTGCACCGCGCGCGCAAGATCCTGCTATTCGCCAAAGACAACAAACGAACACTCGACCCGAGCATCTACGCGAAGCTGATAGCGGAGGCCGGCAAGACTCCGGATGGCTACAGGCTCGCGTCGGCAGTGCTGGACGAGCTCGGCGAGAGAGACGACTTTGATCTGGAGCCGCAGGACTGCACAGCCATAATGAAAGTCTGCATCAAGCTCGGGAGGTTCGAAGCCGTGGAGAATCTGTTCAGCTGGTACAAGCAGAGCGGAAGGAACCCCACAGTGGTGATGTACACGACCGTCGTCCACAGCAGATACTGCGAGAAGAAGCACCGGGAAGCACTGGCTTTGGTGTGGGAGATGGAGAGCTCAGGCTGCCTCCTGGATCTCCCTGCTTACCGGGTAATTATCCGGCTACTGGTTGTTATGAATGATCTCGCCAGGGCCGCTCGGTACTTCTCAAAGTTGAAGGATGCCGGCTTCTCTCCCACCTATGATATCTACCGTGACATGATCAAAGTTTATGCAGCTTCAAGGAGGTTGGCTAAGTGCAGGCAGGTGCGCAAAGAAGCAGAGATGGCTGGATTGAGGTTGGATGAGAGGATATTATCTCTGCTTTCGGAGATGGAATCAGATGCTTCTGCATGAGGTTAGAGAATTTCTTGTTGGTTCCTTTCAATCTTAAGTTGCTTTCATGTTCTCCTCACATCACAAATTTGAAGATGTTCTCTTCTCAATGAGACTAGGCTAGCCATGTATACTCTAACTTAGCATCTCGTTTATACCATAAATATGATTATATAACTTTAACATTCCAGTACTAACCATATTCTACTCCTCAGAACACAGAAAAGAGTGCTAATTGAGGGTCATTCATCCCTCCAAATCCTATTATTTTAGCAAATGTTGCTGACCAGTGAGGTCTTCTGTTCATTTTTCTTAAACATGAGAAATTTATCATTCGTGAAACTTCTCAAGAAAATTAAAAAAAAAAAATTCTGATGCTATTAGTAAGAAGCTAGGGAGAGTTTCCACTTTGTTTAGTATTTTTAGAAGTATTTCATCATAAAATTCAATCATAAACCTCTGAATGCCTTTGTGCAGAGCTTATACGATCCTTTCTTTGACCATCATGATTTATACAAGGAACTTATCTTGAATATGTATTTCATCATGCCAAAATGCATTTCCCATTTGTTTGATCTTAGTACAAATTTGGATCCTCTATCTTTGCTTCACTTCTTGAATGCCCTGTCCAGGTTGAGTTTGTAGCATCCTTCCTTTGGCTTCTTCCATTAAAGTGAAATATATGTCTTTTCCTAAATACTTTCAAACCCTTGCATTAATATGCTGTTCATAATGGAAGACATATCTTTATAGTCTATGGAGGACGAACTTGGCCTAATTCCATTGAAAGCTTGATCATTTTGGACCTTTCATATCAACCATATGCTGTAGGCAACGTGAGATTTCGCGATCATACTACTTTTCGTTAAATCATATTCTTCCTTGAGCCACTTTTCCAAATTTGCACCGTTCTTAGAGATAATTTCTGTCAATCATATTATAGTATCAGGTGGAGGTGAATGCAAATTTCTTTCAGATGGCATGCAAAAGTTAATCCAGATAGTCCACTACCAATCACTATGTATTATTCCACAAAAGCAAATGCTAGCATTCAGGTCCCAGGTTGGCCCCCCTTGATTACCTCCCTATTTAGTTCAAGGCACCTCATCTCCACATCAGTGATTGTTGAATATGAATTTTGACATCACACTTACTGGAAGGACCTTTAATCTCTCTCCTGACGCATCTGATAGATAGAATTACTTGCTTTCTAAGTTCTAAAAGATTGTTGACTTTGCTTCTGTAACAATCGCCTTGGTGCATGAAGATCTATGCTCTCTTTTTTTTTTTTAGGTGGTGGCTTCTGAGCTGTGATTGAACAGAGCTTAGCTTGATTCGGTGAAAATCTGGTCATTGGTATTCTGTAACCTCAAAAATCAGATCATGTGTAATTAGGGATGATTCTTAGAGTTATTCTAGATCCCTTTCTAGGTGATGATTGCAACAAGTGACATGCTTGAGATGAAACAATTACTTTGAACTATAGCTATTACAAGAAAGGTACACACTTATATAGCCTTTGAAGGCAAGACACCTTGATGTTATTATAATCTGATTCAAGGATGCAAGTCAGTCAAATGATTTTGCAGCTATGCTCATCCCAAATAGCAAAAGAAAGATGATTGTGGAAAACATCAACTACATGGCATACCAAAGCTACAGCAATTAATTGTTTCTTGACAGAGATGAAGTCATGTTCTACAAAGGTAGACTTGTTGCCATGTGAAGCATATGAATCCATGTATTGCAACAGGATTGAATGCTGAGATGTGGAGTATCTATTAAGATGATATCATCTTCATCTTTAGATTCTCTAAAGATAGTTTATTTTTATTACTTATAGAAGGGGGTTTTGGGGTCCATTAAATTACATGTCCTTCACATTATTGACCTCATGGGACCGTTGAATTGATGAACAGATTGAGACAGATCTACAGGCTGTGCATTTGCATCTTTTATTTTCAACGAAGAAAAAAAATCCATCGATGAAGACCCAATGTTGTGAAGCATAAATTGAAGTCCCTTGTGGAAGGTAGTAAAAGATATCACTGCAGATAGTCAAACCTACACTTAGCAGCTAGTATGTTGATATGAATTGGGATCCTTTTGTCTTAGTCTGACAGTTTGAAGTCTCACAATGATACCTTGTGCGTCTATTATCCTTTCATCTTTGTGATGATCCACTTTTCTAGGTGGTGTCTGATGTAAAAAAGGAAAAAAAAATAATAATTAACATCTATTATTTTTCCCAATTTGCAAGCATGAAATTGCTCGGAAGAGATTGCTACAGTGATGATTCAAACTAGACACTCAAGGATTATATAAGTATGATGTTATTAAGTTATGTAGCTCTTTTACATGGTTCATTATTATCACTCTCTCTTCTAGTTATTATATTTCGAAAAAACATCCATGCTCATTTTTTTTGTTTTTGCAACAGCAAAGCATCTATTTTCTTGATTAAGTCGACTGTATGGCATACATTTAGTCAAAGTTCCAAAATTGACTTCTTGTTTGTCGGTATTTGTGATGACAGAGTTGAAGACTAGATGGCAAAGGAACATCGACAGAGACTACCAAAGGGAGCCCAATAGGTGGTACCATCTACCTAACATTTTAATTCAATTTGGCAACATCATTTGCGTATTATGTATGTATATATTGGAAAATAACTTTATTATGTGCCTATGATAATGGTGTATCGAAATATGCTTTCGATGAGCAGTCGCTTTGGTGAACTCATCGTAGAAAGATAGTAAGAAATCATGAATGCGACATTAAGATGCTCTCCGACATTGACGACATTTTTATTGGCTATTGTATGCATGCGTAGTAAACTGCACATTGAGCATAATTTGGACTCATATGTTAGTCTAAATAGTCGTATATTTAACGAGTCAAACCTTGAATATGATATTTGTATATTGTATACTGTCAGATAACTTTTCTAACCATAAGCTATGTTGGTGCATATTTTGCTTAGCTTACACCATGATCTCAAGAAGGTGCATTGTCTCGGTTCACTGCTCAACGAGCATGGTGAGACAAGGGGCACACTAGTCGGCATCAACAGATAAATCATTGGTCTGTCCCTCACCCGAGGAGCACGATAGTATACGGTTCTGCATCAACGCCTATATGCATTAAACAATTTCGTATAGACTCATTCCTCACTGGATAGTATAAAAGGCACTTAATTGAATTATAGTATAGGAGGTTTTTTCTCGCTCATTCTTAGAATATATATTCAAAAACTCATCATCTTGCTAACTAGATCGTTGGAGGGGTCAAGTTGAGGCGCCCCCATCGACCAACTAAGATCTTGATGTAGGACATTGACGACAAACAAGGAATCTAGCGAGTCAACATACTGCATATCAAGTAAAAAGACATCTCACGAAACGGATGCCTAACTTAGGTTTAATCATCGAGATCACGTTGATGCTCTTACACACGTGGGTCAAATCAAGTCGAAACTATACTCTAAATGACCAATCTAGTAAGAAATGTGACGATTACTAAGTCCTAATAAATTATTCTTTAACTGTTTTCTTGCATATTAAGTTGGAGTCGGTACCACATGATGCAACATGTCCTATACTATGCATGATATATAGTAAATCACCTCCATGATATGATATATAGTAAATGACCTCCATCATCATAATAGACATCCAAGTAAGTCCATGGAGGCCACGTTGGGTCAGTTTTAATACATTACATTGATTATCAAATTTGACATTAACAACTATATTTTATTATATATATATATATATATATATATATAATGTGACTTAAATTCTGGACTGCATAAACCAGTGAGACGGCTCCACTTTATGTTGTGGCTCAATCTGATGTTACATGTATGGCATGAGGACAGCAAAATTTGGTCATTAAAATCCATCATATGAACGCCATATGGACAATTGGCGTCAACCGCATGCTCTTCTCTTCTAAGTTAATGGCATTGGAAAAGGCGGAAGGGAATCCGTGGCTGTTTTGCAGGCCATTGGTGGCTTAGACTTGTTGACTTTTGCGGCGACTGGTCAAACGAAGACTCCAAACTCCGGCCAGCTGAGCAAATAAAATCATCCGCCTTCGGCTTCTTTCTTCCCCTCTCTCTCTCTCTCTCTCTCTCTCTCTCTCTCCCCTCACATCGCCCCTTGCTCCTTTGCAGTCGAGTCATTGGAGAGGAAGAAACATAGAGAGGCGAAGGAAGCGGGAGGTGAACATAGGGCATGGGGAACTGCATCGGGTCTTCTTCCACACGATCTCCGAGCCCTGCAGATACCAGTCCGTCGAATCCAGGTACTACGGCTCAAGATCAAACAGCAAAGATCGCTTCTTTATGAATCTGTATCATCAATGAAAGATTGTACTTCGGATAGGGTTTGTAGGCTGGTCCGATCCCATGTCATCAAAATCCCTTCTTGCCCTCTTCGATTTACTTGCTTTTGATGCAATTGCCATCGATCTTCATAACCTCTTTCAAGGTCTTCTGCTACGGTTTGAACGATTCCATGTTCATCGGTCCAAACCGGGGCTCGAGAATTTCTAGTCAAATCTTTTGATTTTGACCAAGTAGATCTCTTTTGATTCCGTCAAAATTCACCCGTCTGCTTCAGTTTCCCCAATTTTTGTTCTTCGTCCTGTGGAGTCGCAGGGCGGTCGGCATCGAAGACGAGCAGCAGCATGACGACGACCGGGAAGCTGTCAAGCCTCAGCAGCAGCACCTTTGGGCAGTCCACGGGCAGCGGAGTGAGCGTCGACGATGTGTTTCCCGAGGGCCGGATCCTGGAAATGCCGAACCTTCGCATCTTTACCTTCGCGGAGCTGAGGAGCGCGACGAGGGGGTTCAAGCCGGAGGCTGTTCTCGGAGAAGGTGGGTTCGGGCGGGTGTACAAGGGATGGGTGGAGGAGAAGACGCTGAACCCTGCTAAAAGCGGGCTGGGGATGGTGGTCGCCGTGAAGAAGCTGAACCATGAAAGCATGCAAGGGTTGGAGGAATGGCAGGTGATCTCCCTGTGCTCAACTCTTTGTGCCTTTCCTCTTCTGCTTTCTCTTACTCTTACTCTTCTTCTCTTTCGAGTACCTGCTCGTTCTCCTCTTTCTAAGTCACTGTTGTGTGTTGTGGATCTCTTTCTCTGGATTTTACATGGTCATAAGACTCAAAGTTAGCTTGATATCGTTATCGCAAGTGTAGTTTAATTTTAGATCAAATCTTATCCATGATGCATGCAAGACTCAGTCCACTAATAGTTTCACATAGAGACAGACATATCTACTCGACCCTCTTTATCGTATCTAGTATTAGCTCCATTATGATATAAATTATCGATTCTTTTGATCTATTTAAGTTGAGGTTAGTAATAAATAATACACTCGTCATATCAAGATTTAGTCGATCTTAATTTTATTTACATCACTTTTTATGTGAGAATACACCTTAAATGGGTTGGGGGTCCGATTGGTAATTTTGGATCTCCAAAATTAAATTAATCGGAAGATAAAGAATCTGAATATATATTTTTTTTCTTTTAATTACATAAGAAACCAAAACTTAATTATTCAAATATATAAGCATAACTGTAGGGGTTTTTTTTATATATATTTGGTGATTGATTGTAGAAAGAATGATAAAAATTGTTCGAATCCGGATTAACTCAAAGGAATTTAGTGGTTTAGAGTTGTTATAATTATACTTTTGGAACCATGTAAAATCTTTCATAATAAATAATTATCTAATGTTGTACTTTATTTATTTCCCCTGCAAAGAGAAAATTGAGGGTCATTCTGCTACGCGACCTAATTGGGGGGTGGGGGTGCACTTTTGTGGTTGCAGTCTGAAGTCAATTTCCTGGGGAGGCTGTCACATCCAAACCTTGTGAAGCTAATGGGATATTGCTGGGAGGATAAGGAGCTCCTCCTCGTCTACGAGTACATGTCGAAGGGCAGCTTGGAGAACCACCTCTTCCGAAGTGAGTCCCTCCTCCCTCCTTCCCCCCCCCCCCCTCCCTACTGATGACGCTCTCACCTTTGTTGCACCAAATCACTGCGATGAGATCATCATCGATGGCTCTATCGCCAGTGTGCTCCCTTCCTCTTCGACGTGGTCTGCTGCTCCCTTTTTTTACTATTCGCTGGCTTCTTGTGGCACCGCAGGGGGGGCAGCGTTCGAGCCGCTGTCTTGGAGCATACGGCTGAAGATGGCCATTGGAGCAGCTCGAGGCCTCGCCTTCTTGCATTCTTCGGATAAGCAAGTCATCTACCGAGACTTCAAGGCCTCCAACATCCTCCTCGACGCCGTAAGCTTCTGTCATTACTTACACACACCTCCATGTCTGCCTGTCTGCCCGCGCCCTCTCGAGGCGCGGTGAGCTCATCCTGCACTGCTCTCTCTGTGTTGCTCCCAGAACTACAATGCGAAGCTCTCCGACTTCGGCCTGGCGAAGCACGGCCCGACCGGCGGCGACTCGCACGTCACCACCCGAGTCATGGGCACCTACGGCTACGCTGCTCCCGAGTATGTTGCGACCGGTATGTGTCGAGTTGTTGTCCTCCTCCGATCTACCCACCCACCCCCTCCTTGTGGATTGTGGGGTTCGCAGATCAACGCGATCATGACTCTGCATTCTACACAGTTGTTGTCGTCGGTCCTCGATGGATGAATTGATTTGTTGGCGTTGAGCAGGACATCTGTACGTGAAGAGCGACGTGTATGGGTTCGGGGTTGTGCTGCTGGAGATGCTCTCCGGACAGCGGGCGCTGGACACCAACCGCCCGAGCGGGCAGCACAACCTGGTGGATTGGGCGAGGCCGATGTTGGCCGACCGGAGGAAGCTGGCGCGGCTGATGGACCCGCGGCTGGAGGGGCAGTACTCCTCAAAGGGGGCGCTCCAGGCGGCGCAGCTCACTCTGAGCTGCCTCGCTGGCGATCCCAAGAGCCGGCCGTCCATGAAAGTGGTGGTGGAGACGCTCGAGCGCATCGAAGCAATAAAGGGGAAGTCAAGGGAGGCGCGCGATGCCTCCCTGCAGCCGGTGGTGGCTCGCAGCCGCGGCCACACTCCGGTGCAGGGTCGCTCGCCGCCGCACCCGCGGCACGAGAATGCCGGGCCGAGCATCGCTGCCGCCACTCACCAACCACACCGAGCAAGTTGATGCGTTGATGGCACTGCGCTTGTAAAGAGTGGTCACGTTTTTGTCTGTTGTAATTTTGATTGTTTCGAGGGTTGGTGGCGGGGGGGGCGTTCGTGATCGGCAAATCAAAGTGTTGTGCTCTCTGACCGCATTCAATGGCCCCGAAATGTTGGGGTTGGGGGTGGGGGTGGGCGGTGGATTGTGGAACCACCGAACACCGTATTGGTGTCCCTTTTTTTACTGTTGGATGTCGATGGGTCAACAATTTGCTTGTGTCCCCGTCTTCCAAGGTCTCCATACTGGGACGTACGCTGATCACGTGTAACTATCAATATCTACAGCGATTGCTGGAAGTATAATTTCTATTTTAATCTATTTTGGCAAGAGATAAGCGCAACAGGATTTGATCAAATGATCTTACAACAATCTGACTAAATATTTATTTTAATCTATTTTGGCAAGAGATAAGCGCAACAGGATTTGATCAAATGATCTTACAACAATCTGACTAAATATATTTACACCATCACTTTTAATTTAAGATCAACACACCATCATGCTAAACTTGTATTTTAGATATGAAGTTTTTATAAACTGACATTTCAAACTTCCAACCCAAGATACATCATCATTTTCGTTGATGAAAAATTAATAAGTTCGGATTTTAAATTTATCAAAAGAGATTTTAAACTCTCAAACCGAGTTGAGTTAGCTATGCTGCACTACCATACTAAACTTGTATATTTTAGATATAAGTTCCATAAAATGATGCTTCGAAATTTCGAAGGACACATCATCTTCGTAGGTGATTAAGAATAAATTAAAGAACTGGCTTAAGAAAAAAAAAGGAAAAATCAATTGAATTTGCTGGGTTTTGTAGAAAGCCAGGAAGTTGTTATCTAACAAAAAGCTAGATTAGCTAATAAGAGCGAAGAGAGAATGAATACACACAAGGTGTCAGGATGATGATTCAAACCTAGGAAAGCAAATCTAACGGGCACAGTGATTCCTTACATAGAGAGTGGAATTTTGGGAACCTTCAACTAGCATAATCATAACTTCCGAGGGTTAGTGGAAAGAGTATTATTTCCACTGAATTATGTATTGATTTTCCAAGTGCAGTTGTCATCTGGGCATAAAAAGTTCCAAATTCCTATGACTTGTTTAAATCATTGATAGTGATGATTCCTGAGAAGCATGATTTAAATAAAGGCCATCAAAGACTCGGCCAAAAGGTGAGAAGCCGTAAAGGGAAATTTTGTGCCTTTACGACTTTTTAGGCCGAATGGAGATACTGCACACCCAACTCTGACACCAAGATTTAACAATAACAATAATTTAATAATCATTTACATGGATATAACAATAACAGTAATAACCATTCACATCAAATGATTTTTATAAATGACAACCAAACATTAGTGTGATGCTGAAGTTTTTCTTTTTTACTAAAACATACCTCTTCTGTACTTGGTGCACGATTGAGTTTGCTTGATCTCATTGAGAGAATGAAATGCCCATGCAAAAAAATTTTTGAAGGGGGTTGGGGTGGAAAGGAGTAATAACAAAGCAGCTCTCAAATCTTGATGATTTGGCTTTGGCTATTGACCATACATGAAGATAACAACCCGTGAAACCCTACCAAATTTGACGGACAGGTATTGTCAAATACTGATATTTCCTGCTTCATCATAAGTAGAATATATCCAAGACTCTAATGCAGACTGCCCGACTTCTTCCACACAAGGCCAAGAAAAATGCCCATCTTTAATGCATAGGCTTGCCGCTGAAACCAACATTGTACATCTCTGCAAGCACATAATGGTGTCGGCGGCCAAATACAGTGCCTTACTGGTAAAAGGATGTCTTCAGTCCTTAGTGATCCACCTGTGTCCATGGATCTCATACCGGCCATGACCATGATCACTACTCTCTCCCCCGCTTTCTGCACTTGTATATCCTGATTTCCAACAATGTCTTCTTCCTCTTTTAGACCCACTGTCACTAATACTTCCATCCAATAATGAGTCATCGATTCCATGAACTCGCCTGGTAGGAGAAGATGAGCCTATGCAACTATCATCTTTGGTTCTTAGCTTCTTATCATGTTTTCTTATGTTCTGAGATATCTTGTGAAGCTTCTGGTTGAATCGTGTCAAACCCTTCTCCATGGGCTCGACTGCGTGGGTGACTGTAAACTTCAAATCATTCACGATCTGCAAAAGACAACGCAAGCTTCATTAAGAAGACCAATTTTGCTGTGGTACAATGTTTTCTGCATCAAGAGTAGGACACACTAATATATGCAGATAAATTCTCCATCTGTGCTTACACTTTCTAAAGATGTATACCTCTTTTCTGGTTAATGCTTGAACCATAGATTCAGGTTATTGTGATGGCAATCAAATTAAAAGGCATCTTTACCTTAATCAAATTTGGTAGTAGCAGCATTAATACCATAATTATGATGCTGTCTTACCTGATCATATTGTTTCAATTCGTATCAAAGATACGGTTAGTCAGAATATCCTGAGGATTTTTTCTGTGATGAGGATTGCTAAAGTTTATCTGAAACATGTTTGGATTCACAACTAATAAGGGTTTTCCCCACAGGATAAAAAAGACTATCAATACACTTTATAATCTAATTGATTAACCAATTGACAAGTTACAGTAGTAAATGATATAAAAACAACAGTGTGCAACTTTAGCTCTGACTAAAGAAATCATGTGATCTAATGTATGATGTATGTGACGGCACAGAAATTAGGATTATCAACAATGTTAAAACCAAGATTTGACTTACCGATCAGGACCGGTGTACCGACATATTATCGGTACTGATATGATACCTATACTGAGCGGTACACACAGTATATACCACCTAGTATATTAAAATATAATATAATATTTTTATAATATAATATAATATTATATAATATTAATATATTAAAATATTAAAGAAAAAGAAAAGGGACAACATCGCCGATCTTTCTCCCGAGGAGACGGAAGGCGGCGACGCGGCGACCAGGCTGACGACGAGCGAGAATGGCACGGTATTCTTTCTTCTCCTCTTCTTTTTTCTTCTTTTCCTCTTCTTATTCTTCCCTTTTTCTTCCTCAATCGACAGCCGACGGTCGATTTCTCTCTCAATTGACCGCCGACGGCCGAAATCGACTGTCGATGGTCGATTTTTGGTAGTACCGGCGGTCCGCATACCGATAACCTAGCGGACCGGTATGTATCGCCCGTACCAGCGGACCGGTTTTAGCAAACCCTAGTTAAAACACAAAGAATCATGTCACTGAAGATGTTTGTGTTTTCCCTCCCAACATAATGGCAGTGGACTGTTAAAATCAATGATGTAAAAACATGGAAATGGGGGCTAAATTCACACAAATTCCTGTTCGATCAGGCATGAAAAAAAAAAGAGATACTTGGACAAAAGGAATGGCATAATCAACATCTAAGTTACTACTAGGCAATAAAATGGGGATATGTCATAAAAAAATCAGTATTATGTTTCATCAATGAAAGCCCACATTTTACTTCGTTATAACGAAAAGATATCAGACAGCGTAACACCCATTACCACGAATTCTCAAGTATAGATGCAGACTACAAGAGGACAATCTACATGCTGATGTGTTTGACATAGATTCTCTATTAGTAGATCATAGCACTCGGATAAAAGTTTTCTGAAATGAGTCCAATCTGGAAGTGAAAACCTTGACAGGGAAAATGTTGGCGAGATGCAATAATGAGAGAGAACTTCAACGTACATATTCTCCTCCGCCAAGAACAACATCGCGAACGCTTTCTCTAATAGGTGTTGCACTCTTGGCACCAACACCAGGTTGGGGAAGTCTTAGTTTTGTAGGTCGTTCACAATCCTTGACCTCATCAGGGTCTAAAGGGCAGTCCAAAGATGCATAGTCCCCAAGAACTGACACACCTCCAGCAAAGAAGTCACCCATTAGCTTGTATGGCTTAGCAGGGAAAACATAGAGATGCACAATGGAAGCAACACACATCTGTGCTGGAAAAACAAAAGCATCTGTTAGAGATTCAGTTTGATTCAGGCTTCCAAAATATGGATAAAAAAGAAAAATATTTTACAAGTTGATTATACTGAAATTCCACAGGACTTCGTCAGAAAAACAGAAAGTATGAGTGCAATCATTAAGTTTTCTGATTCCTTGAAAGAACAAGACATCTTCAGAAAAGAAAACACAAAACATTCACATAGCAGCAACTTCACGTTTTCATCAACAATCAACTTCTTTCCATTTCTTAAACAGCTAATTCAAATATAAAAAAACCATGACTATAACAATTTTCTCTCTAACATACCCAAAACATGACAATTCAATGTCATTGACAATTCACATTATTATATAAGCCCAATGCAATTTCAAGGATATCTACAAAGATTATACTGTAAAAAAAATCTATAATAGCAAAGCCCATATGTTATGTGCATATTTAAGTTCAAGGAAATGATAAAATTACCTCTATACAAATAATGAAGTCCTGCATACTTGATTTGAACTGTAAACTTTGAGCTATGGGGCTCTTGAACAAACCCCAACTATAAAGTAGTGCAATTGCCACATCTTGCCACCATGTTAGAAAGACAATTGACTTAAACATCAGGAATTTTGCAAGTGGTTTCATATGTGCTAATTCATCCTTTGTAGCTGCATAAAATTGGACTAAACAGTATAATGCCCATGACTGACTAAAATTGAGAACAACAGCCATGTAAGGGTACCTACATAATCAAGTAAAACCCAACATTTGTCAAATTACATCAACAAAAATGAGACAAGTGGCATGTAACACACATGATGGATTTTGTGACAGTATAAAAACTGTTTCGATTGTGAAGGCTATAAAAAATTTCATATTGAAGATCAGACATTTTCTTATAGTCAAAAAAAGTAACATGAAAATTCTACTGTTATCGGTTAAAGGTGCCATGCCAGGATATACTCTTTTAAACACCAAAATGACGAGACAAAGGAACTATTGTTCTACAGTGCTGCACAGTGGTGCTAATATTAGCTTTATGAATAATTCTGGCAATACTGAGAGCCACAGGCATCCATCTCTAAACAAGTTTGCTTTTTAGTAGCACCAATTTTAATAAAACAAAGGCCCTTTCTATCTCATTCCTGGTAGATGCTGTTAGTATGGAAGTTATCCAAGACAGTCTGATAAAAGGACATCTGAATGTTTGACATGATTGTAGTTTTCTATCCTCCTAGTTTTCTTAGTTTATATTTCACAAGCCAAGAGCACAAAACCTAAATAAACAACATAAATATGAAATATTTATTTCTGACAATAAAATTGTTCTATTATGACTAAACGCATCTGCTGTGCATGCTCCTATATGCATCACATCTGCTACCTGCAATAAAAGGCATCGATTAATATTTTAGAAAAAAACTCAAAGTAGTCTATAGACAGGAAACCCAGTAATAGCTTATTGGGGGGAAAATAGCACATAAGGAATATCCTATTTAAGTTATACAATGCTTAAACTCCAATCAACATTATTAATTAACAACTTTGGTGCATGTGAACTTTAAGTCTATGTCAACCAGATTATGAAGACTAAGCATTTTAACACAGAGATGTCACTTGATTTTAAAAGAAACGTTGCTTCAGTTTTCTCAAACAGATAACAGTTAACACTGCACTTGTTTCAATTTTTCACAACAAATCAACCCAGGTTTCACTTACCCACAACTCCATTTAAACTGTCCATCACAGTATACTCCAAAGGCTTCCAGAAATACAGCTAAAATGGCAGTTGTAGTCTTTATTATCATCTGTACACAAAGGACAACATTCGACTATATTAATTTGCCCATTATACAGAAAGATCTAACATTCTTCAGGTTAAAAGCTCACATATTGCACAATTCCAATCTTGATAATTTGGTAAAACCACTCTCCCAATTTCCATGGCTTCAAAATGTAATTCATTGGAAAAGGATGCTTTATTACTCCCTTCTCAAAAGCATTCTTTGATAGGGGTGTATTGGAACTATCAGCACCCTGTCTTTTCAAAAATTCAATTGTTCTCTCCTCCCCACCTACAGAAGCAGGAGTGCAATCAGAAATTTTAACTCTATCGGGCAAATACAGTACATGCTCATATCAGAACAACTAAATGTCTTTCATCATGATGTTATGCTTAGGCAATTCCTACATGTTGCCACTATTTCACATATGTAACAACACTATAGCTACTTGAACTTGAGTGCCAATCTCCACAAATAAGCACCCGCTTTGTACTTGTAAATAGTGGTAACCGACTAATGTGGCCACCTTAATGCATAAAGCTGACCGCAAAAAAATTTGGTGACCTGAATAACCATGTGAGCAGTTGTCAATTGTTCTAGTCATCCACAAAACTGAATCTAGAGATATACAAACTTATAATTCTTTAACAATGTTCTCAACATGTGACTCCATTTACCATCAAAACAAAATTTCTGCCAGTATAGCAAAACTATCCTAAGGCCAATCATATCATGGTGTGCTAGTATCTCTAGGATAAAACTGAAAACAAGATTTGTACTCATCCAAAATTAGGGCGGCCCCAAAAACCTTGCATATGTTAGTTGAGGATGTCCTGAAGACACATGACAGTACATAGACTGCATACAAGAATAGAAAGTATGTCAAAGGTGTCACACGGACTTGATCCATGCATATGACTAAAAGCCCCCTATTGTAAAGTATTAGGTGCAAACAAATGCCGGATGATGGACTAAATGCTTCACAAGATAAAATGCATCATCATAGAATATAAAAAGACTAGGAAAAATATTGAAACATGGAAACAGAACTACATAGGTTAAAGCTTCATTTTTCCAATTCAATAATTGATTTGGTCTTGAGATCCATCATACATGTATCAAGTGCAATATTATGACTCACAAAGGATTCATACATGAAAGAACAACAAAAAAAAATTGAAATCTAATAATAATAGGAGGAATATGTCTACTAGAAGCCAGCTCAGTGCACAAAGCACATGCTAATGCATGATCTGGGAGAGTCATTGTACATAGCCTCACCCTTGCAAGAAAAGAAAATTTTTCCATGAACCTGGACTCTTAGCAAAATTGCATAGGAGGAACCTTAAAGTGGTGCAAATGTTAGCACTAATATAGAAATCTAAAATAAATGGAACAGACATATGGTTGAAATGACAAACACCACCCTACAACATTAGCAAGCATTTTCTTTTCAGACTATTTGTGAGCTAAACACCACTCTTCTAGGTCAACATGATTTAAAGATCTCTTAGCAAAGTAATAATTCTTGTTCCATTCAAAGCATGAATACAAAATGATCTGCAATGTTGCAAACTAATAGCCCTATCACAAAGCATATTGTTGATGCCTTATTAAGAGAAGAAATAAGAAACCAACAGGCAACATGGGAAAATGCTACCTTCTAGCCACGTAAGCCCCAAAAACTCATTGTGAACATAAGGAAATGGATACAATAGCTACCAAGAAAGAGAACAACCAAAACATAGATTGAAGGAGAAGTCACCCATCAATAATCTTCCTCAGAAAATAAGAATTACAGTCAGATCATCTACTAGGGTTTCCTCTAAGTGAAAGGCATACCCAGGCAAGCCACAAGATATCTTCCAAAGCAATACATGGCAAAGGCCTCATAACAATCACGCAGAATCTCACAATCGACGCTGATGGATGGATTCACCAGTGACACATACTACATTAAGAACAACAAAAGAAATCAGCAATGTTCCAAACACACACTATTGAAACGTCACCATTACGAAAAGGCACTATGCAGAAAAACTCAAAAGAAAATGCCATTTCTTTACTTTTGTTGTTTGTCTTGGTCGAAATATTAAACCTTACTTCCTAATTGGTTGTTTGTAAAGTTGAAAGATACAGATACAAGTCAAAAACTCATATCATTCAGGTAATCGCTAAAATTGCCAACTCAATGGCATAGAATAAGATCACCACATTTCACCTATCTTCCAGTGATAAAAGAACTTACGGATTCAATAGCATAGCAAGGGACCATTAAGATCACACCAACTAGAAACTTCTGCTCCTGCAAGAAGGTAGTCCAAACGACAGTAAGATTACAAGTGAACAAGTACTCCAAGCACATTATTAATCAAACCAAGCAAGAGAAGAACTAGAACCACCTCGGGGTTATTGTATGCAGAAAGGTGTTGAAAGAGAAGGAACATGGAAAGAAAGAGTGTGATAAACATCGAGACACCACCAGTGGCCGTGGCCCAAATGGGCGGGGAGAAAGATAAGAGACTCCAGTACATCTGCTCAGTTATCTTCATCAGGAAGAACGAAGTGAGCTCTGACCGCTTCGGAGCATAATTCAAGCCAAAATTAGACCAGCAAACACATCTCTTCTCCAATCAATGGGCTGCTAGCAAATCCAACGAGTGTTCTCATCAGATTAAAAGAAGACCACATCGAGCAACAAAACCACTCATCAATTCCGGCTTCAACCTTCAAGATCACAAGATCGACGCGAATCTGCGGTTGTAAACCAAAGTTGGGAAACAAAACAGGCTAAAGTTTACCGCTACACAATCTAAACCCGAATCCAAGAGAAAGAGAACCAAAAGCAACGAGTCTCGCGATGTTGCGAACCCGTGGAACCCTAGATTCGCGTGGCGTACAGCCTCGCGGAAACCAGCAGCCGTCACATGGAATCAAGAATCAGAAAATAACAACAGAATCGCTTTGCGGAGCTCGAAATCGAACAGAGAAAGAAGAAAAAGAGGCGATGGATCAAAGCCGAGAAGGGGGTTAGCGCGGTTAGCGGCCGCCTATTTGAGCGGTAGGGGGAGTCCGAGTTCGAAATCGTCGTCACTTAAGAGAGGCGAGAGAGAGAGAGAGAGGGGCCAATTGACCGGTTGATGGGAGGCGAACGTACGTTGGAGCGCTGTGTTAGACGTAACACATAGTCAACAAGGCGGTGGGTCCCCCTGATCAATACGACAGTTTTGTCTTTGGTGATATAATAATTATATGGAGTTGATAGCAGAGCCCAATTAATCCGTCACAAAAAAAGAAAAAAAAAGAGTATAAACTAAACATACCACATCAATACGACATTTAAATAGAACAGTGGCTCCATAAAATACTTCAAACTTTCATAAACAATAACGATTACAAACTGAATGTTACAAAAGGGGCTTATCCAAGTATATTCTCATCTCGACTTGACTAAGCTAATACCGAACTCACTAACCAAGTATTGGCAGATACAACTGTTTATATGAATCATCTAAAATATTTGAAGCTTTTCTAGCTCGAAAGAAACTTTTTAGTTGCGACTCTTCTTCCTTCCTACATGTAACAACATTTAAAACGATGTGTTTGATTGGATCAATTTTATTATATTAAGTTAGATGATTAAAATTGATCATATTAGGCTGACACTAAGAGAATATAAAAAAAAATATTGTAAAAACATCAAGGCGAAGAAACTTCACCACAAAGTAATCTTATTTTAGATCTAATGCTTGTTAGTGCTATGATCCTTAAACTCAACATGTCTTTGTATTACATCATGTTTTCTTTATTGTCTTTTTTTTTTTAATATTGCTCTTTTAGCATGTGAACCATTACAACATTAATCTATTATTGGGTTCATAAGAGTACATCTCAAACCCCTTTAAACACACCTCTCCTCACATCAATTAATAGTTCTCCTCAAGATATGTACTCTCTTATTATTAACACGTCATCCCTTTTGCTACTTCTCTATCTACTCTCTACTAACTCACTCTACAACGCTCGATGAAGTAATGCCTTAAGCACCATAAGTGATATCTTTATCCTCTCCTTGACCAAGTAACACCGAATTGCATCATTTTGATCAGGTACGTGTCACTAACTCTTTACTTATTTTCTCATAACTTCAATACAACCCAATAATATCATCGAGCATGAATATCATATAACAATACACTCCAAAAATGATATCTTCAAGCCAACCAAATCCTTAATCTCTATGCTACTATAAGCTCTCCACTTGACCTGAACCTACAAGTATTACCCAAGATAAAAAAATTTTACTAACATAAAGTCATATATGAGGAATACGATAACCTACTTTATAATACCACATTAACTCTTATATTATCTCACATTATATAAAATATTATCGAGTATAAGTAGATCTTTTGAATTAAGTGGAATCCAGATGGATCCATCGCCAAATACAAAGCACGTCTAGTGTCTAAGGGTTTTACCAATAATTGGGTGTTGGTTTCATATAAACCTTCAACCTAGTTATTAAAAATAATAATTTAACTCATCCCGAGTTTTACTATCACCCAAAGTTTGTATGTTGCCTAACTAGATGTTAACAATATTTTTTTAATATAGGAGACTTTAACTAAAGATTTCTTTATGCAACAATCACAAGGGCTTTAGCCACTCTCAATATCTAAACCATATTCATAAGTTACAAAAAAAGTTATTTATATACTTCACTATCAAGAGCATGGTATACTTAACTTGGCTTGTTTTTTATGTTAGATGGCTTGATCGAATCCAAATCCAACACCTCTTTATTCTTACACTAACAAAAAGAATATATATATATATATATATATATATATATATATATATATATATATATATATATATTAGTCTATGTGGTTGACATTATCATTATAGGTAAAACTTCTATAGAGATCATATAATTCATTAAGCAATCGGTAGATTAATTTTTCATCAAAGACCTAGGAGCTTTTACCTATTTTTCGGGACTGAAAACAATGTTCATATCTTCCGAACTTTTCTTGTACATTTGAGATTTTTTATCAAAGACAAATATGCAATATGCGAAAGAAGTCGCTATTCCACTCTCCAATACTAAGTCACTCAAATTATATGATAATAGCCCTACTACGGATCTCACATAATATTGATAAATAATTATCTCTTACACGTTCAAACGTTTTATTTGTAGTCAATAAATTATCATAATTCATGCATTAACACTCTATTATGCATTGGTCTATACTAAATCGTATCTTACGATATCTTAAAGTGACTCTTAATAATAGATTTCTTCTTTGTAAACACTTATCACTTATCTTCATGCCTTTATCAATGCTAATTGAATAAGTAATACTGATGATAGAATATCTATATTAGCCTACATTTTCTTCTTTAGAGCCAATTTGATTAGTTGGGGTTCTAAGAAATAGAACATAGTTACAAATTCACCACTAAAGTTGAATATCGAGCCATCGTCATTATCGTTGTAAACCTCAATTGGATCACTAATATGCTATATAAACTTGGCATCATCTCCCAATTCACTTTTACAATATATTATGATAATGTCAGTATCACCTACCTATGCTCTAATTTAGTGTTCCACTCTTACATAAAACACAACACAATTGACTTTCACTATTTTATAGATCAAGTTATCGGATGTTAATTACATGTTTTTCACATTTATACTTATGATTATCTAGTTGACTCCCTCGTTAAGCCTCTCGCCCATAGGATATTTTAATTGCATTGGTTTGATTGGTATCCTTAAGAGAAACTTAAATAATAGAAGATCATGATAGAAACAGATATCGAATAATAACTTCATATTCCTTGCCTACTCTAATCCTTAATCAATTTATAATTTGAGGATGAAACATTATAGTATATGTGTATGATTTGAGAACATAATTCAAAAAATCTCTTCTTTAAAATTGTATAAATATATATTATCTTAATAAATGAAATTATTTCTTGTCACGATAAATTATTCAATGATAATTAATCAGCTATAACTAGAAGTCTCTACTATTTTCCTCATCTAAATCAATCAGTCATGCCAACAAATATCCCAGTCCTACAATAATTCCTTACCAAGATAATATGTTTCGGCCCCAACTTACACTACCTAAGTTTGAGACACTCAATAAAAGAGACAAGTCCCATCTTGCATGAACAACTAACTACACATGGAATATGAGATCGAATAATGGAAAGAACATGATCTAGTTGATCTCTAGAACTGGGATCCATCCACCCAACTGATAAAATGGGAACTTATCCCTCTATTTCTCATCTACCAAATCTGGAGATGATGCCATGCAATGCCGTGCGGGCGAGAGGCATTTGTGAAGACTCCCACGGGAGTTGCATAGGTAGCAGCACCGAGTTGGTTGGATTTATTTTGGCTCTCGGTCAAAGTATAATAGGCGTCCTGCAAACACGAAGATGGAGATGGATGCTATATGAAGTACGTAGTTTTTGTTGATGTCGATAGGAAGAGGGAATAGAGATATGAAACAGAGGAAGAGTAGGACAAGGTTCAATCTTCTATATTTCTCTCAATAAAACACTCTTTACAAATTTCAGAAACTCCCTTTTTTTTTCTCATGACTCAACATATGGGGTTTATATAGTCCCCAAAGATACATTATATTAATTGTATTCAAGATGAATCATTCTCTTTCAAGAAACCCTTTCAAGAACCAATAACCAATTTGACTTATCCTTCTATAGTCTTTTAATCCATTTTTTCTTCTTGATGTAATAAATCTCTTTCTTGATGCAATGAACCTCTTTTGATGAAATGAACCTCATTATGATATTTGAACAAGTTTAATTCCAACATTTTCCCCCCTTAAACTTGTTCCATCTAGCATGCCAAGTTTCTTTCGAAGTTGTTGAAATATTTCAAATTTGAGAGGTTTTGTAAGTATATCAGCCACTTGTTCACTTGTCTTGACATGATGTAGCTCCACTTCTTTATTTTTGATATGATCTCTTTGTTTTGAAGATCCACTTAACACCGATAGCTTGGTGGTCTTCTGGAAGTGTAGTAAGCTCCCATGTATTATTTTTGTTAATGGCATGAATCTCTTCATTCATAGCTTGTCGCCATTTTTCATCTCTATAAGCTTCTTCGAAGATTAATGGATCATATCCTGCAAAAGACAAAATAAAGAAAGTTCATCATTGTTAGTATCAATCCTTCGAGTCACATCATATAGGTCCTGAATCGGTCTTGTCCTTCTTATAATTGGACTTCTTGAATCATGTGACCTAGCGGATCTAGGTGATGATTCGCAAAGTCACTTCGTGTTTGCTTGTATTATATCATCTTCTTCAAGCTACAACTTTCTTATCGCTCATCACTTTTCCGCCCAAATTGTTGTTCATCAAACTCAACATCTCTTGACATCACAACTTTATTTGTGATAGGATTGTAGAGTTTGTAACCACGGAATTCTCTGGATAACCTAGCAAAATGCATTTTTGGCTTTTATCCTCCAATTTCGTTCTCTTTCTTCTCGGTATCTTGGCAAATGCAACACTTCCAAAATCCTCAAATGACCAACTCTTGGTTTTGTAAGCTCCATGCTTCTTCCGTGTAATATTACCAATTCGCTTTGTAAACATAAAATAAACCGCAAGCAACAAGATCACCCCAAAATTCTTTCTAATTTTTCTTTCCTTTAACATGCATCGGACCATATTAAGGATAGTCCTGTTTTTCTTTCCGAGACACCATTTTGTTGAGGTGTGTATGGCATGGTGAATTGATGTAGAATTCCATTATTTCTACAAAACTTTCAAATTCATTTGATATATATTCACCACCTTTATCCGTTTAGACATTTAATCTTACAACAACTTTGTCTTTCAACCAAATCCTTAAATTCTTTGAATTTGCTTAAAACTTCTTTCTTTTCTTTTAACATGTAAACCCAAGTTTTGCCACTATGATCATCAAGAAATGTAAGAAAATACCGCTTCCTCCAAGTGATCTTTGGATTGATAGGGCCACAAACATCCGAGTGCACCGGATCAAGTCGATGCCATGCTCTTTTGTTCTTCTCACTTTGAAAGGTTTTCTTTCTTGTTTACCCATGACACATACTTCACATAATTTTTTGGGTGATCAATTTTGGCATTCTGTCACCATATTATACTTCTAGAAGTTTCAAAGCCTCAAAATTTAAGTGAGCATATCTAAGATGCCAAAGTGTAGAAATATCCTCAATAATTTTAAAACAATTTGATTGATCAAAAATACTCAAATGTAGAGGAAACATTCTATTCCTTGCCATTTTCACATGTGATATCAATGTTTTATTCTTATCACGAATTGAGAGAGCCATATCTTTCATCTCAACTTCATAACCTTTTTCAAGTAATTGTCCAATGCTTAAAATATTATTTTTCATATCGAACATAATAAATATCTGAAATGCATAATTCCTTGCCATTATTAAGTTCAAGGAGAATTTTACCTTTGCCTCTTCGGTCTTTGAGACAAATCACCAAATGTAATGTTCAATAACTTGTATCCATTTAAAATAGCTCTTTGTTGCCACACATGTGATTTGAGGCTCTGTATCTAGATACCATGTCATAGATTGATCATTTTCAAATTTTCATAACTCATTAGCAAAACTTGATTTTCCTTCTTTTCTTCCTCAACAAAATTTGCCTCACCACTTTGATTGTTAGGATTATAATAACATTCATAAGAGTAATGTCCGTACCTTTTGCAAACATAACATTGTATTTCGGACCTTTTAGAGTTTCCACGCCCACTGCCACGCCCCGACCATAACCACGGCCTCTTTGGCTAGAATTTTCTCTAGCCTCTTCATTATATGGAGATTCTTGATTGGTCCGATTTACGCCTCCTCTTCCTCTTTGTCCTCGTCCTCTTCCTCTTTGAGAATTTGATTCTCCTTTATTTTCAAGAGCAAACTTAGCTTGTAGTGCTTGCTCCATAGTTTTGTCTTCTCCTCTTTTGTAATTCTTTGTTCATGAACTTGAAGGGAACCCATAAGTTCTTCTAAAGACATTTTTTCCAAATCTTTAGATTCTTCAATCGCAATGAATAAAATCAAATTTCGGTCTAGGGATCTCAATATTTTTCTATTACTCTCGATCATTTACTTGTTCACCATTTCGCCTCATTTGATGAACAATAGAAATGATTTTGAGAAGTAATCGAAATAGTTTCAAGTACCTTGTTGTAGTTTTTCAAACTCCTCAGAAACTTGTAGACGAAGTTTCTTTACCTTATCAACACCACCGAATGCTTTTGAAGTATTTCCCAAGCCTCCTTTGAAGTATTTGGAGCGATGATCTCGAACATTGTATCATCAAGCCCTTGGTAGATTGTGAACAAAGCCTTTTTCTCCTTCTTCCTTCTTTCTTTGAGTTGCTTTCTTCCTCATTCATTGCTCCTTCTTCCCGGAGTTGGTTCATAATCCATCTTCTACAAACTCCCATACATCTTGGGAGCCTAGAAGAACCTTCATTTGGATGCACCATATGTCATAATTTTCTTTTGTTAATCTGGGATCTGAAGTTGGATGGCACTTGAGGAAGAGGTCATAGCTTAACCTATGCTCTGATACCAGATGTTGATGTCGATAGGAAGAGGGAATAGAGATATGAAACAGAGGAAGAGTAGGACAAGGTTCAATCTTCTATATTTCTCTCAATAAAACACTCTTTACAAATTTCAGAAACTCCCTTTTTTTTTCTCATGACTCAACATATGGGGTTTATATAGTCCCCAAAGATACATTATATTAATTGTATTCAAGATGAATCATTCTCTTTCAAGAAACCCTTTCAAGAACCAATAACCAATTTGACTTATCCTTCTATAGTCTTTTAATCCATTTTTTCTTCTTGATGTAATAAATCTCTTTCTTGATGCAATGAACCTCTTTTGATGAAATGAACCTCATTATGATATTTGAACAAGTTTAATTCCAACAGTTTTCGTGTGACAATTTGGTGCACTTTTAATATAATGCCGCAGATGATCAATTCTATGTCCAGTATGTTAATTTTATCTCTTTCTTTTTTGTCTTTTTCACCTTTTGAATATTATATACTATACTACTGCCAATATTTTCTAAAAAAAACTTTCTTTTATTATGTTAATGTCAACTTTGATGTTTTCTTCGACGATGAGGTGGAGTTGATTTGACCTAACGTACATTTTTCTGGTATTATGGGACTTGAAAACTAAAGGAAGAAGCCGAAATCCGCTTGTCAATAATTATCATATATATATATATATATATATCGATTGGAGATAAGAATCTATCCATTTCAAAGTACAATATCGGTCTCGAAAATGAGATATATGTTGACTACATAAAAAATAGATAGAAGATGCTTTGGATGATTCTATGTAAGATGGATGCAACATAAACAATGTGGCTTTGTTCGATTAAGATGAATCAAAGTGTCTTGATTCTTATGTTCTAGGTGGATGCATCATATGTTAGAAGATGGTTTTTTGGGTTGGGATACATTAGGCTATGTATGATATTTATGGCTTAGACAGATGTATCACATACGAGTGAATTCTTTGACCGAATAAACTACATCAAATGCTTTAACACTTTCGTTCTAATTAGAGATGATGCGTTGTCTAATCATAACACATTGAATACTTCAAATTCTTATTTCTTATATGGACATACCATGTGCAAGTAGATGATGATTTGTCTAACTAAGACGCATAGAACATTTTGATGCTTTTGTGTTGAGGGATGTACACTAGGGCGATGCTTTGCTCATCAAGCACCTTGATATTTATGTTCTAGGCAATCATGCTATATATATGCAAGGGATGTTTTGCTCATTTAGAGGGCATTAAACGCTTTAATATTTATGTCGTGGTGAACACATAGGTCACCTATGAGAATAGTCTTATAAGATTGGATCGAGCTTTTTATATGTCCAACAAGAATGGTTCATACACCCATTGAAGTGGGTTAAAGAAGGCTGTTGATGGTCTTTTGGCATTCTGACGAGAGAAATGGAGATGAACTTGCGTCATTGATGAAGGTATGAATCAAGGATGGAAGAACGAGCGCCTACAACTTCATTGTTGAACGTTTTCATGTAGCCTTAACTAATGGCTCGGATATGACTATTGATGAACTAACGTTCAATCTTTTTTTTTTTTTTTTTCGCGCTGTGATATGGAGTAAGATAGGAGTACCACTTCCGTCACCTATAGTCATCTATGTACTTCAACCAAATCACCAACTGCATGCACACTTGCTCGAAATTCATAATATTTTAAAGAATACATTTGTTGGAATGAAATCTCCTAATAACTTACCTTAGATCCTCTTCTCTCACATATAAAAGGATAGGACCTCCTCTAAACTTAAGTGTGGTGTGTGCATAAGCCTAATACGCTCCATAAGAGAGAGATATGATTATCCCCAAAACCATCAATAACATTGATCCTGTGAAAGGATAGGAAGAGAGGAGTGTTAGAAATTGAAATGAGAGAATGAAAACTTGATATTATTGATAAATACATTGTCTATTTATACACGGATGAGGAAAGGTTTCCCTAAACTAATGAAGATTTCCCTCAACTAATGAACGAGATTTACTCATTCAGTTACAGATTTGGCGGTAGACTTAGTCAAAAGATTTCCCTCAACTAATGAGGATTTTCCTCAACTAATAAACGAGATTAGCTCGTTCAGTTATAGAGTTGGCGGTAGACTTAGTCAACTAACATGCCCCCGCAAGATCGAGCTTCTGTCAAGGATGCCGATCTTGGACCGATGCAATAAAAAGGGCTTGCGAGCTAAAGACTTTGTGAGGGAGTCAGCAAGTTGATCAGCCGTGTGAACATGAGAAACACGAAGCTGCTGACGAGCAACTTGATCCCGTACAAAATGAAAGTCGATAGTCACATGTTTCATGCGAGAGTGAAAAACCGGGTTCGCACAGAGGTAAGTTGCACCAAGGTTATCACAATAAATAACAGGCGGAGTAGAAGAAGAAACGTGAAGCTCCTTAAGCAAGTTGGAGATCCAAATGAGTTCGAGGCAGTATAGCTCGATATTCACTTCGAGACCTGAATCTTTTTTGTTTCTTAGAACTCCGGTGATCGGATTAGCACCAAAAAATAATATAACCAGATGTGGAGGTTCGATCGTCAACATTACCGGCCCAATCAGCATCAACAAAGACATGAAGCTGAGAGGGAGAATGTTTGCGAAGAAAAATACCATGATCAATAGTCCCTTTAAGATAACGCAAAACGCGTTTGACAGTAGTCCAATGGAGAGCAGATGGCCGATGCATGAACTGAGACAGTTTATTAACTGCAAAGGAAATCTCCGGGAGAGTAAGGGCAAGATATTGTAGGGAGCCAACTACCTGTCGAAACTGAGTAGGGTCTGTAACAGGACTACCATCACATAACTTCAGTGATTCACTGGAGGATAGAGGAGTGGCAACCTCTTTTGCATCCTGCATAGTCGTCTTGAACAACAAATCAAGAATATACTTTCTCTGTGAGAGAAAGAGACCAAGACGTAGATGTAGCCTCGACTCCGAGAAAATAATTTAGGTGACCAAGATCCTTAAGAGAGAATCGGTCGGCCAATTGCTGAATAAATGCTTGAACCGCCATAGAGTTATCACCGGTAATAATAATATCATCCACATAAACCAGAAGATAGATAGTAAACCCATGTTGGTGGCGTAGAAAAAGAGAGACATCAGATTTAGAATTAATAAAGCCAACCGAAGACAAGTAGAGACCAAGCTCAGTATACCAGGCTCGTGGAGCCTAACGAAGGCCATAAATGGCTTTTCGTAATTTATAGACATGCCGGGGATACTGAGGATGTATAAAACCTGGAGGTCATGAAAACGAAGTGTTCCTTGCAAAAGGCATTGTTAACATCGAGTTGGCGTAAGCACCGTTGGAGACGCCAAACTCGTGATAAGCTGAATGGTAGTAGGTTTGACGACATGACTAAATGTCTCAGTGTAGTCAAGACCAGGACGTTGATGAAAACCCTTAGCCACAAGTCGAGCTTTATAGCGAGCAATCGAGCCATCAGGGTTTCGCTTAATGCGATAGACCCACTTACACCCTATAATGTTTTGCGTGGGGTGAGAGGGGTGAGAGTCCATGTACCATTACGAAGAAGATCATACTCATCACTCATGGTCAGACGTGAGAATTTTGGGCTTGAGTAAAAGATGATGGTTCAAGAGGCTAGAGAAGAGTTGGTGCTGACATGTAAATTAAGAACTTGACGGGGTTTAAAGATACCACTTTTGGAGCGGGTTTGCATTGGATGGCTTGAGACGATAGGAGTAGCAGAGGGTAAGGATTGAGGATGATCACTAGTGGAGGTGGACACAGGGACTACAGAGGAACCAGGACAAGGTGAGGACAGAGGCATTGGCTCTGGAGGAGAGGAAGAAGCCGGAGAAGAAGACGAAGGAGGAATGTGCGAAATCGAAATAACAAGTGAGTGTGGATCTTGTAGAGGCACGGGGGAGGAGGAAGATGTATTAGAGGAACTCAATGGGATGACACAATGACCTTGATCTCGAAAGGGAAAGACAGACTCCACAAAAGTGACATGTCTAGAGACAAATACCTTAGTAGATAGAGGATCATAACACCGAAAAGTATTATGTTCAAGAGAATATCCGATGAAAATACAAGAGCGAGATCGAGGTCAGCTTTATGAGAATTGTAGGGCGTAACCAAGGATAACATGATACCAAAAACTTTTAATGTGTGTAGGTTAGGGCATTTTGAAATAGTTTTTCAAATGGTGACTGACATCAAGAACCGGAGTGGGCATACGATTAATGAGGTAGCAGTTTGAAAGGCACAGCACTGAAGGTATAGATGCTTGATGAAGCGAGTTAGACCAGTTTCAACAATATGACGATGTTTACGTTCAGAACCAACCATTGAGGAGTATACGGAGGTGACTTAAGATGCTGAATACCGCAAGTAGATAGATAAGATGCAAGAGCTTGATATTCACCTCCGCCATCAGAATAGATGGTTTTAATAGTAGTTTGAAAATAGTTCTCAACTAAGTTCTTAAATTTAGAGAATACAACAACGACATCGATTTTTGACGAGGATAGAACCATGTATACTTCGTAAAATAATCTACGAAGACAACATAGAATCTAAACTTGTCAAAGGAAACAACCGATGCAGGACCCCAAACATCAGTATAAATAACCTCAAACGGCTTAGAGCAAGAAAGAGAGGAAGTACTAAAAGGTAATTGATGACTTTTATTACTAAGACAGGCATTACAGTGAGTAAGAACATTGCTGGATTTAAAAACAGGAATAGAATAACGAGAAAGCAATTTTGTTGAATAGAGTTTGAGGGATGACCAAGACGACGATGCCATATATCGACTGGAGCTGCAGTGGAAGTGTTTGCTGTGGGCTGGGTGAGAAACACGGTAGACGGCCATTCGTAGATGTTGTCTTTATTCGGGCCGCGAACTAGAGATGCCCCCGTGCTCAAGTCCTTAACAAGAAAATAATCGGAAAGAACTCAATAGAAGTATAATTTTGTTGACAAAATTGAGAAAGAAATAAGATTTCGCTTGATGTGAGGGGCACACAAAACATTATGAAGTATAAAAGAAGAGTCGTTAGAATGTAATGTCTTAGAACCAACATGAGTAATAGGAATTCGATTACCATCACCAACGATGACGTCTTCATGGCCGCCATAGCCATTATGGAGTGATAAATTCGGAGATCGAGGTGATATAGTGGAAGCGCGAATCCACAATCCAGTTAGATGACCTAAGAAGCCAGATATTTGCTTGAGGCCAAGTTGATGGTGCCGGAAGACGCGATCGACAAACTTTGGCGCAGGACCGATTTTGTCACACAATTGACAGACAACTGGTTGTAGAGACATAGGTGGGGGGCGACGAGATGAAAAGGAAACATTTGGACGAGAATTGACGGACGAAGGATATGGAGGAAGAAGTGATGGATAAAAACTCATAGTAGTGGGAGGTTGGGTGACTACACCTTTTGAAGTATTATTGTGGTATTTACGGCTGGGCTTTTTGAGTTTTTGGGTGAACTGAGCTGTGATGGGAGGTTCTGACAAAGGTCCCGATAGCTTGGTGTCCCGCTTTAAGTAAGCTTCATAATCCGTCAGCTTGTCATAAAGTTCTTCAAAGAAGATAGGAGAGTCACGCGCCCGAAGAGCAGCAGTAAGTTCTTTGTACTCAGGATTTAAGCCATTGAGCGTGTGAACCAGTATCTCTTCATCAGTAAGAAGATGACCTATCAAAGCCAGGTCATCGATAATGACTTTGATATTTTGTAAGTAATCAGCAATACAACTTCCCTCTTGCTTGAGAGTCATAAGATTGGAGAGTAGTCCAAGTATACGAGTCCGAGAGCGGTTCGCCAGGGTAGTCTGTAACTTATTTCATGCTTCCGCAACAGTGGTACAGGAGGTCACAAGCGGAGCGATGGATCCAGCAACAGAGGCCTGAATGGCTTGGAGGATTAGTTGATCCCGCCGAAGCCATAACTTGTAGGCGCATGGGTACCGGGCTAGGGTCTCCTAGGACATGAATCATGGTGGTGGACAACTAAGTGAACCGTCAACATAGCCCAATAAATCATAACCAATCAAGAGGTTAGAGAATTGAGCACGCCAAGAGGCATAATTGCCATTTTTAGATAACTTAAAGGGGATTAAAGATGCAGCATTAATGGAAATAAGACCGGACGATGAAATAGAATTATTAGTAGGAAAAAGAGTAGGGACATCAGAAGTGGATGAGAAAGACATTAGAAAATCACAAAAGCTGTTGCACAGAGTTGAGAACAGTAACACAACTGGTGACCAAGAAAAAGAAAAGAAGAAAAGAAAAAGAAAAGCAATTAATGGCTATAAAGTTGTAGGTAGTAGCATAGATCAGAAGGTGGCTAACAAAACCGAATTGAATGAATAGTGTAGAAAACACCGGTAGATACTAAGTGAGTGGCGAATGAGAATATCCAACGGTAGTCCAATAGGTACAGTGCAACCGCAGATGAGAATCCGCCTTCTTGTTGGAATACTGAGACAAAGGGGAGAACAAGGTAGCGACGACACGAGGGGAAGAGCTCCTGCGTAGAGCTATAAACTGCTGTGGATCGGCTGGAGCTGTTTGCAGGTGATAGTAGATTTGAAAGATCCAGCAAGTAGCGTTGCCTCGGTAATGAGGTAGCAGTAGAGGAGGCAGCATGTAATGGCAACTATTTTTCTGTCATTTGACAGAGAGAATAATTTCTCTTATGGCTTTGATACCATGTTAGAAATTGAAATGAGAGAATGAAAACTTGATATTATTGATAAATACATTGTCTATTTATACACGGATGAGGAAAGATTTCCCTCAACTAATGAAGATTTCCCTCAACTAATGAACGAGATTTACTCGTTCAGTTACAGATTTGGCGGTAAAGGCATGATTTATATATTATCATGATTATAACTATCATATGAGTTCTTTTTTTCACTAATTAGGTAGTCAATAATTATTATGGTTGTTATTCTATTATTTAACTATTTTAGTATAAATTAGATCAAATGAACTTGATTAATATTATTTGTAATTTATCTCCTTAAGTTATGCCTGATCGATAGCTGCCAAAGTAGCATAGGATGGTAGACGTATAGGATATGAAATATAGTTAATATTTTATCATTTATAGGATAATTTAATTTATATTTTATATTACTGCATTGATCTTGTAGTCATCAAAGTGGTCTAGATCAATGATTTATAAAATTATATTAAAGAATAAGTCCTCAATGATATTAAAGAAATAATATTCAAAATTATATGTATAATTAGAAGATTTAGATAATTTCAAAGGATAATCTATTTCAAATAATTATATAATGGAGTAGGATGATATTATTTTGGATATCCTTACAGTTTAGAATTATATACCCAAAGGTAAAAAAACTATTCCACAAGGATGGTATGAGTCCTCCATAAATGATCTTGAGTGAACACTAGATATGTTAATATTTTTACCCAAAGGTTAAATATTGATGATATCAATAGTTCATCATATTTTGGTAAACTCAAAGCATTAATGTTATTTTATGTCCTGCAGTGGTATTACCGTCCATACATTCTCATGCTTCTAGTGTTCTTGTATTTTCTGGATCAAATTATTCAGGATGGTTAGAGCATGTATAATTTATATTAGGCGTATTAGATCTTGATTTGACATTACTTATTGAAAAGCCTGTAGAATTAACTAATGAAAGTACTGTGGAATAAGTCAATGAAATGAAGACTTGGAAAAGATCTGATAGGCTCAGTTTAATGTTTATAAGGATGACAATTGTAAATAATATAAATACTTCATTACCAGTTGCAACTAGCGTGCGTAAATATTTAAAGGTTATTGAAGACAGATTTAAATCTGTTGATAAGTCATTGGCTGACACATTAATGAAAGAACTGACTATAGCTTAGTATGATGGTACTCGAGAAATTCAGAACCACATCCTCAATATTACTAACAAAGCCGCAAAACTTAAGGCGTTGGGAATGAATGCTAATGAATCTTTCCTTGTGTAATTCATTCTTAATTCTCTTCCTTCTTAGTTTGGCTCATTCAAGATTCACTATAATACAAATATGGATAAGTAGGACTTGAATGAGTTAACTAGTATGTGTGTTCAAGAAGAATCAAGATTAAGGTAGGAAAGTTCATATAATGTATTGACTACTACTCAAAGAG
Source organism: Ensete glaucum (assembly GCA_021527575.1). Lineage (NCBI taxonomy): Eukaryota > Viridiplantae > Streptophyta > Magnoliopsida > Zingiberales > Musaceae > Ensete > Ensete glaucum. The sequence continues at coordinate 53,273,778 of CM038551.1, forward strand.
TTAGTAACAAGAAGAGAAAATTGAAGCATCATCCATCAAGGAAATTTGTCGGGTCTGGAAGTGTTAGACAGACTATTGAAAAGAAAGCTATTATAGTAAAGCACTTCTTTTGCGGCAAGAAAGAACATGTAAAGAAGAACTGCATTAAACGTAGGACTTAGTTCGAAAAGAAAGGTATAAACTCGACCTTTATATATTTTGAATCAAATATTACATAAGTTCCTTCTAATACATGATGGATTGATTCTATCGCTTCAACTTATATTACTAATGATATGTAAGGATTCCTTTCAATCCAGAAACCAAAAGAACATGAAAGATTCATAATTATGGGAAATCGTCTCAAAGCAAAAATGGTATCAGTAGGGACTTATCGCTTACACCTAAAGACAGGTCATATGATGGATCCTAAAGACATATGTTTTGTTCCTATAATTTCTAGAAATTTAGTTTCTCTGTCTAGAATTGATGAGTTAGGATATTATGTTTTTTTTGTCATAGTAAACTCAACATATCTTATGATTCAATAAAAGTTGGTTATAGAATTTTGTGTGATAGTTTATAAAGAATTAATTTGAATCTTGAGTTTGCAAATATATTATTGACCCTACAATCAAGTGTTGGAATAAAACACAATTCAATAATGAAAGATCTTTTATATTGTGACATAGACGTTTATGGTATATCTCTAAGGAAAGAATTGAAAGATTAGTGAAGAATAATTTTAGAAAATTTAGACTTCACTGATTTTGATGTTTGCATAAATTATATTAAAGGAAAGAAAACTAAGCATACAAAAAAAAATGCCACAAGAAGTAAAAAACTTCTTGAAATTATTTATACTGATATCTACGGACCACTCCATATTCATGTTTTAGTAGAGAAAGATATTTCATCATATTTATAAATGACATATCCATATATGGCTATATTTATTTAATACATGAAAAGTCTTAGACCATTGATATTTTTGAAGTGTACATAAATAAGGTCAAGAGACAATTAGATAAAAAAGTTAAAATTATTAGATCTGACAGGGGTGATGAATTTTATAACAGATATAATGAATCCAGTCAGAATATTATCATTTTCCTAGATTCTTAGAGCAACGGGGTATTTGTATTTAGTATGTATTATCAAGTGTGCCATAATAGAACGGTATTGCTGAAAGGTGAAATCGTACTCTTATGGATATGGTTAGGAGCATGATGAATTATTTCTCTATACCCAAGTCAATGTGGGGTGATGCTCTTAGGACAATTATGTATATCCTGAACAGGGTTCCTAGTAAGTCAGTTTCATCAACTCTATTTAAGTTATGGACTGGTAGGAAACCTAGAAACATTTACATATTTGGGATTGTCCTGCAGAGATAAGAGTATTCAATCCATATGAAAAGAAATTGGATCTAATAATAATTTTTAGATATTTTAATTATTACCTAGAAAGATCCAAGGAATACAGATTTTATTACCCTAATCATAATATGAGGATAGTAGAATTTGGTAATGCAAAATTCTTAGAAAATGATGAAATCAGTCAGAGTCAAAAGTCTTGAAGGATTAATTTTGATATTGAGGAGAATTAGGCTACTTCTCCCGTATTATCCCCTATTCAAGAAATTATTGTTCTTCAAATCAATTAGAGAATTGATGAGGGTGAACAACAAAATAACATTGATGAATTCTCACATGATATTAATGTCATTATTGATAGTCTTGTAGAACAATCACAATTGGCAGATTTGAGAAGATCTTAAAGGAAAAGGAAACATGTCATTTTTGATAATTATGTGATATATCTGCAAGAATCAGATTTTGATATATGAATGAAAAGAAACCTTTTATCGTTTTCACAAGCTATAGAAAGTAATGATTCTAAAAAATGATATGATGCAATGAAAGATGAGTTAAAATCAATGGACCAGAATAGTGTCTGGGAACTCATTGAATTGTCTAATAATTATAAAGGAGTCGGCTCTAAATGGTTTTTAAGACTAAACAGAATTAGTGGGCAATCTCGAATGATATAAAGCCAGACTTATGACCAAAGGTCTTTCTCAGAAAGAATGCATTGACTACTAATAAGACATTTTCTCCAATTTCTCGAAAGGACTCATTGAGGATCATCATGGCATTAGTAGTTCATTATGATCTTGAGTTACATCAGATGGATGTGAAAATAATATTTTTGAATGAGGATCTAGATGAAGAAATCTATATGGAACAACTTAAAGGATTTATAGAAAAGGGAAAGTAAAGTTGGGTTTACAAACTTAAGAAATCCATTTATGGCCTTAAACAAGCTTCTAAACAATGGTATATAAAGTTCCATGATACTATTACTTTCTTCAGATTTAAGGAAAATACTGTTGATCACTGTATTTATCTGAAGGTTAGTGAGAGTAAGTTTATTATATTGGTCCTATATGTGGATGATATATTACTTACTAGTAGTGATCTTGGTTTGTTGCATGAAACAAAGATATTTCTCAACAAGAACTTTAAGATGGTTGATATGAATGAGGCATCCTATGTTATTGGCATTGAGATATTCAGTGATAAATCTCAAGATTTGTTAGGACTATCTCAAAAATATTATATTAATCGTATCTTAAAAAGGTTTAATATGCAGCTTTGTAAAGCCAATGATACACCTATTACTAGAGGTGAAAAATTCAGCCAAAACCAGTGCCCGAAAAATTACCTAGAAAAGAATCAAAATAAAAAATATTCCTTATGGGTGTGAAATTAGAAGTCTATTATATGCTCAAACCTGTACAAGGCCAGATATCAATTTTGCAATTGCAATGCTGGGTAGATACCAGAGTAACCCAGGAATAGAACATTGGAAAGCTACAAAAGAAGTAATAAGATATCTGTAGGGGACAAAAGATTATATGCTCACATATATGAAATCAAATCAGCTTGAAGTGATGGGATATTCAGATGTTGATTTTGCAAATTACCTCGATAGCAATAAATTCACTTCAGGATTTGTGTTTATACTAGTTGGTGGGGTAATTTCTTGGAAAAGTATAAAATAATCACTTATTGTATCATCTACGATGAAAGCTGATTGAGGCTACAAATCAAGCCTTATGGCTGTGAAATTTTATCTCGGGAATTGGTGTGGTCGACTCAATTACCAAGCCGCTGAAGTTATTTTATGATAATACTATAGCAATTTTTTTCTCTAAGAACGGCAAGTACTCTAGTGGTTCCAAGCATATTGAGATAAAGTACTTGGTGGTTAGAGAAAGAGTCTAGAAATAACGAGTGTCAATTAAAAATTTGAGCACCACTATGATGATTGTTGATCCATTTACTAAAGTTTTGCAGTGTAAAATATTTAAATAACATGTTCTTAGAATAGGGCTTTTGAGTAAGCCACAAAGGATATGATGATGCATGTTTAAGTGGATACTATTATTGATTTTTTTTTACATAATTAAAGTTCTTTATTTTTGTTATCCTATTTGTTTTTATGTTTATGCATATTACGGTTGGATTATCTTGACAAGATAAATTACATGGGTCATTATAGACTATATAAGGAAAGACTAATGGTGTTGTAGTACATAGAAGGAAGTGTAGCATTGATGACATACAACTGCTAAGACTCACATTGATAGTTGGACTGAAATAGTATTATTGTGCTTATTGTATTTATTGGCTTATTTTTTAAATCATGGCCATCTATAAAATATTTTTTTAAAATTTTTAGAATCTAATTATATAAAATTATTTTCAAATAAATTTTATTTTATTTATTTTAATTTTGAATATCTTTTATATCTTATCAATTAATGGGCCAAGTAGGAGAATGTAAGATTGTGTGACCTTTTATAATTGAATAAGATATATTATGAGATTAATTGAATTTTGATAAGAGATATTAGCTAATATTAAATAAAGTCCATATTATATTGGAATATTTTAGGGGATTCCCTTAATGGAAGTAACTCTCCTAATAACTTATCCTAGACCCTTTATATAAGAGAGATATAATGGTTATTCTCTCAATCTCTCTAAAACTATCAATAACAGTGGTCCTTTGAAAGGATCGAAAGAGAGAAGAAGGGATTTAGATCTATTGTAGTTCTCCTTGCATATCGACATCTCAACGATATTCAGACCAAAAGACGATGATCTTGGAGATCTAATTAGATCTTATTCATATGACATATAAAAGTACTCATCACAAACATATCTAATTTTAGTTGACTTCAATCATGACATAAAAATTTTTGATATAATAGATTACATCATTATAATTTTTATACTTAAACTCCGACTCGCCTAATGAAACCTCTAAGCTTCGACAACGTGAGTTGGACGATGCCATTGTTAGTCTCAACCTACAACAAATCCACTGCCGTCGTACACAAGAAAGAAAACAAAGGGATAGGTTACATGTTGACCTTCGACGTGCACCGTCACACTGGCATGCAGGTCGACTGAGCAAGTGCTGCGTCGTCTGCGCTTGTGCTTTACAACAAGAAGATGCCATGCACGGCGACGCGAGCAATAGACGTTTGTGAGCTTTAGATTGCCACGAGCTGCTGCTATCTGTGTGAGGACTCTTCCCTCGGGCTTTGCATAGGAAGCAGCATCGAGTTGGTTGTGTTTGTCTTGTCTCTCGGTCTAAGTATTTAACAGTATTATGGGCGTCATACAAAGATGAAGATGGAGCTTCGTCATCAACCTCGTAGCTTTCGGGTACCATATGCTGCGACTGACGATCAATATTTATACTATATTATACTACTGGATGTATCTTTTTGAAAGTTTCTTCTATTGAATCTAACTGTTGCTGATATCAATTTTGATCTAATTGCGTTTTAAGTTGGGCAAGAAATTATAAACATCATATCATTTGCTCCTCGTTAGACTTCGAGTTATAGATTTCTTAATTTCTTTGTGCAACGTTCATTTTGGAAACTCGATATCACCCAAAGTCTTTGTTTAAGATGGATGTATCGAGTATTGGGGATGTGTTGTTTGCTTATGGCGCATCAGACACCTTAGATGCTACATAAAGGAGATGTTTTACCCATTTAGATACATCAAATATTTTGATCCTTATGTCTTATGCAAACATACTAAGCGTCAGAGAGATACATTGTTCAATTAGGATGTGTCAGATACTTTAATGCTTATAACTTGGCGCGGACGTATCTTACGTGAAGAAGATACACACCAATTAGAACGCAACAGATATTTTTATGTTTATGTTATGTGAGATGCATCATGTGTGTTTTTTATAGTATTTGTCTGATCATAAATCTCAAATTCTATTATAGTGTTTTTGACTACTAAATTAAAACACTTGGATCATATTCAAGAACATTATGATCGATCTGGTGAACCAAAATATTATAACTTCTCAAATACGGAATCAGAAGACAAACCCCACAGGGAGTTCAATTGTGGGAAGAATCCTCTGTGGCTTTGTCCAGCCATGTCACTGCAAGTCAAACTCCCACTGCTCTATTGCCTTCGCTGGAATCATCTGACGACGCCGTTGGTAGGTTCAGGTGTAGCAGCCGCCTCTTCTTCCCCTTCGTCATCTCCTTAGTCCCTTCCACTGTCATTGTCGATGTTAATACCGATGCCCTACCATAGGCGACGCCGTCGTAGGAGTTGCTGCCGCTACTGCCTCAATTGACTTCGACGACTCTGTTTCTTTTAGTGTTTTCTTTCTCGTCCCCGTCATCTTCTTGTCGACTCTTAGATGTTCATATTGATAGGGAGAAGGAATCAAATTATTATAAAAAAAAGAAAAGTAAGACAAATGTTCAATATTTTTTAAAATTTTTTATAATTTATAAATTTTATATTTTTTTATTATCCAGATTTATATAGTCCCCAAAAATACATTACATTAATAACTCAAAATGAGTCATGAAAACTTTTCAAGAACCATTAGTCAAATTAGATTTTTTTTCCATTGACATTTAATTTATTTTTTCTCTTAATGTAATAAATATTTCTTTTAATGAAATTAACATACTTGAACAAGTTTAATTTTATTATTCTTCCCTCTTAAACTTATTTCATCCAATATGCAAAGTTTATTTTGAAGTTATTGAAATATTTTAAATTTGAGAGATTTTGTAAATATACACGTCAATTGTTCATTTATGATGTAGCTCCACTTTTTTATTTTTGGTATGATTTCTTATAAAATAAAATCTTGTATCGACATATTTCGATCTTTCATAGTAGACTGGATTCTTAAATAAGGCAATAACTGATTTATTATCAATATTTGTAGGATGACAATCTTCTATAGAGAACCTCTTAAGAACTTTCTTTGTATAATTTTCTTATGAGATAAAAATTTCTTCATTATCTTGTATAACTTTGATACCAAGGAAATGTCATTAAGCCCAAGTCGGTCATCTCAAACTCTTTATTCATAGAGTGATTAAAATCATTAATCATAGAGCTACTACTGTCTTTAAATATTAAATCATCTATATATGTGCATATAAACATAATATCTCCATCAAAGTTAGATTTCGTATAAAAAGCATGTTCATGTGGATATTTAGAAAAAATATTTTAAATAAAATAAATATATATTTAAGAATTCTATGCCCGTGGGGCTTATTTAAGCCTAAAAAGAGCTCTCTTTAACTTATATATATTATCTTCTTATTCATGAAAAATAAAACCAAGGGTTATTAAACATATACCTCTTGTTCAAGAACTCCATTAAGAATACTGATTTGATATTCATTTATAAATTTCTCTATTTCATTTAAGCCACTAGTGAGATAAGTAATTTTACTATCTCTAATCGAGCAACTGGTGCGAATATTTCTTCATAGTCGATCACATATTATTGTTTATATCCCTTTGCGACCAATCATGTTTTGTACTTCTCCATCTTTTCTTGTATATTTTTTTTTTTGTTTTGAAGATCCATTTAACACCAATTGCTTGATGGTCTTTTGGAAGTTTAGTAAGCTCTCATGTATCACTTTTGTTGATAGTACAAATCTCCTACTTCATAGCTTATATCAATTTTTCTTCTCTGCAAGTTTTTTCAAAAGTTAATGGATCATATCCTACAAAAAGATAAAATAAAAAAAGTTCATTGTTACTATCAATTCTTCTAGTCACATCATATAGCTCTTGAATCGACCTTATCTTTCTTATAATCAGACTTCTTGAATCATGTGACCTAGTAAATACAAGCAATAATTCTAGTAAAGTCTCTTATATGCTTGCTTGTATTATATCATCATCTTCCAAAGCTATAGCTTTCTAATATTGTTCATTAATTTCTCTTAACACCACAACTTTATTTGTGACAGAATTGTAGAGTTTGTAACCATTGGAATACTTATCATAACCTAACTAAATATATTTCTGACTTTTATCCTCGAGTTTTGTTCTCTTTTATTCTGGTATCTTGGCAAATGTAATACTTTTAAAAATTCTTAAATGATTGACTCTTGGTTTCTGTAAGCTCCATACTTCTTTTGGAGTAAAATTATTGATTTGCCTTGTCGGAAACCTATTAAGTAATTAAACTGCATAAGCTATAGTATCTCTCCAAAATTCTTTAGAAAATTTTCTTTTCTTTAACATGCATCAGACTATATTAAGTATAGTTCTATACACCATTTTGTCAAGGTGTGTGTGTGGCATAGTGAATTAATGTAAAATTTCATTATTTTTATAAAACTTTCAAATTCATTTGATATATATTGATCACCTTGGTTTGTTGTTAAATATTTAATCTTACAGCCACTTTATCTTTCAACCAAATCTTTAAATTCTTTGAATTTATTTAAAACTTATTTCTTTTCCTTTAATATATAGACTCAAGAGTAAGATTTAAAGAGTAAGCTTAGTTTATAGTGCTTGCTTTTGAGGATTTAATTCATCTTTATTTTTAAGAGTAAACTTAGTTTGTAGTGTTTGCTCCATAATTTTGTCTCTCCTCTTTTTGTAATCTTTTATTTATAAACTTAGGGGAACCATAAGTTGTTCTAAAAATATTTTTTTAAATCTTTAGATTATTCAATCATAATAGTAATAAAATTAAAATTTGGATCTAGAGATCTTAATATTTTTTCTATATTAATCAAAAAATATTTGAAAAGTACCTTCATGTAATTTTTAAGACTTGACTCGTAAAACTTATAGATAAATTTTTTTACTTTATTAACACTACCAAATACTTTTTAAAGTATTTTCTAAGCCTCTTTCGAAGTATTTGATAGAGCAATGATTTTGAATATTGTATCATTAAGCCTTTGATAGATCATGACCATGGCCCCTTTTTCTTCTTCTTTCTTCTATATTTGAGTTGTTTTCTTGCTTCTGGATTCATTGCTCTTTATTAAATTGGACTTGATTCAACAAATCTATCTTCTATAAACTCTCATACATCTTGAGAGCCTAGAAGAATCTTTCAATTTTTTTTGTCAATCTAGGGACATGGAGTTGGAAGGTGTTCGGTGTGAGACTTTAGCTCTTTAACTTGGCTCGACTCTAATACAAAATATTAATTTTGATAAGAAAAAGGATAGAATTATTATACAAAAGAAGAATGGGAAAAGACTTCTATATTTCTCTCAAATATTTTTACAATTCATAAAATTTATATTTTATGAGATGATATAATTATGAAAGATATATTACATTAATGACTCAAAAAGAATCACTCATTTTAAGAACTAATAATCAAATTAGTTTTTATCTTTCATAGATATTTAATTTATTTTTTATTGATGCAATGAATCTCTCTCTTTATAAATAATTCTTTTGGTGAAATTAACCTCTAACACTAATCATTCTCTGTTGCTTCTTTGGCCTTCTTGGAACAGCCCTTTTGGCCCTTGTGGCCGGTGCGGTGGCCGCCGAGTGCCTGCCGGGTGGGGAACTCCTTGTTGCACCAACTGCAGATGTGCCTTCTCTCTGCGACGCCTCCTCCGCTGCAGCTGCCTCAATAGGCTTGGCCTCCTCCAACATCTCCATACTTTCCTTTATCATTCTCTTCCTTGTTCTACGCCCATCGGCTGTAGGACCGGACTCTCTTGCTTCGTGCTGGTGGTGGTGCTGCAGCTGCAGCTGTTGCTACATCAACTGGGTCGGTCTCAGACGGTCTGATCCGGCTTCCTCCTTCCCTCGCTTCCTTCTTCTCTTCTTGCCGTCATTACGAACGGACTCTCTTCTTTCTCTGGCCCTCTCGTTACAGCCCTTTTGGCTGGCGCGGTGGCCGCCAAGCGACTGCCGAGTACGGAACTCCCTCTTGCACATGTTGCAGATGAACCTTCTCTTTTGCCGTGCCTCGACAGCATCGTCAAAGTTTCCGCTAAGAGACGTGACTGATCAAACGGCGTTATGGGCGTCCTGCAAAGATGAAGTAGGTTTCAAATGGCGCACATAACCGCTAAGAGACGTGACCGTTCACCTCCTTTTACTCACCCGAGTCGCCTCCACGCCGAGCGGAGTAACTGCACTCGCGAACCATGAGTGCCGCGCATGCCCCCACTGCTCCCGCCCACCCCGGCAGCTTCGCGGCTGACGATGGTGATGCCGGCGACGACAACGGCGACGATCCGTCCCGCGACAAGCGCCTCAAGCCTGCCCACACAGTCGACGCGGAGCCCATCTTCTCAGGGGACGATGACGAGGAGGAACAGGCGGACGACAACGCCGATGCCCCTAGTCCCGGAAGGCGGCCGAAGCAGGCCGAGCCGGTCGGGCCGCAGCAGTGCAATGTCTGCAACAAGGCCTTCGGTTCGGTGAAAGCCTTGCATGGGCACATGCGGAGCCACCCCTTGAGGAAGTGGCGTGGGATACTCCCGCCGTCCATGCGCCCGGGGGCGGAGCAGGAGGTGGCGGACTCCTTGCTCCTGCTGTCGGGGCAAGAGGAGGCGCCGCGGAAGAGGAGGTTCGTCTGCAGCGGGTGCAACCGGGAATTTCCCACCCGGCAGGCGCTCGGCGGCCACCGCGCCAGCCACAAGAGCCAGAAGGGCTGTTACGAGAGGGCCAAAGAAGCACGAGAGTATGGTCCCAGAACCGGCAGGAGGAGAGCCAAGAAGCGAGGGAACAAGGAACCAGGGCCGTCGGAGGTCAAGCCGACTGCTACACAGGCGACGACTGCGGTTGGGGCGTCGACGACAATGGCAGCGGAAGGGACGACAAGGACAAGGAGGAGAGGGCTGGACCTGAACCTACTTCCGGCATCCTCAGATGATACTACCGGAGGCAATGGCAATGGCAATGGCAACGGCAACGGCAACGGGAGTTCGACTTCTAGTGCGTTGGCCGGACAAAGCCACAGGGATTCTTCCCACAAAGACTCCAAGTGACAACATGTGGGTTGTTGTTACCAATTCATTCATTACTACTACTAACTATTATTATTATTATTATTATTATTATTATTATTATTATTATTATTATTATTATTATTATTATTATTATTATTTGATTCCATTATATAATATTGTTCGAGTAGAATACTTAACCTTTTCTCTGCAAGATTTTTCTTTTGTTTTATGTGAGGTTTTTCATTAGCCGTTTCTTAAATCTGGCCAAGAAGTTGTGCCGGCCAATTGTATTTATGTATCTATTACATGATTATAGTGGATTTTCTCATGAAATATAATATGTTATGTACTGAAAAATTGCTCTTAATTTTGTTTTCTGTTCATGTATAAAAGATCTGTTGTGGCATACTGAGTCTTAGTGAATTTGTATGCAAATGCACAAATCTCTAAAGAACGCCATTGTCGATTAAAAGTTGGACCCGTTAGAGTCAATATAGTTGATTCTATCTATATATTTACGTATAAATAGTTTAGTAACCTTATGTAACCATTCCGGATGAGAACTCGTACGCAAATCATCAAATGTTATGCTCAATAATAGATCATATCAGTAAACATAAAGGTATCTTGTATGTATTAGTAAACATATTATCTAGGTCTTATATACACATGTTGTAAAATGATATAAGAGCTCAATAGTTTTTTTTTTTTTTTTTGCTTGATCTAACTACAAGTTAAGGGAGCACCGAGCTCCAATGGAGTCTATAAGAGCAATTGATATAAGAATAATGACATAAGAGTACAACTCCCCAATTTCATATGATAAATGCCTAAAATGTTAAGTGGCTAACACTTTACTACTATTACATGACTAACATGAATTCTCCCTTCGAATATTACAACCACACTCATAACCATGCCATGTTCTCCAAATTCAACAAATCATGAGTACACCGAACATTATTGGAGGAGACGTGTAATCATTCCTAGCTCTTTAAACCACGGCTTGAGTGTAATGGTCCAAAATATTATTATAAAAGGCTCCTCAATTGTGTTCTTGGGGGGAGGGATTCTTTAGTACATTTGACTCTTAAAAACTTGGCATTCAATTGACTCAACGGACATGCCCCTAATATAGTTTTGTGGGGTTCAACGCATTCCAAGTCAAGTAAATTTAAAATTTCTTAATTCGACATCATCCGTCATCGAGACATATACGCGGTGTATGAATGAATCTCTACAATGCATAAATAAATATCTACAAATTATCTTGGTTGTTACCATGAGTTAATGACCTTGGTTGTTGCCATGAGTTTTAATATATTTTTATACAATGCATAAATCTCTACAAATTATCAATATGCATATATTTTTACTTGCTATCGTTTAAAAGTTACATTGATTCACAATCAATAGAATTTTGGTGAGTGAACAAGTTCAATGTACGTACATACATCCTAAGATGTGGGTGAATAAGTTCAATGTACAACAACGACCATTATTCTCTGTTATTTTGGTGTATACCCATTTAGTTCTACATCACAATTATTATTGTAACATTTCCAAGCTAAAAAAATGTTAGTACTGGAGTTAGTGATGTCTTCTTAGCTATTTTAATGGGAATACGTGATGTTTCTTATGGCATCTGTGTGGGATCCCAACGTCACGTTGGAGAATTCCATGGTTCCTTTATCCACCAAAATTGCTCTTTTCCTACATATTAAGTATAAAACTCAAAAGGGTGATTTGCAATGAGAGGTCTCACGTTTTTGGTATTTTTTCAATATGTATGACTTTGACGCTCACACATGAATTCAAACTTGAGACTCATTAATTACATGTGAAATAATATATTAATCAACCCGACTATCTTAACAAACACCATATTTACATTATATTAATTTGAAGTTATTACCATTTACAAATCATCAAAATACCCCTCATATCAAAAATAAATATATTATCATAAAAAATTTAGCCGATCAAGTTGATTCGATGGTTAGATTGGACTAGACTGGTTGTAGTGTTTTAATTCTTCGGACCGCTTGTAGTATTTTAGTTTAGTATCCAAAAATGCTATAACTTACCTATGTTTACTGCCATTCTTCTGTAGTTAATATAAACATTATCAATTTTTTCAAAATATTTGAAACATAATTTTAAGTCTAAGTGAGAAAAAAAATAAAATATACCAAAATCTTCTTAATTTCCATCAAACCACTCAAATTATCATACACAGTACTTTATAAAATCCTAAAACTTATATAGGATTACTAATCAATATCTCTACGGACTTAACTAATTAAACTCAATTGTAATGTTTTGAAACAAAATTATAATTCTTTTGCTTCAGTAATCAAGAATATTATAAGTCCATTCAAAACATCATAGTAGGGTCAAAGTCTTATCCTGATTTATTATCATCTCTCATAATTAATGAACATAATTAAATAAAAATAAAATTTTTTATCATCATTTATTCATCATTACCACAGGAACTCCTTATTCCCACTCATCGCAATGGTGACCGGATCTAGGAAGGAAGCCTAATCAATTTCATCATACCACTACTAAACACCCTCTACAGGAGTCGATTGAACCAACATATGCTTCTCATGCCATCAAGGGATCATTTTGGCATAATGGTAATGAATTTAGTGCTCTGCTAAAAAAAAAAAAAAGAAAAAAAGAACTTGGGGGCTTGTTCCATCCACTCAGTTCTCAAAAATGTTATCAGATGCAAATAGATAGTTTGTGTTTAATAGTTAAAAGATTTCATTAATAATCTGATTTAGATCATGAAAAAATATTCAGTCTAATTATTATGCTAATGACAATTTAACTTATGGCTTCATGCATCACTCACTCACATAAGCCATTTTATGTAGCAACAACAACTTATGGCTTTTATGAAAAGATATTTAGTCTAATTATTATGCTAACCACAATTCAACTTATGGCTTCATGACTCACTCACATAAGTCATTTTATGTAGCAACAACTTATGCATTACTCAATCAATAAAATGTAATGATCTGATTTAGATCATGAAAATATATTCAGTCTAATTATTATGCTAACGATAATTCAACTTATGGTTTTATTCATCTTTATATGTTTATCTATTTAAAAAGATAATTTATAGATTAAAACAAGCTCCTCGCATATAGTACAATGTTAAAAAGTTCTTACCTTTTATGATTTGTGTACTCTAGGATGACATTACTATTTCATTAGAAGCAATCTTATGTATCTATATATTTTTCTCATATATGTTGATTATCTTATTACTACGGCAAATTATGCAACCTTAAACAAGTTTATTGATTCTCTTACCAAGAGATTTTTCATTAAAAATTTCGGGGATCTTCACTACTTTCTCAAACTTTTTCTCTCGGACTTAGAGATTCTTTTGACACTAATACAAATACATAATGATCTACTTAGTAAAATACTTCAGACATCAATGGAAGTACATTCATTACCTATATAGTAAAATTAATTTAGATAGTGCAAACAAAGTTACAACATCAACTTAGACACCACTCATCTCTAAACCGTAATGATGTGCCACCTCTACCTATGCAATTCAATATATACATTTTAGTCTTGTTGGTGGTTTAAAATATCTCATTTACTATAAATTAATTTATAAATTATGTGATCTTATTTAATTAGATAAGATATATTAAAGTTTTGATCGGATTCTAATTAAGATTATATATTAATAGAAAGAAAATATAATTACAATAAGATTCTTTTAAAGATGACCTTTTGCACTTGCCTATATATAGACATGATTTTTTTGAGGATTATATATAAATAGATATTATAAATTTATTCTCTTATCCTAGTAATCTCTACTCCATTAATGATCATGATCAACCAAAAGATAAGAAGAAATTAGAAGACAAGTCTAGCATTTATAGATTGATGCTGCTATTATTTCCTAGACATATTACTTTGATAGAGATATTACATTAATCGTGACATCTAAATGTATATAAATTTGATCTTGATATATTGTTAATTGACTTTGATTCTGATATTAAAGTTTTTTCATATAACACTAACATAATAGTTTTATGCTTAAAATTTGGTGTTAGAGTTATTTTAAGATAATAAAAGGATTCAATCATTTGCTTACTTGAGTCCGCCCTACTTGTTTACTTGTTAACTATAAAGGTTTCTTCACCCACACAGGTGGTATCGTAAATGCAAATATGCTCCCCAGTTTTGGTCAAGAGTTTACTATTATTGGCTTTTTCTACAGAAAGTAAAGGAGAAAGAGAATAAAATAGTAAAGGACACCGGAATTATTTCCAATTTGCAGTGTGGAATGTGCAATATATTAGAATAAACCAATAACACATATTTATATTGATTAAAAGATATAATATAAATATTTTAAAATATTAAAAATCTATCATATTTTAATAAATCTCACATTCATCTAAACTAGATTTAGATTTAAATCTTTATCTAGTCCTAACTATTATTAATCTTAACTACTTAAATTTTTTTTAACATATCTCATTAATTCAAGTAGTTATAATTTAAAATTATTTTTGAATAAATATTTTTTATCAAAAATTTGTGAAAATATCGGGAAGCTGATCTTCGGTGTTGCAATGGTTATCTTATGCTTCTGCTTAGGTCTATAACTTAATCTTTTTACCTTTGACATCCAACTCTAATGATCTAATGGAGGCTTTGTATTTGTATGATCAAATCTCTATGAATGCGAAAGTTTTCTATTTCTTTTCTTTCTTTTAGTTTTCTTCATATCATCATAAATTTCTATCAACCCTATATATATACTTTCATTATTGTCCTTAGAGTTTGTAGCTTCACCCCTTTTATATATATGTGTGTCATCAATATTATGACCTGCACCATCTGAGATAGTTTGTATAGATCCACACAAATTTAGATGACCATAATTTTTTTGTCATAATGTCGATTCAATAGTAGGAGTAACAAAATCCAAAAATAATAAGAGAAACAATTCATTTTTTTTGTCATCCTTGATGTTGCTATCAATTTTTTTAATTTTCTTATTATAAATCAAACATTTTGCATCATAAAAAATAATATAATATTCTTTTCTCATTAGTTTTCTTATACTAATGATATTTTATTTTAAATCAGAAATAAACAACACATCATTAATAACTTTTTTATCAGATTTGGTCTTTCATAATAAATGTTCCTTTTCCTTTCACTTGAACTATGTTGCTATTTCCGAACTGCACAATAGATCTAATTGAATCATCAAGCCTCTGAAACAAACTTATATCCTTTGTCATGTCATATGATTACTGCATCCAATATCTAAAAACCAAATAGATCTAAAATATTCTTCATTAAATGCTATAAAGAAAATATTATCTTCATCTTTTTTGTCATCATTAATTTTCTCATGATAGTTAGTTTGATTTTTCAAGATGGCCATATCTTTTACAGTAAGAAGAAAGAGGAATATTTGGATTTTTATTTTTGTACTAACAATCCTTTTCAATATGTCCAATTTTTTTTGCAACAAAAGCATCGATGAGTTTTTTGTTACCTTCGTTTGTTTTCCTTTGAACTTTAGTTGATCGATCATGACTTCTACCATTTTGATCTATCTTTATTTGGATAACATATTCTAAAGTTTTATCTGAAGATTTATTTATCTTTTGTTTATGAACTAAAAGAGAATCCATTAATTCATCAATAGATAATATACTTGTATCCTTAGCTTCTTCTACAGTAGTAGAGATCATATTAAATTTTGAAGATAAATTTCATAAAACTTTTTCGTTTGATCTTTTAGATTTTTACCATAATATCTCATTTGATTCACAATGGAAGAAACTTTTGAGAAAAAATTAGCAATATATTCAAAATCTTTCATCATAAGAGTCAAATTCACGTCGAAGAATTTGAAGTCTTGAAATTTTTACCTTTTATGTGCCTCCAAATACACTTTTTAGTATCTTCTAAGCTTCTATTGATGTTGATGCCATCATGATTCTAGGAAATAGAGAACTATCTATTGTTTATTGTGACATATAAAGGGCTCTTGTATATTTATATATATTTTCCTTCATCTAATTTTTTATCTTTTATAATATTCCTTTTGATCTTCTTTTAACTAGATAGAGTACATTAGGAGTACTTCCAATCTTTAGTCTACAGTATCTTAAAATAAATCAAGATCACATATTTATATTGATTAAAAGATAAAATATAGATATTTTAAAATACTAAAAAATCTATCACATTTAATAAATCTAATCTTCATCTAAACTAATCTCATCATCATCTAAACTAAATTTAGATTTAAATATTTATCTAATCCTAATTATTATTAATCTTTTAACTAGTTGAATTATTTAGATCCACCCTGTCGGAGGCAGTGGCTTGTTGTCTAATGTGGTGCAGGATGGCAGCCCACTATAATCACCGGTCCTGCGTGTCATGGGTTACGGTTCTTGTGATTAGTAGGCAAAGGAGCTGCAATGGTTATTATGGTAGGTAGAGTTGTGGAGGGCAGCAACCTTCCATGATCACTAGCACTACGATGGGTCATGGCCGCACAGACAACGATGGCATAAGGCTTTACCGGTGGCAACGCTGCATGCAACGACTACTGTTGAAGGGAAACAATGGTGTTGCATGCAGTGGTTGCCTTAGGTGGCACCACTATCACGAGCGGTGGTGCTGCGGTGTGTAGTGGTCGCCTAGTGTCACGGGAGGGAGTCCGACGGAAAGGGGCAGCCTCACAGGTGGGCTGCAGTGGAAGTACTTGGAGATTGGTGGTACTAAGTATGGTGGCAAGAGTGTTAGGGGGTCACCGATCACAACTGGGAATCGTGTTTTACGATTCGACGTCTGTTGTCCACAAAGACGGAGCTCAGCACTGGTGGTCGCTCGGCTATGCAGTAGTGGACGACGATGCGAGTGATCATGCGACAATGTTGCTCATGCGACGACATCTCCGTTGACAGATGAAGGGATCGTCGGGTTGAACGATAACATTTCTAGGCGGCTACGGGAAATGGGTCATCGGACCGGTGGAAGGATCGACCTTGGGTCGCGGTCGACGCTTCGACGATGGAAGTAGGTTGCGGAGAAGGGAAAAAAAAAGGGAGTTCTGAGTAAATTTGACCTTCCCCTTTATGATTTTGACCAAGCCCCGATGTTGACCTAATTTGGTCAAAAATAAATAAACTTTGACCAAAATGTGGTTTTGATTTTGCTCAATTTTGCTTTTGATCAGACTTAGATTTTGCGAGCAATTTGATATTTTAGCCATAGCTTGATTCTGTACTAATTTTGTTTTAGGTCAATTAGATATTGACAATTCTAAATCAATTTTGACTAGCTTAAATTCAATCTGGATGGCCTAATTCTAGGCTTTCTCAATTAACTAAGAGTGACTGGGCGATCTTTTACGAAATAAAAAATATTATAAATTAGGTATTTTTTATAATTTTCTCATATGACATATTAGTAAAATTTTTATTGTTTGCTAAACTTAAATTCTCATTATTATTTTTAGATATTTATATAGTTATCCACAAGCATACGTTTATAAGTTTTGAAATAATATTTGCTTTCATATAAAGTCATGACTTTTATTTTATTATGATTATTGTTCTCATATGAGTTTCTATTATGTTGATTAATGTTTATCTTTAATAATAATTATTATTATTTATTAATTTTTATATAATTCGATTAAAAATTTAGTAAATGTTATTTGTAATTTATATTTTTTTTATGTTTTATCTGAATTATAGTTACCAAAGCAACTTAGGATGATAGTCTTATAGAGTGTAAATTATAATAAATATTTTTATTATTTATAGGATATTTAAAATATAATATATATTATTATATTAGCCTTATAGCTGTTAAAATTATATTAAAAATTAATCTTAAATAATATTAAAAATAATATTCATAATTGCATATATGATTAAGAGATTTAGATAATCTCACAGACGAATATATTTTTGAATAACTATGTGATAAGATAAGATGATATTATTTTAGATATCGATGTAATTTAGGTTTGTATACCTAAAGGTAATAACATCATTCTGATATTAGTCATTCATAATTATAATTTTTTTTGTAATATTAAATATATGAATATTTTATCTAACGATAAAATAGAGATATATCAATAGTTTAATATTTTTAAAAATATAAAACATTAATATTATTTTATTTTTTATTTATTTCATGCATCTAGTGTATTTAATCTTTAGATCAAATTTGTGAATGACTTGAGCATATATAATTTAAACTTAGTATGTTAGATCTTGATTGGATTAGTTGAAAAGATCACAAAATTAACTATTAAAAGTTCTACCAAATAAATAATTAAGATAAATAATTAAAAAAAAATATATAAAATATGATTATTTTATAATAATTAAATCTTAGATTTTATTATAGTATACAACTATTGTAATAAAATATTTATAGATTGATTTAAATTTGTGAACAAGTCATTGTCTGATATCTTAATAAAGATTGTAGCTTGGTATTATGATAATTAAGAAATTTTATAATATATCCTCGTTATTAGTTAACAAAGCTATAAAGTTTAAATTATTAGACATGATGAGTCCATGTGCAATTTACTCTTAATTATCTTTCTTCTTAATTTGACTTATTTAAAATTCATAACAATATACATAAAGGATACATGAAATTTAAATGAGTTTACTAGTATATGTGTTTAGCAAAAATTAAAACAAAAAAATTTTAAATATTTTGGATACTACTCAAAGAATATGTAACAATAAAAGAAAATTAAAGCATTGATCATATTATATAAACTTATAAAAAGAAAATCTTTGTTAGTAAAAAATATTACTTCTATGGTGAGAAAGGTGACTATAATGTTTGGTTTGAAAAGAAAAGATATAAGTTTGACCCTTGTATATTTTAAATTAAATGTTATAGAAGTCCCTCTCAAATACTTATTGGATTGATTTTGATGCTTTAACTTATATTATCAATAATATTTATGAATTTATTTTAACATGAAAACCAAAAAAGCATGAAAATTTCATCATTATATAGAACCATCTTAAACCGAAAGGGATGATTCATGCTAAGTTTCAATATAGTAGTTATACTATATTTATGATTAGATAAAAGCTAGTTTTTAAATTCTTGATAATTGTTTGTATAGAATTAATATAAATCTTAAGTTTATTATAATCAAAGATAGGTTACTTCATATTCCTTATTTTAGTTGAGAGCGACGTTCCATCACCTTTATTGATAACACATAGAGATATAACTATGTATATCTAATTTATGTAAGATCTCATGTTATTAACAATTTTAAATATATATAAATTAGGTCAAAGGATAATTAGATATAAATATTAAAATTATTAGATCTCAAAATCCTAAACTTTTTGATAGAGTCCTAGAAAAATAAGATTTGTGTTCAATATGCCTTAGCACTGTACTACACTAGAATAAGATTACTAAAAGATGAAATCATAATGTTATGAATATGAATAGAAGTATGATATGTTATTTTTATGTGCTCAAATCAATGTGGGATGAGAATCTAAAGATAACTATATATATCTTGAATAAGATTCATAGTCACTTAGTTCCATTAACTCTATTTGAGTTGTGGACTGGTAGAAAATTTAATATATTTACATATTTATGAATGTCCTAGAAATAAGAGTTTTCAATCCATGTATAAGCAAATTAACTATAAAAATTATTTTTAAATATTATATTAGTTATTTAGAAGAATTGAGTGAACATGAATTTTATTGTTATAATTATAATGTGAGAATAATTGAATTTGATAATGTAAAATTTCTAAAAAATGATGAATTAATGAGCATGGAAAATCTTAAAAGTTGATCTTAATATTAAGGGGATATAGGTTG
The DNA here is from genome assembly GCA_021527575.1 of Ensete glaucum. Classification (NCBI taxonomy): domain Eukaryota; kingdom Viridiplantae; phylum Streptophyta; class Magnoliopsida; order Zingiberales; family Musaceae; genus Ensete; species Ensete glaucum. The sequence continues at coordinate 53,294,004 of CM038551.1, forward strand.
ATGCTGCTTTATTATTTTTATATTTGGAAAGCTATTCTTCGAATGACTAAATAATTTAATAAAGATAAATAATAAAATAATATTAATGTATTCTTATATAATATTGATGTTATTGTTTATAATCTTATAAAACAATCATAATTCATAATTTTGAGAATATCTTAAAGGAAAAAATTTGTTATTTCTATTGATTATTTGGTATATCTATATAAATCAAATTATATATAAGAATCAAGAGACCTCTTATCGTTTTCATAAATCATAAAAAGTAATAATTTTAAAAATTGACATGATACAATAGAAAAAAAGTTAAAATCTATGGACTAGAGTGGTATCGAGAATTACATGAATTACCTAATAATTATAAAAAAGTTAATTGTAAATAACTATTTAAAATTAAACATGACTCAAAGGATAATATCAGACAATACAACTAGACTTATGCCTAAAGATTTTTTTTTCAAAAAGAAGAAATCAACCATAATAAGATATTTTCTTTAGTTTTAAAAAAGTAATTGTTAATAAGTGTCATAACATTTGTAACTTATTATGATTTTGAGTCACACTATATGGATATAAAAATAATTTTTTTAGATGAAAATCTAGATAAGAAAAATTAATATTAATCAACCTAAAGAATTCACAAGCAAAGAAAATAAAAGAAAAGACAATTTTGACATGTAAATTTATTTTATATTTATGACCTTAAACAAGTTTATAGAGAATGATATATAAAGTTTAATGATGTCATTAATTTTTTTGATTTAATAAAAATACTATTGATGAGTGTTTATATCTGAAAGTTAATGAGAGTTAGTTTATTATATTAGTCTTCGTGGATAATATTTTGTTTGTTAATAGTGATCTTAGTTTATTATGAGAAATCAAAATATTTTTTACTAAGAATCTTAAGATAGTTGATATGATTGAGCTAATTTATGTTATTGGTATAGAGATCTTTAGAGATACATTTCGATGATTGCTAAAATTATCTCATAAAAGATATATTAATCGAGTCTAGTGAAAATTTAGTATATAAATTTGTCCAACAAATACTATAAATAAAAGTTTCAATTATTTTTGAAATGACTTAAAAAAGAACAAAATTAGAGAAAAATATTTCTTATTCATGCATAATTAGAAGTCCATTTTATTCTCAAGCCTATACCAGACTAGATATCAATTTTGTAGTTAAGATTATGGATATATATTAATGTTATTTAAAAATAAAATATTAGAAAATTATAAAAATAATAAAATATCTATAAAAGATAAAAGATTATATACTCAAATATAGAATATTAGATCAACTTGAAATGGTAATACTTTCAGATGTTAATTTTATAAATTATTTTGATGATAGAAAATCTACTTTTTCGTTTATATTAGTTGGAGAGGTAATTTATAAAGAAAAATATAAAGTAATTTATTATTATCTTATTGATGATAGAGGCTGATTTTGTGACATGTTTTGTTATTACTATAACAACTCTAGGTATATTGACATAAAATACTTTAAGGTCAGAGAAATAGTTCAAAAATAATTATTATCAATTAAAAACTTAAGTTTCATGGCAGTGATTGTTGATCTGAGACCTAGCAACCTAACGTATTAAAAGAACATATTTTTATCATTAGAGTTGTGAGTAACCCATAAAAAATGATATATGCTTGAATGAATATTATTATTGATATTAAAATTATTTATTTATGATATTCTATCTATATTTATGAATATGCATATTATGTTTGAATATATTAATAAGATTATATTGACAAGATAAATTACAATGATCATTTTGGACTAAAAAATTAATAATGTTATAATATATAAAAAAGAATATGATATCAATGACACAAAACCACTATGACTCACATTGATAGTCCAACTTAATATAGTATTATTGTACTTAAACTAATTGGTCTATTTGATAAAATCCGTGTGCATCTAAAATATTTTTTAAAATTTTAAAAATTAATTAGGTAAAATTTTAAATAAAATTATATTTGATTCTGAATTTTAAACTTCTATTCTATATCTTATTAGTTAATAGGTTAATGAGATAATATTAGATTATGTGATCCTATTTAATTAGATAAAAAATATTAAAATTTTAATTAGGGTTACTCGAGAGATTACTTTGATAGACTGAGACTCTTCTACCTGACTATTTTAGTTATTTACTCTCATCTGTATACAGAAACTGATAGGAATTATATATAAATATAGATTATATATCTATTCTATTCTCTTCTCCAAATACTCCATTACTAATTGCGAAAGAAGAATGTGAATTTAGCTTTTATATATCGATGCAATTGTTGCTTGCCGCGAACTACGATGCAAATCATTGCCTTCCACACGGATTGGGATAGAAACTAAGATGATCCTCAATACATTGCAAATCAATTTCCCATATAATCTAACTTGAAATTTTGTTCACTGGTCTTCACGTTCTCATAAATCAGTATCACACTCTTTATTGGAGCCGAAATTATGCACTTTCATCAACAACCGCAAAAGTTACTATGGCTCAAAAATCTTATACTTGAACTTGGTATATCTTCTTATAGTTTAGTAATATATTGCAGTAATATGGGAGCTACATATTTATCTCAGTGTCATTTGTGTTTTCACCAACTATCTACTTGAGGACATCATGACTGTGTCATATTGTCTCATTAATCAATAGTCTCTCTTTGAATCAAGACAGGCATCTTCAAAGATATGGGAGTACGATTTTGTGAGGGCATAATGATCTATAATGTATTCTCTACAAATTAGGATAAGTTACCAATTATAATGGACCGAATATTTCTTCTAATATGAATTTGTCATTAGTTTATATTTAGTAAATATTAGGATTTTAGATAGAAGCCGTAAACTATAAATTTATACCGACTAAAAGATCAACAGAATTCACAAATCTTCGCTTCTGATACTTCCAATGTCTTCCACACTTCCGTCGTCCTCGTACTCGGAGGCGGAGGTGGAGGCGGCAGAAGCTCTGCTGATGTTGTCGAGGCAGGACGAGGCGCCGCGGCAGAGAAAGTTCGTCTGCAACATGTGCCAGAGGGAGTTCGGTACTCGGCAGTCGCTTGGCGGCCACCGCGCCAGCCACAACGGCCAAAAGGGCTGCTACGAGAGGGCCAGAGAAAGAAGAGAGAACCGACGTATGGACCGGACGAAGAGAAAAAGAAAGCGAGGGAGTGAGGCAGCCGGAGAGTCTGAGGACGATCCAGTTGATGCAGCAGCAGCACCACCACCAGCAAATCATCGAGAGGAAGCAAGAAAGTGTGGTCCCGCAGCCGATGGGCGTAGACCAAGTCAGAGAATGGGAAAGGAAACTATGGGGATGTCGGAGGAGGCCAAGCCTACGGAGGCAGCTGCGGCGGCGGAGGGGTTGAAGGAGAGACAGTACAGCTGCAGTTGGTGCAACAAGGAGTTCTTCACCTGGCAGGCGCTCGGTGCCCACCGCACCAACCAGAAGGGCCGAAAGGGCTGTTCCGAGAAGGCCAAAGAAGCAACAGAGAAGATAAAGTCGTCGGAGGGCAAGCCAATCGAGGCAGTAGCGGCAGCAACTCCTGCGACGTCCTCGCGTACGATCGGGTCATCGGTGTCGACATCGACACTGACAGCGGAAGGGACTACGGAGATGTCGACGAGGAGGGGGAAGAAGAGGAGACTGCTCGACCTGAACCTATCGCCGCCGGCGTCAGATTGATTTTACCTAATGCAATAGCAGCGGGATCCAGTGACATGGCTGGACAAAGCCACAAGGATACTTGCATCACATGGAGGAGACGACGAATTATTTATGTTTCTTTATTACATGATTACAACATAATTTTCATGTAAATATAAGATGTTATGTGCAGAAATTCCTGTTCATGTATTAAAGTTTGAATTTGTATGCAAAATGCACCAAATTACTTATGTATTTGCAATTATTATTGCAGGATTTTTAAGCTAAAAAAATATTTTTAAAAATAAAATTAATTTCATGGCATTGAACGAGCATTCACCAAGAAGTATAAAAGTCAAACCCCCTATTAATTTTCTACTTCCATAGAGAACCTTGCCTTTCATAATTTCAATCTTATATGATGGAAAATAGAAAACTAGTCTTGTGAGACAAAAAAAGCCCGACCACCCTCTTTGGAAAGAAAAATATCGACTCCATGCATGTTGTGTTTACCAATACATAAATACCAAAGCATCTAAGACATCCAGAATGAGCAAAACATCCTCTTTCATATAGTGTGATTGCCTCGTAGGACATAAATATCAAGGTGCTTGATGCACCACCCTAAGATGCATCCCCTAATGCAAAAGTATCAAAATGCTCGATGCATCCCTCGACACAAAAAGTATAAATATGCTGGATGCGTCTTGGTTAGATAAATCATCTACCTACACGTGATATGTCCACCTAGGAAATAAGAAATAGAAAAAATAATAATTAAAAGTATTTCGTGTTATAATTATACAAAGCATCTTAAAGTATTAAATCATTTGACATAATTTATTCGATCCAGGAAATTACTCATATATGATACATCCGCCTAAGCCATAAATATCACAGCCTAATGTATCATAACTAAACAAAACATCTTCCGATGCATCCATCCAAAACATAAGAATCAAAACTTAATCAAGCAAATTGCATCCATCCTAGATAAAGTCATTCCGAGCATTCTTTATCTATATCTAACTTTTATGCAGTCAATAGATGTTGAGTTTTCAAGACTGATATTACACTTTGAAATGGATAAATTCTTTATCTCCAAGCACTATGTAAGGCAATTGATATATTGATATGCACACGATACTTATTTACAACCATTCGGATTCCGACTTCTTTCTTAACTTTTCAAGTATGGTATTATTAAAAAAAGATGGGTTAGGTCATATTAACTCAACCCAACCCAACCCAGTGATTATAAAAATTATAAAAAATAAAATACTATAATTCAATTAATGAAAATAAAATAACTACGATCCAATTAATCGGGAAAGATCAAAGTTGACACTAATATTGCTGGGAAGGAGGAGTAAGGAAATGACAAAAACAGAATATTGTGATCCAATTAATAAAAAATGCTCTTACGACGTAGTAGTTTTAAATAGGAGTTAAAAAAATAAGAATATTTATAAGATTATCTCCAAATACACATACCATCTGCTCACTTGCTTCATGAACTAAGTCATATTTATAGGACATAATAGTAACTATCTCACCCCACTACTTCATCTCACTATTTTACTATCTCACCCATGATTAGCCACTGCCCTCGCTAACTCCTAACTACCTCTACAACTCCTAAACATAAGCTACTACTTCTAAAACATATTAATTAAGTAGGTAACTATTATGAATCAATTCTCAACACTCCCCCTTGATTCATAGTTACATACATCGATTTGAGACATGAAATAAACATGATTCTGAATTAGAAGTGACTTGGTGAGAATATCTATAATTTGTTCATCGATGCAATTGTACTTCATTGTTATAGCTCCATTTGCTATAAGATCTCGGATGAAATGATAACATATCTCTATATGCTTTGTTCTTTCATGAAATGTTGGATTCTTCGTCATTGCAATTATGGCTTTATTGTCATAAATATTTCTGTTACTTCTTTTTGTTCTTGACGAAGATCTTCAAGAAGTCTTCTAAGCCATATAGCTTGACAAGCTACTGATGTTGCAACTATATATTATGCTTCTGATATCGACAATGCAGTTGTTGTTTGCTTCTTTGAATTCTAAGATATAGCTCTTGATCCGAGGCTAAAAATATTACGTAAAGTACTCTTTCTATCATTCAAATCTCCTACCCAATAACTATCAATAAAACCAAATAATTTATATTTAAAATTATGAGAATATCAAATTCCATAATCTTTAGTTCTAGTAATATAATGTAGAATTCTCTTAACAACTCTGAGATGATGTTTACTTGGGCTTTACATAAACCTAGATACTACACTAATAGAGAAGGTAATATTTGATCGAGTATGAGCTAGATAGATCAAACTTCCAACCAAACTTTTGTAGTATCTTGCATTTGCCAAACCTATAATATCTTAAAATTTTAATTTATCATTTATATTCATAGGTGTAGCTGCAGCTTTGCAACTAACCATATTAGATTTTTTGAGCAGATCCATTGCATATATTATTTATGAAATAAAAATTTCATATGATCTTTACTTCACCTCCAGCTCAAGAAAATAGTGCAGTAGACCTAGATCTGACATTTCAAACTTATTCATCATGTATTTTTTAAATTCTATCATAACAGAGTTAGATGAATCCATATATATAATATCATCAATATAAAGGCAAACTACAAGAATATTATGTTCACCTTTATTCTTTAAATAAAGGGTAAGTTCATTATCCCTCCTCTTAAATTTATTTTGATGAAAATAATAATCAATTTTATTGTACCATACTCTTGGAGGTTGTTTGAGTCTATAAAGTGATTTCTTTAACTTATATACTTTTTTTTCATATCCTTTAACCAAAAAACCTTCAAGTTGAGTAATAAAAATCTCGTCTGATAAATTTTCAGTTAAAAATATAAATTTTGATTAGGATTATTAACAGAGAAGATCCACTTATAGTAGGATTTCTCGAGAGATTACGGAAACACTTTCAAATTAGTATTCTAGATTCTTACTCCTACCTAAGAACCTCATAGGAATTATATATAAATATACATATATTCTCTTCTCGAAATACTCCATTACTCATTGAGAAAGAAGAATATGATATTAGTGTTAACAGATCGATGCTATTGTTGCTTGCCACGGACTACAATGTGTTGTCAGATCCTATTATTATTCGATTTTAATTCTGATATTAATTTTTTTACGTAATAATAGAATAATGATTTATGACTTAATTTATGCATCAACTTCTAAATAATAGTTAAATTGCTCCTAAATGTTTGGTACCTTAAACACAAAAAGTGTAATTAGCTTTTCCTAAAGTGAAACCAACCTTTGGAAATCAATGCCTTCCACACCGATTGGGATAGAAACTAAGATGATCCTCAATACATTGCAAATCAATTTCCCGTATAATCGAACTTGAAATTTTGATTATTGGTGTTCACGTAATCATAAATCAGTTGCACACTCTTTATTGAAGCCGAAATTATGCACTTTCATCAACAACGGCTAAGTCACTATGGGTCAAAAATCTTATAGTTGAAGTTGATATATCTTATTATAGTTTAGTAATATATTGCAGTAATATGGGAGCTACATATTTATCTCAGTGTCATTTGTATTTTCTTCAACAATCTACTTGAGGACATCTTGACTGTGCCATATTGTCGTATTCATTAATCAATCAATAGTCTTTCTTTGAATCAATAGTAATATGGGAGTACGGATTTGTGAGGGCATAATGATCCATAAAGGCATTCTCTACAAATTAAGATAAATTACCAATTATACTGGACCGAATATTTCTTCAAATAAGAATTTGTCATTAGTTTATATTTAGTATATATTAGGATTTTATAACAATCCGTAAACTATATATTTATACCGACTAAAAGATCAACAGAACTCACAAATCTTCGCTTCTGATACTTACAATGTCTGCCACACTTCCGTCGTCCTCGTACTCGGAGGCGGAGGTGGAGGCGGCAGAAGCTCTGCTGATGTTGTCGAGGCAGGACGAGGCGCCCAGCAGTGAAGGTTCATCTACAACATGTGCAAGAGGGAGTTCGGTACTCGGCAGTCGCTTGGCGGCCACCGCGCCAGCCACAAGAGCCAGAAGGGCTGCTACGAGAGGGCCAGAGAACGAAGGGAGAACCGACGTGAAGACGGGACGAAGAAAAAAAGAAAGCGAGGGAGGGAGGTAGCCGGACCGGACCGGACCGTCTGAGGCCGATCCAGTTGATGCAGCAGCGCCACCACCAGCAATTCATCGAGAGGAAGCGTGGACAAAGCCACAAGGATACTTGCATCACATGGAGGAGCCGACGAATTATTTATGTTTCTTTATTACATGATTACAACATAATTTTCATGTAAATATAAGATGTTATGTGCAGAAATTCCTGTTCATGTATTAAAGTTTGAATTTGTATGCATATATAAAACATGTGTATGTATAATTGTCTTCCAATCGGATAAATTATCTTCTTAGATGTGATGAACCCACTTAGGAGATTAGCATCAAAGTATTTGATGTGTCATAATCAAGAGGAACTTACCCAATTACTTAATTGGCTAAAGCATTTGAATCATGATTTAGACAACTGCTATCAAGTTTCGGAAGTGGTGGACATTGCATTCTGAGATTAAGCGATCCTTATCTCCAAGCCTCACAAGAGACAAATAATATGACAATTATCTACAATTACTTAGGTTCCTAGTTCTTGCCTAATTTCGAACACAATAATATTCATAAAAAATGGGTTACATCAAAATTGATATTAACGACAGGTTGATTTAATAAAAGAAATTTTCAAAAGATATACGCAGCAGTATAGTAAGCGGTAAAAAGAAAAAAAAAAGTAAAGAAGGAAGAAAAAAGAGAGAGAGAGAGAGAGAGAGAGAGAGAGAGAGAGAGAGAGAGAGAGATTTGGGCTGTATAATAGTTCTTTAACCCACTCCAATGGGTAGATGTCCCATTTTTGTTGGAAAAAAAAAAGTTCAATTCAATCTTATATGATGGAAAATAGAAAACTAGTCTTGTGAGACAATAAAAGCCCGACCCACTCTCTTTGGAAAGAAAAATATCGACCCCATGCATGTTTTGTTTACCAATACATAAATATCAAAGCATCTAATACATCCAGAATGAGCAAAACATACCCTTTCATATAGTGTGATTGCCTCGTTGGACAAAAATATAATGGTGCTTGATGCACCTAGCAAAGCATCCCCGTAAGATGCATCCCCTAATGCAAAAGCATCTAAATGCTCGATGCATCCTAGAATACATCCCCCAACACAAAAAGTATAAATATGCTGGATGCATCTTAGTTATACAAATCATCTATCTACGCGTGATATGGCCACCTAGGAAATAACAATTAGAAAAAATAATGATTAAAAGTATTTTTATGTGTTATAATTAGACAAAGCAACTTCACTGTGCATGATATCTCGAATTGAAAGTATTAAAGCATTTGACATAGTTTATTCGATTAAAGAATTTACTCATATATGATACATCCGCCTAAGCCATAAATATAACAACCTAATGTATCTTAACTAAACAAAACATCTTCCGATGCATCCATCCAGAACATAAGAATCAAAACTTAGTCGAGCAAAGCCTCCGTACTTCTATTGCATCCATCTCAGATAAAGTCATTCGGAGCATTCTTTATCTATATCTATTTTTTCATGCAGTCAATAGATGTTGAGTTTTCAAGACTGATATGACACTTTGAAATGGATAAATTCTTATCTCCACGCACTATGTAAGGCAATTGATATATTGATATGCATACGATACTTGTTTACAATCATTCGGATTCAGACTTATTCCTTCAGTTTTCAAGTATCGTATTATTAGAAAAAGACAGATCAAATCAACTCAACCAATTCATCTGATAAAGATAAAGTTGACACTAATATAAGATCAAAGTTACACTAATATTGTTGCGGAATGACTAGCAAGAAAATGATAAAATCATAACACTACGATCTAATTAACGAAAATATTTTTAATCAGAAAAATGATATAGTATTAAATAAGACGTAAAAGAATAAGAACAATTACAAGATTATCTCCAAATGCATATAGTATCTACTCACTTACTTCATGAACTAAGGTTCTATTTATATGACATAATAGTAATTATCTTATCCCACTATTTCACTATCTCTCCCATGATTAGCCACTACCCTCACTAACTCTTAACTACCTCCACAACTCCTAAACATGAGCCAAAACATATTAACAAAGTAGGTAACTACTATGAATCAATTCTCAACACTCCCTCTTAATTCATAGTTACATTCACTGATTTGAGACATGAAATAAACATACTTCTGAATTTTATGTGATTTGGTGATAATATTTGTAATTTATTCATCCGTGCCACAACGCTTTATTATTATAACTCCATTTGCTATAAGATCTCAGATGAAATGATAGCGTATCAATATATGCTTCGTTCTTCCATGAATTGCTGGATTCTTCATCATTGCAATTATGGCTTTGTTGTCACAAAATATTTTTATTACTTCTTTTTGTTCTTGATGAAGATCTTCAAGAAGTCTTCTAACACATATAACTTGATAAGCTGGTGATGTTGCAGCTACATATTCTACTTCTAATGTCGACAATGTAGTTGTTGCTTTCTTCTTTGAATTTCAAGCTATAGCTCTTGATCCGAGGCTAAAAATATTACCTAAATTTCTCTTTTTATTATTCAAATCTCTTGCCCAATCACTATCAGTAAAACTAAATAATTTATATTAAAATTATGAGAATACCAAATTTCATAATATGAAGTTCTAGTAATATAACATAGAATTCTTTTAACAGCTCCGAGATGATGTTTACTTGGGCTCTATATAAACCTGGATACTATATCAACAAAGAAGATAATATCTGATCAAATATAAGTTAGATAGATCAAACCTCCAACCAAATTTCTATAGTATCTTGCATTTATCAAACCTATACCAGTTTCAAATTTTAATTTCTCATTTATATTCATGGGTGTAGCTATAGCTTTGTAATTAACCATGTTAGATTTTTTTAGTAGATCCATTACATACTTTCTTTGTGAAATAAAAATTTTATATGATCCTTACTTTACATCTAACTCAAGAAAATAGCGTAGTAGACCTAGATCTGATATTTCAAACTTATTCATTATGTATTTTTTAAATTTTATCATAACAGAGTTAGATGAACCCATATATATAATATTATCAATATAAATGTAAATCATAAGAATATTACATTCACCTTTCTTCTTCAAATGAAGGGTAGGTTCATTATCGCTCCTTTTAAATCCATTTTGATGAAAATAATAATCAATTTTCGTACCGAGCTTATTTAAGCCCATAAAGTATTTTCTTTAATTTATATACCTTTTTTTCATGTCCCTTAACCAAAAAATCTTCAAGTTGAGTAACAAAAATCTCTTCTTATAAATCTCCATTTAAAAACATAGATTTCACAATAAATTGCTGTGAATATCCTTTTACTACAAGTCGAGCCTTATGCTTTTGGATAATTCAATCTGTATTATACTTTGTTTTGTACACCCATTTCAATCTAATAGTTTTTTTCTTTTAGTAGATCCATTAGCTCCCAAGTTTCATTCTTTTTAATTGACTTGATTTCTTCCTTTATTGCTTTTCGTCATTCATCTTTTTCAACTGCTTCCTCAAAACTTATAGGATCTAAAATAAATAAAGCAAATGTTGAATCATAAATTTCTGTTAGTGATTTAAACCTTTCTGGAGGGATTTCATTTGAGGAATCATTTGTTCACTTTGAACTACTACTTGGTGAGATTGACGTTGAATTTGTTGGAGCAAGATATATCACTTAATTCCGTGAAGTGACTAGTTTTGCTGGAATATAAATTTGTATTTTACCTTCATTGATCTCTCAATTCCAACTTATCCTTTTATCAAACACAACATTTTGATTAATAACAACCTTGTCACTTATAGGATTATACTTTGGATTATGCATAATATCCAATTAAGATATATTTTTTAAATTTTTTATCAAACTTATGATGATTTTATGAATTTACCAAAGCATAAGCAATATAACCAAATATTCTTAAATGACTTACACTCGGCTTTATACTATACCAAGCCTCAAAAGGAGTTTGATTTATCACAGCCTTTGTTGGTAAAATATTTAATAAATAAACTATTATTGCAACGTCTTCTACTTAAAACTGATTTTGAAGATGATTTGCTTAAAGCAAAGTTCGTGTCATTTTGATGATAGTTCGATTCTTACGTTTGGCTGCACCATTTTGCTTTGGTGTATATGGTGCTTCAATTATATATGAATATTATTTTCTTCATAAAAAATTAAATTGATTATATAAAAATTCATCACCTTATCTGTTTGAAGTGTCTTTATGCATCTACCATTTTGTCTTTCTACAAATGTCTTAAATTTTTAAAAGTTATTAAAAGCTTTAGATTTCAATTCTAAAAAATATATCCAACTCATGTGGCTATAGTCATCAATAAATAATAGAAAATATCGACTTCTCCCAAAATAATTTTGTATTCATAGGTCCATATAGATCTACATAAATTAATTAAAGATAATTAGATGCTCTCAATCCTTTTACAATAATAAATGGTTTCTTACTTTATTTGTCATAAATACATACTTCATATACATTAAGTGTATTCATTTTAGACAATCTGTAAATTATTATTTTTATTTAACAATCTTAAATTCTTAACGTTAAGGTGTCCATATCTTAAATGACATAAATTTGTCTCATTCTTTTGATTTTCAAGAGCAATATTTGAAATATCAATTGGAAACATCTTATTTTGCGTTATACAAATATTTACTATAATTAAACTAGATTTTTTATCTTTAATAGTGCATGAACTATCATCAAATATAACTGAATATCCAACATCTATCAATTGTCTAACACTCAACAAGTTATGTGATAAACTAGGAACATAGAAAATACTATCAAGGTGTTTTACCTTCCCTTGATTTATCTTCACCTCAATTATTTATTTTTCTTCCACTTGGATTTGCTTGTTATCTCCAAGTTGGAACTTTCAGCTTGCGAGTCTCATTAATATATCTAAATATTAATTATACGTCTGACGTATAATTAAAATATTTACTATCCAAAAATCAAATATTATTTGAGTTATCATTGACTTATGAATGAGTCATAAACAACTTATTATTATCTTCATTTTGCTCCATATAGCTTAATTTTCTCTCTTCACTTTTTATAATAGTGATATTGAATTTTATTCTTATATTTTTTATCATAATTTAATTATTTTTGTTCATCATGCATATCAAAGCGTCCTCTTCCTCTTCCTCATCCATTTCCTCTACTACGAAATGCCCCTCTGCCACGATCTCTTCCTGTTGATTTTTTGTTTTCTTTTGAACCCTTAACCTGAAATACTTTTTCTTCACTTTTTTTAAGTGACCTGTTTAACCTTGCTTCATGTGCTTGCAAGGAACTTATTAGTTCATCAAATGAATAAGTAGATAAGTTCTTTTGACTCCTCAATTACGACAACAATATGATCAAATTTCAGAGTTAAACTTCTCAAAACTTTTACAATAATTATTTGATCATGAAGATGTTCACCATAAGATTTCATTTGACTAATAATTTTAGTCACTCGAGAAATAAAATCTTACACCGATTCATTGTTTTTTATAAACAAAATTTCAAACTCATGGCGAAGGGTTTGAAGTTTTATCGTAATTACCCTTGATGAGCCTTTAAATTCATTTTGAAGTATCAACCAAGCTTGTTTTAAGATTGTCATTACTGTAATTCTTGAGATGATTGTCTAATGTACAACTTGGTGAATGAAGAACAATGTATTTGAGTTCTTCTTTCGATTCTCCCTTAGCTTGGTTTCTTCATTTGGATCTGCATATCCATTCTCAATCAAGTCTAAAAAATTTTGAGACTTGAATAGAGTCCTTATCTTGATACTCCAAAATTTATAGGATTTGCTCGAAAATATGAGAATAAGGGGTTGAGACATAGAATTATCAGTAAAAGCCATAATACCCAGTTCATATTGAAACAATATTCTAATACCACAAAGGTTGCAGAAAGAGGAGCAAGGAAACGATATAAACAAAATACTATGATCCAATTAACAAAAAAAGCTTTTAATTAAAAAAATGATATAATATTAAATATAAGATAAAAGAACAAGAACACTTACAAGATTATTTTCAAATGTATACAGTCTCTTCTCACTTGCTTCATGAACTAAGGTCTTATTTATATGACATAATAGTAACTCCTAACTACCTCCACAACTCCTAAACATAAGTTACTACTCCTAAAACATATTAACTAAGTAGGTAACTACTATCAATCAATTTCCAATAAATATAAATTCTCAACAAATATAATAGAGAAAAGTTTTTCTAAAAAATATTGACAGTAGTATAGTATAAAAAAGTAAAAAATGTTATTGGGATGTTATAACATACTGGTTATAAAATTGATCATCTATTGCAATATATGATAAGTGCGCCGAATTGTCACATGAAAGCTACGTGATTCATATAGCACCCACACCTCCGTCTTCGTGTTTGCAGGACGCCCACAATGCTTAGACCGAGAGCCAAAACAAAGCCAACCAACTCATTGCTGCTACCTACGCAAAGCCTGTGGGAGTCTGCACTCAGACAGCAGCAGCTCGTGGCAACCGAAGCTCACAAATGCCTCTCGCTCGCACGGCCTTGCATGGCATCATCTTCATGTGAGTAGAGGCTAACAGAGATGCACCATAATTGCATCAGCTGTTTCCTTATACCCTCTCTCTTAATCCGTCACCACTGCATGCAGTGATATCCGTACCAGCTTCGCTTGTTCAGGCAGCGACCGCGTCCGGCCGCCACCCGCATCCTCTTATCTCTCATCTGTGAAGAAGATACGTTGAATTCATTTGCTTGAGTTCTACTACGTTTCTTGCAGGAAGGATGGGCAGGGTTCCCATCAGGCAATTAATTACATGGGAGATAAGGTTTCGACTCGATAGTGTGCATCCGAATGGAACTTACAAGCTTCGAGTGGCGCTTGCAGCTGCCCACCTATCTGAGCTACAAGTATGTCTGAATCCTCTCTTCTTCTTCTTCTTCTTCTTCTTCTTGGTGATGAATAATGACATGAGTGTTCATGTTGGCTTTGAAGGTTCGATTCAACAACCCAAGAGTGCAGCCTGCTCACTTCACGACAGGGCTAATTGGGAGAGACAACTCGATCGCCCGACACGGAATCCATGGGTTGTACTGGTTGTTCAGCATCGATGTGGATAGCAGTTGGCTTCTTGAAGGCGACAACATCATCTTCTTAACTCAGACGGGGTGCCAAATCCCTTTTGGAGGATTATGTCATCATGTTCAACATTGAAATATTGATTCTATAGGTCGATGTCATCGAGTAGAATGAATATTGTGAGAAATTGGAAACGTAAACTAAGAGAGTTATGTTCTTCTCAGACATGCAAACGTGGGGAAGAGACTATGCAACTGAATGCCACGTGTTCTGTTAAGATTGCTTGTCAATTAAGTCGTATCACTTTTATATTAATATTAGTAACATAAATACATTTGTGTTATCACCATTCCAAGCCTCTTTCCCTTGTTTTCGATAGATGATCCAAACCCATTCGATTAGTTATGACCGCGACTACCGGGCCCAACTAACTCAAGCAAGGTTTCACCCCATTCGTACCTTGTTAGTCCTGATCTTAGTCTTGACATCGATGATTTCGATTCTGAAATCAGTGGTTTTAATTTTTGGTTTTTTTTAAAACTAGAAATCAAAACCGAATCGCCTAGAGCCAATCCTAAAGCTGAAATCGTCGGTTTTGGTTCCGGTTCGAATAGTCAATTTATTATTATTTTTATTAAAAATTAAAAACATAAAAAATTTATGATTTTATTTTTAAAATTTGAAATATATGTATATACAATGAATATAATGACATTTAAAAGGTTGATATAAAAAGAGTAAAATTATAAAATTTTTAATCACTTATTGTGCCAAATGTTTAATCGTTCCTTTGGTTGATATATCGAATATGTAACCGTCGTTTCTTAGATGATCTTTTGGTTTCGTTTCATCATCTTAGTTTAATCCCTAACGTATGTTTGAGCCAACCATCACTAAAATTAGAATGGTTGTTGTATATCATGCTCACCATTCAAAAACAAGAAACCCTATCTATATTTGTAGTGTTATCATCAAACTCAAAAGAAGTTATTAGATAAATATCATGGAGTTCATAATCCCCTTATTTTTTTAATTTTTGAAGTAATAATTTCTCTCCCTTATAAATTTTATTACTCCTTGGTATGTACTATAATAGCCTATATAATTTAATGATCAATTTTTTATTTCTCTAATTTTATCACCAATGTCAACTTCTATTATTAAACTTTCATAATAAATACTTAAATGATCACTTAAACCATCTATTTTTTTGTTTAAAAAACATAATCTTGTAGGTAAATTGATGAAATTTGACGAAAGTAATTTGTCTATCTTGATTTCATTGTCGTGATAGTTATATTTAAATCTTGATCATATAGAAATTAGTCCAAATTACCAGTAATATTAATAAAAATAATTAAAAATATATAAGCAATAGGATAATAAGCACCAGATAAAATATATGTAACATTTTAAAATTCTTTTGTAAACATTTTAATGTTGTGGACATAAATTAACTAATCTAACATTATTTGTAATAAAAGTATATGATAATTCTTTATACTCTAAAGATACTTAAAGTAATTCATTAATAGAATTTTATCAGGGAGGGAGATCCTTGGAAAAGAGATTTTAATCAGGTAGGAAATCTTTTGAGCCTTTTGCCATTTAATTTATAAAATCTAGCTCACTCTTTCCTTACTTGTGGATGATCCTACAAGAATATAATTGCTTGCTTAATTAGAAAAAAAAATTAAGAGATTATAGACATCCTTGTATATATAAACAAAAAAAAAAACCACCAAAAGCCTGTTGACACACTTTTTGTAATTAAGGAGTAGAAGCAGTATTTACAACTGCATGGTAAATAAATATTATTTGCACAATGTAGGAGTGCATTTGTTAGTCATCGCTCTAAATGTTAACACAAATAAAAATATGATCATCAAAAGCTCAACATTTTTTTGTAAATATTTTTAAAACTACGAAAAGTGCAGGTAGGTGTAGTACGAGGTACACATTGGAACTACTTTTTCAATAAAACTAATTTTTTCGCCAAAAATAAAAGATAAATGTTCGACAAAATTAATCTAGTTAATGCTTCATGACTTTTTTCAATAGATTAATAAAAAGTTAAATTAGTGAGGCATTCAAAGTGTTTAGCTTTTTTATCATCCTAACTTGTGTTAGGTCCTTTTTCTTAATATGCTTGGGAAAGGTTCTATATTCTTCTCTTACTTTGAATTTAAAAATCTAACTACATAAGACATTGGAATACTCAACATTTCAAGCCTCTTCAAATGTAATTTAAAAATATTCGATTTTATTAGGTTGACATGACTAGGCTTTCTAAAGGGATCTTGATGAAGTGATGACTTTCACTTACCATCTAAATCAGAAAGAGAGCTTAAGAGAGTGTTCAAACAGCATGCTTAATCTAAATCTAATGTATGAGAAAGAACGTTTTTAAAAATTATTTTTTTCTAAAATGTTTCTAAAACTAACTATTATTAAGTTGTTGGAAGGGACAAAGTTATCCTTTTACATTTTTAATTATAAAATAATCAAAATACTTATAGAAATATTCGTTATATGGTTTTCGGAAATGATAAATTGATCATTTGCCCCTCCAATAGTTGGGTCAATAGTTTAAGCCCTTTGGTTGGTCAAGCTTGACATTTACTGGTCCACTTTTATTTTTTTAAATCACAAAACTAAATATTCAAACTGAAAATATTGATTCATCTTATGCATTCATCTTAAATGAAGGCATGGAGAGTACATTATATCCATTTTTAATGTAGACAACAATCATTGAATTTCTAACATATACATTGTTCTCCAACATACATAAATCCCTATCTCAAATTTCAGTAGAGAGAAAATGATATACAATTATCTATAACTAACGGATATCAACACAGGTATGTTAATTTTATTAGATTATATGATCTTATTTAATTAGATAAAATATATTATATATTGATTCAATTTTGATTATGATTATTGATTAATAAAATATAACTCATCAATTGTGATGTAAAGTTCTTGCTACACCATAGTGAACATTGCATATAGCCCCAGGTTCATAAATGTCAATGACAATCTAGAATCTCAAACTACTTGCTAGAGAGTACAAGGGTCTCTAGTTTGACATTTATCTTATAAGGCAAAAAAATGTTTAAACCATCCATATTGATTTAATAATGAATGACCCATTTTGATCGAACCAAAAATGTTCTACCCATTTTCGTTGGGTCCAAAATGCCCAGCACACTTGTAACATTGGTCGACCACTCTCATTTGATAAGAAAATAATTTACCTACTTTTATCCTATATAAAATATCTGACATATTTAATCAAATCAATTAAATCACTCAAGTTAAGTAAAGAGACTAAAGTGTACGATATCTCCTAATCATGTCAAAGGAATGATATGTTTCTTATGATATATATATATTAAAGCGGCCAATGTACCCTAGTAAAACAATGTATCTCACAGTATATTGTTGAAAATAAAAAGAAGCTGTTGAAAATGTCCAACTAAATCTTATCTTTTATCATGCCCCCGCAAGATCGAGCTCCTGTAAGGATGCCGATCTTGAACTAAGGATGTCGATCTTGAATCAATGCCAATGAAACTGAAGGAAGGAAGTTGTCAATCATGGTGAAGACGACGGTGGTTGACGCGTTGACGATAGTTGACTTTGACGGTGATGTCAACGAAAGAGCAAGGGAGCAAAGGGCGATGAAGCGGCGCATGGTAGCGATGGTGGCGAGAGAAGCGCTACGATCGTAGATTTACTATCGTTTGACGAGAAAGAACTTGTTGTGCCCTCTCTATAGAGCATTGAGAGATAGCGGCGACCCGCATGGTACTCTCAAAGAAGAGAAGGCAGCAGGGGAGGGATGGCACCGACGGCGGTGTAGAAGCCATCGCTCATGCAGATGGGGTAGGCAAGGTGTCGTTGCCTGTTGGAGTTGATGCGACAGTGGTGGTGCACAAGGAAGATGACCTCGTGCAGAAGAATGCTTCGGTAGAAGAATTGAGAAAGCTAACAAGGTCCAACGGAGGAAGAGAAAGTCGATGCACTGAAAATCTCCAGCTTCGACATCGACGAGAGACTGTCGTTTGACAATTAGTAGAAATAGATCTGCACCGATGAGGAGAGAGTTACCTTCGGAGCAAAGAAAGCAAAGGATGTTCGAGAGGATGGCGGTGGATGACCCCTGGGTAACTGTGGTTTCACAGCGGAGTTGTCCACGAACAAATGATGATAGAAGCTGTCGTTTGACAGTGAATAAAAAAAAAGAAAAGTAATCTCTCTTATAGAGAGAGGGGCTCTGATACTATGTTGAAAATAAAAAGAAGCTGTTGAAAATGCCCACTTGATTCATTGATTCATCGTTTATTTATACATAATGAGAATGAGGATTTTCCTCAATTAACATACGGGATTTCCTCATTCAGTTGGGGAAATCATATTTAAATCCTGACTAAATCTTATCTTTTATCATATATAATATATTTTCCATTGCATAAATATCAAAGCACCTTAGTGTATCCTAATTGATCAAGGAAGCATCTCACTACACACGAGACAGCCATGTAGGATATAATCATAAGTAATTGATGCACTCAAACAAAACAAAGTATCTCCTCGTGCATTATATATCTTATAAAACACAAGTAACAATAGACTTGATGCAAAATAATCGAGCAAAACATATTATATGTGATGCATCTTCTCAGGACATAAACATGAAAGCAACATTGTGCTATAGGATATAAGCACCAACCATTTGATTCTCTCCAACTGAGCAAACATCTTCTTGCAATGGTACATCCACCCAAGCCAAGCATCGGGTCATGCATTGCATCTTAACATCTCCTATATCCTATGCATTTATCTTAGGACATAGGCATCGACAGCATGCTATATTCATTTTTAAATAGACAATAACTATTGAGTTTCTAGCATATACGTTATTCTTATAAATCCCTATCCCAAATTGTAATAGGGAGAAAAATGATATGCACATATCTACAACTAACTATACGGTCCTATTTAATCAGATAAAATATATTATATATTGATTAAATTTTAATCATGATAATTGATCAATAAAATATAACTCATCAATCATGATGTAAAAATCTCGCTACACCCATAGTAAACACTACAAGGAGGCTTGTAAAGTGGCCGACCCTCATCCTTTCATACTCTTTTATGCCTTCATCAATGACATAACCTAAAAATGTTGTACCCGTTCTCATTCAGACAAACATGTTTAATCCACTCTTAGCAAGCAAAAATCTTTGATCAAAGATTCTTAACCTACTATTATAAGATGAAAATTATTAGACCACTCTTGTCAAACAAAAAATATGGTTAACTCATATTATTAGAGAAAAAAACAATTCTAACCCCCCTCGATCAAATCAATTAAACAACCTAGCTTCCGTGAAGAAATTAGTGCACCCAAACGAAGCATAGAATCTCCCAACTCATGATGCATTCATTCCCTATAACATAAATATCAAAGCAATTAATGCACCGTAATCGAACAAAATTATCTCTTCGTGCATAACGTGTTCAACATGCATCAAAATGCTCAGTGCACTCAAAAGCATTTCTCTATGTCCAATGCATCTCCCAACACATAAGCACCAAAATGCCAAATGTGTCCTCACCAGACAAATCACCAACTCGCACACGATGCATCTGCTCAAGAAACAAAGCACCGAACACCAAATGTATAATAATAAAAAGCAAAATATCTCTCCCACACACACCATATATCCGGCCTTGAGATAAGAATGAAAGCATTTATTGCATCTTAAATAGGAAAATAATCTCATCCTATATCATGCGTTCACCTTAGCTATAAGCGTCAGAGTGTCTGAAGTGTCTCAATTGGGCAAACATCCTTTGGCATATAATGCATCCACCCACAACATGAACATTAAGCTATGTAGTGTACCCTAAACAGGGGTGTTCCACCTACAACATGAACATTAAGACATCTAGTGTACCCTAATCAAACAAGGCCACTATACTTTTTTTTTTTTATTTAAGTAACAATTTTCAAGTTTCTCCAAGGGATATTATCCCCTAAATCTTTTTTCCAAAATAATAATAAGGTTCAAACTTCTTTCTTAACGCCAAGTACGATAATATTAAAAAAAAAAGGGGGGGGGTAGGATGCATTAACTATAGTTGATTATAAATTAGCATTAATTTATTAAAAATTGATAAAATATTTGCAGCAGTTTACTAAACAACGATAAAAATATCAAGTGAGTAAAATAGGAAAGAGATAAAATTGGGATGCCACGTGGTTCATCACGCATCTCATCAAATTGAGTGTAGCTGTTCATCGTTATAACATTGATCGCCCGTTGCGGCATATCATAGGTGCACCCACTACGTGGTTCATCACACATCTCCTTCTTCATCTTTTCAAGCCGCCCATAATACTTCAACCAAAACCCAACCCATCGGTGCTACTACCTATCCCAAGCTCCAGGGGGTTCTTCACTCACATAGCAGCAACTCGTGGCCATCTAAGCTCCTAAATGGCTCTCGCTCCCACGTTCTTGCATGGCATCATCTTCGTGTAAGTAGAAGCAAGCATAGATACACCACACTTGCATCAACTGTTTCTTATACCCTCTCTCTTTGATCCGTCACCACTGAATGCAGTGCTATCCTTACCAGCTTCGCTTGCTCAGACGACCTGCGTCCGGCCGCCAGCGCCACCAGTGTGACGGTGCACGTCGAACGCGAATATGTAAGCTATCCTTTTTGTTTCGTCAATGGTTCGTAGTAGTTTGAGCGATGTGTCTGACAGAAATGGATTTGCAGGTTGTGTTGGACAATGGCCTCGTCCAACTCACGTTGTCGAAGCCCGGAGGTTCCATTACAGGAGTCAAATACCATGGAGTTGGTAATGTAATGGAAGTTAAGGAAGAAGACGGTGGAGGGTATGCTAACATATAGCTGCAATTAATCTTTTTTTATCCGTCAAATGCATATCGATCTTATCATCCACTGGTGATGCAGGTATTGGGATGTTGTTTGGAATCCATCAGATCGAGAGTCTGGCATATTTG
Source organism: Ensete glaucum (assembly GCA_021527575.1). Taxonomy (NCBI): domain Eukaryota; kingdom Viridiplantae; phylum Streptophyta; class Magnoliopsida; order Zingiberales; family Musaceae; genus Ensete; species Ensete glaucum. The sequence goes on from CM038551.1 coordinate 53,316,049, forward strand.
ATATGTGACTGTAACTGCTCATCTTTCTCCTCCTCCCCTAACCTTTTAGCTTCTGCTTACCATTTCAACTGGGTTACAGAATACTCGGAACAGAATTTGACGTAGTGCAGCAAGATGCAAACCAGGTCGAGGTCTCTTTCAGAACACAATGGGATCCCTCCCACGGAGGCAAGCTTGTACCTTTAAACATCGACAAAAGGTTGCACCGCAGAATCTGTGCTTGTCAGGAAGCAAACACTAATAGGCTAGCTAATTGAGATTGAGCTTATAATTCTGTAGGGTTGTGATGTTGCGAGGCAGCTCAGGCTTCTACACCTACGCCATATATGAACACCTTCAAGGCTGGCCCGATTTCTATCTAGGAGAGACCAGGGTGGCTTTCAAGCTTAGAAAGGACAAGTACATGATCTCCACCTTTCCTCATGCAATTTTCTACTTTGACCATGTAACGTTCGCTATGTAGATCCTAAGCTTGTTCTTCATTAAATACTTCTTCTGTGAAACAGGTTTCACTACATGGCCATTGCAGACAACAGACAAAGAATCATGCCCACGCCACAAGATCGCGAGGCCGGAAGGTCACAGAAGTTGGGTTACTCAGAAGCAGTCAGACTCACACACCCAATTAATGCAACCTTGAGAGGGGAGGTAAAAGAGGAGTCTCCTTTTGAATTCTCTTATCATGCAGTTAATATCAATGATCATGCGCGCAGCATCTGAATCTACCAAATGATTGCATAGGTGGATGATAAATACCAGTATTCCAGTGAGAACAAGGACAGTGTGGTGCATGGATGGATTTCTTCTGAGCCTTCGGTAGGGTTTTGGGTGATCACCCCAAGTAATGAGTTTAAGTCAGGAGGGCCTGTGAAGCAGGATCTGACATCTCATGTTGGTCCTACCTCCCTCGCTGTGAGTACCATGTTTGTGCCGCCAGTATCTTCAACTTGCAGACTTATTTGCATCCAAACGTCTGAGAAAGATGCACTGACATGGGTTCACTTGTTTGGTACAAATTCTTTGTCCCCATATTTCAGACCTTTCTGAGTTCTCATTACGCCGGGGACGACATATTGCCTAGATTCAGAAACGGGGAATACTGGAAGAAGGTGTTTGGCCCTGTGTTCATTTACCTTAATTCTAATTCGACGAAATGCGATCCGAAGCTTCTCTGGGAGGACGCCAAGAAGCAGGTAGGCCATCTTGCTTCTTTTCCCATCGAAAACTATTATTACTGTATGTGACAGTCATTTCCTTGGAGCATAAGGTGTTCTCTAACATTCTTCCCCAACAAACTATATGAGGCATTTCTAGAATAATCAAATCTTAACGTACACGATCTCTTCCTTCATATAGAGTTGTTTCCATATTTGAATTCCTTGTCACTCAAAGACTGGATACGAAGCACAAGAATCTACACTGAGCTTTCTTCTTCTTCTTCTTCTTGATTCAGGCGCGGGTTGAAGAGGGAAGCTGGCCGTACAAGTTTCCTGCTTCAAAGGACTTCCAAAAGAGCGAGCAAAGAGGCTCTGTTTCCGGTAGACTATTCGTTGTAGACGAGTATGTAACATTTGTCTGATTTCTTAGGCATATCCTGTGTATCGTGATGTATAACGATATCTGTTCTGATGAGGATACATTATTCTGTCAGGACCTCCGATAAGCATTACCGGGATGGGAATGCTGCTTTTGTTGGTTTGGCTTCACCAGGAGAAGCAGGATCTTGGCAGAAAGAAAGCAAGGTTCCTACTTACTGATCATGTTCGAGTAAGTTATTGTCATAATTCGAGCTAAACATGATCACCATGATGTGTTGCAGGGATACCAGTTCTGGGTAAGAGCAGATGCTAAGGGAATGTTCTTCATTAGGAATGTCAGAACTGGAGTGTACAACCTTTATGCATGGGTTCCTGGTTTTATTGGGGACTACAAATCTAGTGTAAACATAACTGTAACGTCAGGTTAGTAATGATATGTTTGTTGTGTTATTCTTGTTCTTCTACTCTGTCAATTTCTTGAATCTGATGATACTAATCTGAGCAGGAAATCACATCGATCTGGGTAACCTTGTATATAGGCCACCAAGAGATGGGCCAACCTTGTGGGAGATTGGCATTCCTGATCGATCCGCCGCGGAGTTCTTCGTCCCGGATCCTTATCCTTACTACATCAACAGACTTTATGTGAATCATCCTGATAGGTAGAACGGGTCCGAGGGTTCTCGATTTCAGTGCATTCGAGGTTGCAGCACTTCATTCACCTAAATCCCCTGGTCATGGTTCTTCTTCTTCATCACAGGTTTAGGCAGTACGGGTTGTGGGAGAGATACGCAGATCTGTATCCTGATCAAGATCTGATGTATACAGTAGGCGTCAGCGATTACAAGAAAGACTGGTTCTACGCACACGTTACCAGGTTCGTTTACTTCCTCTGATCTCTGTTCTCCGAATACATGTTGAGCTCACTTGCTCGACTTCTTCTGCCTCCACTCTTCTGTAGGAAAAATGGACAGGCTTCCTATCAGGCAACTACATGGCAGATAAAGTTTAGACTCAGTAATGTACACCGGACTGGAACTTATAAGCTTCGACTGGCACTTGCATCTGCCGTATTATCTGAGCTACTAGTATGTCTGAACCCTCGCTTCCTCCTCCTCCTCCTCCTTGTTCTTGGTGATGACATGAGTGTTCATGTTGGCTTTGAAGGTTCGATTCAACAACCCAAGAGTGCAGCCTGCTCACTTCACGACAGGGCTAATTGGGAGAGACAACTCGATCGCCCGACACGGAATCCATGGGTTGTACTGGTTGTTCAGCATCGATGTGGAGAGCAGTTGGCTTCTTGAAGGCGACAACATCATCTTCTTAACTCAGACGCGGTCAGAATCCCCTTTTGAAGGAGTCATGTACGACTACATCCGATTGGAAGCTCCTGCATGACACAGTCTCAAGCATAGTTAGTGTTGCTGAATGAAGATTATGTCATGTTTCATTGACACATTATTTCTGTCACCAAATAATTGGATCGGTCATATTGGGCGTCATGAATATTTCGAGACGTAAATTAAGGAAGATATGTTCTGATCTGTTGTTTTGGTGTGTACCCATTTAATTCTGTTTCACAATTGCTTTTGGAAGATGTCCAAGCGAATTATTATTGGAGGCATCTGAAGTGATGTATCAGCTATCAGACGGGAGGTAACATGCGACGTGTCATTCATCTCAAAAAAATAATAGATCATAGATTTTTTTTAAAAATCTAATAATAGATCATAGAATTTTTTAAAAAATAATATTAATTAAAATTAAAATAATAATTTAAAAGATGAATAGATCTAATAACATAAAGAAATTTAAATTTATTTTATGATTTAAGTTATTTTGATTTCAAAATATGACTTTGATATCAATTGTAAGAAAAAATATAATAATACTATTATACAAAATAAGTTTAATATCAGAAACTAAAATTTAATAATTATAAATCAAAGATTAGATATGTGTGTGTACCTTTTGATCTGATCCGATAATAAACTCCATAGTCCGATCCAAGAAGCAACAGAAATAAACTAGGTAGGAGAATAACTATAATCAAAACAATATTCAAAATTCAATCAATTCTATAATATAAATTATCCAATTAGATAGGGCATATAATCTATCACCTAAAAAAATCACAAATGCCACTCGCTGGCACCACCTTACATGGCATCCATCATCTTCATGTGAGTCGAAGCTAACAGAGATATACCATACTTGAATCGGCTGTTTCCTTATACCCTCTCTCTCTTAATCCGTCACCACTGCATACAGTGCAATCCTAACCAGCTTCGCTTGCTCAGGCAGCGACCCGCATCCGGCCATGGCCGCCGCTGTGACGGTGCACGTCGAAAGTCAACAAGTAATCTATCCTTTTACGACAGAAGTGGATTTGTAGGTTGTGACGGACGATGGCATCGTTCAACTCACGCTGTCGAAGCCTAGAGGTTTCATCAGGGGAGTCAAATACGATGGAGCTGATGATTCACTTGAAGCTCCATAGATGACGATAGGTGACGGAAATGGTACTCCTATCTTCCACCATATCATCCTTTGGGATAGATAGGTAGCAAAATAAATGTTTGAACTCAGTTCATCAGAAGTCATCGGAGCCATTAGTTATGGTACATGAAAATGTTCAACGATGCTTAATTCATACCTTCATAGAAAGTCATCTCCATTTCTCTCGTCAGAATGCCAAAAGACCGCCAAGAACCTTCTTTAACCTACTCCAACGGGTGTATGGCCCATTTTTGTTGGAGCAAAATGCACAATCCAATCTTATATGACGGAACATGGAAACCCATTCTCGTGAGATAAAAAGTGCACGACCCACTCTCTTTAGAAAGAAAAATGTCGACCCGTACATGATGCGTTCACCAGGACATAAAGATCAAAATGTCTAATGGACCTTGCATGTAGTGTGATTGCCTAAAATATAAATACCAGGGTGCTTGATGCACTCTCACTAAGCATGCATCTCCCTACGATACATCCCCCAACACAAATGCATCAAAATTCTCGATGCATCCTAGTATACATTCTCTAAGACAAAAGTATCAAAATGCTCGATGCATCTTAGTTACACAAATCATCTACGTACACGTGGTATGTCCAACTAAGAAATAAGAATTAAAAAGCATTCTATGTGCCATAATCAGATAAAGCATCTTCACTGTGCATGATATCTCGAATCAGAACGAAATTATTAAAGCATTTGACGTGGTTTATTCTATCAAAGAATTTATTCATATATGATACATCTGCCTAAGCCGTAAACATCACAGCTTAATGTTTTCTAACCAAACAAAACATCTGGCATCTTTAGATGCATCCATCCAGAACAAAGCTTTCGGAGCATGTAATATGTTTTGGATTATTTTCAAACTAGAATTATTTTCAATCTACAATGCTTTTGATTGTTCATGACTAAAGGATAGAATACAAATATTTTAAAATACTAAAATAATCTATCATATCTCAATAAATCTCATCATCATCTATTTATCTAAATCTAAATTTTATCTTTTATTTTATCTAATATTAATTATTTAAATATTGTAACACACTCTCTTAATTTAAGTAGTGATAATTTAAAATTATTTTTAAAATAAAAAATTTCTTTCATCAAAACTTTATAAAGATTTTGGTGAATTGATCATCGGTGCTGCAATAGTCATGTTATGATTCTCCTCATCCATATATTCTTAAGAATTTTTTGCAAATATTCTTTTATTTTTTTTCTTATGCATATTACTTGAACTTTTTCTCTTTAACAACCATCATTGAGGATCTAGTTGTCACAGACTTAACTCAATTTACTTAAGTCGTGCAGCACCCTTGCGACATACTTAAAGACTTAGATGAAATTGCCTAAGTCGTTAAGCAACCTTGCTCAATGTTTTAGACTTAGCTGGGATTGCCTAAGTCATGAAACGCCCAAGTATTATTCATCCGTAAAGGGTCAGCTCACTTAGGACCTCATGTTGGTCCCGAAGGACCTACAAAAGAGAAGTTGATTAGCTTGAAAGCGAGCGATAGACAAGTCTCGACGCCTCGCAAAGAAAGAAGCTTTACAAGCAATTTGTCAAACACCTTGAATGTAACAAAGAAAAGAGACAAAAGAGTAAAACAAGACTTTAGAGGACTGTATGAATGATCATAAGTCTACAAACGATAGTTCTCAAGGTGTCGGACGTAAGACAAGTTCAATGTGATGAATGCTCACGCCCGACATATAACCAAAGCTCCATCTAGCCCTACCACCTAGGGGGTTCTAGGTGCTAAGATGACTAATATTTTACGTCGCTCAGAGCGGTTGCCACACCACATGAAAATATCTCAAAAATAAAGCTATTTTGGGTAGTTTTTGGCTTCAAGTAGTAAGCGATCGTTCTACAGCATTATAGACTATTTTGCTCATATTTCTTAGGCAAAATCACATAAAATCAAGACAAAATAAGCTATCAAATATTTATACAAGCAAGTAAAAGTGATGAATGGTTCGCTGAGCAAAGATGTTGCGGTTGAGCGATAATCGTTTATGATATTTTCTCCCACTTAAACTGTAGATGCCTTCGTCGATGCTTGTTGGTAAGCTTTGATGATAGCTTCTTCATGTCATAGGGCATCTTCAAGCTCCCAATTGACTTTTGTTTAGGGAAGCTTTCGCCACTTCACCAAGTATTCGGTTTGCTCTGCTCTGTTAGAAAGCTTCATCTTGTGATATGCTAGAATGGTTTCAACTTGCTTCTTATAGGAGGCTCTAGTAGGGGGTAGTCGAGTTGAAATATTTCGAGAAGCATGTTGTGGATTTGAATGACAGACTTTCAAGTTGCTTGTATGAAAGATGTTGTGAATTTTGAGCCATGCCGGCAGTTGCAACTTGTAGGAGTCATTGTCTACCCTACTAACGATTGGGAAGGGTCCTTCATACTTGCGTACCAATCCTTTATGCACTTTGTGCCTAAAGAACTGGAGTGATGTTCTTTGGAGCTTCACCAACAATAAGTCACCAATTTTAAACTCCTGTGGTCGCCTTCCCAAGTTGGCCCACTTCATCATCTTTTTGGCTGCATTCTCTAAGTAAGCTCACATAATATTTATATTCTGATGTCATTCCTTTTGCGAAGTAATATGCTGACGGTCTACTCCTTGTATAACCAATAGCCAAGATGTGAGGAGTGGACGATTGTTGTCCTGTAATAATCTCGAAGGGCCTTTTGTTAGATGTAGAGTTATACTGCAAGTTGTAAGAGAATTGGTCTATTTCTAACAGCTTCACCCAATCTCGTTAGTTGGCACTTACGTAGTGCTGGAGATATTGATCCAAAAGCGAATAGATTATTTCAGTCTGGCCATCCATTTGGGGGTGGAGACTTGTGGAGAAGTATAACTTAGACCCCAGCAGTTTGAATAGCTAAGTCCAGAATCATCCTAAGTATTGTGCATCTCGATCACTAATGATATTGTGTGAGATTCTCCGATACTTCACCACATTCTTTATCATCAACTTTGTCGCCTCTCCTGCTGAATAATGTAGGGGTACAGTAATGAATGTTATATACTTTGAAAACTGATTGACCACCATGAGTATCGATCCAAGTCCCCTTACTATCGACAAGCTTAATATGAAGTTCAAGGAATAGCTCTCCCATAGCCTTTCTAGTACAGTTAGTGGCTCCAAAAGTCCTACCAGCTTCCGATACTTTACCTTATCTTATTGGCAAGTAAGCCATATTTTAACATAGTCCTTCACATCAGTCCCCATCTTTGGCCAATAGAGGCTCTCTCCATGAGAGCCATTGTTCGATGAATGCTTAGATGTCTAACCCAAAGGAAATCGTAACACTCTTTCAAGAGTTCATGCCTCAAATTGTCCGCTCATGAAATATAAACTATGTTCTTTTTGGTATAGATGAGTGCCTCCTAGAGCTAAAATCATCATGCCTTGTCCTCTTTAATGAGTTTCATCAGGATTACTGCTCGACGATCACTGCATAGTTCATCCCTGATCTTGGAAAGAAAGTTAGAGTGTAACTGACTTGCTTGGCCTTCGCCTTTCAACTGTATGGTATTCACCAGTTCCACTTTCTAGCTCAATGCATTGGTCACAATGTTTTCTTTTTCGGGCTTATTCTTTATTATCATGTTGAACTCGACTAAAAAGTCCTACCATCGTGCTTGTTTTGGGGAGAGTTGCTTTTGAGTTTAGAAGTAACTCAATGCAACATTATTTGCTTAGCATGAATGGTGCTCCTATAAAATAGTATTGCCACACTCGTAGATAGAGGACCTCCGCTATTATCTCCTTCTCATGCACTGGATATCATTGCTCAGTCTTGTTGAGCTTGCGATTCTTGTAAGCCATCAAATGACCTCTTTGCATAAGAACTCCTCCAATAGCGAAATATGAAACATATAGATGGATTTTAAAAGACTTCCCATAGTCTAGTAATTTGAGCACTAATTCTTCCAACATAGTAACCTTTAGGTCTTAGAATGCTGCCTCATATTTATCTGACTATTTCTAAGACTATTCCTTCTTCAACAACACTATTAGTGGAGTTACGCACTTCAAATATCCAGCAATGAAGCACCGACAATAGTTGACAAAACCAAAGAAAGATCTCAACTTCGATACCTTCTTTGGTGTTCACTATTCTACCACAACTTGTACCTTTGATTTGTCCATCTGAATGGAACCGTCATCGATTTGATGCCCAAAGAATAGAATCTCTATTTGAGCAAAGTAACACTTCTCCTTATTTACAAACAAGGTGTTCTCCCTAAGAACTTTGAAGATTGTTTAAAGGTTCTCGATATGCTCCTCAACTGTTTGGCTATAGACGATGATATCATATAAGTAGACGACCACACACTTATCCAAATACTTTTTAAATAGTCGATTCATTAGAGTGCAAAATATGGTCAGAGTGTTAGTTAAGCTGAAAGGTATCACCAGGAACTCGAACGCTCCATACTTGGTAACACAAGTAGTCTTTACTTCATCGCCTTATGCAATGCGCACCTGCTAGCACCCAACCGAAGGTCGAGTTTGGAGAAGTACTTGGCCTTGCCTAGTTGATCGAACAAGTTCGTGATAAGTAGGATGAGATACTTGTGCTTCATAGTTACTTTGTTGAGGGCTTGATAATCGATGCATAATCAGAGGCTCATATCTTGTTTCTTAAGGAAGAGAATTAGAGCTCCAAATGGTGCTTTTGAGCTATGGATGAGATCACTGCTTAGTAGTCATCTAATTGCTTCCTGAGTTCTGCTAACTTTGGAGAAGCCATGCGGTATGGTGGTCTTGTTGGAAGCTTGACTCCTGACTCCAGCTCAATATGATGATCCACACATCTACATGGTGATAAAGTTTTTGGCAATTTGGTTAACATCACGTCTAAGAACTCCTTCAGGATATTCACCACCATGGTAGGTTCTTGAATTAACCTTGTCGAGTGCCTCTAGCTTTATAGCAGCTACAAAGGTTAATTCACCTTTTCGTACCATTTTCTTTAGTTATAATGTCGATATTTGTTATGGATCCTTGGTTCCTTGTCGAGCAACTGGAACTATACAGGGGTCGTCACCTCTCATTAGGTATAGGGAGTTTAGGAATGACATTGGCACCAACTCCACTGTGTGCATGAATTCCATTCCGAGAATCACTTGGAAGTCGTACAATGGCATCGCATCATGTTTATGCTCCTGCTTCATATTCTGATCTTGATAGGGACCCCCTTTGCTAGTCCGGAGAACTATTTGGCCTCTGAGTTCACAGCCTTCATATGACTTGGGTTCTTCTCCAAGATTAATCTAAGTTACTTAGCTTCTTGATTGACAATAAAACTGTGGGTAGCACCCGTTGTTAGAATTAATTAGCACTAAGAGAGATGGGGTGGGGGTTGGGGTTTGGGGTGGTGGGGTGAATTAGTGCAGTATAAGTTTTTCATTTTAAATAAAAACATTTCTGCTTTAAAAAAATAGGAAAATCTAAAGCTTGTTATTCAAATAAAGCAAGTGAATGATAAGAAGATTGCTAAGTTACTTACTTACTAATTACTTAAGAAAGATCAAGGAAATCCGAAAGATAAGAAACATCATAAGTGAAATGTTTGCTTTTAAAGAGTAAACAAGATCAAAAGTGTTAATAAGGAAACCAAACAATGAACTCACAATTTTTATAGTGGTTCAGCACCAAAGGCCTACGTCCACTCCCAAGTCCTCCTTCTTGAGACACACCGGCGTCTACTACCGATCTTCTTTGGATGAAGACCAAACCTTTACACTTAAGCTTACAAGGGAGATTTGAGAATTTTCTACTTTAAGCTCTCTCTCCCTTCCCCTTTTATTTTTCTTACAAATCACACACAATTTTATCATAGAATATAATCCCCAGAATTATTTTATAGAATGCAAGAAACTTTCAGGAATTTATAGACCCCAAATAGCTTCAGATTTTTGGAGCCAAAAATCAAATATACCTAAAAAAATTGGGTACGGGCGATTTATCCATCGACCTGGGTGGCTCAGCCGCCCGAACACCAGGATACAGGCAGTCTACCCATCGATCCTAGGCGGGTCAATCACCGAAAGTACCTAGATCCTGGGTACGGGTGGTTCAACCGCTAGTCTAAGCGGGTCAGCTGCCATCAGTTGCCCAAAAGCCTGGGCGGTGGCAGTACACTCGTCGCTCACCGGCGATATACCCGCTGAAATTTTTGCAAAAGTGGTTCCCTCCACTTTTTGAATTCTGGCTTGAACCATCAGTTGACCATTCCCTTGGTCAACTAATTGAGCTCAACCTGAGCTCAACCAAACCCTATAGTGGACCTAGTTGCCTCATTGAATTGATTTAGATTTATTCCAAATCTAACTCAATTTGGACTTAGACCTTAACTATGACTCAATGATTACAACACTTAATGACCAATCAAGCTAAATCAAGACCTAACTCCTGCTAATCTGACAGCCTTCGACATTCTTGTAACGAGTCCTATGGTCTTCTTTTGGTAATCTCCCGATATGTTCCCAATGAGCTTTCTGATCCTTTCGGCAAATCTCCTAGCGAACTCCAGTGAGATCCCACTACATCGTCCGAACCTCGACCCGATGCTCAAGCTTGATCTTGGCCCATCATCTGGTTGTAACTTCATTGCTCCTGTCATAATTAGTCCTGTATGATGCTAATTATGACTTAATTAAATATAATCATAATTGCCAAACATTCATTTCAAGACCATCCTAACTCCCAGTAAGCTTTTCAGCTACCCCCAATAATCTTCCGACGAGTCTTGATCTTCTTCTGGCGAACTCCCTTGCGCTATCCCGGCAAACTCCCAATACCCTCGGCGAGCTCCCGACACACTTCTGGCTAGTTCCCAACCGCATTGATCCGATGCATAAACTTTACTTTGGCCAATCCTGATTGTAATAATCATTATGTCATAATTAATCCTACAACAGTCAATTCTAACAATTCTGTTAGATCAATAACTCATTAATTAATTTTATCATCAAAATTCAAGATTTAACAATATCTCTCGTTTTGATGATGACAATTAATTGATTATAAGAGTTAATCCTAACTCCCCTAAATCCATGCCACTTAAATTTAAGAAAATCATACACTCTTAAATTCAAGCAATCAACATTTTATACAAATTTCAACACAAATTTACATCAAGTCATCAAATCATGAATTTCATTAAATCATCAAATCATAATAAGAATTACATACTCATATCCATATCCAAGATGTCTAATTCATATCCATATCTATATCATGTGTTATCAGTGTATATCATCAATATCATGAGTCATCAATCAATATCATATGTCATCAATATATATTTCTCTCCCTTTATCATCAATAAAAAGATGAAATATAGGGCTAAGAATTTTAATGCACATGAGTCTTTGCTCTCCCTTTATAAAATACGACACGAGTCATAAATAGTTTTCTTCCTCTTGTGAAAAAGAAGAAAAGAAAATAAGGGAGGAGTTGTAAAACATCATTAAGAAGAGCTCTTAATAAATTTCAAAAAGAATATTAAGATAAGCCCAAAAGTCTAAGTTGAAACTATTTTAGCCACATCATATGCAATACATCATACGATAAAATTATGATTATTATTCTAAATCATCATGTATATTTTTAAAAATTAACATGCACTATCATCATACATGATTTCACATCATCATATGTTCTCCCCCTTTGTCATTAACAAAAAGGAGAAATATAATTAACAAGTTTTTGATATACGAGAGCTTAGTAATTTAACAAATTTTTCATCACTTTAGAACATACAAGCTAGGAAGTTCTTTCTTTTCTTTTGAGAAGTGCAAGCTAGCAAATTTTTACTTCATTTGCAATATTCAAGCTAGCAATTTACATCATACAAGCAAACAAGTTTTGCTCCCCCTTTGTCATTGTAAAAAAGAAGATATAGCGTAAAACTTTTCTCATTACATCATTTTTCAGATCATCACATGAAATATATCAAGAAAATTAACATAGTGATGAGATGCACAATTCATGAAGATAAATTATGACTATCAAGAGATAAATTATAAGAGAAATAAATAAAATAAAATATCTTGATTCATTCATAAGAAATCTCAAGTTGTCAAGTTTATGATTTGTATAAAAATTTCTTTTTAAATAATATGAGATCACTCATTCAATTTCAAAATCATCAAAATCACTTTTAAGAGATTCAAAATATAATTAATAGACTTACTAGTCTTTTGAAATGCTAGTGATTTCCTTTCTCCACTTTGTATGAGCAAGAAGGTAGAATCAAGATAGAGAAATAAAAAAAATATCATATCACAATAATGCTCAATTTTAAAGAGATAAATTTTATAGATATTAATTTTGAAATTGAGCTCAAAACTTTAAGATATTCAAGGAGATTCAAAAGTTTAATAGCTACTCATGCATTTAAAATCATCTTATGCAATTTCAAGTATAGCAAAAAAAATTTATTTATTATAAATTTTGATAAAAAATCAAGAATTTCATAAAAATACATGATAGTAGATCAACCACAAGTTATAAGTATTTTGCATGCATTTAGACAGTCCTAATTTTCTTCTAGGCAATTGTTCCTCATTCAATGTTATCATATCCAAATTTACTTCTAATCATATTAATAATTTTATTTCTCCCTTTTTTTCCTTTATCATTGTCAAGAAAGAAATATGATGACATAATTTCTTCTTAACATTTTATATTCAAATTATGCTAAAAAGTACAAGGAGATCATGTCATTAAAGATAAAATCAAATTTTTGAATATCAAAAGATATGATTTCATTTTATAAGTTTCTTTCCCCCTTTTTTTGTGAATAATAAAAATTAATCTTAGGGGATAATCTCAATTCATCTAAGATAAATCTTTTTAATAAAAAAGAAGAATGATCTTGATAAAAATTTTAATTATTATTGTTAAGATCATAAATCTCCTTTTTATTAAAAAGAGAAAATTATATAGATTGTTTTCCAAAAGAAAATAGCTAAAATAAAATCATTTGAAAACTTATCCAAAATCATCATCAAAAATCACTTTTCAAAAAATTTCAATAAAGTCATCATATATTTTTTCTAAAAGAAAATAGCTAAAGTTTTCTATTTATTTTTGTAGTTAAAGAGATTTAACAATAAATGTATCATTTTATCTTTGTTGAAGGATTCATGGGATAAATATTCTTTCAAAAAGAATTATCCTTCTTTTGAAATTTATTTCAAAAATGCATTAGCATTTAAAGTCAAAAATAAAATTTTATTATGATCATTGCAAAAATATTTTCAAACAAAAGCTTTGATTCATTTTAAATCCAATGATTTTTGCATGTTGGAAGATTCTATCATGTTATGAAGAAGCTTTTCTTTTAAAGAAAGATAATTTCATATATAATTTTTAGGTTCAAAAACAACATAAATCATCAATACAAGTTAATACACATCAATACAATAATCATCATCAAAATTTTTCTTTCATACATATGACTTTTATTTCAGTTAACTATATTTTTTTCTTTCTAATTCTAGCATGTTTTAGCTATGCATCATTAAGATTAATTATATAATGATGAACTATTTTAAATAAAAGGATTTGTTATAATATAAACAAGGATCATTAAGTTTAAAACATGTTAATTCAAATAATTTTTTTGTTATTGTTATATAGGCTACTAAGCTTTGAAAGAGTATTAGATCTAATTTCAAAACATTATTTAGTACTCCTAGCCTTATTAGGAGGCAACTTCATATTATGGGAGGTTGATTTAGGTACCCACTTAAGTTTGGGTCTTTCATGATATGTTCTTCCCATTTTCTCTTATGGCATAAGATTATTTATGATTATTTTAGGAATCCAAACTAACTTATAAGGATTATAATTTTTAAATGGGTATTTGTAAGCCATATTTCCTAATCTTCCACAAAAATTACACTTGACTTCTGATGGTAAATGTAAGGTAGGTCCTTTAACAAAAATGATTGGCTTTTATTGAGTGTTACCAATAAAGCTTATACCCTTTCTTATATTAATATGATCCTTATTGGCAAGGATCATATTCAAGGATTTGCTACCAATTTTAAAACTTTCTAACATTGTCTTAAGCATGATATTTTCTTCTTTAATGTTGTCTAGCATTTTATATTTAGAACTAAGATTATGTGATGTTAATAACTCATGCATTTCATCAACTTTACTAACTAATAATTATGTTTATTTTTAGGCAACTTAAAAGATTTGCTAAGTTTTCTAAACTCATCAAGCAAATCATAGAACATGTTTAATAATTCTAAAAAAGAAATGCTTAATGAATCACTAACCTCATCCTCGATTGCCATAAGAGTAAGGTTCTCCACTTCTTGGTTGTACATTTTATCTTTGGAGCTCCTCAGCTTCTTATGTTCATAGCAAGAGGTTTTGTCCATCTTTAAATCATTTTTATGGTTTATTTGTCAAATGTTCAAGGTCCTCACAACTCGAGATTTACTCGAAGAGTCGTATGTTCTCAGTTCAAATTCCTTCATATTCTTTGGAAGGTGTTCTTCAAGTTTATTTTTATAAGATATTTTATTAATTAATTCATTTATATTAATTGTGCTTTCATGTGTGATCTCTAATGCATGCCATATATCGAAAGCCGAATCAAAACAAGAAACCCAATCAAATTTATTTTTATCAAGTGCACAATATAAGGCATTCATAGCTCTTGCTTTAAAGAGAAAGTCTTCTTCTCCAAATCATTCAAATTATTCATTGGAAGAGAAGACTTTTCAAATCCATTTTCAATAACAGTCCATAAATCAAGGTCTAAAAAAAGTAATAAAACTCTCATCGGAGTTTTCCAATAAGTGTAGTCCATCCCATTGAATATGGGAGGATGAACAATAGAAAAGCTTTCTTGAAAGCCAATAAGAGCCATTTCTCTTGGGTGTTAAACCAAATGAGAAAAACCGAAGCTCTGATACTAATTGTTAGGATCAATTGGCACTAAGAGGGGGGGGCGAGAGGGGCGGGCGTGGGGTAAATTAGTGCAAGTGTAAGTTTTTCATTTTAAACAAAAACATTTCGGCTTTAAGAAAAATAGGAAGATTCAAAGCTTGTTGTTCAAATAAAGCAAGTAAATGATAAGAAGACTACTAAGTTACTTGCTTACTAATTACTTAAGAAAGAGCAAGGAAATCTGATAAGAAACATCATAAGTGAAATGTTTGCTTTCAAAGAGTAAATAAGATCAGAAGCATTAATAAGGAAAGCAAAAGATAAACTCACAATATTTATAGTGGTTCGGCACCTAAGGCCTATATCCACTCTTGAGTCCTCTTTCTTGACACACATTGGCGTCTATTACTCATCTTCATTGGGTTAAGACCAAACCCTTACACTTGAGCTTATAAGGGAGACTTAAGAATTTTCTACTCTAAGTTCTCTCTCCCTTCCCCTTTTCTTTTTCTTATAAATCACACATAATTTTATTATAGAATATAATCCTCATAATTGTTATGTAGAATACAAGAAAACTTAGGGTATTTATAGGCCCCAAGTGGCTTTAAATTTTTAGAGCCAAAAATCAAACATATCCGAAAAAATTAGGTACAGGCAGTTTATCCACGACCTGGGCAACTCAGTTCGAACACCAGGATACGGACGGTTTACCCACTGGTCCTAGGTGGGTCAACCATCGAAAGTACCCAGATTCCTAGGTACGGGCGGTTCAACCGTCTAGTCTGGGCGGGTCAACCGCCATCAACCGCCCGAAAGCTAGGGCGACGGCGATACACCTATCACTCACCGACAATTTACTCGTTGAAATTTTCACAAAAGTAGTTCCCTCCACTTTTTGAATTTCAGCTTGATTCATCAGTTGATCATTCCCTTGGTCAACTAATTAAGCTCAACCTGAGCTAAACCAAACCCTATAGTGGACCCGATTACCTCATTGAGTTGATTTGGATTCCTTCCAAATCCAACTCAATTTGGACTCAAATCTTAATTATGACTCAATGATTACAACACTTAATAATCAATTAAGCTAAATCAAGACCTAACTTCTGCCAATCTGGTAGCCTCCGGCATTCTTACGAGTCATATGGTCTTCTTCCGGTAATCTCCCAACATGTTCCCAGCGAGCTTCTCGATCCCTTCGGCAAATTTCCTAGTGAACTTCGGCGAGATCCCATTACATCACCAAACCCTGGCCCGATGCTCAAGTTTGATTTTGGCCCATCATTTGGAACTCCATTGCTCCTATTATAATTAGTCCTGCATGATGTTAACTATGACTTAATTAAATACAATCATAATTACCAAACATCCATTTCAAGGCCATCCTAACTCCCAGTAAGATTTTCAGCTACCCCTGACAATCTTCTGACAAGTCTCGGTCTTCTTCTAGTGAACTCCTTTGTACTATCCTGGCAAACTCCCGATACCCTCGGTGAGCTCCTGACACACTCCTGGCGAGTTCCCAACCGTATCGACCTAATGCATGGACTTGACCTTGGCCAATCCTAATTGTAATAATTATTCTATTATAATTAATTTTGTATCAATCAATTCTAACAATCTTGTTAGATCAATAATCCATCAATCGATTTCATCATTAAAATTCAAGATTTAACACCCGTGTCCACCATTGCACGGGTTATTCGGCCATTTAGTTTGATGTCTACATATATCAACTTGCTGCTTCCTGACTTCAATAGTTTTACCTTCATGTTCTCCCCCACTTAACCCCGTAATACATTCAACAAACACATTGCTCCTATTCGGGGTCCTTGCAACTTCTCATCGTCACTACTAGATTCTAAACTACTCGAATTGAGGGCGATGACTTTATCCTTGTCCAACTTGTGGGGGTATATTGATGTAGTTAAAGCATTGAGTGCCTGCTTTTGTGGGCACTCTCTCGCTATATGTGATCCTCCGCACAAGAAGCATTCGCTAGGTTTTGAGGCTTTGCCTTTTAAGCTTGGTCCATTATGGAAGTTCTTCTTCTTTTATTTGCCCCCAGACTCCTTCGCTCAAGAGTATTTTGTTAGATGATTTCCCAAAGATTATTTCTTCTTTCTTAAGTCCTCTAAAGAAATAAAGTCAATTAGCCTTTCTACGGCTGCAATTGCCCTAGCCACGTCGGTGACATTCCTTCGATGCGGTTCTTATTGTACCCATGGCTTCAGGCCATCAAGGAAGCTGAATAGCTTGTCCTTCTTGAACATGTCCTGTATAACTAATATTAGTGTCAAAAAAAATTGTTTCACATAGTCTCAAATTGATGTACTTTGGCGGAGTTAACTCAATTTCCTTCTTGTGACAAACTTTGTGTTCTCGGGTAGGAATAGAGTTCTTAACTCTTGCTTCAAGTCCTCCCATGTGTCTATTTGCACTAGCCCTCCTGGATCTCTTCCTAACGGGTTCACCATCAAAGTTTTATATCTTCATTCCGATACATTGTTGCTATCGAAACTTTGATTTCTTCTGAGTCGGGCCTCGTAGCATGAAAGTATTATTCCATGTTGAACAGGAAATTTTTGAGCTCTTTAGACATGAGTTCCACCATAACTTCTTATAGATATTGTACAGAGTCTTTGGTGTCCTCCGTTAGTCGGTTGACTCGGGACTCAACCTTGCTAATATGAGATTCAATTTCTTCTTATGAGCTCTCTATCCCAAGGAGCCTTTGTTGGCCTTAATAGAGTTCCTCTAAACTCGCTTCAAGAACATCGAGGTGGGTTTTCGCCATTGTAAGTCTCTCCTTATGGCTCCTTTTTTCGGTTGGCATTCTATATTGTGCCTCCTATGCTCGTGAGGAATACCCACCTTCATGCTTATGTTGTTCGTTGTTGTACTCCTCATGAGCGGCTCCAACAGCTTGCGAGTGAGTTTGTACTTACAACCCATATGCGGTTGCTTGGAGCAAAGGTCCGACTTGCCCTATCTTGCTCGATTCGCCATGATGCTTTACCATGGCGAGATTGCAGAACCTCCTGATTGTTTGTTCAAATTTCTTGCCTGCTTTGATACCACACTGTCACAGACTTAGTTGAATTTGCCTAAGTCATATGACACTCTTGTGGTAAAAACTTAAAGACTTAGCTGAAATTGCCTAAGTCGTGAAACAACCTTGCCCAATGTTTCAGACTTAGCTGGGATTGCCTAAGTTATTAAACGCACAAGCTTTATTCATCCACAAAGGGTTAGCCCACTTACAACCTTGTGTCGGTCCCAAAGGACTTGCAAAATAAAAGTTGATTAGCTTGAAAGCGAGTAACAGACAAGTCCCGATGTCTCACAAAGATAAAAGCTTTACAAGCAATTTATCGAACACCATGAGTGCAATAGAGAAAAGAGAGAAATGAGCAAAACAAGACTTTAGAGGGCTATATAAATTGTCACAAATCTACAAACGACGATTCCCAAGGTGTCGGATGCAAAACAAGTTCAACTTTTGATGAATGCTCATGCCCGATATATAACCAATGTCCCATCCAGCCTTGTGCCACCTAGGGGGTTCCAAGATGCTGAGATGACTGATATTTTTTGGTGCTTAGATCGGTCACCGTAGCACGTAAAAAATGCTAAAAAACAAAGCTGTTTTGGGCGATTTAGGCTCCACGTAGTGAGCGGTCATTCTACAGCGTTACAAACTATTTCTCTCACATTTCTTAGGCAAAATCACATAAAATCAAGTCAAAATAGGTTGCTAAATATTTGTAAAAGTAAGCAAAAGATGAATGGTTTGCTGAGCAAAGATGTTGCAGTTGAGTGATAAACATTAGTGACATAGTGGTGGCTCTGTATTTATAGGATTGAATCCCTTTAGATATTGAGGCTTTCTCTTTCTTTTCTTTTTTTTAGTCTTCTTCATATTCTTAGAAACTTTTACCCTCATCATATATGTTCTTTCCTTATTATCCTTGGAGTTCAAGATTTCATCTTTTTCCTATATATGTGTTTCATCAATTATAGTTTTCCAATTATCATGACCTACACCATCGCATTTCATCTCATAGCCACCATGTGAGATCGTTTGCATATATCCACAAAAATTTAGATAATTTTAAATTTTATAATATAATGTTGATTCATTAGTAAGAGTAGCATATAAGGAAAAATCCAAAAATAATAAGAGAAACACTTTATTTTTTTTCATGCTCACAGTTATTACTAGTTTATTAATTTTTTATCATAAATCAAATATTTTCATCATTAAAATAGTATAATATCCTTTTCTTATTGGTTATCCTATACTAGTGAGAATTTATTTAAACCAAGAATAAGCATCAATTCATCTATAATTCGTTTGTTATATTTGGTGTTCACAGCAATTATTCCTTTTTCTTTCACTTAACCTTATTGTCATTTCTCATTTGTACTATAGATCTAACTGAATATCAAGCCTTTGGAATAAACTTTTATCCTCTATCATATGATTACTACATCCATAATTAAAAAACTAAACAGATCTAGAATATTCTTCATCAGATATTATAAGAAAAATATTTTCTTCATCCCCTTTTCATTATTATTTTTTTCATGATAATTTGTTTGATTTTTATTCCAATAATCTTTTTCAAAATGGTCATATTTTTTACAATAAGAATAAAGAGAAACATTTGAATTTTTATTTTTGTACTAGTAATCTTTTTTAATATGTCTATTTTTTAAATAAAATCATTAACAGATTTCTTTGTTACATTCTGACCTTTAGTTGATTGATCATGACATTTGTCATTTTGATCTCTCCCTTGAGATTTGATTTCTTAATTTTTCTTTTGATCCTTCTTTCGATCTATCTTCATTTGAGGAACATGTTATGAAATTTCAACTAATGATCTATTTTCTTTTAGTTCATGAATTAAAAGAGAGCTCATTAACTCATTAATAGATAATGTACTTGTATCTTTAGCTTCTTCTATAGTAGTAGAAATCATTTCAAATTTTGGAGATAAACTTCATAAAACTTTTCCTGCTATAGTTTGATTTTTTTTAAATTTTCACCATAAGATCTTATTTGATTCATAATAGAAGAAATTTTTGAGAATAAATCAATTATAGATACAAAGAATTTATTCATATATAATACATCCACCTAAGCCGTAAACATCACAGCCTAATGTATTCTAAACAAACAAAACATCTTACATCTTTCGATGCATCCATCCAGAACAAAGCTTTCATACTTCTGTTGCATCTATCTTAGGTAAAGTCTTTAGGAGCATGTAAGATGTTTTAGATTATTTTCAAACTAGATTTATTTTCAATCTGCAATACTTTGGATTGATCATGACTAAAAGATAGAGTACACATATTTTAAAATACTGAAAAAATCTATCATATCCCAATAAATCTCATCATCATCATTATTTATTTATCTAAATCTTAATTTTATCTTTTATTTTATCTAATCTTAACTATTTGAATATTGTATCATATCCCCTTAATTTAAGTAGTTATAAATTAAAATTATTTTTGAAATAAAAATTTCTTTTATTAAAACTTTATAAAGATTTTGGCAAATTGATCCTCGGTGCTGCAATAATCATGTTATGCTTCTCTTCATCCATATATTCTTGAGAATCTTTTACCTGTCTTTTTTCATCCTTTTTCTTAGGATATTACTTGAACATTTTCTTTTTAATAGTCGTCATTAAGGATCTAGTTGTCATGGACTTAGCTGAATATGCCTGAGTCGTACAGTGCCCTTTTGACAAACTTAAAGACTTAGATGAAATTGCCTAATTCATTAAGCAACATTGCCCAATGTTTCAGACTTAGCTGAGATTGCCTAAGTCATGAAACGCCCAAGTGTTATTCATCTATAAAGGAGGGTCGGCCCACTTAGGACCTCATATCAGTCCCAAAGGACCTATAAAAGAGAAGTTGATTAGCTTGAAAGCAAGCAACAGACAAGTCTCGATGTCTCGTGAAGAAAGAAGCTTTACAAGCAATTCGTCAAACACCTTGAATATAATAAAGAAAAGAGACAAAGGAGTGAAACAAGACTTTAGAGGACTATATGAATGGTCACAAGTCTATAAACAATGATTCTTAAGGTGTCGGATGCAAGCCAAGTTTAACTTGTGATGAATGCTCATGCCCAATATATAACTGAAGCTCCATCTAGCCCTGCCACCCAAGGGGTTCTAGGTGCTTAGATAGCTGACATTTCACATTGCTTAGAGTAGTCACCGCACCATACGAAAACACCCTAAAAATAGAGCTGGTTTGGGCAGTTTTATCTCAAAGTAGTAAACGACCATTATACAACATTACAGACTATTTTGCACACATTTCTTAGAAAAAATCACATAAAATCAAAGCAAAACAAGTTGCTAACTATTTATACAAGCAAGCAAAAGTGACGAATGGTTCGCTGAGCAAAGATGTTGCAATTGAGCGATAATCGTTTGTGACATTTTTTCCCACTTAAACTATCGATGTCCTCATCGATGCTTGTTAGTAGGCTTTAATGATGGCTTCTTCATGTCGTAGGACATCTTCAGACTCCCAATTGGCTTGTGTTTAGGGAAACTTTCACCGATTCACCAAGTACTAAGTTTGCTTTGCTCCGTTGGAAAGCTTCATCTTGCGATCTGCTAGAATAATTTCAACTCACTTCTCTTAGGAGGCTTTGGTGGGGGGTAGTTGAGTTGGAATATTTTGAGAAGCATGTTGTAGATTTGAGTGGTAGACTTCTAAGTTGCTTGCATGAAAGATGTTGTGAATTTTGAGCCATGTCGGCAGTTGCAACTTGTAGGAGACATTGTCTACCCTGCTAATGATTGGGAAGGACCCTTCATACTTGCATACAAATCATTTATGCACTTTGTGCCTAAAGAACTAGACTGATGTTTATTGGAGCTTCACTAACAACAAGTCACCAACTTTGAACTCCTATGGTTGCCTTGCCAAGTTGGCCCACTTCTTTATCTTTTTGGTCGCATTCTCCAAGTAAGCTCACGTAATATTTGTATTTTGATGTCATTTCTTTTCGAAGTGATATGCTGATAGGCTACTCCTTCTATAACTAATAACCAAGGTGTGAGGAGTCAATGATTGTTGTCCTATAATAATCTCGAAAGGGCTCTTGTTGGATGTAGAGCTCTATTGTAAGTTGTAAGAGAATTGGGCTACGTTCAATAGCTTTACCCAATCTCTTGGTTGACACTTACGTAATGCCAGAGATATTACTCCAAAAGCAAATTGATTCTTTTAGTCTGGCCATCCATTTAGGGGTGGAGACTTATGAGAATTGGACCCCAGTAGTTTGAATAGCTAAGTCCAGAATCATCCTAAGAATTATGCATCTTAATCACTAATGATATTGCATGGGACTCTCTAATACTTTATCACATTCTTCATCATCAACTTGGCTACCTCCTCTACTGAACAATATAGGGGTGCAACAATAAAAGTTGCATACTTTGAAAATCGAATATCGATCCAAGTCCCCTTACTGTCGGCAAGCTTGATATGAAGTTCAAGGAGATGCTTTCTCATGGCCTTTCTAGTGCAGTCAGCGGCTCCAAAAGTCCTATTAGCTTCTACTACTCTATCTTATCTTATTGACAAGTAAGGCATGTTCTAACATAGTCCTCCATGTCAGTCCCCATGTTCAGCCAATAAAGGCTCTCTCTATGAGAGCCATTATTTGATGAATGCTCAGATGTCCGGTCCAAAGGGAATCGTAACACTCTTTCAATAGTTCATGCCTCAAATTGTCTGCTTGTGGAACATAAACTTTGTTCCTTTTGGTATTGATGAGTCCCTTATGGAGCTAAAATCATCGTGCCTTGCCCTTTTTAATGAGTTGCATCAGGATTACTGCTTGAAGATCACTATACAGTTCATCGCTGATCTTGGAAAGGAAGTTGGAGTGCAACTGACTTGCTTGGCCTTCGCCTTCCAACTGTATGATATTCAACAGTTCCACTTTCTGGCTCAATGCATCAGCCACAATATTTTCTTTTTCAGGCTTATTTTTTATTACCATGTCAAATTCGACCAAGAAGTCTTGTCATCGTGCTTGTTTTGGGAAGAGTTTCTTTTGAGTTTGAAAGTAACTGAATGTGACATTGTCTATCCTTAGCATGAATGGTGCTCCCATAAGGTAGTGTCGCCACACTCGTAGACAGTGAACCTCCACTATCATCTCCTTCTCATGCACTGTATATCCCCGCTCAGTCTTGTTGAGCTTGCGATTCTTATAGACCACCGAGTGACCCTTTTGCATAAGAACTCCCCCAATAGCGAGTCTAAAGCATCTGTATGGATTTTAAAAGACTTTCCATAGTCTGGTAATTTGAGCACTAGTTCTTCCAATATAGCTTGGAATGCTGCCTCATATTTGTTCGACTATTTCCAAGGCTGTTCCTTTCTTTAGCAACTCCATTAGTAGAATTATGCACTTCGAATATCTAGAAATGAAGCATCAATAATAGTTGACAAAACCAAGGAAGGATCTCAACTTTGGTACCTTCTTTGGTATTCACCATTTTACCACTGCTTGCACCTTTGATTTATCCATCCGAATGAAACCGATCATCGATTCGATGCCCAAAGAACAAAATCTCTATATGAGCAAAGTAACACTTCTCCTTATTCACAAACAAGGTGTTCTCCTTGAGAACTTAGAAGATTGTTCGAAGGTGCTTGACATGCTCCTCAAGCATTTGGCTGTAAACGATGATATCGTATAAGTAGATGGCCATAAACTTATCCAAGTACTCTTTGAATAGTTGATTCATTAAAGCACGGAATGTGGCTAGAGCATTAGTTAAATCGAAAGGCATCATTAGGAACTCGAACACTCTATACTTGGTCATATAGGTAGCCTTAACTTTGTCACCTTATGTAACACGCACCTGCTAGTACCTGATTGAAGGTCGAGTTTAGAGAAGTGCTTGGCCTTGCCCAGTTGATCGAACAAGTTCATGATGAGCAGGATGGGATACTTGTGCTTTACAATCACTTTGTTGAGGGCTCGATATTTGCCACCACGGTAGGTTCTTGAATGGACCCCATCGAGTGCCTTTAGCTTTATAGTGGCTACAAAGTTTGATTTACCTTTTCGTACCCTTTTCTTTAGTTGTAATGTCAATATTTGTTGTGGATCCTCAGTTCCTTCTCTAGCAACTGGAACCATACAGGAGTTGTCACCTCTCATTAGGTATAGAGAGTTTAGGAATGACATTGGCACTAACTCCACTGCGTACATGAACTCTATTCTGAGAATCACTTGGAAATCGTACAATAGCACCGCTATCATGTTTGTGCTCTTGCTCTATATTCTGATCTTAATGGGGACCCCCTTTACTTGTCCGGAGATCTGTTTGACCTTCGAGTTCACAGCCTACATACGACTTAGGTTCTTCTCCAAGATTAATCCAAGTCACTTAACTTCTCGATTGACAATAAAATTATGGGTAGTGCCCGTGTCCATCATTACACGGGTTGTTCAATCATTTAGTTTCATATCATACATCAACTTGCTGCTCTCTGCCTTCAATGGCTTTACCTTCGTGTTCTCCCCACTTGACCCTATAACACATTCAACAAACACATTACTCCTATTCGAGGTCCTTGCAACTCCTCATCGTCGCGCTGGATTATAAACTGCTCGAACTAAGGGAGATGTCTTTATCCTTGTTTGACTTGTAGGAGTGTATTGATACAATTAAAGCATTGAGTGCTTACTTTTGCAGGCACTCTCTCACCATGTGTGGTCCTCTGCACAAAAAGCATCCGTCAGGTTTCGAGATAATCTATTGATAAATTAATAGGCTCTCTTTTAATTCATAAACAAAAAGTAAACATATCATCAGTTGAAATTTTGGAACATGTTCTTCAAATGAAGATAGATAAAAAGAATGATCAAAAGAAAATTTCAAAAATCAAATCTCAAGGGAGAGATCAAAATGACAAATGTCATGATCAATCAACTAAAGGCTAGAGGAACATCAATGAATGTAACAAAGAAATCTGTCAATGATTTTATTGTAAAAAATGTATAAATTAAAAAAGATTACTAGTACAAAAATAAAAATTCAAATGCTTCTCTCTATTCTTATTGTAAAAAATATGACCATCTTGAAAAAGTTTGTTGGACTAAAAGTCAAATAAATTATCATAAGAAAAATATTGATGAAAAGGGGATGAAGAAAATATTTTTCTTATAGTATCTGATGAAGAATATTCTAGATCTATTTGTTTTCTTGATATTGAATGTAGTAATCATATGGTAGGGGATAAAAGTTTCCAAAGACTTGATAATGCAGTCAGATCTATAGTACAAATGGGAAAAGACAGTAAGGTTCAAGTGAATGGAAAATGAATAATTGCTGTGAACACCAAATATAGTAAAAAAATTATTGATGAAGTGATGCTTATTCTTGGTTTAGATAAATTCTCATTAGTATGGGATAACTAATGAGAAAGGATATTATACTATTCTGATGATGAAAAATACTTGATTTATGATTAAAAAATTGATAAATTAGTAATAACTATGAGCATGAAAAAAAATAAAGTGTTTCTCTTATTATTTTCGAATTTTCTCTTATATGCTACTCCTATTGGTGAATCAACATTATGGTATAAAAGTTATAATTATCTAAATTTTTGTGGATATATGCAAATGATATCATGTGGTGGTTATAAGATGAAATGCGATGGTGTAGGCCATGATAATTGGAAAAATATAACTGATGAGACACATGCATAGGAAAAGGATGAAACATTAAATTCTAAGGATAATAAGAAAAGAACATATACGATGAGGGTAGAAGTTTCTAAGAATATGAAAAAAATAAAAGAAAGAAAAGAAAGAGAAAGCCTCAATATCCAAAGGTATTCAATCTTACAAATACAAAGCCACCATTATGTCATTAACGTTCATCGCTCAATGACAACATCTTCACTCAGCGAACCATTCGTCACTTTTGCTTACTTTTACAAATATTTAGTAGCCTATTTTGACTTGATTTTATGTGATTTTGCCTAAAAAATGTGAGCAAAACAGTCTATAACACTGTAGAATGATCACTCACTATGTGGAGCCCAAACTGCCCAAAATAACTTTGTTTTTGAGTATTTTTCACGTGCTGCGGTGACCGCTCTAAGCAGCACAAAATGTCAGCTATCTCAGCACCTTAGAACCCCCTGGGTGGCTAAAGGCTAGATGAGACTTCAGTTATATATCGGGAGTGAGCATTCATCAAAAGTTGAACTTGTCTTACATCCGACACCTTGGGAACCATCGTTTGTGGATTTGTGACCGTTTATATAGCCCTCTAAAGTCTTATTTCTCTCCTTTCTCTCTTTTCTCTATTGCACTCAAGG
This sequence comes from Ensete glaucum, assembly GCA_021527575.1. NCBI lineage: Eukaryota > Viridiplantae > Streptophyta > Magnoliopsida > Zingiberales > Musaceae > Ensete > Ensete glaucum. The sequence continues at coordinate 53,342,455 of CM038551.1, forward strand.
TGTTCGATGAATTGCTTGTAAAGCTTTTATCTTCGCGAGGCGTCGAGACTTGTCTGTTGCTCGTTTTCAAGCTAATCAACTTCTCTTTTGCAAGTCCTTCAAGATTGGTACGAGATTGTAAGTGGGCTGACCCTTTGCGGATGAATAATGCTTGTGTGTTTAATGGCTTAGGCAATCCCAACTAAGTCCGAAATATTGGGCAAGGTTGCTTCATGACTTAGGTAATTTCAGTTAAGTCTTTAAGTTTGTTATAATAGTGCCATATGACTTAGGTAAATTCAACTAAGTCCATGACAATGTGGTATCAGAGTAGGCAAGAAATTCGAACAAACAATGAGGAGGTTCCACAATCTCGCTATAGTGAAGTATCATGGTGAATCAAGTAAGATGGGGCAAGCTGGACCTTTGCCCCAAGCAACTGCAAGTGGGTTGTAAGTACAAACTCGCTCGCAAGCTGTTGGAGCCGCTCACGAGGAATACAACAATGAATAAGATGAGCGCGAAGGTGGGTATTCCTCGCGAGTAGAGGAGGTACAATCTGGAACGCTAACCGAAAAAAGGAGCCATAAGGAGAGACCTACAATGGCAGAAACCCACCTCGATATTCTTGAACCGAGTTTGGAGGAACTCTATTAAGGCGAACGAAGGCTCCTTGGGATAGAGAGCTTGTAAGAAGAAGCTAAATCTCGGATCGACAAGGTTAAGTCCCAAGTCGACCGACTGACAAAGTACACCAAAGACTCTGTACAACATCTACAGGAAGTTATGGTGGAACTCATGTTCAAAGTAACATTGCTCACAATGACTCTTAATGTGGGAGAGAGCAACACCCGCATTGCGCCGCCACAAAGCTTGAGAGTGCTTGAGCCACATTGCTACGAGGGTGCCAAGGATGCTAAAGAGCTTGAAAATTTTTTGTTCTACATGGAACAATACTTTTGCGCTATGAGGCCCAACTCAGAAGAAACCAAAGTTTTGATAGCAATAATGTATTAGAATGGAGATGCAAAACATGGGTGGTGAACCCATTGGGAAGAGATCCAGGAGGTCTGGTGTCGAGTAGACATATGGGAGAACTTGAAGCGAGAGTTGAGAACTCAGTTCCTACTCGAGAACATAGAGTTTGTCACAATAAGGAAATTGAGATAACTCCATCAAAGTATATCAATTTGAGATTGTGTGAAATAATTTTTAGCATTGATGTTGGTTATACAGGACATATCCAAGAAGGACATGCTATTTAGCTTTCTCGATGGCCTAAAGTCATGGGCACAACAAGAACTACATCAGAGGAATGTCACCGGCATGGTTGGGGCAATTGCAGCCGCAAAAAGGCTAACTGACTTTGTTTCTTTGGAGGACTTAAGAAAGAAGAAATAATCCTTAGGAAATCATCCAACAAAATACTCTCGAGCGAAGGAGTATGGGGGCGAACAAAGGAAAAAGAACTTCCACAATGGACCAAGCTCAAAAGGCAAAGCCTCGAGGTGAGAGAGTGCCTGCATTGATACTCTTGAGCGAAGGAGTATGGGGGCGAACAAAGGAAAAAGAACTTCCACAATATAGGCTCAGTATTTTTGGGTCTTATGATGCTCAAGCTTGGTTTGCTAATAGTGGTATCAGTACCAAGGTTGTTCATGCAAAAAATGGCTTTTGAACTGTATGTGATGAAATTAAATCGCTTAGAACTGTTCTATGCTTTTGTTACAATGATTAGCAGTGAAGGTAATCGCCTACGAGGGCAACCACCTGCTTGTTGTCTCCCTGTAAGGGTGGCTGGCCACGGCTGATGATATTTATTAAAAAATTAAAAATAATTTTCTTGTTGTTTAAATTTGTGTTGATGATATATTTTTTTGTTCTACAAATAAATTTTTATATGAGTCATTTGCCAAAAGTATAAGTTAAGAATTAGAAATGAGTTTAATGGGTGAACCGATATTTTTCTTAGGATTGTAAATTAAGCAACTAAGTGATGGATCTTTTGTTAGTTAAATTGAGTATGCTTTATATCTATTAAAATGATTTAATGTGGACAGTGCTAAGGTTATTAACACACTAATGAATACTTCTACAAAATTAGATATGAACTATGGTGGAGAATTTTTTGATCAAAAGACTTACAGGGTATGATAAGTAGTTTACTATACCTTACAGCAACTAGACTTGATATTATGTCTAGTGTTAGACTTTGTGTTATATTTCAATCTAATCTTAAACAATCTCACTTTAAAGCAATTAAAAGGATTTTAAATATTTCAAATAAACTTATAATCTAGGATTATGGTATCCAAAATCTAAAAATTTTGAATTGATTGGTTATGCCGATGTTGACTTTGCTGGATGTAGAATATATAGAAAAAGCACATATGGGAACATCAACTCCTAGGTCATGCACTTGTTCTTCTTCCAAGAAATAAAATTTTATTGTATTATCTACATCTGAGGCTGAATATATAGCAGATGGTGTGTTATGCAAGTTATTTGTATGAAAAATACTTTAGAAGACTATGGACTTTACTTAAAAAACATTCCTATAAAATGAGATAATACTAATGTTATTTATTTATTATAAAATCATATTCGATATTCATGAACCAAGCATATTGATATTAGATATTATTTTATTAAGGACTATAAATAATTATGATATATCCTTAAAATTTGTTAATACAAAACATCAGTTACTAGATATTTTTACTAAACCTTTGAATGAGGAACAATTTGATTTCATTAGAAGAGAGATAGACATGTTGAAAACTCTTTTCATATATATATTTTAGATCATTATCTTGATTTCTCGATTTTTCATGACTTTTTTTTAATCAAGATTGTTTCCTATGATTCCTTTTTCTTGCTATTTATAAAAAAAGAGATCTAATCAAAATGATTCATGATTTTTTAGTATTCACAACTTGATCTTTCATTTTTCATGTGATGACATTGATGTAAATTTTTACACCATTGAATCATTCTTTTCTCTTTCTTATCTTGATAATGATAAGGGCAGAAAAATAAAAGTGATCTTACACATCTCAAAAGAGAAGCAAGAATTGCTAGCTTGCACATCTCTGGATAAGCAAAAATTGATAACTTGCATATCTAAAAAATTGGTAACTTGTATATCTAAAAAATTTACTAGCTTGCATATTTCAAAATTTTGCTAATTGAACTCTTCTTGTTTTTATTGATGACAAGGGGGGAGAAGTAATTATGATGTGAAATTATGTCTGATTATTTGAAATCTTAACTCACTTGAATACAATTTTAATATGTTGCATATGATCACTTTGATTCATGATCAAAATTGTTTCAACTTGAATTGAAAGGTTATCAATTTTTTTGAATTCAAGTTTGGTTTATTTCGATATGACATATAGATAGGGGGAGTTTAGTTAAAACTCCATCATCAATTAATGATTATCATAAAAAAAGGAGAGAGATTGTTGAGTCTCAGATTTTGATGATAAAATCAATTGATGAAGTTATGATCTAATCTGTGTTCAAGAAAAGTGATGCAGGAGTGTCTTCAATCATGAAAAAGTAAAACGATTGAAGTAAGAAAATCAAATATTGGGCCGAAGTCAGAGATCGGGCATCAAGTCGAAAGAATCAAACATTGCATCAAGATTGGATGTTGCGGGAGTCAATATGCCGATGGATCGAGCAATACACCGAAGGAGAGCATGATGCACCGAGAGTTTGGATAAACCAATTACATATCAGACAATAAAAGATTTATATTTCGTAATCGTTTATATCTTGATTGTTGAATGTTAGGTTTAAATTAAGTTAGTTTTGGGTGTAACTATGCTAACTCAATTTAGGGCCCATTGGATCTTAATTGGGTTGGTTTGGGCCCACTAGGAGGCATATTAAGTGACCCAAAACTAATTCATTAATTCATCGTTTATTTATACATAATGAGAAGGAGGATTTCCCTCAACTAATATATGAGATTTCATCATTCAGTTTGGAAAATCATATCTAAATCCTAACTAAATCCTATTTTTTATCAGTGGCACCATTAGAAGATACTCTTCTAGGCTGTGAAAAGGAGAAAAAAGTTAATAAGGGTAGTTGATCTTGGCTCATTGAGAGAAGATCGTTAATGAAAATTGGTGGCCTCGACGAAAAAGAAATCAGGAGTGGACATAGGTCATTACGATCGAACCACTATAAATCTGATGTGCTCTTTTCCTTTGTGCTTTTCATTCTTATTGCTTACTGATTTAGTAGATTCACTACTTTTACTCACATTCCAAGTTTAATGTATTTCTGAAATGAGTTTGATCAAATAATTTTTTGAATCTATGTAATTTTTTAAAATCACTAATTCATAACCCCCTCTTAGTGACGACACGATCCTAACAACATTTAGGGCTTAAATAACTTTATACACTACTTATGAAGCCCAACATTATAACAAAATGATAGGGAGTGATGCACTCATATTCCTGCTTAAGGTACGCAAAGTATGGCTCTGTGGCCAATGCATCTCCTAGCACATAAGCATCAAAATGCCAAATGTGTCCTAACCATACAAATCATCATCTCGTACACACGATGCATCTGCTTAAGAAATAAGTATAAAAATATCAAATGTATAATAATCAAGCAAAATTTCTCCCCCATGCACCATATATCCGGCCTTGAGATAATGCAGCCAACCATAACATAAACATTAAGATATCTAGTGCGCCATAATCGGATAAAGCATTCATCTTGGACCAAGGCCAGTGTCTATTTTTTTTTATTTAAGCAATGTTTTTTTAATTTTGAAAGGGATATTACCCTCCAAAATAATAATCGGGTTGAAACTTCTTTCTTAATGTAGAATTCAATAATATTAATAAAAAGCTAGGACAAATTAAGTATAGTTGATTATGGATTAGCAATAATTTAAAAAATTCGATAAATATTATCAGCAGTTTAGTAAACAACGATAAAAAATATCAAGAGAGGAAATTAAGAAAGAGATAAATTGGAATGCTGCGTGGTTCATCCCGCCTATCATAAAATTGAGTGTAGCTGTTCACCGTTATCCTTCTTCATCTTTTTAAGCCGCCCATAATACTTCAACCAAAACCCAAACCATCGGTGCTGCTACCTACTCCAAGCTCCAGGGGGTTCTTCACTCACATAGCAGCAACTCGTGGCCATCTAAGCTCCTAAATGGCTCTCGCTCGCACGGCCTTGCATGGCATCGTCTTCCTGTAAGTAGAAGCTAGCAGAGATACACCACACTTGCATCAACTGTTTCTTGTACCCTCTCTCTTAATCCGTCACCACTGCATGCAGTGCAATCCTTACCAGATTCGCTTGCTCAGACGTCCTGCCTCCGGCCGCCGGCGTGACGGTGCACGTCGAACTCGAATATGTAACCTGTCCTTTTTGTTCGTCAATGGTTCGGAGTAGTTTGAGCGATGTGTCTGACAGAGGTGGATTTGTAGGTTGTTTTGGACAATGGCATCGTCCAACTCACGTTGTCGAAGCCCGGAGGTTCCATTACGGGAGTCAAATACCATGGACTTGATAACGTAATGGAAGTTAACAACACGGAAGACCGTAGAGGGTATGCTAATATATAGCTGAAATTAATCTTTTTTTAATCCCTCAATTGCATATCGATCTTATCATACACTGGTGATGCAGGTATTGGGATCTTGTTTGGAATCCATCAGATCGAGATTCAGGCATATTTGATATGTGAGTGTAGCTTCTCATCTCTCTCTTCCTCCCCTAACCTTTTAGCATATGCTTACCATTTCAACTGGGATACAGAATACTCGGAACAGAATTTGACGTAGTGCAGCAAGATGCAAACCAGGTTGAGGTCTCTTTCAGAACACAATGGGATCCCTCCCGCGAAGGCAAGCTTGTGCCTTTAAACATCGACAAAAGGTTGCACCGAAGATTCTGTGCTTGTCAAGATGCAACCACTAGTAGGCTAGCTAATTGAGATTGAGCTTATAATTCTGTAGGTTTGTAATGTTGCGAGGCAGCTCAGGCTTCTACACCTACGCCATATATGAACACCTTCAAGGCTGGCCCGACTTCAATCTAGGAGAGACTAGGGTGGCTTTCAAGCTTAGAAACGACAAGTACATGATCTCCACTTTTCCTCATGCAATTTTGTACTTGGGAAAAACTATTGCACTGAAATAACTTATTTTTCTCTTTATATATCAAAATGATTTTCTCACCAAAATATCAACTTATTATCAAAATTTTTAAAAATTAGCTAGAATAACATAAATATTAGAACAATGAATTAATCACAAAGCAAGACATCAGATTTTTTCATATAAAACCCAATACAAGAAAAATCACAGGACAATAATCCAATTCAAGCCTCCACTATCATAAATGATAATAATTTTATAATAAATCTTCTCTAGAATAACTAGAGGATCATAATAATATTATGACGATTTCGTTATAACTAGAGGATCATAATAACATTATTGGCTCAACAATAATATATCATCATTATCATAAAAGGATTTCGTCAAAGAAAAAGTCTAGGTCTCATCAAGTATATATATTAGAAAAGCACCTCAGAGAGGGTAAATCGTAGATCGGCACCATTAAAATTGTAGAGCTTGTTATAAAGATTCACCACATAAAATTTAAGCTAAAACTGAAAAAATTTAACCGCTTGATCATCTACTAAAAACCTCAAGACCCTAGCTTTTTGTTTCTACTTTTTGTTCTTTATTGGGTCGTTCTCTGTTTACACATCTTCTCACCATGCTGCACACGTCTCTGATTCCCTTTTTCTTCTTTTTTTAATAACTAATCAAAATTTGGCTCAATGTCCAAATTATCTAGTCAAAGCACATTTATGGGTTGGACCCAATAATTCTCCCCCTCTAGTTCATATGTTAGGCTATGCTAAGTCCACTCTTTACCTACAAGCGTTTAGTTTCTCCTTAGGCAAAGACTTTAACGATATGTTTGATCCATTCTCATTAGTATGCATTTTTCTAAGTTTAATTCTTTCATCCACATCATGAATTTAATAATATCTTATGTCAATATGCTTGGATCTAGAATGATATGTTAAATTCCTAGAGAGTTGAATGACATTCTAACTATCACAATAAATAATATATCCTTCATGTTTCAAGTCCAATTCCTATAGAAACTTTTTCATCTTTCTTGCAAGCTTCAGTAATTGCTATGTATTATGCTTGTTGATAGAGCAACATAATTCAATAACTTAGATTGTCAGGAGACTTCTCCCCCTATAAATATTATCAAGAACCCCAAAGTGAACTTCCTAGAATCAGTATCACATACCATGTCTGTATCTGTGTACCCCTCTAGCACAGGTTCACCACTATCAAAACATAAACACAACCTAAAAATACCTCTTAGATATCTTTATATCTATTTCACTACTCCCTAATGTTCCTTACAAGGATTAAAGAAAAATCAACTAACAATTCTAACTGCATGAACTATATCTGGCCTAGTACAAACCATAGCATATATCAAACTACCTACCATAGATGAGTAAGGCACTCTGGATATTTTTTCTTTTTCTTTCTCACTTGTAATACATTGTTTTGAACTAAATTTAAAACGACATACAAGTGGAGAACAAACTACTTTAGCTTTACTTATGTTGTATCTTTTAAGAACCTTTGCAATGTAAGTTTCATGAGATAGCCAAATATTCTTATTCTTCCTATTATAAAGAATCTTCATGCCAAGTATTTGTTTCACTGATGTTAAATCTTTCAATGCAAAAGACTTAGCTCTCTTTTAAGCTTCTTAATTTTATTATTATTATGGCCAACAATTAGTATATCATCAATATATAGCAAGAGAATAATGAAATCATCATCTGAAAACTTCTTTGTGAATACATAATGATCAGATGTGGTTCTATTGTACCATTGACTCATCATAAATGAATCGAACTTCTTGTACCATTGTCTAGGTACTTGTTTGAGTCCGTATAAGGTTTTCTTAAGTTTGCATATTAGATTTTCTTTTTTCTTGACTTTAAAACCTTCTGGTTCCTTTATTAAATTTTTTCTTCTAAGTCATCATGTAGAAATACATTTTTCATATCAAGTTATTCAACTTCGAAGTTCAAGTGGGCAACCAAAGCAAGAATAACTTGGATATAGGACATTTTTACTATAGAAGAAAATATTTTTTTTAAGTCAATACCTTTCTTCTAACTGAATCCTTTCACAATTAGTCACGCCTTATATCTTTATTGCGAGTTATTATTTTCAATCTTCAATTTATTAACCTATTTATTCTTGAGGGTTTTCTTCCCTTTAGGTAACTTTACTAATTAATAGGTGTAATTATCAAGTAAGGATCTCATCTTTTTTTGTATGGCTTTAACTCACTCATTCTTTTGCTCATGTAGAATAGCTTCTTGGAAAGTTTTTGGCTCTTCCTCGTTAGTAAGTATAACTTACTAATGTAGAAGATATCTTATAGCTGGTCGTCACTCTCTTATGGATCTTCTCATTATAATCTCAACCGGTGGTGGGGGGTGCTTACTCAAATTGTTCAATTGGTTAAACAACATCAACTATAGGAGCATTATCACTGATATTCTCATCACAATCTTCTTATTTATTTTCCTCATGATCATCATGAACTATAAGTAAAGGAACTGGACCAAACTCTAAGAGATATAAATAGAGGTTTTTGGCTTCTCAACATTGTCACCATCATCAAACAATTGGTTTTCACTGGATCCCATAAGCTGTACCTAAACTCTTCATAACCATACACCAAGAAAATGCATGCTTTTACCTTATTATCAAGCTGGACCTCTTATATTTAGGAATATGAATGAACAAATGACTAAAGACTCTCAAGTAATCATAAGATACATCTTTCCCTTTCCACACTCTCAAGTAATCATAGTTCTTATAACTTATCCCCAAAATGACTTAGGTACTTGGCATAGGAAAGCATACACCTAATCCTTTCTTTAATGGTTTTGTTCATCCTTTCTGCCTCATCATTTTGATGAGGAGTTTTCTCAAGCTTGATATCATGGAACTTGTAATAATCCTCAAAATCGCCCTTGTACTCATCATCATTATCCACTCGAATACACTTTAGCTTTCTTCTAATTTCTTTCTCAACATTAAATATGAAGCTCTTTGAAAATATTGATTATCTGGTCTTTAGATTTTAAATCAAAAGCCTAAACTTTTCTAAAATAGACATCAATAAATATAACAAAATAATGAGCACCTCCAAGAGTTCTAGTTTGCATAGTATAGACATCAATATGAACCAAATCAATAATATTTGATCTTCTAGATAGCAAATAAGTATGAAAGTTAACTTTATGTGTTTTTCTAATAAAGTAATGATCACAAGATTTAAGAGATGTACCTTGTAACATCGATAAGAATTAGTTTCTAGTAAGAGTTTGAAGTTCCTTGTAGCTGATATGACCAAGCCTGATTTGCCAAAGATCTATGCTTTTATCCTTTTGAATTTCACTAATCTCTCCTTTGTGTTTCTTAGCTTTCATAACTTAGAAAGAATTAAGCTTATTTCCTCTCACACAACTAGAGAACCTTTAGTGATCTTAAATTTGCTTTTACCAAAATAGTGTGTAAATCTGATCATAAGTTTACTTGTAAATATCAAGTTAAGATGAATATCTGAAATATGTCTAACATTTTTTAGTATTCATTTGCTCTGAATATTGGTCTCTAAGCAAATATCTCCAATACCCTCAATCTTAGATATACTATTAATTTTTATTTTGACATTGCCAAAATCACTGAGTTACCTAATTACTGTCCTGTGCTATAAGAGTGACACATCCATTATCACAAACAATAATGATATCACCTTCAACACCAATTATATTGACAAGCCTTATGATGAGAGAAATTCTATTTCCCACTATATTTTTTGTAAAGAGATTTTTTAACCTTTGCTAAATAATATTAGCTCTAGTTTCATCAGAAATATGCTCATGTAAATTTACATTCATCCATCTTTTAATATAGGCAATAGCTTTTCTATCTTGAACATTTCATTCCTCATCCTCTATAGTAGAAGGTTTTTTTTTTAATTTTGATGGGCTAATACAAATCTTTGTAATAGAGAAAATCTTCTGTCATACACCTCTAAGTAAAATAATTTGATGAGTTCAATTTAATCATACCGTATGACTCTTTCATTTCAATCACAAAAAAAAATAGCACTAAACAACCTAATGCTTTGATACCACTTGTTGGGAAAAACTATTATCGCGGAATAATTCTTTTCCTCTTTGTGTATCAAAATAGTTTCATTACCAATATACCAACTTATTACTAAAAGTAAATATTAACCAAAACGACATAAACGGTAGAACAATGAATTAATAAAAAAGCAAGACATCGAATTTTTACATGAAATACTCAATACTGGAAAACCACGAGACCATAACCTCTACTATCACCAATGATAATAGGTTTATAATAAATCTTTTCCAGAAAAACTAAAGAATCATAATAATATCAAAAATACAAATCTTGATTCAACAATAACATATATCATTATTATAGATGAATTTTATCAAACAAAAAATTTAGGACTTACCAATTGAGTATATTAAAAAAGTATCTTGCAGATAATAAATCATAGATCGACAAACTTGTTATTAAAAAACTTATTATAAGTATTTTTCATATAAAATTGAGTTTTAAATCCGACGAGTCTCGTCTTTTGATCATCTAACAAAAACTTTATAGGCCTATCTTTTTCTCTCTCCTATTCTGTGTTCGCACGTCTTCTCACCACGCTGCGCACGTTTCTTTTTTCTTTTTAATAATTAAACATATTTGAGCTCGTCGAGTCCAAGCCTACGTAGATCCTAAGCTTGTTCTTCATTAAATACTTCTTCTGTGAAACAGGTTTCACTACATGGCCATTGCAGACAACAGACAAAGAATCATGCCCATGCCACAAGATCGCGAGGCCGGAAGGTCACAGAAGTTGGGTTACTCAGAAGCAGTCAGACTCACAAACCCAATTAATGCAACCTTGCGAGGGGAGGTAAAAGAGGAGTCTCCTTTTGAATTCTCTTATCATGCAGTTAATATCAATGATCATGCGCGCAGCATCTGAATCGACCAAATGGTTCCATAGGTGGATGATAAATACCAGTATTCCAGTGAGAACAAGGACAGTATGGTGCATGGATGGATTTCTTCTGATCCTTCCGTAGGGTTTTGGGTGATCACCCCAAGTAATGAGTTTAAGTCAGGAGGGCCTTTGAGGCAGGATCTGACATCTCATGTCGGTCCTACCTCCCTCGCTGTGAGTACCATGCTTGTGCCTCCAATATCTTTCACCATGCAGACTTATCTGCATCAAAATGTTTGAGAAAGATGCACTGACATGGTTTCACTTGTTTGGTACAAATTCTTTGTCCCCATATTTCAGACCTTTGTGAGTTCTCATTACGCCGGGGACGACATACTGCCTAGAGTCACGAACGGAGAATACTGGAAGAAGGTGTTTGGCCCCGTGTTCATTTACCTTAATTCTGATTCGACGAAATCGGATCCGAAGCTTCTCTGGGAGGATGCCAAGAAGCAGGTAGGCCGTCTTGCTTCTTTTCCCATCGAGAACTATTATTATTGTATGTGATAGTCATTTCCTTGGAGCATGAAGTGTTTTCTAACATTCTTCCCCCACCAACTATATGAGGCATTTATTAGCATAATCAAATCTTAATGTACACGATTTCTTTCCTTCATATAGAGTTGTTTCCATATTTGAATTCCTTGTCACTCAAAGACTGGATACGAAGCACAAGAATCTACACTGAGCTTTCTTCTTCTTCTTCTTGATTCAGGCGGGGGTTGAAGAGGGAAGCTGGCCGTACAACTTTCCTGCTTCAGAGGACTTCGAAAAGAGCGAGCAAAGAGGCTCTGTTTCCGGTAGACTACTCGTTGTAGACGAGTATGTAACACTTGTCTGATTTCTCAGTCATATATATACTGTGTCTCGTGATGTAGAACGATATCTGTTCTGATGAGGATACATTAATCTGTCAGGCCCGCCAACAACGATTCCATAAATGGGAATGCTGCCTTTGTTGGTTTGGCTTCACCGGGAGAAGCAGGATCTTGGCAGAGAGAAAGCAAGGTTCCTCCTACCTATTGATCATGCTCAAACAAGTTCCTGTCATTATTCGAGCTAAAAATGATCGCCATCATGTGTTGCAGGGATACCAGTTCTGGGTGAGTGCTGACGTTAATGGCAACTTCTTCGTCAATAACGTCAGAACTGGAGTGTACAACCTTTATGCATGGGTTCCTGGTTTTATTGGGGACTACAAATCTAGTGTAAACATAACCGTAACGTCAGGTTAGCAATGATATGTTTGTTGGGCAATTCTTGTTCTTCTACTCTGTCAATTTCAGGAATCTGATGATATTAATCTGAGCAGGAAATCACATCAATCTGGGTGACGTTGTGTATAATCCACCAAGAGATGGGCCAACTTTGTGGGAGATCGGCATTCCCGATCGCTCCGCCGCGGAGTTCTTCGTCCCAGATCCTGATCCTAAATATATCAACAGGCTCTACGTGAATCATCCTGATAGGTAGAACGGGTCTGAGGTTTCTCGATTTCAGTGCATTCGAGGTTGCAGCACTTCATTCTTCTTCATCACAGGTTTAGGCAGTACGGGTTGTGGGAGAGATACACAGATCTGTATCCTGATCAAGATCTGATGTATACAGTAGGCGTCAGCGACTACAAGAAAGACTGGTTCTACGCACACGTTACCAGGTTCGTTTACTTCCTCTGATCTCTGTTCTCCGAATACATGTTGAGCTCACTCGCTCGACTTCTTCTGCCTCCACTCCTCTGTAGGAAGAATGGGCAGGCTTCCTATCAGGCAACTACATGGCAGATAAAGTTTCCACTCAGTGATGTACACCGGACTGGAATTTACAAGCTTCGACTGGCACTTGCATCTGCCGTATTATCTGAGCTACAAGTATGTCTGAATCCTCGCTTCCTCCTCCTGCTCCTCCTCCTTGTTCTTGGTGATGACATGAGTGTTCATGTTGGATTTGAAGGTTCGATTCAACAACCAAACTGTCCAGCCTGCTCACTTCACGACAGGGCTAATTGGGAGAGACAACTCGATCGCCCGACACGGAATCCATGGGTTGTACTGGTTGTTCAGCATCGATGTGGATAGCAGTTGGCTTGTCGAAGGCGACAACATCATCTTCTTAACTCAGACGCGGTCCGAAACCCCTCTTGAAGGAGTCATGTACGACTACATCCGATTGGAAGCTCCTGCATGACACAGTCTCAAGCACAGTTCATGTTGCTGAATGAAGATTATGTCATGTTCATTGACACATTATTTCTGTCAAACCAAATAATTGGATCGATGTCATATTGAGTATCATGAATATTTCGAGACGTAAATTAAGAAAGATATGTTCTGATCTGTTATTTTGGTGTGTAACCATTTAATTATGTATCACAATTGATATTGGAAGATGTCCCAGCTAATTATTATTGGAGGCATCTCAAGTGATGTCTTAGCGATTTCATGGTAACATGCAATGTGTCATTCATCCCATGGCAGCCGCCCTCTACAGCCCCGTGACCGGAATCAGGCAGCATATTAATTTAAAAATACTATTAATTTAAAATTAAAATAATAATTTAAAAATGATCCGATCTAATCACATAAAAAGATTTAATTTTTTTATGATTTCAGTTATTTTGATTTCAAAATATGGTTCTAATATCAATTGTAGGACAAAGAAAGAGACTATAATAGTACTATTATGCAAAATAAATTGTAAGAACACAGACATCCCGTCACCTGACCATTAGTTTGGACTTTAGTTCATCAAAAGTCATCTACGAGCCATTAGTTATTACGACGATCCATTAGTTTGAACTTTAGTTCATCAAAAGTCATATACTTGCCATTAGTTATGGTTGCATTAAAATGTTCAACATGAAGCATATGAAGTTGTAGGCCTTCATCCTTCTATGCTTAATCTATACCTTCATCAATGACATAAATACATCTCCACATCTCTCGTCAGAATGCCAAAAGACCACCAACAACCTTCTTTAACACCTACTCCATTGGGTGTATCCAGAGTCTTCGCACTTCAACACTCGTTAGAACACTGCCTTTCAGCCACGTTGTCCTCCTTCCATGCTTCAGCAACCAGTTGTCTACCAATTATGTGATAAAGTCGGTCACTTGTAAAGGTTTGTCGGTCTCGACCTCGCCTTCCACCTCCGTCAGCCTGGCCTCGGGCAAATGTCATGACGACTCCCTCTGACAGTCAATCTAATTGGATTGTGGACTCTAGTGCTTCCTACCATATTACTTCTGATCTCCAGAACCTGTCGCTTCACAACAACTATGGCGAAAATGAAGATATTATCATTGGTGATGGTAATAGAATTCCTATTACTTATTTCGGTTCAACGAAGCTTACTTCACATGCCACTTCTTTTACACTCGATAATGTTTTGTGTGCACCCCACATTAAAAGAAATCTCATTTTTGTCTCTCAGTTCTGTCAATAAAACCATGCTTCTATTGAATTATTTCCTGATTATTTTCTTGTCAAGGACTTGAGCATGGGGGCATCCTTGGTTCGCAGTCCGAATAAATACAACATCTATGAATGGCTGTCCACCTTGTATCTCACTCAGCCTACTGCTAATGCCTCTACAATTACTCCAATCGACATGTGGCATCAATGTCTTGGTCATCTCTCAACCCCTATTCAACAAAAGTTACTTTCTCGCTACTTTGTTCCTGTCTCTAAATCTACTACTGCTATTACTTACTGTGATGCTTGTCTTAGTAATAAGAGTCATCAATTACCATTTAGTACATCTTTTGTTTCCTGCTCTAAATCATTCGAGGTTATTTATACTGATGTCTGGGGTCCTACATCAATTGTCTCTTTTGACAAGTTTAGATTCTATGTTGTCTTTGTAGACTATTTTACAAAGTACACATGGTTATATCCTCTCCATAAAAAATCTGAGGTTACTGTTTTCTTCTTTAACTTCAAGAACTTAGTCGAGAATTATTTTCAAACTACTAGTAAAACTGTCTATTATGATGGTGGCGGTGAATATCAAGCCCTTGCATCTTATCTAACTACCTCTAGTATTCAACATCTCAAGTCCCCTTCATATACCCCTCAACTGGTTGGCTTTGCTGAGCGTAAGTATCGTCATATTGTTGAGACTGGTCTCACATTGCTCTATCAGGCTTTCATGCCTTCTACCTTTTGGTCTGTCACTTTTAAACTGTTGTTTATCTTATTAATCGCTTGCCTACTCCTCTCCTATAATATCATTCACCATTTGAAAGGCTATTTCAAAAACACCCTAACCTATAAACCTTAAAGGTTTTTGGTTGTTTATGTTATCTATGGTTACGTCCTTATAATTCTAATAAAATGCAACCTCGATCTCGGCCTTGTGTTTTCATAGGGTACTCTCAGCATAACACCTATCGGTGTTATAACCCACACTATGCTAAAGTCTTTATTTCTAGACATGTTACTTTTGTGGAGTCTGTCTTTCCCTTTCGAGATCACCGATAATCTATCATTCCATTGGATCTCTATGAACAATCTTCCTTCTCCATTTTGTCTTCTTTAGATCCATACTCTCTTGTTACTTCCATAGTTTCTCTCTTCCTCCTCTCCTCCGACTCCTCTCGTAAACCCCCCCCCCAAGTGTTTTTGTCCTCACCTCGCCAAGATACTTATGTTGTCCCTCTGTCTACCTCAATCAGTACTGACCCACACTTACTCCCCAGTTCTATTGTCACCTCCCAAAGATCCTATGCAAACTCGTTCTAGGTGTGGTATCTTTAAACCACATCGAGTTCTAGATTAGCATACTAGCACCAAACCCTCTCTCGACTCTGTTGAACCAACTTCCTTCTCTTAAGCCCAAAATATCCCTATTGGCGTAAAGCCATGTGTGAGGAGTATGATGCTCTTCTTCACAATGCTACTTGGACTCTCACCCTTCTTACTCTACACAAAACATTACATCAAGATGTCTTTATGGAACAACCTCTAGGCTTTATACATCCTTAATATCCATAACATGTTTGTAAACTTAGAAAAGGCCATTTATGGACTTCGTCAGTCTCTGTAAGCGTGGTATACTGAACTTGGTCTATACTTGTCTTCAATAGGCTTCATCAACTCTAAGTCTGATGTCTCCTTATTTTTACGCCAACATCATGGGTGCACCATCTTTCTCCTAGTCTATGTGGATAATATTATTATCACAGGTGATAACTCAATGGAGGTTTAGGTGTTTATTATGTAATTGGTAGACCGATTCTCCCTTGAAGACATTGGTACCTTGCATTACTTTCTCAATGTTGAGATTACATTTACATCTTCTGGTCTCTTTCTTTCACAACGAAAGTATATTCATGATTTAATGTTGAAGGCAAACATACAAGATGCTAAAGCAGTCTCCACTCCTCTATCTCCAAGTGCATCACTTAAACTCTATGATAGTGGTCCTGCTACAGATCCTACTCAGTATCGACAGGTAATTAGCTCCTTACAATATCTAGCACTCACTCATCCCAATGTCTCCTTTCTGGTTAATAAATTGTCCCAATTTATACATCAACCATCTACTTTGCACTGGACTGCCGTCAAACGCATTTTGCGTTATCTCAAGGGGACCATTGGTTATGGTATTTTTCTTCGCAAACATTCTCTCTCTTAGCTTCATGCCTTTGCTGATGTGGATTGGGCCGGTAATGTTAATGATAGAACCTCTACATCAGGGTGTATTATTTTTCTTCGTGCTAATCCGATAAGCTCTAAGAAGCAAAAGACAATTGTCAGATCTACTACCGAGGTCAATATCAGTTGTCTGTCATTTGAACTTGCAACTTGCTTCAGAACTTCAAATCCACTTATTGTGATAACATCGGGGCCACTTAGCTTTGTGCAAATCCAGTTTTTCACTCCCGCATGAAGTACATTGCTATTGACTTTCACTTTGTCCGAGATCAAGTAGCCCGCAAGTAGCTTCATGTTTCTCATATCCACACAGCTGATCAACTGGCTGACTCCCTCACAAAGTCTCTAGCTCGTAAACTATTTCCTTCCATCGATCCAAGATCGGCGTCCTTGACAGGAGCTCAATCTTGCGGGGGCATGTTAGTTGTAACAGATTTCCCTAACTGAACAAGATGATCTAGTTCATCGGTTAAGGGAAATCTGTCTTTCATCACTATATAAATAGATATTAAACCTCAATAACAAGAATGCTTTTGTTTTCCTAAGTTTATTATTAATAGGAGGAACCTTGCTTTCTCTTTGCCAAGATCCGACTTCTCCTGGTGAAGCCAAACCAATAAAAGCAAAATTCCCATTTATATATTCCTTATTGATGTACCTGACAAAATAATATATCTACATCAAAACAGTGATCAGTCCACATTATGAGGCATGCTAAAATGCTTGAGGAAATAGAGAAGTGTTACATACTTGTCCAGAACAAGTAGTCTACTAGAAATAGAACCTCGATGCTTGCTCTTGTGGAAGTCCTCTGAACCAGGCAACTCATACGACCGCTTCTCCACTTCAACCTGCATCTGAATTAAGAACAAGAAAGCTTAGTGTAGAAAGAATTCTAGTATAGAAAGACTACCATATAGAATATAGTTTTCTGACGGGAAAAGAAGCAAGATGGCCTACCTGCTTCTAGGTGTCTTCCTAGAGAAGCTCTGGATCCGATTTCTCTGAAGCAGAATTAAGAAAAACAATATACCCTGACATGAAAATTCTATCATCAATATTTTCTGCCCAATAAGCATCAGCAAAAGTATGAAGATAAATGAGAATATTTGTGAAGAAAGATATCATGATCGATGGTTCTATTAAGATAATGCAGAATATGTTTGACAACAGCCCAATACATAGTAGACGGCTAATGCATGAATTATGATAATTAATTGATTACAAAGAAAACGTCTGGACAGGTAAGAGCTAGATATTGTAAGGAGCCAACTACTTATCGATACTGAGTAGTGTCTGTAGCAGGACTACCTTCACATAACTTGAGTGGTAAGGGAGTGGTAACCACTTTTATGTCCTGCATATTTGTTTCAAATAATAAATCTTGAATGTACTATCTCAGTGAGAGAAAAAGTCCAAAAGATGTAAATGTAGCTTCTACGCTGAGAAAATAGCTCAGGTCGTTAAGATCTTTGAGAGAGAATCAGTTAGCCAATTGCTTGATAAATGTCTGAACTTTCATAGGCTTAACACCTATGACAATACTGTCATCCATATAGACTAAAAGCTGGATGATGCCTCTATGTTATTGGTATAGAAATAGCAAGGCATCAGACTTAGAGTTGATGAAGCCAATAAAGGATAAGAATAGGCCAAGTTCAATATACCACAGTCATGGAACCTAATGAAGTCCATAAATAGCTTTGTGAAGTTAATAGACATGTTGTTGATACTAAGGATGTATAAAATCAGGAGGTTGCTTTATAAAGACATCTTCAGTGAGAGTCCTATGTATAAAGGCATTGTTAACATCTAATTGTCATAAGCACCAATCTTTAGAGATCGCCAGACTTATGGTAAGTCAGATTGTGGTAGGTTTGACAACAGGGCTGAATATCTTTATAAAATCAACATTGGGTCATTGATGAAATCCCTTGGCCATGAGACGTGCTTTATAGCGAGCAATCGAACCATCAGAGTTTTGCTTAATTTGAAAAACTCACTTGCACCCAATGATGTTTTGTGTGGGGTGAGAAGGAATTAAAATCCATGTAGAGTTATGAAGGAGAGCATCATACTCCTCGCACATTACTTTATGCTAATGTGAAGATTTTTGGGCCTAAGCAAATGATGTTAGTTTAGTGGAGTCAGGGGAGGGTCTGGAGCTAGCATGTAAGTCAATAACATGTCATGGCTTAAAGACACTACTCTTGAAACAAGTTTGCATGGGATGCCTAGGCGCTATAATAGTATTAGGTGGTAAGGACTGAGAGGCATCATAGTTTAAGTCAGGCTTAGAGACAGTAGAAGTTCCTTATCAAGGTGAAAGTAAAAGCTGTGGCACTAGAGGCAATGGTGTAGGAATAGGAGGAACCTGTGGAGAACTGGAAGAGGGAGGAAGAAGCTGCGGAACATAGGTAACAAGAGAATGTGGATGTGTTTAAGGGTTCAATTAATGTGCATGAAGGTGTATTGCAGTGATCCAAGGATACAACAAGTGGCTTGTGATTATGAAAGGGAAAGATAGATTCTATAAAAGTGATATGTCATGAAATAAAGACTTTAGTAGTATGAGGGTCATAACACCATAAGATATTATGTTCAAGAGAGTACCTAATAAAAATGCAAGGTCGAGATCTAGATTGCATTTTATGGGAGACATAGGGACGTAACCATGGATAACATAAACAACTAAATACTTTTGATGTCTGTAGATTAGGACATTTATGAAATAGCTTTTCAAATGGTGATCAATATTGTAGGATGGGAATAGACATACGATTAATAAGATAGATTGTAATTTGAAAAGCTACTAACCAAAATGTTGATGGCATGAAAGCTTGATGAAGCAGTGTTAGACCAGTTTCAACGATATGTCTATGCTTATATTCGCCAGAGCAACTAATTGAGGAATATATGAAGGTGACTTGAGATGTTGAATGCTGCAAGCAGACAAACAAGATACGAGGGTTTAATATTCACCCCTGCCATCAGAATGGACTATTTTAATTGTGGTATGATAGTAGTTCTCAACCAAGTTCCTAAAGTTGGAGAAAGACTGTAGGTACTTCAGATTTATGACGAATAGGATATAACCATGTGTACTTGGTAAAATAGTCTACAAAGACAATATATAATCTGAACTTGTCAAAAGAAACGATTGAGGCAGGGCCTCAAATGTTGGTATAAATAACTTCAAATGGTTTAGAGCATGACAGAAGATTTTTCAAAAGGTAGTTGATGACTCTTATTGCTAAGACAAGTATCACAGTGACTAATAATATTACTTAATTTAAAAGCAGAAAGAGAATAATAGGAAAGTAATTATTGGACCGAAGGCGAGGGATGACCAAGACGTCGATGCCACACGTCGATCAGAGTAGCAGTTGAAGAGTTAGTAGTAGGCTGAGTGAGATACAATGTTGATGTCCATTCGTAGATATCGTCTTTATTTTAGCCTCAAACCAAGGATGCCCCCGTGCTCAAATCCTTAACAAGAAAAGAATCAGAAAAGAATTCAATGGAAGTATGAGACAGAATAAGGTTTCATTTAATGTGGTGTATATACAAAATATCATTGAGTGTGAAAGAAGTTGTATATGATTTAAGCATTGTAGAACCAGTATAAGTGATAGGAACACCTTTACCATCACCATAAGAATGTCTTCATTTCCCTTATAATTATTGTAGATCGACAGGTTCTAGAGATCAGAAGTGATATGATGAGGGATCAACCCTTGGAACACTATAGGGGTTCATCCCTCCTAGTAGTCGGCCACAAGACTAAATTGAAGATTGATTTTGCTTATTCAAAAGTGATGGAGGCTATATGCTTATATAGGGCTCTAAAAGCCTAACCCTAGGGAGGCTACTCCCAAGTCAAATGCTAAATTTGCCCTTTAAGCGGTAGCGGCTTAGTGGGGGCCACAACTAGCTAGTCGTCCCCTGCTAAAACCCTAGCTGACCTGCCCAGTAAAGGGGGACGATGATTGGGAAGCCCTAAAGCTCCCAGATATAAACCATAGCCACTCTTCTTTATAGGATAAAGGTGGCTAGGTAGAGTTTATTACAATCTCATAGAGTTTTTATTAATTACTACTTGGTTGAGTAGGACTCAACCCTGCTAAGGTCCTATCAAGCCAGCCCTCTTCAAATCAACCTTGTCCTCTAGGCTGAGATTCCATGAACTCAAGGAACCGGGTCTTCAGCTCCTCATATGACTCCCATGTGGCATCTTCAAGTGGTAAATTATTTCAATGCACTAGTACTTTAGTAGAGGGACATCAGTGATGCACCACGATTCTATGATCAAGGATGGCTTGTGATTGGGCTTTAATATCTCCATCATCAGTGGTGTTAGGCAGTTGAATCTAGATTAACTCATGTTCTCCCAATTTGGGCTTTAAGCAGGACACATAGAAGACAGGGTTAATTTTAGCATCCTTAGGTAATTTAAGTCTATACTCCATAACTCTTATAGTGCTAGCATCAGCGTCGTCGTCATGGCTACCTTGAGTTTATCAAAGGCAACAGAGGCTTTGTTCGACCATTGAAAAGCATCTTTTTTTAGTAGGGAGGTGAGGGGTGCACTGATCTTCCTATAGTTTTTCACAAACTTTCAGTAGTAACCCGTTAGTCCAAGGAAACCACACAGCAATTTCACATTCTTAGGTTTCAGCCAACCCTGCATTGCTTCAATTTTTTATAGGTCTACCGCTACTCTTTCTCCTGATATTATGTCCCCAAGGTACTCCACTTTTTGCTGGAGGAAGCTGCACTTTGATGGCTTAACAAAAAGAGTATTCTCCGGAAGTATCGTAAAAACAAACCGTAAGTGTTGAAAGTGGGTCTCAAGGGAAGGGTTGTAAATGAGAATATCATAAAAAAATACCAGCACAAATTTACGAAGAAAGCTTTGACAAATATCGTTCATGAGACTTTAGAAGGTTGAAGGAACATTAGTGAGTCCAAAAGGCATTACCAAGAATTCATAGTGGTCGTTGTGCATTCGGAATGCAATTTTTGGAATATCACCTTCACAATACCTGAATTTAGTGATAACCAGATCGGAGGTCCAACTTCGTGAAGACTCGAGCTCCCTTTAACTCATCAAGAAGTTCATCTACTACTGGTATTGGATACTTATCTCTGACGATGATATCATTTAAAGCTTGGTAGTTAACGCACATCTGTCATGTTCTATCCTTCTTTCATACAAGTAGCATCGATGAAGAATAGGGGTTACAGCTTGGCCGAATAACTCGTGTCTCAAGCATCTCCTTCATAATCTTCTCTATTTCATCCTTTTGGAGATGGGTGTAGTGGTATAGCCAAGTGTTTGCTAGTGGTTTGCTCAGAAGAATTGGAATTCGATGGTTATGTTGCTGAGTAGGAGGAAGACCACACAGTTTGATGAAAACATTGGCAAATTCAGCAAGCAGATGGGTAAGGTTTTGATCTTCAATTTTTATTTTCTTCTCCTTTGATTGCTACTAGAGTTGCATCAAGAAAACATCATTTACCTTGTGTAAGACTTTCTCCATTCGTTGAGTCGAAACAGTCATTATGCTGCTTCTCCGCTTCTCGCATAGGATGACCTATTTGCTTTTATAGTAAAATTTCATAATCAATCTGGAAAAGTTTCAAGAGATGTCACCTAATATTGTTAGTCATTCTATGCAAAGCATAGCCTCATAATCATCAATTGGTAGGAGGAAGAAGTCGACAATAATTTCTTGGTCCTGCAGCAATAGTTTCACTTGCGGGCATCTTTGATCACACTTTAAGATTCGATCATCGGCAACCTTTACATCAAATTTTCTGCAATCTTTGATGTGGAGCATCATCCAAGCAGCAACTTTAGTATTAAGAAGTTATTAGTGATGCTCGTGTTGATGAGAACAGTGATTGATTGTTGTTTGAGAAGGCCTTCAATTTTCATCATTGCGAATTTGCATAGTCGGTTAACGGGTGCACCATAAAATCGATCGGTTATCGCTCTTCTTTTGCATCTTCTTCTTCATGTTCAAGGCTCTCTTTTGGATGTTTATTGACCTCTTCTCCGTGGGTTCAATCACAATAAGTCTCCCTTTCTTACAGTGATACTCGCGGCTCTATGGCTCATCACAATGCCAACATAACCCCTTTGCATATCGCTCCTGAAGCTCTTCTCTTGTCAACTTTTCTAGTGTAGGGGCTCAGTTGATAGTAGGGGGGCTGAGGGCCTCGGTATTGCTGGTTAGGGAGTGACCCTAGTCTCCGGGCTTCATGGTTTAATCACTCTTCTTGAAGTCGAGCAAAGGAGATGGTTGCCATAAGTGTGTACGATTATCACACTTTAACTTCTCTTTGAATCTTTGACTTTAAGCCCTCAATAAAAGTCCCAAATAGCTATTTTTCAAACTAATCACAAGTTTGATTTGATAAACTTCCAAACCTGGTTTGGTGCTCCTCGACGGTGGATGTTTGATGGATCTTCGCAAGTCATCCATTAATGTTCCCGTAATCGATTGGTCTGAAGTGGATCAATAGTCCTTCTTTAAATTGCCTCCATAAGAGGACTCTATGAGTGTGTTCAAACCAATCAAACCACTGTATGGCATCCCCTTCACATTGTATAGCCATAATTTCCACCATAGATATGTCTACAATTTTGTGGTACTGAAAATATCACTCCGCGCATAAGATCCAACCAATCAGGTCTCCTTCTTGCCATCTAGGGAAGTCTACCCTCATATATAGATAGTAGGGATCGGTCATAGAGCCTCCCCTCTCTTGGAATTCATCTTTTCGGTCTAAGCTTTCTCCTTGTTTTGATTTCTTCAGGCTCGGTGGTCAGCCTAAACTAAGTTCGACAAAGAGAGTTTGTATCTTATCCTCTATTCACATCTCGAAGGCTTCGAATTTAGCATCGATTGCCTCCTCAGATACTATAGTATATGTCTCCAAATCTGTAATGTTTAGATCCCTTTTTTATTGTCGGGTTAAAGGCATGTATCGGTTGAGAGAAGTGGTGGCCGAAAGGATTGGTGGATCGGTGGATGTAGGCTATGGTTTAGGCTTATTTAGTGGTTATTTTGGGTGTGGGTTGGGCTATAGTTTGGTGGAGTTTTGGGGCTATGATAGTAGTGGATGGAAGTTAGAAAAAGGGTATTAGGCCTATGATAGATGGCAGCAAAGGTTTGATAGAAATCAGTGGAGATTCATAATGAATAGGTGTTGTCTCGTAGGAGCAGAATTATCGTCAAAGAAATAGCAGTTTCTCAATGAAATCTCTAGTAAAAATCAAGAGATTTATGGAGGAAATTGGCAGCAAGATATCGATTTAAATAACAGTAAGGATGTCAAATTAGATCAAGGAAATTTTGGTAGTATAACAGCAAGGAAATGTTGTAAGTTGCGATAGTAGAATCTTATCAAAAATTCAGTGGTTTGCGACAAAAATTTACAGCAACACAAGAATGTTTTTAGAGATGAATTATTCGAGAGATCAACACAGATGAAAGTCAAGATGATATATGAAGCATGCAAGAAATTTCATTCAAAAAGGATGGCAAATAGATCGACTCAAAGGCAATGATAGGTGATTGAAATTTCGCAACAATCCTTCATCCGCAAAGATGATAACTTTTACGATGAAAGAAATTTGCAGCAAGGGTTAGATAAAAGCTTCTTTTTGGTATCTTTTGGATAGAAATTATAGCAATAAAAGGTATTGGTGATAGGAAAATACCAGATCTCTGATGTAATTGGTGGTGGTGGCGACAGATTGATTTGATATGCGGTATGAGATGGTGGTGGAGACGACGTTGTCAAATGCAATTATAGGAATTGCTTGGCTGATGGTTGGTATCAAGGATGGCAGTAAAAGCAGCAAGATTGCTGCACTGATACCATATGATAGAACCCCTGAGGAATTCTATACAGATTGATCTTTGAGGGGGATCAACCCTTGGAATGCTGTAGGGGTTCCTCCCTCCTAATAGTCGATCAGATGGCTAAATTGTATATTGATCTTGCCTATTCAAAAGTGGTGGAGGCTATATGCTTATATAGGGCTCTAAAATCTTAACCCTAGAGAGCCCGCTCCCTAAAGTAAAATATCATCCTTGCCCTCCACCCTAGCCGACTTGCCCTATAAGGGGCGGTGGCCTAGGGGGCTGCAACAAGCTGGACGCCTGCTAGAAACCCTAGTCGACCTACCCAGTAAAGGGGGCAGCAGCTAGGAAGCCCTAAGGCCCTAGATATAAACCCTAACCAACCTTCTTTATAGGATAGAGGCGGCAAGGTGGGGTTTATTATAATCTTACAGGATTTTTTAATTAGTGGCTACTTGGTTGAGTAGGACCCAACCTTGCTAGGGTCCTCTCAGATTTACAGTTGATTCTTCTATAATCACATACTTAAGGAGGTTTTGGATATTGTGCATAGTAATATAGTCCTTTTATCCCTGTCATTCTCTTGTGATTGTTGCTTGGGCTTGGATATGATGTTTTAAGATTTATAAATTTATTATTTTTATAGTAGATTTTCTCTGGCTTGCCCCATGATTTTGACCTTTTAAGTTGGAGGGGTTTTTCACGTAAATATTGATATTCATTTGATTGTAATTTTTGTTTGATTCTATTGTGACGGCCTATTAATATTTGTTCATATACAAAACCTTTACCCTTTTATCCCATAAGTTTGAAAGAGACCTCAACATACTTTGCATCTTGCTGCACTACGTCAAAGTCTGTCCCGTGTATTCTATATGCCAGTCGAAATGGTAAGGGAAGGCTAGTAGATCCCAAAAAAACAAATAAGAAGATGACAAGTATTGGAGTAAGTGTTCCTAATCAACTTCTTCCTATTCTAAAAGGTGATAATTATCAATTTTGGGCTATTAAGATGAAAACTCTGCTTATTTCATAAGGATTATGGAATTTAGTATAAAATGGTTTTGTTAAGTATGATCTACAGAATCCTAAGATTACTAAAGATTAAAAGGATCATATGAGTAAGAATATATAGAAAAATGCAAAAGCCCTCTATATGCTACTACAAGCAATAGATGATTCCCTATTTCTCTGAATCATGATTGCATCAACATCAACAGAAGCTTGGAAGATATTAAAACATGTGTTTGGAGGCACAGAAAAGGTAAAAATTTCAAAGCTTCAAGTTCTTCGTCGTGAGTTCGAAACTCTTATGATAAAAGATTCAGAATCGATCATTGATTTCTTTTCAAAAGTTTCTATTATTGTGAATCAAATGAGGTCGTACGGTGAAAACCTAAAAGATCAAATTGTAGTAGAAAAAGTTTTACGAAGTTTATCTCCAAAATTTGATATGATCTCTACTACTATAGAAGAAGCTAAAGATACAAGCATATTATCTATTGATGAATTAATGGGTTCTTTCTTAGTTCATGAACAAAAAATGAACATATCTTTAGATGAGATTTCAGAACATGCTCTCCAAATGAAGATAGATCAAAAATGGGAACAAAAGAAAAATTCAGAAACCAGATCTCAAGGGAGAGATTAAAATGGCAGAGGAAGAGGTCGATCAAATAAAGGTAATAAAGAAACTCGACAATGCTTTTGTTGTAAAAAAATAGGACATATTGAAAGAGATTGCTGGTATAAAAATAAAAATCTAAATATTCTTCTTTGCTCTTACTGTAAAAAATATGGACATCTTGAAAAAGATTGCTGGAACAAAAATCAGACAAACTATCATGAGGAAAATAATAGTGAAGAAATGAATGAAGAAAATATTCTCTTTATAGCATATGATAAAGAATATTCTAGATCTGTATGGTTTTTGGATAGTGGATGTAGTAATCATATGACAGGGGATAGAAGCTTATTTCAAAGACTCGATGACTTAGTCAGATCTACAGTGCTGATGGGGAATGACAACAAAATTCATGTGGAAGGAAAATGAACAATTGTTTTGAACACTAAATCTGATAAAAAAATTATTAATGATGTGATGATTATTCTTTGTTTAAAACAAAATCTCATTAGTGTAGGACAACTGATGAGAAAATGATATTATATTATTTTTTATGATGAAAAATGTTTGATTCATGATAAAAAAAATTGATAAATTAGTAGCAGCAGTAAGGATGAAAAAAAATAAAATATCTCCCTTAGTACTTTCGGATTTCTCCTTATATGCATTCGTTGCTACTACTACTTTCGGATTTCTCCTTATATGCATTTATTGCTAGAACTATTAAATCCAAAAATATGGTAGTTGGCTTGCTTGAGATTAAAAATAAAGATACAGTTTGTGAATCTTATATTTTTGGAAAATAATATAGAAATATCTTTTAAACAGGTCATTTTTAGAGGGCAAAAAATTGATTGGAACTTGTGCATGCAGATATTTGTGGGCCTATAAAAACTATCTCACAAGGTGGAAGTAGATATTTTGTGCTATTTACAGATGATTATACAAGAATGATGTGGGTATATCTTCTCAAAGAAAAAGCTGAGGTTTTTCATGTTTTTAAAAATTTTAAAACATTTGTGGAAAAACAAAGTGGTTGTTTCATTAAGACTCTACGTACTGATAGAAGGGGTGAATTCGCTTCCAAAGATTTTCTTGATTTTTATAAGAATACAGGCATTCACAGGGAACTAACTACAAGCTATACCCGCCAACAAAATGGAGTAGCAGAGCGAAAAAACCGAGTGGTGGTTGAGACTGCTAGATGTATACTTAAAGAAAAAACAGTACCAAAGGAGTTTTGGGCAGAAGCTGTGAATACATCGGCATATTTACTAAATTGCTTTCCTACCAAGGTAGTAAAAGGAAAAATACCTTATAAAGCATGGTTAAACAGAAAGCTAGATGTAAGTCATTTAAAGGTATTTAGTTGTGCTGCTTACTTCCATATTCCTATTGAAAAAAGAAGTAAACTTGATGAGAAAAATTAAATGCATATTTGTTGGGTATAGTAATAAGACAAAAGGTTTTAGACTTTTTGATCCTACAACTAAAAAATTAGTTATAAGTCATGATGTTCTTTTTAATGAAGAAGAACCTTGGAACTCTGAAGCAGTTGAAACAATAATATCTATAGAAGAAGAAGTAGATAAAGCAGATGATCCATTGCATATTAATACCTCATCTAACTCTTCTCATATTTTGAATGACTCAAATGAATCTAGTGATACTGAATCACCTCCACGAAAATTTCATAGTATTTCAGAAATATATCAATCTGGTGATTTTGCATGTCTTTCTTTCGAACCTACTTGTTTTGAAGTTGCAGCTCAAAAAGAAGAATTGGTACAAGCAATGAATGATGAGTTACAAGCTATAGAGAAAAATAAGACTTGGGAATTAGTAGATTTACCTCCAGGCAAAAAAGCAATTGGACTTAAATGGGTGTACAAGTCAAAATTTAATGTTGATGGCTCGTTGCAAAAACATAAAGCCCGCTTAGTTGCCAAAGGATATACTCAAATTTTAGGTATTGATTTTTTAGAAACTTTTTCTCCAGTTGCTAGAGTTGAGACAATTAGAATTATATTAGCATTGATGGCCCAAAGCAGGTTTATTAATTTGATATTAAATCAGCATTCCTGAATAGAAAGTTACAATAGGAAGTTTATGTTAAGCACCCCGAAGGATTTGAAATTAAAGAATCAGAAGATAAAGTGTACAAATTAGATAAAGCATTATATGGCTTAAAATAAGCACCAAGAGCATGATATAGTCAGATTGACAAATATTTTCTTCAACATAATTTTCAGAAATTTTAAGTGAGCCAACTTTATATATAAGAATGCGAAGTATGAAGATTCTTATGGTTTGTTTATATGTGGATGATATGACTTATACTGGAAACTCATCAGATATGCTTATCGAATTTAAGAAAAATATGACATTAGAATTTGAAATGACTGACCTAGGGCTTTTACACTATTTCTTGGGAATGAAAATTATTCAAGATGCAAATGGGATTTTTTTTGTGCCAAGAAAAATATGCTAAAGATTTGTTAAAAAGATTTCATATATCAATCCAATGAATACAGATGGTAAATTTATATTAGATGATGGAGTGGAAAAAATAAATGAGCAACAATATAGAAGTTTAATTAGAGGGTTAATATATCTCACACATTCAAGGCCAGATATTATGTTTACAGTTAACTTGTTATCTAGATTCATGCACAATCCTAGCAAGCATCACTTTGGAGCAGCTAAAAGAGTTCTTAGATATATCAGAGGGACTCTCAATTATGATATTGAATAGGTAAAAGATTTTAAGTTATATTCGTATACTGATAGTGATTGGGCTGGTTGTACAGATGAGAGAAAAAGAACTTCAAGATTTGTTTTGAGCCAAAGAACTTCAAGATTTGTTTTCAGCCTTGGCTCAGGTGTGATTTCATGGACAATGAAAAAATAGGAATGTGTTGCTCTCTCAAGCACTGAGGCAAAGTATGTTGCGGCTACAAGTACAACATGCCAATAGTTTTGCTTCGAAGGATTCTAGCATATCTTCAAGAAAATCAAGATGGACCAACTAAAATCTATTGCGATAATAAGTCTACTATTGCAATGACAAAGAATCCTGTCTTCCATGGGCGTACCAAACATATTAAAGTTTGACATCATTTTATTTATGAATTGTTAATAAAAAAGAGACTCAAATGGACTACTGCAACACCGAGAAACAACTTGCTGATATCTTCACAATAGCTTTGGCAAAAGAAAAATTTTATTTTTTCCGAAAACAACTTAAAGTTATAACTAATTGAAATAAGGGGGTGTGTTAAGATTAATTCAATTAGTTAGGATTGATTTAATTAGTTAGAACAAAATAAATGATAGATCTAAATTAGTTTAGATGAGGATGAATTGGCTGAGATATGATGGATTTTTTAGTATTTTGAAATATTTGTATTTTATCCTTTAGTCAATATAAATAGGTACTCTTGGTTCATTCAAAGATAATGCAGATTGAAATTACTTTTAGTTCTCTCTACTAGTTCTTCTGCTTCTCTCTGAAGTTTAGTCAATATAAATAGGTACTCTTGGTTCATTCCAAGATACTGCAGATTGAAATTACTTCTAGTTCTCTCTACTAGTTCTGCATTTGAGGGATCAAAAGAGATTAATTGCAGCTATATATTAGCATACCCTCTACCGTCTTCTTTTTCCTTAAATTCCATTACATTATCAAGTCCTTGGTATTTGACTCCGGAACCTCCAGGCTTCGACAACGTGAGTTGGACGATGCCATGTAAGATTATGTGGCCTTTTATTAATTAAATAAGATATATTATGGATTATTTGGATTTTGATAAAAGATATTAGCAAATATTAAATAAAGTCCATATTATATTGGAATATTTTAGGGGATGCCATTGATGGAAGGAAATCTCCTAATTACTTACCCTAGACCCTTTGCTCTCGCCTATAAATAGACAGGACCTACTCTAAACCTAAGGCACGGATATGCACAGCACGACGTTATTCAGATCCGACTGGTGATGCTCTTGAAAATCTAATTGGATCTCACGCAGATGGCATCTAAAGGTATATAACGTAAACAAATCTAGTATTATTTGATTTCAATCCTGGCATAATAATTTTTTCTTATAATAGATTGCATAATTATAGTTTTTATGCCAACAATTGGTATCAGAGCCTAGGTTTGAGATTAAAAATATTAGATCTATTATTTTTGTTTACGATGCATTGATCTGAATATTTTATTGATCTAGTTTCCTATCTTTTAATTTTAATCGTTTGCTTGTGAACGATTCTTGATTGTCGTTGTGTGTTAAAGACGCAGTAATCTTATCTCTTTTTTTTTTTGCCAAATCTACCTACGATAACGCAGTACATTGTGGTCGAATCTACTGCCGCAAGGGCCGCAGTAGTGCAGATGCTAGATGTATGTGCACGCCAAGATAACAACAGATGCTAGTGGCTTGCAAGACGTAGTCACAGGTTAGCTACAGACGCCAGCAGAAGGGAGGCTAGGGTTATTTTCCTTAAGAAAATTATAGTTTTGCCATTGAATCACAAAATTATAGTTTTGCTATTCATCGAAATTACAGTTTTACCCTTCAGCTGAGTAGGATTATTTATATTTTTACCCTTATGATTTATTAATCCTATAATATTAAAAAAACTATAATTCTTATAAATATTTTTTTATAATTACGATTTTGTTATTATAAAATTAAGAAATTTTGGTTATTTTCTTAATTATAAAATTAATCAATATATAATCTAATAAGATTTAATTATGATTATATTTTTTTATTATTCAATAATTATATTTTATTTTTGATCAATTTATTTAATTGGACTTATGGGCTTCTCCAATTAAATAAAATTAATCAGTAAAAAATATAAATTATTATTTCTTTATAGTTTTCTCATATGAATTATTAATTGCATGTGTTAAATCCAATTATTGGTTTTTGGACATTTATTCAGTTATTTACATGCAAATATTAGTAATTGTGAAATAATATTTATTTTTCACATAAATTCATGATTTATGTATTATCATGATTACAATTATCATATGAGTTATTTCCTGCTGATTAAGTGTTCAATAATTATTATGGTTGTTATCCTATTATTAAACTGTCTCAACATGAATTAGTTTAAATGAACTTTAGGAATATTATTTGTAGTTCATCTCCTTAAATTATACCTGACTGGTAGCTGCCAAAGTAGCTTGGGATTGTAGGCTTATAAGATATGAAATAAAATTAAAGTCTTATCATTAATAGGATAATTTAATTTATATTTTATATTACTGCATTGGTCTTGTAGTCACCAAAGTGGCCTAGATCAATGATTTATAAAATTACATTAAGGAACAAGTACTCAATGACATTAAAGAAATAATATTCAAAATTACATGCATAATTAGGATATTTAGATAATCCCAAAGGATAATCTATTTTAAATAATTATGTGATGGGGTAGGATGATACTGTTTTGGATATCCTTGTAGTTTAAAATTATATACCTAAAGGTAGCAAAACTATTCCATAATGATGATATCAGTCCTCCATAAATGATCTTGTATGAACACTAGATTTGTCAATATTTTTACCCAAAGGTTAAATATTGATGATATCAATAGTTCATCATATTTTGGTAAAACTCAAAGTATTAATGTTATTTTATATTCTGCAGTGGTATTCTCGTCCATACATTCTCATGTCTCTAGTGTCCCTGTATTCTCTGGATCAAATTATTCAGAATGGTTAGAGCATGTGCAATTTACATAGGGCGTACTAGATCTTGATTTAGCATTGATTGTTAAAAAAGCCCGCAGAATTAACTGATAAAAGTACTGTGGAATAAGTCAATGAAATGAAGGCTTGAGAAAGATCTGATAGACTCAGTTTAATGTTCATAAGGATGACAATTGCAAATAATATAAAGACTTCATTACTAGTTGCATCTAGCACACGTAAATATTTAAAAGTTATTGAAGATAGATTTAAATCTGCTGATAAGTTATTGGTTGGCACATTAATAAAAGAACTGACTACAGCTCAGTATGATGGTACTCGAGAAATTCAGGATCACATCCTCAATATGGCTGACAAAGCTGCCAAACTTAAGACATTGGGAATGAATATTGATGAATCTTTCCTTATGCAGTTCATTCTTAATTCTCTTCATTCTCAGTTTGGCTCATTCAAGATCCACTACAATACAAATAAGGATAAGTGGGACTTGAATGAGTTAACTAGTATGTGTGTTCATGAAGAATTAAGATTAAAGAAGGAAAGTTCATATAATATACTGACAACTACTCAAGGAGTTGGTAACAACAAAAGAAAATCGAAGCGTCATCCATCGAAGAAATTTGTCGGGTCTAGAAGTGTTAGACAAACTATTGAAAAGAAAGCTATTACAGTAAAGTACTTCTTATGTGGCAAGAAAGGACATGTAAAGAAGGATTACATTAAACGTAGGACTTGGTTCGAAAAGAAAGATATAAACTCAACCTTTGTATGTTTTGAATCAAACATTATAGAAGTTCCTTCTAATACATGGTGGATTGATTCTGGTGGTTCAACTCATGTTACTAATAATATACAGGGATTTCTTTCAATCCGAAAACCGAAAGAACATGAAAGATTCATAATTATGGGAAATTGTCTTAAAGCAAAAGTGGTATCAGTAGGGACTTATCGCTTACGCCTAGAGACGGGTCATTTGATGGATCTAGAAGATACATGTTTTGTTTCTATAATTTCTAGAAATTTAATTTCTCTGTCTAGAATTGATGAGTTAGGATATTGTGTTTCTTTTGGTAATGGTAAACTCATCATATTTTATGATTCAATAAAAGTTGGTTCTGAAATTCTCTGTGATGGTTTGTACAGAATTAATTTGAATCTTGAGTTTGCGAATACATTATTGACCCTGCAATCAAGTATTGGAATGAAACATAATTCCAATAATGAAAGATCTTCTATATTGTGGCATAGACGTTTGGGACATATCTCTAAGGAAAGAATTGAAAGATTAGTGAAGGATAATATTTTAAAAAATTTAGACTTCACTGATTTTGATGTTTGCATAGATTGCATTAAAGGAAAGCAAACTAAGCATACAAAGAAAAATGCCACAAGAAGTAAAGAACTTCTTGAAATTATTCATACTGATATCTGCGGACCACTCCATATTCCTTGTTTTAGTGGAGAAAGGTATTTCATCACATTTATAGATGACTTGTCTAGATATGGCTATGTTTATCTAATACCTGAAAAGTCTTAGGCCGTTGACATTCTTGAAGTATACATAAATGAGGTCGAGAGACAATTAGATAGAAAAGTTAAAATTGTTAGATCTGACAGGGGTGGTGAATTTTATGGCAGATATGATGAATTTGGTCATAATATTGATCCTTTTGCTAGATTCCTAAATAGCGGGGTATTTGTGCTCAGTATGCATTACCAGGTGTGCCACAGTAGAACAGTATTGTTGAAAGGCAAAATTGTACTCTTATGGATATGGTTAGGAGAATGATGAGTTATTCCTCTGTACCTGAGTCAATGTGGGGTGATGCTCTTAGGACAACTATGTATATCCTGAACAGGGTTCCTAGTAAATCAGTTCCATCAAATCCATTTGAGTTATGGACTAGTAGGAAACCTAATTTGAGACATTTACATATTTGGGGGTGTCCTACAGAGATAAGAGTATTCAATCCACATGAAAAGAAATTAGATCCAAGAACAATTTCTGGATATTTTATTAGTTACACAGAAAGATCCAAGGGATATAGATTTTAGTGCCCTAATCATAATATAAGAATAGTAGAATCTGGTAATGCAAAATTCCTAGAAAATGGTGAAATTAGTGGGAGTCAAAAAAAATCTCGAAGGATTAATTTTGATATTGAGAAGATTCAGGCTTCTTCTCCTATATTATCCCATATTCGAGAAATTGTTATTCCTCAAATCAATGATAGAATTGATGAGGGTGAACAACAAAATAACACTGATGAATTCTCACATGATGTTGATATCGCCACTGATAGTCTTGTAGAACAATCACAATTGGCAGATTTGAGAAGATCTCAAAGAAAAAGGAAACATGTCATTTCTGATGATTATGTGGTATATCTACAAGAATCAGATTTTGATATAAGAATGAAAAGAGACTCCTTATCGTTTTCACAAGCGATAGAAAGTAATAATTCTGAAAAATGGTATGATGCAATGAAAGATGAGTTAAAAAATTGACCAGAATGGTGTTTGGAAACTCATTGAATTGCCCAATAATTGTAAAAGAGTCGGTTGTAAATGGGTCTTTAATGACTCGGTGGGCAATATCGAACGATATAAAGCTAGACTTGTGGCCAAAGGTTTTTCTTAGAAAGAGGGCATTGACTACCATTAGACCTTCTCTCCAGTTTCTCAAAAGGACTCATTGAGAATCATCATGGCATTAGTAGCTCATTATGATCTTGAGTTACATCAGATGGATGTGAAAACAACATTTCTGAATGGAGATTTAGATTAGGAAATCTATATAGAACAACTTGAAAGATTCATAGAAAAAGGAAAGGAAAGTTGGGCTTACAAACTTAAGAAATCCATTTATGGCCTTAAATAAGCTTCCAGACAATGGTATATGAAGTTTTATGATACC
Source organism: Ensete glaucum (assembly GCA_021527575.1). Lineage (NCBI taxonomy): Eukaryota > Viridiplantae > Streptophyta > Magnoliopsida > Zingiberales > Musaceae > Ensete > Ensete glaucum. The sequence continues at coordinate 53,377,396 of CM038551.1, forward strand.
ATTACTTCCTTCGGATTTAAGAAAAATATTGTTGATCAGTGTATATATCTAAAGGTTAGTGGGAGGAAGTTTATTATATTGGTTTTATATGTGGATGATATATTGCTTGCCAGTAGTGATCTTGGTTTGTTGCATAAAACAAAGATATTTCTTAACAAGAACTTTAAGATGGTTGATATGAATGAGGCATCCTATGTTATTAGCATTGAGATATTCAGGGACAGATCTCAAGATTTGTTATGATTGTCTCATAAAGGTTATATTAATCGTATCTTGGAAAGGTTTAATATGCAACTTTGTAAAGCCAATGATACACCTATTACTAGAGGTGAAAAATTCAGCCAAAACTAGTGCCTGAAGAATGACTTAGAAATGGATCAAATGAAGAATGTTTCTTATGAGTGCGCAATTGGAAGTTTATTATATGCTCAAACCTGTACAAGGCTAGATATTAGTTTTGCAGTGGCAATGTTGGGTAGATACCAGAGTAACCCAGGAATGGAACATTGGAAAGCTGCAAAGAAAGTAATGAGATATCTGCAAGGGACAAAAGATTATATGCTCACATATAAGAAGTCAGATCAGCTTGAAGTAATGGGATATTCAGATGATGATTTTGTAAATTGGCTCGATAGTAGTAAATCCACTTCAGGATTTGTGTTCATGCTGGCTGGTGGGGCAATTTCTTGAAAAAATATAAAATAATCACTTATTGCATCATCTACGATGGAAGCTGAATTTGTGGCATGCTTTGAGGCCACAAATCAAGCTTTATGGCTGCGAAATTTTATCTCAGGACTTGGTGTGGCCGACTCAATTGTCAAGCCGCTGAAGATATTTTGTGATAATACTGCAGTAGTTTTCTTCTCTAAGAATCGTAAGTACTCTGGTGATTCCAAGCACATTGAGATAAAGTACTTGGTGGTCAGAGAAAGAGTCTAAAAACAAGTGTCAATTAAAAATTTAAGCACCATTATGATGATTGCTGATCCATTTACTAAAGCTTTACAGTGTAAAACACTTGTGAGCAAGCCATAAAAAATATAATGATGCATGTTTAAGTGGATGCTATTATTGACATTTTTTTTACATAATCAAAGTTATTTATTTCTGCTATCCTATTTGTGTTTATGTTTATGCATATTATGGTTGAATGTAAGAAACAAGATTGTCTTGATAAGATAAATTACAGGAGTCATTATAGACTATATAAGGAAAGACTAACAGTATTGTAGTACATAGAAGGAAGTATGACATTGATGACATACAATCGCTATGACTCACATTGATAGTTGGACTAAATATAGTATTATTATGCTTATTGGACTTATTGGCTTATTTTTAAAATCATGGCCATGTGTAAAATGCTTTTCAAAATTTTCAGAATCCAATTATATAAAATTGTTTTCAAATAAATTTTGTTTTGTTTATTTTGATTTTGGATATCTTTTATATCTTATCAATTAATGGGCCAAGTGGGAGAATGTAAGATTATGTGGCCCTTTATTAATTAAATAAGATATATTATAGATTATTTGGATTCTAATAAAATATATTAGTCAATATTAAATAAAGTTCATATTATATTGGGATATTTTAGGGGACGCCCTTGATGGAAGTAACTCTCCTAATTACTTACCCTAGACCATCTGCTCTCGCCTATAAATAGACAGGACCTACTTTAAACCTAAGGCACGGATATGCACAGCACGACATAGCATGGATATGCACGGCATAATAAAAAAGTGCAAAGGGATGAATAGATCAAGAGATTACGGTTATCTCTTGATCTCCCAAAAATCATAAATTAATGTGGTCCTGTGAAAGGATAGGAAGAGAGGAGAAGGGGTCTAGATCTATTCTAGTTCCTCTTACAGATCGATACTCGACGTTATTCAGATCCAACTTGCGGTGCTCTTGAAGATTTAATTGGATCTCACGCAGATAACATCTAAAGGTACGTATCGTAAACAGATCTAGTATTATTTGATTTCAATCTTGACATAATAGTTTTTTTATATAATAAATTATATAATTATAGTTTTTATGTCAATATGCCATTGTCCAACACAACCTGCAAATCCACCTCCGTCACACACATCGCTTAGACTACTCCGAACCATAGCCGAAACAAATCGGATAGCTTACATATTGGCGTTCGACGTGGACTGTCACACCGGCGGCAAGTGAAGTTGGTAAGGATTGCACTGCATGCAGTGGTGACAGATCAAGAAAGAGTATAATGAAACAGCTGGTGCAAGTATGGTCTATCTCTGTTAGCTTCTACTCACATGAAGCTGATGCCATGCAAGGCCGTGCGAGTTAGCGGCATTTGTGAGCTTAGATTGCCACGAGCTGCTGCTATCTGTATTTTTCGTTTTGGCTCTCCGTCAAAGTATTATGGGCTGCCTGCAAAGATGAAGACGGAGGTGGGTGCTATATGAATCACGTAGCTTTCATGCGACAATTGGGAGTATGTTATGACATCCCGATTTTATCTCTTTCTTTTTTTGTCTTTTCAACCTTTTTATGTTTATATACTATATACTGCCAATATTTTTTGGAAAAACTATGGCACTAGAAAACTTAACGAGTCAGAATCCGATTGGTCGCAAATTATTATTGTCTATATATCAATTGCCTTACATAGCGCTTGGAGATACAAATTTATCCATTTCAAAGGAAAATGCCAACCTCAAAAACTAAACATCTATTGGCTGCAGAAAAAACGGATAGGATGGTTTGGATGACTTTATCTAAGATGGATGCAGCCGAGACGGAGGATTAGGATGAATCAAACATCTTGATTCTTATGTTCTGGCTGAATGCATCATACAATGGAAAATGTTTTATTTGATTAGGATGCATTGGGTTATGATATTTATAGGATAGATAGATGTATCGTATATGAGTAAATTCTTTGATTGAATAAACTAAATCTAATGTTTTAATATTTTCGTTCTAATTAGAGATATCATGCATGATGAAGATGCATTATAGCACATCAAATATTTTTAGTTCTTTTTTCCTAAGTAGGCATACCACATGTAGGATAATGATTTGTCTAACGAGCATGCATCGAGTATTTTGATGCTTTTGTGTTGAGGGATGTGTTGTAGGGAGATGCTTTGCTTTGTCAGAGTGCATTAGACGCTTGATAATTTATGTTCTAGGCTATCATATTACTTGCAAGGGGATGATTTGCTCATGCAAGGGAATAATTTATATATGGAGAGGGACCTGTAGAAGTGGGAAGAAAGTTGGTCACACCTTTTGAAGCATTCTTGTGGTATTTATGATTTTGCCATTTGGACTTCTAGTTGAATTGAGATGTGATAGGAGGTCTGGCAAGGGTCCTGACAGCCTATCAGCACACTTCAGGTAAGTTTCATAGTTGGTTAGCTTGTCATAGAGTTTTTTAAAGCAAATCGGAGAGTCACATGCTCGAAGTACGGCAGCTAGTTCTTTGAACTCCGCACTCAATCTATTAAACGTGTGGACAATAACTTCTTCATCAGTAAGGGAATGACCTATCAAAGCTAGGTCACCAATAATAATTTTCATATATTGTAAGTAATCGACAATAGTACTTCCCTCCTACATAAGGTTCATAAGGCTGGAGAGTAGTCCAAGCATGCGAGTCCGAGAGTGATTCACGAAGGTAGTTTGTAACTTGGTCCAAGCTTCCACAACAGTGACACAAGAGGACACAAGCGGAGTAATGGACCCTGCGACAAAGGCTTGAATTGCTTGGAGTATTAGCATATCTTGGCATAACCATAGCTTATGGGCAGAATTCGATATTGGGCTGGGTTCTCCTGGAACATGTATTATCACTGGTGGACAACTAAGTGAACCATCAATGTAACCCAATAAATCATAACCAAATAAAAGGTTCAAGAATTGAGCCCACCATGACGCATAATTACCACTCTTGGATAATTTAAAAGGAATCAGGGAGGCGGCATTGATGGAGGTGAGTCCTGAATGTGGAGTAAGATGGCCAATAGGAAAAAGTGTTGGAGCATAAGAGGTAGAGGAGGAAGACATCGGGGAACCAATAATAGATCAAGGGAAAACAAAAGTTAAGTGATCTAGCTGAGAAAACGGTTTCAAAAATAGTAAGAGTGGGAGTAGGAAGCTGATTTATGAGTAATACAACTGAAGCATCCAAGAAATTAACGGTAAAAGAAATGAGAAATGAAAGGAAAGGAAACTCTACCGTGTCTTGATATGACAAACAGCAGTGTTTGATGGCAGAAGCTTGTTGGAGCTAGCGATTGGGTGCAGCAATCCTGCTAGAACCAGACCTTTTGAAGAGTAATCTGATAGTGAAAGAAGGAATAGGCTGCCACTTTTAAAAGAGAACACCCGACGCTTGTCTCAAAACCAACAGAGTACAGCTGCAGATCTATCGATGTATGTGTATGCAAGAGTATTTTGTTGCTCGATTGAAGGAGTTCAGCCGATAGAGAGTGGTAGTGCGATTGAGGGCAGAATCCAAGGGAAGGTGCTTGCCACAGTTGAAGTGAAGAAACTTGTAGGTAAGTGGCTGTCGGCAACTGAGAAGAACACAGGCTGCGATGGTCTGCCCTCCAAGAACTGGACTACAAGGAGGTCATAATTCGGGGAAGCTGCAGATAAAGTTCCCCTGTGCCAGCCAGCAGAAATCGACGACAGCGAGCATCTTCTGGCCAATGAAGCCGATGAGGGCCGCAAGGTTCTGCACCCCATCTAGGATTAAGTCAAGAGATTCCAAGATGCTAGGCAAAGGCTCGACGCAGCGGACGATGCTAGCACTCTTGAAAGGGGAATGAATACGGGGTACAGGGCAGCACTAGTCCTCAAAGATGTGGCTGTGGTGTCCACTATGTCTTGCCTTGTGTGACCTAGCAGACGTGTTTGGATTACTCTTTGGAGCTACTGAAGGAGTGAAGAGATTCCAATAGGTTAGTCACTGCTCGATTTTGGAATCTCGACAGATGCAGTAGTGGTCAGTTCTGGACCCTCACTAGGTCCAACAAGTTCGCGGCTCTGGACCCTCAGGGACAGGCGTAGCATCCAGAACAGGCCGTGGGCGCAGAGACAGCAGTTGTCGAGCAGGGCAGTACTTGCTATAAGAGGAGCAGAGCACTACTACAGTAAGAGTAGAAGAAGTGGGTAGAATAGTACCAGGTAGCAGCCGAAGATGGGAAGAATAAAATCGTAGGCTCTCATCGATGATATCACCTAGCAGATATCACTACCGAAATGCCGCACTAACAGGGCATGATCATTCTGGGAGCAATTCATCCCCATGAACCAAGCAATGATGAGTCCGATAGACGCAGCAACAGAGACTGGTTGGCTGCATCCAACAAAGACTTCCAATGTCGTGTGGTAGCAGGAGGAGAGAGGGGTCTGCCACGAACCAGAACCCCTATTACGGCTGATGGGGTGGGCTGCTATTGCAGTAGGACAATCAACGATGTGGCAGGGCTGCACTTTCTTGTTGATAAAACAGAGGAAAGGAGGCAGGGCTATGCTTTCTTGCCGATAAAATAGAGGAAAGAATGCTATGTTTTGTCGATAAAACAGAGATCCGACTATAGCTCTGCAGAGAAGAGGAGAAGATATGCAATCGGACATGGTGGCTACTTGCTGCCATTGGACAGCGATACAGTAGCTTGCTCTGGGCAAGCCCAGTAAATAGGGGCTACGATTGGATGGTCGCCCCCTGGAGAGCAATAGAGTAGCGGAGATCAACGGTGGTGAGGACTTGGAGAGGGCCCAAAGGGGGGAAATGCCGAGATGAGGCGAGCGGGGGAGGTAATGCTACAGCTCGTTGTGGTGCGGCTTCTCCTGTGGCCTATGCTGTTGGCACCAGGGACGGTCGCTGTGTGGCTGAACCTGCCTGCCTCGGGCACCAAGTGCATGTCGGAGGAGATACAACCCAACGTGGTGTTGATCGCTAACTACGTCGTCACCTCCGACAGTGCCAACATCGCCCTCCAAACCATATGGAAGAACAGAGAGAGACCAATGACCAGTAAATAGCAGTCGCCGGAGGAGGAGGAGGAGTAGTGGATCTCAGCAGTAAAAGAGGCGGAGGAGCGGCCATAGGAGAAGCGCGACTCGGGTGATCTGCAGTTGCGGTAGAAGCGCGACTAGGGCAAATGAAAGGTGCGATCGGAGATCTGTCAGGCCTCGATAGTGAAGCATACGAGGAGGTTCAACAGTGGCTTCACCGTCGGTTCAAGGAGCTCTGGTCTTATCAAAACACTAGGGCTCTTTTAATCAGGCTAGGGAGATGGGGAAGGAGTTGATGTCACTGACGAGAGGTGACAAAACTATCGCTAGATAGTGGAAAGAAAAAAAAAAAAAAGAGTAATCTCTCTTATAAACAGATATGCTCTGATACCATGTTAAGATTAAACTTGGGAAAACAAAAACACTCTTGTTATTAAGGTTTAGCATTTATTGATGAAAGACAGATTTTCCTCAACTGATGAACGAGATCATCTCATTCAGTTAGGAAAATTTGTTACAGCTAACACCTCCTACCTATTGATCATGCTTAAACAAGTTCCTATCATGATTCGAGCTAAACATGATCGCCATCATGTGTTGCAGGGATTCCAGTTCTAGGTGAGAGCAGACGTTAAAGGCAACTTCTTCATCAAGAACGTCAGAACTAGAGTGTACAACCTTTATGCATGGGTTCTTAGTTTCATTGGGGACTACAAATCTAGTGTAAACATAACCATAATGTCAGGTTAGCATGATATGTTTGTTGCGCTATTCTTGTTCTACTCTGTCAATTTCACGAATTTGATGATATTAATCTGAGCAAGATATCACATCAATCTGGGAAACCTTGTGTATAGTCCACCAAGAGATAGGCCAACCTTGTGGGAGATTGGCATTCCCGATCGCTCCGCCACGGAGTTCTTCATCCCAGATCCTGACCCTAAATATACCAATAGACTCTATATGGATCATTCTGATACGTTGCACAAATCTGAGGTTTCTTTGATTTCACTGCATTTGAGGTTGTAGCACTTCATTCCCCTAAATGCCTTGGTGTTCTTCTTCATCACAGGTTCAGGTAGTATGGGTTGTGGGAGAGATACACAGATCTCTATCCTGATGGAGATATGATCTATACAATTGGTGTCAGTGACTACAGGAAAGACTGGTTCTATGCACAAGTTACTAGGTTCGTTTACTTCTGCTGATCTCTCATCTGTGAAGATACGTTGAATTAATTTGCTTGAGTTCTTCTACGTTTCTTGCAGGAAGGATGGGCGGGGTTCTCATCAACCAACTACATGGCAGATAAGGTTTCAACTCGATAGTGTGCATCCGAATGGAACTTACAAGTTTGAGTGGCGCTTGCAACTGCCCACCTATCTGAGCTACAAGTATGTCTAAATCCTCTCTTCCTCGTCCTCCTTGTTGGTGATGACATGAGTGTTCTTCTTGGATTTGAAGGTTCGATTCAACAACCTAAGAGTGCAGCCGGCAGACTTCACGATGAGGCTAATTGGGAGAGACAACTTGATCACTAGACAAGGAATCCATGGGTTGTACTGGTTGTTCAGCATCGATGTAGAGAGCAGTTGGCTTCTTGAAGGTGACAACAACATCTTCTTAACCCAAACATGGTGCCAAAGCCCTTTTCGAGGAGTCATGTACGACTACATCCGAATGGAAGCGCCCACAGTCACTAGATAATGTTGCTCAATGAAGATTGTGTCATGTTCATTGATTAGATCGATATCACCTAGTAGAATGAATATTTGGAGAAATTAGAGATGTAAATTGTTGTTGTGTGGATGTCGTTGACCATAGAATCATCATAAATTGATTCTATCCTGAAGGCGCAAGATCGTCGAGGGGACCCTGAGAGGTCACATGAGAAGATGAGAGTAGAAAGAGGTTCTAGTTAGTGCTGTCCCAGGATACACCTTGCTTGCCAGAAGTGGGCCTAGTGTCGTCACGAGATTCACCTTAGCTTCACCGAGATTCCTGCATAAGTGATCAACATCAAGAGGATGTTCCCAGCCTGACCCGTCAAGTGGTACAGTTAGTTGGGTGGTTATTATAGTAGAGAGCTTGCCCCTCTAGGCTTTGAGCTAGTTTTTATACTTGAGTGACCGATGGAGGATGATCAACCACTCATCAGGGAGCCCCTCATGTTGTTCAAGGGCTCATTTATGTCGATGGCTAGTGAGCACATATCCCTGAGGGTTGTGTCGGGGAGGATGACTGTTAGAACACCATTTGTCAAGGCTCGATTCTTGCTAGGATCAATAGGGGATGGTCCTCGTTGTTAGATGTTCAAAAAGGAGAACTAGGCCACGCCGTCAAGGATTAATGTTTTAAGCAATTAGGCATGCAAGCCCTCTCGAAATCACGGTTGATGAGAATGATGGGTTGTTGTTGACTAGTGACCCAAACGAGAGGGGAAACCTAGAGAATGGGCCTTGCTGTCGGGTATTAATGCTTCTAGTGGTCGGCACATGTGGCTTTCCTAGGGATCAAGGTAGACAGGGCCCGAAGGATTATGCTCTTATTGATAGCTGCAGGGGAGGGGGCGCAGGCTCTTCCCCGACATCATCTCCCAAGTGGTGGTCCACGACTGGGTGAGTCAGTAGCGTAATGCTTGCATCATCACTTTTTCTATCATTCGTCCCCGTCGGAAGGCATATAGCGGTTCGGGCACATCATTCGATCGTTTATATTCATCATGGTTGAATTTTGTGGTTTATGCATATTGTTTGGCATGCTTGACAGATGAGCCAAGGGTCAAATTTTGTGACCCGCTCATGCAGTAGATTTTATGACCAGTAGTGGTGGAGGTCGGGTTTCTCAACCCATCTATCCAAGGCATGTGGCCCCTTATTTACTTATCGGGCTTCCACTATTGTGGCTTTCATTGTAGCGAGCCTTAGTTGTTTATCGTAACGGGGTTTAGAGCTTTGCCATAGTGAACTTCTATTGTAGGTGCTTTCATCGTAGAGACTCTTGATCGATCATCATAGTGGGATTTAGGGCTATGTTGTGGCAAGCTACTGCCATAGCGGGTCTTGCTCGACTGCCATAGTGCTAGTTATATGTGCTCTACAAGCCAATCACATGAGTGGTAGCACATATGACAAACTATGTGAACTTTTTACTTATTATTATTATTATTGATATATTCTTATTTTATATTGCATATGCTGTGATGTCCTTGGATCTATACAATGGGAATTAGATCGTAATGAGATCATGATAATAAGATTGATTTATCTTATGGAATGTTGGATGAATAATGATGCCTAACATCATATAAGGATTTCGTAGTCTTAATTGTGTGTTTGGTTCTTAAACTTGAGACATCAAAAATGTTTTGTTTGAGTACTCCTTTCTTTGATGCCAGATTTATAAGTCTGAAAAGTTTTAGATCTAGTATAGTTCATTATTATGATTAGTAGTCAATCTTACGAAGTAAATTGAGTGTCAATAGAGGATCATCTACTCTCGGTATCATAAGAGGAAGATCACATATGCCATCGCTCAGGTAAATCCCTGGCTAAGATCATTCGAATTGAGAGAGAAGGAGTTCTCTAAGAGAATCTGATTAAAGTGAGATTCGGATAGATTCCATATGTGGCTTAATAGTACCATGCCCAATATACGGTCTCTAGGAAATTAGATAGATGAAGGACTATAAATTCATGGTAACTGAGGACAAACAGGTCCATTAATTAGATCCCTTATACCATCTGGGGACTATAGCGTAGTGGCCCAGTACATCCATAATCGACGAGTTGAGTGAATTGTTATGAGATAATAATTCACTGAGTTAAAAGGAGTTCTGACAGTAGAACTCATGGCTAGCTCAGTATTGGGCCTAGAGGGTCACACACATATGATAGATGATTGCAACGAGTAGAGAATTGGATGTGAGTTATCTAATAAGCCCATATTATTATTGGATAAGACTCGGTATTAATGGACTTCTTGTATGAGGCCAAATTAGAGGCAAATTGATATCATTGGATAGATATCCAATAATCCAAAAGGTGTGAGTAATTCGATAGAGATCCAATACTCACTAAGGCAAAATTCATTAGGGTTTAAGAGGCTCTCTATAAATAGGAGGTAGGGGTGACCAATAAAGGTGATAAGCTGCATATTTGGCTGCCCTTTCCTATTCTCCTCCCTTCCATCTCTTCTCAGCCAACTACCCCTTTCCCTACTATGAGAGGACAATGAAGAAGAAATGAGTTCTTCTTCCACGTTCGCTGCAAGGTGGTGCGCAAAAGCTATTAAGAAGTTACACAAAAGTTGCGAGCTATTGGTTACAATTGGAGGAGCATCACTACATCGATCCACTAGAGAGGAGGACATCTGACCTCCTTCATCTTCTCCTATTGGATCTAAAAGTTTCAAGGATATACGATCTTCCTAGGTATTATATCTTACATGATTTGTAGTTTTCAATTTTGTGAATTTTTCGTGCACCAATCTTTGCTCGATGATGTGATAAATGTGGGAAACCTTTTGTTTCATTTTTTTGCTATGTCTATGATACTCTTAAGGTTTTCCAACATGTAACGTGATTTAGGGCTCCAACGTAGTGGGCTTTCGTCGTAGCTAGATTTAGGGCTCCATCATAACGAGCTTTTGATATAGCAACTTCTGTCATAGCTGGTCTTGATCGACTGTTGTAGTGGAATTTAAGGCTCCGCTATAGCGAGCTTCCACCGTAGGCGAGTCTTGATCGACTATCATAGTGACATTTAGGGCTTCGTCATAGCAGCTTCCACCATATTGGGTCTTGATTGACCATCGTAGCAAGATTCAAGGCTCCGCTATAGCAGGTCTTGATCAACCATTATAGTGGGATTTAGAGCTCCACCGTAGTGGCTTCCACTATGTCGAGCCTTGTTTCATCATAGCAGCTTTTGTAGTAGTCGGCTTTGATCGATCACTATAGCGGGATTCAGGTGGCCACCCGATTGTGATATAGTATGTTCGGTGGAATGGGATACGAAAAACATGGTAGGCCTCATGCTCACAAGTTCCAATTGTAGTGGGATTTTTCCCGCCTGGTGAGGGGTTCTCTTGGCCTTGATACTTATGCCTCTCCTTGGGTTATGGAGACTTTGACCTATTGATGTCGGGCTTGACTCCCGTAGTCATAAGTATTGTTTCCAAGCGATGGCGCAGTAAGGATCTCATGTCATCCTGAAGTGGGTTCGAGTGAGGACATTTGTCCCCTCGCAAGAGGTGAGGCATCTTTTGTGTCCTTTCAACTATCGAGGGAGGGCTTTATTTTATGCCCTAACCTTCTTCTTAACTCTTACTTTCTCCTGCCTTTTTATCTTTGTTTGGTCCTTCATTGTTGTCTCCAAGGACTCGCTTGCTCTTTCCTTCTTTTCGTTAGTCATTCATTGTGTAGAGCAGGTCAAAACATATTCTCTCTCTTTTTCTAGTTCTAGTTGTTGCATCATCAATCCATCAAGGCCTCTATTCTGCCTCAGAAGGTGATACCAGTTAGTTCCTTATCTTCAAGGGATGCACCACAAGTTGGCTCAAGAGTTCTATGCAACTTCGAGTCAATGTAGGATGCCCATGACTGTGATTTAGTCATAACGATGCCACAAGTAGAACAGTTGTGCTCTCATTATCGCATATAAGTATACATTGTCTATTCCTAGGCCTGGGTAATGTCCCTACCACTTAACCCCTGTGAGCTTTTTGCTTGTCACACGATGCTTTGGAGGTAGGGTTGTACCTTCCCTTCCATCCCATTATTATGTCCTACCTCGAGTAGTGGTAGATTTCTCCCTCACAGATGGCACCCAACTCATGGTGCTATTTAGTGGCCTTTATTGGTGAGTACAAGGGTACAAGGATCATCCCTACCCATACCTAGTTCTCCTCCTATTTTTGTCTATGTAGAGGGCTGAGCGTCTATTACCTGGTTGCTCGAGGGGGATTCAAGGTGAGCGGGACCCCTTCCAACAATAAGTGCTGGAGGGCATGTTTTTTTTTTTATCGACACTTGTTGAGAGTGGGGTTTTCCCCTCACTTGGTCTTGGTGCAGGTCATTTATAACACTCCCCTCATGCTGTCGGATGAGGAGACAACTAGCATCCATTGCTTTATGGAGCTCCTCTCCTCTTTTGATGTCATGAGGTGGATGGACAATGATTGGTTGATTGAGGGCGGCCTCAACCTAGCCCCAGAAGGTGTGGCTTGATCTCCTTTTGCTCACTTCCTTGTATTGCTACTGACATCATTTGGGTGTCCCCTATCCTACAGATATGGACCTCTAAGATTTGATGAGACATGGTCGTTCAGTAGGGACCTTTGGCTCCTAGGGTGCTCGAGCATTGGAGGAACCACTTATGGAGTTAACCCAATGGCCATCTGAGGTGTCCCCTTACCCCAAACACGTCCTCGTCCCTATGCTCCTAGAAGGGCACAAGTTCATGGTCAGGACTCCTATGGAGCTCATTGGGGAGTCATCCAATAAGCCCGACCCAGGGCCATTGCAACCTTAGAAGAGGCACTAGGGAACTTACTAAGAGTCGTTCAATGCGGCTCCCTCAGGGCCTTCTATAGTGCTTGCCCCAAAGCAATTCTCCAATCCCATTCTGGAGCCATTCAATGTGGGCTACCCTAGGGCCCTCTATAATGCTTGCCCCGGACACCCAAATGATCTCATCCACTCTGTAGGGACATCCTTCTTGTAACATGGGATCTCATCCAGGGCTCCATGGTGGTAATATCTTACCCTTTGATGGTTTGGGTGGGGAGGACTTCAATAATCGAGTGGCTTCTTCTTGCTGATTGAGCCGAGGCATGCTTGGCCAAGGCATCGCTTGGGCATTATTTGCCCTATGAATTCTCTGTATAGTAAGTCAATGGAAGCAATTGGTGAGTCGATGTACCTCAGCTAGGTATCTTGCCATGGTTGCTTCTCTAGCTTCATAGCTTCCATCGACTTGGCTGACGACCAACTATGAGTCATTGAATACCTCCAACTCCTGTACATAGAGTTCTTACGCCAATCGAAACCCGGAAAGGAGGGTTTCATACTCAATTTCATTATTGGTGATCTTGAACTCAAACTATAGGGTGTGCTCATAGGTCTGATCGCTTGGGCCCAGCTTGCCCCTTTCTGAAATGGCTGAACAGTCAATGAATAAGGTCTAAGTCGAGATGATGGGCTCTCCTCCTTCACCTTTGGGAGAGGGTGTCAACTTCGATATTATTTATCGATGCTTAGTTCTTGATGGCAATCCTCAGGACATATTGGATGTCAAATTCTCTTAGCTCCACTGACCACTTCAGCATCTGCCCCAAGACATCAAAGTTCGAGAGGACTTATCATAATGGCTAGTCAATGACCACCCATATCGGGTGTGCTTGGAAATAGGGACACAAATTTCATGCCACCAACACCCGAGTGTTAGCTTTTTAGTAGGAGGATAACACTCCTCGAGCCCATTCATCACGTGGCTAGTGTAGTAGATGGGTTGCTGCACACCTACATCTTCTCATAATAGTACCAAGTTGATGGCATGTCTAGTGGCTACTAGGTACAAGCTCAATGGTTCACCCGGGGTAGGCGAAGTGAGTTGGATAGTTGGAAAATATGATGCTTTAATCCTTCAAGTGCTTCTTGACATTCTTTGGTATAGACAAAGTCCTTTGATTTCTTCAAGACCCAAAAGAAGGGAGGCATTTATCACCTGACTGATAGGAACTAGTTGAGTATGGCCAGTCATCCAACAACTCACTATACTTATTTCATGGTCTGGGGCGGTTGCATCTCGGCAATGACATGAACCTTCTCTAGCTTGACAACTATTCCCCGCTATTGAATAATGAACCCGAGGAACTTCCCTGTTCTTGACTCGAAAAGCACACTTAGATAGGTTTAGGTACATGTTGAACCTTTTTAGCATTTAAAACATTTCCGTCAAGTCTTGCAGATAGTGTATGATGTTTTTCTTTTTACTATTATGTCATTCACATACCCCTCCATGTTTCTTTCATTGTGATGCTTGAACATTTTGTTGACTATTCTTTGGTAGGTTAGTCCTTCATTCTTCAGTCTGAAGAGCATGACCTTATAGCAGTATATGCTTTGGTTCATAGTGAAGAAGGTATGCTCCCGATCCCAAGGTGCTATCCTTATTTGGTTTATAGCTTAAAAAGGCATCCATGAAGGTAAGGAGCTTATGCCCCGATATGATATCCACCAAATGATCATAACTAGGTAGTTGTCCTTCGGACAAACTCGATTGAGGTTGATGTAGTTAACACATCCTCCAACTTTCATTAGCCTTCTTAACCAAAACAACATTGGACAACCATTGGGAGTATTAAACTTTAGAAATGAACCCTACTTCTGACAACATCTCCACTTTGTCTTGAATTGCTTGTTGTTGTTCAAGAGTGAACCTTTGAGGCCTCTATTTCACTGGCCTAGACTCAGGGAGAACATTCAAGTGGTGATGTGCGACCTTTAGGTTGATACTCAGCATGTCCCTTTATGACCAAGCAAAGACATCGGCGTTCCGCCCAAGGAAGTCAATTAGCTGGATGTGACTCTCCTTAAGGAGCATAGCCCCCAACTTGACGACTTAGTTGGGTCGAGCTGTGTTGAGGTGAACCTCAAATTATTACTCCATTGGCTTAAGGTGAGGGGGGACCTTGTTAAGGTCTTGGGGATCTATGACTGGTGCCTCCACCTTTGTCTTATATGGTAGTGAAACTACCACAAGATACGACTTCCAGGGATTGCTTCTTAATTTGCCAACATCATCCATGGTCGGGAACTTCATCACCATGTTATATCTTGATACCATCGCTTTAGCCGGTTGGGAGTAGGCTAGCCTATGATGGCATTGTAAGTTGTAGGGATGTCTACCACCATGAATTTGGCCGCCAAGGTCTTGGAATGCGACTCTTCATCAAAGGTAAGCTGGAGGTTCACCATCCCGAGGGGGGAAATAGAATCCTTGGTGAATCCAATTAGTGACTATTGGGAAACCTCAACGGGAGGGTGTAGGCCAGCCTATGATGGCATTGTAAGTTGTAGGAATGTCTACCACCATGAACTTGGCCATCGAGGTCTGGGAATGTGGCTCTTCATCAAAGGTAAGATGGAGGTTCACCATTCCGAGGGGGGAAATATAATCCTTGGTGAACCCAATTAGTGACTATTGGGAAACATCAACCGGAACATCACATGTGTATCAAAAGATCAAAACAAAACTAGTTTTCTACGTAGATCAAAATCATTGTGCAAAGATTGGTGCAAGAAAAAGTCACAAAACCAAAAACCGCATCATGTGAGAGATTATTTACCTATGGAGCTTGTATATCAATATTTTTCTAGATCTAGATGGAGAGGATAAAAGAGGTCAAATGTCCTCATCTCTGGCAATATCCATATGATGGATCGCTGTAGTGATCCTCCTCCAATCATAGCCACAAATCTTGTAACTCTTACGCAAAGGGATAGAGGAGAATAGAAAGGGGTGGCCAAAGGTGCAACCTATCATCTATGTGCCGCCCCTACCTCCTATTTATAGAGAGCCACAAAAAACCTAGGGATCCTACTAGTGGGTATTGGATCTTCAATCCAATTACCTACTAACATTAAATTATTAGATCTCTATCTAATAATCTCCTTTGGCCTCTAATTGAGCCTCATGCAAGGAGCCCATAAATGTAGGGTCTCATCTAATGAGAACATGGGCTAATTGGATAACTCATATACAATTCTTTATTTATTGAAGCATCCACCGTATGTGTGTGACCCTCAAGGCTATGAGTCTCACTTGTTAGAACTCTTTCTGACTCAGTGAATTATTATCTCATAATAATTTACTCGACTCATCAACTATAGATGTACTAAGCCACTGTGCTATAATCTGATAGTACTCCAGTAGGGTTGAGTCCTAATCTCCCTAGGAAGTAGTCAATAGAACCCTATTAGATTATAATAAAGCCACTTCTATCTTATAAATGAGTATGGCTAGGGTTTAGATTAGCCCTTAGGGCTTAGTGGCCGCCACCTCGCTTACTGGGTTAGTCGGCCAGGGTTTCCCCCTACTTAGGTCGGCTATAGAGCCAACCTAGCTGCCCCCTATTCCTATTAAGATAGGTTGGCTATAGGAGGGGCAAAGGGATAATTTTACTTAGGTAAGCACCCCCTTAGGCTAGGGTTTTGATCCCTATTTAAAGATATAGCTGCCCCCCCTCTTGAATCAAGAAATTATCAATTTTATTTCAGCCTTGTGCCGAGTCTAGGAGGGACAAGGGTTGGTCCCCCTCAACGATCAAAATCTATAGAGCTCCTTCTAGGGTTCTATCATCTAGTATCAGAGCAGCGATCTTGCTACCCCTGTAGCCATCATCCATGCCTCCACCTTCCCAATCAATTCCCACAATTGCTTTTGACATCGCCTCCATCGTCGCCCACCAAGCCGCAGATCCATCAATCTGCTGCCTTCCTCTGTGTCAACATCAAAGATCTGGTAAAAACTCCAAAGCCCACGCCTCTTGCTACTACTATTCCTCTATCTTATACATGGGCGAAGTTTTTCCAAAATTTTCTTGCTGCAAAATTTTACCATCACAAACGTTATCATCGTTGTAAAGGCAAAATGCTACAGAAATTTTCAACTGATTGTTGCTTCTTGGAACTGAACTTCTAGTCGTCCTTTTTGGCTAAAACTTTTATACAATTTCATAGATCATCTTATCTTTCATCTAAGACCAATCTCATTAAAAAACTCCTTTTGGATCTAGAGTTATAGCACTGTGATTCTTCATCGTGCAGTGCTGAAATTTTATAATGGAGAATCTGCCATTATCTATTGGCCTTTTGAAACCAAACTTTTATTTATCCTTTTTGGCCAAAATTTTTATACAATTCCAAAGATTAACTTGGCTTTTATTTGGGATTGATTTCTTGAAAAAATTCCTTCTGGAACCAGTTTTCTTGTGCAATCTTTCACTAGCACGCAATTCTGAACTTTTTACGATGAGGATCTACCTTCTGTCTTTTGCCCTATTTCCCCACTATTATGCTACCAAAATTTTGCCAAACTTTTTATTAGTATTCCCAACTTCTAGCCAAGGGTTTATGTATAATTTTCTTAAACTTTCCTCTGGAAATTATGTCGAGAAGTCATCGTTTCTCTGACATAAAATCTATTTGATAGGACTGCACATTGTTGCACTCTTTTTCGTCGAATTCTATCGGATTTGAGTGTTATGTTTTTGTGAGATTTTGGAATCTCTTTTCCTCATCACCAAACCCTACCATCCTTTCTAAAAACCCTATCCTAAACCAAAACCAAATAGCCATCCAAATTAGTCCTAACCGCAGCCTACTTTATTATCGATCCACTTACCTTTTTAGCCAACTTTCCTTACCGATACACCTACCTTTATTGCCATCTATCTCAGATCTAAAATCTATTTTCCTAACCTTTATCTAATGCTATCATAGCCCTAAAACCATACCAATTTGTAGCCTAAACTCCACAAAACCATAGCCCCAAATTGCACCCAAAATAGTCACAAACCGTACCCGAAAATCGAAGCCTTCGGTCTACCAATCTTTCAGCCGCCCAATCTCCCTTATCCCTTCAACCGCAGCATGCATCTTTCACTGCCTAACACTGCCAATAGTGACCTCTTGCTGCCATCCTCCTTGATCGCAGCTAGCAGTGATCCTTGTGGCAAAAAGCTACCAGCAGCGATCTTTCGTTGCAATTTGTTTATATCGTAGCCTGCAACAATTATTCGCTGTCAACTATCTTGATCATGACCAGCAATAAATTGAACATAATAGTAGCTATCTCTCACTCCATACCACTAGTACCCTCCTTTGTAATAGTCGTATAAATCGCTGCCCCGTCTTCCTCCTATTGCAATCGCACCCTTGCTGCAACTGATGCCACTTGTAGCCATGAAGTCGCTGTATAGTCGCAACTGACGTTGTTGCTGCCCTCTTCTTCCTCCACTATTGCTACTACCCTTGGCTGCCATCCTCCACTTGGAGACTTCACCCTTGCAGTCCTGACATTGCTGCCATTTACTGTCTTCAACCTGAAAATTGCAGCTATACTTTTCAGTCGATTTGTTTGATATGTTGGAGATCCTTACGTCATGACATCATTGGGCTTATTCGAAGCCAAATTGGAGGCTTTTGAGACACGTATGGATGCTAAATTATGCACTCTCTTCGAGGAGTTTAGATTGGGCTGATCACCAAGCCCAAAAAGATCACAACATGGAGCAAATTCTGATTGCAAAAAGAACCCATCAGAGATAAGAAGCGAGGATAAGACATGATAGCCCTACACCTTGACGACGTCGATCTCCTTTGTACAACTTTAAGAAGGGCACCTCAAGCAAGATGCTCAGAGCATGAGAGCCACATCCCAACCGAAAGCATATAAACCTTCAGTACGAATCAATTATAAGAACCTTGATGAAGAACTAACGAAGATCTGTCAAACCTCTACAGTCCAAGAGTACTAAATCAGGTTTAAAAGGTTAACTAATCAAACTCGTGATTGGTCTAAAAAATAGATATTGAGGACTTTTATTAAGGGCTTAAAGCCAGAGATTCAAGAAGAAGTTAAAGAGCGACAACCATACACACTTAAGGCAGCCATCTCCTTTGCACTACTACATGAAGATAGGCTGAAGCAAGATACTCGGAGGACCAAAGCCACTGGACAACCAGTAGCATAGAGACTCTCGGCCCCATCTACCATCGGTCGATCACCTCAGTCGAAAAAGTTAACAAGAGAAGAGTTTTGTGATAAATCGGCAAAGGGCCTATGTTGGCATTGTAATAAACTATGGAGCCGAGACCACCATTATAAAAAAGAGAGACCTCTATTGGTTAAGCTCACTAAAGAACCCAAACTCAAAGATATGGCTCTCGAGTCCGAGGAGAAGGATATTAAGGAAAAAACACAATCAGCCGCCATACCTTTCATGCTCCACCATAAATATTGGAATTGATGGCTTCATCAAGCATCAGCCCATCACCATCCTCGTCGACACCAAGAGCTCCAACGACCTTATGAATGACAAAAAAAAACATGTGACCCTATGTGGAAAAGGAGAGAACGAAGAAAAGATTATCTCGACACAGTGCTTCGAGAAGCTCATTGAAATCTCAGGCACGTCCGCTGAACCGAGCCGACTCATTCCTATCGGACTGCACGACTCCCATATGTTGGTCTTACAAGGGGAACTACTAGCACATATTCGGCCATATTGTTGTCCACATTTTCAGAGAACCGAAGCTAAAAAGATCGTTTAGGAGATGCAAGAGATATAGATCATTCAACCATAACCTTCCCTTGCAATGACACTTTATCTCCAAAAACTTTGCTTCTTTGTTTACAGGGATAAGCTCTTCCTGAAGTACCATATTTAGTTGAACCAGCTATAAGTTCTTATGCAGTGCTTCTTCATCTCAGGCTACTTTCACAACTTCACCGAGGAGCGGACCATGATGCTAAAAGCCTTCCCTAATGATAACCTTGGATCCATGGCCCATGATCGCAAGAAGGAACATGAGAAAGGTATACACATTACCCCCCACAGCTATGATGCCATATATATCGATGCTAGCATTACCTAAACGTGACAATGTGTTTATACTTGAAGCAGACACATCCAGAGTTGGGACTGGAATCACCCTTATGCAAGATAGCCGACTCCTAATTCACATGAGGCTTCCCCCACACATCACACGAGGTTTTTAAAGGGGATACTCATTGCTACCAAATTTAAAATTTAGATGGATACAGGTCCATGGCACAAAAAAGGAGTAAGCTTAAAAGAATTAAGATCCATGCTCACGCGAGCACATGGAAAGAAGAAATGGCCTCCCGACAAACTTCAGAATGGACAAAAAATTGAAGATCGAGTTTTCTTACAGCTCAAGCCTGATCAGTAGGAAACTCGAGCCTTAAGGAAGTGGTCTCCCTATTTCTTTGGGCCTTGCAAAATTAGGGACCACATTGGAGCCCTAACCTGGAGACCAGATCCGTGCACTAGGTCAAGATTACAGTTGATCCACCGGGTATCCCACCTCAAATAGAAATTTAAAGAAGATGACTCAGCCTAAGTCCTTCTAACTAACACTCCAATTGATGAGGATGCCAAATTTCAGTTGATAATAGTATGAAAATCATATGAGGAGTTGAAGACCCGGTTCCCCGAGTTCATGGAACCTCAGCCTTAAGGACAAGGCTGATTTTAAGAGGGTAGTTTTGATAGGACTCCAGCAGGGTTGTGTCCTAATCTCCCTAGGAAATAGTCAATAAAACCCTACTAGATTGTAATAAAGCCACTTCTATCTTATAAAGGAGTATAGCTAGGGTTTAGATTAGCCCTTAGGGCTTAGTGGCCACCACCTCCCTTACTGGATTGGTCGGCCAGGGTTTCCCCCTACTTAGGTCGGCTATAGAGCCAACTTAGCCACCTCCTATTCCTATTAATATAGGTTGGCTATAGGAGAGGCAAAGGGGTAATTTTACTTAGGCAAGCACCCCCTTAGGCTAGGGTTTTGATCCCTATTTAAAGATGTAGCTGCCCCACCCCCCCCCCCCACCCCCTCTTAAATCAAGCAATTATCAATTTTATTTCAGCCTTGTGCCAAGTCTAGGAGGGAGGAACCCCCTATAGCGTTCCAAGGGTTGGTCCCCCTCAATGATCAAAATCTATAGAGATCCTTCTGGGATTCTATCATAATCCCTTGACAGCGTAATGGATCTTATCCATTGGATATATCTGTCCTTAGTTATCATATATCTATAATTTCTCATCCATCTAATATCCCAAAGATCGTATATCGGACATTGTACTATCAGGCCAGATATAAAATCTGTTTAAGTCTTGCTCTAATCAGATTCTCCCCCTCTCTCAATTCGACCAACCAGATCAGGGATTTACCTGAACAAGAGCATACGATATATTCCTATCATGATACCTGGATGATCCTTTGTTGACACTCAATAGCCTTCGTAATGTTGGCTACTAACTTGATAACCGACTATATCAGATCTAAAATTTTTCAAACCTATAAATTCGACATCAAAGAGAGTACTCAAATAAGGTATCTTTGGTATATCAAGTCTAAGGACCAGTTACATAACTGGGACTACGGAATCACTGTCCAATGTCAGGTATCATTAACTATATAGCATTCTATAAGCAGATCAATTAGTGAACTCATTCTCTAATGATATTTATATTGTATCCTTAAGTTCTCCACACAAGTGCCTATGAGACCAATCGCCTCCATCATATGGACAAGCATATAGCACATTGGTCTATCCGGTTGTCTCGATGTCCCTCTCAAGTAACCTACGACCGAGATTATTTAGGATCTATGTTTTATCATGATCTCATCACGATCTGATTCTCATTGCACAAAACCAAGGACATCAATATATATATATATATATATATATATATAACAAATAATATAATGTAAGAATATGTCAATAAATAATAATGTAAACAGACTGTGCAGCATGTTACACGTGTCATCACTCACGTGATTGGCTTGCATGACACTTGTAATGAGCAATCTCTCACTTAACCTAAAGCCAATCACCTATGTGTCTTATCCTCATCAGACCCCTATGGCACTCAAAGATAATTTGAGCCAATGACTTTATCAATGGATCTGTAATATTATCTTCAGATGAAACTCTTTCCATTGTTATATCTTTTCTGGGCTATGATCTCTTAAATTAACTAGAACCTCCTTATAATTGATAAGACCTGGGTTCTCTTATTAGAGTTATTATCCCATTAGTGTTGTAATATATAGGAATTGGCTCCACGCTATACAACTCTCAAATCCTTAATGAACTTCTTCATTGACACCACTTCCTTTGCTGCTTCTACTGTAGCAATGTATTCCGCCTCTTTGGTCGAGCCAGCAGTAGTATCTTGCTTGGAACTCTTCTTGGAATTCTCCATGCTAAATCATTTGACAATAGAGTCTATGTACCTGGGTTGGGACAAGCCAAGCGTCCTCTTGGATCTATTTCTATAAATCTAGATCCCTAAAATATAGGATGTTTCCCCTAAGTCCTTCGTGGAGAAATTTCTGGACAGCCAATCCTTTACTATGGAAAGCATTCCTACATCATTCTTAATGATTAGGATGTCATCCATATACAACACCAAGAAGGTGATAGAATTCTCACTTTCCTTCCTATACACACAAAACTTATCTTCGTTCTTAGCAAAGTCATAAGATCTGATCACCTCATCAAATTTTATGTTCCAACTTCGAGAGACTTGCTTCAGTCCATAAATGTACCTAAGCAACCTACACACTTTATCTGGACTCTCTTTGGATACGAATCCCTTTGATTGTATCCTATACACCTCCTCCTCAAGGTCGCCATTGAGGAATGTAATTTTCACATCCATTTGTCAGATCTCGTAGTTATAGTGTGCTGTAATAGCTAAAAGAATTCTAATGGATTTAAGCATGACTATAGATGAAAAAGTTTCGTCATATTCAACTCCTTGCCTTTGACGATATCCTTTAGCCACCAGTCTTGCCTTCTCTACTCCGATCTTCTTCTTAAAGATCCATTTACAGTCGATAGTTATGATATCATCTGGTGCATCCACAAGGTTCCAAACCTTGCTAGAGTACATGGAATCCATCTCAGAATTCATGGCCTCTTACCACTTCCCAGAGTTTATACTCATAATAACCTCTTCATAGGTCTGAGGATCATCCTCCTGAAAGTCCTCTCCACTAATATGTCTCACTTATCTTTCAAGAGGGTGAGATACTCTGCTAGACCTGCATAAAGTTAAAATTTGTGTATTGGATACTTGAACAGACTTGGACTTTGGAATGATGCTTGAGATAGGTTCTCTAAACTTGCTCAGCTATATCTCACTCCCATTGTTTTCACTAAGAATATGTTCCTTCTCAAGAAACACAACCCTCTTGGCAATAAAGACTTTCTGGTCCTCGGGATGATAGAAATAGTATCCACAAGTTTCCTTAGGATATCCCACGAACTTGCACCATTCTATCCTTGATTCCAACTTATTGAGATAGTATTTTAACATAGGCAGGCAACCCTAGATCTTAACAGCCTTAAGATTGGGTTTCTTTCCTTTTTATATCTCATATGGTGTAGACATTATCGACTTAGATGAAATTATATTCAGAAGGTAAGCTGCAGTCTCTATAGCATATCCCAAGAATGAGATGGGTAGATCAGCAAAACCTATCATGGACCACACCATATCCAACAGTGTGTGATTCTTTCTTTCTGATACACCATTAAGCTGAGGTGTATAAGGAGGTGTCCATTGGGATAGAATCTCATGGTCCCTGAGGAAATGAGTAAACTCTGTACTCAAGTACTCTCCTCCTCGATTTGATCGAAGAGTCTTAATAATCTTTCTAATCTGGTTCTCTACTTTATTATTATATTTCTTAAATTTCTTAAAGGCCTCGATTTTGTACTTCATCAAGTATACATGTCCATACCTAGAGAAATCGTCAGTGAATTTAATGGAGTAACCACCTATAGCCTAAGTTGATATGAGACTACATACATATTATGTATGAATTTTGATAGCTTAGTGGCTCTCTCTCTTCAGTTCCACTAAAAGGAGAGTTGGTCATCTTTCCACGAAGACAAGGTTCACAAGTTGCATATAACTCATAGTCGAATGGATCTAAATATCCATCTTTTAGCAACCTTCGAATCTTTCCCTCATGGATATGACCTAGCCTACAATGTCATAAGTATGCATTGTTCACCTCATCTTGTTTCCTCTTGGATGTATTTTCATTCATGATGTATGAAGAAGTGTCTAACACATATAAGCCATTTATCAAGGTCCCTCCAGTGATGATCTCATCATCCAGAATTATTGAATAACTATTTTTCTCAAAAACTAATTTATATCCATTAATTGTCAAACAAGAAATGAAAATAATATTTTTGACAATAGAGGGAACAAACTAGCATGTATCCAATGCAATGATAGCGCCACCAGGCAGATGTAGGGTGACCTCCCTAACGACAACTGTATGCTCTATTGCCTATCTTGAGGTCCATCTCACCTCTGGCCAAGCTCTTAGGTCTTGTCAGAATCTGCAATAAATTACATATATGATAAGCACTCCTGATATCTAATACCCATATGTTATCATGAAAATCTAACAAGTGGAGACTAATCATGAATGTACCCGAAGTTTTTTCAAGCTTTTGTTTCACCTTATAAGCAAGGTAATCCTTACAGTTCCTCTTTTAGTGTCCGTCTTTACCATAGTAAAAACACTATCCTTTATCCTTTGTTGGATCTTTCTTAGCAACCTTTGTCTTACCCAGTCTTTCTTTGCCCTTGCTCTTCTTAAGGGTCTTACTGGCCTTCCTTTTCTTCTTGGTTTCACCAATATAGAGAACTAGCTTCTCTTTCTTAATGGCACTCTTAGCTTCCCTCAACATATTGAGGAGCTTAGGGAGAGTCACCTCAAACTTGCTCATGTTAAAATTCATGATGAAGTGAGAAAAGGAATACGATAGGGACTGAAGTATAAGATCAACACATAGGTTATGCTCTATGACTATTCCTAGACCTGTGAATTTCTTGATCCACTCTATCATTTTCAGGACATAGTTTTGAATGGATGTCCCTTTTGTCATCCTAGCTCAGAAGAGACTCTTGGATATCTCATATCTTTGAGTTTTTCTATGTTCCTCAAATAGCTGACAAAGATAAAGAAGGATGAAATTAGCATCCATGCTCTCATGTTGTCTTTGTAACTTGAGAGTCATGAAGTCCAACATATAGCATTTTGCCAAAGTGGAATTATCTGTAAACTTCACATAATGAGTGATCTCATCCTCGCTTACCCCTTCCTACAACGTGGGCACAATTATATAAAGGATATATATAATTTTCTTCACCGTGAGAACAATTCTCAAATTATGGAGCCAATCCGTATAGTTTGGACCAGTGAGGTGGTTCGCATCAAGTATGCCATGTAGGGGGGTTTGCGAGTGATATTTTCATGATAAACAAGATATAGCAGAAATAAATAACATGTATTTTATAAACAACTAATTAAGATATGGACTTATATCTTAATTTATTCCCACTAATTTTTCAGACGAATCACGTGACACCCTCGACACGTAAAGCAGAAATTTTTGATAGACTTCTCGTAAGGATTAGGATCCAATTGGCATCTCAGTACAACCACAAGGGAATCGACCAATTACACTAAGCCCAAAAGGTAAGCAACTCTTACCAATCACAACTCTTTGTGATTCTTGTCATGTTCAGCCTCCGAACCATCATGGTCTCGAGGGACTCGACCAGCATGATGTTTAGTTAAGTCATCACCATCGTTACAAGATGAGTCTAATTTAATGATATGCCCTCCAAAGACTCGACTAAGCAAACCATGTCCTTAAGTCACTGATGACATCTCTATGTTGTAGGCAAGATCTCGATCATGTAGATAGGAGATACTTGAGAGACTTGACCAACTTAACCTATAATGATAGAAGGCCACGTAGGTCAATCTTATTGCCTCATGCTCATTGGCTTAATATTATAGTAGGAGAGGTTTTCGGTTAGTATCTTCGTTTTGTGTCAATCTTCTAATATGTTGTGTCATATATATACATATCTACATTACATGCAAATAAATAAATACACACACACATACATATATATATATGTGTGTGTGTGCGTGTGTGTGTATGTATTTATATATATATATATATATATATGTATATACATATATACATATATATATATATATATATATATATATATATATATATATATATATATATATATATATATATATATCTTGTAGGTGTATAACATATATCACATATGCAAACCATACCCGATGATCATGAGTCGTCACGCAATATGATTAAACCTGAGCCAATGGGCCTAATCACTCACAATAGCATCTATATGTGCATCAGCGCATCTCCATGCCCTGTGATCATTGATCTAATCATCATCGGTTATGTCGGATTCTCGCCGAATCACCATGCATCATGATCTCCTACCATGACATCGTGGGTCCCGCTGTCACCTTCATGCTCTTGTCGCACCTCTCCATATAATTACAAAATAATCACAAGCACACAAGCCCATCAATAAATAAGAAAAACAGAGGCTCGCAGGCCCCAATAATAATAATATTTATCACATTTACACACATCACAACATATGACTCATGATCATCCATTCACATCATATATCATATATACACATCATCATGTAGGACTACCAGATAATGAATAATTAATTAAACTATTTAATTAATTATTTTTTTTGAAATCAGGACATATTGAGAATTTTTAAAATTATCAAGGGCATTTTTAAAATTCTAGATAAAAGGACAAATAATAAAATTTCTCACATTTCGAGGGATAAAAAGTCCTTTTCCAAAAATAGAAACCCTAACCCCTTTCCATCTGGTCGCCATGGCCTCCCTTATGTAGGTAGTAGTGATGCGCGCCACTATCGACTGCCTATGCCTGCGGGCGATGATCCCCGCGGGTGAGCGTTGCTGCTCCAACAGGCGGGTGTCATTGCCCTCTAGGCGAGCTCCGCCCCTGTAGGGGCTTGCCCACGGGGCATTACCACCCTTGCAGTGGGCTGGCGGTAGTCGGCTACCCCTGCAGGTGGCATGGTCGTGGGGTAGCCACCCCATAAGGCGTCCTGCCTATAGGTGGCTACCCCCTTTGCCCGCAGGCAGCTTGCCTGCGGGCGCTATGTTCTCTGCAAGAACACATAAAATAATTCTATATGATTTAATCTCATAAGACATGGTTTAAAACCAATCTTTTACATTAATAAACTTATCTCTAATACCACTGTTAGAAAACCTTAAGGGAGCATCACATACGCAGCAGAAGATTAATAAAAACTGGTTTCTCATGTAGATCAAAATCATCGTATAAAGATTGGTGCAAGAAAAAGCCACAAAACCAAAATTCGCATTGTGTGAGATACCTAGGGAAATCGTATATTCTCTGTTTTTCCATATCCAAATAGAGAGGATGAAAGAATCAAACGTTCTCCTCCATATAATGGATCACTGTAGCGATACTTCTCCAATCACAGTCACAAATCTCGCAACTCTCGCATAGAGGGAGGGAGGAGAATAGGAGGGGGTGGCCAAATGTATAGCCTATCATCTATATGCTGCCCCTGCCTCCTATTTAGAGAGAGCCAGCAAAAACCCTAGGGATCCTACCTTAGTGGGTATGGGATCTCTATCTAATTACCCACTAATATTTGATTATTGGATCTCTATCCAATAGTCTCCTTTGGCTTCTAATGAGCCTCATACAAGAAGCTCATCAATGTAGGGTCTCATCTAATGAGAACATGGGTTAATTGGATAACTTATATCTAATCTTTTATTCGCTGAAGCATCCACCATATGTGTGTGACCCTCTAGGCCCAATACCGAGCTAGCCATGAGTCTCACCTATCAGAACTCCTTTTGACTCAGTAAATTATTATCTCATAATAATTCACTCGGTCATCGACTTTGGATGTACTAGGCCATTGCGCCATAGTTCACAGATGGTACATATGATCTTATCTATTGGACCTTCTATCCTTAGTTACTATGTTTCTATAATCCCTCATCTATCTAATATCACAGATACCATATACCGGGCATGGTACTATCAGGCTACATATGGAATCCATTTAAGTCTCACTCTAATCGGATTCTCCTGGAGAACTCATTCTCTCTCAATCCGACCAACTTGATCAGGGATTCACTTGAGCGAGAATATACGAGATATTCCTCTTATGATACCGAGAGTAGATGATCCTCTACTGACACTCAATAGCCTTCGTAAGGTTGGCTACCAATCCCAATAATCAGTTATACCAGATCTAGAATTTTCTAAACATGTAAGACCAACGTCAAAGAGAGTATTGAAACAAAGAATCTTTGGTATCTCAAGTCTAAGGACCAGATACACAACTAGGACTACAGAATCGATGTCTGACATTAAGTATCATTAACTATACAACATTTTATAAGCAGATCAATCAGTGAACTCATTCTCCAATGAGCACCTGTACTGTATCCTTAGTGTCTCCACATAGGTGGCTACAAGACTAGTCAACTCTATCATATGGATAAGTATATAGTACACCAGTCTATCTGGTTGTATCGATATCTCTCTTGAGCAACTTATGACCAGGATTATTTAAAAGTTATCTTTAAAGGCAAATCAGTCTTATTATCATGATCTCATTATGATATGATTCTTATTATACAGAACTAAGGATATCACAATATATCTATTCAACAGATAATATAATGTGAGAATATATCAATAAATAATATTGTAAAAAGATTGTACAGCGTGTCACATGCGTCATCACTCACATGATTAGCTTGCAGGGCACATGTAGCCAGCAGTGACGATGTCATTGGTGAGAGGTCACCCGTCGTCAACCTCAGCTTCTAGAAAGCATTAAGGTACAACACATCAATGGAGCTTCTCGCGTCGACCATGACCATTTTCATTTGGGCATTGACAATCCTAACTAAGATCACCAATGCATCATCATGGGTGGAGTCAAGGTACTCAGTTTATCCTCCTTTGAAAATATTTGTTGGCCCTTCCTCTTGTCTCGGGCACTTGTTCACGGTGGCCCAAGCATAGGCTTTGCATCCCAAGGAGCTGTCTCCCCACGAGGCAGCTCCATCGAAGATGACATCAATCTACCTCTTTATAGGGCCATGTGGTTGAGGGGAGGGTTCATGGAGCTTGTGAATGAACTTCCTGATACGGCCTCTTCAAACGAGCTCTTGGATCTAGTATTTAAGTTCATGGCACTCCTCTATGTCACAATTATAGTCTCGATGGAAACAATAGTATTTTGACGTATCCCTTTGCTCCAAGGGAATCCTCATGGGCATTGGCTTCTTTAGGAATCCTTTTTCCTTTTTCTGAAGAAATATCTACATCCTTATCATGTTGAGGGGAACCGGCCTAGGCCTCGAGCAAAGTGGCCTGGGTCGAGGGTGTCTCCTCCGTGACAAGCCTAAAGTTGGGGTTCAGGGTGAGTCTTGGCACGATCGCTTGTGGGACTCCCCATGCCAGTTGGAGATCATGACTTCAGCAGCCATATACTAGTTTTCCCTTTAGAGCATTTTGGGGACAGTTGTGGGCGACCTTTCAACCAGCAACACAAGAACTGGGAGGGCCACAGTCCCATCATGATAACTTGTATCACCAGGGAGTGGTGGGCATCTTGAACCCCTCATATTTTATTGGTAAATTCGGAGATGAAGTGAGAGAGAAACTCA
The DNA here is from genome assembly GCA_021527575.1 of Ensete glaucum. Taxonomy (NCBI): domain Eukaryota; kingdom Viridiplantae; phylum Streptophyta; class Magnoliopsida; order Zingiberales; family Musaceae; genus Ensete; species Ensete glaucum. Next base: position 53,406,803 of record CM038551.1, read on the forward strand.
TCCTCACTTTGCCTTAGCTTAAGCAGTATGGTCGAGAGGGCCTCGGGCACACATTGGCTAGAAAGTGAAGCTCAAATTCTTTTATGAGCTGGGGAAAGGAGGATACCAAAAATGGCTTCAGGTCGTTATACCACTCTCGGGCTAGCCCCCTTAATGTCATTTGGGAATGCTCGACACATCAAAGCATCCGACATGCCATATAATGGCTCCACTAGATTGAAGCTACCATCAAATGCCTCTAACATCGAGAGTCAAAAGTTAGAATGGAGGGGTTCCTCTTTAATACTTTGGGCAAATAGAGAGCGGCCTGAGGTAGAGTCTTTAATCTCCCCTTTCTCACCTTGTCCAGGCATTGGTTGACCTAGCAAAGTTAAGCCTTGAGTAAGTTCTCCATTAAATCAGTGGATTGAGGTATCCAGCATGGGCAAGGTAGATCCACGGTGAGGGGGCACATTGTACTTCACTATTGGGGACAATGGTGCTCTTGGTCATGTCTTAGTCTGCCAAGGATAGTCTTGGTGGATCTATTGTTGATCTGCCAAGGAGGCCCCCAGGGGTGCACGAGCGAGTGAGGGTTGAACCGATGGCCATGGTGGGGCCATCTGCTAAGCCAGTTATGGTAGGAGGGGAGCGATGACTTGCATCATTCCGGCCAACGTCTGCACTTGGTGAGTGAGACTTAGGAAGACGTCGGCAGGAACAAGTAGGTACCCATGCTCAAACATAGAGGGGAGAGGCCAGGGTCATTGAATAGGCACTAGTAGCATCCTAGAGTTTGCGCTAAGGTGGAGGCATCCGCTTGTGGGAAGGAAGGTGACTATCCTCCCTGCCCAAAGGTGTTACACTTAGGTAGCAGGGCTTCCTCGCTAGAGTGCTCATTGAGAGGGTTCATAGGTGGATGCTCTTACGATAATTGAGCCTTCCTTCTAGTGTCAAAATATTATTACGTGGATGCCATTGACTATAGGGTCATCACCACTTGATTCTATCTTGAAGGTGCAAGATTGTCTAGGGGTCCTCTGAGGTCCAAGAAGATAGAAGTGGAAAGAGGATCTGGTTGGCATAATCTCGAGATGTAGCTTGCTCACTAGAACCAAGTTTGGTGTTATCTTGATGTGCACCTTAGCTTTGCCAAGATTCTTGCACAAGCGGCTAGTGTTAGGGAGATGTTCATAACCCAACCCATCTAATGGTAAAATTAGTAGGGTGGTGATTACAATAGAGAGCTTACCCCCCAGGCTTTGGTCCTGATTTTATACTTGAGCGAGCGGTGGAGAATGGTCAACCACTCATTAGGGAGCTCTCACATCATTTAAGGGCTCATTTATATCGATAGCTAGTGAGCATACCTCCTTGAGGGTTACGTCAGGGGAAGACAGTTGTGAGAGCACCATTTGTCAGGGCCAGAGTCTGGTTGGGATCAATAGGGGATGATCATCAGTGTTAGACGTTTAGAAAAGATAACAAGTTCACGTTGCTTGGGAGTGATGCTTTTAGTAACCGGGGATGCGAGCCCTCTCAAAATCATGGTTGATGAGAGTGACGAGTCACTAGCATTGGTGACCCAAACAAGAGGGAGAACTAGGTGAACGAGCCTTGATGCTAGGTATTAATGCTCCCAATGGTTGGCTTATGTAGCTCTCTCAAGGATCGAGGTGGATAGGGGCTGGAGGATCATGCCCTTGATAATGTTTGTAGGGGATGAGTGATAGAACCCCAGAAGGAGCCCTTGGAATATTATAGGGTTTCCTCCCTCCTAGACTCGGCACAATGCTGAATAAAAGATGATACTTGCTTGATAAAAGAGAGGGGGCGACTATATCATTATATAGGGTTCTAAACCCTAGCTCAAAGGATGCTTGCCTAAGTAAAATTACCCCTTTGCCCCTTCTATAGCTGATCTACCTTAGTAGGAACGGGGGGTGCCTAGGTTAGCTCTATAGCTGACCTAAGCAAGGGGAAACCCTAGCCGACTAGCCCAGTAAAGGGAGTGGCAACCACTAAGCCCTAAGGTCGCAATCTAAACCCTAGCTAAACTTCTTTATATGATAGAAGTGACTAGGTAGAGTTTTATAACAATCTCACAAAGTTTTATTGATTACTTCTAGGGTGATTAGGACTCAACCTTGCTGGAGTTCTTTCAAGCATATCCTCTTAAAATCAGCCTTGTCCTTAAGGCTTAGGGTCCAAAAACTTTGGGAACTGGGTCTTCAGCTCCTCATAAGACTCCACTGTCGCGTCTTTGAATGGTAAGCTATTCCACTTCACAAGTACTTCAGTTGAAGGGCGTCAACGACATATCACAAAACTCCGATCAAATAGATCTTCAGGTTGGGCTTCAATCTCGTTGCCATTTATAGTGTTTGGTAGCTAAGTCTGTGCCAACTCTCGTTCTCCCAATTTCGACCTTCGCAAGGATACGTGGAAGATGGGATGAATATTCTCAGCTGCGCCAACTCTCGTTCTCCTAATTTCGGCTTTAGCAAGGATACATGGAAGACGGGATGAATCTTAGCATAATCTAGAAGCTTTAATTTGTATGTCATAACCCCAATATGCTCTGAAATCTAATATGGTCCATAAAATCATGGAGATAACTTCATCGATGCTCTGGTGTTGATTAACAGCTGCTTGTATGGTTGTAGGTGAAGGTAGACCCAATCTCTTACTGAAAATTCTCGCTCGCTCTTGTGAGTATCTGCTTATTGCTTCATGCGGGCTTGAGTGGTAGTTAGGTTGTCCTTCAGTAGCTACAGAAGCTTGTTCCTGTCAATTAAATTTTGGTCAACCTGATCTACTTTGGCCGCACTAATTACATATTTCGATATTACAGGGGGCAGTCAGCCATACAATGCCTCATAAGGGATACATTTGGTTGATGAATGATAAGTTATGTTGTACCATCATTTAGCCCAAGGAAGCCACCTTGTCCATTCTTTGGGCCGGTCACTGGTGAAGCACCGTAGGTAAGTCTCGAGGCATCTGTTCACCACTTTTGTTTGATCGTCCGTCTGTGGATGATAGGATGTGCTCATTTTCAGTTGGGTGCCTTGTAGTTGGAAGAGCTCGATCCAAATTTACTTGTAAATATCTTGTCACAGTCACCTATAATCGACCTTAGCATCCCATACAGTTTTATAATATTTTTCATAAAAAGCTGAGTAATATTGGCAGCAATATAGGGATGTCTCACAGCACAAAAATGAGCATATTTGATTAATCTACCACCACAAAAATTATGCTTTTACCTTGAGGTAGTGGCAGTTCTTCGATAAAATCTATAGAGATGTCCGTCCATGCCGAGTCCGATATCGGTAATGGTTGTAGTTTTCCCGGATTTGCCATTGTTTCACCCTTCTGCTGCTGGCATACATCACATTTGGATATATGATCATAAATTGATTTTTTCATGCCCTTCCAAAAGAAGTTTTACTTCACCCTCTTGTATGTTCTCAGAAATCCTTAGTGCCCTGCTGAAGATGAAGAGTGCATCTCATGCAAAATAATTTGAATACAAGAGGAAGAAGGAACAATCATAATTCGGCTTTTGTAGCATAGATCCTCCGAATCCCAAGTGTTATAGCCCATGGAACCCAGATCCTTCTCCAATTTTTTTATGATGTCTTGGGTCTCTGGGTCACTCTTCCATTCCCCCCTAATGTCCTTGAGGAAGTCGGTGGAGGGAAGGGAGATGACTAAAATTTTGACTTGTCCCAATAACCATGATAAAGCATTTACAACAACATTCTCTTTCTCTTTTCAATAAGTAATTTCATAATCAAAGCGAAGAAGTTTAGTTACCCATCATTGTTACTCTAGGGAAGATATTTTTTGCTCCAAAAAATATTTAAGACTTTGATGGTCGGTCTTAATCTGAAAGCGTCGACCGATCAGATAGGGTCTCCACTTCATGATGGCGTGTACGATAGAAGCATTTCCTTATCATACATAGATATTTTAAGATGTGAGGGAGATAAAGCTTTGCTGGTGTAAACAAGGGGGTCGGCCATCTTGTATTAGAATAGCCCTAATTCCAACTCTAGACACGTCGACCTCAATTACGAAGGTGCGACTGAAATTGGGTAGTGCTAGGACCGATGTCATCATCGTGGCTACCTTGAGTCGTTCAAAGGCTGCAGAGGCTTTATCCAACCACAATGAGTCTTTCTTCAGTAGGGATGTGAGTGGGGTACTAATCTTGCCATAATCTTTCACGAATTTTCGGTAGTAGCCCGTGAGTCTAAGGAAGTCGCATAGCGATTTTATGTTTATAGGTCTTGGCCATCCTTGCATTGCTTCGATCTTCGTCGGGTCTACCGCCACTCCATCCTCTGATATAATGTGTCCTAGATATTCCACTTTACACTATAAAAAGCTACACTTTGACTATTTAACATAAAGGGTGTTCTCTCGAATAATCATTAGAATAGTTCATAAGTGTTGAAAATGCATATCAAGTATAGGGCTATAAATAAGAATATAATCAAAACATATCAACATGAATTTTCATGAAAAACTCTAAAAGATGTCATTCATCAGGCTTTGAAAAGTGGAACGAGCATTCGTAAGTCTGAAAGGTATTACTAGAATCTCGTAGTGGCTATTATGTGTATGGAATGCAGTTTCTGAAATATCTTCAGTGTATACCAGAATCTGATGATAACCGGAACGGAGATCCAATTTAGCGAAGACTCGGGCTCCTTTTAATTTATCCAAATGCTCATCTACAACTGGTATAAGATATTTGTCTTTGACGGTGATGGCGTTCAAAGCCCGGTAATCAATGCGCATCCGCCACGTATCATCCTTCTTGCGCACTAGCAACACCGGCGAGGAGTAAGGATTGTAGCTTGGTCGAATTACTCTAGTGTCAAACATCTCCTTGATGATATTCTCAATTTCATCCTTCTACAAGTGTGGATAGTGATACGGTCTCAAATTTGCTGGAGGTTTGTCTAGCAAAATAGGTATGCGGTGGTCATACAACCGGTTATGGGGAATCCCTTGTGGCTCTATGAAAACATCCACAAATTTATCCAGCAAGAGGGCAAGCTTAGGATCTAAATTTTATAGGTTCTCCTCTTTGGATGGCAGCTGAATATGCCTCAAAAATCCACCATTTATTTTATGTAGCACCTTCTCCATTCGCTACATCGAAACGGTGGAAATATTGCTCCCACGCTTGCCTCGTAATGTGACATACCTCCCTTTGTAATAAAACTTCATGATTAATTTAGAAAAATTCTATGAGATGTCACCTAATTTTATGAGCCATTCAATCCCAAACATGGCTTCATAATCATCAATGGGTAGGAGGAAGAAATCAGCTACCACTTCTTAGTCTTGTAAGAGCAATTTTACCTGCAGACACCGTTGGTCGCAATTGAGGATTCGATCGTCGATGACTTTTACATCAAACCTTTAATTTGAAGCACCATACATGCAGCGACCTTGCTATTGAGGAAGTTATTTGTGATGCCCGTATCGAGAACGGTGATGGGTTGCTGTTTAAGAAGTCTGCCATCTTTCATCATCTGCGGGTTAGAGTAGCCGGCCAACGCATGCACTGCATAATCGGCCGGTTGGGGCTCTTCCAGTTGAATATCAGATTTTGATAATGAAATCAATTGATGGATTATTGATCTAACATGATTGTTAGAGTTGATTGATGTAGGATTAATTACGATAGAAGGATTATTACAATTAGGATTGGCCAAAGTCAAGTTCATGCATTGAGTCGATGCAATTGAGAACTCGCCAAGAGTGCGTTGGAAGCTCGCCAAGGGGATCAGGAGCTTGCTAGGATGGTGCAAGGGAGTTCGCCAGAAGAAGACCAAGACTCACCGAACGATTAGTGGGGGTAACCAAAAAGCTTGCCGGGAGTTAGGATAGTCTTGTAATGGATGTTTGACAATTATGATTATATGTAATTGAGTCATAATTAGCATCGTGTAGGTTAAACTATGATAGAATCAATGGAGTTACAACCAGATAATGGGCCAAGATCAAGCTTGAGCATCTGGCCGGGGTTCAGACGATGCGGAGGGTTCTGTCGGGAGTTCGCTAGAAGATTCGCCAAACGGATCGGGAAGCTCGCTGGGAACACGCCGGGAGATCACCAAGAAGAAGACCAGAAGACTTGCCATAAGTATGCCAGAGGTTACCGGATTGACGGAAGTTAGGTCATAATTAAGCTTGTGGTCATTAAGAGTTGTATTCATTGAGTCATAGTTAGAAAGTGAGTCCAATTTGAGTTGGATTTGGAAGGAATTAAAATCAACTCAATAAGGCAACTAAATCCACTACTGGGTTTGGTTGAGCTCAATCAGTTGACTAAGGAGCTGGTCAACATTAAGTCAAAAGCCGGAGTTCAAAAAGTAGAGGGAATCACTTTTGTAAAAATTTCGACGGGTAAACCGCTTGTGAGCGGCAGTTGGACCACCCATACCACAGAATCTGAGCAACAACTAGTAATTTTCGATGGGTCAACCGCCCATACCACAAAATGCAACAGCGGCCAGTGACTGACGGCAGGTGAACCGCCCAAGTCGACGGGTAAATCGCCCATACCCAGTTTTTCTAGGGATGTTTGGTTTTTTGTTCCAATTTTTGAAGCCACTTGGGGTCTATAAATACCCCAAGTATTCTTTCATTCTTAGCATAACTGAGAAAAATTCTAGCAAAAGAAATTATGAGTGATTTGTAAAGAAAAAAAAAGGGAGGAGAGAAAGTTTAGAGATAGAAAGTTTGTCTTAAGTCTCCCTTGTAAGCTAGTGTAAGGGTTTAATCTTCACCTAAAGAAGATTGATAGTAGAAGCCGGAGTGCCTCAAGAAGGAGGACTCGAAAGTGGACGTAAGCCATTGGCACCGAACCACTATAAAATTGTAAATGTTTCATACTTGCATTACTTGAATATTGTTGTATTAATGCTTCCAATTTAACTAAACTCTTTGAAAGTAAGATGATAAGTTCTTTTCCTCAAAGGTGATCATCTCTCCAGTTTTCTTAGCAACTTACTTTTAATCACTCACTTGTTTTATTAAAAATAAAAAGTTTCAGATTTCCTATTCTATCTTATTCGAAAAGCTTTTGCTTTAGAAAGAAAAATTTAAGCTTGCGCTAATTCACCCCCCACCAATGCCAATTGATCCTAGCAATTGGTATCAGAGTAAGGTTCTTACTCTTTGGATTAACACCCACTAAAGTAAATGACTTATTTTGGCATGAATTAGGGACATTATATCTCATGTCCTCTCATGTTTAATGGGACAGATTACACGTATTAGAAGACAAGGATGCATATTTTTCTTATTTCTTTGGACCTTGATCTTTGGAATATAGTTGAAAATGATTTTAAAAAATCTTTCAAACCAATGAATGAGCTAAATGATTTGGAAAAGAAGAAATTTTCTCTAAATGCAAAGGCTATGAATGCCTTGTTTTGTGCACTTGATAAAAATGAGTTTAATCGTGTTTCCGGTTATGAATCAGCTTTCCATATTTGGCATACTTTAAAAATCACACATGAAAGTACAATTAATATAAATGAATCAATTAATGAAATAAATTATAAAAATAAACTTGAAGAACACCTTCCAAAGAACAGGAAGGATTGTGAACTAAGAATGACATATGACTCCTCGAGTGAAATCTCAAGTGATGAGAACCTTCGACATGAACTTTTGACGAATGAACCAAAAAAATTAATGAACCTGAACCTTATAAAAATTATGGACACAAGAAGTCGAGGAGCTCCAAAGATCAAATGCTCAACCAAGAAGTGAAGAACCTTACTTTAATGGTGAAAAAAATGAGGTTAGTGATTCTTTAAATATTTTTTAAAATTATTAAATATGTTCCATAACTTGTTTGATAAGCTTCGAAAACTTAGCAAGTCTTTTAAGCTACTTAAAGTTGATCATGATTCCTTAGCATCACATAAATCATGTTCTAAATGTGAAATGCTAGACAACATTAAAGATGAAAATATCATACTTAAAACTATATTAGAAAATTTTGAAATAGAAAATAAATCTCTAAATATAATCATTGCCAATAAGGGTCATATTAATAGAAGAAATGACATAGTCTTTGTTGGTAATGGTCAACAGCCAACCATTTTAGTTAAAGGACATACCTTACATTTACCATCAAAAGTTAAATATAATTATTGTGGAAAATTAGGACATAATGTCTACAAATGTTCATTTAGAAATTATAGTCCACATAAATTAATTTAGATTCCTAAATAAACCATAAACAACATTAAGCCATTAGAGAAAATGGGAAGAACATGTCATGAAGTACCCAATGTTAAATGGGTACCTAAATCAAAACCTCCCATAATATAAAGTTGTTTCCTAACAAGGCTAGGAGTAATAAAAATATTTTGAAAGTAGATGCTCAAGTCATATTACTTGAGATTTAATACTCCTTCAGGCTTACTAGCCTAAGTGATAATAAGAAAATTATTAGAATTAAAATTATTGACAATGAATCTTTTAATGGTTCATCATTATATAATTAATATTGATGATGCATAGTTAGAGTATACAAGTATGAAAATGAATTAGAACCAAAGAACTATAGTTATTGAAAAACATATTGAAACTTACAAAAATGAGATTTTGAGTGAATGCTAAAATCATTGGATTGTTTAAATGTAAACACTGTTATTAAAATGCCTCAAACATTGACTAAGTTTGTAGAATGATTGATTTAAATATTACATTGATTGAAATGCCATGATGATTGAATGCTTATGTTGAATGTTAGAGCATAAAAAATATATATGCTTCATTTTTAAGATGAGTTTGTCAACTCCTTGCACTATGTATAAAGAGTTAGACTCATTTAAATATTAAAATTGAGATTGATTAAATTTATGTTTTAAAAATATTTTATGTCTTGTAGTAATGACTGTGTTGAAATGAAATTTGGTTTTTAGTCAAACGAAAAATTATTGATTTAAAAACTATTCTTGAAAGAAATCACATGAAATAACTAAAAGGAGCATAATTAATCTTAAAAATATTTCTATCCTATGAATCCTTCAACAAGAGATAAAATGATACTATTTTTGTTGAATCTATTTAACTATAAAGATAAATTAGAAAAACTTTTAGCTATTTTCTTTTGGAAAACAATCTATGATAACTTTATTGAAATTTTTTGAAAATCAATTTTTGATTATTATTTTGGATATGTTTTTAAATAATTTTTTTTAAGAATGGATATGTTTGAATCTATCCAACTTCATTGATATTTTGTTTTTGATTATTTGATAACTTAAATTATTATCTTAAAATCCTGAAAATTATAATTTGAGATCTATTTATTTACTAAGATTTTTACCCTTTATTAAAGAAAAGCTTTTATCCTAATCTTGGTCTTGACTTCTCAATATTTATAACTTGATATTACTATAAGAATCAAGATCCTTCTTACTTTGTCTCCTAAGATTTCAAAAGCTTTAAAATTTCATCTACGAAATGTGTCAAAATAAATCATGTTCTTGGCATTTATGTTTTGATAATAATATTCTTCGTGACATGATTACTTATGACTTTCTTCTTAATATAATTTATCATCAAAATTAGCATTTCTTAAGTTTGCGATAAGTTAAAAATTAAAAGAGATATACATTATCATGAATATTCCCTTTATTTCTTGACTTAACTTATAAGTCATGGGAATCACATTATTAATCTCTAAAAAAAGGAGATTTATGATCTTAACAATTATAATTAAAATTTTTATCAAGATTATTCTTCTAATTTAAATATTTATCTTGGATAAATTAAGATTATCCCCTAAGACTCATTTGTATTATTTACAAAAAAAAGGAAAAGAAACTTATTAAATGAAATCATGTCTTTTATATTTGAATTTTTAATGACATAATATCTCTTATATTTTTTGGCATAAATTGAACATGGATGAAAAGAAATTAAACAATCATATTTCTTTCTTGACAATAACAAAAGGTGGGAGATAAAATTTTTAATATAACTAGAAGAAAACATTGAATGATGAACAAGTGCTTAAGAAAAAATTACAACTTTCGAAATGTATACTAAATATTGGGTTTACAATTTGAGCTTATTCTACTATCATATTTTCTTTTGAAATTCATGATGATAATTATCAAAATCTATATGAGATATGATTTGCTTGATTTACTACCTTGCTTGAAATTTGCATAAGATAAATTAAACTGCATTGATAGCTCTTGATTTTTTCTTGGATTTTAGAATCCAAATCTATAAAATTAAGTATTTTTGTGATGTTTTGCACTTCTCTACCTTGATTCTACCTTCGTATTCACACAAAGTAGAGAAAGAAAATCACTAGCCTTTCAAGAGACTAATAAGTCTATTGATTTCATTTTGAATCTCTTGAAAGTAATTTTGATAATTTTGAAATTAAAGGATATCATGATTTTGATTTACTGAAATTATAACTAGAAATTTTTTATAAATTAAATCTCTTATGTCTTCTCGTATTATTTAAAAGGAGACTTTTGCATAAATCATGATCTTGACAACTTGAGAATTATTATGCATAAATCAAGATATTCTATGATTTATTTCAATTCATAATTTGTCTTCATTAAATTGAATATCTCATCACCAAGTTAATTATTCTTGATATATTTCATGTGATGATTGGTATATTTCTTGATATATATTTATTAAAAAATGATATAATAGGAAAAGTTTTGCACTATAGTATTCATCCCCTCTTTTTGACAATGACAAAAGAGGAGCAAAACTTGTTAGCTTGTAAAATTGCAAGCTTGAACAATGCAAAGGAAGCAAAAATTTACTAGCTTGCACTTCCCAAAAAAGAAGAAAGAATTTACTAGCTTTATTTGTTATGTTTTCTTGAAATTTACATGAGAGAGATTTGTTGAGCTCAGATTCGAAATATTCTTCTAAATTTTTATATCTACAAGATTAAGGTTGAAACTTAAGAATGCTAAATCATAAAAATATATAAATTATTAATCTAGATTTCATTAGATTAAGCCTTTTGTGATAATATTTTTGAAAACCTTCTCCATGTTTTTTATCTTACAAAAAGAGGGAGAAAAATTGCATGAAGATGTGCTACGTTTAAAATTTACAAGAGATAATTTTTGGTATCAAGAGATGACTTTTGCTACACTTGAAATACATAAGTAGTCTTTAAATCTCTTGGATTTTTTAGCTCATCTTAATATTGCTTTTAAAATTTATTAAGAGCTCTTCTCATAATGAAATGATTTAACAACACCTTCCTTGTTTCTTTCCTTATTAATGATAAAAAGAAAGAAAATTTTATAATGCATATACTAAGGAGGAGTAATGTCATCATGTGTTTTAAAATTATTAGCTATACATTTCACCTTTTTGTTGATGACAAAGGGGGAAAAATATATATATTGATGACATATGACATTGAAAAATATTCATTGATAACACTTGATGATATAACTTAGATATTTTATAATTCATGATTTGATGACCTGATATAAATTTGTGTTGAAATTTACATAGAATGTTGATTGCTTGAATTTAAGAGTGTGTGCTTCTCTTAAATTTAAGTAGTATAGATTTAGAGGGAGTTAGTATTAACTTATGTTATCAATTGATTGTCATCATAAAAAAGGGAGAGATTATTGAATCTCAGATTTTGATGATGAAATCAATTGAAGGATTATTGATCTAATAGGAATATTAGAGTTGATTGATGCAGGATTAATTACGACAGAAGAATTATTACAATCAGGATTGGCCAAGGTCAAGTCCATACATCGAGTCGATGCGGTTGATAACTCACTAGGAGTGCGCTGAAAGCTTGCCAAGAGGATCGGGATCTTGCTAGGATGGCGTAAGGGAGTTCGCCAGAAGAAGACCGAGATTCACCGAAAGATTATCGAGGGTAGCCAAAAAGCTTGTCGGGAGTTAGGATGGTCTTGTAATGGATATTTGACAATTATGATTGTATTTAATTGAGTTATAATTAGCATCGTGCAGGTCTAACTATGATAGGATCAATGGAGTTACAACCAAATAATGGGTCAAGATCAAGCTTGAGCATCGGGCCAGGGTTCGAACGATGTGGTGGGTTTCACCGAGAGTTCAATAGGAGATTCGCTGAAGGAATCGGGAAGCTCGCTGGGAATACGCCAAGAGATCATCAGGGAGAAGATCAGAAGACTTGTCATAAGTATGCCGAAGATTACCATATTAGCAGAAGTTAGGTCATAATTAAGCTTGTGGTCATTAAGAGTTGTAATAATTAAGTCGTAGTTAGAAAGTGAGTCCAATTTAAGTTGGATTTGGAAGTAATCCAAATCAACTCAATAAGGCAACTGGATCCACTACTGGGTTTGGTTGAGCTCAATCAGTTGACCAAGGAGCTGGTCAACATTAAGTCATAGCCGGAGTTTGAAAAGTGGAGGGAACCACTTTTGCAAAAATTTTGACGGGTAAACCGTCGGTGAGCGATGGTTGGATCGCCCGTACCACAAAATCTGGGTGGCGGCCAATAACTTTCGATGGGTCAACTGCCCGTACCATAGAATGCAATAGCAGCCAGTGGCTAATGGTGGCTGAATCGCCTAAGTCGATAGGAAAACCACCCATACTCGATTTTTCTGGGTATGTTTAATTTTTGGCTCCAAATTTTGAAGTCACCTAGGGTCTATAAATACCCTAAGTATTCTTGCTTTCTTAGCATAACTGAGAAATACTTTTGGGCAATTAAATTCTGGCAAAAGAAATTGTGAGTAATTTATAAATAAAAAGAAAAGAGAGGAGAGAAAGCTTAGAGATAGAAAGTTTGTCTTAAGTCTCCCTTGTAAGCAAGTGTAATGGTTTAATCTTTACCAAAAGAAGATTGATAGTGCACGCCGAAGTGCCTCAAAAAGGAGGCTGTTGGCGCCAAATCACTATAAAATTCTAATTGTTTCATACTTGCATTACTTGAATGTTATTGTATTGATGCTTCCAATTTAACTAAACTCCTTGGAAGCAAGACGATAAGTTCTTTTCCTCAAACATGTTTATCTTTCTGATTTTCTTAGCAACTTACTTTTAATCACTCACTTGTTTTATTAAAAATGAAAATCTTCGGATTTCATGTTCTATGTTATTCGAAAAGCCTTTGCTTTAGAAAGAAAATTTAAGCTTGCACTAATTCAACCCCCCCCCCCCCGTGCCAATTGATCCTAACACTTCCTCCATAGCTTCATCCTCTGGTTCGAGGTTTTCTTCAGATGTTTTGCTGTCCTCATCCTCTACTAGTTCAATCACGAGGAGTCAGCCCCTTTTGTAGCGATGTTCTCGGCTCTACGGTTCATCATAGTGCCAACACAACCCTTGGCTGATCGTTCACAAAGCTCGTCTCTTGTTAATTTTCTTAGTATGGGGCTCGGACGGTAGTAGAGGGGGCTGAAGGCTTTAGCATGGCTGGTCGGGGAGTGACCCTTGTCTTCGTACTTCATGGTTTAATTATTCTTGGATTCTCCCGAAGGAAATTGCCACCGTAAGAGTGTACGGTTGTCGCGCCTTTACTTCTCCTCGAATCTTCGACTTTATGCCTTCAATAAAAGTCCCTAAAAGTCACTTTTTAGACCAATCTATAGTTTGGTTAGATAAACATTCAAACCTTGTTTGGTATTCATGTATTATCGAGGTTTGTCGAATCTCCACCAATTGTCCATCGATGTTGTCGAAATCAATTGGTCTGAATTGATTAAGTAGTCCTTCCTTGAATCGCTGCCAAGAGAGACCTACATGGGTGTGCTCATACCAATTAAACCACTAAATAGCATCTTCCTCAAGGTGGATGGCAGTAATCTCCACCCTTGCTGCATCGACAGTTCGGTAGAATCGAAAATACTATTCCGCATGCACGATCCATCTGATCGGGTCTCCTTCTTCCCATCTAGGGAAGTCAACCTTCATGCATGAACTGTTTGGATCAGGGATGATGTGACCATGCTCTTGAGGATTGTTTCACCGATCTGAAGTTTCTCCTTACTGCGATTTCTTCAGGCTAGGTGGTCAGCCCATGCTGAATTCGATGAAAATGGAGCGCATCTTCTCCTCCATGCGACTTTCAAAAGCTTCGAACTTGGCGTTGATGGCCTCCTATGATGCCATGATGTATGCCTCTAGATTTGTAATATTAATATCTTTTTTCTATTGTTGAGTTAGTGGCATGAGAATTTTTGGAGAGGGGATGGCCAGTTGGATGGGTGGATCGGGTAGATGAAAGTAGGCTACGGTTTAGGGCTGATTTGGGTGATTGTTTGGGATCGGTTTAGGGTGTGGTTCAGAAAGATTTTTGGTGGGGATGTTAGGATTTATAGATAAGAAAAAAAGAGTCTGAAGACTCACAAAAGACAGCACTCAAATCTGATAGAATTCGACAAAGGAAGGTGTTGCGATGTGCTGTCTTGCCGAACAGATTTTATGTCAAAAGAAACAATGAATTCTCTATGTAAATTCCAGAGAGAAACTCAAGAAAAATATATAAAAAAATCCTCGATTTAGATGTGATCAATATCAATAAAAAATTTGATAAAATTTTGGTAGAGTAACAATATGAAAATGGGGTAAAAGACGGAAAGTAGATCCTTCATCGTAAAATTCTAGCACTACGTGATGACGAAAAAAGGCACAATAAAATCGATTCTAGAAGGAATTTTTTTAATAAATCAATCTCAGATGAAAGCTAAGTTGATCTAGAGAATTGTGTAAATATTTTGGTAAAAAGGAGAAGCGATAAACCAATTTCAAGAGGCAAAAAAGTGGCTGAAAATTTTTGCACCATTTCACTTTCACAACAACGATAACGTTTACGTGGGGTAAAATTTACAACTGATAAAATATGAAAAAAATTCTTCAACATGTAAGGTAAATGATCTTATACTATTAAAGAGGTGTGAGTGCTGAAAATATATCACATTTCCATATCAAACACAGGGGACAGCGACAGACTTTTTTGATTTGCGGTTGGGGTGGAAGGTGGAGGTGCGTGTCGCAGCAATTGTGGGAATTGATTGGGAAGGTGGAAGGTGGTTGAGATAGCTACATGGTAGCAAGAACGCGGCTCTGATACCAGATGATAGAATCCCAGAAGGAGCCTTATAGATTTTGATCGCTGAGAGGATTCAACCCTCGAAATGCCGTAGGGTTTCCTCCCTCCTAGACTCGGCACAATGTTGAATAAAAGATTATATTTGTTTGATAAAAGAGAGGGGATGGCTATATCATTATATAGGATTCTAAATACTAACCCAAGGGGTTTTTGCCTAAGTAAAATTACCCCTTTACCCTTTCTATAGTCGAGCTGCCTTAGTAGGAATAAGGGACGGCTAGGTTAGTTTTATAACCGACCTAAGGAGGGAAAAACCCTGACCGAGTAGCACAGTAAAAGGGACGGTGGCCACTAAGCCCTAAGACCCCAATCTAAACTCTAGCCACACTTCTTTATAGGATAAAAGTGGCTACATGGGGTTTTATTACAATCTCATAGGATTTTATTGATTACTTCTAGGGTGATTAGGACTCAATTTTACTGGAGTCCTATTAATGAGACGTAGGCTCTCTCGTGCATGTCATCTCACAAGTGATAATCAACATCCCAAGTGATAGTTTACAACTGGGTGAGTCGATAATATAATGCCTATATCATTAATTTTCCTATCATAATTAAGAGTCATGTTATTCAAACTTAGTGAAGAGACTGCAACTGAATATCACGTGTTCAGTTGTAATTGATTGTCTATTATAGTTGTATCACTTCTATATTAATATTAGTAACATATATACTTTCATGTTATGACTACCAAGCATCTTTCTGGTTGGTATCCTCTTCAATTAATGATCAAACCCACTCGACCAGCTTTGATTAGGCTAATAGCAAGCCGGACTTGCTTAAGGATGGTTTCGTCCGATCTGTACCTTGTTAGTTCGCTTTGACCTTATTTTTGAAATCAATAGTTTTGATTTTTTATTTTTCAAAATCAGAAATCAAAACCGAACCACCCAAGACCAATCTTAGAACTGGAACCATCGGTTTTGGTTGTAGTTCGAATCATTAACTTTTTATTTTATTAAAAATTTAAATTATAAAAAATTCACAATTTTATTTCTAAAATTTAAAGAACAGAAGTATAACTATAATAAGTATAATGACATTAAAAAAAAGTTGATATAAAAAAGAGTAAAATTATAAATTTTTTAATTACTTTTGGTGTCGGATGTTTTGATTGATGATTTCTTGGTTTGGTTTCAACGCCTTGGTCCAATCGCTGATGCATATTTGAGCTTCAACTAATTAGGGGGTCATGCTGACACCGAACTTACTAGTATTTGCCTTTCAATTATTGCCAACATAAAAAATAGGTTGTTGTATTTCATGCTTACCATTCAAAAATAAAAAACTCTATATCTGTATTGTTGTCATAAAACTCAAAATAAGTTGTTAGATAAATATTAAGCTCCGAGCCTGATAATCCCCTTATTTTTTATTTTTATAATATAATTTCTCACTCATATAGATTTTATTACTCCTACTAACATGATCCGTATATGGAGACATCTCGAAGATGGTTTATTGTCTACTATAATAGCCTATATAATTTAATGATCAGTTTTTTTATTTCTCTAATTTTATCACCAATATCAACTTCTATTATTAAACTTTCATAATAAATACTTAAATGATCACTTAAATCGTCTATTCTAGTATGAGGATTAAAACGCAAGGTTTTAGATAAATTGATGAAATTTCAAGAAAATAATTTTCCTATCTTGATTTAATTATCATGATAGTCATATTTAAATCATATTCATGTTGATATTGTTCTAAATTACCAGCAATATTAATAAAAATAATTAAAAATATATGAGAAGTAGCATAATAAGTACCAGATAAAATATAAGTAGCATTATTAAAAAATATAAAATTTTTAAGTAATTCATTGAGAGGATTCCTTCAAGTTAGGAACATTCTTAGGATATTGGGCCTCTTGTCATTTAATTTATAAAATCTAGCCCACCCTTTCATTGATAGAATTCGTTCAAGTATGAAATTGCTTTTTTTAATTGGACAAAAAGTTTTAAGAGATCGTAGACATTCTTGTACACATAAATAAAAATATACCACCAAAAGTTGATTGACACACTTTGTGTAATTTAGGAATAGAAGTGGCTTCATGGTCTAAACCAATTAAAAAAATTTAAAACTAAACAATTCTCTTCTAAAGTAGTTTTTATTATTCTATAAATATTAGTATATCGTCCATCAAAAATTCTAAAGATAATAATTTATTTTTACGTTAGTTCAATCACTATCAATCCAATGACAAGTGATATCCATGTAGGAGTGCTTTTACTCGTGATGGCTTCGAATATCAGCACAAATAAAAACGCAACCGCTCAATTTTCTTTTATAGATCTTTTATTTTTAGATTATGGGAAGTGTGGGTAAGTGTAGTTCGAGGTACAATAAAATTGACTTTTTTTACCAAAATTAAAAGATAAATGTTTGTCAAAAATTAATCTAGCTAATGTTTTATGATTTTTTACAATATATTAATGAAATATGAGATTATTGGGGTATTTAGATATTTGTGTTTGGCTTTTTTCTATACCAACTTATGTTTCTTCTTTGTAAAAAGTTTTATATTATTCTCTTTCTTTGAATTTGAAAATCTAAACACGATAGATGCAAAAGTTTTATATTATTCTCTTTCTTTGTATTTATAGGATTTTGATTTTTTTTCTAAAATACCCCTAAAATTAGCGATTATTAAGCAATTGGAAGGGGTAAATTTATCCTTTTATATTTTTAATTATGAAATAATCGAACTGCCCTTGAAAATATTTGTTTTATGATTATTGGGATGGATAAATTGGTATTTACTCCTTAGTCATTGGGTATTTTATTTAAACTGATCAGACCCGATGTTCCATTTTTAATTTATTTAAACTGCAAAACTGGAGGTTTTAATTGGAATTGTCGATTCCGATTTCCCAAACCCACGAATTAGAATTGAATTGTCGGGCAAATTTTAGTTCAGTTTGGAACCAATGAATCATTGAGCCAGTTCGGTCCTAATTTGAACCAAACAATGATCGAACTATCGCAAACAGTGCTATCGAGTAGCTCAATACTAAGATGCTTTTTGACACTTGACCACACTAAAAATGTGTCTTCTTGTATTAATATTAACAACATGAATATGTAAAAGGCCTCCTTGTTAGGCCAAAAATATCTGACTACTCTCGTCAGGCTAAAAAATATTTTTCATTTTTATGGGAAAATTTCTTTTAAGCCATCCACAACGGCTTAATAATGCATGATCTAATCTCATCAAACTAATAATGTACTACCCATTTTTGTTATGTCAAAAATGCCTAACACACTTGTGACACCCAAAAATGATCGACCACTCTCATACAAAAAAAAAATGGCTGACCCACTCTTATCATAAGAAAATACCTAACAGATTTAGTCAAATCAATTGAACCATTCAGGTTAAGCAAAGGGACCAATGTATGTGTTCGACGTGTCCTAACGAGGTAAAACATTTTACGGAGCATGATGTGTTTCCCATGGTACGCAGATTAAAGCATCTAATATACCATAGTCGGACAAAGCATCTCACTACACATAATATATCCACTTAGGATATAATCATCAAAGCACTTGATGCATTCTAACTAAGCAAAGCATCTCCTCGAGGATGATATATCTCATAAAACCAAAGTACCAAAAGATTTGATACACTATAATCGAGTAAAACATGTTATATGTGATGCATCTTCCCAAAACATAAGTATCAAAACAACAACTGTGTTATAGTCATGCAAAACATCTCTCTCGTGCATGACATATCTACTTAAGATATAACCATCAAAGCATCTAATGCTCTCCAACCAAGTAAATATCTTCTTGCACATGGTAGGTACATCGACCCAAGACAAAAACATCAAGATATGCGATGCACCTTAACTTAGCAAACATCTCCTATGTCCTATACATTCATCTTGGACGAAGGCATCGAAAGCACATTATATCTATTTTCAGTATATTGAGAGCACATTATATCTATTTTTAGTATAGACGATTGTGGAGTTTCTAGCATATACGTTATGCTCCAGCATAGACAAACCCCTATCCCAAATTTCAATAGGGAGAAAATGATATAGAATTATCTATAACTAACTAAAACTCAACACATGTGCATGCTAAATCAGCATGACATTTAAAGGAAATATTCCCTCATTAAAGCACTTAATCTTTCATGATGATTGAGAGATGATGATTGTAAGAAAAATACTACAAGAGAGGGTTTCTTTAATTACTTTCTTATCGCAAATTCTCAAAACTCACTGAACTCTCTAACCTTTCTTAGGCCGTTTTATTATTATTATTATTATTATTTTTAGTTAGAATTAAACTTGTGAAGGCACCATCTTGCCTCCAATCAAGTTATCTCACAAGTTCAGACGTCTTATTCAACGTCAAATGCAACAATATGTCAGATCAACTTATTGAGACCCTCCTTGGACTTACCAAGTGCAAGCTTTGTGTTTGAGATTGCAAACCATCATCCTTCGTCTCCCATAATTAACTAGTAGCAACATAAACCTAATAGTTCATCATTAGTGATGTAAAATTCTTGCTGCACCATAGTGGGAATTATATTGTTGAACACTGAAGAGAGCCCTAGTTAGTAATGCCAATGACAATCTAGAGTTGGAACTACTTGTTAAAGAGGACAATGATCTAGCTTGGCATCAACATGAACTTAAGGCACACTCGACCCATGAGATGAGTTCTATCTTACATAAACCCTTACAAGAGATGGACAAGTATCTTGATGATATGAGATGCAAGATCTGACTCTAGAAAGAACTTAACAAAGTCAATCTCCATAACTGTTTTCTTTCATCCTACTAATACAAAATAAAGATATTGTTATACATTTTATGTACCAAGGCTGAAGTGTTACCTCGGGTTGGTCCTCCCCGCATATACTTGGGCACTCGAAGATTCTTCGTTGGCGCCCGAGGGATGTGGCAGGCTCCTCGAGACATCAGCTGGTTGATCAAGAACTTAGACGGTCGACTTCTGGTCCTTGCTGGAGCTGCAATCGCCCGAAGTCTGTTGTAATATTCTAGAGAGAGTTGCTTATCCCTCGTCGAGGCATCTCGTTCGGTCAGCCTCCCTAGGCGGAGCTTTCCTTTTTGCGAGTATATTCTTTCACTCCTTAACTGGCTCTCCGGTCGTCGATGCCTACACCAAGGCCATGGTCAGGGGCACGATGTACCGCCCCGACTCGGCCCCTCCAATGGTCAAGTTAGCTAGATAAATTATTCTATGTCGCATGTTTTATGTTGTATGTTTTTGTGTGGAAGAAGGATCCCCCAACGCATTTGCCTGTGCACCTTTTATACTACATGGGGAGACAAAAGTCATACAAAGTGGGTTAATATGCATGGGTGGTAGGCCCACGCCATACGCTGATCAGTGGCTGAACCCTCGACCTATCTGCCCATCTCCGTTGTTGCGTTGGTTGACTTATTACGTATCTACATTAGACGTGATTCATCCTTGGGCCGTTGTTTGAATTGAAATAGGTCCTCCTACTATGCAGGAGATGTATAGAAGGTAACCTCATAGTAGAGGCAAGTGATGCAGCCTGGGCCTAGCTCCTTGAGAGGTGGTCTGGGGTAGTGCACCTTTCCGAGACCTTAATATGAGCTGAGTCAACAGTGTCTACTTGGCTTTTAGAAGGAGACATGGAAGTACACATTAGACGGGCCAAAATGTGACCTATCATTCTCTCCACCCCAAAAGGGAGTTGTGCCTTAGGAGAATTGGGGTGCACGGCTCATGGTTGGGGCTTTGCTCACTTCAGGCTTTGTTTCAGGAGTGTTGGCTTTTGGGCTAGAATCAAATCCAGAGGGATCGGTCGGGATCTGAAGCGGGTAGAGTCGATTGGGACTTGTAGTCAATATGAATGACCAGGTGGGGGTTGTGTTCATAATCGAGGACTTTTGTCTCGTATATATAGCCCCTCGAAGGCTGTTTGGAACTAAAATTTCTTTGGGAGTCATCCAGGGTTGGAGACCGATTGGGAGCTAGAAGCTTGGGAGCCCTTCATTTCCATATTATGGGTGGGAGCCATTTGAGAGTTCGGTAGCTCTTGAGAACCTATCGGGACTGAGAGCCCTTTGAGAGATTAAAAGCTCTTGAGAACATACTCGGGACTGAGAGCCATATGTTAGTGACTGAGAGTCCTCGAGAGATTGAAAGTCTCAAGAACCTGTTTGAGAATGAGAGTCTTGTGTTCGGGATTGAAAGCCCTTTATTTAGGACTGTGAGCCCTTCGAGAGCTCGAAAGCTCATGAGAACCTGTTTGGGACTAAGAATCCTACGTTTGAGACTGAAAGTCCTTTTGAGAGCTCGGAAGCTCTTGAAAATCTGTTTGGGACCGTGAGCCCTTTGAGAGCTAGGAAGCTATCAAGAACTTGTTCGGGACTAAGAGCCCTGTGTTCGGATTGAAAGCCTTTGTGATCGATTGGGATCTTGTCCGAGTAATATTGATAACAGGTGCTGAAAGCCCTATGAAGGGGTTGAAAGCCCTTGTGATTGATTGAGATCTCGCCTAGGCAATATTGATAACAAGGGTTAAGAGCCCTGTGAAGGGGCGAAAAGCGCTTGTGATCGGTTAGGATCTCACCCGAGCGATGTTGATAACAGGGGATAAGAGCCCTGTGAAGGGGCTGAGAGCCTTATGAAGGGGCTGAAAGCCCTTGTGGTCAGTCGGGATCTCACCCAAACGATGTTGATAATAAAGGCTAAAATCTCTATAAAGGGGCTGAAAGCCCTTATGATAGATCTGGGTCTCAACCAAACGATGTTGATAACATAGGCTGAGAGCCCTGTGAAGGGATTGAAAGCCCTTGTGATTGATTGGAATCTCACCCGAGCAATGTTGATAATAGGGGCTGAAAGCTCTTATGATCGGTCAAAATCTCGCTAAAGCGATGATGATAATATGGGCTGAAAGCCATTATGATCAATCAGGATCTCACCCGAGCAATGTTGATAACATAGGCTGAAAGCCCTTGTGATTAGTCAGGATCTCGCCCGAGCGATATTGATAATAGGGGCTGAAAGCCCTTGTGGTCGGTCAAGATCTCACTCGAATGATATTGATAACAAGGACTGAGAGCCCTGTGAAGGGGCTAAAAGCGGTCAGTCGGGATCTCACCCGAGTGATGTTGATAATAGAGGCTTCATCCCTTGTGATCGAACAGGGTCTCAACCGAACGATGTTGATAACAGGGGTTGAGAACCCTGTGAAGGGAAAGCCTTTGTGATCGATTGGAATCTCGCCCGAGCAACATTGATAAACAGGGGCTGAAAGCCCTTGTGATCGATCAAAATCTCGCCTAAGCGATATGGATAACATGGGTTGAAAGCCCTTGTGATTGGTCGTGATCTCACCCAAGCGATGTTGATAACAGGGGCTGAAAGCCTTTATGATCGATTAAGATCTTATCCGAGCGATGTTGATAACAAGGGCTGAAAGCCCTTATGATCAATTGGGATCTTGCCCGAGTGATGTTTATAATAGGGGCTGAGAGCCCTATAAAGGGGCTAAAAGCTCCTGTGATCGGTCGAGATCTCACCCGAGCGATATTGATAACAAGGGTTGAAAGCCCTGTGAAGGGGCTAAAAGCACTTGTGATCGATCGAGATCTTGCCCTAGCGATGTTGATAATATGGGCTGAAGGGGTTGAAAGCCCTTATGATCAGTCAAGATCTCACCCGAGCAATATTGATAATAGGGGCTGAAAGCCTTTGTGATCGATCAGAATCTCACCCGAGTGATGTTGGTAACATGGGTTAAAAGCCCTCTCAAGGGGCTAAAAACCCTTATGATTAGTTGGGATCTCGCCCAAGCAATGTTGATACAGGGGCTAAGAGTCCTGTGAAAGGGCTGAAAGCCCTTATGATTGGTCGGAATCTCACCCGAGCGATATTGATAACATGGGCTGAAAACCCTATGAAGGGGCTGAAAGCCCTTGTGATCGGTTGGGATCTCGCTCGAGCGATATTGATAATAGGGGCTGAAAGCCTTTGTTATATTGAAGATATATCTCAATTGGATACTAAAACGTTAGGGGCTCGAGGTAATTTGTAACGTTTCACAATAATGAGGGTTTTAGCTACCGTATGGCAATTGGTGGCTTGGGTGGTTTGCTTCCTCCTTAAGCAATTTCTTTCAATACCTTTCACCTATTAATTGTGGATCTTTCTAGGATTTTCGAAGCATTACTTCATAATTGTCTTTGGCGATCAAAGAGTTTTCCTAGGATGTTATGCCAAGAACGCTAGGACCTGCATTTTGAGTCGATCTTTATAAACTTCAGGTGGGGGGCTTATGTTTCCATCGGTATCTTCATGTTCTTGTCTCCTCATCTTGATTTCCTTACATGGTCTTCATGCGATGTTTTGATCCTTTGCCCTACTAGAGAAGTCTGCCTGACACCCTCAAGGTGGCGAGTGGGATGCTCTAGCGAGACCTTGGTTATGATAAGGCTAGTTGGCCACCCTTCTTTTTTTCTTACCAGTTCTTGACTGAGGAATCTTATTCACAGCATCTTGTTTTACCTTAGGGCTTAAGGCGAGGACCTCTACCATCTTGGTCATGATAAGTTGTTTGCCAAGGTGCGCCCTCCCCATCCCTCCCCTCCTCCCCACCTCCCCCCCCCCCCCAATCCTTTTCTTTTGAATGAGCCTTGATCGGTGATTTTTGTCCACAGTATCTTGTTTTACCTTTCATTTCGTCCCCTAGTCATGGGGCCCCAAGAAGTTTCTTCAATAGCCCCTATGGCTACGGGTACTCACCCTAGTGCAAAAGCTCAAATGAAGGAGGTTTAGGTTTTAAAGCTTGATTTGGAGGGGGCCTTAGCAAAGGACGGGGAGGTAGAAGTCCAAGGGTGGGGGTTCGCTCCCTTGCTCTCCCAAAAGCGACCTCTCGAAGGTTAACAAATCCTAAATCTAACTGAGAGTGGTGCATCTACATTTCACTATTGAGTAGCAACTTGAATAGGGCTCTCTTTTCACTGGAGTTGACAGTTCCTTTTTATCACATGCAAAGCCTTTATAATATACTTGATTTATTATAATTAGTTTGACCCAGACTTCCTTGGCCAATAAAAGTGGATTCTTCTCTTCTACTTCCACATGTCGATGTCTAATGATGAGTATGTTATGTTTGTGCTGGAGTCTTGGCTCTTTTGGACAATACTCCCACTCGCGAGGAAGAGGACGAGGGTATGGCCCCTCGAACCCGAATTAGGGGTATGCATGCAAGCGACCCGGTCTAGGGCCACATGTAATGTTATGTGCTTAAGCGACGTGGGGCCTTCCTTTTAGTGCCAAAGAATGTTATACATTTTATGTATCGAGGCTGAAGTGTAGTCTTGGCCTGGTCTTGCTCGTATACACTTGGGCACTCGGGGATTCTTCATTGGCTCTCGAGGGATATGCAGGCTCCTTGAGGTGTCGGTTGATAGATCGGGAACCTAAGCAGTCAACTTCTAGTCATTGGTGGAGCTGTAGCCGCCCAGAGTCTGTTGCAATGTTCTGGAGGGAGTTGCTTATCCCTAGTTAGGGCATCTCGTTTGGTCGGCCTTTATGGGCGGAGCTTCCATCTTTGCGAGTACATCATTTCACTTCTTGACTGGCTCTCCGGCGATGCCTACACTAAGGCTGTGGTCGAGGGGGAGGGGGCCGATGTGCCACCCCGACTCGACCCCTCCGACGGTCAAGTCAGCTGTAGGTGAATTATTTTATGTCGTACGTTTTGTGTTGTATGTTTTGTGTGGAAGAATGATCCCTCGATACATTTGTCTGAGCATTTTTTATACTACCTGGAGAGGCAGAAGTCATATAAAGTGGCTTAATACACGTGGGTGGTAGGTCTACGCCATATGCTGATCGATGGTTGAACCCTCGACTTGTCGGGTCATCCCTGCTGTTGCACTGGTTACCTTTACTATATATATGTATTAGGTGCGATTCTTCCCGAGGTCATTGTCTGAGTTAAAACATGTCCTCATAGGGGACATACAAAAGATAATCTCACGGTGGAGACAGATAATGCAGCATGGACCTAGTCCCTTGAGTGGTGGTCCAGGGCAGTGCATCTTCCTGGGACCTTAATCTAAGCTAAATCGATAGTATCTACTTAACTTTTGAAAAACGATGTAGAAGTATACGTCGGACTAGCCATATCAAATATTTCCCCAAACTCTCATCTTCACATTCTGAAAACTTTTGACGGAAGCACCCATCACGTATAGCATATGGCATTTAGGACTTAAATGACTTTATACATGCCCACATATATTGGGCTTTCCCCACCACCGTCCTCCTGCTTCCCTGTCACCCTCTTAGCCGTTGCTAAGCTCGTATGAACCTTCATCAATCACATAACCTAAAAATGTTTCACCCATTCTCTTTCGGCCAAAAATGTTTAATCCACTCTTCAGCAAGCAAAAAAAATCTGTGATCTTGTCGGCCTAAAAATGTGTGGCAGACTCGTCGGATCAACGATTCTTAACCCACTCTTATAAAATGAAAAATATTAGACCACTCTTGTCGAACAAAATATGCATAACACACAATATTAGAGGAAAAAAGAATGTTCGACCTCCTCGATCAAATCAATCAAACAATCTAGGTTGTGTGAAGAGATTAGTGCATCCTAAACAAGCACAGACTCTCCCTACTCATGATACGTTCCCTATAACATAAATATCAAAGCACTTAATGCACTATAATCTAGCAAAATACTTCTCCATGCATGAGGTGTTCACTAAGCAGTAAACTGCTCGATGCACTTAAAAGTATCTATCTCTCAATGTCGGATGCATCTGCCAGCACATAAACATCACATTTTCAACTGTCCTAACCATAAAAATCACCATCTCTTACACGATACATCTGCTTAAAAAATAAGCATCAAGCATCAAATGTATAATAATCAAGCAAAATATCTCTCCCACGCACCATATATGAAATAAGCATGAAAGCATTGAATGCATCCTAAATTGAAAAATAATCTCCTCCTACACGATGCATTCACCTAAACGATAAGTATTAGAGTGTCTGAAATGTCTTAATTAGGCAAATATCTTTTGGCGGACAATGTGGACACCCATAACATAAACGTTAAGATGTCTAGTGTGTCCTAATCGGATAAGGCATTCCACCATGGGTGTTCATCTTGGACCAAGGCCAGTAACCATTACTTTTGTTTAAGCAATAATTTTTGAGTCTGTGAAAGGAATATTACCCCCGAAATAGATTAATCCTTAATCGGAAGTGCAATGGGACGCAATTGATATGACAACTATATATATAATAATCGGGTTCAAATTTCTTTCTTAACGTCAAGCAAAATAATATTAAAAAAAAAGTTAGGACACGTTAACTGTAGTTGATTCTCAAAATTAAAATTAACTTAATAAAAAAATTGATAAAATATTCGCAGCAGTTTGGTAAACAATAATAAAAAGATCAAGGGAGGAAAATAAGAAAGAGATAAATTTGAGATGCTACGTGGTTCATCACGCATCTCATAAAATTGAGTTAAGCTGCTCATCAGTATAAAAATTGATCGCCCATTGCGTCATACACCAACAGTGATTCATTACGCATCTCCTGTTTAATCTTTTCAAACCGCCCATAATGCTTATACCAAAACCCAAACCATCGGTGCTGCTACCTATCCAAAGCCCGAGGGGCGTCTTCACTCACATCGCAGCAACTCGTGGACATATAAGCTCCCAAATGGCTCTCGCTCTTACGGCCTTGCATGGCATCATCTTCGTGTAAGTAGAAGCTAGCACTTGCATCGACTGTTTCTTATGCCCTCTCTCTTAATCCGTCACCATTGCATGCAGTGCAATCCTTACCAGCTTCGCTTGCTTAAACTACCCGGGTCTGGCCATCGGCGACGCCGGTGTGACGGTGCACGTCGAACGCGAATATGTAAGCTATCCTTTTTGTTTCGTCAATGGTTCGAAGTAGTTTGAGCGATGTTTCTGACAGGAGTGGATTTGTAGGTTGTTTTGGACAATGGCATCGTCCAACTCACGTTGTCGAAGCCCGGAGGTTCCATTACGGGAGTCAAATACCATGGAGTTGATAATGTAATGGAAGCTATGGAAAAAGAAGACCGTAGAGGGTATGCTAATATATAACTGCAATTAATTAATTTATTTTTTTTATCCCTCAAATGCATATCGATCTTATCATCCACTGGTGATGCAGGTATTGGGATCTTGTTTGGAATCCATCGGATCGAGATCCTGGCATGTTTCAGAAGTGAGTTTAGCTGCTCATCTCTCTCTTCCTCCCCTAACCTTTTAGATTCTGCTTACCATTTCAACTGGCTGACAGACTATACGGAACAGAATTTGACGTAGTGCAGCAAGATGCTAACCAGGTTGAGGTCTCTTTCAGAACACAATGGGAACCCTCCCACCTAGGCAAGCTTGTGCCTTTAAACATCGACAAAAGGTTACACCGAAGATTCTGCGCTTGACAACAAGCAAATTCTTGTAGGCTAGCTAATTGAGATTGAGCTTATAATTCTGCAGGTTTGTTATGTTGCGAGGCAGCTCAGGCTTCTACACCTACGCCATATATGAACACCTTCAAGGCTGGCCCGACTTCAATCTAGGGGAGACCAGGGTGGCTTTCAAGCTTAGAAAGGACAAGTACATGATCTCCACCTTTCTTCATGCAATTTTATTCTTGACCATTTAATGGTAGATCTTAAGCTTGTCCTTTTCTTGTGTTACTAGCCTCCTCAGTAACACTTCTTCTCCGAAACAGGTTTCAGTATATGGCCATTGCAAACAAAAGGCAAAGAATCATGCCAATGCCTGATGATCGCAGCGACAGAAGGTCAGAAACGTTAGGATACCCTGAAGCAGTCCGCCTCACTGATCCAATCAATGCTGCCTTGAGCGGGGAGGTAACCAGAGGTTTACATTTGAATGCTTCCGATTTTACGCAGTTCATAGAGTGATCATGCAGCAGCATCTGATACTGCCAAATGATTGCATAGGTGGATGATAAATACCAGCATTCCAGTGAGAACAAGGACAGTCTGGTGCATGGATGGATTTCTTCTGATCCTTCCGTTGGATTTTGGCTAATCACCCCAAGTAACGAGTTCAAGGCAGGAGGGCCTCTCAAGCAGGATCTAACATCTCATGTTGGTCCTACCACCCTTGCTGTAAGTGCCTCAATCACCTGCAAGATCTTTCATCTTCCTCTCGAGCAGGATTCACTTGTCTGATACGAATCCTTTCTTCCCAAATTTTAGATGTTCGTGAGCTCTCATTACTCAGGGGTGGACACTGTGCCTAAATTCAGGAACGGAGAATACTGGAAGAAGGTGTTTGGCCCTGTCTTCATATATCTTAATTCTGCTTCGGAGAAATCGGCTCCAAAGCTTCTCTGGGAAGACGCCAAGAAGCAGGTAGGCCATCTTGCTTCTTTTCCCTTTGAAAACTATATTCTATGTGGTAGTCTTTCCATACTTGAATTCCAGCTACTTGTCAACCCTGAGACACATGCACGAGACTCTACACTGAGCTTTCTTGTTCTTGATTCAGATGCAGGTTGAAGTGGAGAAGTGGCCGTACGAGTTTCCTGGTTCAGAGGACTTCCACAAGAGCGAGCAGAGAGGCTCTGTTTCTGGTAGACTTCTTGTTCAGGACAAGTATGTAGCAGTTCTCTGTTTCCTCTTGCATTTTAGTGTGCCTCATAATGTGGAAAACTGATCACTGTTCTGATGTGGATATATTATTCCGTCAGGTACATCAGTAAGGAATACATAAATGGGAATTCTGCTTTTGTTGGTTTGGCTTTACCAGGAGAAGCCGGATCTTGGCAGAGAGAAAGCAAGGTTCCTCCTACCTATTGATCATGCTCAAACAAGTTCCTGTCATTATTCGAGCTAAAAATGATCGCCATCATGTGTTGCAGGGATACCAGTTCTGGGTGAGAGCTGACGTTAATGGCAACTTCTTCGTCAATAACGTCAGAACTGGAGTGTACAACCTTTATGCATGGGTTCCTGGTTTTATTGGGGACTACAAATCTAGTGTAAACATAACCGTAACGTCAGGTTAGCAATGATATGTTTGTTGGGCAATTCTTGTTCTTCTACTCTGTCAATTTCAGGAATCTGATGATACTAATCTGAGCAGGAAATCACATCAATCTGGGTGACGTTGTGTATAATCCACCAAGAGATGGGCCAACCTTGTGGGAGATCGGCATTCCCGATCGCTCTGCCGCGGAGTTCTTCGTCCCAGATCCTGATCCTAAATATATCAACAGGCTCTATGTGAATCATTCTGATAGGTTGCACAAATCTGAGGGCTCTTTGATTTCACGGCATTTGAGGTTGCAACGCTTCATTCCCCTAAGTCCCTTGGTCTTTTTCTTCTTCTTTTTCTTCTTCTTCATCACAGGTTCAGGCAGTATGGGTTGTGGGATAGATATGCAGATCTGTATCCTGATGGAGATCTGATCTATACAATTGGTGTCAGCGACTACAGGAAAGACTGGTTCTACGCACAAGTTACCAGGTTCGTTTTACTTCCGCTGATCTCTCATCTGTGAAGAAGATACATTGAATTCCTTTCTTGCAGGACGGATGGGCAGGGTTCCCATCAGGCAACTACATGGCAGATAAGGTTTCGACTCGATAGTGTGCATCCGAATGGAACTTACAAGCTTCGAGTGGCGCTTGCAGCTGCCCACCTATCTGAGCTACAAGTATGAATCCTCTCTTCTTCTTCTTCTTGTTGTTGTTGGTGATGAATAATGGCAGGAGTGTTCTTGTTGGTTTTGAAGGTCCGATTCAACAACCCAAGAGTGCAGCCTGCAGACTTCACGACAAGGCTAATTGGGAGAGACAACTCGATCGCCCGACACGGAATCCATGGGTTGTACTGGTTGTTCAGCATCGATGTGGATAGCAGTTGGCTTGTCGAAGGCGACAACGTCATCTTCTTAACCCAGACACGGTGCCAAAGCCCTTTTCGAGGAGTCATGTACGACTACATCCGAATGGAAGCTCCCGCAGGCACCGTCGCAAGCACGGATGCCGTTGCTGAATGAAGATTATGTCATCATGTTCATTGAAATATTGGTTCTGTCAATCCATTTTCTTAGATCGATGAATATTTTGAGAAATTGGAGATGTAAATTAAGAGAGTTATGTTATTCTCAGACATTTGAAAACATATGGGAAGAGACCAAGCAACTGAATGCCACGTATTCAGTTATGATTGCTTGTCACTTATAGTCGTATCGCTTTTATATTAATATTAATAACATAAATACTTTAATGTTGTCACCATTCCAAGCCTCTTTCCCTTAAATTGGTTGCTATCCTTTTTCGATAGATAATGATCCAAACCTACTCTGACCCGATTAGCTCAACGAAGGTTCCACCCGATCCATACCTTACCAATTAGCCCTGACCTTAAGTTTTGAAATCGATGATTTCGATTCCAAAATCAATGGTTCCCGATTTTTATTTTTTTCAAAATCAAAAAAAGAAATCGAACCTCCCTTGACAAATCCCGGAACCAGAACCATCGGTTGCAGTTCTAGTTTGAATCCTTCATTTTTATTTTTTATTAAAAATAATTTAAAATGTAAAAAACTTTTTTAATTTTATTTCTAAAATTTGAAAACCAGATGTATAACTATTATGAGTATAATGATATTAAAAAAATTGAGATAAGAAAAAAGAAAATTATAAAATTTTTAATCACTTCTAGTGTTGGATGTTTTGATCGTCCCTTTCATGTCGAAAGGTTGTCATTGTTTTCATAGTCAGTTTCACCGCATTAGTCAAATTTTTAATCAGCTACTATTGACAATACTAGTAATTGCTGTGTAATCATAGCCAAATTCAAAAAAGGCTATTGCATATCATTCCTATCATTCGAAAAATAAGAAACAATATATCTATAGTATTGTTACAAAACTCAAAAGAAATTATTAGATAAATATTGAGCTCATGATAATCCCCTTGTTTTTTTATCTTCATAATAATAATTTTTCTCCCATATGGATTTTATTGCTCCTGCTAACTTAGACCCATAATTTAATGATCAATTTTTTTATTTCTCTAATTTTAACACCGATATTAACTTCTATTATTGAACTTTCATAATAAATATTTAAACCATCACTTAAGCCATCTATCCTAGTACGAGGATTAAATTATCAAGAAAATAATTCATCTATCTTGATTTCATTATCATGATAGTCATATTTGAATCATGTTAATGTTGATATTGTTCTAAATTAACAGCAATATTAAAAATATTAAAAAAATATATGAAAAGTAGGATAATAAGCACCCAATAAAGTATTTGCGGCATTATAAAAAAAATTTAAAAAAATTAAATTCTTTCATTAGCATTTCAATGTTGTGGATAGAAACTAACTTATCTAATATTATTGGCAATAAAAGTGTACGATAATTCTTTATACTCAAAAGATACCTCAAGTAATTCATAGATAGAAAATTCATCGAGTAGGAACATCCTTCGAATTTTTATTTTTTGACATTTTGGCATTTAATTTGTAAAATCTAGCCCACTCTTTCCTTACTTATGGATAATCTCATAAGAATGAAATTGCTTGTTTAATTAAAAAAAAAATCTGGAGATCGTAGACATTGTTGTCCACATAAATAAAATGTATCATCAGAAGTATTTAAGGTTGCATGGTCTAAACCAATTAAAAAAAAATTAAAACTAAACGATACTCTTCTAAAATAGCTTTTATCAGTCTATAAATATTATTTACAGTATATCATTCATCAAAAAATCTAAAAGTAATAATTCATTTTTGAATGATTCAATCACTATCAATTCAACGACAAGTGATACAAGAGTGCATTTGCTAGTAATCGCTCCAAATATCAACACACATAAAAACAAAACCATCAAAAGCTCAATTTTTTTTGTAAATCTTTTTTTTTATATTATACAAAATTCGAGTAGGTGTAATTCAAGATACACGTTGGATAACAGGATTCGAACTCTCCTAACCATAATCATTAAAATTAACTTTTTTACTAAAACTAAAAGTCAAACGTTTAATGAAAATTAATGTAGGTAATTCTTTTTATCAGCAGATTAATGAAATGTGAGACTAGTGGGATGTTTAGAAATACAGCTTAATATTTCTCCATACCAACTTTTGTGTTTCATATCCTTCTCTGTCTAAGAGTTATCAGTATTTCATGCCTTATTGAAATATAGTTTAAAAATATCTGACTTTGACCATCATATCGAATTTCTCTAGCTCTAGCTCCACGTTACTATGTTGGCTTTCTTTAGTTGCCACGATCAGACTTTCCAAAGGATCCTTTGTGAAATGATGGCTTTCACTTACCATCAAAACTAGGGAGAGAGCTTAAGAGTGATTGGAGAGTGTATGAGAGCTCAATCGTGTATTATGAATGCTCAATCAAATGTGCGAGGAAGAATAAGAGGTTTGAGGGGGTATTTTATAGGCCTTTAGGTTTTTTTTTTTCCTAAAACTAGTTGTTATTCGGCTGTTATTTTTATTTTTAATTATAAAATGATCAAAATACCCTTAGAAATATTTGTCATATAACTATTGGGAGGGGTAAACTAGTAATTTTATCCTTCTTGTCACTTGGTCAACAATTTTACTATTTGGCCAAACGTTTGAATCCCAATGGTCAGTCAAAGCCCCATGTTAACTAGCCCTTGTTTATTTATTTTTTTTTGTAAACAATAAAACCAAAGGTTCGAATTGGAGTCGTCAGTTCTAGTTTTCTAAACCCACGAAACGAGATAGAACCGCATGAAGCAGATTCTAATTTGGTTTGGAACCAATAAACCGGTGCAGTTCTCGTTTGAACCAAATTGTGGTTAGAATATTGCCAGCAATGCTCTCTAGTAGCTCAAAACTAGGGTGAATTTGACATTTGACCACCCTAAAAATAAGCCTTTTTTGCACTTGTAAGGCTTGAAATAGAATCATCCCTAGCTGCTTTTTCACCACTAGAAGACTTCTATGTTAATATTAATAACATGAATATGTAAAAGAACTCTTAGTCAGGCCAAAAACATCTTACTACTCCACTAAAAATATTTTTTTCATTTTAATTGGGCAAAAATTTCTAAACCATCCTCATCGGCTTAATAATGCACCACCCACTCTCATCGAACTGAAGTTAAAATGTTCATCACGTCAAAAATGCCCAACGCACTTGTAACACACAAAAAAAAAAAATGATCGACCATTCTCATCTAACAAAAAAATGACTAACTCATTCTTATCCTACAGAAAACATCTGACAGATTTGGTCAAATCAATCAAACCACCTAGGTTAAGCAAATAGACCAATAAGTCCAATGTGTCCTAATTGAGTAAAGCATTTTTACCGAGAATGATGTGTTTTCCATGGTACAAATATTAAAGCGTCCAATATATCCTAGTCAGACAAAGCATCTCATTGCGTATGGATGTGTTCTCCATTATATAAATATGAAAACACCTTAGTGTGTTCTAATTAATTGCGGAAGCATCTCAATACTCGCACTACATCCATCCAGGATATAATGATCAAAGCACTTGATGCCCTCTAACTAAGCCAAGCATCTCCTCGTGAATGATACATGTCATCTCAAAAGACTTAATACACTATAACCAGGTGTTGAAAATAAGAAGAAGTAATGAAAATGCCCAATTGATTCATTGATTCATCGTTTATTTATACATAATGAAAAGAAGGATTTCCCTCAACTAACATACGAGATTTCCTCGTTCAAGGAAATCATATCTAAATCCTAACTAAATCATATCTTTTATCATGCCCCCGCAAGATCGAGCTCCTGTAAGGACGCCGATCTTGAACTAAGGATATCAATCTTGAATCAATGTCAATGAAATTGAAGGAAGGAAGCTGCTGTGTTGTCAACCGCGGTAAAGACCTGACGGTGGTTGACGTTGACGATAGTTGACTTTGACGGTGATGTCAGCGGCAAAGAGCAAGGGTTGTAGCAAAGGACGGCGAACGCGGCTGCGTGGCAGCAGTGGTGGCAGCGAGAGAAACGCTACGATCGTAGATTTACTATCGTTTGACAGCGAGAAAGAACTTGTTGTGCCCTCTCTGTAGAGCACTGAGAGACGATAAGCGATGGCGTCTGTACTCTGAAAGATAACGAGCAACAGAGGTTGCGGGAGGGATGGCGCCGGGCGGTGTAAAGCCATCTCATGGGGTAGGCAAAGTGTCGCTGCTTGTTGGAGCTGATGCGATAGTGGTGGTGCACAAAGAAGATGACCTCGTGCAGAAGAATGCCTCGGTAGAGGAATTGAGAAAGTCAACAAGGTCCAACGGAGGAAGAGAAAGCCGATGCACTAGAAATCTCCAGCTTCGACATCGACGAGGCTGTTTGATCGGAAGAGATAGATCTGCACCGATGAGGAGAGAGTTACCTTCGGAGCAAAGAAAGCAAAGGATGTCCGAGAGGATGGCGGTGGATGACCCCTGGATATCTGTGGTTTCACAGCGGAGTTGTCCACGAACAAATGATGATAGAAGCTGTCGTTTGACAGTGAATAAAAAAAAAGGTAATCTCTCTTATAGAGAGAGGGGCTCTGATACCATGTTGAAAATAAGAAGAAGTAATGAAAATGCCCAATTGATTCATTGATTCATTGATTCATCGTTTATTTATACATAATGAAAAGGAGGATTTCCCTCAACTAACATACGAGATTTCCTCGTTCAGTTGGGGAAATCATATCTAAATCCTAACTAAATCATATCTTTTATCAATAACCAGGTAAAACATCTTATATGTGATGCATCCTCCCAAGATATAAGCATCAAAACAACGTATGTGCTATGGTCATGCAAAACATCTCTCTCGTGCATGACATATCTATATAGGATATAAGCATCAAAGTATTTGATGCTCTCCAATCAAGTTAACATCTGCACATGACATGTAATGCACCTTAACTTCGCAAAACTCTCCTATATCGTATGCATTCATCTTAGACAAAGGCATCGAGAGCACGCTATATCAATTTTTAATGTAGACAAAGTTTCTAGCACATATGTTGTGCTCCAGCGTGACAAACCTCTAGAAAATGATATACAATTATTTACAACTAATTCAAACTCAACAATGTGCATGCTAAATCAGCATGACATTTAAAGGGAATATTCCCTCATTAAATCACAATGATTGATGACGATTGTAGAATAAATGTTATAAAAGAGGGTTTCTTTAGTTAACAAATTCTTGAAACTAACTGAACTCGCAAATATTTCTTAGGTCTTTTTTGGTAGAATTAAACTTGTTAAGTCACCATAAACAAGTTTATTGTATCAAAAGTTAAAACACATTAAGGCCTATAGAAGAATAGACTAAATTAACTATTGATTCTTCAAAATGTTTGTTAGAAAAGATAGATTAATATTGAATATAGTAAATATAATATATCTATGGAAACTATATAAACCTCATGTGTTGAGTCAAAAAGTCCTTCTGTGAAACATAGAATATTTTGTCTTATCTAACTTTTCCTTTATGTGATACCTCTATATTATCTATGGGAACTATATAAACTACATAGTTCAACATTTAGTAGCAGAGCTCAAGTTAAGCTATGCCCTCGTCCTCAAGTATCATCCAACTCTGAATTCATAAATTGACAAAAAAAAATTATGATATATGGTATATCCAAATGAAGGTCCTTATAGACTTTTAAGATGTATGCGAGTTTATAGAAGATGAATTTTATTGAACAAAGTCAAGTAAAAAAAAAAGTAATGAACAAAGAAGCAATAAAACAACCCAAAGATAAAAGAAAGAAAAAAAATCTTTGTTCATGATTTATTAAGAGCTTAATGATATAATGTTCAAGATCATCGCTCTAGCAAATACTTTTGAATCTATTCTAATTAATTTTCAAAAATCATTACTATGTTCTAGATCCAAATTAACGAATAAGCGATCAAAGAGTAATAAAAAAAATACTAAGTTATCTAGATCCAAATTTTTATTTTATTATTGTAGCAATTATAAAGTATTTGAAACAAATGTCTTTAGTATAATTAATGTGTTCTCTTTAAGCTCATGAATAAAGGCTTACAAAAAGAGGAGAATAAAAATCTATAGAGCAAGCACTACAAACCAAGTTTATTCTTGAAAATAAAAGTGAATTAAAATCTGAAAGAGGAAGAGGTAGTAGAAATCATACCAATCAAAAATCTCAAAATAATGAAGGTGATGGAGAAAATTTTAATCAAAGAGACTGATGTTACAGTCGAGGACATGACCGAAGCCGTGAATGTGGCAAAAATTCTAAAAGATCTGAAATACAATTTTATGTTTGTAAAAGATATGGACACTACTTATTTGAATGATATTATAATCCTCACAATCAAGGTAATAAGATAAATTTTATTTAAAAAAGATAAAAATAATTCAGTAGCTATATGATATAATTTAAAGGATTAATACTAATAATGATGAGCTTTCTTTATTATTCTCTTTGCAAGATATAATTCACTAACCTTTGAAGAAACTTATAAAGATGAAAAATAACGACAAGCTATGAATGAGAAAATTCATACTATTAACAAAAATAATATATGGAAGCTTACTATATTTATAAAGACTATCAAGCGATAGGTGTTAAGTGGATCTTCAAAAAAGAAAAAAAAGCACAAATGGATGTGAAGAAATATAGGGTCTAATTGATTGTAAAGGGATAAAAACAATAATTTGATTTTGACTATAAAGAAGTATTCACACTAGTTGATCGAGACAATAAGATTAGTTATATACCCAATAGCTCAATTAAAATAAAATTTTTTATAAATGAATGTCAAATCAATATTTTTAATGGATACTGAAGAAGAGATATGTGTTCATCGATCCTCCACTTTTATTATTTATGAATAAGAAGACATGATATACAAGTTAAATAGTGTTCTTTATGGACTTAAAAATAGTCCCACGAATATGTAATTCTCTGGTAGATACTCATTTTTTAATTTTTTTAAAATATCCACATGAATATACTTTTTATATAAAATTTAACTCTAATGGAGATATCTAATTTGTATGTATGTATATAGATTATTTATATTTTACAAGCAATAGTATCTTAATGATTAAATATTTTAAACACTATATGACAAAGGAGTTTGAGATAATTGACTTGGTTCTAGTGACTTATTTCCTATATAAGATGATCAAAGAACTTATATTTCATAAAAAAAAATTTGCAAATGAGATCTTAGAGAAGTTTTCATGAAAGATTAACACCCTACTGATACATCTGCAAAATATAACACTAAGTTGATTAAGGAAGATGAAGATAAATCAATTAATCTAATTTATTATAAAAGTTTAGTTAGATATTTAAGATATTTGATATGCAGTCAACATGATGTACTATTTGGAGTTAGTTTAGTAAGTAGCTATATGAAAGCTCCTATGACATCTTATTTAAAAGTCGTTAAAAGAATTTTATGATATATTAAAGGGATAATTGACTATAAATATTCTATTTATCATCTAAAAAGTTGAAACTCATTGCATATAATGATAGTGATTCGGCAGGAAAAATAGAATGTTAAAAGAGTACAATTAGATTTGTATTTTATTTCGAATTCACATGATCTTATATATATATATATATATATATATATATATATATTGTTGTTCGATCAAGTTTTGAAGTAGAATATATAATAGCATCTTCTGTTATTTGTTATGCGATATGGCTAAGGAACTACTCCAAGAACTTCATGAGCCATAAGAAAAGTCAATCAAGATTTATGTTGATAATAAATCAACTATTGTCTTAGCCAAAAGTCTAATCTACCATGAAAGATCGAAACATATCAATATAATATTTTATTTTATAAAAGATCATATCAAAAACAAAGAACCGAATCTACTTCATATCAAGATAAGTAAATAATTGATTTATATACTCACAAAATCTCTCAAATTTAAAATATTTAATAAATTCAAAAAAAACTTGACATGTTAGGTGGAACAAGTTTAAGAGGAAGAATGTTGAAGTTAAACTTCTCAATACCTATGAAAGAATATACCAAATTGACTATTGATTGTTAAAAGAGTTTCTTATAAAAATGAGATTATGCAAACCATCATCCATCATCTCTCATAATTAACTAGTAGCAACATAAAACCTAATGGCTCATCAATCATGATGTAAAGTTATTATTGCATCATAGTCGGGACTATTGTTGAACACTACAAAGAACCGTACACCAGTAATGCCAATGATAATCCAAAGTTGCAACAACTTTCTAACTGGACAATGATCCTGTCGACGCATGAGATAAGTCCTATCTTATATAAACATCTATAAGAGATGGACAAGTATCTAACTCGGGAAAGAACTCAAGAAAGTCGGTCCCCAAGACCAATTTTCTTTCACTAACCAATATAAAAGAAATATATTTACTCCAACTCTCATCTTCATATTCTAAAAACTTTGTGACTTAGAGCCTGTGGCATTTAGGGCTTAAATGCCTAACCCACATTATTAGAGGAAAAACGAATGTCTAACCTACTTGATCAAATCAATCAAAACAACCTAGGTGATAGGGAAAATATTAGGATCGTCGATCCGGCCTGACTATGACAACTCGAGGACCACGTCAGCTCAACCTATGAGCCTGGATGCGTCAGCCCGAGGGCCACCTTAACAAGCACAAGCGGCCCTTACGCAACGCTATTTGCTTAAAAGGACATACTTACGGTCGGTGGCCTCACCGAACGAGATCCCGGGAACCTGTAAAAGTAACGCCCGTATATAGTCGTACTTGCAAGTCGGTCGAAAGCGCCAGATCCATTAAAAACTTCAATAAGACCCCATTCTGTTCCGCAAGTATAAATATCCCTATTGTAGTCCACATAAGAGGACTCTTTTTCCGACCACTTCTCCTGAAAACTCTCGGAATCCCCATTCCCAAAGAGCTAATATTTTTTGATAAAATATTTACAATATTTTAGTAAATAATAATAAAAAAGTCAAGAGAGGAAAATAAGAGAGATAAAATTGGGATTCTACGTGGTTCATCACGCATCTCCATCTTCATCTTTTCAAGCCGTCCATAATACTCAAAACCCAAACCATCGGTACTGCTACTTAGCCAAAGCCCGAGGGTGGTCTTCACTCACGTAGCAGCAACTCGTGTCCATCTAAGCTCCTAAATCGCTCTCGCTCGCACGGCAAGATGGCATCATCTTCGTATAAGTATAAGCTAGCAGAGATACACCACACTTGCATCGACTGTTTCTTATACCCTATGTCTGAATCCATCATCACTGCATGCAGTGCAATCCTTACCAGCTTCGCTTGGTCAGACGACCTGCGTCCGGCCGCCGGCGTGACGGTGCACGTCGAACGCGAATATTTAAGCTATCCTTTTTGTTTCGTCAATGGTTCGGAGAAGTTTGAGCGATGTGTCTGACAGAAGTGGATTTGCAGGTTGTGTTGGACGTCCAACTCAGGTTGTCGAAGCCCGGAGGTTCCATTACGGGAGTCAAATATATAGCTGCAATTAATTTCTTTTGATCCCTCAAATGCATATCGATCTTATCACCCACTGGTGATGCAGGTATTGGGATGTTGTTTGGAATCCATCATATCGAGATTCTGGCATATTTGATATGTGAGTGTAGCTGCTCAGCTCTCTCTTCCTCCCCTAACCTTTTAGCTTCTGCTTACTATTTCAACTGGGTTACAGAATACTCGGAACAGGATTTGACGTAGTGCAGCAAGATGCAAACCAGGTTGTGGTCTCTTTCAGAACATAATGGGATCCCTCCTACGGAGGCAAGCTTGTGCCATTAAACATCGACAAAAGGTTGCACGCAGATTCTGTGCTTGTCAAGAACCAAGCACTAGTAGGCTACCTAATTGAGCTTGAGCTTATAACTATTTTAAATTAAGAGGATATGATAAAATAAATTCAAATGGTTAAGATGATGTAACAAAAGATAAAAATTTAGATTAAGATAAATAGATAACGATGAGAAGATTTGTTAAACTATGATTGATTTCTTCTTTTTAAAAAAAATCTGTACTCTATCCTTTTAACTAATATAAATACTGCTGGATGAAAACACAAGTACAGATTGAAACCACTCATCATTTATTCCATCTTCTTCTTCCCTTTATCCTTGAATTACAATAGAAAGCCAACAATCTAAGATTCCCAATGGCTCTCGTTCACACGGCCTTGCATGGCATCTTCATGTCAGTAGAAGCTAACAGAGAGACGCCACACTTGCATCGACTGTATCTTATACCATCTCTCTTAATCCGTCACCACCGCATGCAGTGCAATCCTTACGAGCTTCGCTTGCTCAGATGACTAGCGTCCCGTCGCCACCGCCGTCGGTGTGACGGTGCACATTGAACGCAAATATGTAAGCTTTATGTTTCGTCAATGGTTCAGAGTAATTTGAGCAATGAGTCTGACAGAAGTAGATTTGTGTTGGGGAAGGAGTAAGAAAATGATAAAAAAATAAAATACTATGATACGAATAATGAAAACGCTTTCAATCAAGAAAATAACATAGTATTAAATAGAAGGTAATAGAACACTTAAAAGATAATCTCCAAATGCACACACTTTCTGCACTCACTTGCTTCATGAACTAAGGTCTTATTTATAGGATATAATAGTAACTACCTCACACCACTTCCTTCATCTCACTATCTTACCCATGATTAATAACTACCCTCACTAACTCTTAAACTACCTCCACAACTTCTAAACATGAGCCACTACTCCTAAACATGTTAACTACCTATGTAACTACCATGAATCAATTCTCAACACTCCCCCTTGATTCATAGTTACATATACTAATTTGAAACATAAAATAAACATGCTTCTGAACTGGAAGTGATTTGGTGAGAATATATACAACTTGTTCATCCATGCCACAGTACTTCATTGTTACGGCTCCATTTGCTATAAGATCTCGGATGAAATGATAGCGTATCTCGATATGTTTCATTCTTAAATGAAACATTGGATTCTTCGTTATTGCAATTGTGGCTTTGTTATCACAAAATATTTCTATTGCTTCTTTTTGTTCTTGATGAAGATATTTAAGAAGTCTTCTAAGCCATATAGCTTGACAGACTACTACTGTTGTAGCTACATATTCTGCTTTCGATGTCGATAGCGCAATTGTTGCTTGCTTCTTTGAACTCTAAGATATAGCTCCTAATCCGAGGCTAAAAATATTGCTTGAAGTACTCTTTCTATCATCTAAATCTCCTACCCAATCACTATCAATAAAACCAAATAATTTACATTTAAAATTATAAGAATACAAAATTTCATAATCTGTAGTTCCAACAATATAATGCAAAATTTTTTTAATAGCTCTGAGATGATGTTTACTTGGGCTCTGTATAAACCTAGATACTATACCAACAAGGAAGATAATATCTGGTCGAGTATGAGTTAGATATATCAAACCTCCAACTAAACTTCTGTAGTGTCTTGCATTTATTAAACCAGTACTATCTTCAAGTTTCAATTTATCATTTATATTCATGGGTGTAGCTATAGCTTTGCAATTAATCATGTTAGATTTTTTTAGCAAATCCATTACATACTTTCTCTGTGAAATAAAAATTTCATCTAATCCTTGCTTCATCTCCAACCCAAGAAAATAGTGCAATAGACCTAAATCTGACATTTTTAACTTATTCATCATGCATTTTTTAAATTCTACCTCAACAGAGTTATGAACCCATATATATAATATTATCAACATAAAGGTAAACCATAAGAATATAATGTTCACCTTCCTTTTTTAAATAAAGGGTAGGTTCATTATCGCTTCTTTTAAATCCATTTTGATGAAAATAATAATCAATTTTATTGTACCATGCTCTTAGAGCTTGTTTAAGTCCATAAAGTATTTTCTTTAGCTTATATACATTTTCTTCATGTCCTTTAACCAAAAAACCTTCTGGTTGAGTAACAAAAATCTTTTCTTGTAAATCTCCATTTGAAAACACAGATTTCGTATCAAATTGATAAACAGACTATCTCAAATAAGCAGCTAAAGCCAAAAAAGTTATCACGATTTCGAATTTAGTAACTGGAGAAAAAGTATCATCAAAGTCAATACATTGTTTCTGCGAATATCCTTTTGCTACAAGCAGAGCCTTATGCTTTTGGATACTTTTATCTGCATTATACTTTGTTTTGTATACCCATTTCAAACCAATAGCTTTTTTTTTTCTTTTGATAGATCCATTTACTTCCAGGTTTCATTATTCTTAATTGACTTGATTTCCTCCTTCGTTACTTTTCGTCATTCCTCTTTTCAACTACTTCCTAAAACTTATAGAATCTAAAATAAATACAGTAAATGTTGAATCATAAATCTCTGTTAGTGATCTAAACCTTCCTAGAGGAGTTTTATCTGAGGAATCATTTGTTGAATTTAAACTGCTACTATGTGAGGTTGACGATGAACTTGTTGGAGCAGGATCTATCACTTGATTTGGTGGAGTGACTAGTTCTGCTGAAACACGAATTTATGCTTTACCTTCATTGATCTCCCAATTCCAACTTAC
The DNA here is from genome assembly GCA_021527575.1 of Ensete glaucum. Classification (NCBI taxonomy): domain Eukaryota; kingdom Viridiplantae; phylum Streptophyta; class Magnoliopsida; order Zingiberales; family Musaceae; genus Ensete; species Ensete glaucum. Next base: position 53,449,590 of record CM038551.1, read on the forward strand.
CCTTTCATCAAACACAACATTTTAGTTAATAATAATCTTGCCACTTACAAGATTATATAATCGATATGCTTTAGATTGAAAGGAATATCCAAGTAAGATATATTTTTCTAATTTTTCATCAAGCTTATGATGATTTTATGAATTAATAAAAGCATAAGCAATATAACAAAAAATTGTTAAATGACTTACACTTGGTTTTATACCATACCAAGCCTTAAAAGGAGTTTGATTCATAATAACCTTTGTCGATGAAATATTTAACAAATAAATTATTGTTACAACTGCTTTTGCCCAAAACTGATTCGAAAGATGCTTTTTTTTAAGCAAACTTTTTGCCATTTGAACAATAGTTTGATTCTTACGTTCAGCTACACCATTTTGCTCCGGTGTATATGGTGTTTTCAATTCCCTACTAATACCATTTTCTTCACAAATGAAATTAAACTCATTAGACAAAAATATACCACATCTATCTATCCAAAGTGTTTTTATGCATCTATCACTTTGCCTTTCTATAAGTACCTTGAATTTTTGAAAGTTATTAAATGCTTCAATTTTTAATTTCAGAAAATATACCCAACTCATGCGGCTATAATTATCAGTAAATAATAGTAAATATCGACTTCTCCCAAATGATTTTGTATTTATAGGTCCACATAAGTTAGCATGAAGTAATTCAAGACATTTAGATGCTCTCTATGCTTTTTCAACAGGAAATGGTTTCTTACTTTATTTGCCATAAATACATCTTTCACATACATCAATTGTATTAATTTTAGGCAATCCATAAACCATTTCTTTTTTATTTAATAATCTTAAACCCTTAATGTTAGGATGTCCATATCTCAAATGTCATAAATTTGTCTCATTCTTTTGATTTGCAACAAAAGCATGTTTCTCAATATTTTAAATATCAATTGGAAACATCTTATTTTACGTCATGCAAACATTTGATATGATCAAACCAGATTTCTTATCTTTAATAGTGCATGAACTATCATAAAATATAACTGAATATCCAATATCTATCAATTGTCCAACACTCAATAAGTTATGTGATAAAATAGGAACATAGAAAATATTATCAAGGTGTTTTACCTTCCCTTGATTTGTCTTCACCTCAATTGTTCCTTTTCCTTCCACTTAGATTTGTTTGATATCTCCAAGTTTAACTTTCAACTTGTGAGTCTCATCAATATCTCTGAATATTGATCTCACGCTTAACATATGATTAGAGCATCCACTATCCAAAAATCAAATGTCATTTGAGATGTTATTAACTTTTGAATGAGTCATAAACAACTTACTATTATCTTCATTTTTCTTCACATAGCTTACTTATTTTTCTCTTTTCCATTAATCTACCTTCATATAACCAAACTTCTTACAATAGTGACATTGAATTCCACTCTTGTAGTTTTTCTGATCATAGTTTAATTGCCTTTTGTCATGCCCATCAAAGTGTCCTCTTTCTCTTCCTCTTTCATGTCCTCTACCATGAAATCCTCCTTTGCCATGTCCTCTTCGTGTTGATTTTTTATCTTCTTTTGAAGTAGAAGACTCCCCCTTAACCTGAAATGTTTTTTCTTCACTTTTTTCAAGTTACCTGTTTAACCTTGCTTCATGTGCTTGCAAAGAACCTATTAGTTCATCAAATAAATAAGTAGATAAGTCCTTTGACTCTTCAATTACGACAACAACATGATTAAATTTTGGAGTTAAACTTCTGAAAACTTTTACAACAATTATTTGATCATGAAGACGTTCACCATAGGATTTTATTTAACTAATAATTTTAGTCACTCGAGAAATAAAATCTTGTATTGATTCATTGATTTTCATAAACAAAACTTTAAACTCACGACGAAGGGTTTGAAGTTTTACCGTAATCACCTTTGATGAGCCTTGAAATTTATTTTTGAAGTATCAACTAAGCTTGTCTTAGGTTGTCACTATTGTAATTCTTGATAATATTGTCTCATGTACAGCTTATTGAATGAAGAACAATGCCTTTGAATTCTTCTTTCTATTCTTCCTCAACTTAGTTTTTTCATCTAGATCTGCATATCCATTCTCTATCAAGTCCCAAAGATCCTGAGACTTGAATAGAGTCTTCATCTTGATACTCCAAAATTCGTAGGATTTGTCCGAGAAGATGGGAATAAGGGATTGAGACATAGAATTGCCATTAAAAGCCATAATGCCCAGTTCAGATTGGAACAAGGCTCTGATACCATAAATGTTGGGGAAGGAGGAGCAAGGAAATGACAAAAAAATAGAATACTACGATGTAAATAATGAAAACACTTTTAATTAAGAAAATGACGTAGTATTAAATAGGAGGTAATAGAACACTTACAAAATGATCTCCAAATGCACACACTTTCTGCATTCACCTGCTTCATGAACTAAGGTCCCTATTTATAGGACATAATAGTAACTACCTCACACTACTTCTTTCATCCCACTATGTCACCCATGATTAATAACTATCCCATTAACTCCTAAACTACCTCTACAACTCCTAAACATGAGTTACTACTCTTAAACATGTTAACTACCTATGTAACTAACATGAATCAATTTTCAATAATTGCAGGTTGTGTTGGACAATGGCATCGTCCAACTCATGTTGTTGAAGCCTGGAGGTTTTATTACGGGAGTCAAATACCATTGACTTGATAATGTAGTGGAAGTTAAGAACAGGAAGATGGTAGAGGGTATGCAAATATATAGATGCAATTAATCTTTTTTTATCCCTCAGATACACATCGATCTTATCATCCACTATTGATGCAGGTAGTGGGATCTTGTTTGGAATCCATCAGATGGAGATTCTGGCATATTTCAGGAGTGTAGCTGCTCATCTCTCTCTTCCTCCCCTAACCTTTTAGCTTGTGCTAACCATTTAAACTGGCTTACAGAATACACAGAACAGAATTTGATGTAGTGCAGCAAGATGCAAACTAGGTTGAGGTCTCTTTCGAAACACGATGGGATCCCTCCTACTGAGACAAGTTTGTGCCTTTAAACATCGACAAAAGTTTGCACCGCAGATTCTGCGCTTGTCAAGAAGCAAATACTTGTAGTTTAGCTAATTGAGATTGAACTTATAATCCTATAGGTTTGTAATGTTGGGAGGCAGCTTAGGATTCTACACCTACGCCGTATATGAACACCTTCAAGACTGGCCTGACTACAATCTAGGGGAGACTAGGGTGGCTTTCAACTCTCTACTTTGACCATGTAATGTTCGCTATGTAGATCCTAAACTTGTTCTTCATTAACACTTCTTCTATGAAACAGTTTTCACTACATGGCCATTGCAGACAACAGACAGAGAATCATGCCAATGCCTGATGATCGCGAGGCCGAAAGGTCACAGAAGTTGGATTAATCTGAAGCAGTCAGACTTACTAACCCAATTAATGCAGCCTTGAGAGGGGAGGTAAAAAAGGAGTCTCCTTGCATGCTCAGTTTTCTAATATCCTCTTTGGCTATGATTTACTAGGCTATGTTAATGGATCTTTCAGTTGTCCACCAAAAATGATCACCATCCTGGAGGCACCAAATCCAATATCAAATCGGGAGCATAAGTTATAGTTACGTCAAGATCGTCTCATTCTCTAGGCAATTCAAGCCTTTGTTGCTGGTTCCATCGCACCACTTATATCTTCATATGCTACTGCTGCTGAAGCCTAGTGCAAGTTGCAAACTACATTGGCTAATCATTCGCATACTCGTATGCTCGGCCTCCTCTCATGACACATGAACACCAAACAAGAGGGAAGTACCATCGGTGATTATCTCTAACATATAAAACTTATCATCGATGATTTAGCATTAATAGGACACCACCTCAGTGATGATGAAATTGTTGTTCACACTCTTAATGGTCTTGGAGTTGAGTATAAAGAATTGGAAGCAGCAATACGGGCACATGACTCATCGCTATCATTTGAGGAGTCGTTTGACAAGTTGACTGACTACGAGTCATATCTAAAGCATGAAGATAAAGTTCCAGGCACACCTATTACTACTCAGGTGAGTCGCAAATCAAAAAGGAAGAACAATCAGCATTCTAAGCCTATCAACAAAGGACTTGGACAAGCTCTGCCTCAAGGAAGTAACATCCATCACCAACAACCTTGACGTCCTACTCCCATGCCTCCAGGTAGCAACATCAACTATCAATAACCTTAGTGACCTGCTCCTATGCCTCAACAATGCATAGTCTGTCAGTTGTGTGATAAGGGTGGTCACTCCGCTAAGGTCTGTCGGTCTCGTCCTCGACCTTCCGTTACCATGCCCCAAGCACATCTTGCTGCTGCCCTGACTTCTGATCAATATTCCTGGGTTATGGACTCTGGCGCCTCTCATCACATCACCTCGGACGTCCAGAACTTGTCCCTTCACAATAACTATGGTGGTACTGATGACATCATCATCGGTGATGGTAAATGACTTCTCATCACTCATATTGGTTCCACAATGCTTAATTCGCATTCTCGTACTTTTACACTTGGTGATGTATTGTACGCTCCTCATATCAAATAGAATCTTATTTCTGTCTCTCAATTCTGTAAACAAAATAATACATCCGTTGAATTCTTTCCCGACTCCTTTCTTGTCAAGGATCTGAGCACGGGGGCATCGTTAATTCAAGGTAGGAGTAAATATAACATCTACCAGTGGCCATCGATCTCTCAGCCCACTGCCTACTCTTCTATTGTTGTTCCAATGAATATGTGGCATCATTGTCTGGGTCACTCTTCTTCCTCAACTCTCCAAAAAATTTTGTTACGTTATTCTCTTCCATCTGTTAAAGCAATTTCTAGTGTTACTCATTGTGATGCATATTTTTGTAATAGAAGTCATAGATTACCTTTTGAACATTCTTCTATCTCTTGCTCACAACCATCTGAAATTTTGTATACTGATGTTCGGGGTCCTGCACCAAGTATTTCATTTGACAAATTCAAATTTTATGTTATCTTTGTTGATTATTTTACCGAATATACTTGGTTGTATCCTCTTCAATATAAGTCTGAGGTCTCTAAAACCTTTATTATCTTCAAAAAAATGGTGGAAAATGTCTTTCAGTCCACCATTAAAATAGTTTACTCTGACGGTGGAGGTGAATACCAATCTCTAACACCATACTTGAATACCTGTGGTATTCAACATCTCAAGTCTCCTCCGTACACTCCTCAGCTAGTTGGCTCAGCCGAACGCAAACATCGGCATATAGTTGAAACTGGTCTTACACTTCTCCATCATGCTTCCATGCCAACTATTTTTTGGTTTGCAGCCTTCTAGACTACAACCTATCTGATTAATCATATACCTACTCCATTCCTCCATGATCAATCGCCTTTTGAAAAACTGTTTCATAAACTCGCAAACCTTCAGAAACTTAGAGTCTTTGGTTGTGTCTGCTATCCTTGGTTATATCCTTATGCATCACATAAACTAGCCCCACAGTCGAAACCTTGCACCTTCATTGGTTACTCTCTTGAACATAATGTTTATATATGCTATAATTCTTTGACTCATAAGGTCTTTGTGTCTCGTCACATGGTCTTTGTGGAGTCCTCCTTTCCATTTCACCAATCTAAATCTCTTACTATGCCAACTACTCCGCTGACTATACATCATTAGCACATGCCATTATCCAATGAGCCTCCATAAGAATCACCCACTCCAACTAACATACATGAATGGAGCGCTTCTCCAATACAACATCTTGCTCCCTCTTTTTCCTCTCCTTCTTCTGCATACATACCTCCTACCTTAGACATCCAGTCTTTGGGTACTCAATCACCAGTATTTCCCTCACCCCTGCCTACTTCCACTACTGTTCCTCAGTCCAACTCACCCTATTCTATTACTTCTCTAGCACCCATTCCACCATTATCTCCTAAACCACTTAGACATCCCATGACAACACACTTTAAAAGTGGTATTTTCAAACCACGTCAGGTTCTTAACCTCAATACAATTGTGACTCCCTCTATTGAGATCTATGAACCTATCACGGTTATTCAAGCCCAAAAGTCTCCTCACTGGCATCAAGCTATGTCTGATGAGTATGATGCCCTCCTTTATAACTCTATCTAGACACTTGTTCCGTTTCATCCCGCACAAAATATCATCTAAAGTGGGTTTTTTGAGTTAAGCGGAACTCTGATAGGTCTATTGTCAGGTATAAGGCCCATTTAGTAGCCAAAGGCTTTCATCAACGTCCTGGCGTTGATTTTACAGAGACATTCAGTCCAGTTGTTAAATCCACAACAATTCGACTGATTCTAAGTTTAGCCATTTTAAAAGGTTGGCAACTATGACAACTTGATGTCAACAATGCCTTCTTACAAGGAACATTAATCGACGATGTCTTTATAGAATAACCTCTTGGTTTTCTTCATCCTCAGTATCTGAAATATGTCTGTAAACTCCATAAGGCTATCTATTGTCTTCGATAAGCTCCATGAGCCTGGTACAAAGAACTCAGCTTATTTTTTATGTCAGTCAACTTCTCTAACTCTATGTCTGATACCTCCTTATTTCTTTGTCAACAACCGACTAGTACAATATATCTTTTAGTCTATGTGGATGATATCATTGTGACCGGTAATAACTCTATGGAGGTTACAATATTCATTAAGAAGTTGGCTACCAAATTCTCCCTCAAAGATCTCGGTCCCTTGAATTATTTTTTGGGAGTGGAAGCAATGTCTACATCTTCCGGACTCTTCCTCTCTCAAGGGAAGTATACTCAAGACTTATTAGTCAAGATAAACATGAAGGATGCAAATAGTGTTTCCACTCCCCTTTCCACTGGTGAATCGCTTTGATTAAATGATAGAAGTCCTGCTATGGATCCTACACAATATCGACAAGTAATTGGCTCTTTACAATATTTGGCTATCACCCGGCCAGATATTTTATTTGCAGTTTACAAGCTGTCCCAATTCATGCATAGACCGTCTACTACACATTGGTTAGCAGTTAAATGAGTATTACGTTATCTTAATGGTACTCTTGACTATGACATATTTCTCTACAAAAACTCTCCACTCCAACTTCATGCTTATGTTGACGCTGATTGGGCTGAAAACGTTGATGATAGAACACCGACATCTGGGTATATCATTTTTCTAGACGCCAATCCAATCAGTTGGAGTTCCAAGAAACAAAAGACCATTGCTCGGTCAACCACTGAAGCTGAGTATCGCTCTATTGCAACTGCATCCGTAGAACTTAATTGGGTGATGAATTTGCTCATAGAACTTGATATCCGCTCTTCTGTCACTCCTACCATATATTGTGATAATATCGGAGCTACCTACGTATGTGCAAATCTAGTATTTCACTCTCGTATGAAACATATAGCAATTGACTTTCATTTTGTATAAGATCAAGTGATCAACCGACAACTACGTGTTTCTCATGTTCATACGGTAGATCAACTGGTAGACTCTCATGAAGCCACTTGCTTGTAAGCTATTTTCACTTCATAAGTCCAAGATCGGTATCCTTGATAGAAGCACAATCTTGCGGGGGCATGTTAAGCGAGAAGATTATTGTAACGACTTTAGCATATTAGCAATAGTCTAATCCTTCCAATATTTTCTTCTCCTGTACAAATAGGTATAAATGAAGAATAGATGATGTACTTATTTTCTTTGTTTCAATACATCTTTCCTTAATTTCTATCATTCTCTAACATTCTTCCCCCACCAACTATATGAGGCATTTATTAGCATAATAATCCCTTGTCACTCAAATACTGGATACGGAGGATAAGAATCTATACTGAGCTTTCTTGTTCTTGATTTAGGCGTTGGTTGAAGACGGAAGCTGGCCGTACAAGTTTCCTGCTTCAGAGGACTTCCAAAAGAGCGAGCAAAGAGGCTCTGTTTCCGGTAGACTACTCGTTGTAGACGAGTATGTAACACTTGTCAGATTTCTCAGTCATATACTGTGTCTCATAATGGAGAACAATATCTGTTCTAATGATGATACATTATTCTGTCAGGCCCGCCAATAGCAATTATGTAAATGGGAATGGTGCCTTTGTTGGTTTGGCTTCACCGGGAGAAGCAGGATCTTGGCAGAAAGAAAGCAAGGTTCCTACCTATTGATCATGTTCAAGTAAGTTCTTGTCATAGTTCGAGCTAAACATGATCAGCATGATGTGTTGCAGGGCTACCAGTTCTGGCTAAGTGCAGATGATAAGGGAATGTTCTTCATCAATAACGTCAGAACTGGAGTGTACAACTTTTATGCATGGGTTCCTAGGTTTATTGGGGACTACAAATCTAGTGTAAATATAACTGTAACCGCCAGTTAGTATGTGATGTGTTGTGCTATTCTTGGTCTTCTACAATGTCAATTTCCTGAATCTGATAATACTAATCTGAGCAGGAAATCACATTGATCTGGGTAACCTTGTATATAGGCCACTAAGAGATGGGCCAACCCTGTGGGAGATTGGCATTCCTGATCGCTCCACCATAGAGTTCTTTGTCCCGGATCCTTATGTAAGTATAAAAACTATAATTATGCAAGTTATTATGTGGAAAACTTTTATGCCAGGAGTTGAAATCAAATAATACCATATCTGTTTATGATGCATACCTTTAGATGTCATCTGAATAGATCCAATTAGATCTTCATGAACATCACTTTTCAGATCTAGATGTTATCTGAATAGATCACCAAGATGTCGATCTGTAAGGAGAACAAGATAGATCTAGACCTCTTCTCCTCTCTTCCTATCCTTTCACAAGACTACTATTATTAATGGTATTTGGGGAATTGTTATACAGCGTATTGCGGCTAGCTGTGGCTCACCCTCACGGATGTTCCTTGGATATATATTAGATTTAGATGAGGTCCTGTCTTTTTATAAGTGAGAGCAGAGGGTCTAGGGTAAGTTATTACGAGAGTTCCTTCCATCAAGGACATTCCCTAAAATATCTTAATATAATATGAACTTTATTTAATATTTGTTAATATCTCTTATCAGAATCTAATTAATCCCATAATATATCTTATTCAATTAGGGCCATATAATCTTACATTCTCCCACTTAGGCCCATTAATTAATAAGATATAAAAGATATCAAAAATCAAAATAAATAAAATAAAATTTATTTAAAAATAATTTTATATAATTAGATTATGAAAATTTTGAAAAACATTTTATACATGGCCATGATTTTAAAAATAAGCCAATAAGTCCAATAAGTATAATAATACTATATTCAGTCCAACTATCAATGTGAGTCATAGCGGTTGTATGTCATCAGTGCCACACTTCCTTCTATGTATTACAACACTATTATGTACTTCAACCATAATATACATAAACATAAACACAAACATGATAGCAAAAACAAATAATTTTAATTATGCAAAAAATCAATAATATCATCCACTTAAACATGCATCACCATATCCTTTATGGCTTGTTCACAAGCCTCATTCTAAGAACATGTTCTTTAAATATTTTACACTACAAATCTTTAGTAAATGGATCAGCAATCATCATAGTGGTGCTCAAATTTTTAATTGATACTTGTTGTTTCTAGACTCTTTCTCTAACCACCAAGTGCTTTATCTCAATATGGTTGGAACAACTAGAGTACTTGTCATTCTTAGAGAAGAAAACTGCTACATTATTATCACAAAATATCTTCAGCGGCTTGGCAATTGAGTCGATCACACCAAGTCCTGACATAAAACTTCATAGCCATAAAGCTTAATTTGTGGCCTCAAAGCATGCCATAAATTCAGCTTCCATCATAGATGATGCAATAAGTGATTGTTTTACACTTTTCCAAGAAACTGCCCCACCAGCCATCATGAACATAAATCCTAAAGTGGATTTCCTGCTATCATGGCAATTTACAAAATCAGCATCTAAATATCCCGTTATTTCAAGCTGATCTGATTTCCTATATGTGAGCATATAATCTTTTGTCCCTTGTAGATATCTCATTACTTTTTTTGTAGCTTTCCAATGTTCCATTCCTGGCTTACTCTGGTATCTACCCAACATTGCAATTACAAAATTGATATCTGGCATTGTATAGGTTTAAGCATATAATAGACTTCTAATTCCGCACCTATAAGGAATATTTTTCATTTGATTCTTTTCTAAGTCATTTTTCAGACACTGGTTTTAGCTGAATTTTTCACCTCTAGTAATAGGTGTATCATTAACTTTGCAAAGCTATATATTAAACCTCTCCAAGATATGATTAATATAACCTTTCTGAGATAGTCGTAACAAACCTTGAGATCTATCCCTGAATATCTCAATGCCAATAACATAGGGTGCCTCATTCATATCAACCATCTTAAAGTTTTTGTTGAGAAATATCTTGGTTTCATGCAACAAACTAATATCACTACTAGCAAATAATATATCATCAATATATAAGACCAATATAATAAACTTGCTCCTACTAACCTTCAGATATATACACTGATCAATAGTGTTTTTCTTAAATCTAAAGGAAGTAATGGTATTATGAAACTTTATATACCATTGTCTAGAAGCTTGTTTAAGGCCATAAATGGATTTCTTAAGTTTGCAAACCCAACTTTCCTTTCCCTATTCTATGAATCCTTCAGGTTGTTCCATATAGATTTCGTCATCTAAATCCCCATTCAGAAATATTATTTTCACATCCATCTGATATAACTCAAGATCATAATGAGCTACTGATGCCATGATGATCATCAATGAATCCTTTCAAGAAACTAGAGAAAATGTCTCATGGTAGTCAATGCCTTCTTTCTGAGAAAAACCTTTGGCCACAAATCTGGTTTTATATAATTCGATATTGCCTACTTAGTTATGTTTAGTCTTAAAAACCCATTTATAACTGACTCTTTTACAATTGTTGGGCAATTCAATGAGTTCTCAGACACCATTCTGGTCTATTGATTTTAACTCCTTTTTCATTACATCATACAATCTTTTAGAATCATTACTTTCTATGGCTTGTGAAAATGATAAGGGGTCACTTTTCATTCCTATATCAAAAATTGATTCTTGTAGGTATACCACATAATTATCAGAAATGATATGTTTTCTTTTCCTTTGAGATCTTATTAAATCTGTCAATTATGATTATTTTACAAGACTATCAGTGGCGACATACAATATCATATGAGAATTCATTAATGTTATTTTGTTGTTCACCATCATTAATTCTCTCATTAATTTGAGGAATAATAATTTCTCGAATAGAGGATAATACGGGAGAAGTAGCCTGAATCTCCTCAATATCAAAATTAATCCTTCGAGACTTTTGACTCACACTGATTTTGTCATTTTCTAGGAATTTTGCATTACCATATTCTACTATCCTCATATTATGATTAGGGCAATAAAATCTATATCCCTTGGATCTTTCTTGATAACCAATAAACTATTCAAAAATTATTCTTCGATCTAATTTTTTTTCATATGGATTGAATACTCTTATCTCTGTAGGACACCTCCAAATATATAAATGTCTTAAATTGTGTTTCCTACCAGTTTATAACTCAAATGGAGTTGATGGAACCGACTTACTAAGAACCCTGTTCAAGATATATATAGTTGTCCTAAAAGTATCACCCCACATTGACTCAGGTATAGAGGAATAACTCATCATGCTCCTAACCATATCCATATGAGTACGATTTCACCTTTCAATAACACCATTCTGCTGTGGTACACTTGGTAATGTATATTGAGTACAAATACCTCATTGTTCTAGGAATCTAGCAAAAGGACTAATATTCTGATCGGATTCATCATATCTGGCATAAAATTCACCATCCTTGTCAGATATGACAATTTTAACTTTTCTATCTAATTATCTTTTGACCTCATTTATGTACACTTTAAGAATGTCAATGACTTGAGATTTTTAATGTATTAGATAAACATTGTCATATCTGGATAGGTCATATATAAATGTGATGAAATACCTTTCTCCACTAAAATAGAGAATATGGAGTGGTCCGCAGATATCAGTATTTATAATTTTAAGAAGTTCTTTACTTTTTGTAGCATTTATCTTTGTATGATTAGTCTGCTTTCCCTTAATGTAATCTATACAAACATCAAAATCATTAAAGTCTAAATTTTTTAAAATATTATCCTTCACTAATCTTTCAATTCTTTCGTTGAAGATATGCCCCAAATGTCTATACCACATGATAGAAGATCTTTTATTATTGGAATTTCATTTTATTCCAACACTTGATTGCAGGGTCAATAATGTATTTGCAAACTTAAGATTCAAATTAATTCTATACAAACCATCACACAAAATCTTAGAACTAACTTTTATTGAATCATAAAATATGTTGAATTTACCATTAGCAAAAGAAACATAATATCCTAACTCATCAATTCTAGATAAAGAAACTAAATTTTTAAAAATTGTAAGAACAAAACATGTATCTTTAAGATCTATCAGATGACCTGTCTCTAGGCATAAGCGATAAGTCCCCACTGATACCACTTTTACTTTAAGATGATTTTCCATAATTATGAATCTTTTATATTCTTTTGGTTTCTAGATTGAAAAGAATCCCTGCATATTATTAGTAACATGAGTTGAAGTGTCAGAATCAATCCACCATGTATTAGAAGGAACTTCTGCAATGTTTGATTCAAAACATATAAAAGGTCGAGTTTATACCTTTATTTTCGAACCAAGTATTATATTTAATGCAGTCCTTCGTTACATATCTTTTCTTGCCACAAAAGAAGCATTTTACTATAATATCTTTCTTTTTAATAGTCTGTCTAACACTTCCAAGCTCGATAAATTTCTTTGATAGATGATGCTTCAATTTTCTTTTCTTATTACTAATTCCTTGAGTAGTAGTTAGTACATTATATGAATTTTCCTGCCTTAATCTTAATTCTTCCTGAACACATATACTAGTTAACTCATTCAAGTCCAATCTATCCTTATTTGTATTATTGTGAATCTTGAATGGGCCAAACTGACAAGGAAGATAATTAAGAATGAATTGCACACGGAAAGATTCATCAATATTTATTCCCAACGTCTTAAGTTTTGCAGCTTTGTTAGTCATATTGAGGATGTAATCTTGAATTCCTCGAGTACTATCATACTGAGCTATAGTTAGTTCTTTTATTAATATGTCAACCAATGACTTATCAACATATTTAATTCTATCTTTAATAATTTTTAAATATTCACGTGTGCTAGATGCAACCGGTAATGAAATCTTTATATTATTTACAATTGTCATCCTTATAAATATTAAATTGAGCTTATCAGATCTTTCCTAAACCTTCATTTCATTGACTTATTTCATAGTACTTTTATCAGTTAATTCTGTAGGATTTTCAACAAGCAATGTTAAATCAAGATATAATACGCCCAATGTAAATTGCACATGCTCTAACTATTTTGAATAATTTGATCCAAAGAATACAGGGACACTAGAAGCATAAGAATGTATGCCTGGGAATACCACTGTAGAATATAAAATAACATTAATGCTTTGAGTTTACCAAAATATGATGAACTATTGATATTATTAATATTTAACCTTTGGGTAAAAATATTAACATATCTAATGTTCACTTAAGATCATTTATGGAGGACTGATACCATCCTTGTGGAATAGTTTTGCTACCTTTAGGTATATAATTCAAAACTGCAATGATATCCAAAATAGTATCATCTTACCCCATCACATAATTATGATATCCAAAATAGTATCATCTTACCCCATCACATAATTATTTGAAATATATTATCTTTTGGAATTATCTAAATCTCCTAATTATGCATGTAATTTTAAATATTATTTTCTTAATGTCATTGAGGACTTGTTCCTTTATGTAATTTTATAAATCATTGATCTAGGCTACTTTAGTGACCACAAGACCAATGCAGTAATATAAAATATAAATTAAATTATCCTATAAATGATAACACTTTAATTGTATTTCATATCTTATAAGTCTACCATCCTAGGATACTTTGGCAGCTATCGGTTAGGCATAACTTAATGAGATGAATTATAAATAATATTCATCAAGTTTATTAGATCTAATTTATGCTGAAATGGTTCAATAATAGAATAATAACCATAATAATTATCGAACACTTAATCAATGAGAAAAAAACTCATATGATAATTATAATCATGATAATACATAAATCATGTCTTCATGTAAAAAATAAATATCATTTCACAATTCCAACATATGCATATGAATAATTGAATAAATATCCAAGAAACAATAACTAGATTTAACACATGCAATTAATAATTTATTTTTTAAGATTAAACTAATTAATTTTATTTAATTGGAGAAGCCCATAAGCCCATAAGCCCAATTAAATAAATTGATCAAAATAACAAAAATTGATCAATATCCATTAATTCTAATTTGATCAAAATAAAATTTAATCAATGAATCATCAAAATATAATATGATTAAATTTTATTAGATTATATATTGATCAATTTCATAATTGAGAAAGTAAACTATAATTTCTCAATTTTATAATGGTAGAATTGTAATTCTAAAAGGATATAAAAGAATTATAGAATTTATAAAGGGTAGAATGTTATAGGATTAATAAAACGCAAAAAGGGTAAAACTATAAATAATCCTATTCAACTGAAGGATAGAACTATAATTTTGTCTATATGATAAAAATTATAATTTCGTCTAAATAGTAAAACTATAATTTTAGCAGAATGGTAAAACTATGATTTCTACTAAAAGACTAAACTGTAATTTTAGCTGAATGACAAAATCGTAATTTTAGCAGAATAGTAAAACTATAATTTTTCTTTCATTGAAGAAAAGCCCTAACCCTAATTTCTTCACTTCATCTGCCGCCAGCGGTCGCTAGCATGTGGTGCGCGCACACGCTGTGTGCCACGACCGCTGACGCATCCGGCATGCGCATCGCCATGCGCCACCTCTTGCGTGGCCTTTTCGCACGCAATCGCCTCTTGATGCGATCGTCACCGTCGCAAACCCGCGACCACCGCTGATGTGGCGCGACGCCGAACCCACCCAACGACGACCCAGGCCATCGGTGGACGCCGGTGCACACTCAGTGTTGTCGCAGGCAGATGGATCTGCCAAAATGCAGGGAGATTACTGTCTTTTTCACGGTGCACAACAATCATTAACATCGTTCGCAAGCAAACGAATGAATTTAACATATAGGAATACAAATCGATAAAATATTTAGATTAATGCATCGTAAACAAAAATAATAGATCTAATTTTTTTATCTCAAAAACCTATTATAAGTATAAAAACTATAATTATGCAAACTATTATGTGGAAAACTTTTATGTCAGGAGTTGAAATCAAATAATATCATATCTGTTTATGATGCGTACCTTTAGATGTCGTCTGAATAGATCCAATTAGATCTTCAATAATATCGCCTTCTGGATCTAGATGTCATCCGAATAGAACATCGAGATGTCGATCTGCAAGGAGAACTAGAAAGATCTAAACCCCTTCTCTTCTCTTCCTATCCTTTCACAGGACCACTACTATTGATGTTATTTAGGGAACTATTATGTAACGTATTATGATTCGCCCTCACGGATGTTCCTCGGATAGATATTAGGTTTAGATGAGGTTATGTCTTTTTATAGTCAAGAGCAGAGAGTCTAGGGTAAGTTATTAGGAGAGTTCATTCCATGAAGAATATTCCCTAAAATATCTCAATATAATATAAATTTTATTTGATATTAGCTAATATCTCTTATCGGAATCTAATTAATCTCATAATATCTCTTATTCAATTATAAAGGATCATATAATATTAGACCTTATCCTTACTACAGACTCTATGTGAACCATCGTGATAGGTAGAACGGGTCTAAGGGTTCTTTGATTTCACTGCATTTGAGGTTGCACCACTTCATTCACCTAAATCCCCTGGTCATGGTTCTTCTTCTTCTTCATCACAGGTTTAGGCAGTACGGGTTGTGGGAGAGATACGCAGATCTGTATCCTGATCATGATCTGATGTAGGCGTCAGGGACTACAAGAAAGACTGGTTCTACGCACACGTTACCAGGTTCGTTTACTTCCTCTGATCTCTGTTCTCCGAATACATGTTGAGCTCACTTGCTCGACTTCTTCTGCCTCCACTCTTCTGTAGGAAAAATGGACATGCTTCCTATCAGGCAACTACATGGCAGATAAAGTTTAGACTCAGTAATGTACACCGGACTGGCACTTATAAGCTTCGACTGGCACTTGCATCTGCCGTATTATCTGAGCTACTAGTATGTCTGAATCCTCGCTTCCTCCTCCTCCTCCTCCTTGTTCTTGGTGATGACATGAGTGTTCATGTTGGCTTTGAAGGTTCGATTCAACAACCCAATAGTACAGCAGCCTGCTCACTTCACGACAGGGCTAATTGGGAGAGACAACTCGATCGCCCGACACGGAATCCATGGGTTGTACTGGTTGTTCAGCATCGATGTGGATAGCAGTTGGCTTCTTGAAGGCGACAACATCATCTTCTTAACTCAGACGCGGTCCGAAACCCCTCTTGAAGGAGTCATGTACGACTACATCCGATTGGAAGCTCCTGCATGACACTGTCTCAAGCACAGTTCATGTTGCTGAATGAAGATTATGTCAAGTTCATTGACACATTATTTCTGTCAAACCAAATAATTGGATCGATGTCATATTGAGTATCATGAATATTTCGAGACGTAAATTAAGAAAGATATGTTTGATCTGCTATTTTGGTGTGTACCCATTTAATTCTGTATCACAATTGCTATTGGTAGATGTCCCAGCTAATTATTATTGGAGGCATCTCAAGTGATGGCCGCCATCCTCTACAGTACCATCGCCTACAACCATATATAATTAGGCAGCATACTTTCGTTCTTTCCCTGTTATATCACTCGCAAACAATAGAATTGTATGGAGGGATAGATTCATGTATAAGACATAATAGATCATAGATTTTTTTAAAAGTAATATTAATTAAAATTAAAATAATAATTTAAAAGATGAATAGATCTAAGAACATAAAAAGATTTAAATTTATATTATGATTTAAGTTATTTTGATTTTAAAATATGATTTCGATATCAATTGTAGGAAAAAAAATATAGTACTATTATACAAAAGCATCTGATATCTCGAATCATCTACCTACCCGTGGTATGTCCACCTAAGAAATAAGAATTAAAAAGCATTCTATGTGCCATAATCAGATAAAGCATCTTCACTGTGCATGATATCTCGAATCAGAACGAAATTATTAAAGCATTTGACGTGGTTTATTCGATCAAAGAATTTATTCATATATGATACATCCGCCTAAGCCGTAAACATCACAGCCTAATGTATTCTAACCAAACAAAACATCTTACCTCGTTCGATGCATCCATCCAGAACAAAGCTTTCATACTTCTGTTGCATCCATCTTAGGTAAAGTCTTTAGGAGCATGTAAGATGTTTTAGATTATTTTCAAACTATATTTATTTTCAATCAATACTTTGGATTCATCATGACTAAAAGATAGAGTACAAATATTTTAAAATACTGAAAAAAATCTATCATATCCCAATAAATCTCATCATCATCATTATTTATTTATCTAAATCTAAATTTTATCTTTTATTTTATCTAATCTTAACTATTTGAATATTATAACACATCCCCTTAATTTAAGTAGTTATAATTTAAAATTATTTTTGAAATAAAAATTTCTTTCATCAAAACTTTGTAAAGATTTTGGCAAATTGATCCTCGGTGCTGCAATAATCATGTTATGCTTCTCTTCATCTATATATTCTTGAGAATCTTTTACCTGTCTTCTTTTATCCTTTTTCTTTGGATATTACTTGAACTTTTTCTTTTTAACAGTCGTCATTGAGGATCTAGTTGTCATGGACTTAGCTGAATATGCCTAAGTCATACAGTGCCCTTGTGACAAACTTAAAGACTTAGATGAAATTACCTAAGTTGTTAAGCAACCTTGCCCAATGTTTTAGACTTATCTGAGATTGCCTAAGTCATGAAACGCCCAAGTGTTATTCATCTACAAAGGGTCAGCCCACTTAGGACCTCGTGTCAGTCCCAAAGGACCTACAAAAGAGAAGTTGATTAGCTTGAAAACGAGCAACAGGCAAGTCTCGACATCTCACGAAGAAAGAAGCTTTACAAGCAATTCGTCAAACACCTTGAATGTAACAAAGAAAAGAGACAAAGGAGTGAAACAAGACTTTAGAGGACTATATGAACGGTCACAAGTCCATAAATAATGATTCTCAAGGTGTCGGATGCAAGACAAGTTTAACTTATAATGAATGCTCATGCACGACATATAATCAAAGCTCCATCTAGCCCTGCCACCCAGGGGGTTCTAGGTGCTGAGATGGCTGACATTTTACATTACTCAGAGTAGTCATCACACCATACGAAAACACCCCAAAAATAGAGCTGGTTTGGGCAGTTTTGGCTCAAAGTAATAAACGACCATTATATAACATTACAGACTATTTTACACACTTTTCTTAGGAAAGATCACATAAAATCAAAGGAAAACAGGTTGCCAACTATTTATATAAGCAAGCAAAAGTGATGAATGGTTCGCTAAGTAAAAATGTTACGATTGAGCGATAATCGTTCGTGACATTTTCCCCCACTTAAACTGGCGATGTCCTCGTTGATGCTTGTTAGTAGGCTTTAATGATGGCTTCTTCATGTCGTTGGGCATCTTCAGACTCACAATTGGCTTGTGTTTGGGGAAGCTTTCACCGATTCACCAAGTACTCAGTTTGCTCTGCTCCGTTGGAAAGCTTCATTTTGCGATCTGCTAGAATGATTTCAACTCGCTTCTCATAGGAGGCTTTGGTGGGGGGTAGTCAAGTTGGAACATTTTGAGAAGCATATTGCAAATCTGAGTGGTAGACTTCCAAGTTGCTTACATGAAAGATGTTGTGAATTTTGAGTCATGTCGGCAGTTGCAACTTGTAAGAGACATTGTCTACCCTGCTAACGATTGGGAAGGGCCCTTCATACTTACACACAAATCCTTTATGCACTTTGTGCCTAAAGAACTAGAGTGATGTTCATTGAAGCTTCACTAAGAACAAGTCACCAACTTTAAACTCCTATGGTTGCCTTCCCAAGTCGGCCCACTTCTTTTATCTTTTTGATCGTATTCTCCAAATAAGCTCATGCAATATTTGTATTTTGATGTCATTTCTTTTCGAAGTGATATACTGACAGGCTACTCCTTGTATAACCAATAACCAAGATATGAGGAGTCGATGATTGTTGTCCCATAATAATCTTTATTGTAAGTTATAAGAGAATTGAGCTATGTCCAACAGCTTCACCCAATCTCTTGGTTGACACTTACGTAGTGCAAGAGATATTACTCCAAAAGCAAATTGATTCTTTTAGTTTGGCCATCCATTTAGGGGTGGAGACTTATGAAGAATTGGACCCCAGTAATTTGAATAGTTGAGTCCAGAATCGTCCTAAGAATTATGCATCTTGACCACTAATGATATTGCATGGTACTCTCTAATACTTCATCACATTCTTCATCATCAACTTGGCTGTCTCCTCTAATGAATAATATAGGGGTGCAGCAATGGATGTTGCATACTTTGAAACCGATCGACGACCACGAATATCGATCCAAGTCCCCTTACTGTTGGCAAGCTTGATATAAAGTTTAAGGAGATGCTCTCCCATGGCCTTTCTAATATGGTCAGCGGCTCCAAAAGTCCTACTAGCTTCTACTACTCTATTTTATCTTGTTGGCAAGTAAGACATGTTCTAACATAGTCCTCCACATCAGTCCCCATGTTCAGCCAATAGAGGCTCTCTCCATGAGAACCATTGTTCGATGAATGCTCGGATGTCCGGTCCAAAGGGAATCATAACACTCTTTCAATAGTTCACGCCTCAAATTGTCTACTCGTGAAATATAAACTTTGTTTCTTTTGGTATAGATGAGTCCCTCCTAGAGCCAAAATCATCATGCTTGAGGATCACTACACAGTTCATCCTGATCTTGGAAAGGAAGTTAGAGTGTAACTAACTTGCTTGGCCTCCGCCTTCCAACTGTATGGTATTCACCAGTTCCACTTTCTGGCTCAATGCATCAGTTATAATGTTTTTTTTTTTAGGCTTATTCTTTATTACCATGTCAAATTCAGCCAAGAATTCTTGTCATCGTGCTTGTTTTGGGAAGAGTTTATTTTGAGTTTGAAAGTAACTCAATGTGACATTGTCTATCCTTAGCATGAATGGTGCTCCCATAAGGTAGTATCGCCACACTCATAGACAGTGAACCTCCGCTATCATCTCCTTCTCATGCACTGTATATCCCTGCTCAGTCTTGTTGAGCTTGCGATTCTTATAGACCACCAGGTGACTTTTTTGCATAAGAACTCCCCTAATAGTGAGTCTAAAGCATCTGTATGGATTTTAAAAGACTTCTCATAGTCTAGTAATTTGAGCACTAGTTCTTCCAACATAGCTTGGAATGCTGCCTCATATTTGTTCGACCATTTCCAAGACTGTTCCTTCTTCAGTAACTCCATTAGTAGAATTGCGCACTTCGAATATTTAGCAATGAAGCATCGATAATAGTTGACAAAACCAAGGAAGGATCTCAACTCTGGTACCTTCTTTGGTATTCGCCATTTTGCCACTGCTTGCACCTTTGATTTGTCCATCTGAATGAAACCGTCATCGATTCGATGCCCAAAGAACAAAATCTCTATACGAGCAAAGTAACACTTCTCCTTATTCACAAACAAGGTGTTCTCCTTGAGAATTTAGAAGATTGTTTGAAGGTGCTTGATATGCTCCTCAAGCGTTTGGCTGTAAATAATGATATCGTATAAGTAGATGGCCATAAACTTATCTAAGTACTCATTGAATAGTTG
Organism: Ensete glaucum; assembly: GCA_021527575.1. Lineage (NCBI taxonomy): Eukaryota > Viridiplantae > Streptophyta > Magnoliopsida > Zingiberales > Musaceae > Ensete > Ensete glaucum. The sequence continues at coordinate 53,470,567 of CM038551.1, forward strand.
ATTCATTAAAGCACAGAACGTGGCTAGAGCGTTAGTTAAATCGAAAGGCATCATTAGGAACTCGAACGCTCTATACTTGGTCATATAGGTAGCCTTCACTTTGTCACCTTATGCAATGCACACCTGCTAGTACCCGATTGAAGGTCGAGTTTAGAGAAGTGCTTGGACTTGCCCAGTTGATCGAACAAGTTCGTGATGAGCAGGATGGGATACTTGTGCTTTACAATCACTTTGTTGAGGGCTTGATAATCGAAACATAATTGGAGGCTCTTATCTTATTTCTTTAAGAAGAGAACTAGAGCTCCGAATGATGCTTTTGAGCTATGGATGATACCACTGCTTAGCAGTTCATCTAACTGCTTCCTGAGTTATGCTAACTCTAGAGAGGCCATGCGGTATGATGGTCTAGTTGGAGGCTTAACTCCTGACTCCAGCTCAATATGATGATCCACGCATCTACATGGTGGCAGAATTTTTGGCATCTCGGTTGGCATCACGTCTGAAAGCTCCTTCAGGATATTTGCCACCACGGTAGGTTCTTGAATGGACCCCATCGAGTGCCTCTAGCTTTATAGTGGCTATAAAGATTGATTTACCTTTTTGTACTCCTTTCTTCAGTTGTAATATCGATATTTGTTGTGGATCCTCAGTTCCTTCTCTAGCAATTGGAACCATACAGGAGTCGTCACCTCTTATTAGGTATAGAGAGTTTAGGAATGACATTGGCACTAACTCCACTGTGTGCATGAACTGTATTCTGAGAATCACTTGGAAATCATACAATAGCACCGCTATCATGTTTGTGCTCCTACTCTATATTCTGATCTTAATGGGGACCCCCTTTGCTAGTCCGGAGATCTGTTTGGCCTTCGAGTTCATAGCCTACATACGACTTGGGTTCTTCTCCAAGATTAATCCAAGTCACTTAACTTCTCGATTGACAATAAAATTATGGGTAGTGCCCGTGTCCATCATTACACGGGTTGTTCAATCATTTAGTTTGATATCTACATACATCAACTTGCTGCTCCCTACCTTCAATGGCTTTACCTCCGTGTTCTCCCCCACTTGACCTTGTAACATATTTAATAAACACATTGCTCCTATTCGAGGTCCTTACAACTCTTCATCATCACTGCTGGATTCTAAACTGCTCAAACTAAGGGCGATGACTTTATCCTTGTCTGACTTGTGGGAGTGTATTGATGCAGTTAAAGCACCGAGTGCTTGCTTTTGCAGGCACTCTCTCACCATGTGTGGTCCTCTACACAATAAGCATCCGTCAGGTTTCGAGGCTTTTCCTTTTGAGCTTGCTCCATTATAGAAGTTCTTTTTTCCTTTATTCGCCCCCATACTCCTTCACTCGAGAGTATTTTATTGGATGATTTTCCGAGAATTATTTCTTCTTTCCTAAGTCCTCCAAAGAAACAAAGTCAGTTAGCCTTTCTACGACTATAATTGCCCCAACCACGTCGGTGATATTCCTCTGATGCAGTTCTTGTTGTGCCCATGACTTCAGGCCATCGAGAAAGCTAAATAGCTTATCCTTTTCGGATATGTCCTGTATAACCAACATCAGTGTTAAAAATTATTTCACATAATCTTAAATTGATGTACTTTGATGGAGTTGTCTCAATTTCTTTCTTGTGACAAACTCTATGTTCTCGGGTAGGAACTGAGTTCTCAACTCTCGCTTCAAGTCCTCCCATGTGTCTACTCGACACTAGACCTCTTGGATCTCTTCCCAATAGGTTCATCATGCATGTTTTGCATCTCCATTCCAATATATTATTGCTATCGAAACTTTGGTTTCTTCTGAGTCGGGCCTCATAGCTCAAAAGTATTGTTCCATGTAGAATAGGAAATTTTCAAGCTCTTTGGCATCCTTGGCACCTCCGTAGTAATGTAGCTCAGGCACTCTCAAGCTTTGTGGCGGCGCAATGTGGTTGTTGCTCTCTCCCGCATTAAGAGTCATTGTGAGCAATGTTACTTTGGACATGAGTTCTACCACAACTTCCTATAGATGTTGTACAGAGTCTTTGGTGTCCTCTATCAGTCGGTCGACTCGGGACTCAACCTTGTCGATCCAAGATTCAGCTTCTTCTTATGAGCTCTCTATCTCAAGGAGCCTTCATTGGCCTTAATAGAGTTCCTCCAAACTCACTTCAAGAATATCGAGGTGGGTTTCTGCTATTGTAAGTCTCTTCTTGTGGCTCCTTTTTTCGGTTGGCATTCCAGATTGTGCCTCCTCTACTCACGAGGAATACCCACCTTTGCACTCATCTTGTTCATTGTCGCACTCGTCATGAGCAGCTCCAACAGCTTGCGAGCGAGTTTGTACTTACAGCCCACCTACAGTTGCTTGGGGCAAAGGTCCGACTTCCCTCATCTTGCTCGATTCACCATGATACTTCACCATAGCGAGATTGTGGAACCTCCTCATTGTTTGTTTGAATTTTTTGCCTACTCTGATATCACATTATCATGGACTTAGTTGAATTTGCCTAAGTCGTGTGGCACTATTATGGCAAACATAAAGACTTAGCCGAAATTGCCTAAGTCGTGAAACAACCTTACCCAACTTAAACACATAAGCATCATTCATCTGCAAAGGATCAGCCCACTTACAATCTCGTGCCGATCTCAAAGGACTTGCAAAAGAGAAGTTGATTAGCTTGAAAACGAGCAACAGACAAGTCCCGACGTCTCATGAAGATAGAAGTTTTATAAGCAATTCATCGAACACCTTGAGTGCAATAGAGAAAAGAGAGAAAGGAGCTAAATAAGACTTTAGAGGGCTATATAAACGATCACAAATCTACAAACGATGGTTCTCAAGGTGTCGGATGCAAGACAACTTTAACTTTTGATGATTGCTCACTCTCGATATATAACCGAAGTCTCATCTAGCATTTAGCCACCCAGGAGGTTCCAAGGTGCTGAGATAGCTGACATTTTGTGTCGCTTAGAGGGGTCACCACAGCACGTGAAAAATGCCCAAAAACAGAGTTATTTTGGATAGTTTGGGCTCCACATAGTGAGTGATCATTCTGCAGCGTTACTAACTATTTCGCTCATATTTCTTAGGCAAAATCATATAAAATCAAGTCAAAATAGGCGCTAAACATTTGTCAAAATAAGCAAAAGTGACGAATGGTTCGCTGAGTGAAGATGTTGCCATTAAGCGATGAATGTTAATGACATAATGGTGGCTTTGTATTTATAAGATTGAATCCCTTTGGATATTGAGGCTTTTTCTTTCTTTTCTTTCATTTAATTTTTTTCATATTATTAGAAACTTCTACCCTCATAGTATATGTTCTTTTCTTATTATCCTTGGAATTTAATGTTTTATCCTTTTCGTGTGCATGTGCCTCATCGGTTATAGTTTTCTAATTATCATAGCCTACACCATCGCATTTCATCTTATAACCACCACATGAGATCGTTTACATATATCCGCAAAAATTTAGATAATTATAACTTTTATACCATAATGTTGATTCACCAATAGGAGTAGCATATAAGAGAAAATTCAAAAATAATAAGAGAAACACTTTATTTTTTTTCATGCTCACAGTTATTACTAATTTATCAATTTTTTAATCATAAATCAAGTATTTTTCATCATCAGAATAGTATAATATCCTTTTCTCATTAGTTATCCTATACTAATGAGAATTTATCTAAACCAAGAATAAGCATCACTTCATCAATAATTTTTTTTACTATATTTGGTGTTCATAGCAATTATTCATTTTCCATTCACTTGAACCTTATTGTCTTTTCCCATTTGTACTATAGATCTAACTACATTATCAAGCCTTCGGAAACTTTTATCCCCTACCATATGATTATTACATTCACTACAAAAAAAAAAAATAGATCTAGAATATTCTTCATCAGATACTATAAGAAAAATATTTTCTTCATCCCTTTTTCATCATTATTTTTCTCATGATAATTTATTTGATTTTTAGTCCAACAATCTTTTTCAAGATGGTCATATTTTTTACAATAAGAACAGAGAGAAACATTTGAATTTTTATTTTTGTACTAATAATCTTTTTTAATATATCCATTTTTTGTAATAAAATCATTGACAGATTTCTTTGTTACATTCATTGATGTTCCTCTGACCTTTATTTGATTGATCATGACATTTGTCTTTTTGATCTCTCCCTTAAAATTTGATTTTTAAAGTTTTCTTTTGATCACTCTTTTTATCTATCTTCATTTGAAGAACATGTTCCAAAGTTTCAACTGATGATATGTTTACCTTTTGTTTTTGAATTTAAAAAGAGCCTATTAATTTATCAAAAGTTAATATACTTATATCTTTAGCTTATTTTATAGTAGTAGAAATCATATCAAATTTTTGAGATAAACTTCATAAAAAAATTTTACTATAGCTTGATTTTTTAAAATTTTCACCATAAGATCTTATTTGATTCATAATAGAAGAAACTTTTGAGAAGAAATCAATTCTAGATACAAAATCTTTCATCATGAGAGTTTCGAATTCACACTTTTTAATATCTTTTAGACTTTTGTTGATGTTGATGTCATCATGATTATGAGAAATAGGGAATCATCTAGTGTTTATTATAACATGCAAGTAGCTATTCTCATTCATCTATTTTTTTTCTTCTTTAGATATTAGGATCCTATTGATTAGACTGAACAAAATAATCTTCTACCAAATTTCATAATTTATATGAAATAAATTGAGTTTTTATCTTTATACCTAAAATTGATAATTAGATAGGAAAAAGCTGATAAAAAACACTTATTCAAATGCATGTCATCTTTTTTTTTCTTTTTTTGGATCTATTAGTCTTCCCTTCTTTTTAATCAATGTACTCCTTGTAATCTTCTTTGAATCAAACTATTGGACTCGACCAAGTCAACCTATAATGATAAAAAGCTACGTGGATCAATCTTATTGCCTCACGCTCACTAGCTTAATATTATCGTAGGAGGGGTTTTCGTTTTGTATCAGTCTTCTACTATGTCGTGTCTCACACACACACACACACACACTATATATATATATATATATATATATATATATATATATATATATATATATATATATTGTAGGTGTATAACACATATCACATATGCAAACCATACCAGATGATCATGAGCCGTCACCTAATATGACTAAGCTCGAGCCAATGGGCCTAATCACTCACAATAGGATCTATATATGCATCGGCACATCTCTATGCCCTATGATCATTGATCTTATCATTATCGGTTCTGTTGGATTTCGCTGAATCACCATACATCGTGATCTCCTGCCATGACATTATGGGTCTCGCTGTCACTTCCACACTCCCGTTGCACCTCTCTTTATAATTACAAAATAATCACAAGCATACAGGCCTGTCAATAAACGAGAAAAACAAAGGCTCGTAGGCCCCAATAATAATAATATTAATCATATTTATACACATCACAACATATGACTCATAATTATCCATCCATATCATATACATATCATCATGTAGCACAACTAGATAATTAATAATTAATTAAATTATTTAATTAATTATTTTTCTAGAAATTAGGATATACCAAGAATTTTCATAATTGTTAAGGGCATTTTTAAAATTCTAGACAAAAGGATAAACATTAGAATTTCTCAAATTTTGAAGGCCAAAAGTCATTTTACCAAAAATAGAAACCCTAACCCCTTTTGATCTGGACGCTATCGCCTCCCCTATGCAGGCAGCAATGTTGTGTGCCACCATCAACTGCATATGCCCCCGGGCGACCATCCCCGTAGGTGGGCACTATTGCCCCAACGGGCAGCTGTCATTGCCCTCGGGCGGTCGCCCCAACGAGCGAGCATTGCCCCTACAAGGGCCTGCCCATGAGGCTTTACCACCCCTGTAGTAGGCTGGCCGTAGTCGACTGCCCCTGTAGGTAGCTTGGTCATGGGCGGCTACCCCTGAAGGCGTCCTGCCTATATGTGGCCACCCCCTTCGCCCCTAGACAGCTTACCTGTGGGTGTTGTGTTCTCTACAAGAATGCGTAGAACAATTATACATGATTCAATCTCATCACACGTAGTTTAGAACTAATCTTTTGCATTAACAATCTTGGCTCTCATACCACTATTGGAAAACCTTAATGGGAGTATCATATACGTAACGGAAGATCAATACAAAACTAGTTTCTCACGTAGATCAAAATCATCATATAAAGATTAGTGCAAGAAAAGTCATAATATCGAAAATCACATTGTATGAGAGATTATTTACCTAGGGGGATCATATATCTCTATTTTTCCATATCTAGATAGAGAGGATGAAGGAGGTCAAATGTCCTCCTCCACACGATGGATTGCTGTAACGATACTTCTTTGATCATAACCACAAATCTCGTAACTCTTGCATAAAGGGAGAGAGGAGAATAGGAGGGGGTGGTCAAAGGTGCAGCCTATCATCTATGTGTTTTCCCTGCCTCCTATTTAGAGAGAGTCACCAAAAACCCTAGGTATCCTACCTTAGTGGGTATTGGATATCAATCCAATTACCCACTAACATTGGATTATTGGATCTCTATCCAATAATCTCCTTTCCTTCTAATTGTGCCTCATGCAAGGAGCCCATCAATGTAGAGTCTCATCTAATGAGAACATCGGCTAATTAGATAACTTATATCCAATCCTCTATTCGCTGAAGCATCCATCATATGTGTGTGACGCTCTAGGCCCAATACTGAGCTGGTCATGAGTCCCACCTGTCATAACTCCTTTTGACTTAGTGAATTATTATCTCATAATAATTCACTCGACTCATTGATTATGAACGTACTAGGCCACTGCATAATAGTCCCTAGATGGTACAAGGGATCTTATCTATTAGACATATATATCCTTAGTTATTATGTATCTATAATCCCTTATCTATCTAATATCTCATAGAACATATACCGGGTATGGTACTGTTAGGCTATATACAGAATCCGTCTAAGTCTCGCTCTAATCGAATTCTCCTGGAGAACTCCTCTCTCAATCTGACCAACTTGATTAGGGATTCACTTGAGCGAGAGCATATGAGATATTATTCTTATGATACTAAAAGTAGATTATCCTCTACTGACACTCAATAGCCTTTGTAAGGTTCGCTACCAATCCCGATAACTAATTGTACCAGATCTCGAACTTTTCAAACTTGTAAGTCCAGTGTCAAAGAGAGTACTCAAATAAGGCATCTTTAATGTCTCAAGTTTAAGAACCATATATACAACTGAGACTACAAAATCACTATCTGACATCAGGTATCATTAACTATATAACATTTCATAAGCGGATCAATCAGTAAACTCATTCTTTAATGAGCACCTGCACTATATCCTTAATGTCTCCAAACAAGTGGTTACAAGACTAGTCGCCTCCATCATATGGACAGGTATACAGCACACCAGTCTACCCGGTTGTCTCGATGTCCCTCTCGAGCAACCTATAATTGAGATTATTTTAAACTGTATTTAAAGGCAAATCAGTCTCATTATCATGATATCATCATGATCCGATTCTCATTGCATTGAACCAAGGACATCATAATATATCTATTTAATAAATAATATAATGGGAGAGTATGCTAATAAATAATAATATAAAAAGATTGTATAATATGTCACACGTGTCATCACTCACATGATTGGCTTATAGGGCACATGTAGCTAGTAATGACGATGTCATTAGTGAGAGGTCGCTCGTCGTCAACCTCAGCTTCTAGAAAGCATTAAGGTACAACACATCAATGGAGCTTCCTGTATCAACCATGACTAGTTTCATTTGGGCATTGGTAATCCTGACCAAGATCACCAATGCATTATCATGGGTGGAGTCAATGTGCTTAGTTTCTCCTCTGAAAATATTTGTTGGCCCTTCCTCTTGTCTCGGGCACTTTTTCGCGGTGGCCCGAGCATAGGCTTTGTGTCCTGAGGAGCTATCTCCCCAAGAGGCAGCTATATCGAAGATGACATCAATTTACCTCTCTATAGGGCCATGTGGCTGAGGGGAGGGCTCATGGAGCTTGTGAATAAACTTCTTGAGATGGCCCCTTCAAACGAGCTCTTGGATCTAGTATTGAAGTTCATGGCACTCCTCAATGTCATGATCATAGTCTCGATGGAAACATTAGTATTTTGACATATCCCTTTGCTCCAAGGGAATCCTCATGGGCATTAGCTCCTTTAGGAATCCTTTTTCCTATTTTTGAAGAAATATCTCTGTCCTTGTCATGTTGAGGGGAACCGACCTAGGCCTTGAGCGAGGTGGCTTGGGTCAAGGGTGTCTCCTCCGTGACAAGCCTAAAGTTGGGGTTCGGGGTGAGTCTTGGTGTGATCGCTTGTGGGACTCCCCATGCCGATTGAAGATCATGATTTCAGGAGCCATATACTAGTTTGCCCTTTAGAGCCTTTTGGGGACGGTTGTGGGTGACCTTTTAACCAGCAACTAAAAGAACTGGGATGGTTGTAGTCCTATCATGAAAACTTATATCACCAGGGAGGGGTGGGCATCTTGAACCTCTCGGATTTCATTGGCAAATTAGGAGATGAAGTGAGAGAGAGGCTCATCCTCCCTTTGCCGTAACTTGAGTAGTATGGTCGAGAGGGCCTCGGGCGCACATTGGCCAAAAAGTGAAGCTCAAATTCTTTCATAAGCTGAGGATAGGAGGATACCAAAAATGGCTTTAGGCCGCTATACCACTCTAACACTGACCCCCTTAATGTCATCGAGAACGCTCTAATATCAAAGCATCCGACATGCCATATAATGACTCCACTAGATTGAAGCTATCATCAAATGTCTCTAACATCAAGAGTCAAAAGTTAGCGGAGAGGGGTTCCTCTTTAATACTTTGGGCGAATAAAGAGCGGCCTAAGGTAGAGTCTTCGATCTCCGCTTTCTCACCTTGTTCAGGCATTGGTTGACCTGGCAAAGTTGAGCCTTGAGTAAGCTCTTCATTGAGTCAGTGGATTGGGGTATCCAGCTTGAGCATGGTAGATCCATGGCGAGGGGGCACATTGTACTCCACTATTGGGGACAATGGTGCTCTTGGTGATGTCTCAACCTTCCAAGGATAGTCTTGGTGGATCTACTATTGATCCACCAAGGAGGCCCCTAGGGGTGTATGAGTGAGTGAGGGTTAAACCGATGGCCATGGTGGGGCCATCTGTTAAGCTAGTTGCGGTAGGAGGGGAGCGATGGCTTGCATCATTCCGACCAACATCTGCACTTGGTGAGTGAGACTTAGGAAGGTGTCGATAGGAACAAGCAGGTACCCCACCTCAACCCTAGAGGGGAGAGACCAGGGTTATTGAATAGGCACTAGTAGCATCCCAAAGTTTATGCTAAGGTGGAGGCATCCACTTGTGGAAAGGAACGTGACTATCCTCCCTGCCCAAAGGTGTTACGTGTAGGTAGTGGGGCTTCCTCGCTGGAGTGCTCATTGAGAGGGTTCGTAGGTGGATGCTCTTATGATAATCGAGCCCTCCTTCTAGTGTCAAAATTTTATTACGTGGATACCATTGACTATAGGGTCATCACCACTTGATTCTATCTTGAAGGTGCAAGATTGTCCAGGGGGCCTCTGAGGTCCCAAGAAGATGGGAGTGGAAAGAGGATCTGGTTGGCATAATCTCAAGATGTAGCTTGCTCACCAAAAGTGAATTTGGTGTCATCTTGATGTGCATCTTAGCTTTACCAAGATTCTTGCACAAGCAGCCAGTATCAGGGGATGTTCATAACCCAACCCATCAGATGGTAAAATTAGTAGGGTGGTGATTGCAGTAGAGAGCTTACCTCCCTAGGCTTTGGTCCTGATTTTATACTTGAGCAAACGATGGAGGATGGTCAACCACTCATCAAGGAGCCTCTCACGTTGTTCAAGGGCTCATTCATGTCGATAGTTAGTGAGCATGCCTTCTTGAGGATTGTGTCAAGGGAAGAGAGTTGTGAGAGCACCGTTTTGTCACAAACTTAGCTGAATTTGCCTAAGTCGTGCGGTACCCTAGCGGCACTCCCGAAGACTTAGCTAAAATTGCCTAAGTCATGAAGCAAACTTGCCCACTATTCTGGACTTAGCTGAGATTGCCTAAGTCATGAAACGCCCAAAGCGTTATCTGTCCGTAAAGGATCAGCCCTCTTACAACCTCTTAAGGTCCCGTAGGACCTGCAAAGAAGAAGTTGATTAGCTTAGAAGCGAGCGATTGACATATCCTGGTGACACGCAAAGCGGAAAGCTATACACGCAATTTGTCGAACACCTTGAGTACAGCAGAGAAAAGAGAGAAAGAGAGCGAAATAGGACTTTGGAGGGTTGTAGGAATGGTTGCAAGTCTGCAAATGATGATTCCTAAGGTATCAGATGCAAGACAAGTTCAATTGCTGATGAATGCCTATGCCCGACATATACCCGGAACCCCATCCAGCCCGGTGCCACCCGGGGGCTTCCAAGGTGCTAAAATGGCTGACATTTTACACCACCCGGAAAGGTTACCGCAGAACACAAAAAAGACCCAAAAATAGGGTCATTTTGGGTTGTTTTGACTCCACGCAGCGAGTGATCGTTCTACAACCTTCTACACTACTTTCGCTCATATTTCTTAGGTAAAAACATATAAACTCAAGGCAAAACAAGCTAACAAACATATATACAAGCAAGAAAAAGTGATGAATGGTTCGCGGAGCGAAGGCGTTGCAGTTGAGCGACGACCATTCGTGACATTCTCCCCCACTTAAACTGTCGATGCTCTCATCGACGCTTGTTGGTAGGCTTTGACGCCAGCTTCTTCATGTCATAGGGCATCTTCTGGCTCCCAACTAGCTTCTGTTTGAGGAAGCTTTTGCTACTTCACCAAGTACTCTATTTGCTGCACTCCATTGGGTAGCTTTATCTTGCGATCCACTAGAATAGTTTCAGCTCGCTTCTCGTAAGAGGCTTTGGTGGGGGGTAGTCGAGTTGGAACATTTCGAGAATCATCTCGCGGATCTGAGTGGTCGGCTTTCAAGTTGCTCGCATGGAAGACGTTGTGAATTCTGAACCATGCTGACAGTTGCAACTTATATGAGACATTGTCTACTCTGCTGATGATTGGAAAAAGCCCTTCATACTTACGTATCAATCCTTTGTGCATTTTGTGTCTAAAGAACTAGAGTGATGCTGGTTGGAGCTTCACTAATACCATGTCACCAACTTTCAATTCTTGTGGTAGCCTTCCCAAGTCTGCCCACTTCTTCATCTTTTTGGCTGCCTTCTCCAAGTAAGCCCGTGCAATATCTGCATTGCGATGCCATTCCTTTGCGAAGTGATAGGCTGATGGGCTACTCCATGTATAACCAATAACCAGGGTGTGAGGACTTGATGGCTGTTGTCCCGTAATAATCTCAAATGGGCTCTTGTTGGATGCAGAGCACCGCTGCAAGTTATAGAAGAATTGGGCTATATCCAACAGCTTCACCCAATCTCGTTGGTTGCCACTCACGTAGTGCCGATGATATTGCTCCAAGAGCGAGTTAATTCTTTCTGTTTGGCCATTCGTTTGAGGGTAGAGGCTTGTGGAGAAGTATAACTTAAACCCCAACAACTTGAATAACTCGGTCCAGAATCATCCCAAGAACCGAGAATATTGATCAATAATGTTGTTGTGTGGGACTCCCCAATACTTAACCACATTCTTCATCATCAACTTAGCCACCTCCTCCACTGAGCAATGTAGGGGTGCAGCAACGAATGTTGCATACTTCGAAAATCAATCAACTATCATGAGTATCGATCCAAGTCCCCCTACTACGGATAAGCTTGATATGAAGTCCAAGGAAATGCTCTCCCATGGCCTTTCTGGTATGGGTAGTGGCTCCAAAAGTCCTACTGGCTTCTGCTGCTCTATCATGTCCTATTGACAAGTAAGGCATGTTTGAACATATTCCTCCACATATGTCCCCATCTTCGACCAATAGAAGGCCCTCTATATGAGAGCCATTATTCAGTGGATACCCGGATGTCCAGCCCAAAGGGAATCGTGACACTCTTTCAAGAGTTCACACCTCAAGTTATCCGCTCGCGGGATATAAACTTTGTTCCCCTTGGTGGAGTCCCTCTTAGACCCAAAATCATCGTGTCTTGCCCTCTTTGATGAGTTGAATCAGAGTTACTGCTTGAGGATCTCGGTACGATCCATCTCTAATCCTGGAAAGAAAGTTGGAGTGCAATTGACTTGCTTGGCCTCCGCCCTCCAACTGTATAATATTCACTAGCACCACTTTTTGACTCAATGCATCGGTCATGACATTTGCGTTTCCAGGCTTGTACTCCATCACCATATCGAACTCAGCCAAGAAGTCCTACTATCGTGCTTACTTTGGGGAGAGTTTCTTTTGAGTTTGGAAATAACTCAATGTGACATTATCTGTCCTTAGCACAAATGGTACTCTCAGAAGATAGTGTCACTACACTCATAGATAGTGGACCATCGCTGTCATCTCCTTCTCATGCATAAGATATCGTCGCTTGGTCTCGTTGAGCTTGCGACTCTCGTACGTCACTGGATGACCCTCTTGCATAAGAACTCCTCCAATAGCAAAGTCAGAAGCATCTATATGGACTTCAAAAGACTTTCCATAGTCCGGTAATCTAAGTACAGGTTCCTCCAACACAGCATTCTTCAGGTCTTGAAATGCCACCTCACATTTGTCCGACCATCTCCAGGACTGCTCCTTCTTTAGCAACTCCGTCAACAGAGTTGCGTGCTTCGAATATCCAACTATGAAGTGCCGATAATAATTGACGAACCCAAGGAAGGATCTCAACTCTAGCACCTTCTTTGGTGTTCGCTAGTCCACCATAGCTTGCACCTTAGACTTATCTATTCGAATGGAACCATTCCTAATTCGATACCCCAAGAATAAAATCTCCATTTGGGCGAAGTAGCACTTTTCCCTCTTCACGAACAAGGTGTTCTCTCTGAGAACTTTGAAAATTGTTCGGAGGTGTCTAACATGCTCCTCGAGTGTTTGACTATAGACGACGATATCGTCTAAGTAGACGACCACAAACTTGTCTAAATACTCCTTGAATAGCTGGTTCATAAGAGTGCAGAATGTGGCCGGAGCATTGGTTAAGCCGAAAGGCATCACCAAGAACTCGAATACACCATACCTGGTCACACAGGTAGTCTTCACCTCATCACCTTCTGCAATGCGCACCTGCTAATTGATCGAACAAGTCCGCGATGAGCGGGATAGGGTACTTGTTCTTCACCGTCATCTTGTTGAGGGCTCGATAATCAATACATAATCGGAGGCTCCCATCTTGTTTCTTCTGAAAGAGGACTGGAGCTTCAAAAGGTGCTTTGGAACTACGGATGAGACCACTGCTTAGCAGTTCATCTAACTGCTTCCTCACTTCTACCAACTCTGGAGGGGCCATGCGATATGGTGGTCTGGCCGGAGGCTTAACTCCCGGCTCCAGCTCAATCTGATGATTCACGCCTCTGCATTGTGGTAGAGTTCTCACCAACTCTGTTGGCATCACATCTGAGAACTCCTTCAGGATGTTCACCACAACAATAGGTTCCTGAATGGCCTCCCTATCAAGTGTCTCTAGCTTCATAGCAGCTACAAAGGTTGATTCACCTTTTCACACCCCTTTCTTCAATTGTAAAGTCGATATTTGTTATAGGTCTTTGGTTCCTCCTCGAGAAACTAGAACCATGCAGGGATCGTCGCCTCCCATTAGACACGAGAAGTTCAAGAATGGTACTAGCACCAACTTCGCTGCGTGCATAAACTCCATTCTGAGAATCACTTGGAAGTCGTCCAATGGCATCGCCATCAAGTCTGTGCTCCCCCTCCATGTCCCGATCTTGATGGGGATCCCCTTTGCTTATCCGGAGATCCGATTGGCCTCCGAGTTCACCGCCTTCATACGACTTAGGCTCTTCTCCAAGATTAATCCCAGTCACTTAGCTTCACGATCGAAAATAAAATTATGGGTCGCGCCCGTGTCCACTATTGCATGGGTTGTTCGACCATTAAGCTTGATATCCACATACATCAACTCGCTGCTTCCTACCTTTGGTGGCTTTGCCTTTGTGTTCTCCCCCACTTGACCCCGCAACGTATTCAACAAACGTATTGCTCCCATCTTGGGTCCTTGCGACGCCTCACTATCGCCACTGGAGTCAGAACTACTTGAACTAAGGGCGATAGCTTTGCCCTTGTCTGACTTACGGGGTAGAATCGATGTCGTTAAAGCATTGAGTGCCTATTTTTGTGGGCACTCCCTCACCATGTGCGGTCCTCCACATAAGAAGCATATAGTAGACTTTGGATTCTACCTTTTGAGTATGATCCCTTGTGAAAATTCTTCTTTTGCTCACCCCTAGACTCCTTCACTCAAGAGTATTTAGATGGGTGATTTCCTGAAAATTATTTCTTCTTTCTCGAATCCTCCGAAGAAATAAAGTCAGTTAGCCTTTCCGTGGCTGCAATTGCCCCGACTACGTCAGTGACATTCCTCCAATGTAGTTCTTATTGTACCCATGGCTTCAAGCCATCGAGGAAGCTGAATAGCTTGTCTTTCTCAGACATGTCCTGTGTATCTAATATCAATGCTGAAAATTATTTCACATAGTCTCAAATTGTTGTACTTTGGCGGAGTTGTCTCAGTTTCCTTCTTGCGACAAACTCTATGTTCTCGAGCAAGAACTGAGTTCTCAACTCTCGCTTCAAGTCTCCCCATGTATCCACTCAACATCGGCCTTGTTGGATCTCTTCCCAATGGGTTCGCCACCAAAGTTTTGCATCCCCATTTAGATATATTGTTGCTATAACAACTTTAGTCTCTTCAGCATCGAGCCTTGTAGCATGAAAATACTGTTCTATGTCGAACAAGAAATTTTCAAGCTCTTTGGCATCCCTAGCACCGTCGTAGCACTGTGGCTCCGGTGCCCTGAAGTTTTGTGGTGGCACAACACGGGTGTTGTTCCCTCTCGCATCAAGAGTCCTTGTTAACACCATCACCTTGGCCATGAATTCCACCACAACTTTATGTAGATATCATATGAAATCTTTGGTGTTCTTTGTCAATTGATCAATCAAGGATTCGACTTTCTCAATCTGAGATTCAGCTTCTTCTTACAAGCTCTCTACCCCAAGTAGCCTTCGCTGGCCTTAGTAGAGTTCCTCCACGCTCGCTTCAAGAATATCAAGGTGGGTCTCTACCGTTATAATTCTCTCCTTGTGGCTCTTTTTTTCGATTGGCGCTCCAGATGGCGCCTCCTCCCCTCGTGGAGAATACCCAACTTCACGCTCGTCTTGTTCACTGTAGCGCTCCTCATGAGCGGCTCTCACAGTTTGCGAGCGAGTTTGCACTTGCAGCCCACCTGCGGTTACTTGGAGCAAGGGTCCGGCTTGCCCCGTCTTGCTCGATTCACTACGATGTTTCACCATGGCGAGATTGTGAATCTTCTTCGATGTTCATATGAATTACTTGCATACTTTGATACCACACTATCACGGACTTAGCCGAATTTGCCTAAGTCGTGCGGCATCCTAGCGGCACTCCCGAAGACTTAGCTGAAATTGCCTAAGTCGTGAAGCAATCTTG
Source organism: Ensete glaucum (assembly GCA_021527575.1). Classification (NCBI taxonomy): domain Eukaryota; kingdom Viridiplantae; phylum Streptophyta; class Magnoliopsida; order Zingiberales; family Musaceae; genus Ensete; species Ensete glaucum. Next base: position 53,486,199 of record CM038551.1, read on the forward strand.
CCCACTGTTTCGGACTTAGCTAGGATTGCCTAAGTCATGAAATGCCCAAAGGCGTTATCTGTCCGCAAAGGGTCAGCCCTCTTACGACCTCTTAAGGTCCCATAGGACCTATAAAGAAGAAGTTGATTAGCTTAGAAGCGAGCGATGGATACGTCCCAGCGTCTCATAAAGTGGAAAGCTATAGAAGCAATTTATCGAACACCTTGATGCAGCAGAGAAAAGAGAGAAAGAGAGCGAAATATGACTTTGGAGGGTTGTAGGAATGGTCGTGAGTCCACAAACGATAGTTCCCAAGGAATCGGACGTAAGACAAGTTCAATTGCTGATGAACGCCTACGCCCGACATATACCCGGAACCCCATCCAGCCTGATGCCACCCCGGGGGTTCCAAGGTGTTGAAATGGCTGACATTTCACATCGCTCAGAAAGGTTACTGTAGCACACGAAAAAGACCCAAAAATAGGGCTGTTTTGGGTAGTTTTGGCTCCACGCAGCAAGCGATCGTTCTGCAGCCTTCTACACTACTTTCACTCACATTTCTTAGGTAAAAACACATAAACTTAAGGCAAAACAAGCTGTCAAACATACGTATATGCAAGAAAAAGTGACAAACGGTTCACGGAGTAAAGGCGTTGCGGTTGAGCAATGACCGTTCGTGACAGTTTATCAGGGTTGGAGTCTGGTTGGGATCAATAGGGGATGATCACTGGTGTCAGACGTTCAGAAAATATAACTAGGTCATATCATTTGCGATTAATGCTTTCAGTAACCGAGCATGTAAGCCCTCTCAAAATCATGGTTGATGAGAGTGACAAGTCACTAGCATTGGTGACCCAAACAAGAGGGAAAACTGGGTGAACGAGCCTTGATGTTGGGTATTAATGCTCCCAATGGTTGGCTTGTGTAGCTCTCCTAGGGATTAAGGTGGACAGGGGCCAGAGGATCGTGCCCTTGCTGATGATTATAGGGGATGAGATGTAGGCTCTCTCGTGCATGTCATATCCCAAGTGGTAGTCCACAACTGGGTGAGTCGACAATGTACTACCTACGTCATCACTTCGCTATCATAATTAAGAGTTATGTTCTTCTCAGACATGCAAACATAGGGAGGAGACCGTAACTTAATATCACGTGTTCAGTTGTAATTGCTTGTCAATTATAGTTGTATCAATGTTATATTAATATTAATAACATATATACTTTTATGTTATGACCATTCCAAGCATCTTTCCCTTAATTGGTTGGTCTCCTTTTCAATTAATGATCAAAGCCACTCGACTAGCTTTGATTAGGCTAATAGCAAGCCTGACTTGCTTAAGGATGATTTCGTCTGATCTATACCTTGTTAGTTCGCTTTGACCTTAGTTTTGAAATTGATGATCTTGATTTTGAAATCAATAGTTTTGATTTTTTATTTTTCAAAATCAGAAATCAAAACCGAACCACCCAAGACCAATCTTGGAACTAGAACCATCGATTTTGGTTCTAGTTAAAATCATTAACTTTTTATTTTTTATTAAAAATTAAATTATAAAAAATTCATAATTTTATTTAAAAAATTTAAAAAACAGATGTATAACTATAATAAGTATAATGACAATAAAAAAAGTTGATATAAAGAAGAGTAAAATTATAAAACTTTTAATTACTTTTGGTGTCAGATGTTTTGGTTGATGATATCGGATGTTTTGATTGATGATCTCTTGGTTTTGTTTCAACGCCTTTCGTCCGATGCATATTTGAGCTTCAACTAATCAGGGTTCATGCTGACACCGAAGTTACTAGTATTTGCCTTTCAATTATTGCCAACATAAAAAATAGGTTGTTGTATTTCATGCTTACCATTCAAAAATTAACAATGTAGAGATCCATTGTGTGAATACCACTAGAGAGGAGGATGCTTGATCTCCTTCATCCTCTCCATCCATATCTGAAAATATAATAATATATGATCTCCATCGATAAAATCAATCTCTCATGTATCGTAGTTTTTTTATTTTTTATATTTTTCTCGTGACCCTAATTTGCATGACAATTTGATTTGCATGGAAAACTGGTTTTTTATTTTGATTTATGCTGCATATGTGATGCTCTCACTAAGGTTTCCCAATAGAAGTCGCAGGGCAGCCATAGCCGACTTAGCTACTGTTCTCTTCTTCCTACACCATTATTGCTGCCTTCCAACTTAGACCTCTCGGCTACTATCTTCTGACATGTATCAGCCACCTGAAAAATCATGGCCTCGATGATATTGCAGTATCACCGCAAAACCGCAGCTGATGTTACTACTGCCATCTTCTTCCCCACTGTTGCTGCTACACTTGGCTGCCATCCTCCACTTGGAGACTTCACCACTGTAGCCCCAACATTGGTGCCATTTGATGCCTTCAACCTGAAGATTGCAGTTATACTATTCGATCGATTTATTTAACAGGTTGGAGATCCTTACATTATGACATCGGTGGGCTCATTTAAAGCCAAATTTGAGGCTTTTAAGATGCGTATGGATGCTAAATTACATGCTCTCTTCAAGGAGTTTAGATTGAGTAGATCACTGAGCCCAATAAGGTCACAACGTGGTGCAAATTTAGATTATAAAAAGAACTCATTAGAGATAAAGAGCAAGGATAAGACATGGCAGCCCTACACCTCGATGACATCGATCTCCTTTGCACAACTTCAAGAAGGACACCTTAATCAAGATGCTCAGAGCATGAGAGTCACATCCAAACCAAAAGCATATAAATCTTCGACACCAATCAATTGCAAGGACCTTAACAAAAAACTAACAATGATCCATCAAACCTCCACCATCCAAGAGTACCAAACCAAGTTTGAAAGGTTATCTAATCAAACTTATGATTGATTTGAAAAATAGATATTGAGGACTTTCATTAAGAGCTTGAAGTTGGAGATTCAGGAAGAATTTAAAGCACGACAACTATACACACTTAAGGCAGTCATCTCCTTTGCGCGACATCAAGAGAAGCGATTGAACCATGAAGTCCGGAGAACTAGGTTTACTCCTCGACCAGCACCACCAAAGCTTTCACCTCCTCCTACTGTCATCCAACCCCCTCACCTAAGAAATTAATAAGAGAAGACCTTCATAACGGATCAGCAAAGGGCCTCTGTGGGTATTGTGATAAACTATGAAGCCTAGAACACCAATGTAAAAATGAGACACCACTGATGATTACATTCACTGAAGAACCTACACTTGAAGATACGGCTCTAGAGCCCAAGGAGAAGAATACACTACAATCGGTCACCCTAATGGTCCCTACCTTAGCCAGCTACACAAACCTCTAAAAATTGAAGATCAAAGGGTTTCTCGAGCAATAGTCTATTATCATCCTCATCAACATTGGGAGCACACACAACTTCATTAGCAGTAAGGTTGTTGCCTACTTAATGCTCCATAAAGAATATTACAGTGAGTTCGAAGTTAAGGTAGCTAATAACCAAATTCTGAATTGTAACCAGAAGTGCTTATGGGTAAAACTGATCCTACAGGAGTAAGACGTAGTTGTTAATTTTTTCCTCCTCCCTCTCGATGATTTTGATTTAATGCTCAGCGTTGATTGGTTGTCCACGATTGGATATATTTTTTGAAGCTAATCATAAAATTTTTTAGCAAAGAAAAACATGTGGTCCTACGAGAGAGCCCAGTGACTATAGCCACAATACAACACTTAGAGGAATCCAGTGGCTTCTAAATCCAAATTCAAGAGTTTCAAGAGATGAATCCAAAGAAACTTGAAGATAAGAACCCTCCCCCACAGCTTGCTTAAATTTTGCGAGTCCCCACCAAATCAAGAGTACTACCTCTTGTCAAGATGCCCGATTCCCCTATGCTGAACTGGCTGAAATTATCACCATCTGATACTTGGCTAGATTGCTACTCACAGAAGATTAAAGATACAAGGATCACCTAAGAGATGATAGAGATACAAATTGTTCGACCGTGCTTATTTCACACTACAACACATCCCTACATCCTTTTCACTAGGGATAAGTTACTTCTGAAGTATTACATCTCGCCGAACTCACCATAGTTGCTGATGCAGCACTTTCAGATCTCAGGTGACCTCCACGACTTTTCCCAAGATCGAACCATGATACTCAAAGACCTCCTTGATGATGACCTCTGATCTACGGCCCAAGACCACAAAAAAATTGAGCCCCTCCAATGGCAAAATCAGAATAAGAGAAGGATCATTCATAGATCTCAACAAAATATCATCCCTCTTACTGTGAAGAAAGATGCACCACCTTGGCCAAGTAAAACTATAGCCCTCACGACCATGATGTTATCCCTACCAAGTCGTAGCCAGATGTTTATGATTAGAGCAGACACATTCAGAGTTTGGATCGACATCACCCTTAAGCAAGATTAATCTACAATTCAGCCATATGGCCGATTACTAGGAGGGAGGAACCCTTATAGTATTCCAAGGATTGATCCCACTCAAAGATCAAAATATATAGAGCTCCTTCTGAGATTCTATCCTCAGTAGGAGTGGGTTCTAATTAAGTAGCAACCAATAAAACCTCATCTAGTCACATCTATCCTATAAAGAAGAGTGTCTAAGGTTTATTTTAGGGCCTTATGGCTTCCTAGCCACCACCCCCTTACGGGGTTGGGGTTTCTGGCAAGAGCATGGGGCTTGTGCAGCCACTTAGGCCGCCACCCCTTTATTTGAGCAAGTCGGCTATAGGAAGGGCAAAAGGGGGATTCATTTAGGAAGCACCCCCTAGGGTTAGGGTTTTGAGCCTTATATAAGCTTATAGCCTCCAACTCTTTTTCATTAAGTAATATATCAATTTATTTCTGTTATATGACCAACTACAAGGAGGGAGAAATTCCTATATCGTTCCAAGGGTTGATCCCCCTTAAAAATTAACTCTCATAGAGCTCCTCTAGGATTCTATCAAATAAGTACCGGATAGAATTCGTTCAAGTAGGAATATTCTTAGGATATTGGGCCTTTTGACATTTAATTTATAAAATCTAGCCCACTTTTTCCTTACTTATGGATGATCTCATAAGAATGAAATGGCTTTTTTAATTGGAAAAAAAAGTTTTAAGAGATCGGAGACATTCTTGTACACATAAATAAAAAAATACCACCAAAAGTTGATTGACACACTTTGTGTAATTTAGGAATAGAAGCGGTATTTGTGGCTGCATGGTCCAAATCAATTAAAAAAAATAAAACTAAACAATACTCTTCTAAAATAGTTTTTATTCTTCTATAAATATTAGTATATCGTTCATCAAAAACTCTAAAGATAATAATTTAATTTTGCAGAGTCCAGTCACTATTAATCCAATGATAAGTGATATCAATATAGGAGTGCATTTACTTGTGATCGCTCCAAATATCAGCAAAATAAAAACACAACCATCAAAAGCTCAAATTTATTTTATAGATCTTTTTTTAAGATCTATAAAATAAATTTCAGCTTCTGATAACAGGATTCAAGGTCTCTTAACAATAATCAATAAAATTGACTTCTTTTACCAAAATTAAAAGATAAATGTTTGACAAAAATTAATCTAGCTAATGCTTCATGATATTTTACAATAGATTAATGAAATATGAGATTAGTGGGGTATTTAGAAATTTGTGTTTGGCTTTTTGCTATACAAACTTGTGTTTCTTCTTAATATATTTGTAAAAAGTTTCATATTATTTTCTTTCTTTGAATTTGAAAATATAAACATGATAGTTGCAAATGACATAGGAGTCATCGATATTTCAGGCTGTCTTGAAATGCAACTTAAAGATGTCTAGCTTTACTTTGACTACCATATCGAATTTTTCTAACTCCGGCTCAACGTTAATATATTGGCTTTCTTAGGTTGCCACGATTGGACGTCTAAAAACCGTCTTTGTGAAGTGATAGCTTTCACTTGACATCGTAAATAGGTAGAGAGCTTAACAGAGTGATTAGAGAGCCTATGAGAACCTAACAGCATATTATGAATACTTAATCAAATGTACGAGGAAAAATAAGAGGTTTGAGAGGGGATTTATAGGATTTTGATAATTTTATTTTCTAACATGCCCGTAAAATTAGCTATTATTAAGCAATTGGAAGGGATAAATTTATCCTTTTATATTTTTAATTATGAAATAATCGAAATACCCTTGAAAATATTTGTTTTACGATTATTGGGAGGGATAAATTAGTATTTACACCTTAGTCATTGGGCTAACCATTTTACTATTTGGCAAACCATTTGAACCCCAACAATTGATCAGACCCGATGTTCCATTTTTTATTTATTTAAAATTCCGATTTCCCAAACCCATGAATCAGAATTGAATTATCGGGCAAATTTTAGTTCGGTTTGAAACCAATGAATCGTTGAGCCAGTTCGGTCCTAATTTGAACCAAACAATGATCAAACTATCGCCAACAATGCTATCGAGTAGCTCAATACTAGGGTGCTTTTTGATAATTGAGCACACTAAAAATGTACCGTTTTGTTAATATTAACAATATGAATATGTAAAAGGCCTCCTTTCGGGCCAAAAAAATATGACTACTCTCATCGGGCTAAAAAATATTTTTTATTTTTATCGAAAAAAATCTTTTAAGCCACCCACATCGGCTTAATAATGCATGATCTACTCTCATCAAACCAATAATGTTCTACCCATTTTTTATTAGGTCAAAAATGCCTAACACACTTGTAACACCCGAAAATGGTCGACCACTCTTATACAACAAAAATGGTTGACCCACTCTTATCATAAGAAAATACCTAACAGATTTAGTCAAATCAATTGAACCATTCAGGTTAAGCAAAGGGACCAATGTATGTGTTCGACGTGTCCTAACGAGGTAAACCATTTTACCGAGCATGATGTGTTTCCCATGGTACGCAGATTAAAGCATCTAGGACAATGCATCTCACTACACATAATATATCCACTTAGGATATAATCATCAAAGCATTTGATGCATTCTAACTAAGCAAAGCATCTCCTCGAGGATAATATATCTCATAAAACGAAAGTATCAAAAGATTTGATACACTATAATCGAGTAAAACATGTTATATGTGATGCATCTTCCCAAAACATAAGTATCAAAACAACAACTGTGTTACAGTCATGCAAAACATCTCTCTCGTGCATGACATATCTACTTAAGATATAACCATCAAAGCATCTAATGCTCTCCAACCAAGTAAATATCTTCTTGCACATGATACATCCACCCAAGACAAAAGCATCAAGATATGCGATGCACCTTAACTTAGCAAACATCTCCTATGTCCTATACATTTATCTTGGACGAAAGCATCAAGAGAACATTATATCTACTTTCAGTATATCGAGAGCATATTATATCTATTTTTAGTATAGACAACTGTTGAGTTTCTAGCATATACGTTGTGCTCCAGCATATACAAACCCCTATTCCAAATTTCAATAGGGAGAAAATGATATAGAATTATCTATATCTAGCTAATACTCAACACATGTGCATGCTAAATCAGCATGACATTTAAAGGAAATATTCCCTCATTAAAGCACTAAATCTTTCGTGATGATTGAGAGATGATGATTGTAAGAAAATATTACAAAAGAGGGTTTCTTTAATTATCGCAAATTCTCAAAACTCACTGAACTCTCGAACCTTTCTCAGGCCCCCACCCCCCGCCCCACCTCCCCCCCCCTTTTTTTTTTGTTAGAATTAAAACTTCTGAAACCACCATCTTGCCTCCAGTCAAGTTATCTCACAAGTTCAGCCGTCTTATTCAACGTGAAATGCAACAATATTGGAACAAATAGGTAGGTCAGATCAACTTATTGGGACCCTCCTTGGACTTACCAAGTGCAAGCTTTGTGTATGAGATTATGCAAACCATCATCCATCGTCTCCCATAATTAACTAATAGCAACATAAAACCTAATAGTTCATCATTAGTGATGTAAAATTCTTCTGCACCATAACCAGAATTATATTGTTGAACACTAAAGAGAGACCCAGTCAGCAATGCCAATGACAATCTAGAGTTGGAACTACTTCCTAAAAAGGACAACGATCTAGCTTGGCCTCAACATGAACTTGAGGCACACTCGACCCATGAGATAAGTTCTATCTTACATAAACCCCTGTAAGAGATGGACAAGTACCTTGATGATATGAGACACAAGATCTAACTCTAGAAAGAACTTAACATAGTCAATCTCCATAACTAGTTTTCTTTCACCCTACTAATACAAAACAAAGATATTGTTATACATTTTATGTACCAAGGCTGGAGTATCACCTCGGCTTGGTCCTACCCATACACACTTGGGCGCTCAAAGATTCTTCGTTGGTGCCCGAGGGATGTGCAGGCTCCTCAGTGTCATGGACGGTCATCGCTCAACCGCAACACCTTCGCTCAACGGACCATCCGTCGCTTTTTCTTCCTTGTCTAATTGTTTGACAGCCTATTTTGTCTTGTTTTTAAGTATTTTTGCCTAAGAAATATGAGCAAAAATAGTTTGGAAGGCTGTAGAACGACTATTCAGTGTGCAAAACCAAAACTGCCCAATTTTGGGCCATATTCGTGTGCTGTAGTAAGCTTTTTGAGCGACGCGAAGTGTCAGCCATCTCAGCCCTTTGGAACCTCCCGAGTGGCACAGGGCTGGTGGGGCTTCGGGATATTAGTTGGGCGTGAGCACTTAAAATAAATTAAAATATTTTGCGTCTGACACCCTTGGGAACCATCATTTGTGGACTTGCAATCGTTCTTACAGCCCTCTAAAGTCCTATTTCGCTATCTTTCTCTCTGTTTTTTGCTGCACTCAAAGTGTTCGATGAACTGCTTGTAAGAGTTGCCCTCTTTGCGAGACGTCGAGACTTGTTTGTCGCTCATCTTCAAAACTAATCAACTTCTCTTTTTGCAGGTCCTTTGGGACCAGCACGAGGTTGTAATTGGGCTAACCCTTTCCGGGCAAATACATTTCAGCATTTCATGACTTTGGCAATCCCAGCTAAGTTCGGAACATTGGGCAAAGGTTGCTTCGTTACTTATGCAACTCCAACTAAATCTACAAGTGAGCTGCAAAGGTGTCACACGGCTTAGGCAAATTCAGCTAAGTCCGTGATATTGTGGTATCAGAGCAGGCAAGCAATTCGAACAAGTAAGCGAAGAGGATTCACAATCTCGCCATGGTGAATCAAGCAAGATAGGGCAAGCCAGACTCTTGCCCCAAGTAGCCACAGGTGGGCTGCAAGTGCAAACTCACTCGTAAACTACTGGAGCCGCTCATGAGGAGTATGGCAGTGAACATGATAAGTGTGAAGTTGGATACTCTTTGCGAGCGGAGGAGGCACAATCTAGTGCGCTAACGGGAAAAAAGAGCCACAAAGAGAGGCTTTCAACGGTGAAAACCTGCCTCGATGTTCTTGAAGGAAGCTTGGAGGAACTCTATTAAGGCCAAGGAAGACCCCTTGGGGTAGAGAACTCGCAAGAAGAAGCTGAATCTCGGATTGACAGGGTCGAGTCTCTCGTCGACCGACTGATGGACACTAAAGACTCCATATGACACCTACATGAAGTTATGATGGAACTCATGACCAAAGTGACGTTGCTCACTAGAATGTGTAATGCGGGAGGGAACAATACCCACGCTGCATTGCTAAAAAGCTTCAGAGCACTACAATTGCATTGCTACGGGGGCGCTAGAGATGCCAAAGTGCTCGAGAATTTTTTATTCGACATGGAACAGTATTTTCGTGCTATGAGGCTCGATTTGTAGGAAACTAAAGTTTCTATCACAACCATGTATTTGAATGGAGATGCAAAACTTTGGTGGTAAACCCATTGGGAAGAGATCCAGCAAGGTCGATATCGAGTGGATACATGGGAAGACTTAAAGCATGACTTGAGAACTCAGTTTTTGCCCAAGAACATGAAGTTCATCGTAAGAAGGAAACTGAGACAACTCCGCCAAAGTACTTCCATCTGAGACTATGTGGAGCAATTTTCAACATTGATGTTGGATATACAAGACATGTCTAAAAAGGACAAACTATTCAGCTTCCTCGATGGCTTGAAGCCATGAGCGCAACAAGAACTAAATCGGAGGAATGTCACTGACGTGGTCGGGGCAATTGCAGTTGTAGAAAGGCTAACTGATTTTGTTTCTTCGGAGGACTTGGGAAAGAAGAAACAATCATCGGGAAATCACCCAGCAAAATACTCTCATACAAAGGAGTCTAGGGGCGAACAGAAGAAGAAGAGCTTCCATAAGGGACCGAGCTCAAAAGGCGAAGCCCCAAAATCTGCCAGATGCTTCTTGTGCGGAGGATCACACATGGTAAGGGAGTGTCTGCAAAAGCAGGCACTCAACGCTTTAATAGCATCAATACACCCCCACAAGTCAGACAAGGGCAAAGTCGTCACCCTTAGTTCAAGTAGTTATGAATCCAGTAGTGATGACGAGGAGTCGCAAGGGCCCTAAATGGGAGCGATGCATTTGTTGAATGCATTACAAGGTCAAGTGGGGGAGAGAACAAAGAGAAAGGTACAGAAGGCAGCAAATAGTGAGCTGATGTATGTGGACATCAAGCTTAATGGCCGAACAACCCTTGCAATGGTAGACACTGGAGCTACCCACAACTTTATTGTCGATCGTGAAGCGAAGTGACTTGGACTCGTCTTGGAGAAGAACCCAAGTTGCATGAAGGTTGTGAACTCAGAGGCCAAGCAGATCTCCGGACTAGCAAAGGGGGTCCCTATCAAGATTGGAATGTAGAGCAGGTGCACAAACATGATGGTGGTGCTATTGGATGACTTCCAAGTGATTCTTGGAATGGAGTTCATGCACTAAGTGAAATTAATGTCGATGCTGTTCCTAATTCTTTATGCCTAATGGGAGGTGACGACCCCTACGTAGTTCCTATTTCTCGAGGGAGAACCCAGAACCCATAGTAGATATCGACACTACAATTGAATAAAGGGGTGCGAAAAGGTAAATTAACTTTTGTGAATACTGTAAAGCTAGAGCCATTTGACAGGGAGGCCATTCATGAACCTGCTACGGTAGCAAATATTCTGAAGGAGTTCATAGACGTCATACCACCTGAGTTGCTGAAAACTCTGCCACCATGCAGAGGTGTGGATCATAATATTGAGTTGGAGCTGGGAGTTAAACCTCCAGCAAGACCACCATACTGCATTGCCCCTCTAGAGTTGGCAGAACTAAGGAAGCAGTTAGATGAATTGCTAAGTGGTGGTCTCATTCGCAGTTCAAAAGCACCATTCGAAGCTCAAGTTCTTTTTCAGAAGCAACAAGATAAGAGCCTCCGATTATGTGTCGACTATCGAGCTCTGAATAAAGTGATGGTGAAGAATAAATATCCTATTCCACTCATCACGGATTTATTCGATCAAATGGGTAAGGCCAAGTATTTCTCCAAACTCAACCTTCGGTCGGGGTATTGGCAAGTGTGAATTACAGAAGGTGATGAAGTGAAGACTACCTATGTGACCAAGTATAGAGCGTTCGAGTTTCTGGTGATGCCTTTCGGTTTAACCAACGCTCTAGCCACATTCTGTATTCTAATGAACTAACTTTTCAAAGAGTATTTGGACAAGTTTGTGGTCATCTACTTAGACGATATCATCATCTATAGCCAGACATTCGAGGAGCATGTTGAATACCTTTGGACAATCTTCATAGTTTGCAAGGAGAACACCTTGTTTGTGAAGAGGGAGATATGCTCCTTTGCACAGACAAAAATTATGTTCTTAGGGTATCAAATTGGCAGTGGTTCCATTCGAATGGACGAGTCAAAGGTGCAAGTTGTGGTAGAATGGCAAACACCAAAGAAGGTACCTGAGCTAAGATCCTTTCTTGATTTCATCGACTATTATCGGCGCTTCATCTCTGGTTATTCGAAGCGCGCAGCTCCATCGACGGAGTTGCTAAAGAAGGAGCAGTCTTGGAGATGGTCGGACAAGTGTGAATCGGCCTTCTAAGATCTAAAGACTCTTGTATTGGAGGAACCAGTACTCAGATTACCAGACTATGCGAAGTCTTTTAAAGTTCATACAGATGCTTCTGACTTTACTATTGGGGGAGTACGTATGCAAGAGGGTCATCCAGTGGCCTACGAGAGTCACAAGCTCAATGAGACCGAGCAGCAATATCCAGTGCATGAGAAGGAGATGACAGCGGTGGTCCACTATCTACGAGTCTGACAACACTACCTTTTGGGAGCACCATTTGTGCTAAGAACGGACAATGTCGCATTGAGTTACTTCCAGACTCAAAAGAAACTCTCCTCGAAATAAACACGATGGTAGGACTTCTTGGTCGAGTTTGACATGATAATAGAGTACAAGCTTGGAAAGACAGTCATGGCCGATGCATTAAGCCGGAAAGTAGAACCGGTGAACACTATGCAATTGGAAGGAGGAGGCCAAGCAAGTCAATTACACTCCAACTTTCTTTCCAGAATTAGGGATGGACTGTACAGTGATCCTCAAGCAGTAACCTTGATGCAACTCATTAAAGAGGACAAGGCACGATGATTTTAGGTCCAGGAGGGACTCATCTACACCAAAGAGAATAGAGTTTATATTCCACGAGCGAACAACTTGAGGCATGAACTCTTGAGAGAGTGTTATAATTCCCTTTGGATAGGACATCCGGGCATTCATCAGACAAGGGCTCTCATGGAGAGGGCCTTTTAATGGCCAAAGATGGGGACAGATGTGGAGGATTACGTTTGAACATGCCTTACCTCCTAACATGATAAAGTAGAGTAGTGGAAACCGATGGGACTTTTGGAGCCGTTGCCCATACCAGAGAGGCCATGGGAGAGCATTTCCTTGGAATTCATATCAAGCTTGCCCACAGTAGGGGGACTTGGATCGATACTCGTAGTGATTGATTAGTTTTGAAGTATACAACGTTTATCACTACACTCCTACATTGTTCAGCAGAGGAGGTGATCAAGTTGATGATGAAGAATGCGGTGAAGTATTAGGGAGTCCCACACAATATCATTAATAATCAATATTCTCAATTCTTAGGATGATTCTGGACCAAGTTATTCAAGATGCTGGGATCTAAATTATACTTCTCCATAAGCCTCCACCCCTAAATGGATAGTCAAATAAAAAGAATTAACTCACTGTTAGAACGGTATCTCCGGCACTATATAAGTGCTAACCAATGAGATTGGTGAAGCTGTTGGACATAGCCCAATTCTCCTACAACTTACAACAGAGCTCTATGTCCAACAAGAGCCCCTTCGAGATTATCATAGGATAACAACCGTCGACTCCTCATACATTGGCTATTGGTTATATGGTGAGTAGTCCGTCAGCATACCACTTTGCAAAGGAATGGCATCGAAATGTAGATATTGCTCGAGCCTACTTGGAGAATGCAACCAAAAAGATGAAGAAGTGGGCATATTTGGGAAGGCGACCACAGGAGTTTAAAGTTAGAAACTTAGTGCTGGTGAAGCTTCAACCAGCATCACTCTAGTTCTTTAGGCACAAAGTGCACAAAGGATTGGTCCGCAAGTATGAAGGACCTTTCCTAATTACCAATAGGATAGGCAACATCTCTTACAAGGTGCAACTACCGGCATAGCTCAAAATTTATACCATTTTCTATGTAAGCAACCTGAAAGCCTACTATTCATATCCGCAAGATGCTTCATGAAATATTTCAAATCATCTACCTCCCATCAGAGCCTCCTACGAGAAGCGAGTTAAGACCATTCTGACGGATCGAAAGACTAAGTTACCCAATGGAGTAGAACAAACGGAGTACTTGGTGAAATGGCAAAAGCTTCCCTCAACAGAAGCTAGTTGGGAACCAGAAGACACCCTACGACATGAAGAAGCCCACGTCAAAGCCTACCAACAAGCATCGACGAGGGTGTCGATAGTTTAAGTGGGGGAGAATGTCATGGATGGTCGTCGCTCAACCACAACACCTTCACTTAATGGATCGTCCGTCACTTTTACTTCCTTGTATAGTTGTTTGGCAGCATGTTTTGCCTTATTTTTAAGTGTTTTTGCCTAAGAAATATGAGTAGAAATAGTATGGAAGGCTGCAGAATGATCGTTCAGTGTATAGAACCAAAACTACCCAAAACTGCCCAGTTTTGGGCCATTTTCATGTGCCATGATAAGCTTTCTGAGCAACATGAACTATGAGCCATCTCAGCCCTCTGGAACCCTCTAGGTGGCATAAGGTTGGATGGGGCTTCGGGATATTAGTCAGGCATGAGCACTCAAAAGAATTTGAAGTGTTTTACGTCTGAAACCCTTGGGAACCATCGTTTGTGGACTTATGACTATTCTTACAGCCCTTTAAAGTGCTATTTCGCTCTCTTTCTCTCTTTTCCTGCTACACTCAAGGTGTTCGATGAATTACTTGTAAGAGCTACCCTCTTTGTAAGATATCGAGACTTGTCAACACTCGTCTTCAAAACTAATCAACTTTTCTTTTTGTAGGTCCTTCGGGACCCGTACGAGTTTGTAATTGGCCTAATCTTTTGGTGGCAAATATGCTTCAGTATTTCATGACTTAGGCAATCCCAGCTAAGTCTGAAACATTGGGCAAAGGTTGCTTTGTGACTTAGGAAACTCTAGCTAAGTCTACAAGTGAGCCGCAAGGGTCTCACACAGCTTAGGCAAATTCAGCTAAGTCCGTGACGTCAGGGCATTGGTTGATAGGTCAAGAACTTAGATGGTCGACTTCTAGTCCTTGCTGGAGCTGTAATCGCCCGGAGTCTATTGTAATGTTCCAGAGAGAGTTGCTTGTCCCTAGTCGAGGCATCTCATTTGGTCGGCCTCTGTGGGCGGAGCTTCCCTTTTTGCGAGTATATCCTTCCACTCCTCGACTAGCTCTCCGGTCGTTGATGCTTGCACCAAGGCCGTGGTCATGGGGCGATATGCCACCCCGACTCGGCCCCTTTGATGATCAAGTCAGCTAGGTAAATTGTTCTATGTCGTATGTTTTATGTTGTATGTTTGTGTGGAAGAAGGATCTCCCAGCGCATTTGTGCCTGGACACCTTTTATACTACTTGGGGGACAGAAGTCATACGAAGTGGGTTAATATGTATGGGTGGTAGGTTCATGTCATACATTGATTGATAACTGAACCCTCGACCTATCTGCCCATCCTCGTTGTTGCGTTAATTGCCTTATTGCATATCTGTAGTAGACGTAATCCATCCTTGGGTAGTTGTCTAAGTTAAAATAGGTCCTCCTACTATGCAGGGGACGTACGGAAGGTAACCTCATAGTAAAGGCAGGTGATGCATCCTGGGCCTAGCCCCTCAAACGGTCGTCCGGGGCAGTGCACCTTCCCGAGACCTTAATCTGAGCTGAGTTAGCAATGTATACTTAGCTTTTAGAATGAGACATGAAAGTATATGTTAGACGGGCCAAAATGTGACCTATCATTCTCTCCACCCCAAAAGGGAGTTGCGCCTTAGGAGAATCGAGGTGCACGACTCATGGTTGAGGCTTTGCTCACTTCAGGCTTTATTTCGAGAGTGTTGGCTTTTGGGTCGGAATTAAATCTAAAGGGATCGGTTGGGATCTAAAGCAGGCAGAGTCGATTGGGACTTGTAGTCGATGTTAATGACCAGGTGGGAGTTGTGTTCATAATTGATGACTTTTGTCTCATATAGATAGCCCCTCGGAGCCTGTTTAGAACCAAAATTCCTTTGGGAGTCATCCAGGGTTGGAGATCGATTGGGGGCTAGAAGCTTAGGAGCCCTTCGTTTCCATATTACAGGTGAGAGCCTTTTGAGAGTTCGGTAGCTCTTAAGAATCTATCAGGACTAAGAGCCATTTGAGAGCTCAGAAGATCTTGAGAACCTATTTGGGACTGAGAGCCATGTGTTAGGGACTAAGAGCCCTTCAAGAGATCGAAAACTACCGAGAACCTATTTGAAAATGAGAGCCCTGTGTTTGGGACTGAAATCCCTTTATTTGGGATTGTGAGCCCTTCGAGAGCTCGGAAGCTCTTGAGAACATGTTTGGAACTAGGAACCCTATGTTTAGGACTGAAAGCCCTTTTGAGAGCTCGAAAGCTCTTGAGAATCTATTCAGGACTGTGAGCCCTTTGAGAGCTCAGAAACTATCAAGAACTTGTTCGAGACTAAGAGCCCTGTGTTCGGATTGAAAGCCCTTGTGACCGATTAGGATCTTACCTGAGCGATATTGATAATAGGCATTAAAAGCCCTATGAAGGGGCTAAAAGCCCTTATAAACGATTGAGATCTCACTTGAGCGATGTTGATAACAAGGGTTAAGAGCCCTGTGAAGGGGTTGAAAGCCCTTGTCATCGGTTAGGATCTCGCCTGAGCGATGGTGATAACAAGGGCTAAAGCCCTGTGAAGGGGCTGATAGCCCTATGAAGTAGCTGAAAGCCCTTGTGGTCAATCGGGATCTCACCTAAGTGATGTTGATAATAGAGGCTAAAAGCTCTCTAAAGGGGCTGAAAGCCCTTGTGATAGATCGGGGTCTCAACCGAATAATATTGATAATAGGGGCTAAGAGCCCTATGAAGGGGCTGAATACCCTTGTGATCGATCGGAATCTCACCCGAGCAATATTGATAACAGGGGTTGAAAGCTATTGTGATTGATCGAAATCTCGCGAGAGCAATGTTGATAACATGGGCTGAAAGCCCTTGTGATCGGTTGAGATCTCACCCGAGCGATGTTAATAACAGGGGCTAAAAGCCCTTGTGGTTGGTCAAGATTTCACCTGAGTGATGTTAATAACAAGGACTGAGAGCCCTGTGAAGGGGCTGAAAGCCCTTGTGGTCGGTTGGGATCTCACCCGAGCGATGTTGATAATAGAGTCTTCAGCCCTTGTGATCGATCGGGGTCTCAACCGAACGATATTGATAATATGGGTTGAGAGCCCTATGAAGGGGAAGCCCTTGTGATCAATTGGAATATCGCTCAAGCAATGTTGATAACAGGGGCTAAAATCCCTTGTGATTGGTTAGAATCTCGCCTGAGTAATGTTGATAACATGGGCTGAAAGCCCCTGTGATCGATCGGGATCTCACCCAAGCGATATTGATAATAGGGGCTAAAAGCTTTTGTAATCGATCGAAATCTTGTCCAAATGATGTTGATAACAAGGGCTAAAAGCCCTTATGATCAGTTGAGATCTCGCCTGAGCGATGTTTATAATAGGGGTCGAGAGCCCTGTGAAGGGGCTAAAAGCCCTTGTGATCGATCGGGATCTCACCCGAGTGATATTGATAACAAGGGCTGAAAGCCCTTGTGATTGGTCGGGATCTCACCGTAGCGATGTTGATAACATAGGTTGAAGGGGCTGAAAGTCCTTGTGATTAGTCAGGATCTCGCTCGAGCGATGTTGATAACATGGGCTGAAAGCCTTTGTAATCAATCAGGATCTGACCCGAGCGATGTTGATAATAGGGGTTGAAAGCCCTCTGAAGGGGCTAAAAACCCTTATGATCAGTTGGGATCTCACCCGAGCAATGTTGATATAGGGGCCGAGAGTCCTGTGAAGGGAATAAAAGCCCGTGTAATCAGTCAGAATCTCACCCGAGTGATATTGATAACAGGGGTTGAAAGACCTTGTGACCGATTGGGATCTCGCTCGAGCGATGTTGATAACAGGGGCTGAGAGCCCTAAAAGGGACTGAAAGACTTTGTTATGTTGAAGGTATACCTCGATTGGACACTAAAATGTTGGGGGCTCGAGGTAATCTGTGATGTTTTGCAGTAACAAGGGTTTGAGTTGTCATGTTGCAATTGGTGGCTTGGGTGGTTTGCTTCCTCCTTAAGCAATTTCTTTCGCCGCCTTTCACCTATTAATTATGGATCTTTCTAGGATTTTCGGGGCATCACTTCATAACTGTCTTTGGCGATCAAAGAGTTTTCCTAGGATGTTGTGCCAAGATCGTTGGGACCTGCATTTTGAGTCGATCTTTATAAACTCAAAGTGGGGGGCTTATGTTTTCGTCGGTATCTCAATGTTCTTGTCTCCTCATCTTGATTTTCTTACACACTCTTCGTGTGGTATTTTGATCCTTTGCCCTACTAGAGAAGTCCGCCTGACACCCTCAAGGTGGTGAGTGGGGCGCTCCGGCGAGACCTTGGTCATGGTAAGAATAGTTGGCCACCCTTCTTTTTTGCTTGCCAGTTCTTGACTGAGGAATCTTATCTACAACATCTTGTTTTACCTTGGGGCTCAAGGTAAGGCCCTCTACCATCTTGGTCACAATAAGTCATCTATCGAGGTGCGCCCTCCCTAACCACCCCCTGCCCATCCTTTTCTTTTGAATGAGCCTTGATCGGTGATTTTTGTCCATAATATCTTATTTTATCTTTTATTTCTTCCCCTAGTCATGGGGCCCCAGGAAGTTTCTTCAATAGCCCTTGTGACTACAAGTGCTCACCCTAGTGCAAAAGCCCAGATGAAGGAGGTATAGGTTTTAAAGTTTAATCTGGAGGGGCCTTAGCGAAGGACGGGGAGGTAGAGGTCCTTCCTTTAACCAAAGAGGACTGAGTGGCCAAGGGTTGGGGTTCACTCCCCTGCTCTCCCGAAAGTGACCTCAGCATGTACGAGCGTTAGTCATTCATCGTTGAAGGTTAGCAAATCCTAAATCTAGCTGAGAGGGGTGCATCTACGCTTCGCTATCGAGTAGCAACTTGAATATGGCTCTCTTTTCATTAGAGTTGACAGTTCCTTTTTTATCATATGCAAAGCCTTTGTAATATGCTTGATTTATCGTAAGCAGTTTGATCCAGACTTCCTTGGCCAATAAAAGTGGATTCTTCCCTTCCACTTCTACATGTCAATGTTTAATGATGAGTATCTTATATTTGTGCTGGAGTCTTGGCTCTTATGGACAATACTCCTGCTCGTAGGGAAGAGGACAAGGGTATGGACCCTCGAACCCAAATTAAGGGTATGCATGTAGGCGACCCGATCTGGGACCGCATGTGATGTTATGTCTCAAGCAACATAGGGCATTCCTTTTAGTGCTAAAAAATATTATATATTTTATATATCGAGGCTGAAGTGTAGCCTTGGCCTGGTCTTGCTCGCATACACTTGGGCGCTCAGCGATTTTTCGTTGGCTCCCGGGATGTGCGGGCTCATCGGGGCGTCGGTTGGTAGATCGAGAACTTAAGCAGTCGACTTTTGGTCCTTAGTGGAGCTGTAGCCACCGAGAGTTTGTTGCAATATTCCAAAGGGAGTTGCTTATCCCTAGTCGGAGCATCTTGTTTGGTCGGCCTCTATGGGCAGAGCTTCTGTCTTTGCGAGTACATCCTTCGACTCCTCGACTGGCTCTCCGGTCATCGATGCCTGCACTAAGGCTGTGGTTGAGGGGGAGGGGGGCGATGTGCCACCCTGACTCGACCCCTCCATCGGTCAAGTCAGCTATAGGTGAATTATTTTGTGTCGTACATTTTGTGTTGTATGTTTTATGTGGAAGAATGATCCCTCGATGTATTTGTCTAAGCACTTTTTATACTACCTGGAGAGCCAGAAGTCATACAAAGTGACTTAATACATATGTGTGGTAGTCTACGTCGTACGCTGACAGTGGCTGAACCCTTGACCTATCTACCCATCCCCATTATTGCACTAGTTGCCTTTATTGCATATATGCATTAGGCATGATCCTTCCCTAGGTCATTGTCTGAGTTAAAACAGGTCCTCCTACTATGTAGGGGACGTACGAAAGGTAATCTCGTGGCCTGGGCCTAGCCCCTTGAGTGGTGATCCAGGGCAGTACACCTTCTTGAGACCTTAATCTGAGCTGAACCGATAGTGTCTAGTTGACTTTTGAAAAATGATGTGGAAGTATACGTCGGACGGGCCATATCAAATATTTCCCCCAACTCTCATCTTCACATTTTGAAAACTTTTGACGGAAGCACCCATCACGTAAATCATATGGCATTTAGGACTTAAATGACGTTATACATGCCTATATATATTGGGCTTTCCCCACCACTGTCCTCATGCTTCCATGTCATCCTCTGAGTCGTTGCTAAACGAGTTTGAGCTCTTATGAACCTTCATCAATCACATAACCTAAAAATGTTTCACCCATTCTCTTTCGGCCAAAAATGTTTAATCCACTATTCAGCAAGCAAAAAAAATATGTGATCTTGTTGGCCTAAAAATATGTGGCATACTCGTCGGATCAAAGATTCTTAACCCACTCTTATAAGATAAAAAATATTAGACCACTCTTGTCGAACAAAATATATATAACATACAATATTAGAGGAAAAAATAAAGTTTGACCTCCTCAATCAAATCAATCAATCAAACAATCTAGGTTGTGTGAAGAGATTAGTGCATCCTAAACAAGTACAGACTCTCCCTACTCATTGATAGGAATAAATAGAAATAAACTTTATATACAAATAAATATTAGCAGACCATCACACATAGCAGAATCAAACAAAAATCATAATCAAATGAACACCAAGATTTATGTGAAAAACCCCTTCAACTCGAAGGGTAAAAATCACGAGACAAGCCAAAGAAAATCCACTATCAAAATAATGAATATACAAATCTCAAGACTTATTGCCTAAGCCCAAGTAATAGCCACAAGAGAATCACAAGGATACAAGGGCTATAATACCAAGCAAAATATCTAAAACCTTCCCAAGTGATCATAGTAAGAATCCACTATAAGCTGATCTAACCTGAGATATGAATGATTAAGAATAGTCTTTTTATGTCCTTGTCTTCTTCCCTTTCCTAGATATCTGATTTTCTGACCTCTATTGTCAATCTTCAGTCTTCTTTCTCTCTCCTATGTTTTCAACCGCTGTTGCCCTTTTAATCTCAATCCTAACCACCTAGTCTAGGGTTTAGGTTAATATAAGTGAAGTTCTAGGTTGTGGGCTTCATTAAAGCCTATTATGGACTGAATCTGGGCCATCTACCGAATAACCTCCCCCTTCAGCCCATAAGGGAGACTGTCTCATGACTCCTCAATGTGAAGCCATGTCGACCAGTTGTCGACACATCTCCTGTCTCTCTTTCGATAAAGTCTTTGTCAACATATCTGCCCCATTATCATTTGTGTAAATTTTCTAAAGCTGTAACTGCTTCTTTTCAAGCACATTTATGATCCAATGATATTTAACATCTATATCCTTTGACTTGGAATGAAATATTAGGTTTTTACACAAATGGATGACACTCTGGTTGTCACAATACACCACATAGTTTTTTTGTTTCAGCCACAATTCTTGTAAGAATCCTTTTATTATAACATTTTTTTGTAAACCTTTGTAGTAGCAATATGTTCTGCCTCTTTGGTGGAGAGAGCAATACACCTTTGCAATCTGGATTGTCATGACATAGCTCCCCTTGTAAAAGTAAACACAAAACCTGATATGAAATTTCTTATGTTAATATCTCTTGCCATATCTGTATTTGCGTAACCTATCAACACAGGTGGTCTACCTCCAAAGCTTAGACAAACTTTAGAACTTCCTCTAAGATATCTAAAAATCCACTTCACTGCTATCCAGTGCTCTTTACCTGGATTTACACGAAATCTTCTAACAACACCCACTACATATGCGATGTTTGGCCTCGTACACACCATCGCGTATATTAAACTTCCAATTCCTGAAGCATAAGGAACCATTTGCATTTTCTCCTTCTCCTCATCACTTGACAGACTCTACTCTGAGCACAACTTGAAGTGACTTGCAAGAGGAGAACCAACTGGCTTTGCATTACTCATACTAAACATATACAATACCTTCTTAATGTATTTCTCCTGTGACAATCAAATCTTCCTCTTTCTTCTATCACGAGAAATCTGCATGCCCAATATTTGTTTTGTTGGCCCCATGTCTTTCATTGCAAAAGACTCACTCAGTTCCTTTTTCAACCTATCAATCATAGACATATCTTTCCTAAGGATAAGCATGTCTTCAACATAAAGTAAGAGAATAATAAAATCCTCACTAAATCATTTAATGTACACATAATAATCTAAAGCTATTCTTTTGTATTCATTTTCAATCATAAACGAATCAAACATTTTATACCACTATCTTGGAGCTTGCTTCAGCCCATACAAGCTCTTCCTCAACTTGCAGACAAGATTTTCTTTATCTTTGACTTTGAAGTCTTCTGGTTCCTCCATAAAAATTTTCTACTTCAAATCACCATGAAGGAAAGTTGTTTTCATATCTAACTACTCAATCTCCAAGTCTAGGTTAGTAGCAATACCAAGAGCAACATGGATAGAAGATATTTTAATAACAGGAGAAAAAATCTCTTTAAAATTAATATCTTTCTTTTGACTAAAGCCTTTCATAACCAATCTAGCTTTATACGTTGGTTGAGAACAATATTCTTGAGTCTTCAACCTAAAACCCCACTTGTTCTTTAAGGCTTTACTTCCCTCTAGTAGTTGCATCAAATCATATGTGTGGTTCTTCTGTAGAGAATCCATCTCTTCCTGCATAGTAATAAACCACTTCTTTTTCTGCTCACTTTCAATTGCTTCCTGGTAACTCTCTTGTTCACCTGCATTAGTAAGCATCACATATTCATCTGTAGAGTATCTTCTAAAAGGTTGACATGGTCTACAAGATCTTCTTAACTTAGGTTCTGTGGGAATTTGTACTTTTTCTTCTTCCTGCTCAATATGTCATACAGGTAGATCAACATCTGGCTCTACACCATCTTCCTGCACATCTCCCCTATCATCCTGATATATTGGATAAATAATTGGGTCACAGTCTATAAATCCCTTTGTAGAAGTCTTAGCTTGTGCCTCCTTCTTTAAATCCTCAATGGCTTGATCCTCAAAGAAGACAACATCTTTGCTTCTGAACATCTTCTGCTTTTCTAGATCCCAAAGCCTGTAACCAAATTGATTATGTGAGTAACCAAGAAAAATACACTCTTTTATCTTACCATCTAGCTTAGACATCTCATTGCCTAGAACATGTACAAATGCATACAATCAAACACTCTTAAATATCTATAGGAGACATCTTTTCCTGATCATATATGCTCTACAACATCACCATCTAGAGTTGTACATGATGATAAGTTGATTACATCAACTGTAGTCCTCAAAGCCTCATTCCAAAAACTTTTGGGTAGCTTGGAATATGAAAGTATACATCTGATCTTTTCCATGATAGTGCGGTTTATCCACTCTGTAATTTCATTATACTGAGGCGTACCAGGAATTGTCAACTCATGCTGGATGTTGTGTGACCTGTAATAATCATTAAATAATCATATGTACTCACCACCATTATCTAATCTTATGCATTTCAATTGTCTTTCTGTCTCCCTTTCAACTCTGGCATGAAACTCCTTGAAGACATTAATAACCTGATCTTTGGTCTTTAAAGCATAGGCCCAAACTTTCCTAGAAAAATAATCTAAAAAAGTAACAAAATAAAGTATACCACTAATACTAGAAACATTAACAGATCTACCAGGAGTTTTTGTCCTCAAAGGACCACACATCTATATAGACATGATCCAAGGTATGTATTTTTCTAGATAAAGCAGGATGAACAAAGGAAACTCTATGTTGTTTACCAGCCAAATAATCAATATAAGGGTTTTAAACGTATATCTCTGAGGTCTGGCAATACCTCTCTCTTGGAAAGTTCTTACAACCCCTTCTCGCTCATATGTCCCAATCACCGATGCCACAACTTCATGCTGAAGTCTTTCTCTATAGCATTCAATTGCTCATCATAAGCTTTAGCCTATAATCTGTATAATGTATGATATTTCTTCCCATTAGCTATAATAAGAGAATCCTTACTGAGCTTTCACTGCCCTCTATGGAATCTAACATTGAAGTCTTCATCATCCAGCCTTCCAACTGAAATTAAATTCAGTCTTAAGTCAACCACATGTCTCACATCCTTAAGCACTAACTTGTAGCCAAGGTTGTTTTTATACAGATATCTCTCATGCCAATGATATCTACTGTGTCATAGTTGCCCATCTTCACAATACCAAAATTTTCAAACCTGTAAGTAGCAAAGAACTCCCTCCATGGTGTAGCATGATAAGAAGCACATGTGTCAATTATCCACTTGAGATCCTGACACACACAAGAAAAAATATCATCATAAGTAGACAAAATCAAATAATCATTACATTGCACTATAGCTATGATATTCTTTTTTGACTCTATATACTCCACTTCTTTCCTCTTTTTCTTGTTCTTCTTAGGTTGCTTGTATTGATTCTTATAATGTCTTTTCACACCATAATTATAGCAAACAATGTCTTTCCTTAATCTTGACTTGCTTCTACCTATGCATGAACCACTTCTATCCTTTGACTTTGATCTTCTTTTGTTCTCTAAGACAAATGCCTGTGAATCAATCTGAGAAGTTGTTGAATTCTTTCTCCTCAACTCTTTATTCAACAAACTGCTTATTACTTGACTTATGGTGACAATACCATATGGTGCAGAATTACTGAGAGAAACCACTAGTGTCTCCCAACTTTCTAGTAAAAAACTGAGAAATAATAATATCTGTAACTTATCATTAAGAGACATTTTCATAAAGGATAACTGGTTAGTAATACTCTGCATTTCATTCAAATGCTCAAGAATAAAAGTACTCTCTTTATATTTTAAGTTAACAAGTTTTTTGATCAAGAAAGCTTGATTGCCAGTCATTTTTCTTTTATAAATTCCTTCTAACTTTTTTCAAAGAGATTAAGCAGAACTTTTAGTAGAAGCATAGTGAAATACACTATCATCAAGCCACTAATAAATAAAACCAATAGTTTTTTGATCTAACCTCTTTCACTCATCATTTGTCATAATTGTGAGCTTTACACTATCCTCTTGCAAAGGTCCATATAAATCTTTGCAATACAAGAGATTTTTCATTCTTGATTTTAAAATCATCCAATTATTTTCGTTTAAACTAATCATGCGAGAAATATTACCGGCCTCCATGTTCAAATATAAAAGATTAAATGCCACCAAAACGCTGCTCTGATACCATTTGATGGGAATAAAATATGAATAAATTTTGTATATGAATAAATACTAGTAGACCATCACACATAGCGGAATCAAACAAAAATCATAATCAAATAAACACCAAGATTTACATGAAAATCCCCTTCAACTCAAAGGGTAAAAACCACGGGACAAGCAAAAAAAAAATCCACTATCACAATAATGAATATACAGATCTCAAGGCTTATTGCCTAAGCCCAAGCAACGGCCACAAGAGAATCACAGAGATATAAAGACTATAATACTAAGCACAATATCCAAAACCTTCCGAAGTGATCATAGTA
This sequence comes from Ensete glaucum, assembly GCA_021527575.1. NCBI lineage: Eukaryota > Viridiplantae > Streptophyta > Magnoliopsida > Zingiberales > Musaceae > Ensete > Ensete glaucum. The sequence goes on from CM038551.1 coordinate 53,511,543, forward strand.
AGAATTCACTGCAAACTGATCTAACCTAAGATATGAATGATTGAGAATAGTCTTTTCCTGTCTTTGTCTTCTTCCCTTCCCTGGATCTCTTATTTTTTGGCCTCTACTATCAATATGTAGTTTTCTTTCTCTCTCCCACGCTTTAAGTCGTCGTTGCCCGCTTAATTTTAACCCTAGCCACCTAATCTAGGGTTTAGGTTAATATAAGTGAAGTTCTAGATTGTGAGTTTCACTAAAATTCATTATGGGCTGAATCTTATTATGGGCTGAATCTGGGCCATATACCCGACACGTTCCTATAACATAAATATCAACGCACTTAATGCACTATAATCTCACAAAATATTTCTCCATGCATGAGGTTTTCACTAAGCAGTAAACTGCTCCATGCACTCAAAAGTATCTATCTCTCAATGTCGGATGCATCTGCCAGCACATAAACATCACATTTCCAACTGGTCCTAACCATACAAATAATCATCTCTTACACGATACATCTGCTTAAAAAATAAGCATCAAGCATCAAATGTATAATAATCAAGCAAAATATCTCTCCCACGCACCATATATGAAATAAGCATGAAAGCATTGAATGCATCCTAAATTGAAAAATAATCTCCTCCTACACGATGCATTCACCTAAGCGATAAGTATTAGAGTGTCTGAAATGTCTTAATTAGGCAAATATCTTTTGGCGGACAATGTGTACACCCATAACATAAACGTTAAGATGTCTAGTGTGTCCTAATCGGATAAGGCATTCCACCATGGGTGTTCATCTTGGACCAAGGCCAGTAACCATTATTTTTATTTAAGCAATAATTTTTGAGTTTGTGAAAGGAATATTACCCCCGAAATAGATTAATCCTTAATCGGAAGTGCAATGGGACGCAATTGATATGACAGCTATATATATAATAATCGGGTTCAAATTTCTTTCTTAACGTCAAGCAAAATAATATTAAAAAAAAGTTAGGACACGTTAACTGTAGTTGATTCTCAAAATTAAAATTAACTTAATAAAAAAATTGATAAAATATTCGCAGCAGTTTGGTAAACAATAATAAAAAGATCAAGGGAGAAAAATAAGAAAGAGATAAATTTGAGATGCTACGTGGTTCATCACGCATCTCATAAAATTGAGTTAAGCTGCTCATCAGTATAAAAATTGGTCGCCCATTGCATCATACACCAACAGTGATTCAAACGCACCTCCTGTTTAATCTTTTCAAACCGCCCATAATGCTTATACCAAAACTTAAACCATCGGTGCTGCTCGCTCGCACGGCCTTGCATGGCATCATCTTCGTGTAAGTAGAAGCTAGCAGAGATACACCGCGCTTGCATCGACTGTTTCTTATACCCCTCTCTCTTAATCCGTCACCACTGCATGCAGTGCAATCCTTACCAGCTTCGCTTGCTTAAACTACCTGGGTCTGGCCATCGGCGACGCCGGTGTGACGGTGCACGTCGAACCCGAATATGTAAGCTATCCTTTTTGTTTCGTCAATGGTTCGAAGTAGTTTGAGCGATGTTTCTGACAGGAGTGGATTTGTAGGTTGTTTTGGACAATGGCATCGTCCAACTCACGTTGTCGAAACCCGGAGGTTCCATTACGGGAGTCAAATACCATGGAGTTGATAATGTAATGGAAGCTATGGACAAAGAAGACCGTAGAGGGTATGCTAATATATAACTGCAATTATTATTATATTTTTTTTATCCCTCAAATGCATATCGATCTTATCATCCACTGGTGATGCAGGTACTGGGATCTTGTTTGGAATCCATCGGATCGAGATCCTGGCATGTCTCAGAAGTGAGTTTACTGCTCGTCTCTCTCTTCCTCCCCTAACCTTTTAGATTCTGCTTACCATTTCAACTGGCTTACAGAGTATACGGAACAGAATTTGACGTAGTGCAGCAAGATGCTAACCAGGTTGAGGTCTCTTTCAGAACACAATGGGAGCCCTCCCACCTAGGCAAGCTTGTGCCTTTAAACATCGACAAAAGGTTACACCGAAGATTCTGCGCTTGACAACAAGCAAATTCTTGTAGGCTAGCTAATTGAGATTGAGCTTATAATTCTGCAGGTTTGTTATGTTGCGAGGCAGCTCAGGCTTCTACACCTACGCCATATATGAACACCTTAAAGGCTGGCCCGACGTCAATCTAGGGGAGACCAGGGTGGCTTTCAAGCTTAGAAAGGACAAGTACATGATCTCCACCTTTCTTCGTGCAATTTTCTTCTTGACCATTTAATGTTCATGACGTAGAGCTTAAGCTTGTCCTTTTCTTGTGTTACTAGACTCCTCAGCAGCACTTCTTTCTCCGAAACAGGTTTCAGTATATGGCCATTGCAGACAAAAGGCAAAGAATCATGCCAATGCCTGATGATCGCAGTGACGGAAGGTCAGAAACGTTAGGGTACCCTGAAGCAGTCCGCCTCACTGATCCAATCAATGCAGCCTTGAGAGGGGAGGTAACCAGAGGTTTACATTTGAATGCTTCCGTTTTTACGCAGTTCATAGAGTGATCATGCAGCAGCATCTGATACTGCCAAATGATTGCATAGGTGGATGATAAATACCAGTATTCCAGTGAGAACAAGGACAGTCTGGTGCATGGATGGATTTCCTCTGATCCTTCCGTTGGATTTTGGCTAATCACCCCTAGTAACGAGTTCAAGACAGGAGGGCCTCTCAAGCAGGATCTAACATCTCATGTTGGTCCTACCACCCTTGCTGTAAGTGCCTCAATCACCTGCAAGATCTTTCATCTTCCTCTCGAGCAGGATTCACTTGTCTGATACGAATCCTTTCTTCCCAAATTTTAGATGTTCGTGAGCTCTCATTACTCAGGGGTGGACACTGTGCCTAAATTCAGGAACGGAGAATACTGGAAGAAGGTGTTTGGCCCTGTCTTCATATATCTTAATTCTGCTACGGAGAAATCGGCTCCAAAGCTTCTCTGGGAAGACGCCAAGAAGCAGGTAGGCCATCTTGCTTCTTTTCCCTTTGAAAACTATATTCTATGTGGTAGTCTTTCCATACTTGAATTCCAGCTACTTGTCAACGCTGAGACACATGCACGAGACTCTACACTGAGCTTTCCTGTTCTTGATTCAGATGCAGGTTGAAGTGGAGAAGTGGCCGTACGAGTTTCCTGGTTCAGAGGACTTCCACAAGAGCGAGCAGAGAGGCTCTGTTTCTGGTAGACTTCTTGTTCAGGACAAGTATGTAGCAGTACTCTGTTTCCTCTTGCATTTTAGTGTGCCTCATAATGTGGAAAACTGATCACTGTTCTGATGTGGATATATTATTCTGTCAGGTACATCAGTAAGGAACACATAAATGAGAATTCTGCTTTTGTTGGTTTGGCTTCACCAGGAGAAGCTGGATCATGGCAGAGAGAAAGCAAGGTTCCTCCTACCTATTGATCATGCTCAAACAAGTTCCTGTCATTATTCGAGCTAAAAATGATCGCCATCATGTGTTGCAGGGATACCAGTTCTGGGTGAGAGCTGACGTTAATGGCAACTTCTTCGTCAAGAACGTCAGAACTGGAGTGTACAACCTTTATGCATGGGTTCCTGGTTTTATTGGGGACTACAAATCTAGTGTAAACATAACCGTAACGTCAGGTTAGTAATGATATGTTTGGTAGGCAATTCTTGTTCTTCTACTCTGTCAATTTCAGGAATCTGATGATATTAATATGAGCAGGAAATCACATCAATCTGGGTGACGTTGTGTATAATCCACCAAGAGATGGGCCAACCTTGTGGGAGATCGGCATTCCCGATCGCTCCGCCGCGGAGTTCTTCGTCCCAGATCCTGACCCTAAATATATCAACAGGCTCTATGTGAATCATTCTGATAGGTTGCACAAATCTGAGGGTTCTTTGATTTCACGGCATTTGAGATTGCAGCGCTTCATTCCCCTAAATCCCTTGGTGTTCTTCTTCTTCTTCATCATCACAGGTTCAGGCAGTATGGGTTGTGGGATAGATACGCAGATCTGTATCCTGATAGAGATCTGATCTATACAATTGGTGTCAGTGACTACAGGAAAGACTGGTTCTACGCACAAGTTACCAGGTTCGTTTTACTTCCGCTGATCTCTCATCTGTGAAGATACGTTGAATTCATTTGCTTGAGTTCCTCTACGTTTCTTGCAGGAAGGATGGGCAGGGTTCCCATCATGCAACTACATGGCAGATAAGGTTTCGACTCGATAGTGTGCATCGGAATGGAACTTACAAGCTTCGAGTGGCGCTTGCAGCTGCCCAGCTATCTCAGCTACAAGTATGTCTGAATCCTCTCTTCTTCTTCTTCTTCTTCTTCTTCTTCTTCTTCTTCTTCTTCTTCTTGGTGATGAATAATGACATGAGTGTTCATGTTGGCTTTGAAGGTTCGATTCAACAACCCAAGAGTGCAGCCTGCTCACTTCACGACAGGGCTAATTGGGAGAGACAACTCGATCGCCCGACACGGAATCCATGGGTTGTACTGGTTGTTCAGCATCGATGTGGAGAGCAGTTGGCTTCTTGAAGGCGACAACATCATCTTCTTAACACAGACGCGGTCAGAATCCCCTTTTGAAGGAGTCATGTACGACTACATCCGATTGGAAGCTCCTGCATGACACAGTCTCAAGCACAGTTCATGTCTGAACGAAGATTATGTCATGTTTCATTGACACATTATTTCTGTCAAACCAAATAATTTCAGTCCACCAAAATGGTTCTTTTTCCAAAAATAAATTATAAAATTTAAGAGGAAAGTAACTAAGATAAAAATACCTTGTTTATTAGATAAGAATATTAATTACTTTCTTCCTGTTCTTGATCAAAAACAATACCCGTACTCTATTGAATCACCCAATTGATAATCTGTAAAACTCCACTAATTTTCTTTTAGGGGAGCATGATTGCATGTTATTTCATCTCTTAACTTTAACATCAAATATATGTTCATTCATTTGAGTCTATTCAGTAGAACTGATCAAGATTATCCTACATAAAAGTGAACATATTTCACAATTGAAATTTTGAAATTTTAAATTGTAAATCAAACTCAATATACATAATCACCTCTGTCAAATCGGATTGTTGAACAAAATTGATTGTAATGGTTACATGCTAGGAGAGCCCAAGAAAAAAATACTATAAGAAAGTCATAATTCACCATTACTACTGACCTCATATAATAGACCATCGAAACCATGTTATTTTTTAAAGCATCCGGGGATCGATAAACCTCACCACCACCAACGATTCTTCAACACGATTATGGATTTCGTTTCACCATCTGAGAATCCTGTAGTTGTTCAGAGCTTCCTCGAACTCACTCAGCATGCGCAAGCTCTAACTATTATTATCTAAACCATCATCTCCTTTCCCTCACAGCTAACAATTCTAATGGTAGCACAAAGCCTGATGGCCTATCAACCACAACCCGAATCACTTACTGCATGCTTGAACCAATGTTGATGTGTTATTCGTATGTAAATTAAATCTACCTTGAATACTACGAGCAACTAGAGATATAAATTAATATGTTTTTGTCATAAATGTTAATTATTTAAATTTACTTAAGAAAAACTCTTAGTAATGAACTCTTATTAGATGGTGATGTGTTGTCTTCGTGACGTGGCCGATGTTCGTCCTCGTCCGACTATAGGTAGTGAGTCTCCTCCTTCATGCTCACCCTAAGTACCTGCAACAAGACCCTGGTGAGTTATGGGAGCTCGGTCGGATACTTCCGATGCTGAAGTTAGAGTTCTAGTAGACTTTGTTCGAGGAGTGAGGCAGGAAAAGAGAATCTATTTTTTAGGTTCCCTCAGGGTGGATTTTATACTCGAGAGAATTATTGTATCAGATCATTTATTACTATTATAGTTTCTGACTACCCTGGATACGGTTTTGTGAGATTCTCAGGCCCTGGTGCGACGCCACGTGTCGCCTGCGGCCACACATCACTGTCGTCACGTGGGGTTTCCTAGTTGTCCTTGCGGAGAGCTGATATTATAACAGTTTGACATCTGACATGGACATTATGCTAGGTTGACATTATATGAATCAATTCTCAACAAATATAATAGAGAAAAGTTTTTCTAAAAAATATTGACAGTAGTATAGGATAAAAAAGTAAAAAATGTTATTGGGATGTTATAACATACTGGTTATAAAATTGATCATCTATTGCAATATATGATAAGTGCGCCGAATTGTCACATGAAAGCTACGTGATTCATATAGCACCGACACCTCCGTCTTCGTGTTTGCAGGACGCCCACAATGCTTAGACCGAGAGCCAAAACAAAGCCAACCAACTCATTGCTGCTACCTACGCAAAGCCTGTGGGAGTCTGCACTCAGACAGCAGCAGCTCGTGGCAACCGAAGCTCACAAATGCCTCTCGCTCGCACGGCCTTGCATGGCATCATCTTCATGTGAGTAGAGGCTAACAGAGATGCACCATAATTGCATCAGCTGTTTCCTTATACCCTCTCTCTTAATCCGTCACCACTGCATGCAGTGATATCCGTACCAGCTTCGCTTGTTCAGGCAGCGACCGCGTCCGGCCGCCACCCGCATCCTCTGATCTCTCATCTGTGAAGAAGATACGTTGAATTCATTTGCTTGAGTTCTACTACGTTTCTTGCAGGAAGGATGGGCAGGGTTCCCATCAGGCAATTAATTACATGGGAGATAAGGTTTCGACTCGATAGTGTGCATCCGAATGGAACTTACAAGCGTCGAGTGGCGCTTGCAGCTGCCCACCTATCTGAGCTACAAGTATGTCTGAATCCTCTCTTCTTCTTCTTCTTCTTCTTCTTCTTCTTCTTGGTGATGAATAATGACATGAGTGTTCTTGTTGGCTTTGAAGGTTCGATTCAACAACCCAATGATGCAGCCTGCTCACTTCACGACAGGGCTAATTGGGAGAGACAACTCGATCGCCCGACACGGAATCCATGGGTTCTACTGGTTGTTCAGCATCGATGTGGATAGCAGTTGGCTTCTCGAAGGCGACAACACCATCTTCTTAACCCAGACGCGGTGCCAAAGCCCTTTTCGAGGAGGCATGTACGACTACATCCGAATGGAAGCTCCCGCAGGCACTGTCGCAAGCACGGATGCTGTTGCTGAATGAAGACTATGTCATCATGTTCATTGAAATACTTAGATCGATGAATATTTTGAGAAATTGGAGATGTAAATTAAGAGAGTAATTTTATTCTCAGACATTTGAAAACATATGGGAAGAGACCAAGCAACCGAATGCCACGGATTCAGTTATGATTGCTTGTCAATTATAGTCGTATCGATTTTATATTAATATTAATAACATAAATACTTTTATGTTGTCACCATTCCAAGCCTCTTTTCCTTAAATTGGTTGCTATCCTTTTTCGATAGATGATGATCCAAACCTACTCAGACTAGCTGTGATCGGGCGAACGGCAGGCCCAATTAGCTCAACGAAGGTTCCACCCGATCCATACCTTACCAATTAGCCCTGACCTTAAGTTTTGAAATCGATGATTTCGATTCCAAAATCAATGGTTCCCGATTTTTATTTTTTTAAAAAAAATCAAAAATAGAAACCGAACCTCCCTTGACAAATCCTGGAACCAGAACCATCGGTTGCAGTTCTAGTTTGAATCCTTCATTTTCATTTTTTATTAAAAATAATTTAAAATTTAAAAAACTTTTATAGTTTTATTTCTAAAATTTGAAAACCAGATGTATAACTATAATGAGTATAATGACATTAAAAAATTGATAAAAGAAAAATAAAATTATAAAAATTTTTAATCAATTCTAGTGTTGGATGTTTTGCTCGTCCCTTTGATTGGTATGTCCAAAGTTTGTCATTGTTTCCATAGTCAGTTTCACCACATTAGTCAAATTTTTAATCAGCTATTATTGACAATACTAGTAATTGCTGTGTAATCATCGCCAAAATAAAAAAGGCTATTGCATATCATTCCCATCATTCAAAAATAAGAAACAATATATCTATAGAATTGTTGCAAAACTCAAAAGAAATTATTAGATAAATATTGAGTTCATGATAATCCCTTTGTTTTTTTTATCTTTATAATAATAATATTTCTCCCATATGGATTTTATTACTCCTGCTAACTTAGACCCATAAGTTGATGATCAATTTTTTTACTTCTCTAATTTTAACACCAATATTAACTTCTATTATTGAACTTTCGTAATAAATATTTAAACCATCACTTAAACCATCTATCCTAGTACGAGGATTAAATTATCAAGAAAATAATTCATCTATCTTGATTTCATTATCATGATAGTCATATTTGAATCATGATAATGTTGATATTGTTCTAAATTAACAGCAATATTAAAAATAATAAAAAATATATGAATAGTAGGATAATAAGCACCCGATAAAGTATTTTTGGCATTATAAAAAAATAAAATATTAAATTCTTTCATTAGCATTTCAATGTTCTGGATAGAAACTAATTTATCTAATATTATTGGCAATAAAAGTGTCCGATAATTCTTTATACTCAAAAGATACCTCAAGTAATTCATAGATAGAATTCATCGAGTAGGAACATCCTTAGAAATTTTTTTTTTTGACATTTGGCATTTAATTTGTAAAATCTAGCCCACTCTTTCCTTACTTATGGATGATCCCATAAGAATGAAATTGCTTGTTTAATTAAAAAAGAATCTGGAGATCGTAGACATTCTTGTACACAAAAATAAAATATATCACCAAAATTATTTAAGGTTGCATGGTCTAAACCAATTAAAAAAAAATTAAAACTAAACGATACTCTTCTAAAATAGCTTTATCATTCTATAAATATTATTTACAGTATATCATTCATCAAAAACTCTAAAAGTAATAATTCAATCACTATCAATCCAACGATAAGTGATACAAGAGTGTATTTACTAGTAATCGCTCCAAATATCAACACACATAAAAACAAAACTATCAAAAGCTAAATTTCTTTTGTAAATCTTTTTTTTAGATTATGCAAAATTCAGGTAGGTGTAATTCAAGGCACACGTTGCATTACAAGATTCGAAGTCTCCTAACCATAATCAATAAAATTATTTTTTTTACTAAAACTAAAAGTCAAACGTTTGATGAAAATTAATGTAGATAATTCTTTTTTATCAACAGATAAATGAAAAGTGAGATTAGTGGGGTATTTAGAAATCTGTGTTTGGCTTTTTGCCGTACCAGCTTGTGTTGGGTGTTTCTTCGCAAAATGCTTGAAAATGTTGGGTATTTCAAACCTTCTTGAAATATAGCTTAAAAATATCTGACTTTACGGTATCTCAATTTTTAATGTAGATGAAGACATCTAGAGTACGGTATATCAATTTTTAAAGATAAAGGCATCTAGAGTACGGTATATCAATTTTTAATGTAGATGAAGTTTTTAGCACATATGTTGTGCTCCTATCAGGACCATAGTTAAGTTGGGTCCATTTATTCAGGTTGAGTCATATAGTCAGAGTCATTTATGGGTCAGGTGAACCTTATCAAGTCAGTTATAAGTAGTTAGAGTTAGTTTTTAACTTCGGTTGAGACAAAATCAGTTATTATTTTTAGTTAGAAATTTATCAAGTTAGTTAAGAGTCAAAGATTAGTGGGACTGAGCCCTATAAATAAGATTATAATCAATTTGACCTTTGTTGTTACCATTCATCATCTATATTGTTGCCATCATCGTTGTTATCATCGTTGCATCTGCTACTTTGTTGCAATCTAAGCATCATCGTCATCGCAACAATTAAAAAAAAGGAAAAAAGGAAAAAAGAGAAAAAAGAAAAAAAAAAGAGAAGAAGAAGGCCACAGCCGCACGCCTTCTTCATCCCCTCTTCTCAACCGACGGCCACCATCTCCCTCTCCTCCTCAACCACAATCGCAACCACATCCTTCTAGCCACACCCTCCTCGGTTGCTGGCTCCACCTGCGTATAACCACCTTCTTCCTCCGCTATCCCGACTGTTGTCTTCTTCCTCCCGCACTCGACGTTGCTGCCGTCCTCCTCCTATGCCTCCTCCCCACGACTTGTCACCACTGCCAACCGTCGGCCTCATTGCTATCTTCCCCATCTCCCCCACGCAAGCCGTCGCCACCTCTGCTACCAGCTCTCATCGCTACCTCTCTCGCAACCACAACCGCTTCTACCCGCTGCCGCTGCCGCAGCCCACCCACGCAACCTTGCTCTAGCCGCTTGTCGCTAGCTATGCGATCGATCCAGCCACAGTTGTGTGACCACCTCTCAGCAATCATAGAAAGCAGTGCCATCCTCTGCTCCTCCTCTATTTTCTGTCCATCCGCATCCACCGTCGGACATACTTGCTCGATCACCGACCCGCTGCCCGCACGACCGCCTCCTTCTCTTCCCAGTACCTCCTCCTCGATCGCGCACTCCTCTGCCACCGAGGTACCCTCGCCCCTTCTTCCTCCCCTACCGTAGTAGTCACCCCAAAACGTCAACGTGATTGTTGCCCTTCCTGCCACTACCATCGGGCACGTCTGTTCCTCCCCTCCGCTCCTCACGATGTCACTGTCTCCTCCCTTGCTGCTGCTGCCCTCGCTGCCAAAGTCGTTTCCAATCGCACCCTTGCCGCTGCACCTCCCTGCTGCCACTGCTACATCTCCTTGCTACCATTGTTGCCCCCACCATCTTCAACCAGCTTTTTGATATATTAGTGATTCTTACACCGACAATCTCATTGCGACCAAGTCCTACCACATCTATGATGCAAACTCATGCCCCTGACTCGACAACAGAAAAAAGAACTGAACATCACTGATATACAATCCTATACAATGACTACATATGATGTACTTGATACAAGGTTTAAAGCCTTTGAGGCTTGCATGGAAGACAGATTTCAAGAGCTCATCTGCTAAATTAGAAGAAGTCAATCAGAGAGTCCCAACAAAACTCAACATAGTGAAAGTTCCAAAGGGAGTCGATCTAAAAAGTATGATCATGGCAAGACACAGGACACACACGCATGAGGGTGGAGTTTCCCAAATGGGAAGATGAAAATCAGATTGGCTATATTTCACATGCTAAATTTTTTTTTCATTTTCATAGGACTCTGGAGGAATCCAAGGTGGAGATCGCCTCCATTCAATTTGAAGGAGACACAATCTAATGGTACGATTGGTATCATGGAGAACCCTCGTGGGAGCAATTCAAAAGCAGACTTTTGATTCGCTTTAGACCATCAGAGTATAAAAATATGGATGGACAACTCACCAAAATCCATCAGACCTCTACTGTACAAGAGTACCAAAGCAGATTTAAGCGCCTCTCAAACCAAACCTAAGACTGATCCAAAAAATAACTACTAGGAACATTTATTGAAGGGCTCAATCTAGAGACTCGGTGTAAAGTTAAGACTCGACAACCTTGTACCGTGATGGCTGCCATATCATTCACTGGTATACATGAAGAAAAACTCAACAGAGACAATCGCAGAAATAAAACCATAAATTAACTAGTAGTGAGCAAGCCGATAGCCCCACCTCCCTACACTCTAAACCCTCGAAGATTTACCAGAGAAGAGCTCTATGAAAGATCAGCAGAAGGGTTGTACTGGTATTGTGATGAAAAATAGAGTAGAGGGCATCGATACAAACACGACCATCTTCTGATGATAGAATCAATTAAAGAGGAACCAGAGAATGATGATGTAGACTCTAATCGAGAAGGTACAAATTTCGACAATGCTATTGGACCTTTCATACATACTGTATATGCAATAGTAGGCTACTCTAACCTGCAAACCATGAAAATTGAGAAAATTTTGGAATAACAATATGTTATTATTTTAATCGATACTAGTAGCACTAATAATTTCATGGACAGAAGGCTTGCTGACCAATTGGCTTATCAAATTGAAGACTATAATAGATTTGAAGTCAAGGTTGCTGATGGTCAAATTTTAACTTGTAATAGTAAGTGCTCAAAAATCAAACTGATGGTACAAGGCCAAGAACTGCAGGTGGATTTCTTTCTAATACCCTTAGAGGACATCAAAATAATGCTTGGAATTGAATGGTTGTCAACTCTAGGTGATGTCACCTGGAATCTTTCTAAACTAATTATGAAGTTTTTCATTAATAGAAAGCAAGTGATCCTCAAAGGAAGACATGGAAGCAAGATCACAACTGCTAGTAACCATCGAATGGAGAGACTTTCTCACAAGACTTTAATGACGGCTACACCAGAAGGCCGACCTATTACTTACACAAAGTGGAGACCTTATTTAATTAATTAAAAGATTATGACGCATGACAAATATCTTAGACTAAAGTACCCTCGAAGTTTGATACTACTCAACCTTAAGGACAAGGTTGATTTGAAGAGGACAGGTATGTTAGGACCCTAGCTAAGTCGGGTCCATCTATTCAAGTTAAGTCATATTAGTCAAAGCCAATTATAAGTCGGGTGAACCTTATCAAGTTAGTTATAAGTGGTTAGAGTTGATTTTTATCTTCGGTTGAGACGAAGACAGTTATTATTTTCAATCAAAAGTTTATTAAATTAGTTAAGAGTTTATTAGGTTAGTTAAGAGTCAAAGAATAGTGAGACTCTTAGTAGAACCCTATAAATAAGGTTGTAAACTTTTTTATGAAAATCAATCAATGAAGAAATCATAGTTTTAGCCAAAAGATAGAAATCCTAGGAGGCAGATCCTCTCGAAGCAATCTAAGAGACCCGATCCCTTCAAAAAGATCGATTATCCCTCTTTCCACCTTCGTCCTTCATGATAGAACCCTAGGATTCTACTAGCTCCGCCATGACAAACCGTTACCCCAAATTACAATAGGAAGAAAATGATATACAATTATCTACAACTAACTTAAACTTAACAATGTGCATCATGACATTTAAAGGGAATACTTCCTCATTAAAGCACATAATCGTTTCTGATTGATGATGATTATAGAATAAATGTTATAAAAGAGGGTTTCTTTAGTTACTTTCTTATCGCAAATTCCTAAAACTCACTGAACTTACAAACCTTTTTTTGGCCTTTTTTTTAAGAATTAAACTTGTTAAGGCACCATAAAGAAGTTTATTGCATCAGAAGTTAAAACACATTAAAGGCCTATAGAAGAATTGACCAAATTAACTATTGATTCTTTAAAAAATCTCTTAGAAAAGAGAGATTCATATTGAATGTAATAAGTATAATATATTTATGGGAACTATATAAACCCCTTATATTGAGCCATGAAACATAGAGAGTTTTTAAGTGAAAAATAGAATATTTTATCTTGTTTAACTTTTTCTTTATGTGATACCCCTATATTTTCTTCCTACATAATTCAACATTTAGTAGCAGAGCTCAAGTTAAGCTATGACATCTTCCTCAAGTACCATCCAACTCTGAATTCATAGATTGATAAAAAAAAATTATGATATATGGTATATCCAAATGAAGGTCATTCTAGGCTTTTAAGATGTATGAGAATTTATAGAAGATGAATTTATTAAACAAAGTCAAGTATAAAAAGAAATAATTAATGAAAAAATAAGAAAACAACTCAAAGATAAAAGAAAGGAGAAAAAAATATTTATTCATGATTTATTAAGAGTTTGATGATATAATGTTTGAGATCATTATTTCAGTAAATACTTCTAAATCTATTTCTAATTACCTTTTAAAAATCATTACTATGTTCATCAAATGAGATAAAATAATTAATAAATAGGCAATCAAAGAGTAATAGAAAAAATACTAAGATTTCTAAATTTTTATTTTATTGTGGTAGCAATTGAATAGTATTTGAAACAAATGTCTTTAGGATATTTAATGAGTTCTCTTGAAGTTAATAAATAAAGGCATACAAAAAGAGGAGAATAAAAATCTACAGAGCAAGCATTACAAACCAAACTTATTCTTGAAAATAAAAATAAATTAATATCTGAAAAAGGAAGAGATAGTAAAAATCACACCAATCAAGAATCTCAAAATAACGAAGGTGATAGAAAAAATTCTAATCAAAGAGTCCAAGGTTATGGTCGAGGATGTGACTGAGACCGTGGATGTAGCAAAAATTCTAAAAGATATTAAATACAATTTTATGTTTGCAAAAGGTATGAACACTACTCCTTTAATATTATAATCTTAAAAATCAAGGTAATAAGATAAATTTTATTAAGAAAAGATAAGAATGATTTAGGAGCTATATGATATAATTTAAAGGACTAATAATGAGTTTTTTTTATTATATCTTTTTGCAAGATATAATTCATTAACATTTGAGTAAACTTGTAGAGAAGAAAAATGACGACAAACTATGAATGAGAAAATTCATGCTATTAACAAAAATGATATATAGGAGCTTACTATATTTCTAGAAGATTACCAAGCAATCGGTGTTAAGTGGATCTTCAAAATAAAAAGAGATGCACAAAAGGATGTGAAGAAATATAGGGTCTAATTGGTTGCAAAGGGATAAAAATAATAATTTGGTATTGACTAAAAAGAAGTATTCATACTAGTTAATCGATTAGAGATAATAAGATTAGTTATTTACTTAGTAGCTCAAATAAAATAATTTTTTTTATAAATCAATGTCAATTCAGTATTTCTTTTAATAGATTTATTGAAGAAGAGGTATGTGTTCTAGTTTTATTATTCATGAACTAGAAGAATGATATATAAGCTAAATATAGCTCTTTACGGGCTTAGAGAAGTCCCATGAATATGCAATTCTCTGATAGATACTTATTTTCTTAATAATTTTTTAAATATCTACATGAATATACTTTCTATATGAAATTTAACTCTAGGAGATATCTTATTTGTATGTATATATATATATTATGTAATTTTTACGAGTAATAGTATTTCAATGATTAAATATTTTAAACACTATATGGCAAAGGAGTTTGAGATGATCAATTTGGGTTTAATGACTTATTTCCTTTATATCAAAGTTATATAAGATGCTGAAAGAATTTTCATCTCACAAAAAATTATACAAATGAGATCTTAAAGAAGTTTTCATGGAAGATTATCACCTTACTGATACACTTGTGGAATGTAACACTAAGTTGATTAAGGAAGATGAAGATAAATCAATTAATCAAACTTATTATAAAAGTCTAATTGGATATTTAAGATATTTGATATGCACTCGACGTGATATACTATTTGGAGTTAGTTTAATAAGTAGATATATGAAAGCTCCTCAGACATCTCATTTAAAAGTCATTAAAAAATTTTACAATAATTAAGAAATAATTGAGTATAAAATATTCTATTTATTATCTAAAAAGTTGAAACTCATTGGATATAATGATAGTGATGATCAAAAGAGTACAATCAGATTTGTGTTTTATTTCGATGAAGCTATATTCACATGATCTTCAAAAAATTATATATATTATTGCTTGATCAAGTTTTGAAGTAGAATATATAATAGTATATTCTTTTATTTGTTATACAATATGACTAAAAAACTACTCCAAGAATTTCATAAGCCATAGGAGAAGTAAATCAAGATTTTGATAACAAATCAACTATTGTCTTAGCCAAAAATTAGTAAAGATCGAAATATATCAATATAAGATTTTATTTTATAAAAGATCATGCCAAAAATAAAGAAGTGAAACTCATGTCAAGACAAGCAAACAAGTGATCGATATACTCACAAAATCTCTCAAATTTAAAATATTTTAATAAATTCAAAAGAAACTTAGCATGTTAGATGGAACAAGTTTAAGAAGAAGAAAGTTGGAATTAAACTTGTCAAGGCCTATGAAAGAATAGATCAAATTTACTATTAATTCTTAAAAGAGTTTTTTTATAAAAAAAGAGATTCATATTGAATGTAATGAATATAATATATCTATGGAGACTATATAAAAATCTCATGTTTTGGGTCATGAAATATGAAGAGAGGCTTTGAGTGAAATATAGAATATTATACCCTCCTTGGACTTGCTAAACAAGTGTAAGCTTTATATTTGAGATTATGCAAACCATCATCCACCATCTCCCATAATTAACTAATAGCAACATAAGACCTAATGGCTCATAATCATGATGTAAAGTTCTTGCTGCACCATAATCGGAACTATTATTGAACATGATAGGAATAAAACAGGAATAAACTTTGTATAGGGACAAATACTAGCAGGTCATCACACACAACGGAATCAAACATAAATCATAATCAAATGAATACCAAGATTTATGTGGAAAACCCCCTCAACTCGAAGTGTAAAAATCACGGGACAAGCCAGAGAAAATCTAATATCAAAATAATGAATATACAGATCTCAAGGCTTCTTGCCTAAGCTCAAGCAATAGCCACAAGAGAATCACAGGGATACAAGGACTCTAATACCAAACACAATATCCAAAACCTTCCCAAGATATCACAGTAAGAATATACTACAAACTGATCTAACCTGAGATATGAATGATTGAGAATAGTCTTTTCCTATCTTTGTCTTCTTCGTTTTCCTGGATCTCTTATTTTCTGGCCTCTACTATCAATCTACAGTCTTCTTTCTCTCTCCCACATTTTCAGCCATCACTGTCCTATTAATCTCAATCATTACCACCTAATCTAGGGTTTAGGTTAATATAAGTGAGGTTCTGGGCTGTGGGCTTCACTAAAGCCCATTATAGGCTGAATCTGGGCTATCTGCCCGACAATCTCCCCCTTCAGCCCATAAGTGAGGCTGTCTCATGACTCCTTAATATGAAGCCATGTCGACCAACTATCGGCATATCTTCTGTCTCTCTTTCGATAAAGTCTTTGTCAACATGTCTGCCCCATTATTATTTGTGTGAATTTTCTGAAGCTATAACTGATTCTCTTTAAACACATTTCTGATCTAGTGATATCTGACATCTATATGCTTTGACTTGGAATGAAATGCTGGGTTATTACATAAATGGATGTCACTCTGGCTGTCACAATACACTACATAGTTTTCATATTTCAGTCCCAGTTCTTGTAAGAATCCTTTCATTTATAACATTTCTTTGCAAACCTCTGTAGCAACAATATATTCTACCTCTGTGGTGGAGAGAGTAATACACCTTTGCAATCTGGATTGCCATGACATAGCTCCCCCTGTAAAAGTAAGTACAAAACCTGATGTAGACTTCCTTGTGTTAATATCTCTTGCCATATATGCATCTATGTATCCTGTCAACACAAGTGGTCCACCTTCGAAGCTTAAACAAACTTTAGAACTTCCTTTGAGATATATAAAAATCCACTTTACTACTGTCCAGTGCTCTTTGCTTAGATTTGCAAGAAATCTACTAGTAATACCCACTATATATGTGATGTCCGGCCTTGTACATATCATCACGTACATTAAACTTCTAACAACTGAAGCATAAGAAACCTTTTGTATTTTCTCCTCCTTATCACTTAATAGACTCTGATTTGAGTACAACTTAAAGTGACCTGCAAGAGGAGAACCAACTGGCTTTACATTACTCATACTGAACCTATCCAATACCTTCTCAATGTATTTCTCCTATGACAACCAAATCTTCCTCTTTCTTCTATCACGAGAAATCTGCATGCCTAGTATTTGTTTTGCTGGCCTCATGTCTTTCATTGCAAAAGACTCACCAAACCATTTGATGTATACACAATGATCTGAAGTTGTTCTTTTGTATTCATTTTCAATCATAAATGAATTAAACTTTTTATACCACTATCTAGGAGCTTACTTCAACCCATACAAGCTCTTCCTTAATTTGCAGACAAGATTTTTTTTACCTTTGACTTTGAAGCCTTCTGGTTGCTCCATATAAATTTTCTCCTCCAAATCACCATGAAGGAAAGTTGTTTTCACATCTACCTGCTCAATCTCCAAGTCTAGGTTAACAGCAATACCAAGAGAAACACGGATAGAAGACATTTTAACAACAAGAGAAAAAAATTCTTCAAAATCAATACCTTTCTTTTGACCAAAGCTTTTCACAACCAATCTAGTTTGATACCTTGGTTGAGAATAATATTCTTGAGTCTTCAACCTGAAAACCCACTTATTCTTCAAGGCTTTACTTCCGTCTGGTAGTTGCACCAAATCATATGTGTGGTTCTTCTTCAAAGAATCAATCTCTTCCTGCATAGCAATAAACTACTTCTTTTTCTACTCACTTTCAGCTACTTCTTAGTAACTCTCTAGTTCACCTACATCAGTAAGCATCACATATTCATCTGTAGAGTATCTTCTGAAAGGTTGACGTGGTCTAGAAGATCTTCTTAACTGAGGTTCTGTGGGAACTTGCTCTCTTTCTTCTTCCTGCTCAACATGTCCTGTAGGTAGATCAACATGTGGCTCTGCACCATCTTCCTACACATCTCCTCCATCACCTTAATATACTGGAGGAATAACTAGGTCACAGTCTACAAATCCCTCTACAGAAGTCTTAGTTGGTGCCTCATTCTTCAAATTCTCAATAGTTTGATCCTCAAAGAAGATAACATCTCTACTTCTGAACATCTTCTACTTTTCTGGATCCTAAAGCCTGTAACCAAACTGATCATGTGAGTAACCAAGAAAAATACACTCTTTTGTCTTACCATCCAGCTTGGACCTCTTAAATGCCTATAAGAGACATCTTTCCTTAACCATACATGTTCTGCAATATC
Organism: Ensete glaucum; assembly: GCA_021527575.1. NCBI lineage: Eukaryota > Viridiplantae > Streptophyta > Magnoliopsida > Zingiberales > Musaceae > Ensete > Ensete glaucum. The sequence goes on from CM038551.1 coordinate 53,530,222, forward strand.
ACCATCTAGAGTTATACATGGTGATAAGTTGATCTCATCAATTGTAGTCTTCAAAGCCTCATCCCAAAATCTTTTGGGTAGCTTAACATGTGAAAGCATACATTTGATCTTTTCCATGATGGTGTGGTTCATCCTCTCTGCAATTGCATTGTGCTGAGGTGTACCAGGAACTGTCAACCCATGCTGGATGCCATGTGACCTACGATAATCATTAAACAATCTTGTATACTCACCACCATTATCTGATCTTATGCATTTTAATTATCTTTCTGTCTCTCTTTCAACTCTGGTATGAAACTCCTTAAAGACATTAATAACCTGATCTTTAGTCTTTAAAGCATAGACCCAAACTTTCCTGGAAAAGTCATCTATAAAAGTAACAAAATAAAGTGCACCACTGATACTAGAAATATTAATAGATCCACTATGAGTTTTTGTCCTCAAAGGACCACACACATCTTTATAGACATGGTCCAAGGCATGTATTTTTCTAGATAAAGCATGACTAACAAAGGAAACTTTATGTTGTTTACTAGCCAAACAATCAATACAATAGTTCAATCATGTATGTCTAAGGTCTGACAATACCTCTCTCTTGGAAAGCTTTTGCAGCCCCTTCTCGCTCATATATCCTAGTCGCCTATGCCACAACTCCATGCTGAAGTCTTTCTCTATAGCATTCAACTTCTAACCACAAGTTTTAGCCTGCAATATGTATAATATATGACATTTCTTCCCATTAGCTACAATAAGAGAACCCTTACTGAGCTTCCACTGCCCTCTATGAAATCTAATATAATTTCTTCATCATCCAGTATTCCAACTGAAATTAAATTTAGTCTTAAGTCAACCACATGCCTCACATTCTTAAGTACCAATTTGCAACCAAGGTTGGTCTTTATATGGATATCACCCATGCCAATGATGTTTACTGTGTCATAGTTGTCTATCTTGACAACACCAAAATTTTTAGACCTGTAAGTAGCAAAGAACTCCCTCTGTGGTGTAGCATGATAAGAAGTACCTATGTCAATTATTCGCTCGGGATCATGGCACACACAAGAAAAAGTATCATCAGAAGTAGACAAAATCAAATAATTACTACCTTGCACCGTATCTGTGATATTCTCTTTTGACTCTGTATGCTCCACTTCTTTCCCCTTTTTCTTGTTCTTCTTAGGTTGCTTGCACTGATTATTATAATATCTTTTCTCATCACAATTGTAGCAAATAATATCTTTCCTTGATCTTGACTTACTTCTACCTATACGTGAAACACTTCTATCCTTTGACTTTGACCTTCTTCTGTTATCTGAGACAAGTGCCTATCAATCAATCTGAAAAGTTGTTGAATTCTTTCTCTTTAACTCCTTATTCAACAAACTGCTTGTTACTTGACTCATTGTGACAGTACCATCTGGTGCCGAATTACTGAGGGAAATAACTAGTGTCTCCCAACTTTCTGGCAAAGAACTGAGAAGTAACAATGCCTGCAACTTATCATTAAGAGACATTTTCATAGAGGATAACTGGTTAGTAATACTTTGCATTTCATTCAAATGCTCAGGAATAGAAGTAACCTCTTTATATTTCAAGTTCACAACTTTTCTAATTAGAAAAGCTTTATTGCCAGCTGTTTTTCTTTTATAAAGACCCAATTTTTTCCAAAGAGATTAAGTAAAACCTTCAGTAGAAATATGGTGAAAGACACTATCATCCAACCACTGATGAATAAAACTAACAGTTTTTTTATCTAACCTCTTCCACTCATCATCTGTTATAGTTGTGAGCTTTGCATTATCCCCTTGCAAAGGTCCATATAAATCTTTGAAATACAATAGATCTTCCATTCTTGATTTCCATATCATCAAATTGTTTCCGTTTAAACTAATTATGCGAGAAATATTACTAGCCTCCATGTTTAAATGCAAAAGTTAAATACCACCAAAACCCGGTCTGATATTAGTTGATGGGAATGAAATAGGGATAAATTTTGTATACAAACAAATACTAGCAGGCCATCACATATAGCAGAATCAAATAGAAATTATAATCAAATGAACTCTAAGATTTACGTGGAAAACCCCATCAACTCGAAGGGTAAAAACCATGGGACAAACCAAAGAAAATCTACTATCAAAATAATAAATATATATATCTCAAGATTTCTTGCCCAAGCCTAAGCAATAGTTACAAGAGAATCACATGGATATAATGACTCTAATACTAAATACAATATTCAAAACCTTCCCAAGAGATCATAGTAAGAATCCACTACAAACTGATCTAACCTGATATATGAATGATTGAGAATAGTTTTTTCATATCCTTGTCTTTTTTCCTTTCCTGTATCTCTTGTTTTCTGACCTCTACTGTCAATCTACAGTCATTTTTCTCTCTCCCACGTTTTCAACCATCGCTATCCTCTTAATCTCAATCTTTACCACCTAATCTAGGGTTTAGATTAATATATATGAGGTTCTGAGCTATCGGCTTCACTAAAACTCATTATGAGGTAAATCTGAATTATCTGTCCAACAGAACACTACAAATAATCGTACGCCAATGATAATCCAAAGTTATAGCAACTTAATAAAGAGGATAATGATTTAGTTTGGCATCAATATGAACCTGAGGCATACGATGCAGGAGATAAGTCCTATCTTATATAAATATCTATAGCAGATGAACAAATATCTAACTCCAGAAAGAACTCAAGAAAGCCAGTCGCCAAGACCAATTTTCTTTCACCCAATAGAGACAAAAGAAATATATTTCCTCCAACTTTCATCTTCACATTCTAGAAATTTCTGACGTAGAGCATGTGGCATTTAGGGCTTAAATGACTTTTTACAAATGATAGGAGCGATACTCCATACTCATGCTTCCATGTCATTCTTTAGGCCATTGCGAGTGAGCTCCACTTTATTAAAAATATATATCCAACAATTGAATATCTTACTAATGTCAAAATATTCAACCATGAGGCTTGTAAAGTGGCCGACCCTCATCCTTTCATATTCATTCATGACTTCATCAATCACATAACCTAAAAACATTTCACCTATTGTCATTGGGCCAAAAATGTTCAACCCACTCTAATTAAGAAAAAAATGTCTGATTGTGTCGACCTAAAACATGCATAGCCCACTCATCCAATCAAAAGATTTTTAACCCATTCTTATAAGATGAAAAATATTAGACTACTCTTATCGAACAAAAAATGTCTAACCCACCACACTATTAGAGAAAAAAATGAATGTCTAATGTTGTGAGTCCTCTATCGCGTCCAGTGGATCCGTACAACAAGGTTCAAGCTACGAGCACAAGATGAGCTCCATACTGACAGTCCGAGGTTGGCGTGTATGGATGCTTCGGTTATGGCTTTGATGTGGATATTTCTAATCTCACCGGACTGTTCTTGCAAGATAAGACCTCCCAGGTGATGGATTCCTGGGGAGGTCCCTCCGACGATCAAGTTAGAGTTGTTTAGAAGGGTGAAGTCCGACGACTCCTCTTTGGGCTCTGAGGCTTCTTCTCTTCTTTGGTTGAAGTAGAGAGGGAGAGGGAGAGGGAGAGGGAGAGTACCAACCCGAGTGGAGGGCCCTTGGGGTGCTATCTTTATATCTGTCTGTCATCGACCAGTCAAGTCCCGGCCTCATCATCCTTCTGGTATTTTTTGCCAGCCCGTTTAATGTTGTCGGCAACGCCGACGACTATTCATGCTGTCGGTTGTGTGTTGCTTCTGTCTTGTTGTCGTGTGGTTCCCTCAGATTTTTATGAGACCCGACAGTGATCGCACGATATTCAATATTGTCAGACCTCATATTTGTCTACTGATTTGTGACACATCGCTCGCGTGTATTAGATGGTTGTCCAGGAAATTGGTCATTTGGCCCTGTACTTCCATGTCAGTTGGTCTTGGGCTACGTCGTTTGGTTTGAGAGGGAAACCACTATTATCCCAATCATCTAACCTACTTGATCAAATCAATAAAAAAATTAGTGCACCCTAACAAAGCACATCTCCCTACTCATGGTATGTTCCTTATAACATAAATATCAAAGTTCTTAAAGTACCACAATTAAGTAAAACGTATCTTCGTGCATGACATGTTCAATAAGCATCAAACAGCTCAATGCACTCAAAGCATCAAAATGCCAAATGTGTCCTAACCACACAAATGATCATCTGCTTAAGAAATAGGCAACAGACATCCAATGTATAATAATCAAGAAAATATCTCCCACATGCATCATATAAACATTAAAGCCTTCAATACATCCTAAATTAAAAAAAAATCTCCTCCGAAATTAAAAAATATCCAATTATTGTGTCCACTCATAGCATAAACATTATTATATTTGATGCGTCGTCATCAGACATGGCATTCCCCATACCAGAGGAGTTCATCCTTAACAAAGGTCACTATCCATTTTTTTTTATTTAAGCAATAATTTTTAAGTTTCTGAAGGGGATACTACGCTCTGAAATAGATAAATCCTCACTCTGAAGCATAATGGGACACAATTGATATGACAATTATACGCAATAATTAGGTTCAAACTTCCTTCTTAATGTCAAGAACGATAATATTAAAAAGTATAAGTTAGGACACATTAACTATAGTTGATTATCAAAATAAACATTAAGTTAATAATTTTTTGATAAATTATTTACAGTATTTTAGTAAATAATAATAAAAAGGTCAAAAGAGGAAAATAAGAGAGATTAAATTGGGATGCTACGTGGTTCATCACGCATCTCCTTCTACATCTTTTAGAAGCCGTCCACAATACTCAAAACCCAAACCATCGGTGCTGCTACTTATCCAAAACCCGAGGGCGGTCTTCACTCACGTAGCAGCAATTCGTTTCGATCTAAGCTCCTAAATCGCTCTCGCTCGCACGGCCTTGCATGGCATCATCTTCGTATAAGTAGAAGCTAGCAGAGATACACCACACTTGCATCGACTGTTTCTTATACCCTCTGTCTTAATCCGTCATCACTGCATGCGGTGCAATCCTTACCAGCTTCACTTGGTCAGACGACCTGCGTCCGGTCGCCGGCGTGACGGTGCACGTCGAACGCGAATATTTAAGCTATCCTTTTTGTTTCGTCAATGGTTCGGAGAAGTTTGAGCGATGTGTCTGACAGAAGTGGATTTGCAGGTTGTGTTGGACGATAGCATCGTCCAACTCAGGTTGTCGAAGCCCGGGTTTCCATTACGGGAGTCAAATATACAGCTGCAATTAATTTCTTTTGATCCCTCAAATGCATATCGATCTTATCACCCACTGGTGATGCAGGTATTGGGATGTTGTTTGGAATCCATCATATCGAGATTCTGGCATACTTGATATGTGAGTGTAGCTGCTCATCTCTCCCTTCCTCCCCTAACCTTTTAGCTTCTGCTTACCATTTCAACTGGGTTACAGAATACTCGGAACAGGATTTGACGTAGTGCAGCAAGATGCAAGCCAGGTTGTGGTATCTTTCAGAACATTATGGGATCCCTCCCACGGAGGCAAGCTTGTGCCATTATACATCGACAAAATCTGTGCTTGTCAAGAACCAAGCACTAGTAGGCTAGATAATTGAGATTGAGCTTACAACTATTTTAAATTAAGAGGATATGATAAAATAAATTCAAATGGTTAAGATTAGATGTAACAAAAGATAAAAATTTAGATTAAGATAAATAGATAACGATGATAAGATTTGTTAAACTATGATTGATTTCTTCTTCTTTGTTTAAAAAATCTGTACTCTATCCTTTTAACTAATATAAATACTGCTGGATGAAAACAAAAATACAGATTGAAACCACTCATCATTTATTCCATCTTCTTCTTCCCTTTTTCCTTGAATTACAATAGAAAGCCAACAATCTAAGCTTCCCAATGGCCCTCGTTCGCACGGCCTTGCATGGCATCATCTTCGTGTAAGTAGAAGCTAACAGAGAAACACCACACTTGCATCGACTGTACCTTATACCATCTCTCTTAATCCGTCACCACCGCATGCAGTGCAATCCTTACCAGCTTCGCTTGCTCAGACGACCAGCGTCCTGCCGCCAACGCCGACGTTGTGACGGTGCACGTCGAACGCGAATATGTAAGCTTTATGTTTCGTCAATGGTTCGGAGTAGTTTGAGCGATGTGTCTGACAGAAGTAGATTTGCAGGTTGTGTTGGACAATGGCATCGTCCAACTCACGCTGTCGAAGCCCGGAGGTTTTATTACGGGAGTCAAATACCATGGACTTGATAATGTAATGGAAGTTAAGAACAGGGAAGACGGTAGAGGGTATGCAAATATATAGCTGCAATTAATCTTTTTTGATCCCTCAAATACACATCGATCTTATCAACCACTGGTGATGCAGGTATTGGGATCTTGTTTGGAATCCATCAGATGGAGATTCTGGCATATTTCAGAAGTGAGTGTTGCTGCTCATCTCTCTCTTCCTCCCCTAACCTATTAGCTTGTGCTAACCATTTCAACTGGCTTACAGAATACACGGAACAGAATTTGACGTAGTGCAGCAAGATGCAAACCAGGTTGAGGTCTCTTTCAAAACACAATGGGATCCCTCCTACCGAGACAAGTTTGTGCCTTTAAACATCGACAAAAGGTTGCACGACAGATTCTGCGCTTGTCAAGAAGCAAATACTTGTAGTTTAGCTAATTGAGATTGAACTTATAATCCTGTAGGTTTGTAATGTTGGGAGGCAGCTCAGGCTTCTACACCTACGCCGTATATGAACACCTTCAAGACTGGCCCGACTGCAATCTAGGGGAGACTAGGGTGGCTTTCAAGCTTAGAAAGGACAAGTACATGATCTCCACCTTTCCTCATGCAATTCTCTACTTTGACCATGTAATGTTCGCTATGTAGATCCTAAACTTGTTCTTCATTAACACTTCTTCTATGAAACAGGTTTCAGTACATGGCCATTGCAGACAACAGACAGAGAATCATGCCAATGCCTGATGATCGCGAGGCCGGAAGGTCACAGAAGTTGGATTACTCTGAAGCAGTCAGACTCACTAACCCAATTAATGCAGCCTTGAGAGGGGAGGTAAAAGAAGAGTCTCCTTTTGAATTCTCTTATCATGCAGTTAATATCAATGATCATGCGCGCAGCATCTGAATCGACCAAATGGTTGCATAGGTGGATGATAAATACCAGTATTCCAGTGAGAACAAGGACAGTATGGTGCATGGATGGATTTCTTCTGATCCTTCCGTAGGGTTTTGGGTGATCACCCCAAGTAATGAGTTTAAGTCAGGAGGGCCTTTGAGGCAGGATCTGACATCTCATGTCGGTCCTACCTCCCTCGCTGTGAGTACCATGCTTGTGCCTCCAATATCTTTCACCATGCAGACTTATCTGCATCAAAATGTTTGAGAAAGATGCACTGACATGGTTTCACTTGTTTGGTACAAATTCTTTGTCCCCATATTTCAGACCTTTGTGAGTTCTCATTACGCCGGGGACGACATACTGCCTAGAGTCACGAACGGAGAATACTGGAAGAAGGTGTTTGGCCCCGTGTTCATTTACCTTAATTCTGATTCGACGAAATCGGATCCGAAGCTTCTCTGGGAGGATGCCAAGAAGCAGGTAGGCCGTCTTGCTTCTTTTCCCATCGAGAACTATTATTATTGTATGTGATAGTCATTTCCTTGGAGCATGAAGTGTTTTCTAACATTCTTCCCCCACCAACTATATGAGGCATTTATTAGCATAATCAAATCTTAATGTACACGATTTCTTTCCTTCATATAGAGTTGTTTCCATATTTGAATTCCTTGTCACTCAAAGACTGGATACGAAGCACAAGAATCTACACTGAGCTTTCTTCTTCTTCTTCTTGATTCAGGCGGGGGTTGAAGAGGGAAGCTGGCCGTACAACTTTCCTGCTTCAGAGGACTTCGAAAAGAGCGAGCAAAGAGGCTCTGTTTCCGGTAGACTACTCGTTGTAGACGAGTATGTAACACTTGTCTGATTTCTCAGTCATATATATACTGTGTCTCGTGATGTAGAACGATATCTGTTCTGATGAGGATACATTAATCTGTCAGGCCCGCCAACAACGATTCCATAAATGGGAATGCTGCCTTTGTTGGTTTGGCTTCACCGGGAGAAGCAGGATCTTGGCAGAAAGAAAGCAAGGTTCCTACCTACTGATCAATGTTCAAGTAAGTTATTGTCATAATTCGAGCTAAACATGATCACCATGATGTGTTGCAGGGATACCAGTTCTGGGTAAGAGCAGATGCTAAGGGAATGTTCTTCATCAAGAACGTCAGAACTGGAGTGTACAACCTTTATGCATGGGTTCCTGGTTTTATTGGGGACTACAAATCTAGTGTAAATATAACTGTAACGTCAGGTTAGTAATGATATGTTTGTTGTGTTATTCTTGTTCTTCTACTCTGTCAATTTCTTGAATCTGATGATACTAATCTGAGCAGGAAGTCACATCGATCTGGGTAACCTTGTATATAGGCCACCAAGAGATGGGCCAACCCTGTGGAAGATTGGCATTCCTGATCGCTCCGCCGCGGAGTTCTTCGTCCCAGATCCTTATCCTTACTACATCAACAGACTCTACGTGAATCATCCTGATAGGTAGAACGGGTCTGAGGGTTCTCGATCTCAGTGCATTCGAGGTTGCAGCACTTCATTCACCTAAATCCCCTGGTCATGGTTCTTCTTCTTCATCACAGGTTTAGGCAGTACGGGTTGTGGGAGAGATACGCAGATCTGTATCCTGATCAAGATCTGATGTATACAGTTGGCGTCAGCGACTACAAGAAAGACTGGTTCTACGCACACGTTACCAGGTTCGTTTACTTCCTCTGATCTCCGGTCTCCGAATACATGTTGAGCTCACTTGCTCGACTTCTTCTGCCTCCACACTTCTGTAGGAAGAATGGACAGGCTTCCTATCAGGCAACTACATGGCAGATAAAGTTTCCACTCAATAATGTACACTGGAGTGGAACTTACAAGCTTCGACTGGCACTTGCATCTGCCGTATTATCTGAGCTACAAGTATGTCTGAATCCTCGCTTCCTCCTCCTCCTCCACCTCCTTGTTCTTGGTGATGACATGAGTGTTCATGCTGGATTTTAAGGTTCGATTCAACAACCCAATAGTGCAGCCTGCTCACTTCACGACAGGGCTAATTGGGAGAGACAACTCGATCGCCCGACACGGAATCCATGGGTTGTACTGGTTGTTCAGCATCGATGTGGATAGCAGTTGGCTTCTTGAAGGCGACAACATCATCTTCTTAACTCAGACGCGGTCAGAAACCCCTTTTCAAGGAGTCATGTACGACTACATCCGATTGGAAGCTCCTGCATGACACAGTCTCAAGCACAGTTCATGTTTCTGAACGAAGATTATGTCATGTTTCATTGACACATTATTTCTGTCAAACCAAATAATTTCAGTCCACCAAAATGGTTCTTTTTCCAAAATAAATTATAAAATTTAGGAGGAAAATAACTAAGATAAAAATACCTTGTTTATTAGATAAGAATATTAATTACTTTCTTACTGTTCTTGATAAAAAATAATACCCGTACGCTATTGAATCACCCAATTGATAATCTGCAAAACTCCACTAATTTTCTTTTAGGGGAGCATGATTGCATGTTATTTCATCTCTTAACTTTAACATCAAATATATATTCATTCATTTGAGTCTATTAAGTAGAACTGATCAAGATTATCCTATATAAAAGTGAACATATTTCACAATTGAAAGTTTGAAATTTTAAATTGTAAATCAAACTCAATATACATAATCACCTCTGTCAAATCAGATTGTTGAACAAAATTGATTGTAATGGTTACATGCTAGGAGAGCCCAAGAAAAAATATTATAAGAAAATCATAATTCACCATTACTATTGACCTCATATAATAGACCATCGAAACCATGTTATTTTTTAAATTATTCAGAGATCGATAAACTTCTGTAATTATAAAAATTATAATTATGCAAACTATTATGTGGAAAACTATTATGTCAGAATTTGAAATCAAATAATATGAGAACTGTTTACGATACATACCTTTAGATGTCATCTAATTGAGATCCAATTAGAACTTCAAGAGCACCGCTTTCTGGATCCGAATAATGCCGAGATATCGATATGCAAGGAGAACTAGAATGGATCTAGACCCCTTCTCTATCCCAATATAATATGAATTTTATTTAATATTGACTAATATCTTTTATCAGAATCTAATTAATTCATAATATATCTTATTCAATTAATAAAAGGTTATATAATTTTACATTTTCCTACTTGGCCCATTAATTGATAAAATATAAACGATATCTAAAATTAAAATAAATAAAATAAAATTTATTTAAAAATAATTTTATAATTGGATTTTAAAAATTTTGAAAAGCATTTTATACATGGCCATGATTTTAAAAATAAGCCAATAAGTCCAATAAGCACAATAATACTATATTTAGTCCAACTATTAATGTGAGTCATAACGGTTGTATGTCATCAATGCCACACTTTCTTTTATGTACTACAACACTATTAGTCTTTCCTTATATAGTCTATAATGACCCCTGTAATTTGTCTTGTCAAGACAGTCTTATTTCTTGCATAATATGCATAATCATAAACACAAACAAGATAGCAGAAATAAATAACTTTAATTATGTAAAAGAAATATCAATAATAGCATCCACTTAAACATGCATCACCATATCCTTTATGGTTTGCTCACAAGCCTCTATTCTAAGAATATGTTCTTTAAATATTTTACACTGCAAAGCTTTAGTAAATGGATCAGCAATTATCATAGTGGTGCTCAAATTTTCAATTGACACTTATTGTTTCTGGACTCTTTCTTTAACCACAAAGTATTTTATCTCAATGTGCTTGGAACCACTAGAGTACTTACCATTCTTAGAGAAGAAATTGCTATAGTATTATCATAAAATATCATCTGCGGCTTAGCAATTGAGTCGACCATACCAAGTCCTTAGATAAAATTTTACAGCCATAATGCTTGATTTGTGGCCTCAAAGCATGCCACAAATTCAGTTTCTATCGTAGATGATATAATAAGTGATTGTTTTATACTTTTCTAAGAAATTGCCCCACCAGCCATCATGAACACAAATCCTGAAATGGATTTCCTGCTATCGAGGCAATTTACAAAATCAGCATCTAAATATCCCGTTACTTCAAGCTGATCTAATTTCCTATATATGAGCATATAATCTTTTGTCCCTTGTAGATATCTTATTACTTTCTTTGCAGGTTTCTAATATTCCATTCCTATGTTATTTTGGTATCTACTTAGCATTGTCATTGTAAAACTGATATCTGGGCTTGTAAAGGTTTGAGCATATAATAGACTTCCAATTGCACACTCATAAGGAATATTCTTCATTTGATCCCTTTCTAAGTCATTTTTTGGGCACTGGTTTTAGCTGAATTTTTCACCTCTAGTATTAGGTGTATCATTGGCTTTATAAAGCTGCATATTAAACTTCTCCAAGATACGATTAATATAACCTTTCTGAGACAGTCCTAACAAATCTTGAGATATGTCCGTGAATATCTTAATGCCAATAACATAGGATACCTCATTCATATCAACCATCTTAAAATTCTTATTGAGAAATATCTTGGTTTCGTGCAACAAACCAAGATCACTACTGGCAAGCAATATATCCCACTAACCTTCAGATATATACACTGATCAACAATGTTTTCCTTAAATCTGAAGAAAGTTATGGTATCATGAAACTTTATATACCATTGTTTGAAAGCTTGTTTAAGGCCATAAATGGATTTTTTAAGTTTTCAAGCCCAACTTTTCTTTCCCTTTTTTATGAATCCCTCAGGTTGTTCCATATAGATTTCCTCATCTAGATCCCCATTCAGAAATACTATTTTCATATCTATCTGATGTAACTCAAGATCATAATGAGCTACTAATACCATGATGATCCTTAATGAGTCCTTTCGAGAAATTAGAGAAAAGGTCTTATGGTAGTCAATGTCTTCTTTCTGATAAAAACCTTTGACCACAAGTCTGGCTTTATATCGTTTGATATTGCCCACTAGCCACTTGCCTACATGGCTACGGTTAGCCACTTGTGGTAAACCCACGTGCGGCCCTTGCCGCAGCGCCTATCGTGCGCGTGCCGCGGCGCTCGCCACGCCAGAATCGACGGGCCGTTGGCAGCGTGACCATCGCCATCTCTGCCCTTTGTGCACACGTTGCTGAGTTACGTTGCCACAGGCAGATTCGACCAAAAATGCAATAAGATTGTTGCGTCTTTTCTACAATGCATAATAACCATCAAGAATTGTTCGCAAGCAAACGATTGAATTTAACAGATAGGAATATAGATCGATTAGATATCAGATCAGTGCATCGTAAACAAAAATAATAGATCTAATATTTTTAATCTCAAAACCTATCTCTGATACCAATTATAAGCATAAAAACTATAATTATGTAAACTATTATGCGAAAAACTATTATGCCAAGATTTGAAATCAAATAATACGAGATCTATTTACGATACGTACCTTTAGATGCCATCTGATTGAGATCTAATTAGATCTTCAAGAGCATCGCTTTCTGGATCTAAATAATGCCGAGATATTGATCTGCAAGGAAAACTAGAATGGATCTATACCCCTTCTCCTCTCTTCCTATCCTTTCACAGGACCACTGTAATTGATGGTTTTGGGGAGATCGAGAGAATAACCATAATCTCTCTAACTCTATTCCCTATTATCACTCTATGTCTTAGGCTTATAGTAAGTCTTGTCTATTTATAGGCGAGAGCAAAGGGTCTAGGGTAAGTTATTAGGAGAGTTCCTTCCATCAAGGGCATCCCCTAAAATATCTCAATATAATATAGATTTTATTTAATATTAGCTAATATCTTTTATTAGAATCCAATTAATCCATAATATATCTTATTCAATTAATAAAGGGCCACATAATCTTACAACCTCTCCACCACCAACGATTCTTCAACACAATTATGGATTTCTTTTCACCATCTGAGAATCCTATAGTTATTCAGAGTTTCCTCGAACTCACTCAGTATGTGCAAGCTCTAACTATTATTATCTAAACCATCATCTCCTTTCCCTCACAACTAACAATTCTAATGGTAGCACAAAGCCTTATGGCCTATCAACCACTACCAGTATCACCTACTGCATGCTTGAACCAATGTTGATGTGTTATTCATATGTAAATTAAATCTACCTTGAATATTACGAGCAACTAGAGATATAAATTAATATGTTTTCTCATAAATGTTAATTATTTAAATTTACTTAAGAAAAACTCTTAGTAATGAACTCTTATTAGATGGTGATGTGTTGTCTTCGTGACGTGGCTGATGAGTCAGCCCGATCAAGTTTTCCCATGTGCACAAGTTTGTCCTTGTCCGACTATAGGTAGTGAGCCTCCTCCTTCATGCTCGCCCCGAGCACCTGCAACAAGACCCTAGTGAGCTATGGGAGCTCGGTCTGGTCCCTTCGATGCTGAAGTCAGAGTCCTGGTTGACTTTGTTCAAGGAGTGAGGCAGGAAAAGAGAGTCCATTTTTTAGGTTCCCTTAAGGTGTATTTTATACTTGCTCTTGAGGGAATCATTGCACCGAGTCATTTATTACTGCTATAATTCTCAGCTGCCCTAGATATGGTTTCACGGGATTCCCGAGCCCTGGTGCGGTGCCACATGCCGCTTGCGGCCACACATCACTACCGGCACATTGAGTTTCCTAGTTGTCCTTGTGGAGGGCTGATGTTATGGCAAGTCGACATCTGACATGGGCACTATGCTAGGTCGACATCTCATCTGGGCACTATGCCAGGTCGGCATCCTATGTGGGGGTCATCTTGGTGGTGGCAGGCTGACGTGGCTTTAAGGAATGACATGTCGAAGAATAATTGGGTCGGCCCATTAACAACCCTATTATTTTCTCTCCCCCCTATAAAAAATCTTTTCCGCTTGTTTCTTAAAGTGAAATGCTTGGAAAGAGTTTTACCTATTCGTCGTTGATGGATAATTTGAAAAATAAATGTCTGATAGGCCAAGATGTGGTCTTCAACATGGTTGTCTGTCAGGCCAGGCTGCTATCCTCGACAAAAATTGTTTGGTTGGCCGAGGTGTCATTCTCAGCAAAGTTGTCTAGCTGGCCAAGCTGTTGTTCTTGGCAAAATCATCTGGCTAGCCAAGCTATTATTCTCGACGAAATTGTCTGGCTGGCCAAGTTGCTGTTCTCGACAAGATTGTTTAGCTAGTCAAGCTAATGTTCTTGGAAAAAATTGTTTGGCTAGTCGGGCTGTTGCTCTAGGCAAGACTATTTGGCTAGTCGAGCTGTTGTTTCTTCGTAAAAATGTTCGATTGGCCGAGCTGATGTTCTCATCAAAAATTGTTTGGCTAACCGAGTTGTTGTTTCTCAACAAAATTGTCTAGTTGGTCGAGCCGATGTTCTCGATAAAAATTGTTTGGCTGGCCAAGCTACTGTCCTCGGTAAGATTGTCTAGTTGGTCGAGCTGTTGTTTCTTGGCAAAATTGTCTGGCTAGCTGAGCCAATGTTCTTGGCAAAAATTGTTTGGCTGGCCGAGCCGATGTTCTCAGCAAAAATTGTTTGGCTGGTCGAGCTGGGCAACTCGCACGCAAATACTTTGGTTTTGGTCGAGCTGGGCAACTCAGGCACAAATACTTTGGTTTCGTCTAAGTTGGGCAACTCGGGTACAAACATTATAGTTCTGGCTGAGCTATGCAACTCGGGCACAAGTACTTTGGTTTTGGCCAAGCTAGTAACTCAGGCATAAATACTTTGTTGAATTTGTCCTGCAGTTTGTGTGATTGCCGAGCCAGGCCGCATGGCTTATTCACGTGGTTCGCTCACGTGACTTGCCCACGTGACTTGCTCACATGATTTTCCCATGTGACTTGCTCATGTGATTTTCCCACATGACTTGCTCGCATGACTACCCCACGTGGCAGTCTCCCATGGCCAACTAGCATTATTCGTATCGCTTAGGGCTGATGCGGCACTTCTGTTGCATTTAATGACTTCACGAGTTCCCAACGTGAAGTCATTTCTCTAATTGTGTAGAGGGGTCTCACTTGTGTTTCCTCTTAATTTCTTCTGCCTTCTCAGACCTCCTACTCTCCTAGCCTCCTTAGTCGATCGATCAGGTCGGATGACCTCCTCGGGCTTGTCTAGTGATAGGTATATTCCTTCCACTAGGTTGGGAGGTCTTGAGGCTAGCACCTCGATGTCATTATCATCGGGGATGGCATCCCCGATAGATGCCGAGTCATTGAGGGATCTCGAGGTCAGGAAATCATGTCATGACGTCGATTTGGTGGTGACGGAAGAGTCCCTTAATGTGATCCGGAAGCGCTATAGTATTCTGGATGAGTACGCCTTGTGTGCTCCACTGCCCAAGTAGCGCCCATACAACTCGGGGACCACCGAGCTGAATATCTTGGTCGATGCCCTAGAAGTCGGCCTACACTTCCCTCTCCACCCCATCACTAAGGAATGCCTTAGTTGGTGGAGAATTTCCCCAAATTAGGTGGCACCCAACTCATGGCGTTACCTAATCGCTTTCCTCGGTGAATGCTAAGGATCGAGTATCATCCCCTCCTGGAACTTGTTTATGGTGTGTTTTCGCCTTTGCAAGAGTCAAGAGAGTTATTACTTGACTGCCCAAGCTGGGTTCAAGGTTAGTGGGGCACCTACCAACAACAGAGGTTGGAAGGCTTGGTACTTTTTCATTAGTGGCCCGAGTTGGGGGTTTAGAGTTGACTAGTCAGTTTATCTGATTAATAATATCCCCCCTTACTTATCTAAGGAGGAGTCTATGTTAGGACTCTAGCTAGAGGAGTCCTAATTTAGTTTCATGGAAGAGGACAATCATGTAAAATCTAAGGGGAATTCATGTAAATCCTATCAAGCCAACCACTATTAAGGAAAGTAAGGAGGTCGGCTAAGATAGAATTAATTAAGAAAGATATTTAAGAGGAGAGTAAGATGCATGTTACCTTAATTAATCACCCCTTATCCTAGTTAAAGAGGGGTTGGTTGAGGAGAGGGTTAAATTAGAATATGATTAGGAAACAATAAAGCAACCAGTCACCCCTAGATGGGCCAGTTGGTGGCTAGACTTAGAGTTGTATTAGGAGTTGGTTGAGGGTAGGAGTCTTGATGTAGGAGTCCACTTAGGAATTAGAGATTGAAAGCCTATAAATAGCCTTGTAATCATCTACTTTTTATCATGAATAGATCAATTATCTTTCTGCTCATGTAGCAAAAAATCAAGGAGGAAGGAACCCCTATAGAGTTCCAAGGAAGCCGATCTCCTATAGAGATCACCCCAAACTTAGAATCTGCAAGGGTTCTAACACATGGTATCAGAGCAGCGTTCTTGACATCTTGCTACCCTTCCATAGCCATCCATCAGCCCCCCATAGCCATCCAAAGTAATTCCCACAATTGCTTGAAGATCGTTATCAAATTTCGTCATCATCTCCACTACCACAGATCATCCTTTGATCTCACTGTGAATTGCAACAAGTTCTAGTTTCCTATCTTACTACTGGTGCAATTTAGTTATCCCTATTCAAAAAATATAAAAAAATTTTGTTTATATTTGCTACACAAACTTTTTGTCACAAAGTTTCCATCTTTATGATGAAAGTTATGTCGCAGAATTCCAACCGCACACCCCTTACTATTTAATTTGCTGCTATGTTTTACTAATCAAATTTCTACGAAATTTCTACCATGACTTTATAACTTCCTATCCTTGGATCTTCCTTTGGTTTCATTGAAAAATCATCAAGATAACCTGCTCATCTTTTACGTCCAAGCTACTATAGTTTAGACGTAAAATTCTACTATAGTACCTTCCCGTGATCTTCAATTTTGCCAAACCTTTTGCTGCCGTTTTCTTCCATGAATTTTTTGACAGTATTACCTTTCCCTTATCAATAGATTCTCTTTAAGTTTTACTTGAATCCTTATTTGAACTGTTAGAAAACAAATCTCATCTATACTGCTGAAATATTTTGATGAAAAATTTATATCGTAGTACCTTCTCGTATTCCTTAATCTTGCCAAAACTTTTGCTGCCGATTTCTTCCACAAATTTTTTGATAGCATTATCTTTTCCTTGCTAGTAGATTTCCATTGAGTTTTACTCAATTCCCTGTTATGCACTACTGCAAAATTTTTTTAACTATATCACTAAAATCTTTTTGCTGAAAAAATTCTATAGCAACACTTTCTTGTAATCTTTGATTTTACTAAGCCTTTTGCTATCATTTCCTTCCACAAAATTTTTGACAATATTATCTCTTCCTTGCTAATAGATTCTCTTTGAGTTTCACTTGAATTTTCATTGAAAATTTTTGGAAAAAATTATGTATTCACTATTAGAATTTTTTTGATAAAAAATCTGCTGTTGCACCTTTGTCTTTCTTCTTCTCCTTAACCCATTGAAACCCATCTAACTTGCTGCCACCATCCAAGACGTCTTTAGGGTATCATGGCTCTAGCAACAATAAAAAATAGTAACATTTCAGCCTCAAACCACAGTCATCTACCTTTAATGCACCATCTCTTTCGGCCATCAATACACCCAACCGTTTCATATCACTAACCCAACAACAGGAGAAGGATACTGACATCTCAGATCTGGAGGCACATGCAATGACATCTGAAGGTTCAATCGATGCTAAGTTGGAGGCATTTGAATCACGTGTGGAGGATAGATTGCATGCCTTATTTGCAATAATTCGGATAGGTCCCCTACCGTGAATGTCATAATCTCTTTCACCCGAATCCAAGAGGAATGGCTAAATTAATATGCTCGGAGGATAAGAACCACTCTTAGACCAGTAGCATATAAACCTCCCTATGCTCTCAGCCATTCTTCACTACCAAAAAATTGACGAGAGAAGAGCTATGCGAAAAATCGGCGAAGGGCCTTTGTTTACATTACAACGAACTTTGGAGCCTCAACCATCACTACAAGAAAGGGGAGCTTTCCATGATAAAATCTATTAAAGAATCTAAAGAAGAGTTCTAGGAATCTAAGGAGGAGAGCACAAAGGAAGACCTGCAGCTAACCAATTACATGACTCATGCTTTAGCCAGCCATGTGTACCTGCAAGAAGCAAAAGTTAAAAAATCCTTTTAAGCAGTAACCCGTCACCGTTCTCACCAACAATCTTATGAATGGCAAGGGAGAATAGGTGACCTTATGCAAGAAACATGGGAGCGAAGTAATAACGATCTTGACACAATGCTTGCAGAAACTTACTGAAATTTCAAACACCTACGCTGAACCAAGCCGACTACTTCCTACCAAGCTATACGATCTTCATATGTTGATCTTGCAGAACAAACCGCCAGCATATATTCGACCATATTGCTATCCATATCCTTATAGGGCCAAAGCTAAAAGGATCGTCCAAGAGACGCAGGAAACATAAATCATTTGGCCACGACCATCCCTTGCAACGACACTTTATCTCCAAAAGTTTTGCTTGTTTATTTACCAGTATAAATTCTTCCTGAAGTGCCACATCCAGCCGAACCAGCTATGGCTTCTGAAGCAATACTCTCAAATCTAGGGCTACTTCCATGACTTCTCCAAGGAGTGGACCATAATGCTCAAAGTCTTCCCTGATGATGACCACCGATCCACGTTCCACGACCGTAAGAAGATTAAGTCCCTCCAGCGATAGTACCAGTATGGAATCTATGACACCAAACCTTACTAGATGGAGATCAAAATTTTGAAGGAACAGGAGGAAGGCATCCACATGTCCACCATCTACATGATTCTTACAGTCATGATGCCATCTACACCAATGCTAGCTTTACCCGACTTTGACAAAGTATTTATTATTGATACATTAGGAGCTAGAAATTATGTTATATACATGCAAGATGGCTAACCCCTAGCCTACATCATCAAAACCCTCACTCTAAATCACCTAAAGCTACCATTCAATGACGAGGGAATGCTAAGCTTTGTTGAATTTGTGGCTTTATATGATATATGACAATAGCACGAAAAGGAGATAAAATTAAGTCCTGAAAAATTAAAGCTTTTACTTCCTCCAAACTCAAATCGAGCTCACTCTACCATGGACTTTACTAGAAGGCAGCTACCATCACAGAGGAAGGCTTGGCTATCATTAAAAAATAACTATATGCCAACTTGCATAAGAAAGAAACAACCGTCTGACAAACGTCAGAGTAGAAGGAAGTTTATTATTAAAGATCAAGTCTTTCTCCATATCCATCCCTACTAGCACGAATTTATGAAGACTCGAGCCTCACAGAAGTGGTCTCCCAGTTTCTTTGGTCCCTACAAAATTGGAGATCACATTGAAATCATAACTTATGGATCAGATCAGTATATCAATTTAAAAATACAATTGATCATCCAAGCATCTCACTGCAAATGGAAGTTTAGAAATGACGATAGCCTAGATCCATCCACCTGACATCCCAACTGATGAGGAGGTTCGAGTTCAACTGACGATCGTATGGGATCATAGGATCGTGATGCACCACCGTCTAAATACTACTACCCTTGATGGAGAGATACAATATAATGCTGGACCGTCGGACCACAGTGCACCTACCATAGATACCACAAGGAAGCTTCAAGGAGAATTGTATATCAAGACCCAAAGTTTATGGAGCCTCAGCCTTGAGAAGAGTCCTAATTTAGTTTCATATAAGAGGGCAATCATGTAAAATCTAAGGGGCATTCATGTAAATCCTATCTAGCTGACCCCTATTAAGGAAAGTAAGGAGGTCGGCTATGTTATGATTAATTGAGGAAGATATTTAAGGAGAGAGTAAGATGCATGTTACCTTAATTAACCACCCCTTATCCTAGTCAAAGAGGGGTTGGTTGAGGAGGGGGTTAAATTAGAATAGGATTAGGAAACAATAAAGCAACCAGCCACCCCTAGATGGGCTAGTTGGTGTTGGACTTAGAGTTGCATTAAGAGTTTATTAGGAGTTGGTTGAGGGTAAGAGTCTTGATGTAGGAGTCCTCTTAGGAATTATGGATTGAAGGCCTATAAATAGCCTTGTAATCATCTACTTTTTATCATGAATAGATCAATCTTTCTTTAGTTAATGACTTGAGTACCAAGGAGGGAGGAACCCCTATAGAGTTCCAAGGAGGCCGATCCCCTATAGAGATCACCCCAAGCTTAGAATCCACAAGGCCTCCATAATTGCTAGAAGATCGTCACCAAACTCCACTATCATCTCCACTATTGCAAATCACCCTTTGATCTCCTCGTGAATTGCAACAAGTTCTAGTTTTCTACCTTACTGTTATTGCAATTTAGTTATCCTTAATCCAAAAACCCAAAAAAAATTATTCCCATATTGCTGCATAAACTTTTCGTCACAAAGTTTTTATCTTTACGATGAAAGTTACACTGTAGAATTCTAGTCGCACACCCCTTACTATTTTATTTGCTGCTATGTTTTTACTGATCAAACTTCTACGAAATTTCTACCATGACTTTATAACTTTCTATCCTCAGATCTGCCTATGGTTTCATCAAAAAATCATCAAGATAACCTACTCACCTTTTATGTCCAAACTGCTATAGTTTAGACATAAAAATCTGCTGTAGCACCTTCCTGTGATCTTCGATTTTGCTGAACATTTTGCTATCATTTTCTTCCATAAATTTTTTGTCTGTGTTACCTTTCCTTATCAGTAGATTCTCTTTGAGTTTTACTTAAATCCTTATTTTAAACTACTAGAAAAAGATTTCATCTATACTGCTGAAATCTTCTAACGAAAAAATTATCATAGTACCTTCTCATATTCCTTGATCTTGCCAAAACTTTCATTGCTGATTTCTTCTATAAATTTTTTGACAACATTACCTTTCCCTTGCCAATAGATTCCCATTGAGTTTTATTCAATTCCTTGTTATCCACTATTGTAAAAAATTTTGATTATTCTACTGAAATCTTTCGTTGAAAAAATTCTACAGCAACACTTTCTTATAATCTTTGATTTTGCCTAATCTTTTGTTGTCGTTTCCTTCCATAAATTTTTTTACAATATTATCTCCTCCTTATAGTAGATTCCCATTAAGTTTCACTTAAATGTTCATTGAGAATTTCTAAAAAAAATTACGTCTTCATTGCTGGAATTTTTTCGATAAAAGATCTGCTACTGCACCTTTGTCTTTCTTCTTCTCCTTAACCCACCGAAACCCAACTAACTTGCTGCCACCACCTAAGACATCTTTAAGGCATCTCTTTAGCCTTAAGACACAACCCTCATAACCTATTTTTCTTACCCTAATAGCACCTAAAACCACAGCCCAAAATAGTGACTATCGCAGCCTATCGACACAAAATTCTACAGCACTACCTTTTGGTGTTTTTTTGCTACACCCATATCTGATCTTTACCGAAATTATTGCTGCCACCCATGTTGTCTTTAGGGCACCCCTATAGACTTAAGATGTAGTTATCATAGCCTTTTTTCAATTTCCATAGCTAACCTAAACCGTAGCCCAAACAATGGTCTTCTATAACCACCGAACCTTCCACCGATCCTTATCTTTCGCAGCCACCGAAACTTGCCAAACCGGTTGCTGCCACAACAGCAACCCTAAACCTTCCTTCCTAATCTCAAACCAATGCCATAAAAATCCTTTACAGCCTCCAAAGTACCCTCAAACCGTAGCACCATAGTAATCTAAACCGTAAGCTATCAACCCTAAACCACAACCTTGTAGCACCACAGTAATCTAAACCGCAAGCTATCATCCCTAAACCACAACCTTGATTTGTCACACTTTTGGTCACCAATCCCTACCAAACTAGTTGTTGCCATTAACAACAACCCTAAACCTCTGTCATTCCCCCTTACAATCTCTGCAACAACCCTAAATAGCAGCATCAGCAACACCCTCTTTGTCGAAAAATTTTGCTACACTACCTTTGGTACTACTTGCTACATCCACACCCAATTCCTACCAAATCCATTATTGTCATGAATAGCAATCTAACCCATTCCTTTAACCTTAAACCTTAGTCATTAAAATCCCTATATGTCCCTTATAGCAGCCCTAAATCACAGCCCCAGCAGCAACAAAAAATAGCAACCTTTCAACCCCAAACTGCAGTCATTTACCCTTGATCCACCACCTCTTTCGGTCATCAATCCACCAAGCTGTTTCATATCACTAACCCAACAATAGGAGAAGGATATTAACATCTCAGATCTGGAGGCACACACAATGGCATCTCAAGGTTCAATCCATGCCAAGTTGGAGATATTTGAATCACGCATGGAGGATAGATTCTGTGCCTTATTTGTCGAATTCGGATTGGGCTGATCTCAGAGCCAACAAAATTCTAGCAAAGTGTAAGTTTAGAGAGGCCTCTCAAAAGTGAATTATGAGCTACTGATATGAGGCAGCCATACATGAGGGTGGACTTTCCTTGACGGGAAGAAAGAGACATGACGAGATGGATTTCGCGCGCCGAGCGTTACTTCCATCATCATAAAACATCGGAAGATTCTATAATGGACACCGCTGTCATTCACCTTGAAGGAGATGCTATATGAAAGTATAATTAGTTTGAATACAATCATCGGGCACCGACATGGAAACAATTCAAGCATGTACTGCTGAACCACTTTGGGTTAACTAAGTATGAGAATATCAACAGACAACTTGCCAAGATTCGACAAAGCTCCACGATCCAAGAATACCAAATCAGGTTTAAGGAATTATCTTACTTTACTTGTGATTGGTCTGATAGACAATTATTAGGGATATTCATCAAAGGACTCAAGCCAAAAATTAAAGGAGAGTTTAAAGCGTGGTAGCCCCCCACCGTGAAGGTCGCTATCTCTTTGACCCAAATCCAAGAGGAATAGCTAAACCAAGATGCTCGAAGGATGAGAACCACTCTTAGACCAGCAACATATAAACCTCCTTCTACTCTCAGCCATTCTTCATCGCCAAAAAAAATTAACGAGAGAAGAGCTACACGACAGATTGGCCAAGGGCCTTTGTTAGCATTGCAATAAACTTTGGAGCCACAACTATCACTGTAAAAAAGGGGAGCTTTCCATAATAAAATCTATTAAAGAATATAAAGAAGAGTTCTAGGAACCTGAGGAGGATAACACGAAGGACGACTCGCAGCCGGCCGATTGCACGACTCATTCTTTAGTCGGCCATACGAACCCACAAGTAGCAAAAGTTGAAGAATCCTTTAAGTAGCAACCCATCACCGTCCTCACCAACAATCTTATGAATGGCAAGGGAGAATAAGTGACCTTATGTGAGAAATATGGGAGCGAAGTTATAATGATCTTGACACAATGCTTGCAAAAGCTTACTAAAATTTCATACAACTACGCCGAACCAAGCCGACTACTTCCTACCAGGCTATACGATCTTCATATGTTGATCTTGCAGAATGAACCACTAGCATATATTCGGCCATATTACTATCCACATCCTCAGAGGGCCGAAGCTAAAAGGATCATCCAAGAGATGCAGGAGGCACAAATCATTCGGCCATGACCTTCCCTTATAACGATACTTTATCTACAAAAGCTTTGCTTCTTTGTTTGCCCGTATAAACTCTTCATGAAGTGTCACATTTGGCCAAACCAGCTATAGCTTATGAAGCAACACACTCCCAGATCTCAGGTTACTTTCATGACTTCTCCAAGGAGCGGACCATAATGCTCAAAGTCCCTCCAGCGATAGTGACAACATGGAATCTGTGACACCAAACCTTACTAGATGGAGATCAAAATTCTGAAGGAACAGAAGGAAGGCATCCAAATGTCCACCATCTATAGAATCCTTACAGTCACAATGCCATCTACATCAATGTTAGCTTTACCCGACTTCGACTAAGTATTTATTATGAATACATCGGGAGCTAGAAATTATATTATCCACATGCAAGATGGCCAACCCCTAGCCTACATTAGTAAAATCCTCACTCCAAATCACCTAAAGCTACCAATCTATAAAGAGGGAATGCTAACCTTTGTTGAATTTGTGGCTTGGTATGATATAGGAAATTGACACGAAGAGGAGATAAAAGTAAATCCTGAAAGCAGTTACCATCACAAAGGAAGGCCTATGATGGACTTTACTAGAAGGCAGCTACCATCATAGAGGAAGGCCTGACTATCATTAAAAAATAACTACATGCCAGCTCACATAAGAAAGAAACAATCGCCCGACAAATGCTGAAGTAGAAGGAAGTTTATTATTAAAGATCAAGTCTTTCTCTATATCCATCTCTACTAGTAGGAATTTATGAAGACTTGAGCCTCATGGAAGTGGTCTTCCAATTTCTTTGGTCCCTACAAAATTAGAGATCACATTGAAGCCATAACTTATGGATCAGATTAGTACATCAATTTAAAAATATAATTGATCCTCCAAGTATCTTATCGTAAATGAAAGTTTAGAAAGGACGACTCAGCCCTGATCTATCCACCTGACATCCAATTGATGAGGAGGTTCAAGTTCAGTTGATGATCGCATGGGATCATAAGATCGTAATGCACCACCGTTCAAATACTACTACCCCTGATGGAGAGATACAAGATAATGTTGGACCATCGAACCATAGTGCCGCTATCATAGATACCACAAGGAAGCTTCAAGGATAATTACAGATGAAGACCCAACATTCATGGAGCCTCAGCCTTGAGGACAAGGCTGATTTGAAGAGGTCAGGTCTATTAGGACTCTAGCTAGAGGAGTCCTAATTTAGTTTCATGGAAGAGGGCAATCATGTAAAATCTAAGAGACATTCATATAAATCCAATTTAGTTGACCCCTATTAAGGAAAGTAAGGAGGTTGGCTAGGTTAGGATTAATTAAGGAAGATATTTACATGGAAAGTAAGATGCATGCTACCTTAATTAATCAGCCCCTATCCTAGTTAAAGAGGCCTGCTGAAACATCAGTGCGGCAGCGGGAGGCCATCATTAGGTCGGATATGAGGATAAAGATGACCATGGGAAAACACAAGTCCCACTACGGCGAGGGGAGTTCTCGGTGGTCATCCCGAGATAAAGAGCATGTCACCTTGAGCGAGGAGCCTGAGCCTCATGTTTACCATAGGCCAAAGTCAATGAAGGACCTATGTGGGATGACGGTCTGCAAAAATGATGAAGGTTACTATGTCTTGCAGATGGCCGACATGCATCCCAAGGACCCGGACTCCATGATGCAAGCTCGATGGCGGAACTTGAAGTATTCAGCGTAGGTCTAGGATGACCCGTAAGCGCCGTCAAAGTTCAGGAGGGGAGTCCTGCATCCCCAATTAGAAAAGGAGTTGTATGTCCTACCTTCTAAAGCCCTCATGGTGTAAGTCGCAAAACAAATGGTGCTTGTAAGTCACCTCTTAGCTTTCGACACTTTCCATCATTCCTTCTGGGCTAAATGTTCCATGGCTTGCAGGGGCATCATTACCAAATGGTCCTTTTGGATAGGATCCATGATGCTAGTCAACTGGTGACCATCATGGGCCACTGAGCGACGGGCCTGCATGAGGAGCTCGAGAAGTTGAAGTCTGAGTGCGACCTCGAGCAAGTAGCAGTGACCGAACAACAAGCTAATAATGCCAAGCAAAAAGCTGTCAGCCTTAAAGTTGAGAACAAAAAATTGGTGGCTCAATTGGCTAAGGCGACTCGAAGGATGGAGCAGTCCGACAAAGAGCTGAACGATGCTCGAGCCAACCTGGCCGATGCACAACATCAATTAAAGGAGCAACGGGCGGATTGTCAGAGAGCATACGATGATTTGCTGAAGGCCATAAAGGAGAATGAGACTCTGAAGGCCGAAATACCCAAGAAATTCATCAAGTACTATAAGGAGTCAGCCGAGTTCGGATGGGAACTGCGCCAAATGGGTCAAGTTTCATATGAGTATGGGTATCGAGTTACACGGGCTCGGTTCCAAGCTCAGTATCCCGACCTGGAGGTCGACGATGATTCATTTACTAAGCAGCCCAAGGATAGCTTGGTGTCGATGGAGACATAGCAATCCTTCAATGAACCCTTCCTCCCGAGTCCTAACTTTGCTTACTTTCATTTTGTAATTTTCATTTTGTAAGTCGGGATGCATCTTATGACTTAGGCTCCCGACCATTTTGATGTCTCGATCGAAGCTGGTTTCATTTTGTAACCAACCCTTTTATAAGCATACATTTTTTATTAATGATAAACTTACTTCGTTCTGACTATGTGTAGAATTTCCTGAGATTGGATATATTGCATGAACTCGGCAACTGTTTACCATCCATAGTTATGAGAATGCAAGTACCTTCTCAGACAACTTTGATTGCAAGGTAAGGACCCTCCTAATTGGGTGCCAATTTGCTTCTGGCTTGAGTTGGGTTGTCGACCTCAGTTTTACACAGGATGAGATCGCCCGAGCTGACTTATCGAGGCCATACTCTAAGGTTATAGAGTCTGGCAACTACCTTTCTATACGTCAACTCCTGTAGGTGTGCCTCTGCTCGTTTCTCTTCCAATAAATCAAGGTTCTCCTACTGCTGGATGTTTGAACTTCTTCATATAATTCCATTCTGAGGGTCAGAAAAACCACCTCAGGGGGTAGGATTGCATCTATGCCAAAAGCAAGGCTGAAGGGCGATTCTCTAGTTATTGTCTCGGGGTCATCCTCGATGCCCATAGAATGCTAGGGAGCTTGTCGACCTAGGATCCTTGTGCACTGGTGACTCTCTTTTTTAGTCTTTCAAGGATGGATCGATTGGTAACCTCGCGAGTCCGTTGGCTCGAGAGTGGGTGTGACCGAGCTGAACTTCAAATGGATGTTGAAACTTTAGCAGAACGCCTTGAACTTCTAATTGTTAAATTGTGTTCTATTATTAGTAATGATGATTCTAGGGATGCTGAACCTGGTAATTATGTTTTTCCATATGAAGCTTTCAACTTGCTTCTCTGTGATTGATGCCAGTGGTTTGGCCTCGACCCACTTTGTGAATTAGTCAACTCCAACTATAAGAAGCATGCGCTAACCCGAGGCAGGGGGAATGGGCCAAGTAGATCCATTCCCCATTGGGCAAATGACCATGCAACCTCAGATGTTGATAAAGGCATCACCGGTTGGTGCTGCATAAGCCTCTTTCTGTATGTAGGCCTGAGCGTCTCTACGCATGGTCAGCCAATACCTTAGGATTTTGTAGCCTAACGTCCGGGCGCCAATGTGCTCACCACATATTCCTTCATGCACCTCGGCTAGAGATGTTTGTGCTTCGCTAGGGCATAGGCAGCGGAGTAACAGTCAGCTGAACCCTCTTCAATACAGGCGTCTACTAATAACATAATACTAAGCTACCATCCTTTTGACTCGGCACAAGTTGGCTCTCCCTTCAGGAAGAATGCCTTCTTTCTTGAAGCGAAGGAGCTCCTCGACCCAGCTTTACTCGATCTCGATCGTAACCACCTCGAGCTAATGAATAGATAGTCAAGGGATCTGTGTCAACCATGGGGGTTGTTCATCGGTCCCCTGGTCCAAGGCTAATTTGGTCAACACATCTGTGCACGAATTCTTGGATCGGCATGCCTTAGCTACATATTTAACCATCATTTCATCCCAGGCGTCGAACTCACCTCAGATTTGTCCGGGCTATCAGTTGAGATTTGGTGTAGACTTTGCTAGTTACAGGTGCCCGGCAAGCCAATCACGCGAGTGATGGCACGTGTGACACACTGCATAATCTTTTTACTTATGATTAATATTGGCATATTCTCACGTTATATTATATGTAGCATATATATTGTGATGTCCTTGGTTCTGTGCAATAAGAATCAGATCGTGATGAGATCACAATAATAAGATCGATTCATCTTTAAACACAAATCCTAAATAATCCCGGTCATAGGTTACTCAAGAGGGACATTGAGATAACTGTACAGATCGGTGTACTATATACTCGTCCATATAATGGAGACGGCTGGTCTCATAGCCACTTGTGTGGAGACACTAAGGGTATAGTACAGATGCTAATTGGAGGATGAGTTCACTGATTGATCTGCTTATAGAATGTTGTATGGTTAATGATACCTAATGTCAGATAGCGATTCCATAGTCTTAGTTGTGTATCTGTTCCTTAGACTTGAGACACCAAGGATGCCTTGTATGAGTACTCCTTTTTTTGACGCCAAACTTACAGGTTTGGAAAGCTCCAGATCTAGTACAACTGGTTATCAGGATTGGTAGCCAACCTTACGAAGGAAATTGAGTGTCAATAGAGGATCATCCACTCTCGGTATCACGAGAGGAATATCCCATATGTGCTTGCTTAGACAAATCCCTAGCCAGGGTTATTTGAATTGAGAGAGAAGGAGTTCTCCGGTAGAATCCGATTAGAGCAACACAAACTAATTCCGTATGTGACCTGATAGTATCATATCCAATATACGGTCTCTGGGATATTAGTTGGATGAGGGATTATAGATATATGGGAACTATGGACAGACAGGTCTGATGGATTCAATCGCCCTGTACCGTTTGGGGACTATGGCGTAGTGGCATAGTACGTCCATAGTCGATAAGTCGAGTGAATTATTATGGAGATAATAATTCACTATATCAGAAGGAGTTCTGATGGGAGTAACTTACGGCCAGCTCAGTATCGAGCCTAGAAGGTCATACACATATGGTGGATGCTTCAGCGAATAAAGGAGTGGATGGAGATCCAATTAGCCCTTATTCTCATTAGATGAGATCCTATGTTTATGGGCTCCTTGATTAAGGCCCAATTAGAGGCCTAAAGAGATTATTGGATAGAGATCCAATAATACAAGGTTATTGGGTAATTGGATGGAGATCCAATACCCACTAAGGCTGGAGCCCTAGGGTTTTTTGGTGGCTCTCTATAAATAGGAGGGGAGACTCTTGGTTGATAGGCTGCAACTTTAGCCATCACCTCCTATTCTCCTCTCTCTGAGCAAGAGTTGCAAGATCAGATTGGAGGAGTTTTGTTGTAGAGATCCATCGTATGGATACCGCTAGAGAGGAGGATGCTTGACCTCCTTCATCTTGTCCATCCAGATCTGGAATACAAGGATATACGATCTCCCTAGGTAAAATCAATCTCTCACACATCGTGGTTTTTCAGTTTTTGTGTTTTTCTCGCGACCCCAATCTTTTGCACGATAATTTGATCTGCGTGGGAAATCAATTTTTGTTTTGATTTCCGTCGCGCATGTGATGCACCCGCTGTAGGTTTCCCAACAGACTTCAATTTCTTCTACTTGAAGTTCAGTGGCCAACTTCAATTTGAATAACAACGCTTCATAATCGGCCTCATTATTAGTAGCTCTGAATTCAAGGTAGAGTGATTGCTCATAGATTTGATTAGACGGGCTCTCTAGGATGAGGCTAGCGCCTCCTCTCTTAGAATTTAGCAACCCATCCATAAACAACTTCCAGACGGAGCTCGGGTCGGGCCGATGTTGTGGGGCTGTGAATTCCGCTATGAAGTCGGTCGTCGCTTGTGCCTTTATAGTCGTCCTTGGTACATACTCGAGGTTAAACTCCCCCAGCTCTACCGACCATTTCAGCATTCGATCTGCAACATCAAATTTTGATAGAATCTATCGTAGTAATTGGTCGATAATTACCTTGATGGGGTGCCCCTAAAAGTACAATCTCAGCTTTATTGCCGCCATCACCAAGGCCAAGGCTAGTCTTTCGATTATAGGGTAACACTCCTCAGGGCCATTGAGAATAGGACTAAAGTAATACATCGACCTTTCCCCTACCCTATCGAGCTTCACCAACACAAAGATGATAGATGATTCTGATGCAGAAAGGTATAGGCCGAGGGGTTCCCTCAAGGTGATAGACACGAGCTAAGGTAGTCGAGTAAGATGGTTCTTTAATTGTTGGAACACTTCCTCGTACTGTGGAGTCCAATTAAAATCCTTCATCTTCTTCAGGGCTCCAAAAAATGGTTGGCTCTTATCCCCTACACAGGAGATGAACCAACTTAATGCCGCCAGCCTCCCAGTGAGTTGTTGTACTTCTTTAATCATTCGGGAAGATTGCATTTGTAGTATGGCCTCCACTTTTTCTGGGTTTGCATCAATCCGTCAGCAGTGGATGACGAACCTAAGGAACTTTCCTGAAGTGACTCCAAAAACACATTTGCTGGGGTGAAGGTGCATTCCGAATCGCTGTATAGTTTGGAACATCTCAGTTAGGTCGGAAAGATGGGCGTTGGCCTTTCGACCTTTAACTATCATGTCATCGACATAGACTTCTATGTTCCTTTTGACTTAGTCTTTGAATAAACGGTTCACCATCCTCTGGTAGGTGGCTCCGACGTTCTTCAATCCGAACGGCACAACCCTATAGTAGTACATACCATGATGAGTAATAAAGGCTATGTTCTCTCGATCTCAGGTGCTATTTGGATATGATTATATCTTTAAAAGGCATCCATGAATGAAATTAGCTCATGCTCTAAGGTGGTATCAACCAACTGGTCAATCCTAGGGAGGGGGTAATAATCTTTCGGGCAAGCTCGATTGAGATCAGATAATCCACACTCATCTGCCAATTCCCATTAGTTTTCTTGACAAGTACAACATTCGACAACCAAGTCGGATATGTGACTTCTGTAATAAAGCCAACTTCCAACAGTTGGGCCACTTTATCTTCAACGGCCTTATGTTGGTCGAATATATGATTGATTGGGCATTGGGAGATACGTTAAGATGGTGCTAGGCCACTTTCGGACTGATGCTAGGAATGTCTTTGGGGGTCCAAGCGAACAAGTCGGTGTTCTTCTTGAGGAGCTTTATCAACTAAACTTGCCTTTCTCCTGAAAGCACCGAGCTGATCCTAAGGGTCTTGCTTGGTTGGTTTGGATCGATAGGGATTTCCCCTACTTCCTCCACGGGCTTAGGGTTAAGGATAAGCTTGCTCGGCTCCCTAGGACCGATGGTTGTTGTTAGGATTTGAAGCTTCTTAGGGAGCGTTGTTGCTATCAAGTAACATTGGCCGAACTCCCTAGGGTTGCTTCGTGCCTTGCCGACCCAGGAGTTAGTTGTGAATTTCATGGAGCGATAAAACACTGTACGATGACCCTTATCTTGTTGAGTGTTGGCTGACCAATGATTGCATTATATGTTGACGGGAGGCCGACCACCATGAATATGACCATTAGCATCTTCGTTCTTCGCTCCTCCCTGACCGTTACAGGTAGTGTTGTTATTACCGAGAGAGGAGATTGAGTCTCCCATGAATCTAAGATGACTAGGGCGTCATCGTGGTTAACATACTCTTCTCCTTCAGGCTGGAAAGTAATTTCAGGGTCACGGTGGTGCCTTGGTCTTTTTTCGATCGTGGCACGAGTATAAGCTTTGCGCATCGAGGAGCTATCTCCCCTGACAACCAGCCCACCCATGATTATATCGATCTGCTTTTCAATTGGTTCTTTTAGGTGGGGTAAGCGATCCTGGATGTGTTATCCTTGGGAAGTTAGCTTCTGATCTCGAACATAACGTCTGAGGCATCCCTGGTGAATAAGATCTTCAATCTGGTTCTTATGATCATGGCATTCCTTGGTGTCATGTACGTACTCCCTATGGAAACGATAATACCTTCTTCGATCTTGTCTCTCATGAGGAGTGTTGATAGGATTTGGAGGCCTGAGGAGCCCTTTTCATCGTATCTGGAGGAAGATCTCCATTCGAGTGGAGTTGAGAGGCGTTGATGGTAGTCTCGGACACTGGAGCTCAAGTCCATCAATCCTCTTCTTTGAAGGTCCCAAGCGCAGTCCTTGGGGTTGCTCTACTTGGGGATGCTTTTGTTCCTCCCACTTACCAACCACTAGTGTTTTGGTAGCGATGTATTGATTGGCCCTTTGCATCATCTCAGGGATCGTGGTCGGTGGTCATTCGGCCAATGACCAAAAAAATCTGGAAGCTCGAAACCCCATCAGAAAGGCTTGGATGACTAGAGAGGGGTGCGCATCAAGCACTCATTGAATCTCTGCTACGAATCACCCAATGAATTAGGCTAGAGGCTCCTCACTTCCTTGGCTTAAGTCGAGAAGTGAAGCAGCAGTGGGTCTCGGTCATGCATTCACTAGGAAACTAAGCTTGAACTCCCTTGTGAATTGATCGAATGAGGAGATCGAGGTCGGCTTTGATAGAAGATAATATTAAGTTAGGATTTAGATATGATTTCCCCAACTAAATGAGGAAATCACGTAGGTTAGTTGAGAGAAATCCTCCTATCTTCACCTGTATAAATTGATGATGAATCAATAAATTCAATGGGAGTTTCATTACTACTTCCTATTTCTAATATGGTATCAGAGCCCCTCTCTCTATAAGAGAGATTACCTTTCTTTATCCACTATCAAATGATAGCTTCTATCACTGTTTGTCCATGATAACCCTTCTTTTCCATCGACTTCCTCCTCCCCCAATAGAATTCATTTGCCGAGACGTTCTTATGCATGAGGCCATCTTCATCGTGCACCACCATTGTTGCATCAGTTCCAATGAGCAGCGGCACCTTCCCTACCCCATCTGCAACAGACTATGACTTCTACACCTGCTTGCTGGCATCGTCCCTCCTGTAGCCTTTGTTGCTCTATTCTCTCTATCGAGAGCACCTGAAAGGGCCACCACCTGTCATCTCATGGTGCTCTATAGAGAGGGTGCAACAAGTTCTTTCTCGTTGTCAAACAACAGCAAATCACTGACCACCCTATTGCTCTTGCTCGTTATCATTGCTGCAACAACTATTGCCCCTCTCCACTGGCCACCTCTGTCACACCTGCTACTGCCACCAGCCAGCCCCTCTTCCTCCCCTGCCATAGCAGTCACCCCAAAACATCGATGTCATTGCTACCCTTCCCTTGCTTCACATTGCAACTGCTGCCCTCTCCTTCGGCCTCCTCTGCCTTCTCCCCTGCTCCAAAATTTACAGTCGCAGCCGCAACCCTCACTGGCCATAGTCGCGACCCTCTTCTTCAGTCGTTTCCTCCATTGCATTGCTGGTCGCGCCAACCGCCCTCGATCCCACCAACGTGTGCAGTAGCAAAAGGATTGCTTCCACCATCGCAGCCCTCGTTGTCCCCTACTGCAGCCCTCGCTGTCCCCTATCTTCTACTGTAGTAGCTCCTATTTCGACGTCGTCAGTGTCCTCTTCTGCAGTGCAATAGAAACAGAGCAACCTCTACTTCTTCTACTATAGCCATCGAACCTCCTCTTCCTGCTATAGGTCCCCTCGATACCAGCGCCCTCTCCTCTTATTCGCGAGTCCTCTTGGTCCTGACTTCCAAGTCCAGCACCTCCATACTTTCTTCTAGTGTCCAACGACAGCTTCGGCTTTATCCATGTTGCTGCGCCTGCCCTATGCCAGACCTCCTCTTTCTACCATGCCTGCACCCTCCTTCTCAGCCAAGCTTCCATGGCCACCGAAGTCAATCATTATTAGACCTTCACTGCGATTGACAACACAGCGGTCTCCTTGACATCGGTTCAAGGTCTGCTTTCTTCATAAGAGCTTGATCTTGTGAGGGCATGTTAGTCCGATCTAATCGGATTGTCGAACTTGGCTCTAGTAGAATCATCTATTCTTTCTCAACCAGGCCAACATCATCGTCAAATTCAACCGTCGTCAGATCTTCACTACAATTGACAACACAACGACTTCCTTCTCAGCTAGCCTGAACATCATTATCAAAGTCAATTGCCATTAGGTCTTCATCATGGTTGACAACACAGCGGCTTCTTTCCTTCAGATTCATTATCATTGATTCAATATCAACATCCTTAGTTCAAGATTAACATCCTTACAAGAGCTCAATCTTGCGGGGGCATGATAGAAAATAGGATTAAGTTAGGATTTAGATATGATTTCCCCAACTGAATGAGGAAATCATGTAGGTTAGTTGAGAGAAATCCTTCTATCTTCACCTATATAAATTGATGATGAATTAATGAACTCAATGGGCATTTCATTTCTACTTCCTATTTCTAACAGGCTTCAACCAACTATACCACATCCGAGTCGATCCTCTTAAGGTGGTGGGAATGGCTCAACACATAAATGCATCTGAAGTATCATATAATGTCATCTGGGCTTGGAAGGTCGCAATATGTTTGGCTGGGTCTGAGCTGCCATCATAGGATTCAAGGGTAGGAAGCCTGAAATTGGTCGGAATTGGCTTATCTTCTATCTTGGACATGAATGGCGATCCTCCCTTAGGGTTTCACCAAGTTCCTCTTTGGATTTGGTAAATTCATTTTGTACTTCATCCAACCATTGGCTCGTATGATGGAGTACGAAGATAAAGTATCTAGCTCCTGAGGAGTACGTATAGTTTCCCAAGGGTGTATGGTTGACCCTTAAGGAGTGACAATTGTTAGGAAACCTCAGGAAGTGCATCATATGCGCAGCAAAAATCAAAATAAAAATTGGTTTCCCACGCAAATCAAATCGTGATGCAAAAGATTGGGGCCGCGAGAAAAAAATCACAAAAATAAAAAAATCGTGATGTATGAGAAATTGATTTTACCTAAGGAGATCGTATATCCCAGTATTCCAGATCCGGATGGAGAAGATGAATGAGGTTAAGCGTCCTCTTCTCTAGCGATATCCACACGATAGATCTCTGTTGTGAAACTCCTCTAATCTGATCTTACAACTCTTGTTCAGAGGGAGGGAGAAGAATAGGAGGTGGTGGCTAAAGCTGCAGCCAATCAACCATGAGCCCCCCCTCCTATTTATAGAGAGCCACCAAAGAAAGCCCTAGGGCTCCTTTCTTAGTGGGTATTGGATCTCCATCTAATTACCCACTAACCTTACATTATTGGATCTCTATCCAATAATCTCCTTAGGCCTCTAATTGGGTCTTAATCAAGGAGCCCATAAGCATAGAGTCTCATCTAATGAGAATAGGGGCTAATTGGATCTCCATCCAATCCTCTATTTGCTGAAGCATCCACTATATGTGTGTGACCTCTAGGCCCGATATCGAGCTGGTCGTGAGTCACTCCCATTAGAACTCCTTCTGATATAGTGAATTATTATCCCCATAATAATTCACTCGACTCATCGACTATGGACGTACTAGGCCACTACACCATAGTCCCCAGACGCTATAGGGGGGATCAAATTTATCAGACCTATCTGTCCACAATTACCGTGTATCTATAATCCCTCATCCAAATAATATCTCAAAGACTATATATTGGACATGATACTGTCAGGTCACATACGAAATTAGTTTGTCTTGCTTTAATCAGATTCTATTAGAGAACTCCTCTCTCAATCTGAATGATCCTGGCCAGGGATTTGTCTGAGTAAACACATATGAGATATTCTTCTCGTGATACCGAGAGTGGATGATCCTCTGTTGACACTCAATTACCTTCGTAAGGTTGACTACCAATCCCGATAATCAATTGTACTAGATCTGGAGCTTTCCAAACCTGTAAGTCTAGCGTAAAAAAAAAAGAGTACTCATACAAGACATCCTTAGTGTCTCATGCCTAAGGACCAGATACACAACTAGGACTATGGAATCACTGTATGACATTAGGTATCGTTAACCATATAGCATTCCATAAGCAGATCAATCAGTGAACTCATTCTCCAATGAGCACATATACTATATCCTTAGTGTCTCCACACAAGTGGCTATGAGACCAGCTGCCTCCATCATATGGATGAGTATATAGTACATCGATATGTCCGGTTATCTCAATGTTCATCTTGAGTAACCTATGACTGAGATTATTTAGGATATGTGTTTAAAGGTGAATTGATCTCATTATTGTGATCTCATCACGATCTGACTCCCATTACACAAAATCAATGACATCACAATATATATATGTAACAGATAATATAATATGAGAATATGCTAATATTAATCATAAGCAAAAAGATTACATAGTGTGTCAAATATGTCATCACTCACGTGATTGGCTTGCAGGGCATCTGTAACCAGCAATCTCCCACTTGACCAAAAGCCAATCACTTATGTGTCTGATCCCCATCAGACCCTTGTGACGCTCAAATACAATTTGAGCTAGCGGCTTCGTTAGTGAATCTGCAATGTTATCTTCGGATGGAACTCTTTCCATTACTATATCTTTTCGGGTCATGATCACTGTAATTAGATAAAACCTCCTCAGAATAATTTTGTTGAGACCTGAGTTCCTTTGTTAGAGTTATCGCCCTGTCGCTGTCACAATATATGGGAGTTAGCTCCACGCTGCTTGTTATGACTCCCAAATCCTTACTGAGCTTTTTCATCCAAACCCCTTCATTTGTTATTTTTGCTGCAGCAATATATTCTACCTCTATGATCAAGTCAGCAGTAGTATCTTGCATGAAACTCTTTCAGCTTATTGCTCCTCCATTCAAGGTGAAAACAAATCCTGAATTCGACTTACTATCATCAATGTCGGACTGAAAACTTGAGTTAGTGTAGCCCTCAATCTAGAGGCTACATTCTCCATATATCAATAAAAGATCATTTAGTACTTCTCAAGTACTTAAAGATACACTTTACTGCCTTCTCGTGTTCTAAACCTAGATCTGCCTGATACCTGCTCGTGACACTCAGAGCATGTGTTATGTCATACTTGGTACATAACATCGTATACATGATAGACCTTATCACTGAGGCACAAGGTATCTTATCCATGTCTGTCCTTTCTTCAGGAGTCTTTGAAGACATACTCCTAGAAAGTGATATCCATGTCTCATCGGTATGAGACCTCTCTTAGAATTTTTTATGCCAAACCTTTTGACAATGGAGTCTATGTACCTAACTGGGACAAGCCAAGCATCCTTTTGGATCTATCTTTATAGATCCGGATCCCTAAAATATAAGATGCTTCCCCTAAGTCTTTTATAGAGAAGTTTCTAGATAGCCAAGCATTTACTGTGGAGAGCATTCCTACATCATTCCCAATGATTAGGATGTCATCCACATATAGCACCAAGAAGGTGATAGCGACTCTATTTATGTTCTTGTACACACAAGGCTCATCTTCGTTTTTAACAAATCATAAGAACTTATCACCTAATCAAATCTTATGTTCCACCTTTGGGAAGCTTACTTCAATCCATAAATGGATTTAAGTAACCTGCACACTTTATCTGGACTCTCTTTGGATATGAATCCCTTTGGTTGTATTATATACACCTCCTCCTAGAGGTTACCATTGAGAAATGTCATTTGATATCCATCTGCCAGATCTCATAGTTATAGTGTGCTGCAATGGTCAAAATAATTCTAATGGACTTAAGTATACCTATAGGTAAAAAGGTTTCATCATAGTCAACTCCTTGTCTTTGACGATATCCTTTAACTACCAGTCTTGCTTTATAGGTTTCTACTTTTCTATCCACTCTGATTTTCTTCTTAAAGATCCATTTGTAGCCGATGGATATAATACCCTTAGGTTCATGCAAAAGGTTCCAAACCTTGTTAAAGTACATGGAATCCATCTCAGAATTCATGGCTTCTTACCACTTTCAAAAGTCTATACTCATAATAGCCTCCTCGTAGGTCTGAGGATCAATATCCTGAGAGTCATCTCCACTGATATGTCCCACATATCTTTCAGAAGGGTGAGATACTCTACTAGACCTACGTAAAGTTGGAACTTGTGTGTTAGGTACCTGAACAGACTCGGGCTCTGGAATGGTGCTTGAGCTAGGTTCTCCAACCTCGCTCAATTCTATCTCAGTCCCATTGTTTCCACCAAAAATGTGTTCCATTTCAAGGAACACATCTCTCTTGGCAACAAAAATTTTTCAGTCCTCGGGATGATAGAAATAATACCCACAAGTTTCCTTTGGATATCCCACGAATGTACACCATTCTGTCGTTGATTCTAACTTATCGGGGTTGTGTCTTCTAACATGGGCAGGACAGCCCCAAATCTTAACAATCTTAAGATCAGACTTCTTTTCTTTCCATATCTCATATGGTGTAGATATTACCGACTTTGATGGAACTCTGTTCTGAAGGTAAGTGGTAGTATTTAGGGCGTACCCCCAAAATGAGATGGGTAGGTCAGCGAAACTCATCATGGACCGCACCATATCTAACAGCGTATAATTCCTCCTTTTTTATACACCATTGAGCTAAGGTGTATAAGGAGGTGTCCACTAGGATAGAATCTCATTGTCTCCAAGGAAATAGGTGAACTCCATACTCAAGTACTCTCCTCCTCGATCTGATCGAAGAGTTTTAATACTCTTTTTAATTTGGTTCTTTACCTTATTCTTATATTCCTTGAATTTCTCGAAGGCCTAAAATTTGTACTTCATTAAGTACACGTGTTTATACCTAGAGAAATCATCAGTGAATGTAATAAAGTATAAGTAACCACCTATAGCGTGAGTCGACATGGGACCACATACATCACTATGTATGAGTTTCAATAACTCGATGGCTCTCTCTCCAGTTCCACCAAAAGGAGAGTTGGTCATCTTCCCACGAAGGCAAGGTTCTCAAGTTGCATATATCTCATAGTCAAATAAATTTAAGTATCTATCTTTTAGCAACTTTTGAATCCTTCCCTCATGTATATGGCATAGCCTATAATGTCATAGGTATGCATTATTCATCTCATCTCTTTTCCTCTTAGACATATTTATATTAATAATATATGGAGAAGTGTCTAATACATATAAGCCATTTATAAGGGTCCCTCTACTGATGATCTCATCATCCATAATTATTGAACAACTATTATTCTCAAAAACTAATTTATATTCACTAATTATCAAATAAGAGATAGAAATAATATTTTTAATAATAGAGGGAACAAAATAGCATGCATCTAATGTAATAATAGCTCCATTAGACAGATGTAGGGTGACCTCTCTAATAGTAACTGCAGCAACTCTTGCTCCATTGCCCATCTTGAGGTCCATCTCACCTCTAGCCAATCTCCTAGGTCTTGCCAGAACCTGCAACAAATTGCAGATATGATAAACACTCCTGGTATCTAATACCCATGTGTTATAATGAAAATCTGATAAGTGGAGACTAATCATGAATATACCTGAAGCTTCTCCAAGCTTCTGTCTCGCCTTCTCTGCAAGGTAGTCCTTATAGTTCCTCTTCCAATGTCCGTCTTGGCCATAGTGGAAGCATTGTCTTTTGTCCTTTCCCGGGTATTTTTTAGCAACCTTTGTCTTACCTGGTCTTTCTTTGCCCTTGCCCTTCTTAAGGGTCTTGTTGGCCTTCCTTTTCTTTTTGGTCTCACCAATATATAGAACCGACTTCTCCTTCTTAATGGCACTCTCAGCTTCCCTCAACATATTGAGGAGCTCAGGGAAAGTCACCTCAAACTTGCTCATATTAAAATTCATGCTGAAGTGAGAAAAAGAATATAGTAGGGACTGAAGTATAAGATCAACGCACAGGTTATCCTCTATGACTATTCCTAGACCTGTGAGTTTTTTGATCCACTCTATCATCTTTAGGACATGGTTCTCAACTGATGTCCCTTCTGTCATCCTAGCTTGGAAGAGTTTCCTAGATATATCATATCTTTGAGTTCTTCCCTATTTCTCAAATAGCTGGCGGAGATGAAGAAGGATAGAATCTGCATCCATGCTCTCATGTTGCCTTTGTAACTCATGAGTCATGGAGGCCAACATGTAACATTTTGCCAACGTGGAATCATATATGTACTTCACATAGCGAGCGATCTCATTCTCGCTTGCCCCTTCTTCCAGCGTAGGCACAATTGTATCAAGAACGTTTGTAATTTTCTTCATTATGAGAATAATTCTCAAATTGCAGAGCTAATCTGTATAGTTTGGATCAGTGAGGCGATTGGCATCAAGTATGCTACGTAGGGGGTTTGTGAGTGACATGTTTCCAACAAAATAAGATATAACAAAAAATAAATAACATACAGATTTTATAGAAAATACTAATTAAGATATGGACTTATATCTTAATGTACTCCAACTATTTTCTTAGTGAATCACGCGACACCCTCAACACGTGAGATGAAAGTCTCCGGTAGAATCCTAGTGGTGATCAGGATCCAATTGGCATCTTAGTACAACCTCGAGGAACTCGATCAATTACACTAAGCCCAAAAGGTAGGCAACTCTTGCCAATCACAACTTCTTGTGATTCATATCACGTTCGGCCTCCGAATCATCATGATCTCGAGGGACTCGACCAATCATGATATTCAATTAAGTCATCACCATCGTTACAAGATGAGTCTGATTTGATGATATGCCCTCGAGAGACTCGACCAAGCATACAATGTCCTCAGGTCACCAATGACGTCTCTATGTCATAGGCAAGAACTCGATCACGTAGATAGGTGAGCCTCGAGGACTCGACCAACTCAACCTATATCGTGATTCAATTTCTTCCTATAACGATGGAAGTCCACGTGGGTTAATCTTATTGCTTTACGCTTACCGACTTATTATTATCGTAGGAGGGGTTGTTGTTTCGTATAGGTCTCCTAATATGTTGTGACACACATATACATATTTAATATATATCTACATCACATACAAATATATATATATACATATATCTAGTAGGTGTATAACATATCACATATGCAAGCTACACCGGATGATCATGAGCTATCACCTAATATGATTAAGCCCGAGCCAATGGGCCTAATCACTCACAATAGGATCTATGTGTGTATTGGCGTATCTTCATGCCCTGTGATTGTTGATTTCGTCATCATCGGTTTTGTCGGATCGTCACATCACCATGCATCGTGATCTCTCGCTATGGCATTGTGGGTCCCACTGTAACCTCCACGCTCCCGCTGTGCCTCTTCATGTAATTACAAATAATTACAAGCACGCAGGCCTAACAATAAATGAGAAAAACGCAGGCTCGCATGCCCCAATAATAATAATAATCACAATTACACACATCACAATACATAGTTCATGATCATTCATCCACATCATATATCACATGTACATCAACCACATATAGGATTACTAGATATATATAATAATTAACTAAAATATTTAATTAATTATTTTCTTGGAAATCAAGACATACTCAGAATTTTTAGAATTGTTAAGGGCATTTTCATAATTTTGGATGAGAGGATAGTCCTTAAAATTTTTAGAATTATCAAGGGTATTTTTATAATTCTGGATAAGAGGACAGTCCTTAGAATTTTAAGAATTATTGAGGATATTTTTGGAATTTTGTATACGAGGACAGTCCTCGAAATTTTTAAAATTCAAAGGGGCAGGATCATCTTTTTCTCAAAAGTATGCCCTAGCCCTCTCCTTGCCCCCTCTGGTCGTCCCCCTCACGCAGTTGCGGGCTAGCGTTGGCCGCCTGCAGTGCGCCACGAGTAGCCACCCCTTGCGGCTGGCCATAGGCGATAGCCCCTCGGTGGCCGATGGCGATAGCCATTCTGGTGGTGATGGCATGCCACTTGCGGGCCTGCCGCCCCTTTGCGTCTTGGTGGCTCGCTCTTGTGGTGGCAACCTAACCGTGGGTGGCCGGCCCTACATGGGGGCTGGCCGCCCCTCCTCCTCATTGTCTTTGTTGCGAAACGCAACAAGAACACCTAGAATGATTCTACGTGATTTAATCTCATCACACACAGTTTAAAACTAATCTTTCACACGAAAACCTTGGCTCTGATACCATTGTTGGAAAACCTTAGTGGGTGTATCACATGCTCAGCGAAAAATCAAAACAAAAATCGATTTCCCACGCAGATTAAATTGTAGTGCAAAATATTGGGGTCGTAAGAAAAAATCACAAAAACCAAAAAACTGCAATCTGTGAGAGATTGATTTTACATAGGGAGATCGTATATCCCTGTACTCCAGATCTGGATGGAGAAGATGAAGGAGGTCAAGCGTCCTCCTCTCTAGCGATATCCACACGATGGATCTCTGTAGCGAAACTCCTCCAATCTAATCTTGCAACTCTTGCTCAGAGGGAGGGAGGAGAATAGGAGGTGGTGGCTAAAGCTGTAGCCAATCAACCATGAGTCTCCCCTCTTATTTATAGAGAGCCACCAAAAAAAACCCTAGGACTCCTTCCTTAGTGAGTATTGGATCTTCATCCAATTACTCACTAATCTTGCATTATTGGATCTCTATCCAATAATCTCCTTAGGCCTCTAATTGGGCCTTAATCAAGGAGCCCATAAGCATAGAGTCTCATCTAATAAGAATAAGGGCTAATTGGATCTCCATCTAATCCTCTATTCGCTGAAGCATCCACCATGTGTGTGTGACCCTCTAGGCCCGATACCGAGCTAGCTATGGGTAACTCCCATTAGAACTCCTTCTGATATAGTGAATTATTATCCTTATAATAATTCACTCAACCTATCTACTATAGACGTACTAGGCCACTATGCCATAGTCCCTAGACGGTATAGTGGGGATCAAATACATCGGACCTGTCTATCCACAGTTACTATGTATCTATAATCCCTCATCCAAATAATATCCCAAAGATTGTATATTGGACATGGTACTGTCAAGTCACTTACGGAATCAGTTTGTCTTGCTCTAATCAAATTCTACCGGAGAACTCCTTCTCTCTCAATTTGAATAACCCTGGCCAGGGATTTGTCTGAGCAAACATATATGAGATATTCCTCTCGTGATATCGAGAGTAGATGATCCTCTATTTACACTCAATTGCCTTCGTAAGGTTGGCTACCAATCCCGATAACCAGATGTGCAAGATCTGAAGCTTTCCAAACCTGTAAGTCTGGCGTCAAAGAAAAGAGTACTCATACAACGCATCCTTAGTGTCTCAAGTCTAAGGACTATATACATAACTGGAACTATAGAATCACTATTTGACATTATGTATCATTAACTATACAACATTCTATAAGCAGATCAATCAGTGAACTTATTCTCCAATGAGCACCTGTACTATATCCTTAGTATCTCCACACAAGTGGCTATGAGACCAACTACCTCCATCATATGGACGGGTATATAGTACATCGATTTGTCCGGTTATCTCAATGTCCCTCTTGAGTAGCCTATGACCAGGATTATTTAGGATCTGTATTTAAAGGTAAATCGATCTCATTATTATGATCTTATTATGATTCGACTCTCATTGCACAGAACCGAGGACATCAGATCTGTTTTCTGGGGATTAGCTGGTGTCGTGGGG
This sequence comes from Ensete glaucum, assembly GCA_021527575.1. NCBI lineage: Eukaryota > Viridiplantae > Streptophyta > Magnoliopsida > Zingiberales > Musaceae > Ensete > Ensete glaucum. The sequence continues at coordinate 53,573,527 of CM038551.1, forward strand.
CCGGTTCATGGAGGAGCCAAGTCCTCCCGAAGGCTAAAATGGCCTACTCGCTATTGATGATCCGATTGATGGAAAATCATGGGTTTTACTAGTTGAGGAATATGAGGGATGATAGCTTGTATCATCTCAGCCAATGCTTAGACTTGATAGGTGAGGTCGAGGAAAGCCTCAACTGAGACGACTGGAAGCGAGGGATTGGCGACCAGGGAGGAGAGTCTCGGGTCATTGAACAATCGCTAGTATCGGTTAGGGGTTAGCGCGGGCAAACCTATGTCTGCTGGCAAGGTTTGGGAGGTCGAACTCCCGTGCTGAATAGTGGCATGACAACTGAGACCTCCTTGCCCAGGTGATCCGAAATAGTGTTTGAGGGATGCTCCTACGACATCGGGCCCTCCTTCTAGTGCCAAATAATGTAGTGTCTTTGTGACATGGCTGATGAGTCAGCCTTGTCAAGTTTTCCTACATGCGCAAGTTCATCCTCGTTCGGTCGTAGGTAGTGAGCCTCCTCCTTCACGCTCGCCTTGAGTACCTACAACATGACCCTGGCGAGCTATGGGAGCGCGGTCGGGTCCCTCCAATGCTAAAGTCAAAGTCCTGGTTGACCTTGTTTAAGGAGTGAGGCAGGAAAAGTGAATCCATTTTTTATGTTCCCTCAGGGTGAATTTTATACCTGCTCTAGAGGGAATCATTGTACCGGGTCATTTATTACTAGTACGGTTCTCGGTTGCTCTGGATACAATTTCGCGGGATTCTCAGGCCCTGGTGTGGTGTTGCGTGCTGCTTACAACCACACATCATTGTTGGCGCATTGGGTTTCCTGGTTGTCCTTGCAGAGGGTTGACGTTATGATAGGTCGACATTCGACGTGGGCACTATGTCAAGTCAGCATCTTATGTGGGCATTATGCCAGGTCGGTATCCTACGTGGGGATCGTCATGGTGGTGGCAGGCTGACGTGACTTTAAGGAATGACGTGTCGAACAATAATTGGGTCGGCTCGTTAACAACCCTATCAAATGGTGTCCTCATATTTGATTTTAACGAGGGTATTTTTTTTATACTTTGATCAAAATATCTTCAATAAAATTATAAAAAATATGATTAGCTTTTGACTAGATTTTTTAGAATTGAATCGATGTTTTTGAGATTAATCGAACTATAAAGATTCAACTAAATCCTAGCTATCCATTTGATTTAATTGAGCCTTATATTGGCCCTATATTTCTCCTAAATTACCCTCTCCTCTTGTGTCTCCTCCTCCCACTGTACCTCTCTCTCTCTCTCTCTCTCTCTCTCTCTCTCTCTTTCTCTCACACACACATTGGCTTCCTCCTTGTCACTCTTTTTCTTAGCTTTTTTTCTCGTCCCCCTCTCCTCCTTCCACTACGTCTCCTACTCCACCTTCATGGTCTCGTTATCTCACTTGGATGCCTCCTTCCTCTCCTCCTAAGTTTCCTCCTCTTCCATCCTTTTTCTTTCTACGCCACTGCTCTCTCCCTCCCATTTCCTCCTTTGCCTCCCCACAATTTACTCAGAAAAATTATTAAACTTGAATTACACGTAGAACATATTAATATATATATATAATCTAAAAATTGTCATAAAACTAAAAAAACTCAAGTTATTCTAAAAATATATATTAATTTTTATATAAAATTATCTTAAAGTATTCAAAAAAATTGTTACAATTGACTTATACTCATTCTCAAACATATTAAAAAATATATTAGTTTTCATATAAAATTATCCTAAATTCATCATATAAAACTAAAAATCTCGAGTTATTCTCAAAAATATATTAATTTTATATAAAATTATCTTAAATTACCTAGAAAAGTCATTACTCTTGGGTTATACTCATTATAGAAAATATAAAAATATATATTAATTTTTACATAAAACTATCTTAAATTCATCATAAAACTAATCATACAATCTTATATTTTCTATTTTCTATATTGACTTAACTACACTCAAAATTGAACTAAGTTAAACTTAATCACCTAATCTAGTTTAAAATTAATAAGTATTTTTTTATTTTTAAGAGATTTTAAACAACTAATTATTAAAACTTTAAGAATTCTATTAGAATATGATCCTAACATAAATTTATATATTTTTATTTTATTATAAATTTAGAATAAATTTATATAGAAAAATAATATATTTTTAATATACTTTGTGAATTAGTGTAACTCTGATTGTAACATGTAACTCGAGTGTAATAATTTTTTTTAGATAAATTGTGAAGAGAAGGGGGAGAAACATAGAAGGTGGGAGAAATGAAGGAGTAGAAAGCAGAAAAAGGAGTGTAACACTCCATATTAGTCTTACATCGAAAGTAATTAATATTAAAATTGATTTATAAGAATCTGATGGTAACCTATCATGCTCACTCGGGTCATGACAAAAAAAAAAAAGAGGAGTGGGAGGAAGAGAAAGTAAAAGGGGAAAGTAAGAAAATTAAAACAAATAGGAGTCTATATGGGAGGAGGAGATAGAGATAATTCATGGGTTGGTGAAAGGGAATAGATGATAATGAGGTTAGCCAAGACCAAGACACCTTGATCGGATAGAACGAACCCACAAATCGGCGGGGTTTACAAATTAATTGAGCTTGAAACAATCCAGTTCAAGAATATTATCGAGATTTTAAATAAACAAGATATTTTTGGTAAAAATTAAATACGGATAAGTCATCTAAGAAAAGCTCGTTTGTTTTTGAATAAATTACCTAATATTCAATCTATCTGCTTGTTTAATTTGTTGGGAAGACTATTCAAACACCAACATGATTACCCCAGTTGAGCAAAGGACACGTGCTGTTGCTACTGATATCAAACTCTGATTCAGAAGAAGAGTTGCTTTGGCTTTTCCGAATCCAAAGCACAGTATGTTACTGTGCGCCCGACTTCTTAGGAATCTGTGCATGGCGGCGCGACGTGTAAACAGTAGCTCGACGGCAAGCAGTCCAACCACAGGACAGTCAACGGGATGATCACTTCCACCTTCTTAGGAAATCAGCAAGAAGACAAGTAGTCGTAACAAGGACGGCCACCCTCAACAAGATGCATCTTTGATCGAATCGGCGCCTTGGACTGTGGAAGAACACCACATTCGCTTGACGGGAATCACCTACAATCGTCTCCCTTTGTCCTGGTCCGCCCCCTGTTTCATTGGCAATTTCCCCAAGCTCATCCCGACTTTGTTCTCTTTCTCGTCGAGGAACTCGTGATGGTTGGAGATCCAAAAGCTGGTGGGAACCAATCGGGAAGAGTGTGAGCGCGCCGGGCCAAACTTGATGACACAATCAGGATCCTCTTGAGATCCCCGTCGGGAATGGAAATGGAGTTTGGGGTCTGCGCCAGGTGATGTGGGTTTGAGAGCAGAGACGAGGAGCCATTCATGGTGATCCTTCACCCAGGACCACATCAACATTGCAAGCATCTCACATGTGTGCTCACGCTTCCAAGCTGAGACCCTTCGTGGTTTCGTCTGAAGGAAAAAAAAGGTGCGCCTTTTTTCTTCTTTTAAGCTTATATTCTGTGACCCATGTTGGGATAGATCCTCCAAAAAGACTACCTTTGTTCCATCTGCTCTCTCTTTCCAACGTGTGCTTGATTCTGTAGTTGGTGGTACATACCATTTCCATGGATTCTTGCGTTAGTAAGATTTCGGGCTCGCCTCGTACCTTTTCCTTTCCTCATCACTGAGAACTTCTCGATGTGCTTGCAATAGTCATTCAATGCTAATTGTCTGTGATGGGGGTTCAATTTCTGATAGATTTATATGATGCAAGTGTTTGGGGTATGATTGCAGTAGGTTTGCGTGATTGTTATTGAAGAAATCTCACTGATGGAAGCTGCTCCTCGACATGAAAGTTTGGTGGGGAGCAATTTCTCAGATGGTGCTGCAGATTTGGACCTGTTGGACCAGCTGCTCTCAAGAAATGGTTGGTTGGAATTTCCTGATTGCCCTGATGTCTTGCAAGCTGGTACTCCTTACTCCATGAGCCCCTTGGGTTCTTCGAGCTTTTCGCCGCTTTTTGAGATCGACAGTAGCAGCTCTAACCCGGATCGGCTGGAAAGTTGTAGCCAAGATGACATAGGAGGGTCAGTTGCATCTGCTTGTCCACCTGGGGATGAAACCCTGGCTGAAAATTTTGATAGAACACAATCCCCCAAGTTAATATTCTCAATTCACTCTGGTCTGTTAAGAGCAGCAGATCTGAACTCGAAGCCAGGAACAAGGTGGTCGATTCAACCGAGAGACTCCAATTTTTATGTAAAAGAGAGATTCATGCAGGCGCTTTATCACATCAAGGACGCTCGGAGGGACAGCGAAGTTCTAGTTCAGTTATGGGTGCCCGTAAAGAGAGGAGACCAGTTGATTCTTACAACTTGTAGTCAACCTTTCTCGCTCAATCCAAACTGTGAGAGACTCATGAATTATAGGGAGGTCTCCACAAACTACCATTTCTCAGCCCAGGAGAACTCTGGCAAGGTGTTAGGCTTGCCCGGCCGGGTGTTTCTAGGAAGATTGCCTGAATGGACACCAGATGTTCGGTTCTTTAGCAGCTACGAGTATCCGCGTGTGGGTTATGCTCAGCGGCTTGATGTTCGTGGCAGTATAGCAATTCCTGTTTTTGATCAGGGTAGTCGATCTTGCTTGGGTGTTGTGGAGGTTGTAATGACCACCCAAAAGCTAAATTACTCTGTCGAACTCGAGAAAATCTGCAATGCTCTCCAGGTTAGATTTTTTGCTTCTTTCTTTGGGACTCTTGTTTTCAGATTGAGGAATTTATTTTGATGTGTTCTTTTTTTTTTTTTTTGGATTATTCTCCTTGATTTGAAATTTTTTTAAGGTTTGTAAGGTATTTATGGTTCATATTCTTTTAAGTCTCCTTGAGATGTCACTGCTTGATACGACGGAAATGGCAAGTTCAGAATATGGGCTAGCTGCTTCTTTTTGGAATTTTGCTAATGGACACTGGTATTTGCAGGCAGTTGATCTTAGGAGCTCTGCAGTTGCGAGTGTTCCTCGCTTTAAGGTGAGCCAGTAGACTTCACAGGCATTATTGTTGAAGCATCCAACTTACTACAGAACATGATGTTCTTTTTCAGGTAGGTAGTGGTTCATACCAAGCTGCTCTACCCGAGATCCTAGAGGTCCTAAAAGCTGTTTGCAGGATGCACATGTTACCATTAGCTCAAACTTGGATTCCATGCATTCAACAAGGTAAAAGAGGCATCCGCCACTCTGATGAAAACTACAGGCACTGTGTCTCCACATCTGATGCAGCTTATTATGTGAATGACCCTTCTATGACTGGATTTCATGAGGCCTGTTCTGAGCATCACTTGCTAAGAGGACAAGGTGTGGCAGGTAGAGCTTTCACCACCAATCAACCATGCTTTGTGTCGGATGTTACTGCTTCCAGTAAGATGGAGTATCCGCTTTCTCACCATGCCAAGATGTTTGGACTGAGAGGTGCAGTTGCAATATGCATGCGAAGTATTCTGTCTGGACATGCTGACTTTGTATTGGAGTTCTTTCTACCCACCAATTGCATACTGATTGAAGAACAGAAACAAATGCTTGATTCATTGTCAGGCACTATACAACAATTTTGTCGAACTTTACGTGTTGTCACATCCAAGGAGCTAGCAGATGAGAATATGTTCCAATTGAATGAAATGATTCCACATATTTTGTTGGAGAAATCTTCTTCTGAGGCAGAACCAGCTCAAAAATATGACCCTGTCACTTCACTCGATGCTCGTACAAAGAAATCATACAGGAATTTATCACCTTGGTTCACAAGTACAATGAAAAACTCAGTACAGAAAAGGGGCCATACTTTCAAATTTAAGAAGCCTGAAGCTGAAGGATTTAGTATCACAACTGGCACAGGTTATACTGAGGAGGTGTTGCCCACAGCAGACACATACTTAAAGCTTGGGCATCATCGACAAGGCTTGTCTAAAGATGTAATCGATATTGAGAATTCTTTTAATTTTAATAGTACCCGTTCTGGGGCCGCAAAAACAACAGGCAAAAGGCGCAGGAAATCTGAGAGGACTGTCAGTTTGGAAGTTCTTCGTACACACTTCGCGGGTAGTTTGAAAGATGCTGCAAAGAACCTTGGTGGTGAGACTTATTATCTGTTAGAAAAGTCAATTTGCATTAGATTTTATTTCTTCTCCTCTTTCATTTTCTATTGATTCTCTTTTTTGTTTTTTTTTTTTTTTGAAAGAAACTGCATCCACCAAATGTGTGGTGATACTAACTTGTTCTTCATTTCTATTTGCAAATAACAAAAAGGGCTGCATTCCTGTTAAAACTCATGACAATATATTTATACACAGACAGTTTGTCATCTCCATAGACAAGGAACCTTTCATTGCTTTGAATTATCTTTGGAGGGGGGGGGAGAGGAGATCATGTCCAACTACCAAATCCCTTCATATGTTGAGGAGCTTTTTTTTTATTTTTATAAATGTTGTCATGTGTCCTATGTGTAGTTAGGTATAGTATCGTCCAATCTTAAAAAAACATCCACCACAGTTAACTAAATAGACTCTCAATTTAGTTGTTATTTTGGCTATCAATAGAGCTTCACTGGGAACCATTTCTGCAGATATTTTGAGACGTTTATTACTTTTTATGTACTTTTCTAATTCTTGCTAAGAAATATTAGACATCATATTTAGTTCAATTCACAACCTTAAAACACTGATGATGCTGTTGTCTATAAATCTTCATGTTCCAGTGTGCCCTACCACTCTAAAAAGAATATGCAGGCAGCATGGGATAACACGTTGGCCTTCACGGATTATCAAAAAAGTCGATCACTCTTTACAGAAACTGCGAGTGGTTATTGATTCAGTGCATGGTGCTGACAAATCCATTCAACTCAGTTCCCTGCATAAAGATTTCACAACGGCATCTGTCTCAGATAAAAATTCATCAGGAGAATATGTGGTTTCCAAATCAAATCAAAATGATCATCCAAATGCTGACCATCAATACCTAGATGCTGAATTGAACCAGCCTCATTTATCATCTTCTCACTCATCAACATCGTGCAGTCAAACTCCCACTTCAAATCTATCATCTTCATCTGGGAAAAAGAAGTGTAGTCAGCCTTGTGAACCCAGAATGATCCAGGAAGTAAACCTGGAGGAAAAAGTTGTTCATATTCCTCAGGGAACAAATAGTCTGATTGGTTTGCATCTTTCAGCTCAAAGCACACAGCTAATTCCTGGTAGATTTGAAAGTCAAAAGTCACCTGTTGAGCATTGTTCTCCTGCAAGTTTGTCACATTCAGATAATTATGAAACCAGTTCTATTAGAGTAAAAGTTATGTATGGTGCGGAAAGAGTTAGGATCAGGTTACAGCCTACTTGGGACTTCAAAGACTTGAGACAAGAGATCTTAAAGAGGTTCAATATAGGCAATCAAAATTCAGTGAATCTCAGGTATATCGATGATGAGTTAGAATGGATTTTACTGACATGTGATGCAGATCTTCATGAGTGCCTTTGTATCTACAGATCATCAGGTGCTCAGACAATAAAAATTACTGTACAGTCAGTTGATAATCCACAATTGTAGTATCTTCATGCAGCACAGAACTGAATTTCTGATTTAGAGCCCAATCTCAAGCAAAGTTTGTCATCAAGTTACGAAATTTTACGGAATAGAATGATGTTCTCAGTGATCTATGGCCAAGAAAGAAAACTGGATTTTTGGGCTGACTCGAGACACATGCTAAAGCTCTACAGAGAACATTGTGAAAGCAGTTTAAAGATAGAAAGAATGTGAGATATCATGATCATCCTCTTTGAGGGCACAGTTTGAAGCTGCTGGAATTGCTTAAAATTGGTAGAAGCACAATTCGAGGGACTTGAGACCTGGTGTTCTATATGAGTGTCTACTGAAGCTTGGAGGACTTGGGGTTCAGTTTTTGGGTTGTGGTAGGAGTTTGAAGATGTTATTTGGATGTGGTGAGTAGCAATTACATTGAAATAATGTAGAGTGGTCATCTAAAGAAGCTCTGATTGATCTTGAACTGAATGAACTTCTTGTAAGATAGTCACTTAATTAACAGCTTTTCCGAGGGGATTAGACAAAAATTGCGAATAGATATTGGTTTTCTTTTGTTTAATTTATGGGATAAAAGATGTTTGTATGTGCAATGATCAATTTGGATATGACAGTAGCTTATAATTGGAAGCATTTATGGTTAATATCTAGGGATCAACGGTTCCCTGCCTCCTCCTAAATGTAGTGTCTTAATAGTAATGGTTTTTCTTTACAATCCTTTTGTGTGTGTGTTAAGATTAGCATGAGATATGATAATAGTCAAAACTGTAACCTGTCCGCTTTATTTTACTCCTCATTTCGTATGAGTCAAAAAGTGAGCATCTTGCTTCCAAATAATTCTATTGGTGAGAAATCCTGAATCCCTCTTGGATATTGTAAGAAATAATATTTAAGAGATGACTCCTGACACCAATACTATTGAATCGTCCGACTAGGTGGTTTATAACACTAACACAATTGCCTGAAGATGTGGTTTCCAATATCAATACAATCAAACTGACCGAAGAGGCAATTACTGACAGCAAAATGATCAAACGGCTCAAAGATGGAGCTCTCGATACCATTACGTTCAAACTACCTGAAGAGATAATCCTTGACACCAACACGATGAAACCACCTAAAAAGGCAATTCCAGGCACTAATACGATCGAACTACTTGAAGATATGGCTCTTAGACACGGATACGTTTGAACTGCCTAAAGAGAGCTTATAACACCAACAAAACTAAACTTGGTCATGGAGCATTCCTCAATGATAACACAACAATGACTCATTTCTGTATAATGACGTAGTTGGACCCAACCATTAAGCATCCATCGACAATGATGCTACCAAACCCAACCATAATGTGTCCCTCAACGATGATGCCACCAATCTTAGCCATGAACCATCCCTCAACAATGACGATTGAAAAGTATCCTTCTATAACAATGTGGTTGAATCCAATCATAAAGTGTCCCTTTTAAATAACACTGTCAAATGAAACCAAAAGCATCTCTGGATAATGACACATGTTGAATCAACCTAAAAGCATCTCCAATAATAATATAGACTAAATTGTGACGATAACATGATCATTTAAGACACTATTATAACGATACCATAGTCGAAACAACCCAATGTGCTATTCCAATGAAAACGCAATTGAAATGACCCAAGGTGCTATTTCGATGGAAACACGACTAAAATAACCCAAGGCATTATTCTGAGAATAGTATGGTTGAAACAACCCAAGTTGCTATTTTGATAATACTGTGGTCTAATCAACTCAAAGTAATATTCTAACAATATCATGATCGAATCAATGTCAGGCGCTATCAAGGAAAGCAAGATGGAACTATCCTATCCCGATTACAATACAACCCAAATCACTCTTCTAACAATTGAGTGATTAAATTTACCGTTTGAGAGAAGTTACGTAGTGCTCCAATCCTATTCTATGCTTCGAGACACAATGGGGACATGACATAGGGATGATGATACTTGAAATATTACTGACACTTCACTATCATATGACCAACACCTCACCACAATATGATCGACACCTCTCCATTAAGTGATCGACACCTCATCACCATTTATATGATGTGACAATCAGTTTAGCCCCATAGAGTTAGTAATATAGTAAGTGGACTCGGCCAATTGTTGAATGTTTTTCAAGTTCAACCCTACATGATCCAACAATGACTAGATAAAGCACATAATCATTCCAAGCATTTAACCACAATCTCGAATACCACAGTCCTCAACCTCACTATAAAAAGGCCCCTCAATTACATTTTCTGAAATTTGTTTTTTTTTTTTTTCAACACTTTGAACCAGCACTCAACGAAATCCTCCAAAGATCTTGTTGAATTAAACATCAGAGATTGACAAGTCTGAGATCGTACCTACTTAGCTCATGCTTTCGTGATTTAACCTCTACTTAGCCATGGAGGGACAATAAATAAAATCTTAGCTCATCAATCAGCAAAATTGTGTTCCTGATGCGATCCTCGTATGTAATCCAGAATGTGATTCTTGTATCAACTTTCTCCAACTGGCCAACTAAATAATGGTTATTTTGTTGGAAGAAATCTTCTGCAGCAGTAGCATACATCGTTTGGAAGAGCAACTATGTGGTTTGATCGTTGATAAGACATCATAGAGTGTAAGATAACTGTATTCTATATCTATACTTATCATCTTAGATTTGCAATCATCAGTCAGTCGCCAAAATTGTGGCTGCTGATCACAGCGTACACACTCTGATGAGTTCTTCTTCTATGAGCTGAGTACGTCGAGCAGAGCGACTCTGCTTCGGATCAGCTCCCTGAACAAGGATTCTAATCCGGTCTGCAGCCCTTCAACGCTAACCTCCAACCTCTGCAGTTGACTTTGCGCCTCGACTGCCCTCCCACCACCACCATCCTTGCCGGAAGTACGCCATGCGAAGATTTCTAGTCTTCCCGCTCCACTTCCATCTTCCTGCTCCTCATCGGAAGCCACCTTCCTCTTGCTCAATGCCTTCGAAACAAGAGACCACCTGCGACGCTCTGACCTTCCCGTTTGCATCGACGTGAAGGAGACCACCAGTCGCAGCAGAGAAATGGCTATCACCTTCGCTTCCATCAACCCCCAGATCCCCATCGGCGGCGTGTCTTCGGCTCTGTCGATGCATTCGTCCTCCATGACCCGCTTCAATGATCTGAAGCGATCCTTCATCTCCTTGTCTGCCTTCCGCCCGAAGCGGACATAGTCATTCACCTTGTTCGCGATCATTGTGTCGTCTCTCCTTCTGAGAGCCGATCGAATCCCTCGGACGTGCTCCTTCATCGTCCTCAAGTCATCCTTCACTGCGCTGCACAGGTCCAGCAGTCTGATGGACGCATCCAGTTCTCCTTCCACGCGTCTCCTTTGCAGTGGATGGATGAGGGTCTGCTGGTTGCTTCTCAGGCGAACGAGCCCCTCGACCGATTCGTACAGGCCTCCGAGCCCTCTCAAGCCGTCGCATATCATCAGAGGCGTGGAAGAGGATGAAGCCATCGAAGACCTCAGCCTGTGCAACTCTTCTTCGACTCTGAGCGCAGCAGTGTCAAGTTCCGAGGGCAGGCTGATGGAGCGGCCGTGGCCACGCTGGTTTGGAGCCATCTCGCTCTGAGTTCTGCGAGTTGGACTTCGTTCCTTTGGCTTCCTGTAGGTTATAACACCCATCATCTCTAGAGGGAGGGAGACAACGGAATCTTGTCTACCTGAACTCAACCCCACAATAGATTTGAGCTTGGATCTTGAACTCCATGTACAGGTTTTCTCAATGAAGGCCAGTGAATACTTATGATAATTTAATTCTCATGATTAAGTGGATGCCTAGCATCCGGTTGTAATGTTTCAGTGGCTAACAACAAGCAGCTTCTTGGTGTAAGGCATCAATGCAAATAAGAGTCTAATCACAAGGTCACAGTCCCATAATGAATCACCCAAGAAAGCCTATTACTAGTATTTCTGTGCAACACGAGTGGGATCTGTCGGCTTGTCTTCCCAGCACATGATGGAGACAGGCAATGGACATCTTTGACTTGATCTGTTGGCAACATCAGCAAGAGAGAATAAGAAGAATGCATGCATGTCTTACAAGATTGAGAAGCTCAAATGGTGTGTGTCTCAAGATCTCGAGACACCAAGAATCCTGATTGCTTATGGCTGGCTCATCATGCAGTGGTTGCAGCTCTGAAGATGGTTGCTGCAGTTCCTGCACTGTCATGCTAATTTCTGGACGAGAATTATTGCAGTAGCAGAGGAAAGATGGACAAAAGAATCAATTTGGCAAACATCAAACGTCTGTCACTTGGTGGAGCAACTCGAAACATTCACATCGATCAGGTAAATCGGCACAGTATCTCGATGTATATTATTTGATGCGACTCAAAAATAATAAATTCAAATGAACATCTACCTCTGATTTCCCTGATGTCTGTATAACCAAAGACAGGCTTCGACATTATACGCTTGATTTGCACCAAACAACCAAATTGTTGAAACCGAGTGGAAAAAACATTCCTACTGTTTGTGTAAAGGATAAAGAAGCTCTGATCATAAAACTAATAATCGGATTCCATGAAGAATCCTCTATGTATAGAACATAACTCAAAATGAGAAAACCTAGAGGGTGAGCTAAAAAGCTGCACCACTGTGTCCAGCACCCTGCATGAAAATAGTAGCAGAAGCATTGTTATCTCCTGGTTAATAAATACCAAGCATGCTAAACTCTGTAACATGTCTTTTGCAATTAAGTTTGGTGTTTAATGCATCAAGGATACAGATAAGTGGAACCACATGGATTGGAGCAAGATGTGTACCTTTCATTAGAGCTCAAGTTGGAGTCTGTATGAACAAAAGCAACAAAACTGTGACAAAACTGAATTATGATAGCAAACCAAGCACCCACCACTAGCCTTCCAGGCTTATAATCATATCCTTGCTTATTCACCTGAAACGAATGATGCAAAAAACATAAATGATAACAATAATCTCATGTACATGATGACTGAAAATTTACATAACCGGCTTTTGGGATGTCAAATAGTATTTTAGGACAAAGGAAACTCAAAGAGAGAATGAAGATAAAGAAAAGTGGTTAAACTGGTCAAAGACATTATCAGTGACAAACTACAAACTAACCACTACAAATAGAACTTGCAATAAATCCTTCCTGATAGATTCACCTGGATTTGCTAATAATGAGTCAGGTCTTTAAATTCTTTTTTTTTCCCAATAACCTTCAAGTACGCTTTCCCAAATCGGATTTTACTTACAATGAAAAGTAATAAAATTCAATTATTTGCTGAAATTGCATTTACAATAATGACAGGACATCTGTCTTTTTACGCATTTATGACACAATTTTTAATGATGTCCAGAAAGGATTAATAATTCGTACCAATTACCTGTTAATTATAACTGCAAAATTTGCTGCAATGACTAGAATCCAATAAGTGGTAAGCTTTAAGCACTATGAATTAGTCAGTAAATGGCATACAGTCATTAGTAGAAAACAACTATTTTAACAGATTCAACTAGCCCATGGCTACCTTTGTCATAAAACTAATAATCTATATCTAATATAGTAAATCTGGTCCTACAATTCTGTTTTGTCAATTCATTCCATATAACAAGTGTTAAATGGTTCCATCCAAGTGAACTTAATATAACACAATCAATCATGTCTATTGTGGGCCCTTTGTTTCCTTCTGCGAGTTCACTTCTAGATTATATTTTGATGGTAAAAATCATGATCAAAGTTTATATACTTAAATTGGTAGAGACAACCATGATTCATATGGAGATTACCAAGCTTTTTGACAAGTCAAATAACCAAAAAACAAGCTTGACATAAAAAGGCATGAGCCACCAAACTCAGCAAGAAACTGTCTCTCCCATTTTTTTCTTCTAATTTTCTTGGCTGGAGGTAAATTGCAAAGTGCTCAAACAGAGGGGTGATGCAGAAAATGAGAATGAAAGTACATTCTATAGGCAAGCATTTAATCCTTAAGGCATTAAAATGCACATCTCATTCAACCTTCAAGGACTGTTACCATGCAAATTATTCCAAAATTATTGTCATCACTACTTAATCTACTTCTACCAGTAAAAAAGACATCCTAATTTGAGATTATTGGAAACCAGAAATCGGTGGTCAAGGAGCCACAGTCTCATTTTTATCCAAAAATTAACAACTTGAAGCGAGTGATGTGCCTCCTCAAAGCCAGTATATTCAGGAGACCACCTGTTAAATTCTAAGGCAGCTAACAACCTCATTTGCAGACTGGAATCAGCCATAACCCCATTAACGCTACACACGGTAGTAAAAAAATAAAGCATAAAAAGAATGATGTTAAGAAAAATGCTTATCTTAAAGAACTATCATCTGTGGACATAAAATATACGAAAATTGGCAACCAAGACAATCTCTGCTCCTTGGATCTGCAAATCCATCATCTTATTTGGATTATCACACCATGTTGACTATGCTATATTATTTTTCAACTACCAACAAAAAAATAAGTCAAAGTCTCCTGTCCATATCTTAGCTTATTCTGGAGTAGGTTTGGGCATCTGAGCTAGGAAGTGTGACTTTTAAATAATTAAAGATGCACCTAGGGGCCTAAAGATCAAATCTATACCTCTGTATACATGTGCTAAATTCACCAAAAGTGAAAAGGTGAACGGAAATAAAACATATTGTTTCACGATGGCTAGTGCATCATGTTACCACCAATAATTAAACCCATGGAATAACTTAATGTTGGCACATAACATCAGAATGACTACTACATCATGTTACGCCCCCATGATTAAACCTATGGAATAACCTAATGTAAACACTATCTACTGGTACTATAATTATACGGCTTGAAGGCAATGGAAGTTGAATTTTCGTTCCCTTTCCAGTTTACCATTCATTTAGATGATTATAAAGAAAATGTCAAATTAGATTACATAGATATGGTCATCCTACTTTGATAAATTGTAACATCTTAAAATGTAAAAACAAGCTTAGAACACTAAATCATCAGCATCTCTCATCTCATGTATAAATGACAATGAAGACATAATAGGAGAAAAGGACAATATAAGAGATCAGAACTAACTAATGGGTGAGTGCAACTCACACTTTTGCCTTATTCAGCCACTTGAGCGAGTTTTCCAATGCCATGTATGCTGTTACATCTGTCAAACTCTTGCTATCAATTGCATAATCAAACACCTCATACGCCTCCGCAATCTTGTTTGCACGACACAGTGCCCTCACAAACGTTGCATAGGTTGCATTTTCCAGCTTCATCGCCTTAGCAATCATCTCCTGATACAGCTGAATCCCCTTGTCCAAACACTTTGCCTTGCAAAGCCCCATAAGCAACGTGTTGTACGTGCACTCATTCGGGGTGCACCCCTTCTCCTCCATCTCCCCCAGAAGCTTGAGCGCCCCTGCGGCATCTCCTTTCCTGCACATCCCGCCCATGAGCGAGGTGTACGTGACCACGTCTGGGAAATGCCCCATGTCGGCCATCACATCCAAGAACTTTTTTGCCTGTGTGATCATCCCAGCCTTGGAAAGCCCATACACAAGGGTATTATATGTCACCAGGTCAGGCTCGATACCCTCATCCTTCATCCTGTTGTAGACCTCCATCACCTCCCCGCACTGATCCACCATGCAGTAGCCCTTCATGATGACGTTGTACAAGTAACAGTCCGGTTTGAAGCCAGCGTCGGCGAGCTTCTCGAGGAGCCGCGTGGCCTCGCGGAGGTTCCGGCCGCGGCAGACAGCGTCGATGAGGTTGGTATAGGTGACGAGGTCGGGCTGGAGGCCAGCGACGCGGAGTTCTTTGATGAGTGAGTAGACGGTGGAGATGGGACGGAAGCGGGCGAAACGACGGACGAGGAAGTTGTAGGTGAACCGGTCGGCGGTGGAGGCAAGGCGGTCGCGGAGGAGAACGCAGGCATCGTCGAGGCGGTCGGCGGAGCAGAGGGCACGGACGGCGAGGTCAGCGGAGGCGGCGTCTGGGGGCGATCCATTGTCGGACATGAGGTCGAGGACAGCGGCCGGGTCGGGGGCGGAGGGGTGGAGGCAGGAGTGGCCGAGAAGGACGTGGAACGCGGCGCGGCCGGGGGCGAGGGAAGGGGAGATATGGCGGAGGAAGGAGAGGGCGTCGGCGGGGGAGGCGCCGGCGTTGCAGAAGGACTGGAGGAGAGAGGTGGGGTCGAGTGAGGAGGGGGAGGAGGCAACGAGGGCGTCGAAGGTGGAGATGGCGTCGGAAAGGAGGGGGGACCGGAAGACATGTTGCTGTGGGGGCGGGGGAGAGGGGTTGAGGGTTGCCCTGGGGGTTTTGGCGGGCTTCTTGGGATTCTTGAGGGGAGACCTGAAGAAGACGGAGGGTTTGGGCGGGGATGAAGACTGGGAAAGAGGAAGAGAAGGTGACGGAGGGGGAGCGGGAGGAGGAGGGGAAGGGGAAGAGGTAGGTTTGAGGAAGGGGAGGGGTAATTTGGCAGAGCGCAGGGAAGGAGACAGCTTCCCCATGATTCGGATCTCGAGCTCTCTCGCTGCTTGTTTGGGGCGAGTAGGGTTTTGGCACTACACCCGTTGCACTGTTGTCGATTTACGTAAGATTAATTGGGCCAATTAGGCCCAAGTTAATGGGCTTTGGTAAGTCAAAGCCTGAGTCATTAACTGATGGGCTTTAGCTCAAATAAGCGAAGGATACACTTGCCTTTTTTTTTTTTCACTCCAGAGTAATCTAGAAAATTAGATTAGAATTGTGGGCGAATTTTCTAAAAAATAATTTCATTTTAGATTTTTCAATAAGTGTTCTTCATTTTCAGATTCTTTTAGCAGCTGTTCTTTTTACCTAATACCTAAAATACCTCTAATCACATGATCCCTTTTTTCCCTTTCTTTTCTCTTTTTTTTCCATGGATCCATCTAGGTAAACTGATCCAGTTACAATATTTTCAATAATACCTAAAAACATTATAACATAATACAAAATACCATATATAGTTTTTATTAATATTATTGAAAATAAAAATAATGTATTATAGTGTTTTTGTATTGATTTATAAAGTTTTCCTAATATTACTAAAAATACCATAAATATATTTTTTTATAAAATTTATACAAAAGCACCGTGTTGTGGTGTTTATGTATTGAGTTACAATGATTTTTTAGTATTATTGAAAAGACGAAAATATAGTATAAAAATATTATAATTGGATTGGTTCACCCTCTAAATTGATTCATAGGAAAACGAAGAGAAAAGGATATTCACTATTAGGGGGAAAAAATGTGCTAATTGAGAATTCTAAAAATAAAGGATGTTGTTAAATAATTTTAAAAAATATTTTTTTCAAAATTTTATCCTTAGAATTATTATATGTGTTATCATATAACAACTTATGACATTTTTAGAATAAATTTAAAATTAATTAAATATCTATAATTAAAAAATAAATTAAATTGGTTCTATATCATAACTTACTACATATCTAAAATAAAATTTATTCAAACAAGAGATAAACTATATCATATATGAAGAGAGAAGTAAAGACTACTCTTATATTAATAAGATTTATAAGATTTGATAGGAAAAGTATAGAGCAATGATCATCTAACATGTGTTGTATTAATAAAAAAATATTATCAAATCAGTCTAAGTATATAATTTATCTTTACTTTATCTGATTGTGTGGATGTAAGTTCAAAATAGACAAGCGTGAGTTATCACTTCTCCTAACATCTACATAGATAAAAGGATACAATGAAAAGTGTTAGAGTCTCTCTGTAAAATATTTCATAAAATATCTCATCCATTAACTATCAGATATTTCATAAAATACCAAGGAATCAATCTTTACCACTTATTACCATACTCATCTATATCAGATTACTAACTTATGTATCAGAGAAATCGAGTCGAAAAAGTCTTTTTGACCTCGATCGTCATGTAGGTGGCGTCAATTAATAATCCATTAATCTAATGTGAGGTAGATCGAAGTTCAATCTCCCTGGATTCATATTCCTCAAACATATGAGGGATATTATTAAGAAAAATAAATTATGATAAGATTATGATAATGTTCTCGATATTTTGATTATATGTTATCATGATTCTAAATCATAAAAATTATGATAAATATTATCATGATTTTATCAAATAATGAGGATCATGATCTCAACATGATCTCCTCCATTATGAAATAATTTAGGTGAATATTTTATATTTATTATTAATTGAGAAAATTATGTAATTATAATATTTTGTAATCCCTCTTGATGTGTATAAATTCGTACCTATTATTTGTTAAATCCTAAATTCTGATAATGAAGTCAGTTGATGAATTTATTAGATTAATATACTTTTGAGATAGGTGTTGTAGGAAAATATTACGATTATAGAATTAAAACATCGAATGGCTAGAGAGTCAGATGATGTACTAGAAAGATTTTTGTATTAAAAATTAGACATCGAGATAGAGGATTGGTCAATGTGTCGATCTACAAATTACATAATATAAGTTCAGACATTATGTCAAAAAGATTGGATATTGTACTAAAAGATCTGATGTCATGAAAAAGTCCATATACTAAAGGAAAGGGCAATGTAATAGAGGCTTAAACTAAGTATCGAAAGATCGGATGACAAGCTGGAAACACGTATGATATGTCGAATATTTCAAAAATTTATTTGATATGTTGTTAATTTGTCAAAATTTTAAGCGGTAATATTTTGCACCAATTTGAGTTGGTATTAGGTCAAAATAAAGTCTACTTATCATGAAAGTCATTGTACTTAAAACTTGGTCAAATTGGTTCTGTTAGAAAGCTAAATTAGTATTACTACCAACCCTAGGCGATAGTACTATCGAAGTCAATCGATAAACATTATTTGCACTTTGTAGTTTTTCGATAGTAGTACTGCATATAGCAACGATAGTATTATCCAAAATTTAAAAATTACAGTGATGGTACCACCATAGTCTAAAAATACGATAGTGTCAAAAGTTATGATCATATTGCCTAGTGTCGATAACAATATTGTCAAGTATCAATGATAGTATCACTCATACCCTAAAATTTTGAAGATTTGAATTTTTCACTCCATTCTAAAGATCTTTGGAGTCTATAAATACCTCATTCAGATTTAGTTGATGAAGTATCATTTCTTAAGCTATTGAAGTATTATAAATTCTCATTTTGAGCATAATTTGAGTCTCATTCTCTTGAGTTTAGTTCAGATTATAGGTTATAGGAGATGAGAGATCTCCTGTAAAAAGAGAGTATGAAGGTTATCTCCAAAGTCTAAGAAAGCAAAAAAATTATAATAAGAGTAATTGATCTTTATATGTTAAAAAAAGGATCGAAAGAGAAAGTCGATAGTTTCAAGAGAAGAGTAATAATGAGTAGACATAGGTTGGAAAGACTAAACCACTATATATTGGTTTATCTCTATTTATTTACTCTTTACTTATGACTTAATTTCATTCTCTTTATTTGCTATTTTAACCTGATCAATCAAGTTTCAAAATGTATTGATTTTTTATTGAGTATTAAGATCAATTAAAAAATGTTATTGCACTAACTAAACCCTTCTCCCCCCGCCCCCCCCCCACATTAACAATTAGTATCAAAGCAAATTTCACAGTTTAGTGGCACTAACATATTAACAATTAATAACTGAACAATCTTCTTTATGAAATACTCATAGATTTTTAATAATCTATGAAATAGCATACAAAGCAAATTCCAAAGAAAAAGATGGATATTGCTATTGAACGAAGATTACTCGAGCAAAAGGTTAAGTGATGATTGTGAAAACATAAAATTTCTTACAAAAAAATTTTAAAAAGTTCATGAGAACAAAAAAGATAAATCTAGCAAACAAAGAATGAAAAAAGAAAAGTAAGCGCATAAAATATATAGTCATATGCTATGAATATAAAAAATTGAGACACTTAAAAAATAAATATTCATAATTAGAATTATCAACCCAAAAGAAGAAGAAAGTATTCAAAACTTTAGGATAAATCAAGTGAGTTGAAGGTGAGAGAACAAATCAACAAAGAAAAAATGGTAAACTATGCTTTGATGGCCTCCAACAATGAGGTATTTGACTCTCTGGAAATTTTCTTATCGCATAAAGAGTTACTTGAAGTACTTCATAATTTATATGATTAATTCAATGAGACCGGTAAGAAATATAGTTCATTAAAATAGGATTGTACATTACTTTCTGATAAATTTGATATATTAAAAATTATGTATGGCAAATATACATTAACATCTTATACTCCTTGCCCTAAATATGAAGATTAAAATAATCTAATCTTGAACTTAAAAAAATATTTATTTAAAAATTATATGTTAAAAAATAAAAAGAACCTAATTGTCATGAAAGGAGAAACTAAAATATTACTTAAAAAATTAATTGATAGTAATTATATAATAGAATCTCTTAAAAAAGTTTCTCTGATAAATATAAAAAATTAAAATTAAAAATATATCACTTGATATGATTCTTACTAAATAAGATTGTATATTTAAAAGAGAATATATTGATTTTATAAGTAGTAGCCCACATCATAAGCCAACCAAATTTATGAAATGACCAATGTTATGTACTCCTCTAAAAGTTAAATATATTTTTTAAGAAAATTTGATCACTATGCTAACACATCCTATCTTAAGAAATATAATCATCTTAAATTAATTTGAGTTTTTAAGAAACCATAAGTAATTTAAAGTCAAAAGATAAGAAAAATATATCTAATTATAAAAGACTCAATGCACTTAAAGCATACTCTTCTTTTTTATACGTATGTCTCTAAACAAGAGATAGAAAAACAAAAGATGATATTTTGATAGTAGATACTCAAGGTATATGATCGGAGATCTTATAAATTTTTTAAATATTAAGTCATGTGATTAGAGTTAGAGGATATGCTATATTCAAAGACAATAGAAAAGAAAAAATAATTGATACTTAAAATATTAATAACAAATTAAATCTCTTGATTAAAAAAGTGCTTTCATTAGATGGTTTGAAACACAAGTATTAATCAACTTTATAATAATAGATATAATGTTATATTTGAATTTCATGCTTGCATTATAGAAATACCAATATGAATAAATATTTGACAGCTTTAAAAGTGATAATATTTATACTATTGATTTTGGTAATTTTCGTGATGTAACTTATTTTTTATTTTGAATGATGATATATGTTCTTAACACATGAGACTAGGATATGCTATTATGAAATTAATTTTATAAATTAAAACTAAAAAACTTATAATATAAATATATAAAATAAAATCTATTAAAGATAAATTTTATAATGCATGTCAATTAAGAAAACATATAAATAGTAGCTTTAAACCTAAAAACTAAATAAGTACCTCTAGATCATTACAACTATTCATGTGAATTTATATAGACATATTGACATCAAAAGTTTATGAGGTAGTAAATATGCCTTTGTGATTGCTAATGACTATAGTACATATACCACATACTTCTTGGCATGTAAAAATAATTATTTTAAATATTTATTAAGTTTTATAAATAAGTTTAAAATGAAAAAGATATTATGATTTTTTTATTCATAGTGATGTTGGTAAATTTAAAATTTTTAATTTTTAAGACTTTTATGATTTAAATAGGTATTATCACAATTTCTTCACTATAAAAAATAAAAAAAATAAAATAAAATAAAATTATTGAGAGAAAGAATATAAGCTTACAAGAGATAACAAAGACTATGTTTAATGACCATAGCCTATCTAAATACCTTTTAACCAAAATTGTTAACACAAGTTATGTCATAAACAGAGTTCTTATAAGACCTCATATATCTAAATCTTCTTATGAATTACAAAATAATAAAAAATCTAATATATTTTAAAAAAAATTAGTTTTAAATTTTTTTATTTTAAATGACAATGATATCTTAAAAAATTTGATGAAAATATTTTTCTTAGATATTTCTAAGTTTATCAAGTTTTCAATAAAAAATTTTAATATTGAAGAATCTATTATATTTTTTTTATGAATCTCTTGAAGCTAAAAAAACTAATTTTGATAACGATTGTTTGAATTTGAATGATGATTTTAGTCTCTAAAATAACTTTGATATATCTACTTTTAAAGAAACCTTACCTAAGAAATAGAAGTATGTAGATGCACATCTTAATAATTAAGAATATATCAAAATATTTTCAAACTCATTCTTCATTGTAAAATATTTATATAAATATTATTTTGTATCTTAAATAGAGTCTAAATGCATTAATAATATTTAGAAAAATAACTCATGGGTCTCGACAATGCATGAAGAGCTAACTCAATTTGAAAAAAATAAAGTTTAGACGCTTATATATAGATCTGGTAAATAGACCTCTAGAAATAAACAAGATGAATAAGATAGTATAAACGAATAAAGATACCTTTGCTCTTGCATATTTTGAAATTTTAAATTATTTTAAATAAATAAAAAAGTATTTTTTAATGATTTTATTTCTAAAAAAGTTAGATTTAAAATAATATTTTCTTAGAACCATCTTTATAAATTATCCTATGTACTCTATAAGTTGAAACAAACCTCTAAAGCTTAGTATGAGAGATTATATTTTTTATTTAAAATAATTTTTTAAAAGATAAGATTGACACCAGATTATTCATTAAATATTTTAAAATTTTCATTCTATTATTTAAATATATATTAATGATATTATTTTTAGTTCTACTAATAAATATTTATGTGAATTATTTACTAAGAGTATTAGCTAAAAATTTCAAAATAAGCTTAATAGGTGAACTAATATTTTTAAAATTAAAAATTAATTAACTAAATGATAAGATTTTCATTAGTCAAATCAAATCAAGTATACTCTTGATCTATTAAAATGATTTTTATGAATAATGTTAAGGTTATCAACATAGCAATGAGCATTTCTACTCAATTAAATAGGGGCAATGAAGGAGAATGTTCTGAATAAAAAATGTATAGAGGCATTATTATATCTTATTGGAAGTAGACTTGATATAATATTTAGTATTGGGTTTTGTATAAAATTTATATTTGATCCTAAATAATCTCACTAGAAAATAGTAAAAAAATTAGATACTTAAAAAGAACATCTAATATAAGATTATAGTATCTTAAATTTAAATATTTTGATTTTGTAGTATGTAGAATAGATAGAAAAAATGCTTTTAGTTTCTAGATCATAACTTATTTCTTAATCTTTGAAGAAACAAAATTTCATTATACTATTTACACCTGAAATTGAATATATTACAATAAGTGCATGCATAAATAATTTGGATTAAAAATACCTTAAAAATTATGGCCTTTACTTAAAAAATATTTTTATAAAATATGATAATACTTATATAATTTGCTTGTCAAAGGATCATATTCTATAATCTCGAACGAAGCATATTAATATTAGACAATATTTCATTAGAGATCATATAAGTAATTATGATATATCTTAGAATTTTATTGATATGAAACATTAGCTAGCAAACATTTTTACTAAACTATTGAATTAGAAATAATTTGATCTTAGGATGTTAAACTTGTATAAATAATTCTTGATATTACTTTGGGTATAGGTTAAAGGGGGGAGGGATAGCGGTAGCACCATTAGACTAACGATAGTATTACCAGAATATTGTATCCAGATGCGATAACTTTGCTAATTTGAATCTAGGATTATTTACAAGGAAAATTATATGAACTGGAAAGATTTAGGTGAATTAGAAACTATCCAATGATTCACTAACTTAAAGATCGTTATTTTTCAAATTAGTGAAAAATATTTTACACTAGTTAAGATATTTTACACTAGTTAAAATTAGGGAATCTATCACTAGTTAAAATATTTTACAATAATTTATATGGAGATGAAAATGATAGGCCATCGACTTATGTTCTAGAGTATCATATATCTATCATAGATGGCATAATTTATGACATCTAAGGTATTACCAAAAAATGATAATGTTGCTTTCTTTGAGGATAATGGGACATTGAGTCCATTGGGATCACCTGTGCAAAGGTCATTGTCATTATTTTTAAAAATCATAATCTATCTATTACCTCTAAGAGTTGTGAAAATCTTTTACTAATTTAACATAAAATTACTTTATTATATTCTAAGTAGTATTTTTTTACTTTCTAAATAATATCATCTTAATAAAGTTAATATTCTAAAAATAAGCATAATGTATTGGATTATGATAGGACATGATTATTACTTTGATTATCTCATACGTCAGAATATGATTGATATATCTAAGAATGATATAATGCTTCCATATTGAGGCCTAATTATCATATTGTTACATGCACATGACATAGGCATCCCACTTAATGAAGAAATCATGAAACTAGATAGATTTAAAATCAATAGAAACCTATTAAGAAGATTGAGATACATTATAATTAATAAAATATAGACTAGATTATATAGGAGAACTTACTCTCTTCCACTCAATCTATCCAAGATATACCTACACATGAGGGTAGTCATGCTCCTCCTGTGAGTCCCTTTAAGCAAGGCCTCTAATGGATTCAATACCTTCTTTATCTTCTAATTCATAGCAGCTTTGAGCTTTGTTAAGATCAAATTTAAATTTTTATTGAAATGCAAATATCTATTAGTGTCTTGAAACTTTTGATGCATACTTTCATACCTTATTTAGACATTTTGGATTGTCACTATCCGAGTAGATTGTATATTCATTTTGAAGATAAAATGGGAGAAGTAGTAACTATGTTTATCTTTATGTTTTGATATTAAATAGAAAAATATATTATAGTATTTTTAACATATGATGGCTTTAACTAATGTCTTATGATGTTTTATAACTAAAATTATGTATTTAATTTTTATAATAATTATTAGAGTTTATGATCAAATTATTATAGCTTGAATTCAAGACTAAAACTAAAAGGTTATTAAATTCAAATTCATCATATTTTAAGATGATATATAAATAGAAGGAGTCTGGTTAAGATTCCAATATGAATTGATTGTCATCATTAGAAAGAGCAATTATTGAATATCTGAAATTGATGATAACGTTAACTGATGAGTTTATTGGACTAATATGCTTATAATGTAAGTGACATAAGAAAAATATTATGATCATAAAATCAGACCACTAAAAGACCAATTATCGAACAAAGAGTCAAATGTTATGCCAAAAAAATTATCATGTCAAAAATTGGATGTCAAGATAGAGGAATAGTCAACATGTCGGAGATTGCACTTCATGCTATAAGTTTGGGAATCATGCAAGAAGGATCAGATATTACACCAAAAGATTGGATGTCATGAGAAAAGTTGATATGCTAGTAGAATGGGTGATATGCCAAAGGAAAGAGTGATATGTCAAAAGTTTAAATGAAGTATCGAAAGATCGAATGTCATATCAAAAGAGCGTACAACATGCCGAAAGCTTAAAAAATATATCGGATGGTTGATTTGTCAAAATTTTGTTTGAGATTATTTTAGGCCAATTTGAGTTTGTGTTGGGCTAAAACAAAGCCCACTTGTCATAAAAGTTATTTTGATTAAAGCATGTAGGATTAGGCTTATTAGATAGCTAAACTGATAGCCTAAACTAAACTTAGTTGGTGGTACCTCTAAGCCCAAGTGATAATACCGCT
The DNA here is from genome assembly GCA_021527575.1 of Ensete glaucum. Taxonomy (NCBI): domain Eukaryota; kingdom Viridiplantae; phylum Streptophyta; class Magnoliopsida; order Zingiberales; family Musaceae; genus Ensete; species Ensete glaucum. The sequence continues at coordinate 53,598,851 of CM038551.1, forward strand.
TGAGTCAGTTGACAACTATTATTTATGTTTTGTCATTATTTCCAATGATGGTACCATCTATAGAAATGTTAGTACCACCTAGAGTGATAGTAGTATTATCTAAAATTCAAAAATTATAATGGTGGTACCATCAATCCAAAATTATGTTTGTGTCAAAACTTATCATAGTAGTACCATTAATACCTTAAAATTTTGAGAATTTAAATCTTTGGCTCCATTCTTTAAGCTTTTTAGGGCTTATAATACTTCATTCAGGCTTGGTTGATTAAGTATCCATTGCTTGAGGTAGTTAAATATTGTAAGCTCTCAACTTGAGTATAGTTTGAGTCTCTGCCACATGAGTTTGGTTGAGATTCTAAGTTGTATGATGTGAGAGTTATCTTATACAAAAAGAGTGAAGGTTATGTCCTAAACCTGAAAAAGGTGAAAGTTGTAACACGAGAAGTTGATTTTCACTCTGATTGGATTGAATATTTAGGCATTTAGCCCAAATCTGATTTATTAAAAAAAAAAAGAGGTTGAAAACCTAATTTAAGAGGGGGCAACATAGGCTGCAGTGAAAACGTGCACAGCAACTGCACAGTAACGAAGCAAGAGAGAAAGAAGAGAGAGAGAGAAAAAACTTTAGTAAGAGGATTAAACGGTAAAACTTGGTCAGTTTTGATCCAAATTTTATATAAAGAATCTTTACAACAAGATCTACAATCCTAATAATAATGATCTATGGTTTATCCTTTGTATGATAGTTTTTTGATATATCCACTTAGTGACTTTTAGTATTTTTCTTTTGTGAGATTCATCTATGTTGATGATGTTATACCATTGGTGAACCAAGATATATGTTATTGATGTCATTGTGATCCTCTAGTTATTCTAGAGAAGTTTCATTATAAACTTATTATCATTATTGTTGATAGTAGAAGTTTGAGTGGACTATGGTCCCGTGATTTTTCCATTTTAAAAATATGGTGTCTCACTTTATGGTTAATTTATTATTCTTTTGTTCATCTTGTTCTGATTAATATTTGATTTTAGTAATAAGTTAGTAATTTTGGTGATAAACTCATTTTGATACATAAAGAGAAAAAAATATTATTCTGCATTCAATAGTTTTTCCCAACAAGTGGCATCAAAGTACAAGTTATTTGGTGCAATTTTTCTTATGTGATTTAAATAGAAGAGTTAGATGATATGATTACATTAAACTAATCAAATTATGCTGCTTAGAGATAGATGATGGAAGATTTGCTCTATTGCAAAGATCTATATAAGCCTATCAAAGTTAAAGTAAAGCATTCTACTATGGATGATAAAGAATGGGAGGTACAACATAGAAAAGCTATTGCTTATATTAGAAAATGGATGGATATAAATTTGTATGAGCATATTTCTGATGAAACCAGAGCTGATGTTGTTTGAAAGATATTAGAAAATCCCTTTGCAAAGAAGATAGTGGGAAACATAATTTCTCTCCTCAGAAGGCTTGTCAATTTAAAGTATAAAGATAGTGGTAATATTATTTAGCACATGAGTCTATTTTAGAGTTTTACAAATAGCTAGTTACTATAAAAATGAATATAGATGATAAGATGTAAGGATTGCTACTGCTCAGCTCTTTACTAGAAAGTTGGGAAACATATGCGGTGACAATTTCTAACTTCACGCCAGAGGGGATTCTAACTATAGATATGGTTAAAGATAGTTTGCTAAATGAAAATGCTAGAAGGAAAGATCAAGGAGAATCTTCTTCTAAGTGCACTTAATATTGAAAAACAAGAACGACGTGAAAGAAGTCATAGTAGGAATCCACATAGTTATAGAGGAAGATCCAAGTCTAGAAGAGATATCAAGTATTTCCACTACAATAGACCAGGTCATATAAAGAAAGAGTGTAGGTTCTGGAAGAGAGAACAAAATGAATGAAAAAAAATGAGAAGGAGATTAATACAATTGCTATTGAAGGTGATATTATTATTATTTGTGATGATGGATATGTCAGTCTTGCAGCTTAAGATAGTGACTAGGTGATTAACTCTGGTGCTTCTTTTTATGTTACTTTTCATGGTGATTTCTTCATATATTATACTGTTGGTAATTTTGGCAATGTCAAAATAGGAAATAGTGGTACATCAAAGATTGTGAGTATTAGAGATATTTGCTTGAAGACCAATATTAGGAGTAAATTGATACTCAAAGATGTAAGACATATTTCAGATATTTATCTAAACTTGATATCTATAGGGAAACTTGATGATGAGGGGTTTATGCACTATTTTGGTGAAAGCAAATGGAAGCTCACTAAAGGTTCTCTGATTGTGACAAGAGGAAAGAAGCAGAACTCTTTTTATGTCATGGAGGCTAAGCTACATAAATGAGAGATTAATGCAATCTAAAAGGATGAAAGTATAGATCTTTGGTATAAAAGGCTTAGTCATATGAGCAAGAAGGGACTTCAAACTCTTGCTAGAAAGTAGTTATTTTCAAAGTTGCAAAGTACATCTCTTAAATCTTATGATCATTACTTAACTAAAAAAACACATAGAGTTACTTTTAATACTTATTTATCATTTAGAAGATTAAATGTTATTAACTTGGTTCATATTGATGTCTGCACTGTGCAAACTGGAACTCTTGGAGGTGCTTTTTATTTGTTACTTTTATTGATGATCATTCTATAAAAGTTTGGGCTTTTGCTTTAAAATCTAAAGACTAGGTGCTCAATGTTTTCAAAGTGTTTCATGCTAGTGTTGAAAGAGAAACAAGAAGAAAACTAAAGTATATTCTAGCAGATAATGATGGTGAGTACATGGATCCTTTTAAGAATTATTATAGGTTTCATGATATCAGACTTAAGAAGATAGTTCCTAAAACTCCTCAGTAAAATGGTGTAGTAGAAAGGATGAACAGAACAATTGAAGAAATGATTAGGTACATACTTTCCCATGTTAAGCTACTTAAGTCTTTTTAGGGGAAAGTTATGAGAACTACAGTTGATCTGTTAAACCTTTCTCCATCAGTTCCACTAAATGGTGATGTTCAAGAGAGAGTATAGAAAGGGAAAGATGTATCTTATGATCACTTGAGAGTTTTTGGGTGTAAAACATTTGTTCATATTCCTAAAGATGAGAGGTCCAAGCTTGATAATAAGGTAAATGTATGCATTTTCAGGTATAAATTATGGGATCCAGTAAATAAGAATATTATTAGAAGCAGAGGTGTCATGTTTCTTAAAGATCAATTATTTGAAGATGGTGATAATGTTAAGAAGCAAAATATATCTGTTTTCATTCCTTGGAGTTTGGGCCCAATTCCTCTACCTATAGTTCATGATAATCATAGGGGAGATGGACAAGAAGATGGTTGTGAGAATATTAGTGATGATGCTCCTACAATTGATGAAGTTGACCCAACTGAACAAACTGAGTAAGCACCTCCACCACTAGATAAGATTCCACTGAGAAGATCCACAGGAGAGCGAAGATCATTTACAATATATCCTCTACATGAGTATGTTATGCTTACTAACGGGGAAGAGCCAGAAACTTACCAAGAAGCTATTCTACATAAGCATAAGAATGAGTGGGTTCAGCTATGCAAGAAGAGATGAGATCCTTGCTTGAGAACCACACCTATAATTTGGTAAAATTACCTATAGGGAAGAAAGCTCTCAAGAAAAAATGTGTTTATAAATTAAAGACGGAAAATAACAGCTCACAATAAAGATATAAGGCATGATTTATTGTAAAAGGATTCAATTAGAAAAGGGTATTAACTTTGAAGAAATATTTTCTCCAGTGGTGAAAATATCCTCTATCCGAGTCATTCTTGGTTTAGCTGCCTGCTTAAATTTAGCAATTGAGCAACTTGATGTGAAAACTATATTTTTACATGGTGACTTAGAAGAAAAAATTTATATGGAGCAACCAGAAGGTTTCAAAGTCAAAGGAAAGGAAAATATAGTCTGTAAGCTTAAGAAAAGCTTATATGAACTCAAACATACACCTAAACTGTGATACAAAAGTTTGATTCCTTTATGATGAGTTAAAGGTATAATAAAATCACATCTAACCATTGTGTTTTTACAAAGAAGTTTTCAGATGATGATTTCAGTATTCTCCTACTATATATTGATGATATACTGATTGTTGGCCATGATGCTACTAAAATTGAGAAGCTTAAGAGGGAATTAAGTCTTCTGCTATGAAAACCTTAGGATCGATAAGATAAATACTTAGCATGAAGACTCTTCGTGATAGAAAGAAAAAGAAGAAATGTCTATAGTGCCTTACTCATCTGCAGTAGGCAGTTTGATGTATGCTATGGTTTGCACTAGGCCGGATATAACTTATGCAGTTGAAGTTATCAACCAATTTCTCTCGAATCCTGATAAGGAACATTGGGTAGTAGTAAAATAGATATTGAGATATCTAAGAGGTACTACCAGGTTGTGTCTATATTTTGACATTGGTAAACATGTGCTAGAGGGTTATACAAATGCATACATGGCAGGTGATACTGATTCTAGGAAATCCATTTCAAGATTCTTGATGACTTTGTAAGGAGGAGCAGTCTCTTAGCAATCTAAGTTACATAATTGTGTTGCTTTATCGACCACAGAAGTAGAATATATAGTAATTACTAACGCTTGTAAGAAAGTTTTATGGATGAAAATATTTCTACAGGAATTATATTTAAAAAAGGAAGGATACACTAAATAGTTATAGTATCATTCACATCTCCAAGAATTCAACATACCATTCTAGATCGAAGCATATTGATGTAAGATATCACTGAATTCGTGATGTGCTTGAGATGAAAGAGTTGTACTTAGAAAATGTGTATACTAATGAGAATAGATCAGACATATTGACAAAGTCTTTGCCTAAAGAGAAGCTTAAAGCAATAAATAGAGAGCAGGCTTAGTACATCCCATAATATGAGCTGGAGGGTGAGAATTGTTGGGTCCAGCCCATAGGTGGGCTTGGACTAGATATTTGGGAATTTAGCTCAAATCTGATTTATTAAAAAATAAAAAGAAAGAAAAAAAAGGAAAAGGTTAAGGCAACACAGTATTAAGGCTGCAGTGAAAACTTACATACCAACTACACAGTAATAAAGAGAGAGAAAGAAGAGAGAGAAAAAAACTTTGGCAAGAGAATTAAACGGTAAAATTTCGTCAATTTTGACCCAAATTTTATATGAAGAATCCTTGCAATAAGATCTACAATCCTAACGGTACTGATCTATAGTTTACCCTATCTATGATGGTTTTCTGATATATCTACTTAGTGAATTTTGATATTTTTATTTTGTAAGATCCATCTATGTTGATGATGATATGCCATTAGTGAACCAAGATATATGTTCTTGATGTCATTGTGATCCTTTAATTATTCTGGAGAAGTTTTATTATAAACATATTATCATTATTGATGATAGTGGAAGTTTGAGTGGACTACGATTCCATGATTTTTCCCGCATTGGGTTTTTCACGTTAAAAATCTGGTGTGTCACTTTGTGGTTGATCTATTATTCTACTATTTATCTTATTTTGGTTAATATTTGTTTTTAGTAACAAGTTAGTAATTTTGGTGAAAAACCTATTTTGATACACAAAGAAAGAAAAGTATTATTCCACATTGAATAATTTTTCCCAACACACCCTTAAAAAGAAGATCAATAATGAAAATCGATAGTTTTGAAGTAAGAGTAATCAAGAGTGAACATAGTTTAGAAAGACCAAAACACAATAAATTAGTTTGTCTTTCTTTACTTACTCCTTATATATGACTTAGTTTTATTCTCTTTACTCACTAGTTTAACCTGATCAATTAAGTTTTTGAAATATGTTAATTTTTATCTAGTTTTAAAATTAATTAAAAATGATATTATACTAATTCACTCCTTTTAAAGCCATTAAGATCCAAGCACTATTAATATAAATTCATCTCCTTTACTCTTAAAAATACTTTTGTCTTGATTAATGTTGTGACCCAAACTCTTCTCAAACTTATATTCACACCTTTTGATTGTTTTAATTTTATTATCTTAATTAGTTATGATTTTATAAGTTAGGTAGATAACACCATCATTTATCCTCCATAAATGATTAGAAGTACAATCTTGAAGTTGTCAATCCTAAACATACTTTTTGGACCCGTTAAGATTATCTTCTTAGAAGTGCTATTATTGCCTTTCTCTTTATCTCTCCTCAAATCATTCCCTATATAGCCTATATAAAATCTTCTCATGAAGTATAGTTTAAGCCTGCAATAATATATGTCAATCAATCTTGTGGTCATCTCAAGCATGTTAGATTATGTGGCCCTATTTAATTAAGTAAGATATATTATTGATATGATTGGATTCTGATTATGGTTATTAGCCAATAGAAAGGAAGTCCAATTAAAATAGGATTCCTTAGGAGATGGCCTTGATGGGAGGAACTCTCCTAATTATTTATCTAGACTTTCTGCTCTCGTCTATAAATAGACAAGACCTCATAGGGATACAATATGAGAAAATGAGAAAAAGATGATGAATAATTATGAGAATTACAGAATACTTGGCATAGTTGAGAGATTACAGATTTTCTTTCTATCTCCCTTTGTCACTTGTATCAGTCAATTGAGAGATTATAGTTCCTCTCTCATATTCCTTTCTCATATTATTATTTTCCTAACCCATCAATTATAGTGGTCTTGTGAAAGGATAGGAAGAGAGGAGAAGGTGAGTCTAGTTCTCCTTGCAGATTGATATTGCAGATCTTGGATCCGATGATAATGCGCTTGCAGATCAGATAAAAGTTTTTCTAGATATCAGCATTAAAAGGTACACATCGTAATAGTCCTTTTAGATCCATTGTTATTTGATCTCATATTATGGCATTAAAGTTTCTTCGCATTACAAATAGCATATTATGGATTTTATGCTTACAATTGGTATCAAAGCCATGGTTTTAAAATCAAATACTTTGGATCTATGTGTTAGCATCTTTTGTTCGCTAGAAAATGTTAATCAAATTTTGTTTATGATGTATGAATGATTCATCGGTATTAATGATCTAATTTTCTATTCAATCCATTATATCGTTTACTTGAAAATGATTTATAACTTTTATGTTTGATCGATGGATTTATTGTTAGTTGTCGACGTTATTGAGGGTGACGATTTCTATTGATTGTCAATTTCATTCGGTAATAGTTGTAAAACATCAACTGGTATGAATGTTGTATCAATAGCACTGCTGCATAACGATAGTGACTATGCTACTAACGAGCGTGGCGTGTCTGTGACGAGGCCGGCGACAACATAGTTGTAGAGCGGCGGTGAGACAATCGCTGGCGCGCGACTATGCGGTAGCCTATGGGCGGGCGCGCAGGCAACGTCCGGGCGGCAACCACGCATAGGCGGTGACCGTGCGCCCACCCATAGGCGATGGGCTTACAGGCGCCACCAATAAAGCGGCGACTATCGCGCGGTGACACCGCAATAGCGGGGCGCCGCAGCATGCGGGCGGCAACACCTACAAGGCGGTGGTCTCCCACGGCCACTAGCGAACTACGGGAAGAAGCGGCACGCTCACCGTAGGCGGCGCAAGGCGGCATGGCGTCTTGAGGGGCTGTAGTAGGGAGTTTAGGGTTTTCTCCCAAAAAGATATTTTTGCCCTTTAGAATATAAGAATTCTGAAGTTTGTCCTTTTTTGTACTTTTCATTAATACCCTTGATAAATTAGATATTTCCCTACATATCCTTTTGACAGTTATGCCCTTTATAAAATTTGTAATTTAGGTTTATGTCCTATCATAAAATTATAGTTTTACCCCTATAAATTTATGAAATTCTGATCAATATCTTTAATTATAAAATTGATAAATATCATTTAATTTTAATTAAATTTGATCATTATGACTATTTATTTAATTTAGTTATGATCAAATTTAGAAAAGATTAAATTTTGATCAATTTTGATTTTAATCAATTTTGATTGATGAGTTAATTAGATTGGATTGATGCTTAACTCAATTATGATTTTACCAATTAAATAAGGTTGACTGGTATGATAGTTCATTTATGGTTTTCTCATATAATTCACTAATTGCATGTGGTAAATAAAATTCAATTATTGTTCTTGGATGTTTATTTGGTTATTCACATGTGTATCTTAAGATTGTGAAATAATATTTTTCTTTCACATAAAGGTCTTTCATGATTTATATATCATCATGATTACAGTTATTATATAAGTTTTCTTTATATTGATCAATGTTCAATAATTATTTTGTTATTATTTTATTATTAAATTGTTTCAGTATAAATTAGATAAAGAAAATTAATGAATATTATTTATAATTCATCTCCCTAAGTTTTATCTGACCGGTAGCTACCAAAGTAGCCAAGGATGATAGATTTATGAGATGTGAATTATAATAAAGGTCTTGTCATTTATAGAATATTTTAGACTATATTTTATATTCTTGTATTGATCTTGTAGCCACCAAAGTAACCTGAACCAATAATCTATGAAATACATTATAGAATTGGTCCTAAATAATATAAAGAAAATAATATTTACAATGGAACACATAATTAAAAGATTTAGATAATCCTAAAGGAGAATCTATTTCAAATAATTATGTGATGGGGTAGGATGATACTGTTTTGGATATCCTTGCAGTTTAGGATTGTATACCCAAATGTAACAACCTTATTCCACAAGGATGGTATCAGTCCTCCATAAATAATTTTGTGTGGATACTAGATATATCAATATTTCACCTAAAGGTGAAATAGAGATGATATCAATAGTTCAGCATTTATTGAAAAACTCAAAGCATTACATTATTACAATGGTACTTCCTTTGTTATGTTCTTATAATGTCACTTTATCTTATTTGGAATAAATGACTTAAGCATATGCAATTTATATTGAGTGAGTTAGACCTTAATTAGATTAATTAAAAAGGAACACAAATTTAATTATCAAAAGTTCTGTGAAATAAATAATTAATATAACTGGGAAAGGTCTAAAATACTCAATGTTATGATAATTGCTAATAAAATTTAGACTTCAATATAATTTACAACTAATGCATAAGAATATTTATAAATTAATTTAAATTTACTGATGAGTCATTAGTTGACACATTAATAGAAGAATTGACCAAAAATAATAGTATTTGAGGAATTTAAGATTATGTCCTCAATATAGCTGATAAAGTTATAAGCTCAAAAACATTGAGCATAATTGTAATTGAGTCATTTCTCATAATTTATTATCTTTCTTCTTAGTTTGACTCATTTAAAATTTAATTAAATGAAACTTAAATGAGTTAACTAGTATATGTGTACAGAAAGAATGAAAAAAAAAAGATAGAAAAGACTCATAATATTTTAAGTACTTCTTAATAAGTTGGTAATAAAAAAGAAAGTTGAAGTATAAGCCACCTGAGTTTATAAATACTATATAAACTTATAAAAGAAAATTTCTTCATAATAAAATACTAGCTCTTTAGCAAGGAAAGTTATATGAAGAAGAACTATAAAATTTGGTTTGAAAGAAAAGGTATAAGTCTGATCTTTGTATGGTTCAAATCAAATATTATAGAAATTATTTTCTAATACTTGGTCAATTTATTTTAATGCTTCAACAAATATTACCAAATACTATAAATTCATTTTAATATAAAAAATCTAAAAGAGAATAAATTATTCATCGTTATAGGGAATCATCTTAAAGTGAAAGCGATAGTAGTTTGTATTTATCACCTATGTCTAGAGATGATTCATTTGATGGATCTAGAGGATATATATTATATTCTTACAATTCTAGAAATTTGAGTTATTTACTTAGAATTATTAGAATATCATTTCTCTTTTGGTGATCGTAAACCTAGTATGATTCAATAAAAAATTAAATTTTAACTTCTGTACGATAGTCTATGCATAATTAATATAAATCTTGAGATTACAATGATCCCATATTAAAATGAAATAGAGTAAACTCTTTAAGATTATGTTTATATTTGTGAGTCACTTTATGTTCTATCTTATTATAGAGAGATATTTTATCACCTTAAAGATAACCTGTCGAGATATGATTATATATATATATATATATATATATATATATATATATATATATATATATATATATATATATATATATATATTCTAAGACCATTGATACGCTTGAAGTGTACATAAATGAGGTCAAAATTTGATTAGATAGAAAAGTCAAGATTATCATATCTAACAAGGGTGATAAATTTTAAGGTATTTATAATGAACCCAATTATAATTCTAGTTCTTTTGCTAGATGCTTGAAAAAATAGGGTATATGTATTAAGTATGATTTATTAGATGTATCACAACAGAATAGGATTGTTGACAGATACTCGTACTCTTATAGATATGATTAGGAGCATGATGAATTATTCTTTGTACCCAAATCAATATGAGAAAAAGCGTTAAGGACAATTATGTATATCTTAAATAGGGCTCCTAGTAAGTAAATTTCGTCAACTTCTTTTAAGTTATTGATTGATAAGAAATCCAACTTAAGATATTTACATATTTGGGATTGTCCTATAAAGATAAGGATATTTAATTCACATAAAAAAAAATTAAAATTAATAACTATTTTGGATATTTTATAATTTATCCAAAAAGTTCATAGGGCTATATTTCTTATTGTCCTAATCATAGTACAGAGATAGTTAAATCTGGTAATGTAAGATTCCTATAACATAGCGAATTAATGGGAGAGAAAATCTCAAAATTTAATTTTTGATATAGAGGAGATATAATTTGATACTCCTTTATTATTCGAGAAATTATTATTATTTAAATCATTAAATGATTTGATAAAGGTAAACAACAAAATAACATTACTAAACTCTCACATTATATTGATGTCATTTTTAATGGTCTTGTAGAACAACCATAAATAATAGTTTTGAGAATATCTCAAATGAAAAATAATTCTATCATTTATGATTATCTTGTAGTATATCTATAAGAATTATATTATAATATAGGAATCAAAATTATTTTCATAAGTCATAAAAGGTAACGATTCTGAAAAGAAAATATGATGCAATAAAAGAATAGTTAAAATCAATAACTAGGATGGTGTGTGATGAATTCGTCGAATTGTCAAACAATTATAAAAAAGTGTTACATAAATATAACTTAAGGATAATATCGAATGATATAATGATCAGACTTGTGGTTAAAAGTTTTAATCATAAAGATTGCATTGACTATAATAAGACATTTAGTTTTTAAATAAACTCATTAAGAATCGTTATGATATTGATGACTCATTATGAGTTTGAGTTACACTATAAGGATGTGAAAATAAGTTTTCTGATTAGAGATCTAATATTATATGGGTTACTCTGAATGATTCATAGAAGAAATATAAAATTTGGTATGCAAATTCAAGAATCCATTTATGTCCTTAAACAAGCTTCTAACAATGATATATAGTTTCATTTGATATCATTGATTTCTTCAGATTTAAGAAAGATACTGTTGATCATTATTTATATCTAAAGATCAGTGGGAGCAAGTTTATTATATTGGTCTTATACATAGATAATATTTTGCATTGCTAATAATGCTCTTGGTTTATTATGCTAAATCAAGAAATTCATCATCAAGAATTTAAGATGGTTGATATGAATGAGACATCTTATGTTATTAGCATTGAGATATTCAGTTATAGATCTCAATGATTATTAAGATTGTCTCATAAATAATATATTGACCAAGTCTTGGAAAAGTTTAATATATAGCTTTATTCAGTAAATCACAAAAAAATAAAATTTTAGTCAAAACAGGTGCTTTAAAATGACTTGAAAAAGAATCATATAAAGGAAATATTCTTTATATATACACAGTGGGAAGTCTATGCTCAAGCCAATGACAGTACAGATATCAGTTTTGAAGTTAATATATTGAGTAGATATTCAAGTTATCTAGAAATAAAAATATTAAAGTACTGCAAAAGAAAGGTAATAAGATATTTGGAAGGGACAATTCTCTACTCACATGTATGAAATTATATTAGCTTGAAAGTATGACAATTTTCAAGTGTTGATTTTATAAATTACCTCAATAACAAGAAGTCCACCTTACGGTTTATATCTATATCAATCAGAGGGATAATTTATTATTATATTATTAATAATAAAAGTTGATTTTGTGACATGCTTTGAGGCCACTAATCAAATTTATGACTGTGAAATCTTATCTTAGAACTTGGTGTGGTCAGACTCAATAGTCAGGTTGCTGAGGATATTTTATGACATATCGCAGTAATTTTTTTCTCTAAGAATGACAAGTACTATAGCATCTCTATGCATTATGGTATAAAGTACTTGATGATTAGAGAAAAATAGTCCAGAAACATCTAATGTCAATTAATTACTAGAGTTTCACTGTATTAATTGTTGATCCATTCACTTTGGACGTTCAGCCTGAAGTATTTTTTGAAAGAACATGTTCTTGTGATTGGGTTTATAAGCAACCCATAAAAAATATGGTGATGCATATTTGAGTGGACACTATAATTGACATTTTGCTTACGTACTTAAGGTTATTTGTTTATGCTATCCTGTTCACAATTATGTATGTACATATTATGGTTGAATGTGATAACAGGATTGTCTTGACAAGATAAATTACAGGGATCATTTTGGACTGCATTAGGAAAGGTTAATAATGTTGTGGTATATAGAAGGAAGTATGATATTTATGTTATGCAATCGCTATGGCTCGCATTGGTAGTCAGACTTAATGTAGTCTTATTATATTTATTGGACTTATTAACCTATTTTAAAATTCGTGTGTATATAAATAATTTTTAAATTTTTAGAATCCAATTATATAAATTTATTTTTAAATAAATATTATTTATTTATTTTGATTTTGAATACCTTTTTTGTATCTTACCAAATTAATGGGCCAAGTGGGAGAATATTAGATTATGTGACCCTATTTAATTAAGTAAAATATATTATGGATATAATTAGATCATGATTATGGTTATTAGCCAATAGAAAAGAAATCCAATTAAAATAGGATTCCTTAGGAGATGCCATTGATGGGAGGAACTCTTCTAATTATTTATCCTAGACCCTCTACTCTCGTCTATAAATAGATAAGACCTCATAGGGATACAATATGGGGAAATGAGAAAAAGATGATGAATGATTATGAGAATCACACATAGTTGAGAGATTACAGATTTTCTTTCTATCTCCCTTTGTCACGTGTATCAGTCAATTGAGAGATTATAGTTCCTCTCCCATTTTCTTTTCTCATATTATTGTTTCCCTAATCTATCAATCATAGTGGTCTTGTGAAAGGATAGGAAGAGAGGAGAAGGTGAGTCTAGTTCTCCTTGTAGATTGATATTGCAGATCTTGGATCCGATGATAATGCGCTCACAGATCAGATGAAAGTTTTTTTGAATAACATCATTAAAAAGTACACATCGTAATAATCATTTTAGATCCATTTCTATTTGATAGCATATTTTGGCATTAAAGTTTCTCCACATTACAGATAACATATTATGGATTTTATGCTTAAAAGGTAATTTTAAGAAACTCTCTTCAATCTTTCTAAAGACATATAATCTATTTCTAATTACATATAAGCTATCAAAACATAAATAGATGTACTTGCTATGATTGATCTTCAAGACCACTGCCTATCGGATCTGAATAATGTCGAATACTGATCTGCAAGGAGAACTAGAATAGATCTAGACCCCTTCTCTTCTCTTCCTATCCTTTCACAGGACCATTGTAATTGATGGTTTTGGGGAGATGGAGAGAATAACTGTAATCTCACTAACTCTATTTCCTATTGTAGTTCTGTACCTTTCCGTGCATTAGGTTTATAGTAGGTCTTGTCTATTTATAAGTGAGAGCAGTGGGTCTAAAGTAAGTTATTAGGAAAGTTCCTTCCATCAAGAGCATCCCCTAAAATATCCCACTATAATATGAACTTTATTTAATATGGCTAATATCTTTTATCAGAATCCAAATAATCCATAATATATCTTATTCAATTAATAAAGGGCTACATAATCTTACATTCTCCCATTGGCCCATTAATTGATAAGATATAAAAGATATCCATAATCAAAATAAACAAAACCAAACTTATTTTAAAATAATTTTATATAATTGAATTCTGAAAATTTTGAAAAACATTTTATACATGGCTATGATTTTAAAAATAAGCCAATAAGTCCAATAAGCACAATAATACTATATTCAGTCTAACTATCAATGTAAGTCATAGCGGTTGTATGTCATCAATGACACACTTCCTTCTATGTACTACAACACTGTTAGTCTTTCCTTATATAGTCTATAATGACCCATGTAATTTATCTTGTCAAGACAATCCTATTTCTTGCATTCAACTATAATATGCATAATCATAAACACAAACAAGATAGTAGAAACAAATAACTTTAATTATGTAAAAGAAATGTCAATAATAGCATCCACTTAAACATGCATCACCATATCCTTTGTGGCTTGCTCACAAGCCCCTATTCTAAGAACATATTCTTTAAATATTTTGCACTATAGAGCTTTAGTAAATGGATCAGCAATCATCATAGTGGTGCTTAAATTTTTAATTGAGACTTGTTGTTTCTGGACTCTTTCTTTAACCACCAAGCACTTTATCTTAATGTTCTTGGAACCACTAGAGTACTTACCATTCTTAGAGAAAAAAACGGTTGTAGTATTATCACAAAATATCTTCAGTGGCTTGGCAATTGGGTCGACCACACCAAGACCTTAGATAAAATTTTACAGCCATAAAGCTTGATTTGTGGCCTCAAAACATGCTATAAATTCAACTTCCATTGTAGATGATGCAATAAGTGATTGTTTTATATTTTTTCAAGAAATTACCCTACCAGCCAGCATGAACACAAATCTTGAAGTGGATTTCCTACTATCGAGGGAATTTATAAAATCAACATCTAAATATCCCGTTACTTCAAGCTAATCTGATTTCCTATATGTGAGTATATAATCTTTTGTCCCTTGCAGATATCTCATTACTTTCTTTGCAGCTTTCCAATATTCCATTCTTGGGTTACTATGGTATCTACCCAACATTACCACTGTAAAACTAATATCTGGTCTTGTACAGGTTTGAGTATATAATAGACTTCTAATTGAGCACCCATAAGAAATATTCTTCATTTAATCCCTTTCTAAGTTATTTTTCGGGCACTAGTTTTGGCTGAATTTTTCACCTCTAGTAATAGGTGTATCATTAGCTTTACAAAGCTGTATATTAAACCTTTCCAAGATATGATCAATATAACCTTTCTGAGACAGTCCTAACAAACCTTGAAATTTATTCCTGAATATCTCAATATCAATAACATAGGATGCCTCATTCATATCAACTATCTTAAAGTTCTTATTGAGAAATATCTTGGTTTCATGCAACAAACCAAGATTACTACTGGCAAGCAATATATCATCCACATGTAAGACCAATATAATAAACTTACTCCCACTAACCTTCAGATATATACACTGATCAATATTTTTTTTTTAAATATGAAGGAAGTAATGGTATCATGAAACTTTATATACCATTGTCTGGAAGCTTATTTAAGGCCATAAATAGATTTCTTAATTTGCTAGTCCAACTTTCCTTTCCATTTTCTATGAATCATTCAAGTAGTTCCATATAGATTTCCTCATCTAGATCCCCATTCAAAAATGCTATTTTCACATTCATCTGATGTAACTCAAGATCATAATGAGCTACTAATGTAATAATGATCCTTAATAAGTCCTTTCGAGAAACTGGAGAAAAGGTCTTATTGTAGTCAATGCCTTCTTTATGAGAAAAACCTTTGGCCACAAGCCTGACTTTATATCGTTTGATATTGCCTACCGAGTCATGTTTAGTCTTAAAGACTTATTTACAACCTACTCTTTTACAATTATTAGGTAATTCAACGAGTTCCCAAATACCATTCTGGTCCATTGATTTTAACTCATCTTTTATTACATCATACCATTTTTTAGAATCATTAATTTCTATGGCTTGTGAAAATCTGATTTTTGTATATATACCACATAATCGTCAGAAATGACATATTTCCTTTTTCTTTGAGATCTTCTCAAATCTACCAATTGTGATTGTTCTACAAGACTATCAGCGGTGACATCAATATCTTTTGAGAATTCATCAATGTTATTTTGTTGTTCACCCTCATCAATTCTCTCATTGATTTGAGGAACAACAATTTCTCGAATAAGGGATAATATAGGAGAAGAAGCCTAAATCTCCTCAATATCAAAATTCCTTCGAGACTTTTAACTCCCACTGATTTCACTATTTTCTAAAAATTTTACATTACCATATTTACTATCATCATATTATGATTAAAGTAATAAAATCTGTATCCCTTGGATCTTTCTGAGTAATCAATAAAATATCTAGAAATTATTCTTGGATCCAATTTCTTTTCATGTAGATTGAATACTCTTATCTCTGCAAAACACCCCCAAATATGTAAATGTCTCAAATTGGGTTTCCTATCAGTCCATAACTCAAATGGAGTTGATGGAACTGACTTACTAAGAACCCTATTCAGGATATATATAACTGTCCTAAGAGCATCACCCCACATTGACTCAAGTATAGAGGAATAACTCATCATGCTCTAACCATATCTATAAGAGTACAATTTCACCTTTCAGCAACATTGTTCTGCTGTGGCACACCTGGTAATATATACTGAGTATAAACACCCCACTGTTCTAGGAATCTAGCAAAAGGACTAATATTCTGGCCGAATTCATCATATCTGTCATAAAATTCACCACCCTTGTCAAATCTGATAATTTTAATTTTTCTATTTAATTGTCTCTCGACCTCATTTATGTATACTTTTAGAATGTAAGCATCCTAAGACTTTTCATGTATTAGATAAATATAACCATATCTAGATAGGTCATTTATAAATGTGATGAAATACTTTTCTCCACTAAAATAGAGAATATGGAGTGGTCCGCAAATATCAATATAAATAATTCCAAGAAGTTCTTTACTTCTTGTGGTAGTTTTCTTTGTATGCTTAGTTTGTTTTCTTTTAATGTAATATATGCAAACATCAAAATCAGTGAAGTCTAAATTTTTTAAAATATTATCCTTCACTAATCTTTCAATTTTTTCCTTGGAGATATGCCTCAAACATCTATACCATAATATAGAAGATCTTTCATTATTTGAATTATGTTTTATTCCAATACTTGATTGCAGGGTCAATAATGTATTTGCAAACTCAAGATTCAAATTAATTATGTATAAACCATCACACAGAATTTCAGAACTAACTTTTATTGAATCATAAAATATGTTGAGTTTACCATTACCAAAAGAAATATAATATCCTAACTCATCAATTCTAGACAAGGAAATTAAATTTCTAAAAATTATAAAAATAAAACATATGTCTTTTAGATCTATCAGATGACCCGTCTCTAAGCATAAGCGATAAGTCCCTACTGATACCACTTTTGCTTTGAGACGATTTTCCATAATTATGAATCTTTCATGTTCTTTTGGTTTCCAGATTGAAAGAAATCCCTGCATATTATTAGTAACATGAGTTGAAGCGCCAGAATCAATCCACCATGTATTAAAAGGAACTTCTACAATATTTGATTCAAAACATATAAAGGCTGAGTTTATACCTTTTTTTTTTTAACTAAGTCCTACGCTTAATGCAGTCATTCTTTACATATCCTTTCTTGCCACAAAAGAAGCATTTTACTGAAATAGCTTTCTTTTCAATAGTCTATCTAACACTTCCAGACCCGGTAAATTTCTTCGATGGATAATGCTTCGATTTTCTTTTTTTGTTACTAACTCCTTGAGTAGTAGTCAATACATTATATGAACTTTCCTGCCTTAATCTTAATTCTTCCTGAACACACATACTATTTAACTCATTTAAGTCCCACTTATCCTTATTTGTATTATAGTAAATCTTGAATGGGCCAAACTGAAAAGGAAGAAAATTAAGAATGAACTACACAAGGAAAGATTCATCAATATTTATTCCCAACGCCTTAAGTTTTACAGCTTTATCAGCCATATTAAGGATGTGAACCTGAATTCATTGAGTACCATCATACTGAGCTGTAGTTAGTTCTTTCATTAATGTGTCAGCCAATGACTTATCAGCAGATTTAAATCTGTCTTCAATAATCTTTAAATATTCACGTATGCTAGATAAAACCGGTAATGAAGTCTTTATATTATTTGCAATTGTCATCCTTATGAACATTAAATTGAGTTTATCAGATCTTTCCCAAGCTTTCATTTCATTGACTTGTTCTACAGTACTTTTGTCAGTTAATTCTGTGAATTTTTCAACAAGTAATGTCAAGTTAAGATCTAATACGCATAATATAAATTGCACATGCTCTAACTATTCTGAATAATTTGATCCAGAGAGTACAGGGACACTAAAAGCATAAAAATGTATGGACAGAATCCCAATGTAGAATATAAAATAACATTAATGCCTTGAGTTTTACCAAAATATGATGAGCTATTGATATCATCAATATTTAACCTTTGGGTAAAAATATTGGCATATCTAGCGTTCACTCAAGATCATTTATGAAGGAATGATACTATCCTTGTGGAATAGTTTTACTACCTTTGGGTGTACAATTCTAAACTGCAATGATATCCAAAACAATATCATCCTACCCCATCACATAATTATTTGAAATATATTATCCTTTGGGATTATCTAAATCTCTTAATTATGCATATAATTTTGAATATTATTTCATTAATGTTATTGAGGATTTGTTATTTAATGTAATTTTATAAATCATTGATCTAGGCCACTTTGGTGACTACAAGACTAATGCAGTAATATAAAATATAAATTAAATTATCATATAAATGACAAGACCTTAATTGTATTACATATCCTATATGCCTACTATCCCAGGCTACTTTGGCAGCTACCGGTCAGGAACTTAAGGAGATGAATTACAAATAATATTCATCAAGTTTATTTGAACTAATTTATGCTGAAATAGTTTAATAATAGAATAATAACCATAATAATTATTGAACACTTCATCAGCAAAAAAAAAAACTCATATGATAACTGTAATCATGATGACCATGCCTTCATGTGAAAAGTAAATATTATTTCACAATTCCCAACATATGCATGTAAATCACTGATTAAATATCCACGAAATAATAATTAGATTTAACACATTAATTAATAATTCATATGAGAAAACTATTAAAATAATAATAATTTATAATATTTTTTAATTAAATTAATTAATTTTATTTAATTAGAGAAGCCCATAAGTCCAATTAAATAAATTGATCAAAAAACAAAAATTGATCAAGATCCATTAATTCTAATTTGATCAAAATAAAATATAATTAATAAATGATCAAAATATATTCATGATTAATTTTTATTAGATTATATATTGATCAATTTTATAATTAAAAAAATAAACCATAATTTCTCAATTTTACAATGGTAGAACTGTAATTCCAAAAGGATATAAAAAGAATTACATAATTTATAAAAGATTATAGGATTAATAAATAATCTTATTCAACCGAAGGATAAAATTATAATTTCGATTAATGGTAAAATTGTAATTCGAGCACAATGACAAAATTATAATTTTTCACTTAATAGTAAAACTGTAATTTTTATTTAATGGCAAAACTATAATTTTTCACTTAATGGTAAAACTATAATTTTCTTTTTTAGAAAAAAACCCTAATTTTTCCCTTCTGTCGTTGTCGCCACCTGTGCGGTCGCCAACACATGGCTGTGGCTACGCGACATTTTGCGTGTCGTCGGCCATAGGAACGCGACCGCTAGCATGCAGGTGTGGCCAGCTCATGGCTGCGTGCCGTCGGTAGCTGGCATGCGGCTATAGCCTAACGGTTGCCAGCGCATGGTTGCGTGCCATCGGCCATTGACGCTAGACGCTGCTCGTCATTGGCGAGGCCACCGCTTGTGTGGCCTTTTCTGCATGTAGTCGCTACTTGACGTTGACTACGGTCAACATGCGTACCTTTTCTGCATGTAGTCGCTACGATGCGTACCTTTAGATGTCATCTGATCGATCTTCGGCGTTATTCAGATCTGACAGGCGGTGCTATTAAAGATCTTAGATCTCACTCAGATGACATCTAAAGGTACGCATCGTAAATAGATCTTGTATTATTTGATTTCAAATCCGGATATAATAATTTTTCCACATAATAGTTTGCATAATTATAGTTTTTATGCCAACAATTGGTATCAAGGCCTAGGTTTTGAGGCCACCGCTTGTTGTGCCTTTTCCACGATGCATAACAACCATCAAGAATCATTCGCAAGCAAATGATTAAAATTAACAGATAGGAAAATAGATTAATAAGATATTCAGATCAATACATCGTAAACAAAAATAATAGATCTAATATTTTTGATCTCAAAACCTAGGCCTTGATACCAATTGTTGGCATAAAAACTATAATTATGCAAACTATTATGTGGAAAAATTATTATATCCGGATTTGAAATCAAATAATACAAGATCTATCTACGATGCGTACCTTTAGATGTCATCTGAGTGAGATCTAAGATCTTTAATAGCACCGCCTGTCAGATCTGAATAACGCCGAATATCGATCAGCAAAGAGAACTAGAATAGATCTAGACCTCTTCTCCTCTCTTCCTATCCTTTCACAGGACCACTGTAATTAATGGTTTTGGGGAGATCGAGAGAATAATTGTAATCTCTCTAACTTTATTTCCTATTGTCGTTCTGTGCCTTTTCATGTATTATATTCATAGTAGGTCCTGTCTATTTATAGGCGAGAGCAAAGGGTCTAGGGTAAGTTATTAGGAGAGTTCCTTCCATCAAGGGTATCCTCTAAAATATCCTAATATAATATGGACTTTATTTAATATTGGTTAATATCTTTTATCAGAATCTAAATAATCCATAATATATCTTATTCAATTAATAAAAGATCACATAATCTTACAATTGTGATAATATGCTCTTGTCAAGTTATTGTCTCGCCAATAATTTCTTCTATTTCGATCCAAAATTGATGTCTCCGATGGGAACATCATCTTATAGGGACATATTAAAAAAGATATTATGAAGAAAAATAAATCATGATAAGATCATCATAATATTTTAATATTTTAATAATATATTATTATAATTTCGAAACATAAAAACTATGATAATATATTATCAAAATTCTATCAAAAAACGAGGATTATGATCTCAACTTGATCTCTTTCATTATGAAATAATTTTAGATTAATATTTTATATTTATTAATTAAATAATAATAATTATCATATTTTATAATATTTCATTATGTGTATGATTCACCACCATTTTATATTTATTAATTAAAAACAATAAGTATCTCTACTGCTTTGCCCCTTGGGAGCTCCCAAAGACTGCATGCGTTCGTTATCTGTGTTGGTGGTGTGGGGGGATCCAGTACACGACTCCTGTGTAATCCTTGCGCAGGGTTGGGTTGGCAAAGATAGGGGAGAGGGACTGGTACTTCTACGTGCCGAGAGACCGGAAACAAGGCAGCGGGCGGCCGAGTCGGACGACGGAGCGGGTGTTCTGGAAGGCCACGGGATGCGACAGGCCGGTGGCGATCTCCTCGCCGAGGTGGTCAGATCAGGAGAGCTTCCAGATGACATGCATGGACATGATGGATGTTCTTCTTTGCGACCACACACAACACACAGGAGGAGGAGGAGGAGGAGGAAGAGGTGGATGTTCCGGCGGCTTTGTCGACTCGAAGGCCGAGTCTCCCCGAGCTGGAGGTTCCGAAGCTCAACAGCAGGTTGGAGTGGTTGCAGGATACGTTCTTGACTCATCTGAGGAGCCCATGGATGATGGATCCCTGGTCGCTTTACTACCCCAGCTGACTCAACTGCTGAGCTTTGAAGGCGTTGACTACCTCACGCAGGTCATTCGACGAAGCAGTAATTCCGGTTTCAGGTCAAGAAATGTTGACCTCCGCACATACAATTGCAACCAAGTCAAGGGGAACGATTGGGGGAAGGCGAGGAGGAACGGAAAGAATGATCACATGTACAGTTTATATGTATTTTATATTACGTTTACTCATGAGAAATAGATCAGTCTGATAGAGAAGTCTAAATCCCATCTAGTAATACGAGAGTTAGCAGCATATTATTGACTGTTCGAAATAGCAGAAAACACGCAACAAAAAAGTCATATCCATAGAAGTTAATGCTCAAACATTTCATGCCAACATAACGAAACAAGAAGTCTGCAACAATTTTTATGATAAAGCAACAAATGAATAATATATTCATATAATCTTGCAGGAATTTGATCAAGTAAAAGGTCGAATGCTATTATGCATCAACTTTAATTCTTAGATTGGGGATTTTGACATGAACAGAGATGTTAATGTACAGAACCAATATTTCTCCTATCAGAATTCGTAATGGTAGGGCTGCACATAAGAGGTGTGTGTACAAAGATTTGTACAACAAAGAGATACATGCACAAAATGTTCTTGAAGCACTAAAATGGAATACCCAGACATCTATAAGGTTACAAGTCACAAGAAGTAAAAACTATGTTGTTTTTCTTCTAGTGAAGCTGGCAAATCATCATCAGACTGCCTTTGCCACACCAACCGAAATAAATAACTCTACATTCTTCCATAAGCAACTACTCAAATACTGCAAGCTGCCGTGTGTACCTGTATATGATTCCTTTTCCTCCCTGCAGCCTTCAGAACCCTGTTTCAGATGCTGCTACGGACGACTCAATTGGCACAGAAATAGATGCTATTGACATACTATGTATAAATGCCGTTTTATGCATCACTAATGAACCAATCAAATTATGAACCAAAAATTGCACATACTGATCCAGATTTCAGTATATTATGAAGCTCCTCCCTTCATACTGCTGCTTGATGCCAACCATAATGAGAATGAGATTGTAGCTCAGAGGCAAAGACCAAAGTGGCAGGAGCATTCGTGACAGCAAATGTTCATGTACATTATACTTTCTCCAAGCTCACATAGTGCAACAGTAGCGGTGGAAACAAAAGTTGGCGTATACTCTTGCTCAAAACTCCAAGATAATGAGCACTAGTATGCAGATGGGAGGTAATAACGCGGCAGCAGCAGCTGAAGCAAGTGACACTTTCCAATGAAGACGGAGAACATTGACTTCACTGACAGCGAATTATTTTATCCACATTTCTGTTCTGCATTATTGACAGAATGAAACGCCAACAATTACAATGAAACCAATCACTATATACCCTCTTGACCTCATTGTCCACATTTTGTGTTATGGTGGAAACTCACCACTCAGTCCAGTCATACCTTCTGCAACAACAGCAAAGTGGAGACCATTAGTGCAAAGCTTCTTAGATCTTGTTAGGCACACAAGTGACAGAAGGATATATTCAACTGATATGGATCTTATATATGACAGCAAATTGATCTTCCAAGTTCGCCCCAGACTTTCTTGAAATAGTTTTAAGAGAACACTCAGAAGCTCACTCCAGATTCTCCAGACTATTTTTTATGTTTGGCATCTAACTCCTTCCACAGGGGACACCCACATAGATGCTTCTATAGCCTAGACTTGATGATGATGAGGGTAAACAGCCACCCGTTCCCAAGCATCAGTTGTAATATGCCAGAGATTCACTATGATCTCCTCATATATCACTGGCCTACTCTTCTCACCTGAATGGTTGAATATCAACAAAGTCGAGTGTCGTCCGATGCTCAATTTAGATCCTTTATAATCCTATGAAACAATTTCATTCTCTCTAGTAAACCGCTGTTTCTCTTCTTCAGAACGCTTGTGGAGAAACTCATAAGGTTTCATGGAATCAGCAGTAAAATTTTCCATAGCTTCAAAGATCTGCTTTAAACTTAACTGCAGACTATTCACGCCAGACCCCTGTTGCACTACATGTTCAGATATTGATACTCCATTCTCACTGGAAATCAACATTAATTTCCTTTTCTGCTTGCGCATTTGTTGTTCTTCCTTTTCCATTGACCTTAGCTTGCTATCCACATCTCTATTGGCTGACAACCTTTGCTGCTGCTCAACTTTGTGCTGTTGCCAGATATTGAAAACATTGTCAGCAAAAGCATGCACGGCATCCACAACATCCCTTTCGGATATCCTATCCACACTTTGAGACCAGTAATTGCAAATGACAAATATAGGAGGTGCACCTAATCTCCCTGGAGAAAACGGAACAACTCCATCATCTGTAACTTCTGGCACATAATGGATACCTTTCACAAGCCAGCCATTCAAGGATTTGACATAGTTCCTTTGAACAGTGACCCAAACAGAGAAATTAGAAATCCAATCGACCATCTTGAACTCTAACTGCTTTAGAGCGTCCATACGAGGATCACCATGCTTCACTCCAGAAACAATAGAATCTAGATCTTTAGCCTCAGATATGGCTTGACACTGAATACGATGGCATTCCCACATAACTTTCCACATTCCCATAAAGCTGCAAGGTTATGTTGATCCACATACACAAATATAAACACAAGAAGCTTAGTTTAAACTACAACATTCTAATGCACTCATTTAAAGGGGAAAAGATTAGCGCCACATATTATAATTAAAACTTATAGCAAATCAATCAAGACAAACTTGACCTTGGAAGAAGTATTAAGCAATAAGCAAATGTAAGAAGGCAAATGCAAATCATCTCAGCCCACTGCTTCTACAATCCACCTTAAGTTGTAATCCTTAGTATATTAGGTAGCTGAGAAGGTTCTAACTTGCGCAAACTTGTAATAGCCATGTGGTTTCAATCAATATAACATACTGTGGTTGTAGGCATCATGGAGACAAATGTCTCCTAGACCTAGCGAGAAAATGGTAAGAAATATCATGGAGATAAGTGTTCTACTTTCAAGAGGAGTACATATGCAACCACAGATAATGCAACAAAATTAAAACAAAGAAATATCATGAACAATATCATACCCATCGATAAGTTCACTAATTTGAGGCCATAATTCTTCATCCCTCAGCTGACTGATTTTACTAGAAATTGTGCCCACAACCTGAATGGCTATTCTTATCTTTGTAGATAGCTTCTTGATGGAAGTTTCCACTGCCTCAACTTTTTCAGCCTCTGCACCCCTCTCGCTCAAGTGTCTCAGGCGCTCACGTTTTCGTTCATATAGTGTCCTCATCTTTTCCTCAGCCTACATAAGTATAAGATACACACATGTAAACAAGATAATCAAACATATATGTTTTTACCACTTGGGTACCAGTGGTACCGCAAGGCACGATTGTTTCACAATCAATCAGAAGTTCTCTAATTGAGGTGAGACTCAAAGATCCAAAACATGATTCAAAACACTAGTGAAACCTTTGTAATTGCTCATTTCAATGTTACAAAAAGAGGGTGTAAAAAGGAGAGATTTGATTAATAGGCTAATTGCATTTTTTGTTCAAATCACATTCTAGGTGTATGGGAGACAGAATGAACAGGGAAGAATGCATATACATTTACATATGTATTGCCTTTAGAAATAGGTGGATTGAAGTTGGCTGAGCCTTCCTAATAAATCCTCAATATCAAAGCACACACCAACAAATTTATATGTCCTATATCGAGCCACAAACCAAATAATATTAGTGATCCTAAATGAAAAAAATTGTCATGTAAAATTGGGATAAGAAGACAAAGTATACAATGTGAAACATGATGACTTCAACAACCCAACATGGATTTGGATCAATAATATGAATGTTCAGTGGGATTTTGTGCTCAGACTTGATGGAAGCCAAGTTCTTGAGAAAGCAAACAAAAGAAGAAGGTTTTCCTCTGAGAGATGTCAGATCATTAAACTGCTTCAGACAAATATTAGGACAAAACTTTATATTAGCGAGGAATTTTCAAAAGAAACAAGTCCTCTGATTAATCTACTCTTTGTTCTACTTTCTCTTTTACAAGTAAACCACTGGCTCAGCATCCAAATTTTTGGTCAAATCAGTAGCTGCCACATACCTACTTATTTGATTTCTTTGTGGCCACCTCCTCTGTAAAACCAACACTCAGACCCAAAACAAAATCAAGATGAGACAACTATAAACCTAGAAACATGATTGCTATACGAACCATGACTTCCTCAAGAAGCTTTCTTTCCCAATTGTATAGCTTCTGCAAAGTTGATGAAAGATTACCACAGCCCATCGCCTTAT
Source organism: Ensete glaucum (assembly GCA_021527575.1). Taxonomy (NCBI): domain Eukaryota; kingdom Viridiplantae; phylum Streptophyta; class Magnoliopsida; order Zingiberales; family Musaceae; genus Ensete; species Ensete glaucum. Next base: position 53,625,205 of record CM038551.1, read on the forward strand.
CCTCCTCAAATACTAAAAGATCTTCATTGTCATAGGTCGCTAGAAGAGACAACCCACATATCATTCTGGCAGAAACTGCATAGAGAAAAAAAAGAAATGTGCCGAAAAAGAGAGAAATAATCAGATGTTGTTACAAATGTCCTTAGAAATTCAGAAAAGAAATTTCCGAGTAGTTTCTCACCTTTATAAGGAGAATTCTTCTGCTGATATAGAACCCTTCCCACTTCAAGCATTTTAGACACCTGATTGGCCGACTCAGACGCCCTATCGAACTGAGTCTTTATCGCCTGCACAACCTCAAAAACGTCCTGATAACTCCGAGACACTGGAAAGCCCATCGCACCGTGTCGTTCTGCTGGTTCAGTCACCACGCTCTTCACCACCACATGAACCTCATGCTCGGAGCTTCTCCCTTCTTCTATTGACCTCGATTGTCGATGGGGATCCTCCCCAACACTGCCGACAACACCCTCCTTCGACCCATTAGGAGCCTTCACTGCATACTCCCCATTCACAGCCGGCGATGTAGAAGGTACAAACTTTGTGTCGCCATAGGCTTCCTTGACGACCTCATGGTCTTCATCTTCCAGATCTGGGATCCCTTCCTCCTCTCTTAACTCCCTCGAGCTTCGGCTTGGGGTATACGCAGGATAATAATTATCCCACGAGTCGAAGGGATTTAGGAAGTCCCATGTCGAAGCCTGAGGCGCAGGCGGCGGTGGAGGCTCCCGAGAAGTAGAACTCGCACCCTCTGCGACGGCTGGTGGTCGAATGTTTGGAGGCCGTGAAGAGGAACCAAGGAATCCTCTCTGCATGCCATCGCCGTAGCTCATATACGGGTAAGAAGGATAAGGATAAAGGTTCGAGCTTTGAGGGGGATACTGGTAGCCATAGTAAGGGTAAGCCACGTGAGATTGTTCATCGACGGAGCCGAGGCGTATTGGCTCGGAACTCTGTGGCGGCTGCTCGTAGGCGACGGAAGACTCCGCCGGGCGGTTCCGAGCGTAGTTAAGGTTGACGTAGGTCGGCCCAACGGGAGCATCATCCGCATGCAGATGGTGAATCGGGGACGCGCCATCGGAGTGGAGGAGCGAATCATCGTCGGAATCAGTGGGGTGGAATTGGATGTGCGAGCCTGAGTCGGAGCGGGAGTGGCCACGAACAGCAGCGGAGGGGACGGAGGCGGCAGCCGCGGGAGGCGGGAGAGGGTCGCCCTTCCGCTGGGCGGGGAGGGGGAGGACAGGCGACGCCGAGGGGAGCCCAGGGGCGCCGTGGATGAACCCCTGGATGGCGTCGCCGACGGAGCGAAGGGACCGGGCGTAGGCGGCGTGGGCGTCCGCGAGAGCGTAGCGGTAACGGATAGCGTCGGCGAGGAGCTGCGACCGATCGCGGCAGTGCGCCACGGCAGCCTCCTCCTCGAGTTTGGAGCCCCCGCAGCCCATCTCGGAAGCAGCAAGAAGAAGCAAAAGCGACGCCGTCCCACAATCAAAATACCGAGGGAACCACAGGAACAGAGATCACATCACAAGGGTTTCTTTGGAGGAGCAGCCGCAACAGGATCGGAGATCTTAGGGTTTGGGATACCGGGAGGAGACGAAGTCGGGACACCATATCATCGACGGCCGAATCGGGACAAAAGCTAATACCGCTGACGATGGCGATAGCCAAACACGATGACGGTAATAAGAGAAAACAGTAACACCGGATTATGTACTGCGGGAGACGGCGTTCCACAAACAGCACAGTGAGAGGGAGTTGGACTTTTGACGCCTGTCTTGCCCATGTGATGTTCTATTACTATTATTTGTTTTATTTAATTCCTTATTAAAGGGGGGGGGGGGAATTAAACTGTGAGTTGACGAAGATACCCTTTACGGGACGACATTTATATATACCCTTCTGTGTTGATCGCTAGTCTTCGGTCGGTCGGATCGTCGAGTCCATGACTCGGCCCTGCGACTCGTCGTCTTCCGAATCTTATCGAATTGCTTTCATATATCCAATTACTTACATAATATCTCCTTCTCATCATGGACGGTATCAGTTGTAACTTTCATGACCGAAATCTTAAACAACGTTTGAACTCAATTATACATTGAACTCTTCTGTTGGCTGGTGGTGAAGTGAAAGGGGGTTGGGAGGTGTACTATAATGACAGTGATTACGATATGATCGTTCGGAGAAGGACGAGTTGGAGGAGTAATTAAAGAGAACGCATGCGTTCTTTCATGTCATTAGACTCACCAAACATTACCAAATAACAGAAACATTGACTACTGATGCTTTGAACGAGTACAAGAACTCACGTACGTCGGGTAAACACACGTATTATTCTCCACCTACGTTCCCCAGACTACCACCTTTAGAGAAGGCATGCACGAATGCAATGACAATTAGGAGGGAGAGGATGAGAGAATCTGCAAGTCCGGCCGTCTTCTCTGTCGAAGGTTGTGGTCAAATTTGTCTTTCTGAAAATAACACATCTGAATGCGTCTGCGTGGATGGAGTGGGTTGATGACTCCATCAAATGCTCACGCAGATTGCCTCAAAATAATAGATGCCAACGCGAGGAAGAAAAAGTAGGTGAGTCACCCTTTTCCTTCGAAACAAAATAATAGCGTCCGTCCGCAGCTGCTTGTCAGTGGGGAAGGTTGGAACTTGGCGCTCTTTTGGAAGGAGGAGAAGGAAGACGGCAACCTTGCCAATAGGTTTTACAGTGGATTGGTTCTGCAGAAGATGGAGGATATTGTATTGTGGTCTGGTGGATCAGCTGCCACTCTCATCTCCACAAGAAATCTACACTATTGCATTCTCTAGTTATCTCTTAGCACGGGGAAGAAAGAGAGAGAAGCGGCAGAGAAAAGATGTACCCTGCAAGCCTGGTTGTGAAAAGCATGGAATAAGCTGATCTCGAATGTGTCATATGTGTGCAGCAAAACTGAGGACGAAAAATGGAATAGCTGTGAGAGGCAGCTGATGGTTTCACTGCCAGAGGACGGAGACTCGTATCATTGTATCACATCTATGATTTCCTTCTCTTCCTTTTCATATAGCAGTGTTGAGTATATAGTGCAATCATCACTGTGATGCCTTTCTGCAGTGGGGCAACCCACCAGTGCAGGAACAGCTCCTCCAATTTGGAGAGCAGTCAAAAGCTTATCAAGGGGAATGGAGGGAGGAACAAGGACAAAGGTAAAGGGAGGAAGGAAAGAGGTCTACAAGCGCATCATCCCTTATTCCCACAGCTTAGCTGTGTGGTGGGAGCCCAATGGCGACTGACAGCACATGGTCCGCCATTGCTGCCCCTGCTAAACCTTCTAGTTTCTCGCCGCCCCAGTTGCTTCACGTGCCCGCCGATGGCCTCTCCAGTGGTGTGCATTGCTGTCTAACTCTCAGATTAAGCTGCTTTTTACAGGCACATCCCATGGCTTTCTTATGACAAGGGAGAACTGGAAGAACTTGATCTCATGCGGTTCTCGGTTACACTCTCTTTGCTTCCTTTATGGAACAATAATAAAAGAGGAGGAGCAGGAGAAAGGAGATACTGATAAGAGGCATTAATAACTAAAATTTTTATGTTATTATTTAAAATAAAATATAATTAAATATTGCAACAAAAAATAAAAGATCATTTAATAATAGGGGGCCTTGTTACTAGATGACAAACCCTAAAGAGTTCATCCTTATCATATGCATTAAAATTATGATGTGGAGACGGAGAGATGGGTGGAGAAAAGGACCCCCCACCATTCTCATTTTTGATGCAATGGTACGAAGAACCCTCGTCTTTATCTACTTTATTTATTTGCCTCCTTGTTCAAAGATGAGAATATTCTCCTTGGCATGATGAACAACACATCGACCACCTCCAACAACACCTTTTGTTGTCTCTTATTAATGGTCACATTGAAGTGCAGTAGATGGAGCCACATCTGACGCAGGAACCGCAGCCTTTGGATGATGATCAGGTGCACCAATCTTGGCACTATCATGGTGCGATCACACTCGTGCCCTCCCGGTCCTCTTGCCGCAGGTGTGCCGCGCTTGATGGTGGTGACCTTTGATTTGGATCTGCTATTGTCAAAGCAATTAGGGAGACTACTACTTGTCGTATCGAGTTGGAAGCCTCCACTGTGCAGCACAAGAATCCATTTGGGGTGCCTCGAGATGCGCGCCTGTAGAGATACATCGATCGACTCGATCTACATAATTATGATTAGATTTGCCATTGCAGCAGGCAAGAGCCCGCTGCTCTGATATGAGATCTGTATTAGTCATCTAATTTTTTACTTTTAGGGAGAAAAATATTAATGGGGGATATGAGACCTGTTGCCTCTTGCCATGTCTATGGAGTCACCATGCATGGCTTCTGCTTTGAAGTCGCTGTGTAGACTACTAATGACCTGTGTCAAGCTTGCAACACAAATAATGCTACACCTGTTGGCCACTTGGCCATGTGAGCTTGTGTTGGATTGTAGTCACACTGGCTCAAACTAAGCTCTTAAGCTCTTCGAATAGCTAATAACTTAGGATCTAAGTTATGATATCTGAGAAAAGTTTTGATTGGGATGACTAATAATCCTAAAAGCCTAAGTCATGATATTGGAGCTCAAATGAAGTGCAAATATAATATGAATATATTTAATTAATTATTCAAAAAGGGGTTATTCTGGATGAAAAGTGAGGATCAAAAGACACCCTTTATTCATTATTTCATTGTTGCAGTACATATTAATACATAATTTGAGAGAAGGTTTTTAGAAAAGTTTGAAAAAAGTTCAATTAATATGCCCCCGCAAGATCGAGCTCTTGCCAAAGACGTGGATCTTAGATCAATGCAAGGAAAAGAGTTTGTGAGACAGAGACTTCGTGAGGGAGTTAACTAATTGGTCAGCTATGTAGACATGAGAAATATAAAGCTACTGGCGAATGACTTGATCTCACACAAAATAAAAGTCAATAGCAACATGCTTCATGCGAAAGTGAAAAACTGGATTGGCATAAAAATAAGTAGCATCGATGTTATCACAATAAATAACAAATGTAGAATTAGAGTGAATGTGAAGCTCCTTAAGTAAGCCGGTGATCCAATTAAGTTCGGCAGCAACAGTGACAATAGCACGATATTCAACTTCAGTAGTACACCTAGCAATTGTCTTTTATTTCTTAGAACTCCAACTAATTGGATTAGTACCAAGAAAAATAATATATTATGATGTAAAGGTTCTATCATCAATATTGTCGGCCCAATCAGCATCGACAAAGGCATGAAGTTGAAAGGGAGAGTGTTTGTTGAGAAAAATGTCATGATCGATTGACCCCTTAAGATAACGTAAAATACATTTGATAGCTATCCAATGTAAAGTAGATGGGTGATGCATAAATTGGTATATATTAACTACAAAGTAGACATCTGGATAGGTAAGAGCGAGATATTGTAAGAAGCCGACTACTTACTGATACTGAGTAGGGTCCGTAGCAGGACTATCATCACATAACTTCAATGATTCACTAGTATATAGTGGAGTGATAACCTATTTTACGTCATGCATGTTGGTCTTCAATAGTAAATCTTTAATGTACTTTCTCTGTGAAAGAAAAAGGTATAAGATGTAAACGTAGCCTCGACACCGAGAAAATAACTCAAGTCTCCAAGATCTTTAAGAGAGGATCTATCGGTCAATTACTTAATAAACGTCTGAACCTTCATAGAGTTATCACTTGTGACAATAATATTATCCACATAGACTAGAAAATAGATGGTGCTCCTATGTTGCTGGCGTAAAAATAGAGAGACATCTGACTTAGAGTTGATGAAGCCAATTGGAGATTAGAATAGATCAAGTTCAATATATCAGGCTCGTGGAGCCTAACAGAGTGCATAAATTACCTTTTGGAGTTTACAGACATGTCGTGGATATTGAGGATATATAAAGCTAAGAGGTTGCTCTATAAATACATCTTCATTAAGAGTCCCTTACAAAAAGGCATTATTAACATCTAATTGATGTAAACACCATCCTTTAAAGATTGCCAGACTTAGGATAAGTCAGATTATAATAGGTTTAACAATAGGACTAAATATCTCAGTGTAGTCAACACCGGGTCGTTAATAAAATCCTTTGGCCATAAGTCGTACTTTATAGTGAGCAATTGAACCAGCAGTTAATGTGAAAAATCCACTTACACCCGATGATATTTTGTGTGGAGTAAGAAGGGGTAAGGGTCCATGTAGCATTATTAAGGAGAGCATCATACTCCTTATACATAGCTTTATGCCACTGTGAAGATTTTAGAGCTTAAGTAAGAGATGTTGGTTTAGAGTCGAGAGAAGGCTTAGCATGTAAGTCAAGAACTTATCGTGGTTTAGAGATAGAACGAGTTTGCATTAGACGCCGAGAGGTTGTAATAGTATTATGGGGTAAAGGCTGAGGGTCATCACACATTAAGTCACGCAGAGGGACGATAAAAGTTCCCTAGCGAGGTGAAAATAAAGGTTGCGATTATAGAGACAATTGTACAAGAAGTAGAGAAACCGAAGGTTAGGAGAGAGAAAGCTATGGAATAGAAGTAACAGGAGAGTATGGATCTAACGGAGATGCATGATAGGATGAAGAGGTGTCGGAGGAATCCAATGGAATAATAGAGTGCCTGTGATCCCAAAAGAGAAAGACAAACTCTACAAAAGTGACATGTTTGGAAATAAAGACTTTAGTAGTATGAGGGTCAAAAGAGCGGAAGATATTATGTTCAAGAGAGTATCCGATGAAAATACAAGGGCGAGATCGAGGTTGCAGTTTATGAGAATTATAGGAACGTAACCATAGATAACATAGACTAATGTTTGCAGATTAGGACGTTTGTGAAACAAGCTTTCAAAAGGTAGGCATTCGATTAATAAGATAGACAGTTATTTGAAATGCTACGGACCAAAAAGTGGATGTCATGGAAGTATGATAAAGTAGCGTTAGGCCAGTTTCGACAAAATACCAATGTTTACGTTCAACAGAGCCAACCAATTGAGGAGTATATGGAGGAGACTTTAGATGTTGAATATCGCAAGCGGACAAATAAGATACAAGAGCTTGATATTCACCCCCACCATCAAAATAGACAGTTTTAATGGTAATCTGAAAGTAGTTCTTGACTAAGTTCTTAAAGTTGGAGAAGACAACAATGACGTCAGACTTTTGATTAAGATGATATAACTATGTGTACTTTGTAAAATAGTCTATAAAGACAACATAGAATCTAAACTTATCAAAAGAGACAACTGATGCAGGACCCCAAATATCAATATAAATAATTTTAAATAGTTTAGAGCAGGAAATAGAGGATGTACCAAAAGGTAGTTGATGACTTATTACTAAGACAAGCATCATAATGAGTAATAACATTACGAGATTTAAAAATAGGAATAGAATAATGAGAAAGTAATTTTTATTGAATAGAGGTCAAGGGATGACTAAGATGTTGATGTCAAATGTCGACCGGAGCAGTATTGGAAGAGTTAGCAGTAGGTCGAGTGAGATACAAGACTGACGATCATTCATAGATGTTATCTTTATTCGGGCTGCGAACCAAGGATGCCCCCGTGCTCAAGTCCTTGACAACAAAATAATCAGAAAAAAATTCAATGTAAGTATAATTTTTTTGGCAGAATTGAGAGATAGAAATAAGATTTCTTTTAATGTATGGTGCATACAAAACATTATCGAGTGTGAAAGAAGTGGTATGTGAATTAAGCATTGTAGAACCAGTATGAGTGATAGGAACTCTTTTACCATCACCAATGATGATGTCTTCAGTTCCGCCATAACTGTTATGGATCGACAGGTTTTAAAGATCAGAAGTGACATAGTGGGAAGTACCATAGTTCACAATCTAATTGGACTAACTATTAGACAGAGTAGTCAGGATATTTGCATGAGGCCAGGTTGACCGAGCTGGGAGGCGAGGTCTAGACTAACAAACTTTTGCAGAGTGACCGATTTTGTCACACAACTGAGAGGCACAGATACCTCCTTCCTGCCAGCAACAGAGGATAATCCCCTGTTGATCCTTGTCTACTCCAAATATTTGTGGCGATGCAGTGTTTCTTCCTGCACCATAGTAGGCTACTCTATCATTGCCTGTTGCTTCCGTCATTCCTTCCAACTCTAGGAACAGGGTGCTATACTCTTCATTTAAGCTTCTCTCCACCTTGGTCTGGAACCAATTATTGCTTGGGTAGCTACACAGAGCTTGACTATCGAGCCATGCCAACAACGCAATTGAGGAGTTCCGTAGCAACACTCATCCCTCGTGAGCTACACTCCACGGTCCCATCTTTTACTTTGCTTGCACCCTTCTTCCAGCTTTGAGTTTTGTTTATGCAACTCTGTGACTGAGCACCTCCTGTGCTCTCTCTCCTTTTAGAACCTGCAGCCCTAGGAGTGACATTTGCATGCGTTTTCTGCTCTATTATAGCAATTTGCTGCTTGTGGCACAAGGAAGATGCTCGAGCACCATCCTCACGCTAGTGGCAACAGGCATAACTGCTAGCACAGACAGGTTGACAACCATCACAATATAGCAACCGTTGCACCTTTCATAAATAACAGCATTCGCTAATGGAGGCCACCTTATGCAGCTTCTGCAGTAGTCCCCAATTTGTCTTGACTTCATTCCTAACTTTTGTGGGAGCTCCATATCTGATATGCTCTATCGCCCGACGCTAAACTTCTTCGTTGCTTTCCCCATCTGCCTGCTTGATTGAAGGGCTTTAATGTGTCTCCTGACAAAAGCTGCTTTTCATCTTCTCAGTCGTAACTCTCTTTTTTTCTCAATCGAAGGAGGTAACTCTTCACTGGTTTAAGGTTTTTCTTCTCCTCCACACCTTGTTAATGTTATTTCCCTACTAGCTTGTGTCGTCTTTTACTTTCCCCTTGACTGTCCTTCTTGGTAGTTTCATAATGTCTTCTTCATCTACCTTTGATGCTCCAACTATCTTCCTCGTTGAGAATCCTTCTCCACATCCACAACTCATCTCCCTTAATACAGCTTCTCTAATCCTCTTCAAGTTATCCAAAGGCGTTAACTACGCATCCTGGCGTGCTCAATTCTCTAATCTTTTATTTGGCTATAATTTATTAGGTTATATTGATGATCCACGTTCCAGGAGAACCTAGCCTAGTACCAAATTCAGTCTACAAATTTTGGTTATGTGTAAATCGACTAATTCTCCAAGCAATTCAAGCCTCTGTCATTGGATCCGTCACCCCGCTTTTGTTCTCTTATGCTACTAATGTGGTAGCTTAGACTAAGTTATAAATTACCTTGGTAAATTATTTGTAGACTCACATGCTTTGATTAATCTTCAGTCTTATAAATTTCAAGAAGGAGGAAAGTAGTATTACCGACTACTTATAACATATCAAAATGATTATTGATAATCTGCTATGATATCATGTTAAGGATGAAAATGAGAATCAAAAGTCACGTTTTATTCATCCCTGTAGTACAAATTTATATAAGGTTTGAGAAAAAATTTTTATGAACAAATGAACGAGAGAATTATTTTCAGCTAATAGATGAAAGAAAAAAAAGTCTCTCCCTTCCGTCCATCCTAACATCGTTATTCTTAAATGTGCTTTTGCTTGCATGTCATTTCTACGAGGGACTGAGAATGTTAAGAAGCGAAACCCTATTGTTCATCAAGATCCTAAGCACTCGTTCACTTCCCTTCTCCAATCCCTCGATACACTCTTTCGCCTCCTCTAGCCTCTCTAATGCCGCAGTCTCTCGTTCCGACTCCCAAGCAGCCTTCTTCGTCGTCGACGACAGCCTCATTAGCGTTCCAACCGTCGACGATCCCTTTAACGCCAAAGCTGCCGCCGTTTCTGCAGCCGAGGACACAGCCGCGACCCCCGCGAACACCGCCGCGGAGGTCGTCGCGGTCGCCGCCACGGCCTCCCTCAAGATGTCTGCGATCTCTGCCTCGTCCGCCGGAAGCCCTGGGGCGAGCGGGGCATGCCTGGCGATGTCCTTGGCGGCGGAAGCGAGCCGGGCGAGCGCCTTCTCGGCGCGGCGATGGGCCCGGAGGGCGGACGAAAGCCGGCCCGGGTCGTGGCGCCGGGTTGCCGCGCGGGCCTCGGACAGGTGCTGCCTGAGGGCGAGGGCGACGGAGCGGAAGGAGCCGTGGGCGTCGGCGAAGCGGAGGAAGGCATCGAGGAGGCGGTCGGCCCAGGGGGCGGGGCGGAGCGGGTCCCTGACGAGGGGGAGGCGGAGTAAATCGTGGAGGGCATCATGGAGTCGGCTGATGCCGGTAAAGCCAGCGACGATCCATTCCCCAGCGGGGGGCGGAGAGTGGCGGCCGTCGGGCTGCAGTGGCCAGGATCGGAGGGCGCAGATCTGGTCGTGCAGGTGGGAGACGGCGGGGTGGGAGAGGGAGGGGAGGCTTGTGGAGCGGGCGTGGCGGGGCTTGTTCTCCTCGCTGGGGTTCGGGCTGCCCGGGACGGAGACGGAGCCGCGGAATGCAGCGACCATTGCGAGAATACCAGCAGGCACGTGCGAGCTGCTCCTCTTCTTCCTCATGCGAAGAGGAGAGTTCAGCTTATAAGGGGAAGAGGAGGGGATTAAGAAATGGTGCACGCCCGAGGAAACGAGCTCCGACACGTCCGGCATATCCTTGTCCAGTAAACGACAGCTGTAATCGTCGGCACTGCTGTCGATGCTCAAATCAAGTAGACAGCTTTAAGGTCAAATAATTTAATGCGATCAATCACTATCGTATGAAGTGGTACGATGATGGAAGTGGGCTGTAAGCAGACACATCAATTACATGTTTCTTTGATGATGATGTCTTACTGATGAATCTGTCAGTGGTTATTGAAACAGTGTCAACTAAATCTCTAAGCTCGGCGTGCCATCTCATGGCGATCACATCCGATGAGCTGTTGGCCGCCGACGAGCCGTGTGTTAGTGGGCCCGATAGATTTTTGGAACCTTCGATGCAAAAGGAGGAGTGCGTGTGCGAGCCAACCGGACATGACAGATCGGATTGTGATGCGGATCCAACGTCGCCGGATCTTCCCATCTGTGCCCATTTGTTTACATTTTGCAAGATTCTCTCTGTCTCCCTCTCCTCCGCCACCGTGTAAGCCGTATCGTTCGGTCGATCATGTCATACGTGCTCTGATTTGGGAATCCACGTGTGGCTTCCTCTCTCTTTCTCTGTGTCTTGTTGGCTTACTGTGCCGGACGACAGCAGGTCGATGGCTGTGCTTGAAAACGACTCCGGGAGTTCAACTTCGACATAGGTTGTTCTTCTGTTTCTTTTGATTTGATATTTGTTCTGTCTTGGTTCCTAATGGAAGCCATTGCTGTGGGTTTCCCCCAACTATCTCAACCTCTTGGCTTCCTTGGTGTGGGTTCGATCTCTTTATGTGTTCCTAATGGACGCCATTGCAGTGGGTTTCTTGGGTTTTCCCCAACCATCTCAGCCTCTTGGTTTTCTTGATGTGAGTCCGGTCTCTTTCTTTGTTCCAAGTGGAAGCCATGGCTCCGGGTTTCCTGGATTTCCCCCAACTCTCTCAAAAACTTGGCTTTCTTGACGTGGGTTCGGTCGCTTTCTTTGTTCCTAGTGGAACCCATGGCTGCGGGTTTCTTGGATTTCCCCCAACTATCCCAAAGCTCTTGGCTTTCTTGATGTGGGTTCGGTCTCTTTCTTTGTTCCTAATGGAACCCATGGCTATGGGTTTCTTGGATTTCCCTAACTAACTCAAACCTCTTGGCTTCCTTGATATGAGTCCGATTGCTTTCTTTGTTCCTCAGGGAAGCCATTGATGTGGGTTTCTTGGATTTCCTCAACTGTCTCAAGCTCTTGGCTTTCTTGATGTGGGCCATATAGGTATCATCATTATTCTAGATGATGGTTTCTTTTCATTGAAAGCAGACATGAGATAGCAAATTAGATCTATTCCTAAATTGGTGTAAGTTTAAAGTTGAATGCCTCTACTGTGTGGTTGCATCATAGTGATCTGCCTATTTGGAAAATAAAAGTGACCGCATGGAAGTCTCTTTTGGTATGTGATCTATGGTTGTGACAGATTGGTAACTTTGGAGGAGGGCTTGTGAAACATAAAATGATTTCTTTCTACTCATTAAGTGTTTTGGATTTCAGATGGCTCGTGTAGAAACTTATTGAGGTTCTAAGAATATGACTTGTGTGTAATATTTATCAGACCAGTGAAAAATCCTATTCTTACTATGCACAAGCATCTACTTACTCTCTGTTATATTGATGGAATGTATCTGTTGCGAATTGTCGTGGTTAGAGACTTTGTTTTAAAAAATAGGTTGATGTTTAAAAGACTTTATAAAGTATATTTATAAAGTAGCTTTATAGAGTAAATTAACAACCTAACAGGAGTTCTGGCCATCAAGTGAATTTTTTTTTTCGACATCACATATTCCACACATTTAATGTCATAAGAAAGTTAACGCTCCACTAGACCCCGATTTAGTACTGTTAGAGTGGTTACTCTAAAAATAAAAAATAATAAATTTAGAAATATTGAGTATGAATCTCAAAAGTCAACTCAAAATAAATACATAATTAAAATAAATCATCCCATTAGCGCATATCAAACACCTGAAGAAACACTCCCCTAACTACGAATGAATAGACTTTATCCTACGAAATGAGTTTGTGTTCTCCTAATTGCGGATGGAGACAAACTCATATCGCACTCTCAACCACAGATGGAGTGGTGTCCCTCACCTACCAAAGCAGGGACATGTTCCTCCCAACTGCGGATGGAGGAATCGTCTAACCGTCATGTCTGACAGCCCACTAATCCATGAAGGGAATCACCTTACCTGCCCTCGGCAAGAAAATAACACCATCTCATACTAGTCATATTGGGATGTAAAAATACATCAAAATATCTTTTCCAATATCGTTCATGCCAAGTGTTATAATTTAACCCTTAATTGACTTGAACCCTTGTTCAATCGATCCAATTGAACTCGATTTAACTAGAACCTAGTTGAACCGTTCTTCAATCCTCGTTTACTAGTCTGGAATCACCCTAGACTAGCATAATTTAGATTAGTTTAGGTTAAATATAAGTTAAACAAAATTGAATTAGTCAATTTAGAATCATCTTGAATCGATCTAACTAATCAAATCTAGTTTGATTCAATCAATGGTTGGGCTCAAATCTAACAAATGTATAATACTTTGCTATTTCAAATCAATCTTTATATAGTTTCATGAACAACATATTTTCACTAAAGATTATACATAAAGAAAAACACTAAAGATAAAATTAGGAGATAAGGCTTGACACAATGAAATAACTTATTAAATTCAATAAGAATTAAAAATCATACTTTCAATATATGTCAAATCTCAAAAACTTAATCTTTCATCATAAAATGTTTTACATAAAATAATATCTAAAAATATTTTAATCTAACATGGAAGTTTTATTCTAGATAAGACTAAAAGATAAATTGTTGTATCAAAAATATCATGTATTACTATATAGAACATGTGAAATCTTAGTATGTTTAATTTCAAAAATAAAAATCTTAAGAAGATGATCGAGAAATATCTCAAAAACTAGAAATGTCATGTTTTAATTCAATAATAAAAATTTTCGAGATTGATAAATATTTTTAAACTATAAAAAAATTCAACACTTAACGAAAATAAAAGAAAACTTTTATTTTTCTAAAGAAATGTAAGGAAACCTACCTTTAATAGAGGTGAGCAACTCCTCGTTCCTCCTGCTATTGAGCTCGGCTAGGTGAGGAATGAATGAGAGGAATCTTCCCTTTAATAGAGGTGAGCCTTCCGTTAAAGGAAACTTTTTTAAAAAATTTATAATTATTTAATATTAATTCTGATTTAATATGTTAACAAATATAACCTACTCCTATTTGAAATGATTAATATTTATTTTCTAATTTACAATGACAAATAAGAAAATATGAAGTAATGTTTCTTAAATCATAACAGAAAATAAGAAAATATATAATTAATACTTAATCAAATATTTGATTGATGTACATTTGCTTGCCACTTTAAAAATATTATGGATGTTTCAGGGTTTGGTGATGGTTTTAGATTTGCATAGTATAATGAGACTTGAGAAGAAGCTTGTGAGGGTGATTGAAAATTTGATCTCCATTTAGGTTAGATAATGATCAGTGACATGTAAGAAGCATTGTCCAATCTGTCATAGTGAACTTCTCTTCCTTTACCATAGATTAGAAAGTAGAACTTGCTTGTTTACATCTACAAGTCTTTGGTCAATTTTCCGTATTACCTTTAAATATTTGAAGATAACCCCTGACCCTCCCCAAACCTTGCATTAGCGGGGAATTCGTGTACTTGGTAGGCCCCCTTTTTTTTTTTTTTATCGGTGTACAAGACATCAGTAGGGTCTGGCAAAGCTGCAGTTTTGAAGTCAAAGCAATAAGTTAACCTAAAAACTTTATATAATCTCTTTTTAGTTTATTATCATCTTTTTAATTTGTTGATCTTGCATAGGCGAGTAAGTGTATTTCATTAGGATGTCAGGTTAATGAAACAACCACAAAAACAGATCAAATTTAAAACAATGCTATTGCATGCACAGAAATCCCAGCAAATATGCGACATGAGATAATACTCCTGCTGCCCGGTCACCAGCAGAGATGAAGCTGCTGATTGAAAACCAGGAAAACATGCATTTTATCATTTAATAGTTTTTGCAGGACATAAACAATCTTTATACTACTTTGACTGAACTACACCTGGAATATTGTAAATGTCTGAATAATATATAAAATACATATACGTATGCATATACACATTTGTGTCTGTGTATAGATATAAAGACATGCATGTAGAGCAGAAGTTCTTTGATCCCATGTTGCAACTAGTATTTATACATTCCGTCTCTATGTTCGAAGTAGTGATCTAACAAGATTGTTAAAATTGATTGTTGTATGATTAATTATGATACAAATATTATTACAATCAAGATTCACCAAGGTCAAGTCCATTCATCGGCCCGAGATTCGAATGATGCGCTCGGGAACTCGCCAAGAGTACGTCGGGAGCTCGCCGAGGATATCAAGAGCTTGCCAAGATGGCACAAGAGAGTTCGCCAGAAGAAGATCGAGACTCACTAGAAGTTTGTCGGGGGTAGTCGAAAAGTTTACCGAACGTTAGGATGGTCTTGTAATAGATATATTGGCCATTATGATTGTATTTAATTAAGTCATATTTAGCATCGTACGAGTTTAACTACGACGGGATGAGTTACAGAGCAGACATGAACCCAAGATCAAACTTAGGCATCGAGCCAAGGATTAAACGATGCGGTGGGAGCTCACCGGGTGTTCGCTAGGATTTCACCGAAAGTATTGGAAAGATCGCTAGGAACACATCGGGAGATCATCGGAGGAAGACTCACTGCTAGAGAAGTCGGAGATTACCGATTTGCGGGAGTAAAGTCATTAAGTTTAGTGGTCATGTTTTGATTGTAATTTTAAGTCATAAGTTAAGATCGAGTGTTAAATGATTATGATTTGGATGAAATCCAAATCAACTCAAAGATGCAATCGAGTTCACTACGGAGTTTGATTGATCTTAGGTTGAGCCCAATCAGTTAACGAAAGAGTTGGTCAATATCAGGCTCAAGCCGGAATCAGAAAAGTGGAGGAAACCACTTTTCCAGAGATTTTGATGGGTAATCCATCGGTGAGCGATGGTTGGATCGCTCATACCTTGGAAATAAGGTGACAGCCAACAATTGCCGGCGAGTAAACCACCTAGGGCCGACGGATGAATCACCCGTACCATAGAAACTGGATAGTTAAACTACCCGGGACAACCGCCCATACCTGATTTTTGGGCGACTGATGGCGGGTAAATTGCCTAGGTCTGCGGGTAAACCGCTCGTACCCGAATTTTTCGAGTGAGTTTGATTTTTTGGCTCTAAAAATCTGAAACCACTTGGGGTCTATAAATACCCCAAGTTTTATTACATTCCATACAATAATTTGGGAAAAAAATTCTATGAAAACCTTATGTGAATTATAAGAAAAAGGAAAGGGGTAAAGGAGTGATCAAAGAGTTGTAAATCTTATCTCCCTTATAAGCTCAAGTGTAAGGGTTTGGTGTTCACGCAAAGAAGATCGGTAGTGGACGTCGGTGTGCCTCAAGAAGGAGGACTCGGGAGTGGACGTAGGCCATTAGTACTGAACCACTATAAAACTTGTGAGTTCTTTCCTTACTTTCATTGCTTACAAATTTTGTATTAACACTTCTGATTGAATTCACTCTTTGAAAGTAAAGCTTTCACATCAAGCACTTCCCTTCAATATTGCTAATCTTTCGAATTTGCTTATTAACTTAGCAATTTTTTCACTTGTTTTACTCGAATGAAAAGCTTTGGATTTCCTATCTTATTTTAAGCAGAAAGCTTTTGTTTAAAACGAAAAACTTGCACTAATTCACCCCCTCCCCCCATGTCAATTGATGATAACAATTGATATCAGAGCTATGTTTTTCTCATTTGGTTTAATACCTAAGAGAAATGGCTCTTTTTGACATTAACGAGGGTTAATGCATCAAAAGTCCTCCTATGTTTAATGGGACGGACTACACATCTTGAAAATTTTGAATACTTATCTTTTTTATTTCGATTTGTGGTGTATTATTGAAAATATTTTCAGAAGTCATCCAATCCAATAAATGATTAGAATGATTATGAAAAATAAATTTTTTTATTGAATGCAAAGGCTATGAATGTCTTATATTGTACACTTGATAAAAATGAGTTTAATTGTGTTTTCGCTTATGATTTGGCCTTGGATACTTGGTAGACATTAGAAATGAGATATGAAAGTACAACTAAATCAAATGAATCAATAAATGAAATTTTTTATAAAAATGAACTTGAAAAACACCTTTAAAAGAACTGGAAGGAATGTGAACGAGAAAAACATATGACTCCTCGAGTGATGAGGACTTTTAATATTTGATAAATAAACCGGATAAATTAATAAATATAAATCATAAAAATGATCTTAAAATCATGAACAAGAACTCTTGCTTTGAACGTAAGAAGTCAAGACACTCCGAAGATGAAAAGCACAATCAAGAGGAAGTAGAGAATCTTGCACTTATGGACATCAACAATGAGGTAAGTGATTCCTTCAAAGTCTCATTTATTTTTGATGAATTATCAAATATTTTTCATGAGCTTTATGATGAATTTAAAATGATTAGCAAATCTTATAAATTACTTAAGAGAGAGCATGATTATTTAGTTAATAAATTTAAACAAATGCATGATACATCACCATCACGCAATTCATGCACTAAATATGAAACCTTGAATGATGCATCAACATCATGTTTTTCTTGTTCTAATTATGAGTCATTAGAGGTAATTAAATAAAAAAAAGACATACTACAACAAACTTAAAAAGGGCTTAATATAGACAATGAGTCTCGAAACATGATCCATGTTGATAAAGGTTATGTTCATAAGGAAAGTCTTAGCATTGTGTGTGAAGGACCATAATATAAAATTATATTCTAATAAGGCTTTAAGCACTAAGTAATATTTTGAAAGTAGATGCTTAAGACACATGACTTGAGATCTAATACTCTTTCAAAGCTCACTAGCCTAAGTAATAACAAAAATAAAATAAAATAAAATGATTATTAAGAAATTTTTAGATAACTCATTAATTTTGACTCTAACTTTAGTATGCTAGAAATTTTATTTAAATTCAAATTTATGAAAGAAAGATTTTGATGATTATTATGATTAAATGATAGGTTCAAAACCATTGGCTTGAATATTTGTTGATTTAAATGCAAATATTATCATTAAATGACTTAAATATTATGGTATTTTCGACTAAGTAAAATAACATTGTTGAATGGTTAATTTAAATGTTACATGATTTAAATGTTATGATAGTGTATAGGTTGTATGATAAATGATTATTATTGAATGATAGAATTTAAACATAGAACAATATAGAAAATGGAGAAAAAAATCATGCTTTATTTTCTATATTTTCTAGTGATTTTAAAAAATATATTGATTATGAAAATTATATGTCTTATGATAAAGAAACAAAATGTTAGACTTAAATGCTTAATAATGTAATGTATATCTTGATGATTTTCATATTGCTTTTTTAGTTTGATTGAAGATGTTTTATGTTCAATGAAATCATGCTTAAAAATGTAATGATACATAGCGATCATGCTTTATAAATTTATATTTTAAAATAATGCATGATGATCTTTGTGATTTATGGCTTATTGATCTTTTTTATAATGAAAGCTTTCTTTCAGTTTTAAATAAAGATATGTGTTTTTATTTGGCTTAAAAGTCAAAATCATGCTTATATGAAATAAAAAGGGAATATATTTTTCTTGAAAATTTTTCTTCTCTAAAACTTTCAAAAAGAGATTAATTAATCGATTATGTTATTAACTCTCTTGAATTATGAAAGTGATTTTGACAATTTGATGATTTAAACTTAAATAAGTTATTATCATGATTTTAACAAGTTTAGAAAATGAAACTTGAAAATCTTTTTATGAACCATATTCTTAAAGTTTCATATATATAAATCAAGATCTTCTACTTTTTCTTCCTTAAAATTAACTCATGATCTTGATATCTATAATATGATATCTTTATGAATGAAGACTCTTCTCTTAAGATTCTATTTTATCATATAAGAGGAGATTTATTCAATTAAATCATATCTTTTGGTATTCACGAATGTCTTTTAATATCAATATCTTTCTTAATATAATTTATTTTAAAACTCATGAATGACATAACTTATCACCAAAATTAGTATTTCTTAAATTTGTGATAAGTTAAAAATTGAAGGAGATTTGTATTATCATGAATATTTTCTTAATTTCTTGACTTGACTTATACATTATGGGAATCACGTTATTGATCTATATGATTTTCTCCTTTTAATAAAAATGAGATTTATGATCTTGATAATTATAAGTTAGAATTTTTTATCGAGATTGTTCTTCTATTTTATTAAAAAAGGAATCTATCTAAATGAATTATATGTCTTAAGATTTATCTTAAATGAATTAAGATTATTTAATCTCGTAAGAATCATTTTTATTATTTACAATAAAAAGGGGAGAAAGAAAATTATTAGCATTTCAAGAGATTAATAAGTCTATTAATTTCATTTTGAATCTCTTGAAAGTGATTTTGATTATTTTGAAATTGAATGAGTTCTTTACCTATATTATGATTTTGATTTCTTGGAATTATAACTTGAAATCTTTTATGAATCAAAATATTTTATTATGTGTTCTCATATTATTTAAAAGAAAATTTTTATATAAATCATGAACTTGACAACTTAATATTTCTTAAGAATGAATCAAGAGATTTTATTTGTTTCTCCTATAACTTGTCTCTTGATATTCATAATTTATTTTCATAAATTGAATATCTCATCACTATGTTCATTTTTCTTGATATATTTCATATGATGATTGGTATATTTCTTGAATTATTGAAAAATAATTGAATAGAAAAAGTTTTTGCACTATTATAATCATCCATTCTTTTTGACATTAACAAAGGGGAAACAAAATTATCAATATGATCAGAAGCAAATTGGATATGATAACATTGAATGAAAAATAATTTTCTTAGAAGAAAATTTAGACTTTTAAACTTTCTAAATATATGCAAAATGCATGATTTGATTAATTTGCTACTTGCTTGAAATTTGCATAAGATAAATTAAATTACATGGGTAGCTTTTGATTTTTCTTTAATTTTGGAATCTATATCTATAAAATTTACATCTATAAAATTGAGCATTTTTATGATATGATGTTTTTCACTTTTTCTTCCTTGTTTCTACCTTCTTGTTTACAAAAAGGGAAGAAAATATAAATGAAAGGTGATCTACGAAAATACATGATTTACTATTTGTGTTAGAAAATCACACTATCTAAATGCATAAGTAGCTCTTAATTCTTCTTGGATTTCTTTGATTTTTTAGCTTACTTTCGAAATCACTATAGTTAAAATGAACATAAGAAGAGGATTCAAATTTTTTTGATAATATAGTTTTAAAGATTATTCTTGTTTCATGAATCTTGATGAATGTTTACAAAAGGAATCATATATATAACATAAATTTCTATGATGCTTGATATAAGTCTTTGACATTAAATCCTTGATGAATCACTTGATGTGCTACTCTTGATTTAAATGAATTAAATTGCATAGGTAGATATCAATTCTTAGATTTCAGAATTTACATCTAAATGATTGAGCCCTATTTTTTGTAATACAATGTCTTACACTCCCCTTCCTTGTTTCTTCTTCATTATTCAAAGAAAGGGAAGAAAAAATTTTCAATAAAATTATGTTTGTATCCTATTAAGGGGGAGCAAAACTTGTTAGCTTACATGATGTAAAATTATTATCTTTAACATTGCAAAGGAAGCAAAAATTTGCTAGTTTGCACTTCTCAATAGAGAATAAAGAACTTACTAGCTTTATTTGCTATGTTTTCTTGAAATTTATATAAGATGAATTTGTTGAGCTCATATTCAAAACACTCTTTTAAAATTTCATATATACAAGATTGAGGTTGAGACCTAGAAACGCTAAAACTTTCTTTATAATTTTATTTTATTATTTTGATAAAAAGGAGAAAAATTGCATGAAGATGTGTCACATTTGAAATTTCCAAGAGATAATTTTTGATATCAAGATATTATTTTTGTTGCATTTGAAATACATAATTAATCTTTAAATCTCTTAAACTTTGAGCTCATCTTAGTATTGCTTTTAAAATTTATTAAGAGCTCTTCTATGAAATGATTCAACAACACCTCCCTTATTTCTCTCCTTATTAATCATAAAGGGGAAGAAAATTTTATAATATATATACTACTTGGGAGTAATGTCATCATGTGCTTTGAAATTATTAGCTATATATTTCACCTTTTTATTGATGACAAAGGGGGATAAATATACATTGATGACACATAATATTCATTGATGAATACATTAATAACACATGATATCATTAAAATATATGAATATTTTGATATAGATATGGATTGATATATCTTGGATATGGATATGGGTGCATAATTCTTTTTTACTCATGATTTGATATCTTGGATATATAAATTTGTATTAAAATTTGCATAGAATGTTGATTGCTTGAAGTTAAGAGTGTGTACTTCTCTTAAATTTAAGTGGTATGAATTTAGGGGGTGTTAGGATTAACTCTTATCATCAATTGATTGTTATCATCAAAAAGGGGGAGATTATTGAATCTCGAATTTTGATGATAAAATCAATTAATGGGTTATTGATCTAACAGGATTATTAGAATTGATTGATGTAAGATTAATTATGATAAAAAATTATTACAATCATGATTGGCCAATGTCAAGTCCATGCATCGAACCATGCGATTAGGAACTCGTCAGGAGTGCGTCGGGAGCTCACCGAAGGTATCAAGAGCTTACCAGGATGGCACAAGGGAGATCACTAAAAGAAGATCGAGACTCACCGGAAGATTGTCTGGGATAGCCGAAAAGATTACCGAGAGATTGGATGGTCTTATAATGGATATATTGGTCATTATGACTGTATTTAATTAAGTCATATTTAGCATTGTGCAAGTTTAATCATAACGGGATGAGTTACAGATCAGACATGAACCCAAGATCAAGTTTAGGCATCAAGCCAATGATTGGACGATGCAGTGGGAGCTTACCATGCGTTCTCTAGGACTTCGCCGAAGGTATTGGGAAGATCGCTAGGAACATACCGGGAGATTACCGAAGGAAGACCATAAGACTCATCGCTGGAGAAGCTAGAGATTACTAGTTTATGGAAGTAAGGTTATTAAGCTTGGTGGTTATGTTTTGATTATAATTTTAAGTCATAGGTTAAGATTGAGTCTTAAATAAGTGTGATTTAAATAAAATCTAAATCAACTCAAAGATGCAACCGGGTCAACTATGGGGTTTGACTGAGCTCAGGTTGTGCCCAATCAGTTAACCAAAGAGTTGGTCAACATTAGGTTCAAACCAGAATTAGAAAAGTAAAAGGAACCATTTTTCCGGAGATTCCGATGGATAAACCGTCGGTGAGCGATGGTTGGACCACCCATACCCTAGAAATAAGCTGGTGGCCAACAACTACCAATGGGTAAACTGCCCGTACCCTAGAAATTGGGTGGCTGAATTTCCCAGGACAGGCATGTAAATCACGTGTACCTAGTTTTCAGGTGGCTGACGGTGGATAAACTGCCCAAGTCGACAGGTAAACTGCCCATACCCAAATTTGCTGGATGAGTTTGATTTTTGGCTCCAAAAATCTGAAGCCACTTAGGGTCTATAAATACCCCAAGTTTTATTGTACTCTATATAATAATTTGGGGCAAAAATTCTGTGAAAAACTTGTGTAGATTGTCAAAAAAAGGAAATGAGTAAGGGAGTGATCAAAGAGTTGTAAATCTTGTCTCCCTTATAAGCTCAAGTGTAAGGGTTTAGTTTTTACCTAAAGAAGATCGGTAGTGTATGTTGATGTGTCTCAAGAAGGAGGACTCGGGAGTGGACGTAGGCCGTTGGTGCCGAACCACTATAAAACTTGTGAGTTCTTTCATTGCTTTCATTGCTTACGAATTTTGTATTGACGCTTCCGATTGAATTCACTCTTTGAAAGTAAAGATTTTACATCAAGCACTTCCCTTCAACGTTGCTAATCTTTCGGGTTTACTTATTAACTTAGTAATTTTCTCACTTATTTTACTTGAATAAAAAGTAAAAGGTTTTTGTTTAAAACTAAAATATAAAGCCACTTGAGGTCTATAAATACCCTAAGTTTTATTACATTCCATATAATAATTTGGGGAAAAAATTTTATGAAAAGCTTATGTAGATTGTAAGAAAAAGGAAAAGAGTAAGGGAGTGATCAAAAATTTATAAATCTTATCTCCCTTGTAAGCTTAAGTGTAAGGGTTTGGTCTTCACTCAAAGAAGATCAGTAGTAGATGCCGATGTGCCTTAAGAAAGAGGACTCAGGAGTGGACGTAGGTTATTGGTGTTGAACCACTATAAAACTTATAAGTTATTTCCTTGCTTTCATTGCTTACAAATTTTGTATTGACACTTCTGATTGAATTCACTTTTTAAAAGTAAAGTTTTTACATCAAGCACTTCCCTTCAACGTTGTTAATCTTTCGAGTTTGCTTATTAACTTATCAATTTTCTCACTTGTTTTACTTGAACGAAAAGCATCAGATTTTCTATCTTGCTTTAAGCAAAAAGTTTTTGTTTAAAACTAAAAACTTACACTTACACTAATTCACCCCATCCCGAATTCTTAGTGCCAATTGATCATAACAACATTTACAATCCTTATGTTCTTAGTTATATCGGCAACTCTTGGCTATATAAGTAGGTTTGAGAGACTTCTGATAGCCCATCTATCTTATGATCCTTTATATGACCATCATTTTCCTATCTACATGCTTAGGTTTTAGTTATGATTTGTATATTAAACATAGCATGTTTGATGAATCATACTATTGGATAAAGGGGTTACTTTCTATTTGGAATAGTCATAGACAAGGGAACTAAAGACTAATATAATCATTCCATCTGATTTTTTGTTTCTTCTGAACTCGACTTTAAGCTAGCTTAAGCATTCATAGATTGGTCGATACCCTCTATTATTTGATCACTTTATTGGAGCCATTAATTTTATTTCCACCATTTGAAATCATCTCAGAGTGTAAGCATAAAAACTATAAATATGTAAACTATTATGTGAAAAACTATTATGTCAGGATTGAAATCAAATGGTATTAGATTTGTTCACGATGCATACTTTTAGATGTCATCTGAATAAGATCCCTTTAGATCTTCAAGAGCACCGCCTTCCGGATCTGAATATCACCGAGATATTGATCTGCAAAGAGAACTAGAATAGATCTAAACCTCTTCTCCTCTTTTCTTATCCTTTCACAGGACCACTGTCATTGATGGTTTTTGGGAAGATTGAGAGAATAACCGTAATCTCTCTTATGCAGCGTATTGCAGTGCTAGGTTTAGAGGATGTCCTATTTATTTATAGGCGAGAGTAGAGGGTCTAGGGCAATTAATATGAGTTATTAATTGCATGTGTTAAATTCGATTATTGTTTCTTAGATATTTATTCAGTTATTCACAACAATGGAATAATATTTATTTTTCGCATAAAAGTATGATTTTTGTATTATCATGATTATAGTTATCATATGAGTTTTGATTAATTGTTCATTAATTATTATGATTGTTATTCTATTATTGAACTATTTCAGTATAAATTAGATTAAATGAACTTGAAGAATATTATTTGTAATTCATCTCCTTAAGTTATGCCTGACCAATAACTACCAAAGTAGTCTAGGATGGCAGGCTTATAGGATATAAAATAAAATTAAAGTCTTATCATTTATAGGATAATTTAATTTATATTTTATATTATTGCAATGGTCTTATAGTCACCAAAATGGCCTAGATTAATAATTTATAAAATTACATTAAGGAACAAGTCTTCAATGATATTAAGGAAATAATATTTAAAATTACATGCATAATTAGGAGATTTAGATAATCCTAAAGGATAATCTATTTTAAATAATTATATAATATGGTAGGATGATACTGTTTTGGATATCCTTGTAGTTTAGAATTGTATACCCAAAGGTAGCAAAACTATTCCACAAGGATAGTATTAGTCCTCCATAAATGATCTTAAGTAAACATTAGATATGTCAATATTTTTACCCAAAAGTTAAATACTGATGATATCAATAGTTTATCATATTTTAGTGAACTCAAAGCATTAATAGTATTTCATGTTCTGTAGTAGTATTCTCATCTATACATTCTCATACTTCTAGTGTCCCTATACTCTCTGGATCAAATTATTTAGAATGGTTAAAGCATGTGCAATTTATATTATGTGTATTAGATCTTGATTTGGCATTGCTTATTGAAAAGCCAACAGAATTAAATGATAAAAGTACTGTAGAACAAGCTAATTGAATGAAAGCTTGGAAAAGATCTGATAGGCTCAATTTAATGTTCGTGAAAATGACAATTATAAATAATATAAAGACTTCATTATCGGTTGCAACTAGCACACTTTAATATTTAAATATTATTGAAGACAGATTTAAATCTATTGATAAGTCATTGGCTGACACATTAATGAAAGAACTGACTATCGCTCAATATGATGATAGTCGATAAATTTAGGATCACATCCTCAATATGGCTGATAAAGCTACAAAACTTAAGGCATTGGGAACGAATGTTGATGAGTCTTTTATTGTGCAATTCATTCTTAATTCTTTTCCTTCTCAATTTGGCCCATTCAAGATTCACTATAATACAAATAAGGATAAGTGAGACTTGAATGAGTTAACTAGTATGTGTGTTCAAGAAGAATTAAGATCAAGGCAGAAAAGTTCATATAATGTATTGACTACTACTCAAGGAGCTGGTAACAAGAAAAGAAAATTGAAGCATCATCTATCGAAGAAAATTTATCCAGTTTGAAAATGTTAGACATACTATTGAAAAGAAAGCTAATAATATATAGAGATTCCTTTCAATTTGGAAACCAAAAGAATATGAAAGACTCATAATCATTCATAGGATAATTTAATTTATATTTTATATTACTACATTAATCTTGTAGTCACCAAAGTGGCCTAGATCAATGATTTATAAAATTACATTAAGGAACAAGTCCTCAATGATATTAAGGAACAAGTCCTCAATGATATTAAGGAAATAATATTCAAATTATATATATAATTATGAGATTTAGATAATCCCAAAGAATAATCTATTTCAAATAATTATGTAATAGGATACGATGATACTATTTTGGATATCCTTATATTTTAGAATTGTATACCTAAAGGTAGCAAAATGATTCCACAAGAATAGCATTAGTCCTCTATAAATGATTTTAAATGAATACTAGATATATCAATATTTTTACCCAAAGGTTAAATATTGATGATATCAATGTTTCATCATATTATGGTAAACTCAAAGCATTAATATTATTTCATGTTCTGTAGTAGTATTCTCGTATATACATTCTCATGCTTCTAGTGTCCCTGTACTCTCTGGATCAAATTATTTAGAATGATTAGAGCATGTGTAATTTATATTGGCCGTATTAGATCTTGATTTAGCATTGCTTGTTGAAAAGTCCATAGAATTAAGTGATAAAAGTACTGTGGAACAAGTCAATGAAATGAAGGTTTGAGAAAGATCTGATAAGCTCAGTTTAATGTTCAAAAGAATAATAATTGTAAATAATATAAAGACTTCATTACCGATTGTAACTAGCGCACGTGAATATTTAAAGGTTATTGAAGATATATTTAAAGATGTCTTCAATTTGCATGAACATAAATCTTCAAGTGGATTTTCTACTATCGAGGCAATTTGCAAAATCATCATCTAAATATTCTATCACTTCAAGATGATATAATTTCCTATATGTGAGCATATAATTTTTTGCCCCTTGCAAATTTCTCATTACTTTCTTTGCAGCTTTCCAATGTTTCATTCTTGGGTTACTCTAGTATCTACCCAGCATTGCAACTGCAAAAATGATATCTGACCTTATACAGGTTTGAGCATATAATAGACTTCCAATTGCACACCTATAAAGAATATTCTTTATTTGATCCCTTTCTAAGTTATTTTTTGGGCACTGGTTTTGGTTAAAATTTTCACCTCTAGTAATAGATGTATCATTGGTTAAGCAAAGCAGCATATTAAACCTCTCTAAGATACGATTAATATAACATTTATAAGATAGTCCTAACAGACCTTGAGATCTGTCCCTGAATATTTCAATGTCAATAACATAGGATGCCTCATTCATATCAATCATCTTAAAGTTCTTGTTGAGAAATATCTTAGTTTTATATAATAAACCAAGATCACTACTAGTAAGCAATATATCATTCATATATATGACTAATATAATAAACTTATTTCAACTAACCTTCAGATATATATATTGATCAAAACAGTATTTTCCTTAAACCAGAAGGAAGTAATGGTATCATGGAACTTTATATATCATTGTCTGGAAGCTTGTTTAAGACTATAAATAGATTTCTTAAGTTTGTAAGCGCAACTTTCCTTTTTATTTTCTATGAATCCTTTAGGTTGTTCCATATAGATTTTCTTATCTAGATTCTCATTCAGAAATATTGTTTTTACATCCATCTGATGTAATTCAAGATCATAATGAGCTACTAATTCCATAATGATCCTCACTGAGTCCTTTCAAGAAACTGGAGAAAAGATCTCATGGTAGTCAATGCCTTCTTTCTGAGAAAAACCTTTGGCCACAAGTTTGGCTTTATATTATTCGATATTGTCTACCGATTCGCATTTAGTTTTAGAGATCTCTTTACAACTAACTCTTTTACAATTATTAGATAATTCAACGAGTTCTTAGACACGATTCTGGTCCATTGATTTTAACTTCTTTTTCATTGCATCATACCATTTTTTAGAATTATTATTTTCTATGGCTTGTGAAAACGATAAGGGGTCTCTTTTCATTCCTATATCAATTCTTGCATATATACCACATAATCATCATAAATGATATGTTTCCTTTCATTTGAGATCTTTTCAAATTTATCAATTGTGATTGTTCTATAAGACTATCAGCAGCGACATCAACATTATGTGAGAATTCATCAATGCTATTTTGTTGTTTACCCTCATCAATTCTCTTATTGATTTAAGAAATAATAATTTCTCAAATAGGAGATAATACAGAAGAAGTAGCCTAAATCTCCTTAATATCAAAATTAATTTTTTGAGATTTTTGACTCTCACTGATTTCGTCACTTATGAACATTAAACTAAGCCTATCAGATCTTTGCCAAGCATTCATTTCATTGACTTGTTCCACAGTACTTTTATTAGTTAATTTTATGAGCTTTTCAACAAGTAATGCCAAATCAAGATCTAATACACCCAATGTAAATTGTACATGCTCTAACCATTCTTAATAATTTGATCCACAGAGTACAGGGACACTAGAAGCATGAGACCAATGCAGTAATATAAAATATAAATTAAATTATCTTATAAATAATAAGATTTTAATTTTATTTCATATCCTATAAGCCTACTATCCCAGGCTACTTTGTCAGCTACTGGTCAGACATAACATAAGGAAATGAATCACAAATAATATTTATAAAATTCATTTGATCTAATTTATATTAAAATAGTTCAATAATAGAATAACAACTAAAATAATTATTGAACACTTAATCAATGGGAAAAAACTTATATGATAACTATAATCATGATAATACATAAATAATACATTCATGTGAAAAATAAATATTATTTCACAATTCCCAACATATGCATGTAAATAATGAATAAATATCTAAGAAACTTTAATTGGATTTAACACATGCAATTTTTAATTCATATGAGAAAACTATAAAGAAATAATAATTTATATTTTTTAAATTAAACTAATTAATTTTATTTAATTGGAGAATCCCATAAACCCAATTAAATAAATTAATCAAAATAATAAAATTGATCAAGATCCATTAATTCTAATTTGATAAAAATAAAATTTAATTAATAAATAATCAAAATATAATCATGATTAAATTTTATTAGATTATATAATGATCAATTTCATAATTGAGAAAATAAACCATAATTTTTTAATTTATTAATGGCAGAACTATAATTCTAAAAGGATATTAAAAAGAATTACAGAAGGACAAAAATGTTATAGGATTAATACAACATAAAAAGGGTAAAACCATAAATAATCCTATTTACAGAAGTATAAAACTGTAATTTCGGCTAAATGACAAATTATAATTTCGACAGAATGGTAAAACTATAATTTTAGCAGAATGGCAAAATTATAATTTCATTTAAAGGTAAAACTGTAATTTTAGCTGAAGAAAAACTGTGATTTCAGGGCAAAACTATAATTTTTTATTTAAGAAAAACTCGACCCTAATTTCGTCCCCTACTACCGTTAGGTCCGCATCGCCAAGACACGGCGCTGGACCACCACCGCAGCCGGCGTGGTCGCCACCGCGGCGGTTTGCCGCAATGCTGCATGCCGGCGCTGCCGCTCGCCTGCCACCGCTCGTGGCCCCGCGACCATCCACCGCTGGCGTACGCCGGGCTCGCTACATGCTGGCTACCGTGCGGCAAACCCGCGAGCATCCACCGCTAGATGCGACTACCCGTGCGACCGACCCAACGCTTGGCCTGGGTCGTCAGCAGCGTGGCCGACGCTGCTGCTGCAAGCAGATCCGGCCAAAACGCAACAAGATTGTTGCGTCTTTTCCACAACGCACAACAACCATCAACATCGTTCAAAAGCAAATGATTGAACTTAACAAATAGGAATACATATGAGATAGGAATACAGATCGATAAAATATTCAGATCAACGCATCGTAAATAATAGATCTAATATTTTTTATCTTCAAAAACCTAGGCTTTGATACCAATTATAAGCATAAAAATTATAATTATGCAAACTATTATATGAAAAAATATTATGTCGGGATTGAAATCAAATAGTATTAGATAGGTTTACGATACGTACCTTTAGATGTTATCTGAATAAGATCCCTTTAGATCTTCAAGAGCACCGCCTTCCGGATCTTAATATCACTAAGATGTTGATCTGAAAGAGAACTAGAATAGATCTATACCCCTTTTCCTCTCTTTCTATTGGTTTTTTGGGAGATTTAGAGGATAATCGTAATCTTTAAGCGTATTGCGGCGCTAGGTTTAGAGGAGATCCTATCTATTTATAGGCGAGGGTAGAGGGTCTAGGGTAAGTTATTAGGAGAGTTTCTTCCATCAAGGGCATCTCCTAAAATATCTCAATATAATATGAATTTTATTTAATATTGACTAATATCTTTTATTAGAATCCAATTAATCCCATAATATATCTTATTCAATTATAAAGAACCACATAATCTTAATATAAAATAAAAAAGAAAAATTCGGTTCCATGCCGATCCATCATTGTGTTGAATGTAAAGAGTTGAATAACTTCAGCATAACATAGAAATTTGAATCTAGATGCTTTTCTTTCACGTCCAAGATAGAATGATTATCTCGTATGCCTACTCCAGCTGCATACAAAACCATTGTTCACAAACTTGGAGATAATACAATATAGGTAGTTTGTTTGGTCTCGTAGTTTTTGCCATTATATTGTCTCTTTTAATCTCTCTTTGTTTTATATAGAATGGGAGGATTAGTATTTGTTCAGGAGAAATGTTAGGGCATATTGAAATGTGCAATCTTTGCATGTCTATAAACATCAACGCTGCAATCTTTTTCATGGTGCTTCTTTTTTACATTGCATGAATTATTTGCATCGTCAAATGTCAAAATGAGATAAATGGCTGGTATTTTCTTCACATTTATTGGCATTTTATCATCGTCATCATTAATGAGTTGCGATAGTTGTAGTTACGAATAGATCATTTGTGTTTCACGCAGCGCTATTTATGCGTTTGACAGATCCTTATATTAGGAAAAAAAAAAAATTGTGGGTAACATTTTGTTCTTGTCTGTAGTTTTCATCACATTAGAAACTATTTCTCCCCTCAGACATTTTCACTCTAGAAATCTATTCCTTGATCAAATGTCATTTCAGTGCCCCATATTACATTTAGTTTAACATCGACATCAGTAGGGCATTGTCCATATGCCTTGTATTCATGCTTTTACTATGTTTTCTGAGTCTAAAAACTCTTTTTTTTTTTTTTTCTATGTCAAATGCTTTTTTATGCTTACTGAATCGCGTCTGTATGTAAATGGTAGTATTGGCCTACATGTTATACACCATGCACCTTGAAAAATTTTAGATACTCTCTAACCTTAACTTTATTTTCCTCTTTTTTACTGGAATTGTACAATCTTTGGCAGGGGAGGATGATTCTTGCACACCTATGCAATGAACCATGGGGTTTGAAAACTGGAATGTGAGTGTATGGACCTCTTTCTGAACCTGTTGGCTCTGCATCTGCATTCCTGTTTCTATCTCTATATTAAGTATGCCATTCATCATTCACCACATTCTTCTCCTCAGATTTCCGAATCTTGAACAGAGATGATGTTGCAAATACCTTTTTCCTTACTCTGATTGATGACTGCCACTGAACCTATTTAATTGCAGAGATATCTCTGTCAACAGACTCTGTCTGCTGTTTCTTCTTCCTCTTGCTATTGCAAATGCACTCACTGCTAAGCTCAACGACGGGTACCCTTTTCTCTTTCCATGGCAAACATATGCTGCCGTCAAATTCATTTCTCAATGATTCTTTGTTGCTTTTGCCGCAGAGTTCCTTCCTCTAGTCGATGAGTATTTTGTTCTTGTTTATTGCTTGTTCTACAGATGATTTGCTTTCTCCAGCTAAAGATGAAGTCGTAGTGAACTTGTTATGAAGGATCTTTTTGTAAAGCTTGTTTCAAAGAAACATAAAACTGGAACTATTTGTTATGAGAATATCGATGTATGAGAAAGAGATCGAGGTAAAAGGAGGACCATGAATAGTTTTATGTTGCTAAAGATTGCAAAAGTCAATTGAAATATATTATGTTTGACAACTTTTTTTAAGGTTGAATTGGTATCCAACATGAGATATTTATTAGTAACGCTGACTAGTTTGACTTCAATTTCTCATCGACTTCAATTATGAGCCATGCACTTCAACAAGTATGGTTTGGTTTCAAATGAAAAGGCTTTCTCTTCTATGGAATTGTATTCACTAAACATGTTATCTTTTTATTAGCATTAAAAACATAATTAAATTATGTGGTGTAGCAAAAAGATGTTGTTGATGTCGTCACCCGTCCGACATATTTCTCACCCGTGTGTATAGGGATGTCTAAAGTGTAATGGATATGCTTCTGAGATAGAAACATTGAGCTCTCGAGAGGTCCACCTATACGAAGACTAAGGTTGTGAGAGATTTTTCAAAATTAGTAATTTGAGGTAGATGAGTGTAGTAACTAAAAGATAAAAAAATATTTTTTTCATAATTATGTTAAAAATGAGCTTTTATATTTGGTATTGAAGGAATGAAACATTCCATGAAATATTTTCTTGAGGGGATAGTCTTTAACCGTATCTAACAATCTCAATTTTATTTTCTGTCCACGTAAATGATAACGGTAGAGATAACTTATAACTGTCTAATTTGGGCCTATGTTCATTTGGGAAAGATCGGTAAGGAGCAACTTTTAGCTTTTTCAAATTTGAATATGACATTAAGGACAATATGTCAAATGATGATTGGTTGATACCTCCCTATCATGTGGGTGACCTTATAGTATATTGGTGTTCAACATTTGATAACTATTATAAATATGTTTATACCCTTAAAATTAAATTTTGAAGGTGTTGGCTAGCTTGATAGATAAAAATTATTAAATCATTATGATACTTTAAGATCAAATAACCCTCAACCTTATCCTATAAATTTTGAATGTGTTGACTAGTTAATGAAAATTCTATCAAAATCTTGTAAATATGTATATACTTTTTACTATTCATAAAAAATAATGAAAAATTTAGAAATCATAAACATAGAAAAAGATCAATATTAAGTTTTTTTTTTAGTTGAGCTAATGAGCTTGTTAAAACAGGAATTAATAGTGAAAAAGCTCTATTGAAGTTCATTGATTCATCATTTATTTATCTATATGAAGTGGAAGATTTTTCTTAACTAATTCACGAGATTTACTCGTTTAGTTAGGAAAATCATATCTAAATCATATCTGTTATTATGCCCCCGTAAGATTGAGCTCCTATCAAAAATATCGATTTTGGACCGATGTAATAAAATAGGTACGGTAGGGAGCAGACGTAGTAGAATAGGTGGCAGCTGGGTTCTGCTGAGAGTAGTTGGCGCCGAGAAGTAGAGAGGAGAAGGGAGCAGACGACACGAAACACTCTTTGTTAGTTTCAACATTGACAAAGGAGGATAAAGAGCAGTCGAACCAATGGTAGGAAGGCTCGACTCATTTGTAGGAGAAGCTTATTGTTGGGTCCAATCCATAGGTGGGCTTGGACCAGTCAAATTAAAAAAAAAGAAAAAAAGTAAAGTTAGAAAACCCTAAGTGGAGGTGTATGCGTGCGAGTGGTAAGTGGCTGTCAGCAGCGGTAGAAAACAGAGAACAATGAGGAGAAAGAGAAAGGAAATAATAGGGATAGAGAGAGCTTTGGCAAGATCAAACGGTAAAACTTCCTCAGATTTGGCAAGATCAAACAGTTCCTAAAACTCCTCAGTAAAACTGT
Organism: Ensete glaucum; assembly: GCA_021527575.1. NCBI lineage: Eukaryota > Viridiplantae > Streptophyta > Magnoliopsida > Zingiberales > Musaceae > Ensete > Ensete glaucum. The sequence continues at coordinate 53,658,654 of CM038551.1, forward strand.
GTGGCAGAAAGGATGAACAGAAATATTGAAGAAAGGATTAGGTGCATGCTTTCCCATGCCAAATTACATAAGTCTTTTTAGGGGGATGCTATGAGAACTATAGTTGATATGATAAATCTTTCTCTATCAGTTCCTCTGAATGGTGATGTTTCAGAGAGAATATGGAAATGGAAAGATGTATCTTGTGATCACTTAAGAGTCTTTGGGTGTAAAGCATTTGTTCATATTCCTAAAGATGAGAGATCCAAGCTTGATAATAAGGCAAAAGCATGCATTTTCTTGAGATATGGTCATAAAGAGTTTAGATACAGATTATGGGCTCCAGTGAATAAAAAGATTATTAGAAGCAGAGATGTCGTGTTTCTTGAAGACTAATTATTTGAAGATGGTGATAATGTTGAGAAGCAAAATACCTCTGTTTATACTCCTTAGAGTTTGAGCCCAGGTCCTCCACCTATAGTTCATAATGATCAAGAGGGAGATGGACAAGAAGATGGTGGTGAGAATGTTAGTGATGATACTTCTATAGTTGATGAAGTTGATCCAACTCAACAGACTGAGCAAGAACCTCCACCACTAGACGAGATTCCACTGAGAAGATCTACAAGAGAGCGAAGACCATCTACAAGATGTTCTCCACATGAGTATATTATGTTGACTAATAGTGGAGAACCAAAAACTTACCAAGAAGCTATTCTATATAAGCATAAGAATGAGTGGGTTAAAGCCATGCAAGAAGAGATGAAATTCTTGCTTAAGAACCACACTTATGACTTGGTAAAGTTGCCTACAGGGAAGAAAGCTCTCAAGAATAAATGGGTTTATAAATTGAAGACTGAAAATAATAGCTCACAACAAAGATATAAGGCATGGTTAGTTGTAAAAGGATTCAGTCAGAAAAAAGGTATTGATTTTGAAGAAATATTTTCTCCTGTGGTGAAAATATCTTCTATCCGAGTTGTTCTTGATTTAGCTGCCCACTTAAATTTAGAAGTAGAGCAACTTGATGTGAAAACTGTATTTTTACATGGGGACTTAGAAGAAGAAATTTATATGGAGCAAGCAGAATATTTCAAAGTCAAAGGAAAAGAAAATCTAGTGTATAAGCTTAAGAAAAGCTTATATAGACTGAAACAGGCATCTAGACAGTGGTACAAGAAGTTTAATTCCTTTATAATGAGCCAAGGGTACAATAAAACCATATCTGATCATTGTGTATTTACGAAAAAGTTTTCATATGATGGTTATATTATTCTCCTGCTATATGTTGATGATATGCTAATTATTGGTCATGATGCTGGTAAAATTGAAAAGCTTAAGAGGGAACTAAGTCTTTTGCTATGAAAGACTTAGGATCGGCGAGACAAAATATTGGCATGAAGATTCTTCGTGATAGGAAGAATAGAAAGATTTGGTTATCTCAGGAGATCTACATTGAAAAGATTCTTGAAAGATTTAACATGAATAATGCCAAACTAGTTTGTTCTCCACTTGCAGGTCATTTCAAGCTGAGTTCAAAACAATGTCCTACAGGTGAGAAAGAAAAAGAAGAAATGTCCAAAGTGTCTTACTCATCAGCAGTAGGCGGTTTGATGTATGGTTTGCATTAGGCTAGATATAGCTTATGCAGTTGGAGTTGTCAATCGATTTCTCTCTAATACTGATAAGGAACATTGGGCAACAGTAAAATAGATCTTAAGATATTTAAGAGGTACTACCAGGTTATGTTTATATTTTGATATTAATAAACTTGTGCTAGAGGGTTACACAGATGCAGACATAGCTGGTGATATTGATTACAGAAAATCCATTTCAGGGTTCTTGATGGCTTTTGTAGGGGGAGCAGTCTCTTGGCAATCTAAATTACAGAATTGTGTTACTTTATTGACCACAGAAGCAGAATATATAGCAATTACTAAAGTCTATAAGGAAGTTTTATGGATGAAAAATTTTCTACAAGAATTGAATTTAAAACAAGAAGGATACACTATTTATTGTCATAGCCAGAGTGTCATCCACCTCTCCAAGAATTCAACATATCATTCTAGATCCAAGCATATTGATGTAAGATATCACTGGATTTGTGATGTGCTTGAGATGAAAGAATTATACCTAGAAAAAGTGCATACCGATGAGAATAGTTCAGATATGTTGACAAACTCTTTACCTAAAGAGAAACTTGAAGCATGTAGACAGAGAGCGAGCTTAGTACAGCCCACCATATGAGCTGGAGGGGGAGAATTGTTGGGTCCAGCCATAGGCGGGCTTGGACCAATCAAATTAAAAAGAAAAAAGAAAAAAAAGTAAAGTTAGAAAACTCAGTGGAGGTGTGTGTGTGCATGTGGTAAGTGGTTGTCGGCGACGACAGAAAATAGAGAACAGTGAGGAGAAAGAGAAAAGAAAGAATAGGGAGAGAGATAGTTTTGGCAAGATCGAATGGTGAAACTTTCTCAGATTTGGTCCAAATCTTATACGGAGAATCCTTGTAGCAAGCTCTACAATCCTAACGGTATTGATTTATAATCTATCCTCTCTATGATGGTTTCCTGCAATACTCACTTGGTGAGATTTGGTATTTTTATATTGTGAGATCCATATAGTTTAATGATATTATCTCATTTGTAAACTAAGAGTGGTGATAGTGGAAGTTAAGTGGACTAAGGTCCAGTGATTTTTCCCGTTTTGGGTTTTCCATGTTAAAATTTAGTGTCTCATTTTGTAGATGATTTATTATCTTGCTATGGTTAATATTTGTCTTTTTGGTAACAAGTTAGTAATTTTAGTGAGAATCTTATTTTGATACACAAAGAGAGAAAGATATTATTCCGCATTCTATAGTTTTTTCCCAAGACTTACCAAGTTTCAAGTGAAGAAATCCATAAGACATGTTGCGGTAGTTGCAGGAGGAGGAGGAGCCGATGCAAGGGACCTCATCGAGGAAGCAATTCCGAAGAGGGAAAGGAGACCATCGAGGGAGTAGAGGAGGAAGGAAGTAGCAATGATGAATAAAGCCTCACTTACGAATATAACGACTAAAAGAGAGAGGGTCAGTCGATGAGAATTTAATGTCGTTGGACAGTGAAAAAATAAAAGATAATTTTCCTTAAAGAGAGATATATCATGTCAAAATAGAAAATAATAGTGAAAAGCCGCATTGAAGTTTATTAACTCATCATTTATTTATATAAATGAAGAGTAAGATTTTACTAAACTAATTCATGAGATTTATTTACAAAAAAATTATATCTAAATCATATCTTGTTATCGAGCTAATGCATTCCAAAACCTTATTTACATTTATGCTAAGCTACCACCAGAGATTGAGACCCAAAATATATCATATCACCACCCCTTTCAAACCTGATGACACAGCTCCAAAACTATGAGCCCCCCCCACCCTCAAAGCCTCTTCCCTACCAAACGTTCCATGTCCCATCTGCTGCCAACGAACAAAGCCAGCAAAAGCGAGGTTGGCTGACACCAGCAAACAAGCGTCGCATTGCATGGTCCACTTGTGGCCTTACTCTCTCCAGCCATTGCATGCATGGCCACCAGCTCCAGTACGTAATAGCCCTAATCCCCCATCCATCCTTGTACCAGTAGCACTAGTAGTAGTAGTAGTAGTAGTAGTAAGCGGCAGTACGCCCTTGTTCTCATACGAGGCCATCAGTTAGCCCTTCACATCTCGCCAGCCCAGGAAGAAGAAGCTGCCACCCCGAAAAGGATAAGCTCTCCTCCTCCACGTGAACGCAGGCAAATCAATCATCTTCTCCCATCACCTTTCCTTTACTTACACATAACACAACGAATCATGACTCTGTTCCGCCACCACCGCGCGCGGTCTTCTTTTGCAGGCTTTTATAGCAGCAGCCAGCGTCGCTTTGGTGCGCCGCCGGCCGGCACGAATCCTCGCAACCATCGTACATCTTTCTTTTTTCTTTTTACTGGATAATATAGTCTATCCAGGCTGAGAGTAAACCACTCTTAATACTGTCTGAAGGAGAAAAAGAGTTTACTGCAAAAAAATACAATCTATTAAGAATTGTTAAGAATATAGCATTTATCAAAGTTTTAAATCCGAATATTCATCAGGTCGCGCTAATAAAAATATATCCTCCATTAATATTTCATTCGACATGAGTTTGAGGTAACTTAATATATTCTCACATAATGTATTCCACAATGAATACGGTTTCTCTCTCCGGACATTTGCAAAAAAAGGTATCAAAATCACATAATCCTTATATTTACTATTTTTTTTGAGTTTGTATATTATTTTTTTTACGATATATTGTTTTTTTAATATCAGGATCTTCTTACAGAGAAAAAAAAAAGGTGGATTCTTCTTTTCTCTTTGCATTTCAAAGAGGCCAATGGCAATGATTGAATCAAATCAAAACTCTTCTGTCCGTCAAACTTATAAATTTTAATTTGGTAGCGTTTTAGGTGGGAAGGATCAATGAAGACTTATCCAATCTATTTCTCGTGTTGGTCCATCCATATGTATTATATTACCTTGTCTTCTTCACCTGTGAAATATATAGCTCCTTTGGACCCTCCTCGTCTTCATCTGAATCATTTTGCCTCATCAACGCCATCGAGTTTGGAGCTTTATAGATAGATAGATAGATAGATAGATGTCTAAGGATAGCAATTACTGAGTTTTTTTTTTTCCTCTAAAAATAAGATTCAATTAATGATAAGGTAGCATGCCAACATCATGTCATGTCCCATCGCACACCATATCAAATCCGTCTATGTTGACCACTCATATTATAAGAATCATCTTGATGTGCTCTCGGGTATTTAATCATTCCGACACATTAATTAAGCTCCCCGCTTCACATACTTAAATTACGTGATAATCGAATAATGATGGGTGGATGATTTCTTATTTCAACTCACAGATCGATAACCACTTACTCTCACTCATTATCATGAACTATGGATAACATTTTTTTTTTTTTTTAGATCTTCGATTCACTTGTTAACTTAAATAGGGAAAGGGAACCTGAATTGATAATTAATTTAAAAATAATATAGTAATTCCACAACCAATGGTATCTAATCCGTGAAGGATAATGGTATATTTAATACAAGATCCAAGAACAGGAAACAAATCATCAAGATGTCAAAATATACGATGACGCCCGGCTTTTTTATTACTTTCTTCTATTGATGTTTACTTGCAGTAATCACTAATCATTTCCGTAGATTACACTGCATGAATCATATAAATTGTCAATTATCTTATTATTTTTTTTGCTGGTCATATAAAAATAATAATAGTAATAATTTTTTATTTTTTTTTCGAGAAGCATCTCAATTTCTAGAATTCTCAAACAGTTTTACCTGATATTTGGAATACTTTTTTTTTTTCTTCTTATTGATCGGTCCATAGGATGAACCGGCCTAGTTATAATAATTTTACATTGAGTGATGCTTTTTCCATCAATATCAGAAAAACATTATAATTCCGTATAAACACACTATATAACATAACATTTTTATATAAATTTTATAAAAATAAAAAGTTTATAATATTTATCTATTATAGTATAGTGTTTTTAATAATATAACATGATGCTTTGATTTTTATAATATTAAGAAAATATTATAATGTAAGTGTTATAATTTTTTTTTAGTGTTGTTGAAAACACTGTAACATATAAGAAAAGAAAAAAAAAAGATAGATAAAAAATATAATTTGGGACGATGATGATAATAATAATAAATATTAAATAATAACGACGGAGAAAGAGCGAGAAGCTGTGAAAAGAAAAAGGTGAAGAGAAAAAGAAGGCAAGTGTGTGAGGGAGGCTGAGGTCGCTGTTGGGCATTTTATACGGAAAAAGGACGCACTGTCACTGCACTGCCTCCCTCTTTGCCTCTCTCCCCCAATTTGACTACCGCATTGGATCGGTAGATAGACTTGTGTAGCTCTTCTCCTCCGCTTCCCTCTTCTTCTTTCCGCCCTTCTCTCGTCGTTTGCCTCTTCTCTCGCTTACTTAGTTCGAATCAGTAGACACTCCGGATGATGGGAAGCCTGCCGCCGGAGGAGGAGGAGGAGGAGGAGGAGGAGGAGGAGTACGCGTCCGACCTCCAAAGTGACCGCTGCGGGAGCTACAGCCCCAGCGCCGATGTCAGCGAGTCAGAGTCCTCCGGTGGCCTCTCCGACCGCGCCCCGCTCGCCGCCGCCTCCGACCCCTTCGCCTCTTCGCCGCTCGCGGCGCTGCTGCCTGCCGACCCCCATTTGGTGCTCTGGGAGCCCAAGTTGGAGAAGAGGGACACCGATTTCTCGGGTTTGTACTGTCTCTGCCCTAGGCTTCATCCTTTTCGTTCTCTCGATAGAGATCGATTAGCTACGTGACCGATCGTTTCAGAGGTGGAGATGATGAAGGAGAGGTTTGCGAAGCTTCTTCTCGGTGAGGACATGTCCGGCGGCGGCAAAGGAGTCTGTACCGCGCTTGCCATCTCGAATGCGATCACTAATCTTTCCGGTGAGATACATTTGCTTCCGTTCTGCTGTTTCGTTCGATTCTTTTGCTGACACGATGCCTTCAGCTACCGTGTTTGGGGAGCTCTGGCGATTGGAGCCCCTGGCGGCGCTGAAGAAGGCAATGTGGCGCCGGGAGATGGATTGGTTGCTATGTGTGAGTGATTCCATTGTCGAGCTCATCCCCTCCATCCAAGACTTCCCTGGGGGCGGCACCTTCGAGGTGATGATCTCTCGTCCCCGAGCCGACCTCCACATGAACCTCCCCGCGCTCAAGAAGCTGGACGCCATGCTTATCGGGATGTTGGATCGGTTCCAAGATACTGAGTTTTGGTATGTGGATCGGGGGATTTTGGTTGCTGATGCAGACGAGGATGGGAGCAGGTCCTGCCCGTCTTCATCCTTTGGCAGGCCATCGTTGCGCCAGGAAGAAAAATGGTGGCTTCCGTGCCCAAGGGTGCCGCCCAATGGCTTGTCGGAGGACGCAAGGAAGAGGCTGCAGCAATGTCGGGATTGTGTCAATCAGATTCTTAAGGCAGCCATGGCGATTAATAGTGGGGTGCTTGCTGAGATGGTGATCCCTGACGTGTACATCGAGACCTTGCCTAAGGTATATATACATCATGATGATTTAGCTGACTGTTTGATCCAACATACACTGAATTTGATGGTTTTAGGATCAATAACTCGAGTAATTCTTTATTCCTTGGATGTTACTGACTACCTATTTTCCCGTCGCTTTAAGGTTTGATACAATGATCATGACTGCTCCTTGCTAAGATTCTATGGTATGTCATAATAATTTCTAAATGTTCATTGTCACATTTAGGTTCAGTGCATTCTATCTAAGATTCAATTTAGCTCGTACTAAAATTTTCTAGACATTATTTGAATGCTTAATCTAGTTCTCTGCATTTTTTGTTTTATTTTCATTTGTGGAGGATATGTGAGTTAGCCTCACATTGTACTGTCATTTTGAATGTTAATATAGTTTACATGCTTGAGGATTGTTGTTAGCTAAATTAACTCATATCTATATGTTCCATATTTAGTTGCTGCGGAGCACAGGTGCTGTGGAATTAAATCCAGCACTAGATCGAGGGCAAGAATCAGACAATAAGTAAATGGGATATGGTTTTCATTTAGCACATGATAGTTGATTGCTGATGTCCAAGGAAAAACAAAGCACAGAAGTGGATAGCAGAAAAAGATAGTCCTCAAATGATATGGTTGTTGAGAGTGGAACCAATGATTCTTCTTTTCTTGATTTTTCCACCCTTGAGAATGAAGGCTGTAAGAAGGTTGTTCCATATATAAGATGCTATATGCTACCCATAACTCTCCTCTATGCAACTTGTAGCACCACTCTTATTGCATTGCTTGCTGGGATGTGAATCATGAAAAAGAAGCACAGAAAGAAAGAGAAATCAAATGAAATGAGAGACATATAGTCGAAAATAGTAATCTGCCGGGAAGTGTTTTTATTGAAGAAAAGATCATGAGGAAGTTGTTTGCAGGTTAAATTATGATAATTCAAAAGGGTTTCAGTAAAGAGATAATGGGCGATAAGGCAGTAAACTTCAGATTTACTTTGATGTAAGTAACTGATTAAAGAAAATCATGAATGACCCTATAGTATTCACAATGATATGAGGAGAGAGAGAGAGAGAGAGAGAGAGAAAATCCTGAAATTGGATGTGAGCAATGGTGCATTAGAATCTGGAGAGTTGCAAGTTGTAAGCTAAATTTCATGGGTGGTTTAACAATTACAGATAGTCATGGTGATGTGTGCTCTGATCGGCATCAATTTTAATTTGGGGGCTGTCACAAAGATAAGCATTAGCTGATGAACACAAGTCACCTTCTTGCAAACTTGGGCATAATGTTCTGTTCAGCATGCTGGCCTGATTCTTTTGTTGATATTCATGTAGAGTACTGTTCATTCCTATATTCACTTGTTACCTTCTGAATTTTGCTAGGGGCATCCAGAGATTGACATTGTATTGCATTCATAAAGCAGTTCTACACTTATATTTTTTTACACTGCAAATCCTAAAATGTTCGTTAGTTTGTATCTTATGCAAGCATAACTTGTTTTACTAATATTGTTATTTTTCCTTCAGAGTGGGAAATCATGTTTGGGTGAGATAATTTACCACTACATAACAGCTGAAGAATTTTCACCAGATTGCCTTCTTGATTGCTTGGACCTGTCATCTGAACATCGTACTCTTGAAATAGCAAATAGGATTGAGGCAGCAATTCATGTTTGGAGGCTGAAAAGCCAAAAAAGACATTCCCAACCAAAGGAAAAAAAGAAGTCTTGGAGAGGAAAAGTGAAAGGCCTTGTTGCTATCACCAGAAAAAGTCAATTTCTGTCAGAACGGGCAGAGGGTCTCTTGCAAAGCTTAAAAATTCGATATCCTGGACTTCCTCAGACAGTTCTAGATATGAACAAAATTCAGTACAACAAGGTGAAAATTCGATATCCTGGGCTTACAATCATGTAGTAAATGATGAAAATAACACATGCAATCATGAAATGCTTTTAATGGCGGATTAGTTCCAGACAATTCACCTCATTTTGGATAATTCGTCCACAGATTCTACTGATAGGACGAGGCTATTGTATTCTGCACTGCTATACTTTTGGAACAATACATCACATTGTAATCTTTTTGGCAGGATGTAGGGCAGTCCATACTCGAGAGTTACTCCAGAGTTATGGAGAGTTTGGCATTTAATATCTTGGCAAGGATTGATGACTTAATCTTTGTGGATGATGCAACAAAAAAATGTGCAGCCGCGGAAGCTGTCTCTATATTCAACCGAGGAGGAATGGGAGGACTTCCGGTTCAGAAAAGGATGTCACCCAGCCCCTTCTCAATTCAGCATTCACCTTATGCCTCTCCATTTGCAACACCTACATTTTGCACTTCAACACCAATAACCGGAAGCCCTGGAAGGCTGCAAACTTCTTTAAGTAAGAGGAGTATCCAGTTTCAACAGGAGGGGAAGATGGCAAAGATCATCTCCAGTGACCTGGAGAAGTTGTGGACATACACGGGCAACCTGAGTGCCAGAAAAGATGCAGGAGATGCCCCCGAAAGGGACTAATTCCAAATAAATGAATGCTCTTGCAAGATTAGCAAAAAAAAGCATGAGACCCCAAGTCTGGTTGGTGGGTTTGGTTCTGTATAGATGTGCAATCGAGGATATCAGGTTTTGTTTCTGATTCAGACTTAGCAGCAGGTCCATAATCTTTCTCATTTTCTTGTTAGTATGTACTACTAGTAGTGGAACTGCATTGTTGTTTGGAAGAAAATTTGTGTTATGATCTGTTAGGTATTTGAGGTAATCCTCTTCGGATGATGTTTCAGATGGGTTAAGATGAGCATAAATGATGACCTTGGTTGATTTAGCATTGTAAATTAAAATAAGCTCTTTTCATTTGTCACTGATACTGCATTTTGTGGTGTATCAAAAAACCTTCCTAACAACAGCATGTTCTTCATGAATTTTAGCCTACCTTACTGTGTCTTAACTCTTTAAAGAGTGTCATTTCTGTTCAAGTTGGTGTAATTGTGATTTGGTACATAATTGGAGATGGAAGTCAGGGGAAGATCTTTAGGTGAAGCATCTGACATAAATTGCCAGATATATCCTACAATCAAAAGGACAATGTTAAATTAAATAAATATTGTTAATTTTACACAGGAATTTATCTTAGTACATCAATTTTAAGGCTTGTAATATCATTTGTTTGGTACAGTTCTACGAGATAGTTACTGTCCGCACTGTTTGGCCAGCACATATACAGTGATAATAATAAATCAAATCGTTGATTTATATAGAAATGGATGGTTATACGTAGAAGGCGACACGACATGTTTGTGCCATAAATAAATTGCCAATCTTTGGAACTGCCAATCGTGTGCAGAAGTTTACTTCCATGTTCAAAGGTTTGCGGTAAACGGGTGCGTTCGCGCACAGGTTTCAGGCCTGGATTTGACCGGTCCTGGATTTAGGTGGACCAGCTCACCGGAGTTGGGTTGGGTCTGCGGCGATATTGCGATGGAATTGGGCTCGTATAAATTCCAATTTGACCCAAGGTTGACTCAACTGAACCAGCTCAGCGGAGTTGGGTTTCCGTCTGCAACTGTATCGATGGAATTGGGCTCCGGCTCTGACCCAAGATCGACTCAGGCTCTGACCCGAGCGATGGAATTGGGCTCGGCTCGGGCTTTTCTCCGTGTCCAATTTGACCCAAGATGGACTCGACTAGACCAGCTTAAACGTAGAAGGGCAATATTGAGTCCCCGCGATACCAGCGCTGGAATTTGGGTTTGGGCTCTTCCAAATTTCCAACCCACAGCTGCCGGTTAACCAAGACGGCGTCAATCTGCCACGCGCTCGGCTGCAACGACGATCGCGATCGGCCACTGCGGGTCAGCCAGGCAGGGCAAGGGCACACTCGTTCGAGGCCTCTCCGATCCAATCTCCTCTTTCTCCCTGAAGCGGCAGCTCCTCCAGGTCCTTGCCCTTCCTCCGTTTTCTTTTGTCCATTTCAACGATTTCTTCCTCTGATTGTTGTCGGTGGTGGATCTATTCGATCATGAGATAGTCCAAATTGTGGTCTTCGTGGTAAATATTCTTCGGGTCATCAACACGGTTAACGTTTTGAACTGCATGGTTTATGCCTCTTGTACTTGTAATCGAAGTTGGATCAATAATTGCGAGGTTCGTCTTGGATTCTTACCCCCTTTTTCTACTTGGGCTTTGGTCATAATAGTAGACCATTTTGATCGGAGCCGCAGATTTTTTGGTGTTAGGCGAGGTTGGATTGATGACCCGAAATATATAATCCTCATTGAAAATTTATTTTTCTGTTTTTGGGGGTTTGCAGTCCACGTATTTGCAAATTGTCTGCAGTTTGACCATGATTTTTATGCTTCCCAGTGTAGAACAGGATTTATGTGAAGGATTCTAATTAGAGAGATATTCCAGCAATGACATTGGTGATTTGTTTAGCAAGACTTGGAATTTCATTTGCTATGTTGGACCTTGATTCTCCTTTTTTTTTTTTCTCAACCAAGTGATTAGTAACATATTCTGGGAACAACGGTGGTAGATTGGTATGGCAAACTTAACATTGCATCCCAACCAGCATGCCTGAGAAACAAAGACGATTAAATCAGAATTTATAGTTGTCTGTGATTATATACTACTGAATATTTCTGTTTATTGCTTTCTTGGTTTCACATCAATTTCTGAATGCATTTATGCCATTTTTTATCTTGAAATAATGGTAGTTATCTCATAGGATATCTCGTACTTATATTCTTCTGATTTATGTTTCTCATAATTCAGTGGTGAAGTTCCAAACATCTCCTTTTAAGCACTAATGGCTGCTGGAAGAGGCATCAGCCAGCTCCTGAGGAAGCATTTTCGTTTCCAGTCATCAGTAAGTATTTCTTTTTGAACCTAATCTATTTTGTACCTTCTCAGCGAGGTTCATATCATGTGTTAGTTAGTCGTCTCTTTCAAATTGTCAAATTTTAGGGTTCGATAAGAAAGAGACTTTGCTTCCGTGTTGTGGTAGGCCACTTATGAATGAAAGTCTTGTTTTAAATTCCTTAAACATGATATGTTTTTCCTCGATCTTGTGTGTACAAGTTAATCTTGGATATCTACATTCACATTAGAGGGGAAGAGAATGATCTTTGGAACAAGGTTTCATTCCCTTCCTCTACTCTGTTCTTTTTATTTCCATGTTCTCTCCTTCTGTCAGTCTAGGTAGACCAGATATTTAGTTATTTTCTAAAGATTGAACAATATGATCATTTTTTTAACAGAAGACAGGTTGCATTTAGGATCTGTCCAAACTGCATATGAAACTTTGGTTTTCGGTGGCTTGATTTAGTCACTCGAACTTTTTGGAGAAAAATGTTTGTCTTGTAAAATTAGAGGAGCAAATTGTAATGAAGATAATACTCATTGACTTGATGGTGTGTTAGCAAAGCACTAAACCGTCCAACATCTATTGAAGAAATGTAGTACAAGATTTTATATGGAAATCAATCGGCATAGGAATGCCTCTGAACATGCATTTGGGATATATTGTGAAATATTTCTTGTTAATACTACTATAGCCAGAAGTGTTTTTATGATTTTTATTCTTAACATGAAATCATTAGTTCCATTTTTTTGCTTTCTTGTTTTTTGTACAGATTATGGTATGATTATATGTTAAATAAGCTTTTCCTTCTTGACTAAAAACTTATATTAGTCTTAAGAGATTCTTTTATATGCAGGTTCCATCTTTTGTTCAATATATAAAGCAGGAAGAGGCTACCGGATCAGCTGGTATGAAATCTCCTAAGGTGCTTGCATCACTTGGAGTTGGTATTACTGGTGCTCTGGGTTTTGCTTCCTTAGCATCTGCTGATGAAGCAGAGCATGGTTTGGCAGCCCCAATTTATCCATGGCCTCATAAGGGTATCCTTGATTCGTATGACCATGCATCGTAAGTAAAAGGATGCTAATGGCTTTGTTTTTTGTAAATTGTGAACTTTCCTTTTGTTTGTATGCTATCAGACAAAACCACTGTAGTTTGAGTATTGTGGTGCTGCAAACTTCAGCGAGATTAATTGTATAGCTGAAAAAAGTTACTTTGGTTCTTAAATGGAGTTACCTTGTCTGATGACTTCCATTTTTTTTTATATTAACTTTTGTGGAGTACAAAGAGATTATTTCCATTTTATTGACTATAGCAAGGTTTTTGCAATACTGTCCAGGGTGAACAGTATTTAGTGATCCAGTAGTCTATTGGCACATGAAGCAGGTTAAATCGGATGATATGCTCGGTACAGGGCTTGTATGGGGCAGTAACATTTTATTAATTTTCAATTTGTTTAGGCTTTTTTCAAAACTTGGTATGTAGTGGCATATCACCAACACATGGTATGCTGGTATAGTTCAAACTTGTACCAGTCTCAGTCCAGACCGGTAAAAATTCATTATCCGAAACTAAAAATCTTGGATTATAGACTTTGTTTCTTTTGCACAATTATGTTTACCAGTATATGTGATAATTCTTTTACGTGGAACGACACTGTAACTATGGCCTGGATCAGTACGGCTCAAGTGCCTGAGATTAAAAACCTTGGAATATAGACTTTGTTTAGTTTGCACAATTATGTTTACCAGCTTATGTGACAATTCTTTTAAGTGGAATGAAACTGTATTTATTCAGCATAAGACTGATGTAACAATTGCATGATATGACATGGGCAGAATTCGGCGGGGTCACCAAGTTTACCAACAAGTATGTGCCTCTTGTCATTCGATGTCTCTGATTTCATATCGAGATCTTGTTGGTGTTGCATACACTGAAGAGGAGACAAAAGCAATGGCTGCTGAGATTGAGGTTGTTGATGGCCCAAATGATGAAGGTGAAATGTTTACACGCCCTGGTAAATTAAGTGATCGTTTTCCGCAGCCATACCCAAATGAACAAGCAGCAAGATTTGCAAATGGAGGAGCATATCCTCCTGACCTGAGCCTAATCACGAAGGTACAATGTGTACATGCATATTTTGTTTACCTGTAATGTTCATCTTTTACGTGGCATTCTTTGTGATTCTTGACCTTTTTCTAGGCACGACACAATGGCCAGAATTATGTGTTTGCCCTTCTCACTGGCTATCGTGATCCTCCTGCTGGTGTTTCGGTAATATTCCGGTTATAGTTTAAAATTTTCCTATGTTTGTATGATAATGTTAGGAAACACCAATGACACTGCTATAGCCTTGTTTGTTACACTTCAGCAAGCTTAACTAGTGAGGCTTTTACATGTGATCTTCTATGTTCAAACTAATCTTCTTGCATCAACTGAATTTGCACTTGTTGTTTTCCATTGAATGAATTTGCAAAATAGAAAGTAAATTCTGAACAGAATGTATAATGTTTTACGGTTCTTTTTTGTGGGGTTTACTTGCTTATAACGAGTTTGAAAATATTCATATTTGTAATTTCTTCAGTAGCTTTGATGCTAATTGGTGATTCTGTCTGAAGAGATATATCATTAAAAACATGATTATGATGTGCTTATGTGTTTGTAATTCCTGTAGGTATAAAAAGTACATCTCATTGCTGTTTGCATTTATTTTTTACATTATAACTGCTAATATGCTGGAAGAAAGTAAGTTGTTATTTATTGTTATTTTTTTCAGTTGTTGATATAAGCAAATTGAGTCTACACTGTTGATATCTTTTAGTCTAAATGTTCTTGTTTCCTGTCTGTTGCTTTATAATTATTTAAAAATATGCATTTTCTTGCTTCTTCAAGACTTAGCCATCTTATTCCTTTCATTTATTTCCTTCATTTTCTTTTCTTTCAATTATTTCTTATTATGTTATTCTTTCTCTTCTGTTTTCCCTCTTTGAGTTTTCTTCTGGCTTTTCAATAAAATTAAGCTATATCTTTGTTTCTTTTACATTACATTTTTCATTCTTCATTAGATGCATTCCTTCGTCACTTTTCTCTTTCATAAGTTCCTTTCCTCTATTTGCTGCTATAATCTGTTGATAATTTATGATTCTTCTCTATTGCTTGTTTTGTTTTGTGACTAGGTAATTTGCTGTTAAGTTATTTTTAATCCATCTGGTATACTGCTATGTTATGTCCATTAGACATGCCATTTATTATACTGGTATAAAATAGAGTGTTTATATGGAAATCACTTTTATTGATGGACTTTTATGCCCTATTAGATAATTCCCTACATCATAGTAACAATATCAACTCAGTGGATGATAGATCACCAGCCTGTTAAGGCTATAAGCTATAAGAGGTTTTGGTAACGGTTAATGGATTGATTCCATGGTAGTCTCTATCCCCCCCAAACTCAATCTAGTTACCTTGACAAACAGGACACAAATAAGCTTTTGTTTGGAGATATACTTTATAGTGTTCATTCTGGGCCTGGCTTTTCTTGAATTATGTCATCCTGTGTTCATTGAATCACATATTAAAGCATTTTGTGCTTAATTTATCTTGTACCTGATGTTTCTTGGGAAGCTTCTTCTCCATTAATTACCTTTAAGAGATTGCATCTAGTGTTTTTCCTCATTTGTGTTGTACCAGCTTATGGTAGTTTAAGTATATCAGATATCTAATTATGAAATTTCTAGCATGATTGTATAAGCTGTCATCAGTCAGAAAGAAACTATTTTACAAGGTTTGCCTTACCGAGCGGTAAGGCCCATGCGTACAGGGCGGTACGTACCGGTCTACCAATTGATCAGTACACGGACCGCTTGCTACCGGGCGGTACCGTCGAAATCGACCGCGACGGTTGATTTCAGCCGTCGGAGGTCGATTTCGATTGGTATTAGCCGAGGGAGGAGAAAGAAGAAGAGGGAGAAACCTGGATTCCCCGCACGATCCGTTGCCCGTGGGCAAAGAATTGCCTGTGCGATCCGTCACCTGTAGGCGATTCCTTCTCCTCGTGCGGGGAGAAGGAACGAGGCTATATTTATATTTATATTATATTATATTATATTATTATATAATATACCGAGTGGTATGTCCTGTGTGTTCCGCTTGGTATCGGGTACCATATCATACCGAGATGAACTCAATACGTCGGAACGGAACGGTATGGAAAACCTTGCTATTCTATGTATATTTTTTGCCTTTTGGTGATAAAAAAACTCATTGTGCATGTGGGAAAAAGTTAAACATGAGTTTAGCCATATACTGGTCCACAAATATAAAATTTCTCTAGGGAAAAAGCTAATGTGGGTGTAGGCATGTGTCAGTTTGTGCCTTATCTGATAATGCATCACCATTGTTTTTCTTTCTCCTGGAGCCATATACTCCTTGAACTGAGGATTTATTCCTATTGGTGGTAATAACAGATTCGTGAGGGGCTGCATTACAATCCCTATTTTCCCGGTGGTGCAATAGCTATGCCAAAAATGCTTATCGATGGTGCTGTTGAGTACGAAGATGGTACTCCTGCAACCGAAGCTCAGGTAATCCATTAGAAAAGATTCTGCCTTGTGGCGTATATATTTACTTTGTGATATATGTATTAGGTGCCGATACTGATATCTTGATGTCACCATTGCTCCAGATGGGCAAAGATGTTGTTACATTTTTATCTTGGGCAGCGGAGCCTGAGATGGAAGAGAGAAAACTGGTAACATGTGTTTTTCCTCCACACTTTGTATAATTTCATTTCCTGTGAGCTTCTCTATTAACCTTCAGCACTTTGCTTTGGTAGATGGGGTTCAAATGGATTTTTGTACTGTCGCTTGCTCTTCTGCAAGCTGCTTACTATCGGCGGCTGAAGTGGTCTGTTATTAAGTCACGCAAGCTGGTTGTAGATGTCGTGAACTAATGTCTTTGTCGCTACATGCTTGTCGTGGACAAAATGGAAATAAGGACCTTGGATGGTGTACATTGCCAGGTGGATCTTAAGCATTCTATTTTCTTCTGTCAGAGAGAAGTACATTCCCTCCCCCCCCCCCCTCGAGTTAAAATTTTTGGATTTGTCAAGGCTTTAATGGCCTCAAACAAAAGACTTGTTAATTCTTTCGGAAACTTAATTTCATGTTATGCTTGACATTATGTTGGAAGGCAAATGTGCTTTTGTGATGCCATTCATCCATATTATGTTTTAGCGTTTAGGGCAATGGATCCAAGGAGTCTGAGAACATTGATGTATAATGATTTCACATTTGTTATCAAGTGATGATTTATTTTGCATTGGAGATTTATGTTTGTCATGAGAAAAGCTGGGAGCAATCAGTATATTATATTTGATCACCAATAAGTCGTGTTTCGAATCATTGGGATTACGATTACAAAACGATGGTTTGGCCCAAGTCAATCACTCTGTCAACGTCAATGACATGGCACCGACCATATGGGACAGTTGATACATCGATCAACTGAGAGTCAATAGCTGTCTATGTGTCATGACCCTTTCAACATTTGCTCAAGCGGTGAAGACACGATGTAGCACTACTGAGTAGGTTTGTGACTGACTGCCTACCTTAGATGTCAGATAATAATTTAACGTTGGATTTATCTAAGGTCACATTCTTGCTGGATTCAATTGTCACTATTGCTTCATGACTGATGCAATCGTACTATTATGATTAGATATTTTTTTAATGGATTCGATCTTATCATCATCAAAAGACACTTTTAGGTGGTCAAGATACAGAAGGACAACAGATCGAGAAAGATAACTCCGCGAGGGTCATTAAGAAACTACTTCTCATCGTAGATTGGCTAATGAATCAAAGGCCTTTTCATCGTAGATAGAATTAATCGGATTCACAATCCACATATTGTGAATGAAATAATTAACCATAACACATCTTTCCGCTACACCATCGAGCCGACCGCATGCATGCAATCAATCCGATTTGAGACACGCAGCAGACACATCATGGAACACCAACGCCCCTCTCTCTCTCTCTCTCTCTCTCTCTCTCTCTCTCTCGCAGCCCGAGACACCCAACACAAGCCAAGCTCGGAAGTCGAAACCCTCTCTCATCCTCGAACAACGAGTGAAAAGGGAGATCCCATCATCACAGTGTCACCATTAGATGTTCTTAGTGATCTTATTACCTGAGACTAGTCTTAATCACGCATCAAATTAAGGTCAAAGCACAACGATAGAGTTTTGAGAATTAAATGACGTACGTGTTGCAGGTGTTTGGTGAAGAGAAGACGAGAGGGAGCAGTCTGACCGGCCGGACGGACTACTACTGCAGACTTCACACTCCAAACCGTAATCCGAACTCGCTATGAACGCACGCAGACGTTTGAGTTGAGCTCCATAAGAACACACACGTCCAACTCCCCACCTACACCTATGAAACCCTCCTGCCTGCCTCTTTCGGCTTCCATACGCAGGAGTAATTGTTTCCGATAGCACCGAACCCTCATTCGCCTGCTGCTTCCTTATATAATATCTCATGTTGAACTTTTGGTCTCTTGACGTTTTAGCAATGTAATATGTCTGAAAAAAAGGATTTTAGTTAGCTCCGAATCTACCACATGATATATGCTATTTTATAATTGGTTTCTCATCCATATTTCATTTTTAACTTCATAAGATTGAAATCCATGTTTACAGCAATTCTCAAGTGCTCTTAAACATGACATGATGTCTGTTTTCATATAATACTGATGTTCCCAGGCCAAAGATTTCATTCCTTCGAAATCAAAATTGGAAATCTTCTATAACTCAACACAATGAAACTGGAGGTGGACTTACATCAAGTGTCACGTTGTCGTAGTGAAACTGAAGGATCTATCGATCGCAAAAGGAAAACATAAAAGCAGAAAAAAATAAAGCAAAGATGAGGGAGTGTCAAATTACCACTGTGATGAATTTGCCGATCATAAATGAAAAAAGAAAAATAATTTTAATATTTTAGTTAGTGGTTACAGACGGTAACATCATTGTGGGCTACGAGTAGTTATTATAGATGAGTAGAATAGCAATGAGAGACGAGGATTGATCTGTATCGATGTCGATGTCGATGCAGATGCAAAGTTACATTGCTTGACGACTACGTCGGTGTTGATGGAGATGTAGAGTTGTGAAGCGACCTTTTCATCACTTTGCATTTGTGTTGATATTGACATAATTGTTTAGCGATACCAGTCTACATCTGGGTTGATATCGATGTAGACGTAAACGATCCTCACCTCTCATCGTCACTCTCCTCATCTATAATACACACTTACGGCCTCTAGTGGTGTCGTCGTAAATTACTATTGATATCATTCCTCATCGTCAACTAGAATATTAAAGTTATATTTTTTATCTTTTTATTTTTATATTTTTATTTATAAAATCGATGACATTGAGATAAATAAATTTAGATATTTTATATAATAATAATAATAATCTCAATATAATTTTTTTAAATATAAGAATCTAAAGCTAACTATTGGGGATAATATGTCATTAGTTAACCATGGCACATCTTTCCGCATCACCATCGAGCCGACCGTCATGCAATCAATCCTTTGCGTGTGTACTTTTTTGGTTGGTGGTCTCAGGCCGGCCGGCCGGATTCAAAGACACGCAGTAGACCCATCATGGAACACACAACTCTCTCTCTCTCTCTCTCTCTCTCTCTCTCACCCGCCCTTTTTGGGCGTCTGTGCGCGTGTAAAGAGGGCGGCGTTGTAGGCATCGCCAGATTGCAGGCAGTGGGTGTGGGGCTGGTCTTGACCGGACCGGTGCCAAAAACTACGGAACGAGCCGCAAGGATACAACGCAAGTCAAGCTTGGCAGTCGCCACCCTCTCATCCTCGAATGAAAGTGAAAAGGGAGGTCCCGTGATTCCAGTGTCGCCATTGTACGTTCCTCCACTCCGGCCGAGATCTTATAACATGGGAGTCATCCATCAAACGTCAAAAAAAAAAAAAAAAAACTCGCATCACGCGGTATGACCGGCCAAGCCACCTTGGACTTTCACACTCCAGACCCTAATCTGAACTCGCCATGAACGCACGCAGATGTTGAGCTATATAAATACACGTCCAACTCCCCCACCTAAACCTCGTTCGCCTGCTGCTGCTGCTGCTGCTTCCTTCCTTCCCATATAAACTGGTGACCCTCTCCCTGTCTTCGTCGTCGGGTTAATTGTAGCAGCTTGCGCCGTGCAGGAAACCGCGCGCTATGAGCTCCCGGCGCATCGTCTTCGTCAACGCCATCCTTCTCATTGCCTTCTTCGTCCTTGTTCTATTCCCGGCGGTGCGCGAAGTAGAAGGCTCCAGACTTATCGGCCACGACCGGGGCCGGTCATCAGCGACGTCGACGGCTCTGTCGATGGCGAAGGCGTCGCATGGGCCGAGCGAACGAGGCCCTGGCCATTAATGATGCCTCCTTGCTGATCTCCCCTTGCCTTCTCTTTCATTTTTTGTTCTTTTTGTTTTGTGGTGGCGTTGATCACAAACAAGGGGTAGGGTTACGCACTTGATTTGGAAATGGCAACTTCCGCTGCAAGTGCCCTCATTGTTAAGCACAAGGATCACGAGGATAATAGATTGGTGTTCCTTGTGAGATCACTGCGGTTTCACCTCCCAACTGTCTAATCTATAAAACACAAAAAAAAAAAAAAAAGGATATTTCGATGAGATGGAAAAGGCGTAACTTGCCACCTACGTGAATCGATGTCCATGAATGCTATGACACGACACGGAAGGTTCTCATCAACCTCGGTGATGCCTCGACACCAAGATTCAAGCTAAGATTAGTTCTGGTGTGGGGTAAAAAGAATGGAGTAGAGGAAAACAGCAAACTATATTGTATTGACTTTTGACTCTTTAACGTGTTAGTGGACAACACCAACCCGATACTGAGATGGAGGAGAGGGCTTCGATGTTCGTGCACGCACACCTTTGAAAGGAGGGAACGGAGGACGACAAGCTTTGGTGCGCCGCATCTGCTGTCGTCTCTTCCCCATGGACAGTGCACGCATGTCTCCGGCCTCGTCGTGTGGGGATCTCGAGCACCGCGAGTCTTTGCCTTCTTCGCCGCCCACTTTGGTTTCTCCCATGTCGAGATGGTGCCCGTCTTGTGGTTCGGACAGCGAAAGATCTTACCCATCAGATGACACGAGAGCTGACCGAGATGAATGAAGTCTTCATGCCGACCAGAACTGCTGCTTCCCAAGTCCTTCGAGCGCTCCAAGTTCGGACAACTCCTGCCAAAAGGAGTCAGTGGTGCAAGCTTGAGAGGTTAAGAGCCGGCAAACCTCGTAATCCAACTTAGAAGACGCCATAGCCATAGCTTGACGTGAGATAATGGCAGCAGCTGATCGTTAGTTTGTAACTCATCGGTGATCGAGATGGAAGCTGATGTTTGGATCGACCTCGTTTCTTCTTCGATGGCAACAGTCGGTGAAATCATCAAAATCCCGGTCAACGGTTGCATCTTCCTCCTCTTCGCACTTCTCCGATCATGTTTCTGGTGGAGCAGTGAGTAGGAAAGATGTTAGAAACCCAATTATAAGCAGGCATAGCAGATCTCTACCACATAACATGTTAAAACAAGCTATTATCAAGAGGATTGAGGCTCGTTCGGGGCTCCAATTGTTGAGGATTGATTCATGATAGTTACATAGTTAGTTAATGTTTAGGAGTAGTGGCTCATGTTTAGAAGTTGTGAAGGTAGTTTAGGAGTTAGTGGGGGTAGTTATTAATGATAGGTGAGATAGTGAGATAATGGGATGAAGGAAGTGGTGTGAGGTAGTTATTATTATGTCCTATAAATAGGACCTTAGTGAATGAAGCAGTAGTACAGAAAATAGAGTGTGTGCATTTGGAGATAATCTTGTAAGTATTCTTGTTCTTTTACCTCCTGTTTAATACTACGTCGTTTTCTTGGTTGAAAGCGTTTTCCGTTATTTGGATCGTAATATTCTGTTTTATCATTTTCTTGCTCCTTCTTCCCCAACATTTGTGGTATCAGAGCCTTGTTTCAATCTGAACTGGGCATTATGACTTTTAATGGCAATTCTATGTCTCAACCCCTTATTCTCATCTTCTCGGGCAAATCCTATGAATTTTGGAGTATCAAGATGAAGACTCTATTCAAGTCTCAGGATCTTTGGGACTTGATAGAGAATGGATATGCAGATCCAGATGAAGAAACCAGGCTGAGGGAAAATAGGAAGAAGGACTCAAAGGCATTGTTCTTCATTCAGCAAGTTGTGCATGAGACAATCTTCTCAAGAATTGCAGCAGCGACAACCTCAAGACAAGCTTGGTTGATGCTTCAAAATGAATTTCAAGGCTCATCGAGGGTGATTACGGTAAAACTTCAAACCCTTCGTCGTGAGTTTGAAATTTTGTTTATGAAAAGCAATGAATCAGTGCGAGATTGTCTTTCTCGAGTGACTGAAATTGTTAGTCAAATGAAATCTTATGGTGAACATCTTCATGATCAAATAATTATTGCAAAAGTTTTGAGAAGTTTAACTCCGAAATTTGATCATGTTGTTGCGGCAATTGAAGAGTGAAAGGACTTATCTACTTATTCATTTGATGAACTAATGGGTTCCTTGCAAGCACATGAAGCAAGGTTGAGCAGGTCACTGGAAAAAAGTGAGGGAAAAGCATTTTAGGTTAAGGGGGAGTCTTCTACTTCAAAAGAAGATAAAAAATCAACTGGAAGAGGACGTGGCAGAGGAGGATTTTGTGGTAGAGGAAATGAAAGAGGAAGAGGAAGAGGACACTTTGATGGGCATGATGAAAGGCAATCAAATTATGATTAGAAAAACTACAAGAGTGGAATTCAATGTCACTATTGTAAGAAGTTTGGTCATATGATTCTTGGAAAGAGAAAAGCAAACAAGCTATGTGGAAGAAAATGAAGACAATAGTAAGTTGTTTATGACTCATTCACAAGTTAATAATATCTCGGATAATAGTTAGTTTTTGGATAGTGGATGTTCTAATCATATGTCAGGCATAAGATCAATATTTAGAGATATTGAAACTCACAAGTTGAAAGTTAAACTTGGAAATAGCAAGCAAATCCAAGTAGAAGGAAAAGGAACAACTGAGGTGAAGACAAATCAAGGGAAGGTAAAACACCTTGATAATGTTTTCTATGTTCCTAGCTTATCACATAACTTGTTGAGCGTTGGACAATTAATAGATATTGGATATTCGATTATATTTGATGATGGTTTATGCACTATTAAAGATAAAAATCGCTTGATTATAGCAAATATTTGCATGACGCAAAATAAGATGTTTCCAATTGATGTTTCAAATATTGAGAAACATGCCCTTGTTGCAAATCAAAAGAATGAGACAAATTTATGACATTTGAGATATGGACACCTTAATATTAAAGGTTTAAGGTTGTTAAATAGAAAAGAAATGGTTTATGGATTGTCTAAAATTAATACACTTGATGTATGTGAAGGATGTATTTATGACAAACAAAGTAAAAAACCATTTCCTGTTGGAAAAGCATGGAGAGCATCTAATTATCTTGAATTAATACATGCTGACTTATGTGGACCTATGAATACAAAATCATTTGGGGGAAGTCGATATTTTCTATTATTTACTGATGATTATAGCCGCATGAGTTGGGTATATTTTTTGGAATTGAAATATGAAACATTTGATAACTTTCAAAAATTCAAGGCACTTGTAGAAAAGCAAAGTGGTAGACGCATAAAAACATTTCGAACAGATAGAGGTGGTGAATTTATCTCTAATGAGTTTAATTTTTTTTGTAAAGAAAATAATATTCGCAGGGAATTAACAACACCATATACACCGGAGCAAAATGGTGTAGCTGAACGTAAAAATCGAACTGTTGTTGAAATGACAAGAAGTTTGCTTAAAGGAAAGCATCTTCCGAATTAGTTTTGAGCAGAAGTAGTTGCAACAACGACACAAAAAGGTATGAATCGAACTCCTTTTGAAGCTTGGTATGGTATAAAGCCAATCAGAAGCCATCTAAGAATTTTTGTTGTATTGTTTATGCTTTAGTAAATTCATAAAATCATCATAAGCTTGATGAAAAATCAGAAAAATACATCTTAATTGGATATTCTGCACAATCCAAAGCATATCGATTATATAATCCTGTAAGTGGGAAAGTTATTATTAACAAAAATATTGTATTTGATGAAAGGGCAAGTTGGAATTGGGAGATCAATGAAGGTGAAACACAAATTCGTGTTCCAGCAGAACTAGTTACTCCATCGAATCAAGTGACAGATCCTGCTCCAACAAGTTCAACGTCAACCTCACCCAGTAGTAGCTCAAATTCAGCAAATGATTCCTCAAATGAAACCCCTCCAGGAAGGTTTAGATCACTAACAGAGATTTATGATTCAACATTTGCTTTATTTATTTCAGATCCTATAAGTTTTGAGGAAGCAGTTGAAAAAGATGAATGACGAAAAACAATGAAGGAGGAAATCAAGTCAATTGAGAAGAATGAAACTTGGGAGCTAATGGATCTACCAAAAGAAAAGAAAGCTATTGGTTTGAAATGGGTGTACAAAACAAAGTATAATGCAGATGGAAGTATCCGAAAGCATAAGGCTCGGCTTGTAGCAAAAGGATATTCGCAACAATAAGGTATTAACTTTGATGATACTTTTTCTCCAGCTGCTAGATTCGAAACCGTGATAACCTTTTTGGCTTTAACTGCTTATTCGAGTTGGCATGTTTATCAATTTGATGTAAAATCTGCGTTTTTAAATGGAGATTTACAAGAAGAGGTTTTTGTTACTCAACCTGAAGGTTTTTTGGTTAAAGGATACGAAGAAAAGGTATATAAGCTAAAAAAAGCACTTTATGGGCTTAAACAAGTTCCAAGAGCATGATACAGTAAAATTGATTGTTATTTTCATCAACATGGATTTAAAAGAGGTGATAATGAACCTACACTTTATCTGAAGAAAGAAGGTGAACATAATATTCTTATGGTTTGCCATTATGTTGATGATATTATATATATGGGTTCATCTGTCTCTGTTGTGATAGAATTTAAAAAATGCATGATGAATAAGTTTGAAATGTCAGATTTAAGTCTATTACACTATTTTCTTGGGTTGGAGGTGAAGCAAGGATCAGATGGAATTTTTATTTCACAAAGAAAATATGCAACGGATCTGCTCAAAAAATCTAACATGATTAAATGCAAAGCTGCAGCTACACCCATGAATGTAAATGAGAAATTAAAACTTGAAGATGATACAGGTTTGACAAATGCAAGATACTACAGAAGTTTAGTTGGAGGTTTGATCTATCTGACTCATACTCGACCAGATATTACCTTCTCTGTTGGTGTAATATCCAGGTTTATGCAAAGCCCAAGTAAACATCATCTCGGAGCTGTTAAAAGAATTTTACGTTATATTGCTGGAACTACGGATTATGGAATTTGGTATTCTTATAATTTTAAATGTAAATTATTTGGTTTTACTTATAGTGATTGGGCAGGAGATTTGAATGATAGAAAGAGTACTTCAGGCAATATTTTTAACCTTGGATCAGGAGCTATATCTTGGAGTTCAAAGAAGCAAGAAACAACTGCATTGTCGACATCGGAAGCGGAGTATGTAGCTGCAACATCAGCAGTATGCCAAGCTATATGGCTCAGAAGACTTCTTGAAGATCTTCATCAAGAACAAAAAGAAGCAACAGAAATATTTTGTGACAACAAAGCTACAATTGCAATGACGAAGAATCCAACATTTCATGGAAGAACAAAGCATATAGAGATACGCTATTATTTCATCCGAGATCTTGTAGCAAATGGAACTATAACAATAAAGTACTGTGGCACGGATGAACAAGTTGCAAATATTCTCACCAAGTCACTTCCAATTCAGAAGCATGTTTATTTTATGTCTCAAATTGGTGTATGTAACTATGAATCAAGGGGGAGTGTTGAGGATTGATTCATGGTAGTTACATAGTTAGTTAACATGTTTAGGAGTAGTGGCTCATGTTTAGGAGTTGTTGAGGTAGTTTAGGAGTTAGTGGGAGTAGTTATTAATGATGGGTGAGATAGTGAGATAGTGGGATGAATAAAGTGGTGTGAGGTAGTTATTATTATGTCCTATAAATAGGACCTTAGTGAATGAAGCAGTAGTGAAGAAAATAGAGTGTGTGCATTTGGAGATAATCTTGTAAGTGTTCTTGTTCTTTTACCTCCTGTTTAATACTACGTCGTTTTCTTGATTGAAAACGTTTTCCGTTATTTGGATCATAGTATTCTGTTTTATCATTTACTTGCTCCCAATTGAAGAAATCTAAATTTACTTCCTAAAACATAATAACGTATACATCATATCGATGGAAAAAGAAGCAAAAAAATATGCAGCATAAATTATACTCTGATTTTATCAATGCTATCAGACTACAAAATGTATGTATTGACTTAACCATGTCTGTCGTATTCAGATCAAGTTCGATCCATTTAATCATCATGTTTATTTATTTTTTTGCATTAGTTTGATTTCTAGATCATTGCATCACATCTAACGGGACTGATCTTCAATTTGGTATCGTTATGACTGATTATAAGTTTGCTTAAATTGCATCCTCAATACATCCAATGGAATGTTCAAATATAGCCAAATAATATGAACTTTTGTTTCTATATTTTGAGCCACCTGCAAATCTGATCTACAGTTGGATTGATTTTGAGATGATAAGTTTAAAGCTACAATCCCTCTGATAGAATTCTAGCTGCACTCCTAAATTATGTATTGTTATAACTATAACAAAAAAAATATATGAGCCAAAATAACTGTTGAAACAATTCTGAAAAGGGAATAATTTTCGTAATCAATATTACCACTTACCATGCAAGTGAATACACTGAATTGAAGATATGGAAATAGATGAATCTCCAGAGAATGATCTCCAAATTTGAAGGCCTATTCTTTGGCAATAGGAAGACTAAGAACTCCCCCATACTTCTCACTGATAGAAGCCTGTTGGAGCATGAAATCAGAGAAGGGTCAGTGCTATATTATCTGCCTTTTAAATTGCTAAATGTCAGCATGGCATCTGAAAGTGTTCTAACAGATCCCTCTTCTTTACAGAAATAGAGCATGATTTGAGATAATGTAAATTCTGAGCACTAATTAAGAATAGAAAGGCAAGAGTACAGCCAGTTCAGTTTTGTAACTAAAGAAAAGGCTGACAGCAAGAATAATCATCAACATGTACCGGAGGTAACACCAAACATCTCATTGGGAAAATCAGAGACAGATGCTACATAAGTATTAACCAGAAAAAAGAAACACCGGACAAAACCAAGCATCCAAACTGGAAATTTATATTTAAGGCTACGAGTCTAATGAAAAAGTACTAACTACCACAATTTCATGGATAAATCATGAAAATTTAGGCACCAAGAGGATGTCTATGAGAGTCCACTAATATCAACACAGAATGATCTTAAACTTCAAGAAAATGCTTGTAAATCTATGATATATTTGAATTGTCAAAGAAGCAGTGAGCTTGATCTGTTTATCTTTAGCAATTGTGTGATATAAATATGTAAGTCTTGACATCAAAAGGAATGGTGTGATATAAATATGTAAGTCTTGACAACAAAAGCGCCTTCTGATTTTAGCAATAGTGAAGGTGAAAATATCATGATACATGGAAGTGTATCGATACAAAATTAAAAAAATCATGTTAAAGAAGGGTAAATCTTAACCATGTCAGTTCATTTCAGACATCAAGAAGATAACTTCTTTGGAATATATATACCTGAAGAAAGGGAATAATTAGGTCATACACTTGCTGCAGAAACTTAATATCTGTTGCAAACCTGCATCATTCAACATGTTTTAGTTAGATCAGAAGCTCACAGATATGCACCCAGAATAAGTGGGCAGCAGCAAGAAATATTGATATTCAACAAAAGTTTAGGGGAAAGCTCCTAAAGACATGCACCAAAAATCCTATTTATAGAAGAAGAATGAGGATAGCTCGAGAAAATATTTCATTGGATATAGGATGAAGTAATTCATTCACGACCTCTATAGTCTGGGACTATCCACTAAACTGTATAAATATGAGGCTCAGTGAAAAAATGATGTTGGTGGATGTAACCAGATGGAGTTATCAGTATATAAGAAGACAACAAAATTGACAAAATCTCGTAATATCAATGCCTTGGGCAATTGTTGGGTCTTTAACACTGTGAAACTAACTTAAAAGAGATATTCAGTGTTATGAAACTCAAACTATCACATGTAACTAAAATATGACTTCAGCAATTTAAAATCAGCGGTCAAATGGTTTTGAAAAAATAGGACTTTGTTTAGCATCATAATATGAGATAACACAAGTTCTTAATCCCAAAGAAATGCAAATATTTTTTCCAAAATTTCCAATTGAATTTGCCAGCAAGCTAAATAATCCATAGATGAGACATTCTTTCCTCCAATAAAGATACTTGATGATTTGACAAAAGAGTCCTAAATGGCATAAAATTGTGGCACAGCAGTAGTGTTGTTGTTCCTATATATTTAGGATCATATGTTTTAACATATACTTGATCAACTTGAGTGAATAACTAGTGACTGTTATGCTACCTGGACAATATACCCAGCACACTGAAAGAAAAATCTACAACCCAAGCAGCTGAAGGAAATAGATATGGACATAGTAAAGTTTTGAATTCAAAGCCAAACCTTCTTAATATCCGAAAACAAACATACAGCTCCTCAATATCTGATTTGACCTTCAGCTCAATATATTGCTTAAAAAGCTCAAACAAACTGGAAAGTAATTCATCTGATTCCATTGCACTTAAATCAGTAAAAGTTGACAAAATAGGACTTAAGGACTGAAGAGTCAGGGACAGAAGACCATTCATATCAGATCTAGAATACTGAGATGCGATAATGTTTAACAAAAGACAACTGCTATGTTGGAACTTCTCAACCCAACTTGGAGGAGATCCTTCCCATAAAAATATCTTAACTTTTTCAGAATTCTCATCTTTTATGTCACAAGGAAATTTCTTCCTGGTACTGCCAGAACCATTGCCGGAAAAACTAGATGCTCTGTGTGGAGGAAGTGTTTCAAGAATCCCAATCTTCATTTCTTCAGGTAACTCATGCAGCACTGAAAAATCCAATTGACTTAAAGACTGAGGTACTATATCCGGATGGTTGTCAGCACACGTGTTGATGTGTAACTCATCACACCTTGCATAAGAGATTGTAGACAACTGAATTTGGTGAATGTCACTCTCCATAGCCCCCTAGATATGCCAATTAAGTGATGAAGCTGACAATGGATATAACGAACATTACCAAAAAAGCATGTCGATTAGAAGATAAATACAAACAAGTTTATACAAGAGTCTAAATGGCACTTTTGCATCACAGCTACAGCTCTTCTAAACCTAACTTCAACTTCGAAGATTGCAGTGCTGAAGTATATGTTGCAAGTAGAAACTAATCAGGACCTAGGGCTTGAACAAAAACAATTCAAATATTATTGGTTACAATTCAAATTAGGATAAGAATTATATCTTATGGTTTCAGAGTTAGGTCACCAATTTCTTAGTAATCAATAATAGTGGAAAAATAACATAAGGCGTTTAAGATGATTTAAAAGGTGTTTAACACATGATGTTGTTTAAAAGGGTAAGGAGCACGAAAGTATAAAACATGAGGTGTTTAAGATGATTTCAAAGTTCCTTTGTTCTTCTACAGGATAGTTTGCATTTTCAAATTGACAATCTCATGCTAAAGGAAGAGGCAGACTTGCTGGAATAGAAACATGCATGTGAAGCCAAGAGGATGAATAGGAAAAAATGGGAAGGTAGGAGAGAAATTAGATCACAGATGATACAACAATCTATCAGGAACAAAGAAGTTTTATAGGCCAAACATATGTTAGCAGATATTTGATAGCATCAGCCAACAGGTTGGTGTTCACTGCATGTATCATCCCAATCTTGCTGATCTCCTTGATTTGTTAACAAGGTAGACATTAGGACTTGACATGACATCAATCATAGACAAATTTAGCAAGCAGCATTCAAGCTAAAAAAGAGCACCTGTCTACATATGGGTTCATAGATAGCCTGCTAAGCAGACAACATGACAAAAAAATGCAACATAATGGTCTAGTTTAAAACTGAAAACAAGAAAGAACATGATAACTGATAGAAAAGCTAAATAATTATAATAAATTGTAGAAGAAACCACACCAGTTACCTTGGCATAATCTTCTAGACAATGATGAGCTCCAAGATTCTCTTCTTGCTGGTTGCAATGTCCAAAGTTTACTGGATCTAATGATTCGTCCAACATTCTGTTGTTCCTACAGGAACTACTAGGATCAGCCCCTGTTATATTTTGCTCATCTTTGATTTTGCCAAATTTTGGTTCTGCATATTCCATCTTAAAAAACTTATCATTGCCAACATACTTAGATTGTTCTCTAAATTTTGAACATTTTTCTTCCTCATCTAACGACAATTGCTTCATCTTTTCATCCTTGTGCAACAATGATCCACTAGCAGATCTTACAAGGGGAGCTATGTGGCTCTCGGCATTCGCATTCTTCGGACTTGAGGTACGCTTAGGGGCAAAGAAAGAAGACAATTTTTGTTGTTTATATGTCCCATTCTCAAGCTCATTCAACTGATAGGGGACCCCTGAATCAAAAGCAACAGTTAAACACTGAGAAACATATTCAAACTTAACATTGAATCATTTGTTTCTATGCACCAACATAGAAGAGCATATGGGTTTAAAACAAAATAGTAGGTATAGATGTACAACACTATTCTACTAACAAACATTTACATATGAAGCATGATAAAATCAAAACGGTGGTTTGCCAACCGGAGCTTTGAAAATTTTGCAGCACATAACATTCAACAGTGAAAAAAAGAAAAAACATTTCCCTGTAATTCTATGACTTTTTATGTGTGGCATGGCAGTTCAAGAGCAAATTTGGCAAGATGAGAGTTAAGTCCAGCAAAACGCTGTACGGCTGTGGAGCGATGAGAATCTTAAAGAGCATATGAACACAACCCGGTAGCTGGGACAATGCTTGATAATCATGACTATGCATGTAATAAAATGTGATATCAAGCTTTAGATACTGTTTAGATGGCAAAGCGTCTATACTTATTTAAAGAAACAAGTTTAATTGGCACTCCAAATGGAAGGCATCACCAGCTATCATGGTCACTCATTTCCCCTAAGCAAGCATTAAAAAAAATACTGTAAGCTGATCGCAAATACAAAGAACATCGGTTATCGTATATGGCTCAAGACCACATTCCGGAAACCTATCGTTGTAGAAGGAATAACTTAACAAGAGGATCAAGTGTAAAGGAAGTTACAGCTCAGAAGCTTATTGGCAGCAACGGAGTCCACCACCCAGGCAGGTCTCACGACTGGAAGCCCTCGGCTGAATGCCCTGAACCATAGAAAAGATAGCTCAAATTCAACGACCATCACATCAAGGAACATGTTGAGAAGAGAGAAAGACAGCTGACTCGACAAAGAAATCCAATTTGTGGCGTTTCTTGATAACCTGAAGTTCCTCATTTTGCTGTCGGGCAGATGGCTGCAAATGATATGAGTCACAGATCGCCTGGAGAAGTAATTCTCGTACCGGCCACCATGCCTCAGCATAAAAACCCGGAGCTCCTGAGGGCATCGATCTAACCACCCACCATCACAACCCATTCGATCCATCTGATGATACAAATGCATTGAAACGACAACAAACAGAAGAAAAAAGAAAGCACCTGACTGGGAGGCACCGTGAATCCGTCAACGAAGATTGAAATCCCGCTAAATATTCCTTTCCCAGAGGAGGAGGCGCCGGCGTCGAACTGTTCACGAAGCTTTCGATTCTTGACCGCCATGTAGCTGCCAGGGAAATCAAACGGGGAACGATGAGAAAAGAGGGAAGGCAGGGAAAAGGAAGGCCGCGGAGGATAAAAAGGGGATGCGGTTGCCTTCCGACGTCGGCGAAAGGGGACTTCTTGGGGGGCATTGCGGCCGGATTCTCGAGGGTTTCTGGTGCGGGATGGATCGGATCTGCAGTTCCTCTTCCTTGGATTGGAGGCCGAAGGAGACTTGGAGGTCGGGGCTCCGCGTTAGGAGGGGAAACGGTGAGGATTCAAATCGTGAAACGAGCCGCTTCAGAAGCGTGCGTTGGACGCTTCACGAAGAGTTCCCTTTGTTCTTCTTTTTAAAAGACAAGGGTTTCGACATAAAATAAAAAAAAATAAAAAATCCTAATTTGATCCAATTTCGTTTGTGACATGATATAATTTAAAAATACAGTTTTAATTATTTGTTAAAAAATTGTAAATAAAAGAAACATAATCATCTTATTTTTATATTTAAAATAATTATTTTGATTATTAGGTTCTATTGAGATCTCAAAGGAATAATCTTATTAATAACATTGGTTCACCCTTAATTTTATTAATTTATTCTCTAATCTAAATTTAAATTTAAATCTCTTATAACAATGGTTCACAATTTGATCCGATAAACTTTTATGTCTAAAACATTGATGTAATTATAATATATTTACTTACAGAGATCGAGGGTTCTAATTCTAACTTATCCCACAGTGAGGGAGAGATCTCTTTGGGCTTTGAATCTAAGGTTATATCTTTCGTCGGAAACTGATCGGACCCATGAGAATTCATATCGAGAATACAATAACTTAGTATTTTACACAATCAACTTAAACCATTTGTGATGAATGTTTGAGATGCATCATAAAACCAAGTTTTATCCACTCTAAGTTGGGGTATAGGAAAGCCTACTGATGTCATACCATCTTGATTGATTCACAGCATGTAGAGCCCAGATTTTGTATGAAATAGCTTTATGATGGTTTAAAGTGAGGCATCGATAAAAAAGCATGTCATTAATAAAGCATGAAATGAGCCTGCAAATTCCCTTTACCTACGTACCTACACATTCTTCGATTGAAACCATTTCAATTACAATGCTGTAACTTTCAGGGATTCGATATGTGATTCTTCATCATCAAAATGCTTAAGAACGGCAGTACTGTCATCTCATCCACATATTTGTTGATATCATTCAATAATGATCATGAATTATTTTCTCCATCCTAATTAGTTCATGCAGGGCTCAATAATATGTTTGTAAACGACAGTAGTAGTGTTTGAACTATAATACTATTACCATCACTAAAACATCAATGAGTAAAATGTCAAATGTTAAGAGATCTACGGTCTTCTACATTTTGCTGGAACTAAAATGCCTCCTGCTCTTACCTCCATCTAAATGGAAGAGGAGAGAGAGAGATAGCATGGCAAACACATATAGAGGCAGGAAGAGCAGAATAATTAATAGCAAAGCGATATAGTACCAAAGAAGAAAAGAATTCAAGTATGAGGGTGTAGTAAGGTAGTGATATTGGCGCGGCTCAATCTGAGACTGGTTTACTGTCACAAATAAAGCCGGTCATCGGATTGAACCTCACCAATATCGCTTCCTTAGTTCACAAGATCATCCAAATCTTGCTTACCTCATCCACATTCATATCACCATCTCCACTGCCATCATCTTGTGCAAGTAGAAGATGACAACCAGAACTGTGCTGTTGTGATGGCATGCTGCATTGATGTGGTTATCCTTATCATGAAGAAACCACTCATACAGTGGAGAAGAAGGAAGGATAGAGATGGGGTGTTAGGGCATGGTGAGGAGAGTCTGAGAAGCCATGCAGTGAGGGGGAGGGCATAAAATAGAGGGGGTGTCAAGGCATGGAAATAGGAAGGTGAGGGGAATGATGAAGCTTGTGACATAACCAAAGCCCATCTCAGCTTTAGAAGGTCTGCCATGCTTGCCTTCTTGTACTCTAAACCCAAAAAGAAACCCCCATGTTTAATAGATCACCTCAACAGAGAGAGAGAGAGAGAGAGAGAGAGAGAGAGAGAGAGAGAGAGCTCTTGCGCATGCTCACCTGCAATCTTCTCCCACACTCATAACACCAAACCAGCTCTTCTTCACGTCTTGCTTTTGACGTTTAAGACTACATCCCTTTATATAGTGCATCATTCCACACGACTCTTAGAAGAAGAATATAGAGAATGAGAAAGAGGTGGATGAATTATATAAGGAGGAGGAAGAGAGAGAAGAATCTTTATAGTGTTATATTAATGGACTTTGGGAGCAGGAGTGCAGAATGTGTGTGCCTAGAAAGAAGGTTCGAAAATACTTGCAAACGCACACACACACAAACACTCTCTCTCTCTCTCTCAATCCTTTAGTTCTTTAAACAATGACTTCAACCACAAGCGGCGACATCGGCGTTAAAGCAGCTCTGCCATGACACCAACAACGGGGACAACTCTTCTTTGGGGTGCTCACCCTTCCCTTCCATTCTCTGGAGAGCACCTATACACAAGTAATATAACTCTCTAACATCTCGACATGCTATATATCTCAGGATCTTCGCATGATTCTCACATAAAACATTTACACTCGCATGATCTGAAGCAATATGAAGATGATGTTCTTTTCCCAGTTCGGATCTTCACCTGCATGTCTAAACTCATGCAGCGAGAGGTACGTAGGTAGACATGTAGATGACTCATGGTGTCGTATATTTCGGTACTTTTGATGCAGAAGAATGTTCATGTTCCATGATGAAGGTACCTACGCATACCACCGGTGGAGCTGCAGTGTGGATGGTGCATGTTGTTGAGCTCCTTAGTCTTCTCAAACAATTAGGTCAACAAAAGTGAAGTCTCGAAAGCTTCTTGACCTCATGATACGAGTAGCTCAGGCGGTCTGCCACCACCTTATAACGAGATTCCCACGCCTTAACCTTCGACTCTCTCTCTCTCTCTCTCTCTCTCTCTCTCTCTCGTGAAGAAGCTTTTGCCCTTTCCTCTTTTTTTTCCCCTGTGCACGTCGATCACTTTCTCGGAGTTCCACGTCCCATGCATGCAAATGTTGGCGTGCATGCAGGGGGTGAAGGCACACACGCATATACCGTAACAATCAGTGACAATGATCGCAAGATGGGCTTCCCCTTTTATCATGGCTTTTGTAGTTTTCTGCAGTACAAGATTAAGTATGACCAAATAAGAAAACAGAGTAACAAAGGCTCTTTTGCAAGTCATCATCATTAAAGATCGCACGTCTCTTGGCTGCCATGCATTCTTTTTAGGCATTTTGCCTGAGATAACCTTATCTGCATGCTTACTTAGTATGACAGGAAATAAGTTAATGAACGATATAACATTCTCCAGACCAAATGGAGGTGAAAATTTAGATGTGAATAAAAGTAATTACCTCTGATGATGACGTCCAGCATTTGGTAAGGAGGTGTTTTCTTCTTGTTGACAATCTCCATAATTGCAATTGAATCACATTCCACTTGTATGTGAGTGCAACCTACTTGCCTTGTTATCCTTAATGGAAACATTCTAAGATTGCTTTAGCTTCACATCTAGTCTCACCTACTCCTGGAAGACATCTGTTTCCACCAACTAAGCCACCGTCCATTCCACCTTGATTTGTATTTGTCAAGATCCCTCAGTTCCACGAGATAGCAATCTCTCAGCATATGTAAAACACATCAGTGGGCTTGTGTTTGGTTTGACTCATCCTAGCATCACTTCTGGCCTTCCATATCAACCAACCCCTCTTTGTGTTTGATTCTTCTATGGCAGTATTGGTGGGGAAGATGAGTGTGCTAGGTAAAAGGGGAAGTTTCTTCCTCTTTTTCTTTCTCGTCCTCGTTGTCTGTCTCATAACAAAAGCTGATGGACCAACCTTGGCGTGAAAGGAAGATTATGAAGTTATAGAATCTCCCATGTTTCAATCATGCATGGCAATCAGGACAAGGCCTTTCTCTGCTTGTTAAGACAAGGAGTACAGCTCCATTAAGCAAGGGGAGCTGCTACGAAGTGGATCCCCATGTTGGTGAAAGCATTCGACTCCTGGTTTGGTCCAACCAGCTTCCTCAAAAGCACCTGAATCATAGCCAAAGAGACACAACTTTGGTCAACTAAGTCCAACAATAACAAGAGAATCCATTTCTGTTCAAGTTCCAACAGAAATCCTAATTTTTATTGTTGACTACAGTATTGAAGTTCCAAGTATGGATTATAAAATCCAGATTTTAGAATCCAAAGTTCCAACTAGCTGCCAAATTTGAGATTGTGTATGTACCTTTGGAACTTGAATCCAAGGATTTTGGCAACTGATAGAACTTCCTTTTAACTGCAGAATTTTGAGATGAGATCTAAAGAATAGTTGGCTATAATCATATATACAAAAACAATGGTCTCTATTACTATGCAAAACAATGGCATAAAAATCAACACACAAGGATGTTATCTATGGGACTCTAGGAATCCTTGATTCCATAATTTCTCAGGGGCCTAGAACCGCCAGTTCTTGCTCAAACCTGTGCAAGTCATTTAATCTCATCAGTCTCAGGCTCATTTAACACAAAGTAAAGGACAAGAACAACAGGAAGTAAAGCTTCTAAATAAAATGTCTGACCTGATATCAACTCTTAAGAGTCAGTGGAGCTGATTCATAACAAGTTAAATAAAAAAAGGTTTGAAACTGATAGATCAGAACACATAATGCTGCACTAAAAAACCCAAAACCAAACCGCAAATATTTAGTCTAGTTCATAACTTAACTAACAGAAAGAGCCAGAACAAGTAGATTGCCATCAGCTGAATCACCAGTTTTATGATCAGAAATCTTTACAAAGACAGGAGGATTTGCCGGTAGTTGCAATTGCAAGTAATACTGAAATAATGGGAAGAAATAAACAGTGTGGTGAAGATACAAATGCTGCGGCATCACCTTAATCAAATTCAAGTACAAATACAGCTCCATGACTTGAACCTCATCAAACACTTCAGAGATATGGAAAAAAACTACTTTTCATGCCCATTGTCTCTTTCATGAAGAAGAGTCCATTTAAAGAGAATTCAGTCGGTATGCCCCGTAAGAATCCAAGTAGCGGACTGACAAAAATGCATCAAGAATTAACATAGGAGGTTTACATATTCAGTAAGGAAGATCACCCTCTGGCATCTCCCAGTTGTCATCTAAGTCATCCCTGGACTGCTTTGGAGCAGAATCATTATCTCCTGATAACGTTGAAGATGAGAATCTGGGCCCTGATCGCCTGGAATGAGTGGAATAGTGAGTCAATTTATGCTTCCAAGTTAATTAAATCTCCTGAAGAAAAATTATATTTGGCACAGAAGGTTTATCTTAGCTTACTGACAAGAAACCAAACCACAAGTGCCACAAGCACCTAAAAAGCTGGCCCTTTAAAGTTTAAACTATATCAAACTTCATATTTACGAAGCAAATTAGACATGGTAACACCAAAACTCGCAAGTGCATGGGAATTAATAGAGCTAGATGGTCAAAGAATCCAGATTGGAATGAGAAATTGATGGAAGTTATAGAAATATTCTTGTCATAATTTTTGTCACTTCATATGAGCAAATAATAAATTTATTTAAGTGGAATTCCCCTAATATAAATAAAGTAGTTTCAGGATAGTTTGTTCTTTGAAAGTGCCGATAGAATATAGCTTGCAGTGGCAATAGGATCTGCTTAGCCATCTTTTTGCGCTAATCAACTGTAGTTCACATTTACCAACTATAACTAGCCCACAAAAGATCATTCTAGATCCAAGTTTTAAATGTCAACATATCATTCGCCAGAATAAGCTTAAAGATAATTCACATGAATTATGGCAGCATCAGATCTAAGAGGGCAAAGAATATTGGAAAGTCAAAAAATATGCCATCAAAAAATATGGAAGTCATCACTACTCAATTTGCAAATGACGGCATACTGTCATACAATGCAGTAGCTTTAATTACTAGACAAATAAGCAAAATCTGCCTAGTAGTGTTTGTTAATCGGAAAACTATTAGCAGTAACACAAACATAAAAGATGAAATAATATGATGCTCCAAGCATACCAAAACCAACTGGCATCTTGATAGTTCTCAGCCTGGATGTACTGCCCTTGGATCAAACAGGTTCATCACTTCATTTTGTTGTTTGGATTTGTCTCCGAGATTGTAAATATGGATGTAGGTATGAGAAATAAAAATATTACAATTGGTTTGAAATGGTTATAACCAAATGGTTTTTCCTTTTGGACTTTAAAAATCTTAATTCTTTAGAGATATAAATTTATTAGAATTCAAAACATGATTTCACTCTTTGTTGCTGCATAACATAGAAAGATGCCCCACGATGCTCATTGCCACAAAATATTGTCACAGAGGGGGAGTTCATTACTCAAAACTTAATATAACTAAAAATTTATCATCTTTTTGTTTTTGCGAAAGGTAAGTGGTGAAAGCGGGATTCGAATCCACAACCTTGCAAAGGGTCAAGGTCTTTACCAGCTAAGTAGCTTAGCTAACACCTTCAATTTTTTCATCATTTGTCAGTGGGTATTATTAACTATAAGTAGAAAAAAAAATCCCCAGAATGACCTGATCTTTTATCTGAAAATCTAATCATTTGAAGTTAATTAAGTAATCTAAGCTAGCGTTTTCGCCAATATGCATTTTTCTTCATGATAAAAGGTAAGTCGAAAACAGCCCCGACCTAGTACTAATAATGATTTCACTGCAATCTATAAACTGCTATTACCAACAGAATGATTGGATAAATGGTCGAATATAGTTTTAATTATTTTAGAAAAAGAAGCTATATACTTATCCAGTATACTTCTACAAGAAACTACCAAATGTAAAACAGTGACAAGTATAGCTGGATTGATTACGAGGCTCTGAACTTTCTATTCCCTAATTATCAAGAATGAGAAAATAGGTCAAATTGCTTTCAAGTCCTTAAGAACTGAGGTGAATTATGTCTACGTAACTCCAAATATATAACCAGGAGGAGGAATCAAGCAAATCACCTCCTACGGTTCCTTCTGCTGGCCTCACGGGCCTTCCTCTTCTTCTCCTCCTGCTTGTTCTCAAAGAACCTCCTCCGGTTGCACTCCTGGATGACGCCGGCTTTCGACACCTCCCTGCGGAACCGCCTCAAGAGGGCCTCCTCCGACTCGCCCTCGTCCACCACGATCTGGACGTTGTAGCCGGACCTGAAGAAGAGCACGTTCGCGTTGTGGAGGGCGGGGTCAACGACGGCCGCCACGGCCGGGTCGACCTGGCCGCCGGGACCGAATGCGGACGCAGCGAAGAGCCGGCGGGAGGAGGAGAGGTGGAGGTGGCGGCGAGAAGGGGTTGGGAGATTGGGTGGGAATCGAGGAGAAGGGCGGAGGGGGGGAATGGGGAGGGTTTTGGCGAAGGGGAATCGGATGAGGTTAGCGTTGGAAGCAGCCATTCGGTGAAGCTTTTTGGGGCGGGCGAGGGAGGAGGGTGAGCGATACGAAGCTTATCCGCTTATATCATCACACTGAGGTGGAAGAAATGGGGAATTATTTTGGTTTTTATATGAAAAAATTAGGAGCTAAGTCCCATAAAATTTTATGTGGAACACCATTTTATTCCGTCCCCCAACCTAGAGCGGGTCCCTCCATTGGACTTCAATAGATTCAACAGCCCCCGATTTGGGATAATATTTCAAAATTGGGATACTATCTAAAAAATTCTGAGCTTTTCTGTAAATTCACTAGAAAATTACACCATGCCACGCCAGCGATCGTGAATTCGATCGTGGCTCAAGTTGTTTCGAAAGAAGGCTTTGCTGCAATGGCCGGTGATCAAAATGGCCGGCTATGATTCGCGACAGCTAATGAGAGCTGCTGCGCGTTTCATGCGGCTGCCCTCTTCGATCGTTTCACGCGCGGATTCACGACTTGGGATAATAGCAAATATTGAAGAGGATTCTAAATCTATATTGAAGTTTTTTCTCTCCCTATATTAATGACATTTATGTTTACTAATTACTTTTTTTGTAAAATTACCGATTAAATTAACTGATATTCTTTAATATTTATCCGATGAGGTTTTAAGTCCTTATAAGTAAAGTAATATTAAATAAATATTATAAATTAATGTCTTTTATAAATTGTAAGAGTTGAAAATGAAGTTGAATCCTGCAAACTTTATATCAACAATCAATATCCTTAGTTGCTTAGCTACATAACTTGATCAAAATCGTTATATGATATTTCAAATCGTTAATGTTTGATAATTGAGACGATTTTAAATGAAAATTATGTTTAGCTTCATATGTTTTATGGCTGAGCATAAGTAAGAATTTCTCATTTATAGTAGACAGAAATAATTATGCATCATTTGGATACCAATCACGGCTTCCAAGAAGTCATATCTCAATTGCACAATTATTTTGCCTTGCTATGGCACATTAACACTAGGGAACTCAGAATTAAACCTAACCATGAGAAGAAGGTAGAGAAGAAGAGGCTGACCTGATCTGAGTTCCCTTGTGTTTCCATAATGCACTGGCTTCTTTGATTGCATTTGGAGAACCGGCAGCATGTAGCAACTTAATGAAGCAAATGAGTCAAACCAACAATGACAGGAGATTACTACATAGTCTACTTGCTCATGGGCATATCACCCCATCTCCACATTCCTATTTGGAATCTCATAAACATGCATATCTGTGCCAATGAAATTGTGTATTGTAATGCCAAAATTAACCAATGCAATTTTGTGCAAAGAGAATACAATTTGATACAGCTTATCTGTATCTAATTTCTCCAATACAGAATAGGCAAATATAGGCAGAGATTTTCCGGTCAAGAAAGTCGAACAAGGCATA
This sequence comes from Ensete glaucum, assembly GCA_021527575.1. NCBI lineage: Eukaryota > Viridiplantae > Streptophyta > Magnoliopsida > Zingiberales > Musaceae > Ensete > Ensete glaucum. The sequence goes on from CM038551.1 coordinate 53,699,491, forward strand.
AGCATGTCCACAACATTAGCTACAAGAAGTTTTACAAATGCTGTTTTGAATGTTTAGTCATCTGAAGGAGCTATCTCTCTAGATTCATTGACCAGATCCTTGTGGAAGACCAAAGAGAGATGCATAAGCTTCATTCACATGCTGCTATTTCTCTTCTAGTTCCCATGGCTTACCTACATCCTGAGAATATTCACAGCTGCCATGACAATGGAAACCGAGGAGGATCCCTAATAAGCAAATAGTTGTATATCATAACTTGCGTATGATAAATATACTTTTTATATGAACTGAATCTGGCTCTTGGAAAATCATGTGATCACAATGTATATTGAAGAAAGCAAACATTAATATTCAAACAAAACAAAAGGTATCTTCATTAACCAAGTTTGCAACATAGTTTCCATGTTCAATAACAAAGATGTCAAACAATCAACTAGAAGATCGTTTTTCATGTTCTTGATATGTATATTACTGGTATCAAAGGTCCAAACTTTTGGGGAGGATCGAATAGCCTCTGAATCCATTGAACTCAGTTAGCTCATAATGGACAACCAGCTAAAGCAAACTAACCTAAGCAGGATTCGTCTTAGAAAAAAAAAAGGGTCATCTTGTTTGTGCAACTTCTATTGGTATAAAAAGGGTCTTTATGATTGGCAGACAAGTATAATGACTTGTTTCAGATAGCAGTGAATGTCAAAAAAGGCATCTTAGCAATAGTGTGCCATCAAGAATGGCTAAATTGTATCTGACCTTTTAGCGCCTCAGGAATGCAATTTATACTATCCTTTTAGAAATTGCTGTAACTCACCAGATACATGTTGGTCCTTTAAATAAAGGCACTTCATGAAGTTCAGCCAGTTTCCCATTATGCTATATATAACGATAATTTATGAATGAAAAACAGATCAGTCAAAAATGTTCTCAAAGCAGATTCTGCATATAAAATATGCATTCTATGAAAGAGTTTTGTCGTGAAAACAAAAGTTCTAAAGTATAATAGGCAACACAGGCTACTCCTTGAGATGATGAATATAGGAAAGGAAATAAAGTTATGTTCTTCGGTGTAGCATATTAAAACATCATATCAATTTGATCTATATATCCAGTCTACACCTTGAGGCAACGATAGCAAGAAACAGATTCTAAAAGCAAGTCCCTCATATTAATATCATGGTATTCAACTATACATTACATTGTTACTGTATCATGCGACTCGTCTTAAAGTTATATGCAGTCCAATCGCAACAAATCATTGTGGGGATGAGTAAATATGCTTACCCCATTGCTTGTGCAATTCAATCTTTGTACTAATTGATGCTTTCTTTGATGTCATCCAACTGCTCGATGATGTATTCCAATTTCTTGGAGCAGATCTCGTTAGAAATTCTGGCACTATAGTCGCATTTCTCAAATGGACGATATTCACAAGCACTCTTAATTTCTTCACGAAGTGTTGTCTGGATTTCCTGTTCCAAAAACATTTTGTCAACTTTGTAAAAATTCTACTTATTCATCAAAAATCAGAGTAAATTTCAGTATTTGCAGAATAAACACTAAGATTTGAATGACAGAATATCGATAACATAGGATCTGTGCCAACAGGCACAAACCAGGCACAGCACAGAGGATGTACAGCACACCTTTGGCATCTTGGGCATTCCCATACTGGGTACTTGCCAGAACGAGTAGGAAAATGTTGCAATGTTTTTGGTGCAATCTTTAAAAAGAATTTTCTGTTGTACCACTAATTTTGTATATGCAGTGTATATCTTGATCTGTGATGCACAAAACCTTGGAAGGTTAACCTCTTCATGAACAACAGTAAAGAAGAAGATTTTCTTAAAAGCACATGCAATGTTGCATATATATTAGTGGTAGAAGACCTATAGATGCTACAGTTAAAATATGTGAAACTATTAAAATTAGTTGTGCAAGTAGAGATAGAGAAAAATCTAAAAATACTTTATTAAATATTATAAATAAAAAATTAAATACTCTTAATTCAACTAGGAATACGATTTTTTTGTGGAGCTTAATAATAGTAAAATATCCATGTAGCCAACTCTAAATAGTTGGGACCCTACTGACTTTGTCATTGTTTGAGAGCATGTGTATAAATTAATTAACAAAGAAACTCCTCAGAGACATTGTCTGCTCACATCTGTAGCACATGGATCAGCTACAATTCTTCAACTCTGTAACTGTTAGCATTATCCAAGGACACATGCTGTGTGATCAGTAAACCAGATAAGTTTATCCTACACATCTATGAACAAAAGAAGAAGAAGCAGAAGGAATAACATGGTTTCAATTTGTGACAGTAAGGTCAGCAATTAAGACTTCAGATAAGTAGATTTGGTCATTGAATAGCATGGAACCAGAGATGACAATGAAAATTTGGTAGATGGTGACATATGAAATCTCACAACGAGATGCACCCCTCAACCATGAAATTGTTGTTCGCCCAAGTTTTGGGCTTGTGTCTAACAGGAGGATTACCAAAGCTCATTGCTTCTAAAAATAAAAACACACTCTCTTTGGCATTTTGACAAGCGATTCATGGGCAATCCCATCATCTTGAATAAACGACACAATCCACACCAGAAACCTATTCATACCACACAACCATCCCGTAAACCGGATTTCCGAAAACCTCTGCTTATACCAACGACTGCACATAGCATAAAGATCATTTACAATAATCTTACCCGCCTGAAGCGTCGGTATCAGGAGCACGAAGACGTTAGCAGGGGAGAGAGAGAGAGAGAGAGAGATAAGAGTAAAGGTAACCTTGATGAACTGCATGAAGTCACGGCAGTAAGCGGCGAGAACGTCGGCGCGGGGCCCGGTCGAACTGGCAAGCTCGTCCATGACGGATCCGGCGAGGTCCAGCACGCGCACTATCCGCTGATGGCGGCGCCAATCGAAGCCCGCCCCCCAAAGAAAAAGGAAAAGGAAGCAGCACCGGCAAAGAGAGAAAGAGAAGGTGAGAGCAGCGTCACCAAGGATCTGATACGGTGGGAAGAAGGGGATGGGAGAAGGGGGTCAAATCCAACCTTCTCGACGTTGTGAAGGCGTTGCAGGGAAGTCGGCTGTGGATCCATCTTCACAGCAGAATAGGCGGGATTGGGGCGAATAAGCTCACCGTCTCGTGACTCGAACAGAATGCGATCGATCGGAGGGAAGAAGGAAAGGCAGTTCGATCGTCTGCAGCTGCGAAAATAGCATATATATATATATATATATATATATATATATGTATATATATATGTATATATAGTTTATACCATAACGTCTTTATATTTAGTTTTCACAAGGAGCATGTTTTACAAAATTGAAAATATTTTTGAATCTAACTATTTCAAGTCATAAATGCACAGGTCGATTCAATTTGGGTGGTTTGGATAAGATCGGTTTGGAGCAAGCCGGGTCCGATTGCAACAAATCGGGTTAGACTCTATTGAATCAGAGATCAAATATAATTAGATTATAAAGCAGGTGTAACCAAGATATCTTTATCAAACCAATCCCATTTTTTTCATACCTCCTTCTCGGGTTATGGAAGAAGGAACCGAGAAGGAGGTATCAGCAACAACTGGTTTTATTACGGGGCAGCTCATGATGTTCATATCGATCTATTATGCGCCTCTGCATCTAGCATTGGGTAGACCTCATACAATAACTGTCCTAGTTCTACCCTATCTTTTGTTTCATTTCTTCTGGAACAATCACAAAAACTTTTTTGATTATGGGTCTACTACCAGAAATTCAATGCGTAATCTCAGCATTCAATGTGTATTCCTGAATAATCTAATTTTTCAATTATTCAACCATTTCATTTTACCAAGTTCAACGTTAGCCAGATTAGTCAACATTTATATGTTTCGATGCAACAACAAGATGTTATTTGTAACAAGTAGTTTTATTGGTTGGTTAATTGGTTACATTTTCTTCATGAAATGGGTTGGATTGGTATTATTCTGGATACGGCAAAATCATTCTATTCGATCTAAATCTAATAGGTACCTTGTGTCGAATTGAGAAATTCTATGGCTCGAATTTTAGTATTCTCTTATTTATCACCGTGTCTACTATTTAGGCGAATGTCGCCTATTGTCACTGCGAAACCGAAAGAAACCTCAGAAACGAAAGGAGAGAAAGTGAGGAAGAAAGCGATGTAGAAAGTGAGGAAGAAAGCGATGTAGAAACAACTTCCGAAAGGAAGGAGACTAAACAGGAACAAGAGGGATCCACTGAAGAAGGCCTTTCCCTTTATTCGGAAGAAAAGGAGGATCCGGACAAAATAGATGAAACGGAAGAGATCCGAGTGAATGGAAAGGAAAAAACAAAGCATGAATTCCACTTTCACTTTAAAGACACATGCGATAAAGATAGCCCAGTTTACGAAGATTCTTATCTTGATACCTATCAAGATAATTGGGAATTGGGAAGACTTGAAGAAGAGAAAAATGAAAAGACTTTTTTCCGCTTTGACTTTGAAAAACCTATTGTCACTTTTCTTTTCGATTATAAGCGGTGGAATCGTCCATTGCGATATATAAAAAATAATCGATTTGAAAATAGTGTACAAAATGAAATGTCACAATATTTTTTTTATACGTGTTCAAGTGATGGAAAACAAATAATATCTTTTACATATCCGCCTAGTTTATCAACTTTTTCGGAAATGATAGAACGCAAAATGTCTTTGTACATTAAAGAAAAATTTTCCCATGAAGACCTATATGATTATTGGGTTTCTACCAATGAGCAAAAAAAATACAACTTGAGCAATGAATTGATAAGTCGAATAAAAACTCTAGAAAAAGAAGAAAGGATATCTCTTGCTCTAGATATACTTGAAAAAAGGACCAGATTATGCAACGATGAGGATGAGCAAGAATACTTGCCAAAAGCGTATGATCCTTTTTTGAACGGACCGTATCGTGGAACAATAAAAAAATTCTATTCACATAAAATCATGAATGATTTAATTACTTCTACAGAAGCAGAAGATGAAGATTCCATAGAAATGTTTTGGATAAATAAGATTCATGGGCTCTTTCCTATTTCTAAAAATTCTCGAGAATTTGAACATGAAAAGAATCCGCTTGATGAGAAATCATCATTTAATTATATTGTTAATTTCTTAACATCAATCGATGAATCTTCTTTATTTTTATTGGAAAAAGAAAGAAGAATTAATTTAGAAAGTAAAGCAAAATCCTTGAGATTTGTATTCTACATAATTACAACCAATCCAAATGATCAAACAACAACTGAAAAAAAATCCATTGGAATAGAAGAAATCAGTAAAAAGGTTCCTCGACGGTCATACAAATTGACCGATGAAATAGAAGGACTGGATCGAGAAGGTGGAGAAGAACAGAAGGAAGAGTATGAAAATGAAATTAGTTCAAGAAAAGCGAAACGGGTGGTGATCTATACTGATGACAACCCGGATACCGATACTAATAATGTTCATCAAGCAGAACCAAAAGAGGTGGCTTTGATACGTTATTCGCAATAACTAGATTTTAATCGGGGTATAATCCAAGGATCCATGCGTGCTCAAAGACGTAAAACAGTTATTTGGGAAATATTTCAAACAAATGTTCATTCCCCGCTTTTTTTGGATCGAATAGACAAAGTTTTTTTTTTTTCTTTTTTTGATAGATATAGATATCAAATAATTAATCTTATTTTTAGGAATTCCGTGGGGGGAAACCCAGAATCCCAAACTTCCGACTTTGAGGAGGAAGAGGAAGAAACAAACACTGGGAAAAAAAAAGACGAGGAGAAAAAAAAAAAAGAGGAAGATGAACGGATAACAATATCAGAAATTTGGGATAGCGTTACATTTATTCAAGCAATAAGAGGTTTGTTGCTGATAACCCAATCTTTTTTTAGAAAAAACATTGTATTGCCTTCATTGATAATAGCTAAAAATTCCCCGAGTGGGATGAGGATTGGAAGGAATGGAATAGAGAAATACATGTTAAATGCACCTATAATGGTGTTCCATTATCAGAAACAGAATTTCCCCAAGATTGGTTAACAGATGGTATTCAGATAAAGATTCTATTTCCTTTTCGTTTAAAACCTTGGCGAAGATCTAAAATACGATCTCATCATGGAGATCCAATGAAAAAAAAAGGAAAAAAAGAAAATTTTTGTTTTTTAACAGTTTGGGGAATGGAAACGGAACTCCCTTTTGGTTCTCCCCGAAACCAACCTTCTTTTTTTGGACCCATATATAAGGAACTCAAAAAAAAAATGAGAAAAGTCAAAAAGAACTATTTTCTAGCCCTAAAAGTTTCAAAAGAAAAAACAAGATGGGTCATCAAAAGAGTTCTAGTTCTAAAACGAATTCTAAAACGAATAGTTCTAGTTCTAAAACGAATTCTAAAACGAATAGTTCTAGTTCTAAAACGAATAGTTCTAGTTCTAAAACAAATAATGAAGAAACTTGAAAAAGTGAACCAAATTTCTTTATTTGAATTGAGGAAGGGAAAAGTACATGAACCAAATGAAAATGCAAAAGATTCAAAAAAAAATAATCAGATTATTCACGAATCGACCATTCAAATTCGATCTATGAATTGGACAAATTATTTACTCATAGAAAAAGAAAAAAAATGAAAGATCTTGCTGATAAGACAATCACAATAAGGAATCAAATAGAAGGAATCACAAAAGACAAGAAGAAAATAGTTCTAGCCTATCATGATAAAAGACCGGAATTACAAAAACACATTTGGCAGATACTTCAAAGAAAAAATACCCGATTAATACGCAAATCACATTATTTTATAAAATCTTTCATTGAAAAAATATACATGGATATCTTGCTATGTATGGTTACCATTTCTAAGGTTAATGCACAACTTTTTAAAAAAACAATTATCAACGAATCCATTTACAACGATGAAAGAAATCAAGAAGGAATTGATGAAACAGATCAAGATACAATGAACTTTATTTCGACTATAAAAAAGTCCTTTTCTAATCCTAATATTAGAAATGATTTAAACACTTATTACGACTTATCTTCCTTGTCCCAAGCATATGTATTTTACAAATTGTCACAAACCCAATTATTTAACAACCATCACCTGAGATCTGTACTTCAATATCACGGTCACGGGACCTATCCTTTTATTAAAGACAAGATAAAGTATTATTGTATGACACGAGGAATATTTGATTCCAAATCAAGGCATAAGAAAATTAATAAGTCAAGGCATAAGAAAATTAATAAGTCTGGAATGAATAAATGGAAAAACTGGTTAAAGGGTCATTATCAATATAATTTATCTCAGAGCAAATGGTCTCGATTAGTACCGAAAAAATGGCGAAATAGAGTCAATCAACGTTGTACTATTCAAAATAAAGAATCAATGAAATTGTATTCATATAAAAAAGAAAAAGACCGATTAATTCATTACATGAATGCAAATTTTTATGCAGTGGATTTATCGACGAGTCAAAAGAAAAATTTAAAAACACTACAGATATGATCTTTTATCACATGAATATATAAATTATGGGGACAGTAAGGACTCATACACACTGAAACCCGAATCGTTTTATGTATTGCTAAATATGACTATTGATGATTACTTAAAAAAAGGATATTTTATTGATACCTATAAAAATCTGAATAAAAATATTTGGATTATAGAATTCTTCATTTTGCCTTAGAAACAATAGTGATATTGAGAACAATAGTGATATTGAGAACAATAGTAATATTGAGGGCTGGACCGATATGTATATCGGTACCGAAATTGGTAAAAACTAAGACTCATCAAAAAAATTTTTTTGATTGGATGGGAATGAATCGAAATTATTCTACCATATCAAATCTAGAACCTTGGTTCTTCCCAGAATTTGTGTTACCTTTTGATGCATATAAGATTAAACCGTGGATCATACCAATCAAATTACTTCTTTCTAATATTTATTATGAAAATAATATTAGTCAAAAGAAAAATGAAAATAATATCAGTCAAAAGAAAATGAAAATAATATCAGTCAAAAGAAAATGAAAAGATATTAGTCAAAAGAAAAATGAAAATAATATCAGTCAAAAGAAAAATGAAAATAATATCAGTCAAAAGAAAAATGAAAAAGATATTAGTCAAAAGAAAAATGAAAAAAATATCAGTCAAAAGAAAAATGAAAATAATATCAGTCAAAAGAAAAATGAAAAAGATATTAGTCAAAAGAAAAATGAAAAAGATTCCATTAAAATAGAATTTCAAAATTCCAACCAAGAAAAAGAGGGTCAATCAAATCTTGTATCAGATCCACAAAAACAAAACCAAAAGGAATATCTTGAAGAGGATTACACGAGATCAAACATTAAAAAAGGTAAAAAAAAAAAAAAACAATCCAAGAAAAATAAGGAAACAGAACTAGATTTGTTCCTGAAAAATTTTTTTCTTTTTCAATTAAGATGGGATGACCCCTTGAATGGAAAAATAATTAATAATGTTAGGATATATTGTCTCCTACTTAGATTGATAAATTTAAGGGAAATTGCTATATCCTCGATTCAAAGAGGAGAGATACATCTGGATGTAATGCCGATTCAGAAAGATCTAGCTCTTACAGAATTAATAAAAAAGGGAATATTGATTATCGAACCAATTCGTCTATCTTTAAGAAGGGATGGAAAATTCATTATATATCAAACCATAAGTATTTCATTGGTCGATAAGAGTAAACACCAAATTAATAGAAAATACACGAAGAAAAGATATGTTGATAAGAAGAATTTAAAAAAATCCACTCGACGACATGGCAATATATTTGTGAATGGGGATCAAGATCATTATAATTTCCTTGTTCCTGAAAATATTCTATCTCCTAGACGTCGTAGAGAATTGAGAATTCTAATTTGTTTCAACTCTCATAATTGGGATATTGTGAATAGAAATCCAGTATTTTGCAATGAAAACAACATAAGAAACTCTGAACAATTTTTGAATGAGGACAAACGTCTTAATACGGATTTAAATTAATTAATTAAATGCAAATTGTTTCTTTGGCCCAATTACTAGTATATCATTTTAAAATATTTAATATTATTTTATGATTTTAGGGTAAATAAACTTTCAAAAAAGATATTTTGGGTTGAATTGGTGATCGCCCGTTGAATTTTTATTAAATTTAACCAAACTTTTTCAATACTACTATGGTGAGATTATAAGATGTTTAATATTATTTTTTACTTTTTACAAATTTAGAGTGATTTACCTTTTAAATAAAATATTTTTTGATTAAATAAGTGATCGAATGTAACTATTTGAATTTTCATTAAATCTGTCTAAACTTTTCTGGACTACTAAGGTAAGATGATAAAATAATATTGTCATTTTTTTATTTTTTGTATGAATTTAGGATGATTGATTTTTTATCAAATTTATCAAAATTTATTATAAAATAATAGGGTAAGAGGCTAATATGTTTATTTTTATTTTTAATGTTTATATAAATATAAAATAATTAATTTTTTTAAAAAATTGATCTGAATCTATAATCAAGTGTAACTCGAGTGATTCTTTTAATTTCCACTAAACATATCCAACTTTGTCATAAACTACTAGGGTAAGATATTAGTATGTTATTACCACTTCTTTATTTTTGTAAGGATTTCAGATGAATAATTTTTGAAATAAAATATTTTGTATCAAATCTATTATCTAGTATAATTCTTTGGATTTTCATCAAACATATTCAAACTTTTTTTTTGAACTACTAGGGTGAGATGTAATATGTTTATTATTTTGTATTTTTTATAAATTTAAGATGATTAATTTTTGAAATAAGATATTTTATGTTAAATATATGATTGAGTATAATTAGAGTGTAATTTGAATTAATTTTTCTTAGACTAATCCAAACTACTAACGTATAAATTTTAAAATATATAGCATCAGTATTCTAATTTCTTATGACTTTAGGGTAATTAAGTTTTCAAAGTTAATTTCTAACAAATCAATCTCAATTTTTCCCAAACTACTAGCACATTATTATAAGATATTCAGTAATAACTTTTCATATTTATGATGAATTAAGGATAATTTTATATAAAAATTAATATATTTTTTAATATATCTTGTAAATGAGTATAACTCGAGTATAATTCGAGTGTAACGATTTTTCTAAATAATTTATAATAATTTTATATAAAAATTAATATATGTTTTTAAGATAATTTGTGTTTTTCTATTTTAGCATAAACTTAAGATGATTTTACATAAAATTTGATATATTTTAATATATTCTGTGAATTAAATATAACTAGACTAATCTTGTGAGGAAGAGAAGTAGGAGGAGAGGGGATCGAGCAGAGGGATGAGCGAGGTAATCTAGATTCATATCAAACAAACTTATTTAACCCAAATAACCTAGAGTCAATTAAGGTTAACAAACATCAACTATCTTTTATTTATTTTATAAATTATATTTTGGTTATAGTATGAAAAAAAAGGAGTGTCTCTTTGTTACTGATTTAGCTAGAATTATCTAAATTATGAGGTATTATTATGATAATATCGTAGACTTAACTGGATTTAACTAAATTATGAGGCACTCTTGTATCAATATCACGGACTTACTTTAGATTATTTAAGTCATAAAGCACTCTTATGCCAATTTCATGAACTTAGATGAGATTATCTAAGTCATGAGGTACTATTGTGTTATCCGTCCGTAAAAGATCAATCTAGTTGTAATCTCACTCAATTCCTAAATGACCTATAAAAGAGTAAATTAATTAGTTGAAAAGCCAGTGACTAATAGATCTTGACGTCTTACGAAGAGGACAACCTTATAAGCAAATCATTAAACACTTGGTAAAATAAAAGAGCAGATGAGAAAATAAGGACTTTAGAAGGCAAACAAGCAGTCACAGTCCACAAACAACTAATCTTTCGGTGTCAAGCACGATGATAAGTTCTCATAGGCTTAACGTGCAAACTTGTAGAATCAAATCAACGTCCAACATTATCCCAAACCCCTATGCCACCTTAGGGTTTCTATTAATTACTTGTGTCTTGTAAGCTAATCACACTTGACGGTGACACAATACACAATCTTTATGGTTATATATTATTATAATATTTTCTTACTTTATATCAGATGATAAATATATTATGATGTCCTTAAATCTAAATAATGATAATTGGATCATGATGATATTATAATAATGAGACCAATTTACCTTTAAATATATATCCTAAATATTCTTAGCCATAGGTTACTAGAAAGGAACATTAAGAGAACCGGATAGATTTGTATTATATACTTGTCCATATGATAGAGGTAGCTGATCTCACAATTACTTGTATGGAGACACTAGAGATATAATGCAGGTGCTTATTAGAGAATGAGCTCACTGAATAATCTACCTATAAAATGTTAGATGATTAATAATACATCATTGTTAGACAAAGATTCTTTAGTCCTATTTGTGTATATGATCTTTAAACTTGAGACATTAATAATATTTTATTTGAGTACTATATTCTTTGATATCAAATTATGGATTCAAAAGTTTCATATATTGGGAATAACAATCAAACTTATGAAAATAATTAAGTGTCAATAAATGATCGTATACTCTCGATATTATGAGAGGTTTATTTTGTGTGTTCTCGCTCAGACAAATTCTTGACTATGATCATTCAGATTCAGAGATAAGTTCTATAAGAGAATCCAATTAGAATGAGACTCTAGTAGATTTCATATGGGTTTGACACTGCTATGCTTGCTATATGATCTTTGGGATATTAGATAGATGAGAGACTATACATATATGGTAATTGAGGGCACACATATCTAATAGATTAGATCTCTTATATCGTTTAAGGACTATAATGTAGTGATATCATATATCCATAGTCAATGAGCTGAGTAAATTATTATAAGGATAATAATTCATTAAGTCAGAAGGAGTTCTAATAGGTACAACTCACGACCAGCTTAGTATTAAGCCTAGAGAGTCATATATATGGTGGACAACGTGACAAATAGAGGATTAGATAAATATCAAATACGCCCCTTATTTTATTAGATCCATTGGGTGAGACCTAATAGACCTTAAAGTAGTTCTTGGATAGGGATCTAATATCCATTAAACTAGGGATAATTGGATGGAGATCCAACACCGATTAAGTTATGATCCTTTAGGGCTAGCAGTAGGATCTCTTTATAAAAGAAGAGGGGCTAAAGGGATCATAGGCTAGACCCCTATAGTAGTCAGCCTCCTCATCTCCTCCCCCCTTCTTCCTCTAGCCATCAACCCCCTCTCTGGTGCAAGAGGATAACAAGAGGGACAAATTCCCTCCTTGTTTGCTGCTTTGTGATGGTGCACAATTATGAGGAAAGAATACATTGTGTAAGGAGGTGCATCATCGTCGCATCTATTATGTGGATCATGTAAGGAGATCTCAACAGGAGCATTACATGTGTAGCGGAAGATCAAAACAAAACATATTTTCCACGCAGATCAAATTATTGTGCAAAAGATTGGGTCACGAGAAAGTCACAAAAACTGAAAAAATCGTAATACGTGAGATTGATTACCTAGGGAGATCGTATATCCGTGTTTTTTCAAATCTAGATAGAGAGGATGAAGAAGGTCAAACATCCTCCTCTCTAGTAGTATCTATATGATGGATCTCTGCAACGAAACTCCTATTAGATCTCGTAATTCTTGCATAGAGGGAGGGAGGAAAATAAAAGGGGGTGTAGCTAAAGCTACAACATATCAACCATGAACCTCTCTCATATTTATAGAGAACCACAAAAAATCCTAAGGTTCCTGCCTTAGTGGATATTAGATCTCCATCCAATTACATACTAACCTTGTATTATTCGATCTCTATTCAATAATCTCCTTTGGCCTTTAATTGGGCCTCATGTAAGGAGCCCATCAGTGTAGGGTATCATCAAATGATAATAGAAGCTAATTGGATCTTCATCCAATCCTTTATTTGCTGAAGCATCTACCATATGTGTGTGACCTTCTAGGCCCGATACCGAGCTGGTCGTGAGTCGCTTCCATTAGAACTCCTTATGATATAGTGAATTATTATCTCCATAATAATTCACTTGGCTCATCGACTATGGACGTACTAGGCCACTACGCCATAGTTCCCAAACGGTACAAGAGGATCGAATTCATCAGACTTGTCTATCCATAGTTACTGTGTATCTATAATTCCTTATCCAACTAATATCCCAATGACCATATATTGTACATGGTACTGTCAGGTCATATATAGAATTCTTCTGAGTCTCGCTCTAATCGGATTCTCCCAAAAAACTCCTCTCTTAATCCGAATGAGTCTGGTCAGGAATTTGTCTGAACAAGTATATATGAGATATTCCTCTCGTGATACAGAGTATGAATGATCATTTATTAACACTCAATTACCTTCATAAGGTTGGCTACCAATCCCGATAACTGACTGACCAGATATAGAACTTTCCAAACCTATAAGTCCAACGTCAAATAAAGTACTTAAACAAGGCATCTTTAGTATCTCAAGTCTAAGGACCAGATGCACGATTGGAACTATGAAATCGTTATCTGACATTATATATCATTAATCATACAACATTCTATAAATAGATCAATCAATAAACTCATTCTCTAAAAGCACATGTACTATATTCTTAGTGTCTTCACACAAGTGGCTATGAGATCAGCTGCCTCCATCATATGGACATATATATGGTACACCAGTCCATCCGGTTATCTCGATGTCCCTTTCGAGTAATCTATGATTAGGATTATTTAGAATTTATGTTTAAAGGTGAATCAATTTCAATATCGTAATCTCATTATGATTCGATTCTCGTTGTACAGAACCAAAGACATCACAATATATATATGCAACAAATAATATAATGTGATATATGCCAATAATAATCATAAACAAAAAGATCACACAACGTGTCATCACACGTGATTGGCTTGCAAAGCACGTATAACTAGCAAATCACTACTAGAGAGGAGTTTGCAAGAGATCTTTTATCCACAGACTAGGACCTATGATTTTAGGATATATAAGAGTTCCCTTAGGTGAAAGCATCTCACATCCCTTATGCGATTTTTGATTTTTCGAGTTTTATGCCTTCGATCATCACATGATGATTTGATAAATCTATTATGGGAAATTAGTTTTATTTTTATTTTAGCACATGATGCTCTTATGACCCCTATTTCGAACATCTCTTTGATAGTCTTCTCTATCTCCTCTTGAAAATATGAATATCGATAGGTTCGTACATTGACTAGGGCTATCCCGGGTAATATAGGAATTCGTTGGTCATGGAGTCAAAGGGGTGGAAGTCCCTATAGCTTTGCAAATACATCGCAATGATTGTACATCTTTAATTTGGTTGTGCATGGTCGCTTCCCTTTCAATGCTCTGTAATTATACCAAGAATCCAATGTGTGCCTTTCGAAGTACACTCTTAATTCAAGCCGATGACAATGGTGATATTGCTTTCACGCCTTTCTTTTAAAATTACATGCTTTCCATTAATAGAAAACTTCATGATGAGTTTAAAAAAATTTCATGAGACATCAACTAGGGTTGATAACTATTTAATTCTATGCACCACTTCATAGTCTTCCAAGGGTAGCATAAAGAAATCCACAAACATTTTCTGGTCTTGCATAATCAGTTTTATCTTTGAACATTTGCTGTCATATGTTAAAATTCATCTATCAACAACCTTTACCTTAAATTTGTCATAAATTTCAATGTGGTAGGCCTACTGGGCAACAACTTTATTATCTATAAAATTTATTAGTGCTACCGGTATCAACTAAGACAATCATAGGCTATTATTTCAAGACTCCCTCAACTTTCATAGTTTATGGGTTGGACTAGTTGGCCAATGTATATACGGTATGTGCGGTAGGCTCAACCTCCTTATCAATATCTGTATCTTCATGATTGCAGTTCAAATCATCGACTTTCGGTTCATTCTCAATTCGTTCAATCATTAGAAGCTTCTCTTACTTGCATTGGTGCTCCTTACTCCATTTATCATCACAATTTCAGCACAAACCTTTCAATAATCTTTCCTTAAATTCTTCTTGGGCCAATCTTCAATGGTTAAAGTTTCGGCTAGGAGTAGGTTGGGTTGGTGGCTTGTTGATCACTTGTTTGTTGACGCTTCTATTTAGGTGAGACTCCATGCTAATTTTTTCTTCATGGAGGTGGGCAAACGAGATCACAGCTATTATAGTATGAGGTTGATAAGCCTTAACTTTATATCAGACATCTAGATGAAGTCCTTCGATAAATGTTCCTACCAGCTATCATTTAAACTAATCTTTGGCTAAACACAACAATTGTTCAAATCAGTTTTGATATTCTAACACTATAGAAGTTTGATAGATTTTGACAAGCTACCCATTAATGTTTTCATATTCTGAAGGTCCAAAGTGAATAAAAAGTTCTTTCTTAAATTTCTCCCATGAAGGTAAATTTAATACCTATCATACCATCCATTGGATCGTACTCCATCAAGTTGAATTTGTTAGGGGGAGGGGGGTGAATTAGTGCTCGATTTAAAAACATTGCATTCATAAAGTAAAGAGTGAACAACGGAAGCTTCTCTTTATATTTTAATAAAACCGATTGATAACCAATTTAAAGAGGTTAAGAGATAAAAACTTCTTATCTAACTATCAAGTATTTAAAAGTAATCAAAAGTAAAATAAAAGTAATTCAATCACATTCATGTTTATAGTGGTTTAGGCTCAACATGGCCTACATCCACTCCTGAGTCCTCTTATCCAAGACCCACTAGCATTCATTATCAACCTTCTTTAGGTGAAGATCAAATCCTCATAGCTTTCTCTCTCCTTTTAACAGGGTTAAGAGATGAATCTTATAACCTCACAAGGAAGAACTACAAGTTTTACAAGACTTTCCTCTCTCCCTTACCTCTTTTCTTTTTCTTATAATTTATATATATAATTTATCATAAAATTTCTACCCAAAAATTATTGTATGAAATGCAAGAAAACTTGGGATATATATAGGCCCCAGTTGGCTTCAGGATTTGGAATCAAAATTCAAATGTATCCAAAAAAATTCAGGTACGAGCGTTTTAACCATCGGTGTCGGTTCAACCTCTGGCTTGAGCAGTCCAACTATTGCTTGCTACCCAGATTCTTGGGCGACGGTGGTACAACCGCCAGGATTTTCGAAAAAGTGATTCTTTTTACTTTTCTAATCCTGACTTGTACCTCTTGTTGACTAATTTTTAGGTCAAACCAATTGAGCTCAACCTGAGCTCAATCTAGTCTCAAATATGGACCTAGTTATCTTATTGAGTTGATTTAGATTCCTTCCAAATCAAATCGAATTAGGACTCAAACTAATTATGACACACTTGATTACAACCATATATGACCATCAAGTCTAATAATTGACCTAACCCTTGGTAATCTGGCAACCTCCGGCATTCTTCCGATGAGTTTTATGGTCTTCCTCCAGTGTTCTTCTAGCGTGTTCCTAACGAGCCTCCTGATTCCTTCAACGAACTCCCGGAGAGCTTCTACCGCATTATCTGAACCCTGGCCTGATGCCTAAACTTGATCTTGGACCATCATATGATTATAATTCCTTTTTTTCATCATAGTTAGACCTTAATGATGCTAACTATGAATTAATTAATTGTAATCAACATGGCCAACAAATCCAATTAAGACCTTCCCAACTCCCGACAAGCATTTCGGCTACCGTCGATAATCTTCCGATGAGTCTCGATCTTCTTCTGGTGAACTCCCTTGCATCATCTTGATAAGCTCTCGATACCTTCGGTGAGCTCTTGACGCATTCCAGGTGATTGTAATTTTTCTCTGTTATGACTTTGGCCAAACCTCTGATTGTAATTTTTCTCTATCATAGTTAATCATGTATCAATCAACTCTAACAATCTTGCTAGATCAATAATCCATCAATTGATTTCATTATCAAAATCTAATATTCAATAATCTCTTTCTTTTATGATGATAATATTTAATTAATGATGAGAGTTAAACCTTACTCCCCCTAAATCCATACTATTAATTTAAATAAGAAAAAAACTTAAATTCAAGAGAACCAAACACTCTTGAATTAAATTATCATATCATCCATTCAAATCTTGAAATGATATACCATGAATTTTAACATCATTAAATCATACATGATACATGATATTTACTTCAACCAATAATGAATCATCAAATTTTCAAAATATATAACATGAATTTCAAACTTATGCATTAGTTATACATTTGAAAATCTCCCCTTAAGTCATTTATCATTTCTACCCTTTGTTTATCAATAAACAAAGAGAAATGCCCATGTTGAAAATTTTCTTACATGTGTCATCAATATCCATTTCTCCTCCTTTATCATCAATAAAAAGGTAAAATATAGAGCTAAAAATTTCAAGGCACATGTGTCATTACTCCCCCTTAGTAAAATCCAACATGAGCAATAATTTTCTCATGAAAAATTTTATTCTCCTTTGATATCTATGTATCATTTTTGTGTCATTAATTCACTATTTCTCCCCCCTTGTCATCATCAAAAAAAGAGATGAAATAACAAGCAAGTAATTTTATGATATATAAGGTCATCATATGTCAAAGTTTTCATATTTTTATAAAATAAATTTTATATTGCCCCACTTAATAATATATGATAAAATTATAATTTTCTTATAAAAATTTCTCTTCCCTTTCTTTGAATAATAAAGAAGGTAGAATTTTCTATAGTCGGTTCTCAATTCTAGTTTCCAAAGCTTCTAGTTGGAATTTCACTGAGTTGTCAATAGCCATTACATATGACTACAAATTTGTAATACCCAATTATTATTCTGGTATCAGGTCAAGGGCATCAACACTTCCCTATTTGGTGCGGTCATATTGTTGGCAACAAGAGATTTGTGGTATCTGCTACAGAAGGAATTGATGTGGCTACAACGGAATGGATCACCAGCAGCAACGAATCTACGATGTTGGCAGTTGGAGGCAGGGTCACCGAAGGTTTGCTGCTATTATGGTGGAAGGGTTGCTACTGCCTAGGGCTAAGAGGCATCGACGGAAGGTTGCAGAGGAAGGTAGCAGTGGAACGACGCTGGCAATCATGGTCACTAAGCTATGGTTGATGTGGGCGCCGACAGAGGAGGGGAACGACAGTGAGAGATCATTCCATTGAGGCTGGCAGCGTCATGCAGGCAACAAAGTTGAGAGCTAGCAGCATAGGGTTGCAGAGGAAGACAACGGCAGAAGAGCGCTAGTGATTGTGGTTGCATAACTACGATCATTGTAGGTGGTGATCGAGGAAGTAAGCCGAGTGCTAGAACAGAGGAAGAAGGGACGGTCATCGAGGGTTACGGTTGTAGCTGTGTGGTTGGGATCAACGGTGATCGTGTAGCTGGGACAACACTAGCAATTCTGGCCGAGGGTGACTAAGACACTATGTGGGTGTTGTTGTAAGTCCTAGGAGAGGATCATGCATGAGAGGGCCTCTGTGAGGCCGGTGGCGGTAGGAGATGGCTTGTAGGTGGCTTCAGCGGGAAGGCATGGATGGGGCCAACAACTGGTGTGGAGATGAGGGAGATGGCAGAGGGTGGCGGTGATGACATAGGAAGGTTATATCGGAAGCAGCAACGATCCTAACCGGGGGCAACATGGGTTGTGGCTAGCGACAAGCAAGGAAGAATGGTTGGTGAGGAAGGAATGAATGTCGAGGCAACGACTGTGGCTGCTGTTGGTAACAACACCACCAAGGGCTGGGAGGCAGCATTGATTATTGCTGAGATGGTGACACTGGGCATAGGAAGAAGGGATGTGCTGGTGTGGTGATGACAGCACAATGGAGGGCTACAATGATAGTTTTGCTTGAGGTGGCCATAAGATCTAGGAGAAATTACAATGGAGATTGATAATGTGATCGCAACGAAAATGTCGAGGGTCGTTGCTTTGATACCAACTGATAAGAAGCCCTAGGGTTCTATTATAGAAAAGATGGAAAAGGGGATGAATGATCACATTGAAGGGATCAACCTCCTTGATCACTTTAAGGGGATCAGCCTCCTAGGGTTTGCTACAGGTTGAAATATATTTTCTTAATTGATGAAAAAGAAGTAGTTACACCCATATTACTATCCAATAGTCCCTCAGGACTTGGACTCTTCCACCTCATAGTCCCTCAGGACTTGAATTCCTAATTAAATAATAAATATTAAATAAACTCTTAGCCAACTTCTACTGGACTAACAAACTCATAGAAAACATGACTCAAAAATTTAGAAATTTAATGGGATCCTAACAAGAGTCCTGGCAACTAGGGACTCCTTGGTGACTAGGGTTTACTGGTCAGCCAAGGAGTCTTGGTGACTAGGGTTTCCTAGCCGCTAGGGACTTTAGTCACTATGGTATTTTCCTTAACAAAATTAAGGGTTAATTAAGATTTAATTAATTGAATCATTTAATTAATTATTACCTAGTATATGTGTACATGCAATGTATTATATGGACAGATGATCATAGATCACGTATGATGATGTGAATGTGTATCTACGAGCCACCCTCTCTCTCTCTCTCATTATATCCAGTATGTACTCTATTTTTATGATATATATATTTTTTTGGCTTTTCACACTTGTAATTAAGTTGTAGTTACATGAGAAGGTGCAACAAGAGATGGAGGTGTTAGTGGGACCCATGAGAATGAGATAGATGATCATCGAGCATGAAGATGCATCGAGGTGTTGGTAGGATCGATGAGGACGAGATGGATGATCACAAGGTATGAAGATGCACCAAGGCACATGGCTCTTTAGTGAATGATTGGGCCTTCTGGCTCAAGCCTGATCATGCTAGGTTATGGTCCATGATCATTTGGTGTGGATACTTATATATGATATATGTTTATCTCTACACCTACTAGTTGTATATATATATATATATATATATATATATATATATATATATATATAATATTTGTGTGTGATGTATCATATTTAACTATAAGACTAAATTAAAAACTCCTCCAATAATAATATTAAGTTGGTAAGCATGAGGCAATTAGATTGACTCATGCAGCAGCATTCTATCATTATAGGCGGAGATCACTTTTTGACATAGGTTGAGTTGGTTAGGTCCCACAAGGCTCACTTATATTGGGATTTGAGATCTTGCCTACGATATAGAGATGTCACTAGTGACCTGAGGACATGCTATGCTTGATCGAGTCCCTTTAGAGTATATTATCGAATCAGACTCATCTTATAATGATAGTACTGACTTAACCGAACATCATGGTTAGTCGAGTCCCTAAGGTCATGATGGTTTGAAGGTTGAACATGACAGGAATCAAAGGAGTTATAATTGATAAGAGTTGCTTACTTTTGGGCTTAGTACGATTGGTCGAGTTCCTTGAGGTTATACAAAGACATCGATTGGATCTTAATCCCCATTTGAAATCTACTGGAGATTTTTGATTCACATGCTGGAGGGTGTCATGTGTTTTGTGAGAAAATAGAGGGAGGATAATAAAATAAAACTCAATATTTTAGTTTTACAAAATCTAAAATTTGCATGTTATTATTTTTACTGCATCTTTGCTTTTTAGAAATATATCGCTTGATTGGTTCAAACTACACTGATTGAGACTGCAATATGAGAATTGTTCTCACAATAGAGAAAATCGTGTATGTCCTTTACACAATAGTACCCACGCTAAATGAAGGGATGAGTGAGGATGAGATTGCGGGCTACTTAAAATACATAAATGATTCCACTCTTACTCAATATTACATGTTGAGCTCTATGACTCTCGAGTTATTGAGGCAACATGAAAAGATAGATATAAGATCTATTCTCTTACATCTCTATAAATTGTTTGAGGAACAGGGAAGGACTCAGCAATATGAGATATTCAAGAGTCTCTTTCATACAAGGATGATTGAGGGGACATCAGTTAAAAACTATGTCCTGAAGATGATTTAGTGGATTAAGAAGCTCACGAGTCTAGAAATAGTCTAGATAATAACTTATTTGTGGATCTCGTATTTTAGCTCCTCTCATTTCTTCTTTTATAGAGTTCATTATAAATTTTAATATGAACACACATAACATGACTCTCCTTGAGCTCCTCAATATATTGAAGAAGGCTGAGAGCACAATTAAGAAAAAGAAGCAAGTTGTCTATGTTAGTGAGACCAAAAGAAAAGGTAAGCATAGAAGTCTCTAAAGAAAGGCAAGGGCAATGTAAAGGTTACTAAAAAAGATCTGATAAAGGACAAAGATCAGTACTTCTATTGCGAGAAAAATGAGCACGGGAAGAGGAATTGCAAGGAATACCTTGTAGAAATGGCTAAACAGAAGTTTAGAGAAGCTTCAGGTATATTCATGATTGATCTTCATTTGTTAGAAAGTTATGATAATGCATGGGTATTGGATATCGATAATGTATCTCATATCTGTAATTTATTACAGATTCTAGCAAGGCCTAAGAGATTGACGACAGGTAAGGTGGACCCTAGGATGGGGAATGGTGCAAAGGTTGACACTATTGTTGTTGGCAACTACATTTGTCTAGTGGAGCTATTCGTACATTAGATGTATGCTATTTGGTTCCTTCGATTATCAAAAAATATTTTTATATTTTGTTTGACAAATAGTGGATACAAGTTAGTTTTTGAGAATAATGGTTGTTCACTAATTTTTGATAATGAGATCATTAATAGATGAACATTAAATAACTATTTATTTATGTTAGATGTTGCTCCATATATTATGAATGTTAGTATCTCTAAAAGGAAATGAGATAAGAAAAATGATACATACTAATAACATTGTAGGCTATCTTATATCTATAAAGGAAGAATTCAAAAGTTGCTAGAGGATGGATATATAGATTTATTTAATTATTAATCATACACAACTTGTGAATCTTACCTTCCATGAAAATTGAGTAGAACTTGAGAGGGCCACTGAGTTGCTACAACTCGTATATACTGATGTATATGGTCCCATGTCAACTCTGGCCATAGGCGGTTATTCATACTTTATTATATTCACTAATAATTTCTTTGGGTATGGATATTTATACTTAATGAAGTATAAGTCTGAAGCCTTTAAGAAATTTAGGGAATACAATAATGAGATAAAAAAAACTAGACTATAAAGATATATTAAAACTCTTTGATTAGATCAAGGAGGAGAGTATTTGAATACAGAGTTTATCTAGTTCCTTAAAAACCATGGAATCCTATACTAAGAGACTCCTCTTTATACACCTTAGCTTAACGATGTATCAGAAAGGAGGAGCCTTACACTATTAGATATGATGCAATCTATGATAAGTTTCACTGACCTACTCGTCTCCTTTGGGGATACACCATAGATTCAATAGCTTACTTTCTTTTTAACAAAGTTTTATCTAAAATGGTAGTGTCTATACCATATAAGATATGAAAATGGAAGAAGCCTGATCTTAAGGTTGTTAAGATTTAGGATTTACCTACTTATGGTAGAAGATATAATCCCGACAAGTTAGAATTAAGGACAGAACGTGTATATTCATGGGATACCGAGACTTGCGGGTATTACTTCTATCACCCCAAGGGCCAAATGGTCTTTATGGCTAAGAGGACAGTGTTTCTTGAGAAGAAACACATTCTTAGTGCAAACAGTGGGAGCATGATAGAGTTGAGTGATGTTAGAGAACCTAATTCAAGTATTATTTAATAGGACGAGTCTGTTCAGAAACGTAGTGCATATCTTATGACTTTACATAAGTCTGGCAGAGTGTCCCACCCTCCTGAGAGAGATATGAGACATATCAAGGGAGACAACATTAGGGATGTCGATCCTCAAACATACAATAAGGCTATTATAAGTATAGACTCTAAGAAGTGGCACGAAGCCATGAATTCTGAGATGGATTCCATATGCTCCAATAAGGTTTAGAACTTAGTTAATACATGAGAGGGTATCGTACCCATTGGTTGCAAGTGAATCTTTAAGAAGAAGATTGAAGTAGATAAAAATGTATAAACCTATAAGGCAAAACTAATGGCTAAGGGGTATCACCAAAGGTAATATGTTGTCCATCTGAATTCTGTTAGCCATTATAGTACATTATGATTATAAGATTTGGTAGATGGATGTGAAAACTATGTTCTTCATTAGCAACCTCGAGGAGGAGGTGTATATTATACAACCTGAGAGATTTGTGTCCAAAGAAAGTCCAAATAAGGTATGCAAATTACTTGTGTCTATCTAGGGATTAAAGCAAGCTTCTCAAAATTGGAACATAAGATTTGATGAGGCAATCAGATCTTATGACTTTGTTAAAAATGAATATGAGCTTTGTGTATATAAAAAGATAAGTAGGAGTGCTATCATACTTTTTATACTATATGTGGATGACATCCTGATCATTGGACATGATATAGGATGCTCTCTATGAATATAATATATCCTATGCCTTTGCGATAGGGTCTATCATATATGTTATGTTATATACTAGGCCTGATATAACTCATGCTTTAAATGTTTCGAGTAGGTACAAAGTAGATCCAAGTTTGGAATGTTAGAAAGTAGTAAAGTACATCCTTAAATGCTTGAGAATGATTAAGGATCTTTTGATGATATATGGATGAAGTGACATCAAGGTTGAGGGCTACAAAACCTCAAGTTTTTAGTCCAATGTCGATGATAAAAAGTCAAAATCAAAATATATGTTCACCATGAATCGAGGAGTAATAAGCTAGAAGAATTTTAAGCAAGATAATATTGCTGACTCGATCATAGTGGTAAAGTACATTGCTGTGGCAGAAGCAATAAAGGAGGGAGTCTGGATGAAGTTTATCAAAGATATAGGAGATGTGCCGAGCAACGAGGAGTCGATTCCCTTATATTGTGACAATAAGGGGGTGTTTGCTCAAGCGAAGGAACTTAGGTCTCATCAAAAGTCTAAGTATATTTTAAGGAGATTTCACTTGATTATAGAAATCTAGCCTATGGTGGTGTAGCAATGGAAAGAATTCTACCGAAGATAACATTGTAAATCTAATGATAAATCTGTTATCTCAGATTGTCCTTGAGCATCATAGAGACCTAGTGGGGATCAAGCATATAGATGATTTACTTTAGGTTAAGTGAAATATTACAAGTTATAAGTGCCCTACAAGCCAATCATGTGAGTGATGAGACCTGTGATATGCTATGTAATATTTTTGATTATATACTATTATGATATATTTTTATTTTGTATTGGATGATAAATATATATGATGTCATTGGATCTATACAATGAGAATTGGATCATGATGAGATCATGATAATGAGACTTTGATGGATTTTGTATGGGTTTGAAAGTACCATACCTGGTGTATAATCTCTAAGATATTAGATGGATGAGGGACTATATATATATAATAACTGAGAGCAGACACGTCCAATGGATTAGATCCCCGTGTACCGTCTAGGGATTATGGTGTAGTGGTCTAGTACTTCTATAGTCAATGAGTTAATTAAATTATTATAAAGATAATAATTCACTTAGTTAGAAGGAATTCTGAGTCAAAAAAAGTTCTAACAAGTGCAACTCATGACTAGCTTGGTACTGAACCTAGAGAGTCATACATATATTGTGCATAATTGATATGAGATGTCTAATAAGCCCATGTTTTATTGGATCTATTAGGTGAGACCCTATAGGGCTTGTAGTGATTTTTAGATTAGGATCCAATATCTATTAAGTCGAGAGTAATTGGATGGAGATCCAATACCCATTAAGGTAGTTACCATTAGGGTTAGCAGTAGGAGCTCTTTATAAAGGAGAGTGGCTTAAAGGGATCATAGGTTGGACCCCTATAGCCATTGACCTCCTTATCTCCTCTCCCCTTCTTCCTCTAGTAGTCAGCCCCCTCTCTAGTGTGAGAGGACAGGAAGAGGGACCAATCCCTCCTTGTTTGCTGCTTTGTGGTGGTGTGCAATCACAAGGAAAGGACTCATTGTGTGAGTAGGTGTGTCTTTGTCGCATCCATCGTATGAACTGCTAAAGAGGAGTTTGTGAGAGCTCCTTTATCCTCAGACTAGGATATGTGATCTTATGGGATATAAGAGTTCCTTTATGTGAAAATATCTCACCCCTTATGTGATTTTTGATTTTTTTAGTTTTATGCTCTCGATCATTACACGACAAACCAATTTTATTTTTATTTTTTTGCTACGCATGTGATACTCTCTAAGGTTTTCCAACAATTTCTATAGTGTTGAGATGGCTAACATTTTTCACCGCACTATAGCCTTAGAAAACGGGCCATAGCACATAAAAAAGAATTATTTTCGGATAGTTTTATCTATTTTTGGTGAGCCATCACTCTGTAGTATTGTAAAATGTTCCTACTAATAATTTTCAAGAAAAAATACACAAAACTAAGGTGAAACACATTGTCAAATATGTGTATAAGCAAACAAAAGTGATGAACAATTCATTAACAAAGATGCTGCAAGTGCACCATGATTATTCATGATATTCTCCCTCACTTAAACTGTCGATGCTCTTAACTTGCTAAAATGATCTTAACTCGCTTCTCAAATGAGGCTTTGGTGGGAGGTAACTGAGTTAGAATATTTTAAGAAGCATCTTGTGGGTCTGAGTGGTAGACTTTCAAATTACTTACGTGGAAGATATTATAAATTTTGAGCCATGTTAGTAGCTATCATTTGTATGAAATATTACCTATTCTGCTAATAATTAGGAAGGGTCCTTACTTACACATTATTCTTTTATACACTTTATATTTAAATAACTAGAGTGATCTTGATTGGAACTTCACCAACACCAAGTCACTGATTTTAAATTCTTGTGGTTGTCTTCCCAAGTCTGCCCACTTTTTTATCTTTTGTCACCTTCTCCATTTAAGTCTGTGCAATATCTATATTTCAATGTCATTCCTTTGTAACAAAATGCTTCCGATCTAATCGATCACTAATATATGAAGAGTCAATGGTTGGTATCCCGCAATGATCTCGAAGGGGCTCTTATTCAATGTAAAACTCAATTGCAAGTTGTAAGAGAATTGGACTATGTCTAATAAATTCACTAAATCTCATTGGTTGGCACTCACATAGTGTTGAAGGTATTGCTCAATAAGCAAATTTATTCTTTCAATTTGGCCATCCATTTAGGGGTAGAAGCTTATAGATAAGTATAATTAGATCCTAATAATTTAAATAGCTTGATCCAGAATCATCTTAAGAATCATGCATCTTGATTCCTGATGATATTATGCAGGACTCCCTAATACTTCATCATATTCTTCATCATCAACTTGACTACCTCCTTTGCTGAGCAATGTAGGGGTGCAATAATGAATGTTGCGTACTATGAAAATTGATTGACGATCATAAGTATTAATCTATATACCCTCACTAGCGACAAGCTTGATATGAATTCTAAGGTAATGCTCTCCCATGATCTTACTAGTATAGGCAATGACTTCAAAAATCTCATCGGCTTCCGTTGCTCTATCTTATCTTGTTGGCAAGTAAGATATATTCTAACATATTCCTCGACATCAGTCCTCATCTTTGGCCAATAAAAGGCTCTCTCCACGAGAGCTAATGTTTGATGAATACCTAGATACAACACAAAGGAAATTGTGACACTCTCTCAAGAGTTTTATATCACAAATTCTTTACTTGAGGAATATGAACTTTATTCCCTTTGGCGTAAACGAGTCCATTCCTAGACCTAAAATCACCGAGCCTTGCCCTCTTTGATTAGTTACATCAAGGTTACTACATTGGGATTACTGTACAGTCCGACCCTAATCTTGGAAAAAAAGTTAGAGTGCAACTAACTTATTTGGTCTCTACCTTCCAATTGCATGACATTCGCTAGCTCCACTTCCCTGATCAATACATTGGCCACAACATTTGCTATTCCCGACTTATACTCTATTGTCATATCAAACTCAACTAAGAAGCCCTACCACTATGCTTGCTTTGGGAAGAGTTACTTTTTGAGTATGAAAGTAACTCAATGTGATATTGTTTGTATTAAGTACAAATCACATTCTGAGAAGATAGTGTCACCAAACTTATAGATGGTGGACCATCGTTGTCATCTCCTTCTAGTACATCGGATATTGTCACTCAATCTCGTTAAGCTTGCATCTCTCGTAGGTCATCGAGTTACCCTATTGAATAAATACTCCTCTAATAATAAAGTCTAAAACATCCATATGGATTTCAAAAGACTTTCCATAGTCTAACAATTTGAGTATTTATTCTTCCAACACATCAGCCTTTAGGTCTTAGAATATCACTTCATATTTAGTTGACCATCATCAAGGTTGTTCCTTCTTCAGCAACTCCGTCAGTTAAGCTATGTGTGTCGAGTACCCAACTATGAAGCATTGATAGTTGACAAAACCAAAGAAGGATCTTAACTCTGATACCTTCTTTGAGGTTTCCCACTTTGTTATAGTTTGCACCTTTGATTTATCCATCTAAATATATCTTGGCCAATTTGGTGCTCTAAGAACAAAATTTTTAATTGAGTAAAGTAACACTTCTCTCTTGTTGAATTATCTGTAAAGTTGCCCTCTTCGCGAGATGTTGGGACTTGTCCATCGCTCACTTTCGAACTAATTAATTTGCTCTTTTATAGGTCCTTTAGGACCTAAACAAGGTTGCAACTAGGCCCACCCTTTTGTAGATGGATAACGTAAGGGGGCCTTATGACTTAGGTAATCCCAGCTAAGTCCGTAATATTAGTATAAAGATGCCTCATGACTTAGACAATTTCAGCTAAGTCTGTGATATTATCGAAGGGTGCCTTATGACTTAGGTAATTTAAGCTAAGTCCATGATATTGTGATATCAAAGTGAGCAAGCAATTCGAGCACATATCAAAAAGTTCTACAATCTCATAATAGCGAAGCATCTTGGCAACTCGAGCAAGATGAGATAAGTTGAACCTTTGATTTATCCATCTAAATGTACCTTGGCTGATTCGGTGCTCTAAGAATAAAATTTTCGGTTGAGCAAAGTAGCACTTCTCTCTTTTCACAAATAAAGTACTCCGATTGAGAACATTGAAAACTGTTCTGAAAGTGTGCTCCTCGAGTGTTAGGCTGTAATTGAAAATATAATCCAAGTAGATGATCACAAACTTGTCCAGATACTCCTTAAATAGTTAGTTCATAAGAGTGCAAAATATGATTGGAGTATTGGTTAAACCGAAAGACATCACCAAGAACTCGAACGTACTATACTTAGTCACATAGGTAATCTTTGCTTCATCACCTTCAACAATGCTTACCTGCTAGTAACTTGATTAAAGGTCAAGTTTAGAGAATTACTTTAATTTGCCCAATTGGTTGAATAACTCCATGATGAGCGGGATGTGATACTTGTTCTTCATCGTCACTATTTAGTGCTTGATAGTCAACGCATAATCGAAGGCTCCCATCTTGTTTCTTTTGGAAGAGGATTGAAGCTTCAAATGGTGCTTTGAAACTATAGATAAGAACACCGCTTCGCAGTTTGTCTAACTACTACCTGAGCTCTACCAACTCTAAAAGGGTCATACGATATGGTGGTCTCGTCAAAAGCTTCATCCTTGGCTTTAGCTTGATGTAATGGTTCATGCCTCTGCGTGACAGTAGAGTTTTTGGCAACTAAAGTGGCATGATATTTGCAAACTTCTTCAATAAATACGCCACCATATTAAGTTCATGAATAGCCTCCCCATCAAGTGGCTCTAGCTTTATTGTAGCCATGAAAGTTAATTCACCTTTTCATACCCCCTTCTTTAGTTGTAACATCGATATTTATTGTTGGTTCGTGGTTCTTCCTTAACAAATTAAAAATATAAAAGGGACATTACCTCTCAATAGGCATACAAAGTTTAAGAATGATATTGGCACCAACTTTATAGTGTTCATGAACTCTATTCTGAGAATCACTTAGAAGTCATCCAGTGGCATCACCATCATAATTGTACTTCCGCTCCATGTCCTGATCTTGATATGGACCCCCTTTGCTAGCCCAAGTAGCCACTTATCCTTCAAATTCATCAACTTCATCCGAGTTAGATTCTTCTCCAAGTTCACCTTAAGTTGTCTTACTTTTCATGTGACAATAAAATTGTGGGTAGCCACTTGTATCCACCATCACATGTGTTGTTCGATCA
The DNA here is from genome assembly GCA_021527575.1 of Ensete glaucum. Classification (NCBI taxonomy): domain Eukaryota; kingdom Viridiplantae; phylum Streptophyta; class Magnoliopsida; order Zingiberales; family Musaceae; genus Ensete; species Ensete glaucum. Next base: position 53,728,749 of record CM038551.1, read on the forward strand.
TTTAGCTTGATGTCCATGTACATCAACTCATTGCTCTTTGTTTTATATGGCTTTGTCTTTATGTTCTCCCCCACTTGAACCTGAGTATATTTAAGGGGTCCTTCCGACTTCTCATCGTTGTTGCTAGATTTCGAACTACTCGAATTAAGGGCGATAACATTGCCTTTGTGATATAGAGGGATGTATTGATGTTATTAAGGCATTGAGTGGGTCCCTCACTATGTGATCCTCGACACAAGAAGCATCCATCAGGTTTTGGGACTTTACGTTTTGGGCTTAGCCCTTTATAGGAACTCCTTTTATTTTGCTTGCTACCTACTCCTTCCCTCGGGAATAGTTGGATGGGTGATTTTCTGAAGATGATTTCTTCTTCATCGAGCTTAGATTGCCTCGATCACATTAATGACATTCCTTTGATAGAGTTCCTATTGTGTCTATAGCTTTAGACCAACGAGGAAGATAAACAATTTATCCTTCTCAGACATATCTTGTATGTCTAGCATTAGTTCAAAAAATTACTTTACATAGTCTCGAATTGAAGTACTTTTACGGAGCTGTCTCAGCTTTCTTCTTGCGATAAACTCCGTGTTCTCAGATAGAAAATGAGTTCTTAACTCTCATTTCTACTCCTCTCATATATCCATGAACACCGACCTTGTTAGATCTCTTTCCAATGTGTTTGCCACTAAAGTTTGACATCCTCATTCAAATACATAGTTGTTGTTGAAATTTTGGTTTCTTTAGAATTGGACCTCATAGCTCAAAAGTATCATTCCATGTCAAATAGAAAATTCTCGAGCTTCTTTGTAGCTTTACCATCCCCATAGCAATGTGGTTTAAATGCCCTTAAGTTTTATGACAGAGCAACATGGGTGTTGCTTCCTCTCGTATTAAGAGCCCTTAAAAGCAATGTAACCCTAGGCATAAGTTCTACCATGACTTTATGCAGATGTTGCATTAAGTCTTTGGTGTCTTTTGTCAATAGATCAACTAGGGGCTCAACTTTGACGATCCAAGATTCCACTTTCTCTTGCAAGTTCTCTACCCCAAGAAACTTTCGTTGGCCTTAGTAGAGTTCTTCCAAACTTATTTTAAAAATCTCAAGGTGGGTTTCCACAGTTGTAAACCTCTCATTATGGCTCTCTTTTTTCCCTATTCATGCTCCTGATAATGCTTCCTTCACTTGCGAAGAATACCTAACTTCTTACTCATTTTGTTAACTATCGCGCTTCTCTTAAGCGGCTTCAACAGCTTGAAAGCGAGTTTTCACTTGCAGCCCACCTACTACTGTTGGGGCAATGGTTCAACTTATCTCATCTTGCTTGATTTGCCAAGATGCATCGCTATTGCAGGATTGCAGAACTTTTCGATATATACTCGAATTGCTTGCTCACTTTGATACCACAATATCATAGACTTAGTTGGAATTGCCTAAGTCATAAGGCACACTTATGATAATGCCACGGACTTAACTGGAATTACCTAAGTCATAAGATACATTTATGCTAATATCATGGACTTATCTGAGATTACATAAGTCATAAGGCCCCTTTGCATTATCCATCCACAAAGGGTGAGCCTAGTTGCAACCTTGCTTAGGTCCTAAGGGACTTATAAAAGAGCAAATTAATTAGTTTGAAAGCTAGCGGTGGACAAGTCTTAACGTCTCGCGAAGATGACAACTTTACAAATAATTCAACAAACACTGAATACGTAAGAGAGAAAAGAGAGAAAGTAGAAAACAAGTACTTTAGAAGGTAAATGAATAGTTGTAACTCCGTAAATTATTGCTCACCTAGTGTTGGGCGCAATGGCAAGTTCTTGTGGACTTAACATGTAAACTTGTGAAATCCAATCAACGCCCAATACTACCCCAAACCTCCATCTAGCCTAATGCCACCTGGGGGGGGCTCGAAGGTACCGAGATGATTAACGTTTTACACCGCACCATAACATGCATAAAACAAAGCCATTTTGGGGCATTTTTGCTTGTTCTGGTGCGCGATCGCTCCGTAGCACTGTTAACTATTTTTGTTCATAGTTTTCAAGCAATAACATAAAGTCAAGATAAAACATGCTATCAAAAATATGTATAAGCAAACAAAAACGACCAAGGATTCGTTGAGGTATATGATATCAGTTTGTAACACCTTAGCAAAAACAAAAAAGAGGCATCCTTTAGTATAATTTCACTATTGGGTTTTTTTAGATGAATTATTATATATATATATATATATTCAATTATTTAACTTCTACGTATATCAATAAAATCATATTAAATGATTTTTGTCAATTTTTTTATTGATAAGTTAGTGCTTCATTTTTCCTAGAGTTAAATTCATAAAGATAAAGATTATTAATTCATTTATAAAGAACAATAAATAAATTTATTTAGAGATTCAACGTCATTAATGTGATCGCAGAGATATTTTTAACCATGTGACATATCTATAATTTTTAAAATTTTATAGGACGACATACGTTAAAGTAAATCTAAGAACAAACACAAATCAGTGATTATATGTAAGGTGAATTCTCATAAGAAGCCATTTGGCTTCGGCAATTTTTTCATTTGACAACAGCATTTGACGGCTGCCTGTGGCAAGCATCAAGAATGACCCAGATCGGTAAACACACAACTCAATTTCACTAAGCACGCAAAAGATAAATACAATATCTCCAACTTCTGATGGTTGAATAATTTATTACAGCATGTCTAACTCTGTTCTACCTACAAAATGATGTTCTTGAGACAGCATGTGTTGGCTGCAGCAACAAATCATCATCACAGGGTTAAGTCTGGGAATGGATTAATAATTTATCAGCAACAAATAATTCATTACAGCATGTGTAGCCTGGAAGGCATCCCTCCGGCAACCACAAGTGTTTCTCCAGTAATGTTGGATGAATCATCAGATGCCAGAAAGGCTGCAGCAGAAGCCATGTCTTCGGGAGTCCCGAGCCCCTTAAGCAAAGTCTTCTCCTCTATGGTTTTTCTATGCACATAAACCCGTTTAATTTTGGTGAAGATAGAGTAAACAAGAATTTAATGAAGACGACAAAGTCTTCGATATTTCTAGACAGCAAAACTGACATAAAATGGTCCTCTTATCAGGAATACAAATCAGATGAAAGATGTGTGACCAAAGGAAAAATTATATACAAGTGCAATACTTTCTCAAATAGCACTAATAGAGTCCTACAATTTCAATATCTAAAATAAGAAAAGAAGAAAACAAAGAAGTTCATATGAAAGATGTGTGACCAAAGGGAAAATTACATACAAGTGCAATACATTATCAAATGGTAATAATAGAGTCCTACGAGTTCAATATCTAAAATAAGAAGAAAAAAAAAAAAGAAAGTAAAGTAGAAATAAAAAGACTCCTGAACTTCTCAGAACACTTTTAAGTGATCTCCAATGCCAGTCATAGACTTGACTACTCAGGATTTGGGTCCTTCAGACCCAAAGTACTCTCGACTTGGATGATTTACACAATCAGATATCATGCCTATTTATAGACATACTAAGCCACGTTAAACTATGATAAGATTATCTTATATGATCATATTCACATTTATTTGATTTTATAAAAACGTTATTACCTCATCTAGCTGGTCTAAAACTCAATCCTACAAGATAAAACTCTTAAAACATCTGCAAGAGACATTACTTTTAAACTTCACAAGATGTACCCAAGATTGTTATACAAATACCAATCAATTGCAAAGATGGACGGACCATAAGAAAGCCATAATCAGAAGTTCTCTGACATCAAAGTATAACTTACTTTTGCTCACTTGAGAAGACTATAACATAGATGTAGACTAGATTGAGTAATGTACTTCTGCATTACTATTTAGATGATTTGGATGGTCTAATATGAACCTATACAAGCACATTTGGCTTAAACTTGGTAAATTCAAGTTATGTCAACAGATCAGAAAGGTAAGATCCTAAGGGCTAAGGATAGGTAACAATGTTCATAAACTTTACCAACATGCAACTTGCCAAGCACGAAGAAGATTTTTGTCAAAATAGCTTGAAAATCAAATTATCTAAAAGTGTATGAGCAAAACAGTAAAAAGACGCAATCAACAAGAAGTAGAGAACTCATACGATGGCATCATTTTTCGTGATAAAATCAGCAAAATGTGCGGGCACAAATCCAGGAGCTACACAGTTGACTCGTCTAAGCAGCAACAGCCTGCAAGAAATTTAGAACAGAATATCATGTACAACTGCATAGTCAGGCCAGCAGTAACACATATATATTTCTACTATATTCCAAAACATAGTCAAGCCAAAAGTAATCTGAATCAGCCACAAGGGAAAGGCTAATCGAAAAACTGTACTATCACTCCACCATATAATGCACAGTACATAAATTAATGAAACAACAATGAGAAAGAGACAAGTGCCTTAGTAAGCCCCAGAAGAGCAGTCTCTGTGACACCATACATGGCCATGGATGACTTAGGAAGATAACCTGCAATTGAAGATATAAGGATGACGGATGAGCAGCAGCTTGCAAAAGAAACAAAGTTAATATTCTCAATTAAGACTAAGTGAAACCCCAGTACATATAAATTACCTGCAGAATAAGAATTGAGGACTTCACATTGAGATCCCAGAGTTTATCCAGAATGTTATCCACTGATTGATTAGCAGCAGCATTCGACAAAACTATGTCCATGTGACCAGATTTCGGCAACAAAAGCAAAATATGTCTATGCAATTCTGTAATCAAATAGAAAATGACAAACTGGATAACATGTCACTCCCTTAGAATAAGTATTCAAAGCCAAAAGCCAAAATCCAAAGAAGAGGACCTCAAAAGTTAAATCAAGAATTTTGGAATGAGGAAAAGTCTATCAACCTAATCAATGCATAAAACGCATGGAACACTCAAATTTTTGGACAAGAAATATTTTATTTATTTGGTGTCCGAACTCCAGATATTTGTTCAAACGGTATGAATACGAACTTCCAACATACTATCAACTAGCTAACTTGATAATGACTGAATATTGATCAAGTATATATTCTCTCTCTCTTTTTTTTCTTTTTCTGTCACCAAGGTTCTACTTCTCTCCAACTGGCCCATCATTGACAATATATAAGGAGTCCATATGTTAGTTTCAGCTGCCTAATCTAACCACAACAACACATACCGAATGATAAAAAACCAGCCATTGACTTGGCAAACACCATCCTCTCCTTTTGTCCAATTTTATTTGATCTTGGCCTCCATCTGCTGGATTGCTACCACCTCCTGGGTGCATCAGGATGCTTCGCTCCAAAGCATATTCCAGACAAATGACACCGAGCTAATGAGAGAGGCAACAAAAACAACTCGGGGGGGTTCTCGGTTGCAAATAAAGTGTGCTTGGATCAGCAATTTAAACCACAAATCCCATCAAATTCATCAATTCTCTGTTGATGGGCAACAATATCCTGTCCAAGAATCTGAAAATTTTATCAGATTAGAAAAAGGATCATGCTGCTGTTCTAAGGCCTGTCTTATTTGCTCATGAGTGTCTTGAGCAAGGTAAAAGCCCAAGGCACCGAAGTGTCTGGCAGTGACAGCTCTGAATTCTGCATGACGGTGCTGTTCATCAACATCAAAGAATTTTTTGTGCCTTTTCCAAAATTATTCTCCGTCTCTTTCTTTCTTCTCTACTTTTGTCCAATTTACTATCTTTTATTGTATCTTCAAGCTTTCTCTCAATCGTACTTAGTTCTTAGGAGGAGGCGCGCCCGGTGCTGGGGATTTGAAACGTGGCAGACCACCCCCATCACCTCGATTCCCTTCGACCTCAGCTTCTCCACCGCCTCATCGACGTTCCTCTGATCGGCCCCCAGAACAATGACAACATCGACAGATCATCAAGGGCGAAGTTCTGGACAGAAAACAGACAAGGGAGGCGGAGCGAACCTGCTTGCGGGAGGAGACGACGAAGGCAGCGCCCTCGAGGCCCAATCGCTGGGCAATAGCGAATCCGATCCATTGGGTGGATACCGTCACGACCACCACCTTCCCCTCCATCTCGCTCCAGTCGGCGAGCGAACGAGAGGGATTGGCGTATCAACGTTTATAGTGAAAGAAGATGCACCTTTGTTCCGTAACGCCTTTTTTATCATACATATCGTAAACACCGAACTTACCCACTCCCGTAACCGTCCTCACCCTTCCAGGGGAAGCATTCGTGGGCCCCGTGTTGAGTTCCACATGTCGCTTCATCTTGCCTCATGCTGGGCGTTACGGGGAATAGAAAGCAAATTATAGGTTGATTATATATTATATTTAATTCCGTTTACTATTCTTAATATTTCGATTTTTATATTTTTAAAATTATATTAATATCTCTATAGTAAATAAAATATTTAATTTCGTTTCTCATGAAAATATTGCAATTATTATCACATGTGAAAAATAATACTAAAATATTACTGTTCTCACTTATATTAATTTGTTCTTTTGAAACTTCGATGAAAATAATAGTCTAGGAGGGCATATATGTGAAATTATTTTTTTATTCTTGTTTTAATATAAACTTTCATACGTGATTACAAGTGTAATATTTACATCAACAAAATCAATAACGTGAGAAGAAAAAAAAATTTAAATATAACTTTTAAAAACATAAAGATCGAGATACTAATGATATCTAATTATATAAAATAATTTATAATTAACCTATAAATTAAGGTGCAAAAGATTTTTTGCTCTAATCCCCTAAATAATAGCATGTATAGTTTTAATAAGAAAGAAACTATTGGGAAGAACCAACAACTTCCGTGTTTTTTTTCTTTTGTTTCCACATCGGATGATGAATAGGAAATAAAAAAAAGGACAATGGAAATATAGATCTATTTTATTCTAATCAGATATTGGTGTCGAGAAGACTCTGACCCCATAAAAATAAATGAAAAGCAACATCCATTCACAGTGCACATATTCAATAAGAACAAACCATTTCTTGCTGAAAGGAACACGCTGAACATATCAAACAAATGCGTCGAAAAATCGTTCGATGTAATGCATCACGGAGTTGAAGATGAACCATTTGGAATTCTGGATCACTATCTGACGTTTGGACGTAGGCAAGGGAACAGCTGCAAGACGAGATGAAGAAGAAAGCAGTCAGTAATCATAGAGTGCACCAGCCGATCGATTGCAGAGCTCGGCACCTACCGCGGTCCAACAGGAATCGTCGTTTCGGGACACCCTCCCGGCGGTGGCTGGAGATGGCGTTGGTTGGACATGAAATGTGGGCTGATGAGCTGCGGCGCTCGCCTTCTTGTCTTCTTTAACTTGGTTGAAGATGACCGTGTAACCCGCAGAAGATTTAGGATCGGTTGCATCCCAATCGCCGAACTTGGGCACCGCCGTGGGTTTCTGCCGTCCCTGTCGCCACCAAAAGCATGCAAGAATCACAGCCAGAAGCAGAGAGACATCAGACAACATCATGAAACGTGAAGACTCGATCTAGGAATTCTTACTGCTAGGCCTCCTCGAGCGTTTCCTGCTCTGCTAGGTGATACCGGCGACGGAGAAGGGACGTAGCCGACTTCTCCTGGATTCCTGCGTGCCGCTGCATGGTTTCTACCATATCGGTCCACGGTAGCTCTCTGGCTGCCGCTTCTGGACTGCGGCGGAGCTTGTGCATATCCTCCTTCAACTTGTCGTTCTTCCCTGCCACCGTTTGGCTTCTGCCGTTGATTCACCGGGCCTTGCTTAGGATATGGATACGAAGGCTCTGCAGCCAATGTCCCAAGCTTGTGGAGCTCCGGGCTTTGCTCAGGATCATTAGGATTGACAAGGTTTGGTCCAGCAGCTTTCCCCTTGCGTGCCGTTTCGAAGTATGTCGTGTAGGCAGCGTTTTGGTTCCAATCACCAAAACGTGGAACATGTCCCCGTTGCTGCAAGATAGAAACAACAACAATGTAGAACTTTATTATCCACAGATAATATGGCAGTGTTCTAGTGTTGATTTTAGTATTGATGTTGAGCTAGTTTTGCTTGATACAGCACCAAGATGAATCACATTTGATTGAGGCATCGGTTTAATAATGAAATGAATGATGCAGCAATACAATTGTGAAAAAAATAAAAATGACCTTCATGCAGAGCACATTGGCACACAAGCTTCAGGGCATGGCATCTTGCAGAACAAACAAGCAATGAGATACATGCTCTTCATGGGTTGTAGGGGCATCATTTGGAGAACTAATTTGAACTACTATCAACCATCTCAACAATATATACTCACAAGTTGATTTGAATGTTTCAAGATTACTAAGACAAGACCAGATCATTTTAGTTGGACACTCTCGGAACAAGATCTTAAAGAACTTCATCAAGCGCATCTCAACACTAATTCTCAACAACTTATCGACTTCTTTTTTATATGAGAAACCAATGAGAAAGTATTATCACACAAGTTGAATCAAGTAATCTGGACACTAAATCATTCAGTTCGCTTATTCAGCATCTGTTTTTAATCGGCATAACCTGAGAAATACATATTTATTCTCCATTCATTAACACTCAAAGCAATTCCATAAATCTAAATTCACCCATTTGTTAAGTTCTTCTCTTTTGTTACGGAGCCTACTAATAGCTCCAGAATAACTTATATTCGACCTCGTAAAAACAGTTAGATAGATCAGTCTTTTCGACGACAAACAACAAGAATTACAAGCCATGATGTCCCCACTAACTATTACAGATAGACTTACAAGAACCTCCTGGTATTCCATTGAGACAAGTCTGACTCTACCATCATGGATTATTCAAATTTTATCCATGGATCAGATGAAGTTGTTATATTTTCCTTTCATACTTCACAAGAGATGCAAGTCCAGAATCATGAAAGAAAGCTAAGGTGCTTAGCGAATAAGATGAATATAGAACCATGAATACCAATTCACAGTAATCTTAACACTAAAACGTAAGAAAAAAGAACCAGTGTACACTAAACTAACTTCATATACCAAAATGTCAAATACTTCACTCTTAGCTAACCAGTTGTCTTCAAGAACACCTTAACGAATGATGCAACTGTAGTTCTTGACTTGTACACCGGTATATGAATCTACATGATTCTTGTAGGCACCTCTGTCATGCCAATCAAGTGCCTATGGAAGGGATGATTTGATTAGAACATTCTTCTCCATCTAAAACAAAGACTGTCCAAGCAGACTCATGAAAATGCCATTTCAATTAGCTTGATCTCATTTAGAACATACTTCCTCCCTCCAAATAATAGAGAATGCATACCATCAGATTATATATATGATAAGGGATATTGCACTGCAGCTACAGATGATTCAATCTTGAGAGTCTTCACATAAACTGTCCTATCTTCATTGCAACTTTCTAATTTCCAACATCCAACTCAATGTGAGTTTGCAATCACCAACCAGGAAAAGAATACAAAATCTCACAAAGTCAGCTCCTGTTCAAGGTATGATCTCCTAAAACCAGCTAGACAATAGTATGATTCATTAATCTAACAAAGTCATGAAAAAGCTATTTAGCTGAACCTGAATTAACAATTTGATCATGCACAGGGTTGGCCCTCAGTCACCATCTGCTGATCTGTAGTTGCAGCTACTTCTTGCCCCACCAACTATTAAGTATTGGCCAATAGAAACTTTGTCTCTTATAGACCTCTAAAATACATTACCAACAATTCATTATAATAAAACAAACATAGAGTTTCTTTCTTCTTTTTTTTATTAACAACAAAAAACTAGAGTCCCAATTATTCTGTGGCTATTGGCCATTATCTTTACCAATTAAAAGTCAACTCTAAGGAATCTCCTACTCTACCTGCTCTGCAACTTGATGTAACGTCTAACACCTTTGAATCCTAATCATTCATAAAATAAATGAAGTCAATTAAATGGTTTGATAAAACTTCTTCAGTACTGGATGGGTATGTTCATGCCCAAGTTGCCAAAGTAATTAGATTTTTATTTCAGAAAATGAATGTTTGATGGCAAGGAGATCAAAATACAAGCAGTTTCATGCATGAGGAAAAGAGCAGATGAGCACACAGTTTGAGGAATATGTGAACGATAGGCTGCTAACTTAAAAAGCAATCAAGAAACAAACCCTAAAAAGAGCATGAAGTGTCCTTTAAATCAAAGTAACAGGACAGTAATGATGCCAAATCAACATGAGAAGACCCAAAGAATTGATATCATTCTGAACCTAGCAACCTTTATACAACCAACAACCCCCAAAGAACTACCAATATGCATAGAGCAGCACAAGAATTACCAAAAGAACATGAAAGTCGAGTGTTTTGTACCAAATCCCAAAAGCAAAGAGACACACAGAGAGAACACAAGGTAAAGGGAAAGCCAGATTCAAGTGAAATCCCTCTCTGATACAGACAAAACTCATCGATATCCCAACCAACGGAATCGAGCTCCGATAACATCACGGAAGAAAGGACTAGTTTACAGGCAAATCAAAGCAATCGCAACATCCAGTGCGTAAAACTCGGGACTCACAGCCATGCCGACGCGAGAAAAGAAGGTGTAGATGTTGGTGCAGATCAAGGAGGAGGAAGAGGAGGAGGAGGAGGAGGAAATGGAGAGGATGGCTGTGGGGATCGTGGAAGAAGGTGTCTCAAGAGAACGCACGCCAATGGGTCTCCATGCTCGTACTCTTCAGATTACGTGAAGACACGGTGAGCAGCCCTTACGCGACCGAGCCAACGCGTGCCCGTTTGGCCGTGTCGTGCCGGCACACGACTTGGCATCACGTCCGTTCGATTCGGTCAATTCCTTGAGTGGTTCATAGTCTCGTATTATATATCACTATATCATACACTTATCCTCTCTCTCTCTCTCTCTCTTACTTATAAATGTAAGTGGAAATTAATTTAACATTAAAAAATCAAATTTTAATGTTGATAAATGGGACTAAATTTGTTGAAAAAAATTTAAAAACAAAACAAAACTATAAAAATATTTTTTTTACAAAAGATAAATGTTGAATACGAGATTTGCGTCCAGAAATTTATGATAATTAAAGGAAATCATCCCATCATGGATCTGATTCAATAACTTGATAGATCAATTATAACATGCCTACTAGATATTTTTATCAGACACAACTCTTTGATCAATTATTTTTATCTCTCAATAACTTATATAAATGTACCTGGAATTTAATCACCGTGGAAAAAATTTTCAAATTTCCATGCTATTTATTGATTGCTTAATTTGTCAAAAAAAATTATAAAACTAAAAAATATAAGATAATGTATAATAATAATAGTATTAATAATTAATAATAATAACAATAACAATATCTCCTAAAAGACGTTGAAAGCAAATTCAATGGAATAAAGTAGAGAATACGTATGCATTTCTTAATACTTACAACCCAATCCAATTGTTGTAAGGTAGGTCCGTGAAAATTAAATACGGGAAGAACAAAATTGCAACAATAATGACACCTTATCTAACTAATTGAAATCTCTTGTGATTGTACCAAAAGCCGATAATGTCCAAAACATCAGCTATTATTATGCTTGGTTGGATCGATAAATACCACACATTTTTTGCATAATTGAATCAAATAATTGAGAATAATAAATAATATTTATTATTTTGGGCTAAATTACTTTTTTAACCACATAATGTTGTAGCTCTTACAAAATTTTGAAGACTTTGAATGATTTCGATTCAAAAATACTTTTCTTTCATTTGATTAATCAATACGAATCAAATTAATTTTAATTTAAAAAAGTATTAACTAATTAAAAAAACTTTAATTTTAATTCAAACCGATTAATTAGACCAACCAAAACACCCCAAAATTCTCGATTGATGAGTTCCACGAATTGATGACCAAACTAGACATTCAATAAAGATGTTGACCTGTTTTCAATGCTATAATTTGACAAGTGATGTAAGCTCAATTTCATAAATCTTATCATGTAAATCTAATTGGATCAAAAAATCCAACTTGATTAATTATACCAAATCAATTCATTTAAAAAATATATATTTATTAAACTATTCAAATTTATAAATCAATTAATCAAATTAGATTAATTAATTTGAACCAATTCAATTAGATAATCCGAACCAATTCGGATTTGAACCGACCTTACCTTTTGAGTTGGAACCGATTTGAACATACTTAATATTGAGGCTTTCATCAAACACCCACCAAACCTTCTTCCAACTCCCAGCAGTAGATAAAACCAGATGCAGCAAGCTACCCTTCTGATTCATGCAGCAACAAGGATTTGATCTCACTAAAAAAGTAGTAAGCTTTCGACAACTAACAATAATGCTAAACTGGAAGCCACTATTTGACATGAGAGTGCAATGTGGATGCTTTCTCACCCACCATAACTTCTGAATTCAACAATCCGATCACCATGGTTTGGTCTAACCACTCCATCTGCTTTGCTTCAGAAACTGGAAAGGCAAGACTTCCACAACACCCCAAGTCTGATATCAATCACTCAAGCACTAAAGAATCATATGCATATTCCATGCCATACTGTAGGTTAAGAAAGAAGCAAACAGTAACTTTTTGTTTCATGTCTCACTAAAACAATCACCAAGTAGAGAGTATAGTAGTACTAATCTGAAACTGAAGAGACTGTTGAGGCAGAACTAATAATTCATATGAGAATATGACGATGCTTAGCATGCATTGACCTAACCATTTTTCTCCAACTCAACCAAATCAACCAACATAAAAGATTAAAACAGTAAGTGGACAATGAGAAGGTGATCATCATTTCTGGTTAATCACCTGATGGTAAACCTCAGTTGGATGCCAAGCATTCATCATTTTCTACACAGCCTCAGCTCAATACAACAGATGTACAAACCAGGAAAAAAGCACATGAGCAGCTCCTACTATGGAAGCAAGAAGAAAGAAGATGCATAAACTCAAATAAGGTTTATTCTTTTAAGGGACTAATTGGACAAGTAGAAGTCGGCCACATCATACTTCCAATTGTAGACCGCTGAACTGCTAAAAAAGTTATCAGGCACATCAACTATTAACAGAGTAAATAAAATAACAGCAAGCATTGTATATGGACGATGAGTAAATTAAATGCCTAAAGAACCATAAAGATAACAAGTGCTTGAGACATCAAGGTCAACAAAAAATCCAGATGAAAAGTAGCAAGCAAGCGGCCAATGCATGACAACATACCAAAAAGAACTAGATAAAGAATGGTGCAGAGTTAATACTATCAAGTGATGAGGAATCTAATGGGAAACAATGCTGTTGGATATTCATTTCACCACTTCATATACTAATCAGCATTCAGAAAGGTAAGAATTAGAAACATGCCGGAAATTATGCTGCACATGAGGCAGGTGCAATGTTTCAGTTGCATTCACCACTAGCTTAACTAAAATGAGTTGTATCAAGTTACCCATAGGTTTTGGTATTTAGATGGCCGGCAATCCATGACTACAAAATGAATATGCATTGCCTTTGATACACTGCCTAAACTAGTACGACAGGGGCTGAAAAATTAAAAAGAGATGACGATCGGAACCATCAATTAAAACTCTAATTGTATCTCAGGATCTTTCTTCCCTGCTTTTTCACCCCTTGATAAAAAAGCATGGTGAGAAACAACTAACACGGATCCATTACACTATGATAGTAAAGAATAATGAATTCAATAGTGTATTCTAACTTTTATGTGCACATAAGCCAGTTTTTTTAAAAGGAAAAAAATAACATATTACTTTAGAAACCTATTGCAGCATACAACTTGCTCATCTGAGCTTAACTGGTTACAAAAAGTCCAAATCTGGATCGTATGGCAAAGGAGACAAACCAGTGAGCACATTGATGACCTTCTCTAAAAACATGTGTCACCCTCCACTCAACAATTGAGTAGAGTAGAGCAAAAATCTCACGAAGAGAGTAAAGGAGGAACTAAGGAAGGGGTTCCTCATTCAAAACCCTTACAATCCATTTAGTATCAGACTCAATAAGCAGTTTGTTTACACCCAGATGGCTTGCGGCCAAAATTCCCTCCTTGACTGCCAAATTATCATTCTCCCAAGAGCTGCCATCGTGAATACATTTGCAGCCAGCAAGAAGACAGTGAACCTCACTATTTCGAAGCACAAAACCTGCACCTCGAAGCTATGAAATGGCCTCAAAAGCCCCATCCATATTCAGCTTGATACACTCGGCCGGAGGAGGCGACCAACATACTTGAATAGAGCTTATCCCCAATTGTAAAAGTTGCACCCCTTCAGGCTGGCTTACAATAGAGCTGTCATACAAGTATGAAACAGCTTTATACGCAATCAAAAGGGGACTAATACAGACATTTCGGAACACCACATTCCAGGTCATCCAGATCAACCATAGGCTGTAAGCAATAAGGCTAGCCGAGTAATTGGAAAAGGAAATAGGTTAGATCCCTCTTTTAGCCAGGACCCCTCCCCACAAGAATTGAAGAGGTTGAAATGCAAATGAAGTTTAGCCCAAAAGAAATCCCAATTTCTTAAGAAGGGGCATTCAAAGAATGTGTTGTAGATTGTCAAGTCCAGCCGAGCCAATTTTGAAAACTAGAAACCACCACTTATTCCTAGTAAAGTACAGTGGAATGGGTAATCCTTGTATAAAATCCATTTTTACATAAAATTTTTTGCAAGAATAAACCCAGGGCAAGTCCATTTTACTACAGGAACCAACTAACCATGCAAGAATAATCTACCCTCAAGGCAAAGGCCGGCCAAGAAACAGCTTAAACAAGAGAAAATTTGTCTCACATAGAAACTTGGTATGAAGTATCTGATAATGCAATCAATATAATTTCATGCAAAAAGAGAAGCAAAAAAGAAAAGAACATGCCAGTAGAAAAAATATATTAACATCATATATGCAGATGACCACTTATTCCTAGTAAAGTACAGTGGAATGGGTAATCCTTGTATAAAATCCATTTTTACATAAAATTTTTTGCAAGAAGAAATCCAGGGCAAGTCCATTTTACGACAGGAACCAACTAACCATGCAAGAATAATCTACCCTCAAGGCAAAGGCCAGCCAAGAAACAGCTTAAACAAGAGAAAATTTGTCTCACATAGAAACTTGGTATGAAGTATCTGATAATGCAATCAATATAATTTCATGCAAAAAGAGAAGCAAAAAAGAAAAGAACATGCCAGTAGAAAAAATATATTAACATCATATATGCAGATGATCACACAATCAATATTCTCCTTACAATAGCATAAACAAAATCAACATCAGCAGCTTAGATAAGCTCCAAAAGCACTAGATTTAGCACAACTAAAAGAGAGTAAAGCAAACAGCATCAAACTTCACAACAATGCAATCATGGCATGCACTTATTACCAGAAATTATGCCCCATCAATTTGATCCTAAATATTACTCAATAGATTTATTGACCTTGTCTGTTAAGTAATCAAAAGATGAAATCCATAAAGAGCATTTGAGACATCACCAAACAATTCTGATGGATTATCACGTATATATACATAATATAATCCAGATACTCCTACCGATCTAAATTTCTAACCTACTTATGACACAACCTCTCATCTGCAATCCACAGGAAGTCATCAAAATATTCATGGCATCAATGCAACCGGAAGAAAATAGCAATCGTTAAACATTGGCTAAGAACAACCATAAACCAGCTGAACCAGCATCTAAATGCATACATCGCTTTATCCATTTCCAGATGATAGATCTACATATCAAGACTGCCATGCCAAAAAATTCTCCCCTTGTTATCCTACAATGAACAGGATCGAACATGAAACATGTGAGAGGTTAGAAATTTGATAGGGGAAAAAAGATAATCTTCGACACTTCTTTTGGTCTTTTTTTGTAATTTGATCGAATTAGATAGATATTTGTTTGTACAAGGAAAAAAAAAAAAGAAACAGCAACAGATCTAAGAGAAATCTCAGATCTGATCTGTTACCACCCGACCCTTATATCCTCACCCCTCATAATAGCTTTCAGTCCTCAAATCCAGCCCCATACAAAAAGATCAAGTATAGAAATCATAAGATCGAAAGTATTTATGAGAGTAGATAGGCGTAATGGTAAGAAGAGAAGCAAAAAAACCCAATTTTTTCCTATATTTCACTCTTCTCAGCCGTGGGATTGAGCATCAAAGGCGGAGAACAGTATCGTGCAGATCATCGTCAGGGAGCGGAAGGAGGTTGAGATCGAAAGGCAGCGGCGGTCGGCACATCAACACGACATCACCATCGTCATCGATGACGGAGGAGGAGGAGCCGCAGTCGCTGTGGCAGTCGTCGTCGCCGTTGAGCACGCGCGGGGGAGGCGGTGGGTTGGCCTGCCTCTTGAGGATAGGTGGCCGGAGGCGGATAGGCGCCGCCGCAGACGGGAGCCGCGGCCCGCTGAATGACTCCACGGTGCTGCTGTGGCTGCTGGACGTTGGCCGCTGAGGGGGCGGCGGCTGTGGGTAGTGCTGCTGATGACGATGGAAAGGGAAGTGGGCGGCGGCGGCGGGAAGAGCGGCTGGGGGGAAGGGAGACGGGGGCGAAGGGAAGTTGGTCTTGGCCTTGGGACCGCGGAGGGCGATAGCGGCGGCGTCATAGGCGCGGGCGGCGTCCTCGGCGGAGTCAAATGTGCCAAGCCACACCCGGGTCTTCTTCCAAGGGTCCCGGATCTCGGCGGCGAAGCGGCCCCATGGCCGCTTCCGCACGCCACGGAACCGCTTTTCCACCGCCATCGCACCACCGATCTGAGCCGCCGCCAGCGGGTCCACAGCTTGTGCGCTGCCCTTCCTCATCGCCCGCGATGGTATCGTCGACGGCAAGGGGATGCCCCAAAAAATAGGGTTCTGCTCACCGATTAAGGATTGGATCGGGGAAAGCAGGAGAAGAGGAACAGAAGCGGAGGAAGCCTAAAAAAGGAGTCCTGACGAAATCACCATCCTTCGTAAATTTCTCCCTTGTTGGCCATCGATCGTCCGCGATCGTCCCAATAAATCGACACGATCGATCTAATTACTTAGCTTTCTCCTCTTGCTCTGGTTGGCGGTCTCGTTCTACCATCCGCTCCGCGGCTCGCCCTCCCCTTCCACCACCGGCCTATTCTTTTATGGACTTCCTCTGTACTTTTGTGCTATTGCGAAATGACCATAACACCCTTAGTCTTTCTTCTTATTCTTCAAATTTCCGCTGCTATTTTATTTATTTCTCGAGAAACCGCGAAGCTGCTCGATCGTCATGTCAGGTAAAGAAAACACAGAATTCTTACCCATCCACTCACCATTCCTATTATTGGAAGAAACAGCGGGCCAGAAGATGCGTTCGAGCGAGAGCCCTAGAAGGGTCGGAGAGAGGAACTGCTAGTTGGTCGTCTTACGATGGAGACGGAGGAGGGCAGAGAAGAAAGAGAGGGTCGGATCCAACCAGGCGGCTACGAATCGGGTTGGAATCCGATTCTCGTTCCTATTGCAGCGGTCATTCGTACGCAATTAAAAAACATGTGTTTCATTCCTCGTTTGTGATACGATCAATTTTGATCATTTATCGTATGTTGTATTACATATCTTGTATTTTATTCCATGTCTAGGAGTAGAATTGCATTGTTCCTTAATTTAAAGAAAATAAACTGCGATGCGAAAAGCAAAACCTTGATATCATATGTCACAAATCGAGAAATCGATGACATTATTAATTTGAGTTTACATCCAAAGATCTATCTTTCAATGACTTCTAAATATTATGTTTGAAGCTAGTCGGAGTCACTTCAATGTTGATTTTATTTGCTTGTGATGAAACAAATGAAACCCAAATGTTTATAATGTTCAAATACACGAGAAACTAATCGATTCTAAGGTCACTAATTCACTGGTCGGACCAGTGAGTGAATTGGTCGAACCGTATTTTTCTTCCCAAAATATATTTAAAAATATAATAATATAAATTAAAAATTAAAAATATATATACACACTTCATATATAGTACTTGTATAATAATATACTAATTAATTTAAAATATTTTAATACAATTTTAAAAATTAAAAATTAATATGAAATGACGTATATGAAACTCCCACGTCGATTACCAAACTCAAATATCTCAATAGAGATAAAAAATAAAAATAAAATTTATTTTTTTAAAATGATATTTTGTCAAATGACATATCAAATCGGATATCTCAGAGATGGGAAAAAAAAAGGTTAATGGATCCAATTTTTTTCTCTCATTAATTTTAATTTAAAATTGATATGAATCTCTCATAAAAAATAATAAAAAAAATTAAGTGAAGGATGTTTAAATTATTGGTATAAAATTGAACTGAGATTAAAAAATCGATCTGGTTAGTCAGTTTAATCTGATTTTTTAAGAAAATTAATTCAATAATCGGACCGAAGCAATCAACGGTTCGATGTTGGATTTTTCCGGTCCAAGGATCGGATCCGAAACGAACCATCTTGACCCAACGTAAATGGATCCGAGCATACACCAACGGTCGAGATGTCTCGATATACTAATCCAATTTCTTGATTAGATTAAAGTAACGATTAATTTCCGAGACCGGTTTGAGTCCTATTCGGACATCGTCATGGCCTACTACTACCCTCCCCGGAGAGGCGAGGAAGAGACAGCCACCAAACCCGGCGAGAAGCCCGGCTTCGATGCCGATTGCTTACTCCTTCCTTCCTCTCCCCCCACACCTCAAAAGCTTCGCTTCCCACCTTCCCGTAAACGACCGCAGAAAGCTTCGGGTGCGGACACCAAACGACCACCCCTATGTGAAGTCCAATCCGCGGCGTCCATTTTCTCCCGCATCAAACAAATCACGACCGCTCACCCGCTGTTGAATGACGATATTACCCTCATCCTAAATTAACTGGCAATCGGGAGCCGGCCGGCCCTCTAACCCAACGTAAAATCGACTCGGTGATTTGGACCGACATCTGAGGCTTCCACGTAGAACGCGTGGAAAGTGGTGCGGTCGCCGTGCCTTCTCCCTCACGATTCGAATAGAAATAATATCGCCACGCGATACGCGGATATACCCCGTCACCCACTACGATCTCCCCCTTATATTGATCCCCTCGACTGACTCAGTCCAATGGAACGGTGGTGGGGTCAGAGATGGTGATGCCACCGCCACCCACGTTGTTGCTTTGAATGGGAAGCAGCGGGGAAACAAGCCTTTTCAACGATGACAAAAGGTCTGCTCCCCCTACTACCGGAATCATATTACAGGCATATATATATATATATGTATGCGGATGGATTGAGAGACGGAGAGGCTCCACGTCGCCTAGTGTTCGGTGCCTTCTGTTTTTGGGCTAGTAGGAATTGCTTGGAACCAAAAGAACGAGTCGACGCAGCAGCTGCACCATCGCCACCACCTCCTCCGTCTCCTCCGCCTCAAAGGCGGGAGGCGGAGGAGGAAATAATATAATATAATACCCCGGGCAGGAAAACGACGCCAAAGGTTGGCAGGCATTGGCGCGGTCAAGCCCATGGCGGGCGTCTCCACCACGTCGTCTTTTTGTGTGTCTAGACGAGGCAAAATTTTTACTTCCTTCTTTCGTGTTATTTACCGGCCTGCGCGCTCTCATGACTGCAGCAGCGCATGTTGGCGCATTTAGTGTGCGAGGCAACGGCATGGGGTGGCCGGCGCTGGCTGCAGCTGAAAGCTTCAGAGTCGCAGGCTCGCCCCGACGCAGCGGTCCGAGCCAGTGGAAGGGTGACACGTAGGCTCGTAAGCCTTTCTCGTGGGCCGAGGAGACACCGACCAGTCGTGGCTGGGCCAACACGGGAGGCCGACAGCCCCCAGCAGTCCCTGTCCTGCGAAATGTAGTCCGTTGCTTCTCCCCTTCGTCTTCCCCTGTAAATTTTTTTACGTCTCGTGTTCGTTCACACATGGGGGGTGGAAGAGTAATTTCGGATCTGTTTCTTCGAGTCTTTAACAGCAGTCACATCTCGTCATACGTTCTGCTTTCGGGTTATTTATTATGAGATGCAGAGGGGGAGCGAAATAAAGAAAGGAAAGGGGCCGGTGCGTGCAGGAGGTGGGAATGAGTGGGGAAAGCCGGAGTTGGTGGTCGGGGGGGGGATGGGGCCCAACAGCCATCGCGTCTCGTGGTTCGCTCCGTCCGTCTGCTGGGTTGACCGGTCTTTTCATCCTCCTTTTTCTCTTTAACCAGCAAACTTTACCGTAACGCTCGCCGACAACCGTGCCTTCCCCGCCGGGACCCACCGCCACCATGACCGCATCGCCCTCCTCCCCACCGATGACCTGACCTTGTTGCTAATGATGTTCCAACGGACACGTGTCCCAACCTTTTGTTTCGTCCTCTTCGAGGACCTATTCCTCGCGATGGTCATCGCCAGCTTTGCACGGTCCTCACCGGCGGGACGCGCGACCCACTCCCATTCTGAGAGGGGGAACGTGCTCCCTGGCTCAGAGGAGACAGGCGAGCCCCGTGGCGTGGGCCGCGGCACACGTTCTTTTCAGCCCAAGCTGTGACCTGCCTCCCCATCACTACTAATACGCGGAAGTCAGTGTAAAAAGAGAGAGCCAAAACAGAGGTGCGTGTGCTGGCCATGTCAGGCGGAATCATATATGTTTCCAAGTGAAAAGGCCAACCAAATAAAAAGTTTTCTAAGGTTAATATTTTATTATCTAACACTTCAACATATATTTGTGTGTTCAAATATCTCTTAAACATAGATGCCATCGATAATGGTATATGGAAGATATGGAGTAGCAAAAATTAGGACACTAATAGGGTACACGTTTACTCTATTATGTTAGGCTTCAACTGAAGTATGAAGCTACTACACACAAAATAGTTATGATAAAAAATGTGGACCGTCAAATCTCGCAGCAAGCTCATCCGTTGGTTCATCACAGCCGTGAAAATACAAAGCACACGTCAGCGGCAATCTTCAGCCCATCGCAGTGTATTTTACTAACGAAACGGCATCTGTTGGCTACGTGTCGCGCATCAAGAATATACCGCTATTTGTGAACGGTCATGATGAGCCGGTGAAAGAAGCAAATATTTCATCGCAGTAGGTCGAGGTTCGTTATTCGAATACTACACCCATA
Source organism: Ensete glaucum (assembly GCA_021527575.1). Classification (NCBI taxonomy): domain Eukaryota; kingdom Viridiplantae; phylum Streptophyta; class Magnoliopsida; order Zingiberales; family Musaceae; genus Ensete; species Ensete glaucum. Next base: position 53,749,866 of record CM038551.1, read on the forward strand.
TAAAACCCGCCCTCCTTCCGCTTCTGTTCGCGCTCAGCGTCGACGAAGCCGAAGGCGATCCCCTTCTTCCACAACTGATCACCGATGTCGACTAAGGTTTCGTTCTCTCAGATCCATTATCTTGTCGTACCTTTACACTGGAGAATGGTTGGTGGGGTTCTGATGCGACTTCTAGACTAGCCACTGTTCCATGTATTTGGTTGTGTTTCTGAGATAATAATAATCATGTGCTTCGGTTTACTGCTGTGGATTTGGTGCTGACGATTGCTCGGCGTTTGCTTTGGGGTTCCGATCGTTGTTTTGTGAACGAGATTTGATGCATCTTTGTTTCGTTCGCTTTATTTTTTCCATGACGATTTTGTTTGTGCGCTTTTGATCTCTAACGGTGGTGGGTCTTGATTATTCGTACTCCATTTTCGGTTTATAGCTCCGTAGATGTGTGGTTGCTGATGAGATGAATAGACTTACTTTGGAGAAGTTACCCTCTGTTTAGATGGTGGGCTGGATGTCCATGAGATGCCGAACCTTCTTCTGCATGCTGATTAATTACTAATTTTCACTTGGTATCAATATATGCTTATTGTTGAACAAGAAAATAAAATGTAAAGAATCGTAAATGGTTGTGTTTTATTAATCTTCTTAAATTCCTCAACTGTCCCCTCCGTTTAGCTCGAGATAGAAGCCTCTGATTCATGTCCTAAGTTTAAATAGTTAAATGTTTAGTATGTGCTCGGCTACCTCAGATTCAATGCTAGTACACTTTTCTCATGTAAATGTTCCCCATAGCTGATTCAGCTATTTCATCCTTTAATTCGTTGAATGAGTTCCTTACGATTAACACAAAGAAAAAAAAGGAAGATGTTCATGTTCTTAGGAATTTAAGAAGGTGCTTTGTAGTCTTAATTAATTAAAGTGGGTTTAAATGCTGAATTTAATTAAGTCGATAAAATAAGTGGTTCCATGCTCATCATTTAGTCAATCTTCTATGCGTTGTTTCTGATTTTACTGATAGACGGTACTGTTTTCTTGACGCATCGTTTTTTATTTTTGTGATGTGATTGCTACGTTGCTGTTACATGATTCCTAGTTCAGTTCAGTTCAGTCTTCTTTTCAATGTTTATTTGATGTAAGATGATCACATAACGATTCTGTTGATGGTCAGGGCATAAGGATAAAGTTCGTGGACAAATTTTATCAGACTTGTAACTCGGATACTGCAGGGAATCGTTTGCCAATTGCCGGTGCTCTGCCACAGAACACTAATCCAGTTCAAAGTTCTTTTAGAAGAGTCGTGAGAGAGCAAGGTAAATTATTTGCTTCACTTTTTTATACCACATGCACTGTTACATTTCATTTACTTGTTAAATGACATATTTATTGGTTGAGCTTGATAAATGTACAACTTTATTAATGATTTATACAACATAGCCATAATTGTCATTAGTAAGTTTCAATTGGAACTTGCTCTAAGTTAATATTTTTATTAAAAAAATGAGGGAACGATCAACATAATATTTGATGCAGTGAGTGAGCAAGCAAGCAATTTGATAAAATTTGCAAAGAACTCTCAAGCGGAGAGATCGATCGATACAGTGCTTCGTAGGAAACACAACTAGTGAGCTAAGTAGCAAACTTGTAAAACCAAATTTATAACGGTGTGCATGAATTTTTGTTTTTGCATCAGCATGACATCCTAGATAGGTCAAACGGACTTAATATTTCTTTCGTTTTTAGCATGTGAAATATTTAAATTATTTTTTTACCGATAAAATTATTAAAAAACTAAAATAATATTAAAATTATCTTTCTATCCGTTATTTTTATATCGATTCAATACGTTGTATCACTTGTATTTTTCATCAATACAGCTGACGATGTTTTGACAAATAAAATTATTTATTTATTTTGGAACTATAAAAAAATTAACATAATTTTTTAAATATAATTTTTTATATTAATAAAGTTTAAATAAAAATAATTAGCCCCTTGGCGCACAGCTATTTGGTGAAAGTCCAAAGTTTAATTTACACTCCATTGAAAACCTTTGTAACATACTAGAGATGCTTTGGGGGTGCTTGACATTGTTCCGAGACAACAACAAGATGTCCAAGGGTACAAACCCTAGGTTGAGAGTACACTCCATCTCAGTTGTGCACCACACCAAAGTTGCTTTGAGAGTGCTTGACATTGTTCTAAGACAGGAGGAGTCCTGCAGGAAAAAATATTAAGGTGTCCTAAAGCAACTTATCATTGTGAACAAACGTGCATCTTTATTTATTATTCCCTTTTTCTCTCAGGGTTTGTGTACCCGTCAGACACTCGTCTTTAGTGGTTATCACTTGAACCATGCTGACTTGGGATGGTGGGCCCAGTGACTTCCTTGGATTCCACTCGAGCTTTGCTCCACTCTGCAAAACATGGTTACTTAAGTTGATCGATGCATTTGTGCAGTTACCTAGTTTCACTTCTGCCTGCAGGTGTTTCCACCACTACGAATATGGCACTCTGTGCTGGATATGTTTACTGGTCAACCTGAATCCGCAGGATCATAAATAACGAATAAAATAAATTAGTATAAATAACGGATCGTAACTTAAATAGAAGATACAATGAAGAAAAATTGTTCAATATAATGTGACTACATAGTTCTACTTAGAGGAGGCAAGTAAATCAAAGTTAATAACGGACCAGTTACCAATATCTGAATTGTTTATAAACTCCTAAACTAAAAGTATAATAGATGGAAAAGTTTCCATATAATAAAACCAAAATAGTCGGTTCACAACAGTTTGTCATCGTGTGAGACTCGTAGTCAATTATACAGTGGGACATTAAGGCTCGCGGTTGCGATGTGTGTGTGACTACAACTATTATGCAGTAGATATCCTGGTACAAGAAGAATTCTCTTTATGATGGATGACTAGGGTTCTCATGGCTCATTTCCTATCCTTTATTTTCTTTGCCTTTGTTTTAAGTGGACTTCAGAGAGATTGGTAGTAGGAATCGATTTTTAAGTCATTCCATAGGCTTTCCAAGCGCGATCATCGTCTTGGAACCCGTCTGCTAAGTCTTTGTTTTGGTGCATCGCTGGGTCGTCCTTTGTATTTTGACAATGAATCAGTAATGCCTTCGAGGATTACTTATTGTCGCGGGGATTAAGAAATATGCTCCAGGAATAACTTGCAGGCATTAGATGCATCGAGTGGGCGAATTCAACTCATTCCAATTCCCTCATGGCTGCTTGGCTTCAGTTTTGATTGGCTGGGAGTAGGTAAAAATTAAGGTGTGTCTTAAAACCACATTCAATCTTTAGAAATTAGAATCAAGCAAACAATCAGATATAAAATAAACTGAATATTTTAATTATAAATATCATAAAACAATATTTATTTCAACCATATCAGCAGAACAAAATACAACTCAATCTCAACCGAGAAATCACAAGTTATTTTGGATGGGAGGCTTTTAGGCGGGAAAGAGGATGAGCAAGTACGCTTCTTCTCTTGCCTACCGCACCAGCTGGCTTCCACGTGGCGCTCTCCTCAATCCGCACGCCATCATGCTTGGCCTTGACTTCCTTGATGCACTACTGCCCACATATTTTTATCATTACTCTCCCATCATGTTACGACTGTTGATCGAGTCTGGTGCCCTGGAAGTATTAAACAATGGCTTCCACTGCCATCAATCACTCACACTCTTCCCCAACCCCAACCCCAACCCCAACCTCTTCCCCCTCAATCCTTATTCTTTCTTGCCGTCTTCTTCCGATCTATTTCGGCAGTTGGCATTTAGCGCCGAGATTGGATGGGGAGGTGCGGAGGATAACGACGAGGCGGCGGCTGCACTGAGCTTTGTAAGTTGTGCTTATATGCCGGTCTTCCTCCCCTTTGTCGTCGCTATTTTTGTGTGCGTGGAGTTCCAGTAGCATGCAAGAGTTATAAGAGGCGGAGCGAAGGAGAGCGGAACCCAGAAATGGAGGCGGAGCGGATCAGGAGGAGAAAGTGGAAGAGCCTCAAGGAGCGGTTGTCACTTATGGGCTGCTGCGCCAGCGGCTGGGGCTTCCGCGCCTCCAATCCGACCACCGCCACGATTAACGAGGAGGAGGAGGAGGAGGAGGAGTATGGAATCCACCGAAACCATCGAGAAGAGCAGGTGGAGGAGGCGGGGTCGAGGGAGGCAGTGGAGATGAACCTGGCGGCCGCGTTGGCAGCGGAGCGGCAGTACCGGGCGGTTTCCGCCGCGGCGGACGAGAGGCTGGAGCAGGATGAGGCGGAGGGAGCGGAACGGGTGTCGTTGATGAGACTATTGGAAGAAGGAGAGGAGAATGTCGGCGGGGGAGGAGACGGGTGGTGTTGGTGCTGCGTGTGCGTGGGGCGGCGGAAGGGGGCGGCGTTCATACCGTGCGGGCACACCTTCTGCCGGGTGTGCGCGCGGGAGATGTGGGTGAACCGGGGCTCCTGCCCCCTCTGCAACCGTCCGATCCTCTACATCCTCTATATCTTCTAAATCAACGGCTGCTGCTGGTGCTTCACGCCCGCACACCCCTTTCCGCTTCTACTATATAGTAACGTTGGGGGTATGACGAAAAAGATAAAAGAGACCAGGGAAAAGTGACATCCGATTACTTCTGTTTTGCTCTGTGTTTATTGTCTTTGTTCTTTCTTGAAGGAATCGGATTAAAAGCAGCGCCATGTTATCATGTTGGGAAAAGTATGCAATGGCATCGAGATCCAATCTGGCTTTTCCATTGACATCCAAGCTCTCCATCAGAGAAAGGATCAAAGAGTGAAATTGAGAATTCAATCCAGTTGTGGTCCCTTGTCAACTTAAACAATTGGTTCAGATCTGGTTTTAGCCGATCTTTCCCACCTAATCCAATCGTTCGTTACACATCTGTTCTTACCTAATCTCAAACAATTTTGTCAAGTCTACCCTCAAGCTTTCCAACCCAATTTTAACTTCGTTCTTGCTTTTTTTCTCTATATATTACACAGGGGTTTAGGAGTTTTCTCAATCTTTCTTACATGCTGATACAAATCATCTCTTTTACCGACTTGCACATTAGTGACGGTTAGCATTGTTTCCATGTTGGGCCCCGACAACGGCAGCCCATTGGAGGAGGGGCCGTAACAAACATTTCGATGAACAAGAGTGGCCTGTTTCTTGTAACTCCAAGAAACATAAGGGAGGTGGATGATATGTCCTAGTGGATACCCAACACTGTTTATTTGGAGGTAGCTTTACAGTTGATAGATATAGATGCTTTGGAAGTTCCCATAGAGAATATTATGCATCTCTATGTAGGTTTCACTAGGTAGGGGACTCAAGAGTTCCATGCTTGATGACATCCATTAGTTGGAGGAAGAATGACAATGACGAAGAGAGGAGAATAGCAACAATGGGAGTGGGGGCTGATGGCTGGCTGGCTCTCTTGGCATGGCCTATGGGCTTCCAACTTAGATGTCTTCAGTGATGAAGTTATTTTGGGGCTCGAGGTTGTTGGAAAGAAAGAGGTCGATAAGCGATGGGATGGCGTAGTTATCGGTTAGGGTAGCCATGTTCTTAAGGGATCTAACAATTAAGGGTTTGCATATCGGGTAAGTCATACCTGGAGCGACAGCTGGTGATGATGGATGGATGGATGGATGGATGTGTCATCCTCTCCTTGCACAAAAAACCTATGACTTAAGTGCTAGCATGTTACCTACTATTTGTGAGTTAAATGTACTCGACCAGATAGAAATGGAGAAACAAAGAAGGGAAAGTAAAGGAAAACTATCTTGGGAAATGTAAGCATAACAAAAAAATTATAATATTCTATTATTATTCAAAAAAAATAATGCTAGAATTGAAATCAAATAACAATAGATCATATTTACAATATGTACTTTTTACTACAATAATAAAAAAAATAATTTGATATATAAGGGCACCATCCTTCATATGATCATTATGATCGATGGATGAGAGACAACAGAAGATAAGAGAGGATCTGTAAACTCTTAATAATTATCATGTATCCACGTCTTTGCACCTCCACGCTAAATCCTTAAGAGGTCCTATCTATTTATATGTGTGAGCAAATGGTCTAGGATAAGTAATTAAAAGAGTCCTCTCATTATGGTCATCTCTTAGCAATCTTATCATAATTAGATGTCATTGCTATTGGCTAATAATTGTTATCACAATCTAATCATATCTATAATATATCTTACCCAATTAGATAAATCTACATAATCTAACAAGAAAAAGTAGAGTGAACTTTTATTTGATATATATCGATGAACATTGATTTAGATGTATGTTAGTGACGTCTCTTTTTTTAGTGATGTCTCCTTTAGCATTTTTGGGTCACATATGCAAGGGTTCGAAGATAGTCAAGGAAGTGGTTTATTGACGAGAGAAGAAGAAAAATTAATAGGAGAGTATCTCCCATGAAGGTCATCTTCTAAAGAATCATATCATAATTTAACTTCCTTTCTATTGGCTAATAACCGTTATTAGCATCCAATCAAATCTATAATATATCTTACATAATTAGATAGGACAACATAATCTAACATTTTCTCCCTTGACCTATTAGTTGGTAAAATATAAAAGAAGTTTAAAATTAAAATAAATAAAATAAATTTTTACTTCAAAATAATTTTACCTAATTGGATTTTTTAAAAAATTAAAAAGTATTTTATAAAATAATCCAATAAGTCCAATAAACACAATAATACTACATTAAGCTCAACTATGAATGCGAGTCATAGCAATTATATACTATCAATATTATACTTACTTCTATGTACCATAACATTATTAGTCTTTCATAATATAGTTCATAATGATGATTATAATTTGTTTTGTCATACCAATCATGTTATAAACATTTAACTATAATATGTGCATACATAAATATGAATAAGATAGCAAAAACAAACAACTTAAAGTACGTAAATAAGAATGCTAATTATAATGTACATTTTATGAGTTACTCACATAACTAATTATAAGAATATGTTTTTTCTAACACTTTAGGTTATGAGTCTTGAGTGAATGGATCGGTAATCAATATAATGAAACTCAAGTTCTGAATTAATATTAATTATTTGTAGACTCTTATTTACTAATCATTAATATATTATATCATAATGCATATAACTACTAGAATACTTATCAGTTAAAAAAACATACAATTGCAATACGTCACAAAATACTTTCAGTGACTTAGTAATTGAGTTTGACTACACCAAAGTCCTGATATAAAATTCTGTAGTTATAAAGCTTAATTAGTGGCCTCAAAAAATACTACAAAATTAACTTTTATTATTTATAATATAATAATATAATACTTTATTTTTATATAAATTATCTCTTTAATTAATATAAATATAAAATATATAGTGAACTCCCTATTATCAAGGTAATTTAATCAATATTTAAAAATACCATTATTTTAAGCTAGTCTGATTATATATATATATATATATGAGCGTATAATCTTTTTATTCTTTTTATATATCTTATTATTTTTTTGGTAGTATTTTAGTATTTTCATTCTTGGATAACTGTAATATATATACACAATATTTTGACTATAAAATTAATATTTGATTTGGTATAGACTTAAACATATAATAGACTTTCAACTGCATATACATAAAAATATATTTTTTTATCTTATTCTTTTCAAGTCATCTTTAAAATACTTTTTTTGATTGAAATTTTTACTTTTGTCATTTACTAAACAAAGTTATACACTAAATCTCTTCAATACTTTATGAGACCGTGTAATCCTTAAGATTTATCGTTAAATATCTCAATACTAATAACATAAGATATTCTATTTTATATTAATTATCTTAAAATTTTTGATGAGAAATATCATGATTTTGTATAATAGATTAAGATTGCTACTAGCATTCAAAATATTATCGACATATATACCATTATAATAAATTTGCTTGATCTTAAAACATAAATATTAACAAATAATATTTTTCTTAAATATAGAAAATAATGGTATTAAAAATTTTTATATATTAGAGGCTTGTTTAAGGTCATAAATAAATTTCTAAATTTACATACTAAAATTTATATTTTTTTTCTTTATAAATTATTTAATTTATCCATATAAATTTAAATTTTCATTGAGAAAAGTTATTTTCTCATCTATATGATATAACTTCAAATAATAATGAGCCACAAATGTCATGATAATTCTTAACAAGTTCTTTTAAAAAATAAAAAAATATCTCCTTATGTTGATGCATTATTTATGAGTAATAACTTTGACTACAAGTCTGATTATTATATCATTTGATATTACCTTTTTAGTCATGTTTCTATAAAAGACTTTTTTATAGTTATTGGGTAATTGGATGAGTTTTCAAACACTATTTATTCCACTGATTTTAACTAATCTTTTATTATATTGTACTATTCTTCAATCTTTTATTACATTGTACCATTCTTCATTATCACTACATTTTATAAGTTATGAAAATAATAATAGATCCTTTTGATTCATATATTATGATTTAATCCTTATAAATATATCACATAATTAATATGTTTCCTTTTCCTTTGAGATATTATCAAAACTATTGATTATAATTATTCTACAAGTTTATTAGTAGCGATATCAATATCATGGGTAAGTTCATTAATCTTATTTTGTTATTTACTATTATCAATTCTTTTAGCGATTTAAGAAATAATAATCTCTAAAAAATGATAAAGAAATATTAACATACATTTTATCAATATCAAGATTAAAATTAAAAAGTTTATATATATATATATATATATATATATATATGCAAGGTTCGCTATACCAACCCATACCGTTTGGTATGGGTGATATGTACTGATCCGATATGAGATCCATGTGCAGACCAGCCTTTACTCGGCGATACTGTAACCTGACCCTATATTGGGGGATACGAGGTTTGTATCAGGTAGTAATGGTCGAGATCCGATCATTACCGACCTATATTGATCGATAATAGTAAGACTTCGATTGTTACTAATCAAGGGCTGAGATCACCCTATTTCAAATGGTCAAATTGATCATTTGAATCATATGAAAGTGATTTTAAACCATTTCTTCCCTTCTCTTTCAACTCATATCACTCTCTCAATCTTTTCAACCACATAAAACTTATTTTCGCTTAGATCTCTCTCTCATTTTCATATTTTTACTCTCCTAAACTCAACAAGGCTATAATTTATGGATTATATTAAATTTGGGATGATTCATTGGAAGATTGTCCTAGGTTAGAATATGGCGGAAGGAGCCAACAATATCGAGTCAGATCACTTGAGGAACCAAAGATACCAAACCATCACAATCGTCCACACAACATACAAAGGCAAAGACAAAGGAAAGACAATCACACCAGTCGCTATATTGGAAAGAATCGAGTCGAGTGATGAAAGACCTTTTTGATCACATTTAACAACCCGCTCAATCTAGAGACAATATCATAGTGGACAACAGTGCCTTAATCTATGATGGCAATAACATTAGAGAGTCGATGATCCCACATATACAATTTGAGAGTGGTGCATGGATAGAGAAGTAGTATTTTACACATGCCACCTAAGATTCAGTTCATGGAACTCGATGAGATATTAATCAAGTTTATACATGGAAGCAGAAGGGGAAGGGGAAGGTAGTTACATTTCTATATGCAATCAAATGCGAGTTGTTGTTAATCTTATTATATAGTTTCACACCTATTTTAGAAACCATGAATTTAAAAATTATTTTAAAGCATATTAACAACACTTTAAAGCATAAAAAATTTTAAATTTATATAGGAACCCTTTAATTTGACCTCTCTTATCCTGGAAAAAAAACTGAAGTTTCAATCAAAATCTCTTGTCACAATTTAAAGGTTGATGCATAGACCACAACCACTTATAGAAAAAAATTACCTACATAAGATCAAAGGTGATAATAAAATCTCTTACATTCCACCTCCCCTCATTTAAAAAATAAAAATTTCTTATGAACAAAACATTTTAAAATTTTAGGTATGACACTATGAAATTGAGCTAAAGAGTGCCGACTAAATTGAACAAATCCTAGACCAAATAGCAACTCAAAAAAAAAAAAAAAACATTATGATACTAGCACAAGTACTCGCTCGTAACGTCCCATTGGACAAAGGTAAGCAAAAATCTGGTGCACAGCTTAGCAATAAATATATATCTATGCTTCCAAGTCGAACAAACATGCCTTCGGGGTGGTGGTGGTGGTGTTGCTGTTGTCTTATCCTACCTATGGGGAAAAAAGGAAACAAATTTGTTAATGCTGTAGCCGGCGATGACCTGAAGTCCGTCCGATCTATCCCGATGGAAATGCCATCCCCATCCCCTTCCCCTTCCTTTTCCTCTTCCTCGTCCCCCCTACCTCCCTTACACTTCTGTGGCCGCAACCTTGAGATAGTCCTTCCAATGCCCTGTTAGCAAGCTGGCTTCGAACAAATATATAAACTTCATTTTTTTTTCTAATAATAAAATATGTAATTTTGTATATTCAAAAATGTGTGTGCCTATATATGCAATTATTCCATGCTACTCACAATCGCATCTTGTATGTATACATAATGAACTTTTGTGCAGGTGGGCTTTATTTACTGCTCAAGAAATAAAGGTTGCAGGTCGAGGACCTTTGGCAAGTCATAAATGCTGAAGCTCTAAAATGCCCATCGGAAGATCTCCAATTAGTGGTGTCAGGTAAAATTATGAGTTCTTCTTCTTCTTCTTCTTTAATAATATGTTTTCTACAAAATTGATCGAAGTTTTTTCTTTCTCTCTATCGCCCTGTTTGCTTATTGTTATGCCCATCGACTATTTATTAAAAGGAATAAGACATGCATTCGTTTCAAGTTTTTAGTTGTATATAACTCTTAAATTCATATTAGCGTAACAGGTGTTCGTGAGTTGGATAGCATTAATTCACATAGTAAATTTATATTTTTTTTTATAGGTAATACTTCCTCGCACTGAAGTACGGAAGATGTCAAAGCCTGGTCCTCAGGAATCTCCGAGTTGATAGGCTCTTTATATAATGATAACACTTTTTGGCATTGAAAGGACATGACACAAAGTGTGAGTCTAGAGTCACGGTGGACATGGAAAGGAACATATGCATGCGTTATGATCGCAAACACCGTCTCCTTTATAAGTGTTACTGTAGTCCTTGACACATTTTGAATCAGTACATGGGCTATCTAAGACAAGTTTGCATATACTACCGGGTTGTCCTGCCTCGACCACAACATCAGCTGTTACAAAAGTCATTGTATAATTAAGTTTTACATTTTTATCCAGATATTATACGTAATCAAACATGAGTTTTTATATTGTTGATAATAGCACAAGGTAATACAATAGTATGTGTTGTTAATCTTAGGATGAATGATATTTTATGCTAAATTCTATGCTCTCGTTACACCCAAATATATATTGCACCAATTTTAGAAACCATGAATTAGAATCATTTTCTCTAGAGTTTGATGTGGTAGGAAAAAAGCTATTATTTTTGCACCTAGATTTGATGGAGCCAAATCTTAAGAGAAAAATAAAAAAAGTAGGTTGATGAAGCTAAGTAACCTGTACACATAGATATTTATTTAGCATGAATTAAAGACTTTGTTTAGCCCATCATAACAAATGCCCTCTTAATAACAATTCAAAAACAGAAAATCATATTGAAATATGATTCGACCCCACTTATCCCATAAATTATTATTCAATCAAATCTACAATACTTGACTTGTCGGAATTTTATGATTTTTCATTCATCAAAGTTGATGTGCAAACAAGAGCAAATTCGAGAAGAAAAGGCATACATGTTCGAGCTTACTTGTAAAAAGGACAAGAGGAGAATAACACACGCGATCTTGGCCCCCATGATAAAAAAAGGTTCTTGTTCTCCAAATTATACATTTGAGACTACAACAAGTTTATATAGAGGAGCTTCAACACCCGTATTAATTGGATTCACCCCTTTTGATAAATATGATATTATAGCGGTTGTCATTTACATATTTTATGACACATTAATTACAAATGTTTCAGTTGCAGAGTTTATCTACACTATACACTATGCAACTGAAACATTTATAATTTTTCAGATACCGACCCATGGAAACACCTAAAAACTCCATGGATCAATTATATATATATATATATATATATATATATATATATATATATATATATATATATATATATAGTATTGCTAACCAGCATTCAGGTGTCATCATGTGAGCGTTGAGTTTGAGCATTGGCATACTTAGTCGTTATGACATTCCCATCCGTACAGATTATATTATATATATATATATATATATATGGAAGGTTCACTATACCAACCTATATCGTTTGGTATGGGTGATTTGTACTAGTTCAATAGGGGATCAGTGTGCGGACCAACCTTTACTCGACGGTACCGTAACCTGACCCTATATTGGGGGATACGAGGTTTGTATCGGACCGTAATGGTTGAGATCTGATCATTACCGACCTATACTAATTGATAATAGTCAGACTTCGATTGTTACTAATCAAGGGCTATGATCACCCTGTTTCAAATGGTCAAATTGATCATATGAATCATAAGAAAGAAATTTTAAACCATTTCCTCCATTCTCTTTCAACGCATATCACTCTCTCAATCTTTTCAACTACCTAAAACTTATTTTCGCTCACATCTCTCTCTTATTTTCATATTTTTACTCTCCTAAACTCAACAAGGATACAATTTATAGATTATTTCAAATTTGGGATGATTCATAGGAAGATCGTCCTCGGTTAGAATATGGCTAAAGGAGCCAACAATATCGAGTCATATCACTTGAGAAACCATAGACACCCAACTATCACAATCATCCACACAACATACAAAGGCAAAGGCAAAGGAAAGGCAGTCACACCAGTCGCTATATTGGAAAGAATCGAGTCGAGCGATGAAACACCTTTTTGATCGCATTCAACAACTCGCTCAATCTAGAGACAACATCATAGTGGACAACATTGCCTTAATCTACGATAGCAATGACGTTAGAGGATCGATGGTCCCATATGTATAATTTGAGAGTGATGCATGGATAGAGAAGTAGTATTTTATACATGCCACCTAAGATTCAGTTCATGGAACTCGATGAGATAATAGTCAAGTTTATATATGAAAGCAGAAGGGGAAGGGGAAGGTAGTGAATGATTTTAAGCAGATGCGACAAAACCTATATTACATAGATACAAATCGAAGCTCATCGTATTCTCAACCGTCATATCATAGAGAACTTTATAGCTAACAACAGTATGGCAATAGTTGGTCATACTAGTTCGAGCAGTAGTACGTTGATCAATCTTATGATACAGAATAACAGATCAATAACGAAAGTAAAAGTTTTGACATTCTTCATACTCCGCACTAATACATGTCATAGTTGTAATTGTATTAGGAGCTGCCTTAGAAACGTGTGATTTATGACGATCAAACTATGACTATCACTATATTGATGCACCAATGATATATGATGTATCAGTATATTATGTCGTGGGATCAATTTTAGGTTTTGGTTCTACAAATATATCAAATTGATATTAAGATACATAGGATCGATGACCTCGGTCTACCGCCCATAGAGTCTCATTGTTTTTTTTTTGGTGTGGTAGAACCATATATATTCATCGACCGATTGGTTGATGAATTATATATATATATATATATATATAAATAAAGGGATTAAAATATTATCTATATAAGTCAAATAGTCAAGATCGGATGTTTTGACATTTTACTCTCTCAATTCATTCTTCACCTTAACATATTGCAGGACACACCTTGTTAAGTTGTAATATCGCTAGACCAGGTTGCGGAAATGTTAGTAGAAGCAGTATTCTGTCCGGATGCCTACGACAAAGTGGTGGAGATTGGTGGTGCTGTCACGTAAAATTCATGAGTTCTTCTTTAATAATATGCTAATATGTTCTTGGTCGATATATACCCATTTGCATCTTGTTCTGCCATTTGCTATAAAGGAATTGCCATGGTCTATTTTCTTTCATTTTATTTAAAAATCAAATCACTTCATTAACTTTCTCCTCAAAGGGGTAAACTGTTTTTTGAGTACAAAAGATTCTTAAAGTGTACTCGTCAGTTGGAAAGGTTTTAATTTTTTTTAATTGATCACATCTAACATAAAATGGAACATTATCTATCACAAGTTGCTTTTAGGAAAATTCAGGATGCTACTCGGTTGTTCTACCTTGACTGCGTAATTTAGTTAGTCGATCGTTACATTTCTATATGCAATCAAATGGGAGTTTTTTTTTGTTTTATTGATAATAGCATGTGCTAATACTATCACATGATGTGTTGTTAATCTTCATATATAGTGTCACACCTACTTTAGACATCATGAATTTAAAAAATTATTTTAAAGCATATTAACAATACTTTGAAGCATAAAAAATTTTAAATTTATATAGGAACCCTTTAATTTGACCTCTCTTATCCTGGAAAAAAAAATTTAAGTTTCAATCAAAATCTCTTAGTCACAATTTAAAGGTTGATGCATAGACTACAACCACTTGTAGAAAAAAATTACCTACACAAGATAAAAGGTCATAATAAAATCTCTTGCATTCCACCTCCCCCTCATTTAAAAAAAAATATTTTTTTATTAACAAAAGATTTTAAATTTTTAAGTACGACACTATGAAATTGAGCTAAAGAGTGTTGACTAAATTGAAACAAATCCTAGACCAAATAGCACCTCAAAAAAAAAAAAAAAACATTATGAGTCTATCACGGATATCCTAGAATCATGGACCAAGTGGGCTAAATAATATGATGATACTAGTACAAGTACTCGCTCGTAACGTCCCATTGGACAAAGGTTAGCAAAAATCTAATGCAGCTTAGCAATATCCGATTAGATCTTCAAGAGCACCACCCGTCGGATCTGAATAATGTCCAATATTGATCTACAAGAGGAACTAGTATAGATATAGACCCCTTCTCATCTCTTCTTATCCTTTCACAGGACCACCTTAATTGATGGTTTTGGGAGATCAAGAGGATAATCGTAATCTCTTGATCTATTCACCCCTTTTCACGTTCTGTGCTTTTCCGTGCATTTTCGTGTCTTGGGTTTATAGTAGGTCCTGTCTATTTATAGGCGAGAGCAGAGGGTCTAGGGTAAGTTATTAGGAGAGTTCATTCCATCAAGGGCATCCCCAAAAATATCCCAGTATAATATGGACTTTATTTAATATTGTCAAATACCTTTTATCAGAATCCAAATAATCCATAATATATCTTATTCAATTAATAAAGGGCCACATAATATTACATTCTCTCATTTGGCCAATTAATTGATAAGATATAAAAGATATCCGAAATCAAAATAAATAAAATAAAATTTATTTAAAAATAATTTTATCTAATTGGTTCTAAAAATTTTGAAAAACATTTTATACATGACCATGATTTTAAAAATAAGCCAATAAGTCCAATAAGCATAATAATACTATATTCAGTCCAACTATCAATGTGAGTCATAGCGATTGTATATCATCAATGCCACACTTCCTTCTATATACTATAATAATGTTAGACTTTCCTTATATAGTCTATAATGACCCCTGTAATTTGTATTGTCAAGACAATCATATTTCTTGCATTCAACTATAATATGCATAAACATAAACATAAATATAAACAGGATAGCAGAAACAAATAACTTTAATTATGCAAAAAGAATGTCAATAATAACATCCACTTAAACATGTATCACTATATCCTTTATAGCTTGCTCACAAGCCTCATTCTAAGAACATGTTCTTTAAATATTTTACACTACAAAGCTTTAGTAAATGGATCAGCAATTATCATAGTGGTGCTCAAATTTTCAATTGACACATGTTGTTTCTGGACTCTTTCTTTAACCACCAATTACTTTATCTCAATGTGCTTGGAACCACTATAGTACTTGTCATTCTTAGAGAAGAAAACTGTTGCAGTATTATCACAAAAATATCTTCAGCGGCTTTGCAATTGAGTCGACCACACCAAGTCCTGAGATAAAATTTCACAACCATAGAGCTTGATTTGTGGCCTCAAAGCATGTTACAAATTCAGCTTCCATCATAGATGATGCAATAAGTGATTGTTTTACACTTTTCCAAGAAATTGCCCCACCAGCCAGTATGAACACAAATCTTAAAGTGGATTTCATGCTATCGAGGTAATTTACAAAATCAACATTTGAATATCTTGTTACTTCAAGCTGATCTGATTTCCTATATGTGAGCATATAATCTTTTATCCTTTGCAGATATCTCATTACTTTCTTTGCAGCTTTCCAATGTTCCATTCTTGAGTTACTCTGGTATCTATCCAACATTGCCACTGCAAAACTGATATCTAACCTTGTACAGGTTTGAGCATATAATAGACTTTCAATTACGCACCCATAAGAAATATTCTTCATTTGATCCATTTCTAGGTCCATTCTTCGGACACTGGTTTTGGCTGAATTTTTCACCTTTAGTAATAGGTGTATCATTAGCTTTACAAAGCTGCATATTAAACTTTTCTAAGATACGATTAATATAACCTTTCGGAGACAATCATAACAAACCTTGAGATCTGTCCCTAAATATCTCAATTTCAATAACATATGATGCCTCATTCATATCAACTATCTTAAAGTTCTTGTTGAGAAATATCTTGGTTTCATATAACAATCCAAGATCACTACTGGCAAGCAATATATCATCCACATATAAGACCAATATAATAAACTTACTCTCACTAACCTTCAGATATATACACTGATCATCAGTATTTTCCTTAAATCCGAAGAAAATAATGGTATCATGCAACTTTATATACCATTGTCTAGAAGCTTGTTTAAGGCCATAAATGGATTTCTTATATTTGCAAGCCCAACTTTCCTTTCCTTTTTTATGAATCCTTCAAGTTATTCCATATATATTTCCTCATCTAGATCCTCATTCAAAAATGTTATTTTCACATCCATCTAATGTAACTCAAGATCATAATAAGCAACTAATGTCATGATGATTCTCAATGAGTCATTTCGAGAAACTGGAGAGGTCTCATGGTAGTCAATGCCCTCTTTCTGAGAAAAATTTTTGGCCACAAGTCTGGCTTTATATCGTTCGATATTGCCCACCGAGTTATGTTTAGTCTTAAGGACCAATTTACAACCAACTCTTTTACAATTATTGGGCAATTCAACAAGTTCCCAGACACCATTCTGGTCCATTGATTTTAACTCGTCTTTCATTACATCATACCATTTTTTAAAATTATTACTTTCTATGGCTTGTGAAAATGATAAGGGGTCTCTTTTCATTCCTATATCAAAATCTGATTCTTGTAGATATACCATATAATCATGAGAAATGACATACTTTCTTTTTCTTTGATATCTTCTCAAATCTGCCAATTGTGATTATTCTATAATACTATCATTTCCTCCCTTCTCTTTGAACTTATATCAATATATAAATCTTTTCAACTACCTAAAACTTATTTTCGCTCACATCTTTCTCTTATTTTCATATTTTCACTCTCCTAAACTCAATAAGGCTACGATTTATGGGTTAGATGAAATTTGGGAGGATTCATAGGAAGATCGCCCTTGGTTAGAACATGGCAGAAGGAGCCCACAACATCGAGTCAGATTGCTTGAGGAATCAGAGACACCCAACCATCACAATAGTCCACACAACATAAAAAGGTAAAGGCAAAATGGAAGGGAATAACATCAGTCGCACCATTAGAAATAATCGAGTCAAGCGATGAAACATCTTTTCAGTCGCATTCAACAACTTGTTAAATCAAGAGACATGACATCAACATGAACAACAGTGCCTTAATCGATGATGGCAATGACGTTAGAGGGTTGATGGTCCCATCTGCATAATTTGAGACCGATGCATAGATCGAGAAGTAAGATTTTACTCATGCCACCTAAGATTCATCTCATAGAACTCGATGAGGTACTAATCAAGTTTATAAATGGAAGGGGAAGGGGAAGGTAGTGGATGATTTTAAGCAAATGCGACAAAAACTACACTACGTAGACACAAAGCGAAGCTCATCATATTCTCAACTATCGTATCATAGAGAATCTTATGGCCAACAATAATATGTTGATAATTGGCCATACTTATCCGAGCGACAGTACGATGATCGATTTTATGATACAGAATAATAGATCAATGACAAAACTAGAAGTTTTGGCATTTTTCATACTCCGTACTAATACATGCTACAAACATAATTACCTTAGGAGTAGCCTTAGACACATGCGATTCATGACGATTAGACTATGACCATCACTACATTGATGCACTAATATCATATGATGTATTGGTATATTATGTCATGGGATCAATTTCAAGATTAGGTCCGACAAATGTATCAAATTGATATACAGATACATAAGATCAATGATCACGGTCTACCGCACGTGGAGTCCCATTGTTTTTTTCTTTTTCGTATGGTAGAACCAAATATATTCATCGATCGATTGCATGATATAAATAATTATCTTTAGAGTTTTTTCTCACATTAATTCGAGTACATAAGAATAACTCATCATATTCCTAATCATATTCATAATAGTATGATTTCACATTTCAGTAATTTTTATTCTATTGTTGCATATATGATAAACCATATTGAGCTCAAAACCCCTATTTTTTTATAGGAATATAACAAAATAACTATATTTATGATCGAATTTATCATAACTATAATAAAATTTATCACCTCTCTTAGATCTTATAATTTTGACTTTTCTATGTAATTATCTCTCAACTTCATTTATTATACATAATCTCTTATATGAATTAAATATATATAGTCATATCTTAACACGTTGTCTATAAAGGTGATAAAGTCTCTGCCTACTAAAATAAAAAAAAAATTAAGTGACCTACAAACTCAAGATTCATACTAATTCAGTACAAACCATCATTTATAATTGAAAAGTTAACTTTTATTGAATCATGAATTTATTGAGTTTAGAATTGTAGTAACATAACATTAGATGAATAATATATAGGCATAAACGATAAGCACCGACTACTATTGATTTTTCTTAAAGATGACTCCCTATAATGATAAATATTTTATACTATTTTGGTTCTCATTTTAAAATAAATCTCTAGTATTGGTAACATAAGTTAAAATATTAGTATCAATCTAAGAGAATGAATTCTGTAATATTTAATTTGAAATATAAAAGGTTGGACTTATATCTTTTTCTATTTAAATAAATTTTATGATACATCCTCACATGACCCTTTTATTATAGAATTAGTACTTCAATATAAAGAATTTTCTTTATATAGCATTTATAAACTAGAATGAAACATTCTTTTATTGTTATCCAAATCTTAAGCAGTACTCAAAATATTATATTTTTTTCTACTTTAATCTTAACTCTTTTTAAACACATATACTAGTCAGCTCATTTAAGTTTCACTTATCTTTAATTTTAATATAATAAATTTTGAATAAGCTAAGCAAAGAAGAAATAAAATTAAAAATAAATTGTATGAGAAAAAACTCAACTATGTTCATACCCAATATCCAATGTTTATCAACTTACAACTTTGTCACACATATTGAGAATATAATCTTGAATTTTTTAAATACTTTCATATTGAATTTAAGTTAGTTCTTTCATTAATATATCAGTCAATGATTTATTAATAAATTTAAATTAATCTAGTTAAAGACGATAATAAAGTATAATATCATAAAACTAGGTCTCTTAGACTTTATCTCAATTATATTTTGATCAAGGTGTGAGACACCAAATATAATTGCATATGCTCAAGTTATTTATCATAATTTAATATAAAAATATATAGACATTTATCATAATGCAAAGAAGAAAGTATTACTATAATAAAATAATATAATATTAATACTTTAAGTTTTTTAATAAATATTAAACTATTGATATCATCTATATTTCACCTTTGGATGAAATATTGGCAAATCAAGTATTCACATAAAATTACTTATGGAAGACTAATATCATTCTCATATAATTATATTGCTAATTTAAGCATACAATTCTAAATTGTAAAGATATCCAAAATAATATCATACTACCTTATCGTATAATTATTGAAAATAGACACTCCTTTAAGATTATCTAAATCTTCTAATTATATATGTCATTATAAATATATTTTCTTAATATCATTTATGACTAATTGCTTAATATAATTTTATGAGTTATTGGTTTAGACCATTTTGGTGACTACCAGATCAATATAATAATATAAATTATTATTTAAAATATCTTATAAATGACAACTATTTATTGTAATTTGCATCGTCTATCATCTCAAAATAATTTAATAGCTATCAATCACATAAAACTTATGAATATGGGTTAATAATATTCATCATATTTTTACAATCTAATATATGTCAAAATAGTTTAACAATAATAAAATAATAACTGCACTAACTATTGAATAGTAATCAACATAAAAAAAACTCATATGACAACTATAATCATGATAAATCATGTATTTATATAAAAATAATTATAAATTTATAATTTCAAATATATGTATGTTAATAACCAAATAAATATCCGAGAATAACATAGATTTTTATTTATTACATGTAAAATTTTATTAATATGCCATATGAGAAACGTGTAAAAAGAATCATAATTTATATATTTTTTAATTTTTACATAAAATCATAAATTAGACTAATCAACCCTATTTAATTCGGCAAGCCTAGAATGAGGCTAAGCATCAACCTAATTGATCAAAGTTAGTCAAAATTAAAATTAATAAAAATCAAATATTGATTAAAGTTTGACTTTATCTGAATTCAATCAAAACTCGATTTCTCGAACTCTAAATCTAGTCAATTAGTCAAAATACAATCATGATTAAGTCTATTTGATTAAAATAACTTTATTTAATTAATTTTATAATTGAGTACATAATTTAGAAAAGTTTAATTTTTGAATGGTAAAACTATAATTTAACTTAGAATATATAATAAAATTTTATAAGTTATGAGGGGCATAAATCAAAAAGTAACTTTCAGGGCACAAATAGAAACTTTGTTAATTTTGAAGGTTACAAATGTCTTTTTAAAATAAAACATATTTCTTACTTCTTTTTTATGGTTGCTGCGTGAGGCATGCTGGCATTTAGACGCAATTGTGCACATGAGCCGCTCAACAACCCTAGGGTCATTGTGGTGCGGTTATGCCCATGCTACCGCCCGATGCAACCGATGGCGTTCGGCATCCAATGATGTCGGTCGCGGTGAAGGAATGCCTCCATGGAGGTATTACTACAACCTTCGCAAGCAACAGTAGCTACAACCATCACACATAGCGGCACAATTGCAATCAACGTAGCCGCCACAGGCAACGATGCTATTGTAGGTGTTGCAAAACTATCACACCTCATGGTGTTTTCACTTTGTATGCAGTCGCTACGTGCGACTAGACTAGTGACCATCAAAGGTTGTCACCCTCAATAATACTACTGTCGACATTAAGCTATCAACTGTGGTCAATCATGAAATATGAGGAATCTTAGCATTATCTATAAGCGGGTTACATGACGGATTAGATAGAAAGCATATCAACACAAATAGATTATTTAAATATCATAAATCAAATAATATATTTTCACAATCAAAAGTTCATAATTAATAGATCTAAATACAAAAATAGATCTAAAATACATTTACAAATCTAAAGTATTTATTTTTTTTTAAAACATGACTCTAATACCAATTATAAACGTTAAACCCATATTATATAAAAAATTTTAATGTTAGAAAATTAAAATCAAATAATAATAGACCATATATAGGATGTGTACCTTTCTATATCATTCAAAAGGTTTTTATCCAATTTGCATGCACACTATTATCATATCTGAAAGCTACAATGACACTGATATGAAAGAAAAGCTAGAATTATCTTATTCTATCTTCCTATCAGAAAATATCTAATTTCTCAAAAATATCACTTTATCCACACTGATTAATTATGAGTTTATTTGATCAACATCATCTCTCAAGAAATTCTTCCATAGTTAGACTTACTTTTTTTTTATCGATAATCATAATCAAAATTTAATTAAATATATAATCCATCTCACCTAATTATATAAAATCATATAATTTTATAGTAATATATTAAGTTGATAGTATTTTTATCGCTAACCAGCATTCAGGTGCCATCATGTGCTCGTTGAGTTCGAGCATTATCATACTTAGCGTTATGGCATTCCTATCCGTAGAAATTGTATCATATATACATATATATGAAGAAGAAAGAGGCAAGCAGGGAAAAGGTATTGCAATTCCAGCATGCATGCAAGTATATCAAAAGTCTCTGCACCATCTCTAAGTGATAATAGATTAGCACGAGAATGAATGCTCCTTTTATCTCTTTCCTTTTTTTTTTTTTTTTAATCAATCACATGGCATGGTGAAGCTGCATGCATTCTGGTCATTCATCACCTAAGACAAGAAAAAGTAGACCCTATGGAAATATTTACTCATAACGATATGTCTTAACCATCCAATTTAATGGATAACGACGAGTGCTCGTAGTTACAATGAGAAGACCATGCAGCTATAACAACAAATGATCTTTTCTTCTTTAATTTTTGACACACTGTTCCCTACAGATTTTTAATTCTTCTCCTCCTTTGAGTAGGGGTGTCTAAATCGATTCAGACTGAATTAAGGGCAAAATTAAATTGAACTAATTTGAACCTACCTACTAATCGAATCGATTTAAACGTGACCAATCTAATTTATAATTTTAAAAATATTTTTTAAAAAAAGAAATTAATTTGATATAATTAAAATAAATTATTTTGATCCGATTGGACCGACCAACCCAATAAGAATTATAAATTGGACCTACACCATTTGTGAAATTGTAACATTGAAATTGAACCAATATTGTATTTACCTAATTGGGCCGATTTGATTAGGGATCTTAATTATTTTTGAGACCCTTGAGCCGATTCAAATATTTGAATCGATTGATGGCCCAAGCAAGGGTTTAAGACAATGAATTAAAATAAACTGAATAGAAAAAGAAAAAAAAAACCCCCCCACCCTCAAATCAAAACTATTTATAATCTTTAAAACCAAACAATTAGTAAACTGATTCAATCCGAACCGGTTGGGTGTTCTTCTTCGGCTCTAAATCTCCATCAGATCACCCGAGCAGCGCCATGTGCAGAAAAAGAAACCAAGTACTGATCGGAATAAGACGCCAATGTGCTTCTCTCATCTCTGCAATTTCTCCCAGTCACGCTACAACAGTAGCTCTCTGCAATTTGCTCTCTGCCAATGTGCTTCTCTCATCTCTGCAATTTCTCCCAGTCACGCTACAACAGTAGCTCTCTGCAATTTGCACATACAGACACCATTCCTTACAACCTCACAATAGCAGCTACGCGCGAGGCTGCTTCCCCTCCCCCACCCCCATCACACCGACCCAAAGGTCGACGACAAAGATGGTGGGGGCTCGAACATGGGGGGAGCCAATACTCCCACCATGACCGCTGTTCTCTTCCCCCGGTGGCTATATGTAAATAGCAGCCCAGGGAGTTAAAAATGACCACTCGAGCGTGGAGTGACGAGTGAGAACAGAGAAGGAAATGGCGTGCTCCTTCCCGGTCCTCGACATGGAGAAGCTCCGAGGAAAGGAGAGGGAGCAGACCATGGACCTCCTTCGTGACGCTTGCGAGAAATGGGGCTTCTTCGAGGTGCTCTCATTCTTTTACGTGAACAGTTTGATGCCCACGATCATTTGAAGCTAATTATCATGGCTTTCCATTTGCTTGCTGATGTAGCTGCTCAACCATGGGATCTCGCATGAGCTGATGGACGAGGTGGAGCGGCGGACCAAAGAGCACTACCAGCAATGCAGGGAGCAAAAGTTCAAACAGTTGGCGTGCAAGGCTCTCGAGAGCGGACCGGGGTCGGGAGTCACCGACATGGACTGGGAGAGCACCTTCTTCCTGCGCCATCTCCCCGTCTCCAACATGTCCGACTTCCCAGACATGGACGAGGAGTACCGGTACTGCTTCAATTTCCTTCATTACAGCCCGCCCCCCACCCATCCTCTCCCCAAAACCACCATCGACTCTAGTCTGCCCCGACTAACCTTCGCCTTCAGGAAGGCGATGAGGGAATTCGCGACGGGGTTAGAGAAGCTGGCGGAGCGTCTTCTCGATCTGCTCTGCGAGAACCTCGGACTGGAGGAGGGTTACCTCAAGAACGCCTTCTACGGATCCAAAGGTCCCAACTTTGGCACCAAGGTGAGCAACTACCCGCCATGCCCTCGCCCGGAGCTGATCCACGGCCTGCGAGCACACACCGACGCCGGCGGCATCATCTTGCTCTTCCAAGACGACCGCGTCAGCGGCCTCCAGCTTCTCAAGGATGGCCACTGGATCGACGTGCCACCCATGCACCACTCCATCGTGGTCAACCTCGGAGATCAGCTAGAGGTCCTCTCTCTCTCTCTCTCTCTCTCTCTCTCTCTCTCTCTCTCTGGGACAAAAAATCAAACAATATGAGGGCGTTCATGCAGGTGATCACGAACGGCAAGTACAAGAGCGTGCTGCACCGGGTAGTGGCTCGGAGCGACGGCAACAGGATGTCGATCGCCTCCTTCTACAACCCGGGCGGCGACGCCGTCATCCACCCCGCGCCCTCCCTGGTCCAGAAGGACGCGGTGGCGTACCCGAGGTTTGTGTTCGAGGACTACATGAAGCTCTACGTCACGCAAAAGTTTGAAGCGAAGCAGCCCAGGTTTGAAGCAATGAAGACTACGGTAGCTGTCAATGGTCAACCTATGACTACACCTTAGGACACGACGACGTCTCACGTGGAGCTGCCACCATCTATTAGAATGTGGCATCCAAATTGTTGGAATAAGTGAAGCGCTATGAATGTGGTTTTTATTAGTCTCGAGGGTTATGTTGTCGATGCAATTTTCCACTTCTTTGCCAACTCTATTTTCTAACTAAATATATCAATGTTGACTAATGTCATTTTTTCACTTCTTTGTCAACCCTATTTTCTAATTAAAATATATCAACATTTGACTAAATGAATAGCCCTAACCAGAGTCTTGACTCAAATCAGGTTGAAACCAAAATCGAATCGATCGACTGTTGATTGATTCCAAATTGAACTGGAATCGAATCTGAAAGATCCAATTATGGTCCTTAGGTTTGAGAAACCAGAACCGATTCGTTCCGATTCAAATCATCGATTCCAATATTTAAAATAAATAAATTATATTTTATTTTTAAATTAATAATTATAAACAAAACATCAAAACAGAGATTTTAAATATTGCCTGCTTGAGTCAGTTAGAGTATAAAAAAAAAAAAAACCCCACTTTCAACTTATTTTAGTCTAGATTGGGCAATATTCAAGATGTTCCTGATAGATGAAGCAAAGTGAGAAAATGAATCTCATGGTAACCATATGACATGTCAATTGAGGATACAGGGTCATATAAATTTTAAATATCTAAATAATAATTTATCTTATCAATCCGCACTCATCGATTATTGGTACGAGACATACCGACATATGATACGATAAAAAATATTGACAATATGTATCACTCATACCGATCCCTTGTCGAATCGATACGTACAACCCATACCAAACGATATATGATGGTACGACAAATCTTAATCTAGATTTACAACCACATATATACAATATATATCATGGTGCGAACAAACCTTAATCTAGATTTACAATTACATATGTACCATACAATGAACTTTGATGGTATCATAAAATAAAAACGATAAGTGACTAAGAATGCAAAACAACTTAGAGCTGATAAAGTAATGATAAATAACCCAGCCTCTTTAATGTTGTCATTAACTTCCATTGTTATCATTGTGGATCAAGTTTTCTGAAATAAGAATATGTCGAACCCAATGCAGCTCTTGAAATCACAGAGAGAAAATTCAATGTTAGAATGTACTGTGTTGATTTGAACTTCTGAGAAGGGTATCATCCAGCATGATACACTTCTAACTTCAGCCAGGCAAACATTTAAGTTGCACAATGGTAAACCATAGATGATAATGCTATATAATATGACTCATGGGCTATACTCGACCTCATGCATTTTACCAGTACGATACCAGCTAGTAAATCCTAGGTTTGAACTAAAAGAATTTGAACTGTAAGAAACAAGTATCTTGAAGAGTAAGTTTAGAGAAGAAAAAATGTA
Organism: Ensete glaucum; assembly: GCA_021527575.1. Lineage (NCBI taxonomy): Eukaryota > Viridiplantae > Streptophyta > Magnoliopsida > Zingiberales > Musaceae > Ensete > Ensete glaucum. The sequence goes on from CM038551.1 coordinate 53,776,214, forward strand.
CCAACATAGCAAGTTGTCCCATGGTTTGGAAATCTCAGTACATCCGAGATTGTTAGATTAAGCTAACAGAAGTAGAACATGTCTCACCATTGCTACGAGGGTACGGCATGATCAGACAATTATGCAACATGAATAACTGACAGAAGAGATGATTTTTGACAAATAGATGATGAGTACCTCAGCTCATCCTAACATCTGCAAACACAGCAAGCCACTTGTCTCTGAATTGTCTCAATACATCCTACGTGATATCTACATGAAAAATCAAATGAACACTATCTCAGAGGTACAAAAAAAGAAAATGACATAATCACAGAGAAAATAGACCAGCCTTTTTAACCAGATACATTAAAGAACTACCATAACTTACAAAATCACAAATAACATTAACTTACTAACCTACTAATGCATTGGGACCCAATATATAACGAAGAACTAGCAAGCAAATAATTGATATTTCTGTCATTCTTGTTCATTCTCAAAATGCTTTTTAATGGATATGATAGATACTCTATAAAAGCCAGCCACAATTCTTCCACCTGATCTGGCAGAAGTACCAAGTAGTGCCATATTGACCAGCTATGATGCTGTGCAACTCCACATCTTCATGGTTAGGCGCACAACAATTTGATTCTTACGCAAACAATGCTATAAAATAATTCCTCAAATAGTAATTTTAAGCCCAGGGTACCCCAATAATATAACAGAATAGTCCCCCATTCATGCTCATTGGTTCTCCGTTAATGTTTATTGCCTCCGAAAATTTTGCAAAAGATGTATGCATTAGAAATGCAATACTTTCAACAAGAAATAAATGATCTCATCTTGTTCACTTCATTTCTCGTTTTCAAAGTCATACTTTTTATCAAAATCTCAAACGGCATAGAAAACAAGCTTGCTTTCACTATCTATAATGACAACTAAGGAAATGTATGATCTATTATCACCTATGACATCCCAGTAAAAGCACACAAGTGGATACATCACTCGCAAAAATTTCAAATAAACAATATATTAGAATCATGAGGATCCACATTTCGCTCTTGAGAGGAGATAAATACAATTTAAACTAGAAATGCATACACTCCTATTCATTAGGTTCATGTGTAACGTTTTTGTCTCAATCAAGAAACAAAAGAGGTTTAATGTAGACATTTTTCGAGACTAAATACCTCAGTCAAAAAAGCACCAACTTCCTTCGGCAAAAAGCAGAAGCGTTGAACCACAAGGAAAGGCTACATTGCCACACCAGGGACTAAGAGAACCTTGCTGAACTGTTAAGATAGTCCTTCATCCAAGCCAAGAAGATCTACCATCTAAATTTAAAAACTCTGTTATAACCAAACATGCAAGTCCTACGATGTCAATTCTCCAACATGTGCTTATCCTCATCCTTGGAATTTACCTCTGAAGCAGTGGTGCTCGAACTCGTCACTTTCTTCTCATCACACTCGGCTTCAGCTTCACAGGAAGCATGTTTCTTCAGAACTGTAGATATGTCTCCTTCAGAAGCCCCAGCTAGCGTAAATCTTTCAACAGCAGCATCAAGATTCTTTTTCCAGTCGCCAAATCCAAGCTTAAACTCAAGTTGTGATCGCTCAAATAGCATGTTACCCCAAAACAGATGTATCTGAGATCTCATTGCTGCAGCTTGCTCCACTGCTTCATCGGCTGACAACTCAACCTGACCATCCATTGCTCTCTGTTTCTTCCTCTTCTTTAACAACTCATCCTCCTTGCTTTTTCCAAGGTCTTTAAGATCATTAATCCTCTGCTCCTCCACTTTCTCCCACATCTCAGTAGCAGACTTCATCTTCTCCTCTGCACTATCAAAAAGTCTGATTGTTTCTGAAGAGTCCCATGTTGACAGATCCACATTCTTAGCCAAGACAAAAGACCAATGGAGTTTTGCAGTTTCAAACTGCTGCTGCCCCAAAGCAAGCAACCCTTCATAAAAGTCGGGCTTGATTTGAAGCGCCTCCTCATACCTTTGCCCAGCAAGAGCATATCTCTCCCGCACCCAATCATATGCCATTTGAAGTTGAGCAGCCATAACTTCTTTGGGTGAAGCCTCATCCAGAGGGATGCGTTTCCGTGCAGCACACATGTGCACATTCCCCCAGTTGAAGAAGGCCAGTGCTGCCACCTCTTGGAACTTAGCAGCTGCCATGTCAAAGAGTCCTTGGGCTTCCTCTCCCGTAATTGTCTCTTCAAGTGCCTCAGAGCACAGCTCCATTCCCAGTTCGTGCAAGTCTAAGTGGGCATCAGGGTCTATTCCAACTTGATTCCTGAACAGATGAGCAAATTCGAACAACCAATCATCAATCTCGGCCTCCTTACACTCTGCATGGCTGCATCCCTTGTTTGCATCCTCACCCTTCTCTTTTGCAACTTCTTCTGTCTCTGAGCCTATCTTTATGACATCATTGTTTACTGCTTCAGCAATGTAGTCCCCATTTGATGACTCCGACACACTCTGATCAGTCCTTATCAATCCCTCATCCTCGGGCAACTTCTCCTCTTCTTCTGGTATCAGAGGTTCTTGCTCAGGGCACACCTCCACGATGTGCAACCTCAACAGTTGTAGTTTATCATCCATATCCATTACAGTACCATCCTTTTTCTCTTTCTTGTTGAGCTCATCAACAGAAGACTCGGCCAATCTTAACTCAGCAGTGCTGGTCACAGTCACGAGATCACCATCGGCATCCTTGTACTTGATCAGCACCGACTTGGCCGACGGAAACCTATTCGCAACAATCTCCCTTAGAACCTTGAAGCTACAATACGCTGGCATCTGAGCAAGCCTTATATCATGGTCATACACGAGCTTCAGCGGCCTCCATCGGTTTACCACCGTTCTTAAAGAAGGCTCCTTTCCAGTGCTTTGCTGTGAACTGTCAACGGGTGAACCAACCAGCACTGGTTGCGAAGAGGCCTCCGCACTAGACGGCTTAGAAAGAAGCTGCCGAGGGGGTTTAGTGTCAGGACCATTAGAAAGAGCAGGTGAGCTCGGTGGGTGGTGGTTTTGAGAAGAGGAGGTCGGCTTATTGGCCGTCATGGAACTCAGTGGATTCTGTGCAGAGGGCGATGGCTTCTTGGGGCGGGCGGGGAGGCAGGGTCCGAGACCCGCGACCGGGGCGCCAACTCGAACAGCCGAGGCGCCGAGGGCGGCAGGCGAGGACGGCTACCGGGATCGACGGCGGCAGGGGCGGAGGGGCGAGGGCAGCGCGGAGGCGGCGGGCAAGGTCTAGGGCGTCGGAGTGGGAGGGGTCCTGGTCGAGCAGCGCATGGACGTCCTGGAGAGCGACGTCGTAGCGGCGGAGGGCCTCGAGCGCGGGCACGCCGGAGGAGGGCGCGGGGAAGCCCGGCTGCGCCTGGAGGGCGAGCGAGCACTCGGCGGCGACGGCCTCGTGGTCCACGGGGCGCATCTGCATGAGGCAGGCCGCGCGATTGCTGTGGAAGACGGCGCGGTCCGGGTGGCTGCGGGGGGTGAGCTTGAGGGCCATGTCGTACTGCCGGAGCGCGCCCGCATAATCCTTGGCCTGGAATAGCCGGTTGCCCTCTTCCTTGAGCCCGTGGGCGCGCTTCAAGAGGAGGGAGAGGTCGATCTCCACGACCCCGTTGGAGGAGGCCGTCGGTGGCGGCGGCGGAGATGGCGACGCTGGGGCGGGGGCGGGAGCGGTGGCGGCCACGGCAGGAGCGGTAGCGTTCTTCTTCTTTCGGCCACCGGACTTCCCCATTCCTCTCTGTGCCGACGATTGGAGAGAAGGGAACGGGGTTACGGTTCAGGAGAGGGGCGAATGGATCATTCCCTGTATGTAATATTCTCTTTTCTCCTTATTTATAGAATGCAAGTGTAACCCTATCGAACAGATGGGAGAGATGATGAAGCTGGAAGGGGCCGTGTCATTTCCAGAACGTTCCCTTGGGCTCGGCCCAAATCGCACACTAGTGCTGCCATTCTGGATTCGGATCTGATCGAGGTTGACCCAACTCGATCTAGCCCGAATTGAATCATACTTGCTCACGAATTTGGTTCGACCACGAGAGCGATACCGGACGAGCCACTTATGTCACTAAACCCGCCTCCGAAGTCCCATATCCAACTAACGGAATTAGATATGTTGGAATTTGTTATTATTCTGGAATATCGGTTGACAACATCCGAGAACATGATATGATTCATCATAATCTTATTATAAAGACTGAAAAATAAAAATGATTTTATATAAAGCTTCCATAAGTATGTTACAACTAACTATATATTAAATATTTTAGGCACTCATCAACTAGGTCAACTATAAAAGCAAGAATTAGTAAGAGAGAATTAAGGAAACGATGAAAAGAGAAGGAAATATGAAGTATTTGTTGTAACGTGTCAAAAGAAATCCTGACATCATATCATCAGAGATGAATTTAATACGCTGTTTACCAAGTGATCGATCAAAAAAGGTGAGTCATGCCATGAGACACTCCAAACATTTCATTCACTGAAACCTTAAAAGAAAAAAAGAGAACAGCATATATTGCTCACAGAGCTTCCGTATTGCATAGATTAATATAGCTGCATCCATATCATTTGTACAGCTTAATAAAATACTGCAAACATCAACAAAAAACTGCATCTTGAGGATTTACGCCACATGATTAACAAAATTATAGGTAATAGAAATGTATCATCTCATCAGCAAACAAATTCCAAATCATTCAGTAACAGTTATAAAAGTCTGAAAGCATCAGATAGGACACAGGATAGTCTTTAATAGCTTAGGTGCTCCTACATAGCACCACTAATGCATGAAATCAATCAACCTTTTTGAATAATAACCGAGTTGGCAAGTCCTGCTTCCTCAATTGTCTTACTGACATCATTCAGCTGCTTGGGTGGAAAACCAACAGTCTGAAGCTGGTAAGTTCGCGCTGAACCAGGCCTTGATGCATCGATGAATGCCCGAATGTCACCTATTGTATGATGAATATTAAAGCGTGCAACCATGCGAGTGCCATCCGCTAACCTAAGCTGAATTGAAGTGGACGGCATAGACTCGTCAACTGAAAGGCCGAAAGACGAAGGAACTGCAATGGATGCAGTATTATCCACAGTGGGTTCAGTCACAGAACTGTCAGAAGATCCACCAGCAAGTGTCCTTCCTACACCTTGGAATGGAGCGAGGCATCTTGCAGGTTCCTGTCGAAGAGTGAAAATTTGGGGCATGATACCTCATCAGTGTATAAGGAAACACATGTATAAAGTCAATATTTGAAGTATACATACTGGGCAATTTTCTTCCCTCCGAATGAGATTGACATTAACCATGGACCTCCGATCTGCTGGTTCAAGTTCTTTAGGGCATTCAGACTTTCTAATGCTCTGCAAATCAGCAGCACGGTTGTGATCTTATCATTAGAATAGAAATAACAGGACAATTCTGGCAATTTCTTTTGAAAATCTTAGCAAACTATTCAATGATTGAAGCAAATTTGGTCCCATGGATGATGTGTTGAGAAAATTGCTAGACCTATAACATTCTGCCTATAATGTATATTAAGTTGGTAGCACATAAATTGCTGATCTATTAGGAAATTTAGCCCTTAGTTCTGTTTTCTTTGTAATTTTGAACTTGAGTATCAACAAGCATTCAATCAGCAATAGAACTAATTAAAATTGTCTCACTGGTTATTTCCTTCTAAATTGACTTAGTTAAAGGTGTGGTTTACACAGCCACAAGAAACACACAGCCTTTTGAGATTATCTTCCCCACTTGAAACTTTTGAAGATCGTTTACGAGGGACGAGGCCAAAAGTAATTTCCATCTGATAGTACACATACAGCTTGTAAGGCATCATTTATTCCCACATTAAATGTAATTAACAGACTGATTGGTATGTAATGAGAGTTTCTACAAGTCACTTGGGATTGAGTATCTAGGGTTATATGGTGCCGTACACATTCTATTCATAATATTATCTAAATGAACACATAAATTTCATCAATACAGGGCATAACAATTAGTATTGTAGTGATTATATTACCATGAGTATCGATGGACAGTCCAAGAGAGACATTATGGGGCGGAGACATCACCAGTGCCCAGGGTTTATCACACATATTAGGGAATGATTACAGGATACAGTTTGGGCCTCATGAGGACAACTTAATTTTTAATCAGAGATACTGTGATGTCCTGATGTTTCCCACATTAAAAATAAATAGGGGATTGGATTGGCATAGAGAGCTTAATGGACTAACTACTAGTAACTAGAGCTTCAACATTTTTAGCCACATGGTCAAGGCTCGTCCTATCTAAATGATTGAGACAGTAAGTCCATCAGGTATAGTCACACTACTATTTTCTGAAAGATGGTTTCATGATAAGAAGAAGCCTACATCAACGACATACGAGACCGACCCAGGTTTCACAAAGAGGTGAGATTGAATTTCTGTTCATTCTGTGTGCATTTAAGTTGACCTATATAAATAATATTTATTGATTCCGTGCATGTTTAGTTGATATTTTATTACAAAAATTATTGGATAGCGATGTGGAACACACTATCCATGTCCTGTAAGGCATTCTTCTGGTTCCTTATTATAATGTGACATCATATTAATTGATTCTCCTTCATCAAGAGCACTGTGTAACCTCTAAATTCCCCTAGATCTTTCTCAGGTATAACTGTTATCCTACACTTAACCTATTCAGTATAAAACCCAGTGTCCTTACTCTTTCACATCAGAGTTCAATAAGTGAATGACGTAGTTAGGAAAAGAAAGAAGAAGATAAACAATCTCAGATTTACCAGACTTTGACTGAATTCATTTTTCAATGACCCATAAATAATGCTGGTTCATTCATTGCTAGAAGTAAAACCCAAATGTATAATGATCACACCAAACTAAAGATGATTGGAACTAACGTAAGAATTCAAAGCATCATCCAATATATGAACTTTATGCAGAACAAGATGCAGATCTAATCAAGACTATAGTTAATATTACATCGCAAAGAAGATTACTGATCCTGATTCACAGAATGACAACCTGCAACTTTAAAACCTTAAAAGGAAACAGTTTTAAGAAATAAATAAATTGATTAAAGACAAATCAAAAGAATACGATATGTATTTATATTACCTCCAAGAAGGATGCATTCTCAGGATCATCAAACCTCCTCAATGGACCATCATTCACTGTAAATCCATTCCTCCAGAAATAGATATTGTGCACAACATTTTCAGGCTGCTGGGGGGCAGGTGGTACTGATTCACCCGACAATAACCTACCAGTTCCAGTAAAACTTCTAGAGCTGGAGGACTGCTGAGGCTCAAAAGGTCCCTGCATGGCTCCCATCTGCCTAGCTTGCTCAAATATTGCATCAACATCATTGCCACCTTTTGAAGGATCTTGAACAAGCATACCACTGCACAACAATTAAATGGAGTGAACCAGAACCGTTGGTATTTTTATATCCACAATAAGTTTATGAAGTACTTATGTCTAAGGACTGATTATATTTTGGTGTTTCATGTTAAACTTTTTGCAAGCAATAGTACCTACAACATCTATAAAAATCATTGGAACATGAAACAGATCTATTCCACACAATAAGTCAGGCTAAACACAATTGCATTCATTTTCATCATCTTTTATCAAAAAATTATTTTGACAACATAAATATTCCCATATATGCAATGTGCAAGGGCCAAAACTTGCAATTTTGTACAAAAATAGCTTATAAATATAACATTATGCAATCTCCGGTACTTAATCCTTCTCTCCTTATAAAAGTTGGAAATGGGTGGCTTTATATGCCCTCAAGCTGAGAGATATGTCTGCATCAACAGAAGGTAATATCATAATGTAAAATATTGTGGGACGTTCCTGAGTCCATTTCTCTCCTAAAGTTATAACACTTCACTCAGTTCAATAATTATCTTATATTGTCATTCTAATAGAGTATACAGATATTGAAAGAACATATCAATCAAATTTCTTTGGAATACGCATCAAATTAAAACGCCTTCCTATTTTTTGTTATCCTTCATTTCCCTTTTTTTTGGTTTCAGAGCCTATCAATACTCGATGTCCCGAAACAACTGATGTAATATTAATATATATCATCGTTCCCACATAGATCAGCTTAATGTAAAAAGACAGATTAATGGAAATTGCAACCTCTTCTCGCCGCCAGTGTAGTACTCCTGCGGTCCATCGGAGTCGCTATCGGAGCCCGGATCAGAACTCCGGTTCAGATCGGCTAGGGTTCGGATCGTCGGCCGGCTGCCGGAGGGTTTGGAAGGCTTCTTATCCCCTCTGGAACCCATCGCGGTCGAGGAACCAGGTAGAGCAGCGGCAGAGGCGGAAGAACGAGTCACCCGTGCGGTCGGCGCAGCAGCGGTGCCGGTGGAACGAGTCACACGCGGGGGCGGTACGGCTGCGGGATCGGCGACTTCCGGGGGTACGTAGTCGTCGTCCTGGTCGTCGGGGTCGCCGTCGTGGTCTCGGTGTTCGCGGTGCTGGTGGGAATCGGAGTTGTCGTCGTAAAAGGAGAGGATGGCAGAATCGAGGACCCAATCGTGGCTCTCGAGGAAGAAAAGAGCTTCCTCACGGGTAGAGGCGGTGATACCCAGGAACGTCTCTACCAGGCTTCTCTTCTCTTCCTCCTCCAAGCTCCTGCCACGCCCCTCCATCGCCCCCCTTACCCTTATTCTCTCAGCCCTCGGCCCTTCTTGACCGATGGAACCGTGTTTGCTTGGATCTCACGGCAGCGGTGCACGAGAATGGGCCGTGGATCGATGCTATTGAGCCGGTCCATCGCGTAAGTGAGGAAACGGATCACGGCTCGAAATGGGATATCAATTACGTGTACGGTTGATCTGAGCTTGATTAAAGGGATTGATTGTAAATATCGCATCGGATCATATTTTGTCGGTACTCGGATCTACTCGACCCGATTAAATCGGACTTGCGAAAATTTTGAAGATATAATTCAAATATAAAATTATCTTACACTTAAAATTCATTTTATAAATCAGATTTGTTATAGACAAGATTCCACATGGAATATTATCATACTTATTTATAAAGGATTGAGGGTTTGAAAATTTAATCATAATTTTTGATAGTAAGATATCCATTTGATTCACTTTTTGCTGTATAAATTTTTAAGGATGTCAACTAATTTAATTGACAATTGATAATAACCATTGCTTACGTTTAAAATATAAAAATAAAGGAAGGCATGAGCGAAATGCAGCTTTGAATTAAAAAATAGATATTTCAAATTCATAATATCCGCATCAAATATATGGGTAGGTAGTTGATTTTGAATTAGAATATAATGTAATTCACAATTGGATTTTTTTTGAATATTTGTGCCCATCCGACTTGTATAATTTGGAATCACAAACTTTTTTTTTTTTTTTGCATGAAGTTTGGAATGATTTCAGATAATAAAAAAACAGTTCAGACATTTAGATAATTAAATGAATTTAAACTCAGGTAGAATGCAATTCCAAGTTACCAATACATGTTGCTATTATCAATTGAAAGTTTGGTATTAATCTGTTGTTAACCCAATGGTATTCAATCTCACGCAGACAGATAATTGTAGAACATAATTTGTCAATCTAGTGGAATCAATATATGACCAGATTATTATTTATTAGATCAATTGTAACGAACTTCTTATTAAAAAAATAATATGCCAAATAAAATCACCACCATATTATTTCCTAATTAATGAGCTTAAATTTCCTTAGTTAGTGATAATAGATCCATCATAATCTATATGGGATTAAATTGGAGAGTGGAATTGGCTCCATCCAGAAACAGTGCCCATCAATATCAAAACCTTATTCCAGATTATGAACAACTAGAGGAAGCAGTGATACATACAGAAATAATCTACCATAACCAGACGAATGAGTAGACAACCTGCTAGATTTTCTTCCGACTAAAAGGATACCACCACAAAATAAGGGCATATATGTGTCTCTTTTAAAGAGTGCATTGGCTACTTCCCAGGTTACATATACCATCTTAAGCAATTAAACTCAAGACATCTGCAGGAAACATCCATGGACCATTTGGATGCAATCAGCAGCTCCTACACTCAGGCCTTGCACTTCCATAGCCTTCCCTCTCATGCTACTGGAATACTGATACACCATGTGAGATGACAAGCATTCTGTAGGAAAGCCCCATTAATTCAAAGCTCAAACTTCGATAACTCACAAACCTCCAATTCAGTCCATCATCTTTCTGCACCAGCCACACTCAAAATTGTCACAATGTCAACAGGGTTAGCTGCACACACAGGATTGCCGAGTCACCTGTGCATTCATATCGGTAGAAGTTCTGCCTCCTTATCACTGCTTAATGACTCATCATCAGTACCACTTTCACCATCACTGTTGAACTCGGCAGTGTGTAGTCGGGTACCAGGTTGTGGGAAGCCTGTATTAATTATAGGAACCAAATCCGTAGCCTCGGAGGCATCTGTAGATGAATCTGAGACACTTAATTGGAGCTTTTTCAGCTGCGATCTCTGGCAGACAACACGGCCCTTGTTCCATCCAGGAAAATGGAACGATGAAGATACATTATCTCTTAGGAATGAGTATACTGCCTTCGGAACAGGTAACCCCCTTGTTACTGAACTTTTCTCCATCTCCCCACGGCTGATTAACAAATAAAAATTGTCAAAATGAGCATAAAACATCAGAAGTCAAATAATAAGAAACCTTAATAACTAATCCACACTATAATGCAATTGGAATAATCAAAACTACTCTGAAAAATGTTGTGTTCAATGAAAAATCATAAGTAGAAGCCATCAGCTAGTCAAGATTGCATGGTCGTGAGCAAAATTCTCAAACATATATCTTGCTAGGATATAATAGGCAATATAAGCTGCAGCCATTTGATCAACTTGGTAGGGGTGAATCCACATGCGTTAACGAATTGTCATGAGATAGCATAAGAAACTTTAAAAGAACCAGCTTAAGGAGGATGCAACAAGCTCACACTACAACAACTGTCGCCACGTTAGGAAGATCATCCCCTCGCTTAAATCTAGCATGCATGTCGCCAAGCCACACTGATACAGCAGTAAGAGCACCACCAACAGACATCCTGATGAGTGAATAAAATCTTAAGTTTGAATTTTTCCGAACTTGTATGAAAGTTACTGTATCCAGCATTGCTGTAATCCAAGAGATACATAACAAGAATAAGATAAAAACAACATGGTACCTATGGACATCAAGAGACCAAACTAGATTGCTTCGACGGTACAGCTCAGGAAAGAGCCCACGCTTGGTTGCTTCGCTGAGTACACGTGCACCCCTTTCTTTTTGGCCCAGCCACCAAAGTGCTTCTAGGAGTGCATTGTACAATCGCAAACCGTAACCACAACCTTCAGAGTTATATTTGTCAAAGACATACTCCACCATTTGCCAATTGGATTCATCATCATATTCCCCCTTTATCATTGACGCAATTACTTGATAAGTATTAGAAACCCTATTCGTTTTCATTTCTTCCAGCAGCTGGTAAGCCTCATCCCACCTGTAATTTGGATTAATATTAGAATATGCCAAATTGGTGATAATGATCAAAATCGAGCAAGAAAAAGCTCTTCAAGAGATAATATGGAAAGAAGCAATCATATTCTACAACTCCTGAAACTGAAGAATGGAAATAAAATTAAAGAAAGAACTTGTCAACACTGAAGAGAAGCAAAATACAAGAGTCTTGTTTTAGTCATGTTTGCATATAAAGAACAAAATATACAAAGCAAACTAAAGCACAGAAGCAATATACATTAATAAATTAATATTCTATAAATGATCATCATAGTAGGCTAAGCAAGATTCACATGTAATGTCCTTTCATGGAAAAGGGAACAAAAATGGACACTATCTCTGTTTTACATCAAACTTTCAAAGAATATCATCAGCAGAAATTGAGCTAATTAATTCCACACACAGAGATAATTAATGAGAATGACAACTATGAGACTGAAGAATGGCATGCAATTTATAAAATTGCATGACATAAGTAGGAATTGGTTGAGCAAAAGCAGCATAGGATGCTGATTTCACACCACAATATGATTGAAATGAAAGACAAATTATCGTAGAAGATATTGCATATCAGATTTGATAATTGCACCATTTGATACACTATGCTACGGTACAAGTTAACGATACTTAATTATAGTTTTCCCATTGGGCCAAGTCACAGACCTAGTATTAAGAAATTATAGAGGCACAACATGATGTGAAACCACAGATGTACTGGTTTTACATGCCCTGCTAGGATAATTCTAAGTTATGAATGTTGAAGATATCAAGCTTAAGTGGAACATCATTACACCCTTAATTTGAACTTGTATCAAACGTGGAAGGAGAATTAAGTTGGTCCATAGAGTTAGATAAAACTACTACTATAAATATGAGTTTAAACATTTTGAGTGGTTCAGATTTGAATTAATGGATTACATATATATATATGTATGTATACATACATGTATGTATATATATATATATATATATATATATATATATATATATATATATATATGTATAATGTTTTTAGAGCGAAAAAACCCAAAATTTCCTTTTAATTCTGAAGCCCAAAAGCTATAATATCATGGTTGCAATCTAAAGCTCACTAGCTATCATATCATAGTTATGTGGTTGTTTAGGTCTATTTCAAACTCTTATAAATACATGGACTGAATATGAAAAATATGCCTGAGAACTAGCATCCTGAAACAACAAAAACAAGGCGATGATCAAGAGGCATATCTTGATATATCAGACAGAAAAAGAAGATTGAACAAAAAAGAGGTAGCCAAAGACAAATATTTCAGTTATTACCTATCATTCTTAGCATATACGCCAAGCAACATGCAGTAGGCCACGACACTAGGCATGACCCCGAGCGACTGAATTTCTTGGAACTGCTCCCTGCTCTCATCAACAAGCCCAGCGTTGCAGTAGACATTCAGAATTCCCTCCAGGGTCCACTCATTTGGTTTGCATTTTGACTTCTGCATTTCCACATAAGCCTTCAGAGCATCCTCAAAGTGTCCTCCTTGACAGTATGCCTCAATGAGGGCATTGAAAGTATCATCAACTCTCTGAACCCCAGCTCCATCCATCCGTGCCAAGATCGCCTGTGCTTCCTTGAAGAGACCCCCTCTAGCAAAAGTATATAACAGAGAATTATAAGTCTCCACTGTCGCTACGCTCCCAATTTCATGCATAGTGTTAAATGCAACAAAAGCTTCCTGCAAAAGAAATGAGTAACAAACTTTATAGAGCTGGTGTGATGACCACTGGACTAGAAGAATTAACTTGAGCACACGAGTGTGGTGGCTGACCTCATATAAAGCTGCCTGTCCATATGCTTCTACAACTCCAGTATAGGCCTTTGAGCTTGGGACTATTCCCTTCTGGTTCATGTGGGAGAGCACCACCTTGGCTTCTTGATGAAGACCCCCCTTTCCGCAGGCAAACATGAGACCTTCATAGGTCTCCATATTAGGCTCTACGTTCTCTTCCACCATGTCATGGAACAGCGTGATCACCTCCTTGAAGTAACCCCCCTCCCCAAACACACTAATGAGGATGTTATATGTGGAAGCATCCGGTGCGGTATTCCCAACCTTCATCTCCAAGAAGAGCTCGCGGACGTCCTCGTACTGTCCACTCCTCCCGTAGAGATTGAGAAGGATGCTGTAGGTCGCGGCGGTGGGGGTGCACGCTGCCGCCTGCATCTGGCGGAGGACCCCCATCGCCTCCTTCGTTGCACCTGCCTTCGCGTACGCCTCCATGAGCACGTTGTAAGCAACGGCGTCGGGAAGGTGGCCGCTCGCTTCCATTTCCAACAGAAGCTCCGAAACACGATCAAGTCGACCAAGCTTGGCGAATGTGTCGACGAGGTAAGTGTGCGTTGCGTTGTCGGGTAAGACGCCGGCCTCAAGCATGGTCCGAAGCACCATCTCCGCCTCATCGGCAAGCCCCCGCGCCCCCGCGGCGGCAAGGAGAGTGTTGTAGGTGACGAGGTCCGGATGAATCCCGTCGTGGCGCATCTCCGCGAACAGGCCGAGCAGAGAATCCCATGGGAGCCCGCCACGGGCGCACGCGTTGATGACTGTGTTGTAGGTGAGGGACGTCGGAGCCACGCGGTCGTCCTTCATCCGGGCGAGGAGCGCCAGCGCGGTCTCGTGGTCGCCGTTGCGGCCGTAGGCGTTGATGAGCGCCGTGTAAGACAGTGCGGTGCGGGGGACCGAATGGGCCGGCATGTCGTCGAACACGTCGAGGCACTTGTCAAGGAGGGCCTCGCGGCCGAGCACGCCGATGAGGATGGCGTGGATGTGCTCGTTGGGGCGGCACCACGACTGGCGCTGCATGTACTTGAAGAGGCGGAGGGAGCGCTGCCAGTCTCCGCGGCGAGCGAACTCCTTAAAGACGAGGGCGAAGTCCGCGAGGGAGAGGCGGTGGCGGAAGGCCTCGAGACAGCGGGCAATGCTGCCGCGGGGCGGGAGGCTGCTGAGCTTGTTGATAAGGGTCTCCACATCGTAGCTGTACTTGCCCTTTTCCACGGCTACCGACGGGTTTCCGAGCACCAGCTCCTTGGGCTTGCTCCGCCCGGCCGCGGTTATGCCCGTATGCGGCCGTTGCTGCTCGATTGGGGCACGATTAAGCCACAGCGACGGAGGCTGCCCTAGCTGCTGTGCGCCCAGGAAGGGCTTGCGAAGGATCTGAGAAGAGAAGAATGTGGAAGTAGGGGTGGTGGTGGTTCGGGGAGTGGGAAAGGGGTGAGAAAGGATGGTCATTTCCGTGACCAATTCAGCACGGAATTCAACCACGGAAGGTGGAGGAGACCGATGGGTTGTGGGAGAGACTGGGATTGGGCGAGAAGGGGTTTTAGATGGGGAGAGAAGAGAGAGGCGAAAGGCTTCGCCTGCCGCCGCTGTGGAGTGGAGGCATGGAGGGGCTTTTTTACGGACCGTCGCGGTGTGGATAACGATGGTTGAACGAGAAGACATGCGAAACGCTCAGGACCCGAATCCTATTATAGTCGAATTCAAATCCACAAATGATCGCCAAAACATCGCCTGATCGCACGGCTGAAGTGGATCCGACCAGCAAACATCCTAACTTGCTGACAAAACCACAGCCGGTGCCTTAGTGGATCCGACCCGCTAATCCTAAATGGTACCTTTAGCAATTGGATTACAATCCACACAGTTCAACGATTTGTGATCGGCTATATTAATATTTTTTTATTATCAATATTTTTTAAAAAAAAAGTAAAATTAAATTAAAAATATTTAAAATTAAATATTTTTAATTCTTACTATCGAGATCTATAAATATATATATTTAATTAAATTAAAAATATTTGAACTTTTTTTTATATTTTTTATATCTTCATCTCTCCCTCTCTCCTTAATAATCATTTTACCTTTTATCTCTTAAATCTATATAATATTAAACAATTATCTCTCATTTTATATTGTATCAAAACTATACCTAATTCTTGATGAATAAATTTTTTTTTTCTTATATTCTTAGCAGTTTCATACATTCACCTTAATGTTTTCTTCTCAGCAACATAATTTTTTTTATATATGTTATTTCTTGACTTCTCAATATACAGATATATAAAATATTATTAATATATTATATAAAATTTTCTTTTAATTTCAAATATACTCAATAATCACATGAGCAATATGTCGTTTATCGTCATTTTAATCATCATATTTTTAATTTATAAATAATATATTCATTAATATTTTTATCTGGTTGAATAACTGATCGAATGACGTCAAACTTTTAATAAATTAGTAAGATTTAGGTCATTTACCTTAATCATCTAATAAAACATTCATTAACGGAGTTAATTGTGTCAACTCAACTATAACTTGAATCGTATGGATGTAACACAAACGTGCTAATCTCGAGTTGGCAGGTTCAAAAACTATTACTCCTTAAGCTTCATTTGAAATTATAAGAATATATCGAATTTAGACTTTAATTCATGGAAATAATTGTACCGATAGTAAAAAAAAAACTAAAAACAACCAAATGGACGACTGAGATTGATCATTATAATATAATGAAGTATTATGATTCATCTTCAAATCATTTTTTTTATTTCCCAAACAAATAAAACAGTATTATTACAAAGTGAAAAAAGAAGTATATTATTGACAACAAACCATAATATAGTTAGAATCAATTGGTACTAGAAAAAGATGTGAATTAATAAAAATATAAATTTTTATTTTAATCAAAACTTTTCGCATATAGTAAGATACGAAAAAATTTTTCTCTTGTTTAAAAATAACTCAAGAAAGAACAACCAATTTCATATAAGATAGAAGCTTTTCGTTCGTAACCGAGTGATTTTAATAATCTAAGTTTTTTGCTTAAAAACAACTCAATAAAGATCAAGTAATTTTGAATAAAAGATAAACAATATCTTAATGAAATTGCTTGACTTGAAATTTCATTTTTTAAAGAACAAATACAAATCAAAAATGTCTGATTGATATTTAGTTCAAAGCGATTAAGAACTCACAATTGCAAGTAGTAAATACAACAAGAATAAACACTCACAATTATAGTAGTTCGGCACTAACGAGCCTACGTCCACTCCCGAGTCCTTCTTCTTGAGGTATATCGACGTCCACTACCAAACCCTTACACTTTGCTTACAATGGAAGCTTCAAGAATTTTCTAACTCTAATCTCTCTCTCTTACCTCTTTCTTTTTTCTTACAATTAACACATAATCTTTTTTCATATAATATAATCTCAAAAATTTGTTATATGGAATGCATGAATACTTGGGGTATTTATAGGCCTCAAGTGACTTCAAATTTTTGGAGCCAAAAATCAAACTCATCCAAAAAAATTGAGTACGGGCGGTTTACCCACCATCAGCCGCTCGGAGACCAGCTATGAGGGGTTTAGTCACCAACCTGGGCGGTTTACCCATCATTAGTTGCCCGGAAACTAGGTACGAGCAATTTACCTACCAGATTTGGGCGATTCAGTCGTTGACAAACGCTGGTAGTCACCCTAATTCTAGGGTACGGTCGGTCTAACCGTCGCCCACCAGCGGTCCGTCGAAATCTCCGAAAAAGTGGTTCCCTCCACTTTTTGGATTTTGGCTTGAACCTAATGTTGATCAACTCTTTGGTCAATCAATTGAGCTCAACCTAAGCTCAATCAAACCCTTTTAGTGGACCTGACTGTCTCATTAAGTTGATTTGGATTCCTTCTAAATCTAACTTAATTGGGACTCAAATCATAACTATGACCCAATGATTATAACTCTTAATGACCAACAAGCTTAAACAATACTTAACTTTTGCTTAATCCGGTAACCTCCGACACTCTTGAGACAAGTCCTATGGCCTTTTTCCGACGATCTCCCAATGTGTTCCCAACGAGTTGCTAGTTATAGGTGCCCCACAATCCAATCACGTGAGTGTGACACACTGCATAATCTTTTTACTTATAATTAATATTGGCATATTCTCACATTATATTATCTATAGCATATATACTACGATGTCCTTAGTTCTGTGCAATGGGAATTGGATCGTGATGAGATCACGATAATGAGATTGATTCACCTTTAAACATAGATCCTAAATAATCTCGATCATAGGTTACTCGAGAGGGACATCAAGATAACCGGACAGACTAGTATATTATATACTCATCCATATGATAGAGGCGACTGGTCTCATAGCCACTTGTGTAAAGATACTAAGGATATAGTACAGGTGCTCATTGGAGAATAAGTTCACTGATTGATCCACTTATTAAATGTTATAGATTAATGATACATAATATCATACAGCGATTTCTTAGTCCCAGTTGTGTATCTGGTCCTTAGACTTAAGACACCAAGGATGCCTTATATGAGTACTCTCTTTTTTAATGTCAGACTTGCAGGTTTGGAAAGTTCCAGATCTGGTATAACTGATTATCTGGATTGGAAGCCAACCTTATGAAGGTAATTGAGTGTCAATAAAGGATCATCCACTCTCGATATCACAAGAGGAATATCTCATATATGTTTGCTCAGACAAATCCCTAGCCAGGGTCATTCGGATTGAGAGAGAAAAAGTTCTTCGGGAGAATCCGATTAGAGCAAGACTATGACGGATTTCGTATGTGACCTAACAGTACCATGTCCACTATACGATCTCTGCAATATTAGTTGGATAAGGGACTATAGATATACTGTAATTATGGACAGACAAGTCCGATGGATTAGATCCCCTTGTACCGTTTGGGGACTATGGTGTAGTGGCCTAGTATGTCCATAGTCGATAAGTCGACTGAATTATTATAGGAATAATAATTCACTATATCATAAGGAGTTATGATGGGAGTGACTCACGGCTAACTCGGGATCAGGCCTAGAGGGTCACATATATATGGTGGATGCTTCAGCGAATAAAGGATTAGATGAAGATCCAATTAGCCCCTATTCTCATTAGATAAGATCCTATGCTGATGGGCTCTTTGATTAAGGCCCAATTAGAGGCCTAAGGAGATTATTGGATAGAGATCCAATAATACAAGGTTAGTAGGTTATTTGATGAAGATCTAATACCCACTAAGGCAGGAGCCCTAGGGTTTTCGTGGCTCTCTATAAATATGAAGGGAGACTCATGGTTGATAAGCTGTAGCTTTGGGCTCCCCCTCCTATTCTCCTCCCTCCCTCTGCGCAAGAGTTGCAAGATCAGAATAGAGAAGTTTCGTTACAGAGATTCATCGTG
This sequence comes from Ensete glaucum, assembly GCA_021527575.1. NCBI lineage: Eukaryota > Viridiplantae > Streptophyta > Magnoliopsida > Zingiberales > Musaceae > Ensete > Ensete glaucum. The sequence goes on from CM038551.1 coordinate 53,795,043, forward strand.
TGGATACCGCTAGAGAGGAGGACGTTTGATCTCTTTCATCCTCTCCATCCGGATTTGGAAATACAGGGATATATGATCTCCCTAGGTAAAATCAATTTCTCACACATCGTGGTTTTATCGATTTTTACGATTTTCTCGTGACTCCAATCTTTTGCACGATGATTTAATCTACATGGAAAATCATTTTTTGTTTTTATTTCCATTATGCATGTGATGCACCCGCTGAGGTTTCCTAACACGAGCTTCTCGATCCCTTTGGCAAATCTCCTAACAAACTCCCAGCGAAGTCCCACTACATCGATGGAACCCGGCCCGATGCCGAAGCTTGATCTTGGCCTATCATTTGGTTGTAACTCAATTGCTCCTATCATAATTAGACCTATAATTTTTACTATAACACATGTTAGATTAAACACCCATCAATTGATTTTATCATTAAAAACCGAGATTTAACAATCTCCTCTTTTTTTATGATGACAATCAACCCCTAAATTCATGCCATAATAAAGAGACTTAAATTCAAGAGAATCACACACTCTTGAATTTAATTAAATCAAGTCAATTAATATTTCAATCAAATCATATTTCAATGATGCTCGTATATCACTAAAAAATTATTTTTAAATTTTCAAGTCATCAACTTATCAAGGATTTTCATGAACTTCAATCATTTAAAAATTTTTCCTTATGTATAAGTCATTTACATCCATTTCTCTCCCTTTCTCATCAACAAAAAGTAAAATGAGGGGTTATAGATTTAAGGCATATGAGTTTTTTGCTTCCCCTTTTTAAAATAAGATATAAGTCTTAAAGGATTTTCTTCCTCTTGTAAATAAGAATGAAAGAAAATGAAGAAGGAGTTATAAAATATCATTAAACATAACTCTCAATTTTATAAAGATAAATTTCTAAAATAATCTCAAAGTTCTAAGATATTCAAGAAGATTCAAAAGTTTAAGAACTACTTATGCATTTTAAAATCATCTGATATAATTTCTAGCAAATAAGTCCGTAAACTAGTAAAACATTATATAAATTTATAGCAATAATAAGATAATTTCATATGAACAATAAGATAATTTAAAAAAATATTATCACAAAGAAAAAATAACTCATTCTCATTAAATTAAGTAATTCATATATTTTCATGATTTAGTATTCTAAGTTCTCTTCTAAGAAAATCAAATTATTCTTCAGTTAAATATTTTATAAAAATATCTACTAATTAATGTGTACCAATAAATTCTAAAGAGATATCTTGAAAATTTATATGACCCCTTATAAAATGATGCCTAATATCAATATGTTTGGTTCTAGTAAAAATATAGCATTTATATTATCACACTTTATAAGAATATTTTTCAATTTTATTCCATAATCTTCTAGTGTGTTTTTAATTCAAATAACTTAGGCACAATATACACTAGCTGCAATGTATTCTGCTTCTGTAATAGATAATGCTACTGAATTTTGTTTCTTGGAAGTCCAAGAAATAATTGTATGCCCCAAAAATTGACATGTTCTAATAGTGCTTTTTTTTATCTATTCTACATCCATCAAAATCGATATCAGAATAGGCAATCAAGTAAAAGTTTTTTGATTTTAGATATCTTAAACTAGTTTAGATGTTCCTTTAAAGTATCTAAAGATTTATTTAACTACTTTAAAGTTTCAGGTTAGATTGATACCTTGCACACAATTCAACACTAAACATGATATCCGAACTAGTAATAGTTAAGTATAATAAACTACATATCATTTCTCTATAAGTTTTTTAATTAAAATTTTCTCTTTCATTATCTAAGTCCAACTTTATAGATGTGCTCATGGGAGTGTTTAATGTTTTAGCATTTTTCATCCCAAATCATTTTACCAAGTTCAAGGTATATTTAGTTTAACTAATAAAAATATCATCATTTAGTTATTTTATTTTTAATCCTAAAAAAATGTTAATTCACTCATTAGGCTAATTTTAAATTTTGGCTCATTTCTTTAGCAAAAAACTCACATAAAGATTTATTTGTAAATCCAAAAATGATATCATCAACATAAATTTGAATAACAAGTAAATCATTTCAAAATACTTAAAAAATAATATGGTATCAACCTTGTATTTTGAAAATTTATTTGAAATAAGAAAAGAATTAAGTCTTTCATACCAAGCCCAAGAGGCTTGTTTTAATCAATAAAAAGCTTTTGTAAGTTTAAAAACATGATTAGGAAGAATATTATTTTCAAACCGGGGGTTGTTCAACATACACTTCTTCAGAAATAAAACCATTTAGAAAAGAACTTTTAACATATATTTGAAACATCTTAAAATTTTTAAAGTAATCAAAGGCAAGGAGAATCCTTACGGCTTCAAATCTAGCATGGGAGCGAAGGTCCCATCATAATCGATTCCTTCTTCTTGGTTGAAATCTTTGACCACTAGTCTAGCCTTGTTTCTAACCATGATACCATTTTCATCTTGCTTGTTTCTAAAGACCCATTTAGTACTAATCATTAAATGGTCATTAGGTCTAGGAACAAGCTCTCATATCTCATTTCTCTCAAATTGATTAAGCTCTTCATACATTGCATTAAGCCAAGAATCATCTCTTAGGGTCTCATCAATGTATTTTGTCTCGATTTGAGAAAGAAACATGATATTTGCATAAAAATTTCCAAAAGAAGACCGAGTTTGAATTCCTTTTGTTGTTTCTCATATTATAAACTCCTTAGGATGATCATTTATATACTTTTATTCCTTAGGTAAAGATTTGAATGTAGATTCATCTAAGTTATTTTTAGGAGTATTATTATTTAAATTCAAAATATCAAGTTCAATTTCATCATCAGAATCAATCTTTTTAAATTTGAAAAACTCATTAAAAACAACATGAATAGATTCTTCTATTACTAATATTTTTTATTAAAAATACGATAAACTTTTGAAATAGAAGAATAACCTAGAAAAATATCTTCATCAGATTTTACAATAAATTTTCCTAAAGCATCTTTCTTATTTAAAATAAAACATTTACAACCAAATATTTTAAAATAAAAAATATTAGATTTTTTACAATTCCACAATTCATAAGAAGTCTTAGTGAGTAATGTCTTATAAGAACCCTATTTAAAACATATCATACCATATTAACAGCTTCAGACCAAAAATATTTGGGTAGATTATATTCATTTAATATTGTTCTAACTATTTCTTGTAAGCTCATATTTTTTCTATCTACTACTCCAATTTGTTGTGAAATTCATAAAGTAGAAAAGTTTCATTCATAAAATTTTTAAAAATTATTATTTTAAAATTCTCCACCATGATCACTATGAATTGAACAAATCATACATCCTTTTTTATTTTACATAATTTTATAAAATTTTATAAAATATTTAAATGTATCACTTTTATGTGTCAAGAAATAGGTCCAAGTATATCTACTAAAATCATCCACTAAAACAAATGCATATTTACCACCACCTAAACTTGTAATATCAATTGATCAAAATAAATCCATATGGATCAATTAAAGTGACCTAGAGGTGCTTATTTGATTTTTTAACTTAAAGCTACTATTTATTTGATTTCTTAATTAACAAGTGTCATATACTTTGTTTTTGATAGACTTAAGATTATGTAAGCCTCTTACTAGTTCCTTGGTAGAAATTTTGTTTACGAATTTCATGATAGCATGACCTAGTCTTTTGTGTCAAATTAAAGCATCACCATTCAAGCCGAAAAATAAGTTTCATCACAAAATTTTTCAATATCTATGGTGTATACATTGTTGTTCCTTAAGACAATTAAGGATTTATTTTTATGTGGTAATTTAATTATGAAGCATTAGGTTAAAATTTAACCACATATCCTTTATAACATATTTGGCTAATACTAAGCAAATTGTATTTCAAACTATCAACTAATAATACATCTTCGATTAATAGATTTGATGTGTTATCTACTGTTCATTTTCTAATGATTTTATCCTTGTTGTTGTCTCCAAAGGTAACAACTCCTTCACTTAAGATAGTGAGCTTAGAAAAATAAGATGGATCTCCAATCACGTGTCTTAAGCATCCACTATTAAGATATCATTTGGTGCTCCTAGTTTTAGTTTGGAGACAAACCTACAAAAAAGATATTTTTGATTTAGATACCCATTTTACATTGGATCATTTATAAGGAACTTTATATTTATTTTCTAATTATTTATTATTGTATATAATTCCTTTGGGAATCTATACGAGTTGATATTAACTATATTTTCTAAATAGTCATTTGTTTGCCTTATGTCATAATTTACCATAAAAATTATACTTAATTTTTAGTGGCACATTTAATGTTGGTCCTTTAACAAACATGGTTGGCTTTTATTGAAAGTTACCAACAAAGCCTATGTTATTTCTTTTATTAATATGACCCTTATTAGCAAGAATCATACTTAGAGATTTATTTTTAATTTTAAAATTTTCTAATATTATTTTAAGCATAATATTTTATTCTTTAACACTACCTAGTATCTCACATTTAGAACAAGTGTTATGTGATACTAATAGATCATACATTTCATTAAGTCTACTAACTAATAGTTCGTGATCATTCGTAAGCAACTTAAAAGATTTGCTAAGTTTTCTAAACTCATTAAACAAAACATGAAACATACTTAATAATTCTGAAGAAGAAACACTTAAAGACTCACTAACCTTATCTTCGATGGACATTAAAACATAGTTAGCAACCTCATCTTTGGAGTGGTTTCTTCATCCGAAGAGCTTGAATCATCCTAAGTGGCTTAAATTGCTTTATTTTTGTGTGTCGGCTTCTTCTTCAAATAAGGACGAAATGTCATGGTTTTTTGCATTCATAGCATATAACATTGTCCTTCTTAGATTTTTTTATTTTTATAAATTTTGTTCTTTTTTATAATTTTTTTTAAATTTTCTTAATAAAAGTGTAATATTATGGTCCTCATCACTCGATGAGTCATTTGTTATCCGAAGTGCTACATCTTTCCTATTCTTTGAAAGGGGTTCATCAAGTTCATCATGAGCTTTATAATTTAGTTCATATGTCATAAGAGAGCCAATCAGTTCTTCAAAGGTAAGTTAGTTAAGTCTTTGGCCTCTTGAATATCGGTTCTTTTAGGATCTCAATTCTTAGATAAAAATATCAAAATTTTACTAACTAATTCAAAACTTAAAAAATATTTTTCAAGTGCTTTTAGGTCATTGATGACATTCGTGAAACAGATGTACATGTCTCCAATGGACTCATTTGGTTTCATTCGAAACAACTTATAGTTATGAACTAAAATATTTATCTTATATTCTTTTACTCTACTAGCCCCCTCATGTGTGATTTATAGTGTGTGCCAAATATCAAAAGTCGATTCACAAATGAAAATATGATTAAACTCATTCTTATCAAGAGCACAAAATAAGGCACTCATAGCCTTTGCATTAAAAGAAAAATTCTTTCTTTCTAAATCATTTAGCTCATTCATTGGCTTAGAAGATTTTTAAAATTTATTCTTAATAATATTCCACAAATCAAGGTCCAAAGAGATAAGAAAGGTATGCATCCTTGTCTTTCAATATGTATAATCCGTCCCATTGAACATGGGAGGACGTGAGATGAAATGTCTCTCATTCATGTCAAAACAAGTCATTTACTCAAGTAGGTGTTAATCCAATGAGTAACTATATTACTTTGATAATAATTGTTAGGATCAATTGACACTAAGAGGAGGGGGGGTGGGGTTGTAAAGCTTTTTGTTCAAGTAAAGTGAGTGATTCTAAGAATGCTAAGTTTATTACTTAAAAATACCTCAAAAAAGAAAAAATAATTTTGAATAAAAGATAAGTAACATCGTAATGAAAGTGATTAACTTGAAACTTCATTTTTTAAAGAGCTTAAAAATCAGAATCATTTAATTGATATTTAGTTCAAAGCGATTACAAACTTGATAATTGTAAATAGTAAATACAATAAGAATAAACACTCACAATTATAGTGGTTCGACACCAAGGGCCTATGTCCACTCTCGAGTCCTCTTTCTTGAGACACACTGGCATCCACTATCGATTTTTTTTTGTTGAAGACCAAACCCTTACATTTTACTTACAAGAGAGACTTGAAGAATTTTCTAACTCTATGCTATCTCTCTTACCCCTTTTCTTTTTCTAATAATTAACACATACTCTTTTTTCATAAAATATAATCCAAAAAAATTGTTATATATAATGTAAGAATATTTGGTATATTTATAGGCCCCGAGTGGCTTTAGATTTTTGGAGCCAAAAATAAAACTCACCTGAAAAAATAGGGTACGAGTGGTTTACCCATCGACCTACACAGTTTACCTATAGTCAGCCGCCCGAAAACCAAGTACAGGCGGTTCAACTATCGACCTGGGCGATTTACGTGCTAGACCTAGGTGGTTCAGCCGTTGGCAGCCACCATAAGTCCAAGGTATGGGCAGTCTAACCAATGCTCACTGGCGGTTTACTCGTCGGAATCTCCGAAAAAGTGGTTCCCTTCACTTTTCAAATTTCGACTTGAACCTAATATTGTTTAACTCTTTGATCAACCAATTGAGCTCAACCTGAACTCAATCAAACCCTTTTAGTGGATCTGATTATCTCATTGAGTTGATTTTGATACCTTTCAAATCCAACTCAATTAAGACTCAAACTCTAACTACGGCTCAATGATTACAACTCTTAATAACCAATAGGCTTAAATAAGACCTAACTCCCACTTAATCCGATAGCCGTCGATATTCTTGCGACGAGTTCTATGATCTTGTTCCGGCGATCTCCCAGTGTGTTCCCAACAAGCTTCCCGATCCCTTCGGTGAATCTCCTAGCGAACTCCCGGTGATGTCCCACTGCATCATTCGAACCTGGCCTGATGCCCAAGTTTAATCTTGGCCCATCATCTAGTTGTAACTCAATTGCTCATATCATAGTTAGACCTACAATTCTTCCTATAATACACATGTTAGATTAAACACTCATCAATTGATTTCATCATCAAAATCCGAGATTCAACGTATAACACATAACTTAATTAGTTATTGAGATTGTAGCCTTATAGTATTCTTTATAAACATGATTAATTTTGAAGTCTTAATTTTTTAATCAATGTTATATTTTTTTTTCTTTGAAACGGTGATATAATTTTCTATAAGTGTAATCTGAATTAGTTTTGAACATGGGAGCTATTACCTTTGTACCATCTTAAATTTTTTAATAACTGATGGGGCCAATAATGGTCAGTCCAACATGGTGAAGAACACAGCGTCCCCATCTCGGCCATATCACAACTTGGCCATGACGAGCTTGCGTCCTCTGCCCGACCCGACCTTGGGGCATTCTCGGACGGTCCTGCGACCGACTAACTGTCCACCCTAATAACGGGCGATGCAGTAGTTCGACATGTCAGACCAACCCCCTGACCCCTGACAGCTGATAACGGGTGGCGTGCCAGGGTAGACGCAGCAGCTGACAGGCAAACGACACCCCCTGACTCCTAACAGCTGGCGACAGGCGACGTGTCAGGGCAGACGCAGCAATCAACTGGCGAACAATACCCCCTGACCCCTGAAAGCTGGCAACGGGTGGCATGCCAGGGCAAGCACAGCAACCGACCGTCGTACAGTGCCCCCGATGACAAGTGGTTGGTGACTTGTCAGGTACTGTAGCGACGACGTGACCCACGTATGACCAACTCGTCTACACAGGTATAAATGTCCACTTACCACATCCACAAAGGGGAGCCTGACTCAATTAGACTGACCCCTGACTTGATCGTCAGAGGAACTCAGCCAAGCCCAAACAGCTTGGCTCGAGTCTTTTGCAGGACTTCTTGACCGACAGATTGAGGAAGCCGCCCGAAGAAAGGAGTGGAGCCGCCACATCACCGACCCACGGAGGCGATCTAGTACACACGAGAATCCTCACCGGGGTGACTTGTCATCTCACGTTGTGGGACCACCCCAACATTTTGGCACTAGAAGGTGGGCCCATGTCGTAAGATCACATCTCTAATCTCTTCCCCAGCCGGGTAACGGAGGAAGCAGTTCCACCTACTCCCACCCTCGTGGCCACGTCTCAGATCGCGGTCGCACCCTTGGCTCCCCAACCAGGGACCATAGACGGGGGATAGTCTACCCTGATTCTTGACAAGTACTGAAGGTTGTTCACCGATCCCGGGCTCACCCCTCCGATTCATGCATCATAAGTAGTCACCGCAGAGGCTTTCCATGAGCTAGCACATCAAGTACGGGCCTTGACAGGGATGATACAGGCGATCGTCCCCTATATTCCTCAGCTTACCCAAGCAACGACTCCCCTCCGACCGAAGCCTTAGTGGGCCCCTACCAACCTGGAGGGGTCTCGAGAGCACCCGATGCCAGCTTGACCTAGTCCGATGGAACCAAATCCTCCCGAGACCCAGTCCAAGACCTCATCGATTATCCCGAAAAAATCCACCGCTCTGCACCTCAGGATGGAGCACGCCCCGCAGGACCGGGACACCTTATCATTGGACTCGACCAACTCATTCCGAATGCAGCTCCGACGTGTAAATAAACGCCTCAATGAAGTACAGAAGGAGGTTACCAAGTCGAAAGAAGAGGTTATGGAGGACTTCAAACATAAATCGCCCTTTGCCCCGGAAATACGGGACAAGCTAGTCGTGACCAACTTCAGATTACCCGTTTTGGAGTCGTATGACAGGAGCTCAGATCCAAACGAACACATCCCGGCCTTCCGAGTGCAAATGGCATTGTACGACTCATTTGATGCACTAATGTGTCGGGTTTTCCTGACCACCTTGAGGGGGCCAGCTTGGATGTGGTATGACCGTCTCCAGCTAACATCCATTATTTCCTTCGACCAGCTTGCACTAATTAGAGCAGAACTTCCTCGCCAACACTTGATCGAAGTCCACAACAGCCTCGCTCCTCGGCATCGCCCAGGGAAGGGAGGAACCCCTTGCCTAGTTTGTCAATAGATTCACCATCGAGTTGTGGGTGATCCCTGACGCATATCCCTCCTTAGTTATCCAAGCCTTTCTAATGGGCATACGCCCATCCAAACTTTTTTGGTCTTTGGTAGAGAAACTTCCGACCACAGTCCCCGAGATGATGCAGAGGGCAAACCACTTCATCGCCGTTGAGACTCTGATCGCTAGAAAGCGTGAGGAGCAAAAGCGTCCTCGAGTGGAACAACCTCAGGGACCTGCCTCGGGACCGTCGAGGAGGAGGATGAGGGGCCAGACTTCAACCGCTCACGACCCCCGACGACCCCTCTCAACTCCATGTGGACCGAGATTTTCCTCCAGATAAGGGGGAAAGGGCTCCTGGCACCACCAAACCGCATCAAGACCAGACCCGAAGAAAGGGACAAGGGCAAATACTGTCGTTTCCACCATGAATATGGCCACGACACCGAAGAATGCCAGGACCTGAAGAACCAAATTGAGGACTTGATCTATTAGGGACACCTTGGTCATTATGTCCAAGGCGAGGGGACCAACCAGACAAGCGATCGGAGAGAGATCGCCAAGCGCACCCTGCCAACCCAGTCGAATGATAGATCGACGTCATAGTCGGCGGACCCGCGGCAGGTGGAGACAGCACCTCGGTACGTAAGGCCTACGCTAGGGCCGCGGTTGAGAAGAGGTCGAGGCGCCACCCCGACCCTGAGATCAGTTTCCAACTAGAAGGAGAAGAGTACCCGGATCATGACGATGCCCTAGTCATCACCGTGCACATCGCCAACGCTCGAGTTAAACGGATAATGATAGACACAGGGAGTGTCATGGACATTTTGTATTTTGAAGCCTTTCAGAAGCTCAGCCTAACCGCCTAAGACTTAACCCTGTTGACCTCTACGTTAACAGGGTTTACTGGAGATTCAATCGCCCCTCTCGGAACGATGACCCTGCCGCTGACGATCGATGAAGAGCCACGCACCAAGACACTAATGGTCGTTTTCATGGTGATCGACCTCCCTTTGGCTTACAATGCTATAATTGGCCGACCAACCCTCAATAAGTTGAGGGTCGTGGTGTCAACATTCCACCGCTCAATGAAGTTCCCGACCGACATGAGAGTCGGTGAGGCTCATAGCGACCCACGAGAGTCTCGACGATACTACTTGATTGCCACCACACTCTCGAAGAAACCCAGAATGACAAGCCCAGGAACCGACCCAAGAGGACCCAAAAAACTTGCTTTGAACCCCGAATCGATCGAAGGTGCAAAGGAAGTAGTCACCGACCTCAGCCAGTCGGACAAAACCTTAAAGATCGGCTCAACGCTCTAAGGCCAATAACAAGTCAAGATGGCAGAATTTTTGAAGAAGAATGTTGACCTATTTGCATGGACCCCGAAAGACATGCCCGACGATGACCCAGAGGAGGCACAACACTATCCCAACATAACTCCCGGAGCACGACCAATCAAGCAAAAGTTAAAAAGGTTCACTCTGGAGCACTAGAGAGCCATCGAGGAGGAGGTGACATGCCTACTCGAAGACAACTTTATTACAGAAGTCACGTACCCGACCTGGTTGTCCAATGTTGTACTAGTCAAAAAATCCAATGGGAATTGGTGGATGTGCATTGACTATACCGACCTTAATCAGGCCTGCCCCAAAGATTGCTACCCTCTACCTCACATCGACCAATTGGTGGACTCCACGTCGGGCCATGAGATGCTTTCCTTCATGGATGCATACTCGGGATACAACCACATATGCATGGCACCTCGAGATCAGGTAAATACTGCCTTCATCACGTATGTCGGAACATATTGCTTCAGAACGATGTCATTTGGATTAAAAAGCACAGGCGCCACCTACTAGAGAATAGTGAACCATTTGTTCAACGACCAGATTGGTAATACCATGAAGGTCTACATCGACGACATGATTGTAAAAAGCAAGGCCTCGGAGGACCACTTAAGAGATCTAGCAAAAGCGTTCCGGATCATGCAACGCGTTGGGATGCAACTCAATCCCAGCAAACGTGTCTTCGGGGTCACCTCGGGAAAGTTTCTCGATTTCATGATCCACCAACGAGGCATTGACGCCAACCCCGAGAAGATAGAGGTGATCCTCTAAATGAGATCCCCGTGAACTATGAAGGAAGTACAACAGCTTACCGAAAGACTCACAACTTTGAACCGTTTCATCTCTCGGGTAGGTGACAAAACGTGTCCATTTTTTCATACCCTAAAGAAGGCAAAAGATTTTCTATGGACACCTCAGTGTGAAGACGCCTTTCAAGAACTGAAGATGCACCTCTCCCATCTACTTCGGTTGTTTGCGGTTTCCCTGAGGGAATCCCTCGGATTATACCTGGCAGCATCGGTGGTGGCCGTTAGCTCGATCCTAGTCATACTCGCCGAGGTGGAAAGGCCAATTTATTTCTTGAGTCACATCCTCAATGGTCCCGAGGAGCTATATTCCTCGGTCGAGAAGTTAGCTCTCACACTCCTAATGGCCGCAAGAAGACTCAAACCTTATTTCCAATGATACCTTATTAAGGTAATAACTGACCAACCACTCTGACAAGTTTTATCAAAGTTTGATGTTGCAAGCCACATGCTCAAATGGTCGGTCAAGCTCAGGGAGTTCGACCTCGAGTACGTACCCCAGTCAACCATAAAAGCGCAAGTAATGGTGGACTTCCTCACCAAACTTACTCCGACGAGCAAGCCAGCCGATGCGGTCTCGGTCTGGAGATTATATGTGGATGGGTTGGCCAATGCCAAGAGAGGGGGTGCTAGCCTCATGTTAGAAAGTCCCACCCGCCAGGTATATGAACAAGCCCTCTGCCTCGACTTCAGGGCCACGAACAACGAGGTGGAGTACGAAGTATTGCTCTTTGGGCTAAGGCTAGCAACGGAACTCCAAGCAGAGAAGGTCGAGACCTTCACAGACTCCCAACTGGTGGCTGGCCAAGTCCGCAGGGAGTTCGAGGCTTGAGACGACACTATGGCGAAATACCTGGCTGAGGCATGGCGACTGATCAGCACCTTACGACATTTCTCCATTGCTAAAGTGTCACGGGCCGAAAATACACATGCTGACGCCCTAGCAAAACTTGCTTCGGACCAAAGCGCTTGAGAGGAAACTGTTCGGCTGACTAAGCTCACCCGACCTTCTATCGGCTCACCCAAAGTGGCGGCAGTAGAAACAGAAGAATGTTGGCTCGACCAACTACTCCGGTACAAGGCAGAAGGCATCTTGCCCGAGGAGCAAGCTGAGGTGCGTCGGGTAAAGCAATTGGCATCCTGGTATTGCATGATCAACGGTCACCTCTATAGGAGAGGCTTTAGCCAACCTATGCTCTGATGCCTCCGTCCGAGCGACGCATAAACGACGCTCACCGAGGTGCATGAGAGAGTGTGTAGAGAATATATCGGGGTCCACACACTCACGCACAAAATTCTCAGACAGGGCTACTACTAGCCAAACATGCAAAAGGACACCTAGACCTACTGTCATAGACAACAATGTAAACAAGGTGTTCGATGAAATGCTCATGTTTGTCTGTGTCCTTCGGTTTGTGTACATGCCTTGTACAGCAAGTAGCGGGCTTGCAGTAGGATTAGCAGCCCTATTTTGGTTTACTTTGTGGCCAATTTTGGCTTATAAATATGAGTGTGTTTTGTAAGCACTTGTGGGGACTTCGGTCTGTAATGGACCATTATCCTTTGTGTGCAACCTCTCTGAGTTTGTAATGTCCATGGGTGTAATTTATATATAACTTTATAAAGTATTTGTTTGAGTAGTTGTTTGTGGATCCCATGAAAATTACTTCTTCTGGCCCGTTTTCTCTTTTGTAAGTCTAAGGGACTCTAGGAGATCTCAGGGAGGGTTCACCCTTGCGGACGGACACGCATGGGTGCCACACGGCTTAGGCAAAATCAGCTAAGCCCATGACAATGTGGTATCAGAGTGGGACAAGCACACGCATAAACACTTGTCATACAAACGTGGGGTACCTAGCTAGGATGTGTGGAGGACAGCCAGCACGCACAATCGTTTGGGGGAAAACAGACATTGAGATGTAGGAAAAGGAGTCGCTCAGAGGAGTAGGCATCTAGACTTAGCGTTTGAAGGAATGACAAACCCCTTTGTGCGAGAGGCACCACGAGGACAAGCAAGTGAAGAAGAATGTATAGTGCACAAAGATTAGGATAATTGAGTTCGAGCTATAGCTCAATGTTAGCAACCAAACTTGACGGTGCTCAAGGCAAAGCGGGGCGCTTGGTGAAGATGGGACCGTGCAAAATGGGAGGTATTGCGTAACGATCGAAAGAGTTGTGCAAAGCTCATAGAGGTGAGGGGAATTGCTAACTCAAAGGATTCAGTACTCATACAAGGGCTTATACACAGACGACGGAGTGTTCATGGCCATCCCAAGGTGCAATCGGAACTCGGCGCCATGGAGCATCATAACTTTCTCTTCGACATGGAAAGGATACGTCCATAGGCGGCTTAAATGTGCAACAAGTTCAGTACATTGCTAGACCCTGATGGGTGTAGTGGAGACTGTATTGGCAAAGGGTCTCAATCTAGCAAGTGCATTTACGGGGGCAGAATAAGGCACAAATTGTTCAGCAAGATGGAGTAGTTCAAAGGGGATGGTGGTCTCTGAAACTTCTAGTGGGAAGTATGTAAAGAGGAAAGTTGCTCCAACATGACAGATATCCAGGATGGATAAGTCCTAGTTCTCTAGTGGGAGAATCATATGCAACGGACTACACATATTGAGGAAGAGTTTCTCAAGATAATATCTCCATAAAGCTCAATGGACTAAGCGAGTGATGTAGAATCTTCGCATGATCTCGAATGAGATAATGCATTGGTGGATGCATTTCGAGATCAAGTGGGGGAGCAATCCAAGGCAACATCATATGAAGGCACACTTAGAGTCGATGTAGAAATCGAACTCAATAGGGGGCTGACCCGTGGAATAGTGGATGCGAGGGCCACTATCAACTCAATGCAAATCGAGGAGCGAAGCGACTTTAGTGGAACTCGGTGAAGTATCCAAGCCACATGAAGGGAGTCGACATAGAAGATGGAACATGGAGCGAAGGTACGAAGCTTTTCTTGTAGAGACAAGAGTGGGATCATATCGTTTCATGAGTTCTTTATTCTGATGGGACAGACTTATTTTGCATGGTGCCAAAGATGAAGGGAGCTTCGAGGCACATGCAAGTTACCTCAGAGATATATTTGACGGAGTAACTAAGGTGATTCAACTTGTAGAGGCAAAGTTGGGATCAGGAGACCTTAGCACGGGGTAAGAGGATGCAGAGGCAGTGCTCTTGAAGAATATGCCACAGTATTGTCATTCAAGTTATCAGGAATAAGTGGTGCATAGCAAGATTGTGTTGGTAGGGGATAGAGGCCCAGGATCCAGACAATGGTGCACCAACTCTAGCAAAGTCAGGAGACTTCAGGAGCTACTAGGCAACGGACTATCCTAGAGCTATGCTTCGTCCAAGTGTGACCCAAGAGTGGGTGGACAAAGGTGAATTGCCAAGGGAGCAAACTAAAAATTGGAGATGGCAGAGGCCCTATGATGTGTTGGCAAAGGCCACACGTAGAGAAGTCATAGTCCGAGTTCATCACACGAGAATCTGTATGCAATTGAGATGTCACCAGGAGGCGACATGGTGCAGCGGATCATAGTAGAATAGTTCGTAACAATGCAATACAAGCAATCCTGTCCCGCGAGGGACAAGATCATATGGAGGTATGATCAGGAGTTACTGGGAGCTCCACTTTGGTGTACGACATAACAGAAGAAGTATTGTGGATTCAAGGAGTGAATGCCATAGTACCACAATGGCGGGTCTTTGTGTGTGCATCGAAGGTTGCATTGGATAAAAATCTTAGTCATCAACATATTGGGGTTGTGTACCACCGAGGAAGAAGTCCAAGTGCAAGTATCAATAAGTCCCATGGAGGGGGTAATGATCATGTGAATGATCAGAAGCTGCTAGGAGCTCCACTTCGGTGAACAATGCAACGACAAGAAGGGTTGTGGATTTAAGGGGTGAATGTTATGGTACCACAGAGGCGGGTCTTCCGTGTGTGTGCATCAAAGCTTGCATCAGATGAAAGTCTTGGTCATCAGCATATGGGGGCTGTGTACCACCCAGGGAGAAGTAAGATTGCAAGTACCAGTGAGTCTCATGGAGAGGACTTGATTATACAAAGGTATGATCAGAGCGGTTGGAGAGTTGAACTATTTCAGTGCTCACATTCGCTTAAGGGAGCCTGGCAAGTTAGAGGACAAAGCCGAGTAAGTGAACGTTACTACCAAAGAAGCTAAGGAGAACATAATCGACGCGAGCCCTGCAATAAGATGGCGGAGGCTATGCATGAGAGTTGCAGTCTGTCTTTCCATCGACCAAGGATAACTACTAGGAGGACACAGTGGTGTCGAAGTAGGTGATCAAAAGGGGTGAGGAAGCAACGACGAGTCCAGTGGGGCTCAGCTACCCAAAAGTAAAGTGTCGGTTAGAAAGAAGGTGGACTCGAAGGAGCACCATGGTGCCACGGAGGCAGATCTACCGATCGCGAAGGAAGAGATGCATATACAAGGCAACAGATAGTAGGGCTATGGGCTTGGTAGCACCATGGTACCGCAGAGGTAGGACTTCCGTGGAGTCATCGATCCCTTGCTCTCATAGAGGGAGAGCATTGGTCGTAAAAGGGGCCGAGGAGGTGGAGAATGCAAAGGCAAACTCCAAGTACCAAGACAGGGCAGAAGGGCAGAGGCCAAGGAACTTCATAAGACCGGTGTCGATGGACTTCTCATCAAGATAGCCGAAAGCGGGGGACTTCGGGTTGATGCAGGAGTGCTCGACCAAGGAACGAAGTAGGCAATACGCAGTACTGTACCTTTCTACTCAGATGAGTAGGCGACAAAGGTGATGGAGAAGATGGTACAATCCCAGAGGTGACCAAATCTATCAAATACTTACTCCAAGTTGGGGGACTCTAAGTTGGTGTAAAATTTTTATTCTTTTCAGACAAAACTTCTTGCATTCCAGAAGTTTAATGGCAGTAGGAAGGCAAATCACAGTAGCTAACTCAACGCAAGGAGTGCAAACACTTCTAGTACTTCAGAAGCGTGAGCAAAGAGCGGGCGAACATTAGTAACCAGCTCAATGGATAAAGCACAAACTTAAGAAGGCATGCGAAATCGAGTAACCTTTGCCTTCTCAACTTAAGAGAATGGGCAAAACTGAGTACCCCAATTCTCTTAACTCGAGGAGATGAGTGAAGCCAAGTAACATTGTCTTCTCAACTACTAAGAGAATGGATGAAGTCAAGTATCCCAGCTCTCTTACTTATCCAGCAGAGGAGCTTTGCACAAGTTCAGTGACCATTCAAAGAAAGCTTATGGAAGATAATAGTTGTCAAATCCTCACTATTGATGATTAGTCTGTGAGGCGAACATACTTGGAAGTGACAACTAAACGTGGAAGAAGGATCAATGGGCAAACATTGTGAAGGAAGGACCTCAAAAACCTTAAAGTCTGTGAGGCGATACTCATCAAAGTTCCAACAAGCATCTACCCAGTTCAAGCAATATGAGTATACTACGATACTGGTGCATAATAAGGCAGGTCTTTTCCTTCATCATCAGGATTCACGAGAACCAACAAGGATCAGCACAACTCAGCCAACCCCACACCAGATTCAGTCATTGGTGAATTGAAGCAGCATGGAGGATCAGAGTTCGACTACTCAACAACAGTGATGGAGAATGGTTATGAGCCAAAGGGGCGTGTTGCAGCCAAAGCAAAAGATTAAAGATTCAGCATAATGTGAAGAGATGCAACATCTATAGTGGCTTTGACGACGACGTCGAAGGAATAAGTGGGGGATAATGTCACGGACAATAATATAAATAAGGTGTTCGATGAAATGCTCATGTTTGTTCGTATCCTTCGGTTTGTATACATACCTTGTACAGCAAGTAGCGGGCTTGTAGTAGGTTTAGTAACCCTATTTTAGTTTACTTTATGGCCAATTTTGGCTTATAAATATGAGTGTATCTTGTAAGCACTTGTGGGGACTTCGGTCTGTAATGGACTATTATCTTTTGTGTGCAACCTCTCTGAGTTTGTAATGTCCATGGGTGTAATTTGTATTTGGCTTTATAAAGTGTTTACTTGAGCAGTTGCTTATAGATCCCATGGGAATTACTTTTTCTAGCCCGTTTTCTCTTTTGTAAGTCTAAGGGACTCTAGGAGATCTCGGGGAGGGCTGACCCTTACGGACGAACACGCATGGGTGTCACACGGCTTAGGAAAAATCAGCTAAGCCCATTACACTACATACAAAAGTGTGAACAATGGAAACATCATGTTCATGTGCCACACCAGCTGGCAACTCCTATGGCAACGTTCGAGGTGCCATGGTCATTTGTTGAGTGGGGAATGGACCTGCTCGGCACTCCCCCTGCCTTGGGACAACACAAATTTCTTATCATAGGGGTTGACTACTTCACCAAGTGGGTTGAAGCCGAACCATTTGCTTCAATCATAGAGAAATAGGTTGA
Organism: Ensete glaucum; assembly: GCA_021527575.1. NCBI lineage: Eukaryota > Viridiplantae > Streptophyta > Magnoliopsida > Zingiberales > Musaceae > Ensete > Ensete glaucum. The sequence goes on from CM038551.1 coordinate 53,812,645, forward strand.
GAACTTCGTTTGGAAAAATATCATCACCAGGTTCGGCTTACTCAGTCATAATCACAGACAACAGGACACAATTCAACAACCAAAAGTTCAAAGACTTCTGTCTAGGTTTCAATATCCAGCTCAAGTTCAGCTCAATTGCTCACCCCCAAGTCAATGGGCCTGTTGAGGTCACGAACCAAGTCATCCTAGAATGTTTCAAAAAAAAGGTCACTAGTGCGCAAGGAACTTGGGCCGACGAGTTACCCAGCATTTTGTGGGCTTCAAGAACGACCCTAAAAACATCAACGGCAGAATCCCCATTCAACCTTGCCTTCGGGACCGAGGCAATCTTACCGCCCGAGATGGTCTTCCTGACACTTAGGGTCGAGCATTATGAAAGAGGTACCTCAGATGCATAGCTATATGAGAACCTGGACTTCTTGGAGGAAAAACATGTCGAGGTATATCTTCACGAACTCACATACAAGCAGGCCATTGCGAGACTCTACAACAATAAAATACGCCCTCAGCAAGTAACCACGGGTGACCTCATCTTGCATAGAGCCGAGGTAAGTCCGACTCAAACTCGGGGTAAATTAGCACCTACGTGGGAAGATCCGTACCGAGTCGTTAGTGATTTGAGAGGGTACTTACATCCTTGCAAACCTCGACGACAGATAGTTGCCGAGGACCTGGCACATGTCCAATTTGAGAAAGTTCTACATATAGGATGGGAACCAAAAAGCCATTTTGCATTAAATGGAATGTTCAGTTACAAAAATTATCGATTACAATACCGACCCAGGACAAACCCTGAGATTGGGGTCAGAGTTACATGTAGTATAAACACACCGACCCTCTCGGACCCCTGAGGTTACAAAACTCCCAATCATTCCTCAGGAGGGATGGAGTGACCAAACTCTTAACGAGTCTCCATCGGCACCGAGCCATCTTCAGGTTGCTCGGTGAATGGGTCACTATTGACCTCCAAGTTGGGGTATTGGGCTTGGAAGCGATACAGGGCAAGCTGATACCCATATTCGTAGGACACTTGTCCCATCTGCCGTAATCCCCATCTGAACCCGACCGACTGCTTATAGTTGGCGACGCTTTTGCCCGATAGCTCGACCTTGAGGGACTCATTCTCCCTCATCAATTTCAACAGCTCGTCATTTGCTTTATGACGGTCAACCTTTTGCTCCTTTAGTTGATGTTGGCTCTCTACCAGGCCTTCCTGAAGCTCGTTCAGCTCCTTGTCGACCTCGTCCTACCGACTACTTAGCTCATCCAACCCCGACTTCAGCCTGGTGTTGTCCGCCTCCAATTCGCCCACTTGTTGTTTAGCCCAGGCCAACTGCTCGGGGTCCCTTTCCGACCTCCATTTCTCGAGTTCTGCCTCGAGTAGGGATGTCCGGTTCCCCATATGGGTCACTAGACGACCCGAATCGTGCATCCTATCTAGGAGGGCCATCTGATAATGGTGTCCCTGTGAAAATGGAAAAGATAGTCGGCATAAGGAAAGACAACAACGAATGACATTAAGAATCGAGACATGACTTACCAGCATAATCTACTCTATCGCTCGAGCAATGAGGACCTCCAAGGGCAACGTGTATAAGTCCTTCGGTAGCGTCGGGTGCAATAACCCCCGATCAAACTCTGAGGTCACTTCGAGATCGTCCCAGACCCGAGTCTGCTATGAAAGGTTCGACCACCGAGCCCGTATCACTACACTCGAGTCTCTCGGGGCCCAATCAACCATCTGAAGGATGTAGTAACCCTCATCGTCCTCCCAAACCCGCATGCCGCACAGATTCCTCATCGACTTGGGCTAGCGGTAGGTCAGAGAAGAGTCCTTCGCCGAGATCTCTGGTTCTCTCTCCCGAGCTGCCCGACATGAGCTCCCCTTGCCGCGGTGGGCCTTGTGTTTTCTCACCACTATCTTGACCCACTTTCCGGGTCGACTAGCGGCAGTCTGATCAGGAACCAGACTCCCCATGGGCCGCTTTGCTGAAGCCTTCGCATGGATCAGTTTCACCTCTGGCTGTGTGCCCTCGGGACCAGCGGCGGGAGCGTCCTTCCCCCCCAGCATCCGGGGTTTCTTGCGTAATACATTCAGATCCATAACACCTGCATCCTGAGTAACAAGTCAGAATCTGAATGGCAATCATGCATACTAAGAGGCATTAGACTATATGTATACCCCGAGAAGCTGGACTGAGCCCAGCCTCTACCAACCACTTCTCGGTCATATCCCGGATTACCCGAGAAAGGGGAAGGATTCCCCTCAACCTATTGACCGCAACAGACTCCTCCTCAAATAACAAAGGGGGAACATTGCTAATCGGGTGAATTGACCAGTTAGCCCTAAAACTCCAACTTGGACCACTGACGAAGAAGTACCGAGCCTTCCAACCCTTGTTGTTGGTCAGTGCATCACTGACCTTAAAACCAGCCCGAGCCATCAAGTAGTAACCTCCCCAACTCTTACAGAGGCGAAAGCAAGTAAAAAATAGGGTTCAGCTAGGAACCATCCTAGCTCCTAGACACTCGCCCAAGAATGCAATAAGGTAACACCATGAGTTGGGTGCCATCTGACTTGGGGAAATCTTCCACCACCTAAGGCATTCCACTATAGTGGGATGCAGAGGGAAGTGCAAGCCAACTTCCAACACGTCTACCGAGATACTTATCTCAGAAGGCTTGGGTTAGTAGGGTCACTGCTCGGGCGAAGGGGCTCAAAGCACGTACCCCTCGAGAATGCTGTAGCACTCTCGAATGGACTCAAGAGCCTCCTCACTTATGACCGAGGCAATATCATGACAGGACTTCATAACCTCCAAGTCCCTTCGCGACCGAGCATCCTCCGGGGAAGGTATCCCCGAATTTGACGATCCTGAGATGCTAGTCTCTCGACCCTCTAACCGCATCCCCTCCGAATTGGCGGAGGGAACGACCCTAATGCTAGACAAACCCAAGGAGGACATCCGACCTATTTGAAGGAGAAGGGGGGGACGGGAGAAGGAGAACTGCGAAAAGCCGAGGTGAAAGCAAGAGGAGTTCAGAAGAGCAAGTAAGGTCTATGGCCATGGGAGACGTGATTATAAAGCCACCGAATGGCTGTTCGCATGCCTGAGGCAAAGAGAGAACATCACCTAGAGAACCCACCATATCAATAAATACAGGACCACATCAGCCCTAAATGGCCATGACCATCCATCGCCAAAACCATGGGCATAGCATGCAGTGGGCTAGAGTGCGGATCTGCATGCACATGCCAGGCGTGGCCAAAACATGTGCATACTGGTCATGTGTGACACACCGACGGATGTTCTCGATGCACACCCTTGAGCATTGTTAGTTCAATTGTACCCGAGATGCGCCCCTCAGCCATTATCAGGTCAATTGCGCCAGAGACGCGCCTCTCGACCATCTTTAGGTCAATTGTGCCCGAGATGTGCCTCTCGACCATCTTCAGTTCAATCGTGCCCGAGACGTGCCTCTCGGCCATCATCAGTTCAGTCATGCCCGAGAGACGTGCCTCTCGACCATCATCAGTTCAGTCATGCCTGAGACGTGCCTCTCGGCCATCATCAGTTCAGTTGTGCCTGAGATGCACCCCTCGACCATCATCAATTCAGTCGTGCCCGAGACACGCCTCTCGGCCATCTTCAGTTCAATCGTGCTCAAGATGCGCCTCTTGGTCATCATCAGTTCAATCGTGCCCGAGACGCGCCCCTCAGCCATCATTAGTTCAGTCGTACCCGAGGCACAACTTTTGGCCCTCATCAGTTTAGTCATGCCCGAGACACGTTTCTCGGTCGTCATTAGTTTAGTCATGCCCAACGCACATCCCTCAGCCATCATTGATCCAATTGTGTTCGAGACGCATCCTTCGGTCACCATCAGCTAGAACATGCCCCATCAATGCCCCTCGGCCACGGCCAAGCGCCACAAGTCCATGACGCCCAAGCTAAACAGCTTCCTTGCAACACACCCAAAAAGATCAAAAGCTTCATAACAATCCTTTGTGCCACAATCCAAACCCCAACATAACCCTTGTAGGTGTGCCCCATAAAGTAACAACGAAAAGGATTTCTGTGGGGGGGAATGATGGGGCTAGTAATGGTCAGTCCAACGTGACGAAGAACACAGTGTCCCCATCTTGGCCACGTTGAGCCTGCGTGGCCCTGCGGCCGACTAACTGTCCCCCCTGATAATGGGCGATGCAATAGTGCCGACATACCATACCAGCCTCCTGACCCCTGATAGTTGGTAATGAGCGTGCGCGATCGAGACATGCGACGACACGACCCGATAGTGGCGGCAGCGTGGTTGATATTTTAATGCTAAAGTGACAAAACTCCAAAATAAGTGGTTGATATTTTAAAATCTTATAATTTGGATTGAAATTAGACTTTTGAGTTATATTTGTACTAAATTAGGATAATATTGAAATAGATTTAAGTTTATCATCCATAACAAAGGACAATCCAATTGACATAATTTTAAAATGTGAATGGTACACATAATATTTCTCCAACAACAACAAAAAAAAAAAAAAAGGTCAAATCCTCTGTCATTGAAAAGATCCTCCCAGAGGACCTTTTAAGGTTTCATTTAGACCCCTCTTCTTCAAAGCCACCATAAAATCATCTAATAATATAAAATATATATAATAAGATTAATGTATTCGAGTCTAAATCCGAAATAAGTTTTTTATATGAACTCTCTAAATTATTTAGTGACAGAAACTGCATGTATTGGGTTCACCTTTCGCCATTGGAAGATACATATTTGAACGAACTCCTTACACCCAACATCAAGAGCGCAAACATTACTACTGTTCACGAAGATCCAAGAAAAATAACATCCATCCATCCAAATCATGATTGTTCATTTGACCATTAAAGTTGCTATCTCTCTTTTTTTTTTTTAATATCGATATTTTAGAGGTCGATATAAACCATCCTCAAGTTTAATCACGATCGTTCATTTTAGGTTGCCATCTTTTGCTATCATCTCAATCATAACCGTTGATTTAATCAAGCGTCGATATGACCGTTCACTTGATTGTTTGAAATAGATCCCGGCCGTCCATATACACGGCGCGGAAAACGTAGATCGACTTCCGATGGACGGCTGAGATATAATCTCATGCTACTACGGTGGTGATATAACGAGGGACCGATCCTTTTTACTTTTTAAGAGTTGATCGTTTTAATCAAGACAAATATATCTTGGACTGATGATAAAAACGTGTGCCAAGACACGAATTAAATATGCCACTCGCGTGGCGGAGGGCCCCGAGTGACATATGAAACTAATGACACGCGTCAGCGTGGCAGCCGTCCTCTGAGACACTAACGCATCCGGAGGCCGACACCCGATCCCCCGCTTCGTACCCCATCACGAGGCGCGCGTGGACCGATCGCGTCGTGGGCTCACCGCGTGGGGCCCGTCGACGCGCTTCCGGCGGGCCCCGCCCCCATCATCGATCGCTCCCTCGAGTCGGTTTCCGGAAGAGAAATGAAGGGGGAAGAAAGCGCATTCACGCACAAAAAATGTGGTTGTGGGGGACGGGTTCGAAGCAGGTAGGAGGAGGCGAGCGACCGGTAACTCGAGGGCTTCTTTCTGCTCGGCTCGCGATCGTCGAGGTCTGCTGCTTCATCGCCAGGGATTCGAGTGGGATCCCGGCCCGCGGAGGAGAGCCATGTCGCAGAAGCGGCAGCCGGAGGAAGGAGAGGTGGGGGCGTCGTCCGACGGCAGCGGATCGCCCGACGAGAAGCGGCAGAAGATTCGCTTCCATGGGTCAGTACCTCCGCCCCTTTCCCCCCTAATTTCCCGATGACGGCGTGGGATTTCTCGCTGGGGTTTCGTTTTGGCGTCGTCTTGAAATGATTCCTTCTGAGATACTGATCGTTCTTTCAGGGTGGTAAAGGAAGCGATGCAGATGCACAGAATTCACAAGTGTCTTGCTGCAATGGAGCCGTTGATCCGGAAGATTGTGAGAATTAATTTCAACTCTATATGTGTACCTTCTTTCCCTGTAATGTTATCTGTAATTGGTCCATACACTTGGAAGAATGCAAAGTAATTGGGGAATTCCTCTCTTAGTGGTCGATTGCCTTTTGGTTATAAAAAGCATATTCGCTTGACAAAATAGGACGAAAAAAAAAAAGATTAAAACAGTGAAGCTAGCATGATAATAGTTGGTACACTTCAACTGCTGGTTGGCTGAACAGTTTGATTATATTGGAAATTTTACTTAATAATAGGCAATGTATTGTCTAATGCATATTGTTATTGGGTAGAATATAGTGGTGAGTCAATATAAATTGTGCATCACTCCATCCCCATTGATAACCCAGTTGGTAGGAACGTCGCCACTATTTGTGAGTTGGTTGGGTTTGAATCCCCGGACCGTTGTCTAAAAAGAAGAAAAAGGAAGTATTACCTTGTGCTATATCAATGCTTAATATCAGCAGACATCATTTCATGGACCAAGAGAGATCAGTCTATGTGCTTATTTGATTATCTCACCAGGTGAACTGTCGATAGATCGACAAACTAGACAGGAGGAAGCATGATGCTGCACAGCCAAAAATGTTTCTGCTAGTCGTTGTGGGATATGTAACTGGATTGCACATTTTCTAAATGTCCATACTAAAAGAAGGGAGATTTTGGCAATTGACACAAAATAAATGAGTTCAGACCAAGCTAATTTACGGAAATTGCTGCAGGGGATAGATTTCTGCTTTTAGAGAGCATATGGAGAGATTGATCGGATGAACTTCTATTGCTTCCTATTGGATTATTTCTCTAACTGTGACTTGGCAATGATACGAAAGGGACATATTTACATAATTCTTGACGTTATTGAAGAGCCCTTATATATCATGGAGCTGTAGATCATTTTTTAACAAATAACTTTTTGTCTGTGGCTCCAACTCACCTACTGATACTCAGTGAAGAAAGTTACCTACTACTTAAATCACTCTCCTTCCCTGTGATGAATTTTGACCTGAAATTTAGAATTCTTTTAAAGTTACATGAATTGAACTTCTTTGACAGATCATCACAATATGATTGGTTCGAATCCGCCTTCGCCAATTATCCTTTGCAAAAAAAAAAATCTTATTATGCAAAGATTATGCCTATCATTCAGTTTAATTTTATCAGTGAAATATGTGACTTGAGAGTTATAGATGGAAACTAAATAGATAATGATCGAACAATCAGATTAGTGATTGTTTAGTAGTGTTCAATTTTTCTATGCCAGATATATTTTAGCCAATGGTGTGGTCAAAAGAATTCTCTTTCTGTCAAAAAGAATCTGATTATTGTTTCATGATTTATTTCTCACATTGTCTGTATTACATGTTCTAGCCCCTAGTTTAACTTCTTACATTTTTTGTTGAATGATATTCTTTAAACTTCTTGCAGATTAGGGAAGAAGTTGATTTGGCCCTGTCGAAGCACTTGGCTAGCATTACAAGGTGAGAACCAACTTTTTTTTTAAAATGAATATTGATCTTTTACTTTGGAATAATTGAAAATGCCATCATTTGCTTATGTTCTCTTGGAATTTACAGTTGATAATAATATCTGTCATCAATCAGACAATGTGAAAAGCAGGTTGTTGGTTCTACTACAAGAAGTCTACAACTTCAGTTCAATAACAAGCTCTCTCTTCCCATATTCACTGGCTCTAGAATTGAAGGGGAGGATACTTCTGCCATTTTTGTAGCTTTAGTTGATGCCTTGACTGGGCAAGTTGTCACAACAGGTCCTGAATCATCATTGAAGGTGGAAATAGTTGTTCTTGAGGGAGACTTTGAATTTGGCGAGGATGGCAATTGGACATTTGATGAATTTAAGAATAATGTTGTGAGAGAAAGGGAAGGCAAGCGCACATTGCTAACTGGCGATGTTTTCATATATCTTAATGAAGGGATTGGTATATTGGGAGAGTTGTCATTTACAGACAACTCTAGCTGGACAAGGAGTCGAAAATTCAGGCTGGGAGCAAGGGTTCCTGATGGTCACTGCAATGGGATCAGAGTAAGAGAAGCCAAGACTGAGCCATTCATGGTTAAGGACCACCGTGGTGAATGTGAGTTTATTGAAGCATTTAGTTCTTCTATTATGTTTCTGTTATATATTAACAGTGCATTATTGAATGATGCTATGTAACTCTTTGATTAGTGGTGTGATACTTCATGAGCAGTAGATAACTTATAATAAATCTAATTTGGTTGATATATCTGATATTATGTTAATCTCAAGCTCAAATATACAATTATCTGAAATATCAGTGACAAACAAGTTTTTCATTATACTTCTGCATTTCTAAATCCACTGTGAGACTGTTTCCTTTACTGAGTATTTTTTATTAATTCCAAGATCTTGTATGTGTTTTTTAACAAACTCTTCTATATTTTTATATTTCCAAATTCAAATCCATCCTGTAAGTCCATTTCTATCTTCGCTTTTCTTTTGCGTTGGTTAACTCTTGATTTTGGATAATTGAAGAGACTTGGCTGGTTAGCTTGATAATCATAATGATGAAGCCTGTCCTTTTTAACTCTTATGATGCTTTCCATGATAGATTCATGGATGTAGTTGCCAGTTTGATTACAAAGTGAACCTTAAACTTGTTGATGGCTGAGCCTGAAAAACAAAAGATCTAAAGAACATGGGCGTCCGATAGTCAACAGAGACTAGGTGAGCACCTGAAGAGATATTTTGAAAAACAAGCAGGCTTACAGAAGTTGAATCATAGGAAGAAGGTGCTAAAGTTGAACAGTAGAACAAAAGATTAGATGACAGAAGTATGTTTTCATCACGCTTACATTGTAATGGGATATGGTTACAGTTCAGCAAGGATATAGATTAGGATCAAACAATTTCAAGAACCCCATGTTTGAAGTTACAGTTATGCCTGAGGACTGGATTAGGAGAGTTAATCTGCTTGGTGGTTTCAGACTTTCAGTACTTTTTGCTGAAGGTATTTGTAGATGAGATTAGTGCGCAATCTATATGATCCTTATATGCTCTCATGAGAAGAGTAGCATGGATTAAAAAATAAAATAAAGAAGAAACTTAGAATAGGAGGAGGATTTGTTTTGGCAAAACTCACTAGGATCGTGAAAAAAATAAAAGAAACATTCAGTTGTGCTTTCTGACATTTGATTATGTGTTGGATTGCTAATGAACAAGCCATCATGGTTGGTCTCAGCTTGAATGAGGCACCAAAGGGCTGGGGCAATTTTTTTTCATGATATACTAATATTGTAATGGTACACGTGAACAATAAGTACACAGCAAATGAATAGACGGGTAAGAATAAGTGCATTACTTTGTAAAGCATGTCTTTAGGTGTATGAACCTTCGAGAAAAGGTTAATGAGGCACACGGCTAAGCATCTCAGTGTGCCTTGTGTCTAAGTGCATCTTTAATAATTAATAGCATTGTTTGGAATGAAGTTTTGAGTCAACTCTACTGAAAAGTTTGTAGTCTAACAATAATATAAAATATTTTTATGTTTTTGTTTTCTAAGAAAATGTTGTCGAGTTCTGGGACAATTTTTTTGAAAAGAACCAAACGGATCATATATTTCATGTCATCATGTATACTTGTAGTGGTCATACTAAAATGTTACTCAACGGTGCAAATGAACATCGATGACATAACAAACTAATCTAAAACTAGTGGTGGCAACTAATAATGAGGGTTGCAATTTTTTATATTTAGAGCTTCAACCCTATGGAAAAGTTAGCACAATGACATATTGTGTCAAAAGGGTACACATATTTTTAATATTAGATTGATTTTCTTCAGAATTCTCTGAATATATCCGAAATCTGCTAATGATGTAATATCAATGTTCTGCCATCGTTATGGAGAAAGACATCTGGACCACCATATATTTAATATCTTTTGAGTGTGTCCAATATTTGTTTGGGGTGCATGCTTATTGTTTTTGCTGACTGGTTTGACATCAGTTTTTGTCTGTGATGTTATACTCAATGTCTTGGTCAGGTGGATCTTTCAATGTATCATGTACCCTAATTACTTTAATTGTATTACTTATTCGTAACTTCTCATAAGAGAGTATTAGTTTATCTTAGGAATATCTAAATTTTGAGTTTGCTTTACAGTGTACAAGAAACACTATCCCCCAGCACTTAGCGATGAAGTGTGGCGCCTAGAGAAGATTGGCAAAGATGGTGCTTTTCACAAGCGACTAAGCAATGAGAATATTAATACTGTCCAGGATTTCCTATTTTTACTGTGCAAGGATCCTACAAGGCTGCGAAATGTAATGATCTCTCTTTATTGTCATTTCTATTCATCATTAATGTTTTTTTTTCCCTTCATTTTATTGCTTTCAGCAAGTATAGCTGCTAACCAAGCAAGTTGCAGTTGTTTAAACTTTGAAAGGATGTCAGCATATTTGATGATGGCTTTTTTTTTTTCTGTTAGCATATGTCAAATGATGTCTTATACATTTTTGCTAGTCTTGTTATCATACTGTTCTAGCTGTTATTGGATAATACACGACGTATAAATAGAATAGAGCATTAAAATAATATCATATTAACTCTAGAGAACAAGTTAATTTGTTATTAACTTAAAAACGTTATTTTGAGGTAAAGGTTTGAAAAATGAATAACTATTGAATGTCAAAGACAATTATTTCTTTTAACTATTTTAAACATACACTGTTATATTTTTGAAAAATTACTTTTTATCTAAAATTTACGTTATGAGATTTTTTTTCTTTTCAATTTTTCCACTATGCATTGCATAGTTTTTCCCCCTTTTAGTTTCTATTGATACTTGGAAACCTGTGTTTCACTTGCAACTTCAGCAGTGCTAAAACTGTTAGCTAATTTTGTGTTAACCATCATCTTTCTTTGCAAAATCTTAATGCAGATTTTGGGTAGTGGAATGTCTGCTAGGATGTGGGAAGTTACCATTGAACATGCCCGTACATGCATTCTCACTGACCAGGTGCATGTGTACTACCCAGATAGTCAAAGGAAAACCGGTTTCATCTTCAATGATGTCGGGGAAGTACTTGGGGTGCTTTCGGAGCAGCGATTAGTGTCAGTCAACGATCTTCCAGATGATGAAAGAGTGTGTACTTTTCTTGTTCCTATTGCTGTAGTAACCAAAGTCATATGTTCTGTTCCTAACTTGTCATTGTTTGTATTAGGCAACAGCACTTGATCATGTAAGGCAAGCATATGAGCACTGGAGTGATGTCACCACGTATGAGAAAGCTGATGTTCTTGGTATCTCATCACCAGCACCGCAAAATTCATCGTTGGGATTGGAAAACATGTACAGCAATTTTCCAAGTCCTGTCAAGGGTGATGGCTTTGGTTTCACTTACTCGAGCATTCCATCACCAGATATAATGTCGGTTGGGGGTATGAGGGGCTTGGATGCTTATACTCTGGAAGCTATAGGCAGCATGGAGCCTCGATATGAGCAAGATAGCCAGAGCACTTCACTATTCGATGGGTGTAGCAGCCAGGCATGGTTCAGTAGCATGCCTCAGTACAATTCTAGCTTTTCCTCGCCATCTATTGGCTTCATTTCTGAGTCACCAGCTGACTTTGGGGTTGCCTTCAAGGGCTTCATCGACTCGCAGTTAGCAGCAGCAGCCCCTGCAAAACCTCGCAGGGGTTGGAGGAAACTGTCATGTGTGTTTAAGTTCATAAGTAAGATTGTGATGTCGATGAAGTCAAGGGTGCATGAAGCATAACAGAATGGCAAAGCGAAGGTTTTAGTTGGCTCAGATGAAATGGACGGAGATTTCACTCGCTTCTTCTTGTTGTTGATGGTATGGGATTCTTATGAAGAATAACAGAATCACAAGAAGGGGGGGAAGGTTTCAATATGCTCAGATGCAACGGATCAAGGTTTCGAAATGCACCATCCTTGTTTCATCTTGTCAATATTTCTTCTTCCTCCTGATGGCGAACGGATGGGAAAGAAATGATTGTAAGTGGCTCTTCCGCCGTGGTATAAGATTGATAGATAGAAGAATGGTGTACATAATGAATAATATTAAGACACCAAAGGGTCTCTTTTATCGGGTCCTTTGGTTGCTGTGCATTCCTGGAGAACGTAATACACATGTATAAGAATGATAGGATATTGTAGTTTATCTTAGCCTTGTTGGATCCATAGGCTTTCTACAGCCAATATATAGGTTCCTTAATTCTTTACTGCATCTTTTGTAAGCAAAACACACGCGATGTTTAGATTACACAAACCCAAATGAAAAGAAAGTTTTGAAGCACAGGTAAAGGCTTTTCTCTTTGTCTGAAGAAGGGATGTGTTTTGTGTGTGTTTGATATTGATGTTCATCCACTGAATGAACAAAACTAAAGGTGATTATTTTTTGACGAGGGGGAGTGGCCCTCTCATTTTTCTTCATTTTCTAAATTCTATTTTTTTGCCCTTTCTATTGAGGAAGAATATTGCAGGAATGGAAACGAGAAAGTTGCATCAAACTCATCTATATGATAAGGGTTGGAATTTACATATTATTTATTTATTCGAATGTTATACCTCTTTAACATTTAACTGATGGGGGAGACTAATACGAACTCTTGCCTGCGAAAAATGGGGACAGATAGGGGCAAAGATCAAAGGAGTGGCTTTCGTGCTCGAAGTTTTGCCGCCTGGACCTCCCAACCGACGGGCAATCTTACGACGATCCGGTGAAGAAAATGACGAACCCCGTAGGTTGCGATGCCAGGCCTTGTGTCCTGTCTACAATGAAATGTAGTCCGCTTTCTCCCTCTCCCTCTCCCTCTCCCTCCTTTAGTCGAAAGGATCCGAGTTAAAAGATCAAATAAGTGAACGGTGAAAAAATTTTCCTCCTTTCTTTTCACAAAGAGCGCCCCCCATTCACACTCATATATGAGTTGAAAGATCAAAGAAGTGAATGGTTTCAAAGAAGCTTTAGGATCACACGAGGGAGGTCAAGTAAAGCTTCTGAAAACATATTTATGGCCTTCTGCTGCTTCTGACTGTTGTAGTGCTGGTTTTGGTTTTGCTTTAACCCAACTAAATTGGAATCAACTTCACACCATAGAGTTGTAAGGATAAAGTTTGTACACCTCTTTGTAGTGTCTAATGCTCTAATCCTTCTTCTATCGAGAGGATCCTATAACCAGACTCAAAATTCCACCTTATAATGAAGCTGAATAATATGACAATTTCTACCTTTCATGATATTTAATTTTTTTTAAAAAAAAAATATTTAACTGTGCAAGCGAAGGAACCAAAAAAAAAACACACACACACACAATAATAAAGCAGTTTTGAGGATACACAAATATATTTTAATTAATTATTCTTTCCTTCTTCAGAACTCCAGGAAGAAAAACTCCAGCAATTATGACATATTATCAATGTGAACAATATCCATGGCATTATTAAGACTATGGTCCTTAAGCATTAAAGGAAGAACAACATGCACAAAAACACAAGACATATTGCAGGATTAACAAAATGCACTAACACAAATATGCAATGAGCATGTTTGATGAGCACTTTGCTAATAATGTGATGTCCCAGGTTTCATTCACAGGATACCCATGTTGCTGGTTGTGCTTAACTAGTTAAACCCAGATAAATACTTCCTTTGGATACATTAATCCTAAATTTAACGCTTCATTACATGAGAGTGTTCACCTTTGATGTAGCATACTTCCAAATGCAGCAGTCTTTTTATATAAATATCCATTAGAAAAAGCCATTCTGAAAGATAATATGTGAAAGGGCTAATGACTGCATAGACAGGCAATCAGATTGAACCGCACCTTAACCTATATGTCCACTTGCGCAAAATGTTTCGGGGCTAATATTCGCAGATGCTCTCACATCTTACAGACTTTGTCGTTGCTACATGTCTCATCCTGAATCCACCAAAACTTGGACATATAAGAACAGGACTGTAATTCTTGCCAACAGGTAAGTTTATAAAAATAGAAGAGATAAAACGAACACGAGCCAGCAATAAATCTGTTACGGAATTGGCTATAACTACATATTAAAGGAACAATTTTCAACCCTAAAACGGCCAGCGTGTAAGTAAACACAAGAAAGAAAAGAAGACACACACATGGTGGAAGATGCTTCAAGCTCCAAATACTGAAGCCCTTGCAACATGTCAAATAATTACAAATGTCTTACCGAATTCTAGACGTTCTTTTATTATTATTCCTTTTTTCTAGGATGGGATGAGTGCTTTGTGTGATATCAAATTCAAAGAAGAAAAACAGAACTGAGGATTGAGACTTCGATCTAATACCAATACCAATCGTTAGTCGTATTGGTGTAGCAGTGGTTCTGGATCATATCATCAGTACAATGGGATGCAAACGATCTTCTTGAGCCACCAGCGGAAGCTCACATCAATTTTGGCAAGGGAGCATAGGCCGTGTCGATAGCCTCGTGGTCAAAGCAGTCTTCAAGGAGGTGGAGGTGAAGGTGGAGTGGATTTTGACAACTTTAGAGATTGCAGAGACCGTGGAGACAAGATGGGCCCAGTGCTGGAGCAGTCAGTCGCTGCACCATAAGATCAACCTCCTCAAGGTGTGGAGCGATTCACCGAGAGAGGCTGATTGATCTCAGTGAGGTGGGCTCAGATGACCTCATGGTTGAGGCAATCACTAAGGAGCCAAAGGACAAAGTGGAGCCAAGCAACTTCGGAAACGATAAGAGGCCATGAAGGTGATGGTCAGCCGCTGCACTAGATTGACATTAATTATCATGGCAGTGGATGAAAACATCAAGAGGGGGCTGCTTGAAGGTTTAGGAAGATTGAGGAGATGATCTTGAGGAGGCCGGGAAGGACTTGGGGCTGCGAACAATCATTGCCTTCAGGGAATTGGGAAAAAGAAAGTCTTATGTTTATTAGTTGGAACATCTGGTCCAGTAGGTGTACCAAGTGGTACAATCAACATGAGATGAGACTAACCAGAATTGACGGGTCAACATATCAGTTGGTGATTAGATCTGTAGGTACCAGCATGAATCAACAGTAGCTCAAACATGTTCGAGTAAGTTGGGTGGCAAACTAGCAAGGTTTTTAGACAAGTGCTTCTCTTCAATTTATCTTCAACAAAAAAATTTCTTATTTGCTTGTCAGCTAGGCAAGCCATATAACTTTGCTACTCTTATAATGGACCACTGTTGGCATTAAACTATGTTTTATTCCACATGGATGGAAAAGGTTGTGCATAAGTTTAGATGTCTAGGTAACACTGACAATTGCACTCACCAAATTTTTCCTTCTTAACTCCATAACATCTTCCAATGGAGGGCGTCCTGCAAAAAAGATAGCACATCACCAAGTGTAAACTGAAACAAGATTTGCAAATTTTAAAATTCAAATTTAATCAGTAGCTAATAAGTCTCACTTGCTAGATTTGAGGGTTAGTTTTATGAACCAAATAAGTTTAAAAAATCATGATATACAATAAGCTTTGAGCACCTCATATATTTTAATACATAACTTTCTCTAAGCTTACTGCCCAGCTTTTCTTCAACTTTGTTATTGATGGCAGAGGTAGGTCACAACTGGCAATATAATTTCAATCAAGGAGGCAGAAACAAGGAATATGATTAGATATAAATTGATCTTTGCAAATTTGAATTTCATGGCAGCCCACCAGTTTGTCTATGTGCTACTAGGATTTGATACCAACAACCAGTGAATACAAGATAGACAACAAACTGAAAGGCCACGTATCAGCTAGTCAACCACAATACCTGTAATTTGCAGACGATATTTGGCCCAAACACTATAGATTGCATTTGCTACAGTAGCCATCTGTATCGTCGACACAGTTATGTCAGAAAAGATAATTTTATCTTCTTGAAAATGGTATTAGCATGCTTTAGAAAACCATAAAACTATGATATATACTTGAAGAATGACCAAAGACCAATATATATTTAAATCATAAAAATACAAGGAGTAACAATATAGACATGCATTGCTGTGAGATAAACGGCTAGACCCGTAATTAACTGATTTAAACACTATTAACAATGTATGGTTATTGGCTGAAAGAAAAATGTACATCTTCAAATTAGACAAAACCTTCAAAATTTTAGATATAAGACTCATTCCTTGGTACAATCTTAAGGCTTAAATAAAACATTAATTGCACTCAAGAGTAAAATTCTTTTAGAGAAACCAAAGGAGAATGGTAAACTAAGGATGAAGAAGGCAGCAAAAGGACGTTTAACATAGAAGGCATGATTACCGCTAGAGTTGATTAGCTGTTGTAGCCTCACCATATATTCATGCCGAAATTGGTAAGATGTAGAAGGCAGAATAGCTTCATGATAATATAAGATGGTACATGTTGCATCGGTTGGATCAAAGTATTGAGCAACATAGCAAGGAAATAACATAACCTGCAATGGATGTTAAGCCTTTTGACGGCAAGATAACTGAAAAGATAATGAAAGCAAACTCAAAATTGCAAGAGTAAAGATTGAATTTTAGTGAAATGGTCTGAATAATAGAGAACAAGGCTGGAGGAAGATATACAAATATAGCCGGGGCAAGATGACTGAAAGATTACTAGGAAAGAATGTATGATGATTTGAATAACTTTAATAAAGAGATGTACAGCACCCTTGATATAAACATATGGTAGAGAGGTATAATTGAAAAATACATGATTTTGACCAATGTCAAAATACATTGTGTCCATTGAAATCTATCATCCATCTTCTTGTAGCTTGCAGATTCCTTTTTAAAATGTTTTATAAAGGTGAAATCCTTAGAGTTGGTTTTGTAGGACCGACCTCTTTAAATAACTAAAACAGCAGCATGTAGTACAGCAGTCAACAGCAAATACATATGTAACCCAAGATTTCCCGACCTACAGGCAGTGCTACCAACTGTATTCTTAAAAAATTAAATTCAACACTAATAACATCTATATATGTCAAGAGCAAATAGTATCAGACTAAAGAGTCATTTAAATTATGCAAGATGGCAAAAGGCTTTAGTGTTCAATTGGCACATGCATTTCTGAGAAATTTTTGTTTCCAAATAAAATGTCTCATCTTCCATGGATCTGCATATTTATCCTTTAGAAGATCACTCAATGTATATTATTGAGCAAAGACGTGACGACATACCTTTTCCATGGATATGTACACAAATAAGAAGTGTTTTGGGGTGTAAAACCCATAATGAAATTCTTATTCAATGTTAAAAATATGACAGAAGGAGATTCAACTTAAATGTGGAAATTTCCAAAGCCAGTATGAAGACATGACATGACATAACTTAGAAACATGACAAAGGAGATTCAACTTTAATGTGGAAATTCACACTCAAAGTTGGTAAATATGAAACCTAAAATTTAGAGTAAAGACATGATGACATGACTTTTCCATGGATATGCACACGACAAGAAGTGTTTTGGGGCATAAAACCCATAATGAAATTATTATTCAATGTTAAAAATATGACAAAGGAGATTCAACTTTAATGTGGAAATTCACACTCAAAAGTCAGTATGAAACATCACTTCCTAAAATTTGAGTCCATCAATTAATGAAGGGATGGTCTTGGATCTAAGTAAACTTACAGGCTCATATTTTGTTACAGCATAAACCCAGCCTAAGCCAACTTCCTCATACAATCTTCGAAATGCCTGTAAGCAAACTTTCAAATTAGAAGCAGCACTTATTGAGATTAATAAAATCACATTAAAAGTTAAATGCCAGATCCCCAACAAAGAATAAAACATTTGCCTCTAATTTCTTTTGATTGACATGCAACCTCTTCTATCCAAAAAAGAAAAAGAAAAATAAAATAGCACACTAGTGTCCCTATACTGTACAACTTTTGGTTGCTTGGCTTCACTGTAGAAAAAAAGTGCTTAAGCTTGTTTTCTCAATAACTCTATTCACAAGTTTTAAGGCAATATTTTACTCAGTCTATGACCAGGAAACAAGATGTAAGTATCCTCTCCATGAAGACTAGATAAAAGCATTTGAATAATTGCTGGTTGCATTGATTTAGCAGTGAAAATTGTGACTCTAGCTTATACTTCTCACATAGGTGCACTTGATACGATGACCATGAGCATGTCATCAGCACGCTTTATTGGTGAAAGTGACTCCACTGCAACATCTTTTGTCTTCTCCACAAAAGATATTAAAATCAATATCATATCAGTATTCACCAGTCTTGTATAATTGTTTCTGCATGTTTTAGGACTATGCCAGCAGAATCATGGATAAGCAACCTTATGTAGCATGTGAATTTTTCATTCAGAAGTAGTTGGCAATGCACCTGCATCTTATCTATGAAAATAAATCATTTCCAAGTGTCTATTTGGCAAGCATGTCTGCAATTATAACATTTGAAAAATAAAACATGTGTCGAAGAAAAAATGACAGTCTATAATTCTTTGTAGAACATAACGTATCAAAGAATTTATATATGGACAAAGCAATTATGAAGGACATAAATATGAATTATCGAGATATCTAACCAGAAAATTAGAAAGCTAAAAGTCAAAATTTACTTTACAGTAGAACCAACAGCTATTAAGATCCTAACTGAATGAAGCTTATACAACTTTATTGTAGTTTGACTATGACATACTTCAACATCTCTAAGTACAGTGCCATCAGATTGAATTGCATGGATCCTTCCCATTACCTACATGAACAGAGTTGTATTCAACAAAGGGGAAGAACATAATATATGCCACACATAAACTTCATATTTAATTTCTCTTGTCATGCCTCGTGTACTGATTATTTCTACAACATGTTAAGATTTCAAACTTTGCAATATGATTTTCAGAAATGTAAAAGAAAAGTAAAACATCCTATTTAAGAACTTTAGCTTACTGTGCAAGTCTTATATCAACGAACTTCCCGACTATAATACAATTCTCTTTCAAGATTCGCAATTTCGTACCATAGTGGCATATCGAGCACTGCTCGGTATGGTATAGTAAGGGCGTACCGAGCGGTACGCCAGGGCATACCAAACTATATGCTTTATATATAAATATATATATATATATATATATATACATATATCATAAAAAAATTTTAAAAAGGAGGCGATGTCGCCTCATTTTCTTCTCCCACACGGATGAGGAGAGGCCTCGTCGACGTCATAGAGGCCTCCTCTTTGTTGACAAACGATGGATGCTGCGGCTTCCTCTTCGTCAGCAAACGGTGACAACGCCCTGTATCTCTGTCCTACTCCTCCTCTTCCTCCTTCATCGTCGCACCGGTAGTAGGAAAGGGATATCGAGCAGACCGTCAGGTAGCAGGCGGTCCGTGTACGGTTTGTTGGCGGATCAGGGCAGTACCATTCGGTATTACAGACCTTGGTTTCTTTACAACCTAGAAGCATAAATGTTGTTCACTAATCTCATATACTCTGGAGTCTGGACAACTGAACAAAATCCATATTTATGACTATGGACACACAGATTTCTGCATTGAACTTTCATGAAACAGTGGTTTAGAGACTATGGAAAAATCATGATTATTTACATCAACAAATTTTAAACTTAAACAAGTAAGCAGCAATATCTTTGAAACCATGAATTTAAACAAGCTATAGTTTTTCTACAATAATTAAATCAAAATTTGTTTTTAGATCATCCAGAAAGATAAGAGGATAAGTGATATCTAACTTTCCAACATCTACATCATGAAGATGCAGACAAGAAGGCAAAATTTCAGCTATCCTCCTTACTCATAATTGTTTTATTTATCTAGGCACCCCAGTATAAGATTGATGTTACTCAACCATCTGATAGATCACAGTCTCTCAACTATTTTAGTCGAGCTATATATTCAATTGTCAAATATTCAATCATAATATTGCAACAAGTATAATTCTGAACCGATGAAAGTTGAAACAAATGCAAGATAACTTGTCAAAGAACCTCAGTAAAAGGCAAGAGATAACATTGAACATCAACATTTTGCATATATAAAAATGTCACTAAAACAAACAATCAAGAATCTGAATGCATTATAGGTGGTAAAAGTACTATAACTGCTGATGCTAACAACACTGAGCATTAGACTATGAACCATAGAAACTTCATATATGCATTCTACATTGGAATTGGGAGAAAAAGTAGAATCATCACTTCAACAGACACAATACAGTTTTTCCATTGTCATCTCAGGTTGACCTGCAATTGCAATCTATTTTCATCAATCATATTCATTATTAAACTCTTGGAATTATTAAGAAAATACTGATGAAGCACAGTATTCTGTAAACAGAATATCATACAATAACAATGACATACAGTTTCATAGTCAAGACCCTGGTTCTCCTCAGGAGAGTAATCTTTCGAGCTTATGTCAACAAAATTTATGGCTCCATAAGATCTATTCCTTTCCCTGAGAAAATTAACCTGAAAAATGAAGCAAATAAAAGATTATCGTCACCATTAAATTGCAAGTTGTTAAAAGTTGACATAACTCCCACATCTTGTGGATTTGCAGGTAAAAATAATATCATGTGTGTCAACAAGGATAAGTACACCTCACGCATACAAAGTGGGCAATCTCCATCATAAAGCATTTTGATCTTCCATGTGTTAGAAGGACAGGTGTCCTCCTTTACTCGAGTCACAGTTCCCAACTTGGCCTCTGAAAGAAACCTGTATCTGAAAACTAATGGAAGAGTTGACTAAGCTATATATTCATTAGTCTTTAACAGAAAAAAATGAAAAAATAAGTTCAACAATTTTAAAGAAACTAACAAAAGCTTTCAAGAAATATAGCTATAAGGTAAGAACTCAGAAAACATGAAGCAATAAGTTCATCAATTTTAAAGACAAACAACAAAAACTTCCATGAAATATACAGCTATATGGTAAGAGTTTAAGTACTTATCACAAACATAACCCACAAAAGTTTGACATCAGATTCTCATAGCAAAATTATCTACATCAACTGCCACACAATAGACTAAGGCTAAACTAAGGCACTGATATTTAGATTGTAATGACTATTTTAAGAAGAAGCTTCTCAGTAGCATACTACTCCTAATCCACGATACTAGTAACAAATTGCTGAGGCCATCAAGAAACTCCACCTAATGATCTGTCACAACTTTCTTAAAATTTTCATTATCCATGTACATATCATCATATATCTATCTAAAATATTTGCTTAAAGATAATCTACATAAAGCCAGTATTCAGTTAATGCAACATTGATAGTGTGGACCTTATATCTATAGGAGATAAGCACAACCTATTGCATGATGCTCCTATTTATAAATCATCTAAGGATGATTTGTATACATTAGTCTTACCCCTGTAAGAAGAGAAATCATTTGTTATTAAAAAGTCAAAATACTAAAGAATTATGATAAATATTTGAAGCAACACATTCACAAATAGAACTGGCAGGCTAGTATTTTTTTGGGATGGATTCTGCAGTCATTAGGTACACATGATTAGAAGCTAGCCTTATATCTTCATATCTATTGTTCTTGAAACCAAGGTTTGACTTACCGGTCCGTACCGATGTACTGAGTTCATCTTGGTACCAGTATGGTACTGGTATCGGGTGGTATGCACAGTGCGTACCACCAATATATTAAAATATAATATAAATATTTTATAATATAATATTAAATATATTAAAATATTTATTTAAAAGAGAAAGGCGAGGTCGCGTCGCCTCGATCTTCTCCCGGAGAAAAAGCGCTGTGACCCAGGCGGCGGCGACGGCGGCAACCGCGGCGACCCGGCGATGGCGCGGCGAGGATCACGTGCGGGCGCTAGGTAATCTTTCTTCTCCTCTTTTCTTTTTTTCTTCTTTTCCTCTTCTTCTTCTTCTTCCCTTTTTTTCACTTAATCAACCACCGGCGGTCGATTTCTCCCTTCGACGGTTGATTTTGATTTAAACCACCCGGTGTCCATATCGAAACCGGCAGATCGATGTACCGCCCATAGGAGAATATCGAAATTGCAAACTTTGCCTGAAACAGACAGATAATTTTGCTTGCCATGGAAGATGAGTTAACAGTTTGTTAGTTATATCTCTTCTAGGTTGCCGTGCATGTCCACTTAATTGCACTCTTGACAGAGATTATTGAGATTTAGTTTTGATATTTGCAACATATGGATATCAACTACTTTTGATGATACCTCAAGTCAAAAAGGGTGAAACCGTACATTGAGTCCCCTATCAATGTGGGGGATGGTGACCATTATGAGTGAAACTGATGTGACTAAATATATTCATCTTAAATGTTACTAGCTTTATCATCCAAATGAGCCATCCAAAATGTGGTCTATCCAACATTGGATTGACAAACCGACCATGCTACCAAGGTGGGGGAAGAACTCTCAGTTTCATGATTTCTCGAACAATAACACTTATTAGAATGATAGCAGAATAGCTTCAAAAGAAAGCAACCCTGAGCACATGTCATTCACCACATATCAACATGACTGCAACAGGCACATTCGATTTAAGCCACGGCCTTGAAACACTACAAGAACGGACTATGAAGTCCAAAAGATCACTCCAAACGTATTTACCCCCTGAGGCCTCTAGTCGTAAAATTTCGTCCCTCTTCCCAAAGTCGAGAGCAGACAACATGTCCTCGAAGGCTTCATGTGAACGAATGAAGAATTGACAGTACGGTCGCATTCAAACCGAGAGGGAGAAATGCTAGCGAGGATTCACCATCTATGATTTCAACGAAGTGTAATCAAAGGAAACAAACGAAGTGTCCAAGAAATGACCGACATCTCGCTGAGATCCAAACGACCATCCAACGACAGAAGAGAACATATCAGGGTAGGAATTGTTACCACCGCGGGGAGCGAAAGCGGAACGTGAGATTTGGGACGGAAAGGAAGAAGCGGGAGGAGAAGGCGAAATCGGAGCCCGGAAAGCAACGCGGGGAAGAGCAGCTCGGCACGCCATTCCGCGGTCTTTCTCTCGATCTCTCTTTTCTTCGTCCCTCCTTAAATAGGGATGGGGTTTCATCGGGTGGAATAGGAGGCGATTCGTGTCGCCATAGCGACCTCCAACACGTCTTTGGACGAGACGAATGCGAGCATCCCGCCGTTGCTTTCTGCTTTTTCTATGACTTCTTCCGACTTTTTCTTATTTTTATATCGTGTTTTTTTTTTCTTGTTAGAAAGAAAGCCAAAAGCCTACAAAAAATAAAAGAACATTATTTCAGGATTTTTTTTTTCTTTTTTACATGCAGTTCAGTATGCGTTAGGGTTAATTACTGATCAGCCCTCGTTTTATCTAATTATTCTCAAATTAAATAAATATGGATATCCATCATCTAATTTATGTCAGCCATCTCAACAATTTGTAGTCTGACAAAAACCTTTGGGGAGGATAACCTTTTCTAAAAGTTGTATTACTTTATAGATCCCCATAGTCTTTGGTTAACCACTGATCAGCCATCACTAGTACAAGGAAGATACAAAGAAAAAGATAAAGATGGCCACCATGCAGCACACGTCCTGGAATCTTGTTTATGACATTAATCTTTCATTCTCATGCTTCCTGGAGTTCTCATGACCACGAAATCTTTATCTTTCTTCATGGCAGAACAGCTTTCACCTCTTTCCTATCTGCACCGAATGCCTGTAAGAAGAAGAAACGATTTATTATTTCAACCACGGCCACGAATAGCAGTGTCGAGATTGGCTATATGCATGTAACCAAGTTGGCATGGTTGGATTTGAGCCGTAATGAACTTCTCATGGACATCTCGAAGCACTGGTTGCATCGATAGGATTAATTTTGGATCACTGATGCGGTCCTTGTTTGCTTACCTCCACGCCGAAACCTTTTACGTATACGTTGGTGAATAGCTCAGAAGGATCAGGCATTGGGCTTTCCTGAAAATTAAAGCAAGAGAATATGATGATGATCCGCGGGCAAATGCTAATTTAATCGAGCTGAATGTTATAGCTAACTTTCAGAATAGTAAGCACCTTTGCCTGAGCAATGGCCTCATCTACTTCCTTCCTAACTTCTTTTTCAATGTCCTGTACAAACATTTGTGAGAAAAAGACAATGAAGACTACGGTGAAGAGAAAGTATGTGACCAACTTCTATCTAGTGTAGAAGTTCCTCAAGAATATTCTAGGGATATATTCACACACCTTGAGCTCAGAGGCAGTGGCTAGCTCATAGGATACTATGAGCTTCCTAACTCTTTCAATAGGATCACGCTCCTACAAGTGTTACCCACATAAGTTATGGTAAGTTAGAAACTTGTACGAGTGTTCCCCAAATCCGACTAACCTGTCTCACACCAGTAATCTCATCACGAGTGCGATAAGTGCTCCCAGGATCTGACATTGAATGACCATGGTACCTGTACGTGTCCATCTCAAGAATCTGCACAATGAAACAATATATAAGAAAACATCAGCTCCTTGATTAATATTAAATTACACATAAACCTTTGCAGTCTCTATGATACAACACATCGCCTTATGAAACATGTTCTTGTAGAAGCAACGTTTGCTAACTGCTAATGTTATGATACAACACATTGCCCTCTAATCATCGAATGGTTATCAATCAACTCAACCTGATGCCTAAGATACATTAATATACATAGGTAACTAAACTTCATGCGCAGAAAAATTCAAATTTTCCTGGAAAAAAAGGATATCACATGTTTGTTCTACTAGCAGGGTTGATATAATACATATCAATGACTCTGCAAAGTGCAAAATAGACAAATGTGGAACTCTTCCTCAGCGATTTAAATAAGCGCTCGGGCGCTTAGGCGAGCGCCCAGGCCAGGCGAGGCAAGGCGAGGCCCGAACGCCTCGTTCAAACCCCAAGTGGCGCGCTTCAAGGAGGCGTCGCCTGGACACTCGCCCGAGCCCAGGAGTCGGGCGCTTCAGGCGAGCACCCAAGTTAATCCAGGCGACCGAACTAGGTTTTTAGGTCTAGTTCGATCGTTCGCGTTAGTTGGTTCAATGCAGTTATATATCTTTCGTTACTCAACGCTAATCCTCATCTCGAATCGGGATTACATCATCGCATCTCGCCGCGGTCGCTGCCTTATTTGTTGTCACTGTTGTTGTCTTCACCATCGTTCGCTCTCACCCGGCGCGAGAGCTGGTTCGCTTGTATTACGCCGACACCATCGCCGTTTCTCTTTGTCGTCGTCACTCTGTTGATGGTCTTTGCCGCCATCATCGCGCCGCCGCCGTCACGCAGTATCACCGCCGTGCCGCTGCGCCATCGCCGCTCCTCTCACCTTCGTTCAAGTCAGCTCGTCACATCGTTTCTACTATTAGCAGTATACTGTTAATAGTATATTAACACATAACAATATACTGTATATTAACACTTAACACTATAGTATAATGTTAAGTTAACTAATTATTAACAATATACTATATTGTTAATAATATAACAGTATACTGTTAATGTACTGTTAACAGTATACTATTAATGGACTGTTAATAGTATACTGTTAATAGTACTTTAAACAATATATTAACAATATACTATTAATTTATTGTTAACAGTATACTATTAAATAGTATACTAATAACATTATTTTTTATTTATTAGATTAATAACATATTATATCGATTTTAAATTTAATAATACTAATCCTTATTTATTTGAAATTATTGTTAGATTAAATAATTTTTTTTTTTATATTTTGGCGCCTCACTTCGCTCGGGCGAGCACCTGGCGCCTCGGGCGTTTTGGGACCCTGGCGCCTAACACTTTTTTAATCATTGCCCTTCCTCAAAGGGGCTTTCGATGGCACAGATCTTGGTAAAAAGAAATGTTCTTTATCAAGATCTTAAGTGTGAAAAATTCGAAGCTATGAAATCTCCAACATATCTAGACAAAATTATACCAAAGTACATTGTAAAAACATCCAGACATGATAAAAAAAAGCAGATATATGTATGAATTGATTGTCTAAATTCAAACTTGCACAGGTAATCACACAGTTTATCATGGTAACCCGACTCATACCATCCATGGATGTTAATACATAAAGAAAATAGGACACTCTTTGTTGCTGAACCTAAAGAGTGATAGATCTACCAACTAGAACTTTTCCAGAGAATTAAATTTATCTTCATTATTCATATAGTTTGTTTATGCCTATGATCTATATCCCCACATAACTAATTTGTCTAGTTACAAAATTCAATCACAAGGAAAATATCCACAAATGTAGTAGGAGAACAGCAGGAACATATGTATGCACCATGGATAATGAAAACATCAGACCAGCTTCATAAAACAAAAACAGTCAAGTATGGATTGTTCATTGTTTCAAGTGTCACACATGAAGATCAAAGTCTAATATGTAAATAAAAAAATATTGCAGTTCCATACACCTAGAAGTTGTAGCATCCACCTTCTTAATGTTCTTAAACGTAACATTAGCATGCAACTGCCTTCAGTTATTCAGCAAATCATTTTCCGAAGATCAAAGGGTCCAACTTAAAGTTGAAAAATATGCTTATAAGTTATAGGTGCAAACATTCTTAAATCTGTAAACATGTGACAAACTTCCAGCTGAATGGGAGTGAGGTTCAAAAAGGTGAGTATTATAAGTTATAGGTGCAAACATTCTTAAATCTGTAAACATGTGACAAACTTCTAGCTGAATGGGAGTGAGGTTCAAAAAGATGGTACTCACGATGGGTCCATTTTGCAAGGCATACTCTTTTGCAAATTTGCATGCCTGCTTCACAGCAAGAACATCCATTCCATCTACCTGTCCAGACAAGCATCGCATTAGAATAATGTAATATAATTTCAAATCACTTTATTTTCAAATGATGTACTCTTCATTTGAAGCCTAACAACACTACATTTATATCAAACACCAAATTTACTATTTCCTTCTGCAGCTGCTAAGACAGTTGGTAACCTGATTATTAGTAAAGCATATTTTGCAAATTTAGAATTGTACTCAAATCATCCATAGGGACTTCAACATGCGAAGTATCCATATAGTGTACAAGGATTTTGGTGCAATAATCCTGGACCACATGGGGACTAGAAGGCACACTATTACGTGCTATGATAGCCGGTGTGCTCAATCATGTGCCATACTCAATTGCTTAGTCTATAATCACAATGTTGTGTTCTGCATCATGGCCTACCTGAATAATAGCAAGACCTTCCATACACCAACAATCATTAACACACATAATAAAGGTTTCCCACCCTCGAAATCATCTCAACCAACAAAAGAGAAATAAGAGAAAATTGAAAAAATAAATATAAGGCTGAGGATTCTAAACATTTCTTATAATCTCATTTTGCAACCGTGGAAACACAATTGGTTAAAAAATTACTAAAATCCTACATGGTTTTCACAACCAATAGTCATCAATGATAAAGTTTAACACACTATACTTGCTTATGATGAAAGTTCACCAATGATAAAAAGCTAGGGCAGAAATTTCTACAACATGATGAGAATATGCACAATATTTTTTACATAAAATTACAAAATTAAATATCATGATGTCAACTTGCTCGAAAAGTTTCTAAAGAGCAAAAAAAAGTAACCTCAGGATATAAGTACAAGAGGATATTCTGTAGATCAAATATCTTAAGCTAAAGAACTCTGAAAAAGGTATCCTAAGTGTCGGTATGCACGGGAAGAGGTGGCTAATTGAGAAATATAACAAAATGATATACATTGTGATACATACAATGGTTAAGAGATGCAAATGATTTTTTAGATGAAACACATAAATAAGATCCTATTGACCTAGAACAACTTCAAGCATTTTAATTTAGCAACATTGTAGAGATCTCTGGTTTACATAGTTGTTTATGTGTTCATTATAATATCGTGTCCTTGTTAATTCACTCCTTTTAACAACTTGATGTCTCCAACCATTTAACCAGAATTAGAATACCCTGCCGCCACCCCCACCCCCCCCCTCTCCTCTCCTCCCCCTCTCCTAATCACAGCTTCTTTTTGTTTCTTGATGAAGATCGATCTAAACCCAAATATCAAAACTGAGTTATTTAGGTTTTCTTTGAGTCTAGAAGTGCTAGGTTCAAGTTTTCCGATTTTTCTGCATTTTTACCAATTACCTTTGTTGGTGTCGGGTTTAATCTTGAGCATTGGAGAATTTTCCATTTATATTTGGAATTTTTTTATCAAAAATTATGGATATTAGGTTTTTCATATTTTCTAAATCTGGGGCAGTTCAAGTAACACATCTGTTGCTGTCCAAAACAAACAAATTTCAATGAACCAATTTGACAACTGAACAATAAAATAGTTATGAGATTCTCTAGACAGAAGTCCTGGGGAAGATAATGAGTTATATGAGATTTTCTTGATGAAACTTGTGATTTATGGCATGGCCATGATATTCCTCCTTCTTTACTGTTGTCGAGATTCTTTATACTTCCGACCATGTCTTTTCATCCTCCGGTCCCCTGCCTTCCTCACTGTCAACTCTCTGTATCCTATGTATTTTGTCTACGTAACAATTTGATATCAGAATTATGCATGCATCATCTCCCATTCCATAATTAAACAAGGGAAACCAAACATGCCCATTGTGCTAAAAGAAAGCAGAGAGTCATAGTTATTCTCTAAGAAGAGAAAAGTTTCCAGAAGGTCTACTTCCAATCATCAAATAGCAGGCGACACTGGAACTACTTCTATGTTTTGAGAATATATAACTGTTATTAGATATGAGAAGATAAAAGAATCATGTTATAGCATCAAAAATTGTATGATCTGACTAAGTGATACCATTTGAAATCATGATCTTAATGAGACAAAAGACCATTTATATTAGACTCAATCGTCAGATAACTTGGTTTCTACATCTCCTCCTAAAAGTTTAGAATTATATATCACACAAAATATTATAACTATGTCAGTGAATATGACATACCCAGTAGACTTCTAACTGTTCACAAAGAAAAAAACTTCTAACTGTTCACAAAGAAAAAAACTTACTTTTGCCACCACAAAATTCAGATATCTAGTTTATCTACAAATTGATGCCTCTTTGTGCATGCACTTGTATACGTTTTCTCGATGGACCTTCATTTGCCCCTGCAGGGACACTATGGCTTGTTTCATATCTTCCATTTCAACCCACATAGTAATCGCCACATCTTTGATATGATTCCTAATTGGAGAATTTTACGTGTCAGTTATAAACAACTTGGCATTCACCACACTAGCTCATGTCCTTATCCTGACATTCCATTAAGCAAAATCATTTCATAGCGAAAGAACCTACAAGTTGCAGCACACTGTTCTACTAGCAAATATGATAAAAAGAGTAAGAGATGATGCCACTTCCCCACAACGTTAGTAGTTCATGCGTTACAAAAGTAGAATCACCCAAGCATAAGACTAAAGAATTGATGCTTTCTATAACATCATCTTCTATTTAGTCAATGATATTGTAAAATTTTGACACCAATTTTAGTTTGGACTACTGAATTAAAACAAACAGCAGAAAAAGGTACGGACCTAGCAACAGAGTCAAGTATTTTCCAACATCCAAAGGCATAGATCAATAACAAAATCGAAAAAGGATTCCATCCATCTTACCTTCAAACCAGGGACATAATCCCCACGTTTGTAGTAGGCAGGACTCTTTGCAGCCCGCCATTCAGCCGTCCCCATACCATCTGCAAAACAACAAACACAAAGAAACCCATTAGATAAATTCAACAGACGGGAAATCTTCTATTTACCTCCTTTTGCATCCCAGCCATCTTGTACTCACAATGATTATTCTCGCAGACCAAAATGACTGGCAAATCCCAAAGGGCAGAGATGTTAAGGGCCTCAAACAGCTGCCCTTGGTTAGCAGCCCCATCGCCATATAGCGCAAAGGTCACAGTCCCCTCCTTGAGGTACCTCTGAGCGAAGGCGAGGCCGCACCCTAGTGGCACCTGCGCGCCCACGATCCCATGGCCCCCAAAGAATCCGGATTCCTTCTTGTAGAAGTGCATCGACCCGCCCTTTCCTTTGGAGCACCCGGCGCGGCGGCCCATGAGCTCGGCGAAGGACTCGACGAGGGAACCGCCACGGGCAAGATAGATACAGTGGTCGCGGTAGGCGGTGATGATGGCGTCCTTCTTGGTGATGGCCGCCTCGAGACCGATGGCGACGGCCTCCTGCCCGTCGTAGAGGTGGCAGAACCCGCGGATGAGCTTGGACTTGTAGAGGGAGTCGGCGGCGATCTCCATTCGGCGCATCAGGGACATCTCCCGGAAGATGGAGAGGAGCTCGGAGGGGTTGGTGTCGACTAAGCGCGAGGGAGGATCGATCTTATGGCCCGTGAAGGGGACACTTGTCTCGACGGTGAGCTGGGGTTGGCCGCCAGCGGAGGAAGCGAAGGGTCGGACGAGGGGAAGAAGGTGGCCGTGGTCGCGACGCAGCAAGGAGCAGGATACTCGGCGGGAGGCGGCGGCCATGGAGGGAGACGGGAGCGAGATCCGCGGGCAGAGAGGAAAGGAGGGAAGGCGGCAGGTGGGGGGAACGGAAATGGAGGAGGGGGACTAGGGATTCGTGTGAGCCAACACATAACTATCCAACGGGGCACAGTTGAACTACTAATCGTAATTGTCTTGAGTTCTATAAATAAACTTTACATCCAAAACATTCACCCGCGATATCTGACCGTCAATTTTTTATTTCCTGAACATCCTACGGTACGGCATGATCGATTTGATGTCCGAGTCCAATATCTGACCGTCAATTTTGATGTCTAATTGCAAATTAGACATGATCAATTTGCAATCGAGAAATCTGTTCGGCAGCAGCAGATTCCGTGGTTTGTCTGTCGTTGTCGGGTCACGAGGCGTTTTATGATTCGATATTACTAACGTTCCTCTTTACGATGTGGAAATTAATCGGTCTTTTTATAAATATTATTTAGTGAAGTTTATAGGATTATTTTTAATATATATATCCCTTTTTAATTTTTTTTTTGAAGAAGCATCACATATTTCTAGAATTTCTAAATAAAAAATACCTCTAGCGACATACTCATGTTTCTCCTCTTTTCTTTTTCTTTTTTTGAGATGAATTAATCTGATTATAATTTTTTTTACATCGTATTATATTATTTTTAATAATATCAGAAAAATTTTGTAATGTAGCATAAAAATTTATGTTATAATATTTTTTAAATATTTATTGAAAAATTATTTTTATATTGTATTACTGTGTTTTCCTTGTATTATTTGAAAACAACATAACGTAATGTAAAAATATTATAAACACAATATTTTTATAATAACATATAAAAAATATGTATTTTATATTATAAAAATAATTATAATATAATAGAAAATAAAAAATATTTTACATATTTATTTAAAATGTGTATTATTGAAAAATTTTGAAAATAAGGGATGCTTCTCAACAAAAAAAACTCATAGATTTTTTAAGTAGGATCATTCCATCAAATGAAAAACTAGTATTCTAATCACCTTATACCTTTTAAGTCTTACAAGACATGATATATATACTAGTATATTCTGAAAAATCTCTTTTTAAGGTATAATTCTTTATTATTTTTAGTATCAAAAAAAATATTAAGCATATACTTATAGAATAATAATTAAAAATCACCAAGGAACACCAAGAATTAGAAAAAAAAACTTTATTTTTCATCGAGTAGAGTAGTCATAATTAAATTTATACAGAGAATTAAAATAACTTTCTTTAAAATACTTCAAACTGGGCTACTTAAAATATTTTGAATTCCTCCAACACATTGAACTTTCTAATAAAATATAATTATCTCATGAGTATCTCAATATTAATCATAAAAATTAATATAAAATAAGTCCTAAAATATTGGTTTATTTGAAAAGGAATATCAATAATATATTGAATTTTCTTAATTCGAGGCATGGAAACACATGACATTTACTAAAATTTGGTTTTGAAATTTAAATAAGAAAATAAAAAGGTAGAAGAAGAGTGTGAAACTTTACAGATGATAAGTCTACTCCATCGTAATAACAAATATTATTCCAAATATTCTTTCCTAATTTTCCAACCCACTGTGACCTTTCAGAGGAAGCACTTCATGTTTTACTACATAACAGGCCTGTTATAGTAGTTCATTTTAGTTGCTTGTTTGACCACTTGGTGGAAAGTTATATCTACATGCTGCGGACTTTGGAAAATGTTCGATTATTTATCGTTTTAGTGCTTTAAATTTGAGTTTACTGCCCATTCTGAAGACAGGGCATATGCTATTACGTAAGCTATTAATCTAATTAATATTGGCCATATTAAGATAAATCAGGTTGTAATATTTTTATCAATAAGACACATGATAATTTAATCAGATCAAGATGGATAGGGACCCTATATATATATATATATATATATATATATATATATATATATATATATATATATATATATATATATATATATATATATATATATAATTTTGAAAGAAATTTATAGAATAATTTATAATAATAACAATTAATTTTCATTTGAATTGGGCTGTAAAATTTTTGTCGATGACCACGATTACAGTCAACAACAGCATGTGGCCTACGTTGCGAACCCACAGAAGTCATGTTGGGCATCCGTGAGACTGGAGGCTGACCAATCCGTAGTAAGATCCTGCGGGCCCCATGGCCAGAAGCGATTCATGGGTCCCTTTCTCCACCACCGATCCCTTCTCCAGCACAGCAATGAGATGGCAGCAGCGCACGGTACTAAGCCGGTGCGCCACCACCACGCACGTCCTCCCCACCATCACCCTCTCTAGCGCTGCCTGCACCACCTTCTCCGACTGGCTATCCAGCGCGCTCATCGCCTCGTCCAGCAGCAGCACCGCCGGGTTCTTCAATACCGCCCTCGCGATCGCGATCCGCTGCTTCTGGCCCCCGGAGAGCTGCGCTCCCCTATCGCCGCAAAACGTGTCGTAGCCGTCCTTGAGGCAGCCGATGAAGTCGTGGGCGTTGGCCGTCCTCGCTGCCTCCTCGATCTCGCCCTCCGTCGCCCCCTCCGTGCCGTAGGCTATGTTGTCGCGCACGGTGCCGGCGAACAGCGTCGGCTCTTGTCCCACCAACCCGATGTGCTTCCTCAGTGACCGCAAGTGATACGACTTCACGTCCCTGCCGTCGATCCTCACTTCCCCCTTCAGCGGATCGTAGAAGCGCTCGATGAGTCCGATGACGGTCGATTTCCCGGAGCCGCTTTGGCCCACCAATGCCGTCGTCTTACCTGCCTCGATGGCGAGGGAGAAGCCTCTAAAGATGAACACGTCAGGCCGCGCCGGGTATGCGAAGTCAACCCCGTGGATGTCGATTTCGCCGGTCAGCTTCTTCGGGCGATAACCTCTGTCGTCCTCGGGATCGATGTGGGTACACCGATCCAGCACTGCGAACACCGATCTGACTCCATCTGCTCCCTTGGCGAGGTCCGAAGTCATGCTTCCTCCCTCGGCGATGACCCGGCCCGTGCTTATAAGGATCAGCACGTTCTGAAACAGAGCCTTGGCGGTGATGCGGCCATGAATCATCAGCCTGCCGCCGTACCAGAAGGCCAGGGACCAGCTGCACCTCACCAGAGCCTCGGAGAGGCCGAGGACGATGCCGGCTACCCACGACTGCCAAACGCTTTTCTGCCTCTGCCTGTCTTGGGTTCTCTCGAACAGGTGGATGATCCGATCCTGCGACGAGAAGGCAGTGATGGTTCGCACGTTTGAGACGGCCTCGGTCGCAACCTTGCTGCTCTCGGACTGGGACGCCCTGGCCTTCTTGGACATGCTCTGAAGGATGACCTTGCGGCAGTAGTAGCAGACTATTGTCAGTGGTTGGATGGCGATCAAGACGAGGCCCAGCTTCCATGCGATGGCAAGGCCCATCGTCCATGCGATGGTGATGCCAGAGACTGTCTGGATGATCAATGACATCCGATCACCCACCAACATCCTCACCTGCAGCAGGAGAACGACAGTGAAGTGATTACTGAGATTAGAACTTCAAGAATTGCTATCGATGGAGAAGACCACCGACCACATTGGCATCGTTGGCGAGCCGAGAGCAAACGGCGCCGGTGGAGTTCTCGTCCCGATCGAACCACCCGACCTCGAAAGTGAGGATCTTGGAGAGCATCCTCTCTCTCACTCGCTTCGTCAGATACTCCCCCATGGCCCCGAAGTTGTAGTGTTGCAGAATGTTGACGGAGAAGGAGAGGACCGACAGGGCGACGAAGACGAGGCAGTACGTCGTCGTGTTCGATTTTATCTGCTCATGATCCTTCAGAAAGAACATGGATATCATGCTCCCCATCACGAATGCGCACAGCGGCTGCACCGCGCCGAAAGCCACCGCGGCCAGGCTCCCCATCACCGCCTGCCGCCACTCTGGCGCGTTCAGCAGCAGCAGCCTCCGCATGGAAAGAACCTCGCGAGCATCCGCCTCGAGCTCATCGTGCGCTTCTTGGTCTCTTGAAGAGGTAGCAGAGTTAGATCCGCTGCACGCTGGGAAGCTAGGGCTCTTGGGGTCACAGAACAGAGTGGAGGCTACCAGTGGTACCGACGATGAGCTGGAGTCTTCACCTACTGTTTCTCTCGTCATCTGCTGCTGGAGTCGAACGAGGGATGAGTAGAGTCCGTCTTCATCGCGAATGAGGTCGTCATGGCAGCCGAGCTCTATGACTCGGCCGGCCTGCACGACAGCAATTGCGTCGGCGTTCCGGATCGTGGATAGACGGTGGGCAACGACGATAGTGGTCCGGCCAACCGACGCCAGGTCGAGTGCTTCTTGGACGATCCTCTCCGACTCCGAGTCCAGTGCGCTTGTGGCTTCGTCAAGCAGTAGAATCTTTGGCGACTTCAGCACAGCCCTTGCAATCGCAATCCGCTGCTTCTGACCTCCTGACATCTGAACGCCTCTTTCTCCTACCTGCAGAGTAGCTCCTTACTGAGTTCTTGCAACACACAAGCATTTGACATGTAATGTGGTAGTGACAGGAAATATAGTATTAGAAGACAATATTACCATCGTGTCATATCCCTGGGGCAGCTGAGAGATGAAGTTGTGGGCATTAGAGGCCTCGGCAGCTGCCACCACCTCTTCCATGGCTGCTTCTTCCTTGCCGAACAATATGTTCTCCTTTATGGAGGTGGCAAACAGGGTTGGCTCTTGGCTTACCAATCCTATCTGTGACCTCAACCATTTGAGTCTAAGGCTCTTGATGTCAACTCCGTCGAGCAAAATTTGACCACGTCGTGGATCGTAGAATCGCTCCATCAGAGCGATGACTGTTGACTTCCCCGATCCACTGCCGCCGACCAAAGCCACTGTAGCTCCTGCCGTAACCTTCAGGTTGAAGTCATTCAGTATGATGCTATCGGGACGTGAAGGGTAAGCAAATTCCACCGATCTGAACTCCACATCGCCGGAGATTTTCTCCATTACGATGCCCTCTGTGCTGTCCGAGTCAATTCTCGGTATTCTTCTCATCACTTTCAGAATCCTCTCTCCGGCCGAGCTCGCCTCTGAGAAGTACTTGATGTTGGAGAGCCCAGATCCGAATGCCCTGTTTCGAATCAGATGACGAGTACGGTGAGCAGAGGTGGACTGAATAACGAGTACGGTGAGATCGTAGTGGCGAAGAGAGCGAGAGAGAGAGAGAGAGAATATATTACAGGCCTCCTCTGACGATCGCAGTGCCAACAGCGAAGATATGGCCACCCTTGACACCGTGGTGCATGGCAACCCGGCTGCCGTACCAAGTTATGAAGGCCCAGATGGCGAAGGTGACGGCGTTGCTGCCGACGGCGACGCCCTTGGCGAGACCCTGACGCAGGCCGAGCTTGACAGAATCCTCGAGCGCGTCCGAGAACATGCTCATGGTGCGCAGCTCGGCGACGGAGGAGTAGGCGGTGCGCACGGAGGAGACCGCCTGCTCCGCGATGGCGCCGGCCTTCTCGTACTCATCACGGATATTCTTCGCCAGGTCCATGAATATACTGGCATACATGATGCCAGGTATGACGAGAAGCAAGAAGGTGGGGAAGGCAACCAGGGCGAGCCTCCACATCACGACGAACCCGATGGAGTAGCTGCCGACAAACAACGCTACGTTCTTCACGAAGTTGGGCACCTGCAGTGACGACGTTCCCGAGGTGGTTCAGCAACGCTGGACCGGACGTGGATGCGCATGGACGTGTGGATGATGAGAAGGGTAGAAGAGAAAGTTGGTACTGATGACCTTCTCGCCGAGGACGTCTTGGATGATGAGGCTGTCGCTGGAGACGCTGGTGATGACCTCGGACATGGAGGTGGCGTTGAGGTCGAAGTACTCCACGTCCTGCCTCAGGATCGCCTTCAGGTATCGCGTTCGCATACGCATGGCTTGTCGGTCCCCCGTCCTCGTCCAACAGTATCCTTCTGCGATCACCACAGCCACCGTCAGCCGACGAAAAGGACGGAAAGCGAACGGAGAGAGAGAGAGAGAGAGAGAGAGGCTCGGTGTTGTCTGTGTGTACCTAAGAAACACGTCACGAAGACCAACAGCGACAGGTACGCGAAGTTGAGAGAATTCTGGGGAAGAAGGAAGCCTGAGAAGGTTGCGATATAGATGCAGGTCGAGGGAAAAAGTAAGAGGAGAGAATCGAACTTTGTTGACGTTGTCGATGAAATGAGTGGAGGCGGAGGGGCCGTCGCCGAGGTTGTTCATGATGCTGGTGGTGATGAGGAGAACGAAGGGCGTCGTGAAGCCGCTCCCGGCGGCGCCGACGAACCCCACAGCCATCAGCCACATGTCCGTGGCATCTGCATGCATGAAGATGGTCCAGAAAGAGGAGGAGAAAGGGCTTCTCTTCTTGTCTCCTCTCCCCGTTTCCGCCTCCATCTCTGCACCTCCTCTGGTTCCTTCTCCCTCCTATATATATATATATATATATATATATATATATATATATATATATATATATATATATATATATTGCTCGAGGGAGGGAGGCAGAGGAAGAAGAAGAAGACGAGAGTAAGTGTCGATCTCCATCCACGACCGTCCATTTTGCCATCCATTAATATCCCCTGTAAGCTAGTGGTCGTGTGTTCCCAGTTCCCTCACCATCATGAACCTTTGTTGGTCGCACCCGTCTCGCTCCTCGACGAGGTGGAAGCCACTGAGTGGGCGCAGGAGCTGACCTATGACTCACGATAACTCGCTTTCCTGTCACAGTTCGGTCACGCTATCACTAGGATCGCTTGTCCGGTCTCTGACACGGACATGACGTGATCTCTCCCTCTGTACGTTGATACTTTGCTGCGTGTTAGATCGGAATCTTTCGATACCGCCAATAGCGAAGGGTGTCCCCATCTAACTATTGTCTGCCACTCCTCTAATCTTATACGACTTGGAGACTCGTATGATGGGCTTGTCATCCATGTCGGCTTCATGTAACTGTTGTCAGGTGAGCACTTGCTATATATATATATATACTCGTATATTTTTTTTATGGAAAATTTGATGCTAACACAGCACATATGATGTCTATCTCATCGTCAAATAAATTTTTTCATCATGCTTAATACTATATTGGTTTTGAAATGATTTATAGTGGTTTAATTTGATATGATAATTGATGTAAGAAAATTTGTTGAGTTGAACTCTTGACCCATAATATTTATTCCCGATTAACAATAGTTTATTTATCGAGATCTTATAAGTTAAAAGTTTTATTTATTTTTTTATAAAAGATTGGCGTCATCTTTAAGGCTCAAGATAACCTTGTTGACCTTCATTTATCATAAACTTTGTTTTTTTTTTTTGTATTCAAACTCCTCATCATGTGACAGTAATACAATTTATTATGGGCTAATTCGATGTATAAGTCAGCTCATTAGCTTCGCTGAGCTTGAACTGTTGACTCATAATGTATAAGCCCAATAAGTTATTGATAATAATCTCTGTAAGTCCATTTAAATTTGAAATTTTTCCTTTAAAAAAAAAGCATTTGCTATTGGATTTTTACCTAATGGCGTTTTTTTTTTATCACTCAAACAAAAATGTCCCTTCGTCACTATCAATATAATACCCCTAATCATCGACACACCGTTTCTAGCAATGTAATTAATTGTCTGTGATCCATCGTGAGGCGGTATTGCCTACTCTTTCCTGTCGTCACCTTCTCCACCCATCATGTCTTGTTTTCCTTTTCTCTCCTCCTCCTCCTCCTCCCTCTTGACCTCTTTCAATCCCTTGACGAGCAGAGATCAATGAGAAGGGAGGAAGAGGAGAGGGAATGAAGGGAAGGACGGATAGCAAGGGATAAGGAGGAGGAGGGGGAAGTGAAGAGAAGGGAGAAGAGAGAGAGAGAGAGAGAGAGAGAGAATGGGAGGGGACAAACATTGGGAGAGGAGAGAAAGGAGTCTGACAACGATGGTGTAAGTCTTCAATTTTTTTGGGGGTGTAAAATAACCTTTTAAATTATTATCTTCCCATCCCTCCCATCTTGAAATTATGACTAAACCATAATAGCAAGGGATAAGGTTATTTTTGGGGTGTAAAATAACCTTTAAATTATGACTAAACCATCAAGTTAGATCCCCACACTAATATGTCTTGATGTTACTATGATACTAGTAGTAGTAGTAGTAAAAAAAATAAAAAATCCTTGCAGGTACGAGTCGATACAAGTACTACCGACTGCCTTTGACGCTTAAGCAAATGTGAAGATATTAAAGGACTATTAAATGAAGTGACCTAATAAAAACAATGTATACAATACTCCTTCAATAGTAAATGATTTTTTTAAAATGCGAACATTTTGATTAGACAAAACAATTGAGATCGGCGATAACCATACGTGATATGAGTGGTGCTGTGGTGTCGAGAGAGAAAGGGAAGACAGGTTTTAAAGGCTAGGAAAGATACACGGAGACTAGTGATGCAAAAAAGGTGATGAGCATTTTAGTTCCTTTAGTTAAAGAGTGGACAGACATTTTTCCAAAAGAAATAAGAAACAAGCGGATCTTATAAAGTCATCCAATAATGGAGGATCGATCCATCCATCTTCTTTCGACATCCTCTTTTTAGGTAGATTGGACCTTCAAAGCTGGAAAGCTATCGGGTTGAAGACGATGATCCTATATGGTCGTGCTTCTTCTTTCTTTAATCTGCGATAAAATATACAACTAAAATGAATGAAGTTGCATGAAAAGCCGAAAACCTCGAATCTATCTTAATTAAAACGAACCATCTCCAAACGAGAATTGGCAACATCATATGAGGCCGAGACCGGAATTGGCAACCGAGGAGCAATCCACGGCGGTGTTGCTGCCTTGTCGGAGAGACCTGCCATGGATGGGATTCTTAGTCCCTTTGCTTGAATGCATTGATGACAGGCCACGGGTGCAATGGTTGTACACCATAATTTAAATTTTAAGAGAAGTAAAAAAAAAAAAGAGAGATTTAAATCCACCATTATTGTTCACTTAATGATAGATCTAAATCATTGATGCAAAACAATCGAGTTCTATTTTACGAAAATAAATCCATTTTTATCTCTCTCTCTCTCTCTCTCTCTCTCTCTCTCTATATATATATATATATATATATATATATATATATATATATATATATATATATAAATTCTAACGTGAGTGAGATCATATTTCGTGTGTCTAATTTTGGAATCATATTTCGTGATGTCATCGTGGAGACACAATATATTCTGAAATCAAACTATAATATAATTGATTCTCTTTTGTATGTCGTAAGATAATTAATTTTATTAATTTACTTTGATTCTTTTAAAGAGATGCCGTGAAATTATTGAGTTAAAAATACTAAATTATACTTTTGATCTGATAGATCCGTCTAACTTTAGACATCAATTCAAACTTTTTGGTACGAATATTAAATTAGGTGTCACTCTTCAACTCTCACCTCTTTTTTTTCTTTAATATTATCATATAGGATCATTTGGATTTCTTGTAAGAGGTGCAGAATGATCTGTACAGGTTTTATAATATTATCAAAGATTTACATATCTTAGAAAGAATACTCCATAGCGAATACGTAAAAGTGTTTGGTAAATTTACTGATAGATAGATAGATAGATAATGAGGTTTAAACCAATATTTTGGTTCAATAGCAACGAGATGGGTGTCTTACGAGCTGTATGAATCAAAAAAATATTTGATGAAAAATAAATGGAATGTCTCGATAGACTTGAGATGACGACAACGGAATAAAAAAAATTATAGTTGCATGTGTGGCCACCTATGCATGCAGGTTAACCAAGCAAGCACGCGTCGTGCTCTCGTCGTTAGTCTCACCGGTGGTGATAGCTTTGTGCTAAGGCACGGAGTGAGTGGCTTCTAAGAGCGAGCAGCCTATGCAAGCGGAACCTCTCCGTAGATGATCACGATATATATATATATATAATGATATTATATATTTTTTAATTAATTTATAATTTAAAGATTAATCACCATAATATATGTATACTATATAATTCACAAAAAAAAATCTATCCCTCAAATTTGAATAAATATACAATCTATCAATAAGTAAATTATTAGTGGTACGAGAGTTCTTGTGCTTCCAAGCAAGGTTTCCTCCCTCTCCTTACCCCTCCCCTATAAAGACGAAGGTTATATTTGATCTCTCTTTACGATTGATATAGTCCAGATCGCTCTGCAGTGGTAACACATAGAATCATTATTTTTTGTTACACAATCAACCCTCCAACAATGGTACTAACATTAACCTAAACAATTCAGAAAATAATTTTAACCATAATAATCACTACAACTATCATTACTTTTAGCATCCTTATAATAATAATCAATAAAAAGATAATCTACCAATTATATGATAAAATTGAATACATAGCAAAAGTTTGTCGATCTAGATCCAAGATTACTATAAAACGTAATTGATCATAAGCAAATATTATGATCACTCTGACTATTTATCCAAGTAATTGGATTATCGATTTTGGTGCTTTTCATCGTATCACTGTTGATTTGTAGAATTTATCTATCTATACCGACTTAGGAGATAATGAAGATATCATCGTTGGTGACAATAAGAGAATCTCTATCACTTACATTGGTTTCATGATGCTTGATTTATATATGAATAATTTTATGCTCGATAATATTTTGTGTGTACCTTACATAAAAAAAATTATTTTTAATCTCAAATCTATAAACAAAATAATACTTTTATTGAGCATAAGAACATTCTTGGTCCGAGACAAGCATAAAGACAATATTTATAAGTGACCATAAACTTCATAATTCACTAACTCAATTGCTCATTAATATTTTTCATATTTTAATCTAAACCACTAGAAATTATTTATATTAATATTTAGGGCCTTGCTCCAACCACTTTGATAATTTTAAATTTGAAGTTATTTTTGTAGATTACTTCATTAAGTATATATGACTCTTAACTTATCTCTTGTCATGTTGTATACAACATTTAAGTCACCATTATATACATCTCAACTAGTTGACTCTATCAAACAAAAATACTGATACATAGTTGAAATTGATCTCACCTTCTTACATTGCGACTTCATGCTACTATCATTTTGGTTTGCAGTCTTCCAAACTATGGTCTACCTTATTAACCATATATTCACCCTAATCCTATAATATCATTCACCATTTGAATGGTTATTTTACAAAATCTCAAAACTTCAAGATTTTAAAATATTTGGTTGCTTATATTATTCCTAGTTATGCCTTTATACTTCATCCAAGCTAACACTGATTTAGACCATATATCTTCAGTAGGTACTTCCTTGAATGTAATATTTGTTTTTCTTCTTTGATCCTTAAACTCATAAGGTATTCATATCATGTCATGTTATTTTCATTAAATCTATATTTCCCTTCTTAAATCTTGCTCATTTAGCAATATTAACCACTATAACAAATAACCATCATTAGGTTCATATGAGTATATATCAAATCTCCTAAAACATACCTATTATCATATCAATCAATAATTATCTCCTAGATTCTTTTAGATCTGTACTACTTATTACTCCAGTTCAATATCACCACACCCCTTCTACAACTTCATCCATCTTTTCACCCCTCACTACGATGAAGTAATACCCTTAGGACAAAAAATGATGTATTTGTCCTCTCCTCAACTAAGTGATACCGAAGGGTATCAACATAATCAAGTGCGTGTCACTATCTCTTCGTCAATTCTCATATCATCAACATAATATAATGATATTACTGATCTTGAACATCACATGCCAACTTACTCCAAAAATAACATATTCAAATCATGCCAAATCCTTTACTGTCACAAGCTCTCCACTCGACTTTACTGAACCCACAAGCATTATCTAAGGTAAAAAATCTTCATATTGGCATAAAGTCATATATGATGAATATGATATTCCACTTCAAACTATCATATGGACCCTTGTACTATCTCATATCACACAAAATATCATTGAGCGTAACTAGATCTTTTGAATTAAGTAAAACCCAAATAGATCCATTGCTAAATATAAAACACTTCTAATAGCTAAAAAGTTTTATCAATGACCAAGTGTTAATTTCATAGAAACATTTAATCTGGTTGTTAAATCGATAACAATTGGACTCATCTTGAGTTTGACTACCACTAAATGCTATCATTATGCAACAACTTTTCATTTTTATCCACCTTCAATATTCAAATCATATTTATAATGTATGAAAAGTTATTTATGAATTTTATCAAGCTCCAAGAGCTTGGTATATCAAATTTGGCTCGTTTTTTATGTTAGTCAACTTCATCAACTCTAAATCCAATAGCTTTTTATTCTTATAATAACAAAAAGAATGTGATGTATGTCTAATTATTTATATAGATGATATTATCATTACTCGTAGAGATTAAGTAATTAGCAAATATATTCTCCATCAAAGACCTGAGAATATTAAGTTATTTTTTGGAATTTGAAGAAACATTTATATTTTCTTGATTTTTTTCTAATTTAAAGGAAGCACATTCAAGATCTATTATTAAAGATGAATATGCATAATATTAAAAAATTGACATCCCACTCTCCTCTACTAAGTCACTCAAATTATATGATTACAGGTCTATTATAGATCCGATACAATACCGATAAGTACAAGGTTCTTTGTAGTATTTATCCCTTATATGTTTAGACATTTCATTTGTAGTAAACATATTATCATAATTCATATACAGATTATCATAATTCATGCACTATCCTGTCATTGTGCATTGGTCAAATTAAAATGTATCCAACGATATCTTAAAGTAACTCTCAATAATAAACTTCTTATTCGTAAATACTCACCCTTTCATCTTTAGGCCTTCATCGATGCTGATTGGGTAGACAATATTGATGATAGAACATTTACGTCTTATCTTCCTTGGAGCAAATCTGATTAGTTAAAGTTTCAAGAAATAGAACACAATTACAAGATCCACTATTAAAGCTAAATACTAAACTATCATCACCACAACTATAAAACTCAATCGGATCACTAATCTAATACATAAATTTGACATCACCTCCCAATCAAATCCAACAATATACCATGATAATATAAGTGCAACCTATAAATTTGACATCACCTCCCAATCAAATCCAACAATATACCATGATAATATAAGTGCAACCTACCTATTCTTCGACACAGTGTTCCACTCTCATATGAAACATATTATCATCGATTTTTATTTTATAAAAGATCAAGTTGTTAGACATCAACTATGTATTTCTCACATCTATACTTGACCAATTAATCGACTCCCTCGTAAAGTCATTTGCTTGTAAGGTATTTCAATCACATTGTTTCAAGACTAATATCTTCATTGGAAACTCAATCTTGTAAGAGCACGATAAATATCCACGGTAGAGACAAATATGGAATGATAATATTATATTCCTTATATGTTCTTATTTTTTAATTAATTTATAATTTAAGAATCAATTATCATGATACATATACATATAAATGATCTAAACATATGATTATGAGAAATCTCAATCTCAAAATATGTATAAATATATATTGTCTCACATCATCATTCTTTTCACATTACATTCTTCAAAAACCGTTCGATGCTGTCCGGCCACCAGCTTTTCCGGACTTTGTGTCAGGTGGGTGGAGAAACATGGTGATTTCATTTGCAGGCGAAGGACATGTATTGGATGCACGACATGTCTTATATTTGCAGTGGCAACGAAAAAAAAATCTTGTTATTGATGTGATAAAATAGTTTCCACCGATCAAAGTCTAAGTCGTGGGTGTTAATCAGTCAAATTTTGATAAGTTAATGATGACAGAAAATAACTCTCCTTTTTTCGACATCTAATACTTTACTACTATATCTAATATTTATTTAAAAAATGTATTAAATATTAGTATTTCACTCCTATATATTTGTATTCACTAATATGAGCATCAAACGATCATACGCACATGCTTTCAAGGAGGGTTGGAGTTGTGGAGAAAAAAAAAAAGGATAATAATTTATAATTAAAGGATTATAAATATTAAAATTATATTTTATTATGAAATAGTAAAAAGATTATGAATAATACAAAGTAGCTAACTTTTCTCTTC
The DNA here is from genome assembly GCA_021527575.1 of Ensete glaucum. NCBI lineage: Eukaryota > Viridiplantae > Streptophyta > Magnoliopsida > Zingiberales > Musaceae > Ensete > Ensete glaucum. The sequence continues at coordinate 53,857,291 of CM038551.1, forward strand.
ATGAGCTCTGAATTCCAAGATTACTAGATTAGGTCAGATCAGATAAGGAAGGATCATCGAAGTCATCATTGATATGTATGCTTACGGCTACTACTAGTACACAGATTAAAGTGCAAAACAACAACATTGTTACGATCTATCGACACTTCAAGGAAGATAAAAGAAGAAGAGAGATGACAAGGGAGAAGAGAACGATGTGTAGGTTCAAGGTGGCTCGGCTCTTGCAGGAGAAGTGCAAAGCCAACCAGAGAGAGAGAGAGAGAGAGAGAGAGAGAGAGAGAGAGAGCAAAATTGGCAGCTGAGAGGCGATGCGTGGCCGCGTTCACGCCCCCTTGTTGCCTTGTTGCAAGCTCACCAAGGCGTAGTAGGAGCCTTTAGGGCCCTTGGCAAGGAGCGCGGAGTGGGTGCCCTTCTCCACCACCACCCCCTTGTCCAACACCGTAATGAGGTCGCAGTTCCTGATGGTGCTCAACCTGTGCGCCACCACCACGCTCGTCCTCTCCGCCATCAGCCTCTCCAGCGCCTCCTGCACCACCTTCTCCGACTGGCTGTCAAGCGCGCTCGTCGCCTCGTCCAGCAACAGTATCGCCGGGTTCTTCAGTATGGCCCTCGCGATCGCGATCCGCTGCTTCTGCCCGCCCGAGAGCTGCACCCCACGGTCGCCGCAGTACGTGTCGTAGCCGTCCTTGAGGCAGCTGATGAAATCGTGGGCGTTCGCCGCCCTCGCCGCTGCTTCCATCTCCGCCGTGCTGGCCCCTTCCGTCCCGAATGCGATGTTCTCCCTGATGCTCCCTGCGAACAGCGTCGGCTCCTGTCCTACCATCCCGATGTGCCGCCTCAGCGACCGGAGGTTGTAGGACTTGATGTCCCGCCCGTCGATCTTTACCGTCCCCTTGAGCGGATCGTAGAATCGCTCGATGAGCCCGATGACGGTGGACTTCCCCGACCCGCTTTGGCCAACCAGTGCCGTCGACTTGCCTGCCTCGATGCTGAGGGAGAAGCCCTTGAAGATGATGACGTCAGGGCGTGCAGGGTAAGCAAAGTAGACGCCTCGGATGTCGATGTCGCCGTTCAGCTTCTCCGGGCGGTGGCCCTCCGGGTCGTTGGGCTCGATGCGGGTGCAGCGGTCGAGCACCGCGAACACGGATCCAACCGCGTCGGCGCCCTTCACCAGGTCCGTGGTCATGCTGCCTGCGTCCGCGATGACGCGGCCGGTGCTCACCAGAATCATGAAGGTCTCGAAGAGGGACTTGGCGGAGATGTACCCGTCGGCGATGAGCTTGCCGCCGTACCAGAAGTCGAGGGCCCAAGTGCAGGTCATGAGGCTCTGGGAGGAGGCGAGGCCGATGCCGGCGAACCACGACTGTCGTACGCTCTCGCGCCGGGGGCCTTCTTGGGCGGCCTCGAACATGCCCAGGATGCGGTCCTGCGAGGAGAAGGCGGTGATGGTGCGGAGGTTGGAGACGGCCTCGGCCGCGAGCTTGCTGCTCTCCGACTGCGACTTGATGGCCTTCGCCGACAGTCTCTTGAGGAGGACGCGGCGGGCGTAGAAGCAGACGATGATGATGGGCTGCACCGCGATCATGACGAGGGCCAGTCTCCATGCGATGACCAGTCCCATCGTGCACGCGATCAACACCGCCGACACGGTCTGGATGATTAACGCCATCCGATCTCCCACCAGCGACCTTACCTGCACATCAACCAGTAAACAATCCAAAAGTTACCACACTCGATTCCCAGCCCTTGGGTTATTATTATTCCACGGGATCGATGCAGATGCAGATGCAGATGCATGCCATGGGGTTGAGGTTGGAGAAGGAAGTCTCTTTTTTTTTTTTTTGTCTGTAACGGACGCTTCCATGGTTTCAATGCACGGCAGTGGACTCTGATTAGAACTGTAGGAGTCATTGGGGTACAGTGCCGATGCTTACTTTACATAGAGACAAGCGTTGACGAGCAACCCAACAATGGCCTTTTCCATAGGCGGATTTTTGCCTCGGGAATCATTTTGCATCCTTCCCATATCCCTAAAAGAATGGCGCCTGTGGCATGTTCTCTTCTGCGTCCACCGAGACAGCCGAGAGAATAATGGAAGCGGCGTGGACCGCTCGTACAGACCCACACCATCATTCCTCATCGCCCGCATTCTCGGAAGCGAAGCGAAGACTCGGAAAGTTGCGGTCCTGTTTGTCCCCATTCGGCGATGCACGATGAAACCTGAATCCCGTGTCAGCCACAGCCCGCCCGACGAGCTGCACGCCCACCAAGCAATACCAGCTTCCAGTTTCTGAAACTGTGCCTTGGCAATAACTCAAACAGTTGGCGGGTCACTGTGACTCACTTTTTTAGCTAGCTCGAGCCGTCTGCTACAGTAGGTGTAGGTCTCACTTTATTTACCCTGCCTGGCAAGAGGCTCCGAACCCTCCCACTCACACCACGCATTGATTCAAAATCACAAACACATGTCATGCATGAAATATGCGGAGCATGGGCGATGTAGACCTATCTATCTATCTATGCACCTAAATCAAGGAAGAGTATACGTGGGTTGTCTGTGCGTACCACGTTGGCGTCCTTGGCGAGCCGAGCGCAGACTGCGCCCGTGGAGTTCTCATCCTGGTCGAACCACGCCACCTCAAAGGTGAGGGTCTTGGAGAGCATCCTTTCTCTCAAACGCTTGGTGAGGTACTCGCCCATGGCGCCGAAGTTGTAATGCTGCCCAATGTTGATGAAGAGGGAGAAGATCGCCAGCGCCAAGAAGACGAAGGCGTAGGTCCTCGTCTTCGACTTTATCTCGTCGTGATCCTTCAAGAAGAACACGGATATCATGCTTCCCAGCGCGTACGAATACAGCGGCTGGATCGCGCCGAACACCGTCGCGCTGAGGCTCCCTAACAGTGCCTGCTTCCACTCGGGCGCGTTCAGCATCAGCAGCCGCCGGAACGAAGGCACCGGGAGCTTGGGCTGCTCCGGATCGCCGTCCTCGTCCGTGGCCGGAGTTCCGGTAGACCTCGCCGAGCTGCTCCTGCTGGCCGCGGAGAACCTCCGGCTCATGCTGCCGCTGCTGCCAAACTGCGAGTTCGCCGTCAGCGCAGTCGTGGCGGCGGCGGCGGCGGCGGAGGGGGCTCCGCCTTCGACCTCTCGAGCTCTCGCCGTCTGTTGCAGGCGGACCAGCGACGAGTAGAGCCCGTCCTCGTGGCTGATCAGCTCATCGTGGGAACCCATCTCCATCACCTGCCCATCCTGGACCACCGTGATCACGTCGGCGTTTCTTATGGTGGAAAGCCGGTGCGCGATCACGATGGCGGTCCGGCCGACCGACGCCGAGTCGAGCGCTTCTTGGACGATCCGCTCCGACTCCGAGTCCAGGGCGCTGGTGGCCTCGTCAAGGAGAAGGATCTTTGGCGACTTCAACACAGCCCTCGCAATGGCTATCCTTTGCTTCTGGCCTCCGGACATCTGCACCCCTCTTTCTCCTACCTGTGCCACCATTATGGCCTCAATCACAGTACTTGGCAGTTGTTTATTAAACATCAGAGAGACTACTAGTCTACTGCATGCAGGAAATTAATACCAAAGGAATCTAATCTTGTCGAGCTCAAAGCAAAGCCCAGAATGTGATTTCCCCGGAATAAAGCCTTCGTCTAGACCGAAGACTCTATTTTTTTTATTTTTTATTTTTTTGGCCCAAAGACATGCTTATGATGCAGACATAATTGGTAATCGATCAGTAATAATAATACAAACCAATAATGGGCGCATGGCAAAAGAACTTTTCGGAACTCCACCCCACCCAACACACCAAGCCACTAATAAACTAATCATTCGCGGGACCCTCTCAGGAGTCAGATTTCCAATGGTCGGGCCTAAACACCGGAATTAAGATTGAAAAGACGCGTATGAATAATGTGTGCACTTAGCCCTCTCTGGCCATTTTTATATGGAGGATTATGTTGATCCTCCATGGCAGATGTTGGCATCTAGATTTGATAACAACATAGTCATCGTCTAGTCGCAGCTGTAAAGAGATTGTAATGGTGAAACCTAAAAGCAAAGAAACAAAAAGACTTCTTTCGCATCTAGTCTAGTGGAAGGAAGCAGCCCCATCTAAGTAGCTATTTCTCACCAGCTTGATCCATTAATTATATAGTCTTAAGCAATAATGGAAGCAACACTTTCACACCCAGGAATGCCCAAGGATGAAAGAAAGAAGAGGAGATGGAAATGATCTACCTGAGTGTCGTATCCTTGAGGCAGCTGAGAGATGAAATTGTGGGCATTGGCTGCCTCGGCTGCAGCCACCACCTCGTCCATGGTGGCGTCTTCCTTCCCGAACAGTATGTTCTCCTTGATGGAGGTGGCGAACAAAGCTGGCTCCTGGCTCACCAATCCCATCCGCGACCTCAGCCACTTGAGCTGAAGCTTCCTGATGTCCACCCCGTCGAGCAAAATCTCGCCGCCGAGCGGGTCGTAGAACCGCTCCAGCAGCGCCACCACCGTGGACTTCCCAGACCCGCTGCCGCCCACCAGCGCCACCGTCTTCCCCGCCGGCACCTTCAGGTTGAATTCCCTAAATATGAAGTTATCCGGCCGTGATGGATACGCGAATTCCACCCTCCTGAATTCTACGTCCCCCGATACGCTCTCCAACACCTCGCCCTCCGTGCTCCCCGAGTCGATCGACGGAACTCTCATTATCACGGCCATTATTCGCTCTCCGGCTGAGCTCGCCTCCGACAAGTACTTCACGTTCGAAAGGCCCGACCCGAGCGACCTGTTTCAACCCGATCCGTCAGACAATCGAGAAGGGAAAGAGAGGCATCGAAGCGATCGGATCATTACAGGCCGCCAACGATGATGGAGGCTCCGACGGCGAACACGGTGCCGCCCTTTTCGCCGTGGTACATGACGAGGCGGCTGCCGTACCAGACCATGAAGGCCCAGATGGCGAAGGTGATGCCGTTGCTCCCGATGGCGAGCCCCTTGGCGAGGCCCTGCTTGAGGCCGAGCTTGATGGAGTCGTCGAGCGCCGCGGAGAATTTGGCCATGGTGAAGTCCTCCGCCGCGAAGGAATAGACGGTGCGGATGGAGGAGACGGACTGCTCGACGACGGTGCCGGCCTTGTTGTACTGCTCCCTCATCTTTCTCGCCAGGCCCATGAGGATCCTCCCGTACATGAGGCCGGGTATGATGAGGAGCACCACCGTGGGGCAGGCCACCAGAGCCAGCCTCCATATCAAAAAGAATCCGACCACGTAGCTGCCCAAAAATGTGGCTCCGTTCATGATGAAGTTGGGCACCTGCATGATCCCCCCCCCGTCAGCATCTCAGGCTCAAGGTCTGCATGCCTTGCCTTTTTGATCGAAGAGAAGCGAGAGGGGGTGAGGAGCAGCAAATTTTACCTTCTCGCTGAGCACGTCTTGGACGACCAGGCTGTCGCTGGAGACGCTGGTGATGACCTCGGTGCCCGACTCAGCGTTGAGATCGAAGTACGCTATGTCCTGCCTCAGCACCGCTCTCAGGTACCGCGCTCGCATCCGCGACGCTTGACGCTCGCCGGTCCTCGTCCAGCAGTATCCCTCTGCAGCCATCAAACACCACCCATCAGGCAAATATGCACGTCGGGGAGCTACAGAAAAACGGGAATGGATAGATAAAGCTTGGTGAGAGTTGTACCCAAGAACGACACCACGAAGCTTCCGCACGCCAAGTACAGCAAGTAAACCGCACTCTGAGGCGCCCCATGGCCAAAAGGATTAGCAGCTTCTTACGAGGGATCCAAAAGAGAGAGACGCGAAGAAGAAAGGAGAGGCATACAAGTCACCTTGTCGATGGTGTCGGTGAAGACAGACAAAGCGGAAGGGCCGTTCCCAAAGTTATTGAAGATCTTGCTCGTCATATACAGCATGGTGGGCATCGACAGCCCATCGCCGACGGCGCCGATGAACCCCATCGTCATCAGCATCACATCCGTCGAGTCGGCATGCATGAATATTGTCCAGAAGGAGGACATGGAGGAGGAGGAGGAGGAGGAGGAAGACCCCCCTTTCTTTCCACCACTCCCCTCATATCCCTCTCCTTTCCCCATCTCGCTCTCTCTCGCTCTCTCGCTCTCTCCTCTCCTCTTCTCTCTCTAAGGAGAAAGACTCGTCAAGAAAATTCCTAACACAGGAAGCCAGGCCAGGACAAGCTCCTATATGCCTTCTGCTTCACAGATAGGAGGAGCACATGGAAGCTACCATTTCATATATATAGACCAAAATGGAAGGTCAAGAATCGGCCGCCTTTATGTCTATGGTTTGTTTCTTCTCCACAATGGCCATTCTCTTGTGGTAGATGAATTGAACACTGTTGTATCTTACCGCGTACACACACACACCTCTTCGAGTCCTCCACCACTAGGGGATATCCTGCTAACCCTGTATATTATACTAGTAGTTGCAGCTACTGTTGGCTTACGGAAAGCGTGGTGGATTTGTGGTCTAATCAATGAAAGGGTGAGGAGAAGGAGTGCAGGTTGACTTCCGACCGCCGTGATATCGTCATTAATGACGACTGTGCCCAAAGTCTCTCCTTGGGGCGTGGAAAAGCAAGATTACGAGGGCAGGAGGTGAGCATCGGTGTCACCAGCTAATCCTACTTCCACAGTAATTTATTATGACCCGGGCAAACGGAGATGAACCCAGCTGTTCCTCCTCCTCGTTCCCTGTCCTCTCTCTCACTCATCCCTCCCTCGGATCTCCATGGCCGTGCAACTGGGCCCGCTGCACAACCAAAACTTCCCTTCTCCTCTCCTCTTCTCTCTTCCATCCCCTCCCTGTGTTCCCTGTACAAGAAAGATCCCTTCGTCCGACACCGACCTTTGTAGCGTCCCAAGTTTGATTGGCGTCATGATTCCTAATCCAATATGATAACGATGAAGAAGAAGAAGAAGAAAAAAAAAATCGTCAGTCGTATTAAAACCTATCACTTTCGTGGCCAATTTCCAACACCTAGAGTTCGTATTCTGTGCTGCCCTGGAGGTAGAGATAAAATATCAATCATTTGACAGCAGCCAATGACAGAAGGCACAGTTGTTCGTCTTCTGTTCAAGATTCCTCACCATTTCCCCCGGTCATAATCCGAAGCTCACAGCACTACGACTCCAATACAGTATTCGATCGGTGTCGCATGCAGGGAAAGGTATGAAGCTACAGTGTGGGGAGCACAAGGGCGAGCCTAGTGCGCCAGTACAGGAGGGCAGAGCAGATGCAATGCAACGAGGCAGCAATCGAGCAGGCAAAGTGGAGAAGGACGCATGTCGCAGGGGGGGGATATCCTCGCACAGATGTGTGTATGGTGGACGAGTCACCCCAGCACGCGAGCCTTTCTCGGTCGCTCTCCTAAGTTGACAGATGAAACCGACCCAATTGAAGTTGTTGGCCACAGAAGCACCGAGGCATGGGCGAAGGGGAAAGTGAAGGGCGGAGATCATCGATGATGGCCACTTTATCCCTAACACCCCATCAACAAAAGCCACAGGAAGGAGGGATCGAGATGAATAAAGAGCTGCAGGTGCTGCAGGGACCAAAGCTCCTAAAGCAGGACACATCGAAGTTGGGCATCCTTTTCCCCTCAACTAAGATCTCTCTAATAATTCGAGGGGCTCTAATACAAACGAGCTGCTTTGTAGTGCAAGGCTCGCCATCAGCTGCTTTGTCTGCTTACCTCCCTCGTCCTCCTAATCAACATATATCACATTCAACACTGAGTTTAGCATCTGCTAAACTCATGCAACTTTCGAAATAATTTGGGGTTGACCGTTCTTATGAATCCTTTTTCTTTGATTTTAAGAAAAAAATATTCCGTCATTATCCAGTTAACGATTCTGATCCGAGCTCGTATAAATATTTTATGTAATAGTATCTTTTATTTGATTGACGTATGATTAAATATCTCTTCCTATTTACAAGAAAATATTTTTTCTTTTAAAAAAAAAAAATTCTTTTGTAAACACTAGTTCTAATTTTATCTTTCAATTTTTTACCTCGTTGGAATATTATCTTTCTAACACCCAAGCCCAGGTATTCACCTCAGGTATAGGAGTTGCAACCCAATTCCCTCGTCCACATCAAACTGGAATCGAAAGTGGCAACATAACTTGGGACTTGATGTTACAATTGGGTCAACATAGCTACTTTTTAGGATGCCAAGGTAGGAGGGTCACAGACTCTTATCTAGATTGATTCCCCAGTACAAGGTAGTCTCATTTATTGACTCAGCAAACACTTATCTGTATTGCCGCCTCAACACTTTTGCATCGCGTCCAACATAACTCGAAAAATATGAGAATTTTGTGTTCACATATTAAACAGTCTCATGCAGTTGATATAAGGGCCATCGCAATCAGCACGAACAAAAAAAAAATTAAACTCATTTAAGCAAGTATGAAGTGAGAGTGCTCAAAATTGTACACCTGTACATGGCCTCGTGAAGCAGCATCACATGATTCACCTCTAGCTTTCTCAAATCTCCTCCAACTTTTGGGTTGTCAGGTGTGACCTTCCACCAATATCTCAGATCTCCACGATCTTTCATTTGTTTCAGAAAAGGCTGCCAAAAAGAAGGCATTAATAATTTGGGTCGAAACTAATCAAGCAATAAATAATAATAATACATCATCATGAGTATAACAAAAGTATATAACGGTACGTAGGCTTCATTCACAATAATAAGTAGAAAGAAAAAAAAAAGAAGGTGCATCATGCAAAATCATGCCAATGTGACGACTTGTTTTCCCAAAATTATTTGAGTTACCTCAATTCACATCAACAGATTCCACAAACTACTGAGATAAGTACAGGCTTCATTTCCAATATTAAGCGAACAGGAGCTGCATCACGAAAACCAGAATCCTGGCAGCATTAAAATGTGCATTTCCATGCCACTAAATATCTCCAGTTAGTCAAAATTCCTAGTTGTACTCGTACCAGCCTCTACCAGTAAATTCTTTCCAGTTATCTAAATCCACACGTACAATTGCCTCAAAGATATCAAGGTAAGGTCATAGCATCCAATCATATCGTTTCAAATCATCATTCATTCGATAGTTAAACATTAATCTGGTGGTGGTGACGATGCCACAACCAATTTTTACTTATTACCTTGTTGGAGAGTCAAAACATTAATATATTATTAGGTAGTGACTTTTTCCCTAGATTGAGATGTTTTTTTTTTTTAATCTTTTTACCTTAGCTAGAAAAGAAAAAAGAAAAAAAAAAAAAACAAGAAGCCTTACAGTTGACATGTGTATTGTCAGTCTTAGTATTCTGCCTCATGATTAAGCGACAACGGGAAAGAAAATGGCACCCACCATGCCAAGTTCATCTCAAGGATGGATACATACAATTAAAAAAATAGATGTGGCTGCTGTTGCATCAAGTATGATGGGATAGAAATTATACCATGAAGTTGACACATATTGCCCAAAATATAAATAAAGGCGAGCTCGGCATCACAAATTTGTCCACATGCCTCCCACCCTTTGCAGCAAAACGTCAAGAACCAACTGTTGCAGATATCTTATTCTACGCTTCAGCACAAGTCAGGAAGCATGCGTACGTACTGCAACACCAACAGTGACAACAATGGATATCCATACACAGGAATACATCACCAACGCTGAACAACCTTTGGCATACAAGAGGTCAGAGACTCGTGTCTTACCCCAAAAAAAAGCACAAGATTAAAATGGCTCTTATGCTCGTTCCTTCCTTCCTTCCACCTATCAAATGTGATTTATGTCAATCTTTTAATCCACTACGCCCCACTTAAGCCAGCCATACTAAAATATGGTTTCACCTGTGACCAAAAATAATATGTGCAACACGTGCGAGAAGAGAAGGATAAATTTTTTTTGAAATTTATCCACCAGCTACATAGGGAAACATACATTATTTCCTTGAAGAAGAAACCGATGCACCTAGGAACCAGTCTAAGATTTATCAATCTTAGGGAACAACAGGAAATGTCTAATCTGGTATATTAATCCGTACTATTTGGACGAGCATACGAAGAGAACATAATGATCCCTGGACTACGTATCAGAGAAAAGATCTACCATAACACTCGAGAAGTTGCTTAACGTGAGAAATAATCTTTGAATGGTTGTACATAACATAGTGTTGGTTCGAGACGCATCGGAGAACATGAACAGCTTTTTGGGGCCAAACAACTTGAGTGTCTAATTCAAAACCTAGGAGACATGCAAAGGTGATTCTCCACATCCAAGGTCTCTTGTTTTCTTCTTAAAAGATCGATAGCTCTTTCGGAATGTCGTACGGACACAGAGCCCAAGGTAGTCATCGAAGGATCCAACAAACTATAGCGACTAAATTATCTGTCGATGGCCTTCGGAGAGATAGCGGGTCATGTTCGATTATCGAGCCTTGAAGTCTTCGTCGATTTGACCGACGACCAATTGGGAGTCAATGAACACCTCTAGGTGTTCCATTTGCAGCTCGGCGACCTGTCGTAGTCCGAACATCAACGCCTCATATTCCGCTTCATTATTGGTAGCTGAAAATTCCAAGCACACGACATGTTCCCAGGTTTGCCCGTCGGGGTCTCTCGGGACTATTCCGGCTCCTCCCCTAGAGGAATTCATCGATCCGTCGACGTGGAGGGTCCATGCATGCTTCCTCTAAGGGGGTTCTAGGGCAGTCGGCTCCGAGGAGAACTCGACAATGGCTTTGATCGCCTTCCTTGGGGCGTACTCCAGGTCGAACTCGCTAAGCTCTACTGACCACTTGAGCATTCGTCCTACAATATCAAATTTAGAAAAAATTTAACATAGCGACTAGTCGGTGACTACCTTGATGATATGAGTCTGGAAGTATGGCCTCAACTTGCTCGTCGCGAGGACCAAGGCGAAAGCGAGTTTCTCTATCGGAGAGTACCGCTCCTCCGTGCCTCGCACAATGTGGCTGGAGTAGTAGACGGGTCTTTGGCTATTCCCATCGAGCTTTACTAGGATCGAGCTGACGGCTCGTTCCGTGTGTTAAGCGATAAGATTATTGTAACAACTTGTAGTTAAGCTGTTGAGGAAAATCCTCAACAGCCTTATCCTTTTAATATTTTATTCTTCTATATAAATAGGTACAACTAAAGAATAGACGATGTACTTCTTTTCTTTGTTTTCAATACAGCTTTCCTTAATTTCTATCATGGTATCAGAGCACCTTGCCTAGAGCAAGCTCTCTTCTCGCTGTCAAACGACAGTAAGTTTCCACCATTTCTAGCTACGTGCAGAAGCTGTCGTCGACTCCTACCCATCTACCGTCGCGACACATCTGCCTCCTCTATCGACATGAACCAACGAGATCGACACTGATCTCTTGGCATCATCTGTCTCTTTTTTTTTACAAAACCATATCTGTGAAAGCTGAAGACGTATTCCTCCAGCATATCTTCGGCCGCGATCAATGGCTGCAAGTGCTCCTTCCAGTCGACAGCCTACCACTGCCATCGCCGCTGCTACGTAGCCACAACCCTCTTCCTCCGGTGGACAGTGCCTCGTCGATCTCCTAACGCTAGCAGTCATCGGCTGCTCATTCCCTTCTTCGACGGCTGATTAACTTCTCCCTTCACCGTTTGCCTTTGCTCCCAGTCAATGTTAAAGAGTTAAAGAGAAGAGTAGGAAGCTACTGCATTTGCTCTTAGCCGCCTACCCGAAAACAACAGCCTTCTCTCATATCTCTATTGCCTCCTGTAGTGGCCTATTTGCATAGCCTGCAGCCTTCTTTCTGGCACACATCGGATCTACAAGCCATTCACCACCGCATATCTTTCGGACCCAAAAACGATAGTGCTTGGTATCCTTTCCCTAATGTCTTCATCTTCTACCTCTCAAGTTCTAATTATTGTTCCTGTAGGAAGCAATAGTGCTTCTCAACATACAGGGCTTGCATCTATTAATGCTGCCCTTCATCCCCATCAAATTATCCATAGGAGGAAACTACGCATCTTGGCGTGCTCAGTTTTCTAATCTCCTCTTTGGCTATGATTTACTAGGCTATGTTGATGGATCTTTCGGTTGTCCACCGAAATGATCACCATCCCGGGGCACCAAGTCCAAGATCAAAGTAATTAGCTCTTTACAATATTTGGCTATCACCCACTCAGATATTTCATTTGCAGTCAACAAGCTATCTCAATTCATGTATAGACCGTCTACTACACATTGGTCAGCAGTTAAACGAGTATTACGTTATCTTAATGACACTCTTGACTATGGCATACTTCTCCATAAAAACTCTCCACTCCAACTTCATGCTTATGTGGATGCTGATTGAGCTGGAAACGTTGATGATAGAACATCGACATCTGGGTATATTATTTTCCTAGGTGCTAATCAAATCAGTTGGAGTTCCAAAAAATAAAAGATTGTTGCTCGGTCAACCACTGAAGCTGAGTATCGCTCTATTGCAACTACAGCTGATGAATCTGCTCACAAAACTTGACATCCACTCTTCTGTCACTCCTACCATATATTGTGATAATATCGGAGCTACCTACGTATGTGCAAATCTAGTATTTCACTCTCGTATGAAACATATAGCAATTGACTTTCATTTTGTACGAGATCAAGTGATCAACCGACAACTACGTGTTTCTCATATTCATACGGCAGATCAACTGGCAGACTCTCTCACGAAGCCACTTGCCCGCAAGCTATTTTCACTTCATAGGTCCAATATTAGCGTCCTTGACAAGAGCACAATCTTGCGGGGGCATGTTAAGCGATAAGATTATTATAACAACTTGTAGTTAAGCTGTTGAGGGAAATCCTCAACAGCCTTATCCTTTCAATATTTTATTCTTCTATATAAATAGGTACAACTAAAGAATAGACGATGTACTTCTTTTCTTTGTTTTCAATACAGCTTTTCTTAGTTTCTATCACCGTGGCGGAGAGGTACAGCTCGAGCTGGTCACCTGGGTTGACCGAAGACATCCGAAGTAAGGTCGCGAGATGGGCCTTGAGCTCCTAGAATGCTTGCTCTCACTCAATGCCCTAGCTGAAGTCTTTATTCTGCCTTAACGCTCGCATAATGGGATAGCTTCAGTCGCCAGCCTGAGATATGAACCGCCCTATTGCTGCCAACCTCCCGACGAGGCGTCGGACTTCCTTGATGGTTTGTGGTGGTTTCATGTAGATGATGACCTTGATCTTCTTCGGGTTCATGTCTATCCCTCGTTGGTGAATAATGAAGCCAAGGAATTTTCCTGATGTCATGCCAAAGACACATTTGGCAGGGTTGAGCTTCATTTCGAACTTCCTAAGGGTTCAGAATGTCTCGATAGGGTCTGCGTAGTGTATGTCTGCGTTTGCCTGCTTTTGACGATCACATCACCAACATAGGCCTCTGTATTTTTGCCCAGCTGGTTCTTGAATAGATGGTTGACCATTCTTTGGTAGGTAGCTCATGCGTTCTTTAATCCGAACGGTATTACCCTATAAAAGTAGGTTCCTCGGTGTTTGATGAAGGCCGTCTTCTTCTGATCCTAAGGGGCCATTCAGATTTGGTTGTATCATGAGAGCACATCCATGAAGGAGAGGAGCTCATACCCGGAGGTGGAGTCTATCAGTTGATCAATCCTTGGTAGCGGATAGCAGTCCTTCAGGCAGGCCCGATTAAGGTCGGTGTAATCAACACACATGCACCACATTCCATTAGCCTTTTTCACGAGAACTACATTAGATAACCAAGTTGGGTACCTAATCTCCGTTATGAACCCGACCTCTAGCAGCTGATCTACTTATTCTTTAATGACCTTTTACCGGTCGAGGGCAAACTCTCTTGGCTTCTATTGCATCGGTCGAGCTCCAGGGGTTATGTTCAGTTGGTATTGTGCAATCCGTGGATGTATGCCCGGCATGTCGCTCGTTGACCAGGCAAAAACGTCGGAATGACATCCAAGGAAATCTATGAGCTGGACGCGTTGGTCTTCCGACTGATCCTTTTCCAATGGCATTTCCAGTATTGGTTCGGAGGGCTCGGGTCGAGTGTTGGGTCTGTGAGGTTCACGGGGTTCGGAGACCAGAGTTGTCTTGCCTTTTTTAGGGATGGTCACTGCCACTAGGTAGCATCGCCTTGACTCTTGTGGGTCACTCTTAGTCTCTCTCGGCCCTGTGCTGGTCGGGAACTTTATGCTGCGATGGTATGTGGAGACGACTGCTCTTAGCTTTTTGAGGGTTGGCCACCCGATGATTACGTTGTAAGCTGAGGGGAGGTCCACCACCATGAAATGAACTATGAGGGTCTTGGTTCTTGGCTCATCGTCAAAAGTTATGAGGAGAGTTGCGACGCCTACTGGAGCTATCACGTCACTGGTAAACCTTGTCAAAGTTAAAGTCATGGGGATGAGGTCCCGGTTAGTCATTCTGAGCTTGTGAAAAGCATCAAGGTATAATATGTCGGTGGAGCTCCCTTTGTCTATCATGATGCGCCTGCTGCAGGCGTTTGCAATACGGGCCGCGACCACTATGGCGTCGTCGTGATCTGGGTATTCGCTCTCGGATTCGAAGGTAAACCCAGGATCGCTTCGCGGTCGGGGCCTCTTCTAAGCTTCCGCACAGACATAGGCCTTCCTTGCCGAGGAGCTAACGCCACGCGCGGTCGGGCCGCCCATAATGATGTCTATGTGCCTTTCCACAGGACCCTTTGGATGGAGGGATGGCTCGCATGGCTTCATTATGTACTGGTCAAAGTGGCCACGGTGTATGAGATCCTCGATCCGGTTCTTCAAATCATAGCATTCCTCGGTATCGTGCCCGTAGTCATAGTGGAAGCGACAATAACATCTACAGTCACGATCTGCGACTCGAGACCTCAGCAGGTTAGGAGTTTTGAGGAGTCACTTCTCTCGAATCTAGAGGAAGATCTATGTTCGAGTGGAGTTGAGCGGAACATTGGGTGGCCGGGGAATAGTTTGCTCACCTCTCTCCATCCTCCTCCTTAGGAGCCCAGAGGGTGGACCCCAAGAGGGCTCAGCCCAGGGGCACTTCTGATCTTCACGTTTCTCCTCCACTAGAGTCTCGGTAGTGATATACTGGTTGGCCCTCTGCAACATCTCTAGTATAGTTGTGGGGGGTCGCTCCACAAGCGACCAGAAAATACGGTAAGGCTTGATCCCAATCATGAAAGCCTGGATGACCAACGATGGGTGCACATCGGGAATGGCTCTAACTTCGTCTGTGAAATGAGTGAGGTATTGGCCGAGGTGTTCCTCCTCCTTCTGTCTCATCGCGAGGAGGGATGCGACGATTGGCTTTGGTTGGTCGCTAGAGAGAAAGTTACCCTCGAACTCCCTTGCTAGTTGATTAAAAGAGTGAATAGAGGAGGGTGACAACTGGTTGTACCATCCTCGGGTGATCTCCCAGAGAGTCGTTGGGAAAGCCCGACACAGTATGACATCTGAGGTGCCATACAGAGTCATCTATGCATGGAACACAGCCACATGCTCCGTTAGATCAGAGCTGCCATCATATGCCTCGAGCATCGGGAAGCAAAAGTGTGATGGAACAGGTGCATCTTTAATTTCCTAGACGAAGGGAGAGCCGCGGAAGGGGCCCTCGGCACACTCATCTTTCGTCCTTAGGGTCATACGAACATCGTCGATCCTTTGATTCACCAGGCGCAATTGCTCCCTTAGAGAACCAGTGGAGTCCGAGGAGAGTGTGTTGGGGTCCGAAAAGCTACGAGCCAACATGCTAGGCGCAGGCTCCAGTAGCTTAGCTGAGTCGCTCGAGGTGGCCCGATCAGATTCTGGGGAAAAGTGGGGCAGGTTGTCTGTAGAGGGGGTCGTCGGTGGTTACTCATTTTGTGGTAGTGTTGCTCTCGTCTGAGGCAGGGGGGTTGCCAAAGGTTATGAGCTCGGCTGTTGGGTGAGCTACGGGACGTAAGGGATAATTGTTTGAAGCATTCTTGCTATGATCTGGACCTAGTTGGTAAGCCCCTGAAAGCCTCGGGAGTCACCACCGGGGTCCTTGGGTTCAGTGGAGGTGGAGTTAGCCCAAGGTCGTTGAGTAAGCTCCAGTATCGCCCCTGGGTGTGGGAAGATATATTCTCATCTCCGAATGAAGGGAGTGCAAGTGGGGGTCGAAGGGCTCCCCCCGAGGTTGGTTGTGTCACGGGAGGGACTTCCTCTCCAAGATTGACAGGCGTTGAGCGCTCTCGTGACATTGGGGGCCCTACTTCTAGAGCAAAATGTCATGGGTGCTCCACCGCGTCCAGGAAGTCCGTACAACGACGTTCAGGTCGCGTGCACAAGAGGGGCCCCATGCAAGAAGTTCGAGGTAGATGTGTGCAGATTCTTAGGTTGTCACTTTGATGCTTAGGTTGTCACTTTGATGCGGGTCCTTCTAACCTTGCTGGTCTGTTCATGTAAGACAAGACCTTCTCCAGGGTGGTGGGTTCCCGGTGAGGTCCCTCCGACAATCAAGTTAAGGTTGTTTTGAAGGGTGAAGTCTCGCGTCTCCCCCTTAGACGCCTGAGCTTCTTCTCTTTTTGATTGAAGTAGAGCGAGAGAGAGAGCCCCTAGGGTATCCCTTTTATACTTGTACATCGCCGACCAGTCAAGTCTTGACCTCATTATTCTTCTGGCATTCTTTGTCAACCTGTGTAATGTTGCAGGCAGCGCCGACGATTATTCATGTTGCTTCTGCTATGTTGTCGTGTGATTCCCTCAAGTTCTTATGAGCCCTGATGGTGACTACATGACACCTGATGCTGTTAGATCTTGGGTTTGTTCGCCCGTTTGTGATACATCGCTCGTGTATGTCAGAGGACGAGGTCGAAAAAATTAGTCAATCAACCCCATCCTTCCACGTTGGATCACCTAGGGCCACGTCGACTGGTTTAGAAAGGGGAACAATATTATCTCTATCAATTTATTACCTTATCTCATTCTCGGTCGCTCGAGATGGCCACAGTGGAAGCATCGTCTGCCATCGGTTTGAAACCCGTCTCTTTGGTTCTCGACGTTTATATATAAAGCCCCACCGCAAAGGAAAGTTCTCCAAAACACCCCTATTTGGAACGTAACTATTATCCGTCTCCCTATTGGTCAAGATATTTTTTACGAAAAAGCCCCCATGGTTAGTACGCTTTAACCTGTACAACAAGCAACGTTGTTGGTGAGACATTTTTTTGTGAAATAACCGCCTATAGTTAATACGCTTTACTCATCACATTTTCTAACGGTGTTCGTTGCTTTTGTCAATAACATAATAACGATAAATAATTTAGATTAATTAATATAGCATTACATAAATAATGAATGAATCCACATGAAAATATTATTTATTATAATAAAAATACTTAAAAAAAGTATAATAGAGATAGATAATTAATATAAATTAAAACGAAATTCAACTTATATCTACCATAGCATAATATAAAATAACGTGTAATCAATTATTTTTAGTGAATATGTAATCGTAATATTAAATAAAAAAATTCAAAGAGATCAAATACGAAATGTTATTGTAGTAACTTGAGACACGAACGAGGGTGTGCGCTAAAAAATATAAATGAGGATATTGAAATTTTTTAATGTAATAATATTTATAAAAAAATTAATATTTACTGCATTGAGCCTTAACCAGCAGATATTAGACGATGGCGGTGGGTACAATAAGTTTGAATAGCTTATAAGACTGAATTGACCAAATTTCAAAGTAGCGACAATGAGTGTAATGTTGAATTCAAAATCCAAATGGAAGGGCCGATGATCAAATGGTTGCACCCATCTCAAAGCGTGATGGAAATATATCTCTTTCCGGCTCCATTTCCTTTCCGGGTGGTAGCGCTTCCCCCTGCCCCCCCTCTTCGTCAAGCGGTTTATAGCCATTCCCACTCTCTCTCTCTCTCTCTCTCTCTCTCTCGGATTCGACGATCAAAGAAGGAAGAAGAAGAAGAAGAAGCTGCCGGTTGGGGGTCACGCGGAATCCACCTGCCTCGTCCCGTCCCTTCCGCCTCCCTCCCAAGACCCGATTTCCGTGTCTCGCCGCCCCAAGGTCTAAGATCTTTGGTCCCCCCACACCCCTTCTTTAATCTCTCTCTCTGTTTCTCCTCCGCCGTCTCTCCCGCGATCTCGGGTTTGAATTCGAGTTCGAGATCCGGGACTTCACGTCCCGCTCGGGGTTTCTTCTGGATCCCGGAGTGGAATCTGCGAGCCCCGCGGTCTAGGGTTGGTTCTTGATCCATCGCCGTCGGCATCCGGATCTCTATTGCGATGGAGGCCATGGAGGACCTGAGCCAGTTAGCCGAGTCCATGATGCAGGCCGCCGCGCTACTCTCGGACGAGGACGTCGACGAGGGATCGGCCAAGCGGCGGACTTCCACCTTTCTTAACGTCGTTGCTCTTGGCAATGTCGTAAGTCCTCTTTAACCCTAAGGCTCTCTGTTACATGCTTGGTTGAATGCCCCCAAGAACGTGGATGATGGTTTTCTTGATTCGACAGGCTTGTGGAAGTTCTTGTTTCAAGATTCGTGTGGTTTGTGTTTATGTCTCGTTTCTTTACCTGTTCCTTTTGTCTATCCGGGAAACGTGATTTCAGGGTGCTGGTAAATCGGCGGTGTTGAACAGTTTGATCGGACATCCCGTCCTGGTACTGTGAATTTGTTGGAACTACCTTTCTACTTTGGCTTATGTTTCATCTTTTATCATCCGCATCTTTTTCTCGTTTTAATGAGCTTTTTAATTGCTTGCTGCAGCCGACTGGAGAGAATGGTGCTACTCGGGCTCCTATCAGCATTGATCTGCAGAGAGATGGCTCTCTGAGCAATAAATTGATCATGTTGCAAGTCGACAATAAATCCCAACAGGTTTCTGCAAGTAAGAACTTCTAAAATGAAATTAGGGTCAAGTATAACCTATTTTGCTTTGACACGTGGATTTCATGGATTCAAGAAGCCCCTATCTATGTGCTTTTTTAGATGCTAGGTGCTAATCAGTCTTTTGACACTCTTTTTTGTGTTTGTTCAAGGTGCTCTCAGGCACTCTCTTCAGGACAGGCTAAGCAAGGGCACAGGAAAGAGCCGTGCAGATGAGATCTATATGAAACTTCGGACCAGTACAGGTTTAACAATATCTTTAACTTTTTCTATTGTTTTTCTCATCATAACAATATCTATATCTTTTCTACTTTTCGTAGGGTTGCCTTTTTCCATTCTATCCTACTTATACTTCAAAATTTTGATTGCATGGGACCTAAATACTTTGTACACCACTTCATGCTACCAAATTGTTTATGTATCTTATGTTGATCATGTGATAGTTGAACCGTACATATTCATTACATCGTACCTTATTTTCCTCTTCCACTGAAAATCACAAAAGTGGGCCGACTTTCAGTCTATATATAATTTAAAATAAAACTTAAAAAAAAAGGAGGTGACGTCTTCTCGTTTTCTTCTCCCGTGCGGATGAGGAGAAGCCTCGGCGACGTCGCCGAGGCCTCCTCCTATTCATTGGTGAATGGTGGATGCTGCGGCTTCCTCTTCGTCGGTGAAAGATGACAGCGCCCGATATCTCTCTCTTACTCCTCCTCTTCCTCCTTCGTCGTTGCACAATCCCTTCTGCTCCCTCCTCCTTCCCCGTTCATTGCAACCCACTGCCTTATCACGGACTTAGCTGAATTTGCCTAGGCCGTGCGGCACCCTAGCGGCACTCCCGAAGACTTAGCTGAAATTGCCTAAGTCGTGAAGCGACCTTGCCCACTGTTCTGGACTTAGCTGGGATTGCCTAAGTCATGAAACGCCCAAAGCGTTATCTGTCCGCAAAGGGTCAGCCCTCTTACAACCTCTTAAGGTCCCGTAAGACATGCAAAAAAGAAGTTGATTAGCTTAGAAGCGAGCGACGGACACGTCCCGGCATCTCGCAAAGCGGAAAGCTATACAAGCAATTTGTCGAATACCTTGAGTGCAGCAGAGAAAAGAGAGAAAGAGAGCGAAATAGGACTTTGGAGGGTTGTAGGAACGGTCGCAAGTCCGCAAACGACGGTTCCCAAGGTATTCGACGCAAGACAAGTTCAATTGCTGATGAACGCTTACGCCCGACATATACCCGGAACCCCATCCAGCCCGGTGCCACCAGGGGGGTTCTAAGGTGCTGAAATGGCTGACATTTCGCACCGCTCAGAAAGGTTGCCGAAGACACGAAAAAGACCCAAAACAGTCTTTGTTAGCTCAGCATGAACGATCGCTCGCATCCTTCTACACTACTTCTGCTCACATTTATTAGGTAAAAACACATAAACTCAAGGCAAAACAAGCTGCTAAACATATGTACAAACAAGAAAAAGCGACGAACGATTCGTGGAGCGAAGATGTTGCGGTTGAGCGACATCCGTTCGTGACAGCCTCCCCGATTCACTAGGGCCCCCTTTCCCGGTAGAGGGAAAGGAATATTGAGCAGACTACCACGAAGCGGGTGGTCCACATAGGCAGACCGGTACGTATTGCCTGGTACGTGCGGTGCCATTTGGATTGCAAACCTTGATTATGATTATTGACGAAAAAAGGGTGCCTGCTAAATATGGTTTACCTTGGACCCTATGGTCATTTTCACTACTTTGTCAGTGAAACAGTTTTCGTAGAAAAAAAAAAATACCTAATTATTGTGCTAGCATAATCCCGGTTGTTTTTCTTGTATGACTAAGATTATGTAGCTAACTTTCAGTTTGATGTTGATTCTCTGGGGAATTTCTGTCGTGTTCAATTTTTTTGTGAAATGATTGTTGTCCTTGGTATACACTGAGCCCTGTTGGTGGTTCTGCAATGAGCATAAGGTATACTCACAGCTGACATTTTTTATTCTACCAGCTCCTTCGTTGAAGCTGATTGATCTACCAGGATTAGACCAAAGGTCCATGGATGATTCTAGGGTAAGTTGCTATTTACAATTTTGTAAGTTCAGTGAAACACATTCTGTGGCAATGGTTATTTTCCTTTAATGCTTTGCGGAGAAGGGGGTGGTGATGCATCTTGTTTCAGGTCAGTGACTATGGGGCACATAATGATGCTATATTGCTAGTAATAGTGCCAGCTGCTCAGGCACCAGATATTTCTTCTTCTCGAGCTCTTAGATTGGCTAAGGAATTTGATGCAGAAGGTTTGTATTACTTACTCAATTGCTTTATTTTATTTTTTGTGACATCAAAATAGAGAATGGACTTGTACGCAAAGTGCAATAATAGGATTTTTATTATCTTGGTCTCTTTCCTGTTATAGAACTTTGACCAACATCTCATGTGCTTCTTAGGGACTAGAACAATTGGTGTTATTAGCAAGATTGATCAAGCTGCTGGAGACCAGAAAAGTCTTGCAGCAGTTCAAGCTCTTCTTCTGAATCAGGGGCCAAGGAGTGCTGCTGATATTCCATGGATTGCTCTGATTGGGCAATCTGTTTCTATTGCCTCAACACAATCTGGATCAGTTGGATCTGAAAGTTCACTTGAAACTGCTTGGAGAGCTGAGACTGAAAGTCTAAAAACGATACTTACTGGAGCTCCACAAAATAAGCTTGGCAGAGGAGCATTAGTTGATGCCCTTGCCAAGCAAATACGTAAAAGAATGAAGCTCAGGTTGCCAAATCTTCTCTCAGGGTAATTTTCTATGTGATATACCGTTACATGCTTTTAGTTGCAAAACTGTTATAATATACATAAGTACAAACGTCTTTTTTGGTTAGCAACCTTTTTCTTTGGGTATACCATGGAAGTTGGGAACTAATGTAAAGGTTTCATGTCATTTTTTCTTTATTATAATCTCTATTAGGCATGTTTTTCACTTGTTCATTGAAAACAGCAGCCGGTTAGACAGTCAAATATATAGTATAATTAATGCTTTGAGACCTGTCAACCAAACTTCTTTGTTGAAATTAATGTGAAATGAGTGTCAATATTGGTTTGCTTTTTATGGTGGTGCTAATATTCGCATCAATGCTTATCGCTACATGGGCAGAGCATGCTAGGAACTGTAATTGGTAGTTTTTTGAGCATGCTAGAGATATGGACTGATGCAGACATTAAGCGGCTGAAGTTTTTATAAGCAGATGAAAAAAAGGTATATTGTTCACCACATATCTTATTTGTGAGGCATTGGCTTCTTTTAGAGGATATTGCAACTGCTAAATCCCCTTGTGGAAAATCGAAAACCATCTCCTTAAATGGCATATTCTCATTATGTATTTGTCAAGCTAAGCTTTGAGATATGTCTTTCTTGTTTGTCTTTTGTCAATCATTGCATGTGAGCAGTTCTATATTAATGAGAAATTGTGCAAATTTATTATTCTTGTCAAAATATGTATTTGCTGGATTTTTCTTGCTGAGGTCAATAGGGTTGCTGTTGATGTTCTTAACTGATTAATCTACTTAATCCTTGCAGATTACAAGGTAAGTCCCAGATTGTTCAGGATGAGTTGTTTAGGCTCGGTGAACAAATGGTGCAGAGTGCAGAAGGTACCAGGGCTATTGCCTTGGAGCTTTGTCGAGAATTTGAGGATAAGTTTCTGCAGCACATTGCCACTGGGGAGGTCAGTGGTTGGCATTTTTGTTTGTAGTTTGGGTTTTATCATTCTTTGTTCAGACAGCTGTTGTTCTGCTTCTAATAGTATTTGTTTTCATCTCAAGTAACTATTTTTCTGACATGTAAATTTTCATTGTCATTTATTATGTACTGGAATTTTCTTGGTGGTGCATGGTCACTGGTCGATCTCCAGGTTCTTGTACGATCTCTATATCAATTGAAATCAGTTCTTTGCCCCTTCATCTAAATTGGTGCCCACCTGATCTTCATATGGACCAGTATATTTGAAGAATGAAACTACTGAGTGCCATCTCATGATGTCAGAACCCAATGTGCCTTTTCATTGCCTAGTGCTTTTGTATCTCTTCTTGCCTGATGACATAGAAGCACGACATAATCTGTATTTCTGTAAAATTTATAAAATTAAAATTTTGATGGCAGAGTATGGTGTATTGTGTAGACTGATGCAAAAGAATCCTTGGAAAAATATTTTACATGCCTTTAATATTATTCAATATCATGGGCTAAAAGATGATTCCATGCCTTGCACATGTATGTAGCCTCATTTCTATGTTTGACTCTCCTGACACATACATGAACATTAAGGAACACCCATAAATGTACTCTCAAGTCTCGACACCTATGATAGCTCTAGCTTTTCTAATGTTGCATAACTTGCAACTGTAGTTAATGTTTGCTTTGCTGCTTTCATTGTCTGACGTCTTTGAGGACTTGATATCAACTGAAGTTTGTAGAGTTGCCAGAAACTAGACCTGGTTACGTGATTATGAAAACAAAAAGGGATGCCTATACCATGAGGCTCCTACTCATGATGGGTCTACTCTTGTAATCTGAGGCTGTTTTTGACTTTTTGTAACATCAACTTTGGTCATCCAGGTCATGAAGGAGGGAGAGCAGGAGTGCCTTCATACAAATAGTCATGATCCAAGCTGGCACAGTAACCCAATTACTTTATGAAGTGGGCCTTGACTACATAGTATTTAAGTCACAACTGATAGGTTACACAATCTGCAAAATATTGTCTGTTTCTTACAGCATGTTATGTACCTGAGCTTGCCTTTCAGATGGGATAAAGGAAAACAAAAGAAGCTGCACAAACCCATTTTTGTTGTTTAAATGCCTTCGATTCAACCTACTAGCAATTAGCATCTTCTTTTTTGTGTTTGGTAGGTTATTTCTTATATTTTTTATGGTTTATCTAAGATAAATCTACTTCAAATGCTTTCATTTCCTTCTCACAATAACCCAATTACTTTATGAAGTGGGCCTTGACTCCATAGTCTTTAAGTCACAACTGATAGGTTACACAACCTGCAAAATATTGTATTTCTTACAGCATGTTATGTACCTGAGCTTGCCTTTCAGATTGGGATAAAGAAAAACACTAGAAGCTTCACAAACCTATTTTTGTTGTTTAAATGTGTTAGATTCAACCTCCTAGCAATTACCATCTTTTTGTGTTTGGTAGGTTACTTCATTCTTATTCTTTTTATGGTTTATACTTTATAGTAAGATAAATCTGCTTCAAATGCTTTCACTTTCTTCTCATTCTGAAGAGGTTTCTGATACTATTCCAAAAAAAAAAGGGAAAAATAAATGCAATTTATACTTTATAGAGTCATTGGAGTAATATCATCTATCTGTTACATAGCAAGCTTTGCATGTCATTTACAGGGTGCAGGTTGGAAAATTGTTGCAACATTTGAAGGAAATTTTCCTAACAGAATAAAGCAGCTTCCATTGGACAGACATTTTGATATCAACAATGTCAAAAGGGTAAGTTATACCTTTGTGTTATCTTTGATAAGATTTTGCTACATTTATACATGTTTAAATGTGCTGCATGATCTTATTGTGCCTTACAGATTGTGTTGGAGGCTGATGGTTATCAGCCATATTTGATATCTCCGGAGAAAGGTTTGAGATCTTTAATAAAAGGAGTACTGGAACTTGCAAAGGAACCATCACGACTTTGTGTGGATGAGGTAAGCAAGCCACACTGTTTCGATAGCTTTTGTAGTTGGATTGCCATTGATTTTACATGTCAAATCTCCTCATGCTATGACCAGTTCTTCTTGCCTCTTTTTTCTATAGAACTTTATGCAAGTTTATTTGGATTCTAAATTTTAATAAACGGTAACTCGTGCATGCACATAAGTGTTGTTTTTCATCATATGTTTTTACCTTTATTAAAGTTCCTCTGTTCACAAGCTACAGCTTTGACCTACTCTAGTTTCTATGAAGTTTGGAAGCTTGAAGAGTTAACCTATTTATGACTTAAGGCTCCTATTTAATTTTCATGTTCTTTCAAGTTTATTTGTGGTTTATCTGGGTTGATGTCTTTCTTTAAAGGTTGCCAACTATGTAATAATTTATTGTCAGATTTATCAGCGACTACCTTCAAATTTTTAACATGGAGAGAATGTGTGATTTGTAATAGAATAGTCCTCTCATTGACATTGATCTACGTTTGACATGCGCTCATGTAGTTGTCATGATAGGTAAATATAGTCTATATTTCATTGTAACAAGTTGTGGCAATTTACTGTGTTATGTTGTTTTGAAATGGTTATCAAATAGGTGCATCGTGTTCTGGTAGATATAGTTTCTACTTCAGTGAATGCTACCCCAGGACTTGGTCGATATCCTCCATTTAAGAGAGAGGTAAAATTGGTGTTAGTGTTTTTGTTAATTTGTTCATGAAAATGATTACAATTAACTTTTTATTGTTTTGTTTTCTTTCCTTGGAACAGGTGGTTGCAATTGCATCTACTGCATTAGAGAACTTTAGAAATGAAGCCAAAAAGATGGTTGTTGCATTAGTTGACATGGAGCGCGCTTTTGTTCCCCCACAACACTTCATCCGTCTTGTCCAGCGGAGGTTTGTCTGTTTCTTATGTTGTATTCACTTCTGACTTGTGGTGAAAACAAAGAACAAAACAGTAGAACATCTTCACTTGGATGCATCAATTTTGCATCTCAAGTTCTCTATTTAGCTCTTTTTTCTAACTTGTATTGCTTTAATTTTGGCTTATAGCTTTGCTGTTAGCATATGCTTTCTTTTATTGAGATGATTTTTGGGTGAGAGAGGTTGGTTTTTTTTTTTGTGGAAGGATTTTATGCTCTCTGGATCAGGTCCTGAAGCTTCCTATATATATCATCTTTTTATTCTTCAGAGCTAACAATTTTGCAGAAATCTGCCTGTTTTTACTCTTTGAAACATATTCTCATTTGTAATTATGTGGATGATGTTGGTCATAGATATGATAAATGCAAATAAGTAGCTTTTTTCATGGGAGAAAGCTCAGTTGGTCTTCTAGGTAGATATGATGCTTAAAACATTTCTGCAGGCTCAGATGTTTCTTGATACATATACATAAACTGTGCAGTTTTCTAATATAAAACATTTCTGTACCAGAATGGACAGACAGCGTAGGGAGGAGGAACTGAAGAATCGATCATCAAAGAAACCAAATGAAGCAGAGCAAGCCATTTTAAATAGAGTTAATTTCTGAACCTTTTTTCTGCGTAGTACATATTGAACATTTTGCATCTCAAATGCTTTGTTATTTAAATAGTTTTGGCCTGTAATTATTTTCAATCTTACATGTCTTTTTCTATCATATTATATACACTAGGCATCAAGTCCTCAACCAGGTGATCAAGGTGGTAGCTTGAAATCCATGAAAGAAAAATCAAATCAACCAGAAAAGGAAACCAAAGAGGGCTCAGCATTGCAGGTTGCTGGACCTTCTGGAGAAATAACAGCAGGTTCATAGAATATCCTGGATGTTCTTGCATCATCTGGACAAATATTATGCAGTTTATTTACACACTACATAACATGCATTCTATCTAAACACAGCGTAATTATGAGGATCATGAGATTGCTTTTTTATGATAGACACAACCTCACATGTAGTTCACCTGGTTGGCCAAAATGTATGATAGACATAACCTCATATGTGGTTCACCTGGTTGGCCAAAATGTATGATAGAGATAACCTCATATGTGGTTCACCTGCTTGGCCAAAAGGTGGAAGAAGTAGCTGAAAAAATCTTAAAAGAACATTGGATTATCAGTTGAGTAGTCCATAGTTTGTTTAATATGGATAATACAGAGATTATTGAAAATACTGCAGGAAAAAACGAAAATAAATTAGAAAAATTAGATTTGGTTATCTATTGCAAATTGTAACAATTCCTTTATCTGTTTGGATTGGAAAAACAGATAAAGAAACATATATTAAAGAATAATATATACATTAAATGTTGCTTTTGTTCTTTTGTTTAATTATGCTTTAAGATGTGATATCTTTCTGAGACTTGACTGATTTTACCCGCTACAATCTAGCTACAAGCCAGAGTCCTAACTGCCCTGATGTCTGGCTACAACTTTGAACTTTGTTCAAGTTAATGGGTTTATCTCCCCAGCTAATTTCCTAATGAAATATATCATGTGGTTTCGATGATGAGTTGTTTTTGTAAGCATTTCATCGTGTTGACCATCTAGCTCCAGGTCATGTACAAATTGTTTCTTTTGTGTGTTGTCATGCTGAAATTTGCATGGAATCATTAGGGGTTGGTCTTTATCTGTAGGATTCTTACTGAAGAGGAGTGCAAAGACAAATGGCTGGAGCAGGCGATGGTTTGTCCTCAATGAGAAAAGTGGAAAGGTTACACCTCTTGACTTTCCTGCTACATATTTTGCTGTTTGCTTGATACATTTGCAACGTTCTCTCATAATTATGTTATGATTGAATCATCACTGTCTATTTCAGCTTGGATACACTAAAAAGCAGGAGGAGAGGCACTTCCGTGGCGTCATTACCTTGGAGGTACCAAAAGTTATCCTTTTCTTTATTTGTTACATCTTAAATTACAAAAGCAAGATTGTCAGTTTATTTAAAATTTCATTTAATGGCATGGTGCTGCTGATAAAAATAATCTTGGCTCATGTCCTGTATTAATGTACTTGTAACTACACGTAGAGAATTTTTTTTTTTTTTGCATGACTTATCGTTGTTTACAAAAACTTGAAACCAGCTAGTCTACTGTATGAGATCTTGGTGTTTATATAATTACAGATTGCAGTTGACATAAGAAGTTTGATTTTGCATTAATTTCCATGTACTCTCTTCTTGCTAACGAGCACAATATATACTCTGCAGGAATGTAACCTTGAAGAAGTTACAGATGAGGATGACCCTCCTAAAAGTTCCAAGGACTCTAAAAAAGCAAAGGGACCAGAGAAAGGCCCAAGTCTTATCTTTAAGTTAACCAGCAAGGTCGCATACAAAACTGTTTTAAAAGGTGACTTTCTTATGCATACAACAGAAACAACAATAAGTTTGGGACGTATTTAACACTGTGATTTTTTGGCTAAATATTGTTACATGTTTTTGTTACTGCTATTAATTCATGATTTTCTGGAGTTTGCAGCTCACAGTGCAGTAGTGTTAAAGGCTGAGAACATGGCTGACAAAGTTGAATGGATGAATAAGATTCGAAATATAACTGGGCCTTCTTCTAAGGGTGTTACTGATTCTGTAGCTACTCCCACAATTAGACAAAGCCGTTCAGATGGTTCACTAGTAAGTCTGTCCTTATATGATCGGAATACCTATTGATTGTTGTAATTAGTGAGAGGAACATATATCTCTACTGAGAATCCAGACACCATGCAAACTAACGGTGTTTTCACTTTTTACCTAGAAATTTCTGAGCTTGTTGAATTACTACAAGCAAATTGAGTTCTGCTTTCAATTCTGGTGGTCAAAGCAGTTTCATATTCAAGGGTCAAAACCATGCAGTTTGCACAACACCTCTGCCAACCATATCGGCTTTTGGACTAATTGTTGCATGCTGGATAAAGCACTTCTAGTGCTTAAACATTGAAGATATGCCTATTCCTGATTTAGCACTTAATGCAAATAATTTCAGGACACCATGGCTAGAAGGCCAGCTGATCCAGAAGAAGAACTTCGATGGATGTCTCAAGAAGTCCGGGGTTATGTGGAGGCTGTCTTGAACAGCCTTGCTGCAAATGTTCCAAAGGTAAAATATTTGCTCATCTGCCTTTATCAGCCTACTTTGCATATTGTTAGCTTTGTTTTATCTCTTTTATGATTGAGCAGGCAGTTGTGCTTTGTCAAGTTGAGAAAGCCAAGGAAGACATGTTGAATCAGCTATACAGCTCTGTAAGGTTGGTTGCCATTCTTTTAGTTTTGTGCCTGGAAAAATTTTGTAAACAAATGAGAACAAAAGAACAGGCCATCTCATCTATCATTATTACTTCAATCTTAAAGAACTCCTAAAAATTTTGTAAACAATTGCTTTTGATACTACTATTTTTGTAACGGAAACACTAATCATTCTCAATCAGGTTGCTGGCTGATTGCAATTGCATAAGTCTTTTATAACCAAATTGTTTTTCTTTTATAGTGCTCAAAGCACAGCGAGGATTGAAGAACTCCTCCAGGAAGACCAAAATGTGAAGCGCAGACGAGAACGGATCCAAAGGCAGTCATCCCTTCTCTCAAAACTTACACGGCAGCTAAGCATCCATGACAACCAAGCAGCAGCAGCAGCAGCTAGCTGGTCTGATGGTAGTTCAGTGACAGGTAACTTTTATGGTTTCACGACGACCAGTTAGTTGCATGAGCCAGTCCCCAAGTTAATCTTCTAAGTAGTTTCATCCCAGGTTAATCTCATTGTGAATTTAATTTGCATTTGCAACTAGTAATTAATGGATTACACCAGTCTATAAGTATAGCACAAAACTAACAATAGCTTGAGAATGTTGCCTAGTGTAAAAGTGCTGTGGCTGTATCAACTGCAGAAAGCAGCCCGAGGGTGAATGTGTCATCAGGTGATGATTGGAGATCGGCATTTGATGCTGCAGCAAACGGATCAGTTGATGGTGCATACACCAATCCATCAAGGTCCAGCAGCAGCAGCCGGCGCCACACCAACCCAACCCAGAATGGTGACGTAGGTTCAGGTGCGAACTCTGGTAGTCGTCGGACGCCTAACAGGATGCCACCACCTCAAGGCAGTAGTTCATCCACGTATGGATACTAAGCAGCTGAGCATTAGATATTCTTTAATGGATATGCAAATTATCTTTATGCTTTGGCATATATATATTTTTTAGTTGATTCGAGCTGTAGAAGAGCAAAAATGACCTATATATAGATAGTGTTTTTACCACCCCAACTCTAGAAAGTTGTATTCCATATACGGAGGTTAGTATGTAATTTATATCTGGGAAATACAAAAAAGATACCTACCCAGTGTGAAAGTGATGCGTGTTTGGTAGGTAGGTAGTATGATGATCGCTGTATGCTTTTCTTCCATCGTTTCTTTGACACGTCTTTTTTAAACACGTGAAAACTTATGCTGCTGCGGCTCTTTCTCTTATTCGCTGCATAGGAGAATTAGACGAAAGTAGCAAATTCATTATGGGTATAAAACTGAAACAGACGGAAAGGCACCGCAGGATCAGATTGTCTGCAATTATTATTATTATTTTCAATTATTATTTTTAATTTCTGAGCTACCCGGACAACTTACCTGCGTCAGATGAACCTTGTCACCAAAATGCACAAGGGAACTTTGTTACCATTACATATATTTTGAGAGGAAATGGGTTCAAGTTTTCATGAACGCACAAAACCAATGGAAAAACCTATGGGTGCCTGTTAGGCCTTCTCATATAAACTGAACACAATAATAAATACATATATATATATATATATATCATTGATATCATCATAAGAACTATATACATAAATAAAGAGAGAAAAAAATTGATCAATATTGCATGGAATAATCACATGCAGTTCAAGTTTAGAAGGCAATCTTATGAACAAAATCCTAGAGACCAACGTACTTTCTTTGCCGTCTGATCACTCAATTCAGTGAAATAACTTGCAGATGCAAATAGCAATCCGTTACATGGCATAAAATCTGCAGAACAATTACAGGTTAGCAATGAATGGTATGGATGGAAGAACTAATACCAAAGGACTACCAGTAAGTTTTAGCTTACCTTGTCTTCCATGGAAGAATGAGACAAGCTAATAAAAACTTGGGCGTCCTGAAAGCAAAAAGGACCAGAGAACATACAAACTATATCATCGACTTGTAGGCATACGGACAAGGTTAAGGATCACTTTCTTTTTACAATAACAAAATAAAACTGTTGAAAGATGTTTGCAGCATACCTCGTATCAAAACTGAAGACTCCAGAGAATATTGATTCGATTTCCATACTTCAAATCCAACCATAATCTAATAAAAAAAGTTATATTTCTTGTCAGATTAAAAGAATAACATCTAACATGGTATGGTATGCTAACAGGAAAAAGGCAAAAAAATTACAAATCTGCCAAATCCTACTTGCTATTGCAAGAAAGCTTACCCCTTTTTTTTTTATATATATAAAAAGACTTTTTGGCACATGCACATTCCTAAGACCTGGAAGCCAAAAGAAAAAGAAACTCATTACATTCATCTGTGCTCAGATAATAACAGTCATCAGTAATTTATGGTAGTGGAGATTTACTGATGATGCAAGCACACAAACAGGAAGGCCAGAACAGAAACAAAAGCTTGTCAGTATCTAAGGCAAATGTAACCCTAAAAGAATAAATAGGTTTTGTCAGTATCTGTAAACTGGCATTGTCAATTTCTTCATGTGCAACATCCACATTTCGGCTTCAGCACTCAAACTCCTATACGCTTGATGATTTCTGTTGAAAGATATGTGCAGTAAAGTCTGCATTTCTTGCACAATATATTTAAAAGGACTGGTACAAGTCCAAGTACCAAGAGAAGGCAGCCCATGATGCTGACAAACATTAGATTATACCTTCAATCTTATAAAGCAAATCCTTCTAATTGAACTTCTGAATAAGGAGTCCAATTTGTGCCCAGACCACCAGTCTGGGAGGTGGCTGCCTTATTAAGGGCAGTCAGGTCCACTCCTTTTTTTTTTAATTTATTAAAACAGCTGTTTTTTCTATTAAACGCCGTGTTGCCTATGGCTCATGATTCGCGAGCATTCCTCTTGGTCCATCGCTAAACCATTTCCATCGCCTGCCGCTGTACACCTGCCTCATCTGTGGTGCATCTCCTCATCCTCCTTTTAACCTCACTGCCCTCCTTACCTCTTCCTCCCCCTCCCACCCTCTCCACCAACACAAGGATACAGTGGTACCTTCCAGCATCCCGTATATTGGTATTGTCAAAACAAACCGGACCACTACTAGTCCTCACTGCCACCAGCTGTATACTTTAACACAAGTTACCAATCAACAATTTGCGTTCATGAACAATAAGTATGACCTATTTCATTTTGTTCTAAAGACTGGGAAAAAAAATCCATGAGAAAAGAAAATTATTTCTGCATTTTATCCAATTAAAAAGCTTGTAAATAACAATAACAATAATTCCATCTTCCTCAAGTAAATGCTAGCGAGATGTGGGAATACTGATAAAAAAAATGTTAATTGATAAACCAAAAATCATGTGCAAAAATCCTAAAAGTAAGTTAAAAATGTCATTTCGTCATTCCTTTTTATAATTATGTTTTTTTAGTTGGTGTATTAATGAATACTTAAGGATACTACAATAAAAAGGAAATTCAGATTTCTGTTCTGTTATAACCTATAATAGTTTCTAAAAAAATTAGTATGTTAAAATTTAAAGAACCTGCTTCAACTCCAATGAACACATCCAGACCAGAATAAGCAAGAAAGAGTATGACCTCTTAGCATGCTTCATAATCTAAAAAAAGTGAATTGCAAGACAGAAGTTCATGTTACCGTTAAGCATAACACTTTGAGTAAATTATCCCTAAACAAAAGCCAAAAATGCAAACAGATACGACATAAGCAAGAATCACAAATATCAAAAGGATTGTTGAATACGCACCCCTAGTCTTACCCCTCATGGCTTTGACCAAGCTAACCCTCATTCACCTTTCCACTGAACTAATTCACTAAGAGGTACCCGAATTTTGGCCACCTGTTCTTCTGCTTCAGTGTCATTAACAATTCCACGACATCTCGAGAAGCCACAATAACAAGCAAGTCGTTCATCAATTGAGAAAAATCTGACATGAAAATAGAAAAATGTAAAGATCTCGTATAATAAAAGTAAATATTGGACACAAGCATTGACGTATACCTATAGTCATATGTCAATTCCTCCCATTGTTCAATGTCACGTTTTGCAAATATTATAATATGTTCATCACCGTTAACGCTTATGACCCTCGAATAACAATTGGGCTGCAATCAATAAAAAGTTTTAATGCTTCTTTGATTGATAGAACCACAATTCATGGCAATATGTATCAACAAATAGAATCGCAGAAAAATGCCATCCATCATAGTGAAGTTTTCAAACCAATCACTTGATGAATGACAACAAAGATCTTATTTATGTGAAAAATCATCTTATCATAGGAACCACCAACAAGAATGAAGTTGCAATCTTATCAGGATAATAAAGTTGTGCTATCCCCAAACTTGTCAAAACTAATTGTTATCTATTCAAAGGTCCAGTTTATCCTTGCCAAAACTAACATTATCTATTCCAGTTATCTTGTACAATCAACAAATTGCAGTGCTATCCCAAAACTTGCTGTTATCTTGTACAATTAAAGTTCAAGATGAAATCACTTACTTCACAGGAGTGGTTGATCAAATGAGCTATGCTTCCTGCCCTCGTAGCATCGATTACACGCTCATCATCTATCCTAAACATATAAGTCCCAGCACCCTGCAAGCATAGGTTATAATCTGCTACTCAGAACACTGTAAACAAACTAATAACTCATTTTATTGAACTTATCTAAAAGAAAAAACAGCAGGAGATGAACTAAATTTTAAATGTTATCTTATAGATGCAAAAATATGGCAAGAGAAGGAAAGAAAGAAAGGACACCAACAAATATATAGATTTTATGGTTAAGTGATATGACCTTGAACCATGATGATTTTATATAAGAAAAAATAGGACAGTTATATGAAATCATGCATCAAGATTGCAAAGCAAGATGATCTGATAATTTCCTAAAATAACATCAAGAGCTTGAGTCAAAGTAACTATGGAGCAAATTACAGATAGTGACGAAGTTGTGGATATAGACAAAAAATAATAACTAGCACAAATAAGTCTGGACAAGAAAGGTGTGACATCGTTTTTCCACTAGTAACCCTCATTGTCAAAAGCCAAATCAATAATTGGATTTAACTAAACAGCAATAACCCTTGCTTCCAAAGTCACAAAATTCAAATGACATAAAACATGCTAAAAATGTGATTATTGCATCTCTCTTTACAACATTTAAAAGGAAAAGTATGTACACATCAAAACACAAACTACCTGAAGGTTTCCTAGGGAAAAAACAGAGGCAGTAAAGGATAGAATGTTAATTCTTGGTTATCTAGAAAAGAAAAAAGCTGACAGAGCTGTGCTAGACTATAGTAGTTGTATCATTCTAAATTTCTAATTTGTTAGAAAATTCTTCTTTTTTGCAAAGTTGAGGCTTCAGTCTGGAGAACAATTGAAAACAAACAGCCATATCATTAGTTGCATGTGTCAACAGCTTTCGTTATTTGATTTACTTGTTTCATTCTCTATTAGTCACACAGACAACAACTCTTATTTTCACCTTTCATTCTTATGCTAACAACAAGCGCAAGAAGCAGACAAGCATCCATTAAAGCTGGAAACGTGGTCCATCTATTTCTAGTACTTCCCCGTTTGGTCGGAATGAAAGAAAGGAAATAAATAATTCAATTGGGGAGTAGGAGTCTCTAACGAAACTAATCAAAAGCAAAGTTATACTTACTGGTCCATACCGATGTAGGACATATTGTCGGTACTGGTACCGGGTGGTACGTAGAGAAGTTGTGTCTACGATTCAAACTCTTATCACCCAAGTCACAAAAGAAGGAATCTTACCATGACAACTCTTATCTCGATCAATGTAGTGTTTGGTCCTCTTCTATTGACTTTCTTTTCAGGCAACTCTTCAATTCATTATTTCTAATCACTAAAATTCTTAAGCTTACCATTGCATTGCGGCTAACTTAATTGATGCAAAAACAAAACATACTCAAATTCCATTATATCACTGCATGTCACAAATAAAGCTTCAATCTATATTAACAACAATGGAAGACAGATTTACCACTAGCGAATTATAGATTCGCCGCTCCCTTATATCTGCAATCGTGGGCCTAACAAGTTCACCTATGTACTCGACTACCTGCATCAAAACAAGACTTCTCGGTACTATATAGGTAATCCAACAGGAACAAAAGAAGAATCACAGAACCTTTAATGCTCACCATGTCTCCAGCCTTGTGCCCAAGCTTGGCAAAAACACCAAACCCATGAATTTTTGACTTTCCTATCATAAAAAATTGTTCCAGTATGTTGGAAAGATTCAGCAAAAGAACACAGTGTACTACAAGTATACTATAGGGGAGGAAGGGTCCAAAGTACAATAAATCAAATCAGATTCACTATATCAGCACAATATATGAGAAAATGAATCAGCTTTTAAGTCAATAAGTTACTTAAGTTAGTAAAAGGTTGGTTCTGGTACTTGGCATAAATTTTCACCTACGCAAAGAAAGGGATCCTTTCAGGATCCAAGTACAAGTCAAAGAGATCGTAGAGGCCAAAGACCAAAATATAAGGATAATAATTTTTGCTTATTTTTCTCCTTCAGCAGAAATTCAGACATGTGAGGAGAAAAAAATTGAAATTTCCATTCCATAGTAACAAATAGGTGATGAGGTTTCTTGCAAAGAATATTAAGCATGAAATTAGGTTTAGTTCCTCTACATTAATTTCTTGAAGGATAAAAAAAAGGTACAAAAATTTACTAAATGTCAGTATAAGTTTCATGTTTGAGCATTGATGAGAATTGCATGATGTATTTTGGTGTCAAATGAAGTAAAAAAATCTGTAAGTAGTGGATGCATACATCTCATCTTATTCTGATGTTGGTTCTTTATTGCAGATAACTGTCAAATACCACAAACATAAAATAACTCAATATGCAGCATCTCCAAAAAATTCGGACATAAGAAGCTACACAAGGAATATACACCATAATCAAATATTATTGTTATGAGTAACAGAAAGAGAGATCAACTTAAAGGAAAACACAGACATGCCATCGACAGTATCCCTATAAGAAGTTTCTGTTGAAATGTGTAACTTACCAAAAGCAAGCCTCCTTCTGAATGTTGCTTTCATGTTTCTGTACTTCTCAGCCATAGAACAGACATTTCCATGCTTCTCAAACTGAGAAGCACCCAGCTTAAGATCATCTAATGTGAATTGAGCTTGTGCAGACATATTGCCAGATAACCCACAAGCACTTCCATTTTGACGAAAACCAGTGACCAGATATGGCTTGTTCTCTACAAATAGGCGTTTTTGAGATGCAGCGCCAAGAATCTGAGGCTGTTTCTGACCTCTTCTCCCGGAGAAATTATACGGCTCTATTCAACAAAAAATATTTAAGAAACCACCGCCCAAAAGATAATTTACAACAATCATATGTGCAGACCAATGAGAATATAGAAGAAGATGAGAAAGGAGAAGCAATATTTTCTTTGCAAACTATTATTATAAATGAAATGATCCCAAAAAATGTTAAAGAAATAAGTCTTAGATGGATCAAGCTTATGTCCCTACCACTCCTAGCACATCCAGATGGATTAGATACAGGAACATAACTTGAACCAAGCTGAGAGGGCAATCTTAAGCTGTTATCTGCAGGTGGTCGTTCATTTGATGGCTGCCTATGCTTCTTGCAGAAGGAGAGTAAGCGAATACACTGATCATCATCCTCATCAAGTGACATGAGGTGAATTTTGTCCTCATCTTCAAGCTATGTGTCCGTAAAAACAAACATAGCAAGAATACGTTAAACAGCACAATTCAGTAAACAGAACACAAACAGCAGTGAAATTGACAAGGGATCTCAAGAAAATGATCCCAAATGCAGAGATGTGTTTAACAATAGAAGTACCTCAACACAAAGACCAGCAGCACGTGCACAGAGAGGATGATATGCCACTCGGCAGGTATTATGAGAGCACTGTTAAAAGACACACTTGTTAAGATCCATTACAGTGCTTATCTATTAAACTTAATGCTGTACCAAGTTGAATTGATTGATATTGACTTATATAGAAAATATGTTTCAATTAAATCGAATCATGCATGATTGAAATAAAAATTTATAGATAAGAACCTGAATGCAGGCCCCATAAGATACGCCACAAATGCTGCACAAAAGTTTCCACCGATCCTGGGATGTCATTTCACAGTAGGATTAACATATGTTTATGAATGTCAATCAGAAACACACATTCAGGTGCAAACATTGCTTGCCATGTTCACATCAACAATGTCAAAAGAAAACCAGAAATAATTACTAAAGGTATCCATTGGAAAATAAAGGGAACACCTTATTAATTCTGCTTATTCCATCAATAGGCTCCATTCGCTTCACATCAACAAGACATGTCTCTGAGGATGATTCAGATAAGTTAAAGGCAAAATGAATTTTGCTATTAAAACTCAAAAGACAATGGTATGGAGCTTTTTACAAACCAGGTATCCACATGGCACAAGTCAAATGAGCCCAGCGCCCATCTGTTGTGGGTTTGATAGCACCACCTAAAACATTAACAGCTTGTAAAATCAATGTATCCAAAATGTCCAGAAACTGTAAAATAAATATGCAAATTAAAATACCAATAACAGGACAGAGACAGCATCTTGGAGGGAACTTTGGTGCCCCAGGCCGGCATAGATTGCAGAGCCAAAGCACTCCATCCAAAGGTTCCAGTTCACCATAGCATTTAGCATGAACCTGGAAAAATGCATTAGTTTGAGAAAACCAGGAAAGGAACTTCTAGACAATCTGTAGTGGTACCATATATAATACTCTCAAGAATGTACCATGATGCGGCATTTGTCACACTGCAAGAATAGATTGTCCTCGTACTCCTGCAGAGGCCAGCCAATTTACATTTGAGCTAGTATGACGAAAGTGGAACCGTATAGAGAGGCCTAACTTCAGTTGATGTTAAGAAAAACAAAAACATTTAATAATGATAAAAGGAAGAATCACAACAAACATTTTTCAAAAGAAAGTAACCTAAAGAAAAACCCATAATAATATCAAAAAAATGATTTACCTCATCCATGTCACAAACACCACATCTATCAAGATCCTTCCAGTCAACTCGAACAGCTCTGTAACCCATGGGCATATCTCCATAGCTTTCGAAGTACTTTGAGCACACTCTAGAATTTGGAAGCTCCTAACAATTTATACAAATGTTGTGAAAACATAGTAACATAAGGAGTATTCATCTCTAGTTAAATGTGCATATATTGCTAGATCATGACTTTATTGTAGGTACCACAAGTCCAATTGAAGAAAACCAATGCCATAAAGAAAATACAAATTTTCAAGATATATAAAGTAACAAATAAGATGTAAATCAAAAAAGAAATAGGGACATGGTTACACTCCATGGCTGTTCGGTTCTCTCAATATTGCATTATTTGCTGCAATGCTAGTGTGTTCAGTTGCCTGCATATTGTCTTAATGTATGTGCCCAACCATGTAACATGCACCAAAATAATGCATTTGATGATTCAAGCCACGCCTCATTTTAATGGATGACTAATTCAACCATATTAATAATAAAGCTTTAACAAAGTGCTGATCTTAGGTCTAGCAAACTGTGCGATACAGATACAGATTTAGCACTTATTTTTGCCTTATTTGATGGCCCAAAGTGCTGATCTTAGGCCTAGGCCCCAGACTGATACACCGATACCTACACACAGAAGGTTTTCTTTCTAGAAAACGAACATAGCTAAGAGAATAGCCTTTCCATCTTACCTGTTACAAGCTTCAAACCAATGCAGCTAGCACGGTATATCCTAAAAAGAGTCTAGCTGAAGAAGCAAGTTGTTAAAAAGCAAGGAAACTCAATTCCATTGAAAAAAATTGAAAAGAAAATACACCATAAGACGTGTGAACACAATCTAGTTAATCTCAATCTGAAATCTAGGAAAAAAATACATAGAGATTTGCAATAAAGAGAGCACTTGCATTCATTAGGAAGAAAGTTAACAACAAACTTAAATTTGGATTGCTGCATAAGACTGAGATGCATAGCACACCTGGCACTTTGAAGTAAATAAAACCAAAGAATATTACATCTGCTAGTGATGCCCATGCTAAGTTATATTCAACATCATGATATGACTTCAAAAGATATTGATAGGAAAAAAATGTGCATCAAGAGAAAAATAATTGTAGTTCATTAGAAGTAAATATTTGACAAACCTGAATTAGCTGGGCTATGTGAGGATTGGAAAATCCAAACATGTATGAGCCAGATTTCTGAAGACCACTTCCTTCCACTTCGTTCTGAGTATCATCGCATTGCTTATTCCTTATTCTGTTGTAGATTTCCTTCCAACAAGCATTTGGAGTTGATCCATCGATCTGTAATTCAGAAGAGATTCGAGAATAATGGAGCCAACAAACTATTGATATGGTGTTTCAGCATCTAATGTATACTCTAAAAATGCTTCACTAGTATGCATAAAAAACAAATCAACATTTATAAGTAATAAAAGTTAAGTTTATTGATGTATTCCTTTTGATAATAAGTTCACAGTCTGAAAATTTACTATCTGCATCCTGGCATTGTTTCACATATATGGAAAAATATGTCAGTGCTTCCATATGTTGCCTGGATAGGATAGGAAAAAAATAAGACAGCCAAGCAAAATGGATTGTCGAACCTGCTCCCCATCATCTGTTGTTACTCTAAACAAAGGCCGAGCTTTTACTTTGGGATTTCTCAGAACTTGCATCTTATACGACATCACTGAACATGGATCTGCAACAAGAATATGCAACTCTTCTAGATGTCAAGTTCAAGCAAATGGAATAAAACGAATTGCTGAAACCAGGCAATATTCAGCAACTGAACACAACATGTTACCTTCCAATGACGTGAACTTTCTAAAAGCAGTATATCCTTCAGGCCATATGTGCTTCTTGTTATGGAAATAGTCTGAATCACATACTATTTTTCCTGAAAATTAATTGCAACACAGATTGTAATGTAGGTAGTGCATTTCACAAAGCATAGTGCCTGATGCATTTTCCAGTTCATCAAACAAATAAGGTGATATTATGCAAGTTCCTGAAGTGTCACATAAAATAATATGCAGCGCAGAATATTCAAGGATGAGTACCTAAGTTGGTTACACGAAGATTTCCTATTTCAATTGGTGAGGTGCTAGCAAGTTCAACAGCATTTATTATGTAGCCTGTTGAGAGATCATCATCAGATTTTGTTCCTTCATCCTCTCCAGAAGCAGATTTAATATCATCTGCCTCAATTCTTTTCTGTAGATGCAGCATGCTCTTTGGAAGCTGTTGCTCAATCAAGTACCTGGCAAAGAATATGAGATTAATTATTTTACAAATCACAAAAAGTGTTAGTTCCAAATGTATGATGCAACTACAGGACAAATGCCTCTGCATCCATATATAAGCAAAGAATTAAAAGAGCAACAAAGGGCTAAACGAATGTAAAAAAATAATCAATCAATGAGGATCAAATTGGTTGCATCCACTTTCACATTAATTGTTATATGTTCTGGCTATCTTTAGAATGAAATCACTTACTACATTCAAATTCTGATTGGCAAAAAATATGAGATTAATTATTTAATGACAATTAATCAAAGCAAATTTATACAAAGAAAATATGAATGAATTCAGCTTGGATCCTTTTGCCTTCTAATAGTCTGTTTTCCAAACCACCATCGGTGTTGAATTCAATAGATGAAAGGGCATTGAATCATCAATCCTTGGACCAAATAATTATTTCCAACCACTTTTCTTAATGTAAAGTCACGGTATTGAATCACAGGTCTTGGCACTTTGAACAACATTGGATGCAAGAATAAGACATACAGCCATATACTATCTGGTAAAAGAGAAATGTTTGACACCTTACACCATCTGCTTCTGAAAAACACTAGGGCAGCTCTGAGTAACATATATACTTTTGTAGTTTATAAACAACAATTTAATAAAGCTCAGTTCTTAAACATAACTTACGTTTTGTAGCAACAGTTTAGTTGGATCATGTTTTCCAACTACCACTTAAACAAAAGAAAACAGGCAGAGAGGAGATGTGCATATACTATTCACAAAATATTTACACACTGACAAACATGTAAAACTGTATCAGGCCCCCCAAAAAATTATCGGACCCCAGAAGAAACATGTACAACAAACTAGTGCAACATGGTATGATTGCATAGCAGACACATGCCATATAAACCTAATGCAGACTACCAATCCATATATGCAATAATTAAGAGTGACAGACAGTCAATCTGTAGCTGGTAACTGTAAGTCCATGTGTAACAAGTACATACATTTTTGCTTCATCTAAGCTTCGATAGAAACGTGCCTGCTTGCACTTCAGATGCAGTGAGGAAAGCAGGCCATTGAGAAATGGAATAGCCTGTTTCAACTTAATCCTGTAAACAAATCAGAAAAGGTAACTTTTAAAATACTAGGTGTGAAACTTCATAATAATAATGTCACGTGGTCATGAGATATTTGCTGATAGAAGCAAAACTTTTCAATAGCAAACCCAATTTGCACCAACATCTCAATGTTTCAATAACTGGCACTTAAGTTACGAACATAATATGATACACCTCTAGAAAATGGATCAAACCTTGCAAAATCATGTGTCCCAAAAAACTGTACGAGAATTGATTGATTTATTCGAGTGGGCTTCAGATCTCCACGTGGACCAAAATTTGATTCACTTACAACAACCGCTGGCCACATAGCATGCCCTGTCAGTAGAATGCCTATTGTTAGCATATGTAGAACTTCTACTGAAGAAGATTGTGCAAGGTGGCATAACAGGGCACAATTTTATAAGCAAGATAGTGCACAGCACAATTAAGTTATGCAACCAAGATATTACTATACCAATAAGATACCCTTTACCAAGTTCATTTAAGTTATCCTATACCCTTCCTGTCCACTGGCATTGTCATCTCGGCCATCAACTTCTTTTAAGATATCCTATACCAAGTTACTTAAGTTATTATGACAATGTTCTAAACAGCATCAATCAAGAAAAATGAAATGTCTGCTCACGTGTGAGATTATGTGTACATTTCCATTCGTACTTGCCGACTAATAAAATGCAACAGATCAAGTCTTTATAGCTAATAAGCACTAAGAACATTTTGTAGTTACAAGTAATGACTAAATACAGAGTAGTTCAAGCTTCCAAGAAACAGCACTCCCATAATAAAAAGCAGCATTCATCAAGCAACACAGGCATCCATGGAACCAACAAAGGGACATATAATGGGAATGATGTTTCTTGAAAGCAACACAGGCAGCCATGAAATTTCTCACACATGTTCATGAAAGTTTTGATCAATCCCATTCCATACTCCTGGAGCTACAAAGCAGTTCTGAGAGTCATCTATGCAATCATTTTCATAAGATCCTTGAAGAAATCAACAATAGTGTCTCTGGATTATATG
The DNA here is from genome assembly GCA_021527575.1 of Ensete glaucum. Taxonomy (NCBI): domain Eukaryota; kingdom Viridiplantae; phylum Streptophyta; class Magnoliopsida; order Zingiberales; family Musaceae; genus Ensete; species Ensete glaucum. The sequence goes on from CM038551.1 coordinate 53,899,560, forward strand.
CCAAAATGTAAATTGATCCAGCATTTCTTAATATGATACACCATCAAAGGCTTAGTAGCACTGAAAACGGCAGCTATTTAATCATTAAGAAAAAGTTAAGAATCAACATTACAATGACAACAAATAAGAGTATAGGCCGCACAAACTCCAACATGGATAGATAGACAACTGCATTCAGGACAGATAAGGCTGTAGGCAACCAACTACAGGAATAAAAATCTTCCTTATGTTACAGTCCTGTTGCATACTGATAAGGACAGCAAACTTATCGGATCAAAGAAATAGATGTCACTTTATAGTGACAATGATACTCATTGAAATTATTTCAAAAGTATATAAGAAAGTCATCCTTACAGATTGTTGGTTATTATATATATATATATATATATATATATATATATAATGTAAAACTCACATCCAAATGATTGCATAACAATGGACTATATGATACTACTAATTGATGCAGCAAGAATATTTACATATTCTGTGAAATATAAAATGGCTGGACATTAGGCCTAAAAGTAAATGTTTGTGAATTAAAAGATACCTGTAAGTTTTGCCCATACAAGTTCACCAGGTTCAAGATCTTGGCAATCATGAAAGCTAAGAGCCAAAGCTAGCAATTCATTGTAATTGGGCCCTTTCTTCTCTAGGTTAGGAACACCACATTTCAAATGTAAATGTTCCAGATCTTCACAAGATAAGTGGAATTTTATCCTTTCGCTCGAGAGACTTAAATGCTCAATCTCACCATCCTCATATTCGACCTGCGGAAAGAGTTGAGTTTGTTTAACCAAGTGGAACATAAAAAGGTATACATCAACAATGATGTAGAAAATCTTTATAAAAGAAAAACCAATATTGGTCATGGTTGCAACACCTTGAGCAACTCATGGTCTCGGTTAAAAATAGAATGCAAAAATAAAATGTTATGCTTGCCGAAATTTCGATTGTGGTAACAAACAATATCAGAATTCATGATTTCACACAAGCAAACACCACATGCGACACTGCATAGTTCTCCAAATGCTTGTAAAAGATGAAGACTTCAGAGACATGATGATTATTTCAGAGATATCATATTTCAGAAGAGGTTAGAAGATGCAGATATTGTACTGGAAAATTTATCATAACAACACATACTCTATGTTGGGTGGTGAGTGGATTATACTCAGTAACAGAACCCTTGTACCAGTCATCATCCATAGGCCAGAAAACCTGCAAAAACCAAGTCGACAATTTGGATTCCGATACAATTAATTAGTTATCTAATGTATGTCACTGGAAGCAACTTGCCTTGCACACCAAGCCAATTAGCACCTGCGGGTCTGCACCTTCGAATTCTAACCTATAAACACACACATATAAATAAATATCCACTATCAATGCTCACAAATCCAAAGACCAACTAAACTTCTCCCATAAAACACGTTCCAAGAATTGATTTAGTTTACCCAAGCGACGGATATACTCACTCAACCCATCTCTTCGCTTTGCCCAAGGCAGAAGAATCCTTCTGAGCACCACGAACATGCTTCTTTGCGTCGGCAGAATTAGCCCTCTTACACCCTTCGCCTGCTCTCGAACGAGGTGCAGCGTTTTCGTTCAAAGAACCGGAGCCAGATCCCAATCGAAGCAACTCATACTTCATGATTCGCCTCTTCTTCGCAATCTGCCCATCCCCAAGCGAATCGACCACACCGTTGGCCCTCGCTCGATCACTTTCCTCCTCCGACCGCTCGGAGCACGACTCGAACCGCCGTTTAGGGGAACCAACGCAGGGCTTCTTGATCCTCCGCTGGTAGACCAAGATCGGCTCCCCGGCACTGCTCCTGCATGTTCCCGCGGGGTCAAGGCCGAAGAGCTCATTCCGGCCGCCGCCGTCCTCTTCTCCACCCCCCAGGTCGCCATTCTCGACGATCTTCCGGGCCTTCACCTTCTTGGAGACGACGCTGGAGGATCCGCTAGGGTTGACGCAGGAGGCAGAGGAGGAGTAGACATGGCCGAGAGGGAGATAGCGTACCGGGTGGTCGACGTCCTCCTCCTCGTGGACGAATTCCTCGAGGGCGAGCGCCATTAGCAATCGGAGGCAAGAATCCCCGAACTAGGGTTTGGGGATCGCTAGGGTTTCCAATGATGGAGGGGGTCTCTTTTTTCCCCCCCTTCCGCCCCAAAAATCGCCGTTTCCCGCCGCGACTGTGATTTGGGTACAAATGCGTTTCTTTGTTTTTTTGAGTCCCGGCGGTATTTATAGGCGATGGCAGCTGTTGCCTTCTCCTCCCTGCCTTTCTTCACAGCCTCCAAAAATAAAATTAAATAAAATTACAACGGCATCAGATACTTTCGGTAGTGGTAATAATAATAATAATAATAATAATAATAATTACAATAATAATATTCATGTTAATGGGTAACCCCAAAAGTGTTCGTATGGCGCACTCTTTTACCGATAACTAATGGGAAGCAGAGATGGGAAGCTATTTATGAGCTTGTTAAGTGGAGTTATGGAGTTTTGGATGAGTTCTGATTTCTATTCTACGTTGTGCCGAAGAAGTGGGAGAGCAAATGTGGACGTGTTTGTGCCAGATTTGTTGTACGTTGAGCTGTGAAAGTGTATGACTTGGGCACATTCTGCTTGGAACATGAGTTGCTGAAATGTTTGAATGGAACCCATGGAAAGAAATAGCAGGGCTGGTCTCAAGCTTTTCTTTAGAAGAAAAGAATAAATTTTTCTGCATAGGGTCTGATGACTTGTTTGAGGCATTAATCATTCTTCATATTACATCCGCTTCCAATGCTTGATTTGGGGAGTGTGTTGTTGTTGATCTTCAAGTATTACTGTTCATTTAAGATGATAAAAAAAGAGGCTAAAATGGATAAGATATCTTAATATAGGAACCCATATATATATACTTTTATTCCGATAAGAAGATTAGGTATTTTCATGGCTTGAATGCTGATCCTTTGGATATGAGCTATGATAAATATCTTAAAAGCAAATTATGGTGAGTCATGAGAGTTTCTTGTCTATATATTTTTTTTTCCTTCACATGTATATTTTTTTCATTTTAGTAAATATTTTTTTATTAATAAAAAAAAGACTATAAGAGAGTGTTTTTAACATCGTATGTTTTAGAACACAAAGGTTCAATATGGGTGCATTGGATCAAATGGCCCTATACTCATTACAATCAAGGTTTTTGTGTGTTAAATTCACTTCACATGCTTCAAAGTTCAAGTTGGAAGTAGTACTTTGGTATACCGAGTTTTCTTCCTCTCTTTTCATCAATTTAATATGATTTTTTTATTTATTTTATATGTCAACCAATATATCGTATCATATTCTTCCAAGGGGGCGATTAGGACATAGGAACAAGTGTTTTTATAGCATAATTAATAATTCACTTCATTGTTAAATCTCAATCAATCAATGTGGAATGTTTTGAATCCTTATTACTAATGTTATATTTTCTGTTGAACAAATATATTATTATCTATTTTAAACATAAATTAAGATATACAATCAATGAGCACAAATATAAGGAGTCGATTTCTTTACAGAGACAACAGTTTAGTCTTGTAGTGAGTAGATTTATTCAGACAAATGTTTTGTTTACTGATTTGACAACGTAAAGATGTAAACTTCCTATATATATATATACCTAACGATACGTATCATACCGAACTGAGCTCGATATTCCGATACTATACAGTTCTGATACTATACAGTTTTACGTGCTTCGGGCTCAATCCAATATACATTTGACTAAAGAACAGAGTGACTGCAAAAAGACAATTGTCTTTTACTACAATACCCAAAGAAGAATGATATATTCAAGTACTTCAAGTCTTAAGTAGGAGTATAAAAGGTATACAAATTACAGAACTAGAAAAAATATGATGCTCTGATACTCACAAATTTTGACCAAATGCAAAACAAAGTACTCATAAATTTATCTTGTGTAGACGATCATTGAAGTGCCAGATCCTATTATTCTCATTCTGATAGTTATTATTTGACTTTAACTCCATCCATTGAGCAGCTCTGGCAATGATTAATCCCTTCTCAGGGCTGCATTAGGTGATGTCAGATGAACAAGCGCATGTAAGCTAAGATTACCTGTCCATCTTGATATGAACACTAGACTTCTTTACCTCAATCTTGATTTTTGTCCATAATCCACACCCTCAACTTGACTAAAAATTTTCTGGGCATTTGCTCAAAAAGTGTCTAATTGCCTTCCATGATCTGGAATCCCTATTTAAGCTGAAAGAAGTATTCTTTGATCAGATTTTAATTCTGTATGTACTGTCATTTTTTAACATACTACCCTCTCAATGGTTTTTCCAATATCACAGAGGTTAATTTCTTTTTACTTAGATCATCAATTCCGACTATCTATGCATTTACTCATCCAGGTTTTCCAAAATTGCATTTGACTAGGCATGGATGTTTCAGAAAATTGGCATTGTAGCACCAGGAATTCTCCAATGTGCTAAACTTCGATTATACACTTGTTCGTAACAGATATCGGCATCTGCAGCAAAATCTTGTTATAATTTAGCTATCACTATGTTAGACATCACAAATTCATTTGACATAGAAAAATCTTCCACGGAAGGAACATAGTTCGATCGATGCTTTTATGAAAACAATCCACCCAAAATTTAAGCTCTGGTCCTTATTTTCATGCTTCGTTTGTTTGCGAACTCTTGATACAGAGTAATATCATGCTTAAACAAATAAGTAGGTACAACAAAAACAGAGGGAAGTGCATGTATGTAGAAAATGATATCATAATAATTATCTGAATGATATATTTTAGGAACTAAAATATAATAATATTGACCCTCAAAAATGCACAAGGAAAAGCCAAAATAATCTATGTATTCACACTTGATGAAGAATATTGCATATACTTGAAAACCTTTGGAATCATGGCTGTGAAGGTGATGTGTCGGACAATTCATATTCTGTCATGCAAATCTAATTTTATGGGCGACGTTACGGAACATGCATGTCGGTCTGATAGATGAAAAGGAAACAATAAGTTCATTGAGCCTGCATCTTAAATTTATAAGCATTTCTTTGATTAGATAATTCTTAAGATCCATGTCATAAAACCTCCATATAAGATGTTTAACATCCTCCACTAAAATAGTTGCTTATGTTATGTTAATAGCAGCTACAACCAAAAGGTTTTCTGAAGTTTACCCATATGTCATGTTATAATACATATTGATCAATGAAATGGAGCTGACAGAAAACCTGAAATCCAAACATATGTTTCTGATCTTTTAGTTTTTGATATATATCCAAAGCTTACCCATATGCCATGTTATAATAATACATACTGAAAAAAATTTCCTGAGATCCAAATCAAGTAATATCTGATGTTTTAGTCACAGAAAATGGATGTTTGCTGAATCAGTTGTATAACCCCTGAAATCCGTATCGAACCATATATGGAAGACAATACTTGAACAATGGACTCCCAGATATGTAGTAAATGCATACTAAGAGAAATATTTCTTTCTATTATGTAGTGTTTTTTTCTTTCTTTTTATCATGACTTAAGTGCACCATTTGAATACAAACGATATTATGTTTTATGTATCAAACAAAACAAAATGGAAAGAAAGTTGAATATTGTGCTTTACCTGATTTTTCGAGTTCAAATGTCAAAAATGAGAAAATCAACTTAAAAGAGTAGTTCGCCAAGGAATTTTGTTTGCAGTCAGGTCATCTGTTTCATGCTCACTATCATAGAGTGATCCAGACATCAGTACCAGCTGGAATTCATTTTGCAGCTTGTTTGGCATCTGAACTCTTTTTTAGTCATCCAACGCTGTCTCCTCTCATGGTCGCAGTGGGTACAACACAATTGAGATAATATACATCAATACCAGTTAGTATTCATTTTGAAGCTTATTTGTCATATGAATTCTTCTTAGTAATGCACCATTTTTATTTCCTCTCATGTTTCTCCCAACTATCAGAACAAGAGCACTTAGTAGGCATAAATCAGCAAACCTTAATTCCAGGAGTTGCTTACATATGTAGGTCATTTCTTGAGCTACAGCTATAAAGACATGCATTTTGCACACTCTTTTTGTGTTTCCATGTAAAAGGAAACTGCATGAACACACACTCTCTCTTGTCGAGGCCAAGGCATAGAACAAGTTCAGAAAGAAGAAAGGGTTTGTGATCCTAACTTTGATAGTGTGTGGCCAATTTGCTCAGATGAGGATTCATGTGCTGATATCAAAAGTAGAACCAGTTTTCCATCCTTCCTGTGCTAGGATTCCTCCCCGGTGGATTCTATCCTTGAGAGCTGCAGAGCAGCTTGCTGAACATTCTTAAGAAAATTTCAATAGGCTGAGTTTTCATTTGATTGCCACAAATGTGAAGGAATTGCATAGCCCACCAATTTAAGACATCTATCATCATGCTATTGTTTTCTCCTCCGCAATGGAGGCTTTGCCATTTAGCACGCAAACATGCAATCAAAGGAGCAACAGTGGGAGATCGGCAAAGACATCAAGAAGCACCATTCAGAACTTTGTAATGTGGAGACAAAAACATTACAGAGCTGGTATGGAATGTACAACAGAGTTGATGGTCTGTAGCTCAAGGGGAGACTATTTTGTTCTGGGACTGCACAAGAGCTTTTAGCAACAGAAGCACGTCGCTGGTTTCGTCGATGTAATACTTGGCACTGCTTGGCTTTTGACCAACCGTGCAGGCAAAGACCTCAGGAGCTGAGGTGGAAGATTCTTTTTTCGTGGCATCGTTGATGCTCTGGAACATGTCTTCATCAGATCGGTCATCGCCAACACAGATGATAAGTTCTGGTGGCTTTCCATTGGCTACCAGTTGTCCAAGAATTTTATCAACTGCCCTCCCTTTACCGACTCCCTGAATTATCAATTGCCATAGAAAAGAAATGAAGCTTACAGTGAGGCACCAAATCCAATGCAGCATTGATAGAGCTCATTTCATAGAAAAGATATAGGGAAATCTTTGGGGAGTAGCAGAAGACATACCTGAGGTTTAACCTCAACAATACAGTGGCCCCTTCGAACAACAGCTGGATTCTTGGCAAGCAAACTCTCGAGATGACTAGATAGCTCTTTGGCTTGACAGGAGCCAAACTCAAAATCAGCATCCTGATAATTCCACACCAGTGCGCTTTCCTTTGATTCTATAAAGGAACCATCTGTTGCCTCGGTGTAAGATTTCATCACCCGCTCAACAGTATTTCTCCACTCAAAGCTGACACCGAAAGGCGGAGAAGATTCCCAATCAGAGTCTATGTTCCATCTGTCACGAAAGAAGCAAAACATTTTGCAACCATCGCTAGAAATAATAAAACAATCAAACAAGATCTTTCACAAGTTACAAATTGACAAACCTGATGAAATAGCCATGCTCAGCAGCGATTCCGAGGTTTGTACAAGAACAAAACCACTCACCAAGAGCAGTCCTGTCTCTTCCGCTGACGATGAAAACTGTATTTTGGGGATCAGTGCAAAGGTCACTAAGAATGGAAATGAGTCTCCTTGAGGGGATTTTACAAGCAGAACCTGCAGGCATTATGGTTCCGTCGTAATCCAAAAATATTGCCCTGCGATTGGTTCTTTTGTATGAAGAGACAAGTTCACCTACAGATAGCTTTCTGAAATCCGGAGAAAGAGAAACAACTCTGAAGTTTAAACCAATACCAAGGCGGTAGTACTTCTGATTGCAATTGCCTTGACAAGCTCTTTCTAGTTCCTGTAGAAAGCTGTGAACCCAATAAGCTACATGATGAGAGCTCACATATCGATAATGTTTTTCGTGATGCAACTGTCGCTCATTTTCAGACAACTCACATGCATGAGATAAGGCATCAGCAACATCCTGAAGACTCCAAGGGTTGACTTTTATAGCTCCACTCAGGGATGGAGAACATCCGATGAATTCAGAGACGATCAGTGTGCTTGTGCATCGCACCATATTAATGCCTCGATGTCTATCTATCTCCTCCGTCCCTTGTCTACAAACAACATACTCATATGGTACTAAGTTCATACCATCCCTGACAGCATTTACAATGCAACAATCAGCCATCACATAGTATGCGATCTTCACATGATAGGGAATAGAATAATCCATAAAGACCACAGGTTCATAACCTGGCCTACCATAGACACTGTTTATTCTTTCGACAATTGAGATCACCTCATTTCTTGTTTCCATCACATTTTTTCCCATCGTTCTTGGAGGATTAGCAATTTGAATGAGGACCATCTTACCTCTAAGATTTTCATTCCTCTGCAACATAACTTCGAATGCTAAAAGCTTCAAACTCATACCCTTGAAGATGTCCATGTCATCAATACCAAGAAATAATGTCTTCCCTTTAAATTTTTGTTTAATCTCTTGAACCTTGGCAATTGTGGTTGGACATTTTAGAAGTTTCTCAAGCCGGCCAACATGAACACCGACTGGAGCAATCTTAATGCTGACAATACGCCCGAAATACTCGATTCCTATGTACCCATGCTTAAAGTTGTAATCTAGGCCTAGCAGCCTGCTGCAACAAGAAAGGAAGTGGCGTGCATAATCAAATGTCTGAAAACCAATTACATCAGCATTTAGTAACCCCTTAAGCAGTTGGTCTCTAACAGGAAGAGTTTTATAGATTTCTGAGGATGGGAATGGGCTATGAAGGAAAAAACCAAGCTTGACTTGACTCAGCCGCTTCCTTAGGAGAATTGGAAGAAGCATGAGGTGGTAATCATGAATCCAAATATAGTCCTCATCTGAATTCATTGCCTCCACGGCTTTATCAGCGAATATCCTGTTGGCAGAAATGTAGGCTCCAAAAAGAGATTTATCAAAGAGCTCACCTCGTGCCGCACTGATGGGCAGCATGTAATGAAAAAGTGGCCAAAGTTGTCTTTTACAGAAGCCGTGGTAGAAGCTTCTTTGGAGATGAGGAGCCAGAAAAGTTGGTATGCACTTAAACTCCTCTAAGAGCTCTTGTGAAACCTCTTCTTGCTCTTCTACATCGATATCAACCTTCAGACTACCTACATAGACGACCTCAAATTCAGGGGAAAACCCATCTTTCATCTGCAAGAGTAATGAATCTTCATCCCACTCAAAGCACCATTTTCCAGTTGTTTTATCCCGAGTGCTATGCAGCGGAAGGAAATTTGCGACGACAACTTGCCTTTTCAGGAATATTGACGTTGGACTAGCTACATCTTCATCACCTACTGTCACTCCATGAGAGACAGAAACTATATTGGTAACCTTCATGATTGGAGAAAGTGCTCCATGGAGAACCTGTCAACCAACAAAATCAGAATAGGAAGGCATGATGCAGTAATCCTCTTCCTTTCACCTGCATGATACAAGTAGATTTTTCTATCAGATGACGTGATATCTGCTCGAGCGACATTACACACTGAACTGAGTCAACAGTTTGCAATAGCATATTCTTCGATTAAACAATGCGACATATGACTGTGAAATTCAAGGCACACTAGATCACCTTAATCAGTTAATAACTCCTAAAGTTTAAAGTTATGGCCTTTCACATAAATTGGAAAAGAAAAAGAGGAGCTCAGGCAACCAAAAGTCAAGGACATCCTAGAGTTGCTCAAAACAGTTGCTCAGAAAGAATACAACGAACACTCCCAGTAAGGAAAAAGAAGGCTTTACCATCTTTATCGTCACGAAAAACTCTAATTATAACAGTTATGACAAGTTCAGATTGGGAACCAATCAAAACCTGAAATCTCAGCCATCGAACACATTACCATATTTACCTCAAAGTATGATCTTAATCCAGAGGTCTCAGAATGAGAGAGAAGCAAATGTGACAGTTGCATACTTGTCTAGGAAGGTTTTTGTCCTCCTCGAACCTTCTGATGTTAGACAGTAAAAGTAAGTCCCGACTATAAGGACAAGTTATGAAAGTTCTACTTGTTCACCATATTTATCATGTCAACATGCACAACTGCTGCAGGGTTATAGCAAGACATGAAATGCTGACTTTATGAAGCATAGTTTGTAGTCCTTATATATGAAGATTTTAGCACCAGAACTAATAGCGAACCTGGTAAAATTTCTGCAAGACGGTAAGACTAATAATACAGATGGAACATCTTAAACGCTAGATCAATGCATAGAATAGATTGAACACGACAGATGCTGATCAAATCATCACATGCAACAATGATAAGCAGCAAGAATTAAATGTCTTATCCTAGAGCAAGCATTTCTAAGTGAATAAGATTTTAATATGTGCTGCAAGTTCTCCTGAGTTTCTTCTTTCAGGGAGGAACCATTCCAATGATGAACCCTAAATGAATCAATGAAACAAGACGAACATGTTTTATGGCCGTCGAATGAAACACCATACACCCACGGATCAGCTCTGTAAAAGAGAAAGTGCTGCAGACCCCCTAATGTTCATCATGATAACAAGACATCATAACATCAATAGATGTACCGGCCTGCACTACCGGCAGACACATTTACTTGCTAGTGCCAAACTAATAATATAAATGAATCTATGAAACCTCAAGCTTTAAATAACCGCCATAAGCATTTACTAGTCAGGTGACGAATTAACAGCATAGACAAATCTAGAAAACCTTTAGCATTACACTTTATGCATGTACTCCTTAATGGCAAATTAGTAACATAGCCTAGACTAGAAAAAAAAAAAAAACTTGGACATTGAACATCGCACGTGCACCCGGTAATGACAAACCAATAACATGAATGAATTTATGGTATGAACAATCTATCAAACCTTAAACATTAAAAATTACACAATTCCTGCATAACGAGAAACTAATTATGTGAGTGAATCTGGCAAACATTAAACATCAAATCTCATGTAACGACAACAAGTCCCAAAAAACTTGATTGTTAATCCATGGATGAATAAACACAAAGGTTACCATGCATAATCCAGGATGTATGCCAAGCTATCCGCTATGCCCAAAGGGAACTGCTGCAAGCTTTCCCGTGTCAGGTCCTCACAGATTATATAGCAGACAACTGATGCCAAAACTAGCAAGCAGTATCAATGGTCAATTTCTTAAAAGATATCGGATATTATCGAACATTTACCACCAGGCAGACATGACTCGGATCAGGTCTTATCCATATCCAGCGTATCTGAGAAAAGGTTCAGTGTTACATATGAAGCCTCGACGACGTCAATCCATATCTCATCAGTATAAAGAAAATTGAAGTTCTACGTGACAACATACTTGAACTTTGATGTTAGTTCTCCGGTCATTCCACTTGTATCATTAGGAAGATCTAAAAGTGTTTCCCCTAAAAATCAAAGAAATCTCTGATTCCTGTCGAAACCGCAGCAGTCAAGAAAGATGTACCAAATATTTCGTGGTTTCAGGAAGCTATCGCATCGCCCCCCCCCATCCAACAATTAATCCACCCCACCGAAATGTCTAAGCGCGAACAGAAGCAAAAATGGCTAAAGAAACTCTCAGTGCATTCGGTGCAGAGCATTTCAGAGCGAAGATTTGGAGCAAATCTACAGAAAGATTCGGTCCCAAGTGCAAATCTCCACCCCGATCTCCGCCATCCGTGAATGCGGGAGCAAAGAGCAAAAAAGGACGTTGGAGAGCTCACCAAAGGCGCCACATTTCTGCACAGGAGTCTCTCCTCCTCCTCCCTCCTTTCACAGCTGGAAATAAAGAAGCAAACAAAAAGAAAGAAAGAGAGAGGGAGAGAAGAGTTGTGTTCGTTCGAGCTTATCGAACATTTTCCACCTCGATCGCTGTGTATTAGAACTGGAAACGCCTTTCGAGGGCTCCATTTCTTGACCCTCCGACTCCGACAAGATGTCGTACCCGCCCGCACACATCTCCTCCGACTCTCTCGAACTCTTAAAATAACAAAAAAAAAAAAATCAAAAAGAAAAGCCCCCCCCCCCAAAAAAAAGGAGGAAAAATCTCATCATATAAATCCAGCGTGACCTATCCTGTCTAAAGTTCGGTGCTAATATGGAGACATGCGCAGTGAAATCCGGACCAAAAATGACCCATGGATTCGAGGCGAATCTAAAGCTGCTGGTTTACGAGAGAAATAAAGAGGATTTACGGGGTCAAAAAGGGAAAGATAAGTACACAGTGTGGCACGCGGCAGCGAGTCGGTGAGGACAGCTGGAAAAGCGAGTCGCTTTGTCCTTCTCTGAACGCGGCGACGCGGCGGCGACGGACGCAGCTGGCTGACCACCGCGACGCCAACTCGGTTTCCTATGCGTTTTGCTCCCTCCATTTTGTTCTTTTCTCACATCGCTAAGCATCTCCCTTTTTTTGCTTATATACCCTCCTCGTTTTTTTTTTAATTTGCTATTTTGATTATATCCACACCCCCTTCATCTAATTTTTTTTTTAGCTTTTGTTTTCTTTTTTTGCTCACTAAACCGTGATTGAGAATGTGGCAAATTGTTTAAAAATGTTTCAAGATTATTATTAAAAGCATAAAATAGAAGCATTTAAGAAACACTACCAATACCCAGTATTACCTATTTATTTGTATAATTATTTTATAAATGATAAAAAAAGCGACAGAACATTTGCGGCGACCATCAAGCGTCGAGTAAATTGTCTATATTATTATAACATATAATATATTATAATTTCCAAAGTACATTTTTTTTTTATAAAATGGAATGAAGAGTGACCGAATCAAATTCAAATTGTTTTACTCCGTTCAGTTTGGTGTCAGGTTTCTCGTATCACTGTGGACATCACGTGACTCTTGTGCCTCCCTCGCCTCGGAATGGCACGTGACCTCACACGATGTTTGACTTCGGGACCCACCAGCACATGTGGGGCACACGCGGTGGTGACGACCCTTTTGGGTGGGATTCCGGTGCTGGTTATCCGTACCTTTTTATCCAATTCGGATAAGGAAGACCCGAAGGCCGCGGCCCAAATTGGATTCCAAGCCCTAGCGATTCCCTCGCTCGCTCGATCGGTCGGTCATCCCTCGCGGCGATCGGCGTCGGCTTCCCTGAGCCGTACTCTCACCGTCTCTCCTCCGACGTGCCGATTTCCCAGGTTGTGACGTCGCTGGTGCATCCCCTGGCAAGTCTTTCGATACAGGTTTCATTCGATAGACGTTCGCAGGGGTTTCGTTCTTGGATGAAGGGGGTTTGTTACATATGATCCTACAATTCTTTATCTCGATTACAATGATGCGAAGGTGGGAGAATTAGTATATGTTTAAGGGAAAAAAAAGGGGGGTTTTGATGACGGTGTTTTGGCTGCTAATGCAAAGGATTTTTTTTAGCTCGAGTGCCGTAAATTGGATATGAATGGTCTCAAAACTCTATCCATGATGAAATGTTTCTAGTGAATGTCTTTGCTCGCTGTCAATACCACTAATCAGAAATAGATATGCATTAGATCAGGACGAAGCAATTCCGAAGATGATTGCATTTGCAGGCATAACAGCATGATCATCATCATTGATATTTGACAAGCACAAACTTCTTCATCCTCATCTGCTGTTGAGTCTGCAAATCTAGATTTCTACTTTCAAATACCATTAGTAGAATAAAACATGTTTTCATTTGTAAGATTAAAATCATTACCTGCTATGACTTAAACTATATGGACATCCGCAAAAACATTCAGTTTACATATCCAGAGTCAAAAACAAAGTGGCTTGTTGCCAGATTGGCTTTGCCAATTTATAGTAAATGGCAAAAGTTCCTTCGTGGGCCTTGTATTTTGGCAGAGCATTTTTCACCAACTTCTATATTTACCGAGGTGTGTCGTAATGTTGCCTATGTCAACTTCACGGGGCTATTTAATGGTTTTGATACTACTGACCTAATTACTTTTCACTGAGACTAGATCATGGTTACAACTTCGATCATAATTCATAAACTTGGATGTGTATATCAGGTGGTGAAAGTACTTTTCGTATAGTTTTCTGTTTCATCATCATCGGTAATTATTCTTTATCTATACCTACTTCACTATTGTCATGTCCTTGTAAATATGTGTCCAGGTTACCAAGTGGTATGTCTAGTAGATGGTTGCTGTATCTTATAGGTATCTTCTTTTGTCTCTTAGAGATGTGTGATAGTATTCCTTAGGCTCCACTGTCTTTTACACAAATTCCATTCATGACTTTATTATGTACTGCTTCTGCCTTTCAGCATAGCTTGATCGTGCTTTTTGTTCTTTTGTGTTTTCTGTTATGTAAATGTAACTTGAGCTTTAAATACTTGTATCATGTCAAACTTAAGGAGTTATACAATGTAATCTTTTAAAAGCAGAAATGAACCACTAATGGAGAAAGGGATATGAAATCAAAGTATACGCAGAGGCATCATGTTAGATATTGCATGATGGGGATAATGTCTATGTTATTCCTCTTCTTTTTTTTATTTTTTATTTTTTATTTTTTACTTGAGTTGCTAGCTATCATGGACCATAATATCAGTGTGGTATCCATGAATCCTTCCATGAGGAGATGAGCAAACCATCCGTAAGCTGCAACCTGTTTCATTATATTCTCCAACAAGAGATGGGTCTCTGTACGCATCATTATTGGCCCTTAAATTCAGTTGTTATCTAAACAGTTTTTTGATGAAGGATGAATTGCTTCATGAAAGATGTGGTTGTGAATATTTTTTCTTCTTGCAGGCATTACTAATGAAGTTACCTAGGACTGCTCAGATTGGACTAGTCAGTTGCCACCCAGAGGTGTATGAGCCATGTGATGACTCATTTGCGTTGGTTGATGCACTATTAGCTGATCGAGAGCATCTGATAGAACACCAGCCAAGGTTATGCATGGAACTGGGCTGTGGAAGTGGTTATGTAATCTCATCTCTAGCGATCATGCTTGGTGAACTAGGCTGCGGGGTCCATTATTTTGCAACAGACATTAATCCCAATGCAGCTCAAGTAACCCGTGAAACACTTGAAGCTCATGGGTTGCACGCTGAAGTCATCTCGGCTGATATTGCATCCGGTCTTCAGAAACGCCTTGAGGGCATGATTGATGTGGTTGTTGTGAATCCTCCTTATGTGCCTACTCCCGAGGAAGAGGTTGGTTGCAAGGGGATCACAGCTTCATGGGCTGGAGGAGAGAATGGTCGTACGGTGATTGATAGAATCTTTCCTATCGCTGATGAACTGCTGTCAGAAAAAGGTTGGCTATATATGGTCACTCTAACTGCCAATAACCCGACACAGGTTTGCCGTATGATGAAAGAAAAGGGCTATGCATCACGGATTATCGTGCAAAGGTCCACAGAAGAAGAGAGCCTTCATGTCATTAAATTTTGGCGGGATGGTGTCATCACAAACAGTGCTGAAGGTTCAGATTCTTGGTTCTCACAGTTTCCATTCAAGTCTTTCTGGCGAAGTAGTGGAAGCGGTGCTTGAGTTTGGTTCTGGAAAACCGACAAAACTCCAGATCCTTTGTGGCTGGCTGTTCACCAGCTGGTGCAATTCATATCCTCTTATGTCCTACAAGAGCTTTTCGACAATAGTTTTGTGGGTTGATGGCTAACGATGTTACCAAAACGATCTTGATAATAGTTTGTGGATAAAAGATTCCTCATCCAATTTGGTGCCATGGGATTTGATACTTGATGTGCTGAAAAATCTCTTGTATATTTTTGTCTCGGCCAAATGGCTAATTTTTCAGGGAAAAGCTATAATTTCAGTCAACTCAGTTATTTTTAGGACTAACCATGAACCTTTCTATTCGAGATGATGCTAGAATTCTTTGATGGTATATTTGTTAAAATTAATGTCGATTTTGATTGATTGTTAAGCCGTTATGTCTTACTCATAAGAAAAAACTTACTCGATTTGGATCTTCCAATGAGTCGCTCTCTTTGTTAACACTAGTGCGGATGGCATGCTCAAATCAATAGACATTCGATATGAAAGAAAAATATTAAGTGTGGAAGAAAGAGAGGGAAACAGTCCGTCTGTGTTTGTGGTTCTGACCATTGGCAACCAAGGAACCTTTGACATATTAAATTTGATTCAAACAATGGTCCTGTTTTGGCAATACTTGTCATTGACTAGGAACCACATGTCACGTCCCAATTAATACTGGCTATTTCACTTGTGTGATTATTCCATATCACTCTTATTTCTTTCGACAATTGTGCTTATATTCTAATTAATTATTAACATCCATATCCCCCTAGAGAACGTTGTTTTTAATTTGCATCAGCATCCCTATCAAGAACAAGTTCATAAATGATGGTTGGCGTCAGATCAACCATCAGGTACCAGTGCAGAAGGGTCAAGGTATTAATTGCCCTTTTGCTAATCAGCGACAAACTACTAACAACAAACCACTAACGATGGAAAACCACAGATTAAGCTTGTATTTTCAAACCTATTTTACACGCAAAAATACCAAGTAAAACCTTTGCTTTATTATCGTTGCGAGTATAGTCATAAACATCCGACAAGCTAACTTGACAGATATAGAAGTTCTGTTATTTGGGCTTGCATATGGACCGAGTAATACTAATTAATTAGCGGTCAAAGATGGATTATTAGGAGACTCGAACACAGTTGAAACACTAACAGTTGGGATGGTACCTGATGTCAACTCCACATTTTGACCTGAGTCGATTGCCTTCTATAAAAGCTGATCCTTTGGTATGCAAAATCGTTGCACCAAAACATTTTAAAGGATGGCTCAGTTGGGCGAAAATATAACTGGGCTGCTGCAGGATGCTGGACTAGCGGAAATAGGAAGGAGCATGAGCTCATCATTTCGAACTGCAACGGCAAGTCTGCGAAGAAGCTCCGCTGTTGGTTCCATGCGGTATGATGATGATGAGAATGAGTTGATTTGGGCTGCAGTAGAGAGACTACCCACCTTACAACGAGCGAGAACATCTGTTTTTGATCATTGGGATGGTGGTGACAATGGCTCTGGAGAACAAAACAAAACTAAGGTAATTTATGTCACTAAACTCGGAGCAATAGAGAGGCACTTGCTCATGGAAAATCTCATCAAGAATATTGAAAGTGACAACCTTCGCCTGTTACAGAAACAAAGAGAGAGAATAGACAGGTAAATCATGTGCATCTCATTGCATGTATAACAACTGCTAATTTCAGAAAAACTCAAGGTTAGTCATGAACAATTATTTCCAGGGTAAATGTGAAACTGCCAACGATAGAGGTGCGATTCAAAGATCTGTCTGTAGAAGCCGAATGCGAAGTGGTTCAAGGGAAGCCTCTGCCAACTTTGTGGAACACCACGAAGAGCATCTTATCAGTAAGAAGATCGACCAACTTTGTATGCTTATCATCCTTCATGTAGGTTGTGGGGCATTTGTTTATAGTAGGATACTATGATTTCAATCATTTATCAACATTCAAAATATTGAACGATGTTCGAACAAAGGAGCATTGAATCATATCATTCGAGAAGAAATGTTTCTAATGCTTATAAAATGCAAATTTCTTTGTTCAATAGGATCTCATTAAGGTTCCTGGAGTGAAGACTCACAAAGCTAAGATTCACATCCTCAAAGACATCAGCGGGATCATTAAACCTTCCAGGAAAGTACTAAGAGAAGTATTAACCAAGAGTTTGCAAAGAAATTTCTCTAAATATTTGTCCTTTTCTCTAAATATTATGAATTCAATGTTTTCGACAAGTTCAAAAACAATTGCCCTTTTCCTCTAAATATTAAGAATTCAATTCTCAGGAAGTTATAGAGCTGCTTTATCCATAAACAGTATGATTTTAAAAAAAAGTATATTATAATACAAAAGAAAACAATAGTTGAATCCCATCAATGGTATAATCTATAGAAAGATTACTTACCAAGGGGTGTATTGATTACAGGATGACTCTGGTACTTGGACCTCCAGGATGTGGAAAAACCACCTTCTTGAAAGCTCTCTCTGGAAAATTAGACAAATCTCTCAAGGTATCACTTTTGTGGCCTGATTGGAAAAAACAATAATTAGTTACAGTTACAATAAGCAGTTATTCTCATCCACAAAGATCAAAGAAGATAATGAGAATAGAGTGGCATTCAGTTTTCCTTCCATGAATTTAACTTCAACATATTTAAAAATACAGTATCATAAGAAGCAAATAAAGCTTTATTTTTCTTAGAACTTCATAGTTAATGTTAATCCGTTCTAATCTTTGTTTTTTGTGGGAAAAACATCTATCAGTAGCAGACTTTGATATTGCTCACTATTAATTTCTTTATTTTCATTTTTAATTTGCTTTAGCCTGACACATGACTTTCAGCCTGCTGCAAAAAATCATTGATCAGTTCATTATAAGTCATTATGTTACACTTGCATTAAATATGATTTGCAGATAGAAATATAACACATTAGAATCTGTAAAAATTATAATAATCTAATATGGACTTTTCTCACTATTTGGTTCCTTTGAGCACTAAAAACAGATCTAAAATCACCATCACTCTGCATTTTGTGGTGGATGATAAAGACAAATGTTTCTACTTGCAGCTATACTAGTAAGCTTGTGACATTTGATTAACCAACTGAATTGTTTTGTTTCATTTAGTATCACAAGGATGTCTTTCCCCTCAAAAAAAAAAAAAAAAAACAAAAACAAAAAAAAAAGAAACAAAGGAAGAAAAACAACATAAGGATAACCTACTAACATAAACACCACAACATCATAAAATATTTGCTTTTTCAATTTTTATCTTTTATTTCATTCAAGGTACAAATATGTAAATTGAAATTAGTTTTACCTAAACTTTCTCAGACAGAAAATAACATGGTGATGTTTATTCCACCAAAACATTTTATTGCTTAGTTGAAAGAAAGCAACAAAAAAATTAAATGAATTAACAAGTTAATGTCACAGGTGACAGGTGAAGTTTCTTACAGTGGCTTTGGATTGGAAGAGTTTGTGCCTGAGAAGACATCAGCTTACATAAGCCAATATGACCTACATATTCCTGAGATGACAGTGCGAGAGACAATGGATTTTTCAGCATGCTTTCAAGGTGCTGGGAATAGAGCAGGTTATATCTAAATGTCTCCTTCAACAACTTAAAATACAATACATCACAGTTCACAAAATGCTTACTGAGCATATATTCTAAAGAGATCATGAAGGAAGTGAGTCAAAGGGAGAAGCAGGCGGGAATCATCCCTGATCCTGAAATAGACACTTACATGAAGGTATACCATTAAGTAACATACAATTCCATATTGTTTAATTTAACCAATATATTATCAGATTTTGGAAACCTAGGAAACATACTTTTCAACATGAAATAATAAAATCCAAGTAAATTATCATGTTGTCCAGAAATTTAAGCACATATTTTTGTGTCCAGGCAATATCATTGGAAGGATTAGATCAAAGCCTCCAAACAGATTACATCTTGAAGGTAATGTTTCTCAGGACTAAGTGGAATTTCTACAACAGTGTATCACCATTTTAGCAGCAACCAATCACTTACTTCCAGAAATTAATGCAATATAATCCTAGCAGCATTTGTAACATACTTCATGAAATTGATTATTCAATTTTGACCTGCTTATCAGATAATGGGACTGGACCTTTGCGCAGACACAATGGTAGGGGATACCATGAGAAGAGGCATCTCAGGAGGTGAAAAGAAAAGACTGACTACAGGTACGTCAAAGCAAAAACAGAGAGAATAGTCTATGCTGCCTCTTGCTAACTCATAAGGATAATGATTCATATATCAGCAACATATTCCAATAAGATGCCACAAACTTATTCTACAAAGCTTTTCTTACAAGTTCAATTTGTTCTATAGGAGAGATGATTGTTGGACCAACAACAACACTTTTCATGGATGAAATATCATCTGGCTTAGACAGCTCTACGACCTTTCAAATAGTTACATGCCTTCAACAATTTGCACACATCACGGAATCTACTGTCGTGGTTTCACTTCTTCAGCCAGCACCTGAGACCTATGAACTATTTGATGATATAATCTTAATGGCAGAGGGAAAGACTGTATACCAAGGACCTTGCAATCATATTCTTAACTTCTTTGAAGAATGTGGATTCAAATGCCCAGAGAGAAAAGGAGTAGCTGATTTTCTCCAGGAGGTAGTTGCAAATTCAAATTCACTAATAATATTATTTGATTCCACATCCTCTAAATGGTACACACTAACATGCTTTGCTATTTTTCAGGTGCTGTCAAGGAAAGATCAAGGACAGTATTGGTTTAATTCAAATAAGATTCATAGTTATGTTTCTGTAGATCAATTCTCTAAAGCTTTCAAGGTCTATCAAATTGGACAGAGTGTGAGCAAGGAATTATCAAAGCCATATGATAAGTCTCAATGCCATAAGAATGCTCTAACTTTTAATAAGTTTTCATTGTCAAACTGGGAACTACTTAAAGCCTGCCTAGTGAGGGAATTCCTCCTCATGAAAAGGAATTCATTTGTGTATATACTCAAAATAACCCAGGTAGCTACTACTTAGCATGTTTTCCGATATTGTTCATGATCAGCTGCTAAGGAAGTTGAATCACCTCTATTGCAGATTGGAATTGCTGCTATCATCACAGCGACTGTATTTATACGAACACACATGGAAGTTGACATGATCCATTCCAATTACTACCTGGGTTCCCTCTTTTTTGCACTTATCTCACTGATGGTAAATGGATTTCCTGAAATGGCTATGACAGTTTCCAGACTTCCAGTCTTCTATAGGCAACGAGACTGCTACTTTTATCCAGCATGGGCATATGCAATTCCAGCTACTATCCTAAAAATACCCATCTCTCTTGTGGAGTCATTAGCATGGACATCAATTACTTACTATGCCATCGGATATAGTCCTGAATCAGTCAGGTAAGAACAACCAAGTTTTCAGAATTAAATGTATTCTTTTCTTCTTTGAGATAAGGTAAATTTTAACCAATATTTCTATTTATGATCTTAGGTTCTTCCGCCAATTCCTCCTACTCTTTTGTGTCCACCAAATGTCACTATCACTGTTTCGTTTTGTTGCCTCCTATTTTCAAACACCAGTGATTGCTACGATCAGTGGTACAATGTGTTTGATAGTAATCCTGTTGTTTGGTGGCTTCATTATTCCAAAACGTAAGGTGGCTTCAGTTTCAGATCATCAAGCCAGCATGACAAGAACAAAACTAACAAACCTGATTTTTATTGCAGCCTATTTACCAGGTTGGTTAAGGTGGGCATTCTGGATTTCTCCATTGTCTTATACACAGATAGGCTTAGCTGTTAATGAATTCCATGCGCCAAGATGGCAAAAGGTTAAATATGATACTTCCCACAAACATAAGACCACATTATGTCTTAATGAGTTATAAACGACACATTAAACCATTTTCTGTCATTGCTGTAAGCCACAGGTCTCATCAGCAAATATGACAATAGGGCAGCAGGTTTTGACTAGCCGTGGACTAAACTACCAGAGCTACTTCTACTGGGTATCGATAGCAACACTAATTCTATCGATTTTTCTACTCAATGTTGCATTCACCTTGTCATTAACTTTCAGAAGACGTGAGTTCTAGTCCAACTCTCCTATCCACAAATGATTATTGATGTATGTGCACTCTGTCATGGTAACCTAGTAGCAATAACAAGTTTTATATTACAGCTGTTGGGGTTTCTCGTGCCATTATCTCTATTAAAAAGCTTTCTCAAATACAAGGCATGGAAAATGGAGAGGATACAAGTCATCCAAACAGTGAATCTCCTGCTGGATCACCTGTGAGGTCTACATTGCCAAAAAGAACTGGTGAGACTGTTCTACTGCTGTTAAGTTCAACAAAATAATGCTCAGAGAAGTTAGAACACGGTATAACATAAAATTTCATGGTCAATGTGGCAGGGGAGATGGCTAATCTGCCAGAAAAAATGGCTTTACCTTTCGTTCCCCTAGCAATGACATTTCAGAATGTGAATTACTATGTCGACACTCCTCTGGTAATCATGCAAAAAGATTAATCATATCAGATAGGCTGATGGTTATGAAAGGAAATAATAATTATTAATTAGTTTGCCTTGTGTCCTAGGAAATGAGAGAACAGGGCTATGCAGAAAAAAGGCTACAACTGCTTCACAATATCACAGGAGCTTTCCGGCCTGGAATTCTTTCAGCACTGATGGGAGTAAGTGGAGCAGGGAAGACTACCCTCTTGGATGTTCTTGCTGGAAGAAAGACTGGTGGTACTATTGAAGGAGACATAAGAATTGGAGGGTATCCTAAGAGACAAGAAACTTTTGCTAGGATATCAGGTTACTGTGAACAATCTGACATACATTCTCCACAAATCACAGTTGAAGAATCTGTTATGTATTCAGCTTGGTTGCGTCTGCCACCTCAAATTGATGGAAAAACAAGATCTGTAAGCTATATTCTACACATTATTTCGTTCCTTGTTGACTTTATTAAGGCTTTATAACTGTCAGAGCATCAATTTTGTATAAAATGGTTTTTGGTGGTGGAATATCTAATTTCTGTTAGATCTTTTTTAATGCACATGTATTGATCTTCAGAAATTTGCTCAAGAAGTCCTTGAAACAATTGAGCTTGACAGCATCAAGGATTCGTTAGTTGGGATGCAAGGGGTCAGTGGTCTGTCTACTGAGCAACGGAAACGACTAACAATTGCAGTAGAACTTGTTTCAAATCCATCTATTATATTTATGGATGAGCCAACCTCGGGTCTAGATGCTAGAGCAGCTGCTATTGTCATGCGTGCAGTGAAAAATGTTGCTGAAACAGGAAGGACAGTAGTTTGCACTATCCACCAACCAAGCACTGATATCTTTGAAGCATTTGATGAGGTAAGTAGAGTATTAACACCTTCATTTTGGAAGGTATACCTATATATATATATATATATCATAACTAGCACTTGCAAAAAAAAGTATACCTAAATTTTTATTAGATATAAGGTCACCATTGACTGCTGTAATGAAATGCTTTATAAAAGAAAGAAAAAACTACAAAAGTTTGCAAAACAAACTTAAATTTACGGGCAAGATGACATAACATACAACAAGAAATCGTGATGTCACAAGTCACAACTATATGGCCTCAGCAACATGAATCTTTTCCAAACAAGGACACAACATAATAAATCTAAATATTTGTTCAAATGTTATTCTTTATAATTGAACTCAAGTCACAAAATCTAGTTAATACCTAACCTACCCATAAAATTAAATATAAATATAACTTAATTTTCTGTTCACTTTTGCAAAATTTTCTATTGCATTTTACAAAATATCTTTGTCTCATGTTTCCATAGCTGATCTTAATGAGAAGAGGGGGAGAATTGATTTACACTGGACCAACAGGAAAGCATTCAAGTGAAGTTATTGAATATTTTGAGGCAAGTCTTTACTAAACTCAAAACATTATTATTTGACCCTCTTCTGTTTTTGCATAAGACCAATAGCCAGTAGTTCTCTTTTCAAGAACAGAGAATTCATTAAACAGGATCATGAAGCACCAACTTACCAATGATAAGAGAACTGACCACTTGTGGTTATGGAAAGGGCATTCTTGATACAGTAAGTGTACAAATCAAATACTGTGAAAATCACATACTCTTTCTTTATATGCCAGGGCATTTCTGGAGTACCAAAGATTAGAGATAACTACAATCCAGCAACATGGATGTTGGAAGTCACCTCTACATCAATGGAAAAGAAACTAGCAGTAGATTTTGCAAAGATCTATACAGAATCATCTCTTGACAAGTATGCATCAAAGTCTATCTAACAACTATGCAGCAAACATGAGCTGATGTAACTATGATAAGACATGCTGCAATTGATGTTCTAGCGGGAAAATATATTGTTATAAATTATCCTCTGCATGGTATTAATAACCAACAGCATGAAACCATTATTCATAAGCATAACACTGTTTACCAGAATCTTCTATGGTCATTTCTCAATGCAGGGACAGCAAAGAGCTGGTTAAGAGCTTAAGCACACCGCCACTGGATTCAAATGACCTGAGCTTTGTAACACACTATCCACAAAATTTTTGGGTACAGTTCAAAGTTTGCATTTGGAAACAATCCTTGTCTTACTGGAGAAGTCCTTCATATAACATGGTGCGGATATTTTTCATCCTTGTTGCATCCATAATCTTCGGAATAGTATTCTGGCAGCATGGGAAGACACTGTAAGTCTCTGCTTTTCATATACTATACACTTTAAAGCAGAAATTGGATAAGTGGAGGTATATAATATGATGAGGAATAAGCATCATTGCAAATCAGTAGTGAGCTTTTCTGGCATAATGCCCATTTTCAGATGCATAGTATTCGAATAGATATCAAGTTGAAGGATTTTTTTTTTATAAACTATAGTGCTAAAGCTGGAACTCAGACTGGAACTGGAACTCGTTAAAAGTGGCCTCAAACAACACTTCCTTGAAGTATATTAGATTAATTATAGTGCTCAAAGAACTATATTGTCAAGCTGTTCACAAATTAAAAAGAAAAATCAATGACAAAATGGAATATCCTTCTTTTCATAAATTTACAAATGATTTACTATATTTGGTCAAGAGCCTAGTTTCTTCTTCTTTTCTCTCTTCCCTTATTCTCTTCATTGTTTTATCATCCAAAATCTATTGCAATCTTGTCCTACAACCTGTAATTTTCAGTTTTTTTTTTCCCCTTCTCTATTAGTATATCAAAATTTAACAGATTTACTATTAAATGGGGGAAGCAGTTACAAGATATAGAGCCAAAATACTAACAATTTAACAAAAACAAGCAAGAATCTCATCACACATTCTAGTCGCACATTAGTAGGTGGTCATTCTGAAACACCATTCTTCTGATTAGGTGACAATTTGCAGGACCAGTTAACCTGATAAAGTGTAGATGATGGTCGTCATAGAAAAAGGGAAACAAAAGGTTGCGACCTAATACTGGACCTCATAATAACAAGCAATCAAAGAGCCAAATAGATCTTAAATTTTGATATTCCATAATGAAAGGAAGGGGAGAAACCAGTTAAAGAGGGAAGAAAATCTGTGCAAGTGCATTAAAAACCAAATGATTACCTAGAATACTTCGTAAATTTACATCTAAAATTTTGTAATTCCCTTGCCATCAATATAATCATACAGATAAGAAATAGAAAGAAATGGGAACATTTGATTATGAATCCTACAGTAACTTTGAAACTAGTTTTCGGGATGTTGTCTTGCATTATACTGGCAATATCTGATATCTTCAGTTTAAAGTTTGATTTCAGAATTTATGCTTTGCTTATCTTCTAAACATGTTCTTAAAGTAAGACATGGTTCAGGATTCTAATATAATTTCTTTTCCCTTCCTTGAAGAAACAACCAACAAGATCTGTTCAATACATTGGCGATCATGTATCTTGCCACAATCTTCACCGGAATAAATAACTGCTCGCCAGTTTTACCATTTGTTTCGATTGAACGAACTGTCCTATATCGGGAAAACTTTGCAGGAATGTACTCTCCATGGGCTTACTCTCTTGCACAGGTTTATTAACAATGTTAATGGTGCATTTACAATCAGATTAAGGAAGATCATTTACAGAATGTTGACCAAGATACACTTTTCTGTTTCAGGTAGCCATTGAAATCCCCTATGTACTCGTAGAAGTAGTATTGTTTATGATCATTGCATATCCAGCCATCGGTTATTACTGGACAGCCTCTAAGTTATTCTGGTTCTTTTACACCATGTTATGCACATTGCTCTACTACGTTTACCTCGGCATGCTGCTGGTTTCATTGACTCCAAATGTTCAAGTGGCTTCTATAATGGCATCTGTTTGTTACACCTTGTTTAATCTCTTTTCAGGCTTCATTGTGCCAGGTCCTGTAAGTACCACTCACTCTCATCCTTCAAATCCATTTCTAAGCATTTAAATATATCATATTGCTGCATATGCAGACAACATATATACCACAGCATAACATCCTATGAACTGATAAACCAAAAGTTAATTCACATGAATTTTTGGTATCGACAAACACCTTAATATTTAAAGGCATATACCTGGTAGCTTTGTAAAATAGGTTTAAGTGTCCTAGAACAAACATACCCGTAGCTTATTACTATATGAAATCAACTAATCTTTGCTTCATTTCAGCAAATTCCAAAATGGTGGATTTGGTTATATTACCTGAATCCAATGTCCTGGACACTAAATGGCCTATTTAGCTCACAATATGGAGATGTACAAAAGGAGATGATGGTGTTTGGTGAAACCAAGTCAATAGCTTCCTTCCTAAAAGACTATTTTGGCTTTCATCATAATCATTTTGGAGTTGTTGCTGGAATTCTTCTTGCCTTTCCTTTCATATATGCTACCCTTTTTGCCTACTTTATTGGGAAGCTAAATTTTCAGACCAGGTAAAAGTTTTAAGCCTATATGTAAAGAAGTTCCTGAACTTCAACAGTAGTTTAGGACATGTATTTACTGAGAACTTTGGGTCCTTCAGTAATTTCGGTGATGTATCTGTTCCACAAAGAATTTCAAACTGCCAAATCAAATGAAAAACAGGGAAAATCATTTATAATCTAATATACTGTTCCATAAATTGGTATAAAAATAACAACTGTAATGTCCCAATCAGTGAAGATAGCTACATGGATATTTTTCTGCCGTTTAGCTTTATAAAGAGCTATATCACTGGTCGAGCCAACAACAATCGAATCATTTTTGTTGCTTCTAATAAGTTGTTTTAGGTCTTCTGGTACCTCTCTGCACAGTGCACACTGCTAATAACAATTGATTCACCTTATACAATCCTTATATATAGGTCTCCTGGATATATTTGTAACATTTCAGACAGTTCTTCCTTATAATTCCATAACCGATCAGGAAAGCTCAATGCATAAGGCTCCTCCTCAGTCGAGTTACGGTTAATGTATGAGTGCCAGTATTTGATTCTATCTTTCATAGTAACCCCACCAATTCAACTTAACATAATTGTCTTCACAACACTAAATTATTGAAAATGTTTTCTAACTACCCAACGCTTTAGGACCATAAAACATAATCTGCCTTGTAATATAATAACCATGCAAACTTTTTGCCTTTGACCTAAGAGACATACCACAATCATGAAAACTATTGACATTGATCTCCATTTTCATCATCCTGCTTCAATTCTGTGAGCAATAACTTAATCAATCTTCCCTTTTTCTAGAAGATTAAGAATCATAGTCATCTATTTCTAGGAATATTTGGTCCAATAATTTTAACTAAACCCTCTAATCTTCACCTATTATTGCCAAGTTGAACCCAATGATATCAGTCTTAGTCCTACTTAGTCTAATTCTATTAGTTTCTAATGATTGTCAGTATTATTTAAAAAGTCTTGTAAGTTCACTTATTACAAGAATGGTATCAAATTCGAACAATATGATGCGTATCGGCTGGTATTATGATATCCGGCCATATGATCTGATACTGGTTAGTTGCTTTTGAATTTTTTTCGCTGGTGATACCAGTATACTGGTACTGTACCGCTCTGGTAGATTATCAAAATTGATGTTGGACTAAGATTTAAATCCTTGACATAAGTTTGAAAAGATAATAATTTAAGGTCGATGTTTGATGCAAACCTATGGTGATGAAATATAGATTAGTATCTTCAAAGACAAACAAAATCCGTCAATAATTATGACCCCACAACATTAATCAGATAATTTAACAATTTCTGTATAGTTAACTCCGTGCAAATTGTGTTTCAGTGCCTAGTAAATGCATGGGACAACTTATCTTTGGCAACTTGAACTCTCGTATGTTAACGTACACATGAGGATGCATGCAAACTTATTCTTCTATCCTGTTGTATCTATTGCATTGGAGATTGTATTATCTAGTATATCAAAGAATAACTTGACTACAGAGCTTGTTTTTTATGTCAAGATTACTTGTAACACTAACATTGAATTAGTTGATGATTTTGTAATGTAATTGGCCACGAAAACATAACAAATATAAGATAGAACATGAAAAAGTTGTAGTGTAGTCGTCAGCTGACATTTCTCTTGGTGTTAGGCACATTCCATATTTCAAAAGGAACCATTGATGGGAACGCAAAGAATAATTTTAACTGTGCATTAAATCATCAAAGTAGAATTGACAACATCTGCATTCATGTGGCTTAGTAAATGCAACCAAACATAATTCTACCTGGAATAAAATATATCAAAAATATAAATTAATCTATCCTATACGAAAACTAAAGCTTGGTTTTTCATCATACACAAAACTTGACTATTTAACTCTTCTATCATCAGCCCTATTTACTCTAAGTAGAAAGAAATTTAAAAAAATCAAAAACAAAATCTCACGTCCTTCGATTACTCTTTAGAAGTGCTAATCCTAATGATTGCTAAAGGAACCATAAGTTGGCCCTCAAAAAATTATTGTATGCACAAAGTGTATCCTGAAATCGTTTCCCGTGTTCACATGTTTTTTATCTAGTCAATCATAATGCATGCATTTAAAATATTTAACCATGATATTACTTACTTATTAAAAAAGAATAGAAAAAAGGCAAGAAGATAAAAAAGATGAAAAGAACAAGAAGGGTATATGTTTCATTTATTAGAATGAAAGCAATCTTGAAAATTAGGGTTTGATTGTTTATAAAATATCTTATGTATCTATAAATTTTGATGAGAGAGAATATAAAAAAACACTTTGCCTGTTTTTTGGGTACAGTTCGAGAGGATGAGAGAAAATGTGAAGAAATTCTTTGTGATTTATGTGAAAAGATGTACAGAAAGATTTATGCTTAAGTTTGAATGAAAAACTTGATAGTTTGTTCTCATGATGGAAGAATTTTATTTTTCTTCATATGGTGTCAAATGTTTTGTTCAATTTTCTAGTTTATGTTTGTATGGTCGATATCCTGAATTGTTCTTTTGGTATCAAGTAACTCCCCCAAGGTAAAGAAATATTGATGCGACAAGTCTAAAAGGGATTTTTGGTAAATGGGATAGGAAAAGGATTGAAAATATATAGTACTCACAGGATGCTGGTTCAGCCAGGAATCCTCTGAGATCAAAGAGGATCAGGTAGAACCTTCATCCAGCTCCATAGCTTCATCCTGTTACCAATTCCCAAGATTCAAGAAAAACGCCAGGATTATGTAATCAAGAATCCAGAATTCAGGCAATGCGCCCTGCTAAAACAGACGAAGGGCAGCAAGCTGCGAATGATATATGCAGCAGTTCAAGAAACCGATCGACGAATAATGGGACGAGAAAGTAGGATTGGGAAGATATCGTACTCAATGGATCCGGAATTGGCCGAGACTCGAGTCCTCCGGGATCTGTTGGGCGTCGGAAACTAAATGGGATTAGGGTTCCCGTTCGTCGTCTCTCTACAGCGAGGTTAGGCATGGTCTAAAAAGAATCATCGTGAAAACAAGATAACGGACCGTCACCGCCGACTGGGACGGTTATCGTTGCCCGTCACTAAACATCCATCAGTATGAACATGAATCGCATGAGTAAAACGTCGAATTAATATATACTAACTTTTTCAAAAAAATTACAATTATTTATATAAATAATCTTGTAACATTCATGTGCACTAGCTTCCATAGTTCTACATTAATTACAATTCTTTTACTTCTACGTAATATTAAGATTTAGCATCAGCAATGTTATGACTTTTGAGGGAGAGAGGAAAAATTTTAAAAAAGACATTCAATTATGTTTAGCACTTAGAGGATAAAATGAGAAAAAAATATTACATGGAATAGATATATTGCACCTAGAAAAGATAAGACAATTCCTATTAATGGTACGAAGAAGAAGGTATAAAATTCATAATAAAGATTTAAAAATTATATTTTAAAATATAATCAAGAATATTATTTCGTAGTAGGAGGAAACACAAGAGGCGGATTCTCTAAAAATCAAAATTTCTGACATCAAATAATTGAGACATTATGATGTATTATTATATATTCTTGTCAAATACGCCTCTAAAATTACGAGATTGTTAAGAATATTAAGACCATTTCAAAATATTGTTTTTATATATGATTTGGACGATGCAGCGGCGGGCGAGTCCACCGGCCACAATGCTCTTCGCTGCCTGCCTGGCGACGTAGGCGCCGCTACGGTCAACCTTGGTCGGGTCCTTGCCGGAGAAGGCGCCACCGCCATGGGCTCCCCAGCCGCCGTAGGTGTCGATGATGATGATCTTGCGGCCGGTAAGCCCAGCAATCGCCATGGGGTCCGCCGATGACGAAACGGCCAGATGGGTCGAGGTGGAAGCTGGTCTTCTCGTCCAGGTACTGCTCCGGGACGACCGGCTTGATGACATGCTCCTTGAGGTCAGCGGCGATCTCGTCGTTGGTGACAGTCTCATCGTGTTGGGTGGAAATGAGAACAGTGTGCACGCGGATAGGAACCAATGGCGTCATGGTCGTCGTTGCGGTGTAACTGTTTTTTAATTAATTTTTTATTATCATTAATATTTTTATTGATTATAATTTAAATATTTCAGTTTTCATATGTGTGTTTTGATCCCTTCGCTCAATTCCGACTTGAATAATTTTGTACACTACCTAAAATAAGAATTCGAAATCAAGAAGGATTAAAATATTGAAAGAAATCGTTATTAAAATCTTTAACAATAATGACACTACGTATATAATTGAAGTTTTTGTATTCATTTAATTATATTTCTATTAAAATGGTTTAGAAATATATTTTTTATTTTAATTTTCTATTATTTAGTATCAAAATAGAGATTAACCACTATCGGAGAAGATTTTATTTTT
The DNA here is from genome assembly GCA_021527575.1 of Ensete glaucum. NCBI lineage: Eukaryota > Viridiplantae > Streptophyta > Magnoliopsida > Zingiberales > Musaceae > Ensete > Ensete glaucum. Next base: position 53,930,407 of record CM038551.1, read on the forward strand.
ATACCATTAAATATGGTTTGATTTCAATTTCTCTTTTGAATTTTTGATATATTAGATATTAAGAATCATGAAATATTAGATTTTCAATAGAAATGAAGCATTTGTCATTAATAATTATTATAATCAACATGAATATTTTGTTATAGTAATTCATGCTTACCAGTCAAATTTATATGAATAAAATATCTAGTGATCAATATAATCTTGATTAATTAAGGATTAGTCATAATATTCTTAGTTAATTAAAATTATATATAAATTAGGATCACATAAAGAATTAGATATAATATTATGATTAATTATATTTAATATAATAATTATTATCTCACAAGATCTTTATTATATTTATATAATTAATTAGGATAAAATATCAAATATTTTCATAATTTACCTATAGGGATTATGAATTGGTATATAATTTGATGGTTTTATCATTAAAAAATTATTTGAATCTATTCGAATTAAAAAATTTAGCTCACAAGCAATTTTTATGTCATGAGATTTATTTTTAATATATTTTACATTGGTAATACATGCAATTTAGACTTTTAAGCCTTAAAACATAAGCATTTTAGGTTTTATGCAGTTTATTAAACTTCTAATTTCTCTGATATCAAATGTGATATTCCTGAACTTAAGGATAATAACTATAAGATGTGGAAGGAGAGAATTCTACTCCATTTAGGGTGGATGTATATTGATTATGCTATTATGAAGGACGAACCACTTGCAATCATCAAAACTAGCACTCTAACTAAGATCGTGCTATATGAGCGATGGGAGCAATCAAATTGGTTTAATGTGATATTTATTAAGACTAAAATAACTATTGGTATACATGGTTCTGTTGACCATTATAATAATGTTCGAGACTTACTAAAGGCCAGTGACAAATAGTTTGTCACTTAAGATAAGGCACTAGCAAACACTCTAATAATGAAATTTTCATCCCATAAACTCACCAACATAAAAGGTGTGCCCAAGCATATAACACAAATGCAGGATATTGCGACTCAACTTAAGAAACTTGAGGTTGATATGTCAGAATCCTTCTTAGTGCACTACATTCTTAACACTCTTCCACAACAATATGGGCTTTTTAATATTCCATACAACACATATAAGAATAAATGATCAATTAATGAATTAATGACCATGTGTATTCAAGAAGAAGAGAGACTAGTGATGGAGCTAGGTAAGAGTGCATTAGTAGTAACCACTCACAAGAAGAATAAAACTGACAAAAATCAAACCAATCAGCACTAAAATGATAGAATACCACCCTAAGCTGATATCAAAAAAGAAGCAAAGTATTTCTTATGTAAAAAGAAGGGATAAATAAAGAACGAATGTATGGAATTCCAACAATAGCTTGAAAAGAAAGGTAAACCAATCTCGTTTATTTGCTATAAATCTAATATGGTTAATGTTAATATTAACACTTGTTGTATTGATTCTGGATTAACAATCTATATTGTAAACTCTTTGCAGGATATCCAAAACCTAAGAAAGCCAATGGGAAGTGAGTAAAACATATTATCAGGCAATAAGATGGGCTTACATATGGAGGCAATTGAAACATGCATTTTAACCTTGAGTAGTGGCTTTGTTTTAGAATTGAAAAGGACCTTTTATGTCCCAAGTTTATCACAAAACTTGATTTCTATTTCCAGACTCGTACCATTTGGATATTCCTTTAATTTTTAAAATATGTTATTTAGTTTATTATATAAATATGATTGTATTGGGAATGATATTTGTTTTGCTGGGCTTTATAAACTTCTCTTATAAAACAAATACACTTATAGTTCAATGCATGTTCACACTAGTACTAAAAGGTATAATATTAATGAAGACTCATCTATCTTATGGCACAAGAGATTAGGACATATCTCGATAGACAGAATTAAGAGATTAGTTAATGATAGGATACTTAGTATTTTTTATTTTTTGATTTTAAAACTTGTATTGACTGTATGAAGGAAAGCAAACCAATAAGTCTAAGAAAGGTGCTAATAGAAGTTCAGACATATTAGAAATCATTCATACTGATATATATTGTTCAAACATATACATAAATGGTCATAAATACTTTATCTACTTTAAAGATGATTACTCACGATATATGTATATCTATTTGCTTCATAATAAAAATGAAGCATTGGATACTTTCAAAGTCTTTAAGGCTGAAGTTGAGAATCAATGTGGCAAGCAAATTAAAATTATAAAATCAAATAGAGGTGGAGAATATTATGATGGATATACTGAGAATAGACAAATACATGGTCATTTTGTTAAGTTTTTCAAGAACATGAGATTGTTGCCCAATACACTATGCCTGCTTCTCTAGACCAGAATGATGTTATAGAAAAAAGAAACTGAACATTATTGGACATGGTGTAGATTATTCTTAGCAACTCCAATCTTCCTAAATTCTTATGAACTGAAACACTAAAGACGACTGTGTATATATTAAATCGAGTTCCAACCAAGGCTGTCCCAAAGGCACCATTTGAATTATAGAAATGCTGGAAACCGAGGTTGTGATATATGCACATTTGGGGATGTATGTTTTAGGTCAGGATATATAATCCACAAGAGAAGAAACTAGACCCGAGGACTATTAGTGAGTATTTTGTTGCATATGTCGAAAAGTCTAAAGGTTATAAGTTTTATTGTCTATCTCACACAACTAGGATTGCGGAATCAAGAAAAGCTAAGTTTCTTAAGGATGACATGATTAGTGGGAGCGATCAGTTCAGGAACATAGTTTCTGCACATGATTATATAGGAACTCAATCTTCTATGAATGATAGATTGGTTATAGTTTATAGCACTCCTCAAGTTCAAACTAGTGCTGAACAACCAATCATACAAATTCTATAACTTGTTGATAGTATTCTAATTGATCAAACAATTCAGGAATTACAACAAGCTCCTGAACAATATGTTGAACCACAAGTTTCCTAGGAAGATGTTAGTACAATATTAAGAAGATCTATTAAAAATAAAAGATCATAAATTTCTAGCGATTATGTTATATATCTACAAGAATTTGACTATAATATTGGAGCCAAAAATAATCTTGAAACCTTTTCACAGGCCATAAATTATAAAGAGTCAAAGTTGTGGCATGATGCCATAAAGGAGGAGATGAATTCCATAAAGAGCAATGGAGCTTGGGATCTTGTAGAATTACCTAGAGGTAAAGACCATTGGCTATAAATGGGTCTTCAAGACCAAGAAAGATTCATTCGACAATATTAAGAGATACAAGACAAGACTTGTTGCAAAGGGATTTACTCAAAAAGAGGGAATCAATTATATAGAGACATTCTCTCCTGTATCTAAGAAAGATTCTCTTCGTATTATTTTGGCATTAGTTGTTCATTTTGACATTGAATTACAACAAATGGATGTGAAAATAGTGTTTCTTAATAGAGATATAGAGGATGAGATTTATATAAAACAACCTGAAGGTTTCTCCTGTAGTGTTAGTGAGGACTTGGTTTGTAAGCTTTAGAAATTATATACATTTTAAAACAAGTCTCCCGTCAATGGTATTTTAAATTTCATGAAGTGATTTCTTCATTCAATTTATTGAAAATCTCATGGATCAATATATATACCAGAAGGCCAGTAGGAGTAAAATATGTTTTCTTATTTTATACGTAGATGATATTTTACTTACAACCAATGATAAGGGTTTGATGCATGAGGTGAAACTATTCATTTCTAAAAACTTTGACATGAAAGATATGGGTGAAGTATCTTATGTTATTGGCATTAAGATCCATAGAGATAAACCTCAAGGTATTTTAGATCTATCACAAGAAACTTATATCAATAAGCTTTTAGAAAGATTTCGGATGAATGATTGTTCACCAAGTATTGCTCCCATTATAAAAGGTGATAGGCTCAATTTGAACTAATGCTTGAAGAATGATCTTGAGAGAGAATCAATTAAAAACATCTCATATGCTTTTGCCAAGGAAGCCTTATGTATGCTCAAGACCATATTAGACCTGATATAACATTTGCTATGGAGATGCTCGGACGATATCAGAGTAATCCAAGTATGGACCACTAGAGAGTTGCAAAGAAGGTGATAAGGTATTTTCACGAAACCAAAGATTACATGCTTATATATAGACAGACAGACAAACTCAATGTGATTAGCTACTCAGATTCAGACTTCGCCGACTGTGTTGATTTTTGTAAATCAACATCATGATACATTTTCATAATGGCTGATGGAGCTATTTCTTAGAAAAGTGTCAAGCAGACTTTGACTGCTACTTCTACCATGTAAGCTGAGTTTGTCTCCTATTTTGAGGCTACTTCACACGATGTATGGCTTAAGAGTTTCATTTCTGGGCTTAGAATAATAGATTCTATTTCTAGGCTATTAAGAATATTCTACGACAATTCAGCTACTATCTTTATGGTTAAGAACAATAAATGTAGAAGTCGAAGTAAATATATTGACATTAATTATTTAGCCATAAGAGAACGTGTAAAGGAAAAGAAAGTAGTCATTGAGCATATTAGCACTGAATTGATAAATGTTGATCCTTTGACTAAAGGTATGCCACATCTGAAATTCAAGGATCATGTAGAGAAAATGGGACTTGGTTCCACTTTGTAATTGTATTGAAACTCTTATATATTGTGATATTTTTTCATATTCATGTGCACATTAATTTAATAAAATATATTTGTATGGACCAAGAATAAGTATAAGGTTTATTCATTAAGTGATATGACCACATTAAGATTAATTTTTAAGAAATCAAATACATTATGATATATGAAAGATAATACTCGCTCTAAGAGGACTTATCACTATGATTCATGTATTTATTTCTTAAGAATATTGTTCGATAAAATTAATTCAAATCATTAAGTTAAATGTATGGACCAAGTGAGAGAATGTAATCATTTTTTAATAAATTTTTTATTACCATTAACATTTTTATTGATTATGATTTAAATATTTTAGTTTTTATTCATTATAAATGTAACGGTTATTGTTAAATTTCTCTATTCATGATAATTAAATTATTAGTTATGGTCTAAATGTCTTGATCTTGAATTAATTCTTGAACATTATGAATTGATAGTAATAAATATTCTTAATGGGAGAACATATATATATATATGTGTGTTTTGGTCCCTTGGCTCAAGCTCAAGTTTAAGGTTTCCTACACCATCTAAAGTGAGAATTCGGAGCCGAAAATCACCAAAATACTGAAAGAAATTGTTGCTAAAATCTTTAACAACAATGGTTGGATGTACGTAATTTAAGTTTCTGCATTCATTTAATTGTGTTTCTATTAAAGTGGTTTAGAAATATATTTTTTATTTTAATTTTCTATCATTCAGTACTTGACCGTGACCTGCATGTTGTCATCGGGCCTCAACCAGGCAAAAGTTCCATTCTTCTGGACCTTGGCGAGGCATGCGCCGAGCTTTGTCATGAGGACATGACTCAGGGGCATCAGCTCAGGTGTCTTACTTGTTGCGTAGCCAAACATGTGCCCTGGTCGTTGGCACCAGTCTCCTCTAGGTGCTTTGTTACGAAGAAAATATAAACAAGGTGTTTGATGTAATGCTCATGTTTGTCTGTGTCCTTTAATTTTTGTACATTCTTTGTACAACAAGTAGTGGACTTGTTGTAGGCTTGGTAGCCCTCGTTTGGTTAACTTTTGTGGCTGGTTTCGACTTGTGAAAATGAGAGTAGCGTCATGTATGCACTTGTGGAGACTTCGATAATGGACCATTATCCTTTGTGTGCAACTATTTACAACTTGTAAAGTCTATAGTTATAATTTGTATTGGTTATGTAAAATATTTGCTAAAGCTGTTGCTTGTGGATCTCATAGAAAGTGCTTCCTCTAACTCATTTTCTCTTTTGTAGGTCCTAAGAGACCCTATGAGGTTTTGGAGAGGTTGACCTTTATGGATGGACTCACAAGGGTGTCGTACGACTTCGGTAAAACTAGCTAAATCTGTGATATTTTGGTATTAGAGCGGGACAAGCACACGTAGAAACACTTGCCATACAAACATGAGAGACCTAGCCAGGCTGTGTGGAGGGCAGCCAGCACGCGCAACCATTTGGGGGAAATGAATATTGAGATATAGGGAAAGGAGTCACTCAAATGAGCCGACATCCAGATTTGGCATTTAGAGGAATGGTTAACCCTTTGGGTGAGAGGCACCATGAGGATAAGCAAGCTAAGAAGAATACGTAGTGCATAAAAGTTGGGATGGCTGAGTTCGAGCTATGACTCGATGTTAGCAACCAAACTTGATGGTACTCCAAGCAAGCGGGGCGTTTGGTAAAAGATGAGACCGTGCAAAGTAGGATGTGTTGCTCAATGACCAAAAGAGTTTTACAAAGCTCACAGAGGTAAAGAGAATTGCTAACTCGAAGAATTCGATGCTCATGCAAGAGCTTGTATACGGACGATAGAGTGTTCATGGCTATCCCAAGGCGATCGAAACTCGACACCACGGAGCATCAAAACTTTATCTTCAGCATGGAAAGGATACATCCATAGGAGGCTGAAGTGTGTAATAAGTTTAGCACATTGTTAGACCTTGAAGGATGCAGTGGGGACTGTATTGGCGAAGAGTCGCAATCTAACAAGTGCATTTGCGAGGATAGAACAAGGCACAAATTGTTCAGCAAGACAGAGTAGTCTAAAGGGGATAGTGGTATCTGAAACTTTCAGTGGGAAGAATGCAAAGAGGAAAGTTGCTTCAACAAGACAGATATCCATGAGAGATAAGTCCTGGTTCTCCAGAGGGAGAATCATATGTAGTGAGCTACACATGTTGAGGAAGAGTACCTCACGACAGTATCTCCACAAAGCTTAATAGACCGAGTGAGCAGCGAGAAGTCATTGCATGATCTCGAATGAAGTAATGCATTAGTGGATGCATTACGAGATCTAATGGGGGATCGATAATGACAACATCATATGAAGGCACACTTAGAGTCGATATGAAAATCAAACTCAACGGAGGGCTGACCCATGAAATGGTGGGCATGAGGGTCACAACCAACTTAATGCAAATCGAGAGGCAGAGTAACTTGGGTGAAAGCCGCATGAAGGGAGTCAACATAGAAGATGGAAACATGGAGTGGAAATACAAAGCTTTCCTTAGACAGAGGTCAATGGTATGAACTCTTATAGAGACAAGAGTGAGATTATGTCATTCTATATGTTCTTCATTCTGATAGGGCAGATTTATTTTGCATAGTGCCAAAGATGAATGAAGCTTCAAGGCATATGCATCTTAACTCAGAAAATCATTTGATAGAGGATGAAGAGGATGAAAGAGGTCAAGCGTCCTCCTTTCTAGCGGTATCGAGACGATGGATCTCTACAGCGAAACTCCTCCAATCTGATCTCCAACTCTTACGCAGAGGGAGGGAGGAGAATTGGAGGGAGAGGCTAAGGTTGAAGCCTATCAACCATGAGTCTCCCCTCCTATTTATAGAGGGCCACCAAAAATCCTAGGGCTCCTGCCTTAGTGGGTATTGGATCTCCATTCAATTACCCACTAACCTTGCATTATTGGATCTCTATCCAATAATCTTCTTAGGCCTCTAATTGGGTCTCAACCAAGGAGCTCATATGCATAGAGTCTTATCTAATGAGAATAGGGGCTAACTGGATCTTCATCCAATCCTCTATTCGCTGAAGCATTCACCATATGTGTGTGACCCTCTAGACCTGATACCAAAATGGTCGTGAGTCACTTCTATCAGAACTCCTTCTGATATAGTAAATTATTATCTCCATAATAATTTACTCGACTCATCGACTATGGATGTACTAGGCCACTACGCCATAGTCCCCAGATGATATGGGCATATCGAATCCATTAGATTTGTGTATCTATAATTACCATGTATCTATAATCTCTCATCTAACTAATATCTCAGAAGTTGTATATTAGACATGGTACTGTCACGTCACGTACATAATCAGTTTGTCTTACTCTAATATGATTTTACTAGAGAACTCTTTCTCTCTCAATCTAAATGACGCTAGCTATAGATTTGTTTAAGTAAGCACATATGGGATATTCCTCTTGTGATTACAAGAGCGGATAATCCTCTATTGACACTTAATTACTTTCGTAAGGTTGGCTACTAATCTCGATAACCAATTGTACCAGATCTAAAACTTTTCAAACTTATAAGTCTAGCATCAAAGAAATAAGTACTCATACAAGACATCCTTTGTGTCTCAAGTCAAAGGACCAGATACATAACTGGGACTATGGAATCGCTATCTGACATTAGGTATCTTTAATCATACAGCATTCTATAAGCGGATCAATCAGTGAACTCATTCTTTAATGAGCACATGTACTATATCTTTAGTGTCTCCACAGAAGTGGCTATGAGACCAACCACCTCAATCATATGGATGGATATATAGTATACTGATCGATCTAGTTATCTCGATATCCCTCTTGAGTAACTTATGATTGAAATTATTCAGTATCTGTGTCTAAAGGTGAATCGATCTCATTATCATGATCTCATCACGATCCGATTCCTATTATACATAACCAAGGATATCACAATATATATACAATAGATAATATAATGTGAAAATATGCCAATAATAATTATAAGTAAAAAGATGATACAACATGTCACATGTGTCATCACTCACGTGATTGGCTTGTAGGGCATTTGTAACCAGTAATCTCTCACTTGACCTAAAGCCAATCACATATATGTCTGATCCCATCAGACCCTTATGACACTCAAATACAATCTGAGCCAACGGCTACATCAGTGAATCTGCAATGTTATCTTCGGATGAAACTCTTTCCATTGCTATATCTTTATGGGTCATGATCGCTCTAATTAGATAGAACCTCATCATAACAATTTTGATGAGACCCGAGTTCTTTTGCTAGAGCTATCACACTATCGCTGTCGTAATATATAGAAATCAGCTCCACACTACTTGGTACGACTCTCATATCATAATGAACTTCTTCATCTATACCCTTTTTTTTACTTCTTCTGCTATAGCAATGTATTCTACCTATGTGGTCGAGTTAGCAGCAGTATCTTGCTTAGAACTCTTCTAGCTTACTGCTCCTCCATTCAGGGTAAAAAAATACCCTGAGTTTGACTTGCTATCATCAATGTCGGACTAGAAACTTGAGTCCATGTAGCCCTCAGCCTGAAGGCTACCTCCTTCATATACTAGTAAAGAATTCTTAGTCCTTCTCAAGTACTTAAGGATACACTTTACTACCTTTCGGTGTTCTAAACCTAGATCCGTCTGATATCTGTTTGTGACACTTAGAGCATGTGTTATACCAGGCCTAGTACATAGCATAACATATATGATATACCTTGTCATTGAGGCATAGGATATCCTATCCATGTCTACACTTTCTTCAGGAGTCTTTGGGGACATACTCCTAGAAAGTGATATTTCATGTCTCATTGGTATGAGACCTCTTTTAAAATTCTCTATGAGACACCTTTTGACAATAGAGTATATGCACCTAGATTGGGATAATCCATGCATCCTCTTAGATCTATCTCTATAGATTTGGAATCCCCTAAAATATAGTATGTTTTCCCTAAGTCTTTTATAGAGAAGTTTTTGGATAGTTAAGTCTTTAATGTGGAGAGTATTCCTACATTATTTCCAATGATTATGATGTCATCCACATACAATACCAAAAAGGTGATAACACTCTCACTTACCTTCCTGTACATACAAGGCTCATCTTCATTGTTAACAAGGTCATAAGATCTAATTGTCTCATCAAATCTTATGTTCCAACTTCGGGAAGCTTGCTTTAGTCCATAAATGGACTTGAGAAACTTGCACACTTTATCTGGACTCTCTCTGGATACGAATCCCTCTGGCTGTATCATATACACCTCCTCTTAGAGGTTGTCATTAAGGAATATCATTTTGACATCCATCTATTAAATCTCATAGTCATAATGTGCTACAATGGCCAAAAGAATTCTAATGGACTTAAGCATCGCTACAAGTGAAAAGGTTTCGTCATAGTCAACTTCTTATCTTTGACAATATCCTTTAGCTACTAATCTTGTCTTACAGGGCTCCACCTTTCTATCTACTTCGATCTTCTTTTTAAAGATCCACTTAGATGAGTACGATACCCTCAGGTCCATCTACAAGGTTTTAAACCTTGTTAGAGTACATGGAATCTATATCAGAATTCTTGGCTTTTTGTCACTTTTCGGAGTCTATACTCATAATAACCTCATCGTAGGTCTAAGGATCAACATCCTAAGAGTCCTCTCCATTAATATGTCCTACATATCTTTTAGGAGGGTGAGATACTCTGCTAGAACTACGCAAAGTTGAAATTTGTGTGTTAGGTACCTGAACAGACTCGGACTCTAGAGAACCTAGCTCAATTCTATCTCACGCTCACTATTTCCGCCAAGAATGTGTTCCTTCTCAAGAAACACAACTCTCTTGACAACAAAGACTTTTCGGGATCATAGAAATAATACTCATAAGTTTTCTTATGGTATCCCATGAATCTGCACCATTTTGTCCTTAATTTTAACTTATCAGGGTTGTGTCTTCTAACGTGGATAGGACAACCCCAAATCTTAACCATCTTAAGATCAGACTTCTTTCCTTTCCATATCTTATATGGTATAGACACTACCGACTTTGATGGAACTCTGTTCAGAAGGTAAGCTATGATCTCTAGGGCATATCCCTAGAATGATATAGGTAGGAAAGTAAAACTCATCATGAGCCGCATCATATCTAACAATATGTGATTCCTCCTTTCTTATATATCATTAAGCTGAGGTGCATAAGGAGGTGTCCATTGGGATAAAATCATATTGTCTTTGAGGAAATGGGTGAACTTTGTACTTAAGCACTTTTATCATTGATTTGATCAAAGAGTCTTAATACTCTTTCCAATCTGGTTCTTGACCTCATTCTTATTTTTCCTAAATTTCTCAAAGGCCTCGGATTTGTACTTCATCAAGTACACGTATCTATACCTAGAGAAATCATCGGTGAATGTAATGAAGAATAAGTAATCACGTATAGCCTGAGTCGACATGTGACCACATATATTACTATATATAAGTTCTAATAACTCAGCGGCTCTCTCTCCAGTTCCACTAAACGGAGAGTTGGTCATCTTATTACGAAACAAGATTCACAAGTTGCATATGACTCATAGTCAAATGGATCTAAGTCTTCATCTTTAAGTAACTTTTGAATCTTTTTCTCATATATATAACATAGCTTATAATGCTATAGGTATGTAATGTTCACCTTATCTCTTTTCCTCTTAGACATTTATATTTATGATATGTAGAGAAGTGTCTAAGATATATAAGTCATTTATCAATGTCCCTCTAGTGATGATCTCATCATCCATAATTATTGAATAACTATTATTCTCAAAAACTAATTTATATCCACTAATTGTTAAACAAGAGATGGATATAATATTTTTTAATAATAGAGGGAAGAAAATAGCAAACATTTAATGCAATGATTCTCCACTAGGCAGATATAGGGTAACCTCCCCAATGGTAACTGTAGCAACTCTTGCTCTATTGCGCATCTTGAGGTTCATCTCACCTCTGGCCAATCTCCTAGGTCTTGCTAGAAACTGAAGCTTCTTCAAGCTCCTGTTTCGCCTTATCTATAAGGTAGTCCTTACAGTTCCTCTTCCAATGCCCATCTTGGCCACAATGAAAGCATTGTCCTTTATCCTTTGCCGGATATATCTTGGCAACTTTTGCCTTACCCGGTCTTTCTTTGCCCTTGCCCTTCTTAAGGGTTTTACTAGCCTTTCTTTTCCTATTGGTCTCATCAATATAGAGAACTGACTTCTCTTTCTTGATGACACTCTCAGCTTCCCTCAACATATTAAGGAGCTCAGGTACAGTCACCTCAAACTTGTTCATATTAAAGTCAATAATGAACTATGAAAAGAAATCTGGTAGGGACTGAAGTATAAGATCAACACACAGGTTATCCTCTACGACTATCTTTATATTTCATAAAATAAGTAATCTCATCCTCGTTTGTCCTTTCCTCTAGCATGAGAATAATCGTGTTAAGGACATACGATTTTCTCTTTCATGAGAATAATTCTCAAATTGTGGAGCCTTTGGACCAATAAAGTGGTTGGAATCAAATATGTCACATAGGGACTTTGACAAACAAGATATAGCATAAATAAATAATGTGTAAACTTTACAAAAAATACTAATTAAGATATGAACTTCTATCTTAATATACTCCCACTATTTTCCTAGCGAATCACGTGACACTCTCGACACGTGAGACGGAAGTCTCCAACAGACTCTTAGTAGAGATCGGGATTCAACTGGTATCTTAGTGCAAACTTGAGGGACTCGACCAATTACACTAAGCCCAAAAGGTAGGCAACTCTTACCAATCACAACTCCTTGTGATTTCCGTTATGTTCGACCTCCGAATCATCATGGTCTCGACTGCTCGACCAATCGTGAAGTTTAGTTAAGTTATCACCATTGTTACAAGATGAGTTTGATTCGATGGATATACTCTCGACTGCTCGACCAAGTCATACTATATCCTCAAGTCACTGATGACATCTATATGTCATAGGAAAGAACTCGATCACGTAGATAGGTGAGCCTCGAGTGGCTTGACCAACTCAACCTATATCGTGATTCAATTTCTTCCTATAACGATGGAAGACCACGTGGGTCAATCTTATTACCTTATGTTTACCGACTTAATATTAACGTAGGAGGGATTTTTTTGTTTTGTATCAATCTCCTAATATGTCGTGTTACACACATACATATTTAATATATATCTACATCGCATGCAAATATATATACATATATTTAGTAGGTGTATAACACATCATATATGTAAGCCACATCGGATGATCATGAGCCGTCACCTAATATGATTAAGCCTGAGCCAATGGGCCTAATCACTCGCAATAGGATCTATGTGTGCATCGACGCATCCATGCCCTATGATTGTTGATCTCGTCATCATCGGTTATGTCAGATCCTTGTCATATCATTATGCATCGTGATCTCCTGCCATGACACCATGGGTCCCGTTGTCACATCCACGCTCCCGCCGCGTCTCTCTATGTAATTACAAATAATCACAGGCATATAGGCCCGACAACAAACGAGAAAAATGGAGACTCACAGGCCCCAATAATAATAATAATAATAATAATAATCATAATTACACACATCACAATACATGGCTCATGATCATCCATCCACAGTACACGTGTAGGATTATCAGATATATAATAATTAATTAAATAATTTAATTAATTATTTTTTGGAAATCAGGACATGCTCAAAATATTTAGAATTATCAAGGGCATTTTAATAATTCTGGATAGGAGGATAGTCATTATAATTTTTAAAATTATTGAGAGTATTTTTAAAATTATATATATATGGACAATCATCAGAATTTTTTAAATTTTCAAGGGCAGGATCATCCTTTTCTCAAACAGATGCCCTAGCCCATTTTTCACACCCTCACTGCACTGTCGCCATCACCCTTGCCCGCCGACAGCTACCCTTGCGGTTGGTGTCGCTCCCGCAGGCAGCACCTCCACAAGCGTCGCCCCTACAAGTGCTACCTTGTTGGCGACAGGGCTGGCCGCTAGTGGCAGTGCCCATGGATGACCGCCTTCGGGCTGCTACCTTTGCGAGCTGGCCCTGGCAGCATCTAGTTGCCTTTGCAACCAGCTTGGCCGTGGCTAGTCACCCTTGCAGGTGGCATGGTCGGTTGCCCCGTCTTCGCTACGTTTGCTGCAAAAACATGGCAAGAATGCGTAGAATGATTCTACGTGATTCAATATCATCACACATAATTTAAAACTAATCTTTCGCATGAAAACCTTGGCTCTGATACCACTGTTGGCAAACCTTAGTGGGAGCATCACATGCGTGGTGGAAATCAAAATAAAAAATCAGTTTTTCACGCAGATCAAATCGTCATGCAAAAGATTGGGGTCACGAGAAAAATGTCAAAACCAAAAAACCATGATGTGTGAGAGTTGATTTTACCTAAGGAGATTGTATCCCTGTATTTTCAGATCCGGATGGAGATGATGAAGGAGGTCAAACGTCCTCTTTTCCAGCGGTATCCACACAATAGATCTCTACAGCGAAACTCTTCCAATCTGATCTCGCAACTCTTACACAGAGGGAGAGAGGAGAATAGGAGGGGGAGGCTAAGGCTGCAACCTATCAACCATGAGTCTCCCCTCCTATTTATAGAGGGCCACTAAAAACCCTAGAGCTCCTACCTTAATGGGCATTAGATCTTCATCAAATTACCACTAACCTTGCATTATTGGATCTCTATCCAATAATCTCCTCAAGCCTCTAATTGGGCCTCAACCAAGGAGCTCATCTGCATAGGGTCTCATCTAATGAGCATAGGAGCTAATTGGATCTCCATCCAATCCTCTATTTGTTGAAGCATCCACCATATATGTGTGACCCTCTAGGCCCGATACTGAGCTGGCCGTGAATCACTCCCATTAGAACTCCTTCTGATATAGTGAATTATTATCTCTATAATAATTTACTCAACTCATGGACTGTGGAAGTAGTAGGCCACTATGCCATAGTCCCAAGACGGTACAGGGGGAATCAAATCCATCGGACCTATCTGCCCACAGTTACCATATATCTGTAATCCCTCGTCCAACTAATATCCCAGAAACCATATATTGGACATGGTACTGTCAGGTCATATACATAATCAATTTGTCTTGCTCTAATAGGATTCTACCAGAGAACTCTTTCTCTCTCAATCCAAATGATAGCTAGGGATTTATCTGAGCAAGCACATATGGGATATTCCTCTCGTGATACCAAGAGTGGATAATTCTCTATTAACACTCAATTATCTTAGTAAGATTGACTATGAATCTCGATAACCAATCGTACCATATCTGAAACTTTCCAAATTTATAAATCTGACATCCTTGGTGTCTCAAGTCCAAATTAGGTATCTTTAACCATACAACACTTCATAAGCATATCAATTAGTGAACTCATTCTCTAATGAGCACCTGTACTATATCCTTAGTATCTCCATATAAGTGGCTATGAGACTAAATGCCTCCATCATATAGATGGGTATATAGTACATCGGTATGTTCGGTTATCTCGATGTTCCTCTCGAGTAATCTATGATCGGGATTATTCGGGATTTGTATTTAAAAGTGAATCGATCTCATTATTATGATCTCATCACGATTCGATTCCCATTACACAGAACCAAGGACATCACAATATATATGCAATAAATAATATAATATAAGAATATGCCAGCAATAATCATAAGCAAAAAGATCGCATAGCGTGTCACACATGTCATCATTTATGCGATTGGCTTGTAGAGCACCTGTAACTAGCAACGAGTATAAAGAAAGGGACGCAGATACAAGGCAACGGATAGTAGGGCTATAGGCTGGCAATGTCATGGTACCACAGATATGGGACTTCCATGGAGTCATCGATCCCTTGCTCTTATGGAAGGAGAGCGTTGGTCATAAAAGGGATTAAGGAGGTAAAGAATGCAGAGGTAAACTCCAAGTACTAAGACAGGGCAGAAGGGCAGAGGTCAAGGAACTTCATAAGATCGGTGTCGATGGGCTTCTCATCAAGATAGTCGAAAGTGAGAGACTTTAGGTTGATGCAGAAGTGCTCGACCAACAAAGAAGTAGGCAGTATGTGTTGTTGTATATTTTCTACTCAGAGGAGTAGGTGGCAAAGATGATGGAGAAGACGGTATAATCCCAAAGGCAACCAGAACTATCAAAGACTTACTCCAAGTTGGGGGACTCTAAGTTGGGGCAAAACTTCTTGATTCTGAAAGTTTGATAGCAGTAAGAAGGTGAATTACAGTAACTAACTCAATGCAAGGAGTGCAAACACTTCAAGTGCTTCGGAAGTATGAGCAAAGAGCAGATGAAATACTAGTAACCATCTTGATGCATGAAGCACAACCTCGAGGAGGCGGGTAAAATCAAGTAACATTTGTCTTCTCAACTCAAGAGAGTGGGTGAAACCAAGTACCACAAGTAAACTTAGTATTCTGATTCTCTTATTTATCCAGTAGAGGAGCCCTGCACAAGTTCAGTGACCCTTTGAGGAAAGCTTATGGAAGATAATAGTTGTCAAATCCTCACCGTTGGTAATCACTACTACTAAGAGTAGATTGTCTATTTTATTTTCTAATAGAATGCCAATCGATGGCGGGAGTGATGCGAACCTACTTGGAAGTGATAATTAAAGTTGAAATATGATCAATGAGCGAATCTTATGGAGGAAGGACCACAAAAAATTCAAAATCTGTGAAAAGATGCTCACTAAAGCTCCAACAAGCATCCATCCAGTTCATACAACATGAGACTATTGCAATACTAGCGCATAACAAGAAAGGTCTTGTATTCACTAGAAGGATCCACAGAAATAAAAAAGGATCAGCACAGTTCAGCTAACCCCACACAAGAGTCCGTCATTGGTGAGTTGAAGAAGCCTCGTGCATCAAAGTTTGACTACTCAACAACAGTGGCAGAGAGTAGTTGGAAACGAAGGGGTGTGTTGTAGCCAAAGCAAAAGATTGAAGATTCAACAAAAGGTGAGGAGATGCAATGTCTACAGCGGCTTTGACGAGGACGTCGAAGGAATAAGTGGGGGAGAATGTCATGGAAAAAAATATAAATAAGGTGTTTGATGTAATGTTCATGTTTGTCTGTGTCCTTCGATTTTTGTACATTCTTTGTGCAGCTAGTGGCCTTGCAGTATGGTAGCACTTATTTAGTGAACTTTTTCTGCCAGTTTCGGCTTGTAAAAATCGGAGTGGTGTCATGTAAGCACTTGTAGGGACTTCTATCTATAATGGACAATTATCCTTTGTGTGTAATCGTTTAGAACTTGTAAAGTCCATAGTTGTAATTTGTATTGTCTATATAAAGTGTTTGCTAAAGTTGTTGATTATGGATCCTGTGGGAAGTGCTTCCTCTAACTCGTTTTCTCTTTTGTATGTCCTAAGGGACCCTAGAAAGTTTCGGGGAGGCTGACCTTTGCGGACAGACTCGCAAGGGTGCCGCACGACTTAGGCAAAACCATCTAAGTCCGTGACAGCTTGGTGAAGTGGCCATGCACGCCATGGGCAATTTCAGGGGAATGCTGCTCGATGTTGATGAGCACCTTGCAGTGATCAGCATCGAGGCCGACATCATCGGACATGAAGCCGATGGCGTGGCAAGTGTCATAGACGATCTTCTCGTAGTCAATGTTACACTTGGTGGTGATCTCGCCGAAGACCATGACCATGTTGGTCTTGGTGCAGGTCTCGCAAGCGACCTTGCTGTTGGGGTCCTGCACGAGGCAGACATCAAGAACTACATCAGAGATCTGATCGCAGATCTTGTCCGGGTGCCCCTCGTTGATAGATTCAGAGGTGAAAAGAAAGGTGTCCTCTGTTATGGTACTTTGTGTCATGGCCGAGGAGTCAGCACGGCTTAGTTCCTTTCGAGTGCGCAAGCTCATCCACATCGATCGGAAGCAGGGGAGTCTAGCTCAGGTTAGTTCGGTGTCTCGGGAGTAAGCACCTCTAGTCAGGTCCTTCGGACAGCTCGGGTTGGAGACTGGTGACAGACCTGCATAAAGGTCTTGTCAGGGTGGGGGTTCCTGACGTGACCCTTTCAACGTTCAAGTCGGTGTCCTGACTTTTTTTCAGGAGTTAATATGTGTTTTTGAGTGTATGAGCTCTATCGCCCTCCCTGGTGCCGCCTGGAGAGGATTCTATACTTACCAGGAGGATCGTCCGTACGCTTGGCCTTGCCTTCGTCAACACCTTAGGTGAGGCCACCGTGTACGGTGAGCCAGTCGACGCAAAGTCATGGTGTGAAGGTGTAGTGCGCCATGCAGCATTAATGGCACGCAGTGAGGGTTCGACTGACGCATCGTCCAATCAACTTCCACCTCAGATGCCATCGTAGTCGCGGAGCTGGTGCAGGTCCGACTTCAGCTTGGACGATGACATAGTTGTGGAGCTGGCATGGGCCTTGATGGATTGGGCTAGCCTATTATTTGGGCTAGCCTATTATTTGCCCTATCATTCTTCCCTCCCCTCCCCTCCCCCGAAAGGGGGCTTCCTGGAGTATACTATCAGGTGCAAGGAATGCCCTGTTGATTCCCGGAGGTTGGAGCTGGTGCTCGGTCGACTCTTGCGATTTCTTTTGACAAGTTCCTTGGAGGGGCTTGTTTGGCGATGTATGGCACGAATAAAACTGGTCGAGCTACATAGCTCGAGCGAGGACTGTTGAATCAACCGAGATGTACTACTCAGGCAAAGGACATTGGACTGGCCGAGATATGCAACTTAAGCAGAGGACTGATGGATTAGCCGAGATACACAACTCAGGCAAAGAATTGATGGACTAGCTGAGATACACAACTCGGGCAGAGGACATTGGACTGGTCGAGATATGCAACTCGGGTAAAGGACTGATGGACTGGCCAAGATACATAACTCGGGTAAAGAACTGATGGACTGACCGAGATGCACAACTCGGGCAAAGGACTGATAAACTTGCCGAGATACATAACTCGGGCATAGGGCTAATGGACTGGCCGAGATACACAACTCAAGCAAAAAAACTAATGGACTGACCGAGACACACAACTAAGGCAAAGGATATTGGAGTGGTCAAGATACGCAACTCGGGCAAAAAAGGACTGATAAATTGGTCGAGATACACAACTCAGGCAAAGGACTGATAGATTGTTCATGGGCAAAAAATTGATAAACTGGCCGAGATACACAAGTCAGGCAAAGAACTAATGGACTGGCCAAGATATACAACTCGGGCAAAGGAATGATGGACTGACTGAGATACACAACTCAGACAAAGGACTAATAAACTGACCGAGATACACAACTCGAGCAAAGGATTGATGGACTGGCCGAGATACACAACTTGAGTAATGGACTGATGGACGAGATACACAACTTAGGCAAAGAACTAATCGACTAGCTGAGACACACAACTCGGGCAAAGGACCGATGGACTAGCTGAGATACATAACTCGGGCAAAAAACTGATGGACTGGTCATGCATGGTTTATACGCGGTCAACGCATAGGCCAATTGGCAAACGCTCGTGACAATTACCGTGGACACGTGATGCCCTGGTCATGTCATCGCTGATCTGGCTTTTGAGTTGACGTGTAGGGCTCACGTGGCGCTCCTATCGCTTTGTTATGTGCCACACTTAATGTAGTTCGTATATTTCCTAGGTGGAGTCATGTTGTCGCCTTGAGAAGTCGAAACACCACATCCTTATAAGCTTCATCGTGATAGTGGTGAGGGATCACTTCCATTTTCCGTGTTCCTCCTCTTTAGCTCTTGGACCTTGTGTCTCGGTCGCATAGATTGTTCTTAATTTAATCGCCCTTGTCTAATCAAGTCGGAATGGCCTCCTCCCCTTCATATACCACCTATAGTCTTTCTTTCGCCCCCTCTTCTCTGATTCATCCATGTTAGGCAGAGGAATACCGACGTAGCGGCTCCTTGGGGAAGCAGTCTAGCCCCTCGAGTTCATTTGCGGGTGTAATGACCTAGGCGAACATCAAGGCTCTTCAGGCCTTAGAGATAATGAAGTCGTGTCATGACTTCGACTCAATTGTGAGTCTTGAATATTTTGCTATGATTCAGAAGCATTATAGCATTCTAAATGAGTTTGTCTTACATGCTCCGGGGCTTGGGCAGCATCCTTACCATCCTTGCCCCGGAGGGTTCGGCGTCTCCATTGATGCTTTAGAGGCGAGGTTGAGGTTTCCCCTTCACCCGATCATCGGAGAGTGTCCCAGGTGGTGACGGATATCGCCTAGACAGGTAGCACCGAACTCCTAGCGTACCTTATAACTTTTCTCGGAGAGTGTAAGGGATCGAGCATCGTCCCGATTTGGGATTTGTTCCTTTCATGCTTTCGGTTGTGTTAGGGTCAAGGCGATTACTACTTGACTGCTCGGGCGGGTTTTAAGGTCGAATGTGCTCCTTCCAATAATAAGGATTGGAAGACTCGCTTCCTATTTGTCAATAGGTGTCAGGATTGGGGTTTCGGGGTCGAATGGTCAGCCCACCCGATTAGCAACATCCCCCTAATCTCTCTGATGAGAAATCAATCATGGTCAGGCAATTGAAGGGCATCTTATCTGCTTCTCGGGCTGTTAGAAATTTGACCGAGTGGCTGGTCGAGGTGGGCCTTAGTCCAGCTTCTCACGGTATGCATTAATTCCTTACCTTTAGGTTTTGTTACATGATCATTCCAACTCATGGTCAGTTTTACAGAAATTGTGAGCATGAGTTTGATGCGCAATAATCCCAAGGTCGAAGGGGGGCACACAAGAACCGCTTCCTCGATGCTAGCGCCGCATGTCGAATCTTATTCACCATTTGAGGTGCAGGAGATCCCTGCCGAAGCGGCGACGCAGAGGAGGTCAGAGGAAAGGATAAGGGGAGCATCCGAGGTCCCCAACATGCGTCGAGCCAAGGACTCGATCGGCCAATGGAAGAAAGGCAAAGGCTCTGGTTGATATAGATTCCATCACGAAGCTGACAGATCTAAATCTTGGATGTCAAAAGGCAAAGGACCTGCTGACCCCGTCGAAGGGATGTCGACTCCTAGATCGAAGCCAAAGTCGGTGAAGGAGCTTTGCAGCACCCGCCTTGGAGTGGATGGTCGGGATTATCATACCATCCGGATGTGCAACCTACCAAAGCATGTTCCCAACACTATTTGACACCACTAACGCATAGGACACAGATTTGGCTGGATGGGGAAGCCTCGGCGAGATATATCTGAAGCATACAAATCCCTCAGTTGGCGTCCGACTTGTACACCTTATCATCTGAGGTGCTGATGGACAGTGCAGCGAAGGCCATTGTATTGGTAAGTTCCTTCTTGGCCCATCCCTATCTTTTCTTTGTTTTATGTTTAACTTTAATGCCATAGCCCGACCTCCGACTTACAGAGCCAGCACTATCAGATGGCCTTGTTCAATGAGTCCATGACGCAGGTCGTGTTATCATTTCTATGTATAACAAGGTCGACCTCCTTCGTAGGGAAGTGCAAAGGCTGAAAGAGGGTGGAGATCCCGAGGCAATGGCTATAGCTGAGGGTCGAGCATCCGAGGCCCAATCTCTGGTGGAAAACCTTCAGGCCAAACCTGACGAAGCCACTCGCTGGCGGGAGTTGGTAGAAAAGGAATTGAGCAAGATTTGAGGAGAATTAGCCGAATTGCGGTAATAACTCGTCGACTCGCAAGGGAAGCTAGTTGAGTCTCGACGGCAGCTTGACGATTCCAAGGGTCAACTTCGGAAAGCTAGGACCCAAGTCTGGCATATAGAGACTGAATTGTTAGAACTGACTCGGGCCAAAGATGCACTTCGGGCAGACCTGCCAAGACAAGCCATTAAAGACTATAAGAAGCCCCCCCCCCCCCCCCCCTCGGTTCGAGATGGGCCTTGTCTGAATGGGGTGGGTCTCCCTGGAGTACGGATACCAATTACCGTTGGATCCCTGGCACCTTAAACTGGAGATCGAAGAGGACCTCTTTGTGCTTCTTCCCGAGGATGCCGGTGTGTTGATGGCGGATGAGCAACCCTTCGACGACTCTCCTCCACCGCTTAAGGAACAAGAATGTAATTTTTTTTTTTTTGTTGGGGTCCTTTTTTGGTGTGGCGGACCTCCGTGTGTCATTCAGACCTTTAGCCCAAGCATGTACTTTAATTTTCATGAATGAAAACAACTCCCTTTTGCTCAACCGCTTGCATTTATACATAGAACTTTTGTAAGTTCAATATGTGCCATGTCCTTGACAATTACTTTCCCCCGTCGTAACCAGGGTATAAGTCTCTTCTCGAGTTGTGCTCTCCACTTGATAAGGCCCTTCCCAGTTTAGGGCCAGTTTGCCTCAAGACCGAGTAGGATCGCTAATCTCCACCTTCCGTAGCACTAGGTCGCCTGCATTGATTTGCTGAGGGCATACTTTACGGTTTAGAGCCTCGATATGGCTTTCTTGTACTCGAGGACTCGTTGGTGCACCAAGGCCCTTTGCTCCTCGAGAAGGTTGAGATTCTCCTTTAGCTGGTCGGATGAGGAGGATTCCTCATAAGACTCGACCAGAAGAGTCGGGTAGACCACCTCGGTGGGTAGGATTGCTTCTATCCCGAAGGTATGGCTGAATGGTGATTCCCCTGTCGGGGTCTTCGGAGTCATTCGAGACACCCATAGGATGCTAGGGAGCTCATCAACCCATGCCCTGAGCACCTCGGTGACCCTTCTCTTCAGTCCTTCAAGAATAGCCCGATTTGTGACTTCGACGTGTCCATTGGCTTGGGGGTGCATGACCAAGCTAAATCTTAGTTGGATCTTGTAGCTTTGGCAGAATGTCTTGAATTTGGGATTGTTGAATTGGGTCCCATTGTCGGTGATGATGACCCTTAGGATGTCGACTCCAACTATTAGAAATCGACTTGTTTCTCGGTTATGGATGCAAGAGGTTTGGCTTCAACCCATTTGGTAAAATAGTCAACTCCAACTATTAGAAATCTTCGTTGACCCAAAGCTGGGGGAAATGAGTTGAGCAGGTCCATTCCCTATTGGGTGAATGACCAGGCACAATTCGAGGTGGACAGTGGGACCGCTGGTTGTTGCTGGATTCTACGTGCTTTTGGCACTGCTCGTATTTTTGGACATAAGCTCGGGCATCTCGATGCATGGTCAGCTAGTAATACCTTTACCTGAGTATCTTGTGGGCCAAGGTTTAGGTGCTAATGTGCTCGCTCTAAATTCCTTCGTGCAGCTCGGCTAATGTGATTTGAGCCTCGATCGGGCACAAGCATCGGAGGAGCGACTGGTTGAACCCCCGTCATTATAACTGACCATTGATGATGCAGTGCCACGAGTTCATTCTCCTTACTCGTCGAGCAGCACTTCAGTCCTTGGGTAGCCGGCCATTGTCCTTGAACCTGAGCATCTCCTCGACCTAGTCGTGTTCCATATTAGTCACGGCCACCTCGGTTTAATCTATGGAGGGTTTTAGGATTCTGGCCATCCACGTCGGGTACTCGTCCGACCCGCATGCAGAGGCTAGTCTTACTAGTGCATCGGTTTATGCATTGTCTGACCAAGGTATCTTTGTGATAATGAAGCGATTGAATCGATCGATGTGACGTCATAGCATGCCTAGGTACTTAGCTATAGACTCCTACTTAGCCTCAAATTCTCCATTGACTTGGCCAGTGACGAGTTGGGAGTCGGTGAAGACTTCAATGTCTTCCACATGCAACTCGTCGGCAAGCTTCAGGCTAAACAAGAATGCTTTGTACTCGGCTTCATTGTTGGTGGCCTTGAACTCGAGCCGAAGGGCGTGCTCATAAACTCGACCGATAAGGCCCCTAAGGATGAGCCCGACTCTCCTCGTTCTACGTTGGTTGAACCGTCCATGTACAACATCCATCTCAGGATTTGCCATGGGTGTTATGTTCCAGTCGACTCCAATATGAAATCGACTAGGGCATGGGCTTTTATCACTATCCTTGGGATATTCCAGATTGAACTCTCCGAGCTCGATGGACCATATAAGTATCTAACCTGCAACATCGGATTTTAAAAATGTTTGGCGTAAGGGTTGGTCAGTTATCACCTTGATGGGATGGGCTTGGAATTATAGTCTCAACTACTGGTTATATAAGTCAATCATGTAAGTGATGGCACATATGACATGTTGTGTGATCTTTTTGCTATGATTAATATTGGCATATTCTCATATTATCTGTTACATATATATTGTGATCTTTTAGCCACCACCTTCCATTCTCCTCCCTCTCTCTGTGCAAGAGTTACGAGATCAGATTGGAGGAGTTTCACTGCAGAGATCCATCGTGTGGATACCACTAGAGAGGAGGATGCTTGACCTCCTTCATCCTCTCCATCCGGATCTGGAAATACAAGGATATACGATCTCCCTAGGTAAAATCAATCTCTCATACATCATGGTTTTATCGATTTTTGCATTTTTTTCTCATGACTCCAATCTTTTGCACGATAATTTTGCTTTGATTTTCATCGCACATGTGATGCACCCGTTGAGATTTCCCAACAGTGGTATCAAAGCCAAGGTTTTCGTGCAAAAGATTGGTTTTAAACTGTGGTTGACGAGATTGTATCGCGTAGAGTCATTCTACGCGTTCTTGCTGCATTTTTATAGCGCAGGCAGCGAGGAGGAGGGGCGGCTAGCCACGACCAGCCCCCATGCAGGGTTAGCCACCCACGGCCAAGCCGTGACCAAGCCGCAGGGCAAGTGCAGGCGGCTCACAAGTGGCGGTTGCCCACGACGCGCCTGCAATGGGGGCTACCACCTACGCAGGGGCAGCGGTAGTGGTGATGTAGAGGGCGGCAATGAGAGGGCTAGGGCATCCTTTTGAGAAAAGAACGATCCTACCACTTTAAATTTTAAAAATTTCGAGGACTGTCATCATGTACAAAATTTTAAAAATACCCTCAATAATTTTAAAAATTTTGAGGACTATCCTCTCATCCAGAATTATAAAAATGCCCTTAATAATTCTAAAAATTTTGAGCATATCTTGATTTTTAAAAATAATTAATTAAATAATTTAATTAATTATTATATATATCTAGTAATCCTACATATGATGTGATATACATGTGATGTATAATATGGATGAATGATCATGAGCCATGTGTTGTGATGTGTGTAATTGTGATTATTATTATTATTGGCACCTACGAACCTATGTTTTTCTTGTTTATTGTTGGGCTTGTGTGCCTATGATTATTTGTAATTACATGGAGAGGCGCAACGGGAGCGTGAAGGTGAGAGCAGGACCCACGATGCCATGGTGGGAGATTACGATACATGGTGATGCAACGATCCAATAGAATCGATGATGATGAGATCAACAATCACATGACATGGAGATGCGCCAATGCACACATAAATCTTATTGTGAGTGATTAGGCCCATTGGCTCAGGCTTAATCATATTAGGTGACGGCTCATGACCGTCCGATGTGGCTTGCAAATGTGATGTGTTATACACCTACTGGATATATATATATATATATATATATATATATATATATATATATATATATATATATATATATATATATATATATATATATATATATATATATACCAAGTAGGTATATATTAAATATGTATATTAGGAGACCGATACGAAACAAAAACCCCTCCTACGATAATATTAAGTCAGTAGGCATGAGGCAATAAGATTGACCCACGTGGCCTTCCATCGTTATATAAAGAAATTGAATGATAACATAGGTTGAGTTAGTCGAGTCCCTCGAGGCTCACCTATCTACGTGATCGAGTTCTTGCCTACGACATAGAGATGTCACCGGTGACCTAAGGACATGGTATGCTTGGTCGAGTCTCTCGAGGGCATATCATCACCATTCCAGAGCCCGAGTTTGTTCAGGTACCTAACACATAAATTTCAAATTTACGTAGGTCTAATAGAGTATTTCACCCTCCTGAAAGATATGTGATACATATCAGTACAGATGACTCTCAGGATGTTGATCCTCAGAGCTACGATTAGGCTATTATAAGTATAGACTCTAGGAAGTGACAAAAAGCCATGATTTCTGAGATGGATTCCATGTACTCTAACAAGGTTTGGAACCTTATGGATACACCTAAGGGTATTGTACACATCGACTGTAAATAGATCTTCAAGAAGAAGATCAGAGTGGATGAAAAGGTAGAGACCTATAAAGTAAGACTGGCAACTAAAGGATATCATCAAAAACAAGGAGTTGACTATGATGAAACATTTTCACATGTATCCATGCTTAAGTCCATTAGAATTATTTTGGTCATTGCAACACACTATGACTATGAGATCTGGCATATGATGTCAAAACAGTATTCCTCAATGGCAACCTCTAGGAGGAGGTGTATATGATACAACCAAAGAGATTCATATCCAAAGAGAGTTCAAATAAAGTGTGCAGGTTGCTTAGATCCATTTATGGATTGAAGTAAGCTTCCCAAAGTTGGAACATAAGATTTAATGAAGTGATCAGATCTTATAACTTCGTTAAGAACGAAGATGAGCCTTATGTACACAGGAAGGTAAGTGAAAGCGTTATCACTTTCTTGGTGCTATATATGGATGACATCATAATTATTAGGAATGATGTAGGAATGCTCTTCACAGTAAAGGCTTGGTTATCCATAAACTTCTCCATGAAAGACTTAGGGGAAGTATCCTATATTTTGGGGATCCAGATCTATAAAGATAGATCTAAAATGATACTTGGCTTATCCCAGTCAAGGTACATAGACCCCATTGTCAAAAGGCTTGGCATGAAAAATTTCAAGAGATGTCTTATACCAATGAGACATGGAATATCACTTTCCAGGAGTATGTCCCCAAAGACTCATAAAGAAAGGGCACATATGGATAAGATACCTTATGCCTCAGATAGAGTCTATCATGTATACGATGCTATGTACTAGGCCTGATATAGCACATGCTCTGTGTGTTACGAGCAGGTATCAGGTAGATCCAGGTTTAGAACACTGGAAGGCAGTAAAGTATATCCTTAAGTACTTGAGAAGGACTAAAGATCTTTTACTGGTATATGGAGGAGGTAGCCTCCAGGTTGAGGGCTACACGGACTCGAGTTTTCAGTCCGACATTAATGATAACAAGTCAAATTCAGGATATATTTTCACCCTGAATGGAGGAGCAGTAAGCTAGAAGAATTCCATGTAAGATACTACTGCTGACTCGACCATAAAGGCGGAATAAATTATTGTAGCAGAAGTAGCAAAGGAAGGGGTTGTGGATGAAGAAGTTCATCAAGGATTTGGGAGTCATACTAAGCAGTGTGGAGCTGACTCCCATATATTATGACAGCGACAGGGCAATAACTCTAGCAAGAGAACTTAGGTCTCATCAGAATTGTTCTGAGGAGGTTCCATCTGATTAGAGCGATCATGACTCGAAAAGATATAGCAATGGAAAGAGTTCCATCCGAAGATAACATTGTAAATCCACTGACGAAGCCGCTAGCTCAGATTATATTTGAGCATCACAGGGGTCTGATGGGTATCAAACACATAGTTTATTGACTTATGGTCAAGTGGGAGATTGCTAGTTACAGGTGCCCTACAAACCAATCACGTGAGTGATGACACTTGTGATACACTGTGTGATATTTTTTCTTATGATTAATATTGATATATTATCACATTATCTCTTACATATATATTGTGATGTCCTTAGTTCTGTGCAATGGGAGTCGGATCGTGATGAGATCACGATAATGAGATCGATTCACCTTTAAACACAGATCTTAAATAATCTTGATCATAGGTTACTCAAGAGGGACATTAAGATAACCGAACAGATCGGTGTACTATATACCCGTCCATATGATGGAGGTGGCTGGTCTCAAAGCCACTTGTGTGGAGACACTGAGGATATAGTACAGGTGCTCATTAGAGAATGAGTTCACTGATTGATCCACTTATGGAATGTTATATGGTTAATGATTCCTAATATCAAACAGTGATTCCATAGTCTCAGTTGTGTATCTGGTCCTTAGACTTGAGACACTAAGGATGTCTTGTATGAGTACTCTTTTCTTTGACGTCAAACTTACAGGTTTGATAAGCTCCAAATCTGGTATAGTTAGTTATCGGGATTGGTAACCAACCTTATGAAGGTATTTGAGTGTCAATAGAGGATCATCCACTCTCAGTATTACGAGAGGCTCATATATGCTTGCTCAAACAAATCCCTAGCCAGTATTCGGATTGAAAGAGAAGGAGTTCTCTAGTAGAATTTGATTAGAGCAAGACAAACTGATTCCGTATGTGACCTGACAGTATCGTGTCCAATATACGGTCTCTGAGATATTATTTAGATGAGGGATTTAGATACATAATAACTGTGGACAGACATGTCCGATGGATTTGTTCCCCCAGTACCGTTTGGAGACTATGGCATAGTGGCCTAGTACGTCCATAGTCGATGAGTCGAGTGAATTATTATGAGGATAATAATTCACTATATCAAAAGGAGTTCTGATGGGAGTGACTCACGGCCAGTTTCATATCGGGCCTAGAGGGTCACACACATATGGTGGATGCTTCAGTGAATAGAGGATTTGATGAAGATCAAATTAGCCCCTATTCTCATTAGATGAGACCCTATGCTGATGGACTCCTTGATTAAGGCACAATTAGAGGCCTAAGGAGATTATTGGATAGAGATCCAATAATGCAAGATTAGTGGGTAATTGGATGGAGATCTAATACCCACTAAGGCAAGAGCCCTAGGGTTTTTGGTGGCTCTCTATAAATAAGAGGGGAGACTCATGGTTGATAGGCTGCAGCTTTAGCCACCACCTCCTATTCTCCTCTCTCCCTTTGTGTAAGAGTTACGAGATCATATTGGAGGAGTTTCATTGTAGAGATCCATCGTGTGGATACCACTAGAGAGGAGGACGCTTGACCTCCTTCATCCTCTCCATCCGAATCTGAAAATACAGGGATATACGATCTCCCTAGGTAAAATCAATCTCTCACACATCGCGATTTTATCGATTTTTATGTTTTTCTTGCGACCCCAATCTTTTGCATGATGATTTGATCCGCGTGGGAAACTGATATTTTGTTTTGATTTTCGTTGTATATGTGATGCACCCGCTGAGGTTTCCCAACATCAACTTCCTCGATGCCAGGACCAACGCTAAAGCGAGCCTCTCGATATGTGAGTATCGCTCCTCAAGGACAGTTAGGACGTGGGTGTAGTAGTACATCGGCTTTTATCCATCTTTAGTGAGCCTTACAAGGATCGAGCTGACTATGGCATCCGAGGCTGCCAAATAGATCCTGTGGGGCTTCCCAGAAGTAGTCGATGTGAGCTGGGGTAGCTGAACGAGGTGTGCCTTTAGTTGTTGAAATGCCTCTTCGCACTTGGGAGTCCATCAGAAGTCTTTCACTTGCTTCAGGGCCCAGAAGAAGGGGAAGCTTTTATAGCTGGCTCGGGAAATAAACCGACTCAACGTTGCCAATCTCCCGGTGAGTCGTTGAATGTCCTTCACTATCCGGGGGGATTGCATCTGCAAAATAGTGTCCACCTTGTCGGGGTTCGCGTCGATCCCTCTTTGGTGAATGACGAATCCGAGAAACTTCTGGAACCCGGCATCGAATACACACTTAGTCGGGTTAAGCCACATCCTGTATTGCCTCAATGTTTGTAACGTCTCGGCTAAGTCTGTGAGATGAGTGGTAGCTTTTCGGCTTCTGACTATCATGTCGTCTACGTAGACTTCCATATTTTCCTCGATCTGGTTTGCAAATAACTGATTGACTATCCGTTGGTATGTCGCTCTGACATTCTTCAGTCCAAATGACATGGCCTTATAATAGTATATGTCATGGTGTGTGATGAAAGTTATACTTTCCTGATCTTCTAATGTCATTTGGATTTGATTATAGCCCGAGAAAGCGTCTATGAACGAGAGTAGCTCGTATCTCGAGGTTACATTGACTAACTGATCGATTCTCAGGAGAGGGTAACAATCCTTTGGGTAGGCCCGATAAAGACTAGTCAATGCACATTCGCTAGCTTCCATTAGATTTTTTAACTAATACAACATTCGATATCCAAGCCAGATATTTGACTTTCGAGATAAACCCTGCATCCAATAGGCGACTGACCTTGTCCTCGATGGTTTTTTGTCTGTCTGAGGCGAACTTCCTTGGTCGTTGTTTCATTTATTGGGCACTAGGTGCTATGTTGAGACGATGCTGGGCCACTTCGAGGCTCATTCCGCGCATGTCTTTCAGGGACCGGGCGAAGATGCCGACGTTCTTGCCGAGGAATTCCACTAGCTGGACTCGTTGCTCCTCCGAGAGTGTCGGGCTGGCCTTGACAGTTCTATCGAGGTTCTTAGAGTCGAGGGGGGCCTCGATCACCTTCTACGCTGATTTAGGTTTTGGCACCGTCTCATCTATGTCTTGAGGGTCGATGATTGGAACTAAGGTTTTAAATTTCTTGGGCAGCGTTGTCGCCATCAAGTAACACTGTCTTGACTCCTGAGGATCACTTTTTACTTTTCCAACTCTGGTCGAGAACTTCATGGCTCAGTGGTATGTTGAGATAACCACAAGTTTGCACGATAGATGATACCACGACTTAATAAATCGAGCTACCAGAGAAGCTGCAGCAGCTCTGCTGCAATTGTATATGTTTTCTGATGTTGGCCTGATTCCTCCATTGACTATATAATAAAGATGAATCATGCAGTGTACTCAAATGCATCATCCGTATGTTGGTGGCGATCAAAAAAACATATGTTGATCCAAGCTGATGTCTGGGAGCTGCTTCTTCCATTTATACACCATTAAGTTGGTGGTGTTTTCTGATAGCGTTAAGTCAGCGTCAATACCTCAGTTGACTGTAGGAAACGCCATTACCGTTGCAGCTTGGCCTGAAGAAGCGGTTGGTGAACGTTGTTACCCGAGACGCAACTTTGAGTTCCCACGAGGATGAATCATCGTCTGACTGACAAATTGACACATGAAATGTTAGTTTGGTAGTAGTGATGCATGCTTTAGCAAAGACTTGAGAGGAGGGGGTTCAAAACCACATGTAAATGAGGAGCTACTAGTATCAAGATTAAGTATCGGGCTTTCAATCGTTTCACGGGGAACGCGAGTGCATCAACCCAAAACTTGCAGAGCATATAAACTTCTAATCATTTAGGCATTTGTCCATAAATCAATCCTGCTCTGACGATTCATGGTGTAAAAAAAAACATAACTCACAAGAAGAATGAGAACACAATGCAGCAGCACCAGTGCTCGCATACCAAAAAACACATATCAAGGAGAATGAACAACAGAAAAACACAATGCAGCAGCACGCACCACTGCTCGCAAAATGCTGAGTACTGGTGCCAAAATCATATCAAGAAGAATGAAAACAGAAAAACACAATGCAACAACATCTTAATCATAGGTCTATTTCTGTACACAGGTTCCACATAGGGCAAACAGGATTGGACTTACAGTAGTTAAAACAACAAATGTGTCAGGTAAGACTAACAACAGCAGCAAGCATACCCATGGCAGGAAGAAATTTTTACCTCAACAAAAATTTGAAGCTGTATCTAACAAAAGTGGGGACTAAAAGCAAGTCAAAACCAACAAGTTCCAGAAGACAGTAAACCATCATATAAGTCATTGTCCTTGGATTTAAGCCGGTCCACCGGACTCCAGCATGCTGACAACTAAAGAAGACTGATTCGGAACTTTGACCTTCACCCGACTCCACAAACTATCCACTACCCACCAAGCATACAAGCAGAAAAATTTAGAGCCTGTTGTGACGGCTGTGTGCACAAACGGATCCATGCATGCACCTATCACATGTTTCATTCTTTGCTGTTGCAAGAATCATTAACATGAGCAGTGGCACTACTATCCCGCCTAACAAAGTGACCAGGGTTTCTCGGTTGTGTCTGAACCCGTTCCTTGTACCTCTGTCTAGAAGCATGATGACTCTGAGCCTCCTGGTCAGTGTGAGAGTCCAACTGTCTTATATCACTTGGCTTATTATAAGAACCAACAGGCTGGTATCCCAAGTGTGAGTTGTTCTTTCGCTTGTCGCCATTCTTCTGCACATTTGATCTTCCAGAAGTTTGCATTGAATCCCTAATTCTATATGTTGCTTCCTGACCTCTGTTAAAACGCCCACCGCGATGTCCATGTCGCTGAGAATTCATATTTTCTGGAGGTAAAGCAGTATCAAGTGGCACGTCTGGTTTTGGGATATGAATCTGCTCCTTTGATGGATCAGAACTACTAGCACCTGTCTCAGTTCCAATAGAATTGTTATGACCAGCATGATCTTTTTCGGTCAGGGCACTTTTATACTCATTATATGCAGAATTACTCTCAAAGCCTGGAGAAGTGAACTTCTCAGACCTGCCATCATGAGAAGGGTTTCTTTGACTTCCACTGCCCCTAGTTCCCTGCTGTTGATTGTGAGAATAAGTCTGAGACTTTGGTTTCCAGTGACTTTGAGTTCTAATATGCTCAGTGATAGCATTCTTATTATCCTTTGTAGGATTTCTTGTATCAGTCTCATTTATATCCAAGATGGGAGAATCAACACCGGCTTTATCATCCATTCCATGCTGCAAATATTGTTGATCAGGAGTGGTGACATAACTCCTTCCTCTAGGTCGGTGAACTTGCTGATTTCTTTGCTTGCTTGTTACTCCCTGATCCTTTATCACAGGAGGAAGGACACCTGAATCTTTCACCAGAGAATCGTTTCTGCTCTCCCAGCCATCAGATTTTACTTGTTCTGGTAGTAGTTGATGCTGACCAGAAGGCCTGTTAAAAAGCTTAGTAGTGTCGGAAGAACCCAAGCTTTCATTTAAATTCTGCAAAGGTAATGTAGATTCAGATGAACTCCTCTGCCGCCAAGTGGCATGTGCTCTACCGCGTTTGCTAGACTTATTATCCTCCCCGTTCGTATTAGAAAAGAAGTCAGTGCTCCCAGTCCCTGACACATCAAATTTACCTATTCTAACACCTTTAGAATCAGTGTGAGACTCATTGGACATGTCACCCGTTGCCAACTGATTAACATAGGATGAAGATTTTCGTGTGTTCTCATGCTGTAAAATTTCTTTGGCTACAGGCTTAGGCACATACCTCTCCATTTCAGCCCTCCTTGTTCTCATACCATTGTGCAAATCATGTTCATTTCTTTGTGAAGACTCATAGTTACTCCCCATCATACTACAATGGCTGATTTCCTCAGGTTGCTCATTCTTATTTGCAGGTTTTATAGGTGCCCAGACAACAGACTCACTTCCATGGACCTTGTCCATGTTCCTAACAATTTGCTGGCTTCTAGCTGGCCTTCTAGGTGGTTGGGGTTTCCATTGGTTGTTCAGCCTGCCATGAACTTCCTCGATAATATTTGAACACCCTTGGTCGGAATGTACTGCACCATCCCTGGAGTCTTGACTTACACTATTTTCGGGAGAAACTTGGGCAAGCACTGATGAATTCACTGTAATAGATGCCGGTGGATAAGACTTGGAACTTTCACTCAGACGTTCTTCAACATTTTCATGGGAATGTGCTGAAAAGGACAAACTAGAAGTCATTAAAGGCTCATCCTTGTTCTTATTCCTCAAATTCCTACTGTTTTTCTTCTTGTGCTGCAAAGAAGGATCCTCATTATGTTGCAACATATCACCATCTGGTGCAGATGTATGGACCTCATCAATGATTTCTGGACTCTCTTTGTTCTCAGCAGTGACTGGCTTCTCATCTGGGCTTCTTTCCTGCGCAACCTCATCTAGACATTTTGACCCCACATTCTCCATCATTTGCTTCTCTCCTAAACTTTTCTCAAGTGGAACTTTCTGTCTTCTTCTATGACCCATTTGTTTATGCTTGGAACCAACACTAACATGAGACTGTGAACCAATATTATGGGTTGCAATTTCCATAGTATTTGTCTCATACCCCAGTGATGATGGATGTGAAACCATATTTAAAGGCAAAGCCATTGGTGTTCCATGTTCTTTGTTATCACAATCACCTGCCTGAAGAAATGTGTCAGTATTCTCCACTAGGACACCACCTGGAAGGTTACCTGTCAGAGCATCAGTTTGAGCAATATCTGTTCTAGATTCCTCATGGTGCTTTACACTCTTTCTTGTGAAAAAAGCATCATTCAATTTTTGATTCATATTTTGTGCTGCTGAGCGTCTGTTCAGTTCCTCCAACTTTGCAAGAGCTTTTGCCTTTTGTTCCCTTGTTCTCTCCTCCTCCTCCTCCTTTAGTTGCTTTGCCCGCTGAGCAGCAATCTCTTTTAATTTGGCACGCTAGAAGAAAAGTTTAAAAAAAAGTGACGTTATACCTACTAACTGACACGATAAAGACCTTCAGAAAACAAGAGAAAGCACAAGCCTTAGCCATTTTAACCAAATTTATGACCAAAATCCTATCATTATTAATACTTCATAGATTACATAATTCTCTCTAGCATTTGAAACACCTAATATTTGAGCTTCAACCTAGCAACCTCATTAATGCCCTAGGGATACAATAGATTTCTTTTGCACAAATCATATAGAAACAGTAGGAACAAGCTGAACATACGCATATTAGGCCCATGTATAAATGGCACCAAAATAATAAACTTGCTGAAACAAAACGCATTTAGCTCTCTCAAAAATGTGTTCAAAATATGCATGATGCATTTCCACCAAGAGTTACAACTTCTATTGTTGTCTCTTACTACCAGATTTTATTTTCTTTTTCACGTCAGATATGTTGAGAACAATGTTCAACTTTAGATTCTATTGACAATGCCAAACAACACAGGCCTATTCACCATTTATCCAGATATTCTTTCAAATCAAACATGATACACAGGCTTGTTTTGTGTGTTAACAAACCCCTTGGAAGGACCAGTTAAGTCTATTTTAATAAAATGATGAGCTCGCACCATATACATCTACAATTTTGTAATAAAATTGAGCATGTTCATGTACTCCTAGCACAGAAGAAACACCAACATTTCTGGATTAAACAAGCCAACTTTTGTAGCAGACACATCTCAAAATATGTCAGTTGTGGGCATCTGTATATATTCCAAAAAAAATCAAGCAGCAGTAATAATCACAAATTGTTAGAAGTCGTGCGATGCTTAAATCAATAGACGTAAATTTCCTTGGAAATCTAATTTAATCTATTCAACATGGAAACCTGAGCTATCATGTGATGAGATGGAGAACTATCACCTTGTTTTGTGCACCAAACAATTTCTCTATGCCAAGGTAAATAAAAGCTACATACCTGGGCTTTGTGATCAAGTAGATCTGAAGAGGATGTCAAAACGGTCTCCTTAGAAGAGTGATTATCAAGAATCCCAGAGACTGGGCCATCTGCAACTTTCTTCTCAACAGGAATGACAGAGGAATCTCTTCCAGACAATTCTCTTGTCAATCCACCATCGACCGGATTATCTAACAATGGCTTAGCATGATAATTATTCCTTCGTGTGGAATGGATTCTTTTTGGAACTTGTGAATAAACTGCTTCACCAGGTATCAAAGAATCAGGCTTTATTAGGGCAAGATCTTGAGATTCTGATGGCCTAGGGACAACTGCTAAATCAATAAATTCATTAGAATTATTAATTACATTTATAGAACCACCATCAGAAGAAACAGGTATCACCAAAGTACTTGATATAGGGTCATTTATGAAACTCCCCTCAAAAGAAACAGACATAGGTGTAACACTAGATGTAGAAGCATTTTCAGTAGGTGCAGCATCAGAGAAAATAGCTTGCGCAGGACGTTCAGTTTTTGCATTGGCAAACTTCTGTTGTTTCGTTTGCTCTTTTCTAAGTGGCACTTGTCCAACATCAAGGTTATCAGCATTCCTCACTTTGTTATTTAAGCCTTCTATCTTTTCAATCAGTGCAGCATTCTTTCTCATAATGGGATAATGTTTCTGATCCTGAACCACTGGAATTGTAATACCTGGTTCTCTCTTCAGCAGGCCTTCAGATGTTCTGCACTTATTTTTTCCCAAGTTAGCGGCACCAACTTTTGAAGGCAGATCTTCATGATTACCAACTAGCTCGTTTGGAGCCTGGCAATCAGTCAAAGTAACAGATTTTGTTGTTTCATTCTTTCTGCCAGCTATGGAAGGCTCACCCTCCTTAGAATTGGAACCTCCTGGTTTGATTTCTAAATCAAAATAACTTGGAGAAGATGAACCATAATGCCCCTCCCCTTGTGGGTGACTATCTTTCAAATCACCATGTGGTTTTAGCAAAACTTTGTAGTGCCCTTGATGAGGAACACAAGCTCTATCAGATAATATCGGTTCCTTGGTCATTTGTGAATCATCTTGACCGGGGATATTCAGAAACTCTACTGAGGTCAAATTGTTATTATGATTAGGATGTTCATCATACAAATTGGGCTGAGTAGCCATTTCTGTTGAAGGGATTTGTTGTTCACCTGAACTGCAAAAGCTTGCTTGATGATAGTTATAATATCCATCATAGGGACCCAAAGCTTGGTAAGGCCCAGGTCTAGCTGGAATAAGAGAATGACTGGGGAACATGTATGAATTTGGAACAATTTGGGGACGATATGTCTCTCCATCTGTAGGATGGTAAGTACCCGATCCAGTTCCTGGCCTTGGAATAACCTCAGAATTAGGTTGGAATGGACGTGGACAGTATGCAAAAGGATCAACAGGAAAACAGCCTGGGGGACCCACTGGTCGGGATGGGCCACCTACTGCCCCTCCTCTATACCAAACTCCATCAGGATGGTGGACTGAAGGACGATGCCAAGAATTGAACTGATGAGATATCACTTTTGAGCTTTGATATGGCTGTGCCTGCTGTGGGTTATTCTGCCATTTTTGATTTAGTAAAGCACCACCACCTTCTCCTGGAATTTCATTATCATTATCCACAAAACTATCTCCTGGAATTCATAAAACAGATTTCACATTATAATGAGACACAAGTAAACAAATCAGAAACTGAAAGCATAAGTTAGTGAATGAATGGAGCGCAGTGCTTTCCAGAGGATTATAAAGTCACATCAACCTACCACTCATAGGAAGTTCTAGCTTTTCATTGGGTCTCGATGCACCAGAAGCAGCAGCAGAGAGTGTTTGGGAACTGTGACCTGGTAGTGAGAGCCACTGATCAAAAAACCATCTCGGCATTGCGAAGTAAAAAGATATCCATTTACTTACAATTCTCCCATTCAATTCTCTTTAGCTTCAACAAACTTAAGCTAAGTGTGGACCAGAAAAATACTGAATTTGGGAAAGAACACTAATGCAGAACACAACCAGAAAAAAGGAAGCAGCTCTGATGAACAACAAATTAGAATGCAGGAAATCGATTTTGAGAACAATGATGTGATAAGGACAAAAAATATCAGATGATACATCTTGATTCATGGTTGTAATGACCAAGCTTATACAAGTCTTGAACTTGATCGCCTCAATCTTGTGATCCTATGTATTCTATTTTAATTTGCATATCATGGTGCTTTCACAATATCATCAGTCTCTCATCTATAACTACCTTGTGACAAGGCCAATCTAAAAATCAACTCCAAACATGTACTATAGATTGACTTAATCGTTACAAATTATTCTAGGTTATGAATATGGACAAATCACATTGACCCACATGAGATGCAGCAGTTTTGCACCTACACCAATAATGCTCTAGGTCATGACATTTTGCCCACCTATGAAATATTTATTAGGCAGGTTACTCTTTATGTGACCTACTTGTGGTTGCTTTGTAATTTGCTGATGTTTAATAAGAAGTATACTCAAAATTAAGGTGGGTGCAGAAGGGTGACAACCCATTGCACAAGTTATATAATAAAAGACAAGCACCGATTAAGCTTAATTTCACTGTATTTATGGCAATGTAATTGTCGGTGTGTTTTCAAGCACGACAAAGGCTCAACAGCAAATAGAGGCCAAAAAGAAACACAACTAAAGAACTTGTCAACATCTGGACACTAATAGCAAAATAATTGATGAAGAAATACCTTACAGAATTTATCCTCCCCTCCAAATTTCACTTTTTACCCAGATTTACTCAAATGGCATCCGAAAAGCTACCGCCAATATCTTCCCAGTCTGCTAATGGCAGGTGATTGACAAAAAGGGTGCATATAACGGTCATCTCACAGCCAAGAAGTAAATGAAGTCCTACCTCACAAGTGTGCAAAGGTAATTCTCCGATACAAAACATTTGTTCCCCTACTTGTTTCCGCAACACTCGATTCATAAATATGTATAATGAATAACATATTAAGTTAGAACCATAGCTTGGTTCATTAGATTTCCTTTTTACTTTGAGACAAATTTGGCAAACATAGAAAGGGTTAGCCAATGCATGAGGCTACCGCTATTGCAAGTTTTGAGGATTGTCAAAATGTAATATACAGAGACAACAAGAGGTAATATCCCAACTATTTGGGGTTTATATAGATTGTGTATGTCGTTGAGCTCTATTCAAAGCAATAATATTTGTTAAGTCAAGAGTATCTATATCTTTGTTTATGATCAAAATCCTAAATCAAAGGTGTGCAAAGGGA
Source organism: Ensete glaucum (assembly GCA_021527575.1). Lineage (NCBI taxonomy): Eukaryota > Viridiplantae > Streptophyta > Magnoliopsida > Zingiberales > Musaceae > Ensete > Ensete glaucum. Next base: position 53,968,749 of record CM038551.1, read on the forward strand.
ATTCTCCCATACAACTAATTTGTCCCCTATTTATTTCCGCAATCCTCAATTCATAAACATGTATAGTGAATTCACATCTTAGAAGTTAAAACCAGAGCATGGTTCATTAGATTTCCTTTTTAACTTGAGAAAAATTTGGCAACATAAAAAGGGTTAGCCAATGCATGCGGATACCGCTAATGCAAGAATCTGAGCATAGTCAACATATGATATGCATTTGGGATTGGTTCCCAACTATTGGGGTTGGTTAGATAGATTGTTTATGCCATTGAGATCTATTCAAAACAATATTATTATTTAAGTCAAGAGTATCTATATCTTTGTTCACAATCGAACTAAGATACCTATAACTCTTATTGGAACTAATTGTCTATCCATCTTAACTTTGCAATTTTTCTCTTAGTACCCATATATTCAGTCTTCATTAGTCATTCTGCCTAAAGTTCTAACACTAGTGCCTATATTATCATACATATCTTTCAAGGTACAGGTAATTAGTGGTTTTATTTTATTTTTTTAAATCTCATCAAATAAATCTTTAGGGGTTCTGTCTTTTTTAAAGCTAATAGAAAACATATACAATCCTTTCTTTTGCTTACTATAATTCTTCACTAATTGCCTTAATAAATAAAAAGCTACTGCATCTACCAAGCATAAAATCAAATTGACTATTTTTTTCACTTCTCATAATATTTTTAGTTACTCTTTCTCAAAATTTTATAATGAGATTCATTATCTTAATTACTCTATAATTAAAATAGTTCTGGATATATCCTTTATTTTTACATGTTGATACTAAATAACTCTTCATACACAGGGCATTTATTATTTTTCCAAAACTTTATTGAAGAAACTAGTCTACTAAACTATCCCTTGTTGTTCTAAACTTTTTTGAACATCAATAAGATTATTATCTATCCTACACTCCTATCTATTTTCATCATTAAAGCTTCTTCTACAAAATTTGTTTGTTCTAAATTTAAAAACAAATCCATAATTGTTAGACCTAAGCCAATTATTTATCTCTAAGAGCTAAGTTATTTATTGACTGCTCATAAATAAAAATAACTTCAGTCTTTCCTTAATATGTATATCATTAACAAGTATCTTTTAATCTTCATCCTTTATGTAAATTCACTTTTTTCACTAGTTTTAGTAGTTCGAAGAGAAATTAATTTTCTACATCCTCAATATCCAGCTTATTATGAGAATTATCATAAATCTTGAACCTTGTCATATACTTGAAGCACTTTTAGCATATTTTTTTCATGTTATACATCTTTAAAAAATTTTCCTCAATTTTGTAAAGTAGCCAATATTTATAGAATGATCTTCACAATACAATTAACATATTTTTTTCCCTTTCACAATGGCCATTATGCACAATGTATTTCCAACCAGTTATATAACTAAGGGGGCGGACCTATATAGACAAAGCTCCCACTAATGAATGGTATGCAATCTTATTCCTACATGTAGTTAGTTTACGCTAAAACAAATGCGTTCAGTAATCCATGTAGGCTAGCTAGTGCATAAAGCCCTCTCCAATGCAAGGTTGCCGTAGCCTACCTTTACAAGCAGAGATATTGTTTTAAAAAGCTAGTCACCTAGCTTGCAAAAGGGTATCCTTATCGTGGAGGTAATGTTCAATACCTAAATAATCTTAAACCACCATACTAGATGTTCTAGCTTAAAGTTTATTCATAGTTTCCTCTTTTCTCTGTCATGTCACACCATAAAACCTTGCTCTAATAATACCACTCATTAATAAGCTCACCCATAACTACTAGCAGAGTCATTAGCACTAATCATTTATGCAGACCCATCATGGTTCACCATTGATTTTTGTCTACTTGAATTCACATATTTACATGTTCATTTGGCAACGTACTCATCGAACCTTAATATTATGAATCTAGCTGCATTTTCTACATAACATTTAAAAGCTTCTTTTAAGTTTGAAAACCATATGAAGGTCTCCACCAATGTCCCTTTTCTTACTTGTTTAAGTGAAGAACTTCTTTTAGGCCTGACCATGATCTGGAACTGGCGGTTCCAAACCAGCATGGGCAGGTTTTGGAACCAGAACCAAACTTTTTATTATTTTTAATTCAAATGTTTAAAAATAAAAAATCATAAATTTATTTATGAATAATAAAAATAATTTAAAATTATGAAACCGATGGTTCAAATCAAAACTGAAACCTGAACCACTAGTTTTGAAATTAGCAATTCCAGTTCGATTTGGGACCTACAAAGTACAAACCACCAGGTCATTTCAGTTCTACTTTCGACCCGGTTCGGTTCAAACTGTGATCAGGCCTAGCTTCTTAGCATATAATGGTAAGAAGAATGTTTCCTCCAACAAAAACTAATAGAATAAAGACTTCTAGAAATGCTTAGATCTATTGTCTAACACACAAAAATTGGCTAAAAGTCATAATTACACCCCTTAAAAAGCCAATTAGAGTTTGAGACAAAATATCAGTGAACGATAGAACATTATGATATCTCATACATAGATAAAGAGAAAATTGCTTCATGCAAAAGCAAAAACATTGAGCTCATAAAGTAGAGAACAGAACCTATAAAATTTTGTGGTTGCTGGAAAGAGGACAAGCACTGAAAAACAGCCTTTTTTAAAAGCTCAATATACTGTTCCATTTCAGGTGTTCCAAATAGTAAAGTTCTGTTCTTGGTATGTTCTGTTGGCTTTTTTAAATTTCAGTTCTGCTAAAATTAATTTAATTCTTGAACTAATTTAATGCTTTTTTTGGTTTTGCTAGTGGTTGACGGCTAAACATCATATTGACAGACAAGTTGATATTCATGATTACTACCCTTTCCGATAAGAACGTCTCCATGAAATCCAACATGATTTAAAATAAATTCGAGATTAAACTAAAGGCTATACCAACTCTCTAAACTATCACCAACAAGAAGTGGCATGATTTTGGTGTAATAAGGCACAAAAAATTTTCATGCAAAATGTATATCAACTAACAATTCGTCCAATCTTTGCATACAGCGATCCTGAAATGACAAAGAAAAGAAAATAAAAGACAACATAACTTAGAGGCTCTGTTACTATCATACATAAAAGTTTTTAAAAAAGGTTTGAATTAAAGTCACCTAACGAAATTTCATAGTATATCTTACAAGTTGCAACCCATTGCAGAACCTACCACAATGCTCCAAGGACATACACAAGCTAATCATTAACACAGTACATGGTATATAAAATACTAGGCTATTCGAAGTTGCAGTGCACTAATCAACATACAACTAGATCCAACGTTTAGTACCTTTGATACAGAGACAAGAAAAAGATTGAAAAATAATCACCTTGCTGACTGTGTGACTCAGATTTTTTCTCAGAGCCTAGTGTTGGGAAATCTCCCGAACTGAGGGAAAACTCATCAGTTTTTGATGATGCAACCCCCTAGAAAGATACAAAGTCAGGTTGCATGCCATAAATAATAGGGACTAAGTTTGGATTCAGAATATAGAATAAAGATGTTGCTAAAAAATGAACATCAAAGCACAATTGCAGGTGTTGCAAAAAAAATGCCTTGATATTTGAGCATCAAACAGATTAGCTTTTAGGGAAGTACCAATTTCTCAGCAGTTCTAGTAGCCCCCCACGCAACTGCAGATTCTGATGAATTTTCTGCAAATCGAGACAACTGAGAGCTACCTGGCCTTGTTTCTGCACTTCGTGGACGAGCTGAAACAATTGGAGTTTGGTTCGATGGCAATAATCCAGATGCTGTAGATGGCCGTGAATTTGGACCCCATGCATTGGGTGAAGGGTCTTGGGACCTATCACTACCTGCTGTCGATGGCCTTGTACCACTTCCAGATGATGGGCGACCACTATAGTGACTTGGTGAACCAGTACTTCCATCAGTCTTAGGTGATAGTAATGTTGATGAACTCCAGACATTTGGAGTTGCTGAAGATGATCGACTTCCCCAAGTAAGTGTACCCCTAAAATATGAAGCAGAGTCATATTGCAACCAGAATAAACTAAGAGAATCTTGCAATTGATTATATTGAACTATGAAAAAACAACAGTATGAAACACTATGAAAGTAATACAATGTGATGAAGCAATAGCCTCACTTTGGAACAATTTCCACATTTGGATCAAGCCCATTGTTCTCCAACCTTCAAAGATGATAAAAAAAAGATAGTTTAGAATTTAGATATCGTGGGCTACGTACATCAATAAGCTTTTGCTTTGGTACAAAGAATAAATTTTTACCTTTGACTTGGTAAATTGATGGGTTTTGGTACTTTGCCCAAGATAGTCATGCCCGACTTTCGTGCAGAAGCCCATCTAACAAGTAAATCATAGAGATTGATCATCTATTAGTGCAGCTATGGCAAACAAAATCACTTATAAGTACTGAAAAACAGGACAAGATAATATTGATTGAAGTAAAAAAAGGGATGATTTCTATCACCATGATAACAAGCAAACAGGCTGCAAAGTATGAACAAGTCAGTACAATTCTTCATCTGTTGTGGCACAAAAGATGTCATTTGCATTAAGTGGGCTTTGCCAGTCAGTGAGTTTTGCATTTTCCCCAGAGGAAAAAAAGATAGTCATATATGTGATTTATAGTCATTTACTTATAGTCATCCTTCAGAACATTTCCATTACAATATTCTGTGACACAAACAATGTATACTACCGTCATGAGTTCAGGTTTTCAAATAGCCAAAGGAAGTCCATATATGTGTTGTACAATATTTTAGTTTTACACCAAAAGGAAAATAAAAGAGCACCATATTAGCCATTATATGTGTTGTATACAATTTCATTTTTACATCAAAACTAAGCGTTGAAGGTTTCATTACACACAACTTCTTCAACCAAAATAACACAGCTTTTGTTAAGCAGAATGGCACAGACATCCAAATGTACATGCATGTGACCTGAATAGGGTACATACACTATATACAGAGAAATTATATAAGGTAAACCAAAAGTAACTATGATAGTGGGCAAAAAAGATGGTCTAACTTAGCCAAATTGTCACAAATTCTCCTAACAACAAGAAGTTGTAATGAATATTTTCCTGTCATCTATTTCTGTTGAGAACAATAACACTAGTCAAATTTAGAACAAATATAAATCATTGTTAATGTTTTCTAATAAAGTTTGAGCTTCTAGAGTCTATAATTCTATACACCAGTTTTCACAATCATAATGCTACTTATTAAAAAATGGAGATTGGGAGTTCAAACCATTAGAAAAAACCAAAGCTGATTCCACAGCTTTAGGTGTTATCAAACGTAGTTTGTCATATCAACCTACCCTAATATGGTTTGGTGCAAATTCAGATGATTTCTTTGCATTATGACAATATCAGTTGGAATTTTAAAAAATCAGCTGGATTCAACCATACTCAGGGAATATAAACCAAGTCCAATTAGTTTGTCCACCTGTCTTCCTTGGAAGAAAAAAAGGAGTTACCTGATGACGACAACTATCACTAAGGTGGACTGTATAGGTAGAAGAAATGAAGGAAGATGTTGAACAAAAATGAAGCATGGAAATTGTGCCTATACTGTTAACGAGGAGAGTCATTGACACATTAACCATTTGTCACTGCCACATTTGCCATCCACCATCCACCACTGCATGAGAGCCAAAAGATGGAAGCAGAGGAAACAAGAAGGATAAGTTCTTGTCCTCCTAAAAGAAATGTCAAGAGAACGAAGGAAAACACCATAAAAACCAAGATAAATTTGAAATCTTGTAAGTGCTCTGTTCAGATAGTCCTTTCTTTACCTATCTTTGCACTACCTTTATCCATATGGTAATTCAAGAGGCGGCAAGGCCATACCACCATCATCTTGAGTATTGCAGGCAGATAGGTTTTAGATCATTTGTACATCATATATAACAGTTGACTTTGTCTGATATGACTATCTTTTAATTTCATGATAATTATAGCATAACCTTCTTTTTCTTTATAAACTGCACTACGCTATTATTGAGAGGTTAGATATCTTATAGAATATTACAAAAAATAGCATATATAGTTAATTTTCAATCATTCATTTAATCTAATGTTTATCATTTTTTTATTTTCAATTATTTTGTCAATCAATCCCGACATCATCTGATCGATCAATTCTACATACACCAACAATATCACCTTTGGTCTAGATTGCCAATCCAAATACCAAATAATTCCAAACAAATTATAGAGCTCACTAAATAGAGCTTGGCTCATTATCAAAAATACTTGATCCAGGAGTTCACATTTGCCTTAGCAAAAAAATTTAATATTAACAAAAATAATAGAACACAAGAACCTAAAATATGCCATACAGACAAAATAGAAATACTTAAAGAGAAAAGGCAGTTGTACTCGGATTATCCAAGAATCTGACATGGAGTCTGTTGGTTATATAAGTTATATACAACACATAATAGTGTCGAATGAAAATGGATTAAGAAAACAAAATCCAGATTGTAAGACATCAACCTCCGATCTCCAGGCAGAGTATTTGAAGCCATAAGACAATGAAAGCTCCTGGATCATCAAAACGTATGAAAATCACCACCTGAAATAAAAAACAACTTCATCATTAGTAACAGAAAGTACTTTTGCAGAAGAATATCAATGAATACACCTGATATATTATTTTGCTCTTTTATAGAGTCAATTGAAGCTTCAGATAACATCTGACACAGTGACTTAATCCAAGATTATTTGAGAGAACCTAACAAAAAATGTGTTTGTCCAACAAATTCCCTACGTTGTTGTTGTTGTATTGTAAAAAGTTCCTACATTATCAACATCTGCATTTTGGCCCACAAAAACCTCATTCAATTAAAAAAAACTCTCATAAAATTCCTTTAACAGAAAGGTTATATTTCTTAGTATCAAAAAAAGCAATGTAACATAACTCAATCACCGCTTTTCCTCAACTTCTTTGCTGCCATTGTTATCAATAGTGTCAAAATAGTAGGTATGAAAAATAACCAAAAAAGCAGGTGGACAACAAGAATGCACTGTAGAAATAGTAGTAGTCAGAACAGGTGGATGCACAAATTGATCAAGTGGCATGGTAGAAATATTGTGAACAACATTACCAATAAAGATAGCCAAGAGCAATAGTGATAACTGATAATTCACTGAGGACATTGGTGTCTATGGTAGGTGGATGGGGAGTAAGACCACAAAGGAGGCAAGAATGTAAGTGTATTCAAAAGACAGAAAACTAAGGTGCATAGATGAGAGGAAGAAAGCTATATATTAAAAAACACAATAGTGGTCAAGGGTTTGATAATATATGAGATGATAGGGTTGGCGACAATGAGAGCATGAAAACGATAAATGGAAGTCTCATTTTCTTATAGTTAAATTATGTCACTATAACATAAAATGTTCTTCAATCAGTACTAGGAGAAGACACTGGCAATGCAGTGACTACTGAACAAGAAAATCGTGACTTCTAAGTTTTTGGCACTGATGTTTTGTATTTTGTCACAGTAAATAGTATGGTAGAAAAAATGTATGTTTAGCATATATCACATGAAATGTCAGTTAAAGTGCAACATCTCATACAAGTTCAGCAAGGCCAGGGGATGGGCTTGGATTCAGGATTGAGAATTGAACCATAAGAAAATAGTATATTGAATTGATAATTAAGATTTATTCAATATGGTTGATAGTGCATGCAAACCGTTCCTACATCTCAATTCATGCAACTTCACTGGCAAAATGAACTTGGTCCACAGTGTTATATTTGCCTTGTTCATGTTTAATAGACAAGTCATTGGACCACATCCCCCACTCCAGTAAAGTACAAACATGAGATTTGGACAGTTGTATTGTGGGAATTGATGGTTCCATTTTAAAGAATAATTGTGAAGTATTTTCACCTACTAACAAGATTAAAGATAGAAATATATGATCTAGAATAATAATAATGGATGAGGGAAGAGCTTGGAAATCCAATAACCATTAAAACCACAAAATGGTCAGTATCGAGATCCAAAATCCCGGACAGGCTCTAGTTATCTCCAATAATCATGATCAACAAGTGACATGAGCTGCTGACAACGACATTATTTTTCTTCTCTGAACTTCTAATTCGCTATCCTCTCCTCCACCTCCAGAAAAGAAAAAAAATCCCACATCTGTATCTGCTACAAATAGCAGCCAGAGTGATAACAACAAATGCGGGCAGAAAAATCTTTGAATCAGCAAGAATCTCCTATGCAATTTCTGGTCACTGCCAGTAATCTAGCAAAATTATAGACCAAAATTGAGTATGGCATGTCAAATCACAGTCATAATCAATTGGATCATATCCAGTGAAATTATGACCAAGTTCATAGGACCACAGTTGACATTGGGATCAGCTACAGGATCTAGAATCTGAATTACAACAAGCCATATACACACACACACACACACATTAGGACTAAAGTTATAAATTTTATAATATGCTGCAACAAAATGCTGTACACAAAAAGACTTAAAATAGAAAAATGTTTATCATAAACATTCTACAAGCATTAGCTAATTTCAAATTTTGCCAGTTCATCCCAATCCAGACTCTCCCAATCCTACTTGTTTCTCACTGCAAACTCCCATAGGTTATTTTTGTGTATGTTGTCACCTGCATGAGGCTAAATCAATAATCACAAAGAGTTGGTCATCAACAATTGAAAGGTATAGATCACGAGAATACAAGGGTTCTTTTCCTTCATTTCTTTCCACTACTCCACTTCACAAACTTCTTTCCTTGTTCTAAGACCTCCTCTTCTTCTTGTCAGATCACCACAACAGCTGAAATGACCTCCCCACGGTCATCTTCTGCTTCCAGCTTTTTACTCCTCTCTTGTTGTTCAACAATCTGGTTTCATCGATTCCCAGTAAAGCCACAAGTGGTTTAACAGGAAGGCTGAGAAATCAATCATAAGCAAAACCAACATCCAGATCCAGATACTAGATCAGATCAAGATATGTCACTCAAGGAAACCATGTTGACTTAAATTACTACAAATCATAGATAAGTCATAAGTGTCCAATGAGGCCTGAGGCTTTCTTATTGTCTGTGACTTAAAGTGCATCGTGTTAAGAGCATATGCTTATATATTAAAAGACAAAGTTCCCCATGTCCTGCAATTATAAAATAATAACTGCAAGCACAATGGTAATAAACAATGATAGGACTTGAATTTGAGCTGTAATTATTAAAATGCATGAGATCATGTTCAATAATGTGGATCTTCCATTCTAGCACTCCATTTTTTTTTTGTCTGAGTTGGAACTATTCAGAGCCTAATGCTATTAAAAATATTCAAGCCTTTTATATGAACATTATGTACATGCATATAAATATTTGCAGAAGTGATGATGGATAGCATAATTTAGACACATAAGGGGATTTGAGTATAACTTTCTTGCTAAACGTATAAATAACCTTCTCGCCTATAATCTTTTCATGTTACACCTAATTCATGATTAATAACACTGGAACAAAGTGTTTGATATGGTCAAATCATATAATACTAAAACCATACTACCCTGACTTGGAAAAATAGAAATAAAATTAGAGTACATATACACATAGAAGATATGAAATTTCATGCCAGTGTGAAACTATTAAAAAAAACAAATAATTACAAGCTTACCAACACAATTCATAATTAAAAAATGGCTGAAACAGATTGGAAATTAAAAAGACACAACAATATACACCTTTAATCAGCACTTGTAAATTTAAAAAACATATAGCATGTGAGTTTTTTTTTTTTTGGGTGGTAGCTTAAAGCAACAGAAACAGCCTCTCTACTTGCAGGGTTGAGTATATAGACCCACACTGGTGAGAACCTAGTGCAGTGGGTTGACCTTTTAACATCAGCTTGACATGAACAACAACACAGATAAAATGCATGACAAATACGGATTTGAATCCAGTTTCAGGTCATGAATCATATATATATCACCAGCAAAAAGTCAAGCACAAGTCAGAAATAGAAGACAAATATAAGATAACTGTATTCCATGATTATAAGATAGTTATAAGATAAATGTATACTATGTAATTATATCCAGATCCAATGGAAATGGATTAAGACAAATATCCAATATATTTTCATCATCATTTATAAATTTTGTACCCCAGAAACCATATCTCAAGACATTTTCAAATTAAGAAAAGAAAACTGAGAAGAAACTAGGTGCTGCTTAAGGGTGATATTTGGATTAGAGAAAACGCCATTTTAATGATACAATCTACCTCTTCAATAGTAGTTCAAATCTTAATAATGTAACCAAATGTTCCAGAATGTGTCACCCATGGCTTTGTTATGTTCCCAAGCTCAACGTGTGATGACTGGTTCCTTTTTCAGACAGCTTCCTCAAAAAGACATAATTGATCGTTAAGAATATTATGGATCGCCTAGTTGATTGATGGAGCTTAACTTATATGTACTAAGAGCCTATATCGTGGAAGTAATTCATATTCGGATACATAAAAAGAGCCTCCCGCCCTTTCTCCCTTTCTCCCTTTCTCGGGCATAACTAATTCATATTCATCCAAAAAAAAATGAGGAAAAAGATCTCCACATCTGTAACTGAAGTCAATCGTCATAGATCAAGAAAATAAAAAACGATCAGTCACAGAACACGATCATTAAGACTAACTCAATCAGACGTAATCAATTTCTAAACCAAACAGTAGCCGACCACAGTGATAAAAAGATCCACAATAATAGCCATTTGTAGCTGGTTTTCCAAGGCCGAATCATAGAACAAACCCCAAGGGAACCGTTAACCCTAGAAAAGAAGAAGCATCCCGCTCCGTACCTCGTCAAACTTGTCGAGAGCCAACAGAGTCCCTGGAGTTTTCCGTCAGATCAAGGCGGCCGTGAGCGATCGGAAGGGCCGGGAGATGCGGAATCGCCGCCGGAAGAGGCTTCCGCGAGGGGCTGTGGGGAGAGGAGAGAGACGAGAGGAGACAGAAGAGAAAAAGAGAGGGGTCGGGTAGGCAATATAATAGGAATCAGGGGTACATGGAACGTCCCTAGTGGTCGATCACCGTGTTTGTGTACAGCGAGTATAATAGGCGGATGCAAGGACTCCCCTTTTCACCGACGCACGGGATGCGCATGTTTTGCGTATCCTACGGGCGTTGATGACTGCCACGTGGTCGACGATACATGATGGTGGGAGCCGTTCCCTTTCTCCCTACACAAAAATGTCGTAATTTTTTTTTTTAACTAGCTTAAAATAAAATTTAAAAATGTGATGGACGAGAATAAAAAATAATATCATAATAAAAATAAATTAAAAAATAAAATTCTTCTGCGATTAGAATATATTATCTTCTGCGAGCAAACAACTTTCGAATTTTCCAATGAATAAACATTTAAACTTCGTTCGATCATTTAATGCCACAAACATCAAATAATCATTTTTCGACTTGAATGTTTCATGATTTTCAAAAAAAAAAAAAATCAGTCATCTGGATAATGATGTAAGGGCTAATTTTTGGAAAACTTCCCGTATTTTGTTTTCTTCAATGGCTCCTTTTTTTTCATGAACATATGTGGTGGTGTAAAAAACACTGTAACTTGACACACAAGTTTTTATATTTAACTAATAATAATCTTTATCTAAGAACCCAATCAAAGGTGATATTTAATTTATATTATTGTATAAGTCGTTGTTCATTAAAAAAAAAATACTGTAATTAGTTTATGACCAATTTGTATAGAAGTCAAGGTGTTTTTGTTCATTAACCAATAAGAATATATATTTTAAATATTAATAAATTAATAATTGTATGAATTTGAATTAATTAAAAAATAAGATATAGAATAATATGATTATAGTGTTTTCGGTTCAATAACCAAAAAATATTATAATACTATTAAAATATAGCAAAAAGTAATATTATAACATATTATATTATTAAAAAATACAGTAACAAAATAATAACCAAAAATAATGTGACCGTATGCAAAAGCAATATAACCGGCCTGATTTAAACCCCTAGTTTGACTAGTTTGATGAAAACTTATAAATTAAAACTGTGAGATGGATTTTTTATAAATTAAAAATGTATAAATTATATTTAGGCATTTTTTAAATAAGAAGTGAGAAAAACTAAAAACTTGGGATCTTGGAAATCGTTCCATGATATCAACTCAGTGCTAAAGTCGTTCAGTATTCTTTTTTTTTTTTTTTTTGACTTAAGCGCCCTATTCAAATTCCATGGATGTAAAGCGATAAATTCTAAAAATATAAAAATAAGACGTGGGTTGGAGTAGATAAACATTTGAAGTGAAAATTACTATCAGCGCATAACATACAGTTATAATGTTGAAATCTCAGGGTGGTTTCTAAGCATAAGACTATAATCATATTCTTGTTATAGAAAAAAATTTTATATCAAAATTAAAATTTAATAATTATATATGGAAAATTAGGATATGTGTATATTTAGATTTCACTTAAAAGAAAATTTTCTAATATGAGAACTCATTCTGTAATATAATCCTTAAAACTATATGTTTACTCCTTTTTATTTTATTTTTATTCTTAATTGAATCATTATGAGTCATTATGAGTAATAAAATAAGGATTAAAATAAAGATGAAAATAAATATGCAATATCATATATATATATATATATATATATATATATATATATATATATATATATATATATATATATATATATATATATATATATATATATCACACGTATTATATATTATTAAGTCACGAGGAGATATTATTAGCATAGAAGATAGAAGAAATAATTAGAAGAGTTTGTCTCCTAAGATCACTTTTTAAATAATAATATCATAAGTAGACTTCATTTTTATTGATTGATAATTATAATCAAAATTCACTCACATCTATAATATATATTGATAGTAACATATAATCTAACATTCTCCACTCATTAATTGATAAGATATAAAATAAATTAAAAAATTAAAAAATTAAAACTTTACATAATTATATTATACAAAATTTGAAAGGTATTTTATACATGATCAAGAATTTTTAAAATAAATCAATAAGCCCAATAATTATAACAATATTTCATTAAGTCCGACTATAAATATGAGTCAAAGTGATTGTATATCATAAATATCATATTTTTTTTATGTATGATAATCTTATTAATCTTTTCTAATATAGTATATAATGCTCCTATGAATTTATATTAAGATAATCATATTATTATGTTTAATTATAATATATAGAAAAAATAAAAAATTAATTAAAAAATATTAATAATTATATCCACTTAGATAGGCATCTACATATTCTTTATGAGTGGATCGCAAGTCTCATTATATTAATTATCAAAGTAGTATTTATAATCTCAATTGACACTTGTTATCTCTAAATTTTTTATCTAACCATCAAATTTTTTATCTTGATATGCTTAGAACCATCATAATGCTTGTAATTCTTAGAGAAAAAAATTGTTATAGTGTTATCACAAAATATCTTCATTGGCCTAACTATTAAGTCGATATCAAGTTTTTATATGAAATATTATAGTAACAAGTTTAATTTCTAACATTAAATCATTTAACAAATTTATCTTTCATTATTGATGATATAACAAGGGATTGTTTTATACTTTTATAAAATAACTATCCCTCTAGCTAGTATTAATATAAATCAATGACTTTCCTATTATCGAGATAATTTTAAAATTAACATCTTAATATTCTATCATTTAAGGTGATATTATCTCTTGTATGTGAATATGTAATACTTTGTTCATTGTCTCTCATCATATTCTTTATAATTTTTCAATGTTACATTCTTGGGTTATATATATACATCATTAATTGATTTATTTTTTAATGTAATATTTTGTTCATTGTATCTTTTGACTGCGCACGTACGAGGAGTATATTCATTTGATTTATTTTTAACTCATTTTTAGGATACTAGCTCTAATTGAATTTTTGACCATGATAAGAAGCATATCATTAATTGAACAAAACTAAATACTAAATATTTTAAAGACTTGATCAACTAAACAAGTCTGGTTAAACTTTAATTTCTATTCATAAATATCTCAATATCAATAACATAAAATATCATATTCATATTAATAATCTTAAAATTCTTGATAATAAATATATTAACTTCATGTAATAAACCAAGATTATTATTGGTAAGTAAAATATCATCCATATATAAGACCAATATAATTATTTTACTCCTACTAACATTTACATATATACATTAATCAATAGTATTTTTATAATTTGAAGAAAATAATAGCATAATAAAATTTTGTATACTATTGTATGGAAACTTGTTTAAGATGATAAATGAATTTTCTAAGTCCAACTTTTATTTCACTTCTCTACAAATCATTCATGTTATCCATATTGATTTTTCTAATAAATATTTTTTATTTAATATAATTTAAAATCATAATAAGTTATTAATGTTATGACAATTCTCAACAAATTCTTTTTGAAAACTAGAAATTTTTTAATTATAATCAATGTATTTAAAAAAATTAGTCATAAGTCCAGTTTTATATTATTCAATATTATCGTTTGAGTTATCTCTATAACTTTAAATATATATATATATGTCAAATTAAATTTGATATATGTTGATAATTAAAATGGAGTTGATAAGACCGATTTACTAGGAATCATGTTCAAGATATATATATAATAAAAATCATGTCCGAGTATAATTTCATCTTTTCGATAATGTTATTATGTTGTGACATACCTAGTAAAACATATTAAGTATAAATATCATACTTCTATAAGAATCTAAAAAAATGGTCAGGATTTTGATCTGACTCATTATTATTATCATAAAATTTACCACTCCTATCGGATATGATAATATTAACTTTTTTATCTAGTTATCTTTTAATTTTATTTATATATACATTAAGAGTATTAATAGATTGAGACTTTAATGTATTAGATCATCGAAGTAATATATTTGTATGTTTAATTTGAAATATACAAAATTCAAATTTATACCTTTCTTCTTATACAAAGCCTTGTGTTTGATATAATCTTTTTTCAAATTTAATTTTTTGCCATAAAAGAAGTACCTTATTATGAATAATTTCTTTTTATTAGTCTACTTAGCATTTTCGGACTCGATAAATTTATTTAATGGATGGTGTTTCAGCTTTCTTTTATTATTATTAGCTTACTTAATAGTAGCTAAAATATTTTAAGATTCTTTAGCTTAACATTAACTATTTCTGAACACACATACTAGTAGTTTATTCAAGATATTTATCTTTATTTGTATTATAATAAATCTTACACGAGTTATATTAGAAAAAAAGATAATTAAAAATGAACTATATGAAAAAACACTCATCCACATTTATGCCTAATGCTTCAAGTTTCAAAACTTTGTTACCATATTCAAAATATAATCCTAAATCTCTAAACTATAATCATTTCATTCATTAATGTGTCAGCTAATGACTTATTAACATATTTAAACCTATCTTTTATAACCTTCAAATATTATTGTGTACTAGTTATAAGTAGTAGTAAAGTCTTGATATTATTTATAATTATCATTCTTAAAAATATTAGACTGAGTCTATTAGATCTTTTTTTAATATTAATTTATTAATATTCATATTGCTTTCATTTGGCAAGTCTATGAAACTTTTAACAAGTAATATTATGTCAAGATTCAATACTTACTTATGCTCTAACCATTCTAAATAATTTGAATCAAGTGATATATATACACTAGCAATAAAGATTGTGTGGAAGTAAGTATCACTACAAGATATAAAATAATGTTGATACTTTTAAGTTTTTAAAATATGATGAACTATTAATTTCATTAATATTTCATATTTGGGTGAAATATTAATGTGCTTAGTATCTACTCAAAATTATTTATAAGAGCCTAATATCATCATTGTGAAATAATATTATTATCTTTGGGTATACAACCCTAAACTAAATAATATCATAATTTCTCATCACATAATTATTCAAAGTATATTCTCATTTGAAATTATCAAACTCTTATGATTATGTGCATCAATATGAATATTATTTTTCTTAATGTCACTTAAAGATAGATTCTTTAATATAATTTTATAAATTATTGCTCTATACTACTTTCACAATTATAAGACCAATATAATAATATAAAATATAGCTTAAAAAATATATAAAGTAAAGCATTTATTGTAATTCACATTTTGTAAGTTGATCATCTCAAGCTATTTTAACACTTTTTAATCAGATAAAATGTAGGGATATAAGTTACTAATAATATTCAATAAATATCATAAATATATTTTTTTATAAATATTCCATATGAGAAAACTATAAAAGAAATCCATAATTTATATTTGTTTATTTTTAATAAATTAATTAATCTTATTTAATTAGATATACTAAATTTAGATAATTTGAATTCGACTAAAGTATTTGAGCTACCCAAATTAGACCCAACAACCAACCTAATCAAAATTAAGTTTAGATAAAATCTAGTTTGGAAATAAATTAATTTGGGGTAAAATTGGGTTCTTGTTCAAAATTTAATTAAAGTATGTTAAATTAGTTAATTTTATAGTTGAGGACCTAAGTTAGAAATATTTGATTTTCAAATGATAAAATTATAATTTTATCTGGACATATATTGGAAATATTTAACTTTTGAAAACTAGAATTGTCATAAGGGGATACCGAGTAAAATTAAATCATTTTAGAATGGTAAAATAGTTCTTTCTTAGGTAAAAGCCACTAATCCTAATTTCTCTTTCTCGTAGCCACTACTTTGTTCCATCATACTTCCTGCACCCAACCGTGCAAGTCCTTATCAATGGTAACCCTACAATGGTGATGAGACGACCGTTAAAGACCGCCTCTAGTTAGTGAAAGCACTACCACCATCAGTTGTTGCCTATCAATTAACTATCACAGCTCCTCATCATGCTGATGGCCTTTGACGACACCATTAACCTTGGCATCACCCATCATCATGCACTACCTGTGATCATCGTAGTGTGTAGCCCATTCGTTGCCTGTAATGCATGTCGTCAACATAACACAATCATGAATCATACAACATAACCCATCAGTGTTGTATGTCAATCGATAGATCATCACGATAGCCCATCGCATATAATAGCAATGTCACACTCAACAGTGACACCACCTAAGGCAATTATTGCACATAGCACTATCGCTTGTGGAGGAACGTTGTCCACTATAGCAACCAACGATAATAGTATCATCAATTAAGCAACCTCAATATCATGGCAAGGACGCCCCACAACCCTCACAATAAGTGTAAGACAATGACTAGAGCGATGCTTGAGCCTTAATTGCATGCAAGACAACCATCGATGGTAGCAATCGCCCATAATAGGGTTGTCACACGCTAGCAACCTCCGTTGCTCGTAACAAATCTATTACTTATGCAACTATTGCACACGATAGGATTGGCAACCAATGAAGGTCATCGTCATCAATAATGTTGTTGCAACAATAAGCTATGGACGATAGCCTACTGATCAAATATGGGCAACATATATTTTTTATAGTTCTATGTGCCTTGCATTGCCCATAAGAGCAAAGATGAATATATTTATATATTTGACATAATACATCATAAATTAATTTAGAAATAATACTAATCCAAGATTAAAATAATAATTCAAAAGATAAATTAATCTAATCACATAAATATATCTAAAATTTGTTTGTGATTTAAATTTTTTTGATTTCAAAACATAGCTTTGTTATCGATTGTAAGTATAAAACTATAATCATACTATTGTGAAAAAAAAAAATAATGTTAAGAACTGAAATCAAATAACCATATATTGAAAATTAGGATGTGTATCACTTTAGATGTCATTTAGAAAAAAATTTTAAATCTGAGAATGCATTTTATAGTCCAATCCATATGATGTATCAATTCAGATTTACAAAAAAAAATAGACTCTAATTCTCTTCTCTTCGTATCAGGACTATCATAAATAATATAATAAGGACTAAATAGAGACAAAATTAGATTTGTAATATTGTGTATGTTGAGTTATTGTAATTATTGTATGTTATTGAGTTTCTAAGAGGTTCAATCTATTTATATATAAGAATAGAGAGCATAGCATAAATAATTAAGAGAGTCTCTTCCTTTAAAATCATCTCTTAAAATTTTTTACTATAAATGTATTTCCTTTACTCTAGACTTATATATCTTATCTAATTAAACATGATCACATAATTTAGCATGCGTATGTGATATTTAAAATTTATACTGGATTGGTACATTAAGGATCCAATACATATTATAAATCAGTGCTTTATAATTTTTTAAAAAAATATTTTTGATTGATGGTAGCATTTCAATATTTTCAAGATTCTAATGAAAATTTGAAGTTTATCATTCACAACATAGTAGTACTGATTTTATTATTATTTTCATAATCTCTTACTTTATTCTTATTGCGGACATCGCTCTTGCCAACGACATCACCCTTGAAATTTATCATTATTGACTCTACTTGTTGCCCTTTTGAGTCATCCTTTTCGAGGTGGAAGAAAAATAAGAAGATGATAAATAATAAGAAAAAGAGGAGGAGGAAGAATGAGAATAAAAGGAGGATGAGAAAGAAAAAAACATTTATGCCATTTATAAAAAGATAATTTAGAAATAAAAACAAAATAAAATGAGGTTATATATAGCAAAAACAAGTTACAAATAATAAGATCTATGAAAATTTTTAAATATATCAAAATACCTTATGATATTTTCTAAAATCATAAGATTGTCATTATATAGTAGAAACTCTAACAATTATTTTTATGTCTCAATCTCTTGAGTTTTATTATTGTTGACTCATTTTCTCATAAGTCCATCGAGCTACTTATTTCGTGACCCACTTGCTCGTCGTGTTGCTTGCTTCGTCGAGTTGTTCGCTTCGTTGCACCATCAACATTAAGAAATTGTATCAACTATATTATTTAATTTTTTAACTTTTATTTATTTATTAAATTTAAATAAAAACTTTTAAATAAATAATTACAAAATATTAGAAGTATAAATTTACCGAAGTTTTAGAATATGATTTTGCCAAATATGTAAGTACGTATTTAAAAGTATATTTTTAATCTATTGTTCATTTTAACACTCAATTTTTTTTTAATTATATATTCATTCAAAAATTTTAAAAGATTAATTAAAAGATAAATATATTTCCAATCATGTTCTTACTCTTGTACTTGGCCATGCTAAGCTTCGGCGGAAAGCAGGCGTCGGATTTGATCCAACGGTCCAGGACGCGGATAGCACAAAAATTAAAGAGAGGCGAGTCGTCGTACGGAGTAGGGGTAACGAATCACCGATAGATGAGACATGTAAAGGGTTGAGATGAAGTCTCCAAGGCAATATTTGCCATCGTCGGTCCGTCCGGTCGCGGCCCCTTTGAGCCTCTTCGTTTTCGCTCTTGCTCACCGTAATGGCGTCCCTCGATGATTCAGGTGTGTTCCATCCCAAAATATCTATTTTGCTCCCCTTTTTGTGTTTGAATTAGTTTGTTTGTATTCTCATCACTCAAGATCATCATCATCTTGCGATAATTTGTATTGCCGATTCATGGATCTCTCCTCCATAATATTTGGAAAGTCTATAAATTTCTGTTCTTATTCTCGATTTGTTATCAGGTTTTAGGTTTTTGTGGGTGTTTGTTACTAGGTCAATCTGCCATCTATGCCCGTTCTTCCTTCTTTTACGCCCCATTTTCTTCAGTTCAAGATCGACAACTTTGTGGATGTATCTTCAAACCCAGTCTTAACGAGTTGATCTTGTTCATGACTACCAGAGAAACTATTAACTGATCGGCACATCAGGCACATCGATAAGTGTATCTTTCTTGCCTTTGAGGCCAAGCTACCTTTGACTAGTACTGGTTGATCCCGTCAAGTAAGTCTTTATTACTACCAATACGTTGGTCGCGTAGGTGGTGGGTTCTGTATGTTGTTCAGATTCTCTGCTGGCGTAATAGAATGATAAATGAGCATAAATTTACTATAGTCACTATAATTGGGTATAACTTCCAACAATTTATTGGGGTTGTGACCATGAATTTTCCTATGATCTTGCCCCTTCCGATGAGCTATTTGGTTTATCTTCTCGTGCCAACTATTTCAAGAACTTGTGGTTGATTTGATGGTTTATTGGATTATGAAGCACTTTACAGGGTGGTTTCTACAGCTTCATTGTTGTAATACATTAGTGTTATGATGTTCTTACAGTTGTCATCCCAAAAATGTCTCTTAGCATTACCAAAATTATATAAGATCAGTCTTTTTATTCTTCTTAAACTCTGAAGTAAGTTTTATTATTTTCACTTCATTCATGTAGTTGCTGTAAGATGATAAGAGCTAGGTTTTGCATATATACTAATGAAAATATTTTACACTGAGTCGCTATTTAGGACTGCTGGTGCTGCAGGATTTAATTTTAATCAAACTGGAGTAGTTGTGTAAAATGCTCACACTTCCTTTAGTAAATGCTACTTTTGAACTGATGAAATTTGTCTTATATCAAGCTAGGGATAGCCAGATGGCAGTTCTGTTTTAAGTTTTATATTTTAACCAT
This sequence comes from Ensete glaucum, assembly GCA_021527575.1. Lineage (NCBI taxonomy): Eukaryota > Viridiplantae > Streptophyta > Magnoliopsida > Zingiberales > Musaceae > Ensete > Ensete glaucum. The sequence continues at coordinate 53,989,397 of CM038551.1, forward strand.
TTGATCTTAACCTGTTAAATATTCCAGGGAACAAAGCTGATACTTCAGATGTCATCGAAGCTAATCAGGTTCCTGGTTTGCAGGAACAACGCGAACATAGCGGTTAGTGTATAAATCATTTTATTGGGAAGTTGTTCCTCCTGTTTTGAGAAGTAGTACTTTTTGATTTTATTACTCCAGATGACTTGTAGTCCTAAAAAAATACTTCCTTAGAACCTGAGAAGTCTACTTGTATTTCATATTACCGGTGCTTTTACCATTCAATTCCTAGTCCTTAATCTACAATCACAAGAAAAGGGCGGTCTACTACATAAGACTTCCATCAACCTGTCGTACGGGAAAGTCAGCATATGCAGTTTTTTTCACTTTACAAGTAAGAGGTCATTGTCATTGCTCGAACCATGTTTTCCCAGGTTGCAAAGTGACAATCTTACTGTTCCACCAAGGCTTATCATATAAGTTTTTGTAATGGAAGCTTCCATAAATTTATTAGGTACACTTTGTTTGGGTTTTCTACTATCCTGCGTATTTCTGAGAACTTGAAGTATACCGGACAACATATTCATCAACCTCTCTTTAAATTTAGTGTGTTCACTCTCTTGTGGTTCAATGTTCACTTCTGCTTTTTCTACCTCAGTAGCTGGGGCCTTGACAAATTCTGTTGTTGATTCAGAAAGGAAAGCTCGGGTTGAGGAAGTTTGGAAGAAAATGAACAGCGGATTGCCAGTTAAGGCGCCCAAACCTTTTGTGAACAAACATAATTCAACTGAAATTACAGTGACAAAGAAAACAATCCCTGTAAGGATGCTATGGTTAACATTTTGTTATCTTATGATTTGACCTTAAAGGTTTCACTTGCTTTATTGATGTTTCATAGGATTGGATGGTCACTCTTGGCCTTGCACCAGGCAAAATGGCAGCTACTAAGGATCCACTGGGAAAGAGGCCAGCCATCATACAAAATGGAACAAGTGAGCAAGCCAAGAAGCTTGCTACCGCAGCCATTTCAGCTGTTAAAGATGTTGCATCTGCTGCCACTGCTGGAAGGGGAAAAGTTGAAGTATGCTCAGAGTTTGTTCATACAGAAATTAGTTCATTTTTCTTTAGTGTACTTTTTTACCTCTATTTACCTTGTCCATTATCTGAAACAATGAAGCAAACAATATGAAATTGCGCATGACTAAATATTGCATAAGTTCTGTAATAGATAGTTTGTATTGATTAGATTGATGTGCCTCATAGTAAATGTCGCATGCGTTCTGCTGTTCTACGGGCCGGTCGTGTTGGAACTCTGATCCGTTGTGTGCACTTCCACTTGTATGTTTCATACTGAAGAGTGTGCATGAGCTAGAAAGCTAGGTACCTTGTCAGAGAAGCCTTTCTGTTGTTAGGCAAGTTTTTGACAGATGTGGGCTTTTAACACAATTTTTAGATGATCAAATTCTTGGACAAAATTTGCTGTGAATTAGCAACTTTTTGTGCGTGAGGGTGACCGCTCGTGATGGTCTGCCATGAAATTACAATCAGTGTAATCTGTAGAATTCAACAAAGTTAAAGCTTAGACTTAGAGAACAAACCTTTGATGATTTTGTATGTAGTTTCCTATCTTCTATGATCTTGATCCAACATTTGAAGAATCAAAGACTATGCTTGTCTAATTACATCCATTAAAATGATCTTTCTTTTGCATTCCTGCAGATAACTGAGGTCCACGATTTTGCGGGTGAAGAAATTGAAGTTAAGAAACTTGTTGATGCTGACTCGAAGGAGGCAGCCGAGAAGGCTAGAGTTGCAGGTGGTCCCTCCTCTGCCCTGGACACTATTCTAGAGCAGATAAAGAAAAAACCAAAGCTCAGTGTGCTCGACAAGACCAAAAAAGACTGGGGTGAGTTTAAGGAGGAGAACCAGGGCATGGAAGAGGAGCTGGATGCCTACAAGAAGAGCTCAAATCAGTATTTGGACAAAGTTTCCTTCTTGCAGCGGACAGATCATCGAGAATTTGAACGAGAGAGGGATGCTCGTCTGGCGACACAGGCAAAGAGGAGGCAAGCTATGAAGGAGGATGACTTGTAGTCATCCATTGTAGTTTGCAGCTGGGGTTGTTCTTTACTAGTTGCAACAACTAAAAGAAATCACTGCAATGGTTCAACACAGAAGTCACCACATTCTGTTTTGTTCGTGCCACGGGATATAGGAAATAATAGCTTACATAGTATCCTGTCATTTTCTACCGAGCTGCAGATTTTGCTGTGTAAAAGAAATCCCTAAAGCTATTTTTTCTGTATATTTATTGGTGAAAAGATGGCATTGCTTCCATCATTGATATCATGTTGTTTTCATATCCTTCGGACTGTTCTTGTTCTGAGTTATAGTTTCTTAAATCTCTATATATGATGGTGCATTTTGCAATCATGACTTCATTGTTTTCGATTCGAAACTTCCTCCACGCATTTACCCAACCATTCCTTCTTCTGTAGGGCTCTATATATAATGGTGCATTTTGTCAAGCCATTCAATAATTCTGATACTATTTGTGTAATTTAATGAAGATCGAGAGTACTAAATCTCAACATCCAGAATAGCATTCTTGTACTTCAATATGGTTTGGATTTGTACATCACGTCAATTGATCGATCAATCTTCATTTTCAACTGGATTAATAATGTCACGAAAAAGGAAAAAAAAGCAAAAAATTGGTCTAATAATATAATCCTAAGTAGATGAGAATTATTTGCCACACAAATTTAATCGGTAATCGCTATCCAACACATAACTTAGAAGATTAATCATGGATTATTTTCTATAATTAATTATATTAGAATTTTTGTTGTTGGAGTTACAAGGTTAAATATCTTATTTTACAAGAATCTCAATTTAATTTTTTAAAAAATATAAATTAAAATATAAATAAAATAAATAAAATTAGATCCAAATAAGATACCGATCAACCAATATCGAATAGAAAACACCCTCCTCACGAGCAACTGGAATCATGAGATTGGTGGGATTTTAATGCTTGTGGGCCTCGTGGACGTGAGGACCACAGCGTACGGACCTGGCCGCCGTGTAACGTCAACTAATACTTTTCTGTCGCTTTCGACGCAGGTCAACAATTGGAGGAGGCACGGGGCCGGAAGGTGGGGTCCACTTATTGTCCTATCACCGGACAGGTAGACAGGACGGGCGGTCGTCGACAGTCGGAAAAAGCTACTATTTCCCCGGCCATTGAATCCCATAGCGGAGACCTCGAATTCATGCTTCCATTACATCGGAAAACTCCAATATGGTTTTCTGTAATCCATTTATCTTCCGAAAAAAAATAATAAAAGAATGGAGATTGCATATTTAGAAGAACGTGAAGAAGAGGTCGAATGAGATGATAGATATCAACCGACTTGCCTATTAAAGATCGAACAACAGTGACATAGAACTCAGTGGTAAAGCATCAAAACCAATTTAGAAGTGGATCGATTCATCTAAAGGACCGGTCTTTTTGGACATATTAAAATAGGGGTACCATAAAATTTGAGGTGTTTCCTGGAAATTGTCCTAATATTGTTTTTAAAAGTGTTCTATTTATTTTTATTTTTTACTTCCTAAATCGGTCGCATAGGAAATTATTTTTACCCACCCCGAGTGAGAGCATGGCCGCCATGGATCTCGCACTCGCCCCCGGGCTTCCCGTCACCGCCCCCAACCCCTTCTCCTCAGTCTTACCATGAGACGACCCCGAGAGACTGCAGCCGATCTCGACGCGACCGCCGCTCCGGAGATCTCTCGAGCACACCACGCTCTCCCGATCGAGTCCTCCGCCGGATTCCATCCCCGTTGAGGCCTCCGTCGAATGCGCGAAGGCAACTGCTGCCGTGGCGGGGATTGGCGGCGAGATCCCGGGGAGCGAACATGGGGATCGGGGAGTTCGAAGCGGAAGGGGATGGCGGGGAGGAGGACGAGATGACGGTGAAAGAGCGGGAGGTCTCGGTGAACGGCCTCTCCATTAAGACCTCCGAGGTAGAGGCCAAGCTCGACGACGGCAACATCCAGGAGGCCGAGTCGTCCCTCCGGGAAGGACTCTCACTTAATTACGAGGTTCGGGATCTCTCTCGCCCCGTCTCTTGGTTCTCTCTGTAGTTCGTTGTTCCGTGGGAAAGTCCCGATTTTTCCTTGTCTTGACTGCCTGTCGTGGTCTTTTCCAGGTTGAATTCTTGAGGGTTTTCCTTTTCTTGTGTTTAAATCTACCATTGACGTGTCTTGTTGTGGCGTTGAACATACACTCTTATGCTTGATTGGTTTTTGGAATTCGGTTTACAGACATGCCTTAGGCTACCTTTGTGTGTGATGTTTTTTCTTAGTAGAACGAAAAGAAAACGAACAAACAAACCTTTTTTTTTTTTTGGATGGTGGCTTTCAGGTTTTTAAACCTGATGCGAAATGTGATATAAATGGGCGAGTTCATCATTGTATTTCTTCGGATAAAGTTCTGTCCATCGCAATTTAAGCCATTGCACATGTGATCCAGTTTCTTAGAGAGGAACCTTGTTGCAGGAAACTTAATTATTCTGTATGCATGCAAAAGAGTGATGCTTAAAGATAGATTGACAGTTGTCTTCAAGATTACAACTTTTATTTTAGGAAGCTCAGCAGCAAGGATAGTGAAATTGGTATGCCGGCTTCTATTGTGGTCAAGTTAGCGATTACAGAGGTTGGCAGGAACCATTTTATACTTTTTTACTTCTCAATTCACAAACATTGCTTGGAACACCTCAACTAGGAGAACATGAAGACACCAAACTGAGCTGGAGTTGATTTAACCTTGAGTGTCACAGCGTTGAAAGGTGCCTGGATGTGAAAATATAAAATTATTTGTGAATTAGAATGTTGTGCTAGAATAAGTTTCTAATTAGGTGCAATATATATGTTGGTGGAATGCAGCTGAAATCCAGATCTGCAATGAGTAGCAGTTGGAAATGTCCCATTTATCTCTTGTTCATGTTAATAATTCTATTGCTGAGCTTCTCGCCAGTGTTACAATGTGGCAAAAAAATATCTAGGACATGATATTTTTTCTACAATGAGACAAAAAAATGTACGTAGGATATGACATTTTTTTCATAGGCAAAACTATTATAGGAATACTATTTGTAGCTTGAAATTGGTAATAACCTGGGAATCTGGGATAGATGGTGCAATAAAGCTGAGTTCTCAGTGTAGGTTGAGGCCAAAGTTCAAGAAATAACCTAAAGTAACAAAATTTTATGGGAAGAGAAAATACTAAGTAATCCTTAGCATTGTCTCCCTGGAGGATGTACATGAGGGAAGGATACCTGTGATGAGGGCCATGAAGGATCTGTTTGACACTATTTGTTTCATCTCGGTATTGCTTAATTACAAGAAAACCAGTAGGACAAAATGAATCAGATAGAAAAAAAATGGGATACAGCTGGAAGAAAGATTGAACGAAGGTGCCTGCAACCTGTCCAAAACTTTTGCTTCTTAACTAATATTTCTTTAACATTGTTTTTTACCCCATCCAATGAAATCTGTGATATTAATAGTCAACATATAAGACTTCTTCCAGAAAATTTCTATGTAGCTTCAAAACCTGTCCAAATTTATCTAATTCCTTCAGAATTTTGTAGTGAAGGTTGACTTATGATTTCAGACATCAGTTTAATTTTGATGCTCTTTTTTCTAATTTTTGTGTTTGACTTTTGAAATTGAAAGCTCGAGGTTCAGTGGTTATGGGAGTTTTTATGAGTATTATTATCTGAGAGCTTTGAAGTTCTGCAGTATAGAGGTCAGTTAGATCATTAGTTAGCTTACACTGGATCCCCTCTTTTACATGTTATTTGTACTTACTTTTGTCTGTGTTGTCTCTCTTAATTCTGGAAAGACTTCTATCCTTAAGCTAGAACAGCAGGGAAACAAGTTTGTTGACTGGTTCAACTGGATGCCACTGTCTCTTAAAACCAATAATGTCAATCTTTGTTCATGGTTTTTAGGTTTTTGTAAGATATTCCAAGATATGGCAAGCTGCCAACTCATCCAAAGAAATTTGTGGGCACATACTAATTGATAATACTGGAAAAAATAAGTTTAATCAAATGTTTGATTGTAGTTTTTTGAAATTTGACACTACATGTATAGACTGTTGATTCCAAAATGTATTACTGAATGATGTAGATTGCTTTTAGTGATCAGATAATTTGATGTTGATCCTTTTTCTTCACCGATATTTTTGTTTCAAATGCTGAAGGAAGCAAGAGCACTACTCGGAAGGCTTGAATATCAAAGAGGCAACATAGAAGCTGCTCTTCGTGTATTTGATGGAATAGATCTTCAAGCTGCCATTCAGCGTTTGCAACCTTCTCCTGAGAAGCCTCCTTCGAGGCGTAGCCGCTTACGTAGTGAATCTATACATTCAGTGTCCCAGCATGCTGCTAGCCTTGTTCTTGAAGCCATCTACTTAAAGTCCATGTCTCTACAGAAGCTAGGCAAAGCTACTGGTACGAGCTGCTGCTCATCATTCATAATATGTGCAATATGCAGAGGCCTTAAGATATGAATCACAGTTTGCTTTTTTCTGTGCAACGGTATGTCTTGTAATTCTCTGATGTTCTGTTAGTAGCCTACTTAAGAAATAATTTTTTTTGCTCCATGTAGAAGCTGCTCAAGAATGTCGAAGTGTCCTTGATGCTGTAGAAAAGATATTCCGACATGGCATACCTGATATTTTGGTTGAGCAAAAGTTGCAGGAAACTGTCAGTAAAGCTGTGGAGCTCCTTCCAGAGCTCTGGAAGCAAGCTGGTCGTTATCAGGAGGCTCTGGCTTCTTACCGGCGTGCTCTTCTAAGTCAGTGGAATCTTGATGATGAGTGTTGTGCAAGGATTCAGAAAAGATTTGCTATATTTTTGTTATACGCTGGGGTAGAGGCTAGTCCACCCAGTTTGGCATCCCAAATTGATGGTTCGTTTGTTCCAAAAAACAATTTGGAAGAGGCTATTTTACTTCTAATTATTTTATTAAGGAAGTGGCACCTTGGCAAAACCCAGTGGGATCCATCAGTAATCGAGCATCTTTCGTTTGCTCTCTCCATATGTGGTCAAACATCTGTACTTGCTAGGCATTTTGAAGAGCTCATTCCTGGAACATATGCACGGTGCGATAGATGGTACAGTTTGGCCCTATGCTATAGTGCGGCAGATCAGAATCATTCCGCATTGAACTTATTAAGAAAGTTATTAAAAAAGGATGAAAGTCCTGATTATATCATGGCATTGTTATTGGCTGCTAAGATCTGTAGTGATGACTGCCTTTTTTCGGCTGAAGGAGTACAATATGCTCGGAGAGCTATAGCAAATGCTCAAGTTGCATATGAGCATTTAAAGAGTGTGGGTCTTCATTTTCTAGGTAATTGTCTGGGAAAACTGGCTAAAATTGCCTCCTCAGATCATGAAAGGTCTAGCTTGCAAAGTGAAGCTTTGAGATCACTTGATGAGGTGGTATCTCTTGAGCGCCAGAACCCAGAAATGCTTTTTGATCTAGCTCTTGAATACGCTGAGCAGCGCAACGCAAATGCAGCACTCCGATATGCAAAAGAATTTATTGATGCAACAGGTGGATCAATATCCAAAGGATGGAGGTTGCTTGCTTTAGTTTTATCTGCTCAGCAGCGTTACTCAGAGGCTGAAATTGTCATTGATGCAGCACTGGATGAGACTGCTAAATGGGAACAAGGGCCTCTACTTAGAATCAAGGCAAAATTAAAAGTGGCTCAGTCCCTACACATGGATGCAGTTGAAGCATATCGCCTTCTGCTTGCTCTTGTTCAGGCCCAAAGAAAGTCCTTTGGATCTTTCAAGAATATTGTAGAGGTTTGCTTATACTTTTTTCCACTAACTTCTATTTTGACAATTTCAACACATATATGTATATACTTAGCTGTCCTTTGTTCGACTTACCGTATCTGCTCATCCTGTGTGTTAGTGTTCGTTGCCGAAACTTATATATCTCCACAATTAATATTGTCTGGCCATTTTTGTGTTAGTTTATAATGATAGTATTTGTCACAAATGCAAATAAATCCGCTATATGTTAATAAAATAATAGTACCACTTTCATTTTAAAGTTTATTTTTTCTGCACAAGACCAAATAAACTCTCTTGAGCATATGACTGGAAATGAGATTTTGGTTGTGCTTGTATTCGTGTTTTTCATTGACCAGATTATTAATTTGGAACAACTTCATTATTCATTATAGAGCAACTTGATGCCAAATAATACATATTTAATAGGATATTTTATATGAATCCAAGTTCAGAAAAGTGAAGGAAGAATTACCTAATTTCTTGTTCTTGCTAAAAAAGCACTATAATAGTTTATATTAGTGATCTTTGATGTACCTCTCATCAGGATGATTATTTAAAGTTTGTGTTGGTAAAAGTAGTTAAGGTTTATGATAATCTTTTATTCATCTTCTGTGATCATTAGTTGGTTTCTAACACATTTCTAGTTGTTCTGAAGGGATTAATTTGCTTTTCAATTGGCTTGTATAAGCCGTGACAAACAATGGATATTTATGTCAAAGAAAACGGGATATACTGAGTATTGTGTATTCCTAATTGATCTTCTAGACATTATGTGAATCGATGGTAGTTGGAAAGATAAGTGAAATGAAGACTGGAGGCTAGCTTTTCTGACTTGCAAGTTGTCCTTACAATAGCAATCTTGAAAATTTTAGAAACTCTAAAAAATATAACCGTATGCTGATTAAGATTTGTTTGCCCACTGTTTATATTAACTTCTTAATCTGATATTCTTTCAGGTTGAGGATGAAAATGTCAGTGAGTTTGAAGTTTGGCGAGGTCTTGCCAATCTGTACTCTGGCCTTTCACACTGGAGAGATGCTGAGATATGCTTGGAGAAAGCTAGGACACTGAAACCTTACTCTGCTTCTTCTCTGCATATCGAAGGTACTAAAGATCATATTTTTAGAAAAAACTGCTGTCTCTTGAGTTTCTTGATTGGTTTCTCGGTTGCATCCATAGAAAATCTTGTGAAGGTGCTTGTTGCTGCTAATTCTTTGTCATATTAGCTCTTTAGTGTATAATTTAAAAGTGAATAATGGTCATCTTGTTCCCATGAAGTGTGACTTTAAGTCAGATATGCCAGCTTTTTATAGAACAAAATTTAATTTATGCACCATTCCTCTTAAAAGAGATTTCTTTTTCGATCTGTGCATTCATTGTATGTTCCAAGTGCAGCATATAAAGGTCTTATAGACCTTTAAACAACTATTGTTTGCCATGTACCAAGAGAAGTATTCATAATAAAAGAAGTATTGCTTACTGTATTTTTTTATTCAAGTGTCCTGTCTTTTGGTGTTATATTTGGAAAATCTGCATTCTTCAATTATACAGACCATAATCTCTGGGAAATTATCGTCTGTATAATTGTATGTCCTGACTTTTTTAAATTAGTAATCACATTAACCAGCTGCCACCACCTTTGGTCCAATTTCAGTGTTAAAGAAACATCTACCACAATTCGGAATTAGTAAAACTGCGATCGTCTTTGTTTATGTGATTCATCAGGTCGGATGCTGGAAGCCCATGGACAGATGCAACAAGCATTGGCCACTTTTGGCAATGCCCTCTCAGTGGAGCTCGACCATGTGCCTAGTAAGGTATCAATTGGTGCTCTGCTGTCCAAAAGAGGCTCCAAATCTTTGCCAGTTGCTCGAAGCTTTCTTTCAGATGCCCTAAGACTCGAACCTATGAATCGGCTGGCATGGTATTACTTGGGAGTGATTCACAGGGATGAAGGCAGGATGGTTGATGCAGCAGACTGCTTCCAGGCAGCATCACTGTTAGAAGAATCAGATCCTATAGAGAGTTTCAGTTCTCTTTTATAAGTGTCCAAGGATCCGTTCCCATTTTTTTTCTGGTTTTACATTACCTGCGTATTGAATTGGATATCAGTTGTAGATTGTATTTATTAGAGCTTAGTCTGGTGGACATTTTATTTTTTCTTTTCGTTTGTTTCTTTTTTACTTGTAGTTGAATGCCGTCTGTTGCTGCTTCGACAGTCTATTATATGAAATATGAGATGCTTTGAGAGGAATTTCTTGATTTGACATGGTCACAATTGGATCTGCCATTGCAGTGCTGCTATGCATTCTTCTTACTGCCAATATGCTGCCGGGGCTTGTGGCCAAACTCAATCTTATGATCCTTAAAACATCACAATCTGCTTGTACTGTGGTAGCATGAGTAGTCTCACTAGTGATCCATCATTTTCTGTCACTGTTTAAGTTGTAAATGAACTCTATCAACCTTTTTATTACATCAGCTTGCTCTTTGTCATCCATCATGCTCCCGCAGGTTCTTTATTGTTTTCTTTCTTTTGAGATGTACTAAGTTTATGGAGTGTGTCTTCAACTTAAATTGACACTGTTCTCTTGTGCTAATTATGCTTCTGTTTTTGTGTGTAAATAAGAGAAGCCTTCCCACTCTTGGAAGTTTTATTTCTAGTCTAATTTTGTCACTGTAATTTTCGACCAATACCTCTTCATTATCTTTTATTGCGCATTCTGTTTCAAGGAGATTACAGTGCTCTCAACATATGGCATGCCCAATTGCATCTTGCCACCGCATTTGAATGAAATGGAAGATTACAATTGGCAAAACAGTTTATTACCTGAGATGGAGAAGATAGCAACTCTTGGTTTGATTAGATGAAATATTCCATGCTTGATATGTGATTGAATATCCCATTTTTTCATAAAAAATTTAAAATTAAAATATTATATTTGTGAACTAAATCAAACTTAGCTGACAGTTTAACGCATCAAATATTATAACTTCTCTATAAGTTTATGTAAATTATATGATGATTATTGGGACTAGAGTCCCATTTCATTTGCATTATTTTCCACAATCTAGCTGTAGCGATGGTCCAACAAAAATCCTTGGACATTTAATTTTATTCTATTGATTTCTTTTTATAGGAATAAATGTTTTGTGTATAACACATACTAAGGCTAACTGGATGCATCTCTCTCTCTCTCCCTCTCTTTATATATATATATATGATATATATATTGCCATTCGGAGATAGAAGGCCGTGGGCACACGGCTTCCACGGTGACCGCAGAAGTGAACGATTTGGACTCAGCTTGCGAACACATTTATAGTTCCCGTGCTCGAGCCACAGCGCCGTCGGATGGCGCGATGATGGATGATGGGTCCACCATTTCAGTTCATCCGACGGTTGAGATAAACCACCCGTGTTCGCCCTGCGTAACTTTTGAATTCTCACCGTGATTGGAACGTTCTATGGGATCCGTCGCCACATATATATACACCTTTAACCGCAACCCACTCTTATCACGTCTTTCGCGCTCCACCTCAACTCTGTCTGCGTGAGGGAGCGCGGAGGTAGAATGGCGTCAGTGGCGCTCTTCCTGACGGCGACGAAGGTCGCCGGCGCCTTGGTGGTGGCCACCGTCGCCGCCAACGCCCTCTCCTACTTCCGTTTCCGAAGGAAGTACCTCCGCCCGTTCCGCTCCCCCATCGACGAGTCATCCGACGTGCTCGCTGACTTCAACGTCCTCCCATCCGGAGGTAACCACCCGCGCCTCCCCGCCTCCAAACCCTATATCGAATAGCTCACCCTCGTTCAAGAACTTCTCGTGTGCTCTTTCGTTCACGAGTTAACGGTCTCATCGGCCTCCTTCCTTCCGGAGTTACTTCCCGGTTCAGACCCTACCTCGTATCGATTGCCTTAGTTCAAGGACTTCCATTACTGTGTTTGATGGATTCGGCTTCTGGGTGGAACTTTGGCGTATTCCTTTCCTCTTTTGATGTGATTTCTGCTATTCGCACATGAGTGTATTAATCTGACTTGAGATTTTGGCGAGGTGGGATAGGATAAATAATTAATCTCTATAGTGTCAGTAAATTATAGTTAAAGATCTCAGCGATTGATGAATTGAACCTTACTAGAGTGAAATATCAGGATTCTTCATTATTTGATGACGTTTCTTCTTCGCCTTATCCTGTTTCTGTGGGTATTTTATTGTCCCCTTTTCATGAAATGAAGACTGATACTTGTTTTCATGAGTATGCAATTATGCGTTGTTGGCCTTTCGAATGTTATTTTTCCTGCTCAATCAGATTTTCTCTGTGTTGGAATTAGGCTAAAAAATTTACAGCCACTCATTCCTATGACTACGATTTTGACCACCGACTGCGAATTATCGTTTTTGAATTCCCGGAAGAATGATGCATAGTGGAGTCTTGATAGTGTCAATGTAATACGAGAGTGATTATTGTGTGTGTGAGAGAGAGAGCAAGAGAAAGACTGTAAGCATTTCTTTGGGTGAAAGGGAGAGAAGGGGGAAGAGATTCTGCTTTTTTGTTCTTTTAGAGAGAGAGAGAGAGAAAGAGACTGAATTAAGTGCGCACTGGATTTTCTTACACATCTAGCTCAGTGGTTCCAGGCGATCTTATTTTTTGTTTTTGTTGTCTCCTGCTTTGTGCAGCAGAAGTAGATGGGTTCTTCTTTGGGTTGGCTACAGCACCTGCTCATGTTGAGGACAGGCTCAGAGATGCTTGGCTTCAGTTTGCGGAGGAACAACCTTGTGCTGATGTGGGACTTGATCAGAAGCATCCAGTGGATGCTTTGCTGGCTTCTGCTACTGGTGATGGTGGTTCTCAGCAAAGCTCCTTAGCCACGGATGAAATTAAAAAGACAGGTAAATTGGAGACTAAAAAGCCTCTCAAGATTGCTATGGAGGCTATGATCAGAGGATTTGTGAAATATTCAGATGATGAAGGCCTGAATTCCAACACAGAATGCCACCATACTGTTGCTTCATGGCATAATGTGCCTCACCCGTATGCGCTCCTGCTTTTTCAGAGCTATCTATATTTTAATTTAAGTGGATAAACCAACCATTTGCATCATTACAGATCAGGTAGTGTAAGATATTTACATCATATGCATATTAGGAACATTGCAAACATGAGATTTGTTTCTGTTCTTACATCTATATTAGGCAATAACATGCCAATTCGAATGGCCGGTACTGGTTTTCTTATGCTGAGCAACTAGTATCATTCTGTTTATTCTGTTGATTAAAGCATTTGTCTGAAATTTGCATTGCTTGCATTAGATGCCTAACTAGAATAGGTTCATTTTTTCTAAAATCTGCTTTCCTAACAGTAGGTTATTAGGTTAAGATAATTTCCCATGTTCAGCATTTACTTGACTCAACTATGAGGAATTTTCTTCACAGCTCTTTCTGATCCATGCTTGGTGTATTAAGGCATTGCTGCCATCTATTTAACCTAAACCATCCAGTTCTGGAAACCTAGATGAGGCTCTTGTTGACTTCTTTCAGTTGATGTACTGTACAAATTGAAGTCAGACAATTACTTGATGGTTTTAGGCAAGAGAGGCTGAGATTCTGGTCTGATCCTGACACCGAGTTGAAGCTGGCCAAAGATACTGGTGTCAGCGTCTTCCGCATGGGGATAGATTGGTCAAGGATAATGCCAAGGGAGCCAATACATGGACTCAAAGATGTGGTAAGTTGTGACAGAATTTGATTCCTTATTATGGTCACAGTAACTATAAATATAACAGGATGGTTAACAAACTTGTATACAGTATCTAGGGAATGTCTGAGTTGTTCGTGCAGTACGTTTTGGTGGTTTCAATCTTCATCATGACCATGCTCTTCTGTGGTTCTGATAATTAGATGGGTCTGTCTCTGTGGATTATGTGCTTTCTATGATAAAAGTTGATTTCTTTGTGGTTCTTTTACGGTATCTGCCATATGGTTGACATTTTTAATAAATATATGTTTTCTCCAGGTTAACTTTGCAGCATTGGAACGCTATAGATGGATTATCAAAAGAGTTCACTTTTTTGGAATGAAGGTGATGCTTACTCTATTTCATCACTCACTTCCTCCTTGGGCTGGAGAATATGGAGGATGGAAATTGGAGAAAACTGTTGACTACTTCATGGATTTTACAAGGTTTCTGGATCTTGTCAACCTGAAGGTTTTCTGGACTTTGGAGGATCATATTTTATATGCATTTTATTGTTCAAGTGGATTCTACTCTATTTTTTTATACCATGCTTGCTTTCACTTATTACTAGTTAAAACCTGCATAGGCCAGTATAAACATCTTGAATTTCAATTTGAATATTAGTTTACCTTCATCCTTGCATCCTGTGAACTAGGTATGTCTTTCACAGAGTTGGTTGTTACTTCAAATTAAACTTTACTTCTTCCATTCAAGGATTATATAACATTCATAGATGCTCACAACAGAACTCAAACTCCTGACCTTCTGATTGCATACTGCACCTTAACCATTAAAATGTTCCCTCAGAGATGATATGTTAAGCGAGTTAATAAAGTACCTTTCATGAAAAAAGAAGTACCTTTCATGGATTGTGGATGTATTTAGAAAATTCATTGTTATTTTTGCTTATTAATAATTATTTTTTTTGTACTAGTTAATGCTTAAATTTAAAAGAATGATCTCAGACTTTAGGCATTAAAAGACTATCTGGTGTGAGTATATCATCAGAAGCCAAGTCCAGCACCTGTTAAGTTTAATTTGAAATTCCAACTTCAGTCTGCCGGCTCATTTGATCTGAGTGAAGTTTCAGGACATGCTAATTATTGCTAGTTGTTGGGGTTGGAAATTTTACCATTTTGAAAAGTTTCTTGGTTGATCTGTAGTTAAGGATCGATATTTCCATATTTATGATATATTCTTATAGTTTCTTGTGGTTTATGCTTTCTCACTTTACCCTTAGGGTTTATTGGTGGGCTTCACCATTCAAGATTCCTAAAACGAATCAAAAGGGTTTATTTGTATAATTATATGTTTTTTTAATGTTGACAAGTTGATAGTCTTTCGGGATGGAAAGATCTCTCTCTCTCTCTTTTCAAACTTGGATGTTCATTATCTTCTAGGGTTGTTTTGTACATCCCCTTGTTCTTTGCTCTTCATTGTCTGACATGCAATCAAGAGAGCGTAAATTGTTAGTATAAAGGATGATTCATGGTTATGTATGTAACTGTTGTGTGATTTTCTTCCTATTCTAGATGCAATATTGGCTCTAAGGAGAGAAAATTTTGTGCAATTAGCCTTATTGTTATAGTATATGTTGTTGAAGCCAAGGATTGTCAATATGGGACACAATGGTGTGCCATTTGGTTCTTGCATGGTAAGATTCATTTGTGATGTCACATGTCATTGGCACACACTAGCATGACAATGACAACCACAACACTACCTGACATGTCTTTTTTTTTCTTCTGGCTTTGCTCCCAATGTGTGTTTGCAGGTATTAGGCTTGTATGAGATTAGAAATTATGGATTTCATCATATTGCATTTTTATTCGCTCCATCCGTTGTCCGTTTCCTGCTCCTTTGATTTTTGGGCATCTTTACTCAATCTACTGCATTCAATAAATTAAGATTATCCTATAAAAATCATGTGCTTAAAAAAGAATAACTTGCCCATATTTTGTTCGTTGCAGAACTTGTTGCATGAGGTTTACTGTGATGACTATAGTGGAAAGCAAAAGAAAAGAAACGAAAAAAGCAAATCTCTTAGTAAGTCTTAAATGTGCTAATCAACACATTAATTTTGTTGGTGTGCACCGGATGCATAATAGATTCACTGGTACCGAATAACTTTATTTTTCATTAGTTCCCCCAATTCCAGTCATTCTTTAAAGCCATTAAGGTTGCAAACTGGTCACCCCAGCATTCTTTGGCTTAAGCTTCCCTAAAATCAATTTCTTTGAATTTAATAACGCAACTCATGTTCTGTATGACGTGACACACTGTAACTGATATATATTACTTTTCAATCCTTTAGTTGTCATTTTCTTAAGTTGAGTTGTTTCTGTACTTTAACTACTTTAATTGGATTCCTTGTTATTCCTTTTTCGTGGTCTCTCTTTCTTTATGGGACTTGCTGTGTGTAAATGCAAGGCGCTGCCTCAAATTTTCAAAACATATCGTAACCTTGGAGCACTTGGTTACCATAAGGGATACAAGTTTGAGCAAAAGGAACATGTCTTTTTTTATCTTTTTAATGTTTGATTGTTATTTTCTAATATTTGAGTGTTATAACAAGATTCTCACTTTAATTAGATAACTGACCAGCAGAACAAACAATGCAAGTGCATTATATAGAGCAACAAAAACCTTTTATTACTCCTAAATAGGGGTTGATGTAACAAGGTGTTATAGCAGATACCTTGAGAAGAGAAAATAGATGTTTCACTTCATACAGCATCCTTCTCGAACTGAACTTCGAATGTCTACCTAGAACATGAAATTGGCATAGATGATTTAACATTTTGGACTTTCCATTTGGCAATTTCGCCAAGGGAGCACTATACAGTCAGGAAACCTGAAAGTTGCAGGTTGTAGAGCTATCAACACTTTATATGCTATCAGGAGAATCTGTTTTGTCTTTTTCACTCATTTACTTGTTTGATTTTGCCACAAAATGTTCATACATGTGCTTTTGATGTTGAGTTAATTTAAACAAATGTATATTTTGATATGGTTTCTTTGGATTTGAAGTTGAATGATTAACCAGATCTTCACTTCATTATCCACTGGCTGATTGTGGACATTCATTTGTTGATATTTCTGAATGTGTGATTCTTTCTGGTCCGTAGGCTTGTTGTTGATCGAGTAGCAGATTTAGTGGACTACTGGGTAACGTTTAATGAGCCACATATATTTGTTTTGTTAACTTACTGTGCTGGTGCCTGGCCTGGGGGAAATCCAGATGTGATTGAGGTAGCAACATCTGCTTTGCCTACTGGTGTTTTCAATCAAGCTATGCATTGGATGGCTGTTGCTCATACAAAGGCCTATGATTATATCCACGGAGAAAGGTTACACAAAACTGAAGTTGCATTTGTCTAATGCTAATTGCTTTATTTGATTCTTACATTTAGATGAAATTTGTCTTTGTCAGTCTTCTATTCTTACTAAAAGAGTCTTCATTCAACTACTGTTCTGTTACTGCACTGTTTGATATTAGCAGAAGTTTTATTTGACTTGCAACAGGAGTGTCGTGAAACCTTCTGTTGGGATTGCACATCATGTCTCTTTTACTCGACCATATGGACTCTTTGACGTCACTGCTGTCGCACTGGCTAATTCACTGATAATTTTTCCCTATGTGGATAGCATTTGTGATAAGCTGGATTTTATAGGGATTAACTATTATGGACAGGTTAGCACCATTATTATACTAATATTACAGAAAGAAATGTATGAACAAGCTATAACTGGAAGCTTTTCCATTATTCAGGAAGTGATTTCAGCGCCTGGCTTAAAGCTCATGGAAAATGATGAGTACAGTGAATCTGGACGTGCTGTTTGCCCTGATGGTTTATATAGAACTCTTCTTCAGTTCCATGAGAGATACAAACGCTTGAGTTTGCCTTTCATCATTACTGAAAATGGAGTTTCCGATGAAACTGATTTGATTCGACGACCATATTTGCTGGAGCATTTGTTGGCTGTATATGCAGCCATTCTTATGGTTTTGACCCCTGACATGTTCATGCATTACTGGTATATAAAACTGCTTTGCTTCGTTATATGAATATGTCTCTCTTCTTTTGTAGGGTGTGCGTGTGCTTGGTTATTTGTTCTGGACAATTTCAGATAATTGGGAATGGGCTGATGGATATGGTCCTAAATTTGGCCTTGTTGCAGTTGATCGTGCCAATGACCTTGCGCGTAATCCTCGTCCATCATATTATTTATTTTCCAAGGTAATAAATGTCAAGGAGAGTGGATGTTCTTTGAACTTCTCTTGGCATTTTAGTCTCTTTGTTAATATATTGCATGTGTGCTCCATATCCTGGCGATCCTTATTTGATATTGCAATGACCTTTCACTTAGATACCTAGTCAAACTGTGTGGGACCAGTTTTATATTTATGGTTTATGAACAATCCATCCTGAAACTGATGCAAATGGATCTACTGAAATTAGGTAGTGAAAACTGGCCAAATTACAAAGTTGGATAGGATGCATGCTTGGAAGGAGCTCCAGCATGCTGCCAAAGAAAAGAGAACACGGCCTTTCTACCGAAAAGTTGACAAGCATGGACTTATGTATGCAGGTAAATATATTTGGTTTTTGATTAACTGACGTTATATGATATATTCCATATGTGCACTTAATTGCCAATAACCAATATGAAGTGATGTTTTCCGGCAATGAATGCTAACATGTTCCTTGATGCCAAGAATCTTACTTTTTAAGTTTGATTGGGATCCTACAACGGTGATCATATTTAATCAAGATCGCTCCTATCTATATGGTTGCATTAGAGAATACATCTTATATGAACACTTCTTAACTATTTATCACGAATGATCATCGCTTAATCGTAACTCTTCGTTCTGTGGATCGTTGGTCATTTTTGTTGCTTGTACAGATGTTTAACAACATATTTTCCCTTGGTTTTGTGTGATTTTGCCTAGAAATTGCAAGCAGAAATAATCTGTAAGGCTGCAGAATGATCGCTCGCTGCGCGGAGCCAAAACAGGTCAAAACTGTCTAGTTTTGGGTCGTTTTCCCGTGCTGCGATGACCTGATTAAGCGGAGCAAAACGTCAGCCATCTCAGCCCTCTAGAACCCCCTGGGTGGCACAGAGTTGGATGGGGCTCCGGGATAGTGTCAGGCGTGAGCATTCATCAAACATTGAACTTGGCTTGCATCCGACACCTTGGGGACCATCGTTTATGGACTTACGATCGCTTCTACTGCCCTCTAAAGTCTTGTTTCACTCTCTTTATCTCCTTTCTCTGTTGTACACAAGTTGTTCAACGAATTGCTTGAAAGAGCTGCCCTCCTTGCGAGACTTCGGGACTTGTCCATTACTCACCTTTGTTACTAATCAATTTCTATTTTTGCAGGTCCTTCGTGACCTATAAGAGGTTGCAAGTGGGCTGACCCTTTGCGGGCAAATATACGCTTCAGCATTTCAAGACTTAGGCAACCCCAGCTAAGTCCGGAACAAGTGGGCAAAGTTGCTTCGTGACTTAGGCAATTCCAACTAAGTCTTCAAGTTTGCTACTAGAGTGCCACACGGCTTAGGCAAATTCAGCTAAGTCCATGAAATTACGATATCGGAGCGGGCTAGCAATTCGAACAAGCAAGCGAAGAGGATTCGCAATCTTACCATGGCAAAACACCGTGGTAAATCGAGCAAGATGGGGCAAGCTGGACCTTTGCCCCAAGCAGCCGCAGGTGGGCTGTAAGTGCAAACTCGCTCGCAAGTTGTTGGAGCCGCTCAGGAGGAGCGCGACAACGAACAAGATGAGCATGAAGTTGGATATTCTCCGTGAGCGGAGGAGGCACAATCTGGTGCGCCAACTAGGAAAATGAGCCATAAAGAGAGACTTACAATGGTGGAAACCCGCCTCGATATTCTTGAAGTGAGCTTAGAGGAACTCCACTGAGGGCAACGAAGACTCATTGGGGCAGAGAGCTCGCAAGAAGAAGCTGAATCTCAGATCGATAGGGTCGAGTCCCTGGTTGACCGACTGACAGAGAACACCAAAGACTCTGTACGACATCTACATGAAGTTATGGCGGAATTCACGGCTAAAGTGACGTTGCTCATTAGAACTCTTAATGCGGGAGGGGACACTACCCGCGCTGCCCCGCCACAAAGCTTCAGGGCACCAGAGCCGTATTACTACGGGGGCACTATAGATGCTAAAGAGCTCGAGAATTTTCTGTTCGACATAGAACATTATTTTCATGCTACGAGGCCCGATTCGGAGGAAACTAAAGTTTCTATAGCAACTATGTATCTAAATGAAGATGCAAAACTTTGGTAGTGAACCCGTTGGGAGGAGATCCAACAAGGCTGATGTCGAATGGATACATGGGAAGACTTGAAGCAAGAGTTGAGAACTCAGTTTTTGCCCGAGAATACAGAGTTTATCGCGAGAAGGAAACTGAGACAATTCCACCAAAGTATATCTATTTAAGACTATGTGAAGCAATTTTCAGCACTGATGTTGGATATCCAAGACATGTCCGAAAAGGACAAACTATTTAGCTTTCTTGTTGGCTTAAAGCCATGGGCACAACAAGAAATAAATCAGAGGAATGTCACCGACGTGGTCAGGGCAATTGCAATTGCAGAAAGACTGACTAACTTCGTTTATTCAAAGGATTTGGGAAAGAAGAAACAATCATCGGGAAATCGCCCAACAAAATACTCTCATACAAAGGAGTCTGAGGGCGAACAGAAGAAGAAGAGTTTCCATAAGGGACCAAACTCAAAAGGCAAGACCCCAAAATCTAGTTGATGCTTCTTGTGTGGAGGACCGCATATGATGAGGGAGTGCCCGTAAAAGCAGGCACTCAACGCTTTAATGACATCAATACACTCCCACAAGTCGAACAAGGGCAAAGCTGTCGCTCTTAGTTCAAGTAATTTTGAATCTAGCAGTGACGATGAGGAGTCGCAAGGACCCCGAATGAGAGCGATGCACTTGTTGAATGAATTGCGAGGCCAAGTAAGGGAGAATGTAAAGGCAAAGCCATCAAAGGCAGTGAGCAGCGAGCTGATGTATGTGGACATCAAACTAAATGGCCGAACAACCTGGACAATGGTGGAGACATGCGCTACCCATAATTTTATTGTTGATCGTGAAGTGAAGCGACTTGGACTTATCTTGGAGAAGAACCCAAGTTTTATGAAGGCTGTGAACTTGGAGGCTTAGTGGATCTTCGGACTAGCAAGGGGGGTCCCTATCAAGATTGGAACTTGGAGTGGATGTACAAACATGATGGCAGTGCCATTGGATAACTTCCAAGTGATTCTTGGAATAGAGTTTATGCATGCGACGAAGTTGGTGCCGATGCCATTCCTAAACTCTCTATGTCTAATGGGTGGCGACGACCCCTGCGTAGTTCCAGTCGCTAAAGGAGAAACCAAGGACCCACAGCAAATATCAGCACTACAATTGAAGAAAGGGGTATAAAAAGGCGAATTGACTTTCGTGGCTGATGTGAAGCTAGAACCACTTGATGGGGAGGCCATTCACGAACCTGCTACGATGGCGAACGTTCTGAAGGAGTTCACAGACGTTATGCGACATGAGTTGCCGAAGACTCTACCTCCGCGCAGAGGCGTGGATCATAATATCGAGTTGGAGCTGAGAGTTAAGCCTCCAGCGAGACCACCATGCTGCATGACCCCTCCAGAGTTGACAAACTGAGGAAGCAGTTAGATGAACTACTAAGCGGTGGTCTTATCCGCAGTTCAAAGCACCATTTGGAGCTCCAGTCCTCTTCTAGAAGAAACAAGATGAGAGTCTCCGATTATGTGTCGACTATCGAGCCTTGAACAAAGTGATAGTAAAGAATAAATATCCTATTCTGCCGATCGCAGATTTGTTCGATTAACTAGGGAAGGCCAAGTATTTCTCCAAACTCGACCTTCGATCGGGGTATTGGCAAGTGCGCATTGCAGACTGTGATAAGGCGAATACTACCTATGTGACCAGGTCTGGAGTGCTTGAGTTCTTGGTGATGCCTTTCGGCTTAACAAATGCTCCGGCCACATTATGTACTCTAATAAGCTAACTATTCAAGGAATATTTGGACAAGTTTGTGGTCGTCTACCTAGACGATATAGTCATCTATAGTTGAACACTTGAGGAGCATATTGAGCACCTTTGGACAATCTTCAAAGTTCTCAGGGGGAACACTTTATTCGTAAAGAAGGAGAAGTGTTATTTTGCTTAGACGGAGATTTTGTTCTTGGGGCATCGAATCGACAATGGTTCTATCCGAATGGACAAGTCTAAGGTGTAAGCTGTAGTAGACTGACGAATACCAAAGAAGGTGCAAGAGTTGAGATCTTTCCTTGGGTTCGTCAATTATTATCGATACTTCATAGCTGGATACTCGAAATGCGCAGCTCCACTGACGGAGTTGCTAAAGAAAAAGAAGTCGTGAAGATGGTCAGATAAATACAATCCGACATTTCAAGACCTAAAGACTACAATGTTGGAGGAACCAATACTCAGATTACCAGACTATGGAAAGTCTTTTGAAGTCCATACCGATGCGTCTGACTTCGCTATTGGGGTTGTACTTATGCAAGAGGATCATCCAATGGCCTACAAGAGTTGCAAGCTCAACGAGACCGAGCGGCGATACCCAATACATGAGAAGGAGATGACAGCGGTAGTCCACTGTCTACGAGTCTGGCAACACTACCTTTGGGAGCACCATTCATGCTAAGGACGGACAATGTCACATTGAGCTACTTCCAAGCTCAAAAAAAACTCTCCCCGAAACAAGCACGATTGCAGGACTTCTTGGCCAAGTTTGACATGGTAATGGAGTACAAGCCTGGAAAGACAAATGTCATGGCCAATGCCTTGAGTCAGTTGCACTCCAACTTTCTTTCCAAGATCAAGGATGGATTATACAGTGATCCTCAAGCAGTAACCCTGATGCAACTCATCAAAGAGGGGAAGGCGCAACGATTTTGGGTCTAGGAGGGACTCCTCTATACTAAAGGGAATAGAGTTTATGTTCCGCGAGCGGACAACTTGAGGCGTGAAATCTTGAGAGAGTGTCATGATTCCCTTTGGGTAGGACATCCGAGTATTCATCGGATAATGACTCTCGTGGAAAGGGTATTCTATTGGCCAGAGATGGAGACAGATGTGGAGGATTATATTCATACATGCCTTACGTGCCAACAAGATAAGGTAGAGTAGCGAAAATCAGTGGAACTTTTGGAGCCGCTACCAGTACTAGAAAGGCCATGGGAGATGATTTCCTTAGACTTTATATCACGCTTGCCCATAATAGGGAGACTTTGATCGATACTCGTAGTTGTCGATCGATTTTCAAAGTATGCAATGTTCATTGCTGCACCCCAACATTGTTCAGTAGAAGAGGCGGCCAAGTTGATGATGAATAATGTGGTGAAGTATGGGAGTCCCACACAATATCATTAACGATCGAGATTCTCGGTTCTTGGGACGATTCTGGACCGAGCTATTCAAGCTGTTGAGATTGAAGTTATACTTCTCCACAAGCCTCCACCCCTAGACGGATGGACAAACAAAGAATCAACTCACTATTAGAACGGTATCTCAGGCTCTATGTAAGTGCTAACTAACAAGATTGGGTGAAGCTGTTGGACATAGCTCAATTCTCCTACAACTTGCAACGGAGCTCTGCATCCAATAAGAGCCCCTTCGAGATTATCATAGGACAATAACCATCGACTCCTCACAAATTAGCTATCGGTTATACGGGGAGTAGTCCGTCAGTATATCACTTTGCAAACGAATGACATCGAAATACAGATATTGCTCGCGCCTACTTGGAGAAGGCGGTCAAAAAGATGAAGAAGTAGGCAGACTTTGGAAGGCGACCCTAGGAATTTAAAGTTGGTGACTTGGTGTTGGTGAAGCTTCAACCAGCATCACTCCAGTTATTTAGGCACAAAATGCACAAAGGATTGGTACGTAAGTATGAATGGTCTTTTTCAATCATCAGCAGAGTAAGCAACGACTCCTACAAGTTGCAACTGCCAGCATGGTTCAAAATTCACAATGTCTTCCATGCAAGCAACTTGAAAGCCTACCGTTCAGATCCGCAAGACATTTCACGAAATATTTGAACTTGACTACCCCCAATTAGAGCTTCCTACGAAAAGCGAATTGAGACTATTCTGGCGGATCGTAAGACTAAGCTATCCAGCGGAGCAGAGCAAACTGAGTACTTTGTGAAGTGGCAAAAGCTTCCCCGGATAGAAGCCGGTTGAGAGCCAGAAGACGCCCTACGACATGAAGAAGCCTACGTCAAAGCCTATGAACAAGCGTTGATGAGGGCGTTGACAATTTAAGTGGGGGAGAATGTCACAAACGGTCGTCGCTCAATCGTAACTCTTTATTTCGCGAACGGTTCATCACTTTTGTTGCTTGTACAAATGCTTAACAGCCTGTTTTGCCTTGGTTTTGTGTGATTTTGCCTAGGAATTGCGAGCAGAAACAATCTGTAAGGCTGCAGAATGATCGCTCGCTGCACGGAGCTAAAACAGGCTAAAACTACCCCAAAATTATCCAGTTTTGGGTCGTTTTCACGTGCTACGATGACCTGGCTGAGCGGAGCAAAACATTAGCCATCTCAGCCCTCTGGAACCCCTCAGGTGGCACAGGGCTAGATAGGGTTCCGGGATAATGTCGGGCATGAGCATTCATGAAGCATTGAACTTAACTTGCGTCCGACACCTTGGAGATCGTCGTTTGTAGACCTGCGACCGTTCCTACAGCCCTCTAAAGTCTTGTTTCGTTCTCTTTCTTTCCTTTCTTTGCTGCATACAAGTTGTCCGACGAATTGCTTGAAAGAGCTGCCCTCTTTACGAGACTTCGGGACTTGTCCGTTGCTCGCCTTTGTAACTAATCAACTTCTATATTTGCAGGTCCTTCGGAACCTGTAAGAGGTTGTAAGTGGGCTGACCCTTTGCGGGCAAATATACGCTTCGACGTTTTAAGACTTAGGCAACCCCAGCTAAGTCCGGAACAAGCAGGAAAAGTTGCTTCATGACTTAGGCAATTCCAGCAAGTCTTCAAGGTTGCTGCTAGGGTGTCTCTCGACTTAGATAAATTAAGTTAAGTCCGTGACATATTGGCTTTCAAGGTGACAACAATCTCTGCAAATGAATCTATTGAATTTATGGTCAAACTGATGCAAACGGATGTAGTGAATTTAGGTAGTGAAAACTGGCTGAGTTACAAATTATTGGCTTCCTAGATTTGAAGGGAAAGGAGAAGTAGAGATTTATGTAGTAATAGTGTAGTAGATGTATGAAAAATAAAAGGTGTTTGTAATGGATGAATTGTTTTTATAAGCTATTTAGTGAAGGTCTATTGATAACCTTTGGTTTTGGAGATAGAGAATGGTGAGATCAAGGTGTGATCGTAGAATCTCTTTTGCAATGATTCATAAGAAGTAGATTAAGTCATGATGAGAATGAGGAAATGGCATATCCCAAAGGTGGGATCATCCTTAGCCATTTGAGATCATCAATTCTTGTAATATCCTTATTGGTTCCTGAGTGGATATCGTCCTTGGGTAGCATGTCTTAAGAATCAACTTGGACTAGTGCGTTTACTACCTTTTGTCTTGGCACAATAGTAAAAGTTGATCCTATTATAGAAAAATTATGATCTTCTTCCATCGAACTTGGGGGGTGACCAAGATTCAAGTCACAAAATAACATGTTTACTTGCAAGTATTTAAGGCTATATATATTGACTCTCTTATGTATTGGATTTATTCATTTTAGTATTCTATACTGCATCTATCTGATATCACTCCATATATATTGATAGCCTCTCTCTATAGTTAGCTTGGGTCCTTTTTTTTTTAAAGATGTTCTCTTTTCTTTTGTAGCCATTATAAAATGTTGGCTTTGATATTATTGAGTAGTAGTTTACTGATATAGCTGCAAATTTACAACTATCATATGTGATATAGCAACAACATCTTGGATTATACCTGTTGATTTTGTGCTTAGTAGCTAGCTAGTTATTGTTTATGATTATTCCTTCGACTTCTACGCAAAAAAAGAAAACCAATGAAATTATTATTTATATAGGCGGTCTAGACGAACCTATTCAACGACCCTATGTACGGAGAGACTGGCGATTCGGGCACTATGAAACAGAGGGTTTGCAGGACGCTCTGAGCCGGCTTTGCAGCCTTGTTGTCACCGCACCCTTTTCGCCCGAGAAGAAGAAGAAGGTTCAACTAGAAGATCCTCGTGTAGCCCCCACCATCACCACCACCACCACCAGCAGCGACAGGATATCCACAAGTCCCTTGTTATGATGCATCCAATTGAAGCAGTCCAAGAAACATCGCCGTGTTACAGTTTAGGTCCGCCCGTATTAGTGATGTGTCCAAGTACAGGTCACTTCGATATCATCTTTGGCTGACATTGTCGATGTCAATCCTGCACGAAAATAGAAACCAAAAAAAAGAAATGCATCTTAAGATTCTTGCAACAAAAGGTGCAGCAACAGTTAGATCCCATCATATTTAGATACAGCATTATACCCCTAAATTAAAAGAATAACCGTTACATGGTGTCAAACAAAAAATAATTCCTTTTTTGTTGCAATATCTGTACCCTTTTTTTTTTTTTTTCTTTCTTTGATTTATCTGCAGTTGCATGTGACCAGACAGCAGTGCTTAAGGTGTCTACATTTATCTGTAATGACCCAAAGAAATCGACCATCACCCAACCAAACAAGAACAAGGTCTGCTACTAGCCAAAAGGAGGGTTAAAGACTCCGACAGCAACGGTAGATGTAGAATCCTAGGAGAAGAAACATAAAAACTAGAAGTATCTCCAAAGCAATCTCTACCATCTTGGAAGAGAAATAGATGCCATCAGATAGTGAAAGTGAGAGTCATTTCCTTCATGGCATCTTCATGCACTCTTTTCTGAATGAATCCCTTTGGAATAGGAGTATCAACTATTTTGCGAGCTAGTCCCTGGTGGCACACCAATACAAGCAGCGGCAAGTAAAAGCTACAAAGGCTTGTTTGTTTCTAGTCTTTTATTCTCCCCCTTCTCTTTCCCACGTTTATTGTACAACCTTTCCAGTACTAGTAGTGTGGAGCTATATATCGATCAACCTGCAAATACAAACATTCCATTTAGAATATTTCAATTTTTTAAATTGGGAGAATATCCCAGAAAAAAACTCAAATTTTCATCACTAAAAGAGAGATTGCCTATATGAACAAGAGAACAGCAACACGGCCAACTAGCTTACCATCAAATTATGGTGCCATAACTGGATTTGTCATAACATACAAGGAATACAAGATATAAATGTCGTAATATTGCTAAGTTAAATAGTTGAATTGAGGTATACTTTTACAAACGAGCAAATACACAATGTGATTTTGACAGCATATCAAAAGCCTTGGATCCTTATACAAAGAATACATCCATGCTCGAGCAATATTTTCTTGGACAAGAGAGAATTAACCAAAGGGATGATTGTGTAACGGACTAAGAAAACCATGAGCTTTTGACACTCATGAATTTTGCAAACAGGTCAAATGCACGCTACTCTATTTAATCCTATTAAAACAGCAAGAATAAGTATAAATGCACAAATGGCATAACTGGATAAAAATCAATGACAGGCTCACACTTGCAGTTCGAACTTAAGATCACTAGCTAAGGAAATGTATGCAAACTTACCACTCTCCCCAAATATCTTTAACTGTACGAATAAAGATCCTGCTGGTGAAGACATACACGTTGTAAATGACCCATTCTGGCTTATGATCCAGGAAGGTTGATGGATGGAGATGAACAACCTACAATTGCAACATCAAACCATAGTTCATGATAAAATTCATCATGAACATTCAAGAATTAGCTGGAAAAGCAGCATAATTACCTGATCGTCCTTCACCGTCAGGTGGTTTCCACTTTTCTCAAAATGAGCTACCTGCATGAAGTGCCCTGCAAGCACTGCCTTCCTGATGTTAATGTAATAATCACGGCTGTTGAAGTCTGTACTGCATACTAGCCATAATACGCACAAGCTGTTGCCTCACATTGTCAGCAGCCTTTAAAGTCTTTTGGTTAATAAAATTCTCATAATGCCATGAAGGGTCCTCCCCATGTCATGCCCAAATCAAGTTCAAACAAAATAACTAAAATTACAAGTGCTGAAAGTGAAAAATGAAGTGGTATATCATGTACTTATTGTTTTGCTTGTACCGTGTGATACACATCTAACAGCATTAGGTGATCTCCATCAATGTGGCCAAACCCGAAAGACTTAGCTATAATCATCAGAAGCTTTCTGAGCCTCCCAAGGCCGGAGAAAGCAATTGGGTACTAGAAATAGAATTTGCTATCACACACAGATGAAGCCCATGGAAGGTCAGCATATGCATGGAGTCAAGAGGAAACTGATTCATAAGAAACTGTTCAAGAAACTGAAACTATCTACAATAGCCCTAAGACTGATTAATAAGATCATGCCAGATTGATTCATTAGATCCTACAGCCTGATCAACATAGCAGCCAGTGAAACCCGATCGAATAAGCATCAAAGGTGCACCCTACATCTACTGAATGCAACAGTAGAGTAAAAGCATGCAATAATGATAATCCCCTAGATGTAAATAACATCTGATGAGCATTGGTGCTCAAAAACCAACGAAGTAATGAAAGAAATGCACAGCTAAGCAACACCACAAGCATGATTAACTTCAATTCTTCTATGTGACTACCATGACACAAATTCAAACATTCAGCATGACTACTATGACACGAATTAAAATGATCATTCTGCTTCAAATCAAGATGCTAATGGTGCAAATGCATACCAGGAAGCACAAACGAACAACATAAAAAACATAATCATACATGACAGACATATATTCAAAACTTCAACATCTTATCAAAGAATAGCAAATATACTTGCTTACCTTACAGCATTGCAGATATTGGGAGAATCTCATTGGAGCAGTTGAACTCTGGACTGACAACCAACATCTTTGCCATCTGAGGACCAAGGGGAACTCGCTCATAACTTCACCTAGCTTAGTCTAGTTGCCATCAACGTCAAGAGCACCTAGGTAATTCAAGACCTCAAGTTCCCACATCAATGTTTCAGGAGCAGGAGGATCCATAAAGTCCAAATGGACCAGATCATCAATTCCAGGTTTCTTCAAATTAAGAACTGTATTTGCCAAATTAGACCAAAGAATTTCTGGATATGTTTGATCTTGTAGATCATTTTTAAAACTTTTCTCTGTGTAGAGTCTAAAGCATTTTCCTGATTTTGTTCTACCAGAACGTCCTGCCCCTTGGCATGCATTTGCCTTTGATATTGGAGATATGAGCAAAGATTCCACATGCATGGGTTATACACATTTTGTTCTGAGAACCCTGGATTAATAACATAAGCAATACCATCAATGGTCAATGATGTTTCTGCAATGTTTGTTGACACCACAAACTTTCTATCAGGTAGGCCACCTTCCTCCAGCGTTGCTGGAGATGGTTTCTAATATCTTCTCTTGCAACAGCGGGGGCAAGGTGGAATATAAAGGCACCACTTTAACAGGGCCAACTTGATCACCCAAGTTATTGATCTCCTTTGTTATTTTCGTACATGCATCTTCTATCTCTTCCTCTCCGGTAAGGAAAACAAGTATGTCACCAGCAGGTTCACACGTGTATTTGTACAACAGTCCAAATAGCAGCTTCCAAGTAAACTCTTTCAGGTTCTTGCATTAGAAAATTTCCACTTCATGCAATCTAACGGGTGCTCATCAAAGGTGCTCCACCCCGGAACTTTTCAGCCTCAAGTGTTGCGCTCATTACCACTAACTTTAAATCAGGTCTATTTCTCAATACTTATTTCAGCAGCCCAAACAAGACATGTGTTGCTAAGGTTCGCTCCTGAGCCTCATCTAATATTATCACCTTATATCTCTCCAAAAGTGGATCAGCCATTGCTTCTCTTAAAAGCATACCATCAGTTAAGTACCTGCAATCAAATAGTGAAAGCAGAAAAAATGAGTCCATAATTTAAATAACCAATGCATGGAAGCCAGGAGCATCAAAAGCATGATACAGAGGTGTTAACCTTTGACAACTCTGTAGTGCAAATAAATATTAGCCTGGTGTAAAAAAGTTCACAAATATACACCATCAGCATATGTGCAACATGACCATGGACGTGTCAATACACCAAGAAATGGCACTTGTATGCAAGTCTACAAGGCCAGCCTATGACTGCCTTGGTTTGGCATAGACCCTAATCATTGAACAGGATCGCTTATCCACAACCCAGGGATAAATTAACAATCAAAAGTTACCAAGGCTAAGCCAGCATCGTAGTTTAGTATTTTTCAGTGCGGCCAGAAGCATTCAAGGGTTTACTTCAATACAGTTTTATGACTACTGCAATCTTCAAATCGGATACTATAACCAACTTCTTCTCCTATTATTACATCCATCTCCTCAGCAACTCGACGGGAAACAGACATTGCAGCAACTCTTTCGAGGTTGAGTGCAAGCAACCATCAGGTGTTTGCCCAAGTCATCGTATTCAAAAACAAACTGGGGAATCTGTTCAGCGACATGTCACTTCTCTCATTCAGATATGTTGAAAAATAAAATAGACTTAAAAGGAACAATCATTCCATCTGAATCAAAATATAAAAAAGAAGTAATGCGAGTAATATGAACAAATCTGAAGAAACACGGAAACAATAGAAAGTAGCAACTAAATGCAATATCTCTTATGGGAATCACCTGATGAGTGAATCTGTATTTTAAATTGAAGCATAACTATCTGAATAAGCATAACCACCAGATTTTCAAAGAAAAAAAAGGAAAAGACCAAGTAGAAAATATAAACCGATAGACCACAAGATGAACAGCTTGATCACAGACACCTAAAAAACAGTGGCCGCAACACAGTGCTGAACAACTTAATGTCCTTGTCTAAAGCAGAATGGAGTCTAAGCGGCTGCTGATACATCTCTGCCATACATCAGTATCTATAAGCACTGGTGCTGCCTGAAACTTATACGACACAGATCTCCGCTGTGGTTGTAATCTATTCATTCTCAATATTATCCAGATTACGTAAAAATCATAACAGTGCCTGATGAATCAAATTAGAAGAATGTTATTAGTATGATATATTCTGCTTTTAACATATGTCATTTATTCACACATTTGTTCTTAGTCAAGAAACTATACTATATACCAAGGTTTGCAATTTCGACCTGTACCACCCGGTACGGGCAGTACATACCGGTCCGCCAGGTTACCGGTGTGCGGACCGCCCGCTACCGGACGGTTCCGTCAAGAATCGATCGTCGGTGGCCGATTGAAGAACAAATAGACCGTCGGCGGTTGATTGAGAGAGAAATCGACCATCGGCGATTGATTGAGGAAGAAAAAAGGAAGAAGAAGAGGAAAAGGAAAAAAAAAACAGAAGAGGGGAAGAAAGAATACCTTGCCCGCACGCCATCCTCGCCCGCTTGCTGCCGCCGCTGGTTGCACTGCCGTCAGCGCATGTCGCCGCGGCGCTTTCTCTTCTTGAGGAGGCAGGCGTCTCCCACGGGAGAAAGATCAAGGCGATGTCGCCCCCTTTTCTTTTTTTTAATATTTAACTATTTTTAATATTATATTATATAATATTATATTATATAATATTATATTTATAAAAATATTATATTATATTTTAATACTAGCTGGTATGCACTGTGCATACCGCCCGGTACGGGTCCTGTACCTGTACCGACAATATGTCAGTACACCGGTATGGACCGGTAAGTCAAACCTTGCTATGAACGTCGACAAATTGGGTCACACGAACAAAGCATTCAAATGTGTATTTATAAGGATCCATATCTACATTTGTTTTGATAAAACTATGCAAGCTTTCAAGTGTGAACTACCAATTCCATATTTAGGGCCAAAAATTAATAGGATACAATGCCAGGATATATAGCATCTTGACTAATACATGTGACAAAATTCTGGTCAGACCTGATAAACTTGGCCTCGTGAATAAGGGACTACTCTAGATGAGAGAAGGTTATAAAGCAAAATTAGCATGGAATTTTATTTAGGAGACTGGAACATTGTTGGATCTCAATAGCATCTTGCTTTTTGACAGCTAAGATTGACAAGGATTTTGGGCATTTCCTAACCAAAAGATATTAATTCACAATTCAATACATTTCCCTATATCGACACTTGATATCTGATTATGGTGGCTTAGAAAGAAGTTGGATAAGAAGAAAACATAGTTGTCCCATTTATTCAATCACCGTCACACTATCATGCGATAGTTGTTGTCCTTTGTTACTCATTAATGTGACCTCAAGGTGCTACTCTACTCTTCAATGATTGTAATTATACTGCATGAAGAAAAATAAACATTACTTCCTATTATTTCACGCCCAGTTCAAATACTTCATGAAGATAGAACAGATCATCACAGTGCAGCACTTAGAAGCACGTACTTAACACAAACATGACCTCTACTTAAGAAGAACGAAGTAGTATGTTTACCCAGGAGTTCGTGGGCAACAAACCTGGGTTGTTTTACCACTGGCTGGTCTTCAACGCGCTCCAAAACTCGTCTTTCTGGTGCCAGACCGGAAGGGTTTGCCTCTTCTCCAGTATCTCGTAGTACCTCTGCGAGTAGGGCCGGCCGTTCCAACGGTTGATCCCCGGGGGGGAACGGCGCCGACTTGGCAGAGAAGGATCCGTTCGTCTTGGCCAACTTCGCCGCGACGGATGACTCGTCCACCACGTCGAAATCCCATTCCGCCAAATAAGACCAACATACGATCGACCCCGTGACGAATTCGATCTCGAGATCGAGAGAGGAGCAATCAAGTTCAGGTTTTCGGATCGAAACCCTAATGTTTGAGAGGGAAAAAGGGGCGCGAGACCCGATTGGTTGACCCGTTTTATCCAGTGGTCTCGTGGGGCAGTACAAGCTCGAATGTACTAAAATATCCATGTCTTCGTCCCGATTCACGATAACGCCTCGGTGTCGGTTGCGCTATGTGTAATGGAAGCGATGCTCTGTTTCCATCCGGCAACATCGTACCCGCTGCGCTACCTCTGTCGTTATTGGTGGTGAACAGTGAGGCCTAAGTGGGACCAGCAGGAACCGATCTACACTAAATTAGTGCAACGTGGTTTTATATCCCATAAATTCATGAATTTTTTTACAATATATATATATATATATATATATATATATATATAACTATATATCATGTATAAGAATCAGATTTATGCTTACATTTTTAAAAGTTACATTTAGATATTTATATTTATAAAAATAAAATATTTAATCTCGTTTTTAAAATAAAATATTTTATTAACAAAAATATCATAGATAAATTGAAGTAAGACAAAATGGATCATTAATCTTATGATATTTTTATTAATAAAATCGGTGAGAAAAAATAGTATTAAATATTTTATTTTTATAATTATAATAATTTTAATATAATTTTTAAAAGCATAAGAATCGGGATATTAAAGATAACTAATTATAGAAGATAATATATAATTAGTTTATAGGAACTGAAATAATAAGTTCATAATAAATATAAATTGGTGTCAACATATATCTACTGTATAGAAGCATTTTGATTGCTGGCATCGTCTATGCCCTTATATATTTTATTTTTGTTTGTAAAATTCTAATCATCCGATCTGACATGAGGAAGGTGTTTTCGGAAAAAACAAAAAAATCTAAAAGAATGTTTTAACTATAGGGAACATCTAGGATTCGCCATTCAATTTAATTGGTCAGTTGTCATCCATATATTTTTCTCGTATGGTGACATCAAATTCATCATGCTAATGTTAGATGAAACAAAGTTGCAGTGCTCCAATTTAATCATACACGGAAAAAAGATAAAATGAATTTATAAAGTAAAATGGATCCACTACTATTAGTCGACGGTTCTTATAAGAGTTCAATTCTATATTATATTGATTACTATGTAAGTACTGTAATATCCCGATTTAATCATAAGTGAAATTTGAGTTGCCAACACGATAGTGCATTCAATTATGTATATTTAATTATTATTTATTGAGACATCTAAATTAATCAGTATATCATTGTACAAGTGAGAGATTTAGATTCTTATATATATTTTTTAATAATATATATTTTGAATAATATTTTAAATTAAATATTTTTTTACTAAGAAAATTATAAGATCCACAAGCAAAGCATGTGTAGATATCAATGTGTATCTTCTTATATATGTATAAAACTAATGATAATTTCACTAGAAAAACCAGTTTTGGGGTTTTTCAAAACCATACCCTCATTGTTGTAAAAAGGTTTTTGACTGAAATCTAATTTGAGGCGAATCATATTTTCAGTTAATCGGATAATGCTTGGATCGATCGTAATATTTTTGAATCGAGTTACAATATTTTTATAATTTCATTCAAAAATATTATAGTTAATGTTCTCTTTTTTTGTTATCGTTAATTCACAACAATAACGATTACAAATATTTATATTTAAATTTAAGATAAAATAAAATTAGAATTTTTTATGCTTTTATTTTGAAATATGCTAAAACCTTCATAATTTTCATATAAAACATTCAGATTCTCGTAAAAATTAATTATTGCGATTTCAATTAATTAAAGTTCAGTTACGATTCAGTGATAAGAACACTATAAATTTATACAAGAACATTTTTAAGTCTATTTTTCTATTACCATTTTTCAATAAATTAAAAAATACTATAATATATTTTATAAACATCAATTCGATATGTTAAGCAAAAAGAAGTGAGTACTTATCATCATCAAAATTGAAACATGCCAAACTATTCTTAAATTTTATTAAATAGAATGAATAAAATCATCTAATTAGACTTTAAAATATATAATAATATTGATGATTATCAAAGTTGATGGGAATTTAAGTTAATTAGCATGTTAGTATTTTTTAATATTATCATAATGTTCTTGACTTAGAAACTATCTTAAAAAAAAAAACATAAAACACTAAATCGGTTTCAAGATTCTTAATAGTCAACCCTTGCGAAAATAATAAAGAAGTTTACTATCCTCATCCTCTTTTTTGATTGGCAACTCTTTAGTATTGGCAACACTCGTAATATATATATATATATATATATATATATTATTTTACTATTTACACCTCCTCGATTATTAAATTTACCTTTTTATTTTCTAAAACCTCTTAATCCGCTAACTCTCTATTTAGTCATTATCAACTTCACTCCTCACACCCTCATTACTCATCGTTTGGAGAGACGGACATAGTGAGATTGTATAAGATCATCAGAACAATAATATAAACAAATTATCTCCCAATCTTTTCAATTGCAAGTCTCAATTCATTAATCACACTTCCCTCAACTTAGGTAGGACTTTCCTAAGTCAAAGAGGAGGAAGCAAAAAAAAAAAAAGGTAGAAAAAAAGGAAGGAAAGGGTATTTAGGTATGTACATTATAAATATTAAAAGTTATTAAAATGAAATTATAAATAGTAAAGAGGGAGTTACGAATAAAAATCATCATAATACAATATAATTTTATTATTTCTAATTTCTTAATTATTAATCATATCATTATTCATATAATTCCTTATTTCATATATCGAAACCCTAACTGTGCCAGTGCTGCTCCCCACCACTCTGTCGTTGATGTCACTTTCGATTAAGAGGAGAACAAAAAAAAAAAAAATGATGATGCCATTTACATCCATTAATATAGTGATATCTTATAAATATTTTTTTAAAAAATAAACAGTAAAAAAGTTATCAAAAAAATTCTATTTCTATTATTTTAAAGAATTTTTTTTTTGGTTTTTTAAAAATAGAGGGTACTACTATACAGAAAACTTCCCGATGTTTGTCCAAAAAATATCTAAAAATTATTTTTTTATAAAAAAAAAGTCTCCATTCTGATACGATCCTGTGCACATATTTCAGAGGTGGGGAACGAGGCGAAGAGAGATCGGTAACAAAGTTCTCCGTGGAAGTACATTACACCGTCTTGTAGATGTATCGTAGGAATCAATCCATCATCATCACCGTCGTCACCATCGTGACATTAGCATCTAAGGCGGCCGCTTCATCAAAAGGGGCGACGACGGTAGGCGACCCACCGGTCATGTTTCCTCGTTCCCTCTGCGACTCGCCTCAACCCTAGCCCTAGCCTCGGATTCTCCCCACGTGTCCCCAGTTCTCCATCTCGAGCTACTTTGGCGGCCCTAAAGATCCCGATGTTGTATCTCTATCGTCCTTCGATGTTCGTCTGCCGTTTCCTTTCCGCTTCTGGGTGAGATTATCTCGTTCCCTGAATCAATTTACTTCGCCTCGGTGTTTGGAATCCCGAATCCATTCTCGTTTGATGTGTAGATCAAGATTGGCTTTGTTGGCGGATTCTTGATACGATTTTTCTTGGGTTCTTGCTTTCCTTTTTGGTTATTTTTCAGGATTCCAGGTTTGTCTTTTTTTCCGCCCTGTTCTTGGACTTGAATTTTTATTTGCTCGATTTACGATCGGTGCATCTCGATTCTTGCATCACCATGCTTGTTTTGATGGTTTTTTTTTTTGATTTAATGCTGATCATGGAAATCTTTGCTCGCTCTTTTTCCTTTTCGGGTTTTGATCTTTTCCTGTTGATGCGCATGTTTTGTTTGCGTAATACTGTTGAGTTCTAATCTTTGCTGCACTTCTATTTGTCAGGGTTGATTTCTTTCATTCTCGTGGTCAAATACTTGGTTGTTTCATGCTATCTTTCATGTTGATTATTCTTGTAGCATCCACTTACCATTCAACTTCTTTTAATATCTATATACTGATACCTTGCTTCTTTTGTTGCCAAAATTCTTCCTTTTATTTTTTTTTCTTTTCTTCAATTGTTATTCATTTATTTGGGAATATAATTATCAGATAGGAAGGCGAACGGGTTGAGTAGTTTGATCTGTTGAATCTGATGGAGGGCTTGGGGGGACTAGGATTCAGTGGTACAAATGCAGTGATGAAGAAGCCGAGGAGTGCTACCCTGAGACGACCTCGGCCTGAGGCACAGCTGGTTTCAGAATCTTGTGATATTTCACCCATATCTTCTACTCCATCCTTGAATAATTCAAGAAAGTTCTCTCCTGATGATGATGGAGGCAGTGAATCCAGTGTCCGAAGGAAAGAATTTTATCTTAACAACCCTCCTCCAAAGAGTTCATCCATTAATATAGCTTCTTTGAAGAAAACCAAGAAAGTCGATAAGGTATTTGGAGAAGTTGATGGAGGATATCATGGAGTTGGCAGTTCACGAAGCGGACATAGGTCTGACATGAAACGTTGCAGTGAAGGTGTTCTTTCCCCAGCTAAGTGGAAAAATATGGACAAGGTCAAAGAAGACAATGAGAAACACTCAATATCCCCTGATGCAAACGTGCGAAAGAGTGATGGGAGTTATAATGTGCATCAATCAGAAGGGGTCACTAATCTAATTACTGAAAACAAGCCTAGGAAGGTGAAACTCAAGGTTGGTGGCGTCACACGCACAATACTGGAGACAGGTGACGATGGATCTTCTGCAAAACCTCCACGTTCCTTGGATTCATCTCGGCATCGTCTAAAGCTCATTGCCCGGGTATATGCTGCTAAGGATTCCCAATTTCAGTATATTGTTTAATGAATAATTAAGCTGAAAATAAAAACTTTGCCATAACTTGGATTTATCCGCTTAGTATCTTCTTTCTGCAGCTCTTTACATCAATTATTGATCATTAAGTTCATAAATTTTCCTACTATGGAACAGTACCCTGATTAACAATGTTGATCCAAACATGTTAGAGATTACCATCAAGTAAATTAGTCAAATCTGCAGGGCTGTACATTCTTAAGATGTCTTAATATTTCATGTCAAGCTCTATCTTCGCTATATTGCCATCATGCTCGTACTCATTCAAAGAACTTTATATATAAGGCAAGATCGTATTTACTTTTCTCCTTAGTTGCAGGATTACTCTGATGGTCACTCCCTGCCCGAAAGGGGTAATGGCTCACAAGGAGATCAGGGGAAGGAATTGAGTCAATCGAGCTTTATTCATGGGATGGAGGAGGCTTCTAGGGCAACTGTTGCTGAAACAAGCTTAGTTGGAAAGCAAACAGACAAACTGCATATGCTACCCTCTTCTGCACCTACTCGTAAGAGTAAGAGGGTCCCAAAGAGGCGAATGTTTGATGATGATGAGGAGGAGGATGAAGAGATTCGTTACCTTGAGAAACTTAAATCTTCTAAGGTTTCTGCGGATGATTCAGCGGGAAATGATGGTAGCAGTGAGAATATCATTCAGAAAAAGAAGTTACTCAAGATTCCTAGAAATAGAAATACTGCTTTTGAGGTGGATGAGGAGTATACATCTGCTCGATCAAGTAAAGATAATAGAAAGAAGTTGAGACCAGGAAGGGAATCTGATGATACAGACTATGTCGAAGAGGAAGAACCTGGTTCTGATGGTGACCCAGAGATCAAGAGAAGGAAACAGAAGGAAACTAGTGGGTCACCAGCTGACATTAGAACTGAACCTCTTACTACACGTCAGCGGGCACTTCAATCAGGAAAAGCTGGCAATGGTGAAAGTTTTGTCGAGTTCCCAAATGGATTGCCACCTGCACCATCTAGAAGTAAAGCCTGATATCATTGTCAATATTTTGACAGAACTTCCTGCAAGAGGATTTTTTTTTTTCAAGGTCTTTCTTTTGATGTTGCATAATGACTGCAGAACAAAAGGAGAAGCTATCTGAAGTGGAGATACAAGCAAAAAAAGCAGAAGCTGCTCAAAGACGGAAAATGCAAGTAGAGAAGCAAGCTAGAGAATCTGAGGTTTGTCTGCTTATTTCTTTCTGGATCTAAGTTGGCATTATTCCTGTCAATGAGTTGCCTGATTAAATTTGAACTCCACAGGCTGAGGCTATAAGGAAAATATTAGGCCAAGATTCTGACAAGAAAAAGGAAGAAAAGAAACAGAAAGAACTTGAAGAAAAGGTTCATATCCCAAACCTCAGTTATGCTCTGAATTTATTCTACTTGACTTATTTTTATTTTCAATCTCTGGTTTATATTGGTTTACACAGGCAAGGTTTGCTAAGCCACAAGCATTAGGTCCAAGCACCATTAGATGTGTCATTGGACCTGGTGGAACAGTTGTAACATTTGCTGATGATGTAGGCCTTCCAAGTATATTCAACTCTAGGCCTTGCAGGTAAGATGGAAATTTCTAACTTCAACTAGGAAGAAATGATTTTACAGCATGAGCCTTCTGAATTGGTAATATTTTTACTGTATCTTATACTCGTGGGATATTCTTCTTCTTTTTTTTTTTTCACTCTGGTACTTTTATTATGTGGACTCTTGCATTCTTTTGATGCAACTACCTTTTGCCTGCCTGTTTCTTACTGATGATTGCTCTGGATCCAGTTACCCTCCTCCACGAGAGAAATGTGCTGCCCCGTCATGTACAAATGCATACAAGTACCGGGATTCCGAGACCAAACTTCCCTTGTGTAGTCTACAGTGCTATAGAGAAGTCAAGGGAAGTGCTGAGTCAACGATAACTTGTTAATATTTCTTATACTTGAATATATGTGATTCTACAGGAGCAAGGTTATTCTCAAGATGTGGTGAAGAGGACAGTTTTGGCCAGCAAATCAATTTGTTATGCTAAATAGTCTTGTTTCTGCATTGGCCATCGGATAAGTTGAAAATACACACAAATCCAATGTGTTTTTGCCCGTGCAAGTTATTAAGATCATTCTTTTCAGTAATTTACGTGGTAATTCTTAGAGCGTGGCTATTCGTTTGGGTTTGCAATTTTGCTGCTTTGTTGGTTATTTTCATTTGGCTTGTTACTATATTGAGTAGACTGCCATGTTGATGTCTTCTTAGTTTGCTTCGCTCAAATTTAGTGCTTCAGGAGCATACATATTGCTGCTGTTGAAGTCAAGTGATATGATAGCTTCTATTAACCAGTTAGTTTTTACGGTAAGTAATCGCCAACAGAAAATAACTTCAGATCGAATGGTGAATATTTTATATATCCGCGTTTGATAATTGCAGCATTTAGGTATGTTATAGTCTAGATTGGCTAAATTGGAGCATGGATTTTGTGTACCACACTTGGATCAATCTAGATTGAATGAACTGCACAATTACATTTATGCAAATGATGTTGTATTACTTTCTGCAAATTAATCCAGAATACGGTAAAGGTTGGAAACTTGTGTGTGTGTGTGTTTTTTTTCTTTTTGGGTGAAGGATATAGACGGATTGCAAGATTGGAAACTTGCACACTGCTGCCAATGAAACTTAAGTCTCTACTCTAGAAAGGCCAAATTTTGTTTTCTTTTATAATTTCGGATCCAAGATACATGTATAAATGAGGGAAACGCAAAATTGATACTGTTGTTGCTTCCGCATAATTACTCTACGCGATGGTCCGCGGTCACGACTCGCATCCGAATTAGTGGGAACCAACCCTGTGATGGCGCGGTCTCCGCTCCACTTCGAATCCTCTGCCATCACCGTCGGATTTCCCGAGGCCCTCTTCCATCTCCACATATAAATGTAGATCTCCCGGTCATTTCTCTCTCCCTCCTCATCCTGCCCCTGTTTCTCAGCATCCTTCTGCTCCAACCATCCCGGGTTCCCTTCCCTTCCCTTCCCAACTGCCGCCCTCCCGGCATCCGATCCATCGGCCGCCGCCGCCGCCCCCTTCGGCGCATTCTGCCGTCACGGTCTGCGGTTCTGCGGCCTACGCAGGGAGGACTTGTCACTCCGCTCGTTGAATTGGGCGGCCTCCGGGCGGATCACCCCGGATTCCTCTCGGAGGTTCTCGAATAAGATCTTGGCCGTGGTGAAGGATAACAGGAGCCCCGCCAAAGTGTTTGATTATGATCTCGTCATCATCGGAGCTGGCGTCGGAGGCCATGGCGCTGCGATCCATGCAGTCGAGAAGGTAATGTTGTATGTTTCTTGATGGGTTTTACCTGCTTGTTTCGTTGTATCTGAG
Organism: Ensete glaucum; assembly: GCA_021527575.1. Lineage (NCBI taxonomy): Eukaryota > Viridiplantae > Streptophyta > Magnoliopsida > Zingiberales > Musaceae > Ensete > Ensete glaucum. Next base: position 54,030,130 of record CM038551.1, read on the forward strand.
GTACTCGAACTCGTGCGCTTGGTTGCTGGACAACCAATATTTCTTGGCGTAGTATTTCTTAAATAGCCGTTCGAATTCACACGTTACAACTTTTCTTTTAATCCTTTTATCTATACGCTGATTCTATACTATGTTGCCAAGAATAGTTTATATTAGACGATGCTTTTCACGGTTCATTCTTATTGAGAGTATCCATGCTTCTATTATCCAAGCGATAGCAGTCTGTTGGTCTAAAATTGGTTGTTTTTTCTTTTGGTCTAAAATTATTTTGAGTATCCATGCTGTTTCATGACGGAACCACTATTTTTTTGCTTTTCATGTTACTTGAAATACACATGATCTGCGATAGTTGTGAAACACCAACATATTTGAATCCTGGAGTTTCAATTGTTTGAGTTCCGAGCCACTTAAACACAAATGCAAAGGTTTTATGATCACCATGCACTACCAATCTCAATATTCATCTATCAGGTACCATCCAGTCTTACAAGTATTAGGAGAAGGTAATATGTCATTCCGTAACATCCAGTCTGGGTTCAAGCATTTGATCCTTCCCTGTTTTTAATTTACAAAAAAAATTTATATTAATTTGTGTCTTACTTATTCTGATTATCCTGAGCTTAAGCTATATTCATTATCCTGTTCCTTTTGGTATATTATAAGCAAGGTTTGTAATACCATATCGTACTGCTCGGTACGCTTAGTACATACTGGTCCGATAGAGGACCAGTGCGCTTGGTGCAGCTTGGTACCTTAGTGTACCATGTGTCAGTATAGCTCAGTACGTACCGTACTGATAGCTGATCGATATGCCAGTTTGGTACGAGATTGTCAACCTTTATTGTAAGCACTGAATTTATAGACACCCAGGCTATGTGAAGCTTGGAGTGGATGACGACTGAAGCAGACACAATAATAGGTCAATGTGATACTTATATCTGCCTATATGTGTTTTCCAATCCTAAAATAAAATTTATAATGTAGAACTCCAGACGAACAGGTACTGTTTAGAAAAAAAAATTGTGTTTAATTCACATATGATGTTTTATGTGTCAGACTGATCTCAGATCCTTAGGTGGAAGCATGTAAAATGATACATATGAACACTACATGACATCACATGAAATTGTTTGCATACCAGATATTAAGGTAACATTTTTTAATGTGGTGAAAAATCTCAGCAGATAGCAAAGGGATTGTGGAGAAACTTATGAGCAGCCATATTTTGGACAACACTTACACAACCTGATGTATGTTATTATGCCACAAACATGAGAAGATTTTGGTATCTGTCTGTGACTGACTATCATTTCTCTTGGCTAGTAATTTGATGTGTTCTGTTGAAATGCTCGGTTAGTGTTTAGATTTTCTTTTTTGCTCTTTAAGTGCTCTCCATATGCTTTGGCTTGTTATTCATCAGAATGAGTCCTAAACTATGGTACCTGATTTGCAGGGTTCTAAAACTGCCATTATTGAAGGGGACATTGTTGGTGGTAAATAGAGGATGTGTTCCATCTAAAGCTCTTCTTGCTGTTAGTGGTCGCATGCATGAACTTCATGATGAGAATCACTTGAAGGCTCTGGGTCTACAGGTTTCAAGCTTCATTTCTTCTTTAACTTACCATATGCCTAGAATAGAATGACAATTTATATACTGTTTTATTAATGTCTAATCTGGCACTGAATAACTATGTGAATGGTTGGGAACATCGAAGAGACACTATTTACCATCTTACTTTACATTTGCTGTTTGCTTTTGACAAAATACTTAATTTGATCAGATGACTTCTTATTCATGATCACTGTGTTGGCTGAAGAATCTTAGAATATTCAAGTACGAAACGGGCAGTATGTACCTGTCACCTGTTGATCGATATGCAGACCAGCTCCTTTCGGTTGGTACTCTAAAATATGGCCTTGTATTGGTCAATACGCGGTATGTATTGGCCAATATGGTCGAAACTTGTCTTGTATCGATTGATATGGGTCGGTACCAATCGTAATTTTATCGATACCAAATCCGGTCTAGTTTGACCAAATTGACAATGGGGCTTCTTTTGGGTACGCTAATACACTTCCTCCCCCCTCTTTCATTCAAACTCACTCATTCTCACACTTCTGTGTGTAAAGTTCCTTATCGGCTGATTCAAGATCAACAAGAAGCAACTTCCTCCCCTGCAACAAAGTTTTTCCTCAATGGATTCAAAAAGATAAATTCAAAATTTCCTCTTATAATCTATTCATTTATGGATTAGATACACTTTATTCTTGTGTAAATACAACTTATATACCAATAAATTAGGAACAAAATTCACGGAAAATGATTTTTTTTCTTTCTTTGGTCATTTTTTTGGCTTTTTTGTCCTGAAAACGAATACATACTGGCATCCTGACACATGGTACGCCAATATCGACCAGTACATACCAGTCCTCCTAGGGATGGATACTATTGGTCAACACGGCACAGCGGTCCTTATCCTTGGTAACTAAGTGTACCCACGCTTTTCTGCATGTAACGTGTAAACTGATATATTCAATATAATGGTTTTGTAGTTTCCCATGATAAAGATCTCAAGTTAAATAAGCATTTATCATACATTTAAACATAGCTTATGTTTATCTCACTGGAGCATATTAAGGCCACAGATTATTATTTGAAATTTTTTGTTACATCAGGGTCATTATTTCATGAGCATTTAAATATTTATCTTATTATATTTTGCTGACCATGTCACCTTCAGTATATTTCTGTGAAAATCTGCTGCACTGTGACTTTCTATAATCTGCTTATCAAAGTATTCTAATTTATGTCATGTTTTAACGCTTCATTGCTCTAAAATGATAGGTCACGTCTCCTGGTTATGATAGACAAAGTGTTGTTGATCATGCAAATAATCTTCCTTCCAAAATTCGGAGTAATTTGACTAATTCATTGAAAGCTTTAGGTGTTGATATACTCACAGGTGTAGGCACTATCCTGGTAAGTTGCATGTGCTTGATATTAATTTTTTCTATAGTACATAACTATTATTATGCGCCATCATTTAATAGCTGAGTTTCTAGTTTTAGTAGATTGTGGCATATTATATTATGGTCATTTATTGAGATACATTTTAGTATTTCATGATTTTTCTTTATCAATAATATTTTATTCTATGACATTCTATCTGGGAATCATTTTAACAGGCCAAAAATATTTAGTAAATTTTTTATACTGATTCCTCTTCACTATGTAACATGTGATCTTTTTGAAATATTGCTTAAAATCTATATCATGGAATGTTGCGTTGAAAAGCCAACATTCTAATGTGAAAGATACAAAGTTTGCAATTTCGACCAGACATACGGCGTACATATCGGTCCGCCAGTTATCGGACGCTGCCGCCCAAGGCTCACAAAAATCGATCGTCGGTCGATTTCGGCCGTGACGATTGAAGAAAAATCGACCGTCGACGGTCAATTGAGAGAGAAATTGACCGTCGCGATTGAGGAAGAAAAAGGGAAGAAGAGGAAAAGAAAAAAGAAGAGGGAAGAAAGAATACCTCGACGCCCGCCTCGCCGCTGCGCCGCCGCTGATCGCTCTTTCGCCCACGCGAGGAAACGGAGCGTCTCCCTGCGCGGGGAGACAGATTGAGACGACGTCGCCCCCTTTTCTTCTTTTTTTTATATTTTAATATTATATTATATAATATTATATTATAAAAAATATGATATTATATTTTAATACCGGGTGGTACGTATTGTGCATACCGCTCGGTACGGGTCCTGTACCAGTATCGACAATATGTCGGTACACCGGTACGGATTGGTAAGTGAAACCTTGGAAAGACATAAGAACTATGCTCATTAAATATGTTGTGTTAATGCTTTCTGTACCAGTCTTACAATCCATGCTTCTTTGGGTTAATTAAATTTGGAATTGATTATCATAATTTACTTGTTATTTTCCTAATCCTTTGGATATCAAACAGCCGTAGCATCACAATGATAAGAATTATGTAAGACGTGCAAATAGAAGAATGTTATTAGATTTTTATTGAAAATAGCACATGTATATTAAACAAAACATAGGAGTGCAGTGTGTTTGAAAGTAGAAGTACCAACTTAGTTTACTAATTAGGATTTTATACTCTCAAACCCTGGTTATACTATATTTTTTTTTGTGCTTAATTGAATGCATCAAATATACTTTATGAAGCATGAATTCTTCAAAATGCTTGTCATGTCTATTGTGCTCATATCGGACTATTATCATTAGCCGCTTATTTCTCGACACACGTCAAGTACTTGAAAAAATAAATTAGGATCTGTATAACTTACTTAAATATTAACTTACGATGCATGTATATATGTTTTAACTTATAAACACACGTATACATTTGATATTTATTTTCTATATACATTTATGATACATGTATGTTTATTTTCTATCTTTGAATTTGTTGTATTGATGTGTATGTATTGTGTTGTGTGCATGTCCATGCTTTATAAAGGATACTACAAACTAGTATTATATGATCACTTCAATCAGATTACCTATTTATTGTTCTCAGATGTCAGATCATTGATCTGGGTGTGTGTTTGTGCGAGTATTGTATTTGGTTTGTTGATATTCTACCGAGTTTTTGTAAGCACATAGACTCTATGTTTATGTGCTAGAGGATTGTGATTAAGCTGTTACTGTTACCTTAATGAGATGAAGAAACTTGCATGGGCTAATCCAAGCTCTAAAAACTTCCTATGTGCAGGTTGTTCCATTTCAATCTTTAGATGTCACTCGCTTGTATAGATTAAAGATGTCCATTCATATTAAAATTTTGTTTTTGTGCTGTATATTTGTAATGCCAATGACTATAACAAAAGGGAAACTAAATCATGGTTTTAATGAAGTGTCGCCTTAATAGTATAATCCAGGTTATTCTAAATAACTGTTTTAGTCGGGAGAAATTCCAAAGCTTTGCATTATTAAAGGCTAATATCAGGTTGATAGCTCTTTGCTATATTGTTCTTACTTCTTTCAAAAGACACTAGGAATACTGTTTCTTGAATATGTTTTAGATTGACTAGCAATGGAGTTGTGTTTCCCTTCAACACTAATCTTTATTTATTTCTTCCTCTGCTTATGCATGAGGTATTTGGTCTTGAATCTTCGCTGATGTCGGAGAGTCGTGAACTACGGTCTTACCATGACACACTGATGTTTTCAGGGCACACAAATGGTGAAATATGGAAAGGTTGGATTTCCTGGTACAGAAGTTACAGCTAGGAATATAATAATAGGTAGTGGATCTGTTCCCTTTGTACCTAATGGCATTGAAGTGGATGTAAATAAGTGCATGATAATGTTGCTGATGTTGGAAAATTTTCATGTGAAAATGATGAAATTCTCCTTTGGTGTCTGTATTTCCTTGTTATATTTTGTTGCAGAGATGAGGAAATATTAATATATAATAACCAAAATAACTATTATTAGTTTTATATATGTTTTGTTCATAATTTTTGTTATGCTTTTTTGGCACCTTTTTCTGATTTTTTTTTCAGATGTTCTACTATATAAATTTCCAACTCAACTTCATGATTAGACATTCTTCAACAATCAACATGGACTTGAAGTGCATTTTAGATAGACATTTTTGTTTCCAAGATTGTAGAAAATATCGTGATCTATGTATAATGGGCTTTTATTCACGTGAAATACAACGTATGGGTTTAAAAGTTGTCAACATATCGTACCAATATCCAAGTGTTTCGATATGGGCTGTGTTACTGTTGTTGTTTTGATGCAGTTGTTTACTTTTTTGCCCTTGTGTACTTCTACCACAATTATCGATAATTTTTTTGACCTTAGTACCATGATAAAAAATGGTGGATCATACATCTCTGTTTTTTTCTGCAACTAGGAACAATATTATGGTTCTCAATTTCTACTGTTCCCTGATATTGACTTTTAATTTACAGATAATGGTTTCTTTTTTACTTGTTTTAATCCTTTGTAGCTTTGCAGATATGCTTTCCATTTTTTATGAATTTGATTTATCTACTATAGGTTAATCCAAGTATTCTTTTGTTCAGACATTATTTGTCATTCTTATTTGATTAATTTAGTTACTTTTGATTTATTGGGTGGTACATGGAGGGAAAACTGTATTCACTAGTGATCATGCACTCAAGCTGGAGTGGGTGCCAGATTGGATAGCTATTATAGGAAGTAGTTATATTGGACTTGATTTAGTGATATGTACACCGCCCATGGATGATTCTTTACCACAGATTTAGCTTCCGTTTCTCTTGTAACAACCTAGAAGCTTGCAGACATATAATCTTTGAAAGCCCAGTATAACGATTTGTGTTCATCAACATGAGTCCTCTTGAAACATGTATTTTGATGTTTGATATTAGTCCTTTTGCCAAATGTCATGGTTTAGTTACAGGGTGTCCTAACATTCAGCAGACAAGTCTTTACATTCCTTAAAGTTGCCTATGATATTGGTAACCCCATTTTTTCATGTAGTGTGGATTCTTTTTTACTAACTATATTGTTGGATTATGCTTGCTGTTCATGGTATTTTTTAACTATATTGTTGGAATTTTGTATCATCAGTAGTGGCTAGCTGTTAGTGATAACCTTCTTTGATAATACCAACATTGGCCAACCATTGCTACTAGCTTACTATTAACTCCAAGATCGAAAAATGTTCTAACATGATAAAGTTTCTTCACTTAGCTGGATGTTGGCTAGAAAGGAGCATCAAGAGACAGTGGGTGAAATAAGATCATGAACAAGAACTTAATGCATACCATCGAAAATCAAGTCATAATAAATTGTGATAAATAATAAGATGGTTATGTTGCTTCCAATTTGTAATTATCCAATTATTTATACAAATTAGATTTACAGCCAATCCATAAGTGAGTACTGGTTAATCATCCAACACTACACAGTGCATTTTTTTTCTCTTATCTCATGAGCTTGATTTCTACTGTTTGCTTGAAAGACTTCTACTAATTTTTTTCATCAGGTTACTTTTGTTGAAGCTCTGGATCAACTTATGCCTGGTTTTGATCCTGAGATAGGGAAGTTAGCTCAGAGAATTCTTATTAATCCTAGGAAAATTGATTATCATGAGGATGTATTTGCAAAGAGGTTCTGATCACTTCATCTTTTACATTATGCTTTTGTTAATTAAATTTTACTAATACTGATGATGTATGCTCTCATAGATTACACCAGCAAGGGATGGAAAACCTGTTCTTATCTAACTTATTGATGCCAAGCCAAAGGAACCAAAAGATTTTTAGAGGTAGACATACTTTTAGTTTTTATTTTAGTTTTTTTAGTTGCCTTCTGTCAGAAAATTAATTTCTTATTGTCACCTTGATTTTTGCAAATATATTTTGATGAAAATGAGTGCATTGTTATTTAAAGTAATTTCAGAGTGTATCTGTAAATTGCTTATGCTCAAATCCACAATGGGATAGGTTGTAAATGTTCTGGGAAGGAGGTGAAATATAATGTCATCTGATGACATGTTCAATATATGTAAACGTATGTGGGCTGAGGATAACTGGTTCCATTTTAAGGCAACTGTGTAAGAAAAAATCTTTCTAAGACACTTGGTTTCTAGGAACATGGACTGATATGTAAAATGACATCTATTCTGCAACCAAAATATGTATGCTGCATGTTTTTCTTTGTGAAATTGTTAAATTGACTGTAAAGTGTAAACAACACAAAATAAGATTCTTTCAGAAGATATTTATAAGTATCTAATTCTTTACATATGTTACCATTAGAACTTAGAAGCATATGCACTTTCATAATAAGCAAATTTTAACTGTTTGCTATGATGTAGAGTATGATAACCCGAGGATGCACCATGTTATTTTAATACCAACATATCTTGCTATATGTATTTTGCTCTAGAGGAAGTTGTAACGAGTAAGGGGATACTTCTTGAACCTTGTCAAATCAAATCGGTGCATATGCATCACCACTTAACTAAAACATGGCCTAGAGCAGACAAGTATGTGGTGCATCATTGAATTGTGTTGCTGATTGAGCTAATAGCTGCTTTATGTGGGTAGCACTGGATTCTTAGATTGTTGATTTACCTACTTCCAGTAAGTCCACCCTATGGAACAGAACTTTCTTGTGATATTCACTTGGTACAAGGCAATTGTTTGACTTGTGCTGGCATTTATTACTGCAGAACAGTCATGTAGGTAACATTTTTATAATCGCCACACACTAACTGACACTGATCATTTCTACCATCATCACTATAGGCATATTTCCTAGTTCCCCAGAGCAGTCAAAGATGGTTTTCTTATGCATTCCATTATCCAATGGATTATGCTATTTTTTCTCTTTGATCTATTAGAGCAGCATGTAAAATGTTCATGAGTCATGGCAGGATTATGGGTATCTAACATCCTTTGCCAAAACAAACATGCATTTTTAGTAGTTTTGTCCTTGACACCTCGTGACTAAGGATAAAATGGCTGCTTATCAGGCATAACTGCCACATATTAGTTGTATGATTGTATCTACGACAATAATCATCTGATATATTCCAACATTACCATGATTACCCATGAAATTGTCTTTGGATTAAACAAATGTTCCTAATTGTATTTAACTTACTGCTTCCATTATGCAAATATGCTTACTGTCTTCTGCAGGTAGATGCAGCACTTATAGCAACAGGAAGGGCACCATTCACAAAGGGACTTGGCTTAGAAAATGTCAGTTCTCGAACCTGTTATCCTTTGTAGAGAGTAGGAGAACATAATAAATAAGACTCTTAACATTCTTTTATTTTTTGTTCCTAGATAAATGTAGATACAATACGTGGCTTCGTCCGTTGAAGAGCACAAAGTCATGGATAAAGATGGAAATCTGGTCGGTCCAGAATAAAAGTTGCTAATCCATCTTTTGTCTGTTATTATATGCTAATGTTGTAGGCTTTGCTCTCTCTTTCTCCCTCCAAAGAAAAAAAAAAATGCCTGCAGTTTTGGGTTGCTATAGCTTTGATATGGTATATAACTTTTTGCAACATCCGGCTGTGATTTCATATAGGTCCCTTACATATATCTTATAGGAGATGCCAATGGAAAATTGATGCTTGCTCATGTTGCCAGTGCACAGGGGATCTCAGGCATTATTACCTCTCAGACTATGCTTATTTTTCATATTTGTAATTGTTGTCTGTTATTTAATGATTGGTTTTCCTTTAAACATAGTTGTTGAGCAAATATGTGGGAATGATAATGTGCTTAACCACTTGAGCATTCCAGCTGCCTGTTTAACCCATCCTGAGATCAGTATGGTTGGGCTCATAGAGGTAGATATGCCTTTCAATTACAAAATTCAAAAGAATCTTCCTGCATCTCACTTTTATATCATTCTTTCTGGTAGCCTAGTTTGCATGAGAGTTATTATGATAGAATCCAAAAACTGTTTAGCAAGATTTATTTGTTTGACAAGAATTTAACTGTATACAGTTGGATATATTAGATTCTGTTATTCTGAATTATAGGCTGCAGATACCTTCATATTTTTATATTTTAGGCATGCTTACGACATATCATGTATTTATTTTTATTTAATGCTGCTTTTATATAGAAAATAATTTGGTAATTCATGCTCATGTCCAGTTTCTGAAACATGTTTTTGTTGCTAATGATGAACATTGTATAATCAGGATTACATTATTTTGTTGATGACACTATTTATCGATGAGAGTCAAATATAGGATGAATTCCAAAGATATGGTTCCTTGTACCGGTCCGATACGAGACCAATATGAGCGGTACATATCAGTTTGTCGGTATGTCCCATCATGCCATGTGTCAGTATGTCGGTATGTACTGTACCAACAGCCAGTTAGTACATTGGTATGGATCGATAAGGCGAACCATGACAGTGATGATTTTTAAAACCAAGAGATTTAATTTATGTAGGACTAAGACATTGTATAAGGAGCATATTTAGCTACACCAGGAGAAGATTCTCAAAGCATATCTAATGAATGAACAATTAGTTATAGAAAGCAAAATTTTTCCAATATTTTAGATCTATTATACAAGGAGAAGGAGAAATTGAAGAAGATACTTTTCAAAAGTCAGGTAGAATGGTTAAAATGGTTTGGGGTCTTGAGTATTGTGCGATCACCCATCCTTTAGACTGAAAAGAACTTTATGATTGTTAGGTTTCTTATGCTTTACAGATTAAAATATCTGGTCAGTGGAAATATAGAATAAAAAGTTCATCTCTAAGATGAGGTTGTAGAAATGGACATGTGAAGTTTTTGCAGAAGACAATACGAAATAGTTGTATTTGTGAACAGTTTGGGTCCATTCTAATTCAGGATAAAACATGAGAAATCTGTTTAAAGCGATATCAGCATACCCAAAGGAGTAGTAGAAATGCACCAGCCAAGTGAGAAAACAAAGAGGACTTAGTTTGAAATAATAAAAAGAAGTTCTGATGGCTCTTAAATTGGCTAGTGATACTTGACCAAGTATTTGTGACCTAGATCTTGTTGGCTGAGTTACTTGTGATGAAAGTTTGTTATTTGTGCATGCCACAATTTGTAAATGCCTTGTGCTAGTGGTACCTGTGGCCATTCCAACAAAACAGCAATTAAGAATTCTTATTATCACAGCTCAATTTTTTTATGGATTAGTAGGTATGGCCAGCATCTTCATTTTACAAGCTCGTTATTGGTTGCAAGATCAACATCCACATTTATTTAGCAACACTAGTAGAAATATATGTCTATTGATTCTTCTCCTCATTGTGCATCCACATTACAAGATACATCTGATGGCATTACTTTTTAGATTTTTCTAAGTGCAGCTGTTCACTTGGATAGATTCCTATGATGGATGAGAATTAGCTCGATAATGTTGGCTTGAAATTTGTCTATATTTGTTTGGTGATTGGCAACTTTGCATTTGACCTGTCTAAGGGGCTGAATGTGAAAATATAATGAATTTTCACTCAAATATGGCTATCTAAGTCATGAAAATATTTTCTAGTTGTTGTTGTGGTTCTAGTCATACATTAATTTAGTTCCGCCAAGAAAAAAAAGGTTATACACTAGTTTCTCTCTGTTAGAATTATTGGTGTTTCTTTCTGTTACACATGAGGTTTGGAAGTCCCACTCCTGAATTTTCTTTTGCAGCCTCAAGCCAGGGAGAAAGCTGAGAAGGATGGGTTTGAAGTACGTGTGGCTAAGACTAGTTTCAAGGCTAACACAAAAGCTCTGGTTGAAGGGGAGGGGCTCGCTAAGGTAACATTTTGGACCATTATCTTATTATGAAATTAAAAACACAATGCCATGACTGGAATCTTGTGTAACTCTCATTATTATAGTTATCAATTCCAAGATAATATTATCCCTTCTTTAACTACACCTGAAGTTCTGTTACTTTATTCAAATTTTAGATTAAATTTCTTTTGCATATGCTGAAAAGCAAATTTGGGATATCAAAATTGTAGCTAAGGACATTCTACAGAATGTGAACACATTTTTTTTAACTGAATATTGGATCTTTGTCCTTTGAATGCAGATTAGTCCTATATCACATGTTCTTATGACATCTTTCACAAGCAAACAAATATGAGACCTTTATGCTTTTTGCTCACTGTATCAGGTGCACCAGCAATTTCGCACCAATTATAGCATGACATACACAAACATAGATATAGTGACCAGCGATACTTTAAGTTATAAAGTAGGTTTAATTGTTGCCTATTAAAGCTGGTCCCAAGCCTTAGATATAATAGGCTAAGTAGGTTAAGAATCGGTCGTAAATTGTAAAAACATCTCGGAATATGATAATTTTCCTTGATCAATGCCATTGCATACTTGATTACTTTTTGGTAGTGCACATAACTCGAATATGTGAAGTAGTGTGTTGAAATGAAATTTCACCTTAGATTGATTGGAATGGGAGTCAAGGATTTATTAAGCAGGCTTAGAATAGTTGCCAGAGGTTTCATTAAATATGGCTGTTCATCTTACTTTTAAAATCAATTATATTATTCTGCACATATACAAAACTAAGGCATGTATATGAGATATGTTAATTTGAAAATCTTGTAATAGTAGTAGTATATGTTTTGTCATGGTCACAAGAAAAGTTTTTCATTATGTCATATAGATCTCAAGCACTAAAATATTTCTTTATAAGACAATATGTTGGCATGGAATCATGATAAGTAATTAGAGGTTACACAAGTATATTGATTTATTCATCAAGTATCTATTCTACTTATACATGAGGAGGAAAAAAATCTACTAAATATAAATACATATTAATTTAACAATTAACCATTGCTAAATGGTAGTTTTTTTATCATAAAAAGTATAATGTTCATGAAAATCCACTCTATATCAATAATTATACTTTTAATAATCTCATTTATGTCATTCCTTAGACTTGTCATATACCTGTATTACAGCCAACAGCAAACCCAGCACACAACCATTTTCTTAAAAATATTTTTTTTTAATGTACTGGTATACTTTTCCAATGAGATCCTATCATGGATTGATGGACCATGCATACCAATCCTTGGCCAGACCAATCAGTATCAGTGTACTGATACATGATACACAGTATGATGTACTGAAAACTCGAGGTAAAAGAAGAAGAGGAAGGAGCAAATTGTGGTGGAGGAAGAGGAGGAAAAAGAAGGAAGAAGATGAGTGGTGGAAGAAGAGGGAAGGAGGAAGAGGAAGGAGAGGTGGTGGTGGTGGAAGAAAAGTAGGAAGGAGGAAGTAAAAGGATAAAAGATTTGGATACTAGATCTTTTATTCAAGTACTATTTGCTACTATTACTTTGGGACCTTTCTTTTTAGGGCGCTTTGGTGTATTTTCATTGTACTTTTCTCTCTCTCTCTCTCTCTCTCTATATCTGTCTATCTATCTATCGCCCTTGCAACTCTTTCTAAATGTTAGATTTTTATTAGAATGAAATAAATAATAATCATTTCTAAAAAAATTGTAGGATATGCAATCAGTTTGTCTTGCAGTAGATTTTATTTTTATGCTTAGCTTGAAGAATTTGTTCTTTTAATGCAGTTGATATACAGACCTGATACAGAGGAGATCCTTGGAGTTCATATTTTAGGGCTGCATGCTGCAGACCTCATCCATGAGGCATCAAATGCTATAGCCCTGGGAACACATCTACTGGTGATCATATTTCACACTTGAATATTTTGATTTGTGATTGCTCACAATCATTTACTTGGATTACTCGTTATATGCATCTAAAAGAACTGTAGGCGTGCCTTTACATATGAAACTTGAGAAACAATTGTTTATAGTATGCTGCCCTCTTATTACAAAGGGTCATCTATGTTTCATGTCTTTTTCATGAAATATTTAGCTTATGTTGATGTGAACAAACTTGAAGTTTTATAACATGTGAACTACTAGCTATTTTACGGATATAATAAAAGTTACACCAAGTCAATCTCTGTCAAGCATCTCTCAAGCGCTTTTAGCCTAATATGACATGTTTCTTTTTTTTCTTTTGTAAAATCTAGAAAAGATGTAAGTTCTCTTGGAGGACTCGTAGGTAGTGAACCTCATAGTCGTTTGTCACTTTGTTGTGTCTACCAGGGAAAAGTTGACATAAGCCCAAGGAAAATAATTAGACTTTGCTGCATGCTGACCAAGGATTGTCATATTGGTCCGTGCTAACGTACCTAGCTCAGCTCGGTATGGTATGGTATCCGATGCCGAACTGCTCCGAACTTAGCTGGTTTTGCCTAAGTCGTGCGACACATTTGTATGTTTGTCCGCAAAGGTCAGCCTCCCCGAAACCTCCTAGGGTCACTTAGGACCTACAAAAGAGAAAACGGGTTAGAGAAAATATTTCCCATGGGATCCACAAGCAACCACTTTAGCAAACACTTTATATAGCAAATACAAATTACACTCATGGACTTTACAAGCTCTGAGCGGTTGCACACAAAGGATCAAGGTCCATTATAGACCCAAGTCCCCACAAGTGTCTACATGACACGACTCTCATTTACAAGCCGAAATTGGCGATGAAAGCTAACCAAAAGGGCTGCCAAGCCTACTGTAGGCCTACTACTTATTGTACAAAGCATGTATAAAAACTGAAGGACATGGACAAACATGAGCATTACATCGAACACATTGTTTATATTTTTGTACATGACATTCTCCCCCACTTATTCCTTTGACGTCCTCATCAAAGCTACTACAGACGCTATATCTCTTCGCCTTTTGCTGAATCTTCAATCTTCTGCTCTGGATGCAACACGCCTTTTGGCTCTTAGCCGCTATCTGTCGCTGTTGTTTAGTAGTCAAACTTTGATCCGCTATGCTGCTTCAACTCAGTAATGACCGACTCTGGTGTGGGGTCGGCTAAGTTGGGCTAATCCTTGTTGATTCTTGCGGATCCTCTTGATAAAGGAAGAGACCTTCCTTGTTTTGTGCTAATATCTCAAACGTCTCATGCTACTTGAATTGGGTGAATGCTTACGAGCATCGCCTCGTCGACTTTGAAGTTTCTTTAGGTCCTTCCTTCACAAAATTTACCTATCAATTCTTCTTCAACTTAGTTGTCACTTCCAAGTAGGTTCATATCACTTCCGCTTTTGATTGACATTCTGTTGGGAAATAAAACGGATAATCTACTCTCAGTAGCACTAACCACCATTGGTGAGGATTTGACAACTATTGGCTTCCATTAGGTTTCTTCAAAGGGTCTTTGAACTTGTGCAGAGCTCCTCTATTGGATGAATAAGAGAATTGGGGTACTCGGTTTCACCCATTCTCTTAGGAGTTGAGAAGACAAAGTTACTTGACTTCACTCGCTTCCTCGAGGTTGTACTTCATATATCGAGCTGGTTTCTTGTCTTCGCCCGCTCTTTGCTCACACTTCCAAAGCACCCGAAGTGTTTGCACTCTTTGCGTTGAGTTAGTTACTGTGATTCGCCTTCTCTCTGCCATCTAACTTTCGGAATGTAAGAAGTTTTGCCCCAAAAGAGCAAAATTTCACCCCAACTTGAAGCAAGTCTTTGATAGTTTTGGTCGCCTTTGGGATTGTGTCATCTTCTCCATCATCTTTGCTGCTTAGTCCTCTGAGTAGCAAAGGTACATCACCATGTACTACCTACTTCATTCCTTGGTTAAGCACTCCTGCATCAACCCGAAGTCCCCCACTTTCGGATGTCTTGATGAGAAGCTCGTTGACACCTGTCTTAAGAAGTTCCTTAGCCTCTGCCTTAACCTGGTACTTGGAGTTTGCCTTTACATTCTCCACCTCATCGGCCCCTTTCACGACCAACGATCTCCCTCCATGAGAGCAAGGGATTGATGACTCCCTGGAAGTATCGCCTCAGCAGTACTATGGTACTGCCAAGCCCATAGCCCTACTATTTGTTGCTTTGCATTTGCGTCCCTTTCTTCGCGATCAGTAGATCCGCCTCTGTGACATTGTGACACTCCTCCGAGTCCACATCATTTCTGACCGACGCTTTGCCCTTGGGTAGCTGAGCCCCTCTAGACTCGTCATCGCTTCCTCGCCGCTTTCGATCACCTGCTTCAATACCCTTGTGTTTTCTTAGTAATTTCTCTTGGTCGATGGAAAAACAGACTGTAATTCCCATGCACGACCTTCGCCACCTTGTTACAGGGCTCGCGCCTTCCTTGGTAGTAACATTCGCTTACTCGGCCTTGTCCTCTGGCTTACCGGGCTCCTTAAGCGAATGTGAGCACTGAAGTAGTCCAACTCTATAGTCGCTTCGATCATACCTTTGTATGATCAAGTCCCCCCTCCCCCCATGGGACTCGCTAGTACTTGCAATCTGAATTCTCCCTCGGTGGTACACAACCCCCATATACTGATGACCAAGGCTTTCATCCGATGCAAGATTCGATGCATACACAAAAGACCCACCTCTGCGGTACCGTGGCAATCACTCCTTGAATCCATAGTCCTTTTTATCGTTGTGTTGTTTACCAAAGTGGAGCTCTCATTAGCTCCTGATCATACCTTTGCATGATCACGTACCTCATGGGACATCTCTCGCGTGCGTTGTATTGCTTCGAACTATTCCACCACGATCAGCTGCACCATGTCGCCTCCTAGTGACATCTCTATTAAGATTTTTGTGTGATGAACTCGGACTACGATCTGTCCATGTGTGGCCTCTGCCATCTCCGATTGTGTTCGCTCCTTTGGCAATTCACCTTCGCCCACCCATTCTCGGGTCACATTTGGACGAAACATCGCTCTAGGACAGTCCGTCGCCTAGTAGCTCTCGAGGTCTCCAGACTTCACTAAAATTGGTACACCATTGCATGGATCCTGGGCCTCTATCCTTCACCAGCATAATCTTCGCGGCATACTGTTTTTTGCACTATGGCATATTTCTTCAAGAGTACCCGCCTCTTCGTCCTCTTGCCCCGTGTTAAAGCTTTCTTATCCCAACTTTGCCTCCTCAAGTTAAATCACCTTAGTTCCTCCCGTCAAATGCATCTCTAAGACAAGGTGCATGTGCCTCGAAGCTCCCTTTGTTTTTGGCACCATGCAAGATGAGTCTGCCCCATCAGAATGAAGAACCCATGGAACGGCATAATCCCACTCTTGCCTCTACAAGAGTTTATGTCCTTGACCTCTGTCCAAGGAAAGCTTCATGCCTTCGCTTCATGTTTCACCTTCTACGTCGACTCCCTTCATGCGGCTTGGATACTTCGTTAAGTTCCACCCAAGTTACTCCGCCTCTCAATTTGCATTGAGTTGATGGTGGCCCTCGCGCCCACCATTCGACGGGTCAGCCCTCCGTTGAGTTCAATTTCCACATCGACTCTAAGTGTGCCTTCGTATGATGTTGTCATTGTCGCTCCCCCACTTAATCTTACAATGCATCCACCAATGCATTACTTCATTCGATATCATGTAACAACTCCTTGTTGCTCGCTCGGTCCATTGAGCTTTGCGGAGATATTGTCTTGAGATGCTCTTCCTCAACATGTGTGGTCCGTTGCACATGATTCTCCCTCTGGAGAACCAGGACCTATCCCTCTTGGTATATATCCTATTGGAGCAACTTTCCTCTTTGCATTATTCCATCTTGAAGTTTCGGATACCACCATACCCTTGGACTACTTCATCTTATTGAACAGTCTATGCGTTGTTCTGCCCCCGCAAATGCGCTTGTTAGATTGCGACTATTCGCCAATACAGCCCCCGCTGCACCCTTCAAGGCTTAGCAACATGCTGAACTTGTTGCACACTTCAGTCTCCTATGAACATATCATTTTCATGCCGAAGAGAAAGTTTTAATACTCCATGGCGCCGAGTTCCAGTTGCTTTGGGATGGCCACGAATACTCCATCGTCCGTATACAAGCCCTTGCATGAGCACCGAATTCTTCGAGTTAGTAATTCTCCTCACCTCTGTGAGCTTTGCACAATTCTTCGATTGTTGTGCAACACTTCTCATTTTGCACGGTCTCAACTTTTACCAAGCGCCTCACTTGCCTTGAGCACCGTCAAGTTTAGTTGTCAACGTCGAGCTATAGTTCGAACTCAGCCATCTTAACCTTTATGCGTTACGCATTCTTCCTAGCTTGCTTGTCCTCGTGGTGCCTCTCCTGCAAAGGGTTGGTCATTCCTCTGAATGCCAATCATGGATACTCGTTCCTCTGAGCAACTCCTTTCCCTACATCTTAATATCTGTTTCCCTCAAACAATTGCTCGTGTTGGCTGCCCTCCATGCAGCCCAACTAGGTCCCCCACGTTTGCATGACTAGTGTTTCTGCATATGCTTGTCCCGCTTTGATACTATCTGTCATGAACTTAGCTGGTTTTGCCAATGTCATGCGGCATCATTGCGTGTCTATCCTCAAAGGTCAGCCTCCTCGAAACCTCTTAGGATTTCTTAGGACCTACAAAAGAGAAAATGGGCTAGATAAAATAGTTTCCACCGGATCCACAAACAATCACTTTAGCAAACACTTTATATAGTCATTACAAATTATACCCATGGACTTTATAAGCTCTGAACGATTACAAACAAAGGATCAAGGTCCATTACAGACCGCAGTCCCCACAAGTGTTTGTTGGGAAACCTCAGCTAGTGCATCACATGCGCAATGAAAATCAAAACAAAAAACTGGTTTCCCACACAGATCAAATCGTCGTGCAAAAGATTGGGGTCGCGAGAAAAATCGTAGAAACTGAAAAAATCGTGATGTATGAGAGATTGATTTTACCTAGGGAGATTGTATATCCCTATATTCCAGATCCGGATAGAGAAGATAAAGGAGGTCAAGCGTCCTCCTCTCTAGCGGTATCCATACGATAGATCTCTGCAGCGTAACTCCTTCAATATGATCTTGCAACTCTTACTCAGAGGGAGGGAGGAAAATAGGAGGTGGTGGCTAAAGCTGCCACCTATTCGCTAAAGCATCCACCATGAGTCTCCCCTCCTATTTATTGAGAGCCGCCAAAAAACCCTAGGGATCTTGCCTTAGTGGGTATTGGATCTTCATCCAATAAACCACTAATCTTGTATTATTGGATCTCTATTCAATAATCTCCTTAAGCCTCTAATTGGGCCTTAAGCAAGGAGCCCATCAGCATAGGGTCTCATCTAATGAGAATAGGGGCCAATTGGATCTTCATCCAATCCTCTATTTGCTAAAGCATCCACCATATGTGTGTGACCCTCTAGGCCCGATACTGAGCTGGCCGTGAGTCACTCCCATTGAAACTCCTTTTGATATAGTGAATTATTATCCTCATAATAATTCACTTGACTCATCGACTATGGACGTACTAGGCCACTACGCCATAGTCCCCAGATGGTACAGGGGGATCGAATCCGTCGGACCTATTTGTCCACAGTTACCATGTATCTATAATCCCTCATCCAAATAATATCCCAGAGACCGTATATTGGACATGGTACTGTCAGGTCACATACAGAATCAATTTGTCTTGCTTTAATCGAATTCTACCGGAGAACTCCTCTCTCAATCCGAATGACCCTGCCTAGGGATTTGTCTGAGTAAGTACATATGAGATATTCCTCTCGTGATACCGAGAGTGGATGATCCTCTATTGACACTCAATTGCCTTCATAAAGTTCACTACTAATCCCGATAACCAACTGTACTAGATCTGGAGCTTTCCAAACCCGTAAGTCTAGCGTCAAAGAAAAGAGTACTCATACAAGATATTCTTGGTGTCTCAAGTCTAAGGACCAGATACACAACTGAGATTATGGAATCACTGTCTGACATCTGGTATCATTAACCATACAACATTTCATAAGCGGATCAATCAGTGAACTCATTCTCCATGAGCACCTGTACTATATCTTTAGTGTCTCCACACAAGTAGCTATGAGACTAGTCGCCTCCATCATATGGATGGGTATATAGTACACCGATCTGTCTGGTTATCTCAATGTCCCTCTTGAGTAACCTATGACCGGGATTATTTAGGATCTGCGTTTAAAGGTGAATCGATCTCATTATCGTGATCTCATTACGATTCGATTCCCATTGCACAGAACCAAGGACATCACAATATATATGCAACAAATAATATAATGTGAGAATATGCCAATATTAATCATAAGCAAAAAGATTACACAGTGTATCACACGTGCCATCACTCATGTGATTGGCTTGTAGGGCACCTGTAACTATCAATCTCCCACTTGACCTAAAGCCAATCACCTATGTGTCTGATCCCCATCAGACCCTTGTGACGCTCAAATACAATCTAAGCCAGCGGCTTCGTCAATGGATCTGCAATGTTATCTTCGAATAGAACTCTTTCCATTGCTATATCTTTACGGTCTATGATCTCTCTTATCAGATGGAACCTCCTCAGAACATGCTTAGACTTTTGATGAGACCTGGGTTCCTTCGCTTGAGCTATCGCCCCATTGTTGTCGCAGTATATGGGAATTGGTTTTACGTTGCTTGGTACGACTCCCAAATCTTTAATGAACTTCTTCATCCATACCCCTTCATTTGTTGCTTCTGCTGCAGCAATGTATCTTCATCCATACCCCTTCCTTTGCCGCCTCTATGGTCGAGTCAGCAGTAGTATCTTGCTTGGAACTCTTCCAGCTTACTGCTCCTCCATTCATGGTGAAAATATACTCTGAATTTGACTTGTTATCATCAATGTCAGACTGAAAACTTGAGCCTGTGTAGCCCTCAGCCTGGAGGCTACCTCCTAGTTCTTCTCAAGTATTTAAGGATACACTTTACTGCCTTCCAGTGTTTTAAACCTGGATCTGCCTGATACCTGCTCGTAACACTCAGAGCATGTGTTATATCAGGCCTAGTACATAACATCGCATATATGATAGACCCTATTGCTGAGGCATAAGGTATCTTATCCATCTTTGCCCTTTCTTCAGGAGTCTTTGGGGACATACTCCTAGAAAGTGATATTCTATATCTTATCAGTATGAGACCTCTCTTAGAATTTTTCATGTCAAACCTTTTGATAATGGAGTCTATGTACCTAGACTGGGACAAGCCAAACATCCTTTTGGATCTATCTCTATAGATCCGGATCCCCAAAATATAAGATGCTTCCCCTAAGTCTTTCATGGAGAAGTTTCTAGATAGCCAAGCTTTTACTGTAGAGAGCATTCCTACATCATTCCTAATAATTAGGATGTCATCTACATATAGCACCAAGAAGGTGATAACATTTCCACTTACCTTCTTTTCATTCTTAACGAAGTCATAATATCTGATTACCTCATCAAATCTTATATTCTAACTTCGGGAAGCTTGCTTCAATCTATAAATGGATCTAAGCAACCTACACACTTTATCTGGAATCTCTTTGGATACAAATCCCTCTGGTTGTATCATATATACCTCTTCCTCGAGGTTGCCATTGAGGAATGCCGTTTTGACATCCATCTGCCAGATCTCATAGTCAGTGTGCTGCAATGGCCAAAATAATTCTAATGGACTTAAGCATGGCTACAGGTAAAAAGGTTTCGTCATAGTCAACTCCTTGTCTTTGACGATATCCTTTAGCTATCAGTCTTGCTTTATAGGTCTCTATCTTTCCATCCACTCCGATCTTCTTCTTGAAGAGTTATTTGCAGTCGATGGATACAATACCCTCAGGTACATCCACAAGGTTCCAAACTTTGTTAGAGTACATGGAATCCATCTCAGAATTCATAGCTTCTTGCCACTTCCTGGAGTCTATACTCATAATAGCCTCCTCGTAGGTCTGAGGATCAACATCCTGAGAGTCATTTCCACTGATATGTCCCACATATCTTCCAGGAGGGTAAGATACTCTACTAGACCTACGTAAATTTGGAATTTGTGTGTTAGGTACCTGAACAGACTCGGGCTCTGAAATGGTGCTTGAGCTAGGTTCTCCAACCTCGCTCAATTCTATCTCACTCCCACTATTTCCACCAAGAATGTGTTCCTTCTCAAGGAACACAGTTCTCTTGGCAAGAAAGACCTTTCGATCCTCGGGATGATAGAAATAATGCCCACAAGTTTCCTTTGGGTATCCCACGAATGTGCATCATTCTATCCTTGATTCCAACTTATCGGTTCTTCTAACGTGGGCAGGACAGCCCCAAATCTTAACAATCTTAAGATCGAGCTTCTTTCTTTTTCATATCTCATATAGTGTAGACATTACCGACTTTGATGGAACTCTGTTCAGAAGGTAAGCTGTTGTCTCTAGGGCCTACCCCCCAGAATGAGACGGGTAGGTTAGCGAAACTCATCATGGACCGCACCATGTCTAATAGCGTGCGATTCCTCCTTTCCGATACACCATTGAGCTGAGGTGTATAAAGAGGTGTCCACTGGGATAGAATCACATTGCTCCTGAGGAAATGGGTGAACTCCGTACTCTAGTGATGATCTCATCATCCATAATTATTGAACAACTATTGTTCTCAAAAACTAATTTATATCCACTAATTGTCAAATAAGAGATGGATATAATGTTTTTGATAATAGAGAGAATAAAATAGCATGCATCCAATGCAATGATAGCTCCATCAGGCAGATGTAGAGTAACCTCCCAAACGGTAACTGCAGCAACTCTTACTCCATTGCCCATCTTGAGGTCCATCATGCCGCTGGCCACTCTCCTAGGTCTTACCAGAACTTGCAACGAATTGCAGATATGATAAACACTCCCAGTAGCTAATACCCATATGTTATTATAAAAATCTGACAAGTGAAGACTGATCATGAATATACTTGAAGCTTCTTTAGGCTTCTGTTTCGCCTTATCTACAAGGTAGTCCTTACAGTTCCTCTTTCAATGCCCGTCTTGACCGCAGTAAAAGCATTATCCTTTGTCCTTTATCGGGTTTCTCTTAGCAACCTTTGCCTTAGTCTTTCTTTTCCCTTGCCCTTCTTAAGGATCTTGCTGGCCTTCCTTTTCTTTTTTGGTCTCACCAAAACTGGCTTCTCCTTCTTGATGACACTCTCAGCTTCCCTCAACATATTGAGGAGCTCAGGGAGAGTTACCTCTAACTTGTTCATATTAAAGTTAATAATGAACTGTGAAAAGGAATCCGGTAGGGACTGAAGTATAAGATCAATACATATGTTATCCTCTAGGATTATCTATATACTTTACAAAGTGAGCAATCCCATTCTCGCTTATCCTTTCCTCCAGCATGGGCACAATCATTTAAGGACATATACAATTTTTTCTTTTATGAGAACAATTCTCAAATTGCGGAGCTTTTGGACCAATGAGGCGGTTGGCATCAAGTATGCCACGTAGGGGCTTTGCAAGTGACAAGCAAGATATAACGTAAATTAAATAACATGTAGATTTTGTAAAAAATACTAATTAAGATATAGACTTTGATCTTAATGTACTCCCACTATTTACTTAGCGAATTACGCGACACCCTCGACACATGAGATGAAAGTCTCAAGCAGACTCCTAGTAGGGATCGAGATCCAATTGGCATCTTAGTGCAACCTCGAGGGACTCGACCAATTGCACTAAGCCCAAAAGGTAGGCAACTCTTGTCAATCACAACTCCTTATGATTCCCGTCATGTTCGGCCTCTAAATCATCATAGTCTCGAGGGACTCGACCAACCATGACGTTCAGTCAAGTCATCACCATCGTTACAAGATGAGTCTGATTCGATGATATGCCCTCGAGTGACTCGACCAAGCATACCATGTCCTCAGGTCACCGGTGACATCTCTATGTCTTAGGCAATATCTCGATCACGTAGATAAGTAAGCCTCGAGGGACTCGACCAACTCAACCTATGTCATGATTTAATTTTTTCCTATAATGATAGAAGGCCACGTGGATCAATCTTATTGACTCACGCTTACCGACTTAATATTATCTTAGGAGGAGTTTTTTTTTATATCGATCTCCTAATATGTCATATCACACACATACATATCTAATATATATATATATATATCGCATGCAAATATATATATATATATATCTAGTGGGTGTACAACAAACACATCACATATGCAAGCTACACCGAATGATCATAAGTCGTCACCTAATATGATTAAGCCCGAGCCAATGGGCCTAATCACTTACAATAGGATCTATGTATGCATTGGCGCATCTTCATGCCCAGTGATTGTTGATCTCGTCATCATCAGTTCCGTCGGATCGTCGCATCACCATGTGTCGTGATCTCCCGCCACGAGATCGTGGGTCCCGTTGTAACCTTCATGCTCCCGCTGTGCCTCTCTATGTAATTACAAATAATCACAAGCACGCAGGCCCAACAATAAACGAGAAAAACGCAGGCTCGTAGGCTCTAAAAATAATAATAATCACAATTACACACATTACAACACATGGCTCATGATCATCCATCTACATCATACATCACATGTACATCACATCATATGTAGGATTACTAGATATATATAATAATTAATTAAATTATTTAATTAATTATGTTTCTGAAAATCAAGATATGCTCAAAATTTCTAGAATTGTCAAGGGCATTTTTGTAATTTTGGATGAGATGATAGTCCTTGATATTTTTTAGAACTATCAAGGATATTTTCGTAATTCTTTATTGAGGGCGTTTTCACTATTCTTGATGAGAGGACAGTCCTCGAAATTTTCAAAATTGTTGAGGGCATTTAAAGAATTATGTATAAAAGGGACAGAGTTGGAATTTCTCAAATTTTGAGGGGCATAACCGTCTTTTTCATAAAAAATGATGCCTTAGCCCTCTCCTTGCCCCCTTTGCGCCATCGCCACTGCTGTCTTGTGCGGCGGCGATTGCTCGGCCGACACCGCCAAGGCGACTCTTGGCCGGCAGCGGCTTAGCCCTACCCTTGTGGGCGGCCGCCTGCAGGGCCCGGCCGACCACCCTGCAGTAGCAGCCATGGCCACCGTAGGGGCTTTGGCCACCACCTCTACGCAGATACATGTGGCCGCCTCTTCCCTACAGGCAGTGCCTACTTTTCCTGCCAATCGCAACACACGCGTAGAACAGTTCTATGCGATTCAATCTCATCACATGTAGTTTAAAACCAATTTTTCATACGAAAACCTTGGCTCTAATATCATTGTTGGGAAACCTCAGCGGGTGCATCACATGCGCAGCGGAAATCAAAACAAAAAATCGATTTCCCACGCAGATCAAATCATCGTGCAAAAGATTGGGGTCGTAAGAAAAACCGCAATGTGTGAGAGATTGATTTTACCTAGGGAGATCGTATATCCCTGTAATCCAGATCCGGATGGAGAAGATAAAGGAGGTCAAGTGTTCTCCTCTCTAGCGGTATCCACATGATGGATCTCTGTAGCGAAACTCCTCCAATCTGATCTTGTAACTCTTGCTCAGAGGGAGGGAGGAGAATAGGAGGTGGTGGCTAAAGCTGCAGCCTATCAACCATGAGTATCCCCTCATATTTATAGAGACCCACCAAAAATCTCTAGGGCTCCTGCTTTAGTGGGTATTGGATCTTCACCCAATAAACCACTAACCTTGCATTATTGGATCTCTATCCAATAATCTCCTTAGGCCTCTAATTGGGCCTTAAGCAAGGAGCCAATCAGCATAGGGTCTCAGCTAATGAGAATAGGGCCTAATTGGATCTTCATCCAATCCTCTATTCACTGAAGCATCCATCATATGTGTGTGACCCTCTAGGCCCGATATCGAGCTGGCCGTCAGTCACTCCCATTAGTGTCCACATGACACGACTCTCATTTATAAGCCGAAATCCGTAACCAAACGACGGCTGCCAAGCCTACCGAAGCCCGCTACTTGCTGTACAAAGCATATACAAAAACTGAAAGACATGGACAAACATGAGCATTACGTCGAACACCTTGTTTATATTTTTGTCCGTAACAGAGCGGTATGTACTAGCATACCACTATAATGTAATATAATATAATATATGTTAAAAAATAAAAGAAGCGGCGACGTCATCTCATTCCTTCGCCCCACATGGGGAGACGTTTCTTCTCCCCGCGCGGGGAGAAGAAATCGCCCGCGGGTGACGAATAGTGCTGGGGAAGAGCAGCACGACTCCAGGTTTTCTTTTCCCTCTTCTTCTTTCTCCTTCCCTCGGCTGATACCATCTGAAATGGGCCACCAACGGTCAAATCGACTGTTACCGATCGATTTCGCATGGTAACGTGGTGGAAACAACCCCAATCAACAGTACCACCTGGTAGCGGGCGGTTCGCATACCGATCGCCTATCGGACCGGTACGTACTGCCCATACTGAGTGGTATAGATCGAAACAGAAAACCTTGATGCTGATGATATGGTAGTTAACTGCAGAATATTGCAGCATGGAATGCTTGGGGCTCCAATACAGGGCTCTGGTTGATTCACTTTATTTAGCAAGACTCAATTTTTAGTTTAATTCTATCCAGAAATAGTTTATTTTTCAGGACCATTACTTATTAGATAATGGTGTAGACTGTGTTGTTTTCTCATCAGCTTATTTATCATTGATATAGAAATGTTTTTTTTCTGTAATTGCCGCAGCAGCTTTCTTAAAGTTTTATTAAATGTTAAGTTTCTGGGGTTTGCAATTGCATCTTGCACACTGCCACTAAATTGGTTATATCTTTCAACAGACCAGCTAGCCCTTGAGGTTCTTCAGAAGATGCTTTAAACTTTACTCGATTAGAAAGTTGTCTCCAGTAGCCATTCATAATTTTTCTTTCTTTTAAATCATCCATGGACTTTTCCAAAAAATTTAAATTGTCCTGTATTCTTGGGTGTCACTATCTGGAATAATCTTGGATGATGATAATGATGACGATGAGATGCAAGTAAAACAAGTAATTGTAACCATCTTGAACTCGAGTCCTGCTAAGTGACCCTTGAAAGTTTCTATTCACTGGAAATGATGTCAGGTACTGTTGTATTTAAACATCTTTGCAATTATATAATACATAAAGCCAGATCTAATGTTTTTGTTTTAACATTAATCTTCACATTTAAAATAATATTGCTTGATGAATCATTCAAATATTCTATACGGAAGCGCCTGATGTGATGGTGTCTTTAACATCCATACCTCCACTTCTTTATGTCTTTAAAACAAAAAAGATATATTAAATTCCAGGAGGAACATTCAGTTGACAACAGGCAATTAGTTTTTGTGATTGTGTCTGTTGAATTAAAAAATATATATGTTTACTGAATAAATTATAACTGGTATATTGCAACAGGATATAGAATTTGCCGTTCATGCGCATCCAACTTTATCTGAAGTTTTAGACGAACTCTTCAAATCTGCTAAGGTATTCATCTAATCTTCTTTGGTATATTGCATCTGACAGCATCTATAATCTTTATAGTATCTTGAAGACTTGAAATCTGTCTTACATATCTTGCTGAACTAGAAGAACGATCAAGAAAAGATAAAAATTTGATGGACCAATAGTTATGAATATATTTAAAGTATTCTATTGCCTTGTCTTGTTAGAATCTGCTACTGGTCTTCCTACAGAAAAACTTTAAGAGCGACAATGGTTGGTTCAATCACACAATTAATTCAAGCCAAATCGACATAATTAATTGTTGCTTAGCAATCAATGCAAGCCAAATTCTGCTTGGTTGTTTATAAATAACCTGAGAGAAAATTTTGTCAGCCTCAATATTCCATGGTCGAACTGGTTTCCTTTGCTGTGGGTGCATATGTTCATTCACTGGTTTTGTCAGGTTAATGTTGGTGTCCCGTCTTATGTGAATCAACCAGTTGTAGTGTAACCAGTCTTGAGATGATCTCGGTTATCAGGAGGAAGCCTTCTCAAATATCTTACAACAAACACATCACGAATCTCATCTTTTTTTAAACTGAAGATAAGAATTCGTGGAAAGCTCAGTGGAGCTGCTGCTGCTACCACAGAAGAAGAGGTTTTTCTGTTTCTTCTTGTTCTACACGTTTAGTTTGACCACTAAACAGGCTTTTTTATTTAAAAGGTGGCATGGCAAGTGTTTTGCCTTTATGTCTATAGATCGTGATAGTTCCACCTCTATTGGATTATTTTGTTCGACGTCGTGATCAGAATATTATGCGGTGTGCATCAAGTTGTGTGTGGGCGTGGTATCCCTTTTTGCCTATCGTTTCACTCTCTTTTTCTTGCTTCCTTAGTAGTGACGGCGAACACTGAAGACCTGACCAGAAGAGCAATCAAAATCCACAAAGAACAATTGGGTGGTAGGAGGGGGCGACGACCCGGCAAAAGTGAGTTCATCTTTCTTGTTTATATTCCCAGATGCTGCCTTCAGGATATAAAATATAAAATATATCTCACATATTAATTTAATTTGCTGTTAGGCTAAGGACAAGGCCACTAGAGAGGCAAAAAAAAAAAGGAACTGTGAACATGCTTTTACAACAGTGCTCTCTAAATGAATGTATGTACCTACGGTACATGCTCGCCTGTGTCACCTTTAATGATGCCATTTCATGATTATAGTTAGGTTTGTCATTGCCAAAAGCTGCCGGTTCGCGCGACAGGTATGCCGAAATTAATTGCTTGTCGAATGGCAGAGTTGTTTGTCTCAGCGTCAGACGGTCTCCTCGAGGTATTGATTGATTGCATGGTCCGCAGCACACCATAATGATTGTTCTTACCCCATAGAACTAACTAACTCTGTGTGACAGGATATGTATGCTCTCGTCTTGATTGGTTCCCACTGTTTACTAGCTTTTCCATCGCACAAATATACGTTTCGTTCCTAAAATCTTTCTTTCTTTCTTGCTTGCTTCTACAAAGGCTGTGTCAAGTAGCTGCAATTTGTCTTTCCTCCTACCAGTCTATAGTTTTAGCAGTGTGTTTTGAGAAGGCCTTTAAAGTGAGCTGTGAATTACTCTGGCGGCACCGCTCGTTGGTTTGTCCTATAGAGATTGAATAGTCCCCACTTCTTTAACCCAAATTTATACAACTTAAATGAGGTGGTCAACCTTTGCCTATATGCACGTGCCTGCATGCAATTTATTAGCCATACATAAGTCTTCTTCTTTTGATTGATTTAAGTCATAACATAAGAAGACCCCAACTTCTATATTTTTCTTTACGTTACCTGTCAATTTGACCCGATCCGACTTGCAAAGATCTAAGGGTGAGGCCAATTCATTTTCCCAAAGCAACACATTTTTCAGCTTTTCAGCATAAGATTTTGTTGATGCAACATTTGTTGAATGTTCTTTCAGTTCATTAAGTACATATTATCTTTTCTAACTGATTCTTTAAATTAAAAAGAAAATCTTACAAAATTGCAAATTTTGATCATTCCAGTGAGTCACTGGCAGATCAAGATAAGAAAAAAAAAACAAAATGATCATCAGGAATAAACATAGAAAAATACCCTTTCACGTTGTATGTTTTCTAAGCTAAATATTGTCAGGTGAGTACCTCCTATGCTTTAGTGCTTTAGTTAGAGATGGTTTATCTCTCATAGACATGTGAGAATGAGTTGCGTGAGATCATGGTAATATGAGAAGCGTTGTGTGAGCTCAAAGAGGGTGGGGGAATGAAGATTGAGACTCTTCCCCCATTGCTCCCTTCTTTGGTACCGGTCTCCTTATTTGTTCTGGTGCAAAGATCAACCAAGGTAAAGTGGTAGCTTGAGGAGGGGGTATCCCCTCTCGATCCTCCATGCGTGTTGCCTTGACCAGCCCATCTTTTGTAGGCTTAGTCGGTGAGGCAAAGGAGTGAATTGTGGCAGACATGCTTAAGGATATTTGTGGTGCATGGTCAGCAAAGACCCTCCCGAGTGCTCATATTTGTTTGGGTACTCCATCAATCATGGGAACAGAGTGGAACATGCACCATGAAAGAGACAGTAATGTCATGGCCTAACTTGTATTCGAAGATCTACTCATTGTTTTATTGGAGCTGAGGTGTCCATGTTTCGAATTGGCTCCTCACATTCTTCTCTCAATCATTATCAAATTTTATAAAAGCAAATAATTGATTTTTATTTTCTAAAAAGGTATATTTTTTTCAAAAAATAACGTTTTAGTTTTTCTCATAGAGCATTTTAGGTTTAAAGAATTTCATAGAACATTATTTTTTTTCATAAATAATCACTTTGTCCCTATCAATCATTGCCCTCCATCGTGTCTCTTCTTGCGTTAGTTGCATCTTTGCTCCATTGATCGCAACCCTCAACCCATGCTTGGCAGCCTCACTTGTCGACCCTTGCATGGTTATCGTGTCAGTGATCATCGATGAGGGAGGAGAGAAAATAATTTAGAGAACGAGAAGACGATGACAGGTTCAATAAGGATGGAAAATGTTAATAGGGTCTATGATGGTAATCGTAACTTTAGCATCCCCTCATATCTTGTGCGAGAGTTATAGGTGAGATTTTTTTTATGTTACGAGAGTAAATTGATATTTTTATACAGATCATTTTATGCAGGTAAAATGGTCTTTTTAAACTTGAAACATTGGATGAAAAAAATCTAAAATTATAGGTTATTTTCATGAATTCATCCTTCTTATAATAATAAATATGCAAAAGTTTGTATATACGTATATATTTAGGATCTGAACCCCATTATATAGGCTATTTTCATGAATTCATCCTTCTTATAATAATAAATATGCAAAAGTTTATATATATATATATATATATATATATATATATATATATATATATATATAGAGAGAGAGAGAGAGAGAGAGATGAATGGTGGAGGTGAGAGGGCTAAGTAAGAAGTGTTATTGCGAGGTAGGGTTGGAAGGTTGAAGACATAAATGAGCAGTCACAAGAATCGTGCTTCCAAGCCACAGTGCCTAGAAAGGATAAGACGGACACGGTGTAACGACGAAGTACAAACACGGTGCGAACAGTGGAGAGCAGAAGAGAAGAGGGGAGGAAGCGATGACAGGGGTACATCCCCTCTCCCTCCCCCCCCCGCCCCCCCCGCTTTTACTGTGGGCAGTAACGAACCCACCACGTTTAGTTGTTGGAAAGGGACGGCGAGTGGGTGCGTCGGAGAGGGAATGCAGCGTCAGCATCAGCGGCGAATTAAGGCCTCGCTGGTGTGCCCCGCCGCCTGCTCCTTCTGACCGCCGGATAGGCCTGTGATGGAGACGCCTACTTGCCTTTCCCCCCTTTTGGACCACCTCTCGCCTGCCCATCCTCTCGTGTCATGGTCCCTCCAAAATACCCTCTACTCCCTGGCCGCGTTGGCACCATTACTTACCAAGGAATATAAATTATGTTAAGATAGTATCTTATTATAATAATTGAACTTTTTAAAATCAAAACACAAAAACCGCGTTGGCCAACTCTTTTTTTTTCTTCTTCTTCTTCTTCTATTAGTTTTATAATATCTTCGGCACATCAATAATAATTTTAATAAAAAATATTATAAATGATCTGAATGATATCCAAATAAATTAGAAATAAATTGATTTACTATACTAGATTCAAATGTACATTTATAATAGTTTTTAAACATCACTGAATCCAAAACTGATTTTGATGATCATGATAAAAAAAATATTATAAGCTTTACCTAAAAATATTATAAATGATGAGAATAAAATTAAAATTGACTTATAAAGATCTTATGAGTATATTATTAAGATAGACTTGGATTCGTACATTAAAAAATTGATCATAAGTAAAATTGACTTATAAGAATCTAGTGGGTATATGATTATTAATTTTAAACTAAGCACCTTGGTCACTGATTTGGGTTCAACGAATCGATCTAATAGGAAATGATTATTGGTTGATAAAGTCACTATTAGACTATCGCTCGTATCTATCAT
Source organism: Ensete glaucum (assembly GCA_021527575.1). Lineage (NCBI taxonomy): Eukaryota > Viridiplantae > Streptophyta > Magnoliopsida > Zingiberales > Musaceae > Ensete > Ensete glaucum. Next base: position 54,061,442 of record CM038551.1, read on the forward strand.
GCTAAAGTTTAATTTGTGTTGAAATAGTATGATGCCATTGAAATACAATATAAGTGAGATAAATAAAATCGAAACACATTATAAACTATATATAGTATATTAGGATTCAAATAGTTATTTATAACAACTATCAATCATAAAAATAAAATCATAAAATTTATCTTAAAAAACTATAAATCATTTAAATTGACTCCCAATCCCATACGTTGGTTTGCTCACCCAATAGATCGGATATGCTAATATATAGATCAATTCATCTACTTAGAATAATACACTATATAGACTAGTAGTTCATCGAATGTCTCTCATATTTGAGAACCAAGTATCGATGGAGCCGGTGGGGGATATCAATGTGAGGGATATTTTTAACATTATTAAAAATAGGAGCATCATTTGAATAATAAATATATAAAGGAAAATTCTAAAATATTTTTTAAGAAAATGATTGTTTTAACCTCAATCATAAGCTCATGCCAACACCATGTCAATCACCCTCTTTGCCTCGAACAGCCACTTGCAGCCCTTTGCATGAGGGCTCCTCGTCGGCAACCTTCGTCATTATCGCTTGCAAACTCGTACACTCCCCTCACTCGCATCCCTCGCCATTGGCCACATAGGAGGAAGGAAGAGGGTTCGATTGCGATGAAGAAGGAGAGGGGGTAGCCTAGCCCCCTCGTTATTGATCAGAGGGTGGGCCTTCACCATCTCCATAGCCCCTCTCACACCATTGACTGCTGGCTAGGAATGAGATGGGGCAACTATCATGCCCTCATCGTCGATCACTAGAGAATAAGTAGGGGGGCACATACTTTGACGGTTGCCGCTTTGTACAGGAGTTACTAGTGGGGTGTGCAATGATTGGGCCAATGGGGTCAGCGAAGACTTCCCTTGCTGGCTATGGGCGATGGTAGAATGATCTTTTCACACAACCAATAATACTATTTAAAAATTTTTCTAGTTATAATGAAAGGAGGAGGGGGGTGCACGCCTTTGTTGTTGCCACCTCGTGTGAGGGTTGAGAGTGAGGTGTGTAGTGGTTCGACCCGTCTATGGCCTTTGCGTGCTACGATCAACGATAGGTTTGATGAAAAAAAAGGTAAAATAGTCTTTTTCATATTATCAGGGTGCTATTTCAGAATTTGTTCATCACGCCAGGTATGGGATTATGTATGTTCTAGCTGCAAGCCTAGCATAATATTAACTAATCATATTTTAAATGATTGATAATTAAAAAATAATAAAAATATATGCATACTTGGTTTAATGAGTAGTCGGAGAGTATTGATATTTGGATACTTATCTAATCCCTACCGATCACTAGTCATACGGTCACTCCTATTATCAATCATTAGCCATAGGGTTTGAATGCAGAGATATTAAGTATTTTGTTAGTGTCATAAGCCCACATGTCATCGATGAATATAATTTTTCTATATCAGAACTTTCGATTGACTTCTATACACATGAATCTGATAGGGCTATCATTTTTTAATTTAAATTTACATTAAATCCAACAAAAAAAATATTCAAATTGGATTTAAGTGCACTCATATCAGAAAAAACAAAGAAATGACCAACTAATTGCCCATGCATTCGGCTCCTAATGACCTGATATTAGATCAATATCCAACCGTCAGTTCCATGTGAAGCTCGCTGAGCCGTCGATCTCACACCTCCCTCGTTTTAGCTGTGACGCCCAATGCGACTACGCTGTCACCAGTGCGGTTCGACCGAGCCACCGAACACGGAGGCGCACCCAACCACGGAGCTCGTACGGCGGCTCAGACAGGGAACCGGCACTTACCCATCGCGTCGTTCGCGGGAGCTTTTCTGGGTTGCATTCCTTCGCCTCGCATGACTTGCTGTGCGTAGAAAAAGCTGAACCCTGGCTGATCCGACACAGGGAAGCGACCGATGTTCCATATTTGAAAAAACAATAAATAATTTACCCCACCCCAAAAAAAAAAAGTTTTACACGTGGCCTCTCAGTCAACTTAGCTTGGCTCGAATTAAGGACCGGTCAACGGCTCATGCGTTCGAGCTCGAATCGGACCATCAAATTAATTAGCTTTTGAAATTACCATCAATAATAGGACAGATGTAGACGAAAGTTAGATATCTCAGACAAAAATAGCAAGTGGTTTACGTATTATTTATTATTAGCGTCGATTTAATACACAGAACGAGGATTGGATACGTAGATATCAGCTATTATATACATAATCAATAGGATTTTATCTATTAAGGGAGGGTTTAGATGTTATAACATTGGTAGCAAATATTGATAATATTCTCTCACATTAATTATTCATATTTAATTACAAGCTGATATCTTCGTCATAGTTTTGGAGACTGATTAGGACCGTCCAACAGATATGAAAGATCAATCAATCATCAGCGACACTTTGGCGTGACTGTTACCAAAAATATGATTAAATGATATATATATATATATATATATATATATATATATATTTGAATGCTAATCGTGGCGTGGCTATCAACACCAATGTCACATGGTTTACATAGTTAATGTCGATGCATGATCGCCTAATAGCTATTTTATCATACCGTTCATGTCCATCCCAAACACGATCAATCACGACCGTTGACGTCATTTTGTATGTGCCATCCATGTCAATCAATCACCTTTCCATCGAAATCTGACCACGGAAGCTAAATCAGGGGGGCACGATCTTTGACGCGTCCATGGTTTCCCAAATGATCGATGATTGATGTGGCGGGAGCTCCTCCGTCCATAGTCGGAGGACGGTACGGATGAGGTCGATCATGAATCACCGACCAGCGCGATTTTTAATGCGATCGTCGTCGAAGCGACCATCGGGATCATCACGCTATAAGGTCTAGCGCTGGTGAAGTGGGTTGAGATCTGACGACGGACGTTGATCTCTTCTGGCACGGGTTTTGATGCGTCCATCATAGGTTGAGGGGTTGATCTCGATCGTCCATGAATGTTTATCATGATCGGCAGCACGAATTTGAATGCGATGTTCGTATCGTAATACCACCATAACCATGAATTTGTTTTGTTTGCGATGTTAAAGACATGTCGAGCGTTGGGGTCGGGGACGAGACGTACGCTAAAAAACAAAAGCTATGATGTGTTTGCGGCAACAGCTGTCCCCAGCTGTCCCCATCGTTGAAAGCTCTGGCTCGAGTCTGCACACCTCATAGGAAGGACGACGGAAGAGAGATCCCCCCGACTGCCGTCGTCAGCCCGCCCGCCCGCCCGCCCGCCCGCGTCCACGGCCTACAGCCGGTCCCTTCCGCCCCACCGTCATCTCCCTCTTCGTGCCCGGCGGCCGGCCCCACCCGCCCGGCCCACCTTGCCCGCTGCACGTGCCGCGCGGTGGGCCCCGTGGGGGAATCGAAAGCAAAATTAAATTTAATACGGCGGAATGTGAGGAAGGGACGGTACAGAGAGAGAGAGAGAACCCAAAGAGGGAGGGAAGGAGGGGGTTCGACGAAGAGAGAAGAGAGAGCAAGGAGAGAGCGGGGTTGGGTGGACGGCGTGAGCGACAAGAGGAGAGCCGCGGTCGAAAGCGGAGGGACTCCTCCGTCTTCCTAACCCGGATTTTAGGGTTTCTCTCCGGGGCGACGGCAGCGGCAGCGGAGTGACGGTAACCCCAAATGCTTTCCCTTTCTTGAATTATGCGATCCTTCTCATCTTAGTCTTGTCTCCGAAGTTGATTCGATTCTCCTATTTTTTCTCTCCGAACGTCCTGCGGTTTATTTGGGTTTTTGCTCCTAAGTATCTGGTTTTGTTGTTTGTATTTCGCTTGTTGCGTGGGTTGTCCTTTTGGATTTGGTGTTGCTTAGGGTTTTGTTATAATGCCTCGGTGGTGTAGATCTGTACTTTTTCTATCAAAATCGGAATCGTTCTGTTGTGTTTTTATTTTAATAGAATTTCTAATCTTTTTTTTTTGTTGCTTTCTAATTTGATACTAAGTTTTAGGCGTTTCCTCTTTTCCTGCTTCCTTTCCCCTTCGAGTGAGGAGTTCAGATGAATTTTCAGCTTGTAGTTCATAGCTTTCTGCACTGTAAGGTTTGGATTTGTTCTATTTGTGCAAATTTCGGACCACTTTTTCCCCCCTTTGTGTTCCATAAATAGCTACTTTTAGGTGATCATTCTCGAAGATTACATGTCTGAACATCAACATCGTGGATTCAACCATTTACCCTTCATGATGTTTCTTTCTTTGTCTGCCAATTTTGTAATAGCCCAAAGTTCGGATTTGTCACACAGAATCATGTTGTAGCAGCTGGCACGTGAGCCCTAGCCTAATTATGCCTCCAACCCACAAGGGCGCTTCGTTAACTTGGCTTAAGTGCTTGTTAGTGGGAGAGAAATGCTTCATGTCATTACTTAAGTTATCGGATGAGGTGCAAAAGCCAGAGGCGGCACACATCTAGAATGCACTTCTACAATGCCTACACCATCTCTACCTCTTATTCTTCAAGCAATGACTTAACAATCATGATGTAAATGATCTTAGCAGGAACTTTTCGGCACACATCTAGAATGCACTTCTACAATGCCTACACCATCTCTACCTCTAATTCTTCAAGCAATGACTTAACAATCATGATGTAAATGATCTTAGCAGGAACTTTTCATTTGAAGTCCAATGAAATTTCTATGCAGAATTCTCACAATCTTCAATACATTCTATATTGGTTATATAGCGTTGTTTTCTTTGGTCAGACTCCAAATTTCTCTGTTTTGGTATGCAGCAGCTACTGATTACTGAATAGACTATGATTATTTGGCATCATTGTCACTAAATGTATGTATATAATATTATTTAGAAGCCGATGTTGTGACTTGTTCATAATTGACGGGTCACACTATGGACTTGTGGGTTGTATCTACACGTAGATAGAGGATTGATCTAACTGCAGATGTCCTTCAGTTGCAAACAATCAAATGTAGAGGTATCTGAATAGGGAGGCCTGATGTCCTTTCTTCTTGCTCATTAGTATCCAATGATTAGTAAAGATCAGCATACTTTGAATTTTCAGCAGCTTCAGGAGCATGTTTGGCCAACTTCAATTTTTAAATTAAACAATTTGTTCAACTTCATCGCTCCATTGCAACCTTCGTGTCTAGGATCCAGACAACAGACACAGGATCAAGTCTGCATATATCTGAACCTTTTTTTTGTTGAGGATGTCTTTCTCTTTCTCAAGGTTGGAAATTCCTTATTTATCCAACAGTCAATTAAGTGTTTTCTACCATTGTCTTAGCTTATTCAAGGTAAAACAAATGACCCTATGTTATTATTGTTAAACATGGTTTAGTTCTATCCAGTAATGTTTACTACTTGGAACTAGAACTGCTCTTTTTGTTCACTCGTTCTGCAACCATGCAAGTTCATGGATGTTAGGCTATCTATTCTTCCCAGCTCCATCAAACATCTGGAAAGAAAAGTTTGATCTATACTGCTAATAATCTGAATAGGGATACTAATATTAGTATTATCGATTAAGCAGATGAGGTGGCTTTGTACATTAATTTAGTAATATTAGTAATATAATAACCTCTAAATATAGAGGTAAGGCTGCTCCCACGTTGAGGCCCCACATTAGTGGAAGGCTTGTGTGCTAGGTTCGTTCTTTTAAAATGAGGCAGCTTTGATATGTTATCTACAATGAAGATATACCTAAAGGGTCCATGTGTTTTCAAAGATATGAAACAATTATTTGGGAGATATTTCAAACAAATGTTCATTCTCCACTTATTTTGGATCATATATTATTTTGATATCTATCAAATGACCAATCTTGGTGGTAGACAGTTACTGTGAGGCAATATGGACTATGAAATATATGGTTCTTTTCTGGTGTAAAGCAATTTTATCAATAAATTCAACACATAAAATCTTCTCATATAGCAGGGAAAATGGGAAATATCCTTCTTTTTCAGTATTTCATGGCATGGAGCTCTGAGAACGTAACTTTGATTTCTGTGATGTACCACTATTTAACCTAGAGCTTATCAGTGTCAAAAGTGCAAGTATTGCTGGGCCATCAGTGCAGAATGTCTATGTGGTTGGTGGGCACATAATTGGTTGCTTGTTTGGGCTATCATTTCAAAATAAATGTATTAGATGAAATGCAGAAAAGGAGGTGGAAGAGAAATGGAGATATCTATAATGGAAAACAAGCGGAGAAGCTATAAGGGAGATAGGAAAAGAGTAGAGGAACAGAACACTGATTAGAATGACCAGCCATGTATGACAATAAGAAGAGAAGTAAAACTTACCCAGAGAATACCGGTTTGCTAAAGCGCCAAGAAGTCATTGTCGTTTGAATTTTAATAATTCATTATACTATTTCATAACTTTTGCATTATACTATATATGACAATTTTATGTTATCTGAAAGAAAATGTTAAAAAACATCTAACCATTATGGTTTTCCAATCCTTCTGACCAAATAATGCTATATATCGCAGGAAAAAGGCCGTATCACATGCTTTTTCTCTCCCTATTCATGGTTTGATGACTTAAATAGCTGCATGGTGGAAGGAATTGGCCATTGAAGCTTTTAGTGACTCCGTTTGATATTGTGAGCTAGAATGATGCTTGAAGATTTTTTCACTCTAACTGAGATGAGGGATGGACTTTCGAGTCTCCCTAGGATTGAAGAGCTGCTCTCCATGATTCAGAAACTGAATGATTCTGTTACGAGTAACTTAGGTGATGCAGTAAGACAATGGTCTACAGTTGCAAGTGTTTTAGCAGCTACAGACAATAAGGAATGTGTTAATCAATTTCTCCAGTTGAATGGGCTCGTTTTTCTTAACCAATGGCTTCAAGAAGCACTGAAGCTCCATGCTGATGTTAGTGGTGTTGAAGAGCTGATAAGTTCATTATTGACATTTTTTGGGAGGTTTCCTATTGAGTTTAAACAGATAACTGCCTCTGGAATTGGAGTTACCATTGAACTTCTTCTTGATCACAAAAGCATTCCAATTAAGGAGAAGGCTAGAATTTTGTATGATAAGTGGAATCGTGCAAGGAATGATGGTAAAAGTTGCCATGATCAGGAAACAAGTGGGACTTGCCAAAGTGATCAGCTTGAACCTTTTGAGAATGTGCAGATGAATGAAAAAAGTATGGACTTAGTAAATTCAGTTGTTGATATTCCCCCATGCACAGAAAGAACTGGTGAAAGAAAATGTGAAGTGAAATTGGCAGGAACTGAGATCCAGGTTCCCTATGTTACAGGATGTTCAGGCAGTTCCCCTCATGATTCCACCTACAAAGAAAGAGTTTTAACATCACAAAAAGCTCTTTCTACATCTTCAAATCCCATCAATCCGAGTGCAGTTTCAGTAGATGTGTGCTCATCGGGGTCATCCATCGTATCAACCTCTTGTCAGGAGAAGTTAACTGTTATAGAGGGGTCTTCTGTTTCTGTTGGGGTAGGAAAATCCTCTACTGGCACTGGTTCACAATCTGGTCAGGAAGGAGATACAGATGATCAGCCTGATGCATCATTGTTGAAAAATGTCCCTGATAGCGTTAAAGGGATGGATGTGGAAATGAGGGAAGTGAAACCATGCAAATCCAATCTAAGAGAAACTTGCAGTAATTCTTCATCCTTTGTGTTTTCTACTTCTGTGACACCATTGGCAGCTGCTCCAGAGCTGACTAATTCATGCAAGTTGGATTCTAACAATAGTGACTCGTGTGCCTCAAAGGCAATGTCACATGAGCTAAATTCTGGTGCTTTTGACCATGGGAGGGAAAAGTGTTTAATAACATCCAAGGAGTCCAACACAGCTGCAAGTCTCACTAGTGGTATTCACGAACTTGCCTGTACTGCCAGCAACCTCAGCCATCCAGGTGATCCTCAGTTACCTTGTCAAAGGGAGGAATCCATGAGTGGTGTCCTTAAAGGCATTGACGGTGAGGCCAGTCTTAAGACTCGTAAAGGTCATTTCTTGAACTCTCCTGATTTCCTAAAAGTCGTGGGGGCCAAGGCAAATAAGGAAATTGGTCGAAAGTCAGATATGAGAATTGAATGTTTGGATGATGCACTAGAGGTTGCGAGGCAAGTCGCCATAGCAGTGGAGCAAGAGGTGGTTGATTATAGAGAGCCATTTTGCAGCTCTCCTGACGTTAACTCCGGTGGAACAATTGGTTCTCATAACCCTGATTCTGAAGAAGAAAAGCAGGATCAACCAGTGACCGAGGAAATTGGCGGGAATAGTTCATCTGCTGGAAATGATCCTTCTGTTACTACATCTACTGAGAAGGGGTCAGAGATCACACAGAACATGAGCCCTGACCAGGAAAACTCTGAGCAAAATATAGAATCACTCAAACCAGAAGTTCCTGCTCAGGAATCAGTTGGTAAGTCTATCGCGGACAGATTCAATTTTGATCTGAATTCAGATATTTGCAGTGATGAACCTGAGTGCTCGTTAAAGCCCAATTTGAAAATGCCTATCGGCGTGTCTGCTCCTGTAGCTGTTGTTGCCTCTTCAAAAGGAGCTCCAGGATTGCCTGTTACACCTCTCTGTTTCGGAGGTGAAATGGGATGGAAAGGTTCTGCTGCTACCAGTGCTTTTCGGCCAGCATCTCCTCGAAGAACTCCTGATGGTGAAAGGTCATCTTCTGGTTCAAAACCAAAGACAAACTCACATGAATTTGATTTGAATGTGGCTGAAAGGGTGGATGAGGTGGCTGATGAACCCATATTGGTGAAAGAGTTGCCTGCTTCCTCTAGTCTGCCATCTGGAGATTCATGTGTGGAAGTTAGTTCGAGAAGAACAGAGAAGCTAGGTTTGGATCTTAATCGCCTTGGAGATGAAGAAACCTCTATGTGTCCATCCTCATCCTTGAAGCTGCATTTCCATAGTGGAGAGCGGAGCCTGTCTTCAGCTTCATCATCATCTTCCAGGCAGCCTTTTCTTAGAGACTTTGACCTGAATGATAACCCATCTTTCCCCACTATTGGTAATTCTTGCAACTTTGATATATCATCAACCAAACCCTCTGATTCTTTTGGAGTTCCAACACCCACCGATCCCGTTATCAAAATTATGGGATCGAAAATTGCTGTTGAAAGGAAAGCTAATGACAACCAAGTCCAGCAGTCTTTTCTATCAGTAGGACTGAAGATGGAGCCTCCTGTTGTCGCAAGGCCACTGATGCCTTGTACAAACATGCCAACCCCCTCTTATGGATATGCTGGACTTCCGACTGGGCCTTCTGTGTCAGTCCCCCCAGCATATTATTCACCTGGAAACATTTCTTACATGGTAGACTCCAGAGGTGCAGCAGTCATACCGCATGTTACCGGCTCAGCTGCTCTTGGTCTAACATCTGCCAGGCCACCCTTTCTTATAGGTGCGGCTATGCCCTCAAACATGGCTGGTTTTGGGTCTTTGCAACCTGGTCTTGACTTGAACGGTGGTATGATGTCCGTGGAGGGTGGGATTAGAGAAGGCAGCAGTTTTAGACAATTCTTTTTGCAAGGTCATGGTCGATGGATGGAAGAACAACCGAAGACCGGTGCGCAGGCTTCCAGTTCAGACACTGCATCATTGAAGCGGAAAGAGCCAGACTCTGGATGGGAGCCTTATCCACATGGTTACAAGCATATGACATCATGGCAATAGTTGTGTTTAAAGACCAGTAGGGTTGTATCGGCTTATTTACGGGTAGTTGCTTACCTTTCGTTCCTTTAAGATGGTGGTGGGCGGGCCAATTCGACCGAATGGCATTGGCAGGTGGATAAGTGAATAAGGTTATAGATAGTTTTGATGAAAATTTATTGCCAAAATATCGGTACATTTGATTGTTTACATTCCTCCATTATCATTATTTAGTCCATTGCACCCGGTGGAAGCCCCCATGCATGCATGCATGCATCTCCTAATGAATGAGATGCTGCTTCTTATTTTTCATCTCTTTCCCGTTTTATTTGAATCGTTATGTCATCTTGATTCGAGTTTTATTTAGGCTTTGTTGTACATGATAGATTTTTCACACACATATATGTACGTATATACACACCCCACGCTACTACTAAATTTTCTTTGTTAATCTCTGTTGTGCATTTGCCGAAGAATAAAATGGTGAATGGGTGGTATAACATATCCATGTACTGTAGTTTGATGGTTTGAGAACTTTTTCAGTAAGTCCTACAAGCTAGCCAACCAGTTTAGTTGGTAAATATATGATGAGGTAAATAACGTCGACAGCGATCACTCGAAATAATATCCTAACTTTTAATAGTATTTCCTTTTCTCTCGAATTAAAACTCGATTCGTTTCCCGTAAAATTAACCGAAATCCTTCTGAATTAATAAGTTAAAAGAGAAATCAGAAATCAAGTCGAACAATCAAACACAAAAAAGGCATCTTATTTAGTTTTTACTTGGGATAAATTTTAAAAATATTTTTTGAAAAATCGAAAACAGCAAAAAAAAAAAAAAAAGATGGGTAGGCTAGCGAGCCTTTTTTTTTTTTTTTTAATGTTTTCCGAACCGAACCCTTAGAAATTATTTCTTGGAACACACAACCAAGTAAGCCTCTCCCACAACGCAATATGTCGCGAGCCGTGCGCTTATTTTAGTTCCCCCGCGGAAAAAACCGAGTCACGAATCCGAAGCCACTCTTCCGCGGCAACACCCTAACCTTCCAAGGAATCCCTCCTCCGCTTCTCAGCGGGGTATGGCGCCGTCGGTGATGTCGGATTTCTCGTCCTCGGCCACCGCCCGTCTTCTTCCTTTCCGGTTTACTGTCCCTATCAGGGCTTTCCAATTCCAGCCGTCGGTTGCCATCCCACTGAGGCCCTTGCGCCTGAACGCGTCTCGATCGACCTTGTCGCGGTGCTGTATTTCACCTGCTGTCGCCGCAGGTATGCGTCTGATGTTTTTTCCCTGTCGCATGCAGCTTCGTCTGGTACCGAATTGTTCAGCTGTGATGCCCATCAAAGTGTCATACTTTTTCTTGGTTCCTTCTTTGATCATTCTCTTGAGCCATTCAGAACTTTCTGGGATTATTCATCTGTACATCATGATGGTTTATGCTTTCCTTGTTTCGTTAGTAGAATAACCATGATATTGGTCTATATATATATATATATATATATATATATATATATATGTATATATGATTTTTAGAAGGGTTATTCTCCTTGTACTGCTTATGGGAGTTCTAGAAGTGGGGATCACTAGTTGAATAATGAGTAACTACAATTAGGGCAAATAGAACGAATTTTCTATTAATATTTGAAGAATTGTCTATTCCATCAGTTTGTAAAATCCAGGACTGGACCTGGTTATGTAATTTTAGAGCTTACTCAATCAGAATCTTAATTTTTACTATAAGGAGGTACGAACGGAGAGCAAAGTCGTGTGTATGACATGTTATGGAAATGTGCGTTCTAGAGGCAATCAATGGTTCAACCTTGAATTATATTCAGAAGGGCCAAGAAGTCAAGTTCATCTATACTTGAAAAGCATTTGTCTGTTGACGTCCTCTTTTTGCCATATTTTGCTTTTGTTTTCGAGGCTAATGTTTCTGATCTGAACATGTAGTGGCAACAACTACGGATACTCTTGCTAAGGTTATTGATGGGAAGTTAGTCTCAAAGCAAATAAAAGATGAAGTTGCTGGGGAAGTAGCCGGTATGAAGGAAGCAATTGGTGTCGTTCCTGGTTTGGCGGTCATTCTCGTGGGCTCAAGGAAGGATTCTCAAACTTATGTCCGCAATAAGAAGAAGGCTTGTGAAGCAGTGGGTATAAAATCTTATGAAGTTAATTTGCCGGAGGACAGCACAGAGGAAGAAGTGATTAAGCATATTTTAGAATTCAACAATGATCCTTCAGTTCATGGGATTCTTGTTCAGTTGCCTCTCCCTCGTGTATGATTTCTTTAACTTGTGCTTTGCTAAATTACAGGTTTTTTATATCATTTCCTGTTTGTATGTCAATGCATATGCCAAAGATATCTTTTATTAGACTAATAAAATGCTACTTCTTTTTTTATTTGGTTTGATGGAATTATTATCTCAACATGCACAGAACAGCAGTAAATTCAAAATAGATGCTATGGAATTTATTTATCTTAATATAGTGTTCATGCCTAGTGTATGTGCTTCTTAACAAGTGTTTCATCAGGTACAAATTATTTTATATCAATTTGTATTTCTATGCAAATGCACTCGCCGAAGGTGTCTTTCATTTCACCAAAGTAATGTTACTCTTTTTATTTCTCTTTTTGTTGGATGGAATTATTATTTCAACATGCAGAAAGCAGCAGTAGTAGATGCAAAAAACATGCATGATATTTGTTTTATCTTTAGCTTTCGTGGCTCTTTATTGATGTGGAATATGCTCTCACGTGGAATTGTATTTAAATCCTATCCATCCTTTGAACTATACTCGTTTTATCTTGTTCAGTAACTCATAATGTCAAGAGCATCATATGGTACGCTGTTTCTTACAACATTGGGAAATTAGTACAACCATATGTGTGTTAAGATCAGTCTGTAGCATAAGCAAGTAGTATATTTCTCTTTTTTGTTATATGAAAGAATTTGGATGCATGATGCTTTATCTTGTTCTCACTTGGTCTTGAATTTGTGCTTTGTTTTTTTCACTAATAAGACTAAGGGGAAACACTGTCTTTTACAGCATATGAATGAGGAGAACATTTTGAATGCTGTTAATATTGAGAAAGATGTGGATGGTTTCCATCCGTTGAATATTGGTCGTCTTGCTATGCAAGGTAGAGACCCCTTGTTTGTTCCTTGTACTCCTAAGGGGTGCATGGAATTATTATACAGGCATGGAGTTGAAATCAAGGGGAAGAGAGCTGTTGTTATCGGCAGGAGCAATATTGTTGGAATGCCTGCTGCCTTGCTGCTGCAAGTACTACTCTTTACATCAATCTTGCATTATTGTAGAAGATCCCGACTCTCTGTTGTTTAGGGGCCTCTACTCTATGCCTTGTGCTAATTAGTCTTTCATGACTTCAACAGAAAGCAAATGCAACCGTCAGCATAGTCCACTCTCATACTAAAAATCCTGAGGAAGTTACAAGACAAGCAGATATTGTGATTTCAGCTGCTGGGGTTGCCAACTTGGTAAGGGGCAGCTGGATAAAGCCAGGGGCAGTCCTGATAGATGTCGGGATAAATCCAGTTGATGTAAGATGCTTCCTATTTGTATCATCATCATTTATGCTTCCTTATAATCTAGAAATGTGTTCCTAAATTTGCGGCAATTTGATAGTGCTTCTTCCATATACACTACTGATATTTGAACCTGGGAATGATAGCGGTGTTATTTCCATGTAAACTATCATGTTGTCATTTGCGGCATGATTTTCTTATCTCTTTATTCATAATATGTCCACAACGAAGAATATAACTGTTCTCTAGTCTCTTTTGTAAACATTTAATAATTAGCCATGCAATTTTATCAACGTTGTCATGTTTCACACTACTTTCTATAGGTTTTACAAGTAGTTAAATTCGCTGGTACACTTTGTTGGTGTTAGCCTCAAAATACACTTTGGGAAATTCTGATTATCAATGTCTGCTGCACTTTTTGATGGCAAAACATGGTGTCATGTCACTTAAAATCTCCTAGAAGTGGGCCAGCCAATCTTACCAGTCATTCTGGATTCACAGCAGAATATGAATAAATGTCTTTTGTATAGTGTGGCCATATTGAAGTGGACTTGATCAATTCCTGTATGTGTTATAGATGAAGCAAAATTCTTTATCCTGTGCCAATTAAACATGTATTCAAGTTCAGTCAGATTCGGCCTGGAGCGAATGGATTTATACACTCATGAACACATGCCCAACAAACATTTATGAACGATAGGTATACATTTGGTGCTCAGCATGATCTAAGAAACTGGGCCGGAACTCCAGATTACTCTCTTAGAAGTGTGAGGCCTTGGTATCGAGGGAGCCATGTGAGTTATACAGACATCTGAAATGCATAGCTTACATATCTATTGTGTATTTTCTGGAAATTTACTGCTTGTTTTGCTTTTCTCGTTTGTTTACTGACACAATGGAGGAAGAAATTCTTTTCTTTGTTTTGTCTTATTTCGTTGTGTGTAGGCAACATTACAAACATGAGTATTAGACTTGGTTGTTGCCAGCAACATTTACAAACATAAGTAGAGAATTGGTTGTCGCCAGCAAACATCATTACACTTTTAGCATTTATCTTTTGCTTTTGATACGAGTGTCTGCTACTCAGGTGAAGTTTCTTCTTGCGCATGGAATCCAAAACTAGGTCTTTACCTGTTTCTTGCGCATGCGCATGACATTCTTGATCAACCAAGTATTTCTTTTTACAAGGAAAATGCTTGAAGTATGTGCCTCTTGCATAATCGTGTTTGAAATCCAATGTTCTTGATACTTGGTAAAACCAGAGCACGACGGCATTCGTCCAAACATGCTTTTGACTGCATGCACAAGAAATGTGGATCTTATGATGATTATCGCGATAGCGGTTTCGACAATAAACCATCATTTCAAAGTATTATTATTATTTCCTTTATTCTCTGGACGCTTTAGATCTTTTGTGTGATACTTGTACATGTGGAGAAGCATTGTTTCTTCTCGGTGGTGGGACTTAATGTTTCTTCTGATCATTTCAGGATGCAGAAAGCCGTCGAGGTTATCGGCTGGTTGGTGATGTCTGTTACGAAGAGGCTTGTACGGTAGCTTCAGCTATCACCCCAGTTCCTGGTGGAGTTGGTCCGATGACAATAGCCATGCTTTTATCCAACACACTTGAATCTGCTAAAAGGATACAAGATTTCAAGTGACACAAACTTCATGCCGTAAACTACATCTCATGGAGGTTTTCCCTTAAAACTTATCCGTGTCTTTTATATAATACCGACTCGATCCTATAGGAATAAAATAACAAGGAACATGGCGTTTTGGTCTTACTTTTTTTTTCCCCCCCCCCTCCATTTGTTGTTAATTTGGTGTTGCAGTTAGCAAGTTGTGACAAAGCTCTCCCTATCCTTGCTGTCGTTCTCCCGTCTTCTTTCCCCCTTCTCAGTGTCTCACTCATAGCCTTCCTTCTCTCCGCCGCCCTCTCATCCTTCTCTTGTTTCCTTCTGTTGGGGGGTCCCCTTCTCTTGTTTCCTTCTTTTTGACCTTTCCTTCTTCCCGTCTTCTTTCCTTCACTAATAATCAATCATGCTGATGGGATTATTAGGAGGAAGCTTGTTTTGCTGCTTCATCAACCTCGTCGGGAAGAAGGAAAGGTCAAAAAGATAGACATGATTGATGCGGTCAGTGGGTAGTACACCGCCGCGTCCACAAGATTCAACTTTTGTATCGGCCGAACGCGGTCGATTCCTCGGGTTTGGATACCAATCAAATCAAACCAAACCAAAACGAGGGCTGCATCGGAATATTTATGGCCCACCGTTTGCTTCAGACAACACGGTGGCCTCAAGAGTTGCTTTCGGAATTATAAGCGATCAGCATGCAACCACGTGTTGTTTTGGGCGGACTCGTCGATAGAGTAGATATGACAGCCTACCTACCTACCTATTGATCTTTATATATCTGCCCATCATACTCAGAAGCTGAAAACCACGTGTTTCCTTCCAATGTGCTGAAAACACATTTTCAACATATTGCGTTTTTTTTTTAAAAAAAATAATTTTAAGAAAAACTAGATAATATTCGTGTTCCCAGTTTCTTTCGATCTAAATTTCATGATAGTTCCCTTCGATTTGAATTTGAATTTGGATGATACTAAAGAACTCAACCTCCATAACTCATACCTTAAAGACGTTCACCAAAATTTTTGTATGTGACGTTTTTTTAGTTTATGATAATATCATATTTGGTCGTGATGTGTTAAAAACCTAGTTCGTGATCCACCATATTTATACGTGAATGGTTACGATGCATTTGTTTCGGTTCGGAGAATATGCCGATGCAGTAAATGCTCTATTTAATCGTGATGTGATTGATAGAGATCCATGTATTATAGGTTTCCATTGGAGTGAAACCTTGGCCAAACAAAATGTGTACGTGCCAAGCAATGTTGAAGCGTATCAATTTTTTATTCTCTCGTCTACTAGCGAGAAATATCGCTACATCAACCAAGGTGATAAGTAGGTTCATTTCACACACACACACAAAAATACAAAGAAAAAGAAAAAGAAAAAAAACAACTGCACCTCGCGTCAATACTCCCCCTCAAACACGGCTCCACCTGAAGTCGTCGGAGATCGTGGCGTGAAGAAGCATAACGAATGAACAGAAACCGTCTGCCTACTTTGGGCGTCGATGAATCTGTGGGTCGTATTCGTGAAGGCTTTCTTCCCCTCCTACCCACCCACCGATGCTTTGACGTAAACCTCTTTGCCCGGTGGAAACAAAGGAGGAGGAGACGACGACCACCGAAACCATCTCGCGCACGTATCATTTCCTAGCAATTCTATTTGGCTTTCAGAGTTCAAAATCTTGTGTCGATAAACCTCTCTTTTACCATGTAACAGTCGTAAACGGCGAGCCACTGCCGCCGTTTTGCGTAACGGTAATATCGCCCGCTATTTTAAGTAGCAGACTCCCTCCCCATCTTTTGTTGATTCAAACCTTTTCTTGGAGTTTGTTAGAGCGGAGCGAGAGAGAGAGAGAGAGAGAGGGGGGGATGTGGTGGGATTGGAGAATGGGATGGGAGGGGAGTGGGGGAGTGGGGAGGTGGTTGGGGTTCGTGACGGCGGTGTGGGTGCAGTGTATCTCCGGCAACAACTACACATTCTCCAACTACTCCGACGCGCTCAAGAGCCTGATGGGCCTCACCCAGCTCCAGCTCAATAACCTGTCCGTGGCCAAGGACATCGGCAAGGCCTTCGGACTCCTCGCGGGCCTCGCCTCCGACCGGCTTACGACCCCGGTCATCCTCCTCATCGGCTCCGTCGAGGGCCTCGTCGGCTACGGCGCCCAGTGGCTGGTCGTCCGCCAGTCCATCCGCCCCCTGCCCTATTGGCAGGTCGGTCTGGTCTCTCTCGTTTGATTTCGATGTCGGCGGAGGCATTTCGCCGAACAGGTCGTGAGTGCGTACGTGTTTCTTGAGCGGGTTTCTCGGTGGCTCGCAGATGTGCGTCTTCTTGTGCATGGGCGGCAACAGCACGACGTGGATGAACACCGCGGTGCTGGTGACCTGCATCCGCAACTTCCGACGGAACCGAGGGCCGGTGTCGGGGATCCTCAAGGGCTACGTCGGGCTCAGCACCGCCATCTTCACCGATATCTGCTCCGCCTTGTTCGCCGACAACCCCGCCGCGTTCCTCCTCATGCTCGCGGTCGCTCCCGCCGCGGTTTGCACCGCGGCGATGTTCTTCCTCCGTGAATCGCTGCCTGCCGGCGACGACCCGGCGGCGGACCTCGACGGCGCCGAGGCCAAGTACTTCGGGGTCATCAACGCGATGGCGGTGGTGATCGCGGTTTACCTCCTGGCCTTCGACCTCACGGGCAGCCACGGCGCGCTCGTGTCCAGGCTCTTCGCGGCGGGGCTCCTCGTGCTACTGGCGGCGCCGGTGGCGGTGCCGGTCCACATAAGCCTGACGGCGAGGCGCAGACCGCTGAGCGGCGCGTCGGAGGACGTCGGGGCCAGCGAGGCGCTACTGGCCGAGGGAGCCAAAAATGGCGGAGAGATGAGCGGCCGTGAGGATGAGGCGGAGGAGGGTAAGGGGAGGCCGGAGATCGGGGAGGAACACACGATAGTGGAGGCGGTGAAGACGGTGGACTTCTGGGTGCTCTTCTCTTCCTTCCTGTGCGGCGTGGGGACGGGGATGGCGGTGATGAACAACATGGGCCAGATGGGACTGGCCTTGGGTTACACCGACGTCTCTATCTTCGTCTCCATGCTCAGCATCTGGGGCTTCTTCGGCCGCATCATCTCCGGTACCATCTCCGAGTACTTCATCAAGTACGTGCCGCTTCTTCCCGCTCTTTTACATTTATTAGTATTGTTACTAATTAGGGTTCGTAATTGGAAGGTGATCGATCGATCGATCGTTAGGGTTGGTTGGGCGGAGGGAAGCCAACTTCCTCTCAACCGAAGTTGATGGTTGTTTATGAACAAGAAAAAAGAAAAAAAGTAAAACAAGAAAAAAAAATTAACTCAAGGTGTTTATGAACTAAATTAATTGATATATTGTTGATGTTCGGATGGACAAAAGGAGCACGCAACAATGACAAAGAAGGCGGTTCTTTTAGGGTGGTAACCAAGTCATAAATATTTCGAGATATAAATTACATAAGAGGATCGTTGTGTGGGTATACATGGGTTTTTTGTTCTTTTTATCTTTTAGACTTGTTGAACAGGCAAAGTAGTTGTTGATTAATAACGTAGCGTAGACTAGTAGTGCAGAGTGGTAACCAAGTCATAAATATATTGAGATATAAATTACATAAGAGGATCGTTGTGGGTATAAATGGGTTTTTTGTTCTTTTTATCTTTTAGACTTGTTGAACAGGCAAAGTAGTTGTTGATTAATAACGTAGCGTAGACTAGTAGTGCAAAGTAATTAATAGCGTTGACGTGCAGGATTGCGGGCTGACTTATGGAACTTTTAGACACCAACCCAACAACCAGTCTCACCT
The DNA here is from genome assembly GCA_021527575.1 of Ensete glaucum. Lineage (NCBI taxonomy): Eukaryota > Viridiplantae > Streptophyta > Magnoliopsida > Zingiberales > Musaceae > Ensete > Ensete glaucum. The sequence continues at coordinate 54,080,092 of CM038551.1, forward strand.
TCTTTCTTTCTATTAAGTTAGTTCCTTGGAAGAGAAGTCGGCGAGGAAAAGAAACGGGATTGAGGAGTGGAAGACGTAAGCAGCACGACCTGAGGCGTGCTCCTGCCTTGGTGGGTCTCTCTGTGCACCACCAAGCACGGATGGTGTGTGTGACTTGCCATTTTAGATAGATTTGGTGAGCGTTAGATAGAATAAAAGGGCGGGGGTGGGGTGGGGTGGGGTGGGATGGGATATTTTTGCCTTGGTTTATGACAACGCAGCAGCAGGCACACATGATGTTAGTTAGTAGATGGGTGGGTGGGGTACATCTGTTGTCAAATATTTGATACAAAACCTATTGCTTCTTGATTGCTCATACTGATCAAACTTTGGTACACGCAGGGAACATGCAACCCCGAGGCCGCTGTGGAATGCAGCCTCGCAGATGCTGATGGCCGTGGGTTATGTGGTAATGGCTCTGGCCATTCCTGGGTCGCTTTACATCGGTTCGGTCGTGGTGGGGTTGTGTTACGGCGTCCGTCTCGCCGTCTCAGTGCCCACAGCATCGGAGCTGTTCGGCTTGAAGTACTATGGCCTCATTTACAACATCCTCATCCTCAATCTTCCGCTGGGCTCCTTCCTCTTCTCGGGCCTCCTTGCTGGCCTCCTCTACGATGCTCAGGCGACCAAGACGGAAGGTGGGGCCAACACCTGCGTCGGAGCCCATTGCTACAGGATGGTGTTTGTCATCATGGCCCTCGCCTGCATCATCGGCTTCGGATTGGACGTGGTGTTGGCATTTAGAACCAAGAAGTTGTACCGACAGATCCAGTCGAGCAAGAGAACGAGGAAAACAGCAGCGAGTCATCATCATCATCATCGGATCACCAAAGGCTGCTGATGATAAATCAGTTTTTTTCTTTTATTCTCTCTCTCTCTCTCTCTCTCTTCTTTCTTTACCGTTCCTTCCTTTTGGTGCTAGTAGCACCTGATGTCAACTTCTCTTTTACCACGAGGACCGCAAGAATCGTAGCCATCGGTTTTAAGCTGCAACACGTCAACTGTGAGCAGAAGAGAACGGAGCGAACACGATCTGTTTTTAATGTAGCTTGTAAGCATAATCAGCTGTTTGCTCGCGTAAATGTGTGGTTTTTATTTTATTTTAAAGAAACTGTATTACGTAACTGAAAAGAGTCGATGATACAAGAGGATTAGTTAGGGATGTCGTTAAGCATATCATTCACCATTCATGTCACCTCTGCTTTGTAAACAATCTATCATGGTATCATAGCCAGCACTCGTCTAGAGAAAGCTTTTTTTTGCTGTCAAACGACATCAAATTATCCTCTTGCGATATTCTACCAGAGAAAAATTGCACAGCTCTCAACGTCCATCCGTCATCTCACAACCTCCTTGTTGTTGCAACATCAACTATTGCCCATCTTCGCCGGCCACCTCTGTTACACCTGTTGTCGGCCAACCCTTCTTCTCCTGTTGCAGCAATCACCCCAAAACATTGACGCAATTGTTGCTGAACTTAATTGGTGTTTCCGTCCTCTGCTTCGTCTTCTTCCAGTAGTGCTGTTGCTACTCTGCTCTCCCTCTCGACAGCAAGCCAACAGCGCCGTCTCTCACTACTTCCCAACCATAGCAGCATCTCTGTCGAGAGAACCTCTAAGGGCCACCACCTGCTCCCACAACCAGCCTCCGTTACCACCGCCAGTTTTTCAGCCGCCTCCTCTTCTCCTTGGTCTTCGCAGCAGCTCCTTTCCTGGAAGCCTCCTACATTGCAAGAACCCACCTCCGCTAGTGGACTTCGCGGGGAGGCCGTCGCTCATGCTCGCTCGGGTCACTGCCGGTCGGATCGAGCCTCTGTTGGAGACAACGCTACCAGCCTCTGTTGCAGCAGTGCGGAACACAGAAGGCAGAAAAAGAAACACAAGCAATCACTGATCCTAAATACAACAATCTTTATTCTTTGCTACAACAACTTTTAGTTCCAACAATCCGATCAGCCTTGTAGTTGATCTGCAACAGGCATTTCCAGATCCAAAAGTGATCGGTATTTTTTTTTCTCCCACAATGTCTTCATCGTCTATTTCTCCCGTTCCTGTCAGTGTCATCACAGGAAGCACTAGTACTTCTCATAATACTAGACTGGTCTCCCTCAATGCTGCAGTCATCATCCCTTTCAAATTATCCAGAGGCAACTACGCATCTTGACGCGTTCGATTCACTAATCCCCTCTTTGGATATAATTTGTTAGGTTATGTTGATGGATTTTTCAGTTGTCCACCAGCAATGATTGACATCCTGGGGATAACAAGTCAAGTATCAAATCCAGAGCATAAATTATGGTTACGTCTCATTCTTCAAGCGATTCAAGCCTTTATTGTTGGTTCTGTCGCACTGCTTATATCTTCCTGTGCTACTGTTGCTGACGCATGGTGCAAGCTGCAAATTACCTTGGCAAATTGCTCGCGCAATCGCATGCTCTACATTTCCTCTAGTCTAATGAACACAAAACAAGAGAGAAGTACCATTGTTGATTATCTCCAAAATATAAAGGTTATCATCAATGATTTAGCTTTAATATGGCACTATCTCAGTGATGATGAAGTTATCGTCCACACCCTTAATGGTCTTGGGGCTGAGTACAAAGAACTGGCAGCAGCAATCCGGGTCGCGACTCACCACTATCGTTTGAGGAGTTGTACGACAAGTTGACTGACTACGAGACTTATCTTAAGCGTGAAGATAGGACACTAGGACCACCTATTACTGCTCAAGTAAGTCACAAATTAAAAAAGAAGAGCAATCAGTATTCTAAGCCTGCCAACAAGGGTCTAAGGCAGGCACCGCCTTATCACAATCCAAGTAGCAACTACGGTTCCCAACAGTCTTGGCATCCTGCTCCCATGCCTCAAGGTAACAACATCAATTACCAATAGCATTGGTGTCTTGCTTGCTGGTTACAGGTGCCCTGCAAGCCAATCACGTGAGTGATGGCACGTGTGACACACTGCGTAATCCTTGGTTCTGTGCAATGGGAATCAGATCGTGATGAGATCATGATAATGAGATCGATTCACCTTTAAACACAGATCCTAAATAATCCCGGTCATAGGTTACTCGAGAGGGATATTGAGATAACCGGACATATCAGTGTACTATATACCCGTCCATATGATGGATGCAGTTGGTCTCATAGCCACTTATGTGGAGACATTAAGGATATAGTACAGGTGCTCATTAGATAATGAGTTCACTGATTGATCTGCTTATGGAATGCTGTATGGTTAATGATACCTAATGTCAGACAGCGATTCCATAGTCCCAGTTGTGTATCTGGTCCTTAGACTTGAGACACCAAGGATGCCTTGTATGAGTACTCTTTTCTTTGACACCAGACTTACAGGTTTGGAAAGTTCTAGATCTGGTACAACTGATTATCGGGATTGGTAGCCAACCCTACGAAGGCAATTGAGTGTCAATAAAGGATCATCCACTCTCGGTATCACGAGAGAAATATCCAATATATGCTTGCTCAGACAAATCCCTGGCCAGGGTCATTCAGTTGAGAGAGAAAAAGTTCTCCGGTAGAATCCGAATAGAGCAAGACAAACTGATTCCGTATGTGACTTGACAGTACCATGTCCAATATACGGTCTCTGGGATATTATTTGGATGAGGGATTATAGATACATGGTAACTGTGAACAGACAAGTCCGACAGATTCAATCCCCCTGTACCGTCTGGGAACTATGGCGTAGTGGCATAGTACATCCATAGTCGATGAGTTGAGTGAATTATTATGAGGATAATAATTCACTATATCAGAAGGAGTTCTGATAGGAGTGATTCACGACCAGCTCGGTATCGGGACTAGAGGGTCACACTCATATGGTGGATGCTTCAACGAATAGAAGATTGGATGAAGATCTAATTAGCCCATATTCTCATTAGATGAGACCATATGCTGATGGGCTCATTGCTTAAGGCTCAATTAGAGGCCTAAGGAGATTATTGGATAGAGATCCAATATGGGTTATTGGATAGAGATCCAACACCCACTAAGGCAGGAGCCCTAGGGTTTTTGGTGGCTCTCTATAAATAGGAGGGAAGACTCATGGTTGATAGGCTGCAGCTTTAGCCACCACCTCCTATTCTCCTCCCTCTCTTTGAGCAAGAGTTGCGACATCAGATTGGAGGAGTTTCGCTGCAGAGATCCATCGTGTGGATACTGCTAGAGAGGAGGACGCTTGACCTCCTTCATTTTCTCCATCTGGATCTGGAATACAGGGATATACGATCTCCCTAGGTAAAATCAATTTCTCTCACATCACGATTTTATCGATTTTTATGTTTTTTTCTCACAACCCCAATTTTTTGCACGACGATTTGATCTGCGTGATAAACTAGTTTTTGTTTTGATTTTCGCTGCGCATGTGATGCACTCGCTGAGGTTTCCCAACAGTGGTATCAAAGCCAAGGTTTTCGTGCGAAAGATTAGTTTTAAAAACTGCGTGTGATCAGATTGAATCACGTAGAATCGTTTTACGCATTCTTGCTGCATTTTCGCAGCGAAGGCAACGAGGAGGGGCGACCAGCCATGGCCAACCCCCCATGGAGGCCGGGCGACCGCCCTTGGCCGACCACGCCAGCCCGAAGGGCTCGCAATAGCGCAAGCTGCTGCCACGCGACGCCGCCAGAACACGCAACCCGCCACCAACAAGCACTCACGACGAGGCCGCCGCCACGAGACGCCACAGAGGGGCAGCGATGACGCAGAAGGGGTTAGGGCATCCTTTAGAGAAAAGGATGATGGTGCACTTATGAATTCAGAAAATTTTGAGGACTGTCCTCGTGTACAGAATTTCGTAAATGTTCTCAATAATTCTAAAAATTTCAAGAACTATCCTCTTATCCAAAATTATGAAAATACCCTTGACAATTTTGAAAATTCTAAGTATGTCCTAATTTCGAGAAAAATAATTAATTAAATAATTTAATTAATTACTATATATCTAGTAATCCTACATATGATGTGATGTACATATGATGTATGATGTGGATGGATGATCATGAGCCATGTGTTGTAATGTGTATAATTGTGATTATTATTATTATTAGAGCCTACGAGCCTATGTTTTTCTAATTTATTATTGGGCCTACGTACGTGTGATTATTTATAATTACATAGAGAGACATAGCGGGAGCGTGGAGGTGACAACGGGACCCACGATGCCGTGGCGGGAGATTACGACGCATGGTGATGCGACGATCTGACAAAACCGATCGATGACAAGATCAACAATCACAGGGCATGGAGATGCGCCAATGCACACATAGATCCTATTATGAGTGATTAGGCCCATTGGCTCGGGCTTAATCATATTAGATGACAACTCATGATCATCTGGTATGGCTTGCATATATGATATGTTATACACCTACTAGATATATGTATATATATATATATATATATATATATTTGCATGCGATGTAGATATATATTAAATATATATGTGTGTGACACGACATATTAGGAGACCGATATGAAACAAAAACCTCTCCTGTGATAATATTAAGTCAGTAAGCGTGAAGCAATAAGATTGACCCACGTGGCCTTCCATCGTTATAGGAAGAAATTGAATCACGACATAGGTTAAGTTGGTCGAGTCTCTCGAGGCTCACCTATATACGTGGTCGAGTTCTTACCTACGACATAGAGATATCACTGATGACCTGAGGACATGGTATGCATGGTCGAGTCCCTCGAGGGCATATCATCAAATCAGACTCATTTTGTAACAACGGTGATGACTTAACTGAATATCATGGTTGGTCGAGTCTCTCGAGACCATGATGATTCGGAGGCCGAACGTGACAGGAATCACAAGGAGTTATGATTCGCAAGAGTTTCCTACCTTTTGAGCTTAGTGTAATTGGTCGAGTCGCTCGAGGTTGCACTAAGATGCCAATTGGATCTCGATCCCCACTAGGAGTCTACCGAAGATTTTCGTCTCACGTGCCGAGGGTGTCGCGTGATTCGTGGGAGTACATTAAGATAGAAGTCCATATCTTAATTAATATTTTATACAAAAATCTGCATGTTATTTATTTTTGCTATATCTTGTTTTGTTAGAAACATGTCGCTCACAAACCCCCTACGTGGCATACTTGATGCAAATCGCCTCACTAGTCCAAACTATATAGATTGGCTCCATAATTTAAGAATTGTTCTCACGACGAAGAAAATCACATATGTCCTTGATACAATTCTGCCCACGCCGGAAGAAGGGGCAAGCGAGAATGAGATCGCTTGCTATGAGAAGTATATAGATGATTCCACGTTGGCAAAATGTTACATGTTGGCCTCCATGACTCTTGAGTTACAAAGGCAACATGAGAGCATGTATGCAGATTATATCCTTCTTCATCTCCGCCAACTGTTTGAGAAACAAGGAAGAACTCAAAGATATGAGATTTCTAAGAAACTCTTCCAAGCCAGGATGACAGAAGGAACATCGGTTGAGAACCATGTCCTAAAGATGATAGAGTGGATCGAGAAACTCATAGGTCTAGGAATAGTCCTAGAGGATAACCTATGCGTTGATCTTATACTTCAGTCCCTACCAGATTCCTTTTCACTTCATCATGAATTTTAATATCAGCAAGTTTAAGGTGACTCTCCCTGAGCTCCACAATATGTTGAGGGCAACTGAGAGTGCCATCAAGAAGGAGAAGTCAGTTCTCTATATTGGTGAGACAAAAAAAAAAAAGGCCAGCAAGACCCTTAAGAAGGGCAAGGGCAAAGAAAGACCAGGTAAGGCAAAGGTTGGTAAGAAATACCCGGTAAAAGGACAATGCTTCCACTGTGGCCAAGATGGACATTGGAAGAGGAACTATAAGGACTACCTTGTAGAGAAGGCGTGACAGAAGCTTGAAGAAGCTTCAGGTATATTCATGATCAGTCTCCACTTCTCAGATTTTCATGATAACACATGGGTATTGGATATCGGGAGTGTTTATTATATCTGTAATTCGTTGCAGGTTCTGGCAAGACCTAGGAGATTGGCTAGAGGCGAGATGGACCTCAAGATGGGCAATGGAGCAAAAGTTGATGTAGTTGATGTTGGAGAGGTCACCCTACAGCTACCTGGTGGAGCTATTAATGCATTAGATGCATGCTGTTTTATTCCCTCTATTATAAAAAATATTATTTCTATCTCTTGTTTGACAATTAGTGGATATAAATTAGTTTTGAGAACAATAGTTGTTCAATAATTATGGATGATGAGATCATCACTAGAGGGACCCTTATAAATGGCTTATATGTGTTAGACACTTCTCCACACATCATGAATAAAAACATGTCTAAGAAGAAAAGAGATGAGGTGAATAATGCATACCTATGACATTGTAGGCTAGGTCATATACATGAGGGCAGGATTCAAAAGTTGCTGCATGATGGATACTTAGATCCATTTGACTATGAGTCATATGCAACTTGTGAACCTTGCCTTCGTAGGAAAATGATCAACTCTCCTTTTAGTGGAACTGGAGAGAGAACCACCAAGTTATTGGAACTCATACATAGTGATGTATGTAGTCCCATGTCGACTCAGGCTATACGTGGTTACTTATACTTCATTACATTCACTGATGATTTATCTAGGTATGGACACGTGTACTTAATGAAGTACAAATCTAAGGCCTTCGAGAAATTCAGGTAATATAAGAATAAGGTAGAGAACCAAATCAGAAAGAGTATTAAGACTCTTCGATCAGATCGAGGAGGAGAGTACTTGAGTACGAAGTTCACCCATTTCCTCAAGGAAAATGTGATTCTATCCCAGTGGACACCTCCTTATACACCTCAGCTCAATGGTGTATCAGAAAGGAGGAATCGCACGTTGTTAGACATGGTGCGGTCCATGATGAGTTTCGCTGAACTACCTGTTTCATTCTGGGGGTACGCCCTAGAGACTATAGCTTACCTTCTGAACAGAGTTTCATCAAAGTCGGTAGTGTCTACACCATATGAGATATGAAAAGGAAAGAAGCCCGATCTTAAGATTGTTAAGATTTGGGGCTGTCCCGCCCACGCTAGAAGACACAACCTCGATAAATTGAAATCAATGACAGAATGATACACATTCGTGGGATACCCAAAGAAAACTTGTGGGTATTATTTCTATCATCCTGAGGACCGAAAGTTATTTGTTGCCAAGAGAGCTGTGTTCCTTGAGAAAGAATACATTCTTGGTGGAAATAATGGGAGTGAGATAGAATTGAGCGAGGTTGGAGAACCTAGCTCAAGCACCATTCCAGAGGTCAAGTCTGTTCAGGTACCTAACACACAAGTTCCAACTTTACATAGGTCTAATAGAGTATCTCACCCTCCTGAAAGGTATGTAGGACATATCAGTGGAGATGACTCTCAGGATGTTGATCCTCAGACCTACGAGGAGACTATTATGAGTATAGACTCCAGGAAGTGGCAAGAAGCCATGAATTCTGAGATGAATTTCATGTACTCTAACAAGGTTTGGAACCTTGTGGATGCACTTGAGGGTATTGTACCCATCGACTACAAATGGATCTTCAAGAAGAAGATCGGAGTGGATGGAAAGGTAGAGACCTATAAAGCAAGGCTGGTAGCTACAGGATATCGTGAAAGACATGGAGTTGACGATGACGAAACATTTTCACCTGTAGTCATGCTTAAGTCCATTAGAATTATTTTGGCCATTGCAGCACACTATAACTATGAGATCTGGCAGATGGATGGCAACCTCGAGGAAGAGGTGTATATGATACAACTAGAGGGATTTGTATCCAAAGAGAATCCAGATAAAGTGTGCAGGTTGCTTAGATCCATTTATAGATTGAAGTAAGCTTCCCGAAGTTGGAACATAAGATTTGATGAGGTGATAAGATCTTATGACTTCGTTAAGAACGAATATGAGCCTTGTGTGTACAGGAAGGTAAGTAGAAGCATTATCACCTTTTTGGTGCTATATGTGGATGACATCCTAATCATTGGGAATGATGTAGGAATGCTCTCCACAGTAAAAGCTTGGCTATCTAGATACTTCTCCATGAAAGGCTTAGGAGAAGCATCCTATATTTTGGGGATCCGGATCTATATAGATAGATTCAAAAGGATGCTTGGCTTGTCCCAATCTAGGTACATAGACTCCATTGTTAAAAGGTTTGGCATGAAAAATTCCAAGAGAGGTCTCATACTGATGAGACATGGAATATCACTTTCTAAGAGTATATCCCCAAAGACTCCTGAAGAAAGGACAGACATGGATAAGATACCTTATGCCTCAGCGATAATGTATATCATGTATACGATGCTATGTACTAGGCCTGATATAACACATGCTCCGAGTGTCACGAGCAGGAATCAGACAGATCCAGGTTTAGAACACTAGAAGACAGTAAAATGTATCTTTAAGTACTTAAGAAGGACTAAGGATCTTTTACTGGTATATGGAGGAGGTAGCCTCCAAGTTGAGGGCTACACAGACTCAAGTTTTCAGTCTGACATTGATGATAGCAAACCAAATTCACGGTATATTTTTACCATGAATGGAGGAGCAGTAAGCTGGAAGAGTTCCAAGCAAGATACTACTGCTGACTTGACCACAGAGGCAGAATATATTACTACAGCAGAAGTAGCAAAGGAAGGGGTATGGATGAAGAAGTTCATCAAAGATTTGTAGGTCATACGAAGCAATGTAGAGCTGACTCCAATATATTGTGATAGCGATAGGGTGATAATTCTAACAAGGGAATCCAGATCTTATCAGAATTGTTCTAAGGAGGTTCCATCTAATTAGAGCGATCATGACCTGAAAAGATATAGCAATGGAAAGAGTTCCATCCGAAGATAACATTGCAGGTTCACTAGGGAAGCCGTTGGCTCAGATTGTATCTAAGCGTCACAGGGGTCTGATGAGGATCAGACACATAGGTGATTGGCTTTTGATCAAGTGGGAGATTGTTGGTTACAGGTGCCCTGCAAGTCAATCATGTGAGTGATGACACGTGTGACACACTGCATAATCTTTTTGCTTATGATTCATATTGGTATATTCTCACATTATATTATTTGTTACATATATATTATGATGTCCTTGGTTCTATGCAATGGGAATCAGATCGTGATCTCATCGGATCGTGATGAGATAACGATAATGAGATCGATTCACTTTTAAACATAAATCCTAAATAATCCCGGTCATAGGTTACTCGAGAGGGGTATTAAGATAACTGGACGGATCGGTGTACTATATACCCGTCCATATGATGGAAGCGGCTGGTCTCATAGCCACTTGTGTGGAGACACTAAGGATATAGTACAGGTGCTCATTAGAGAATGAGTTCACTGATTGATTCGCTTATGAAATGTTATATGGTTAATGATACCTAATGTCAGACAGCGATTCCATAGTCTCAGTTGTGTATCTGGTCCTTAGACTTGAGACACCAAGGATGTGTTGTATGAGTACTCATTTCTTTGACGCCAGACTTATAGGTTTGGAAAGTTCCAGATATGGTACAACTGGTTATCGGGATTGGTAGCCAACCTTACGAAGGCAATTGAGTGTCAATAGATGATCATCCACTCTCGGTCTCACGAGAGGAATATCTCATATGTGCTTGCTCAGACAAATCCATGGCTAGAGTCATTCGGATTGAGAGAGAAGGAGTTCTCCGGTAGAATCCGAATAGAGCAAGACAAACTGATTCCGTATGTGACCTGACAGTACCATATCCAATATACAGCCTCTGGGATATTATTTAGATGAGGGATTATAGATATATGGTAACTGTGGACAGACAAGTCTGATGGATTCGATCCCCCTGTACCGTTTGGGGACTATGGCGTAGTCGCCATAGTACGTCCATAGTTGATAAGTCGAGTGAATTATTATGAGGATAATAATTCACTATATCAGAATAAGTTCTGATGGGAGTGACTCACGGCCAGCTCGGTATTGGGCCTAGAGGGTCACACACATATAGTGGATGCTTCAGCGAATAGAGGATTGGATGAAGATCCAATTAGCCCCTATTCTCATTAGATGAGACACTATGCTGATGGGCTCATTGCTTAAGGCCCAATTAGAGACCTAAGGAGATTACTGGATAGAGATCCAATAATGCAAGATTAGTGGGTTATTAGATAGAGATCCAACACCCACTAAGGCAGGAGTCATAGGGTTTTTGGTGGCTCTCTATCAATAGGAGGGGAGACTCATGGTTGATAGGCTGCAGCTTTAGCCACCACCTCCTATTCTCCTCCATCCCTCTGAGCAAGAGTTGCGACATCAGATTGGAGAAGTTTCGCTGCAGAGATCCATCGTATGTATACTGCTAGAGAGGAGGACGCTTGACCTTCTTCATCTTCTTCATCTAGATCTGGAATACAGGGATATACGATCTCCCTATGTAAAATCAATTTCTCTCACATCGCGGTTTTATCGATTTTTATGTTTTTTCTCGTGACCCCAATCTTTTACACGATGATTTGATCTGCATAGGAAACTAGTTTTTATTTTGATTTTCGCTGCGTGTGTGATGCACCTGTTGAGGTTTCCCAACACTGCTCCCATGCCTCAATTTAGCAACATCAATTACCAACAGTCTTGGCGTCCTGCTCCTATGCCTCAACAATTAATAGTCTGCCAGCTGTGTGATAAGGTTGGTCACTCCGCCAAGGTCTGTCGATCTCGTCCTCGACCCTTAGCTACCATACCCCAAGCGTATCTCACTGCTACCCCGACTTCTGATCAACATTCCTGGGTTATGGACTATGGCGCCTCCCATCACATCACCTCGGATCTCCAGAACTTGTCCCTTCATAACAGCTATAATGGTAATGATGATATCATCATCGGTGATGGTAAGCGACTTCCCATTACTTATACTGGTTCCACAATGCTTAATTCGCATAATCTTAACTTTACACTCGATGATGTGTTGTGCGCTCCTCATATAAAATGGAATATTATTTATGTCTCTCAATTCTGTAAATAAAATAATACATCCATTGAATTTTTTCCTAATTACTTTCTTGTCAAGGATCTGAGAACGGGGGCATCGTTAGAGTAAGGCAAGAGTAAAGATAACATCTATCAGTGTCCATCAATCTCTCAGCCCATCACCTACTCTTTTGTTGCTGCTCCAATGGATGTGTGGCATCGTCGTCTTGGTCACCCTTCTTCCTCAATTCTACAAAAAAATTTCTCTCATTATTCTCTTCCATCCTTTAAAGCTAGCTCTATTGTTACTCATTGTGATGCATGTCTTAGTAATAAAAGTCATAGACTGGCCATTTGAAAATTCTTCTATTTCATACACACAACCATTTGAAATTTTGTATACTGATGTTTAGGGTCCTACACCAAGTATTTCATTTAACAAATATAGATTTTATGTTATCTTTATTGATTATTTTACCAAATATACTTGGTTTTATCTTCTTCAACATAAGTCTGAGGTCTCCAAAACCTTTCTTAACTTTAAAAAATAGTGAAAAATATCTTTCAGTCCACCATTAAAATAATTTATTCTAACGGTGGAGGTGAACACCAAACACTAACACCATACTTGTTAGCATGTGACATTCAACATCTCAAGTCTCCTTCATACACTCCTCAACTAGTTGGCTCAATCGAACGCAAACATCGACATATAGTTGAAACTGATCTCACACTTTTCTATCATCCTTCCATGTCAACTACTTTTTGGTCTACAGTCTTGTAGACCACAATCTATTTGATTAATCGCATGCCTACTCCAGTCCTCCACAATCAATCACCATTTGAAAAACTATTTTATAAATCCACAAATCTTCATAAAACTTAGGGTTTTTGGTTATGTCTAATATCCTTGGCTACGTCCTTATGCATCACATAAACTAGCCTCACGGTCGAAGCCTTGTATCTTCATTGGTTACTCACTTGAACATAATGCTTACCGATGCTACGATCCTTTGACTCACAAGGTCTTTGTGTCTTGTCATGTTGTCTTTGTGGAGTCCTCCTTTCTATTTCACAAGTCCAAATCTTCTACTGTACCAACTATTCTAGTGAATATGCATCAGTAGCATATGCTATTATCCAATGAGCCTCCACAATAATCACCCACTCCAGCCCACATAGATGAGTAGAGTACTTCTCCAATACAACATCTCGCTCCCTCTTTTTCTTCTCCTTCTTTTGCATACACACCCCCTACCATAGACATCCAATCTTCAGGCACTCAATCACTAGCATTTCCCTCACCCCAGCCTACTACAGCTAATGTTCCTCAGTCCAATTCACGTTGTTCTATTACTTCCCCAGCACCCATTCCACTATCATCTCCTAAACCACTTGGACATCCCATGACAACACAATCTAAAAGTGGTATTTTCAAACCACATCAGATTATTGACCTCAATACGGGTTATGACTCCCTCTATTGAGACCCGTGAACCTACAACGATCATTCAAGCCCAAAATTCTCCTCATTGGCGTCAAGTTGTGTCTGATGAATATGATGCCCTCCTTCATAACTCTACCTGGATACTTATTCTGTTTCATCCCGCATAAAATGTCATCGGGTGTAAGTGGGGTTTTCGAGTTAAACGAAACCCTGATGGGTCCATTGACAGGTATAAGGCTCGTTTAGTGGCCAAAGGCTTTCTTCAATGTCCTGGTGTTGACTTTATAAAGACATTCAGTCTTGTTGTTAAATCCACAACAATCCAAGTGATTTTGAGTTTAGTTATTTCAAAAGGTTGGTACCTGTGACAATTTGATGTAAATAATACCTTCTTACAAGGAATATTAACTGACGATGTCTTTATGGAGCAACCTCCTAGTTTTCTTTATCCTCAATATACAAAACATGTTTGTAAATTCCATAAGGCTATTTATGGTCTTCGGCAAGCTCCAAGAATTTGGTACAAAGAACTCGGCTCATTTTTTATGTCAATCGGCTTCTCTAACTCTAAGTCTGATACCTCATTATTTCTCTATCAACAACCTAGCAGTACAATATATCTTATCGTATGTGGATGATATCATTGTAACAAGTAATAATTCTATAGAGGTCACAATGTTCATTAAGAAGTTGACCGTCATATTTTCTCTCAAAGATCTCGGTCCCTTAAATTATTTTCTAGGTGTGGAAGCAGCGTCTACATATTCGGGACTCTTCCTCTCTCAACGGAAGTACACTCAAGGCTTATTAGTGAAGACAAACATGAATGATGCAAATGTTATTTCAACTCCTCTCTCCACTAGTAAATCGCTTCGGTTAAATGATGGAAGTCCTACTACAGATCCTACACTGGCAAGTAATTGGTTCCTTACAATATTTAGCTCTCACCCGCCCAAATATCTTATTTGCAGTTAACAAGTTGTCACAATTTATGCATGGACCGTCTATCACTCATTGGTTAGCAGTTAAACGAGTATTATGATATCTTAAAGGTACTCTTGACTACGACATATTTCTCTACAAAAACTCTCTACTTCAACTTCATGCTTATGTTGACGCTGATTGGACTAGGAACCTTGATGATAGAACATCAACATTTAGGTATATTATTTTCCTAGGAGCCAATCCAATCAGTTGAAGTTTCAAGAAATAATAGACAGTTGCTCGGTCAACCACTGAAGTTGAGTATCATTCTATTGCAACTACAACTGCTGAACTTAATTAGGTAATGAATCTGCTCAAGGAACTTGACATCCGCTCTTATGTTACCCCTACAATATATTGAGATAACATCAGGGATACCTATTTATGTGTCAATCTAATATTTTATTTTTGTATGGAACATATAGCAATTGACTTTCAATTTGTACAAGATCAAGTGATGAATCATCAACTACATATTTCTCATGTTCACATGACAGATCAACCTCACGAAGCCACTTTCCCGTAAGTTATTTTTATTTCATCGATCCAAAATCGATGTCATTCGCAAGAACTTAATCTTACGAGAGCATGTTAACCGATAAAGTTATTATAATTGAATGATTAAACTATTGAGTAAAATTCTCAACACCTAATCTTTTAATCTTATCTATTCTTATATATAAATAAATATGAACGAAGAAATAAAAGTGTGCACTTCTTCTTTTTTTTTTTCAATACCTTTCTCGTTTCTATGTTAGAACCCTTAGTCGCACCAATAAAAGCGTTAACTTTTTTTTATTGGGACTCGAAGGGGAGGATTCATCGCTCGAGTAGATAGATAATGCAGTCATATTATCTATCAGTCGTGCTGCTGCCTTGGTGAGATAATTCATATTTGGTAACCATATGTTACGTTATCCCTTTTGGGCCTACAACTGTTAGATCGCATAGAAAGTAGAAATGAAACAAACGAATAAAGGCTGTTACTTTGATGAGATATCATTCATATATAAGGAAAAAACACATTGCATCTTGTCTTGTCACCTATCAATGTTCCTCGACATTAAATATATACGGGATATAGTCATAAACACCCTACCACACCAGGCATTTAAAGAGAAACTTTATCGATCAGAAAAATGAAGATGAATGTTCTCCGACCAACCTGGATACCAAAACAGTCATTTTGACACACCTCACGCAGCTTACTAGTGCAACTTCAGAAATGCTGAAGAGAGAAGTTTCAACGGGATGACCACTTCGTCCTGTAAGAGACATGCTTGTAAACAAAAAAATATATACAAAATACAAAATACAAATCCACAACCCACAAAGAAATGCTTGCAAAACTTGACATGGACAAAAGGATATATATATATAGATATAGATATAGAAAGATAAGAACCAAGCATTTGATCCAACAGAGCTGAGTGAACCATAAAGATATTACAAAATACCATAGACTGACTTCTAATGTTTGAGATGTTTTTTTAATCTTTACACCCACGCAAAGCTATAAAAAACAGACCAGGTCATAGAAAATGCTGTGCTTTTGGAGGGAATTTTTTTCTGAAGAGACTATCATAAAACAATTCTCAGAAACGATAATTACATCGGCAACTTGACACTGATGTACCGGATCCAAGATCCATGTATATAGCCCAAGACAGAAAGAGGTGGGACATATATGGACACCAAATAAGGTAGCCTCAAACACAGTACAAGGGACTGGACGTCCACTCTCCAACTGACTCTCACCACTCATCTCGGTCTCCTTTATTTCCAAACTATAAACGAGTAACAAACAACATGACCAAGCATATCAAATTTTACATGCTTTCCTACCTCAGGAAATTGATAACTAACTCAATTAAAAAAACCCAACAACAGTATGAATTGCCTAGTATATCAGGAATTTCATGAAATGGAAAGCCTTGACTTGTTCAAATACCTTACAAATACAGGAAACAGTGTAAGAAGCAAGAAAAAACAAAAAAAAATCCAAGATGTTTCGATGCTTATGCTTCATATGGGTCGTCGTTCCTGGCATCTAGCAAGGTTAAAGTGGTCCACATCTTTTACTACGCCCAAAATTTCATGACATGGGGACTTTGATGTGTCAGAATAGCTTATGGCTTATAGCAACAAAACCAAAGGATTTCATACGTACAAGTGATGAACCTAAAAGGTACATATAACACGTGCTATAAACTGACGTAGAACAGATGGTTTTATTATCTAGATTTCAGTTTCGTTATTATTTAAATTTATTTTTAGTGAGTTTCTGATCAGATTATTTTGATAATAGAGTAATCAATATGTTGGCTTTCGTGATATAATTTTAGGAGTTTATCAATTGATGAAAACTGTACACATTGCTGTATTATGAAGAGTACATCTACAGCAATAAAAAATAAATTAGAAAATTTTGCTCAGTATCCAGATATGGTAGTTAACTTGATAATATTTGTTTGTGTATTGACAGTCTAGGTAGAGGATCTGATTGCCTCATTAAAAAGATAGAAGACACTGTAAATAGAGCTTGTCGGTAGCAATTGTCTGATAACAAACATTCGTGACCTGATGTGTCCCCCCTGGCAGACAGGTCCACTTCTTGTATAATAAAAATCTCAGTTCATATTGAGCATCTCATCTTTCTAAAACCATCAACTAGCACCACTGCAACATGCAAGGAGACTAAAAACTAGAGATAAACCTTTCAGGTACCGGTTAAGACTACAAGGATTCATCCAGTCGTAAATATGACTGAAAAACATGAGATATATGATGCTAGAGATGGGAAAGCATAGATGGATATAGCAATTGCACTTGCAGGTAAAGTCAAGCAAAATAATAGCTGAAACTGTCAATCGGCAGTCAGCGTAAGTTTGATCAGAGGGTGATCCATGAATGCTAATGGCAGGAGTGCACTTTTGACTTATACAGGCTGCACTAAGAAGGGAGTGTTCTGCGATAAAATTTATATTTGAAGGGAGTTATCCATAAAAGTTTCTGTGGTCTTAAAAATCTAAAGACCATTGGTTGAAACACATTCGAAGACTCATTTATAAGGTTGGATCTATTTTATTATAGCACAAGAAAGGAAGAACCATTACAAATACAAATATACATGATAGACAAGCAGTAGCTCTCACAAAGAAACACAAGCCTTTGACTTTAATAAACATACCACAAAAAAGAACTACTGCATCAACATAACAAAATGAAACAAGCAGACTGATAACATTGGAGGAAAATAAGGAAAATTTGACTTTAAGTAGCAAAAAGTACAGATGGTTTCTATTGAATATTTTGGTGAGAAACACGAAGGATACTTGCCAAAGTTGAGATTCCTAGTCACTGCTACTAAACTAGTCAAATTTTGAAATGACTATTTAACAACAAAGAATCAAAAAATTAACTTATATATTCTGAAGTAAAAAATATACTAAAGACCAAGGTTCTCCATTTAGATCTGTACCGCCCGGTACGGATTGGTACCGTCCGGTGAGAATGAGGCGTCGTTCTCCCGCGAGGCGAGGCGATGCCTCATCTGTTTTCGATTTTTTTAATATGTATTATATTATATTATATACTATTATATTATAACGAATGGTATGTACTATGTGTATTGCTCGGTATCAGGTACCATATCATATCAAAATAAACTCGGTATGTCAGTACGGACCAATATTGCGAGCCTTGCTAAAGACAGAAAAGAAGAATCCATAATACTAGCTTAAGGAGCTTTGACTTTGACACAAAGCAAACTGCACAATGTTGTGTGACGCCAATGAAGCATCAAGTACCATCATATTGAGCAGAATCAGTGTAAATTGTTAGCTATTTCAACCTCTTTTCTGATAGCAACTTATGAAATCCTAGCTGCCGAGTTAACATGCACTTATAACATGATACCCACAACAAAAGAATGGATTCCAAGAGGAGATCAGTATAAACATTTATTGTTTGTTTTGATGATACCTCCACAGCATAGGAGCTGGACAAAAAGCATTAGTGGTCCAAGTGTTTTTTCTTTTTCTTTCCTAAAATGACTTGTTTCTCTTTCTTTTTTAAATAAATTACTCTAGGCAGACCGGAAATAAAGATATATTAGATCTTTATCTTGTGTGTCTAGCCAATTAAATGTTACATGGAACAGAGACCTATAGATGAATAAAATTTATTTTATGCTAGAAACAGATGAATGAAAATAAATGCAGAGTTTTTCCATGAGTCTAGGACCAGATGCTCTATAGCAACTTAGGATATAATTTTGGATCAATAAATATTAAAAAAAATTGTTCTTCATAGATCAAGGTCCATGGTTCTGGTACGTACCTTGTTTGAAAAGTATGGGACCAGCATATACATTGTCAGTGACACCTCAAATGGAACAAGTCATCACATTATTCCACTGAGAACATGCAACCAAAGAAAGGGGTGAAAAAGATCAGAGTTCAATTTTTATTTTTAACTGAAGTACTTGGAGATGATTATAAGTCTTACCTTTCAATTTCAGGATGACAGTAAGAAGATGTCTTTAAATGGTGCTGGCCTATTCCAGCAACCTGCACTACTGAAGGATCATTGTCATCATGACCTCTGGCTTCCTCCTAACAATCATGCCAACAACCAGAGTTAGCAGCTCACCACAAGAATCAATTAGAAGAGAAGTTTTTCCTTCATTCACTTACACCAGATTTTTCTCCCAGCCATCCAGGAATACTCTTAGTAAGAAGACTGATATACTTTTCCATGGCAGCATCTGGATTCATGTTCCCCAGACTCTGCCACACATGCCTAGCAATAGGTAGGGTGACATAAGATACATACATAAGCTTTTGCATTCTGCTAATAACTAGATATATGGTTATATCTGAACTTTTGGCCTCTCATCAGCCTGCAGCTGCCAGAGTTTCTAGAAAATAGAAGCATGATAAAGATAATTTCTGAAACTAAGAAAACACTAGGGCTACAGTTCAGTCACAACTTTGTTCCCCTGAACAAGAATATTAAAACCCAAAAAATAACCATCAAGAGAATGAACGTCCAAAAGGTAAGGACAAAAATAAAAGCTAGCATCCGTGAACATTCAAGCAGCGAGAGTATCCGTCATTAGGGGTAGATTGATTGGCTATTCAGTATTGTCGCTTCATTAAGAAGCAGATATCCTCCACAATCAACAGGCAACATTTCTCACAGTCAAGATTGCCACCTTTTGGCCAAACATGATTCCCAATATTAAGCATTATATTCTTGTAGCATTTTTTCAATTTCATGGCTTCCACATTAGATAACCCTCAAGAGATCACCTATTAGATTTCGAAATGGAGACAATGATAAACTAAAATAAGGAGACACCAAGAAACTTTTTGACGATATATGAATCTATCTTCACCCGTCTAAGTTAGTGTCGAAGTTTGTAGCTGATGCATATATATAAGCAAATGACGAACTTGAATTAATTTGAAAGGTTATTCCTACCTGTGAAAGCATATCTTATCAGTTGTGGTTCTCATGCATCCAAAAAACCACTGAAGTTCCTCTAAATTCAATGCATAACTTATTTCACCTGAGAATGGTTGGTGCTTATTCCAAGCTTTCTTGGAATATGGTTTTGGTCAACCAAGATTTCATCCGATGTTCAGCTTGTTTCAAGTTCGGCAAGGTGAAGCAAGTACAGAGGTCTCCGAATCATGATCTGGTTTTGATTCTGTTAATGATCTGAAGAAAATCATACTCACTCTCTCGAAGAAAAATATTCTCAGGCATTAACCTTTATGTTATTAAGCAAATTTTATTGATAATTTAGGGAATGTATTTGTCTGCACAATAATTTTTAGGGCTTTTTCAGTGTTCATGAAACCAAATGAGTGATAGATTATCATATAAGCGAGACACAAAGAAGCCTCAGGCTGCCAAGGTGTTGTTATCAAATACAGGTATTGTTCTAATTTTCTAAATAGTGTAGCACAAACAGATGAATGAACTCCCATCATACAACTTACCATACACTTTGGACGCAAAATTATAAAAGTTTTTCAATATCTCTTTACATGCAAACTTGACTTCCAGATAAGAACATCCCTATCCACACTGATCATTGATATTCTTGGTGAAATAGGTCGGATGACACATGGAACACATGAAAATTTTCATTTCCAAGTGCTTCATGAGCATTGCCATGCATTCTTAATTATCGTAGTAGTAGTATCAGGTCTTAGGTTGAAGCTATGATGGGTTCTTAATCACCTACATGGTTGGACTAGCAAGCTGCTGGGCAAATCACATGCAAGGCTTCCTAGCACATCACTAACTCTTGAATCTAAGTGGGTAAGCATCTTTTTTATTTTTTTAGGAGCATATCTGGAGGGATGTATATAACTAAATCAACAGAGGATGGTTACTTTCTTTTCTCATAATCATTTATACAAATGAATGTTTTAATCCTAAAGGCATTTATTCTCCAAAATGTCCCACAACACTTCCACCCACAAGTTTTAATTATTTTAATTAATCTCTGGTTATTTAAAGTCTTATTACCCAAATTTCCCATAAATAAACTCAAGACTATTGAAACTTAAAATCGCTGCTGAATCAAGTGAGGTTTTGGGGTCCACCAACAATTTTCAGGAACGTAAAAACCAAGGGTTCTTGAGTACTGATTCAGGAAACTTCTTGGAAAGGTATGGTTTCAATATATTAGGTAAAATATCACCTATAATGCACAACATCATAAAGAAAATAATTAAAAGGCGAATAATGACTGGTACCAAGCTAGATGGTCTAAAAGCAATCCTTGGTCAGACTTATCAATTAATACATACTGATTCAACCAGCATAAGGAACCATACTGATTCAATTAATCCATCTCCAAGGCATCAAGGAACCAACAGAAATCCTGATCATTCGACAGGTTTTTGCTGATGGAATACTCTACTGGAGCACCAATTTCATAACCTCATCTAGTTTATAAGTTCAGGTGGCTTATCTACATGCATTTTACAACTAGAATTGCTGCATTTATGTTCCATATGTTCAGATGACACAGGTAACGTAATGAAATAGCATTTTATTTCATATTTGTCAAATTGCAGGCAAAGAACTCCTAAAATCCAAATCATAAACTTAATCCAGATGTTCAGTAATGCTCCTAAAATAATTTAACACTGCAACAATAGTAATAGAGCAAGTCAATGGACGAAGAAATTATCAATTAGAAACATGAAGGTTCAGCTCCTAGTACCATTTCGCACGAGCAGTAACCTTCAAAGCCATGGGCTGTGGGTCGTAGCATGGCCCCTCAGTTGCAACCCTGTGAAGCCCGTACAACTGCATTTGCAGCTCATTACTCAGTTTTGACACGGCACCCACACCTTTCTCGCTACCCACAAACTCAGTGGCAACTCCGAATAACTTCTCCAATTCGCTCCTCTCGATTCCCTCCCACTCGTCCTCCCCGTGTAGCAACGACCCACCCCTCTCCTCACTCACTGCCCTTGCGTCTTCCCTTTGTATGGTATCTTCTCCACCCATCTCCACAACTTCCCGCACCTCTTTTCCTACATTTGGTTCAACCTCGCCCAAATCACCACCAATTATTCCGATCCCCACTTTAGCGCCCTCTTTCTTGGAAAAGGATTCATCCGCTCCATGAATAGTATCTTGTTTTTCCATGTCAAACCCACTAGCCGCCTTGCCACTATCCAATATCTCCTCATCCAGTCTGTGCTCTTCGACATCCGCCACCCCCGTCTCCGGGCGATCGGTTGCACCAAGGACAACGCCGCTTGCATAAGCATCAGCAGACGACTTCCCCGTCTCCTCCTCCTGGGTAGCACCCAAACCCACCCCAAGGTCGGCGGCGGCGGCGGCGGCGGTGGATTCCATCCGCCGAGGGCCTGAATCGGCGGAAAGATGGGGCGGCGCCGGCTTGTCGGCGGCTAGATCTTCGTCGTCGACGTTGTCGGCGGCGGCGATCTTGCCGATGAGGAAGGCGAGGAGGACGGATATGAGAGCGGTCAAAAAGAGCTCGACGTAGAACTCCATCGTCTACTCTTATCACCTCCCCTTGTTGGCTTCCACTCCACGGCAAATCGAAACGGAAAGGGTAAAGAGGTCGGTGGGCGATGCCCGATGAGAACAACGGAGGAGGCAGACTTGAAAAGACTGCAGAGCGGTAAGGGCATATTTGCTTGAGCTGGCCAACGTGTCGATCAAGCGCCACTCCCGCGTATAAAGTTGGGTAGCGCTTCGGTAAGTACGGGTGGACGGCAATTACTTCTCCACACTCATTTATGACTTCCCCTCGCGTCCACCAGAGAAGGGGGTGGTCCTTCGCTGGGTCCCACGTCCCCGGTTGGGAACGTGGGGTGCAGAGCCGCGCACGTCGAGGTTTCCGCCGGGCCGCGTACCTGTCTCATCCCCCGACCTCGTAATTGGGAGAGGCGGCGGGGCCCATGTTGGCACCACCCGTGGGTTTTTCTATGTTTTTCTTCTTTTCCTCCATAATTTATGTTTCAAGAAATCAAAATAAATATGTTGAGCTTTATTTTTCAAAAGTCGAGCGGTGGAAACGCTTTCTTTCTTTCTTTTTCGGTTTTTTTTATTTATCCAACGACGCCTCCACCAATTTTTTATTTTTTAAAAAATAAGTTTTAATTTTTAATACCCTAAAATTTTCTTGATGGAGAATACCGCAACATAACATATTAAAGGAAAAATAAAATATTAAATAAAAAATTAATTAAAGATATCATTCAGGAAAAAAATGAAAAAAGAGTTTTTTTTGTGTTGCTATTGTAAGTATAAAAATTACCCGATGACAAGAATGACTGTTTTGGTTGATTAGATTAAAGAGGTAGGGAAGGAACAAAGAATTGGTTGCGATGATTACTTTACGGGTGGGACAATGACATCCGGATAGAATAAAGAATTAAAAGATGGCGAGAAGGGGTCGCATCTCTCTCTCTCTCTCTCTCTCTCTCTCTCTCTCTCTCTCTCTCTGGTCTCTTGTTTTGGACATCATGGCCGACGCATATCGCTGTGGAGCACAGAAGTAGTGATCATGGTTCATCTGTTGCCCACCAAATTGAGTTGAAGCACAAATTATGGTTGTGATTCGTCGGTGTACAATTGTTGATTTCAGCTCTTTTAATTTAAGCTTTAGACGAAGAAATTGACTGCGGATAAACATCGCTATTAATTATTTTGGATGTTTTTTATGTGATTTCCTGCTGTCATTTCATGGGTGGTTAATTAATTGTGTTCTTGAGGGCCAAGGTTTAGGCCCAAATGGACAAGATAAAAAAACTCCATGCACCAGTGATTCTTTATGTCTTTTATCTACAATCTATTTCTTTCCCTGGACGAATATAACAGAAGGAAACTGACCGAGAAATAACCCAAAGGTCAAAAGAGATATCTAGTACTACATACACCATGCTTGAGCTATTACCAGTACTGTACATCTGAGAAGAGAACAATGCTTTCCTACGATCGTTAGTGTTCCCACTTCCGCTTTGTATTGAAGACGACCCCAACGCCTATCTTCCCTTGGTTCTGATTCCCTAAAGAGAGTGAGCTTTCCACATTTACGAGAAAGCAAACAGGAGAGTCGCAGTGACTGCTGATGGTGGTGGTGGTGGTGGTGGTAGTAGTAGTAGTAGTAGTAGTAGTAGTAGTAGTAGTAGTAGTAGTAGTAGTAGTAGTAAGGGATTAGCGCTTCTCCTTGCTGGGTTCGCATCTCCGGAGGCCAAGCTTGCGAGCCAGGAGTCATCTTCCAGCACTGGTTCTGTTGTTCTCGGTGAAGGATTCATGGTGGCTTTTTGACTGCCAAACGAGCATGAGTTACATGAGACGAAACAAATGACGCAAGGAAAAAGTACTCAGGAACAAGGCTCGTAAGTAAATGTGTTTCTCGTCGGAGTGACGCGACGAGCAGGAGCAAAGAAGAAGACACAGTTGAATACCTCGGAGAGGACTCGGGGCAGAAGGTGATGGAGTAACCCTGAGCGCCGGCGCAGGTGAAGGTGCTGGTGGCGTCGTCGAAGGCGTAGCTGTAGGATCGCGGGCACGCGGACTTGAACATCTGCGAGTAGGCGGACGGCCGGCACCTGTCGGGGCTGCCGAACTCGCCGCTGCAGCAGAACTCGGGCCGCCCGAAGGCACCGCACGCGCTCCGGCACGCCGCCAAGTCCCCGTGCCCGACCTTCAGCTCCGCGGGCACAGCCGGTTGAGGTCCGCCGCGCACCCACTGGCGGCGCACCCCTCCCGGCCGGCGGCCTGCACCACCATCGGCAGGTTGTAGCCGTCCACCAGACTCACGTCGTAGAAGTCCCTCCCCCCGCTGCCGTCGAGCGTGAACTCCGCGAGGGTCGCCGGTTGGGCGGCACCTGCGCCGTTGCACTCCACCTGCCCGGACCCGCAGTCGGCGGTGGCGCAGGAGCCGCGGCCGGCCGCGTCGAACGAGCAGCCGGTGCGTGCCCAGAAGCGGCCGGACCAGCCGGAAGGGGCCTGCAGCGTACGGCTGGCGCCGGCGGGGAGCTCGAAGCCGGTGGTCTTCCAGCCTCGGGCTTCCTGAACCGGAGAGAACGCCCGGCCAAATCGTGTCGCCGCAGCTATTCACGAATGTGAATGCGACACCTTCTCCTGCACACACGCATCAACCATTTACGCCACGCGAGTAGATGGACTCGATCATTAATCATCTGAAATCATATATACCCGTCGGAGGATGGAGAAGCAAGACGAGGAAGAAGGAAACCAAATTCTGCAACAACAAGACACGAGACATCGAGGAGATACGAGGAATGGGAAGTTGGACCAGAGTTCTCGGAGCGGCAAGATGGAGTGGCCTGCTCAGGTGCGCCCATTTTATACATAAAAGGCATGAAAACATTCGGTGGCTTTACCACAGGCGTTTGTTTTGCAATAATAATGCGTAGCAACGAAGAATTGGATTTTGACTTTTTCTGTGGTGGAAGATTGGAACGAGGACCCGATTGTCCATCTTGCTGGCTCGATCACATCATGAGATGTGAACAGTGGATTCAGACTTGCCTGCAATTTTTAAGGATGCTGGTCACCGCAGAACGTCAAGCTCAGCTGCCAAGAGGCGGGCAGGGTGTGATGGACACACTGCACCACCGGCGGAGTCTTTGTGAGGAAGCAACGGACTAAAGCAGCGACCTACAAAACATATCCATATGGCTGCCGCCGTGTAAAGCTGCATCGATTGGATAAGAGATGATCGCCGGTCTTTGCATGCTTCATGTCACTGCGCACTACAAACCCATGCAGAGGGCACGTTGTGAACACCGCAGGTGAGGGCATTGATAGGAGGAGCGAAAGGCGAAGAGATGAGTTCACTGCTGGGGATAGCAAAGTTGCTGACGCCGTTGTCAAGATATAAAGGGGAAAAGATGGCCGGCGTTGGATCGTGTCGGGTGAGGCCAGTTGACCGGTTGGCGACCTTTTGGCGTCGGTAAGAGTCTCAGTCGTGACATGGGTGATGGTTTTTGGTTGTTGTTGGATACGGATTCCTTTTCGGCATGTGGATCGAGTGCTTTTGAGGGACAAAGA
This sequence comes from Ensete glaucum, assembly GCA_021527575.1. Lineage (NCBI taxonomy): Eukaryota > Viridiplantae > Streptophyta > Magnoliopsida > Zingiberales > Musaceae > Ensete > Ensete glaucum. The sequence continues at coordinate 54,106,093 of CM038551.1, forward strand.
TACTTGCTTAATCATCACAGAGATGATGAGGGTGGCACATGGTAACGATGGCAGTCGATTAGATCAGGCGAAGTTGGCACGGCCAATTGCGATTACAATTCAAACTAGCATAAGAACCAAAATAAAACAAGAGCACTGAGGTGAAATAATTCAAGATAGAAAGAAATTTGAGCAGAAACGGCACATATATGAACTCACATTCCGGTCAGTAAAATATCAAACTACTGACATACCAATCAAGAGAACAAAAGAAAAAATTCAACATAAAATATTAAGTGCACATAGAATAACGAAATTAAATGACACCACCAAGAAAAATTAAAAGATTAGTTATAATGTAAGACCAACCAACCATCTGAAATATCATAAAATCCAATAGAAGAATCCAACCCAGCAAACCATTCAAATAATAGCACACAGTGAAGTAAGAGAAACTTCTACAAGCAAATATTACTAGCTAGTTTCTGATATATCATCCAACTATTATTTTACACTAACTTGTATCTGTAAATAAATATCTTAATACATGCCTTTGATATTCTAAACTGTTTGTACCATCCCACTCTGTGCCAAGGATCAACCTCCAACAAAATTAGGTGCAGATATCAAATGGGTGGTGCATACATCAACTCTTAAGTTCACATACATGGACCATCCAAACACACAACATGTATGATCCTCTGGTTCTGACCATTGGCATCAGGATTCCAAGCTACTATAAAAACACTAAAACTAATCTTACAATAATTATAGCATGACATGCATTCCCATAGCTCTGTTAATGTGTTTCATTACAAAAAATTATATCCGAGAGTGACGGGCACTCCAAAAAGACCGCAAGAACAACAGTTTAAAGAAACAAGAACATGTTATGTGGATCAGCAAGCTAGTATGGATCTCACCTTAGAGCAGTTTACAATGACGCTCCAAAAGAATAATTAACTAACAGTTTAATAACTCATACCATATCGTACAAATTCATCCATCTTACCAGCAGCAGAGTCAAATTTAAGAACAAAAAAGTTAGAACATGAGAAAGATAAGACCCTATGACAGCAAAAGCACACATCAACAGCAAACCACAGCTGTTGCATTGTTTATCAAGAGAACCTGACTACAATGAGACGAATGCATTAAGTGTCCATGATAAAAAGATACTCAACTCCAAGAGTCTTCCCAATCAGAGACGAATGCATTAAGTGTCGATGATAAAAAGATACTCAACTCCAAGAGTCTTCCCAATCAGTGCAGTTTGACGAATGTGTGTCGTACGAATTCTCAAAGAAAAACACTAACAATCTACTCCTAGTTCCACCCGTACCCTGCATGCATGACTAAAGTAAGATGCTACATTTCTATTTTCCTTACTGTTATCGATAGGACTGCAATGGAAAACAAGCGATTGTAAAATTAAAACATACTAATTACCAAAACAAAATATCAAGATTTCCCCTGTGCATAGTGTTTTTGACGCTTGGACATCCTTATACTATCTAACCATAGAAAAACACAAGCATAACAGATCCAAAATTTATACACACAAAATGCCTACAGATCATCATCTGGCATAAGCTTGCACGTGCTCACTTCCCTACCCAATCATATTATACTTATGTCAAATGCACCACAACCAAACTCAAACCACCCTATCAGTGTAGTTTGACAGTGGTGTGTCACATGAATTCCCAAAGAATAACATCGAAATCTAAATTACAAAAGCTACAACTACCAAAGAGCCTCATTATACCTAAGGCAAATGCACCACAACCAAGCTTTAACCACTCAAATATACAAGAACCAACATAAATCCAGTTTCATAATAAACAAACAAGGTTTCCCAAACAACATTGTCCACAAAGGATCTCAACAACAAGAACAGTCGTAACACACAAGGCAGTATTTCAAGCATATCCCATTTACCATTGTCAAAGTATCCTACTACTGAATGAGCCTACAACAGTCATGCTTTATCACACGGCTAATAACACATAATTAGACAATTTTAATACATAATGTAAACTGATAACACATAATTAGACAATGTTAATATATAATGTAAACTGTTAACACATAATTCAAATACATATGTAAACTGACAATGATACCAGCACAACAAAGATTATAAGACAACCTGCAATACGAAAACAATAACAAAAAATGCAGTAATGCAATAATGCAAAAACACAATGTGGTTATGCAATAATGCATATCCCGTTTACCATTGTCAAAGTATCCTACTACTGAATGAACCTACAACAGTCATCACATATCATGTGGCCACAAATAAGAAGTCACAACTCAATGACATAATGTAAACTGATAACACATAATTAGACAATTTTAATACATAATGTAAATTGTTAACACATAATTCAAATACATACCGTAAACTGATAATGAAACCAGCACAACAAAGATGACATATTGTAAACTGACAACACATAATTAGACAATTTTAATACATAATGTAAACTGTTAACACATAATTCAAATACATATTGTAAACTGACAATGATACCAGCACAACAAAGATTATAAGACAACCTGCAATACAAAAACAATAACAAAAAAAGTGGTAATGTAATAATGCAAAAACACAGTGTGGTAATGCAATAATGCATATCCCGTTTACCATTGCCAAAGTATCCTACTACTGAATGAGCCTACAACAGTCATCACATATCATGAGGCCACAAATAAGAAGTCACAACTCAATGACATAATGTAAACTGATAACACATAATTAGACAATTTTAATACATAACGTAAATAATTAACACATAATTCAAATACGTATTGTAAATTGATGATGATACCAACAAAACAAAGATTATAAGACAACCTGCAATGAGAAAAGAGTAACAAAAAAATGTGGTAATGCAATAATGCAAAAACACAATGTATAGATCTGAAAATTAAGAAGCTGAAAGAACTACAAACAGTGTACTCACTGTCCATACTTTGTTTCAGAAACCCAAAATAAGCCACAACCCATCAAAATCAAACCAGAGACTAAATATAACGAAACATATCCATATCCATTCCAGAGAGAACAAAAAGATGCAAAACATAATCCCAGCAGAAAAGCTAACTATCACATTCGGTGGCCAAAAAAAAGGAGAAAAGAGAAGGCGCAGCTTGCAAGTGATTCACCCTCAGTTCTTGCCAGGGCATTCCCTAGCAAAGTGGCCCATCTCGCCACAGTTGTAACAGGAGCGGTCACTACCACCGCCCCCACCGCCGTACCTCCCGCCTCCGCCTCCGCCTCCGCCCCCGCCTCCCTGGTAGCAATCCCTGGCGAGATGACCCATCTCACCACAGTTATAGCAAGCACCGCCACCGCCGCCGCCACCTCCGCCACCGCCGCCGCTCTGATAGCAATCCTTAGCAAGATGCCCGGTCTCACCGCAAGTATAGCAAGCCCCACCGCCACCAAACCCGCCGCTGGCCCTTCCCCTCCCACCACCTCCCCTACCTCCACCGTTAAACCCGAATCCTCCACCGTAACCCCGCCACGCATGCCGCCGCGGCCACCACCGTACCCGTCCCTCCGGCCTCCGCCGCCACCGCCACCGGCACCGCCGCCGCCGCCGCCCTGGACGTTGGATCCGTCGGGCCCGGTGACATCGACTGCCTTGGTGCGGCCATCGTCGCCCTCGGCCACCATGAATTCGACGACCTCGCCCTCGGCGAGCGTGCGGTAGCCCTCGGCCTTGATGGAAGACTGGTGGACGAAGAGATCCTCCCCACCGTCGTCCGGCGAGATAAAGCCGAACCCCTTGGTGTCGTTGAACCACTTCACCGTCCCCCTTGATCGGCCGCTCGGCTGTGCCATCGGAGCGGAGGAACCGACCTCACCCACCACCGAGGAACCCTAACCCTAAGACAGAAGAAGGGAAGCTTTTCTTCCTTCCCCTCACGCTTTCGGCCGATACTTATCGCGGCGTCGCTTTCGGCGAGCAAAAGGCCCCCACCACACGAGATCCAAGTCGTGGCCATGATCGAACGGTCGACCGGAATAGATATCAAAATATGGACCGTTTGGATCGGCTAGGTTTTACTTCAGCGAGGTGGGAAGAGGCCCATCTCAGCGCATCATGCGCTGGCAAAGCGGATTGAGGAAATGGACGGCGATGATTTGATGGTGGGAAAATTTGCGCCTTAACCCCTTCTTTTTTTTTTTTCTCTCTGTCTCTCTATCTTAATTTCCTCTGAAAAATCAATTTAAAAAGATGGAAAAACGAGAAAAATATTTTATTACGACCATCATTGTAGTATCATTAAAGAAAAAAAATAAGAAGGGTAATTATGAAAGCAAACACAGCAGAAATGGAGAAGCCATGTGAGAGCACTTAAATATGCTTCCAAAGAAGCGCACGAATCCATAATTCCTCTTCTTCCCCACTCACACTCATCTTTCGGCATCGACATCGACTCATGCAACAGAGTAAATAAATGAGCCCATGGTTTCTATTTCCATCTCCAATTTAATCATTTACCATGCGGATTCTGCCACAAGCATTCATATTAATGAGTTTCTAGCATATGATTGAAATGTTCAATTGATCATGAATTGAGACGTTTAAATCTAACGTGATTGAAAAAAATATTCATCCAATCGAGACTCTCGTAGGTCCGTTGTTCGGTCTCAATCAACAATCGAATCAATTTTAAAATATAAATTAGATCAATCATAAATAATACATCAAATCATAGTAATCTAGATGAGCCTTTGTTCACTCGAAACTCTTACACCTCGTTCTATCACAGAGATCTCATCAAAAAATTATCTCGATCTTGATCTTTATGCAGGTAGATGCTAGATCCAACACCTAAGGCCTTCTCGATCAAGTTGGAAGATTTTTTGCGCATGTAGATTCAAATTAAATCGGGTTAATCATTGTCACCGATATATTAATGACAATAGATGTATCTAGCCTAACTAAATATGTTTAAATCATAATACACTTACAACGTAGTACTGTAATTTTGTTCTGCTTAATGCCACCTAGTCAAAATTTTGACTAATTTCTATATTTTTAAGAAATAAAAGAACAGATCAATTGACTATTTTTTCTTATCCCTTCTCGATTGCAAGTTTCATATCAACAATGTTTTCTTGTTTCAGCATTTAACATCACAAGTGTGAAGATGTGCATGAGTTTCAAATAGATCACAAGATTCAGTTGTTCCATCTGATCTTAGCACTATTATTGAAGATATGAAAATATAGGCACAATTTATGCATTTTTAATTTATTTTAATATGACTATCGATGGATAAAATCAAAATATCATCAGATGTTAGATTATGTGATTCCAATTAGCTTTTTCTTTAAATTATATATTGTAATTTTAATTGTGATCATCAATCAATAGAATTTAAGAGATGATCTTAATAAGTTATTTTCTGCTTGGATCCTCTGCTGTGTCTTCAAGTTATTTCTATGTGTAGAGATTTGTACGATACTATAATGATAGAGATTATTTATTATAATAGAGATGCTTAGATGTAAATTTATTTTTAATCTATGATATTTATGAATTCAATCATTTATTTGACGTTACAACATTTATTCTTTATGACAAGCACACCCAATTTAATTCGGTGGTCTGGGGCAGTGAACTGTGCCGAATCAATCAGCACACGTACATGTGGCCGTGTGCCGATAAATTGTGGCCAATTTGTAGCGTTTGACCTCGAGTTTTATTAATGTTGTTTTTTTACATAGCAGCCATTACAAGTCGACGATGGCGTACATTCTACATGCCAAATTTGACCAGACTTATTATATCATTAGATGGTTAGATCTAAAATTTGACAAGCCAAATTTGATTTTGAAAGCCCCACATAGAAGCTCGATCGGAGATGATGTCCGATGACGAAAAATATTTTTTTAAAAATAAATTGATATTTTTTGTTACAAAATATATCGTCGATCAATCATCATCCGACATATGATCATCATACGGTGTAGGTGATACTTCAGGAGCTCGATGTTTTCACTTTGGGAACACCTCAGATAATATCAGGCTGATCAGGTCATCAATGACTTATTTTAATAAATATTTTGATGCTAGAAGGAGGGTCCGATATCGCAGGAATGCTCGCTCACTGACCCTCTCAATAAACACTCAAGTGAGGAAGCCTTGTCGTCCTACTTCATATACTTTCACCTTACAGGGCCAACAATCACCCTTTCTATATACGGACATATTCACCTTAGCACAACCTTCGATGTGATACTGGTATTTATTCAATAACCCAGGTCTCTCACCATAAGAATGATCTCGAGCCACCTACTTGTCGCCATCGAGTTATTCTTGAATCTCACTCGATAAGCATAGATGCTAACGGGTATGACATAGACCATCACACCACTTTTTCTCAAGTTAGCTCAACAAACGATGCCACAAGCTCAATCGCCATCAACACTAATACCCTTCGAGGTTCCCCCACTCGATGTAGTGCTGACATCTCATGAGCGCCCGAAACCATCGACCGAAGGGGCACTTTAGTCCCCAACTATGAAAGTAAATGGACTGCTCCACCACTCTACCTTGCATAAATCGAAGACCCAGCTGATAGATTCGATAGAGGATTCACAACGGATTCAATACGACAAATGAATTAAAGTTTGAAAAAGATGTGATGAGAGTTCCCGCAATCTAAAGGGGAAGAGTTGGTCGACCCCATCTTAGGTCGATCATCATTCATCTAGAAAATCCAAGAGGAATTGATTTCAATGAACTTTTGCCTCCCATTGTTGAAGACATTCAATGATAGTGTTGATCGCACATTATAGCTTGTCGTATCCAAATATCATTGTATGATACTTCAAACACCCTCATGAGTCAGACTTTTTCGATATGTTAAGAAGCCCAAGAATGATACACTTGCTTGAAGTTGTTTGAAAAACAAAATGCAATTCGAAATCTCGATCATATCAGAGACAATGTTAAATCATCAAAATGTTTTCTTAAGAAACTTCAAGGTAAAATCCTTTTGTATCCCAAAAATTTCATTATCTAAATTTTGCTTAGGTGACACTCAAGGTGCAATTGTGTTGGAATTACTTATCTCATGATCTCTCCAATATAAAAAAATAAAAAAATAAATTACTATAATTATATATTATCATAAAAATATACGAAATATACTATAACATTAGTAAAGAAATCATTACGAAATATACTATCGATCTATATTTTTTTCATAAAAATAAATAACAAAGATAAAGTTAAATATAAAATCTTATGATAAATTATTAAAATTTATACTAACTAAATTAGACGACACCTTTGCTATGAAAATCTAACGCTTTAGCAAAAATGACTGATTAAGAAAAATTTGCTATCGAATAAAACTCAATTTTTTCATAATTTATTTATCAATTCGGCAGGAGTTACTGCTTTGATACGACACTCAATTCTCCTTTGTGCCTTCCACATGCAGCATAATGGCGGTCGTATGCTGTCCTCTATTTTCCACACACACACACACACACAGAGTTACTGTATAAATACTTATCTAATTAAAACTCATTCTTCTCATAGAGAGAGAGAGAGGGAGTTACTGTATAAATACTTATCTAATTAAAACTCATTCTTTTCATAATTATTTATCAATTCAACACTACCGGCAGGAGTTACTGCTTTGATGCAATACTCAAGTCTCCTCTATGTGCCTTCGACATGCAGCACAATGGCGGTCTTTATGTGATAGCAGATAAGATTTCTGATATCAAATTGTTACATGGTATCAAATGGTTGATGGTCTAATTGTTACCTTCTATTTTATTTTAGCATGGTATCAAGAGATTACTCTTTCTATCATTATTGTCCACTAACAATCTCTTAGCAACTCACGGTGACGTGCTAAAACGATGACATGCTAAAACCGATGAAGAGATCCCAACCTTTATTTTTCACCGAGTGCTTCCTTCCTGTCATGCTTGTTCCCTCCTCCTTCCACTCCCCGTTGGTGCTTGTACCCTTCTCCACATTGCCAAACTTGTGGCTCTGACATAACTCGGCTACCATCCATTTTGTCACGCCTACTTCCTGTCATACTTGCTAATATGACCATAAGCTAGGTCAGGTCCTAGTCTATTAAGTAGTCTGTAGATTGGGCCTTGTTGACCGGCCTAGACCTGAAATTGAGTTGGCTATGAGTTAATTTAAATAAACTAATCCAAATCCTAGTGAGATTAGGATTCAATTGAATTAGAGTTTGAATAGTAATATGAGCTAGAGTTTTATTCTCATTATGACTCTAATTAGGAGTCATGATTGGGAGGAGGGGGTTCATTTATAAAATTAATTATTTAATTAATTATTTTTTAAAAAATCATGACATATCAATAATTTCTAGAATTGTCAAGGCATTTAGAATTATGGACAAAAGGACAGATCCAAAATTTTCTCAAATTCTAAAGGGTAGAAATGTCCTTTTACCAAAAAAAGAAATTCTAACCCTTTATGCCCACCTCCGGTGGGTCGCCGCCACTGGCAGCCGTCTCTGCCCACGGGTGGTCGTCACGATCCTCGGGCAGTAGCTCATGCGAGCAGGCGACACTATCTCGCACAACCACCTTTGCCTACAAGCGCCACCCCTACGAGCAAGCATCGATTTGCCGAAGCCGCCGGCATTATGCCCACAAGCACTCTTTGGTGGCCACCCAAACGACCCACTGTAACATGCGCGACATGGCTGCCCTTATAGGAGGCTTGGCGGGCGACCACCCTTGCAGGCGGCTTGGCCGTGGGAGACCATCCTTGCAGGCGGCTTGGCCACCCATGTAGGAAGCCAACCCATTGGTGGCTGCCCCTCGCCTGTAGGCAGCGCTACCTTTGCTGCTAATTGCTACAACAAATGTGTAGAGTAGTTCTACATGATTCAATCTCATTACACGTAGTTCAAAAGCCAATCTTTGCATGAACAACCTTGGCTTTGATACCACTGTTAAGAAACCTCAGCGGAAGTATCATATGTGCAGCGAAAAATCAAAACAAAACTAGTTTCCCATGTAGATCAAAATCATCGTGCAAAGATTAGTGCCCAAGAAAAGCTGCAAAACTGAAAACTGCATTGTGTGAAAGATTATTTACCTAGGGAGATCGTATATCCGTGTTTTTTCAGATCTGGATAGAGTGGATAAAGGAGGTCAAATGTCATCTTCTCTAGTGATATCCACACGATGGATTGCTGCAGCAATACTCCTCTAATTGCAGCCCTAAGCTCGCAACTCTTGCATAGAGGGAGGGAGAAGAATAGGAAGGGGTGACCAAACGTACAATCTATCATCTATGTGCCTCTCACCTATTCATAGAGGGCCACCCATATAACTATAATGGATCCTGCCTTAGTGGGTATTGAATCTTTATTTAATTATTCACTAACCTTGAATTATTCGATCTCTATATAAGAATCTCCTTTAGTCTTGAATTGGGCATCATGCAAGGAGTCCATCAATATAGAGTCTCATATATGAGAACAAGAGCTAATTAGATAACTCATATCTGTTGGTATCTTTGATATCATGGCCGAGGAGTTAGCATGGCTGCGTCCCTTTCGCATGCGTAGGTTCGCCCATCGTCGCCAGGGAGCTGGTCATTCCGATGTAGTCGGTCCGGTGTCTCGGGAGCTCCTCTTTGGTTCAGTGGCTCTGGTCTCCTGCCCTCTGGGATCAACTTCCAAAAAAGGCCAGGTCGGGATAGGGGTACCTGACGTGACCCCTCTGACACTTAAGTCAGTGTCCCGAGGTCTTAGGTTTCTGGGTGGTTAGAAGAAGTTCCCCCAACGAGAGCCTCTTTCCCTCGCCATTTGGTGCGGGCTTTATATCTACGGATCAGAGGGTTGATTGCCCTCAGGTGGTGCGCTTGGTAGGTCTATGTTTGTCAGGCCGTGGTGGTCAGCAACTTGTCTAGCCGGGATGGTCGGCATGCCTATCTGACAACCGTCTGTCAGGCTAGGCTGGTTGGTTGTCAGGGCAGGCTAGGCGACTGTTAGGCTGGGCTGGTCAATTGTTAGGCTAGGTGGCCAGTTGTTAGGCTGGTTTGGGTGGCTATCAGGTCGAGCTGGTCGGCTGTTAGGTTGGGCTGGGTGGTTGTCAGGCCGAGCTGGTCGGTTGTCAACGTTGACAAGGATTGCTTGCCTGGCGTTGTTTCTAGCGAGCTTGATCAGGCCATTTCATATCCTATCATTTTCCTGCCCCCCCGATGGGGGCTTCCTTGATCATGTTGCAAGCTGCGAGGAAGCTCCTTGGCAGTCTTTGTGGCCCATGTGGGTGTTGGATTTATCTTCGCGGTTAAGATACGCGATGCGAGTGGACTAGTAGAAGCACGTGGTTTGAGTCGACCGAGAGACTCAGCTCAGGCAAAGAATTGCTTGACCATGTGAGATAGATAACTCGGACAAATGATTGTTAGGCTGGCCGAGATACACAACTCGGGCAAAAGACTATTGGACTGGCTACAATACAAAACTCAAACAAAAGGACTGTTGGACTGGCCAAGGTACACGACTCAAGAAAAGGATTGCTAGACTGACTGAGATACATAACTCGAGCAAAGAACTACTTGACTGGCTGAGATACACAGCTTGGGCAAAGGACTATTAGACTAGGTGAGATACAAAACTCAGGTAAAAGACTAATGGATTGGCTAAGATATATAACTCGGGAAAATGATTGATGGACTAGCTGGGATACACAGCTCGGGCAAAGGACTATTGGATTGGCCAAGATGCAAAACTCGGGCCAAGGACTATTGGATTGACCAAGATACATAACTCGGGCAAAGAATTGCTAGATTGGCCGAGATATATAGCTCGGGCGAAGGACTATTAGACTGGCCGAGATACAAAGCTCGGGCAAAGGACTACTGGACTGGCCGAGATACACAACTAGAGCAAATGACTACTACACTGGTTGAGATACACAACTCGGGCAAAGGACTACTAGATTGGCAAAGATACATAACTCGGGCAAAGAATTGCTGGACTAATCGAGATACACAACTCAGGCAAAGGACTATTGGACTAGCCAAGATACAAAACTTGGGCACAGGACTGCTGGACTGGCTGAGATACACAACTAGAGCAAATGACTGCTACATTGGTTGAGATACACAACTCGGGCAAAGGACTGTTGGACTGGCCAAGATACACAACTCGGGCGAAGAATAATGCAGATGGTCAACTCGCGTGCGAGCTGTGTTCGGCACGTGATGAGTGAGGGGTGCACGTTTGTTACTGTATGTGGCTTAGGTTTTTTGTGTCGTGACGCTTAGGGTTTACGTGGCGCTTTTACGCCCTCTTGGTGTGTCGTTCTTAGTGTGGCTCGCGAATTCCCTTAGGGATACGAAACATCTCTTGTGGGAGCAGAAGCATTCCCTTTATAAGCATCGCGCTACACTAGTGAGAGGTTACTTTCATTTCCTTTGCCTTTGCAGTTTAGTGCTTGCACTTCCGGCCCCTCGGTCACCTCGACTCGCAGTCTCCTTTCACCCCTTTACAGTCAGGTCGGGATAGTCTCCTCAATTTCTTTTACTGCCTCCGGGTTTTCCTCCAACTCTTCCTCAGTTTCTCCACCTCGGATGGAAGAATGTTGTCGCAGCTATTCTATGGGAGGTCGGTCCATGCCCCAAGTTCATCCTAAGGTGTCATGACTCGGGCGAACGTAAAGGCCCTTCAGGCCTTGGAGGTTATAAAGCCGTGTCATGACTTTGATTCCATCATCAGTCTAGAGTCCCTAGGCACGATTAAGGAACGTTACAATATCCCGACTGAGTATATGCTACATGCCCTGACACTCGGGCAACGCCCATACCATCCCTGTCATAGTGGTTTTAGCATCTCTACCGATGCCATGGAAGGGGGTTAAGGTTCCCCCTCCACCCGATCATAGGTGAGTGTCTTGGCTGGTGGCGAGTTTTGCCAAGTCAGATAGCATCGAACTCTTGGCACTACCTCATTACCTTTCTTGGGGAATGTCGGGGGTCATGGATTGTCCCAACCCGGGACTTGTTTTTGTTGTGTTTTCGTCTATGTAAAGGTCAGGGCGACTATTACCTAATCGCTCATGCGGGCTTCAAGGTTGGTGGTGCTCCTTCAAATAATAAGGGTTGGAAAACCTGATTCGTTTTCATTAGTAGGCGACAAGGCTGGGTGTTTGGTGTTGAGTGTCGGCCCGACCTATCAGCAATGTCCTCCTAACCTTTCAGATGAGGAGTCTGTCCTGGTCGGTCGACTGAAGGGGATCCTGTCTAGCACTCGGGCGATTAGGGGCATGACCAAGCAGTGGTTGGTCGAGGTAGACCTTAGTTTAGCTTCACAGGGTATGTGTTAGTCCCCGTCTCTTCGATTTTCATTACATGATTCGCACGATTTATGATCGATTTTGTAGATATAGTAAACATGAACTTACTGCTTGGCCTTCCAAAGCCCTCTGATTCTGGCACCCCGACCGCTGTCATGCCATCCTCGGCAGTAGTCGATCTTGCCTCAGCCCGCTCTCCTTCCGAGGTGCAAGAGATTCCCCCCCAGAGAAGGTGACTTGGGAGGTGCCTAAATGTTTTGGGAAGCGCCCAACCGAGGCTTCAAAGGCCAGAGAAAGAAGAGTAAGGTTTTTAGTCGACACAAGTCTCGCCGCAAGGATGAGAGATCAAGGCCTCAAACGGACAAGGGCGAGAAGTCATACCCTCCTACCGAAGGGGCCCTGACCGCCCGAATAATGCCAAAATCTGTGAGGGATTTATGCAGCGCCTATCTCGGAGTTGATGGTCAGGCCTTCCATGCCATCCGAGTGAGCTCCCAGTCGGAACACGTGCCGAATGTGGCCCTCATGATGGACTTAACTCCTCTAACTCACGGGACTCGCATTTGGCTGAATGGGGAGGCTTTGGCAAAATATGTCAGGTGCACACAACTCCCGAGCTTAGCGTCCGATCTGTACACTCTGTCATTCGAAGTCCTGATGGACCGGGTTGTAAAGTCCATAGTTCTAGTAAGTTTCGTCTCGTTCTTAGTCTTTTCTCCATCCTTTCTGTTCTCAACTTTACGAACATGCTGGCCCAACTCGTGTCTTGCAGAACCAACACTATCAAATGGCCCTGATCGATCGGGTGCATGATGTCAGTTAGGTCATCACATCTTTGGGCGACAAGGTGGATGGTCTTTGTAAGGAAGTCTAGAGATTTAAAGACGAGGGTAACCATGACGTAGTGGTTGCGGCCGAGAAGCGGGCCTTTGAAGCCCAATCTTTGGCCGACCACCTGAAGTCTGTGGAAGAAGCGACCTAGTGTCGGGAGTCATTGGAGGATGAGTTGGACGAGATTCAGAAAAGATTATCCGACTCATGGGACCAAATATATAAGGCAAAGAAGCAGCTTTCGGACTCACAGAGTCTGCTGACCAAGAGTCAAGAAGAGCTCATTGACTCCAGGGTTCAATTGCAGAGCATCCGAGCTCAAGTTCGCCTGATGCAGAATGAGCTTCTAAAGCTGATTCGTGCCATGGAAGCTCTTTGAGTTGACCTGCCGAAATAAGCGATCGACGACTACAAAAAATAAGTAGGGTTTGAGATGGGTTTGGTTCGGATGGGCCAAGTCTCTCTAGAATATGGCTACCAACTAGTGCTGGCTAGGTTTCGAGCTCTGTACCCCAACCTCGAGGTGGAAGACGATCCCTTCAAGGAGCTTCCTGAGGATGCAAATGTATTGATGGTCGTGGAGCAACCCTTTGATGACTAGCCACTGCCTCCCAAGGAGTAGCGTAGTTGTATCCCTTCCGTTTTATTTTTTATGTCGGGGCTCCTTTTGTTGTAATGTCTTGGCCCTCGAGCCAAGTATGTACTCGACATTTCATGAATGCAATTCACTTTTTCTGCTTAATCGCATGTCATGTTATACATAGAATTTTTGTAAGTTTGAGATGTGCCACGTTCTCGGTAGTTGTTTTCCCTTGTGATCAGGGTGCAAGTCCCTAGTCAGGTTGTGTCCTCTATCTGGTAGGGGCCTTCCCAATTCAGGGCCAACTTTCCTCGAGACTGAGTCGGGTCACTGACCTCGGTCTTCCGTAATACTAGGTCATCTGCTTCGATTTGTTGGGGCCGTACTTTATGATTATAAAGCTTCGCTACAGCTTTCTTGTACTCGAGGGCTCGTAGGTGCATCGTGGCCCTTCACTCCTTGAGGAGGTCAAGGTTCTCCCTTAGCTGATTGGACGAGAACGGTTCCTCATAGGACTCGATCCGGACAGTCAAGTAAACCACCTTGGGTGGGAGGACCGCTTATGTCCCGAAAGCTAGGTTGAATGGGGATTCACCCATTGAGGTTCTCGCGGTTGTTCGAGATGCCCATAGGATGATTGGGAGCTCGTTTACCCAGGTTCAGTGCGCCCCTCAAATCCGTCTTTTTAATCATTTGAGGATGGCTCGATTCGTGACTTCAGCGTAGCTTGGGGGTGTACAACCGAGCTGAACCTTAGCTGGATTTTGTAACTATGGTAGAACAATCTAAACTTCAAGTTGTTGAATTGGGTCCCATTGTTGGTGATGATCACCCTTGGGATGCTAAACCTTGTGATGATGTTCTTCCAGACGAACCCCTCAACCTGTTTTTCGGTGATGAATGTAAGCGGCTTGACCTTGACCCACTTAGAAAAGTAGTCGACCCCGACTATCAGAAATCTTCGTTGTCCCGAAGTTGGAAGGAAAGGATCGAGTAAGTCCATTCCCCATTGGACGAATGGCCAGGCACAGTCTGAGGTGGACAGTGGCACCATAGTTTGATGTTGGATTCTAGCGTACTTTTGGCACTGCTCATATTTTTGTATATAAGCTTGGGCATCTCGGTGCATGGATAGCCAATAATACCCTTGCCTAAGTATCTAGTGGGCCAGGGTTTGGGCGCTGATGTGCTTGTCACAATATTCCTTTGTGCACCTCGGCTAGTGTGATTTGTGCCTTGGTCGGGTGCAAACATCAGAGTAGCGGTACAACCGTCCATTGAGTACGCAATACCACAGGCCCGTTCTTCTCACCCTTTAGGCTGCACTTCGATCCTCGGGCAGTGAGCCATTGTCTTTAAATTTGAGCATTTCCTTGACCTAACCCTGCTCCACCTTGATCACTGCTATCTTGGTTGATTCTATAGAGGGTTTCAGGATCCTAGCCATCTAGGTCGGGTATTTTACTTTCGTGATGAACCCTGCATCCAACAAGCGGGTGACCTCATCTTCGATGGCTCTTTGTCTATCAGGAGAAAACTTCTTTGGTCATTGTTTTACTGGTTGAGCTCCAGGCTCTATGTTGAGATGATATTGGGCTACTTCCAGGCTAATGTCGGGCATGTCCCTTGGGGACCAGGCAAAGATGTCGACATTTTTATCAAGGAATTCAACCAGTTGGATTCGTTGTTCTTTCGGGAGTGCCAAGTCGATCTTGATAATCCTATTTAGGGGCTTGGGGTGGAGGGAGGCCTTGATCCCTTTCTCTGTCGATTCGGGCTTCGTTGTTGTCTTGTCCACGTCTCAGGGGTCGACGATGAGAGCCAAGGTTTTGAGTTTTTTGGGCAGCGTCGTCACTGTCAGGAACTTCATGGCTCAGTTGTATGTTGAGACAACTGCCCTGAGCTTGTTGAGTGTCAATCGACCGATGATGGCATTGTTTGTCGACGGGAGCCCGACCACAATGAATGACACCATCGATGTCTTCGACCTCGGCTCCTCTCTGATGGTGACTGGGAGGGTCATCATCCTAAGAGGGGAGATGGAGTTTCTCGTGAACCCTGTCAATGTTGATGTTATGGGGAGAAGGTTTATATCAGTAAATCCTAATTTTTAAAAAAATATCAAAATATAAAATATCGACTGAACTCCATGTGTCGATCATGATTCTTTTGACGTAGGCGTTTGCGATCCATGCCGATATCACCAAAGCGTCATCATGGTCCGAGTATTCCTCGTTGCTCGACCATTTCTCAATGGTGGATCGTGCATAGGCTTTTCTTGCTAAGGAGCTGTTGCCTCCTAAAGTGGGGCCATTGTTAATGACATTGGTTTGCTTCTCGTTAGGTCCCTTCGGTTGAGGTGAGGACCTCCCTTCCCAGTGGTGATTCTCATTGAGAGGAGTCCGCTGGTTTCGAACGTACTGGCGAAGGTGCCCCTGCCGGATGAGGTCCTTGATTTGGTTCTTCAGATCGTGGTGTTCCTTCATGTCATGATCGTATTCTCGGTAGAAACAACAAAATCTCCTCTTGTCGCATCCCTCAGGCTTTATCTTGATCGGGTTGGGGGGTCGGAGGAATGGATGGCGGTAGCTCTGGCCTATCCATTCTCCTCCTGTAAGATCCCGAAGCATGCCCTCGGGGCTGCTCTGCCCGAGTGTCACGAACAATAATATAAACAAGGTGTTCGATAAAATGCACATATTTGTCTGTGTCCTTCGGTTTGTGTACATACCTGGTACACAAAGTAGCGGGCTTATAGTAGGCTTAGTAGCCCTAGCTTGGTTTACTTTGTGACCGATTTTAGCTTGTAAATATGAGTGTGTCCTGTAAGAACTTGTGGGGACTTCGGTCTATAATGGACCATCATCTTTTGTGTGTAACTTTTCTGAGTGTGTAATGTCTATAGGTGTAATTTATATCTGGCTTTATAAAGTATTTGCTTGAGCAATTGCTTGTGGATCCCGTTGGAATTGCTTTCTCTGGCCCGTTTTCTCTTTTGTAAGTCTAAGGGACTCTAGGAGATCTCGGGGAAGACCTTTGCATGGGCATGGGTGCAAAATCAACGGCGTGTGGTATCGAGCGGACAAGCATATGCGAAACACTTGCCATACAAACGTGGGGACCTAATTGGGTATGGAAGAACCGTTTGAGGGAAACGGACATTGAGATGTAGGGAAAGAAGTCGCTCGGAGGAGCAGACATTCAGGTTTGGCATTCAGAGGAATGGCCAACCCCTTTGCGCGAGAGGCACCATGAGGACAAGCAAGCGAAGAAGAATGCTTAGCGCATAAAGATTGGGATGGTTGAGTTCGAGCTACGGTTCGACATTGGCAACCAAATTTGATGGTGCTCAAGGCAAGCAGAGTGCTTGGTGAAAGATGAGACCATGTAAAGTGGGATGTGATGCTCAATGACTATAAGAGTTGCACAAAGCTCATATAGGTAAGGGGAATTGCTAACTCGAAAGATTCAATACTCATGCAAGGGCTTGTACACGGACGACGAAGTGTTTGTGGCCATCCCAAGGCGCAATCGGAACTCGGCGCTATGGAGCATCAGAACTTTCTCTTCGACATGGAAATGATACGTTTGTAGGCGACTAAAATGTACAATAAGTTCAGCACATTGCTAGAACTTAAAGGGTGCAGTGGAGATTGTATTGGCGAAGGGTCGCAATTTAGTAAGTGCATTTGCGAGGGCAGAACAAGGCACAAGTTGTTCAGCAAGACGGAGTAGTCCAAAGGGGATAGTGATCTCCGAAACTTCCAGTGGGAAGTATGTAAAGAGGAAAGTTGCTCCAACAGGATAGGTATCCAGGAGGGATAGGTCCTAGTTTTTTAGAGAGAGAATCATGTGCAATGAACCGCACATATTAAGGAAGAGTTTCTTAAGGTAATATCTCCATAAAGCTCAATGGACCGAGCGAGTGACGTGGAATCATCGCATGATCTCGAATAAGGTAATGCATTAGTGGATGTATTTCGAGATCAAGTGGGGGAGCAATCTAAGGCAAAATCATATGAAGGCACACTTAGAGTTGATGTAGAAATCAAACTCAACATGGGGCTAACCCGTGGAATGATGGACACAAGAGCCACTATCAATTCAATTTAAATCGAGGAGTGGAGCGACTTGGGTGGAACTTGGTGAAGTATCGAAGCCGCATGAAAGGAGTCGACATAGAAGATGGAACATGGAACGGAGGCACGGAGCTTTCCTTGGACATAGGTCAAGGGCATGAACTCTTGTAGAGGCAAGAGTGGGATCATGTTGTTTCATGGGTTTTTCATTTTGATAGGGCGAACTTATCTTGCATGGTGCTAAAGATAAAGGGAGCTTCGAGGCACATGTAAGCTACCTCAGAGATACATTTGATGGACTAACTAAGGTGATTCAACTTATGGAGGCAAAGTTAGGATCAGGAGATCTTAGCATGGGGCAAGAGGACGTAAAGACGGGTACTCTTGAAGAATATAGCACAGTGTTGCCATTCAAGTTGTCGGGAACAAATGGTGTATAGCAGAGATTGTGCTGGTAGAGGATAGAGGCCCAAGATCCAGACAATGGTGCACCAATTCTAGTGAAGTCAAGGGAACTTCATGAGCTACTATGTGACGAACTGTCCTAGAGCTATGCTTCATTTAGGTGTGACCCAAGAGTAGATGGACGAAGGTGAATTGACAATAAAATGAACTAAAAATCAGAGATGGCGGAGGCCCTATGAGGTGTTGGCAGAGGCCACACATGGAGAAGTCATAGTCCGAGTTCATCACACAATAATTTGTATGCAATGGAGATGTCACTAGGAGGCAACATGGTGCAACGGATCGTGGTGGAATAGTTTATGGCAATGCAACGCAGACGATCATGTCCCGTGAGGGACAAGATCATGCGGAGGTATGATCAGGAGTTATTGGAAGCTCCACTTTGGTGTATGACACAACAAGAAGAAGGGCTATAGATTCAAGGAGTGACTATCGTGGTACCGCAGAGGTGGGTCTTCATGTGTACATCGAATCTTGTATTAAATGAAAGCCTTAGTCATCAACATATGGGGGTTGTATACCACCGAGGAAGAAGTCCAAGTACAAGTACCAGTGAGTCCCATGGAGGGGGACGTGATCATGTGAATGATCAGGAGCTGTTGGGAGCTCCACTTCGGTGAACAATGCAACGACAAGAAGGGCTGTGGATTCAAGAGGTGAATGTCATGGTACCGCAGAGGCGGGTCTTCCATGTGTGCACATCGAAGCTTACATTAGATGAAAGCTTTGGTCGTTAGCATATAGGGGCTATGTACCACTAAGGGAGAAGTCAGATTGCAACTACCAGTGAGTCCCATGGAGGGGACTTGATTATATAAAGGTATGATCGGAGCGACTGGAGAGTTGGACGAAGCCGACAAGTCAAAGGACGAAGCCGAGTAAGCGAACATTGCTACCAACGAAGCTAAAGAGAACAGAATCGGCGCGAACCCTGCAACAAGATGGCAGAGACCATACATGAGAGTTGCAGTCTGTCTTTCCATTGACCAAGGAGAACTGCTAGGAGGACACAGTGGTGTTGAAGTAAGTGGTCGAAAGGGGCGAGGAAGCAACGACGAGTCCAGTGGGGCTCGACTACCCAAAAACAAAGCGTCGATTAGAAAGAAGGTGGACTCAGAGGAGCACCACAGTGTTGCATAGGCGGATCTACCGATCGCGAATGAAGGGATACAGATACAAAGCAACGAATAGTAGGGCTATGGGCTTGGCAGCACCATGATACCGTAGAGGTGGGACTTCCGTGGAGTCATC
This sequence comes from Ensete glaucum, assembly GCA_021527575.1. Classification (NCBI taxonomy): domain Eukaryota; kingdom Viridiplantae; phylum Streptophyta; class Magnoliopsida; order Zingiberales; family Musaceae; genus Ensete; species Ensete glaucum. The sequence goes on from CM038551.1 coordinate 54,125,618, forward strand.
GATCCCTTGCTCTTATAGAGGGAGAGCATTAATCGTAAAAGGGGTCGAGGAGGTGGAAAATGCAAAGGCAAACTCCAAGTACTAAGACAGGATAGAAGGGCAGAGACCAAGGAACTTCATAAGACTGGTGTCAACGGATTTTTCACCGAAAGCGGGGGACTTTGGGTTGATGCAGGAGTGCTCGACTAAGGAACAAAGTAAGCAGTACGCGGTACTATACCTTTCTACTCAGAGGAGTAGGCGATAAAGGTGATAGAGAAGATGGTACAATCCCAGAGGCGACCAGATCTATCAAAGACTTACTCCAAGTTGGGGGACTCCAAGTTGGGGTAAACTTTTTGCTCTTTTCGAGCACAACTTCTTGCATTCCAGAAGTTCAATGGCAGTGGGAAGGCAAATCACAGTAGCTAACTCAACGCAAGGAGTGCAAACACTTCAAGTGCTTCAGAAGTGTGAGCAAAGAGTGGGCGAATATTAGTAACTAGCTCAATGCATGAAGCACAAACTCAAGGAGGCAGGCGAAATCGAGTAACATTTGTCTTCTCAACTCAAGAGAATGAGCGAAACTGAGTACCCAAATTCTCTTAACTCGAGGAGGTGAACGAAGCCAAGTAACCTTATCTTCTTAACTACTAAGAGAATGGGTGAAATCAAGTACCCCAGTCCTCTTACTTATCCAGCAGAGGAGCGCTGCATAAGTTTAGTGGCCTTTCAAAGAAAGCTTATGGAAGACAATAGTTGTCAGATCCTCACCATTGGTGATCAATACTACTAAGAGTAGATTGTCTGCTTCATTTCTCAATTGACTAATCGAAAGTGGGAGTGATACGAACATACTTGGAAGTGACAACTAAATATGAAAAAAGGATCAATGGACAAACATTGTGGAGGAAGAACCTAAAAAATCTTAAAGTCTGCGAGGCAATGCTCGTCAAAGTTCCAACAAGCATCCACCTAGTTCAAGCAACATGAGTATACTGTGATACTAACACATAATAAGGCAGGTCTTTTTCTTTATCAGAAGGATCCGCGAGAACCAATAGGGATCAACATAACTCAGCCAACCCCACAACAGATTCAGTCATTGGTGAGTTGAAGCAGCATGGTGGATCATATTTTGACTACTCAACTAGCAGCCAAAGGGATGTGTTGCAGCCAAAGCAGAAGATTGAAGATTAAATAAAATGCAAGGAGATATAGCGTCTACAGTGGCTTCGACGAGGATATCGAAGGAATAAGTGGGGCAGAATATCATAGACAACAATGTAAATAAGGTGTTTGATGAAATGCTCATATTTGTCCGTGTCCTTCAGTTTCAGTTTATGTACATATCTTATACAGTAAGTAGCGGGCTTGTAGTAGGCTTAGCAGCCCTAGCTTGGTTTGCTTGGTGGCCGATTTTGGCTTGTAAATATGAGTATATCTTGTAAGCACTTGTGAGGACTTCGGTCTGTAATGAAACATTATCCTTTGTGTGCAACCTTTCTGAGTATGTAATGTCCATAGATGTAATTTGTATCTGACTTTATAAAGTATTTGCTTGAGCAGTTGCTTTTGGATCTCATTGGAATTGCTTCCTCTGGCCCATTTTCTCTTTTGTAAGTCTAAGAGACTCTAGGAGAACTCAAGGAAGGCTAACCTTTGCAGATGGACACGCATGGGTGCCGTACAGCTTAGGTAAAATCAGCTAAGCCCGTGACACGAGGTTGCTTCTGCTTATCCCGCTTTCTGGCCACTAATGACTTGATTGATATGTATTGATTTTCTCATTGTAGTATCTCGGGTACCGTCATTGGGGATCGCTTGATTAGTGACTAAAAGAATTGGGAGGGGCGGAGCCCCATCAAGAATGTTTGTATCGCTAGTGAAGGGTGAACGTCGGGCATTCCCTGGATCTTGGAAGCAAACCATCTGACAAACAGGGTGAGAGTTTCCTTACTTCTTTGAGTTAAGTTGAGAAGCAAGTCAGTTGTTGGTCTTGGTCGGGAACTCACTAGGAAATTAAGTTTGAATTCCCTTGCAAATGAGTCGAAGGAAGAGATCGATGCTAGCTTAAGCCGATTATATGATAGCCGAGCCGAGCCTCTAAGGGTGGTCAGGAAGGCCCGACACATGAGAGCGTCTGAGGTGTCGTAAAGGGTCATCTGAGCTCGAAAGGCCGTAACATATTCCAATGAGTTCGAGCTACCATCATATGACTCGAGCATAGGTAGTCAGAAATTGGTCGGGATTGGCTTCCTCGGTATCTCGGGGACGAACGGTGACCTTATTGGGAAACCTCAGCGGGTGCATCACATGTGCAGTAGAAATCAAAACAAAATCTGGTTTCCCACGTAGATCAAATCGTCGTGCAAAAGATTAGGGTCCCAAGAAAAATGCAAACACCGATAACATTGTGATACGTAAGAGGTTGATTTTACCTAGGAAGATTGTATATCCTTGTATTCTAAATCCGAATGGAGAAGATGAAGGAGGTCAAGCGTCCTCCTCTCTAGCGGTATCCACACGATGGATCTATACAGTGAAACTCCTCAAATGCAACTCTTGCTCAAAGAGAGGGAGGATAATAGGAGGTGGTGGCTAAAGCTGCAACCTATCAACCATGAGTCTCCCCTCCTATTTATAGAGAGCCACCAAAACCCTAGGGCTCCTGCCTTAGTGGGTATTGGATCTATATCCAATAACCCACTAACCTTGTATTATTATATCTATATCCAATAATCTCCTTAGGCCTCTAATTAGGCCCTAAGCAAGGAGCCCATCAACATAGGGTCTCATCTGATGAGAATAGGGGCTAATTGGATCTCTATCTAATCCTCTATTCACTGAAGCATCTACCATATTGTCACGGGCTTAGCTGACAATATGTGTGTGACCCTCTAGGCCCGATACCGAGCTGGTCGTGAGTCACTTCCATCATAACTCCTTCTGATATAGTGAATTATTATCTCCATAATAATTCCTTCGACTCAATGACTATGGATGTACTAGGCCACTACGCCATAGTCCCCAGATGGTATAGGGGAATCGAATCCATCGGATCTATCTGTCCACAGTTACCATATATCTATAATCCCTCATCCAAATAATATCCCAGAGACCATATATTGGACATGATACTGTCAGGTCACATATGAAATCAATTTGTCTTGCTTTGTTCGGATTCTATTGGAGAACTCATTCTCTCTCAATCCGAATGACCCTGACCAAGGATTTGTCTAAGCAAACACAAATGAGATATTTCTCTCATGTTACTGAGAGTGGATGATCCTCTATTGATACTTAATTGCCTTCGAAAAGTTGGCTATCGATCCTGATAATCAGTTGTACCAGATCTGGAACTTTCCAAACTTGTAAGTCTGGCGTGAAAGAAAGGAGTACTCATACAAGACATCCTTAGTGTCTCAAGTCTAAGAACCAGATACATAATTGGGACTATGGAATCACTGTCTGACATTATGTATCATTAACTATACAGCATTTCATAAACGGATCAATCAGTGAACTCATTCTCCAATGAGCACTTGTACTATATCCCTAGTGTCTCTATACAAGTGGCTATGAGACCAGTCGCCTCCATCATATGGATGGGTACGTAGTACACCGATCTATTCAATTATCTCGATGTCCCTCTCGAGTAACCTATAACCGGGATTATGTAGGATCTGTGTTTAAAGGTGAATCGATCTTATTATCGTGATCTCATCACGATCCGATTCCCGTTGCACAAAACTATGAACATCATAATATATATGCTACATATAATATAATGCGAGAATATATCAATATTAATCATAAGCAAAAAGATCACACAGCATGTCACACGTGCCATCACTCACGTGATTGGCTTGCAGGACACCTGTAACCAGTAATCTCCCATTTGACCAAAAGCCAATTACCTATGTATTTGATCTCCATCAAACCCCTGTGATGCTCAAATACAATCTGGGCCATTGGCTTCGTTAGTGGATATGCAATGTTATCTTCGGATGAAACTTTTTCCATTGCTATATCTTTTCGGGTCCTGATCACTCTAATTATATGGAACCTCCTCAGAACATGCTTAGACTTCTGATGAGACCTGGGTTCCTTCGCTTGAGCTATCAGCCTATTGTTGTCGCAGTATATGAGAATTGGTTCTACAATGCTCGGTACGACTCCCAAATATTTGATGAACCTTTTCATCCATACCCCTTCCTTTATTGCTTCTGCTATATCAATGTATTTCGCCTCTGTGGTCGTGTCAGCAGTAGTATCTTACTTGGAACTCTTCCAACATACTGCTCATCCATTTATGGTGAAAATATACCTTGAATTTGACTTGTTATCATCAATGTTAGACTAAAGACTTGAGTCTATGTAGCTCTCAACCTGGAGGCTACTTCCTCCATATACCAGTAAAAGATCCTTAGTCCTTCTCAAGTATTTAAGGACACTTTATTGCCTTCCAGTGTTCTAAACCTGGATCTGCCTGATACCTGCTCGTGACACATAGAGCATGTGCTATATCAGGCCTAGTACATAGCATCACATACATGATAGACCCTATCACTGAGGCATAAGGTATCCTATCCATGTATGTCCTTTCTTCAGGAGTCTTTGGGGACATACTCCTAGAAAGTGATATTCCATGTCTCATCGGTATTAGACCTCTCTTAGAATTTTTCATGCCAAATCTTTTAACAATGGAGTCTATGTACCTAGACTGGGACAAGCCAAGCATCCTTTTAGATCTATCTCTATAGATTCGGATCCCCAAAATATAGGATACTTTCCCTAAGTCTTTCATGGAGAAGTTTCTAGATAGCCAAGCCTTTACTATGGAGAGCATTCCTACATCATTCCAAATGATTAGGATGTCATCCACATATAGCACCAAGAAGGTGATAGCGCTTCCACTTACCTTCCTGTACACACAAGGCTCATCTTCGTTCTTAACAAAATCATAAGATCTGATTACCTCATTAAATCTTATGTTCCAACTTCGAGAAGCTTACTTCAATCCATAAATGGATCTAAGCAACTTGCATACTTTATATGGACTCTCTTTGGATACGAATCCCTCTAGTTGTATCATATACACTTCTTCCTCGAGGTTACCATTGAGGAATATTATTTTGACATCCATTTGCCAGATCTCATAGTCATAGTATGCTATAATGGCTAAAATAATTCTAATGGACTTAAGCATGGCTATATGTGAAAATGTTTCGTCATAATCAACTCCTTGTCTTTGATGATATCCTTTAGCTACCAACTCTTGCTCTATTGCCTATGTTGAGGTTCATCTCGCCTCTAGCCAATCTCCTAGGTCTTGCCAGAACCTACAACGAATTACAGATATGATATACACTCCCAGTATCCAATACCCATGTGTTATTATAAAAATCTGACAAGTGGAGACTGATCATGAATATACTTGAAGCTTCTCCAAGTTTCTGTCTCGCCTTCTCTGCAAGGTAGTCCTTACAGTTCCTCTTTTAATATCCGTCTTGGCCACAGTCGAAGCATTGTCCTTTATCCTTTCATTGGTATTTCTTGGCAACCTTTGCTTTACTTGGTCTTTCTTTGTCCTTGCCCTTCTTAAGGGTCTTGCTGACCTTCCTTTTCATTTTGGTCTCACCAATATAGAGAATTGGCTTCTCCTTAATGGGACTCTCAGCTTCCCTCAATATATTGAGGAGCTCAAGGAGAGTCACCTCAAACTTGCTCATGTTAAAATTCATGATGAAGTGTGAAAAGGAATCTGATAGGGACTAAAGTATAAGATCAACGCATATGTTATCCTCTAGGACTATTCCTAGACCTGTGAGTTTCTCGATCCACTCTATTAGGATATGGTTCACAACCGATGTCTCTTCTATCATCCTAGCTTGGAAGAGTTTCTTAGATATCTCATATCTTTGAGTTCTTCCCTGTTTCTCAAACAGTTGGCGGAGATGAAGAAGGATAGAATCTACATCCATGCTCTCATGTTGCCTTTATAACTCAGGAGTCATGGAGGCCAACATCTAATATTTTGCCAACGTGGAATCATCTATATACTTCACATAGCGAGCAATCTCATCCTCGCTTGGCCCTTCTTCCGGTGTGGGCACAATTGCATCAAGGACGTATGCAATTTTCTCCGTCGTGAGAATAATTCTCAAATTACGGTGCTAATATGTATAATTTGGACTAGTGAGGCGATTGGCATCAAGTATGCCACGTAGGGGGTTTGTGAGCGATATGTTTCTGACAAAATAAGATATAGCAAAAAAAAATAACATATAGATTTTACAAAAAATACTAATAAGATATGGACTTCTATCTTAATGTACTCCAACTAGTTTTTTAGCGAATCACGCGACACCCTTGATACGTGAGATGAAAGTCTCTGGCAGACTCCTAGTGGGGATCGGGATCCAATTGGCGTCTTAGTGCAACCTCGAGGGACTCGACCAATTACACTAAGCCCAAAAGGTAGGCAACTCTTGCCAATCACAACTCCATATGATTCCCGTCACGTTCGACCTCCGAATCATCATGGTCTCGAGGGACTCGACCAACCATAACATTCAGTTAAGTCATCACCATCGTTACAAGATGAGTTTGATTCGATGATATGCCCTCGAGGGACTCGACCAAGCATATCATGTCCTCAGGTCACCGGTGACATCTCTATGTCGTAGGCAAGAACTCAATCACGTAGATAGGTAAGCCTCGAGGGATTCGACCAACTCGACCTATGTCGTGATTTAATTTCTTCCTATAACGATGGAAGGTCACGTGGGTCAATCTTATTGCCTCACGTTTATCGACTTAATATTATGGTAGGAGGGGTTTTGTTTCGTATCGATCTCCTAATATGTCATATCACACACATACATATTTAATACATATATCTACATCGCATGCATATATATATATATACATATATATATGTGTATATATATAGATAGATATATATATATATATATATATATATATATATATATATATATATATATATATATATATATATATATATATATATATACATACATATATCTAGTAGGTATATACGTACATATATCTAGTAGGTATATAACGCATCATATATGCAAGCCACACTGGATGATCATGAGCCGTCACATAATATGATTAAGCCCGAGCCAATAGACCTAATCACTCATAATAGGATCTATATGTGCATCGACGCATCTCCATGTCTTATGATTGTTGATCTCGTCATCATCGGTTCTGTCGGATCGTTGCATCACCATGCATCGTGATCTCCCACCATAGCATCGTGGGTCCCGTTGTAACCTCTACGCTCCCGTTGTACCCCTCCATGTAATTACAAATAATCACAAGCACGTAGCCCCAATAATAAACGAGAAAAACACAAGCTCGCAGGCCCCAATAATAATAATAATCATAATTGCACATCACAACATATGACTCATGACCCTCCATCCACATCATATATCACATCATATATAGGATTACTAGATATATAATAATTAATTAAACTATTTAATTAATTATTTTTTGGAAATCTGGACATGCTCAGAATTTTTAGAATTATCAAGGGTATTTTCATAATTTTGGATGAGAGTACAATCCTCAAAATTTTCAAAATTATCAAGGGTATTTTTATAATTTTGGATAAGAGCACAGTACTTAGAATTTCTAAAAATTTTGAGGGTATTTTTGGAATTCTAAACATAAAGGAGACATAGTTAGAATTTCTCAAATTCTGAGGGGCATAACCATTTTTTTTCTCAAAATGATGCCCTAGCCCTCCTTCACCCTCACACTTGCCATGCCTTGTGAGGCGGTCTGACGTTCCGATCGGCCCGACCCTGCCAGACCGCCGCCCTGGTGGTATGGTTGGCGGCCCCTGCGGGGCCTAGCGATAACCGCCACCTTGTAGGGGCGTTAGCTATAGCCGCCTTGTAGGTAGCCAGATACCCATGTCACGGACAATAATGTAAACAAGGTATTCGATGAAATGCTCGTGTTTGTCTGTGTCCTTCGGTTTAGGTACATATCTTGTATAGCAAGAAACATACTTGTAGTAGGCTTAGCAGCCCTAGTTTGATTTGCTTTATAGTCAAATTTAGCATGTAAATATAAGTGTGTCTTATAAGCACTTGTGGGGACTTCGGTCTGTAATAGACCATTATCCTTTGTATGCAACCTCTCTGAGTTTGTAATATCCATGGGTGTAATTTGTATTTGGCTTTATAAAGTGTTTTCTTGAGCAGTTGCTTGTGGATCCCGTGGGAATTACTTCTTCTGGCCCGTTTTCTCTTTTTGTAAGTCTAAGGGACTCTAGGAGATCTCGGGGAGGGCTGGCCTTTACGGATGGACACGCATGGGTGCCGCACGGCTTAGGCAAAATCAACTAAGCCCGTAACTATGTGGTATCAGAGCGGGACAAGCACACGCAGAAACACTTGCCATACAAACGTGGGGGACCTAGCTGGGCTGTGTGGAGGACAGCCAGCACGCGCAACCATTTGGGGGAAACGGACATTGAGATGTAGGGAAAGAAGTCACTTAGAGGAGCGAGCATCCAGGTTTGGCATTCAAGGAATGGCCAACCCCTTTGCGTGAGAGGCACAACAAGGACAAGCGAGCAAAGAAGAATGCATAGCACACAAAGATTGAGATGGTTGAGTTTGAGCTACGGCTCGATGTTGGCAACCAAAACTTGACGGTGCTCAAGGCAAAGCGGGGTGCTTGGTGAAAGATGAGACCGTGCAAGGTGGGAGGTATTATGTAACGATCGAAAGAGTTATGCAAAGCTCACAGAGGTGAGGGGAATTGCTAACTTAAATGATTCGAAACTCATGCAAGGGCTTGTACACGGACGACGGAGTGTTTGTGGCCATCCCAAGACACGATGGGAACTTGGCGCCATGGAGCATCAGAACTTTCTCTTCGACATAGAAAGGATATGTCCATAGGCGGTTGAAATGTACAACAAGTTCAGCACGTCGTTAGACCTTGAAGGGTACAGTGGAGACTATATTAGAGAAGGGTCGTAATCCTGTAAGTACATTTGTAGGGGCAGAACAAGGCACAAGTTGTTCAGCAAGACGGAGTAGTCTAAAGGGGATGGTGGTCTCCGAAACTTACAGTGGGAAGTATGTAAAGAGAAAAGTTGCTCTGAAACTTCCTCAATATGTGCAGTCTGTTGCACATGATTCTCCTACTAGAGAACTAGGACTTATCCCTCCTGGATATATGTCCTGCTGTAAAGAGAAAAGTCGCTCCGCTCCTCGATTTGCATTGAGTTGATAGTGGCCCTCATGTCCACCATTTCACGGGTCAGCCCTCTGTTGAGTTCGATTTCTACATCGACTCTAAGTGTGCTTTCATATGATATTGCCTTAGATTGCTCCCCCACTTGATATCGAAATATATCCACCAATGCATTACCTCATTCGAGATCATGCGATGACTCTTCATCGCTCACTCGGTCCGTTGAGCTTTGTGGAGATATCGTCTTAAGGAACTCGATGAAGTATCCAAGCCGCATGAAGGGAGTCGACATAGAAGATGGAACATGGAGTGGAAGCACGGAGCTTTCCTTGGACAGAGGTCAAGGGCATGAACTCTTGTAGAGGCAAGAGTGAGATCATGTCGTTCCATGGCTTCTTTATTCTGATATGACAGACTTATTTTGCATGGTGCCAAAGATGAAGGGAGCTTCGAGGCACATGCAAGCTACCTCAGAGATGCATTTGACGGAGTAATTAAGGTGATTCAACTTGCAGAGGCAAAGTTGGGATCAGGAGACCTTAGCACGGGGCAAGAGGACGTAGAGGTAGGTACTCTTGAAGAATATACCACAGTGTTGCCGTTCAAGTTGTCAGGAATAAGAGGTGCATAGCAAGATTGTGCTGGTAGGGGATAGAGGCCCAAGATCCAGACAATGAGACACCAACTCTAGCGAAGTCAGGGGGACTTTAGGAGCTACTAGGCGATAGACTGTCTCAGAGCTATGCTTTATCCAGGTGTGACCCAAGAGTGGGTGGACGAAGGTGAATTGCCAAGGGAGCGAACTAAAAATCGAAGATGGCGGAGACCCTATGATGTGTTGGCAGAGGCCACACGTGGAGAAGTCGTAGTCCGAGTTCATCATATAAGAATTTGTATGTAATGGAGATGTCACCAAGAGGTGACATGGTGCAGCGGATCGTGGTGGAATAGTTCGTGGCAATACAGGTAATCTTGTCCCGTGAGGGACAAGATCATCTGAGGTATGATCAGGAGTTCGAGCTCCACTTTGGTGTACGACAAGAAAAAGGGCTATGGATTCAAGGAGTGAATGTCGTAAAGGCAGTCTTCGAAGCTTGCATTGGATGAAAGCCTTAGTCATCAGCATATGGGGGCTGTATACCATCAAGGAAGAAGTCCGAGTGCAAGTACCAATGAGTCCTATGGAGGGGGACGTGATCATATGGATGATCAAGAGCTATTGGGAGCTCCACTTCGGTAAACAATGCAATGACAAGAAGGGTTGTGGATTCAAGGAGTGAAAGACACAGCATCACTGAGGTGGGTCTTCCATGTGTATGTATCGAAGCTTGCATCCGATGAACGCCTTGGTCATCAACATATGGGGGCTGTGTACCACCGAAGGAGTAGTCAGATTGTAAGTACCAGTGAGTCCCATAGAGGGGACTTGACTATACTAAAGTTAATTGGAATAGTTGGAGAGTTGGACTGTTTCAATGCTCACATTCGCTTAAGGGAGCCCAGCAAATCGGAGGACAAGGTCGAGTAAGCGTTGCTACCGAGGAAGCTAAGGAGAACAGAATCGGCGCGAGCCCTGCAACAAGATGGCGAAGGCTACGTATGAGATTTGCAATCTGTCTTTCCATCAACCAAGGAGAACTACTAGGAGGACACAGTGGTGTCAAAGTAGGTGGTCGAAAGGAGCGAGGAAGCGACGACGAGTCCAGTGGGGCTCAGCTACCCAAAAGCAAAGCGTTGGTTATAAAGGAGGTGGACTCAGAGGAGCGTCACAGTGCCGCAGAGGCAGATCTACCGATCGTGAAGGAAGGGATGAAGATGCAAGATAACGGATAGTAGTGTATAGGCTTGGCAGCGCCATAGTACCGCAGATGCGGGACTTCCGTGGAGTCATCGATCCCTTGCTCTCATGGAGGGAAAGCATTGGTCGTAAAGGGTGGAGAATGCAAAGGCAAACTCAAGTACCAAGACAAGGTGGAAGGGCAGAGGCCAAGAAACTTCATAAGACCGATGTCGATGGGCTTCTCATCAAGATAGCCAAAATTGAGAGACTTCGGGTTGATGCAGGAGTGCTCGACCAAGGAATGAAGTAGGCGTGCAGTCTTCCTTTCTACTCAAGAGGATTAGGCGGCAAAGGTGATGGAGAAGACGGTACAATCCCAGGCGACGGATCTATCAAAGACTTACTCCAAGTTGGGTAAACTTTTGCTCTTTTCGCAAAACCTCTTGCATTCGAAGTTCAATGGCGGTGAGAAGGCGAATCACGAGCTAACTCAACGCAAGGAGTGCAAACAATTCAAGTGCTTCAGAAGTGTGAGCAAAGAGCGGGCGAATGTTAGTAACTAGCTCAATGGATAAAGTACAAACTCGAGGAGGCAGGCAAAATCGAGTAACTTTTGTCTTCTCAACTACGAAGAGAATGGGTGAAGTCAAGTATCCCGGTTCTCTTACTTATCCAGCAGGGGAGCTCTGCACAAGTTTAGTAACCCTTCAAAGAAAGCTTATGGAAGACAATAGTTGTCAAATCCTCACCATTGGTGATCAGTACTACTGAGAGTAGATTTTTCACTTCATTTCCCAATTGACTAATTGAAAGCGGGAGTGATGCGAACATACTTGGAAGTGACAACTAACAGTGGAAGAAGGTTAAATGGGCAAACATTATAGAGGAAGGACCTTAAAAACTTCAAAAGTCTGCGAGGCGATGCTCGTTAAAGCTCCAACAAGCATCCACCCAGTTCAAGTAATATGAGTATACTACGATACTGGCACATAATAAGGCAGGTCTTTTCCTTCATCAGAAGGATCTGCGAGAACCAACAAGGATCAGCACAACTCAACCAACCCCACACCAGATTCAGTCATTGGTGAGTTGAAGCAACATGGCGGATCGAGTTCGACTACTCAACAATGACTTGGGAGCCAAAAGGGCGTGTTGCAGCTAAAGCAGAAGATTAAAGATTCAACATAATACGAGGAGATGCAGCGTCTACAGTGGCTTCGGCTAGGACGTCGAAGGAATAAGTCGGGGAGAATATCACGGACAATAATGTAAACAAGGTGTTCGATGAAATGCTCATGTTTATCCGTGTCCTTTGGTTTAGGTACATATCTTGTACAGCAAGAAGCGGGCTTGCAGTAGGCTTAGCAGCCCTAGTTTAATTTGCTTTATGGCCAAGTTTGGCTTGTAAATAAAAGTATGTCTTATAAGCACTTGTGGGGACTTCGGTCTATAATAGACCATTATCCTTTATGTGCAACCTCTCTAAGTTTGTAATATCCATGGGTGTAATTTGTATTTAGCTTTATAAAGTGTTTTCTTGAGCAGTTGCTTGTGGATCCCGTGGGAATTGCTTCTTCTAGTCTGTTTTCTCTTTTTGTAAGTCTAAGGGACTCTAGGAGATCTCGGGGAGGGTTGACCTTTGCGGACAGACACACATGGGTGTCGCACGGCTTAGGCAAAATCAGCTAAGCCCGTGACATGCGGGGGGCCTGGCCATGGCCAGCCACCTCTGCATGCAGATAGCATGCATGTGGCTGCCCCTCCTCCGCAAGCAGCGCCTACTTTCATCGTTAATTTTTCGCACACAGTTTAAGATCAATTTTTTGCACGAAAACTTTGGCTCTGATACCACTGTTAAGAAACCTCAGCGGTTGCATCAAATGCATAGCAGAAATCAAAACAAAATCTGGTTTCCCACGCAGATCAAATTATCATGTAAAAAATTAGGGTCACGAGAAAAATGTAAAAATCGATAAAATCACAATATATGAGAGATAGATTTTACCTAGGGAGATCGTATATCCTTGTATTCTAGATCCGGATAGAGAAGATGAAGGAAGTCAAGCGTCTTCCTCTCTAGCGGTATCCACACGATGAATCTTTACAGCGAAACTCCTCTAATATGATCTTGCAACTCTTGCTTAGAGAGAGGGGGGAGAATAGGAGGTGGTGGCTAAAACTACAGCCTATCAACCATGAGTCTCCCCTCCTATTTATAGAGAGCCACCAAAACCATATAGCTCCTACCTTAGTGGGTTATTAGATGTAGACCTTGCATTATTGGATCTCTATTCAATAATCTCCTTAGGCCTCTAATTGGGCCTTAAGGAAAGAGCCCATCAGCATATAGTCTCATCTAATGAGAATAGGGGCTAATTGGATCTTCATCTAATCTTCTATTCGCTGAAGCATCTACCATATGTGTGTGACCCTCTAGGCCCGATACCAAGCTGGTCGTGAGTCACTCCCATCAGAACTCCTTCTGATATAGTAAATTATTATCTTCATAATAATTTACTCAACTGAACGACTATGGACGTACTAGGCCACTATGTCACAGTCCCCAGACGATACAAGAGGATCGAATCCATCAGACCTGTCTATCCACAGTTACCATATATCTATAATCCCTCATCCAAAAAATATCCCAAAGATCATATATTGGACATGGTACTATCAGGTCACATACAGAATCAGTTTGTCTTGCTCTATTCGGATTCTATTGGAGAACTCCTTCTCTCTCAATCCGAATGACCCTGGCTAGGGATTTGTCTGAGCAAGTACAAATGGGATATTCCTCTCATGTTACCAAGAGTAGATGATCCTCTATTGACACTCAATTGCCTTCCTAAGGTTGGCTACCGATCCCGATAACCAGTTGTACCAGATCTGAAACTTTTCAAACCTGTAAGCCTGGCGTCAAAGAAATGAGTACTCATACAAGACATCCTTAGTGTCTTAAGTCTAAGAACCAGATACACAATTGAGACTATAGAATCGTTGTCTGACATTAGGTATCATTAACCATATAGCATTCCATAAGCGGATCAATCAGTGAACTCATTCTCCAATGATCACTTGTACTATATCCTTCGTGTCTCCACACAAGTGGCTATGAGACCAGCCACCTCTATCATATGGACGGGTATATAGTACATTGGTCTGTCTGGTTATCTCGATGTCCCTTTCGAGTAACCTATGACCGGGATTATGTAGGATTTGTGTTTAAAGGTGAATCAATCTCATTATCGTGATCTCATCACGATCTGATTTCCAGTGCACAGAACCAAGGACATCACAATATATATGATACATATAATATAATGTGAGAATATGTCAATATTAATCATAAGCAAAAAGATCACACAACAAGTCACACGTGTCATCACTCATGTGATTGGCTTATAGGACACCTGTAACCAGCAGACCCGCCCTTAGAGCTTTCGCCGAGCTCCTCCTTCGACTTGATGTACTCTCTTTAGACTTCGTCCACCCTTTAATTGACCTGGCAAATCTGTTCTTTTACAAAGTCGATCGAATCCGAGGATATGACATCTGGTTCGGGAGCGGTGTGTGCGACGTCCTAGGAATAGCTTATAGAGTACACAGCGAGAACGCCGAGGCTTGTCGACATACCCTTAGTCGAGGGACATCACGGTATCTGGGTGTCGGGTGGCCCCTCTTTGGGTTGGGGTGACTAGGGTCTCTCATCTTGGGGTGTCTGGAGCGGGGCTGGTTATTGGGGCACCATAGGCTGCATGAACTGGGGTAGGTATGGGATGAAGGTTTGTATCATCCCAGCTAGGACCTGAACCTAATGGGTCAGCCCGAGGAAGGCCTTAGTTGTGATGACTGGTGGCCCGAGATTTACCATAGTCGGGAAGAATCCTGGGTCGATTAACATACTCCAATAATGGTTCGACATGGGCACCGAGATGGTGGCCTGCTCCCTTGGGAGGAACAAGCTCGGTCCTCCCATCTACGCGGTTGGTAGAGGAATGTGGGGGAGGCTAGCAGAGTGCTCTGGGTTTGGGTTATTAGATGGGCGCTCTTGCGATATCGGGACCCTCCTTCTAGTACCAAAAATGTTGCTGTCCTTGATGTTATGGCCGAAGAGTCAACACGACTGGGTCCCTTCCGCGTGTGTAGGTTCGCCCTCATTGCCCAGGGGCTGGTTGTTCGGATGTAGCTGGTTCAGTGTCTCGGGTGCTCCTCTTTGGGTTGGTGGCTTTGGTCTCCTGCCCTTTGGGATCGGCCGGGATCAACCTGCAAAAAGGCTAGGTCGGGATGGGGGTGCCCGACGTGACCCCTTCGATGCTCAAGTCAATGTCCCGAGGTCTTAGGTTTATGGGTGGTTATAAGTTCTCCCAGTAAGAGCCCTTTCCCTCGCCATCTGGTGGGGGCTTTATACCTACGAATCAGAGGGCTGATCACCCTCAGGTGGCGCATATGCAGGTCTCTGTCTATCAAGATGTGCTTGTCGGTTGCCTGCCTGGCCACGACGCGCTTGTCCGGTAGCCGTTTGTCATGTCGGGCTAGTCGTTGTCGACTATCAGGCATCGGTCTGGTCGGCTGTCAACATCAATAGGGACTGCTTACCTAACGTTATTTCTGGCGAGTTGGATCAGGCCATTTCATGTCATATCAATATCTAATCCTTTATCATATGTGTGTAACCCTCTAGGCCCAATACTAAATTGGTCTGATTCTTACTTGTCAGAATTCTTTCTAACTTAGTGAATTATTATCTCATGGTCCCCAGATGGTACATGGTATCTTATCCATTAGGCATATCTGTTATCAGTTATCATGTATTTATAATCCCTCGTTCATCTAATATCCTAGAGACCGTATGTCGGGCATGATACCCATCAGGTCACATATGAAATCTATCCAAGTCTCGCTCTAATCAGCTTCTTACTGAGAACTCATTCTCTCTTAATTTGACCAACCTGATCAGGGATTTACCCGAGCGAGAGTATACATGATATTCCTCTCATGATACTGAGAGTGGATGATCATATATTGACACTCAATAGCCTACATAAGGTTGGCTACCAATTTCGATAACTAGTTATACTAGATTTGAAAATTTCTAAACCTATAAGTCTAATATCAAAGAGAGGAATACACAAATAAGGTATCTTTGGTGTCTCAAGTCTAAGGACCAAATATACAATTGGGACTACGGAATCACTATCTTACGTCAGGTATCATTAATCATACATTATTTCGAAAACGGATTAATCAATAAAGTCATTCTCCAATAAGAACATGTATTATTATCTTTAGTGTCTCCACACAAGTGGTTATGAGACTAGCTGCCTCCATCATATGGACGGGTATACAACATACCGATCTATTTGATTGTCTCGATGTCCCTCTTGAGCAACCTATGACTAGGATTATTAAAGGTGAATCAGTCTCATTATCGTGATCTCATCACGATCCGATTCTTATTGCACAGAACAAAGAACATCACATTATACATATTCAATAGAGAATATAATATAAGAATATATCAATAATAATAATAATAATAATGCAAAGAGACTGTGCAACATGTCACACGTGTTATCACTCATGTGATTGGCTTGCAGGGCACCTATCACCAACAAATAGGAGGCATGGACAACACATTAGTGAAAGACTGCACCTTTGGTCGCCCCCTTCTATTCTCCTTTCTCCCTCTACGCAAGAGTTGCAAGCTTTTGGGCTATTATTAAAAGAGCATCGCTACAATGATCCATCATGTGGATACCGCTAGAGAGGATGACGTTTGACCTTCTTCATCCTTTCCATTTGGATCTAAATTTATAGGGATATACAATCTCCCTATGTAATCATTCTCTCAAGTATTTGTAGCTTTCGTTTTTACGAGTTTTTCACTCATCGATCTTTACACAATGATTTGATATATGTAGAAAACTTATTTTATCTTTTTTCTTCTGTTGTGCATATGATGCTCTCACTGGGTTTTCCAACATAAAAATCTACACATTGGCGTAAAATTATATGCTAGAAATATGATGCTCTCCTTTGTAACTCTACATGGACCCTTATTCCCTTTAATCACACACAAAACATTATCAGGTGTAAGTGGATCTTTCGAATTAAGCAGAACCCTGACAGATTAATCGTCAAATATGAAGCACGTTTAATGGCCAAAGGGTTTCATTAATGACTTGATGCTAACTTCACAGAGACATTCAGTCCCATTGTTAAACCCACTACAATCCAACTTATCTTGAGTTTAGTCATCTTGAAAGGTTAGCGCTTACGACAATTGGATGTTAACAATGTCTTTTTATAGGAGACTATAACTGAAGACCTCTTTTATGTAGCAACCTTGTGGCTTCATCCATCCTTAGTATCCAAGGTATATTTGTAAAGTACAAAAAGCTGTTTATGGACTTTGTCAGACTCCATGAGCTTGGTATACTGAACTTGGCTTGTTCTTGACTTTTATTGGCTTTATCAAATTTAAGTCTGATACATCGTTATTTTTGTGACAATAACTTGAAGGCACAATATATATTTTGGTGTATGTGGTTGATATTACTGTCACAAGTGATAATCCTATAAAGGTCCAGACATTCATCAAGCAATTGGTAGATTGATTCTCTCTCAAAGATCTAGGAGACTTGAGCTACTTTCTAGATGTGGAAGCAACATATACATCTTCAGGACTCTTCCTCTCACAGAGAAAGTATATTCAATATTTATTATCCAAAACGAACGTGTAGGATGCGAAAGAGGTTACAACTCTCCTCTTTACTACTGAATCACGTAAATTATGTGATGACGGTCCTACTAATGACCCTACTCAATACCCACAAGTAGTTGGCTCCTTACAATATCTAGCTCTCATCCGTCCAGATATTTCATTTGCAATCAATAAATTATCACAATTCATGGATCAATTGTTTATTATGCATTGGTCTGCAGTTACTATCTTAAAATGACTATCAATCATGGTGTCTTTATTCGTAAATACTCTCAACTTTATTTTTATGCCTTTACCGATGATAATTGGGTAGAGAACTTTGATGATAGAACATTCACGTCGGACCATCTTATTTTTCTTTAGAGTTAATCCAGTTAGTTTGAGTTTTGAGAAGCAAAAGATAATAGCTTGGTCTATAACTAAAGCTGAATATCGTGTCATCATAGCCACCGCTGCTGTAGAACTTAATTGGATCACAAATCTGCTTAAGGAACTTAACATTACCTCCACTCTTACTCCTATAATATATTATGATACTTTCGGAGCCATTTACCTTTGCGTCAATCTAGGTGTTCCACTCCTGCATGAAACACATTGCCATCAACTTTAACTTCCATTTCGTGCAAGATCAAATTGTAACATATCAACTCCGTGTTTCTCATGTAGATACGGTTGATCAACTAATCGACTCACTCACGAAGTCTCTCGCCGGCAAACTCTTTTCATTGCATCGGTCAAGATAGAAACATTTTTGACAGAAGTTCAATCTTGCGACGACATGATAGTAGATAACATTTTCTCAATCGAACGAGAAAATCTAATTGATAAGTTGAGAAAATTCATTATTCTTCTTCTTAATAATGTATAAATAGAAGACTAATAAAAAAAAAAACTTTATCCGAAAGATTGTTGTTACCTTCTATTTGAAGGTTATGCCGTCCTCTCTTTTCCGCAAAGCGCAGCAACAACCATGCCACACATAATGTAATTTCTACCTTCCTCCTGCGCAACAACGGTGAGTACCCTGCAAAACCTACTTCCCTTCGACGCCAACCTTCAGCATGCAAAAGCAACATACTAACTAGTAGGATCGATGAAATCTTTTGGTTTGTTTCGGTCGATAAACTATCCTAAAATATTCATGTTACGATATCTGATCAACTATCTAGATAATGGAATCGTATCAAACTCCATAAAATAGACTTAGAAACTATGAATGGGGTTGGCACGCCCACAAATCATGCTGGGCCACAAGAACAAGAAACTTGCAGATATCTGGCGAGAAAGAGAGAGGGAGGATTCAGAGTCATGAGAGGAGGGAAGTAAAGTAGACATTTCGGTGGTCTTCCCATGAAAACAAAGCAAACGAACGAAAAGAAGACTAAAAAAGAATCAAACAAAGCTGAGAATATCTAATATGAATGATCTGCTCCCACTATACCAAAACTTCCCAGACTCGGCCGGCCCTTTTGAATTCAGCAAGCACGCACGCACGCACGTACGTTCCACAAATGGGACGAACAAAATGGTGTATTGGGCGTGCAACCGTAAACCTTTTTGAAGGATTGCATTCGGAAAGGAGAAGTATGTATGTGTATGTACATTCGTGGCACTCGGGAGACTTGGAAAGGAGAAGGGGGTGGAGGAGTCAGTGGTACCCTCTGCTACTCCTGGACTGGTAGAGCTCCAGCCTCACCTTTGCCTCCGGCAACAAGGCGTCCACGGTCGGGTCCTGAACCATGTACCCCTGCTTGGAAGACCACTCGAGGACGGTGAGGACCTCGGCCTGGGCCAGCGCCTCGCTGTCGGGCACATGCAGCGCGATGTAGCACAACAGGATCAACGCCGCCACCTGCACTGCCTGTTCGCCGAAATAGACCAGCTGAACCAGGTCTTTCGCCCCTCCCGCATTGATGATGGCCTTGGAGTGATCGAGGTGGAGGTAGTTTTCGGTGCAGGCGAACTTGGTCAGGGCGATGGCGGCCTCTTTGGACACGATGGCTTCCCTCTCGTCGAGCAACCGAACCAGCGGAGCTATGATCCGGGTCTCCGTCGCCCGGAAGGTCCTCGACAAGCTGCCTAATGCGATGATGCAGGGGACGAGGAGGTCGTCGTAGTCGGCCTTCTCTACGATCCTCAGAAGCTGGTCCACCACCGCCCGCGCCGCCGGCGAACTCGGCTTGAACGCGGACCGCCTGAGATCCGAATGCTGCTCCGCCACGCGCGCGATGTCCATCAGGGCCATGGCGGAATAGTACTGGACCTCTTCCGCCCCTTTCTCGAGGAGCACGGCGAAGCAGAGGAGGGCCCGGGACTCGGTGATGCTCTTGCAGACGGAGGGATTGCCCTTGGCGAGCTGCCACAGGGCCTTCGCGGCCATGGCTTTCGTGTAGGCTTTGGTGGCCGGGTCCTCGAACTCCCGCCCCTTGATGCTGGCTCCGGAGAGAGGCATCTTTTGCTGCTTGCCGTTGCTGCCGGCGGCGTGGGGGTTTGCGTGGCCTTTGGTGTTGGCCGGGGTCTTACTGGATTTGGCGGCCATGGTGGACTCGATCACGGAGTGCATCTGGTTCTTGCTGCCGTTCTGCTCCGAGATGGTGTTCGGATGCTTGACCAGAGCCTGCTCGGAGCCGTTGTCGAGGGCCATTGCCACCGCGGCGTTGGCGGTCGTGTTGGTGCTGTTGTTGGCTAAGACGACGGAGTGGATGGAGATGCCCTTGGAGGGGACGGTGTACTTGCTGTGCTCCTCGACGGTCTCGAAGGCGAGGTGGCTGACGAGGAGGCGGACGACGTTGTTCTGGGCGAAGACGTCCTGGCACTTGGGGTGGCTGGCGGCGAGCTCGGCCACGGCCCAGGCGACCATGGCCTGGACCTTCATGGGGCCGTCCTTGAGGACCTTGGCGAAGACGGAGCAGACGCCGGCGAGGACCATCTGCTCGACGCTCTCGGGGTCGCGGGCGAGGAGGCCGATGGCGTGGGCGGCGCTCTCCTGGCCCTCGGGGCGGCCCTCCTTGACGAGGCGGAGGAGGGGGCCAACGCCGTCCTCCTCGATGATGAGCTTGCCGTAGCGATCATTGTCGCGGGCGAGGGAGACGAGGCTGGCGGCGGCGTCGGCGCGGGTCTCGAGGGAGCCGGTGTGCATGGTGGCGATCTGCTCCCAGATGAGGAAGAGGATGGGCTCGTTCTGGGCGATGGGGGGGAGGCCGAGGTGGGTGTCGAAGTCGCCGTCGTCTGAGCCAGAGGAGGAGGAGACGCGGATGAGCCAGGAGACGTCGCCGATGGAATTGTCGAGCTGGGTGGACATCTTCTTGAAGGCGGTGGCGGGGATGATGGTGAAGAGGCGGCGGACGAGGCCATGGGCGCGGCACTTCTCGACGAGGGCGAGGGCCTTGTCCAGTACCTGCTCCGTGTCGTCCATGATGCGGCGGGTGGGGCGCTCGTAGAGATCCGCGCGGGCTGCCTGCCGCAGCAGCCCCGCCAGGCGCTCCGTCTTGGCCTTCAGCTCCGCGCAGTCCTGCTTGAACGAGTGGGCGTCGTCCGCCCATTTGCTCACCTGGTCCGCCAGCTGAATCGGCTTGGCCAGGATCTGCTTTACCCCGCCATCTCCCATCATCTTGTCTCTCCTTCCTCTTATTTACCCTCTTCTCTTCCTCCTCCTCCTCCTCCTCCTCCTCCTACAGGTCTCCTCCTCCAGACCTCCACCTTCCTAATCGTCGCCGTCGTCGTCGTCGATGGATCATATAGATGCTAACGGAGATTCACGGGTGGCTTTCTTTCTTTTTATTCGCCTGCCTCCTAAGTCGTTTCTTTCACATATTTTTTTTATGTTCCCTACCAAGGAAGGAATAAGAGGGGAGACGGAAGGAGAGTGGGAGAGGCGGAGGGCGTTTTTGGTCGAGTGGACGGGACGGAGACCAACGCCTATTCCTTTCTTTTTTAACCTTCTTTAGGTACCGCTAACGCGGTTTTCGTTCCACATCACAGCCCCTCCCTCTTTCTTCCTTCTTCCTTCTCTCCGCCTCTCAGTCGAAGCCTGTTCCCTGTCCTCCCCGAGACCCCACATGAAAGCACACACACCGCTGTCGCCGAAGCTAAAGATAACGTAAGAAGAATCCTCGTGGACCCCACCCACGCAAGACAGGTCGGCCTCGCCGCCAGGCTGGTGGGCCGGGTCCGCGCACGACGAGGCCAATTGGATGAGAGGGCTTCATCTCCTGACGTGCCCCGTTCGCCGGAGCGGTGCGTGACATGTCGCTGCCTGTAACAGCGGCCGTCGTACCGTCGGACTCACCGGACGACGCGACGATGGAGAGGCAGTCACGTCGTGTGGTGGGTGGCTGAGGGAAGAGGCCACGTGACTGTCAGTATGTCGATCACTCTTCCACAAGAGTTGGTTGCCTCCTTGGAGAACAAAAAATTTTTTATAAAAAAAAAAGGTGGGTGAGGTTTCGAAGGAGTCGACCCACCCACCGCCCAAACGACGAAGGCTACAGCCGAATAAGATGAAGAAACTATTGCGACCGCTAACGTGGACGTCCACCGAGGGAAAGTTTGCAAGACACGTTGGGCTATCTTGCACACCTTATCCACCCAAAATGCATCGCCTACCTAAGTTACGTTAAAAGCCTTTTCGTCGGATGCGTGAAGTCACAGACTGCACCGAACGTCACGGCTCAGCGGGTGGATCGCAAGAATTCACGTCGATAAGTTAGATATTAGTTGTCCACACGGTGGAGATTTCAATCCAACGTGTCGAACAGATAAAAGATCTCAGCGATTGGGCCTACAAAACTCAACCTAAGATCCAAGCCCCATATATCTCTCGGCCCAAATAAGAAAGTACCAAAGGATAAGACGAGTTGAAAAGGTCTAACTACCCGATTACTTAACCACGACGACTATTCCATCATGTCTTCTACTGTTAGTCAACGCACGAGGACGGCGACCGGCCATGGATTTGCCGGTGGACCAACGACCCACCCATCTCATCCTCAATGGATCAATGGAACTTTGGTCGACAAAACAAACCGACGATGTGAATTCAATCGTCTTCACTCGAGAACCAACGCATAAAATAGAATCCTCCAGGAGTAGGCGCAGCAATTACCTGAAAAATGAATCATAAGTGGCTGTTGGTCTGTCCCTGCAATGGTGGTTGGTGATGGTCTCCTAACATGAACAGAAATATGAGAGAGAGAGAGATTTGAAGCAAACCACCATATTTCTGATCCAAACAACAATTTCCATGTTCAACTGAGCAGAGACACATTTACACATCTCAAGTCTTTCGTCGCAGATGAAAAATGGAGACGCCTATAATATGATTTAATTTTATTATACAAATCTAACCAAGGGAAATTGATGTAAGGATATCCCTCAAAATCTGTACACTGATGTGGTGGATCGGTCCGTGTGCTACCAGCACTGGTCCGTCTCCCACGTGCGAGGGCAGCGGCGGCCGGAGGAGTACGACGACGTCCTCGGCGGGCGGAAGGGCGCCCACCGCCGGCCGGCGTCCATCGCTGTCGTGACGCTGCGGTCGTAGTCGGCGCGCTTCTCCGGATCAGAGAGAGTCTCGTAAGCAGCGCGGACCCGCATGAACTCGACCGCGGACGCGCCCCTCCGCTCGACCGCGGCGACATCCGGGTGACACTCGAGGGCGAGCCTCCGGTACGCGGCTTTGATCTCGCGGCCGGATGCGCCGGCGGCGATGCCGAGCACGTCGTATAGGGTCACAGACGAGCAGACGGCAGGAGGGGCTGCGGCGGCAGAGACGGCGACGCAGCGCGGGGGGCGGAGGAAGGATTGGGGGGAACCGAGGCACAGCGACGATATCATGGACGAGATAGTTTCGACTTGGGTACGGGAAACCACATCGGTCGCATTTCATATAGACAAGAGGATGAGGAGGAAGACAGAGTCAGGCACGGAGATCTGGAAGGCAACCAACGGATAGGATTCGATCATAGGCGGGCCGAGTCTTCTTAATCCTGTGTGCGTGAGCTGTCTGATGGCAGCGAGATCCCAATTCGTCGGTGGAGACGCGGACGGTGCGTTTCGTCCACTGAAACGTGGTGGAAACCCGCTTTTCCACTCACCAACTGACACCTGTATCAGGGATTCACTCGCCACGCCCACAGATCTCTCTTTGGCTCATACCAATCGAACCGGATCATGTATCGAATCAGTACATCTGAACCGGTCCAATTGAATGTTCCCAGGGAATAGATGCATGATTTAGTGGGTTGTGGGCGTGCACCTTGATTATAAGTCCAACAGCCCACCGGTGGTGACATAAGAGTTGACATTTGGATTTTAAAAAGAATGCAAGAAGGGTTGAAAAAAGAAGCGTTGACATGTGATTCATTTATTGGGCATACTCTACGAGATCTGAAAAAGTCAAACAAACACGATGCCCTACACTGAAACCGCAACGGATTATACTTTGTGATGATTATCATTATTGACAATAACTTGAGCTATTAAAAACTAAACACCATATTACAAGCTCTTAGACTATGACAAAAACAAATTGATAGATCCTATTTTTGTCGATCCGTGATCGGATTCCACAACCGAGTGCTGTTCATTTGTATAGGTCCTCGACGAGTGCTACTCCTCAACCTTTCTACAACGTTGCTATATATCTTTTATGACACAATCAAAGATATCTTCTATGCATGTGATCACAGGATGGCATCCGATCGAAAGAATTGATGCTATATATCTTTTATGGTTCCCGATAAGGACGACTTGTCACAGGAAATATGCTTTACGAAGATCATAGTTCGACCAAAAGAGTTATATTTGAACTTTTTATCCTTTCTTTTAGTGATATGATTGAGCCGTATGACATGCATGGGCCGTCATAGTGGACTATAAAAGGCCACAGTAAATTATTCGTCCTTGGCTTATCCACCGCCGGTGTGGGTAGGTTGTAATTGGACCAGTATATTCCTCCTTTCAAAAACGAAAATTAATTGAAGTCCTCAGAGATGTTTAAAATGTTAGAAGAGAATTATTATTATGCATTCTCTTCTAGAGGATGGCAGAAACGCATTCGCTGCGCGGAGTTTGTAATATTATCTTGCGAATGGTATTTAAAAAACTTTTGTTATTTTATCCGCACATCCTTCACGCACCACTTGTCTACGGGCCCCAATTGAAGAACACGCTCGCATCTTCCAGAGCACTCGAGTTCCACATGGAATCAGGTGCGAGAACTCTATCCACCGGCGGCGAGATGCAGCCTTCCCACCCGCCACTTACAGCTGGGCCACCGTTGACCACGTCCACTCCACGCTTTCCTACGGAAAAGGTGATACCACCCTGACCAAATGATCCTCACTCGACGAACGAGAAGAAGAAATCCCACTGTTTAGCTTCCTACGGACGATGAACTCGGCATCCGTATTAGCTTCCTATTTTATTGATCGGTGATGATATATATAGGTTTTAAAACTCGACACAGACACCGATGACGATGACGATGACGACGACGACGAAGATATGATAGAAACGATACGAAACCTAACTTGGAGACGATAACACACGACGACAACTCGAGATCGACGGCCACAGTGGCATGAGCCGTCGATTATTTCAACGACCACCACGAGACAGTGTAGAGCAGGGAGATCGACGTGTACTTGCGATCTAAGACAGCTGCCCGCAGTCGGCGACGACGACCGGCTTCTTGGTGGAGCCGCTCTGGGAGCCCACCGCCTCGATGGCCTTCACGACGTCCAACCCCTCCACCACGCGGCCGAACACCACGTGCTTGCCGTCCAGCCACGAGGTCTGGGCGGTGCAGATGAAGAACTGCGACCCGTTGGTATTCTTCCCGGCGTTCGCCATGGACAGCACCCCCGGACCCGTGTGCTTCTTTACGAAGTTCTCGTCCGCGAACTTTTCGCCGTAGATCGACTCCCCGCCGGTGCCGTTGCCGGAGGTGAAGTCGCCGCCCTGGCACATGAACCCCGGGATCACACGGTGGAAGGTTGAGCCCTTGTAGTGGAGGGGCTTCCCGGAGCGTCCCACTCCCTTCTCGCCCGTGCACAGCGCCCGGAAGTTCTCGGCCGTCTTCGGCGTCACGTCCGCGTACAGCTCCATCACGATCCGCCCCACCGGCGCGCCTCCTACGGCCATGTCGAAGAAAACGCGAGGGTTGGCCGCCATCTCCGATCGATCGATCGATCAATTAGGGTTTCGGGTCACGCCCCCCTTCCTGTTCGATTAATAGCGCCCCTCTGCGGCCGGAGTCGTTGGGTCATATAGGGGAGCCGACGGCAAGAGATATCTGGTCTATGAACAAATCTAGGCCGTCGACGAAGGACGCGTGGCGGAATCACAATTTGGATAGGGGTTCCGTGAGTAGAGCAGCGGGGGGTTAGCTTAACCACATGTGGGGTCAAAGAGATCAGGGTTGGGTTGGAGGGCGTGGCGGGAGGTAAAAAAAGTCATACGCTGTTGGCCACGTGATTAATGGGGGGAGTGGCACATGACTTTACTACATCGGAGGTGGAGGCGTCCCCGCTCGCCACTGCGAAACCGAATGGACACGTGACAATCACGTGTAAAACAGTGAGCGTGGCACGTAACCACAACTGCCTAAGGAGGATTGTAAGTTACCCTGTGGGACCCAATCTGGGTCCGCTGCTTCATCCAGTAAATAAATTATGACAGGATCAACACCTCAAATGAAACATTCAAACTTGTGCAGATTGGGCCTTTCTGCGGCACATCAATCCATGGCTTCAGGCCGAGCTTGAAGTGGAAGCCTTTTACGGAGGGCCTTTATCCCATCCATCAATCAATCAGCCCGTGCAACGTGAGATCAGGATGCGACGGCCTCCACACCCCACAACCCCAGAGCAAACCCTAATCGTTTATCGTCTATATAAGGCCACCAATCTTCACCATCGTTAAGGCCGCATGCGCTCGCTCCAATCTTCTCCGACCCTCTCTGCCTTAGCTTCGATCAGTAAGCTTATCTTTTTTGGTTTTTTTGTGTTGAAATGAATTTGGAGGGGTTTTGCGGTGACGACTCGCAGTTTGCAACAGAAGAAGCATGCATGCAAGCATGCGATGTTGCTCTTGCATCTTCCATGACTCTGATGCAACAAAACCCCTTCCCACTCTTCTCAAAAAAATATCCTTTTTTTTTTTTTTTGACTCGCACAAATTTAGTTTAAAAATGATTATTTAAGAATGAAACATAAGATCGGATTAGACTCCTAGATCGAATCTCTCTCTCTTTTTTTTTTTTCGTTACATTGATTTCACAATTGATCGGATGATCTCTTGTTATTAGTTGAGGATCCCGATGAACTTTTCAAGAAGAGAGTTTGCCTTCTATTTTTCATTTATAAAGGGAAACACTTAATCGTCGATGAACCGACCCTAAAGAAATGCCTATTTCTCTCTGTAGTGGTGCGAAGAGAAACAGAAGAGCATGGCAACTGTTTAATAAGAGTGATCGATGACCATAAAGAAGATCAATCGATAACCCTCGTCATCAAAAGCCCAAAAACTTAGCTTCCGAGATCAATCGATGAACATAAAGAAAGAGGAGAAGAGCGAACGAAGCGTAAAAGAAAGAGAAGTGACGGGGAAGACCACGCGTACCTCGGAGATGCGAGGAGAAAGACCCTTAGGTGAGGATAAGCCTCACCAATCGCCGTTCCTGTGAGATGCGGAGGAGAAGCCGATTAGGGTGGAAAAGCCTCACCGATCGGCATGGCGGACGGAGGGAGCGGCGATGGAGGGAACTGATTCCAGCCAGACTTACGATCAACGGCCTCTAAATGGAAGAGCAACAATTCGAATCATCTTACTTTGGTGCACGCGTGCGAACGGCACGCGTGGTGATCGACTCGCTCGATCTAATCACGCTCGAGTCCAATTCGAAATCGACGGCCGACAATTTTTAGCGGCTCTTTTTTTAAGGCGTTACCAAGTTCGAATGTGCATAAACGGCAACAGTAGGGATAATTTTTTTTTTTGGAGAAGAAAATTATTTTAATTGTGTTTTTGATGGCAGACAATACAAATAAAAAACCTAAAACGTCTACAAATATTACTAAGATTAGTGTGATGTATCAAACCTCAAAAGTTAAGATCCATAACTCCATCCAATAGTTTGTTACCTAAGCCTTCAAATTTGTAGAAAAGAAATAATTGTGTAAAAGCTGAACATGCCGTTAGAACCTATAACAATGTACAGTTGGTCAAGTACATGAGGTTGACAACTAATAAGCCAGTGATCTCAGTGACCCCAAAATACATTACATCTCAGACAATGGTAAACGATGGAAATATAGGCTTCCTTTTCTCTTTCTCTCCAGCATTTTTGCTGTCCCCAATTGGAAGCCAGAGAGGACACCTTGGTGAATCTGATCATGTCGGCTTCCTATTTTACTATCCTTCAGAGTATTCTGGTGAGCCAGAAGCGCATCAACTTGATGGTATCAGTAGCAGCATCTGTTATCCTGTTTGACATGGTCAAAGAATATGTCATGGAAGTATGAGAGCTGGCACGCCTCCAGACGAAGAAGATGATGAATATCCATCCTCATCCTATTGTATCATTCTTCATGATCATCCGATGTTGGGAAGCAGCTGCGGCCGATTGGGGGCCTTCATGGTGGAATCTACTGCCCCGCAGACTTCCCGGTTGTTGATGAGGCTTTGCTTTAGAGGACGACGATGAGGAGGCGTTACCAAGAAGTTGGTGCTGTGACGATGTGGAAGCAGATGAGTCATGTAGCCGATCGTTCTGCAGTGCTGCAATGCCCACAAGGGATCTGTATTGGGCAAAATGAGCCTGCCATATCTGTTGCCGCTGGTACTGTTGTTGCTCGTCCATTTGTGGTCCGAAGAATGGGTGGCCTACATAATTAGGTACTTGAAGCTGCACCTATAACCAAACAACAAGTTCTAAGTAACTTGAAACAACAGAAAGAGATGGAAATGGGACATGCCCAGATTCGACATAAAACGTTCCTAAAACACAATCCGCAACAAGCCATGGTGAACAAACTAAGTTAAATGTTTAATGAACTTGGGTTTATGATGCTTCCCAGTAAATGGTTATGTACATGGAATTGGAGTACCTGTTGGGTAGTCACAGCTACTAGCTTCTCTGAGTGAGGTGAAGCATATGGCACATGAGGGAAAGGAAATGGAACAAGAGGATGATGTGGAACTTGCGCATGTAGAAAAGGAGAATGAACCTGCCCCGCAGACTTTGCAACTTTTGCAGAACTCCTAGCATCGCCATTTCCCGGTAATGAAGCAAAATCACAGGCCTGAAGAAGATGCAGCAGTTAGGAATAGCAATATACATAAAACGAGAGGGCAATCACTACCTGCTTTTGCTTGGCATCAGATGAGACTGAAGATTGATGAGCTGGCATATATCTTCTGTCACATAAAACTTCAGCTCTTCCTTCGTGTTTATTCCTCTTGGCAACAGAATTTTGTAACCCAACTTTCTCATCATTTGCTGGTGCACACGATTTTGATCCATCCATGGGCCTTGATACCTCAGACGGCAGTAAAGTCTTGCACTCCTCATTTTCTTGATAGTTGTTGATAAGATGGCCTATGAACACATGAATAGCACATTTTTTCCAAGATGATATATCATCAGGCAGAACCTGCATGAAGAAAACCATGACACAAATTCTGTATGAGAACACAATCCTGTCAAATAGGCAGCAGAAATCAATTGATGCAGTTATACCCAATAGTTGTTAACCGAGTTCATTATAACTTTCCAAATTAAGCTATAAAAAGTCTTGATTGTATCCTAACAACGATTTAACGTTTCAGCACTAAGAAAATGACAATTCTAGCATTCTAGTAAATACAGCATATCAACAGTGTAGTCCATGATTGTGAGTCCATCCAAAAACTAGTAGAGTTGAACTGCAAAAGACCAACTGTTGTGTTACGCATGTATGACCTTTTTAGTTGGAAGATCGATTCTGCTTGAAACAAGTCTAGCAGCACCAGTGGCAGAGCTTGGCCAAACTGCAGCGTTGCATGAAGAAGGATGGATATGTAGTGGAACAATTCCTGACAAATAAAAGTTATGCAATAATCAGTTGAATCGTAAACCAACTGATGTAATAAAAGTTATGCAATAAAAGTAATGCATGTAAGACCTTTTTCATGTATATTTTCCTTGTGATATAAAGATCCTACCTTCCTGGCACACACGTTTTGCACTATTTTCACCATTATGCTCCACTTGCAGAACTTTATTCCCCCCCAGTGCAGGTGATTCAACACGTCGGTTCTAAAAGTATTTGAGATGAATTAATTCTCATCAAGGGAGGAAAAGACAAATGAACTTTCATCTCAAGTCAGAGATAAGAATTACTGGTTGTAGCATATCTAGTTTGCATGGTGGAATGGCTGTAAAGGCATCACATTGAATCGGTTGCAGTGCTCTGCTACAGAACAGAAAGATAGGGCGAACTTGATAAGAAAGACATCAACTGACAGTAAAAAATATTGTAAAACCGCAAGCAACATGCATACGCAGAACCCACCCATTTCCAGTTGTGTGGGTCAGAACTCTTGATGGGCTTGAAAGTTTTGCAAAATATCTGACACTACCCTCTGGGGGTTCATTTTCAGACAATGGAGCTATACTAGTGCCACGTTCCGTAATTCTACTCAAGTCTGAATCGATAGTCTGCCTTGCACAAACAGTGAGAGGTTGTTTGGAAAAGACATTTTCCTCCTCCATTGTTTCATCTAATGGTTTCTCCATACAAGAAGAGGGAACCCTAATTCCACTGGCAGTGCATTGTTGCAAAAGTTGTCCTTCACCCTCTTCATTTGGAGCTGTTAAATCAGATGGTTTTTCTTATTCCAAGCAACAAAAATTTAACCAAAGAGAACATGTATCAACTGAGGACAGAAGTTGTGAAAACTCACCTTCTGAATGAGGATCCATGGTAGAATTATTATCCTGGTGATATGACAGCCTCCTATTTTCTTTGTCTGGAACTCTGGTGCCAACGGGTAGCATTCTGGATAATGCACACAAAGCCTCCAAAACTTCCTCTTCATCCTTGGTTAATGAGTCAAGCAGCTACTCAAACAGAAAACAAGAACAATTTATCTCAGACCTGTAGCCATAAACCAAACTCAGAAAAAAAAAAAGGAACAAACCATGCTCGGTTTGCATCTTCTACCACCATTCCCATATAGCACGTCGACTCCACCAGAACTGCCATGATGCTTTTTCTTGGCATCTGGCATCGCACAAGATGATGACTGGCTGCTGCGCTTATTGATTGCTGAATAGGAAAAGATCAATGGATTATCAACAGTAAAAATAGATTAAACAGGACAATCATATACAAAGACACCCAGAAACTAAAATTGCAGTAATTTCAAAAAGTGGAGACTGTACAACTCGATCAGACTACCTTATGGTTCTTGGAAACCAAAAGGAATCGAAAGCCAATCTGACGAATATTTTGTATCGGCAATCTTATTAAAGGAACTATGTATTCCCTATAATTATTTTTGGCCATGACCAGAGAGATACTGCATGCATCCTCACAAAGAACCAAAAAATGAATAAACAAAAAGAGTCAAGATTCCAGTAATTTAATTTAGAGATAAAACATAGAAAATCAAAGATTTGGTAAAGATGGTTATTAGAAAAAGCAATACAAAGCAGTTCCTCAAACCTGATCTCAATTTCCTTGGCACGGGTGCAGTATCAACAGCGTTGCTGTCCTCAGCTACCTTTCAAAGCTTAAAGATCAGCCACATATAAACAAATCAATAGAAGCAATGGACAAATCAGAATGGGCAAAATGATGAAACCTTTCCATGGAGCCTAACTCTCTTCCTACTATTTAGACTTGTGGTGGCATTGGCACTAAGTTTTGGCCTAGAAGGATCGCCCTCCTCTCCCTCTGACCTGCCTCTGACTGCTTCGTCAGATGCCTCATTATTGTTCGGCCTGCACCTTGGAGCCCGGACATTCTGCTTCCTCCACCTAACCATGGCCGAATTATCATCTACTCCATCTCCCCTACTGCAGTCACCATTATCATTTGAAACTGCAAAAGATCGAACAAAACCAAATCTTTATAACATCGAGCAACAAAATACAGCGAGAGTACGAAGGAGGAGGAAGCGGAGCATGCAAGGGACAAAAGAACAAACAAGCTGGTAGACACATTAGCCAACTGGGAAAAGATAGAACAGCAGAATGGTTTCTTGGTCCCTCAGAAAGTAAATTAGAAGGGGGATAAGGGGGCAATTAGGGGAAAGCGATTTCAAAGCACCGATGGCCGAGGAGCGACTAGTTGTGCTTCTTCCACGCATCAAATCTCGCGATCCCTATCCGTCTTCACTAGATCCCCGCATGGCTTCATCGATCGGACGGCCTACTTCATCTTGCCACTGTGGGAGACGGACACCCGGGCCCGAAAGAATCAGATGAAGGGGAAAAAAGAAGGGGTTTTTAAGCATGCTTCTTTGAGATTTACAACATATCTACTTAGAGAGAGAGAGAGAGAGAGAGAGAGAGAGAGAGAGAGAGAGAGAGAAGGGGGACTAACAAGATTGAGAATATCGCGTGAAAGACGGCACCTTTTTTCCTAATTTGAGGCAAATGAGAGGTTTATGTTTCCCCTTGCGAGGTCTTCAACAATCTCTTTATCGCCTTAGGCGCAGATTAATCTCTCTCAGGGTTGGCATCTGGCGAAGGAAATGAGTCCAGAAACGAGTAAACTACTAGCATCAGCGAAAAGCAGCAAAAGATGAACAAGAATGTTGGAACAAAAGGAGATGAAGACAAAAACATAGAAAAGAAACAACAAAGATAAAGGGGAAATAAAAAGAAGAAAGAAATGGGAAAGAGAGCTTTGTCCTGTCGTCCTATGAGCTCGTCGAATCGGGTTCCCGACGAAAGCACAGAATGTGGAGGGGACAAAAGAAGGGAAATTTCGAATGGACATAGACCAAACAAATAAAGCCGCCAAACTCCAACCGAGTTCGATCTTAATCCCATCTCCGACAAACCCCAGATAGAAAAAGGAGTCCTGCAAAACAAGTCACAGCGGAAAGAAAGAAATAGATCACCAACTCCATCCACAAAAGACGAGGAATGCCAAAGAAGAAGAACGGAAGAAAGACAAGGAAGGAAGAAGGAAAACCCTTCACACCGATCAAAGAGAAATCATATCTCGAGACACATTCGACACGGCTCCACCTTTCCCTCTTCTGATGGAGTATTGAAGCGCAAGAAAATAGAGAAATAGAGAGAGAGAGAGAGAGAGAGAGAGAGGAGGCAGTCCCAGTACCAATGCATCCAGAGCCCACCGCAAGAAACGAAGATTCCCAGTTTCGGTTTGAGGAAGCCCCTCTCTTTAATCAATCCGAATCCACCAATAGAGCAGCGGCAGTGAGGAGCGATCCAAAGAGTCGGAAAGAGCGCAGCTTTCTCTCCCCCTTCGAAGCAGCGGTCGTATGTTTCTCGAAACGGCCCCTCAATCCCCCTCTATTCCCCTCCCCGCCCGCCCTTTCGGTGCTTTAATTCGAGCACGAACGCCATCGCCACAGATCCGACGGCCGACATCCGCCCTTCAGATCCCCACCCGATCACCGTCATCGGTATCTCACCTGTCACCACCTGTCGGAGGCGCCCCCCGAAGCGATCACCGCTCCAGCACCGAACACATCGTTCATCACCAACCGTGGCGGATATCCACTGGCTCAAATAGCTGTTTCCTGTTCGAAACAATCCCTCGTGTATTATATTTATTTATTTTATATTTTTATTAACTTATTTTTCGATATATTAGTCATCCTTTTTGGAAAGTTGGAGTATATATATTTTTTCATGATTACTTAGGAAAAACATTAAGATTCATGAAATGTTTCCTGGTCATAGTATTTTGTTTCATCTTTTAGTTTCTTGATTGGACCAGAAAAATGCAAGGATAATAGTGATGTTGAGTAAGAATTAGAACCTAAACTCTTTTTTTTTGATAATTTTGAAAACTAAAAGTTGTTTTTTCTTTTTTCGATAAATCACGCACTCCTTTGTGCATATCTCTTTGAATTATTTACTTGGAGAAACTTCAAACCAACCAAAGCTTTCTTAATTTGCACGATTTGTCTAAATTTATATTCGCTTAGTCTTCTATCTATCATTTTGTTCCGATTAAAATGAGAAAAAAAATATATAAATCAAAGAAAACATTAATGATTAGTTAAAATTAGAAATCCAAACTGATTTCAATTTCGAAAAGCACAAATTGTCCTTTGTTGTGTAGTCAACCAAATCGATCGATGGCTATAAATAAGGTCAATTCATTCCCCTACGAGCTCGCCAAAGGAATTCGATGGTGCACTAAAACAAGCCCAATCAATCGATGGCGCTAAGTCAGACCCTAGTCAACAATTAAACCACGTCAATATTTATCAAATATAACATATCTATAAAAAAAAAGAAAATTTCTATTTCATCTTATGTGACTAACTTGGATATCTCAAAAACTTTATTTGATCTCGAATTTTTTCTAGATTGACATCGTATCAGATATATAGAGATTCCTCGATCGGTTCCTTATATAAAGATCCTACTCATTTAGCTATCACTGACATCCAACTAATACATTTAATTTAACAGTGAATGAAGGGCCGAGCAGACTGCAAAAGTCATAGTTCCAAAGGGCATGCGTCTTATGCAGGAGCAGCTTAAGGAAGAAGACGAGCAATCATATTACTGACACCCATATCAGGAAACGAATTGGTTGGTAAGCCAACCTCTTCTAGCCTTTCGACATTTGCAAACTCTCTCCATTGCTCACTCCTAATCGATATAGGAACATATATTTATATTTATTATAAAAAGATGATTAATCTGATGAATTTGTCTCAAAAAAATAATTAGCGGTGATAATAATGTATCATATCATCACTAATAATAATTTTAAATTTATAAATTAATCATGAAATTATAATAATAATAAATTATATTTTCTGACAAGAATATTATGATTGCGACAATTGCTATTTTACTTGGTAATATTATTATTGTAATCACTAAGACAATTATTATTGTGATCAAAACATGTCACCATTTTTTATTATCCAATTTTTAAATTTTAGGGGTTATATATTAAAATGAATAGCTCTCTCAAAATTATACTCCACTAATAAATTGATAGTATATTAGTTACACTTCTTTTAAACGTTTTGATATGTGTCATACTAATTTTAATCTTTTAATATGCTTTTTAAAAACTACAATATTAAATGATTATTAAGCAACCCAATCATAAGGAAAGACATTGTGCGTTTGTTTTTACTCCTCCCTCTTCCACCTCTATCTCTCTTCTAACGGTAGCCATCTTAGTAATACGGTAAAAGTTAAATTTTGATAATAAAATTAATTGATGAATTATTTATCAAATAAGATTATTAGAATTGATTAATACAAGATTAACTATGACAAAAATATAATTACAATAACAGGTTTAGCTAAAGTCACTGTCATGCATCGGACCAAAGTGAGGACGATGAGATTGAGAACTTACATGGAGTATGTCGGAAGCTTGCCTAGGCTATCGAGAGCTTGTCCGATTAGCGCAATGAAGTTCGTTGGAAGAAGACCAAGACTCATCAGAAGATTATCGGGTAGCTAAAATATTTGTCGAGAGTTTGTAAGGTCTTGATTGGATTTGTTGGCTATGTTGATTGTAATCAATGAAGCTGTAGTTAGCAACATTAAGGTTGAGTCCTACTTGAATTAGATTTTGAATGATCCAAATTAACTCAAGTGGGGCTAATCTAGTCCACTATGGAGAGTGGATTGAGCTTAGGTTAAGCTCAGTTAGTTGACCTGAGAATTGCTCTAAGTCAGAATTAAAAAAGTGAAGAGAATAACCTTTTTAGATTTTTATATGATTGTACCATCATCGTCTAGGAATCCGAGCAACTTTCGACGGTTAACCGGCGGTTGTATCGCCCGTACCCAGTTTTTCCGAGTGAGTTTTAATTTTGGCTCCATTCTTTTAAAGCTAAATGGGGTTTATAAATATATTAAGTTTTCTTGCATTTAGCATAAGTATTCGTAATAATTTTGGGCTAGAATTTCTATGATAAATTGTGTACGAAAATTATAAGAAAACAAAATGGGTAAAAAACCACTATAAATATGAGTGTGTTTTAATTGATTTCATTTTACTTTTGATTGCTCTTAAACATTTGATAGTTAAATATGAAGTTTCGATCTCTCAACCTCTTTAAATCGGTTTCTAATTATTTTTATTGAAATATAAAAAGATGTTTTCATTGTTCATTTTTTATTTTGTGAAAGCGAGATTTTTAAATCGAGTAATATTTTTCTTTCACTAATTCACCCCTCCCCTCCTCTTAGTGTCAGTTGATCCTATAGCATAGACCATCTATCCCATTGTCACAAATAGTTGTTGCATACCTGTAGCATCTTCGCTCAATCAACATGGCCCTTCAAATAGTTAAGTTAGTTCTCGGAGTGTGGAAGTAAGAAGTCGAGATGCTGAAGAGGTCAAAGAGTTTTGAAGATATTTTTTTAAAAAAAGGGGCAAAGGAGGACTGTACGAGGTGTTTAACGCAGCGCCCTCAGTCGACCTGCAGGTATTACTGTGCGTGGGCCACTGCATTTATCGATTCCCTGGGCTTTGTTTGACGAGATTATTGACTATCAGTATGATCATTGAGCAGACGACGATGTGTGAAAAATCAGCTACGCTTGTTGAGGTGGTTGTCAACATGGCTCGAGAGCCCTGAAGAGCCGATGTGATTGTCGGGCTAACATGATAAAACTGACAAGTTAAGACAACGTGATTATTGGACTAATATGATCAAATTGACAAGTCAAGACGACGTTATTCTCGGGCCGATGTGATCGGATCGGATGATATACTTAATATTTACTCTATGAATATTTATTTCTCTCTCTCTATGTTATAAGACATACACAGAGAAAGGTGAACTTAGATTAAGAAGGCTAGTATTTATTGTACTGTGCAGGAAAACCAGTGGGTTCTCAAGTGGAGTCTCAAAATACATAGGAGTTGCAATGTTTAATTAAATTGCCATCTTTTTGCTTGTTGCAAGTCCTAAAGTTAGGGAAGAAGAAGAAGAAAGTGAGTAAATGAAATGTTGACTTTTGTATTATCATTTTTATGTTAATTTTATGGTATTTAAAATATATTTTTAAAAATATTATCAAGAAAAATAAAGTCAACAAGTCAAAACAAAAAATATCACATACTTTAGGAAAGATAAATTATGTTTGGTTGATTAATGTAAAGGTAAGTATATTTTTTTATAGACATTTGATGTATTTTTATATTTACTAATAATATTATATTTTATGTTTTGTTAGGAAGTCAAAATAGGAAAGAAGTTAACTAAAGATGATATCTTTATTATTAGTGATGAAAGAAAAAAAAAAAAGATAAAATGTCAGTGAACGAGGATGCAACAAAAGTAATTGCATGTATCACTTGATCTTTTGAGAGAACCACTATAAAGATTTTCTTTTTAATAATTTTTTGAGATTATATTCTTCGAAACTTAAAAGAGAAGAATTCCCATCTGTATATGACTTTGGATGTACTTAAATAACTTGATCTAGTTAATAAAAAATAATAATAATTAAATTAATACTGTGACTTTTATTCATAGGATAAAAAATCTTAATTATGGATCCTAATGCAGCATGTTCACCTGCATGACGACTCGTCGAAGCCATGATTGAGTTGGGACGGAGTCGCAGCGTACAGATTTGTTGTTTATCCTCTCAGTGCCAAGTAGGTGACGACTTAATGTAACACAGATCGAGACGCGAGCCATGTTTTAATAATGCGAATGTGGCTCGGGTTCATCATAAGTGGACTTTCTCTCACCTTAGTCTGTTAGGTAATGGCAAATGAAATAATTAGATATCGATCTAATTTAATTTTGATTTGCTTATCGTCGTAGCAATCGCGTCACTCCTTACGTTTGATCCAACATAACTCCAGCGCTCGAGCGGGAAAGGCGGACCCCACTGCGTTGACCTCAGAAATATTTCACGATGCAGGATGACAGAAACATAAATAAAATAATGTTTCTTTATTTTATGAATTTTTTTTTAAAATTAAGAATTTATTTATTTATTTATTTTTTCAGAAATCTTCCTTTGTTCGACAATTCGTCCTATATCATTTATGCAGGTCTTAGTCTTGCTTTCAACCCTGTGATATTTAATATGAGCCACCGCCGGTCTGCTGTGGTTACGACGTACGTGGCCGCCACGGTGGGTTTCTTCAGATCACGTCATGACAAGTCTCATGCTTGACGGCCAGGATTGAATCCTCTGACCGGAAAAGATTTATAGCCGCATGATCTTTACCGTGATCACCTGTCTCCACGGTCAAATCCCAGTACAGTGGGGGCGGTGTTTGACCGACACAGGCCCACGTAAAAGAAACCAAATTTGCCTTCTCGATGAGCTAATAATCGTGATGTTGGAGATCTTACGAGACGAGACGAGACGCGCAAATGTGAACCTGTGGATTCATTCGCCCATCTTCTTCCAGCGTGATTAAAAAGCTTTTTTATCCTCTTCACATGGAACTGTAGTTTCTGAGGCAGATCTTGGCTGGGAAGGACAAAAGGATCAGATTGGAAGCTTTGGTGATGAAGAAGATCCATCTTCTCTTCACGCCCCCCTCCCCCAACTGTCCCCTTCGTACCTAACATGACCCGTTAATCTTCTTCTCTGTGTTCATACTCCTCCGAGAAGTCGAGCAAACAGCGGTCTTCACCGAACGAAATTGGAAGAGAGCGGCACTTCTTACGAGGCAACGTCGAAGAAGATGCCATCCCTGAGAATAATTTCCTCTTATCGTCGCGGGTCTTCGGCTTCCTCCCCCGTATGACCACCGAATCTAACTCACTGTCGAGAGCCAGGGTAGACTGCAGGAGCTGTTGAGAGAGAAAGCAGTCAAGACCAAGGAGAGAGTTGGAACTTACGTGGAAGCAATCGCAGGTTTTGTGATATATAATAGTCCAAGGAGAAGGACGAGCCACAGCTGCGTGTCTGCCCACGGAAAGCACTCCATGATCCCGAATCGTGTGGGTAAAGTGGAAGGCTCAACATCGAAGCAACAGGTGGAGGGTTAGCAGCAACGGCGTCTCCGCCGGTTCCCACCTGACGCAGTTCCCCCTCCTCCCTCTGTCAAATCCGTTCTCACTCTCGAGGTTTTCTCACCTTGATCCGTCTTTAAATCCTTATCCTCACTTCCATTTGGTTCTTACTTTCAACCTTTGCTTTTCCCTCCTCTGTTTGGATTTCATTCTTCAGCTCGATTCTTGATTTCTCGTCTTCGATCCACCTGAGTAGTTGTCGGAATTCCTATCCCTTACTCCGAAACATGGCATGCTTCGGCTGCTTCAAGAATAACCCGAAGGGCGCACGGGAGAGGAGCGGCGCCCCGGCCACGCCGCCTGCGACTACTACTGCCTCGAGCTTTAGCACCAGCCGGTCCGACGATTCGGCGGCCGGAAGGCGTTGGAGCAGGTCAACGGGGTCTACGGCTTCACAGAAGAGCATTCCGGCTTTGTACGAGGAGAGGGGCCACAAGCTGCGTGTTTTTGAGCTGGATGAACTGAGGAACGCTACCAATGACTTCAGCAGGATGAATAAGATTGGGGAAGGTGGGTTTGGGAAAGTCTATAAGGGTTATGTCAGACATCCGGAAGGAATTGGGGGCAGGAAGCTAGTGGCCATAAAGAAGCTCAACCAACAAGGCTTGCAGGTAGCCCCCTGTCACCTGTTCATCCCTGTGATCATAGTAGATTTGAATCTAACTGTGAGTGCAAGCACCAATGTTGTTGTCTTTTCATGCTGCACAAAATTGCATACACTGATGGAGAAACCTTCAGATTGGTGAGTTACAAGCTATTTATGCCTTGAAAGTTGAAAGCATATTACATCTATCCTGCAAGCCTAGAGGAGGAAGGAGAACTTTTTGTCTGTATATGCATCTAAGAAGCGAACTATCATCATCATTTTATTATGTTATTGAGCACAGCTATTAGGAAAAAAAATTGCATTGTGTTACCAGGAATGAAAGATTTTGGTAGAAGTGAAAGGAGGGTAAGAGAGGAAGAGTTGAAGATCTCTCGTTTGATCGAAACAACTTAGAGAGACAACGGAAAGAACAAAGAGAACAGATGTTGCCTGTAAGCTAAATAACTGGCTATGCTGGACTTTGTTTGCTTATTCTGCTAGTTGCATTGTAACATTGCATCTGTTAGTGTTTTTAGGTAATGTTAACCTCTTGAAAATTCATGAGTGTCATATAATGCCAATTGACCTGAGTATGACGATTTAAATCGGCAGGTTTAATAGAGAGTTGATACAGATCTTCTGTCGCATGTCATTGCATCCTTTACTTCTAATGCTAACTTTTTATGCATGTATTATGTGAAATGACTCTCTCCTTGTATATTATCTAGCAATGCTAATATTTTTTCGAACACTTAGGGTCATAAGCAATGGTTGGCAGAAGTTCAATTTCTTGGAGTTTTTGAGCACCCAAATCTTGTGAAGCTTCTTGGTTACTGTGCACAGGATGATGAGAGAGGGATTGAAAGGCTATTGGTCTATGAGTTTATGCCAAACAAGAGTTTGGAAGATCATCTATTTAGCA
Organism: Ensete glaucum; assembly: GCA_021527575.1. Lineage (NCBI taxonomy): Eukaryota > Viridiplantae > Streptophyta > Magnoliopsida > Zingiberales > Musaceae > Ensete > Ensete glaucum. The sequence goes on from CM038551.1 coordinate 54,166,089, forward strand.
GGGCTTATCCTCCTCTTCCCTGGAATTTTAGATTGCAGATAGCTTTGGGTGTGGCTGAAGGCTTAGAATACCTACACGAGGGAGAAGTTCAGGTACCATCTCTTCCTTTCTCAGTTAGTTTTGTTGCTTGCTTCCTTTGTGCCAATAGGCTCTTCCTCTGGTCCTGCTGGTTTTTGATACACAAAACCTTCCCTCTCTGTGTATATCTGACTTCTTGTGAAGTTTATTCAGCTGACCCTAAGAAATGATCGTATGATTTTTTGTGGTCTTTCTTCTAGACTAAATCATGAGGTACACTTTTCACGTTCAGGTCTTACATGTAGAAACACTACTCTGATTGAGATGCCAATCAGAGAATCCCATTTCATGTCTTTCTTTTGGCTGGATTTTGCATCCTCTAAGTTCCTACTGAATTCTGATCACAACTTAAATATGCTGCAAACAATAGCAGAATTTGTTCATCTCGTTTACGTCACCTATCCTGACAGAAATTTGTCAAAGAGAAGGACAAAAACAATAGATCTGACACTCCTCGTTTCCTGTCTTCTTTTAATAGCACAAATCTAGAATGCTCAGGTTTCCATTAGCGACTGCATTAATTTGATGCCTCCAATATTAAGAGTAGCTAAGTGTAGAGGAATGTGGCAGTACTAATTCAAAATATGCACTTCGAATGACCATAAGCCAAAGAGAGCATTTGCACTTGCCACATACCTGATGTAAAGACTGACAGAGCTAATGAATATGTTCCTCTCGTTTTCTTGTCGTTCACCTTTGAAAAAATGAATATATTCCTTTTGGATCAATTATTCAAATGACGAGGAGCATCAGGAGTCTTGTGTGATCACCAGATACCTTTGAGAACTAAAAAAAAATTATAAGAGAAATGCAAGACCAACAATGCTTTATGATTTTAAATGTTGGGCAGTTAAAAAACAACATATTCAAAAAAAAATTGTGCTGCTAAGATGAGAATGTTGATATGAATGTGTGGAGTTACTAAGAAAGATAGGGAAAAAGATATTTCAATTTGTAAAGAACTACGTATCACTTGGATAGAGATAAGATGAGAGGGAATCGTTTAAGATAGATAGTATGGACATGTGCATAGGAGACCTCTGGATGTGGTAGCTTGAGGAAGCAAAATCATTAATGTCAATAGTAAGAGGAGGGATAGAGAAAGACCTAAAAAAGACCTTAGTAGAAACTATAAATAAAGACATAAATATTCTAAACTTAACTAAGCATATGACTTTTTATAAATCTCGATGACGGCAAAAGATTCATGTAGCTAACCCCAAATAGTTGGGATTTACGACTCTTTTGTTGCTGTTGCTATCCTCATCGTTGACCTCTCTCTTTCTCTCACACTCTCTTCTTATCTGTGTAGAACCATATTGACCATTTGCACCTCAATATCTATATTAGCGGAATCATACGCATATATTTCTTTTTCTGTTTCTATGTGAAGTTTGAATAAGCTTCCTAGTCAGACTCTTGCAGATACTGAATCATTTGTGAGAGACCATTAGCTTCTATCAAAATGTCATGAGTAGAATACACTTTAATGTATAAAAGATTACATCTTGTAGATCCTGATTTGGTGCCTAGTTCTTCTTTTGTTGCATATGCATTGAATGGCATGGACATGCAGCTCTTATCAAAATCTTATATTTGAATTCCATTTCTCAGAAACAATATAGTCTTCAATTCCATTTCAAAAGGTAATGACATTATTACAGGAACAGGGGACTGTAATGTAAAAACAACAGAAAGTAGCAAAACAGATGATAAAAGCTTGCAATCTTCCATTAGTGCCCTATCTAAGGTTCATAAAGATTATGCAATTTGTCTCTTTTCTTGTGCCCTCTGTCAAGGTAATTAACAAAGACTGACAAAAGTTTCATGAGATTGTTCTTGCTTCATCATGCTTGAATTTACCTTTTTTTCTTTTATATTACATCTTGTATCAGTTTAAATTGGCTTTTCGAGAGATATAATTCAGGTTTTTCTGACTTGGGAGTTTATAATAAATATTTTCTACATATTTTGGCAGGTGATATACCGGGATTTTAAAGCATCAAATGTATTGTTAGACAAAGATTTCAAACCAAAACTGTCAGACTTTGGCTTGGCACGGGAGGGACCAACAGCAGGGCACACTCATGTGACTACGGCGGTATGTGAACTTTGCTGGATCAGTTGACGTGCTACCTCTTTTCGTAAACCTTCAGACAAACTAATAAGATACTCTCCTCAATCTTGATATATTCATGCCTCATTTGTCTTTTCTCTTCCCCCCTTGTAGTAGTACTATGTTCATGGTCTAACATCCCAATGAAATGATTGGATGACTAATTGTTGCTGACTTAACATTGACACACCCTTTAGTTTCAGTCTTCGGTCAACTTCTTACTGTATGCCTCGCTTTCATTAATCTTCATTGATAACTGTTTAGATTTGCTGCATCAATCCTCTGTTGCTGCTATTCAGACTTGTTACGGCAACATTCATATACAATGCAAGTGGCATTATGTCCTTTTTTTCACTACTAATTGGAAGAGCTCATGCTTGCATTGACAGGTTGTAGGCACGTATGGATATGCAGCTCCAGACTACATAGAGACGGGACATCTCACAATTAAGAGCGACGTATGGAGTTTTGGAGTGGTTCTTTACGAAATCCTTACAGGCAGGCGTTCTTTAGAGAGGAATCGGCCACCAAATGAGCAGAAGCTTTTGGATTGGGTGAGGCAATTCCCTGTAGAGACCAGGAAGTTCAGCATGATCATGGACCCGAAACTGAGAAATGAATTCTCCCTCGAATCTGCACGTGAAATAGCTAAGCTGGCCAACAGATGCCTTATCAGGGATCGTAAGGAGCGTCCATCGATGAGTGAAGTCATAAAATGTTTGACAAGTGCCATACAGATGGAGCCCCGAGTGGAAAAACCTTCTCTACCGACCGATTCGGACAGGAGGAGAATTGATGCTGTATCTTCAAGGAGGTAGCTGTTTCATCAGCTAGATTGAGGGCTGCCGTCCATATGGTTACAAGGAGAATGTGTTTCACAAATTGAAGGCTTCAAGTTTCAGAAAAGTAAATGAGGTGGTTTTCGGTATCGGTACCGAATTATATTCCTTATGCAACTTGGAAATATCAATTTCGCTGCTATGTAATTATCAAATTTGTTAGCTTTCTTCTTGTTCTTTCTTCTGTATGTAACTGAGCGAGCAGCATAATAGAATCATGAGTTATAGTTGGATTGTAAAAGACCTGGCTGAATAAGCTTCAACTTGCGAGTTGCATTGCACTTTGCTTGTACTTGATGTATCAAACCAGTCTATGGTGGATCGTCTTCCCCTGTTCCTCATGACCTCCAACTTGAAATGAGCAGTACATGACACTGTAGAAAGAGCCCCAAAGAGTATTGTGACTGGAGCTATAATTGTCTGCACAAATCCAATAGTAATGTGTTGTCTGGTTTTATTGATGGGGAAACAAAATATCTATCCTATGCTTTCAGTTTCATCACCTCAGGCCTAATAAATTAATTGTCTCATCAACTTCTTTTGATCTAAGTAATGGATTAAAAATGTGTAAGCTAAATTAGATAGTAATATATTTATCAAACCCTTATAAGTCAATATTATTCTTGTCTATTTTTCATATAAGATTAATCGGAGTGTTATAATTTTTTCTACTAAAGGGCTTGATGACGCTTCACTTTATCACTAATCCTTTGACTCCATCCACGAGTAGCGTAAATCAAACCCAAATATAATCATGTGAGGCGTAGCTCAATGGTGACTTCATATCATGATGAATTACTTAACTCTAAGTGCGATATAGTTATCAACTATCACGACTTGAGTCTAATAAACTAATTGGCCCATCAATTTTGTTTTATCTAAACCACTGATCAAGATGTTGAAACTGATAATGGTAATTAATTGTGATGTTACACTACATTCCTACTATTACTCAATTATATAAACTACTAAACTTGAATTCTTCTTCCTTCATCCAAAACTAGGCTTTTGATAACATATCTTGAGTTTGATTACATGACACACACACAATTTATATCATATACTAAAATGTATCACCAACGTATGCTAACCCTTATGAGATATAAAATGATAAAGGCTTTTGTATACGAACAAATACTAGTAGGTCGTTACACACAGCGGAATCAAACAAAAATCATAATCAAATGAATACCAAGATTTACATGGAAAACCCTTTAAACTCGAAGGGTAAAAAGCACGGGGCAAATCAGAGAAAATCCATTATAAAAATAATGAATGTACAAATCTCAAAACCTTTATTAGTAAGCCCAAGCAACAATCATAAGAGAATGACAAGGATACAAAGACTATATTACGATGCACAATATTCAAAACCTCCCCAAGTGATCACAGTAAGAATCCACTACAGATATGATCTAAGATGATATGAGAATATTATTTTGATGATTGAGAATAGTCTTTTTCTATCCTTGTCTTCTTCCCTTTCCTGGATCTCTTATTTTTTGCCCTCTAATGTCAATCTGCGGCTTCCTTTCTCTCTCTCACGTTTTCAGTCATCGCTATCCATTTTTCCTCAACCCTAGCCACCAAAACTAAGGTTTTGGTTAAGAGAAGTGAATGTTAGGGCCATGTGCTTCACTAAAGCCCAAGCCCATTATGGGCTGAATTTGGGCTATCTGCCCAACAACTTCCTCCTTCAGCTCACAAGGGAGGTTGTCCCATGACTTCTCAATGTGAAGCCATGTCGATCAGATGTTGGCACATCTCCTGTCTCTTTTTCGGTAAAGTCTTTGTCAATATGTCTGCCCCATTATTATCTGAGTGAATTTTCTAAAGCTGTAACTACTTCTCTTCAAGCACACTTCTGATCCAATGATATCTGACATCTATATGCTTTGACTTGGAATAAAATGTTGGGTTCCTGCACAAATCGATGATACTCTAGTTGTCACAATACACCACATAATTTTCCTGTTTCAGCTCCAATTCTTGTAAGAATCCTTTCATCAATAACATTTTTTTGTAAATCTCTGTAGCAACAATATATTTTATCTCTGTGTTGGAGAGAGCAATATACCTTTATAATCTGGATTGTCATGACATAGCTCCTCTTGTAAAAGTAAGTATAAAACCTGATGTGGACTTTCTTGTGTCAATATCTCTTACTATATCTATATATGTGTAACCTATCAATATAGGTGGTCCACCTCCAAAGCTTAGACAAACTTTAGAGCTCCCTTTGAGATATCTAAAGATCTACTTTACTACTGCCAAATGCTCTTTGCCTAGATTTGCAAGAAATCTGCTAGCAACACTCACTGCATATGTGATGTCTGACATCGTACATACCATCGTGTACATTAACTACTGAGGTATAAAGAATCTTTTGCATTTTCTCTTTCTCCTCATCACTTGATGGACTCTGATCTGAGCACAACTTGAAGTAACCGGAAAGAGGAGAACCAAATAACTTTGCATTGCTCATATTGAACATATCCAATACCTTCTCAATATATTTCTCCTGTGATAACCAAATATTCTTATTTCTTTTGTTACGAGAAATATGCATGCCCAGTATTTATTTTGCTAGCCGTATGTCTTTCATTGTAAAAGACTTACTCAGTTCCTTCTTCAACCTATCAACCATAGATATATCTTTTCCAAGGATAAGTATGTCATCAACATAGAGTAAGAGAATAATAAAATTCTTACCAAACCGTTTAATGTATAAATAATGATTTGAAGCTGTTCTTTTGTATTCATTTTTAACCATAAATGAATCAAATTTTTTATGTCATTATCTTGGAGTTTAGCCCATATAAGCTCTTCCTCAACTTGCAAATAAAATTTTCTTTATCTTTGACTTTGAAGCCTTCTAATTACTCTATATAAATTTTCTCCTCCAAATCACTATGAAAGAAAGCTATTTTCACATCCAACTAATAACCTCCAAGTCTAAGTTAGCAGCAATATCAAGAGCAATACGGATATAAGACATTTTAACAATAGGAGAAAAAAATCTCTTCAAAGTCAATACATTTCTTTTGACCAAAGCCTTTCACAAGCAATCTAGCTTTATACTTTGGTTTAGAATAATATACTTGAGTCTTCAACTTGAAAACCCACTTATCCTTTAAGACCTTACTTTCATTTGGTAGTTGCACCAAATCATATGTGTGGTTCTTCTGTAGAGAATTCATCTCTTCCTGTATAGCAACTAACCACTTCTTTTTTTGCTCACTTCCAATTGATTTCTGGTAACTCTCTAGTTCAACTGCATTAGTAAGCATCACATACTCATATATAGAATATCTTCTGGAAGGTTGACGTGGTCTAAAAGATCTTCTTAACTAAGATTATGTGGGAATTTGCTCTCTTTCTTCTTCCTGCTCAACACAGGTAGATCAACATCTGGCTCTACACTATCTTCCTACATATCTCCCCCATCACTCCGATGTATTAGAGGAATAACTAGGTCATAATATGCTAATCCTTCTGCATAAGTCTTGGCTGGTGTCTCCTTTTTCAAATCCTCAATGGTTTGATCCTCAACAAAGACAACATCTCTGCTTCTGAACACCTTCTGCTTTTCTGGATCGTAAAGCCTACAACCAAACTGATCATGTAAGTAGTCAAGAAAAATATACTCTTTTGTCTTACCGTCTAGCTTGGACCTCTCATTGTTTGAAACATATGCAAATGCATGACAACCAAACACTTTTAAGTGCCTATAGGAGATATCTTTACATGCTCTGCAATATCACCATTGTACATTATGATAAGTTGATCATATCAACTGCAATCCTCAAAGCCTCGTCCCAAAACCTTTTGGGTAGCCTGGCCTGTGAAAGTATACATCTTTTTTTTTTTATAATGGTGTGGTTTATCCTTTCTATAATTGCATTATGCTGAGGTGTACTAGGAACTGTCAACTCATGTTGGATGTCATATGACCTGTAATAATTATTAAACAATCTTATATACTAACCACCATTATTTGATCTTATGCATTTCAATTATTTTTTTATCTCCCTTTCAACCATAGCATGAAACTCCTTGAAGACATTAATAACCTGATTTTTTGTCTTCAGAGCATAGGCCCAAATTTTTCCAGAAAAATCATCTATAAAAGTGATAATAAAATGTACCACTGATACTAGGAACATTAACAAATCTAGCATAAGTTTTTATCCTCAAAGGACTATACACATCTGTATAGACATGGTCAAGACATGTATTTTTCTAAATAAAGTAGGACTAATAAAGGAAACTCTATGTTATTTGTCACTCAAATAATCAACACAAAGGTTTATATGTGTACCTTTGAATTCTAGCAATACCTCTTTATTAAAAAAGAACTTGTAGCCCCTTTTCACTCATGAGTCCTAGTCGCTTATGCCACAACTCAATGCTGAAGTCTTTCTCTGTAGCATGCAACTGCTCACTACAAGATTTAGCCTGCAATCTGTATAAGATATGACATTTCTTCTTATTAGCTATAATTAGAGAACCCTTATTGAGCTTCTACTGTCATTTGTGAAATCTGACATTAAAGTCTTCATCATCCAGTCTTCCAATTGAAATTAAATTTAGCCTTAAATCAATCATATGCCTCATATCCTTAAGTACCAACTTGTAGTTAAGAGTGGTCTTTATGTGAATATCACATATGCTAATGATATCTGTTGTACCATAGTTGCCCTTCTTGATAACACCAAAATTTTCATACCTATAGTTAGCAAAAAACTCCCTCCATGGTGTAACATGATAAGAACCACCTGTGTCAATTATCCACTCGAGATCCTGACCCACACAAGAAAAAATATCATCGAAAGTAGACAAAATCAAATAATCACTATCTTGCACTATAGTTGTAATATTCTATTTGGCTCTATAGGCTCAACTTATTTTTGCTTTTTCTTATTCTTCTTAGGTTGCTTGCACCGATTCTTATAATGTCCTTTATCACCACAGTTATAGCAAACAATATCTTTTCTTGATCTTGACTTACTTCTACCCATGCGTGAACCACTTCTATCCTTTAACTTTTACCTTCTTCTGTTCTATGAGATAAGTGTCTGTGAATCAATATTATAAGTTGTTGAATTCTTTCTCCTAAACTTCTCATTCAACAAACTGATTGTTACTTGACTCATGGTGATAATACCATCTGGTGCAGAATTATTAAGGGAAACCACTAATATCTCCTAACTTTCTAACAATAACCTGAGAAGTAACAATGCTTGTGACTCATTATCAAGAGACATTTTCATAGAGGATAACTGATTAGTAATACTTTGCATTTCATTCAAATATTTAGCAATAAAAGTGCCATATTTATATTTCAGGTTCATAAGTTTTCTGATCAAGAAAGCTTTGTTGCCAGCTGTTTTTCTTTCATAGAGACCTTCCAACTTTTTTCAAGGAGAATACAGAACTTTTAGTAAAAACATGATGAAAGACATTGTTATCAAGCCAATGTCGAATAAACCCAACTATTTTTCGGTCTAATCTCTTTCACTCATCATCTATCATAGTTGTGGGCTTTACACGATCCTATTTCAAAGGTCCATACAAGTCTTTACAATACAAGAGATCTTCAATTCTTGGTTTCCATATCATCTAATTGTTTCCATTCAAACTAATCATGTGAGAAATATTACTAGCCTCCATGTTCGAACACAAAATATTAAATACCACCAAACCTTGCTCTGATACCAGTTGATGGGATATAAAAGAATAAAGGCTTTTTGTATATAAATAAATACTAGCAGGCCGTCACACATAGTGGAATCAAATAGAAATCACAATCAAATGAATACCAAGATTTACGTGAAAAACTTCTTCAACTCGAATGGTAAAAATCATGGGACAAGCTCAAGAAAATTTATTATAAAAATAATAAATATACAAATATCAAAACCCTCATGCCCAAGCTAAAACAACAATCACAAGAGAATGATAGAAATATAAGGACTATATTACTATGCACAACATCCAAAACCTCCCCAAGTGATGATAGTAAGAATATACTGTATATCTTATCTAACTTGAGATGAGAATATTATTTGAATTATTGATAATAGTTTTTCTCTGTCCTTATCATTTTTCTTTTATGAATCTATTGTTTTCTGTCTTCTATTATCAATTTAGGATTTCTTTTTTCTCTCTCACATGTTCGATCGTCGTTGTCACTTTTTCTCAATTTTAATTATAAAAACTAAAATTTTAGTTAAGATAAATAAATGTTAGTAATATGCAATTCACTAAAGCTCATTATAAATTAAATTTGGCTCATATGCCCAACAAACCCCTGTGCTTACAGAGTGCGGTGCATGCAACGTAGCCTCGACGCAATGCTCACGCACGCCCCCTTCAACTTAGGGCCGAATCAAATGGGGCTGTTTCCCCCACAATTCACTGCGAGATGACGACGTTGGTGATGGAATGTTAGAGTAAGATTGCAACTAAAGGCCATCCATCTACCGTGAGTTGGAGACTCCAAACTCCTTTAGGTTAGCACATCATCTACCACTGGCATCACATCAGAAGAAGAAAACACAGGTCAGGTCATTGCAGTTGCGCGGCTCCTTTCACTGGGAATGGCTTATTTGCAGAGAGAGAGAGAGAGAGAGAGAGAGAGAGAGAGAGAGAGAGAGAAGGCGGTAGGTGTCTTAAATACCAGGGGTTTGGTGGGTGGGGGTAGCTCCGGAGGCCTCAAGCCGCGGCCGGCAAAGTCCGGAGGGGAGATGGGGAGGCGACCGTGCTGCGACAAGCTCGGGGTGAAGAAGGGGCCGTGGTCGGCGGAGGAGGACAAGAAGCTCATCAGCTTCATCCTCACCAACGGCCATTGCTGCTGGCGCGCCGTCCCCAAGCTCGCGGGCCTGCTGCGGTGCGGCAAGAGCTGCCGGCTTCGGTGGACCAACTACCTGCGCCCGGACCTCAAACGAGGTCTGCTCAGCCCCGCCGAAGAGCAGCTGGTCATCGACCTCCATGCTCGCTTGGGGAATAGGTTCTCTCTCCTCTTCTCCCTGTTCACTCCAAGTTGCTCTGCCTGTCGACGATCACGTCGACCCTGGCGTGCATGCATCAAAATCACACACATGCAACACACAAGCAACAAGCATCCTATCAATCTTCTCACCACTTCTACCTTTTGCTGCGTTAAATGCATCACAAAGATTGCAACAAAAAAACATTGATCGCTTGTCATGATCACATCATTTGGCATAATGTACCATGTCGTTATCCGTCAATTCCGTCGAACTCAGGAACACTCACTTATTTTTATGTTTCTCCTGTGTTCTTCGTCATCAGATACTACAGCGATCGATCTCCGGTCACAGTTGAAGCTCTGACCACTGCTCTCTCCTGCTTCGGTTCCATTGACAACAAGCATGCTCCATGACAATAACCTCAATTTGACTCCATGCAGGTGGTCAAAGATTGCAGCGATGTTACCAGGAAGAACAGACAACGAAATCAAGAACCTGTGGAACACACACATCAAGAAGAAACTTGTTAAGATGGGCGTCGATCCGGTCACTCATAAGCCACTCGACAAGCAAGCGAACTCCGTCTCCTCGCAGTCCACCGCAACGACGGAATCGAAGTCCGACAGGCCGTTACAGTCACGAGGAACCGACGGTCAAATCCAGTCGTCGAAGAACACATCAAGCCCAACGGAAGCAAGCTCGAATACTGACGGCGCAGACCCACTGTTAAGCTGCTTGTGGGAGGACAACACGTCACTGCTGGATGAGCTATGGCAGTTCCCCAGCAACGAGGACGTCGATTACAGCAGCGTCGCCGGACAAGTATTGCCGTGGGACGAAGGGAGCTGCGAATGGATGATGCTCGATGACCAGGCTCTTGGGTAGGAGACGTGCAAGTGGCTTGGCAATGGTAGGTAGACAAAAGCAAAACTTAGTTCTCCGTTGTAGTGTGTGTGCGCGCACAAGTGTAGATTGCTCCTAATAAGCTTGGTTAGGGAAGCAAGCTTGGATCCCTTGTTCCTGCAAAGTGGAAAGCTGGATCACAAAAAAGCTAGCTTCACCCTACTCTTCTTCTCCTCCTCCTCCTCCCTCTCTGAGTGTGTCCAGGAAGAAAGCCATGTACAGTTAGTTCTCTGGAGAGCTTTGTCGTCCAGATTGATCCTGCGCACATCAAAGGTGTACATTTAGCTTAACACCTCTCTCACTCCATGAGTTGAACATTCAACGTGGATGGACGAAATCTATGGATCTGGATGTAATTAACATGTAACATTGGATGTCTCTTACGACTATGGAATCAAGTGTGATCTGTTCTTCCTAGTTTACTGTCTTTTCTACATCGTCAACCATTCAAAATATGACGCGGTGAGGTGGCGGATGATGGTCTTGCTTGATCATATGATAATTAGAATAAATTAAGTCTATAGAGTGCGACACAAGTGCTACAAAATGTTATCTAATTGACTGCATTTCCCCTAAAGGTCGCTCTTTAAACATTAAAAAAAGAGAAATATTCTTATCTTCCTGCGTTAGAGATTAGGTGGAAGAAGGGGGGAAAAAAAAAACATGGGATTGACAAGAATTTTAATATTTTCAGAGTGAGTGTCTGAGGAGGTTAAGGAATAGTTTTCTCAAAAGAATGAAATCATGAAAATTATAGTGCATTGATTCTTCTACAAATTATTTCATGAATATCCAGATTTTGATAGAAAAGAACAAGATTTAATAAGAAACACTTTAAATACTATTCTGAATTATCTTCTAGAGTATCTAGAAATCTCATGTATACAAGAAGATTTGTGGTTGAGTGAGGATGGATAATCGAGGGTCATGTAATTGATAAATGAAAAAAAAAAAAATTCTCCGTAGATATAGTAACCTTACATCGATTTTTTATATGTGTTTGTTGATTATTGATCTATATAATTTACTTTGATTTCAAAATTTTCTCTCCCTTCTTAATCTTTCTTTTTTTTATATACCCATGAGTTCATATGGGGAGAAATAATTGCAGATGGAGCAGGCAGCGCAGCATCAAAAAGAAGGGTTTCCTCCACCAGCCAAATGCTTCAGAGTTGTCAACAAGCAGACAATTATGAGATGCAGATCTTTGGACTCGACTTTGCTCGTTTATCGTGATGGAACACTTGGCGAAGGATTTAGCAGTCAGCGTGAGAGGTGGGAAAAGCTACAGCCAGAAGTACAATCCACACACACAATGGTAAGATTGGACAAGGACAAGAAGAAGAAGAAGAAGAAGAAGAACAGTTGTTTGCTTTAGAATCACACGTAGAAAATGAGCAAGAATTCTTGCACGACACACCGCAGGAAGTGGCGTCTTCGAGGATGAAGAGGAAGGAAGGTGAAACAAGAAATGTGGGCTTCGCAGATGAAAGCTAAACATCACCAACAAAAAGTGGTCGAGATGATGCGAGGGTGGATGTGCAGGAGACATGGCTGGAAAACGAAACGATGGCGGTGGGACATACGAAGGAAACCCGCCTTGGCAGCAACAATCGAGGAGCTAAGAACCAAAGTTATCAGCTGCCAGGAAAGGTTTAACTTCCAAGCTGCTGAGTTCCATCTGCAGAACCCATTGTTAGGTTTGGTGAAGGCACATCAGTTTCCGGGGGACAAGACAAGGTCGCGGTTGGCTCATCCTTTTCCAAGCATGCATATTGCATAGGCCCCCCTTCGCTGCTGCTAGGCAACCCCAAGGTTGATGTTCTTTGTCCACCATTTCAACCTCAACCATCAATTTTTTTAATATATCAGTTTCAGTGAGCACAGATTGAAACTAATATATCATTATAAATCTAGATATAATCATTTCAGGTCCAATGACTTTATGTCTATTCTATTTGACGGATCGGATGGTTTTGTTTTTTTTTTTTTTTTTAGGACAAATGAATACATCACAAATGTTTTAATTTATTCTATCGTGGAAAAAAAAAAATCATACAATGCTTTAATGAAAACCAAAGACGAATAGGTACAGAGTACTAGTTATCTAATTAGTAAAATTATAAGACTGATAATAGATTGGTCCATCGTACACCATGATTTATATAAATCTAACGCAGTAGGAGCCAACCTTACATAGTCGTTGCCGACCTAACATAGCGGTAGTCGACTTGGCCTTCCGACATACAGGCTAGACATTGAGGGGGACATTACGAACCCCGCGCACAATGTCAATAAGTACAGACACGACGCTCGAGGACCTTGGGACCATGCGAAGCCGTATGTCATCTCAGCACAGAACGTCAGTGACATTTAGGAACCCGATACGATTGTCCCCAAGCCGTGCAAATATAAAAGACACATTTGAGTACAAATATAAAAGCCACATTTGAGAACACCTCAGGGGGCTCTTTTTCATATACTCTCTCTCTATATTGAATTCTTAATATCATCTTGATCGGGCCACTAACTTGATCGTCAGAGAGGCCACATTGGGCACCCTCCATCCTGACGAGGTTTTCGTGTAGGATCCCTCCCTCGACAGACCCCGAGAAGGAAGAGCCCAAGGCGCGCCTCCAAACAAACCCAACCAAGACGCATTCCCGAGCAAGCCCAGTCGACCTCTTCCGAGCTTTCCAGTCTCTTCCTGTTCGACAAGAGGGAGCTTACGCATACGAGAGGAATCGAACCGTGTTGACTCATCAACCACAACAAATAGTTTCACAACATAAGGGAAGGACTATTTATTGCATTCACAGGATTCTCTGGTTGATTACGTTTGTGAGTAATGCTTGTTTGGTTTGGATTATCTGATCATTGGTGTTTGATAATTTTTAATATTGAATGGATGAAAATAGGATCAATAAGTGTTTGTCAATAAAATCCAAAAGGAGACTACTATGATAATAACAACGAAGAAATCCAAGAAAGTGTATAAGAAGTTGGAGCATTGAAGAATTAGATGAAGTTGGAAAACGAAGATGATGGATGTGATTTAGGAACACATTATTACTCTTCTCGTTCGTCCACTTCAGAAGACCATTAAAGGTTGGATGCGAAAGCAATGGGTCAACTGACTCGTGGAATCTGCAACACTGGAAGATGGACTTCAAACTCCACAGTTCCCCCACTATCGTACAAGGATTTCACACCATGAGCTATCTTGAAATGATCCTCCCCACCAAATCCACGAAAAATAAAGTTAAAACATAAATCATGATCTACTAAGTCCTCCCGGGGGCTTGTTTAAGAACAAGGAAGAGGATTCTTATGAAAATATCATCCAATACGGGTTGATCCAATTTATGAGGATTCCGTGTATATCCCATTCCAAAAATAAAAAGTTCGAAACAATTAAGATTTTTTTCGGAGATTGGATGCAGTTACTCATTCATGATCTAGCATGTGCAGAATGAAAACTTCGTTCTCGAGCCTAGGAGAATTTTTATGAAAACTTTGTATCCTAAATTTTGGTCTAATTCTTCTTCTTCTGATGATGATCCATTCAACCTCTGATAAAAAGGATGGACCTTGATTCTACTTTTATCTCTTCAACAAGTTTAACGGCCCTATTGTTCCGATGGAGAGAATAACCTATAATTAACTTTTCGAATAATTTTCTAACGAATAAATTTTAAAGAAATCTTTCGATTTCTTATTTCTTTACTATGTTGTTCTATATGACACCAAAGGAGCTGTTGACTTTTTCTTTGTTTATCTATCTGTCTTTTTTTTTTTTTTTTTTTCAGACTGCAGCCTGGCTTGACAACAACAAATCTATCTATCTTGCATAATTGATGTAGTGCTTGAAAGAGTGCTTTGTAGTAGTAGTAGTATAGTCACATACCTGGATTCATACTTTGTTGCCAAACATGTGCCCTTATCACAAATAAAAGTACTCTCCTCATCCTTGGGTCAAGATTTTGACTTCCCTTTCTTCACTAAAACAATAACATCAGCATTGTTCTTCTACTACAATACGCCGACTCCTCTTGCATGCTTACAAGTATCCATGTCTGGTTCCGGTCCTCGATCTCCTGGTCATGTATTCCTCCAATCCACAGCCAACTCGAATGATCCTTGTGCTTCTCCTCCACTCTTCCTCGTTCACCACCTTCCTGACACAATCCTCCAGCTTCTCCCGGTCGTCGTCACAAACTCCGGCAACAAGCAAGTCCCATGTCTCCACATGCGGGGCCACCCCCTTCGTTAGCATTGTTTCCAGCACCCTGCAAGCCTCCGCCACCTTGCCCACGCTACAGAGCCCCTTGACCAAGGCATGGAACACCGACAAGTGCGGTACGAGTCCCTTCCCCACCATCACCTCCAGATACCCATGACCCCGATCGTATAATCCTCGGGAGCACAATCCATGTATCAGCGTCGTATAGGAGACCAGATTTGGCAAGCATCCATTGTCAGGCATATCCTCGATCACCTTACATGCATCGAGCAGCCTTCCTTCACGACAGAACCCAACGATCACCGTGTTGTAATGGATGATATCCGGATTGCAGCCGCGTACCTTCATGCGGCACAGCATCTTGTAGGCCAAGTGGAGCCGCTTCTTACGGCAAAGGCTGTTCAGGAGGGTGGTGTAGGTGAGGGAGTCGGGGACATAGCCTTTGTTGAGCATATCGTCGAGCAGGTCGTTGGCGGTGCCGACCTGGCTCTTCCGGCACAACGCTTGCATTAGGATCCGGTAGGAGGTGACGTCGGGGGCGAGGCCGACGGTGAAGATGCGGTTGAAGAGGGAGTACGCGACGGCAACGTTGCCAGAGCGGGCGAAGGCGTGGATGAGAACGTTGTGGGCGCGGACGGAGTGGGGAACGCCAAAGGAGGCGGAGGACTTGAGGAGGGAGAGGGCGACGGGAAGGGAGGAGGTGTGGGCGGCGAGGGCCGAGAGGAGGCGACGGAATAGCTTGGGGCGGAGAGGGGAAGAGGGGGAGGGGGAGGAGAGGATGCGTCGGAAGGCAGAGAGGGCGAGGTCGGGGCGACGGTGGCGGGAGAAGGCGTGGAAGACGGAGGAGAGAAGGGCGGGGGAGGGGGACGGGAGGCGGCGGAGGAGGGCGGATGCGGCGTATAGATGACCGGCGCGGGCGAGCTTAAGGATGAGGGAGTGGAGGGAGGAGGGGTGGAGGGGGAGGTCGGGTCGGAGGGAGGAGGCCACCTCGAAGATCTCCTTGGCGAGGAGGGGGTCCGACTGAGCGGCGATCAGCTTGTGGATGCGTGCCGGAGATCCGATCGACGGTAACGACGGTGTTACCCGGTGGTCCGCGGCGGACGAGGAGATGAGGCGGGAGGAGAAGGGGCGTGGGAAGACGTTGCGAGGGAGCGAGATCGGTGGAGCCATTCCGTCTCGCAGGTCGCGCGCCGTGCAAACGGTGAACTAAAAGGGTGATATTAATGGGCCTCCGCGATCCAATATAAAGCCCAATCAGATCACAAACAACAGACGAGAGAAACATGGGCAGCGTCGAAGATGCACTCGAGATGTTCGAAAGAATGACTGAGACACGCATCTGCTATTATGGTACAAAAATTTAATCATATGATCCAGAATGCAAACAAGTAAAAGGGTTTGAGTGATCGATGAGACTGAGGAAGAAGGGACAGGTTTTCCGCAAGAAGAACGAGCACTAGTCTCAAGGTGCCTTGGGGCTGGTTATGCTTGCTGTACTCCTCTTCTTCCCTGAACTCACCGACTTCATTCTTCGTCCACCCTGTCGTCTTCATTCCCTGGAGAGACATGCTTCAGAGATGCCTCTGCTGCTCCCCATCGGGCAAACACGAGGCAGCACGAACGTACTGCTTACAAGATAGCATTTTGGGGTCAAATGACTAACTCCTATGCCTTAAATTAGAAACTTTCATGAAGACAACAAGCTCGGAGAAGGCGGTAGGACTAACAGAGGACTGACTGTTCACTGATCGTGTAGGTCTGGTCGCCATGAATTGTCTTTAAGGCCATGAAAGCCAAGGAATCTTGTGAGCCTTCAGGGTTTCTGTACAGGTAGAGAGGACAGGCCTTCTCAGCCATCTCCATGGCCGAGCATCTTCTTGATTGACCCAAGAGGAGGCAGTCGATCGCCATTGGAGCCTCTGAAAGGAGGACTAAGTCAGATCATGTGTCTCTCTCTGATCATCATCGTACTATGTATTCATTATAACAGTGTCCTTCACGTTCTCCGTCAGGCATTTGCACCGTGAGGCGAACCCTCATCATCCGCAGGGACACCGACGTGCTCCTTTAGTTCTATGCTAGGGTTGCTGATTACGGAATCACAAAGCTGAAGACGGGAGGAGTGAACACAACGAGAGTGAATGGCAATGTAGGCTACCTTGCACCGGAATACGCCATGTTTGGGATGGTCTCCGAGATCTGCTGCATGCATGGCTTCGGTATCCCGTTGCTCGCAACTATGAGCGCTAGGATGCCTATTGAGAAGCTGCTCCATGGTGGGTTTTGCCTCTCGTGAAGAAGGGCGTGTGGTGGCGCCGGCCTTGCGGTGCGCTGATATCAACCCTGAGCGCCGGCCCACGACGGACGAAGCGGTGGAGCCGCTCAAACGTGGTGGTGTAGAAGGCGACAGGGGAAGAAGAGGAGGATGAGGAAGAGCTGGAAAACCTCTACAATGGGCTAATGGAGCTCCTTTATCATGTGTGTGTGTATATATATCTACATATGTGCATGCATTGCAGATATTGATACTGAAACCTTGTAAAACATGTATGATAATTGAGGGAAATCTTGTTACTGTATATTTTTGATCTATAAACATCCCATAGTACTAGGTTTAGATTTAGATTTAGATCAAACACTATGGCTATTGTTAGTTACTTGATCATTGTAAGTTCATGATTGCACTCATCTCTCTCGATATATATAAATTTAAGGCGCTTTCAAATCCTCTAGTTGTGAGATGACTTGCCAACTCTGAAGCTTTTCTTGTTCCTTCAGGGATGATATTTGTTTAGTGTCGATCATTGATTTCAGATGTAATATAATTGGCTAAGCCAAGAATGAGAAAAACCGATATCATCTTGAGAATAGTGAGTGAGAAATGGCCAACATGCACCCACATCACACAAAGACCGTAATCTTTTCCCTTCATAAAAGCCACAAAGTGCATTGTCAA
Organism: Ensete glaucum; assembly: GCA_021527575.1. NCBI lineage: Eukaryota > Viridiplantae > Streptophyta > Magnoliopsida > Zingiberales > Musaceae > Ensete > Ensete glaucum. The sequence continues at coordinate 54,184,219 of CM038551.1, forward strand.
CATGGCTTGCATGCTTAAACTCTAAGAGAATAGGGTTAACGTAACTTGGTTCTCACCCCCATATACTTTCACTTGATGAGAAGGAACTTAAGGCGGTTCCTAGATTTTGTGGACCAATGCAGCTCTGCAGGAGGTAGAAGAAGGAAAAGATACAAGTTAACTTGGGCACAACAAGGAGGAAAAGCAACTAAGTTTTCTATTCATGTCAACAGTGCAGGTCGTCTTGGATGCTACTACCATCTCCTCGCTGCCTTTTCAGATCATAGGTGAGTTAAGAAGCCATCGATCGAAGAGCCTAAACCCAAAGGAAGTAGACCTAACCCAACCTTGAGAATCTTCTAGGTGTAAGAGTGGGTTTGCCATGGTCTCAAGTTATTCCAACATCCCGGACAACACCAAAGGGAGGACTCATCTGGTCATCACTTTTGTGGGGAGCAGTCACATGCGGCCACTAGCCGCCACCTTCAAGCTTCGATGTCACTTTCCTCTTGTTTAGGCATCCTATGTTCGTTCACCTTCCTCTTTGGTTTGTCCTCTAACCTTGCATCAATCTCATGCACAAATTCCTGCTTCCATCCCCCAAAAATTTTCTCGGAGTAGAACGAACAGTCCAGTTTTGCATTAGGACAACATAAGAGCTAAGGAAGAAGAGCCTCAGGATGGGAATCATGGGAGGGAACTAACTTGTTTTAGGTTTTCTTTTGTGTATCTTTAGGCTTTGCCTGTAATATCCATCAAGCCCATCAACTTCTGAACTCCATTGTGCATTAGAGGAAGGACTCATGCATGCATAACAACGACGACGACAAAGTGCAGCCGTGGAGTATAGAATCTTGTTTTGAGCAGTCCATGAGAGTGTTCATTTCGTGCTCGTCAGAAGGAGACAAGACAGATCTAGTGGGTGCCCAAGAAGATTAGGTGACAAGGGAGGAGACTAATTTTATACACGAAGAGAGAGAGAGAGAGAAAGAGTATACGACATAGGATGGTGGGGGGCCCGTACCATCAGTCTGCTGTGCATTCACTCCTCTCATGTCACGTATGATGATGTAGGAAATGAGTGGCCACAGCTGGACTCTCTTTGGAGCACTGTGTCAATTCTAGTTCGAATCGTAAGTAGGATTACACCTTTATCTTCACTAACCATAAGAGAAACGTGTACCATCGTTGACTAGTAGTCAAACAAGAGCAGTCCGTTTGTTGTGAAGCGAGACATGTGATCTATAACTAGCTAGCCGTTAGTATCGTGCGGTGTCATCAACATACCGTATGATGATGCATCGTGCGGTGGTGGTCCGAACTCCAAAGTGCATGACAAGATCAGGACCATCAAAAAGGACATGGATCGACGCGGGGACGAGGGAGATTAATGGATCTACGATGGGTTCGGAGCCTAGGAAGATCCGACCCATTTGCAATGCAATCAAGAGTGAGTTGCATTACTATTCGCGTTCGTTTGAGTTGGGTGTGTGCCAGCAGCGGCAGGACACAATGGGCTTCACATGCGCCGTGGCGACGTGTAATAAATGTCGGGACAGTGAAGACGGAAGGGCTTTAACGAGCACGCGTTTCAAAGCCGCCGCTGCTGCTCCCCTCATTTTGCAGAGGTTCTTGTTGGTGATCATGATCCCAAGGTAGGGTTAGTTAAATATGGGGATTTGGGTCGTCTCAAACCCTTTCATTCTTCTCCCTTCTTCCCTCACATCATGCGATGCAGAGCAAGACAACGCGAGAGAGAGAGAGAGAGACAGAGACAGAGAGAGGGGAGAGGAAAGGGTCGTCAACCCGGGTAGGAGGCACATGGCTCGAGGAGCTGAGAGAGAGAGAGAGAGGAACACAATTATTGAGAATCCAACGCATGAATGGTACAGTGACTACGCTTGGGTTTTAAACACTGTTGTAAACGATGGGAATCAGTTTGTGTTGGGTAGAGAGAGAGAGAGAGAGAGAGAGTTTAAACACTGTTGTAAACGATGGGAATAGGTTTGTGTTGGGGAGAGAGAGAGAGAGAGTAGTGTGTCGTTTATATTCGCCTGTGCCAGGAAATAGATGATGGGAATTGGGTCTCATCTAGAAATTTTGGTACGTAAATAATTAAATAAAAACATATGATGATAGCTGGGTAAATTCTGAAAAGAAGTTTCTATATTTGATAATTATTTTTATATTTTTTAAAAATGTAATTTTTTTTATATATCTTTTAAATAAATTATTTTATTTTTGACTTCTATGGGATCCACCTTTACCCCCAATGCCACCTCTATCATTTCCTCCCTTTCCTTTTTTTTTTTTTCCTTAAGCATTAAGCAATAATAGTCATAATGTAAAACTCTTCAGGACGAGAGGAATTAGTGTCTAAAAGGAAGGTGATGAAGATAGAGGAATTAGTCTTTTCACAAACAACAAGTGGTGCTTTATGAAAATATTTAAATGTCAGGATGTTTTGTGATAGTTTATGAATTATTATTTTTTAATTTGATCGATTGATTGACAATGAGATTGAATAATCAATATAGTCTCATATCAATATCGCATGTCAACTTGATATAATACATTGCGCCGACACACTTGAATCCTACTCTTTTATGGACATCACACTTGAATCCTAAATTGCAAATTAGGTATCATACCAAAGATATTATAATACTCCCGATTATTATAAGGCATGATCATTTATATAGCTTCTAAACTTGAAGAGTGTCATGAAATATAGAATTAAAATGTGATATCGTATGAACTCATCAGATATTTTCTGATTCTACACTAAAAAAAAAAATAAATCAAAACAAGGTAGAAATCATTGCTTTTTTTACCATCAACATCCTAATCTCTCTCTCTCTCTCTCTCTCTCCCTGTGGCTGCGTAAAGATGTTATGGTGCATTTGCATTGATGTGGAGTTAAACAATGACAAAGAAAAGCTTGTATTCGAAGGAGGGTGGGGGGAGGAACAAAGTCATCTTCAACTGATATGAAAAGTTTGGATGCTTTCCGTGGTAAAGCAAAGAGAAGAAAAGCTTGTAAATTGTGCTAAGGGAAGAGAACTACCTACCAACCTTTTTTTTTTTTTTTTCCCATGGATTGGCTTTTGACGTGTTGTGGACAGCAATAAATTCGTGTTGTAACTTGGAAGTACTTCCACATGTTTTAAAGATGCTTCCTTTTGCAATATGTTTGTTTTCTCATTTTAATCACTTCATCTCACCCTTTCTCTATTATCTCTCGTTGCACTGTTGCCTTCTCTCGGTCAATCATCCTCGCCACAGCCCACCAAAAACTTCCAGTAGCCGAAAACCATACCTATTTCGCAAGGATTCTTCTTTTTTCTCTGTATTTTTAGTTATCATCACAATTACATATTATCCTTTATAATTAATTATTTTTAATATTTTAATTTTTATATTTTAAAAATATTATATTTATATTTATCATATTGATTCTGTCTCACTTAGATTTACTACCGAATAGTATGTGTGATATTTTAATATTTTTCTTTCGTTAGTATAAAGATCTCTGTAAAGATCAAAATATTAAATATAATTAGTTATTAAAGATAATATGTAATTAGTCCCTATAAACAAGTGCATTAGTGATGGTAACCACATTAGTAAGAGAAAAAATATCTTAATAATTTATTAGGATTGATAATTATTTTAGAATTTCTAGAGGTAGTGCTTAAGAAAAAAACAAATGAGTCTCGATACAAGATAAAATTCTCTTAAAAAATAATAAAATTTAGTGTTTAATTTTTTATAAATATAATATATATATTTTAAAATTTGATGGAAGAAAAATAAAATATAAGAAATACTTTAAGTACCTCAAGATTTTTTTTATTTTTTTAATAAAAATAAAAAAGTTTCGAATTTATATGAGATGATTCATAAGTAAATTATATGAATAAGAAAGGTACTGTAATCGATCAACAAGACAGTAGTAGTTGGTATAAGATTTGGGAAGAATCCATGTCACCTATTATGGTGACTGTTGGTGGGATGGACAGTGGAACGACGACGACGACACGGCATCGCTAGAATTCCGTGTGTCGTACGAGGGCAGTAAGGAGGGGGCGTGGTGGGGGGAGAAGACGCTGAGGGCAGTAAGGATGCAGGTAAATTAGCAGGCGATAAGACGCGGTGGTCTCAGGTAACTGGAGACGCTGTTGGCTGTCTTCTCGGCCAACAGGGAAGACAAGCAGCAACACAGCGCGCGACTTCAAAAAGTGGGCATCCGTCACGCAAAAGCACCGCGTTTTCCGGTTGGAAAGGACGGCCGAACCCACGGGCCGATCCCCCGCCGCGTGGCCACTTCTTCGCCGTCCATGGGTCGGACGATCGGATGGCCTTCCGCTTTACCTCGCCCTTCTCTTCCTCGGGCAATAATGCGACAACCGAGACTTTACTCATCTCCGTCTGATTTCGAGCGTCGAAGACGAGTCATTCATTGACGGGGCTTTAGAGAGGCGGGGAAGGGGGAGGGAGAACTGAGAAGGGTCTGGGGATCGAGGAAAGTGGCGGAAACTGGAAATAGAAAGAGGAGATAGTAGGGAGCAATAAATGGGGAATCGAGGCGGCAGCACAGCCGTCTCCATGGCGGCGTTGCAGCAGACTCTCTGATTTCTTTCTCCCTTAAACTACAATTGGTTTCGGAATTCAAGAAAAGGGAGACTGCAAGAGGAGAAGTCAAGGAGAGAGAGAGAGGGGAGTCATACAGGGAAGAAGCCGGCAGCATCGACTGCTCCACTCCTGCTGGTTGTTGGCTGCGTTGTGGTTGCAGAGACAAAAAAGCAGCGGGACAAAAGAAGAAAGAATAGAGCAGAGGTGGCAGTGGCCATTCTCGCTCCTTCTTGGCTTTCCTCTTTCTGGCTCCCGCGCTCCCTCCTGAGATCGCTGTCCCACCTCCCCTAGATACCAAGGAAAGGGTCGCCAGCTGCTATGGATCGTGTATAACTAGTCCGGTGGGGGAGTAATCATGGCGGGGTTTTTTCTCGGAGGGGGCGGTGGCAGCCAGCAACAGCGCGGAGAGCAGCAAGGAGGAGGGATCCCTCCGTCCGAGAGCTTCTTTCTTTACGGCGTTCGCGGAGGCCGGGGCGAGGACGTCGGTTACACCCGAGGCTTCGAGCTCTGGCAGCACCACCAGATCCAGCGGGAGCAGCAGCTGTACTCCACCGCGGGCTTCCCCGATGAGCTGCCATCCGTGGCGCAGAGGCCGGCGAGAGGAAGCCTGGGAGTCGGCAGCGGGGGGATGAGCTGCCAGGACTGCGGCAACCAGGCCAAGAAGGACTGCTCCCACATGAGGTGCCGGACCTGCTGCAAGAGCCGCGGCTTCCAGTGCCCCACCCACGTCAAGAGCACCTGGGTCCCCGCCGCAAAGCGCCGGGAGAGCCAGCAGCAGCTCGCCGACTCCGCCGCCGCGGTGCGGCACGACGATCGCCACCGCGGGGGCGGCCGATCCACGGGCGAAGGCAGCAGCGGAGGGGGCGAACCTTCCAAGCGGCCGAGGGAGATCACGGCCTGCACCCGACTACCAGCCGCCATGACGACCACCACCACGTATGGTACTACAATTTCCTGTTACTCCCAAGCAGTGCCCGACACTGTTGTTGTTATCTGAGCCACTATTTGCAGAATCCCTTGCGCAGTTCCATTCTTTCCGCTACACCCATCACTCCCTCCCTCGCTCCTCACCACATGTTGTTGAGCTCGCTCTTTCCTTTCTACTTACTTGGCTGGCTATGGCAGGAGGAAGCCTGGACCCCGAGAGCTTCCCACCGGAAGTGAGCTCGCAGGCGGTGTTTCGGTGCGTCCGGTTGAGCCACGTGGACGAAGCCGACGACATATATGCGTACCAGGCCGCCGTGAGCATCGGCGGCCATGTGTTCAAGGGACTTCTCTATGATCACGGTCCCGAGACCGAGTGCCCATCGTCGTCCTCCTCTCGGTACCAGCTCAACCACGGTGAAGGCTCTTCCTCCCCCGCAGCGGCTGCTGCTACTGCTATAGGCAGTGCCAGTGCCAGCGCCAGTGCTGGAGATGCCGCCATTGCGACCACTGCCACTGCTGCAGCCACCGAATTGCTTGAGCCTTACCCGACTCCCTTAGGTGCCTTCATGGCCGGCACGCAATTCTTCCCCCACCAACACAGACCATAGCGGAGAAACCTACGAAGAGGATGCCAACGCCAAGCACGTCTCCTTCACGACCACAGGTCACGTCCGTGTTATTTAATGTGCCTCATCTGGTCACCAATTTTTCTTGGACCATGCATTCCTCCCCATATCCGGCAATTGTGTAACCTCTCCAAATAATTTCAAGTTTTCTCGACCTTGATCACTCTAGACTAGCAAACTTAGAGCAGGCACTCTTCTTGTTCCTCACCTATTAGCGTCTTCTTCTTCCTGTTGACGTCTCGTGTTGCTCTATCCATAGTTTGGTCCCAAGAAGATGGCAGTCTTTACGGGATCTGCGGGATATGCTTCAGGTTCTGAAATGGACATGCCTGGATTGCTGGCTCACATTGCTTCAACCTTGGAAACTATAACTTAGCCTGCGAGGGACTTGCTTGGGTTGGTTCCATGTGGACATGATAGCCATGCATGGAGGAAGCCGAATCCCAAGAAGCAGAAAGCCTTTTACCACTCTTCCTCGTAGGAATGTTTCCTTATAGTGTATGCTGCTCCTGTGGCAATTTGGATCTTCGATGCTACCTACGGATAGGGATGAGCTCTATCATGTTTGCTTCTTCTCTCTCGAGGCTAAAGAGACTCCGAATGGGTAAAAAAAAAAAAAAACAGAAGACACAAGAGATCAACCTTTGCGGCTGTGCCTCAAGTAAGTAGCTTTGTTTTAATTGTATGATTTTAATACAACATTGTACAGTCCCAGAAAACTGTTCTATTTCTTTTTGAGGTCGGTCTTTCTTCCTTTTGTTTTCTCCTCCTTGCTACAAGATTCCTTTATAGGTTACTGTTGGACATGTCAAAGCTGCTACTTGTGTAGTTTCAATTTTCTACTTTATTTGCCTCTACCTTTGAGCTAATCCACATCATACTAATTAATTACTCAAATACATCCTGTGTTACACCATCATCGTATGTTCTCTATACAAATGACATGTTTGACTAGTACTTCTTATTTTCTGATGGTGAACAGATGTTTGAGTTGCTAACCTGTTCATAATTATGTGCAACATGTGTATAAGCATGTACCATACTTAAACTTCTTGAGCAAATTAAGTATATCTTGTTCCATATCTATGGCAATTCTAAATGCAGTAGTGAAACCAACATACATTTGAAGTTATTTAAAATGCTTTGTTCTGCTTCGAAAACTAATCAATGGATTGTTGTGTCCTGATTTCCTATTATAGTCAATTGTCTATTATTGTGTGTTTTTTTTTTATGTTTCATATAACAAGTATTGTTAGATATGACAATGTATTCAGAAGGGGTGGCATGACCTCCCAAGCTTCACCCTGAAAAGCATTTATTTTAATCTTTTGAAGTTCTTTATAAATTATTTCTGATACAACATCGGATAATTCTTTTTGTATTCCCTTAACAATGGCATTCTTGCTGACACCATTTGATTTCAATTTTCAGCAGGAAGTTTACTATTTCTAAAATATAAAGAGAAAAAAAGATATTGGCCCACATCTTTAAAGGGCGAAAGGGTTGTCGGATATTGTTGTTCCTAAAATTCACTAAAAGATGCCCAAAATTATATCAAAATAGTAGATAAAATAAATGAAAAAAATACGGGGTAATTTTGTTTTGAAAGCTCAATAAACTAATGAAACACAAGTCACATTTATGGGAGAGAAAGGAGCCTGAAGATGGCAATTGAAGCTATAGTAAGACTAATAAGTAAACTAGCTAAGGCGTTTACTATGATAAAAGATGAATTAGGCGAGAAAGTACTGCTCTACAAGTTTTTTGCTTGGTCCAAAAGAATCCAACCTGTGATCAAAGGATACTATTTCTGGCTAAATGGAAAATTCAGTGATAAATTGGTTTTCTGCAAATTAAATGAAAATTTTGGGCTGAAAATTGCATATATCTTTACCTTGGCAAATGTGGGACTGTGAGTTCTTGCTACTTTGATGAATATGTTAGTTTGGCTATAAATGTGAATTCATTCTGTTATCATTTTTTTGATCACCTTCTGACTACATCTATCAATCATTTATGTGTTATCGAAATCATCTTCCCTGGGAGCTAGCAGATCATTTACGCGGATGTCCTTGCTTTGATCCTCCTTTGTCGCGACCATCTCCACATGTTTTTTTGCGTAATCCATGGCTCTTGGTATATTACCATAACTTCTGAATTCTTAAGGCTTTAGAAGCTACTTGTGACCTTGCTTGCAACTTTCTCACCAACTTTATATGCTGCAAATTAAAGATATAAGCTGTAGCATTGGACACGAGTTTATCGTGTTGCTGATTTCGGATGGATACTCTTAAGCGCTTGCAAACGATGTTTTATATGTTCTTTGTAGCTATAAAAGTATCAGCGCTTGGTATAGTTGAAAAGTTCCATTTACAAATTTCTACATTACATTTAGGTATTTGATTTGGTACTTTTAATTGAATTAAGATGCTACATTAATGCCAAAAAAAAAAAAAGACAAAAAGAAATACTAAGTTAAGTTAAGTGGCTTGGTGGATCTGGACATGAATGGTTAAGTAATGTTAGAGACCTTTCTGTTTCTCATTTTAGAATAAAGATCATACTAGACTTGTGATCATTGCCATTTTAACTCATGAGACTGACAGAGGGGAACCCTATTGTCACTCAATGGATCAAGGATTTCAGCTCTCTCAATAGCACCCTGTAATGCGCAGGTAAATACCGATACACATATATGTATGTTGCTGGTTGATTGATTCGTGACACAGTCTTTTTTTTCTCTTATTACTCGAGTGCATTCTACTGATGGTTTCAAATTGGAGCATAAATAATGAATGCCATGGAATATGATGTTATCTTGGAATTCAGGTAATCTTAACATAACTCTTCTGACCTCTCATGAACATGTAGAACCGTTGACAGCATTTTACATTTTTTGAGGAATTACACTAATTCCTACCTGATTACAGAATTCTGTCTTACTGATTTTATCCTACAGTCACACTGTGTAATTTTTCTAAATTGTTACGAGGCATGTAAAAATACTCTAGCTTCTTGTTGGTCTGCAAGAAGTACACAGCAGAGTGCTTGAATCTGTCTGACTTAAAATTCTGTCAGCAGCAACTGTAAGAAAAATTTCTTCTTCTGCTATTTGTTTTGGTTTGCAAAACATCAGCTGGTAGAGAGGCTTTCTGCTCCAGTCACGCTGTTCATATGGATCAAATTGGTGGATGATAATGTTTTTGTCAACTAGCTGTGCGAAGGCTTTACACTGTGATTAATGTTTTGTTATGTCCAGATTACTGAATGAAAAGCATTTGATAATGTAAAGGAAGAGACAAGATTAGGTTGGAACATGCTTTGCTTGTTGTTGTTGAGGAGGGTTGCCATCACAGAGTCACCCACATAACCTATAGTTTGTTGGATTGTGATGATAAGGGGGAATGAGATACCAGTCTTTATCTCTGGTAGTGACTGATCACCACCCTAAAAGCAGGTCTTCTTTTCTTGCTAGTGGAGGGGGAGGGCTAAAGCTTTCCCTATCACAAAACCATGGTGATGTGAAGACCATGAAGCATTTCTTTTCCTTTTTCTTTGTCTTCTCAAAGTACTTGTTAATGATGAAGGTACCATTACCATCAAATTCTTTCTGCTGGTATAGTCGGTAGAATTCTTGGTGGGGGTGCAGATGAACAGTTGGGTTCCTTTCATTCTGTGCTCCATGCAATCTACCGTCCGTATTCAAAGATCAGCAGCAGTTTGTCTACGTTTTTGTCACTGACATGTACTTCGTCCTCCAATCCTCCCCTCGCACGATGCATGGGTGAATAATGAAAGGCATTTTGGGTGTACCAATTCGTTTGGTTGGGACTGTGGTAGTGTGATCTTATCAGCATTTATGTCGAATATTTTCGATTGTTAATAAAATTATTATTAAACAACGTATTTTGTAACCTATAATGGTTTGGAATTCGAATTGGGATCTCAAATTCGGGAAAAAAAAATAATGAATCAGTTCGGAGGTTGGGTTAAAAGATCGAACATTTCAATTCCGAAGAATAGAAGAGAGAGAGGTCTTTATTTATCGGCCACATTTTCTGAAGAGAAGGAAGGGTTGAAGTCTCCCTCCCTCCTCACCAACCCCCCATCACATCCGAGGAGACACGAAGACAGAACCAGCGGGAGCCATCGCTGACCTCTCTCTCTCTCTCTCTCTCTCTCTCTCTCTCTCTCTCTGGGCGCAGGAAAGCGGCCGAGGTGGGGGGAAGGAAGCGGCAAAAGTTGCGCCATGTGATAGCGGGCCACGCTCTTCATCCTCTCCGCTGTTGCGCTCTCTTGTCATCACTATTTTATTGCCCTCCACTTGCACTGTCTTTTCACTCTCTCTCTCTCTCCAGAGAGAGAGAGAGAGCGAGAGCGATGAAGAGACGGGTGCATGCAAGCCTGTTTGCTTGCTTTGGACGGCTGGGGAACTGAGAAGACTGCGAGATCGATCATGGCAGCAGGGAAAGTAGGCGTGCAGAGCTCATGGGTTCGCTGCATCCGAGACCGAGACCGTTCCCGTGTCTGCGATCCGCCGAGTCGAACTCGGCTCACGACGGCGACGGTGGATAGAAACCGAGGATTGCCGTGCAGAGCTCATGGGTTCGCTGCATCCGAGACCGAGACCGTTCCCGTGTCTGCGATCCGCCGAGTCGAACTCGGCTCACGACGGCGACGGTGGATAGAAACCGATGATTGCCGCGTCGGCGACATGTCGTCTCGCGCCGTTCCACTCTGTCGCCGACCTCTTGCGATCGATAGATAGGCTCAGGTGGAGGGGTGGGGTTCGCCCGTGTCGCGGTCCAGACAGGAAACGGTTTTCCTGGTGCCCGATATATGGAGTGACGTCATGGAGGTCTTCCTGACGAAAGGCTTGGCCTGTGATCTACGTGTTTCCTGTCTCGGCCGACACATGTGAGCTCCACCGCAGCCTACGTACTCCACATGCAATCTAACCAACTAGGGCCTCTCGAGTGATTATATCATCAACAGGTGTCACACAAATATATATATATATATATATATATATATGGGTGGGTTTATGCAATAAAAAAATAAAAACCGAAAGAAAATAAAAAAAATTCTCAAATTCTATTTTAGAAAATGTGAGGTCACGTGACCATTGTCCCGATGACAAGAAAGACCACGTGGCTATTGTCTTGACAACAAGATTATTTAGGTAATAGTCTTGAACAAATAAAGTATATTCATAAAGTATATCCATTTTGGTTCTCAAATAGAGAATAATACTTATCGAAAAGTCAAGAGCGATACAATATCCTAATTTTCATAATTTTTCTATGAAAATAATAAGACATAAATCTTTACGAAAACTTAAAATTCATATTCATATTCAATATAATTTAATCGGTTATCTCGTAGAAGATCCGTAAATAACATCTACACTATATCGTACTTTCAAATATATACCAAATTCAACAGATAACATTCAAACAAATATTGTGTTTCGAATTGAGTCCATTTTATTTGCCAAATAGAGTGTTTTACACAGTGATGTTTGTATAATCCAAATTGCATTTCAACAATTTCAATAAAGTGACGGTGGTAGTTTATTCGTCTGTTTGCTTGTTCACTAATTTGATTTTTTTTTAATTCTTAAAAAGAACTACATAAGGTTCAAAGAGGAGGATCTTTTGCGAGTTGGTATCTCAAAAGTCTTGGTTATGCAAAATTAACTAAATTCATGACATATAGTATCACTAGCTCTTTGTTTTAATCAAGGAAGCCTATTTTCCACTAAAAGTTATTTGCATCTGAAAATATATTTTCGTCACCAAATCTATATATATTGTTAGATTAAAAAGAACTAAAACTTATTTGTAGGTAAAGAAATAGTTTCGCCACTAAATCTATATATATTGTTAAATTAAAAAGAACGTAAATGATTCCTCAAACAGTAGTTTGATTGACACCCTAAAATTCGGATTAAAATGTAAACTTTAAGAAAAACCAACTTGAATTCATATAAATTAATTTACAAAAAAAATAATCATGTCCCTTCTATTGAGTTTAAAATCATAAATGGGTAGGTTTGGCCACAATGTTGCATGGTTAAGGAAAGAGTTAATGGCAGGAGGAGGAAAGGGTTGGGCCGACACAGCTCTCTTTTCTCCGAGGCTGGTGCCAAATTTAGCCCAATTACATTTAATTATATGTTATAATTAAATGTGTTTTTATTTTAATAATAATGTAAGTTAGCTGATGACGATAATATAGAAAAATTTACTGTTTTTACTATTAATCAAACTTATGGATTTAACTCATTTGTGATTTTTTTATTTTTTGTTAAAAAAATTGGATTTTTTTCTCGATTTATTTGTATCATTGTTGCGGAGGATCATACATATCATACTAATTTTCTCTTATCATTTTAATTTTATTCAATATCTTTAAAATGATTAAAAAATTATTGGAATCAAAATTTCTACAACTACTCCATATATAGTGTAGAGTAGCGATAGAAATTACTAAATGTTTGAAAGGCTAATGCGGCTTAATTATAAATTATGAAGATCAACAATGGCTCTATGGATGGAGTTCAAATTGGGCCAACCTTGTAAATCTATTTGTATCTCTGTTTGTATTTTTTTTGCTTCTATGAATTTTGATAGAAAAAACACTTAATCCCCACACAAGATTTATGCTGTCATCAATTTGCTCATATGTACGTAGAAGCAAATATTTCATTCTCTTTCATTATGACAATGAAGAGAAATAAAAATTTTCTCGGTTTAAATTCTTGTTGACCTTTCGTACTATGCCTTAAGATCAAAGTCAACCCCATACTTTAAAACTCATTTAAATTAAGGTGGCCCCCTATGTTAGAAATAAGGTTACGAAGTTAGGTAAAACAATAGTCGAAATTCTTGTTGGCCCCCTCAAAATCAAAGTCACCCCCCATACTACGATTTTACATCAAAATAATCTCTTTTGTTAGAAATAAGATTACGTTGTTAGGTAAAATAATTTGAGGGGTTGTTTTCAATTTGAAGTTTAAAATTAAACAGTTCCTAAGCCCTAACCTGTTCTCCCCTCTATGCCTTTCTTTTCTAATTTCTATTACCCCTACCTCTCTTCACCTCTACCGACATTCGTTTCTATTATTCCGATCTCGGCTCCCCTTCGTCTTTCCGTGGTGTCTCTCTTCTTTTATGTTCTAACGGTCTCAATTCCTCTGTTGCGTGTTAAGATTTTTAGGAGATCAATTTTTAATTACTTAAAATAATTAAGTGTATAACAAATAAAAAATCATCATCAATCAAGCTTAAAGTGAAAAATAAATTCAAACAATAATTAAAGTAAGACCAATTTTTTTATGATTTTTTATCTCTTAATATCATTATATTAATATTCAGGAGGTAAATTTGATGAATAATAATATGAAAAAAAAGGGGGGGAGAGGGTGTGTGTATTTGATTAATATATTATAGTAGAAGGGGGTGTCTTTGATTTTTTTAGTTATTTTCGCATATTTTAACTATATTAAAAATCAAATACACCCTCCCACCCTCTCCCAATTTTAAAAACAAACGTCGTTATAATTTTTATTAACCGAAGAGATTTATTTTATTTTTATAGAATAGTACAGGGAGCCGATGTGAAATCATAATATGAGGGTTTAATTATATGAGTTTTAAAATACGAAGGGTAACTTTGATTTTGATACATATTAGGAGTGTCAATAATAATTTTGACCAATTTTCTATTCCTTATGATAATAAAGGCAATCCTAGGCTCATTTTACGAAGAGAATTATACTAATACAAGTTTAAAAACTTATTTTGCTAACTTAAACATCGAAGAGATTAGGTAGAGAAACACTCCTCCCTACCTTGGTCTTCGTGCAAGTGATACTTAGAGGAGTATAATATTTTAACCTTGGGAGTCATCTCGGATTTACCTCAGATCTACCTCGAAATCATCTTGAATGGATTGATTAAGGATGTAAGAAATAGTATCTTGAATATGTTATAAAAGAAGAATGTTAAAATCCTCAAATCATAGATTGATTAAGGATGTAAAGAATGCAAGGATATAATTCTGGTAACAGGATATATCTTGGAGACTTGTAATAATCATGTACACACGAGTATAAACCTCCTCTAACAAACGTGATGCCATGATATTTATTTTCTAACGACAAGAAGGATCAAACCAAGGGTTTGGTGTTAACTAAATATAAGAAAACCAAGAGTCTTGTAGCAACTCAACCAATATCACCCTACATAAAAACGTGCATTTAAATCAGTTCTTACATTGTCACATACATAAAGATGACGGTAAGTTCCATATATATTTGCGTAACATGAGGAAGACAACATCCGCAAGACACTTCAGGGATAACTACCGACTGTGATAGCAGAAACATCACTTCTTCTTCTTCTTCTTCTTCTTCTTCTTCTAGCTTGACTTGCTAAGCCTGCGTGCAACCTAAGCGAGGCGCAGATCGTAAGACCCGTAGGCAATCCCATGCAGGTTTGGCTGGTTGGGCTGGACGCGGATTGCGTACATGTGAGACCCGCCGCCGGTGAGCACAAGCGTGCCGTCGTGGTTGCCGGGGTCGTCGTCGGCGAATCCACAAGCAGCCTGCTCGTCTTTCATCATCTCCTGTGTCGACCACACCATTCATATCCGCCTACGGATCCATCCGTCGCCGAAACCAAGCAAGGAAGACGAAGAAGAGGATGACCACTCACCAGTTCTTGCAGAAGGTTCCTGTGTGCTTCGTGGGCGCTCTTCAGCTGCATCCGAATCCAATGTTTGCGTCGCACATGCATTTATCATTCACACGTTACGACTCAGTCGCTGCAATCGAATGCTCGATGGCATGCAAACATAGTGTTCTTCCGATACAAATACGTTAGTGAGTGATTCCATGTGCTTTGCTCTACGCATGTATAATGTAACCCTATGCAAATTTCTTCCACATTTATCTTCTTCATATTTATCTTCTTGACCATGAATCGTTGATAAGAAAGCAATGACATAAACCATATGGTTCTTTACATACCTTCTTCTTGTAGGTGTCTGTCTGAGTTGCGATCAAGTGATACTGCCATCCAATTCAAAGGCAAGATTAGACACTGCTTGTCGAAGACAAGATTAGCAAAAAAAACAGGAAAAAAAAAAAGCTAGCATTTCTATAAAATCTAAAGCAAGATTTATAGTTGATCGTTCTTAAATTTTTGGTTAGGATAAATCGATTATTTCTAAAGATTTTGATGCTCTTATCTGCCTTCATCAAATGTTACTTGGTCTTATTCAAAACATTTTACTCAGGTAATGAGTCTAAAAGAACAGCAGATGGCAGTAATGATCGGCATGTAGAAGGAGGACGGCTTTGCCATCTTTATGATCAAAGGTAGAAAACCCTAACAAGTGCAAGAGAGGTCGCATACTTTTCTGTCGCGCACAACTTTTAAAGCTTCATCCAGATTTTGCTCAAGACCGCGCAGTTCCTTCATGTCCAGTCCATCCAAGCCTTCGCCCATCCTCTGCCTTCCGATCATACAAAAAGCGTCAATATCCTCAACCGCAGAAGCCAACATATAGACCCTCCTCTGTCAAAAACCCTAACCTTATTTCTCTGCGGAGGTTCCTGTTGATCTCCTTCAGATGGCTGAGATGATTTTGCATTTTCTACGAACGGAAAAGGTAGTCGTCCAAGGCGTGTCAAAGACAGATTTAAGAGGAAGGAAGCTTTGAGAGAAAGGATCGAGATTTCCTGCCTCATATTGCGTACTCCACAGGTTGATCCCGGTAACTTGCTGGTAGCGATCGTACATCTTCTTGGTGCTGTGTCATCAACAACGGCGCCACTGTATCATAAAGGGAGAAGAAACGGAAGGGGTTGCATGCTATACTACCAAGGGTTGGAGGCGTACTCGGTGGTCGGGCTGCAGTACTCGGAGAACTTGCCGGTGCTGGAGAACATGATGATGGACACTTGTGCGTCGCACAGCACGGTCAGCTCCTTGGCCTTCTTCATGATCCCCGTTCTCCTCTTGGAATACGTCACCTGCCTGTTGGTTGGGTTCTCTATCTTCTTGATCTCTATCTTCCCCCTCCCCATTTCTCTTCCGAGCTCCCTCCTCCCCTCTCTCTCTGTCTCTCTCTCTCTCTCTCTCGCTATCACGGTAGCACCTGTTCTATCTCCTCTTCCTTCCTTCCTCTCTGCCTTTAACCACGAAGATGGGAGGAGAAAGAGCTCAAGAGGGGGAGAGTGTAAAGCTGTTGCGGGTGAATGTCGTGGTGCAAGAGGAAAGCGAGAGTGCTGTTGCCATTTGCGAGAGGGAGTGAAAAGATGGAGTTGCTGTGTGTGGGTTGGTCTTTCCCAAACAGTGAAAGGTTTGTAGGTGTCCATTCAATTGCGATTTCTCCACAGGTAAAGGAGCAGTCACCTTTCGCATGTCACCGCTTCTGTTTGCCTCCGACATGTGTCTGCTGTGTTCTCGTATGTATGTATTTGATCCTAAGAACAAGGGAACGAGCCATGACTTAGAAGCTAATGGCGATCGCTGGTTGTCATCCACCAAATCTTGCGCAAGGAAGCTAATTAATTGGCTGCTCGCGCTCGTGATGGAGACAGGACGGTGTGGCCCGCTTGATGGCGCAGATGAGGAACCCATGCTTCACAGCTTGCTCCTTTTCTCTTTCTTTTCCTGATCGGAGACAAGAGTTCCAACCAATGGAAAAGTCAGAGAAAGCAGCGTTAAATCTGTGCCGAGGAGACGGGCAAAAGGCCCGGAGGCCGAAGTGGGGTTCTGCCTCTCCATGCTCGGTGCGACGATGTTGGCACACGCAACGCGGTCCGCTGCTGAGAGATCTCGAGCACCACAGACTAAGTGGCTCGAAAGATGGCTGTCACTCTTACCCATTTCCGCTGTTGGATTCCTCAGCTAGCGTTCATGACCAAAGACATAATACAAAGATCACTAGAAAAGTAAAAAAAAACTAAAAAGGATGTTGAGCCAGCGCATGCTTCGAAATCCACCAATCTTGGTACTTATAAATGTTTGGCTTGGTCCATCTGATCCAAGCAGCAGCTGCCTGCATCAACTCTGTATTCAATGGGCTCTCCAGTTCTGCCTATTAAATGAAGAGATGACAGCAGTAGTAGTGCAGGGAAGATCGTATGTCATGACTTGTATTTCCCATCGTCGATGCACTTACATGTGTGACCAGCTTGCTTACCTCACTCTCATCACAACCTTTGCATACATTACAAGCATATATGCGAGAGCATTAGCGTTGTGAATCTGCAGGGAACAATACACATGAACTTGTCAAAATATATATAAGATTCTGAGAAGACCAGTACTCTTTTCGTTCTTATGCTTCACTTTCCGTCAGTCTCAGCATAACTTACCTTCACGAACCCAACCAGCGGCCATCGTTAATTCAAGAACAACAACACAGAGGACAACTACCAAGAATCAACTGGATAAAAAAACCTAGTTTGATACGAATCAAACAACTATTACAGAAACCGTGGGCCTTCATAAGCTGCAACCACGAGCCACATCAAGCTCGAGACCACCAAAGCTTCCATCCTTGCCGCATGCGGAGAATTGGGAAGCATCACCGGCAGCAACATGACGACCATCCCAAGCATCCACAGCACGTACGTACCGAAGAGGCACGAGAAGACCTCCCATGCTGCAACCGAGCCCACCGCCTTGACGGCGTCGATGATGCTGCGTGAGGACGCCGCCATGATCAGGAAACCGAGCCAGCCGAGAAGCCTGCGGCCTCCGTCGGAGTAGAGACGTGGCCGTAGACGAACACCGTCTAAAAATGGCGCAGCGTCGGCCATCAACACCTCCCTGAGCCCGCTACACCATAGAGGAGGAAGTTTTGGAGATAGAGATGATGATCCAGGCATGCAGATTTGTGCGCCGTATGCACGGATGCGACAAGGGTATATATGGCAGCACGGCACCAAAGGGGAACTTGCATGAAGCTTATTAATTCAACGATGAAACCAAACTTATTAATTCAACCGACGTTCTTGTTTTTGATAAAAATTGAGACGGTGATTGAACAAAGAAGAATGAACGGTATGCTTTATTTCTATATTCATCACTTATTTATATACTTAACAAAGTAGATTAGGAAAGTTAAAAGGATGAATTTTTCTTAATAGACAAACAAACTCTACTCATACTTATACGAAAATCTCATCTGTTAACATACCCATAAGATCATGCTTCTACCAAGGACGTGACCTATGCAAATAATTTATGGGCGAGTGACTTTGTGAGGGAGTTTGCCAGTTGATCTGCCATATGAACATGAGAAACATAGAGTTTATGATTGACCATTTGATCTTGCACGAAGTGAAAGTCAATGGTTATATGTTTCATACGAGAATGAAATACTAGATTGACACATAAATATGTAGCCCCGATATTATCATAGTATATTGTAGGAGTAGTGGTAGAATGGATGTTAAGTTCCTTGAATAGATTTATGATCCAATTAAGTTCTACAACAGTAGTTGCAATGAAATGATATTTAGTTTCATTGTTTGACCGAGCAAATGTATTTTGTGTTTTAAAACCCCAACTGATTGAATTGGCTCTTAGGAAGACGATATACCCGGATGTGAATGTTCTATCATCAAAGTTCCTAGCCCAATTGATATCAACAAAAGCATGAAGTTGAAGTGGAGAGTGTTTATGGAGAAATATGCCACAGTTGAGAGATCCACTAATATCGTAAGACCCGTTTAGCCGCTGACCAATATGTGATAGATAGTTGATATATAAATTATGATAACTTGTTAACTGCAAATTATATATCTGGGCAGGTGAGAGCTAAGTATTATAAAGAGCCAAGTACTTATCGATATTGAGTAGAATCTATAGCAGGACTGTCATCAGTTAACCTAAGTGATTCAATAGTTGATAGAGGAGTTGAAAAAGCTTTCGTGTCCTTCATGTCCTTCATGTATGTCTTCAATAATAAGTCGTGAATATAATTTCGTTCGGAGAGGAAGAGTCCCGAAGATGTATACGTTACTTCCACACCCAGAAAATAACTCAGGATACTGAGATATTTGAGAGAAAATCGATCGACCAACTGTTTGAGGAACATTATGATCGCCATAGAATTATTACTTGTTACAATGATGTCATCCACATAGACTAGAAGATATATTGTACTGCTAGGTTGTTGATGGATAAATAAGGAGGTATTTGACTTGGAGTTGAAAAAGCTAACTAACATCAGAAATGAACCAAGTTCTGTATACCAAGCTCGTGGAGAGCCTGATGAAGCCCATAAATAGCTTTCTGGAGTTTATAAATATACTTCAGATATTGAGGATGAAGAAAACTAGGAGGTTATTCCATGAAGATATTTTCAGTTAAGGTCCATTGTAGAAAGGCATTGTTCACATCAAGTTATCGCAGATGCCAGCATTTTGAGATGACTAAACTCAAAATAAGTCAGATTGTTGTGGGTTTAACAACAAGACTGAATGTCTCTGTAAAGTCAACACGAGGACATTGATGAAAACCTATAGCCACTATGTGAGCTTTATACGAGGCAATGGACCCATCAGGGTTCCACTTAACTCGAAAAACCCACTTACACCCGATGACATTTTGTGTGGGATGAGATTCAACAAATGTCCAGGTAGTGTTATGAAAAATGACATCATATTCGTTACATATAGCTTTACGCCATTAGGGGGACTTTTGGGCTTGAGTGACCATGGTAGGTTATAATAGTATTTAGGTCAAGAACCCGATGTGGTTTGAAAATACCACTTTTAGAACACGTTATCATGAGATATCAAAGTGGTTTAGGAGGTGATGGTAGAATGGGTACCGGGGAAGCATTGGTGTAGGGTGAGTTAGATTGAGGACCATCAATTCCATTGGGTAGAAAGGATGGTAAAGTTGGTGATTAAGTGTCCGAGGGTTGGATATCAATAGTAGGAGATACTTTGCAGAAGAAGTAGAAGTAATAGAGGGGATGAAGTGTTGGACCGAAGGAATACTCCACTGATGTATATCTGTTGGTGTGGGTGATCTTGGTGGAGATGATGGCATACTCCATTGATGCATATTTGTTAGAGTAGTTTGCATGGTAGATCAATTGGAATGATAAAATGGAAAGGAGGACTCTATAAAGATAACATGACAAGACACATAGACTCTATGTGTTAGAGGATCATAGCATCGGTAAAGATTATGTTCAAGAAAGTAATTGATGAAGACACAAGGCTTTGACCTCGGGGCTAATTTATGTGATGCATAAGGATGTAGTCAAGGATAACAAACAAAACAAAAAACCCTAAGTTTTCTAAAGTTTGGGGATTTATGAAACAAATTTTTAAATAGTGACTGATTGTGGAGGGCAGGAGTAGGCTTATGAGTAATAAGGAAGACTATAGTTTGAAAGGCTATAGACCAAAAAGTAGTTGGCATGGAGGTATAATGGAAAAGTGTGAGACTAATTTCAACTATATATCGATGTTTGTATTCGGCCGAGCCAACTAGTTGGAGAGTGTATATGGGAGATTTGAGATGTTGAATACCATAAGCTAAGAGACACGATGTGAGTGCTTGGTATTCACTCCCATCGTTAGGATAAACTATTTTAATTGAGAATTGAAAAATGTTCTCTACCATCTTTTCGAAGGAAATGAAGATTGTTTAAACCTCATACTTATATTGAAGAGGATAAAACCAAATATACTTGGTAAAATATTCTATAAAAATAATATATAATCTGTTTTGTGCAAGAGAAAAAAAACTATCAAATGAGAGTCTATGACTTTTATTACTAAGACAGACATCGCAATTATTCGAAATAGAACTAGCTTTAAAAGTTGGAAGA
Source organism: Ensete glaucum (assembly GCA_021527575.1). Lineage (NCBI taxonomy): Eukaryota > Viridiplantae > Streptophyta > Magnoliopsida > Zingiberales > Musaceae > Ensete > Ensete glaucum. The sequence continues at coordinate 54,205,260 of CM038551.1, forward strand.
AAGTAGTGAGAGAATAACTTTTATTGAGTTGAGGAAGAGAGATGACCAAGATGACAATGCCACATATCTATTGGAGCAACAGTAGAAGAGTAGGTAGTGGGCTGAGAGACTAATGGCCACTGGTAGATGTTATCTTTACTCTGGCCTTGAACTAAGACAAAAAAATATGTTTTGTGTAAGAGAAAAAAAAAATATCAAATGAGAGTCTATGACTTTTATTACTAAGACAGACATCGCAATGATTTGAAATAGAACTAGCTTTAAAAGTTGGAAGAGAGTAGTGAGAGAATAACTTTTATTGAGTTGAGAAAGAGGGATGCCTAAGATGACAATGCCACACATCTATTGGAGCAACAGTAGAAGAGTAGGCGTGAGAAGATATGGTAGATGTTGTCTTTACTCGGCCTTGAACTAACAGTGCCCCCGTGCTCAGATCCTTGACAAGAAATGAGTCAGAAAAAAATTCAATAAAGGTGTTGTTTTGTTTATAGAATTGAGAGACAAAAATAAGATTTTGTTTGATATGAGGGGCACACAACACATCATCAAGTGTAAAGTTAAAAGCATGTGAATTAAGAATTATGGAACTAGTGTGAGTAATAAGAATTTGATTACCATCACCAATGATGATGTCATCATTATCACCATAACTATTGTGAAGAGATAAATTCTAGAGATCTGATCGGAGGCGCCAGAGTCCATAATCCAGTTCTGTTGATAAGAAGTCGGAGTAGTCGTAAGATGCGCTTGGGGAATGTTTGATAAAGTAGAAGGTCGAGAACACGATCGACAAACTTTAACAAAATAACCAGCTTTATCACACAACTGACAGATTATTCTTTGTTAAGGTATGGAAGCAGGACGCTAAGGTTATTGGTAACTGAAGTAGCCACCTTGATTGTAGGGAGACGGATGAGGAGAGGGATGCTTGGTACCCACTAGTGAAGACGATACCCAGCCCAACCCTTATTGACAAGCTTAGAAATATTGATTATTCATTCTTTTAGATTTGTGACTTACTTGAGCAATGATATGTGGTCCTGGTGCCATATCTTCATACTTCAAATATGTTTCATAGTTAAACAACTTGTCGTAGAACTCTTCAAATTAAAGCGATGAGTTGTATGCCTGTATTGCTGCTGTCAATTCTTTATACTCAGCACTAAGACCATTGAGGGTGTGAACAATAACTTCTTTATCACTGAGGTAGTGTCCTATTAAAGCTAAATTATCGATGATAAGCTTTATATTTTGTAGATAATCAGCGATTATACTTCCCTCTCATTTTGTGTTCATTAGACTAAAGAGGAGGCCGAACATGCAAGTACGTGAGCGATTTGCCAATGTAGTTTGTAACTTGCACCGTGCTTGGTAGCAATAGCATAGAAAGATATGAGTGTGGCGACAGATCCAACGATGGAGGCTTGAATCGCCTGAAGAATGAGATGATTTTTGTGTAACCATAATTTGTGCTTCAGATTTGGTACTGAACTTGTAGCCTATAGGATGTTGATTATTGCTGGTGGACAACTGAAAGATCCATCGACATAACCCAATAAATCAGATCCAAAAAGAATCTTACAAAATTGAGCATGTCAGGATGCGTAGTTTCCTCCTTTGGATAATTGAAAGGGATGGGAGCTACAACATTAATAGAGATAAGTCTTGTATTCTGAGAAGTGCTACTACTCCTTGTGGGGACAATGATAGGAATGTGAGAGGTAAATGATGAAGACATTGTGAGAAAAATACCAATCACTATGTCGGTTGGATCTAGAAAATAAGGACGACGACATAGGGAAAGGGGGCCGCGACTCAGGGAAAGGGGTTGAAAGAGGAGATGCCTCTAATACCACTAGTTTGTGCTTATAGAAGGAGCTTGGGAGATAAAGGAAGAAGAAGCCAAGGCGGACGAGTGGTAGTAAGAGGGCGTTGGCAGCGAGGGCACCTCGGTGGCAGGAAGAGGAGGTCCATCGATTGTAATAGAAGAAGCAGAGGCTGCTCTATTTCTATTGCTAAGGGGAAGAAGACACTGACGACGCCACATGATCATAAGGCAATAGCGACAGTAAGAAAGGAGCACCAGAGTCATGCAACTGTTCAATAGCGAGACTATCACTCACAGAGGGGAGGGCACCACAACCACAGTGGGTTGCAGGGCTGATGTTCTTGCGTAGGAAGGGTATATAGCAGCACTCGAGATGATGGGCAGCAAAGAAGAGGGTGGCGTCACCGATCGTTGAGAGGCGGTTGCTGTCATTGCGTTTCCCTTCTTGCCAAGTGATTAGGAGATTGCAACTATCGAGGGACGGAGAGTGGCAGTGTTCAACTGAAGCAGACGGTGATCTTCTTGGGGTTTGGCTTATCACCATTACTCGGCTGATGCAAGGGAAGTAGAAGTAAAAGGGAGAATAGCTGTAGAGGAGTTTACTTAGTCTAACGATCTGTGATGATAGTAAGTGATCACTGCAGAAGGAAGAAGGATCATTGGTCCGACCTCAGCAATAGAAGGAACAGAGCAACAGTTACTTTGTTTTCATGGCTGGGAGGAGGACGACAATGGCCTGCAGTTGTGGCTGGATGGGCGCTTCACAAGCCTCTGTATGGAGAACCATATATGCCAGGACTTGGCCTAGTGCAACGAGGCCACAACCATGGTATTGTGGACCAACCTCAAATAGCAACTTGCGTCTCAAGTAAGAGCCAAGGCTGAGGCAGTGTTGACCGCTAGCAACATTGTGTCATGCTGTTGTGGGGACAACGAAGATGATGGCTAGGAGGAGGACTATCATGAATGATCGTTACTCAACAGCAACACCTTCGCTCAACCGACCTTTTGTCATTTTGCTTACTTGTAAAGATGTTTGACAGCCTATTTTATCTTATTTTTATATGTTTTTGCCTAAGAAATATTAGTAGAAATAGTCTAGAATGCTACAAAGTAACTGTTCATTATGCAAAACCAAAATAGCCCAAAACAACCTAGTTTTGGGTCATTTTCATATATTACGACATGCATTTTGAGCGGAATGGAGTGTCAACCATCTTAGCCCCTTGGAACCATCCGAGTGGCATAAGGGGGATGGGGCTTTGGGATAGTATCAGATGTAAGCATTTATCAAGTGTTGAACTTGACTTGCGTCTGATATCTTGGGAACCATCGTTTGTGGACTTGCGACCATTCTTACAGCCCTCTAAAGTCTTGTTTCACTCTCACTATCTTTTCTGTTACACTCAAGGTGTTTGACAAATTGCTTGTAAGAGCAGCCCTCCCTGTGAGACGTCAGGACTTGTTCATCGCTCGTCTTCAAAACTAATCAACTTCTCTTTTGTAGGTCTTCGGGACCCACACAAAGTTGCAAGTGGCTGACCCTTTGCAGGCAAATAATGCTTTAGCGTTTATGACTTAGGCAACCCAGCTAAGTTTGGAACATTGGGCAAGTTTGCTCTGCGACTTAGGCAATTCTAGTTAAGTATTCAAGTTTACCACTAGGGTGTCACATGACTTAGACAAATTCAGCTAAGCCCATAACATTGTGGTATCAGAGCAGGCAAGCAATTCGAACAAGCAATAAAGAAGATTTGCAATCCTGCCATAGCAAAGCACCATGGTGAATCGAGCAAGATGGGGCAAGCCAGACCCTTGCCCTAAGAAGCCACAAGTGGGTTGCAAGTGCAAACTCGCTCGTAAGTTGTTGGAGCCACTCATGAGGAGCACGATAGCGAAGATGAGCCTTGTGTGTACAGGAAGGTAAGTGGGAGCGCTATTACCTTCTTGGTGCTATATGTGGATGATATCATAATCATTAGAAATGATGTAGAAATGCTCTCCACAGTAAAGGCTTGGCTATCCAAAAACTTCTCCATGAAAGACTTAGGAGAAGTATCATATATTTTGGGGATCCGAATCTATAGAGATAGATCCAAAAGGATGCTTAACTTATCCCAGTCTAGGTACATAGACTCCATTGTCAAAAGGTTTGGCATGGAGAATTCTAAGAGAGAGGTCTCATACCGATGAGATATAGAATATCACTTTCTAGGAGTATGTCCCCAAAGACTCCTGAAGAAAGGGGCAGACATGGATAAGATACCTTATGCCTCAGTGGTAGGGTCTATCATGTATGCGATGCTACGTACCAGGCCTGATATAGCACATGCTCTGAGTGTCATGAGTAGGTATCAAGCAGATATAGGTTTAGAACACTGAAAGGTAGTAGAGTATATCCTTAAGTACTTGAGAAGGACTAAGGATCTTTTACTAGTATATGAAGGAGATAGTTTCTAGGTTGAGGGCTATATGGACTCGAGTTTTCAGTCCAACATTGATGATAGCAAGTCAAATTCAGGGTTTGTTTTTACCCTGAATGGAAGACTAGTAAGCTAAAAGAGTTCTATGCAAGATACTATTGCTGACTCGACTATAGAGGCAGAATACATTGTTGCAGCAGAAGCAGTAGAGAAAGGGGTGTGGATGATGAAGTTAATCAAGGATTTGGGAGCCATACCAAGCAGCGTGGAGCTGACTCCCATATATTGTGACAGCAATAGGGTGATAACTCTAGCAAAGGAACCTAGGTCTCATCAGAATTATTTTGAAGAGGTTCCATATAATTAGAGTGATTATGACCCGTAAAGATATAGCAATGGAAAGAGTTCCATCCGAAGATAATATTGCAGATCCACTGACGAAGCTACTGGCTCAGATTGTATTTAAGCGTCAAAGGGGTCTGATAGAGATCAAATACATAGGTGATTAGCTTTAGGTCAAGTGGGAGTTTACTGGTTACAAGTGCCCTATAAGCCAATCACGTGAGTGATGGCACATGTGACATGCTGTGTGATATTTTTTTCTATGATTAATATTGACATATTCTCATATTATATTATCTGTTGTATATATATATATATATAGTAATATCCTTGATTCTGTGTAATGGAATCAGATCATAATGAGATCACGATAATGAGATCGATTCACATTTAAACACAGATCCTAAATAATCCTGGTTATGGGTTACTTGAGAGGGATATCGAGATAACCGGACAGACCGGTGTGCTGTATACCCATCCATATGATGGAGGCGGCTGGTCTCATAACCACTTGTGTGGAGACACTAAGGATATAGTATGAGTGCTCATTAGCGAATGAGTTCACTGATTGATCCGCTTATAGAATATTGTATGGTTAATGATACCTAATGTCAGATAGTGATTCCATAGTCCCAGTTGTGTATCTGGTCCTTAGACTTGAGACATCAAGGATGCCTTGTATGAGTACTCCTTTCTTTGCCGCTAGACTTACAGGTTTGAAAAGTTCCAAATTTGGTACAATTGGTTATCGGGATTGGTAGACAATCTTATGAAGGCAATTGAGTGTTAATAGAGGATCATCCACTCTCGATATCCCGAGAGGAATATCCTATATGTGCTTACCTAGATAAATCCCTGGCTAGGGTCATTTGGATTGAGAAAGAAAGAGTTCTCCGGGAGAATCCGATTAGAGCGAGATTCCGACGGATTCCGTATATGACCTGACAGTACCATATCCAATATATGATCTTTAGGATATTAGTTGGATGAGAGATTATAAATACATTGTAACTGTGGACAGACAGGTATGATGGATTCGATCCTCCTGTATCGTTTGAGGACTATGGCGTAGTGGCCTAGTACGTCCATAGTCGATAAGTCGAGTGAATTATTATGAAGATAATAATTCACTATATCAGAAGGAGTTCTGATGGGAGTGACTCACGGCCAGCTCGGTATCGAGCCTAGAGGGTCACACACATATGGTGGATACTTCAGCGAATAGAGGATTGGATGAAGATCCAATTAGCCCCTATTCTCATTAGATGAGACCCTATGCTAATGGGCTCCTTGATTAAGACCCAATTAGAGGCCTAAGAAGATTATTGGATAAAGATCCAATAATGTAAGGTTAATGGATAATTGGATGGATATCCAATACCCACTAAGGCAAGAGCCTTAGGGTTTTTGATGGCTCTCTATAAATAGAAGGGGAGACTCATGGTTGATTGACTGCAGCTTTAGCCACCACCTCTTATTCTCCTGACCCTCCCCCCCGAGCAAGAGTTGCAAGATCAGATTAGAGGAATTACGTTGCAGAGATTCATCGTGTGGATACCGCTAGAGAGGAGGACACTTGACTTCCTTCATCTTCTCCATCCGGATCTAGAATATAAGGATATACGATCTCCCTAGGTAAAATCAATCTCTCACACATTGTGGTTTTACGTTTCTTTATGTTTTTTCTCGTGATCCCAATCTTTTGTATGATGATTTGATCTGCATGAGAAATTGACTTTTTGTTTTGATTTTCACTACGCATGTGATGCACCAGCTTAGGTTTCCCAACACGAATAACCCCGACAATAGTGGACATGAGCACTACTCATAATTTTATTACCGATCGGGAAGCTAAGCAACTGGGACTAATCTTGGAGAAAAACTCAAGTCATATGAAGGCTGTGAACTCGGAGGCCAAGCGGATCTCTGGACTAGCAAAATGGGTCACCATCAAGATCGGAATATGGAGTGGGTGCATAAACAAGATGGTGGTGCCCATGGATGACTTTCAAGTGATTCTCGAAATAGAGTTCAAGCATGCAACGAAGTTGGTGCCAATGTCATTCATGAACTCATTATATCTAATGGGAGGCATTGACCGCTGTGTGGTGCCAATTTCTCGAGGAGGAACTAAGGATCTACAACAAATATCAACATTACAATTGAAGAAGGGGGTATGAAAATATGAATCAACCTTTGTAGACACCATAAAGCTAGAAACACTTGATGGGGAGACCATTAAAGAACCTACCATGGTGGCGAACATTCTGAAGGAGTTTTCAAATGTGATACCGACTGAGTTATCAAAAACTCTACCACCACGCAGAGGCGTGGATCATCATCGTATTGAGCTGGAGTTGGAAGTTAAGCCTCCAGCGAGACCACCATACTGCATAACTCCTCTAGAGTTAGCGGAACTCAAAAATCAGTTAGACGAACTACTGAGTGATGGTCTTATCTATAGTTCAAAAGCACCATTTGAAGCTTCAGTTCTTTTCTAAAAGAAATAAGATAGGAGCCTTCGATTATGTATCAATTATTGAGCCCTGAACAAAGTGATAGTGAAGAACAAATACCCCATTCCGCTCATCATGGATTTGTTCGATCAGTTGGGCAAGGCCAAGTACTTCTCTAAACTTGACCTGTAGTCAGGGTACTGGCAGTGCGTATTGCAGAAAGTGACGAGGCAAAGATTACCTATATGACCAGATATGGAGCATTTGAGTTCTTGATAATATCTTTTGACTTAACCAATGCTCCAACCACATTCGGCACTCTAACGAACCAACTGTTCAAGGAATATTTGGACAAGTTTGTGGTCATTTACTTAGACGATATAATCATCTATAGCAAAACACTTAAGGAGCATATTGAGCACCTTCAGACAATCTTCAAAGTCCTCAGAGAGCACACCTTATTGGTAAAGATAGAGAAGTGCTACTTTGCTCAGACAAAAATTCTATTATTGGGGCATCAAATCAATGATGGTTCTATTTGGATGGATAAATCTAACGTGCAAGCTGTGGCGGACTAACAAACACCAAAGAAGGTGCCAGAGTTGAGATAATTCCTTGGGTTTGTTAACTATTATCAGTGCTTTATATCTAGATATTCGAAGCATGCAGCTCCACTAACGGAGTTGCTAAAAAAGGAGCATTCTTGGAGATGGTCAGATAAATATGAAGCAACATTCGAAGACCTAAAAATTATCATGTTAGAGGAACTGGTACTCAGATTACATGACTATAGAAAGTCTTTTGAAGTCCATACAGATGCTTCCAACTTTGCTATAGGGGAGTACTTATGCAAGGGGGTCATCTGGTGGCTTACTCACAAGCTCAACGAAATCGAGTAGTAATATCCAGTGCATGAGAAGGAGAAGACAACAGTGGCCCATTGTCTGTGAGTCTGACGACACTACATTTGGGAGCGTCATTCATGCTAAGGATAAACAATGTCACATTGAGTTACTTCCAAACTAAAAAAAAGTCTCCCCGGAACAAGCACAGTGGCAAGACTTCTTGGTCGAGTTTGACATGGTAATGGAGTACAAACCCAGAAAAGTAAACGTTGTAGCCGATGCATTGAGCTGAAAAGTTGAATTGGTGAACAATATACAGTTAGAAGGTGAAGGCCAAGCCAGTCAATTGCACTCCAACTTTTTTTTTCAAGATCAGGAATGGACTGTATAGTGATCCTCAAGCAGTAACCCTAATGCAACTCATAAAAGAGGGTAAGACACGATGATTTTGGGTCCAAGAGGGACTCATATACATAAAAGGGAATAGTGTTATATTCCGCAGGCGAACAATTTGAGGCGTGAACTCCTGAGGAATTGTCACAGTTCCTTCTTGGTGGAACATCCAGGTATTCGTTGAACAATGGCTCTCGTGGAGAGGGTCTTCTATTGGCTAAAGATGGGGACAAATGTGGAGAAATATGTTCAAATATGCTTTACTTGCTAATAGGATAAGGTAGAGCAACAGAAGTCGGTGAGACTTTTGAAGCCATTGCCAGTACCAGAAAGGCTATGGGAGAGCATTTCCTTGGACTTCATATTAAGCTTGCCCATAGTAGGAGGACTTGGATTGATACTCGTGGTAGTCAATCGATTTTCGAAGTATGTAATGTTCATTGTTGAACCCCTATATTATTGAGCAGAAAAGACAGCTAAGTTGATGATGAAGAATATGGTGAAGTATTGGGAGTCTCACACAATATCATTAGTGATCGAGATTCTTAGTTCTTAGGATGATTCTGGACTAAGCTATTCAAGCTGTTGGGATCTGAATTATACTTCTTCACAAGCCTCTATCCTTAGACGGATAACGAGACTGAAAGAATCAACTCGCTCTTGGAGCAATATCTCTGATACTATGTGGGTGTCAACCAACGAGATTGGGTGAAGTTGTTGGACATAACTCAATTCTTCTATAACTTGCAGTGGAGCTCTGGATCCAGCAAGAGCCCCATCAAGATTATCATGAGATAACAATCATCAACTCTTCATACGTTGGCTATTAGTTATATTGGTAGTAGCCCATCGGCATATCACTTCGCAAAAGAATTACATCGGAATGCATAAATTACTAAGGCTTACTTGGAGAAGGCGACCCAAAAAATTGAAGAAGTGGGTAGACTTGAGAAGGTGACCACAAGAGTTTAAAGTTAGCGACTTAGTGTTGGTGAAGCTTCAACCAGCATTACTCTAGTTTTTTAGGCACAAAGTGGATAAAGGGTTGGTATACAAGTATGAAGGGCATTTTTCGATTATCAATAGGGTGGAGAATGTCTCATACAAGTTGCAACTGTCGGCATAGCTCAAAATTTACAATGTCTCCTATACAAGTAACTTAAAATCCTACCATTTAGATCCTAAGATGCTTTCCGAAATATTTCAACTCGTCTATCTTAAGTCAGATCCTCCTACAAAAAATGAGTTGAGACCATTCTAGCGGATCGTAAAACTAAGTCACATAACAAAGCTTAGCAAACTGAGTACTTGGTGAAGTAGCAAAAGCTTCCCAGAACAAAAGCTAGTTGGGAGTTATAATATACCCTATGACATGAAGAAGCCTACGTCAAAACCTACTAACAAGCATTGATGAGGGCATCGACAGTTTAAATATGGGAGAATGTCATGAACGGTCATCGCTCAACCACAACACCTTCACTCAACAGACCATTTGTCGCTTTACTTATTATATAGATGTTTGGTAGCTTATTTTGTCTTGTTTTTATGTGTTTTTGCCTAAGAAATATGAGCATAAACAGTCTGAAACATTGTAAAATGATCGTTCACTTGCAGAACCAAAACAGTCCAAAACGACCCACTTTTATGCTATTTTCATGTGCTGCGACATGTATTTTGAGCGGTACAGAGTGTCAGCCATCTCAATCCCTTAGAACCACCCGAGTGGCACGGGGGGGATGGGCCTTTGAGATAGTATCGGGCGTGAGTATTCATTAAGAGTTTAACTTGACTTGCATCTGATACCTTGGGAACTGCCGTTTGTAGACTTGTGACTATTCTTAAAGCCCTCTAAAGTCCTGTTTTGATCTCTTTCTCTCTTTTTTTGTTGCACTCAAGGTGTTCGATGAATTGCTTGTAAGAGTTGCCATCTTTGTAAGACGTCGGGACTTGTCCGTCACTCGTCTTCAAGACTAATCAACTTTTCTTTTGTAGGTCCTTCAGGACTTGCACGAGGTTGTAAGTGGGTTAACCCTTTGCGGGCAAATAATGCTTCAACGTTTCATGACTTAGGCAATCCTAACTAAGTCTGGAACATTGGGCAAGTTTACTCCGTGACTTACGCAATTTCAACTAAGTCTTCAAGTTTGCTGCTAGGATACTGCACGAATTAGGCAAATTCAGTTAAGCCCATGACAGGATGGGAATGAGATAATAAGACACTATCGCTGCAGCGACTGCAACAAGGTAGCGAGTAAGAAAGCGGCAGCTCAGGTAAGTGTCGCTAGAGGTGAGCTGAGGCAAAGGAAGCCCGATGGTGCCTTCCACGTTATGGAATTTATGATTGGTTTGGTGGTTCTGCAGAAGTCGAGAGTGGAAAGAGGGAATGTAAGTAGTTCCTGATGAGGAGGTTGCTCGGCTTGCGGCATGCAGATGAGGTAGGTGACGACAAGGGATGGGTTGTCATTTGATAGCGAAGAAATAAAATCTATCTTATAGAGAGCGTTGCTCTGATAGTATGATAGAAACTGATAGAGTGATTGAAGAAAGAATAAATTGTATGCTTTATTTGTCCATTCATCACCTATTTATACACTTAATAAAAGAAGTTAGAAAGGTTAGGAAGAGAGGATTTGGACTAGCAAACTCTACTCGTTACTAACGATTTTTATGATATAATTATATAAAACATATCACAAATAAATTAGTAAGAGAGAGGGCCCCAAATTGTTCACGTCATACATATATAAATACATACATACATATATATTTATAATTATCTTTTCAAATTATTTGAGACCAAAAAATAATTATCAAGACTTAGAGGGAGATTGATTATGTTCTTATTTCCAGAATGTTATATCAGATATTTTCATTCTTTTAACTATTTACAAGAATTAACCCAACTTTTTTTTTCTCTTCTTTGTAATCCACATTATAATCTATATACAAGAGTCGGCATAATATTACTATTTGCATAGTTATATATGGCGACCGAAAAGGTCAACGGGATGGTAATAGGTTTGCATCAACATGTGAAAAAGTTGGAAACTTGACGGAATTTGCCAAGCATGGTTTGTGCTTGACTCGGTGCAACCTAATCTTCCTAGCCCTTGGATTTAGATTGTTTAATTACTGCATAGACTTCGATGCATTTTAGATTTCGTCGATCCAATCTCATCATTGGGTTTAGTTGATCGCTTTTTCTAATAACTCGATTTGAATTTTAGCATCCTTTATAAACTCAATTAACCTTTTGTATTTATCTTTTGGGATATAAAGTGTGTTCGAAAACATAATGTATATTTAGGGAATCAATACATATTTTATATTTCTCAATATTTATTTTTAAATATAAAAAATTAGTATTTGATAAACTTTTATCAAACTATATTTGGTCAAGATGTCTCATTGCAAATACTCAAATGCTTATCAACATTTCAATATTTATGAAATGCTAATGAAATTTTTAAATTTTTTCAAAATACCTCATCACATTCTTTAATCATAAAATTGCCATTATATAATTGAAACTCTAATCCTAATTACCTCCTCTCTTCTTTTGTTTGCTATATATCGTCAACTCTTTCTCTCATAAATTTATCACCTTATTTGCTCCGCGAGATCATTTTTTGTCACATCACCTACTTAGTCTTGTCACTAATCTGAGTTAATAGGACCAACTCTAAGGTGTTTTCAAACACTCATATATACCTTACAAATTATATATATATATATATATATATATATATATATATATATCCCATTCCTAGTCGAACTCGAGTCTGACGACCCGATCGAACAAGTCGAGCCGTTGCGGTAAATAATCGAAACCACGTGCATCAACGGCGGTGACGCCTTCAAGGTGGAATGATCATCAAGATTCGCGATGCTCAAAGCAGAGACTGACCTTGGCGTGGGCCAGTACGCGGATTCACCCAACAGGAAAGGAAGGCCGACTGCCGACCTCGAAGAGGGAAAGGCGTGCGGACTTCCGGGCCGCATCGGATGCGCGCCGCCGTCTCTGCCCAAATCGGCCCCCGCCTCGTCCTCTTCCGCCCCTCTCCTCCTCGTGTTCGCTTCCCACTTCGCCACCATCGGCCTCCGCGGTTTCCGATCGTTTCTCCTGTTCCTCCACCTGGTCCTCGTTCTTGTTCCACCATGGAATCTGCTAGGGTTGACAACGACGGCGATAAGGCGGAGAAGGAGAAGACAGGGAAGACGGAAGAGAAACCTAAGCCAGAAGCGGAACCCTCGCCTCCCGAGAAGCCGCTGCCCGGCGATTGCTGCGGGAGCGGATGCGTCCGATGCGTCTGGGATATCTATTACGAGGAGCTGGAGGCCTACAACCAGATCATCGCCTCCCGATCCAAAGGTTCCCAATTCTAGCACCTCAACCTTCTCTATTCCAGTGTCTCATCCCCATATTTATGCCTTGTTCATGTTTTGTTTTCGATTCACCTCTGGAAGTTATTCTCATTAAACTAAGAATCTTGATCGATCTGTAATTGATGTCGATTCTATTGTGGTAACAATCGAGGGCATCTTTTCTTCTCTCTCTCTGGAATCACGTAGATGATTGCTATGGATCTGCTACTCCATTGTCTTGCAACCATAGGGGGGGTCAAGCCAACCCATGGTTGGCAGCTCTACATCCTGATGTCGAGTCACAAAGAACAGATTTATCGAGTATTTCTATTCAATTCAATCCTAACAGACAAAAACACAAATACCTTTCATGCCACTCGAGGCACCTCCAGTCGATACAACTCGACGATCGGCGCCCTCTCCCCGTCACCATTGACGAGCTGCGAGGCGAGGTTAGCGCAGCGTCACAATCGTTCCTTGTCGGTGGGAACGCGATACATTTGGTCTCAGCGCCATCTGAGCATGTCTCGTCGACCTCCTCGGGACTGTTATCGGTTCTGAGAGGGATGTGGTGCGAATTCCTCCTGTCAATGCCTTCCCTATTTGTAAGCCATTCCATTCCTCTCCGCCACCCCTCCACTGCCCTTCCCCTCCCCCCCTCGCTCGTAACTGTCGTGGGCCGCTCGCCGCTCCACGAAACATTTCGGTATCGAGGTGGCAGCGAACCACATTTCGATGAGACCCGTCCTTTTGGGCACGATCGAGAAGCACCACCAAATCACGTCGGGGTGAAATGGACCGGATTCGCGGAACGCCGGTGAGGTGTTGCTGTCATGGAACGAGTTCAATGTGTCAAAACCGTCATCTGATGGCATTCAAAAATGTCCAAAAGATGCCAGAAATCTAGCATGTTCTATTTCCGAGTCAAATTGTCGCAACCAGAATATAATTTCATGACAGAATAAGGAAGAAAAATTTTACTAACCATTAATTCGAGTAAAATATGGGTTAAGTACCCCCGGACATCAACCGAGTCGAGGACACATCAGCTTCAGACTTTTGTCTTGCAGCCGTGGCCAGTATTAGGCGCATCGGCAGATGTGGTCTCCCGGACAGAAGAATGGAGCATTTGGATCTTTGATGCCTTCTGTGGTCATAAAATAGGTCGCAATATGCCCTTCTGTGGTGGCTATTGCAACTGTGAACATTGATCTTTTGCATCACCTGGGATCATGAGCAGGTTGCAGCGGGGGAATGAAACTGGCTCAGTGACGTGAAACCTTGAATTCTCTAAGTCATGCCAAATTGAAATCAGCAAGAAAAATTCTTTTACTCGATCACCATATCATGTCATCGCTGAACCAGTCTTAATGGCGAGAGAGAGAGAGAGAGAAAAGGAAGGAAAAATTCTCTTTTTAATTAACGCTTTACAAACCCGGCACACACACCCACCCCGAGTCATCGTTTACAGTTAAAAGGACCCTTCAGGTCCTGAAGCAAAGATGAAAGTGGTGGTGGTGATTGACGGTGGCGGCAGCCTGGCTGCAGTCGCGGTCGATGATGCTCTGGATGCGGCGGAAGTGCTTGACGCGGCAGGGGATGGTGATCGCCCCCTGGTGGTGGAAGCCGTACTCGTCCTCGGCCTCCTTGAGCAGCCCCACGAAGAGCGGGTGGCTCAGGTACTCCACCGGCACCACGAACCGCTGCGGCTGCTCTCCCTCCCCGCCCACTCTTATCCCCATCCACCCCTTCCGGATCCCCTCCTCCTCCTCCTCCCCCCTCCGCCTCCCGTGCCCCGCCATGATCTTATGCGGCAAGTGCAGGTGCATCCCCAGCCACGTATACATATATATATATAGAGAGAGAGAGAGAGAGAGAGGAGCAAAGCCGAACCCAAATCCAAACCGGATCGATCCGAAAAAGGGAAGATTAAGAGACGAGCAGTGGCGCACTCAGCCGTACGCTCGCCATTTCGAACAAGGATAACGCAAACCACGACCACAGAGAAGAAGATGAGAGAGTATTAGAGGCGGTGGGTCGTATTAATAGCTCATATGAAACCAGACGAACGCAGTCTCTCCGTATATGGTTTTTACGCAGCCATCTTTGCGCCTTTTAGATGGGTATATATGACGGGTCGGATCCATTTAGGATCCGAATCATGTAAATGCTTGGGCTCGAACGCTCGTTGTTATCGGATTGATGACGTGGTGATGACGTGTTGTCCGGCACGTACCAAGGGGATGAAGGCGGTCCAGAGGACAATGCTGCACGTGTGAGAAAGGGGTCGCCCATACCATCTCTCTCTCTCTCTCTCTCTCTCTCTATATATATATATATATATATATAGCCTTCAAAGAAACGATTAAATTAGGATTTCTTGACACACAGAGAATGAGGTCGCGCCAAATCGAAGCGAGCAACGCAGATGGCATATCACATCACATCACGTCGCGGGTCTCATCACGGTCATTACTACTACCACAAAGCAATCCAAATGAGTCCATGTGCAGCTACGCATATGGCTCCCAAAAGTTCCTGTTTTATAGAGGCATCGGTGTGTACGTGTACGTACCAGATCTCCGTAGCCTTCCCGTATCATGCTGCGTTGGAAGCTTACAACAGTCTCTCTTCTAACTCGTCTCAGCCGTCCATTTAATTTAAATAAAATATATTAATATTAATATAATTATTATTTTTAATAATTAAGATTTGACATTTAAACTTTCGTTTATCTTAATCAAAATATTAGATTTTAGCCTAAGAGGGTAGAAAAGTAGACGACGATGGTTTTGGATAAAAATAGAATTATTCCTGAAGCAATTTTTTCATCTTAGGTTAGATAATATCTTTAGTGAATTCTTACTGTGATCACTTGATCACTTGAGATGGTTTTGGATATTATGCATAGTAATATAATCCTTGTATTATTGTCATTCTCTTGTGATTGTTACTTGGGTTTGGACAAGAGATTTTAAGTTTTGTACATTCATTATTTTTATAGTAGATTTTCTTTGGCTTGTCCCGTGATTTTTACTCTTTCAGTTAGAGAAATTTTTCACGTAAATCTTGGTGTTCGTTTAATTATGATTTCTGTTTGATTCTGCTATGTGTTACGACCTACTAGTATTTGTTCGTATACATAAGTCTTTCCTTTTTATCCCATCAACTGGTATCATAGTAAGGTTTCATGACATTTAATTTTTGTATTCGAACACAGATGCCAGTAATGTTTCTTGTATAATTAGCTTGAATGTAAAATAATTATAAGATATAGAAACAAAGAAATATATGATCTCTTGTATTGCAAGGATTTGTTGAGACCTTTGCAAGGGAATAATGTAAAACCCACAACTATGACATATGATGAGTTGAAAAGATTAGACCAAAAAATGTCAGGTTCATTCAATAATGGCTTGATGATAGTGTTTTTCATCATGTTTCTGCTGAAAGTTTTGTATACTCTCTTTGGAAAAAGTTAGAAGGTCTCTATGAAAGAAAAATGGTTGGCAGTAAAGTTTTCTTGATCAGAAAACTTATGAACCTAAAATATAAATATGACACTTCTATTTTTTGCTAAGCATTTGAATGAAATACAAAGTATCACTAACCAATTATCTTTTATGAAAATATCTCTTGATGATGAGTTGCAGGCATTGTTACTTCTCAATTCATTGCTAGAAAATTGAGAGACACTAGTGTTTTCCCTCAGTAATTCTGCACCAGATGATGTTGTCCTCATGAGTAAAGTAACAAGAAGTTTGTTAAATAAAGAGTTGAGGAGAAAAAATTCAATAACTTCTTAGTTGATTTACAGACACTTGACTTAGAAAACAAAGGAAGGTCAAAATCGAAGAATAAAAGTGGTTCAGGCATGGGTAGAAGTAAGTCAAGATTAAAAAAAATATATTGTTTGTTACAACTGTGGTGAAAAAGGACATTACAAGAATCCATACAAGTAACCTAAGAAGAGTAAGAAAAATGGAAAATAAGTGGAGCCTACAAAGTCAAAGGAGAATACCACAACTATACTACAGGGTGGTGACTATTTTATTTTGTTTGCTTCTAATGATTTCTTTTCTTATGTGTGACAGAATCTCGAGTGGATAATTGACACAGAAGCTTCTTATCATGCTACACCACTAAGAGAGTTCTTTGGTACTTACAAGTCAGAAAATTATGGTATTGTCAAGATAGATAATTATGGTACAATAGACATCATTGGCATGAGGGATATCCACAAAATGACAAACCTTGGCTGCAAGTTAGTACTTAACGATATGAGACATATTATTGACTTAAAGCTGAATTTAATTTCAATTGGAAGGCTGGATGATTAAGACTTTGATGTCAAATTTCATAAAGGGCAATGAAAGCTTAGTAAGGATTCTCTTATTGTTGATAGTGGAAAAAAATATCACACCCTATATATATTGTAAGATAAAGCTTCTGGTCAGCAGTTGAAAGCTACAGAAAAAGACTTCAGGCATAGACGACCGGGACACATAAGCGAGAAGATGTTGCAAGCTCTTTCCAAGAGAGAGGTATTATCAAACCTTAGAGGTACACATCTGAACACTTGTATTGATTGTTTAGTTAGCAAACAACATAGAGTTTCCTTTATTAGTCATGCTTTATCTAGAAAAATACATACCTTAGTCCGTGTCTATAAAAATGTATGTGGTCTTTTAAGAACAAAAACTCGTGATAAATCTATTAATATTCATAATATCAGTGGTGCACTTTATTTTATCAATTTTTTATAGATTTTATAAAAAAGTTTGGGCCTATGCTATGAAGGCCAAAGATAAGATTATTAATGTCTTCAAAGAGTTTCATGCCAGAGTTTAAAGGGAGATAGAAAGACAAATAAAATATATAAGATTAGATAATGGTGGTGAGTACAAAAGATTATTTAATAATTATTGCATATCACATGACATCTAGCATGAGATAAAGTTTCTTAGTACACATCATCATAATGCAATTGCAGAGAGGATGAATTGCACCATCATAAAAAAGATCAAATGTATATTTTCGTAGGCCAAGCTACCCAAAAAGTTTTGGAATAAGGCTTTGAGGACTGTATTTGATATGATCAACTTATCATTATATATAACTCTAGATGGTGATATTACAGAGTTTATATGGTCGAGGAAAGAAGTCTCTTATAAGCACTTGAAAGTATTTGGCTATCATGCATTTGCATATATTCTAGATAATGAGAGGTCCAAGCTGGATGGCAACACAAAAGAGTATATTTTTTTTGGCTACTCATATGATCAGTTTGGTTATAGGTTTTGGGATTTAGAAAAGCAGAAGGTGTTTAAAAGTAGAGATGTGGTCTTCTTTGAGGATCAAAACCTTCATGATTTAAAGGAGGCACTAGCCAAGACTTATACAGAAGGATTAGTAAACTGTGACCCAGTTACTCCTCCAGTATATCAGGGTGATGGGGGAGATGTACAGGAAGATGGTGTAGAGCTTTATGTTGATTTACCTGCAGGACATATTGAGCAGGAAGAACATAGAGAGCAACTTTCATAGAATCATAATTGAGTAGATCTTCTAGACTATGTCAACCTTTTAGAAGATACTTAAATATGTAATGCTTACTGATGTGAGTGAATCATAGAGTTACCAGGAATCAGTTAAAAGTGAGCAAAAAAAAGAAGTTGTTTGTTGCTATGCAGAAGGAGATGAATGCTCTACAGAAGAATCACATATATGATTTGGTGCAACTACCAAATGGAAGTAAGCCCTTTAAGAACAAGTGAGTTTTAAGGTTGAAGATTCAAGAACAATATTCTCAACTGATGTACAAAGCTATATTGGTTGTGAAAGGCTTTAGTCAAAAGAAATGTATTTATTGCCTTTGAAGAGATTTTTTTTTGTTATTAAAATATCTTTTATCCGTATTACTCTTGGAATTGCTGCTAACATGGACTTAGAGGTTGAGCAGTTTGGATGTGAAGACAGCTTTCTTTCATTGTAATTTGGAAGAGAAAATTTATATGGAGCAATCAAAAGGCTTCAATGTCAAAGGTAAAGAAAATCTTGTCTACAAGTTGAGGAAGAGCTTTTATAGGCTAAAGCAAGCTCCAAGATAATGGTATAAGAAGTTCGATTCATTTAGATTGAAAATGAATACAAAAGAACAACTTTAGATCATTGTGTGTACATCAAACAATTTGATAACGATTTTATTATTATCTTACTTTATGTTGATAACATTCTTATCCTTGGAAAAGATATGCCTACACTTGATAGGTTGAAGAAGGAACTGAGTGAGTCCTTTATAATGAAGGATATGGGATCAGCAAAGCAAATACTGGGTATATAGATTTCTCACGATAAAAGAAAAAAATTTGGTTGTCACATGAGAAATACAGTGAGAATGTATTAGATATATTCAGTATGAGCAATGCAAAGCTAGTTGGTTTTCCTCTTTTAGATTACTTCAAGTTATGCTTAGAGCAGAGTCCGTCAAGTGATGAGGAGAAGGAGAACCATACATCGCATATGTAGCAAGGATTGACATATCGGTCCATACCGGTGTGCTGACATTTTGTCAGTACCGGTACGGTACTAGTACCAAGCGGTATGCATAGTGCCTATCGCCCGGTATATTAAATATATTATAATATTTTTATAATATAATATTATATAATATAATATTAAAAATATATTTAAAAAAGGGACAACGTTGCCTCGACGACATCACCTCGAACTCTCTCCTGCATGGGGAGAAAAATCACTTGCGGGCAGCACGGGTGGCCATGGCTCGCAACCCGCTGCGCTTGGGCGTGGTAGCAGCTCACAGGCAACCCTTGGGCAGAATCGCCGCTAGGGCGGCGCGAGGTACTTCTTTTCTTCTTCTTCTTTCCTTTTTCTTCTTCAATCGATCGCTAACGATCAATTTCTCCTTAAATCGATCGCAAATGGTGGAAATCAACCATCGACGACGAAAATTGATCGCCGATGGTCGATCTTAGTAGTATCGCCTGGTAGCAGCCGGTCTGCATACCAGTTAGCTACCAGCAGTCGATTTCTCCTTAAATCGACCATAGACAGTGGAAATTGACCATCGATGATGGAAATCGATTGTCGACGGTCGATCTTAGCGGTACCGCCTGGTAGCGGTCGATCCGCGTACCGGTCAATTGCCAGATCAATATGTACCGGGCGATACGGGTCTTACCACTCAGTAAGAAAAACCTTGATATGTAGTGGGTATTGCTAGCATATTTCTTCCAAATTCAGGTAAAGAATATTAGACAATAGTGAAGTGAATCTTTATATATCTTAGAGGAAGCTCTAAAGTTTGTTTAAGCTTTCGAGGTGGACCACCTACGTTGACAGGTTAAACAGATGCAGATATGGTAAGAGATATTAATACAAAAAAGTCTACATCAGGTTTTATAATTACTTTTGTAAGGGGAGTTGTGTCATGATAATCCAGATTGCAAATATATATTGCTCTCTCTACCACAAAGGCAGAATATATTATTGCTATAGAGGTTTGGAAAAAAATATGGATAAACGAATTCTTACAAGAATTGGGGCTGAAACAGAAAAATTATATAGTGCATTATGACAGCCAAAGTGTCATATATTTGTGTAAGAACCCAACATTTCATCCCAAGTCAAAGCATATAGATGTTATATACTATTGGATTAGAAATGTACTTGAAGAGAAGCAGTTATAACTTCAGAAAATTCACACAAATGATAATAGGGTAAACATATTGATAAAAACTTTACCGAAAGAAAAACAGAAGATGTGTCGATGATTGATCGACATGACTTCACATTGAGGAGTTATGAGACAACCTTCCTTATGGGCAGAACGCGAAGATTGTTGGGCAAATGACCCATATTCAGCCCATAGTGGGCTTTAGTAAAGCCTATAGCCCTAATATTTATTTTTCTTAATCAAAACCCTAGATTTGAGGGCTAGGGTTGTGTAAATAGAGGCAACGACGGCTGCGAATATGGTTAAGAGAAAGAGAGAAACAAATTAACAGTAGAGGGCATAAAACAAGAGAAGGAGAAAGGGAAGAAGACAAAGACAATGAAAACTGTTCTAAAACATCCAAATAGTATTCTCATCTCAGGTTAAATCAGATATGCAATGGATTCTTACTGTGATCACTTGAGGAGGTTTTAGATATTGTACATAATAATATAATCCTTGTACCACCGTCATTCTCTTTTGATTGTTGATTGTGTTTTGGCAAGAGGCTTTAAGTTTTGTACATTAATTATTTTTATAGTGAATTTTCTCTGACTTATCTCATTAATTAGAGGGGTTTTTACGTAAATCTTAGTATTTATTTAATTATAATTTCTGTTTAATTTCATTATGTGTTACAGCCTGCTAGTATTTTTTAGTATACATAAGTCTTTCCTTTTTATCCCATCAAAGTAAATATTTTATTATTAAATTACCTAATGCCGTATATTTGATGATGGCTATGAGACTAACATTATATAAACCAATCATTTTAGCAATGTTTTGGTTCTAAATTTATTGGACTAAATTTAAGCTTTCATATTGTTTTATAAACAAATTTCATCCATAATTAGCAAAATAATGACAATTATTTGTAGAACCCATTTTCTTTGTAATCTTTTACAAGAGTGAATATATATATAAAAAAACACTTGACCAAATCCCACGAGATATCATAGCGGGATTAGGGTCAATTTGGATCAAATTTATTTAGTCAATTGAATCCTACTTGCAAAAGTATGTTTAACATACCCTAAGATTAAATGGTGTTAGCAATTTATAGTCTTTGTGAAATGTAGCTGCAGCCAAAACTGGAAAGTTCACTGAAAGTTGCCATGACATTCGAGCCTATCGAGGGATGTATTCATTCCTTTGGTGTGCAGCCTTTTCGACATCTATAATTGTTGTTGTGATACCGTTGACTGAGAGTTATCACAACATGAGAGTTATCACAACATAATGTTGTGATAATTTTCCTATCTCAAAAGTGTAAGCTTGTCTTGACGATTCTTTGTGACGCTCGAATAAGATGGTTGGAGTTAAAAGAAGGTCCGGTCGGGGAGATCTTGATTGAGGTGGAACTTAAGGTCGGGTCGAGATGGTCCAAGCAAGCCTCCTAGAGATTACCAAGTTGACTCAAGATGCACATTTACTCTTATTGGGGATCGATCCCACACAAGGGATTAACGGTCTGAGGTGTTATTGAATGATAAAGCTAGTTGTGGAGGAATAGGAATAATTTAAGTCTTCTTTTTTTTTGCCTCCTTGTTTAGACCTAGGGAATTGGCCTTTATACCTCAATACCTTGTGGAGGGAGACTAATTGGCTGATGTGTAGGGATCCATGTGTATGTCTTGTCTTTTAGGGCTCATTTAAGCAAGCAGTCAATGATTACGAGATAAGCAAATAACGATCATCTTCGTTGATTGACCAGAAAGAAAGGTGGTAGACTGACTTTATCATTGGGAGTTAATGTTCACTATAATTGGTTTTGTATTCTCTTTCCCAAATCATTGCCCAATCTTTTGTTGTCACCTATTGCTACTCTTCAATGGGTGACGTAGGGTTTTTTTTTTTTTTTTTTTGACCACATCGGCATATAAGGGGTCGCTAGCTGATCGGTACGAGGACGATATGTCATGGACAAAAATATAAATAAAATATTCGATATAATACTTATGTTTCTTTATATCTTTTGATTTTTGACATACTTTATACAGCAAGTAGCGGACTTGTAATAGAATTGGCAGCCCTCATTTGGTTAGCTTTTGCGACCAATCTTTCGGCTTGTAAATAAGAATTATGTCATGTTGATACTTGTGGGAGTTTTGGTCTATAATTAACCTCGATCCTTTGTGTGCAAACGTTCAGAGCTTGTAAAGTCCATGGTTGTAATTTGTATTGGCCATATAAAGTGGTTGCCTATGGATCTTATGAGAAATGTTATGTCGGGGAGGCTAACCTTTGCAGATGGACATGCTAGGGCATCACACGACTTAAGCAAAATCAATTAAGTTCTAATAGATGGTATCAAAGCGAGATAAGCACATGCAGAAACAATTGCTATACAATTATGAGAGACTTAGTTGGGTTGCATGGAGGGCAGCCAACACGTACAATCGTTTGGGAGAAACGGACATGGAAAGTAGGGAAATGAGTCGCTCAGAGGAGCGGGCATCCACGATTGACATTCAAAGGAATGACCAACTCTTTACGCGAGAGGCACCACGAGGATAAACAAGCTAGGAAAAATATGTAGTGCACAAAGGTTAGGATAGCTGAGTTCAAGCTACAACTTGACATTGGTAATAAAACTTGATGGTACTCAAGGCAAGCGGGGCCCTTGGTGAAAGATGAGACCATGTAAATTGGGATGTATTGTGCAACGATCGAAAGAGTTATGTAAAGCTTACAGAGGTGAGAGGAATTACTAACTTGATGAATTCAGTACTCATGAAAGGGATTATATACGAATGATGAAGTGTTCGTGGCTATCCCAAGGCGATAAGAACTTGGATCCATAGAGCATTGAAACTTTTTCTTCGGCATAGAAAGGATACGTTCGCAGGAGGCTAAAGTATGTAATATTCAGTATGTTGCTAGGCTCTAAAAGGTGCAACAGGGGCTGTATTGACGAAGAGTCATAATCTACCGAGCACATTTGTGGGGGCGGAACAATGCATAAGTTGTTCAGCAATACAGAGTAGTCCAATGTGATGGTGGTCTCCGAAACTTCCAGAGGAAAGAATGCAAAGAGGAAAGTTACTCCAACATGACAGATATCTAGGAAGGATAGGTCCTCGTTCTCCAAAGGGAGAATCATGTATAGCAGACCACACATACTGAGGAGTAGCTCAAGACAATATCTCCATAAAACTCAACGGATCGAGCGAGTAGCAAGGAGTAGTTGCATGATCTTGAATGAAGTAATGCATTGGTGGATGCATTGCGAGATCAAGTAGGGAAGTAACTATGACAACATCGTATGAAGGCACACTTAGAGTCCATGTGGAAATCATACTCAATGGAGGGTTGACCCGTGAAATGGTGGGGGTGAGGGCCACCATCAACTCAATGCAAATTAAGAGGTGGAGCAACTTAGGTGAAACTTAGTAAAATATCCAAGCTGCATTAAGAGAGTCGATGTATATATTAAAACATGGAGCGGAGGCACAGAGCTTTTCTTGGATAGAAATCAAGGACATAAACTCTTGTAGAGGCAAGAGTTGGATTATATCGTTCCATGGGTTCTTCATTCTGATGAGGTAGACTCATTTTGCATGGCACAAGATG
Organism: Ensete glaucum; assembly: GCA_021527575.1. Taxonomy (NCBI): domain Eukaryota; kingdom Viridiplantae; phylum Streptophyta; class Magnoliopsida; order Zingiberales; family Musaceae; genus Ensete; species Ensete glaucum. The sequence goes on from CM038551.1 coordinate 54,229,220, forward strand.
AAGGGAGCTTCGAGGCACATGCACCTTATTTTAAATAAGTATTTGACAGAGAGATTAAGGTGATTCAACTTATAGAGGCGAAGTTGTGATCATTTGGTTTTTACACAAGGCAATGGGACACATAGGTGGGTACTCTTGAAGTATATGTCATAGTGCTATTATTTGAGTTGTCATGAAGGAAGCGATGCATAACAAAGATTATGTTGGTGGGGGATAGAGACCCAGAATCCAAACAATATGTACCAATTTTAGTGAAATCTGGGAATTTTGAGAGCTACTAGGCGACAGACTATCCTAGGGTGATGCTTCGTCTAGTATGTCCTGAGAATAGGTCGACAAAGGTGAATTGCCAAAGGGGCGAATACAATCAAAGGTGGCGGAAGCCCTACGATATGCTAGCAGAGGCCACATATGGAGAGATCATAGTCTGAGTTCATCACATAAGTATTTTGATGCAATGGAGATGTCACTAGGAGGCGATATGGTGCAGCGGATCGTGGTGGAATAGTCCGAGGTAATATAACATATGCGGGAGAAGTCCTGTAAGGGACATGATCATTCATAAGTATGATTAGGAGCTAATGAGAGTTCCACTTCGGTGAACAACACAATGGCAAGAATGACTATGCATTTAAGGAGTGAATGTCATGATATCGCAGCGAAGAGTCTTTCATATGTGCGCATCAAACCTTAAATCAGATGAGAACCTTGGTCATTAATATATGGGGGTTATGTACTATCAAGGGAGAATTTCGAGTGCAAGTACCAACGAGTCTCATGGGGACTTGATCATACAGATGTATAAATAGAGCGGTTGGAGAGTTGGACTACTTCAGTGCTCATATTCATTTAAGGGAGCCCGACAAGTCAGAGGTCAAGGCCGAGTAAGCGAACGTTGCTACCAAGGAAGCTAAAGAGAACAAAATCGATGTTAGCCTTACAATAGGATGGTGGAGGCCATGCATGAGAGTTGTAATCTATTTTTGTATCAAACAAGAAAACTATTTAGAGAACATAAGGGTGTTGAAGGAAGCGGTCGAAATGGGCAAGGAAGCGACGACGAGTCCAGAGGGGCTTAGCTACCCAAAAGCAAAGCGTCGCTCAGAAAGAATATGGACTCAAAGGAGTGTCATAGTGCCACAGAGGCAGATCTATCGATCGTGAAGAAAGTGATGCAGATGTAAGGTAATGGATAGTAGGGCCATGAGCTTCGTAGCGCCATGGTACCACAAAGGCGGGAGTTCTATAGAGTCATCGATCCCTTACTCTCATGGATGGAGAGCATTGGTCGTGAAATGGGTCAATGAGGTAGAGAATGCTGAGGTAAACTCCAATTACCAGGACAAGGCAGAAAGACAGAGGCTTAGGAACTCCATAAGACCAGTGTCAATAAGCTTTTTATTAAGATAGCTAAAAGTGGGGGACTTCGGGTTGATGCAAGAGTGCTTGGCTAAGGAACAAAGTAGGGAGTGTGTAGTGTTGTACCTTTTATACTCAAAGAAGTAGGCGACAAAGATGATAAAAAAGACGGTACAATCCCAAAGGCGACCAAAACTATCGAAGACTTGCTCCAAGTTGGGGTGAAATTTTACTCTTTTTAGGCCAAACTTCTTGCATTCCGAAAGTTCAATGGTAAAGAGAAGGTGAATCATAGTAGCTAACTTAATATAAGGAGTGCAAATACTTCGAGTGCTTCAAAAGTGTGAGCAAAGGACGAGCAAAAACTAGTAATCAACTTGATGATAGAAAATAAAAGAAGAGATTAAAGAATGAACCGCAATGTTTATTCCTTCACTTCAAGACCTATTTATACAGATAAGAGGGAGGTTAAGAAGATAAGGAGGGAAGGAATTCCCTCAACAGTCTAACAATCCTACTAATAACAATCCTACTAATACTGTTACAACCAAATTTATTTGTTAACATGCCCACGCAAGATCGTGCTCCTATCAAGGACGTTAATCTTGGACCTATGCAGTAAAAATAATTTACGGACAAGTGGCTTTGTGAGAGAGTTTGTCAGTTGATCTGCTGTGTGAACATGAGAGACACATGAATGATGATTGACCACTTGATCTCGTATAAAGTGAAAGTAAATTGCTATATGTTTCATACTAAAGTGAAATACTAGATTAGCATATAAGTAGGTAGCCCCGACATTATCATAGTATATTGTAAGAGTAGTAGTAGACTGTGTTGGTTACAAGTGCCCTGCAAGCCAATCACGTGAGTGATGACATGTGTGACACGCTGTGTAATCTTTTTACTTATGATTAATATTAGCATATTCTCACATTATATTATCTATAGCATATATACTGTGATGTCCTTGGTTCTGTGCAATGGGAATTGGATCGTGATGATATCACGATAATGAGATCGATTCACCTTTAAACATAAATCCTAAATAATCTCGGTTATAGATTACTCGAGAGGGACATCGAGATAATCAGATAGACCGGTGTACTATATACCTATCCATATGATGGAGGTGACTGGTCTTATAGTTACTTGTGTGGAGACACTAAGGATATAATACAGGTGCTTATTGGAGAATGAGTTCACTAATTGATCTGCTTATGAAATTCTATATGGTTAATGATACCTAATGTCAGACAGTAATTTCATAGTCTTAGTTGTGTATCTGGTCTTAGACTTGAGATACCAAGAATGTCATATATGAGTACTCCTTTCTTTGATGCCAGACTTACAGGTATGAAAAGTTTCAAATCTGGAATAATTAGATATCGGTATTGGTAGCCAATCTTACGAAGGCAATTGAGTATCAATAGAGGATTATCCACTCTTGGTATTATGAGAAGAATATCTCATATATGCTTGCTCAAACAAATCCCTGGCCAGGGTCATTCGGATTAAGAGAGAAAAAATTCTCCAGGAGAATCCGATTAGAGCGAGACTATGACGGATTCCGTATGTGACTTGACAGTACCATATCCAATATACAGTCTCTGAGATATTAGTTGGATGAGGGATTATAGATACATGGTAACTGTGGATAGACAAGTCCGATGGATTCGATTCCCCTGTATCATCTAAGGACTATAGCGTAGTGGTCTGGTACGTCCATAGTTGATGTGTCGAGTGAATTATTATAAGGATAATAATTCACTATATCAGAAGGAGTTCTAATGAGAGTAACTCACGGCCAGCTCGGTATCGGGCCTAGAGGATCATACACATATGGTGGATACTTCAGCAAATAGAGGATTATATGAAGATCCAATTAGTCCGTATTCTCATTATATGAGACCCTATGCTGATGGACTCCTTGATTAAGGCCCAATTAAAAGCCAAGGATATTATTGGATAGAGATCCAATAATGCAAGGTTAGTAGGTTATTAGATGAAGATCCAATACCCACTAAGGAAGGAGCTCTAAGGTTTTTGTGGCTCTTTATAAATAGGAGGGGAGACTTATGGTTGATAAGCTGCAGCTTTGGCCTCCCCCTTCCTATTCTCCTCCCTCCCTCTGCGCAAGAGTTGCGATATCAGATTGGATGAGTTTTACTGCAAAGATCCATCATGTGGATACCGCTAGAGAGAATGACACTTGACCTCTTTTATCTTCTCCATCAGGATCTGGAGTATAGGGATATACAATCTCCTTAGGTAAAAATCAATTTCTTACACATCATTGTTTTTCAGATTTTGTGATTTTTCTCGCGACCCCAATCTTTTGCACGATGATTTGATCTACATAGGAAACCAGTTTTTTGTTTTTGATTTCTGCTACGTATGTGATACTCCCACTGAGGTTTCCCAATAGTGGTATCAGAGCCAAGGTTTTTGTGTGAAAGATTGGTTTTAAACTGCGTGTGATAAGATTGTATCGCGTAGAATCATTCTACGTGTTGAAGGCGAAGGAGGAGGGGCACCGACCCCCATGCAGGCCGCACCCACCCAAGGCCCCTTGCAGGCGGTTGGCTAGGCCACAGGGGACCGTAAGGCCCCTGCAAGGGACTACCGCCTATGGCCAACCCTGCCTCTAGCAGGGGAGGCAACGCTGGCTGCATGGGTGGTCGTCACCTGCACAGGGGTATTGGTGGCGACGATGCAGAGGGGGCAAGGGGAAAGCTAAGGTTTCCTTTTGTTAAAAGGATAACTTTTCCCCTCTGAATTTAGAAAATTTTAAGGACTGTCCTCGTGTATAGAATTCTGGAAAAGCCCTCAACAATTCTGAAAATTTCAAGGACTGTTCTCTCGTCCAGAATTATGAAAATACCCTTGTTAATTTTAAAAAATCCTAGCATATCTTGATTTCTAAAAAAATTAATTAATTAGTTTAATTAATTATTAAATATATCTAGTAATTCTACATATGATGTGATGTATAATGTGGATGGATGATCATGAGCCAAGTGTGTGATGTGTGTAATTGTGATTATTATTATTGGTGGGGCTTGTGAGTCTCCGTTTTTGTCATTTATTGTCAGGTCTGCATGCCTGTGATTATTCGTAATTACATGGAGAAGCACGACGGGAGCGTGGAGGTGACAACGGGACCCACGATGCCGTAGCGGGAGATTACGATGTATGGTGATGCGATGATCCCACGGAACCGATGATGATGAGATTAACAATCACAGGGCATAGAGATGCACTAATACATATATAGATTATATTGTGAGTGATTAGGCCCATTGCCTCGGGCTTAATCATATTAGGTGACATCTCATGATCATTCTATGTAGCTTACATATATGATGTGTTATACACCTACTAGATATATGTGTATATATATATATATATATTTATATTTGCATACGATGTAGATATATATTAAATATGTATGTGTGTGACATGATATATTAGGAGACTGATAGAAAACAAAAAGCCCCTCCTACGATAATATTAAGTCGGTAAGCGTGAGGCAATAAGATTGACCCACATGGCCTTCCATCGTTATAGGAATAAATTAAATCCCAACATAGGTTGAGTTGGTCGAGTTACTCGAGGCTCACCTATCTACATGATCGAGTTCTTGCCTACGACATATATATGTCACTGGTGACCTGAGGACATGGTATGACTTGGTCGAGCAGTCAAGAGCATATCCATCGAATTAGACTCATCTTGTAACGATGGTGATGACTTAATTAAACTTCATTATTGGTCGAGCAGTCGAGACCATGATGATTCGAAGGTCGAACATGACGAGAATCATAAGGAGTTGTGATTGACAAGAGTTGTCTACCTTTTGGGCTTAGTGTAATTGGTCGAGTCCCTCGATGTTGCACTAAGACACCAATTGGTTCTCGATCCCCACTAGGAGTCTGCTAAAGACATTCGTTTCACGTGTCGAGGGTGTCGCATGATTTGTTAGGAAAATATTGGGAGTACATTAAGATAAAAGTTCATATCTTAATTAGTATTTTCTACAAAGTCTGCATGTTATTTAATTTACGCTATATCTTACTTGTCGCTTGCAAAACTCCTACGTGGCATACTTGATGCCAACCACCTCATTGGTCCAAAAACTCCGCATTTTGAGAATTGTTCTCGCGGAAGATAAAATCGTATATGTCCTTAACATGATTGTGCCCGCTGGAGGAAAGGATAAGCGAGGATGAAATGCTCACTTTATGAAGTATATAGATAGTCCTAAAGTATAACCTGTGTGTTGAACTTATATTTCAGTCCCTACCGGATTATTTTTCATAGTTTATTATTAACTTTAATTTGAACAAGTTTGAGGTGACTCTCCCTGAGCTCCTCAATATGTTGAGGAAAGCTGAGAGTGTCATCAAGAAGGAGAAGCTAGTTCTCTGCATTGGTGAGACCAAAAAGAAAAGGAAGGCCAACAAGACCCTTAAGAAGGGCAAGGGTAAAGAAAGACCAGGTAAGGCAAAGGTTGTCAAGAAAGACCCGGCAAAGGAAAAAGGACAGTGCTTCCACTGTAGCCAAGACGGGCATTGGAAGAGGAACTGTAAGGACTACCCTATAGATAAGGCGAAACAGAAGCTTAGAGAAGCTTCAGGATCAGTCTTCATTTGTCAGATTTTTATGATAACACATGGGTATTGGATACCGGGAGTGCTTATCACATCTGTAATTTATTGCAAGTTCTGACAACACCTAAGAGACTGGCCAGAGATAAGATGGACCTCAAGATGGACGATGGAGTAAGAGTTGTTGCAGTTGCCATTGAGGAGGTCACCCTACATCTGACTGGTAGAGCTCTCATTGCATTAGATGCATGTTATTTTATTCTCTCTATTATCAAAAACATTACATCCATCTCTTATTTAACAATAAGTAGATATAAATTAATTTTTGAGAATAATAGTTGTTAAATAATTATGTATAATGAGATCATCACTAGAGAGACCCTTGTAAGTGACTCTCCTTTTAGTGGAACTGGAGCGAGAGCCACCAAGTTATTGGAACTCATACATAGTGATGTATGTGGTCCCATGTCGACTCAGGCTATAGGTGGTTACTCATACTTCATTACATTCACTGATGATTTCTCTAGGTATAGACACGTGTACTTAATGAAGTACAAATCTGAGGCCTTCAAGAAATTCAGGGAATATAAGAATGATGTAGAGAACCAAATTGGAAAGAGTATTAAGATTTTTCAACCAGATCAAGGAGGAGAATACTTGAGTAAGGAGTTCACCCATTTCCTCAAGGACAATGTGATTCTATCCTAGTGGACACCTCCTTATACACCTCAGCTCAATAGTGTATCAGAAAGGAGGAATCGCATATTGTTAAACATGGTATGATCCATGATGAGTTTCACTGACCTACCCGTCTTATTCTGGTGTACGCCCTAAAGACCGCAGCTTACCTTCTGAATAGAGTTCTATCAAAGTCGGTAATGTCTATATTATATGAGATATGGAAAGGAAAGAAGTCTAATCTTAAGATTATTAAGATTTGGGGTTGTCCTGCCCACGTTAGAAGATACAACCCCGATAAGTTAAAATCAAGGACAGAATGGTGCACATTCGTGAGATACTAAAAGAAAACTTGTGGGTATTATTTCTATTACCCTGAAGACTGAAAGGACTTTGTTGCCAAGCAAGTCATGTTCCTTGAGAAGGAACACATTCTTGGTTTTAACAGCTGGAGCAAGATAGAATTGAGCGAGGTTAGAGAACCTAGCTCAAGCACCATTCTAAAGCCCAAGTCTGTTTAGGTACCAAACACACAAGTTCCAATTTTGCGTGGGTCTAGTAGAGTATCTCACCCTTTTGAAAGATATGTGGGACATATTAGTGGAGATGACTCTCAGGATATTGATCCTCAGACCTATGAGGAGGCTATTATGAGTATAGACTCCGGGAAGTAGCAAGAAGTTATGAATTCTAAGATCGATTTAATATACTCTAACAAGGTTTAGAACCTTGTTGATGCACTTGAGGGTATTAGACCCATCGACTGTAAATGGATCTTCAAGAAGAAGATCGAAGTGGATGAAAAGGTAGAGGCCCATAAAACAAGGTTGGTAGTTAAAGGATATCATCAAAGACAATGAGTTGACTATGACGAAATCTTTTCACTCGTAGCCATGCTTAAGTCCATTATAATTATTTTAGCTATTGCAGCACACTATGACTATGAGATCTGGCAGATGAATGTTAAAGCAATATTCCTCAGTGGCAACCTCGAGGAGGAGGTGTATATGATATAACCACAAGGATTCGTATCCAAAGAGAGCTAAGATAAAGTGTGCAGGTTGCTTAGATCCATTTATGGATTGAAGCAAGCTTCCCGAAGTCGGAACATAAGATTTGATGAGGTGATCAGATCTTATGACTTTGTTAAGAATGAAGATGAGCCTTGTGTGTACAAGAAGGTAAGTGAGAGAGCTATCACAGTCTTGGTGCTATATATGGATGACATCCTAATCATTGGGAATGATGTAGGAATGCTCTCCACAGTAAAGACCTGGCTATCCAAAAATTTTTTTCCATGAAAGACTTAGGGGAAGCATCATATATTTTGGAGATCCGGATCTATAGAGATAGATCCAAGAAGATGCTTAGCTTGTCTCAGTCTAGATACATAGACTCTAATATTAAAAGGTTTGGCATGAAGAATTCCAAGAGATATCTCATACTAGTGAGACATGAAATATCACTTTATAAGAGTATGTCCCTAAAGACTCCTGAAGAAAGGGCAGACATGGATAAGATACCTTATGCCTCAGTGGTAGGGTCTATCATGTATGCGATGCTATGTACCAGGCATGATATAACATATGCTCTAAGTGTCATGAGCAGGTATCAGACATATCTAGTTTTAAAACACTGGAAGGCAGTAAAGTGTATCCTTAAATACTTGAGAAGGAATAATGATCTTTTACTAATATATGGACGAGGTACCCTCCAGGTTGAGGGCTACATAGACTCGAGTTTTCAGTTTGATATTGATGATAGCAAGTCAAATTTAGGGTATGTTATCACCCTAAATGGAGGAGCAACAAGCTGGAAGAGTTTCAAGCTAGATACTACTGCTGACTCGACCACAGAGGCGGAATACATTACTGCAGCAGAAGCAGCAAAGGAAGAGGGGTGGATGAAGAAATTCATCAAGGATTTGGGAGTCATACCAAGCAGCATGGAGCTGACTCCCATATATTGTGATAGCGACAAGGTGATAACTCTAACAAGAGAACCCAGGTCTCATTAGAATTGTTCTAAGAAGGTTCCATCTGATTAAAGCGATCGTGACCCGAAAAGATATAGCAATGAAAAAAGTTCCATCCAAAGATAACATTGCAGATCCACTGACGAAGCCATTAGCTCAGATTGTATTTGAGCGTCACTGGTGTCTAATGGGGATCAGACACATAGGTGATTGATTTTTGGTCAAGTAGAAGATTGTTGGTTATAATTGTCCTACAAGCCAATCACGTGAGTGATGGCATGTGTAACACATTGTGTAATCTCTTTGCTTACGATTAATATTGGCATATTCTCATATTATATTATCTATAGTATATATACTGTGATGTCCTTGGTTCTGTGTAATGAGAATCAGATCATAATGAGATCACGATAATGAGATCGATTCACTATTAAACACAGATCTTAAATAATCTCGGTCATAGGTTACTCGAGAGGGACATCGAGATAACCGGACAGACCGTTATACTATATACACATCCATATGATGGAGGCGGCTGGTCTCATAGTTACTTGTATGGAGACACTAAGGATATAGTACAAGTGTTCATGTTCAATGAAAAATAAGTTCACTGATTGATTCGCTTATGAAATTATATATGGTTAATGATACCTAATGTCAGACAACGATTCTATAGTCTCAATTATGTATCTGGTCCTTAGATTTGAGACACCAAGGATACCTTGTATGAGTACTCCTTTCTTTGACACTCAACCTTGCGAAGACAATTGAGTGTTAATAAAAAATCATCTACTCTCGGTATCACGAGAAAAATATCCCATATATGCTTGCTCAGACAAATCCCTGGCCAAGGTCATTCGAATTGAGAGAGAAAGTGTTCTCCGGGATAATTCGATTAGAGCGAGACTTTGACAGATTCCGTATGTGACCTAACAGTACCATATCCAATATACAATCTCTGAGATATTAGTTAGATGAGGGATTATAAATACATGTGGACAGACAGGTCTGACAGATTCAATCCCCCTGTATTGTCTGAGGACTATGGCATAGTGGCCTAGTACGTCCATAGTCGATGAGTTTAGTGAATTATTATGAGGATAATAATTCACTATATCATAAGGAGTTGTGATGGGAGTAACTCACGGCCAGCTCGGTATCGGGCTTAGAGAGTCACACATATATGGTGGATGCTTCAGCGAATAGAGGATTGGATGAAGATACAATTAGTCTCTATTCTCATTAGATGAGACCCTATGCTGATGGGATCCTTGGTTAAGGCCTAATTAGAGGCTTAAGGAGATTATTGGATAGAGATCTAATAATGCAAGGTTAGTGTGCTATTGGATAGAGATCCAATACCCACTAAGGAAGGAGCCCTGGGGTTTTTATGGCTTTCTATAAATAGGAGGGGAGACTCATAGCTAATAAGCTATAGCTTTGGCCTCCCCCTCCTATTCTCCCCCCTCCCTCTGCACAAGAGTTGTGAGATCAGATTGGAGGAGTTTCGCTGCAGAGATCCATCTTGTGGATACCGCTAGAGAGGAGGACACTTGACCTCCTTTATCCTCTCCATCTGGATTTGGAAGACAGGGATATATGATCTCCCTAGGTAAAATCAATCTCTCACTTGTGGTTTTTCGATTTTTGCAGTTTTTCTCGCGACCCCAATCTTTTGTACGATGATTTGATCTACGTGAGAAACTAGTTTTTTATTTTTGATTTTCGCTACACATGTGATGCTCCTGCTGAGGTTTCCCAACAGAGTGGATGTCAAGTTCCTTGAGCAGATTCATAACCCAGTTAAGTTCTACATTAACAATTGCAATAGAGCGATACTCGACTTCAGTGGTTGACCCAGCAACTATCTTTTATTTCTTGTAACTCCAGCTAATTAGACTGATTCCTAGGAAGATGATATACCCAAATGTCGACATTCGATCATCAAAGTTTTCAACCCAATCAGCATTAACATAAGCATAAAGTTGAAGTGGAGTATGTTTATATAGAAATATGCCATAGTCAAGAGTACCATTAAGATATCGTAATACCTGTTCAACTACTGACTAATGTGTGGTAGATGGTCTATGCGTAAATTGTGATAGTTTGTTAACTACAAAGGATATATCTAGGTGAGTGAGAGCTAAATATTGTAAAGAGCTAATTACTTATCAATATTAAGTAGAATCCATAGTATGACTACCATCAGTTAATCAGAGTGATTCACTAGTTAAGATAGGAGTTGAAATAACTTTTGCATCATTCATATTTATCTTCACTAATAAGTCCTAAATATACTTCTGTTGAGAGAGGAAGAGTCCCGAAGATGTAGACATTGCTTCCACACCCAAAAAATAAGTCAAGGGACCAAGATCTTTAAGAGAAAATCGATCGGCCAACTTCTTAAGCAACATTATGACTTCCATAGAGTTATTACCTGTCATAATAATATCATCCATATATACTAGAAGATATATTATACTGCTAGGTTGTTGATGGAGAAATAATGAGGTATTAGACTTAGAGTTGGAAAAGCTAACGGTCATAATAAAGGAGCCGAGTTCTTTGTACTAAGCTCGTGGAGCCTGACGAAGTACATAAATAACTTTGTAAAGTTTACATACATATTGTGGATATTGAGGATGAAGAAAACTAAGACATTGTTCCATGAAGACATTGTCAATTAATATTCCTTGTAAAAAGGTATTATTCATATCAAGTTGTCGCAGATGCCAGCCTTTTGAGACAGCTAAATTCAGAATAAGTCAGATTATCATGGGTTTACTAACAGGACTGAAAGTCTCTGTAAAGTCAACACCAGGAAGTTGATGAAAGCCTTTGGCCACTAGACGAGCTTTATACCTGGTAATGGATCCATCAGGGTTCCGTTTAACTTGAAAAACCCACTTACACCTAATGACATTTTGTGCGGGATGAAATGGAACAAGTGTCTAAGTGGAATTATGAAGAAGAGCATCATATTCATCATACATAGCTTTACGCCAATAAGAAGACTTTGAGCTTGAGTGACCATAGTAGGTTCATAGGTCTCAATAGAGGGAGTCACAATTGTATTGAGGCCAAGAACCTGACGGGTTTGAAGATACTAGTTTTAGAATGCATTGTCATGAGATGTCCAAGTGGTTTAGGAGGTGACGATGGAATGGGTGGTGGAGAAGTAGTAGAATAGGGTAAGTTGGATTGAGGAACAATATCGCTATTAGGTTGAGGAGAGGGAAATGCTAGTGACTGAGGGTCCGAGGTTCGAATGTCAGTAGTAGGAGGTATATACGTAGAAGAAGAAGAAGAAGAAAAGGAGGGGGGTGAGAAGTTGTACCAGAGGAGTACTCCACTCATGTATGTTTGATGGAGTAGGTGATTTTTATGGAGACGTATTGGACAATGGTATATGTCATTGATGTATATTCACTAGAATAGGTTGTACAAGAGAAGACTTAGATTGGTGAAATGGAAAGGAGGACTCCATAAAGACAACATGATAAGACATAAAGACAACATGATGAGACATAAAGACTCTGTGAGTCAAAGGATTATAGCATTAGCAAATATTATGTTCAAAAGAGTAACTAATGAAGGTACAAGGCTTCGACCGTGAGGTTAGTTTATGGATTGCATAAGGACGTAACCAATGATAACAGACACAACCAAAAACTCTAAGCTTCTGAAGATTTGAGGATTTATGAAACAGTTTTTCAAATGGCGATTGATTATGGTGGACTGGAGTAGGCATGCGATTAATAGATAGATTACAGTCTGAAAGATTACAGACTAAAAAGTAGTTGACATTGAGGCATGATGAAGAAGTGTGAGACCAGTTTTAACTATATGTTAATGTTTACGTTCGGTTGAGTCAACTAGTTGGGGAGTGTACGGGGGAGACTTGAGAAGCTGAATACCATAGACCAATAGACACGATGTTAGTGTTTGATATTCACCCCCACTGTCAGAATAAAATATTTTAATTTTAGATTGAAAAATATTCTCTACCATCTTTTTGAATGTAATAAAGATTGTGGAGACCTCAAACTTACGTTGAAGAGGATAAAACCAAGTATACTTAGTAAAATAATCGATAAAGACAACATAGAATCTATATTTATTAAATGAATAATTGGTGCAGAATCTCAAACATCAGTATAAAGAATTTCAAATGATTATGTGCAAGAGATAAAAGAGGTTTCAAATGACAATCGATACCTTTTATTACTAAGACAAACATCACAATAAGTAGAAATAGAGTTAAGGACTTTTGCTAAGTTCGAAGAGAACAACGAGAGAAGAACTTTTGTTGAGTTAAGGAAAAAGGGTGACCAAGATATTAATGCCACACATCCATTGGAGCAGTAACAGAAGAGTAGGCTGTAAGCTGGGACATTGATGACCACTAGTAGATGTTGTCTTTACTCTGGCCTTGAACTAATGATGCTCTCCTGCTCAGATCCTTGACAAGAAAGTGGTCAGGTAAAAACTCAATAGAGATCTTATTTTATTTATAGAATTGCGATACAAAAATAAGATTTCGTTTAATACGAGGGGCCACAACACATCATAGAGTGTAAAGTTAAGAGTATTCGAATTAAGCATTATAGAACCAGTATGAGTAATAGAAAATCACTTACTATCACTAATGATGATGTAATTGTTACCACCATAACTATTATGAAGGGACAAGTTCTGAAGATCCGAGGTGATGTGATAGGAGGCACCATAATCCATAATCTAAGAACGTTGATCAGAAGTCGGGGCAGCAGTGAGATACGCTTGAGGCATGGTCGTTGAAGGTTAAGATGAGATTGATAGACTTTGGTGAAGTGACCAATTTTATCATACAACTGGTAGACTATTTGTTGTTGAGGCATAGGAGTAGGGCGCCAACACTGTTCGTAATTGATGTTGTCGCCTTGAGGCATAGGAGCAGGACACCAAGGCTGTGAGGAACTAAAGATACCACCTGGATTATGGAAAGATGGTGCCTAGCCCAAACTCTTATTGATAGGCTTAGAATACTGATTGTTCTTTTGTTTAGATTTGTGACTTACTTGAGTAGTGATAGGTGGTCTTTGTGCCCTATCTTCGCGCTTTAAGTATGTCTCATAATCAGTAAATTTGTTGTACAGCTCCTCAAATGATAGTGACGAGTCACGAGCCCGTATTACTGCTACTAATTCTTTGTACAAAGCCCCAAGACCATTGAGGGTGTGGACAATAATTTCATCATCACTGAGGTTGTGCCCTATTAAAGCTAAATCATCGATGATAATCTTTATATGTTGGAGATAATTAGCGATGGTACTTTCCTCTTATTTTATGTTCATCAGACTAGAGAGGAGGCTGAGCATGCGAGTGCGCGAGTGATTTGCCAATATAGTTTGCAACTTACACCAAGATTCGACAATAGTAGTATAGGAAGATATAAGTGGTGTGACGGATCCAACAACGGAGGCTTGAATTGCCTGAAGAATTAGATGATCTTGACGTAATCATAGTTTGTGCTCCAGATTTGGTACTAGAGTTATAGTATCTGGGATATTGATCATTACTAGCAGATAACTGAAAGATCTGTCAACATAACCTAATAAATCATATCTAAAAAGAAGATTAGAAAATTGAGCATGCTGGATGTGTAGTTTCCTCCTTTGGTTAATTTGAAAAGGATGAGTGTTGCAGCATTGATGGAAACAAGTCCTGTATTCTAAGAAGTGCTACTACTTGTGGGGACAATGATAGGAATGTGAGAGGTAGATGATGAAGACATTGTGAAAAATACTAATCACTGTCTCCGTTGGATTGGAAGATATCTCTTGCTAAAGTGCTTATTACAGATTTGTCACGTGGCCGAACAGCCTCTGGGAATTGGAGGCTGCTTCCTCCCCCTGTCTGCTAAGTTGCCTTAGGAAAACATAAACTATTGCACAATGGAGACCTGTTCACTACGACGTCGATAGAGGAAGCAGCGGTCGGGAGAGGCCACTGGTGCAGAGACAGCGATTGCTAACATAACAACAGAGAAAGGAAGGAGGATCGAAGATGATGGATGACCCCTTGGTATATGCAATTGCACAGCGGGGTTAAAGGCAGCTGGCAATGCGAGGCTTGGCATCAATGGTTCTGTAGGCGACAGACAGAAAGCAGAAGCCAGGGAGATCGACATCTATCTAGTGTTGGTTCTTGTCCAACACGGCGCCAGCGGGTTCTGGCAAGAAAGAGGATCCTTCGGCAAGGCGTTGGTAGCTAAGGAACCTTAGTGGCAGGAAGAGGAGGTCCGGCGGCTATAATAAAGGAAGCAAAGGGCACTGCGATAGGGGAGGGCTTGGCTGTGGCAAAGACGACTGGGAAGACGAGGCAGTGGCCAGTGGCGGGTAGCAGCGTCGGTTGTCGACCGGGGCTGGAGAGGAGGAAGTCGATAGGCATTAAAAATCGTAGTCGAAGGTGGAGGGCATCGATGGCAACAGTGCAGTGAAGGATCAAGGACTGGGCGGCTGCTACGGTTGGAGTGATCAATAGTGGCGATTGCGGTAGAAGCACAACTACAACAAAGGGAAGAAGAAACGGAGGAGACCGATACTGCTGTAGAGGAAGGCTTGGCTACGATGAAGAATGGTTTGCTACGGAGGGAACGACGAAGTTGGCTGTGCGCCGGAGGGAGCGTGGGGCCGATAGATGGTAGCGACCGTAGGGATGGCGTGCAATTGTTATAGTAGGGAGGTCATCGACGGTGAAATTTAACTATCGATGGAGGAAGAATCGATAGTCTGTTGCACTACGTAGATGGTTTGGGGCTGTTGCTGTAGCAATGGCTATAATAGCAGGAAGCAGCAGTAGAGTAGGTAGTGGCGTCGATGTTTGGGTGGCTGAGGCTGTATCAGCATGGGGTCGAGAGAGAGAGCGCAACGGAAGAAAAGATGGCCCAATAATAGAGATAAAAGTTGTCATTGGACAACGTAATGAGAAATATAATCTCTCTTATAGAGAGTGATGCTAAGGAGGGGAGGATTTCCCTCAATAGTCAACAACCAAATTTATTTGTTAACACTCACTGCATGAAGTACAATCTCGAGGAGGCGAGCGAAGTCAAGTAACTTTGCCTTCTCAACTCCTAAGAGAATAGGCAAAATCGAGTACCTCAGTTCTCTTATTCATTAAGTAGAGGAGCTCTACACAAGTTAAAAGAGCTTTCAAGGAAGCCAAATGGAAGACGAGTTGTCAAATTCTCACCAATGGTGATCAGTGCTACTGAGAGTTGATTTTTCACTTCATTTCCTAGTAGAAGGTAAATTGAAAGCGGAAGTAATGTGAACCTACTTGGAAGAAATAATAAGTTGAAGAAGAATTGATGGGCAAATTTTTTGAAGAAAGAACCTTAAATACTTTAAAGTCTATGAGGCGATGCTCATTAAAGTTCCAATAAGTATCTACCTAGTTCAAGCAGCATAAGATGTTTGAGATACTGGCGCAAAATAAGAAAGATCTTTTCCTTTATCAAAAGGATTCACAAGAAGCAACAATAGCGGCAGAGTGCAGTTGGGAGCCAAAAGGTGTGTTGCAGCTAGAGTAAAAGATCGAAGATTCAACAAAAGGTGATTAGATGTAGTGTCTGCAGCGACTTCGATAAGGATGTCGAAGAAATAAGTGGGAGAGAATGTTATAGATAAAAATATAAATAATATGTTCGATGTAATACTCATGTTTTTCAATTTTTGTACATGTTTTGTACAATATATAGCGGGCGTGCAGTAGGCTTGACCCTCATTTGGTTAGCTTTTGTAGCCAGTTTCGACTTGTAAATGAGAGTTATGTCATATGGATACTTGTGGGGGCTTCGGTCTGTGACGGAACTTGATTCTTTGTATACAACCGATCAGAGCTTGTAAAATCCATGATTATAATTTGTATTAGCTATATAAGTGTTTGCTAAAGTGATTGTTTGTGGGTCTCGTGGGAAATATTTTCTCTAACCTATTTTCTCTTTTATAGGTCCTAAGTGACCCTATGAGATTTCGGAAGACTGACCTTTACGGATGGATACGTAATGGTATCACATGATTTAAACAAAACCAACTAAGTTCATGATAGATGTTAGCATATATATATATATATATATATATATATATATATATATGTGACAAAATACTTCGATCCAAAGGTACGTACCTTCCTTTGCATTTTATTTCAACTGATGTTTTCCAACTACGCACAGTAGTTTCAAGAGATTGAGATTTATGCAATTGCGTTTTTGAAAGTTTTCCATTCTCAAAAGTGAAAGAATGGATTAGTCGTATGTTTTAGGAGCTTCTTATATCGTTGATAAGCATTACATGTTGTTTGTAGTTTCTATTTGTAAACCTCTTCGATCCATGAACGATCGAAGCGACTCTTTCACTAACCTGTAGAGACCTCTATAAATAATAAAAATAAAAAAATATTTTTTTATAAATAATAAATAATAACAACGAGATTCAAACTCAAGATACTACGATACACTAAGAAGGAATAGTTTCCTTCTCATCTCCACTGCAGGATCAGCATGCAGCATACGTTTCGGCGAGTGTTCTCGGTCTTCAGCTTTACCGTGACGTGGGGAGGTTCAAAGCTCGAGTGCTTAGCCTCAGTTTCTAGCTTCTCGTCAATACGTAGCTGCTACAACTTTGTTTGTGTGGTTAAAACATAGATGCAAGATTGTTTGTCCTCCTCCGGCCCTGAGGAATCCAACCTGCACGTCCTTTTTAGAACATGTTTATCACTGAATTCGTACATGGCTTCTCCAGTTTCTTCCTCAACCAGATCAAGATCCAACTAACCAAAGGGGGTAGGTGCCTTCCACCATGGATCTCCTTTCCCTCCTCCGGTTCTTCCCCTTATGCACCTTTGAAAGACATTGTTGGAATGAGCTGGCAAACTCACTACTTTCTATGGGCTGTTAAACCTTTAAGACTTGCCATTTGTTGCTGTTGTTCAATGAATCCGGTTGGTGTTACTGTCATGCATGGACGTGGACAATAAGAAAAGGTCTTCGTCTACATAATCTAACCACGATTTTTAGTTCCAACTAGGAAGAGTCCTTGTTATTGTTCATCCTACTTTTGCTTGCACCAAAACCCCTAGCCACGGCAGGAATGCTTCCTCTTCTTTCTCTTTGGCCTTTGTTTGCCGGAAGCAGGGAAGCATGCAACCCCCTCCTGCTTACTGACAGCAAAGTAGCATGAACACTGACATGAACTCTTACTAGTTCACATTCAAAATCCAGGATAGATTTTGTACACGCAGACATGCACTTCAGTAGGATTCAATGAACGGCAATCACAAATGACAAGATTTAAAAGTTGAGCAGTCGATAGGAAGTAGTAAGTCTTGCCAACTCAAGCCAACGATGTCGCTCAAAGTGCATGCATGAATGAGATAAGGGGCATTACCGGAAAAGGGAAGGGAGATCTCGTGGAACTTAATCGAGATTGGAATCAGCTGAGGCTTTTTTTTTTTTTTTTGTTGGTCATTTGGCAGGTTGTGAGGTCTGTTCTTGCCGAAAAGGCCTTCCTGGAGGAAGAATACAGCCAATTTGGGTGAGACACGTTACAGAATGGGGAAGGAGATGGTTGATGGAGGGCTGTCGCGTGGGTTCGGCGTCTACCACTAGTAGGGCACACAGATTCGTTGAACCATAATAGAAGAATGGCAGCTTTGGACGGATCTGTGGATGGGGACGGCGGCGCATCCGGTCAGGTGAATGGAATGTGGTATGCGTCGGCCGTTGGCTTTCCCAGCGCCCATTGCCTCAAAGTTCCATCCCCTGTTCCTTCTACGGTTCTCTACCCCCATCCTCCTCCTCCAAAGATTTGCGCCTGACCGAGCACCTCCTCCTCTCCTCTTCTTCCCTCGATCCTAAGAGTTCCTTCTGAGCCATGTGCATCCTACTTGAATCTCAAGGTAAGGTTTCCTCGTCATGTCGATCTCTGTATGGTGGTACGATGAGGTCGTCGCTTGTTTCGGCTGAACAGCAAGAGATCTACGTATGTTTTGTCTTACAGTTGAAAGGAGTAGCGGTGACATGGGTGATTCGCATCGACGACCGGGAAAGCGAAGGAAGACAGGGACGCCTGCGAAGGAGAGCAGAGATGATCGAGCCCTGTGCCAGGATCTTATCGACGATCTGCCGGACGAATGCCTCTTGCTTATCTTTAGTTTGCTTCCGGCACCGAGAGATCGCTGTCGCTGCGCTGCGGTGTCGAGGAAATGGTTGGCGCTGCAGGCCTCGATGCGCAGGTCTGAGTTCAGAGCCAACGCCGTGCTGCTACCGGAAGCGAGGCAAGAGATGTCCAGATGCATCGAGGGGAGTGAGGCAAATGACTGGCGGCTGGCAGCCATGGCCATTGGGGTCGACGCATGTGAGGTTTTGACCCATCTATTCGTGATGGAGACGCTTCCATCTTGTCCTCTTCCTCCTCTGCAGCATGCTGGGAATCATCGTCATATCTCCGACGTCGGCCTCTTCGTCATCGCGCAGGCTTGCACTAACCTACGATCTCTCGCTTTATGCAACTGCATCAAAGTAAGCGACCGAGGCCTCGCGGCGATCGCACAGAACTGCAACGCGCTGAAGAACCTGGAGCTAACGCGTGCGTTATCGGTGACCGACAATGGCCTGATGCTTATTGCGTTCGGATGCCCGAGCTTAGCGTCTTTGAGGCTCACCGCATGTCCGAGCGTTACCGACCGCTCGCTGGTGGCTTTCTCCAGGCATTCCACTCTGCTCAACTCGTTCGCCGTCGCTCGGTGTCCTCTCATCACCGACCACGGCATCCTCTCCATCGTCGTCCTGCAAACCAAGCTAGAGACCCTCGAGGTATCGTCGATGAAGCTAGGAGACAAGGTTCTCCAAGCAATCGCATGCCACCGCAAGGAAATCAAGCTGTTGTCTCTGGAGAAAGTGTGGGGTTCATCGGTGACAGGCTACAGTTGGATCGCAGAGGCGAGCGGTCTCAGGGCCCTCTCGCTCGACGCTTGCGCGGGGATGACGGACGGATGCTTCGTGAGGGCATCATCATCCATCAGCTTCGCCGGCCTCACGAAGGTGTCGTTGAAGAGCTGCCCGTCGCTCACAGATTTAAGTCTGCTGGCGCTCACGAAACTAGCGATCAAACTGGAGAATCTGCACCTGGAGAACTTCAGGGGAGCTTTCAGCTACAGAGGCCTGGCGTTTGCTCTGGAGAACTGCAGCCATACCTTGAAGGAGCTAAATCTAGTCAATTGCGGCTTCTATGTCCATGGAACAGAGCAGCAAGAGGGCGAGCTCTGTTTTCTTCTTCCTCAACGATGCCCGGCGCTGCAGACCGTGAAGGTGGATGAGTGCGAGGGGCTCGGAGATGGCTTCGTCGTGTGGGTCGGGCAGGCTTGCAAGAGCGTCACAGACGTCAGCTTCGTGCGCATGGGCTCGATCACCGACCGAGGCATCACCTCCTTCCTGAAGCAGCTCAAGGGGTGGAACGAGATCACGAGGGTGGACCTGAGCGGATGCACCAGGCTGGGCGACCGGAGCGTATGGGCGGTGACGAGGGAGTGCAAGGGGAGGCTAAGGTCGCTGGCGCTGAAGGGGTGCGGGCGCGTGACGAACCGCGGGGCGTCGGTGATCACGAGGCGGTGCGGCAGGCTGGTGGAGCTGGACCTGGGCGGGTGCAACATCGGGGACGAGGCCGTGGAGAAGCTGGTGGAGGGGGACCCGTCCGACCTCGAGTCGCTCTCGCTCGCCGGCTGCGCCGACATCACGGACCGGACCCTCCAGGCACTGGACGAGTACGGCGGTCTCTGCCTGAACCGGCTGAACCTAACCGGTTGCCCGAGACTTAGCCGGTCCAGGGTCCATCTCATCAAATCGTACATCGACGAAGTCGAGCACTGATGTGAGGGAGCCGGTTGCTGCCGCCCAACATTTTTTAACATGGACCGGCCGCATTTTCCGGTTCAGGTTGAGTGACCGGGATTTGGTTTTCTGGGGTCAATTTGGGCAAGATATCTATCGAGTTGGGGGAGTCCCGCAATCTGTACGATGAATCTAATGCCGTGGAGTAAGCAAATAAACGAATACATAGAGGAGGGTTTAATTGAGATAAATGCCTTTCTTTTTTTTTTTCAAGTCAAAACAAAAACGGATGGATAGTCATGGATAAGAGAAGAGTTCAATCAAACACGTTGACACGTTACGATTCACCGTCCACCAAAAAGTCAACCTGACACGTCGGTCAAAAGATTGTCCTATGATGATGCCAACTTGGTGGCGGCACGAGGTCCACTAACTAAGCCCCGCATGATGGTTGGTTGATGATTCCCTCACGTCATCTGAGTCCTAACTCAAGCCAAGTCAAAGCCAAATTGTCACGGAACACATAACCAATGTGACACGATGAACACAAGGCAGTACCTAATAAGGTTCATCCTCCTCTCCATTCCATCACAGCTGCTGCATGCAGCCTTCCGTAACTTGTGTAGTGGTCGTCTTTGGATTCGGTCCCGATAGTTTTGATTTCATGTATACATTACATTTTTTTTTTCTTAATCTGAAAATAATTTAAATTATAAAAAAGAAATTATTTCGAACTTTTGACCAAAGTTTCACTTTGAAAAGGCGATCAATGATGAATCTAGTTTCGAGGCATCGAACCGATTAATTTGATTTTAAATCGATGAATCATCAAATCAATTCAATTTGGGTTGCAACTCATTCGATCGGGATGGTTGGAACTTGATGAGAGCTGTAACGACGCAGTAACCGATAGGGTTTGCTCTACTTGCAGTGCAGCGCAGTGCAGTGGTAAAGAAACATAAAACCTGAGCTGCGCTGCGTGTACCAAATATAAAGAATCCACAGCGCAAAAGTGGTGGCCAGTAAGTCTTCTTCTGTCGTACGCCTCGCCTCGGTCTGCGCAACTCAACCACTCCATCCAAATCTGATGTAGTTTTTACATCTCTCATTGCCCTCTGAAACCCTCCCGTCCCTGTCGTCCACACGCAATGAGTCCATGGATACAGCGAGGGTTTGCGAACCCTGTGGCAGCAGTTTCGAGGCCACGGCCATGGCAGTGGGAATTCATTATAGGAGGATGGCTCACCGGCATCACGTGCAGAGGGTTGTATAGAGAGAGAAATAGAGAGAGAGAGAGAGAGAGGGGAGGAATGGGTGCATGGTTTCGTGGTCATTTCCGACGACTACTGCCCAGCTGTAGGGCCGCGGTCTGCCGCCCGGTCTCGTCTTTTACTCCATCTCTTTCCACACATACGCCTCCCCTCTTTATTTCTGTTGCTGTTCCTTTGTTCATGGCAGCCCCACACCCCCACTACTCTCTCTCATCTCTTATTCCGGGTGAGGGTAATCATTTCCTTCATCATCACCTACTATTGCTGCCTCAGCAGTGACTTCCCTCCCTTCTCCCCCCATGAAAGGAGGCGGAAGTGTTGGGGGAGAGAGAGAGAGAGAGAGAGAGGAGGAGGAGGAGGAGGAAGAATAAGAGAGCAAAGACAGGATGACCGGAGGAAAGGGAAGGACATGCAGCTCAAGGAGAAGGAAAAAGGAAGCTTTATCCTTGAGGGGAATGTTGTCTGGCTCGAGGTCCTTCGTTTGTCTTGCAGATTATGCAGATCTGTGAGAAGAGATCTCGGACCAGGCTTCATTCCCCTCAACGATCGCTTCCGTCTCTCCACCTCTCGATCCCCGGCACCGATCGTTCGATCGACTTGGTTGCGTCTCTCTCTTCGGCTCCCCTCTTCTCTTACTGTGGCTGACGCCTTTTTCTTCCTTCTCGTTGAGCAGATTAGATTGGCGTAATGATGGGGGTTTTACGACTGTCTGCCTTTCTTTCGCGACCTTCTTCTTGTCCAGATTTCATCCTGACATGAGGCCAAAAAGCTTTCATCATGACCTCTTCCGAGGGGTTTCTCGTGTCTGCCTTCCTCGTTTCTCCCTGCGAATCTGCATGCTGAGTTACCTGCAAGATTTCCAGGTCAACTTAGTTCAGATCTCTTTTTCTCCCTTTTTCTTGGGGGCACGTTTCAGCTCTTCTCTTATCTTCTTTTCTTGTGCTTGTTTGCCGGAACTGTTTAGGGTTCCTAAGAGTGTATCCATGTATGGTTACTAGTCACTCTGCCACTGCCATGATAGCTATAAGATGGCTTATCTCTTATCTATATCATGCTTTCCTCTTAGCACACTTGAAGAATCTTCGGACATGGAAGCATATGGTGCCCCTTCCATTTTGATACACAGGTAATTAGGGCACAGTTGCTGGAAATGTAAGATTAGACGATGACATTTGCCTTCATGAAACCCCCTTTATCCTTATATGGATGGCAGTACATGTTTCTGCCCATATATTTCCTTCTTGAAACCTGAATCCACTACATGTATGTCGTCGTCTTTGACATACGCATGTTGACCTTCACGTTATATTTATTCCCATAAATCTACAAGTGCAAACCTGCTCGATATCTTCTTTGATGGAAACAAGATGCACGACCACATGAACAGCAGTTGTCATTGCCATTCCCATTGCCTAGTTTGCTTCTGTGGCTAAAGGAGGAGAGGCATAGGCGCAGCATGAATCTGGAAACACTTGTGTGGGAAAGGTGGCCATCCGAGGGAGGTACGGAGGAGGGATGGGAGAGGCAGAGAGGGGAGGGGGGCTCAGACCTCAGCTTAGGGTTTCGTTCGCACACAGAAGGCAAAGATGTCAGCTTTCGAATCGAAGACTCCCACACGGAACCAGAAAACCTCAGCCTTTCACTCCCAATACTTTTCTTGCGGCAACCTTCTCTTCCATTCTTCATCCGTGCTTACATCCTCTTCTCGTTCCTTTCATCTAGGTTATGAATGTTAAACAGACTCATATCTCTCTCTCTCTCTCTCTTAGATGGAGATAGATTTTGAATGTTTTGTTGAAGGTCAACTTAAGCTTTTGTGGGAATCGATGATGTTGGACTTGTGGGAAGAGAAGAGCATTGGAAATGATGTCCTCGGTGACTCCTACCTGTCTTTCTCGTCTTCATTGGCGTGGATCAGATCATCCACCACCACCACCTCCTCAGGTTGATGATATTGAAGTAGCGTTGTGAGGATTCATCACCCATTAAAGTAAATGCATGTTATATGGGTTCCTAAGAGTATTATTGTTTCTTCTCTTATTGTTGGTTGTTTGTGTTGAAATATCATTTTAATGCTCTCTTGTCTGACACTCGATGGATATAAATTCTTGAATCCTACTACGATGTAGACTATCTACCTTAGCACACACACATCCTTAGCCAAGTCTTTTGCATTGATGCATAGTTTTATCGCTATATTTTTCATGCAGAAAAAACACAAGAATTGGAGTAACAGCTAAAGAGAATGTGATTTCAATCACTGCATTCCACATGATATAGGTAATGATGGTAGGTCTGAGTTCATATGTGGTGATCGATCTCAATAATAATAGAACATCCATCCATCCATGTAATCGAATCTAAATAGTTGAGATTTTATTATTATTATTATTATTATTATTATTATTATTATTATTATTATTATTATTATTATTATTATTATTATTATTATTATTATTACTATTATTATTGTGGTAATAGTTCAAGTTGATATGTGGGGATTTATGGAATTGGTATGTGATTTAAGTTCTTTTAGGGATGAGCTTCCAAATGAGAAACTCAGCAGTTCTTTTAGGAATTAGCATCATCATTTAACTAAAATTATGATAATTTAGTACAAAATTTTGTTATTATAAAAGTAATTCTTGTGATGTGATGGGGATATAAAATATTTGGATAAGGATTTAAAAAAATAATGATAAAAGTATGATTTGTTTTGCATGATATTTTTTTTATTGATACAATAAGCATTTTCCATGGATCCTAATTACTTATATCTTACTATTTAAAACTCTGATTCCATTACTCAATCGATGCGCAATTAAAAGGTGCATTTGGGAACACATTTGAAATGTGCATTGAGGGTCCAATGCATATTTCAAATATGAATTGATGTTTAATAATTATTTTTTCAAATCTTATCTGAGGGGAAATGCGGTAGCATTTGCAGGATTTTAATGTAATTTTTTTTAATTTTAAAAGTATCCTATTACTTTGTTTTAAAATTTTAAAATTATCAAAATGATTGAGTGGTAAATTTATAAAAAAATATTTTTTATATTCTTTTTATATAAGTATAATTTTATTTTATTATATATCAAGGCCATTCGAAATTTTATAAGATTACATACATATGTTTATTTATGTGCTTATTAATTTAAATAGAAAAATCTATTTATTTTTTGAATAAATATTAAAAATACTAGAAGGATAACTATGTTATAAAATATTTAATAAAACATATAAAATACAGTTTTCATCTATTATTTATCAATTACTCAAAGCATTTACATTCGCTCAAATTTTTTTCTCTAATTACATATTAAAAAAAAACAAATACGTGAGCTATTATATATTATATATGCTACCCCTCCTGTATACGGATGTAGCAATGTTGTATGCTCTCTTAGATCTTAAGTTAGCCGCAAACAAAGCCTACAAGAGTGTGTGTGCGATCCCCTACTTAAAGTTGAAGCAATTAAGTAGATAAGCCTCTAATACCAAATCTTGTGTAAATGACGATCCAATATGCCACGAGAGATCCTCGCTCACCACAAAACCACATCGAATGCGTCTGTCTTAGTCACCTCTATTCACACGCAATCATCGATAGAGCTACGTGTGGCTTCTATGTTGAGGTGCTACACCGTAGTGTCGAGAAATATATTATAAAAAAAACTAAGGTAACTTAATGTATATATTTTTTATTTTTTAAAGAAAAATATGTTGTTAACATCTTGATCAGTTCGACGTGATCTAAACCCGTACATGCAGGAATTTTAGATGTGCCTCTCAAATGAAAATACTATGAGTGTCATCTGTGCGAAAACCAAGGTCGAGTATGGGATTTCTCGACCCATCTCTTTGACATTCAACTTAGCGATTTGAGATCCCCAAATGTGGGTTCGAGTAATTCAGAAAAAGTTTCTTGCATCGGGTTTAAGGTATCTTTTTATATTTTAGAGGATGAGAAGAAAGTTTGAAATTATTTTTCATATCATAAAGGAAGAAAAAGAAGTTTATGATTACATTATTTGTTATAAAGGAAGATAAGAAAATTTATTATTACTTTTCGTACATATGGGGGGAGAATGATTTTGTTCTCACTTAGTAATCATGTGTCAATTGACACTAGATTTTTTTATTACTCATAATATTACACTCCCACCTAAGTAAGATCAAGTTATTCAAACAATAAATAAACAATATTTTACCGAGTTTATTGCAAGAGATCTGAGCCTCGCAATGCATATGCTTCATCCTCGAACAAAAGATTGCCATGCGTGTAGCTAAAGAGCTTATGCTTCATATACTCTTTTAGTCATCACCAATTGCCACTTCTTATACACGAATTCCTCATCATATTTATTTACCTCTTTCTTGATTAATTAAATCGAAAGTAGCTGAAGTATCATTGTCGACATACTAAACATTAGTGCCTGAAATGATCGACGCTGATTTGATACGTGCTATGCCAAAAGTCTCGCCATTCTTGCGCCACACGCAATTCTTGTCATTGTTTAATTGGAAGCAAATCGAGCTTAGCCTCGTATTAGGTTTTGTTGTACAGCTTATGGTGTGACAGAGTTATCAGCATAGTTTGATCCGAACTCAAGCACGGAAGGTGTCCCACGTAGTTTATCGACATTAATATCGAAGATGGATCAGATGTTGTTACCTATGCCCGAGGTGATAGGTGGTGGAGCAAGGAGATATGCTTGTCGGCTCTTGCACATAGATCGGAGTCGAGGATTTCTCGACCTAACCTCTTCAAAGATTAAGTTAGAAAAGAAAAAATATCCTCGGTCCTCCTTTTTCATTGGTCAGGGGTTTATTTTATACCTGTAGACAAAAGTCAGTCGTATGCCTCGTGTAGGGCATCGAGTCGTACGTCTCGTACGGGGCATCGATCGACCCACTTGGGTCGTCATTGTGTGGCACTACCTCGAGCTTCCCGGAGGTAATCGGCGTGTATGTCTCATATAGGCGTCAACCTACCCGAGGCGCCATCTTGTACGAATTTCGATCTCGGGTCGTGCCTTGAGGTCGGGTCACCTAGTCACGATCCTAGGCTAAAACTTTACCAAACGACCTTTATCAATCGACTGTGTTACATTGCTCATTGCTTCTTGAGTGATGAGATATGAGGCTGTGCTGTCTCATACTTGTCAGGAGGCCATAAGTGTGGATGATAGATCATAGGTTCGTAAGGTTGAGTTAGCTCGGGATGCCCAACCGGCTCTTCTATGGGTCTCAGGATCTCATAAAATGGTGGGCTAAGATTTAGCATCTCAGGTTAAAAAAAAAAAAAAATCTTTTACAGCCATTAATTATGTTTTAAAGTTGAATATATAAGTTTTTATAGTCTCACAATCCGAAATCGTATCTTATGCTATAAAATAAAGTGCATATATGAGTGCATCGTCATATATTCGAGGTATTATAATCATCCCCACTTAAATATTTTTTGCGCCTATTAGTTTACGTATCTCCATTAACAATTTTGAAAAGTATTACAATGCAGAGGTCTAAAATCTAATGTCCCAGAGATTATGCATGATATGATGACATAATCACAATAGGAAAGCTAAGTAATCACTCGATAAAATATGATCCGACAAAAAAAATTCTAAAATTAGGACCAAAACAGTGTAAGAAGTCCACCTTAGGACACAATAACCTCTCTGGATCATATAAAACAGTAATTTCTGTCACATCATATCAGTCCGAACTTGAGATCGTAGGAGCTTCGTCAAAGAATCACCCCAACATTAGTGTTGCAAGATCTTTATGCACTTGGAGGATCATAGCGTAAGACCAAAAAAAAATATTATATTGAATTTGTGTCTTAAAAAATTGAATCACATTACATCAAAGACAAGCATATCAAGCTGAGAGGTAAGAATTCCACATATTAACTTACAAAGACTTCTTATTTCTTTCAAATTTGTCGGGCAGTGCTAACGAGGAGAGTTGTTTAGTCTCAGAAATGCATCGAGAGGGTCCTTTTTCATAGGTAATCCTGTAATCTGTTTTTTTTCTTTCTAACGCATCAGTTTTCGATGTCCAATTTTTCTTTTTTTTTTCTTTCTCATTTTTTGTTTTTTACCATCAATATTAGGAGAATAATTGTGCCTCTATCCTCCTCTAAGCTAAGACACCGATCGTATCATGTTTTGATATGATATACCTACCGCTGGAGAGGGAGACAATTTGATTGGCCTCCTTCCTTTTATTGCCATTCGTGATGGAGCTTTGAGTCGAAGAATGTCGGGTGCAACAAAACAGTTCAGCTTTATCGGAGGGAATGCCATCCCACTTATAAACATGCCAAAGAATGTGTATACTGTACGTACTGTATTGGACTGAAATGGAGTTAAAAACGTTATGTTATGGATCGTACGTTAACGTCACTACACATTTTGTTGTCGACGCGCAGCGTGGCGCACGGCAACGACCTCGTCGGCTGCGCGCCGCAAGGACGGCCGGGCGGGGGCGGGGGCGCGGGGGTGGGGGAGCTTCCCCACCAAGGCGCCTGCTCGTCCCAAAAGGAGGCCGAGACGTGGGGGCGTGGAAGCCCCGCCGCGTTAGGCGAAGTTGGCACGCAACAACCATCGGCGACGCGTGCAGGGTGCAGACGTGGAAAGATAATTCCACCACCCGCGTCCCGACGAACCACCCCACGACAATCCCTCCACTGTCGACGCCCAGAATGCCCTCGCCCTTTGCCCCCTCCCCCTCTCCCTCTCCCTCTCCCACTCCCAACCCCATCACATTACCGATCGTACGGGACGAGGTGAGTCGGTCGCTCGCTCGCTCGCTCCTTCATGTCGTCGTTGCCGCAGGAGCTACTGCCGATGAGGTAGGTTATACGTCTCCTCTGCACGACCCTTCAACGAGGGACGGGGACCCACCGCCCCCACCCACCAAAACAAGACGTGGACGGGCGCTCGGCCGCACACTCGCCTCGGCTGCTGCCACGTCCACCCACGCATCCACCGACACGTCCCCCTTCCCCCACCACCCTTACAGCTGGCTGGACGCCAAGATTGCGTGCCTCTTCCACTTGGCCCCACCTCCACGGCCACCTCGCCCTGTCTCGCGCCATTCAGGGTTCAGCCGACCTGATCGCGGTCGACGGTGGATAAACTCTCCCCTCCTCCCATCCATGTCACGACCCCCTCCGTTATAAAGGTCATCGTTTGCAAGCAAACATGGTCACGGTTCATGGATCCTAAACTACATCGAAAGAGTATATAGGGAGGGTCCTTGGAAGGGCCGAGGGAGAGGGAGATGGATGCTCGTAAGCAACAAGCGGCTGCGAAAGGGACGTAGGGAAGCTGATTTCGCCACGACAGCAGCTGTCATTGGATCGGTTGTTCCATCAAATCAATTACAAGACGGTCGTGCAATCCATCCCGCACAGGTGTAGTCGCTCCTCAGGAACAGTTCGTCTCCAAGCTTTCTACAAGAGCATTTATCCGCGGTGGAGATCGAGCAGCACATCCATCCATCCATCCACCCACCTCCTCTCCCTGCTGCTGCTGCTGGTGGCTGGTGGCTGGTGCTGGCCGACTGAGGGCTCAGCCTGAGAGATGATGGAGAGCGAGGAGGAGCAGTCTGCCGCGGAGGAGGGAGACTGCTGCAGCTGGATGAATCCGACGGCGGAGAGCAGCAAGAGCAAGGGTGACAGGAGGAGGCCGAGGAGGAGGTTCAGCGAGGAGCAGATCAAGTCGATGGAGTCCATGTTCGAGACGCAGACGAAGCTGGAGCCCCGGCAGAAGCTGCAGCTGGCGCGGGAGCTCGGCCTGCAGCCCCGCCAGGTCGCCATCTGGTTCCAGAACAAGCGGGCGCGGTGGAAGTCGAAACAACTCGAGCGGGAGTACCGCGCCCTCAAAGCCGACTACGATGCTCTTCTCTCCAGCTTCGACTCCCTGAAGAAAGAGAAGCAGTTGCTGCTCCAGCAGGTAACCCACCGCCGCCTTGTCGTGTCACCATCGTCGTCTTTTTCCGTGCTGCTTCCGTCGACCGCTCACCCATCCTCCATCCCCGCCCCACAGCTGCAAGACCTGGCAGAACTGATAGACAAGGCAGAGGACAGAAGCAACAGAGACGATGATGAGGGCTCAAACGATCGAGACTCCGAGATAAAAAAGGATCAGAGCTCGAGGCTGCCGCTGAAAGAGGAAGCGGGTCTGGAGTTCGCAGTCTGCGCGGACGAGGAGTACAAGAAGCCGAGATACTTCAGCCAGGACGAACTAGTCCTGTGCGCCGGACACCCAGCCAGCTCCTCCTTGACCTCGTCCGCCGAGCAACAGTTTTGTTTGACCACCAGCTGGCCATCGGACCAGTCCTGCAACAATTCACAGTGGTGGGAGTTTTGGCCGCTGAGCGAATGAATGAACGAATGAATGAATGAATGAGACCACCCACCACCGCTGTAGCACACAACGGAAAGGAGAGCTGAATCAACCCGGAGGCTGCAGTACATACATAGCTCAGCAGGATATAGTAGTAGTAGTAGTAGTCTGTGTCGAAACTTTTCGTCTTCCCTATGGATCGTCTACAGTCGTGTACATCAATCACCATACTTATATGAATAGAGCGAGTGACATGTAGTGATAATACACAGCTATTCAGTGCAATTAAGGAAGCATTTGATTCATTCTCCAGCACAGCCGGACCAGCAGCATCAAGACGATCGCCTGCCTGCCTGTGTGATCCATGTAAACATGTCCTAAAATACACACACTAGTTGGACAAAAGGTTTGCATTCGAACCATTGTAGACAAAACAATTTCTTTCGATCTAACCTCTCCAATATTAGAAGAAGCAAAAAAAACATCGAACGAAATCAACAAAACAAGTCAAAACGCCCACCGTGGGGCTCGAACCCACGACCACAAGGTTAAGAGCCTTGCGCTCTACCGACTGAGCTAGACGGGCTGTTGTATTCTCCGCCGTACAACACACACATATTTCATCATATAAATAAATTCCAGTTGACTTAACAATCATAGGTCGTTCGTTTTATGCACTTGCACAAACGAAGAAGCCACTCTCAACATGTACAAAATAACCAAATAAAACCATAAGAGTTCCCATAATAGCAAAAGAAACATGGATTTACTGAAGAGTTGCAAAGATCATGTGACCTTAAAAAAAGCATCGGAATGACTTTGATCAAGGGAACCATCCCCCTGAGGAGGAGGGGGCTCGATTAGCAAGGATAAAGAAACAACTGCTAAATATAAAGACCATATCATCATGATAATGAAAGCTAGAATGGAACTAAAGGTTTGGCAAGTTCCAGCAGTTCCACTGATGTACTTTGTCAATTGCAAGGCATTATTATGATGAATCGACAAAAGAAGACGGCATTATTGATGCCCAGTAACAGAAGATTCAAAAGTGAAAGTTATGCATAACTACATGTACTTGACAGCAGCATTTCTCTTTTTCTGTCAGATGAGGAATGAGGATATCGAAATATTATCATGTCAACAGTACCCAACCTAACACAGTCCTCATTTCCTCCTATCAAGAAACATGAAACAACTGGGGCTGGATGATCATCCATACCATACACACAAAAAGTTTTGCCTCATCCTCTGTTCAATCAATATGATAAGCTTCGACTTCACATCGAATCGTAAATGAACGGGGAACCAAAAAATAACAACATCCGTTAGGCGCAAAATTTTGAAACACAAAAAAGATGCTTGATTGTGTCATGAACCAATTCCTACTATTTCTATGAAATTTGAATAATCAATCAAATACTGGTTTAAAGGCCTGAAAATGATGTGTAAGCGTCACACCAATGGAGCGATCGACAGGCTGGCTACTGGCCCTTTAGGAGGGGCTATGTAGTGCAACTAGAATGGATCCATCCGTTCAACCAGAAATAGTTTTTCCAGAAGTTTTTTTTTTTTTATACTATTTTCTCAAGTTTGAGACCAATTATAACTGGGAAAATGTGCACATTATAGCAAAATAATTGTCACAAGAGGATGCCAAGATTAAAAGGAGGTTACGGAATAAAAAGAAAGTTTTTCGGAAGTTTTCTTTTTTTACTATTTTCTGAAGTTTTCCTAATCTCCTAGAGATCAAATATAAGCTTGGAAAAATGTGCACATCACAGGATAATAATTGTCACAAGACGACGCCAAGATTAAAAGAAAGTTACGGAATCAAGTAAATTTGAAACTTGATTCAGAAATCCCAAATCCTAATTCTGTACATTAGTTCAGCTTTTAGCATAGCCAAAATGAACAAGCACTGTTTATGAATATGAACATCAAATATCCTAAATATTACGTGACATAATTACATTAGTCAGAACACACTCATACTCGGATGTTGGAATATTTAATACCATCAATTTCACAACCCTAAACACAATATCTAAATCTACGTGGTCCTAAAGTTAACATAACTAACTAAACAAATAAATAAAGTAGCCACATTTTTCATCAATTAAGAAAGTGGATATTATTAACTTCGACCATCAATCTTTCCTTGGATTCTCTGGTTCATGGCGATCACATCTCTACCACACTCCTGTTTCCGCCATCAATTCGACCAAAAATATGAAGGAAAGCCTAGAGGCCCTAAATTGAAGGATCCATGAGGACCCAGATGTAGCAATCCCCATACATTTCGAGCTCCAGCACCAAGGCGGTCGCTGAGGGGAGTCAAGAAGCAGCCAGTGTTGGGTTTCTGGTTTCAATACTAAGCTAAATTACGATTTCTACTCACGATATGTATATAGTCCGAGTTGATGATCATCTGAATCTTTCCGAGTTATATGATTGGTGATATATTGAAATATATAAAGACGATGCATCAAATGAAGTGATCAAGATGAAAAGAACCGTGGCCAGAGGCATGGAACCCTCGCTGAGAACAAGCAAGGTCATTTAAAATCGCTTCGAAGGGGAGAACGATCGAAGAGAAGGAAGGGAGCTTACGCATCTAAGGCGGAAGGGCGGAGAGAGCAGGGCGACGAATCGCACCGACCGAGGGGCTGGAAGCGTCACGGCGGTCGGCATCGGTCTGTTCCGAGGACGATCGAGGCGGGTCAGGGTCGCGTGGGGGGTTTTAGGACTCTGATGTAACAACCCGGTTCGTTCGAGCCCGGTTCACAAAACAGAACGGGGTGAAGTCTGGCCATTGGGGGGCGAAGGCCGAGTCGACGACTTGAGCAGAAATAAAAAACTTTTAAAACAAATATTAATTGTTCCCCTCAGCGGCTGTAAAATGTCATACGGAATTGAAGCGACGGATACCACGATGATACAATTTATTGAGCTGGAAAATAAAAAGAACACAAAAGTACCACAATATGTCACACATAATAATTCCTGCTTCACTTTGGCATCAATTACTACGATGGATGATACTCGACTAGAGTGGATGATCAACGATCTCCTTCACCGAAACAACTCGCTGCACTGCTAATTCAAGCATCAGACTCGCACCATTTCTGCAGTGAAAACGAAGGACGAGTCAACAACCGGACATGTCATTGTGCTGTCCAATGAACTCTATTACTAACTAGTCAACAAATGCATGATACATATAAACCCAATTATTATGTGGTCCAATCCAATTTCAGATGGGCGACCTAATAACGACATCGAAAATAACGTGTCCCCATGTACTTAATCGTCGAAAAAACAGTGATGTATATTTATCATTACATAATCTCAAATAATTATTTCTTTTTTAAAAACAAATCAAAGTTGATGATAATTTAAGGATATTAACTTTGCGGCTTGCAATTATATATCCAATATCATCCATATTCGTTTTAATGGATACTAGTATTGCTTGCTTATGTGTTTCCCCTCCTCCCGCTCTCTCTCTCTCTCTCTCTCTCTCCCTCAACCTTGTCTCTTTTTACATTTCCCTGTGTTGCCGTGGCCGTCGAGAGAAGTGGAGCACCATGTCGCTGCTTGCTTGTCTCGGCCGAGCCAGGGAATTAGGCAAAAGGTACTGGATCTCAGGTCCGAACATATGGGGCCCGCTATAGCAGCCAACGGTAAGCCCTGTTACCGTGGTCCCTGTCAAGCGAGCCGCATCCACTGCTCAAACCCTATTCGATCGATCCTGTAGAGATCCAACGTGATCATCTCTCTCCGTCTCTCCATCTAGATCTGTAACTGTTCCTTATAGATTCCGAAAGCAACAGCGAAGCCAAGAGAAGGAGATTACCAGTAGATTCTGCTCCCGATTCCATCGGAGCCCTCTTTGTTTCTCTCTTTAGTCTGAGTGTCGGCTGCTGCCATCTCTGGATGTATCTTCTTCTTCAGCATCTTCGTCATCAGCTACCATTCACCACAAAACCAGTAAACAAATTACTCTCACTCGCAACCTCAGGGTAATTACCAGGGAACAGTAAAGAATGCATGGGAGAGCAGTGGAAAGGTGTACCTTCTGTAGCTTCCTGTTGGGGTTGGTGATGGCTTTGGTGGTGGCTGGTGTCCGCTTCTCTTCTTTCTTATCCCTCTGTGCCTTCTTCCTCTCCGGATTGGCGTGTTGCTTGACGATATCATCGGCCCGCTTGACGTCATTCTCGGCCGGATCGTTCACCACAAAAGCGTCGGCAGCAAAAAGGTCGGCGAGCGTCGTCCTTCCACGCTCCCTTTTCTCTTTGTCCTCCTTCAGCAGTGGCAGCTCCTGGATTTTCTCGGCTTCCTCTACGTCTTGCACCGCCATCTCCATCCTGTTCCCCTCCGCTTCGACCGGTAGCTTGAACTTGAACGACTCGACGACAATGGCAGGCAAGGGCTCACGCGCCGCCGCCACGGCCGGTGCAGATCCCTTTACCTCGTCCGCCACATTCTCTTCTTCCTCCTGTAGGAGGTCATCTTCCTGGGCAGGATAGGGCTGAGAAACAAAGCTGTCCTGGTGGCCCAGCGTGCCGATGGTGAGAATGCCATTGAGGACATCATGAAGCAGTAGCGCTTCCTTCTCCATCACGCCTTCGAACAACACCTCCCGTTTCTCCTCGTCGTCTCCACCCAAAACATCTGCGAATCAAAACCAGAAGACGCCATCATCTCGTGGTCGTAACCCCATGGAAGGACCAAAGGCGAATCACCAGATCCCGTACCTCGCTTCTGCGAAACCTGGGCGTACCTGACGCTACAGGGGTGCAACTTGCGATGCATCCAGTCGAAGATCTGTGCCACGACGAGAACGAAAGAAACGAGGAGCTGATCAACGTTAAGCAGCAGATTTATATATATATATATATATATATATATAATCATCAGCAACAGCATGCAAGCGCATCGGGATCGGGATCCGTCCACTTACCTTCATTGTTTCTTCCCTCGGGAACCGTGGAAGTGCCAGTGTAAAAGCCCACACTGCAAGCTTGGAGTCCGGGTATTGGGGAGGGGGGAGGGGGCGATCCAAGTGTACGTGACGGTGGTGATGGTGTTGGAAGGGGGGCCAAGATCCATCAAGGGTTATAAAGAAGAGCACGTAGGAACAGTGAACTGGGGAACTCCTGCTGCGATGCTACACAGGAGGTGGTCCTGCCGGTTTGGTTGGGACCGATTTGGCTCGATTGAACCGGAGAGATTCGATTAGACGGGGGAGGTGACCCCTCGGCGCTTCGCCATGTGACGGGTGGGACCTGGTCAAAGTCCTAAGGGGGTCGGTCAACATGCCATGTGTCGGCGGTCCGTCGCATTGGTGAACAAGCTCGCTCGCTCGCTCGCTCGACATGTTATCGGATCGAATCCTTCTGTGCCGGTTGGATCCGGATTCGCATCTCCCGGAGAAGAGGAGGAGGAGGAAGCACCTACCAACCTGATCATGGACGTGAAGGCCGAGGAGGTTGCGGCGGACGGAGATGCAAAGCCGAGGCAGGCACGAAGAGGTGAAGGGGATGATGGCTTTGGCCGGTTGTGCCACGCCCTGCATGGGGCGCAGCGAGTGGGGGAGGAGCTCGGAGAGGCACCAACTAAAAGCACAAAAGCGGGAGGACATGATCCCTGTTACTTCTTGCCCTACAGCCTGTACTGCACTAGAGACGATGATGGTGATGCAGATAGATAGATAGATAGATAGATAGATAGATAGATAGAATGCAGGTGGCATTAACAGTTTACTGCAGCAATAATGAGGTTAGCGCTGCTTTCGCCGTCAGGATATGAACGGATCACCAGCAGCGGCTGTTGGCGTCGGCCTCCACCCTGTCTCGCCTTCCGCATCATCAAATGTAGGAGTGATGTTGAGACTGTTTTCAGCTGCATTACTTCGAAGTTATCATCTAAATGGAATGCCAATCTTGTGACCGGGGATTCTGCCCATGGGAAGCTTACAAAGGGTCACTCCATAACTCTTGTCATCTCACCACTCCTTTCTGATTTCGACTTGATCCACTCCCATTTTATCCAGATTAACAGGATGATATATGTGAGCCATCATACAATTTGTGGTACGCCGTTAACACGATTTGTTGAAGGGAAGCATACACCAGTACTGTAAACTTGGGTCCCTTCGATGCAGACTTTGCTTAGGATGCTCAGAAGCGTCCAATGAGTACGTCACTACATCGCTGGTTTTGTTGGTCCGCCATTGACGACAATGGTTGGCATGAGTCAGTGCTCCGTCCATTATTGCGCTGTTCGCCAGAACGAAGGCAGAATATGTTTGTTCGCTTCCCGGTAGTGTGTAGCCTTTGGCACCCCAAACCACATGATCGAAGAGCGACGCCCTCCTCCGCCATCCACCATCAGTTTTTGCTTTCCACACTTGCCATCTGTTCGTTGATCTGCCTCTCTTTTTCCTGGGATTTGCATTGCCTGCTCATGGTGATCAAAACCAGCCATGTCAATTCGAAGACAACTCTCTGTCAATTCGATTTAGGGCCGTATTATGATCCCTTTTTTATGAAGAAAAGCTTTTGAGATGCTGACCTCAACAACACAACAACAAGATGGTCTGCAGTATCATTCTCCTGCTTTTGTAAAGATCTACACCAATCACTAATTAATTTGTGGTTGTGCGCAGCTGAGCTTTGATCACACAAACAGAAAACTATTATTTTATTGCCGTGAATCATCTTACGCTTCGTCTGACAGATACAGCGCTAAAGGGATCATCAGGGGACAAAAAACTATCATTGTATGCTTCGTCTGTCTGACAGATACACCGCTAAAGGGATCGTCAGGAGTATGTCCTCGGAGTGGAGAGATGAAGAGTCGACTCAAGGCCAGTTGGTGAACTCAAACACCTTAAAGACTATGTCGACACCAGTCGGGATCTGCGATACAAACAGTATGACGTTCACCGTGTTGAGCGCTATGTGCAGATTCCGCGCTGCATCGTTCCCCTTCTGCATTGCCGGCACAAGTGAAGCGGCTAATGCCCACAGCACTGTTATGCCTGCAATTAACATAATCACAGTTTGTCATGGAAATCCACGGATCACAAATACCATCACAAAAATCCTAAAATTTGTACCATGGATACCGACAGAGAAAAGAACCAAGTTTATCTCCCAAAAGCTGTTGATGTCTCCAATCAGGACTAGCAACAAAAGCCCCTCAATGTGATGAGACATGGGAACAACTTGGGTGTATCTAAGAATAGGCTACTTTTGCACGATGGTCCATATTACCCATCACTACTACTTTAACATCAGACCGTTTCTGACCACAGGGTGAAAACCATAAAGGGAAGCACAATTCTTTTGTTCATCATGGAATTCATGTCTGACTTTTTGCATTAAGCTTGTCATAGTTCAAGCAATCTTGATTCCTTTCAGGTATTCACCTCTCTTTTCATCTCTTAAGTTTACAATGTGAAACCAAACTTACACATAAGCTAAGTCTTATCACCATCCTATTTGGCATTTACCTTGTTCTTCAGAACCTTACACTGACAACAAATTCAGATACCTCTTTTTTCAGAGCCCTAAACTACAACCATGTTGCTGATCTTCGTTATATCTGCATCAATATAAAGTTCGGATGTAAGAAAGCTCTAATTTTTCGAAAAATTCCAACTGTTTTAATGCTTCCAGTAGTTGGCATGTGTCAAAATTCCAAAACAATGGATGACAGTTCCCATTTGTCAGCGATTTGAAGAGTTGCTTACAGCTGCATCTACAAGTGCTGGGTTAAGTTTAAGCTAGATATGATCACTTAGAATCAAAAGTACTTAGCAAAGGCAAATTGACCAGCATTCACAACAATGGTAGTCAAATCAAAATAAAAGATAAAAATATTTTTTTGTCTGCGATGAAACCGAGAATGCCTTTTGTTTGCAACAGTCCATCCCCCTTGGAAACAAAAGATCGTCTCTGGTATCTGTAAATACCCTGTTCCACAAGCCCCATGAAAGTGCCTAAGACTACTGCCTCAAGTTCACCATGTGCTACTGACTAAAACAATGTTGAAATTTCGATAAAGATAAAAATCAGTGCGTTTCGTTCAGTTTTGTCAAGCTCTGCTAAATCGACAAGTTCTGTTATGTGACGACTTGTGACGAAATCAATAATCTTCACTTTTAGCTCAAGGAGTTGGGGTGAGGTTGGACACAGTGAAACCATTTACCGCAGGAGCATATTCGACACACTCAATTAGGTCAATTATCTGCCATACAGCACCTATCCGGATCTCCCTAAGATACATGAAACCATTGGATAGGTGGTCTGGATACTGGGAGGAGTGTGTTGCATTCGTGCTCACGAACTGTACAACAGAGTATCTGAACTCAAAAGTAATCTAGGTCTTGCAACAAGATTGTCCTCCCAACAAGTCACTATCTTCTACTTTTTTGTTACTCTTAATGGATTTTTCTTTTTCCTTTTAATGGCTACTTAAAGGGTCATTTAGGATCCTATTTTTGAGTTGCAGTGTTATAAGAATAAGACCAAAACTAGAGATAGATAAGTAAAAGAAATGTCGAGCAATTCGAAATCAAGTTTTGGAAATCTGAATTACTCTACAATATAGTCTCACAAGGTTATGAATCGAAGGATTTTCCAAAAATTTCAAACATATTTAAAGCATAAATAAAGGTTGTCTTTTTTCCCCTTGATACAATAGATGGCCGAATCATTGGAATAAAAAAAGACCAAACTTCTCGGCTCCCCCATAGTGTAAGTGCACAGCCATGGGTATGATCCCTAGATCTCACTCCTAGAAAACCAAGTCCAAATAGAATCCTTGTTTTCTTCACTTTGATCCTCTGAATTATTTTCTTCCTGAAGCACAGTTGAAAACTCAATCTTCTGTTAATTATCTATAGTAACTCAACATCAGAAACAATAGCAACCCATCACTTTGTTCCTAATTTCCGAGTGTTTGTTCATTTGATGTCACACCAACTTGAACTTGTGCAATCAGAATTTTTTTTGCAACAATCCATTAATATGGTATTTTTTTTTGAGAAAACATCATTTCAATTGATCGGCTTGAGCTTCATGTACAATCATTTTCTTGTTGAATTATACGACCTTCAACTCTAAATTGGTCAGATGCAGGGTCTTGAACTAGCATATCAGATGCATGCAGATTGACATCTAAAGGATCCACAGGTGAATGTCCAAATCCGTGTAACATAGAATGCATGATACAGCTACGCGATCGCCATTCCTTAAACCTCTCCAAATTTTTATGTCGATATTGTCATCTACAATTTGCAAAATTGGTTATTTCGAGAAAATACATATGATTCAGAATCCATCAAGATCAAAACAAAATTCCCAACAGTTGGAAGATTGCAGAACTCTGTCCTACGGCATGGAACTTGGTTTGTTTAATCAAAATTATCTGCAGACACCGATCAGTATCATTCCCATTCTAGCTCTGACAACTCCAATCAGTACAGAAAATTTACTCGATTTTTTCGGGCTGTTCAAACTAAGTTTTCACTGAATATCAACTGAAATGAGCTCAATTAGTTCCAAATGACTTTGATTCTGGTTGGCTTCAGTCGGTTGTTGTTGATTCCAGTCCTCTCTCAGTTAAATGTCGATCAACTCCAAAAAGAATCAGATAGTTAGAAATCTGATCTATAAATGGTTATGACAATGCAATCCTATTCAGTTCAAACCTCAAACCTCATGAATCTCAAACATGTAAACCTCGATGGAGAAGAAGAAACTAGTCACTTCCTAATACTTAGAGCTTAAATTAATCACCAAGATCTGTTTGTTAGACGAACTTTTTGGTGTGTTCTTAAAACATTCACTATAAAGAGAAGCTACAAGGGAACACAAAAGTGTAAACCAGCAGATAGGGAAACAACAAAACGTAAGGAAGAAGGTGAGGGAACGCACCAGCGCCACCGAACAAGTGAGGGCCCGGGAAGAGCTGCCCCGTCCGAATCCACGTATTGAGGCATCCACCCACCGCCTCCAACACGCCGAACCCCAGCAGTATCGAGCCCGCATTGTAGTGCCGCTCCCTATATGAGCCCTTCAGCAGCGCCTTCCTCTCCTAACAACGCAAATCATCCCAACGAGGATGACTAAAAATCCAATCTTTTGACGGAAAGAAGAAGGCCGAGAAGTACCTCAGTTAGCTGTTGAATCTTTGCCTCCGCGGGAGACGGAGATGCCGGAGGCGCAGCTTCGGCGTCAGATCTAGCAGCGACGGTCATGGGGGCAGCTGGGGCCGCCAGCTTGAGGTCGTTGATCTCGTTTTGGATGGTGCGGACCCGCCGCCACTGCCACCCCAAATACCCTGCCCACAGCGTGTAGAC
Organism: Ensete glaucum; assembly: GCA_021527575.1. Taxonomy (NCBI): domain Eukaryota; kingdom Viridiplantae; phylum Streptophyta; class Magnoliopsida; order Zingiberales; family Musaceae; genus Ensete; species Ensete glaucum. The sequence continues at coordinate 54,269,720 of CM038551.1, forward strand.
GAACAGGCCGCCCATCACCACCGGGTGGACCAACGCAATCGTCCGCCCTTCTAAGATCCCGAACTCCCCGTCCACCGCAAGCGCGTCCTTCCAACCAAGAAAAGCCATCACTTCGACTGCGATCAAAGGATAGAGAAAGAGGCGCAAAAGCAGGGAGCTAACCTGAGGGTGGAAGAAGAGTGGAAGAGAGACGGAGAAGGCGGCGGTGGGTATGGAAAGGGCATCCGAGAGGAGTGGGAGGGCCGGAGAGGGCAGATGAGGGCGAAGGGCGGAAGGGAGGCAGGTGAGGCAGGGAGGCTTGCGACCAGAGGAACGATTTCCATTAGGTTTCAGGAGGAGGTTGACAAAGCCGAGGGTGGCGGTGACAGCCATCACGATGAGGTGGAGGGCTTCGAGCTCGTCGGTGGTGCTGCGAGGGAGGGGAGGAGAGCGGAGAAAGAGGTGACTCTCGAGGTTTGTTGCCGACGTGACATGATAAAGACAGCGAACGTGGTCTTTAGGATTCACTCCATTCAGACGCACGCATTTCACGTGGACAACAAATAACTCCCATTTTTTCAAACAAATCCCGTAATGCCACTTGTAAAGCGCCCCCCCAAAACAACTCCCAATCACCACCACAAAAACAATATTGTTATGATCAAAGTAGCCTTGCACGCAATCTGATGTCCAGGCGAGAAATATTCCGCCGGTTCGACCATGCCGCCCACATGCTTGATGAAATGCCGGGCTGGGATGGTCGGTCCCGTACTAGAGCTTCGGTGCTGTGAGGCACTCCTCCGTCAGCACGTCGCATGTCACTCGGCCCGCAGCGACCTTATCGACGGGTGCATTTGGAGTTGGCGTGCGATTCTCGTCGAACTGTATCACCTTCTGTTCTGCTAACCGGTATAATACCCATCTCCTCCTAACATTTTGTTAATTCTGGGAAAAGAACTGTATTCGCTTCACATTTTGTGTAAGTTGGAAGTATTTTTGTTGCTCAAACACACTTCAAATCTGAATAACACGAGGCATTTCATAGATTCACATAAGTTGAGGGAGAAATCATGCTCACTAATTTGTATACAATTTACTTGTTTGATTAAATGCTTTTCTATCTCCATTGTTGCTTGAATGCATACTTTACTACAACGCAAGGTTTTGCAGCTAAACAGACATCAGAAGACTGGGCAACCTTCAACAACAACACCCTTGGCTGTCGGGCAGGAAGCCAGAGGACACCCATCCAAGTCATTTCCGGGCCAACTCAGATTGACGTTCTCCAGCCCCAAGCACAGGTATAGCAACACACCCATGAATGCCAGCCCAGCGTCCAGAGCACCTGAGAGCACATAATTGTGCCGCTGCCACCAATCTCGCCTGTACCTGTAGACCACGTAGCCTGACAAGAAGCCGACAATGATCCATGTAATGTAATTCACAGCCGTTGCTGGAGGCATGGATCCAGTGGCACCAATCAATACTGGCATATTTATGAGACGGATCCATTCCTGGTTTGGAAAGGCCTTGTGTGCAAACCAGACGAGCACAGGTGCCAGTGCACCAGCCAGGAAGAACCAGTTGATGTTGGAGTAGGTGCCGAGGTCTCCAAATATCCGGCGTGGACCAATAAGACCCCATATGACAGAGGCATCATAGAAAACATGGTCACCGGGGCAGGTCCATGGACTGTCTGAAGGCAGGATCTCTTTGTTGCAGATGTCGGGAATTGTCTCCATAAGCCACCATGCGGTACCCAAATAAACCACTGCAGCAATTACAGTGCCTACAACCTATATTGATTTTCCAACACTCAGTAGTCTGTGGCAACCAAACAAAAGTTGGTTTCTACAGGTATGCCTCACTCAGAAAGATGTTTCAGATTACCTAGCTGACATAATTTACCATGCCACATAGTTTAATGCTGTCTTAAAGAGGATCTAACTTTGCTTTCACAAATATTGAGGCTTTCAAACGAACAAATATAGGTAGAGTTATTAAATCAAGTTGTCTGGCTGGTGTCTTTTTGCCTGTTCCTAATTTACAATGTAAATGTTGCTCTTTTTCTTCATTTTCTTACTGTATTGGTTATACGTTGTTTCTGCTTTATTAGAAGCTCATTTCCTGTGATCTTCGATTGGTGTAGGATTGTAGTAGGAGTGGCAAGCTCATTTCCTGTTATGTAATATCTAGGAGACTATTTTCATGCACAGAAACTGTGATTATGCATTGAGTAGCATGTTTTAGTTGGCTAAGAAGAAGATATAATTTTAATCAGCTTTAATGAGATGATAAGAGTTTGCACTTGGACAAACTTGTATTTTGAGGGAAAAGCTTGTACTTTGACGAGTCCAAGAGTTAAGGTTTTCCTCTCTCTCTCTCTCTCTCTCTCTATATATATATATATATATATATATATATATATATATATCCTCAAGTTAATTTTTTAATGTAGAAATTCGTGTTAAGTTAGCTGCTTTTTAAATTTCTGCTAATCGGTTTATGTTAGGTGTTTGTTGTCAACTAACTACATGAGGAAACATCTTGATGCTATTCTTACTCTAGAACAACAGAGTTTAAGGTCACCTGAGATTGGTATGCAAGTAAGAGTTGAACTCTGGAACACAAGATTTTATCCCTTGATCATCTTCTTAGTACTTTATTCAAGCAAAGGAGGCCAAAAATGCTTATGTAACTGATGTCTAAGTAACAGTCAAACCAAAGACAAGCATCGACATACCTGAGCCATGAACATGGTTCTGGGTGGTATCTTCATATAGTGCCCCAATTTGAAGTCTTGCAAGAATGTCAACGCCTGTGTCATACTGATGTACCCATATACTTTAAAGCACATGTTCGCGACTGGGCGTCCAGGGTACAAGTACCCCATAATATACTCTGTAATAATGTTTAAGCCTGGTGTCTAGTTCATCAAACACCGGAAACTATCAGTCGGGCTAGTTAACCCAGAATGAGACATAATAAAGGAAATCAGCAAGCAAATACCTGGTTTGTGGTGGCTGTGATGATCCCAATAGGGAGTGTGAAGAAAATGGCAATGAAGCAGGCTAATAATACACCCCACCATGGAAGCTGGAGCTGATCGATGTAGTACTCGCATGCAAAGATGGTAAGAGCAATGTTGGCAATAAGGACAGCAATAAACCACCACTGGGGCACCTGGTCATATCTGCTCATGAGTTTGGTATGGATATCCATCTTCGTCTCTTTGAATGCTGATTTGCTCATTTGCCATATTTCACTGTATGCATGCAGCAAAGTAGATTATATGTTTATACAGTGTTCGCACTTTCTCATAAGTTGTAAACTATTCCTTTGTTTCTATACATCTTCATACTCTATCATTCTTGTTAGGTTTGATCACAACATTTGGCTTTAAATATTTCATTTGCAGAAAATTGATATTAAATAACTTCTGCTAACTGGATTGTGGGCAATTGTGGTGAGAGGACTCTTACCTTCCATGAAAGAGAAGAACATGAGAAATGGTAGCCGTGAGAGATGCAAAGCCAACACCGTAAGTCACTGCAAAGAATGTGCTCAAGTAGAGTGGACCATTCTTTTCATAGGCCATAATGTCAAGGTGGAAGTTGGAGTCGATGATGCTGGAGATGTTGTAACCCTGCCCAGTTGATGTGAAAAGTCCATCCGAGAAGATAGGGAAGGTCTTTGCCTTGTAAAGGTTGAGCCAATATGCAATTGGTGTGATGACATACATGATGAGCACAAAACCAGCTGCAACATTGGCAGTGGCAAACCAAGGGCTGGCAAGGGGGCTACCTATGTATGAGGAGATGGTGGACCAATCCAAGCCAATGGCACCGATGCCAAGGCCATAGAGACCAGAACCCAGCTGCTGGGCAAGGATCGACTGGGGGAAGATCCAACAGACCCAAGAGAGGGAGGTGAGCATGGAGACGAGGTAGCCTGGAAAAACATAGTAGGCAAAGCTGCAAACAAATGCCACCATGAAGAACTGGTTCCGAGTCATGCCACCTTTGACCCTTTCTTCTTTTTCGTGCAGGGCCCTGCATGCAGATAGAAGGAAAGCAGTTGAAGTAGCTTGCAACCTTGTCAGTAAGTCTCGATTCTCAAACTCCTACTCATGACTCCAGTTTCGTTGCATGAGCAACCTATTTCCTTGTACAATGTTTTGTATAAGATTTAGAAAATGAAACAATTCTACTACTTTTGGAAAACTTCTTTTTTTTTATTCAGATGTTCTTCAGAAAATGAAAGCAAAATTCATCTTTTTTTCTTTTTCCCTACACCCCAAACACTAGCAAGGAACTCTTTTCATGTTTACAATCCAAAAACTTATTATTTAATGGGAAATATTTTCCGCTTTTCTTCTTCAACATAGATGACTAAGTCATAGATTATCATAAAGAAATTGGCAAATCCTTTTTTTTCATACTCTTAGATTTTAATACTAATTGATCTCTGAATCATTTGATGTTGCTTCTACTTTTTATGATTATGCTTTCAGCAATTATTAAATGATTTGTCTTGATTAAACAAGATTTTGATAACCAGTCATCAGTAATATCATGTCATAGGAGTTGACTTTTTCAAGAGAGAGAGAGAAAGAGAGAACAAGGATGCCAGTCAATATTACTCTGTTTGTTTCCCTTGTGTGATTTCTCAGATTCTTTAAGGAAGCATGGGTTGCACTGCTATTTAAATGCTGTTGCCCAAAGTTACGGTTTGATCTTTTTGCTGCCAACACTACCATTTCCTTTCTTTCCAGATCTACTCAGGTAAAATTTTCAGATCTGAGCTATCATATACTCTCACTTCGATCTTACAATTCAGGTGCACAAACAAAAAAATTACTGCTACTTTCATATTGAAGTTGATTCCATACAGTAAACAAGGGAGCCATGGTAAGATCAGTTTGTATGACTATTATCAACAAGCCAAACAGTTAATCTTCAGATGGACATCAAGAAAACAAAAGTTGACATCAGGTGGATGATTTCATGGATATAAAAAATTTATATTTTCTACTGTATTGTTCTTACATGACTATCCTTTTTTGATGATTGATTGACAACAGAAAAATGCTTGAAAAGAATTTGTGTAAACACAATTTTTTTTTCCCAATTATTACTTTTAGATGAGGATAATATTCAACTTCAAATGTATAGTAGATGTCCCCACGATTGATGAGGTTTGCAAGCAAGAATCAATAATGCAAGCTGCTACATGATCTGTGCAGCATCCCTATCAATAATGGTCAGGTCAATTTGTACTCCTGCATAAAAATATTCCCTCTTGAAAGATCCCACGCAACACAATGCGCTAAAAAATGTATGACTTGGCTTTCAGGTATTATACATGTATTAAGATTTGGACCTCTCATCAATGCCAACCAATGTTTGATAATAATAATAATAATAATAATAAGAAATAGCTCACGAAGGCAATCAAATAAATTTATGAATATTTAGAGAAAAATAATAATTTGGTTGACAAGTTGACGTGATTGCCGTCATCTTTACCTGAACAAGGAGACCTGCACCAAGTTATAGGGCCACCACATGGCCGCCGGCTCCACCAGATACCGCCGGAATAACCCCGCCCATCCGAAGCCCAACACCTGATCCATGCCAGGCCACGTCTCAGCCGAAACGAATCATGCAGTAGCACTACTACCCGAGCGACGGAGCAAAGAGAATACGTGCCTGCGTGGTGATGACGACGAGGAAAGAGACGAAGAAGGTGATGTGCTTCTGGTAGAATATCTTGACAGCGGTGACGACGTGGATGGCGTAGACGCTGCCGGCGCCGGAGTTGGCGAAGATGGTGATGAGGACGTGCTCCTTCATGTTGAAGGGCCCCGGGTTGAGCGTGAACTCCCACCGGCTTCCTTTGAAGAAGACGCGGTCGGTGATGGTGGAGGCCATGAGGTGGCCCAGCGGCACCACCGCGATCTGCGCCGAGATGGAGGTGATGGACAGCGGCTCCTTCCGGTACCAGAAGAACTGGTTCAGGAAGGAGAGCAGCAGGCAGGACGCCGTTCCCAGGACCCACATCCGGAACGTCAGCACCGGCGTCGTGGGGTCATCTTCCACCGGCACAGTCAGCGCCACCTGCTCGATCGGCGAGTTCTCCTCCTCCTCCTCGCCCTCCCCCTCCTCTCGCCGCGGTGGAGATGACGCAGAGGTGGAGAGCTGCTCGTGGGCGACTGCATCATGAGGTAGAATGAGGCGGGGATTCGACGAGACAAGGCACGAGAGGTGTGGGGGGAAACGATAAGCTTACGTAGCGAAACTGAGATCTCTTCTTCTCGAGGGCTGTCCATTTTTGGTCAGCCGTGCTTCTTCTTCTTCTTCTTCCTCCTCCTCCTCCTCCTTCTTTGTAGATTCTATTTGGAGGAGTACAAATGGAAGCTATGTGCTGGAAGGAAGCAGAATCAGGATCTTCCTATTTCTGCTAGATTTACTTTTTCTTGTCGGATGAGTTACGCAAGGGGGTGCAGTAAGAGGAGGAGGGTTTGACCAACCAGCAAGCACACTGTAGGTGCATCTACCATCCCTGTTCTACTGGATTTACCATTTGCTCGATACACTTAATGAATGCATGCCTTAGGAATTCCAATCGTGCTTTTACAATTTACCTACTCAGTTGATGAATGATTGATCATGAATACATGTGATATAGATAGCAACGTTGCTGGTAGCATGCATTCTGGAATGCACGTGTCCCACATGTTCACCGACGTGCAGTTGGGTCCACCTTTATCGAATTCAATTCCTTCGTGTGAAAACTCTTACCTCCCATTTCTAATTATATGAACAGTAATTCTAATCGTAAAGAAAAAAAACATCATTCTTTATTTTAATGCATCAATTTTTTTTTTTTTTGTTATCATGACTAGGAAATCTAAAAAAAAAAATTATATGTGATCGGAGAGAGAGAGAGATGTTTCCAATGCACGACTTGGAAAAGATTCAAAGGCATAACTTTCTGTTTTAATATCATTTAAAAATTTGAAGGCATGATGATGTAAGTCACATTTTTAACATCAATAGTTGTACATCTGTATATCGTGTCCTATATTCTAGTGGACGCTAGATGTGCACATGATGAACAATTAATTGACTTAATTTATATTCACAATATTTGTTTTGTACAAGTGTATCCAAGTTGTTGCAAATTTAAAATTGATTACGGACCATTTTGGTCGATGGACCATTGGTGCAGCACGCTCGTAGGCTCTTAAAATATTATTCACTTTGGGCGTTTGATTTATCCATATAGTTTTATTCGTGAGCTTCTAAAAACATATTTAAGGGTAAAGTAAACCCGACTTATGAGTCTTTTGATTCCCTTACTTCTTAAATAATATGAAACTAAATGATCTTATCGAAAATTAATCTTGATTATTTTCCCAGCCAAATGTAAACTTAATATTAAGAGATAATGAGTTATAAAAATTAATAAAATGTGCACGTAAAAAGTGTCATTGGATACTTAGTTAATATTAAAGAGTCGATAAATCTGTAAAGTAAAAAACTAAATAAATTCTTTTTATTAGGGTCCAACGCTCCATCAACTAAAATAGCATACTTGAGGACTTCTATATTAGGTTTTGATAGGACAAATATTAGGCTCATCTAGTCAGTTCCGATATATCAACCCTGACGACCGTGTTGATGCACGAGATCTAGGTCACATCGACCAGGAGCCCTGCATCCATCCCTGCCCCGTAACCGTCCCGTGCATGCGACGGCGATGGGTTGGCATGTGAGTCGTTCCCTATCATTGCATACTCTAGGCCTATGCTCCTTAGGGCTAGTTAAGTCGACTTTCCCAAATGTGTCACATCCTGGATTTTTTTTTTTGCAAGATCATATCTTTCACACATTTAAAGCCAAAATAAAATTACTTTATTTATAATTATAAATATATATTATAATTCATTTATTCATCAAATTACAACTAAAAAACATCTATTGAAGAATATAATAATTATCTAAGTGGCTTTGCCTAACGGTAGAGAAATGTCAGCTCTCCATTGGACCCGAATTAATGCTAGTGGGAGATTATTCCGAAAAATTAAAAATAAATAAAATTCAACAACGCTAAGTAGAAACCTCAAAAGTCAACTCAAAATGAATACATAATCAAAATAAATCATCTCATTGGTGTATATCAAACACTTGAAGGAGCACTCCCCTAACTGCGGATAGAGAGGCTTTATCTTATGAGATGAGTTTGAGTTTTCCCAACTATAGATGAAGATAAACTTATATCGTACTCCCAATCGCGGATGGAGTGGTATCCCTCACCCGCTAAAGTGGGGACACGTTCCTCCCAACTACGTATGGAGGAACCGTTTAGCCGCTATATTTGATGGCCTGCTAATTCCAAAAGAGAATCGTCATACCTGCCCTCGGTAGGAAAATAATATCATCTTATACTGATCATATCAGGATGTAAAAATACATCAAAATATTTTTTCAATACCGTTCACGCCAAATACTACAATTTAGTCTTTAATTGACTTGAACTTTAGTTCAATCAATCTAACTAAACTTGATTTAACTAGAACCTAGTTGAACCATTCTCTAATCCTCATTTACTAATCTTAAATCACCTTAGACTAGTATAATTTAGACTAATTAAATCTAGTTTGATTCAATCAATAGTTGAGCTAAAATATAATAAATGTACAATATTGGGCTATTTCAACATATTTTCACCAAAGATTGTATGTAAAGAAAAATATTGTAGATAAAATTAGGAGATAAGACTTAATATAATGAATAACTTATTAAATTCAATAAGGATTAAAAATCATACTTTCAATACGTGTCAAATCTCAATAAACTTAACCTTCCATCATAACACAATACATATAAAAGAATGTCCAAAAATATTTTAATCTAATATGAAAATTTTATTCTAGATAAGACTAAAAGATAAACTATAGTATCAAAAATATCATGTATTACTATATAGAACATGTGAAATTTTAACATGGTTAACTCCAAAAATAAAAATATTAAGAATATGATCGAGAAATATCTTAAAAACTATAAATATAATATTTTAACCCAACAATAAAAATTTTCAAGATTGATAAATATTTTTGAACAATAATAACTTTAACATTTAACGGAAACAAAAGAAAACTTTTATTTTTTTGGGAAACCTACTTATCCTTATAGGATGCAACTCCTCGTTCCTCCTGCTGCTAAGCTGGGCTAGGTGAGAAGGAGAGGAATCCCTCCCATTAATTAGGATAAGGTGAGCCTTTTATTGAAGGAAACTTTTTTTAAAATTTTGTAACTATTTAATATTAATTCTAATTTAATATATTAATAAATATAACCTACTCCTATTTGGAATGCTTAATATTTATTTTCTAATTTACAATGGCAAACAAGAAAATATGAAGTAACATTTCCTAAATCATAATGATAAATAAGAAAGTACATAATTAGTGCTTAATCAAATATTTGATTGATTATATTTCTCCCCTCTTACAAGAAATTTGGTCCCTAAATTTAGCTTATCTTAAGAAAATAAATGGGGATACAACTCTTGCATATTTTCTTCTCTTTCCCAAGTTGCCTTTTCATCTGAATGGTGCTACCAATGAATCTTTACCAAATGTATAACTTATATTATGTAGAACATGTTATTTTCTTTCTAAGATCTGGGTTGGTTGTTATATAAAAGTAGTATCGTCTTTGAGTTGTAGAGGTTGGTAAGATATGATGTGTGATGGATCTCTGATATATTTTTAGAGCATAGAGACGTGGAATACATCATGAATACTAGCCAAAATTGGGGGCAATACTAATCTGTATGCAACAGGCTCGACCTTTTGTAAGATCTCAAATAGGCCAATAAATCTAGGAGCTAACTTTCTCCTTTGACCAAATCTCATGACTCCATTAGTTGGTGACACTTTTAAGAAGATATGCTCATCAACTGTGAACTCTAGATCTCTTCACCTTCGATCTACATAACTTTTTTGACGACTTTGGGCTGTTAGTAATCTCTGATGTATAATTTGGATATTATCAACATCTCTTTGAATTAATTAAGGTCCCAAAAGCTTTTGTTCTCCAACCTCATCCTAATACACATGTGATCTACACTTTCTTCCATAAAGAGCTTCAAATGGGGCCATTTGTATACTAAAGTGATAACCATTATTGTAAGAAAACTAAATTAGGTGTAAATGCATATCCCAACTTTCACCAAAGTCTAAAGCACAAGCTCTTAAGAGATCTTCAAGAATTTGAATTGTTCTCTCAGATCGACCATCAGTTTGGGGATGAAAAGTCGTACTAAATTTTAACTGTGCCCAAAGATTTTTGTAGGCTTCCCCAAAACTTAGAGGTAAACCTTGGATCCCTATCTGAGATAATACTGACTAGCACCCCATGATATCGAATAATCTCCTTAATATATAAGCTTGCTAATTTTTCTAGTGAATACTTTTTATTAATCGAGAGGAAGTGAGCAAATTTAGTAAGTCTATCTACTATTACCCAAATCTCATTATATCCTTTCTCAGTTTTGGGTAATCCTATTATAAAATTCATAGTAATTTGCTCCCACTTCTATTCAGGAATTAAAATCCTTTGTAATTTTCCTGCAAGCACTTGATGTTCTGCCTTTACATACTGACATATCAAACATTTAGAGACAAACTCTGCTATATCTCTCTTCATGCCATGCCACCAGTAGTTTTGACATAAATCTCGATACATCTTGGTAGTCTCGGGATGGATATTAAATTTTGATATATGTGCCTCCTCCAATAATTACATCTTTACTGGATGACTTTCGGGAACACAAAGTCGGTTGTGGAATGAAATAAAACCATTTTCGCTTTGGAAGCATTTAGATTAGCTATGTGATACGAAGATATGCATCTTCCTTTTGACTTTATTTAATCCTTTCTACTAAATGAGACTATGCCATCAAACATGTAAGAAAATCTTTATTTATTTCTGATAAAAGTTTAAAATTTAAGTCTATCAACTTTATCACTGTAGAATTTTTTTAAATATTTATATAGGCTATAAGACTTGGAGTATTTCTGCTTAAAGCATCGATGACTATATTAGTCTTCCCAAGATGATATGATATTTAGGTCTTTTATGTGAAAATATACTTGAGACTCTTATAATCTGTGAAGATTTTAAAAATTTATCCATAGAGATAATGTCTCCAAATTTTTAGTGCAAAAATAATAGCCGCTAGCTCTAAGTCATGAGTAGGATAATTCTTCTCATGAGGCTTCAATTGCCTCGATCCATACACAACTATCCTATCATTTTGTATTAGAACACACCCAAGTCCTTGTAGTGAGGCATCACTATACATTACAAAACCTTCTCTCTCTGAAGGAATTACCAAGATAGGAACACTGGTTAATTTCTTCTTCAATTCTTGAAAACTTCGTTGACATTTATCATCCCACATAAACTTTATATTCTTCTGTGTTAACCTGGTCATGGGTGTTACTATTTTTGAAAAGCATTCTACAAATCTTCTATAATATCTAGCCAAGCCCAAAAAGCTTCTGATCTCTGAAATATTTGAAGATTGCTTCCATTTTATCATCGCTTCAATCTTTTGGGGTCAACAGATATACCGACACTTGAATTTATATGACCGAGATACATAACTTCATTAAGCCAAAAATTACACTTGCTCAATTTAGCATATAGTTTCTCTTGTCTTAGGATTTCCAAAACTGTATTAAAATGATGTTAATGTTCCGCCCTACTTTTAGAGTAAATCAAGATGTCATCAATGAACACAATTAAAAATTTATCAAGATAAGGGTGGAAGACCCTATTCATGAGATCCATGAAGGTAGTCAGTGCATTTGAGAGTCCAAAGGGTATTACTAAGAATTTGTAATGACCATATCCTGTTCTAAAAATAGTTTTCTGTATGTCTCCTTCCCTTATCTTCAGTTGATGATACCTGACAAGTATTTCAATCATTGCTTCTATCTTTGCTTTTATCTTGATATAATCAATTGAACTATTATAACCTTGCAATTGTTCTAGTCTTGCTTTTATCTTGTTATTAATTAACTGAATTGTTATAACCTTGCAAGTATTTCAATCCTTGTTTATATCTTTGCTTTTATCTTGATATGATCAATTGAACTATTATAACCTTGCAAGTGTTCCAACCCTTTCACATTACCATCTTGCTTTTATCTTGATATGATCGATTGAATTAATATAATCTTGTAAGTGTCCTAGCTTTGCTTCTATCTTGTTATGATCGATTGAATTATTATGATCTTGCTAGTGTCCTAATCTTTCTTATTGCACTCTCTATCTTTGATTGTATAGTGATATGATAAATTGAGCTATTATAAACCTGAAAATGTCTCAATCCTTTTGTATTGGCATCTCAATCTTTGTATTCATCTTGATATGATTCAATTGATTGTTACAACCTTGCAATTGCAAATATTTCATGCTTGGATGTAAAGACTTCAGTCTAGTTTCAATATTCTAACTTTTATTTACTGAATTGTTTATAACTTTATGTTGGAGACTCCAATTTATGTATAATCTATTTCATGAGAAACTAGACTCGCATATCCTTCTATCTATACCATCTTGAGTAATTTAGAGTATAATTGATTATCCAAATATTTTATGCTATATGCCTCTTAACTTCTATTGGAATCATGTGTTTGTTGATCTTTGCCTATTCTTGTTTATCTTTTGGAAATAGATTCTTCTTCAATTGAGCTTTAAATTCTTAACTCTTATTCCTTGCCTATCCGAATGCTCTATATAAAAGTTTATGTTTACATCTTATTATTTCATATTGGCATATGTATTTTTCATTGTTCCGTATGTGCTTCCGATACATGCATATTTTATTGTATTTGTCCTTCTGTACTCTGGTGTTTGTAGGATATTATAGACCTTTGCTAAAAATAGTAAAGGATATGTTATGCTGGGAGCCTGTGATGCTCTACTATGTTACGCTTGGAGCCTGTGATGCTCTATTATGTTTGGTGGTCAAATTGACTATATTATGTTTATGATCCTACATCACCATCTATGTTTTTGATATACCATCATATCATATACTGTCTATGATCCAATTAAACTCATTCTTCAATTGAGCCTTACATTATTATTTTAAATTCTTTATGCACTCATATTCTTTATGCTTTGCCTATCTGAATGTAAATTGTGAATGTTTATGTTGACACCATACTTGCTTCATGTTGATACATATGTATTTCGTTGTTCCGCATGTGCTTCCGAGATATGCCACTTTTATTGCTCATGTCCTTTTGTACTCCTGTGTTTGTGGGATATTTATGGAAACCTTTACTAAAAATGGTAAAGGGTATTGTGTTCAGAGCCAACTATGCTCTTGTCGGCCCCTATTACTTCACTCATACGTGGGTGAATAGAGCTCCCAGACGTGAGAGACTTATGTTTGATAGTCATTCAACGATAGATGTTCCACATTATATTTATGGTCCCACTACACCCTCATTGTCTTTGAGATGATATCCAAAGCATTGATTTTTAATTATTTGTGTACTTTGGATAAAAATGAAATGAATGTTATGTTTGATATGATATTGAGCTTTTGTTCCTCATTTGTTTACTTGATAAGCTTTGAGATTATCCATTCACCATTGATATGCTTCGCAATATGTTTTCATCCTTAACATACTTCGAAATGTTCTTTATGCCATTGTTATATTCCAAAATGTTTCAACTGCTATTAATATGTTTCAGAATATTTTACACTCTATTGATATGTTCTAAAATGTTTCATTTGTCATTGATATGTTTCGAAAATATCCAATGTGCCTTGATATGCTTTTAAATATGTTTGCGTCATTGATATGCTCCAATTACTCTGTATTCTATTTGTTATGAACCAATTATGTTTTGAATGAAATGATATTTGAACTCATGTATCTAATGAGTTGATATCCATAAATTTTTGTATCTCTGCTTTGTATCTTGATACCAGCTTGTTTGTATGTCATTCGCTCTTATCTTGGATTTGTTAAATGCTTACTGAGCTTTCTAGCTCACTCTTTTGTTATCAAATCTTTCAGGTCAGCTTGAGACTCATTGAATGTTAAGATTATGTTGAGGCAGTGGAGAGCTATACAGATTGTTAGCAAGTATTATCAGATGATTTATTATGGTTCTTATATAAGTATATTTCATGTATAATAAAATGTTATCGATGAATTTGATTGATGTATCATGTAAAAGTTTTAAATGACCTCTTATGTTTTAAGTTAATTTGGAATGCTGAGTTTTGTCTACGATGAAGTGAATTTGAGGTAAATGGTTGGTTTGGTAATTGTATAAATTCTTTCATTGATGAATCATAAGTGTAGTTAATATCTGTTAAGTTGGTTTTGAGTTTCATAAATGTTTGAGTGATGCAATGTATGCTTATAAATTTCACAGATTTTATATATATAAATTTTAAAGTATAAATATTTTCTCGATGTCCTCAAAGGTTTGATTGGATCCTGGATAATTTGTGATTGATTACAAAATTATTGATTTATGATATGGTTACACCTCTCGAATGTGATAAAATTCGGGGGGGATCTCAAATTAATCTTTGAGTATGCTTGGGTACCTTGTGTTAGAAATTGAAATGAGAGAATGAAAACTTGATATTATTGATAAATGCATTGTCTATTTATACACGGATGAGAAAAGATTTCCCTCAACTAATGAAGATTTCCCTCAACTAATGAACCAGATTTACTCGTTCAGTTACAAATTTGGCGGTAGACTTAGTCAAAAGATTTCCCTCAACTAATGAGGATTTCCCTCAACTAATGAACGAGATTGGCTTGTTCAGTTATAGAGTTGGCGGTAGACTTAGTCAGCTAACATGCCCCCGCAAGATCGAGCTTCTGTTAAGGATGTCGATCTTGGACCGATGCAATAAAAAGGGCTTGCGAGCTAAAGACTTTGTGAGGGAGTCAGCAAGTTGATCAGCCGTGTGAACATGAGAAACACGAAGCTGCTGACGAGCAACTTGATCCCGCACAAAATAAAAGTCGATAGCCACATGCTTCATGCGAGAGTGAAAAACCGGATTCGCACAGAGGTAAGTTGCACCAAGGTTATCACAATAAATAACAGGCAGAGTAGAAGAAGAAACGTGAAGCTCCTTAAGCAAGTTGGATATCCAAATGAGTTCGGCTACTATAGCTCGATATTCACTTGATCGTGACCGCAACTATCTTTTATTTCTTAGAACTCTAGGCGATCGGATTAGCACCAAGAAAAATAATATAACCAGATGTGGAGGTTCGATCGTCAACATTGTTACCAATCGATCGGAAAGACATGAAGCTGAGAGGGAGAATGTTTGCGAAGAAAAATACCATCATCAATAGTCCCTTTAAGATAATGTAAAACGCGTTTGACAGCAGTCCAATGGAGAGCAGATGGCCGATGCATGAACTGAGACAGTTTATTAACTGCAAAGGAAATATCCAAGGCAGTAAGGGCAAGATATTGTAGGGAGCCAACTACCGTCCGAGTAGGGTCCGTAGCGGGACTACCATCACATAACTTCGTGATTCTTTGGAGGATAAAGGAGTGGCAACCTCTTTTGCATCCTGCATAGTCTTGAACAACAAATCAAGAATATACTTTCTGTGAGAGAAAGAGACCAAGACGTAGATGTAGCCTCGACTCAGAAAATAATTTAGGTGACCAAGATCCTTAAGAGAGAATCAATCGGCCAATTGCTGAATAAATGCTTGAACCGCCATAGAGTTATCACCGAATAATAATATCATCCACATAAACCAAGATAGATAGTAAACCCATGTTGGTGGCGTAAAGAGAGATATCGATTTAGAGTTAATGAAGCCAATCAAGACAAGTAGAGACCAAGCTCGATACCGCTCGTGGAGCGAAACCATAAATGGCTTTTCGTAATTCTGACATGCCGAGGATCGAGGATGTATAAAACGGAGGCTGTATGAAAACGTCTTGATAAGTGTTCCTTGCAAAAGGCATTGTTAACATCGAGTTGGCGTAAGCACCAATCATTGGAGCCAAACTCGGGATAAGCCGAATGGTAGTAGGTTTGACGGACTAAATGTCTCGGTGTAGTCAAGACCAGGACGTTGATGAAAACCCTTAGCCACAAGTCGAGCTTTATAGCGAGCAATCGAGCCATCAGGGTTTCGCTTAATGCGATAGACCCACTTACACCCTATAATGTTTTGCGTGGGGTGAGAGTCCATGTACCATTACGAAGAAGCGCATCATACTCATCACTCATGGTGCCCGAGAATTTTGGGCTTGAGTAAAGATGATGGTTCGAGAGGCTAGAGAAGAGTTGGTGCTGACATGTAAATTAAGAACTTGACGGGGTTTAAAGATACCACTTTTGGAGCGGGTTTGCATTGGATGGCTTGAGACGATAGGAGTAGTAGAGGGTAAGGATTGAGGCTGATCACTAGTGGAGGTGGACACAGGGACTACAGAGGAACCAGGACAAGGTGAGGACAGAGGCATTGGCTCTGGAGGAGAGGAAGAAGCCGGAGAAGAAGACGAAGGAGGAATGTGCGGAATCGAAATAACAAGTGAGTGTGGATCTTGTAGAGGCACGGGGGAGGAGGAAGATGTATTAGAGGAACTCAATGGGATGACACAATGACCTTGATCTCGAAAGGGAAAGACAGACTCCACAAAAGTGACATGTCTGGAGACAAATACCTTAGTAGATAGAGGATCATAACACCGAAAAGTATTATGTTCAAGAGAATATCCGATGAAAATACAAGGGCGAGATCGAGGCTGCAATTTATGAGAATTGTAGGGCGTAACCAAGGATAACATGACCAAAACTTTTAATGTGTGTAGGTTAGGGCATT
Organism: Ensete glaucum; assembly: GCA_021527575.1. Classification (NCBI taxonomy): domain Eukaryota; kingdom Viridiplantae; phylum Streptophyta; class Magnoliopsida; order Zingiberales; family Musaceae; genus Ensete; species Ensete glaucum. Next base: position 54,286,626 of record CM038551.1, read on the forward strand.
TTGAAATAGCTTTTCAAATGGTGGAATCTTGAACTGGAGTGGGCATACGATTAATGAGGTACACCGCAGTTTGAAAGGCGGAACGAGCGAAGGCATAGATGCTTGATGAAGCAGAGTTAGACCAGTTTCAACAACATGGCGATGTTTACGTTCGGCAGAACCAACCAGTTGAGGAGTATACTGAGGTGACTTAAGATGTTGAATACCACAAGTAGATAGATAAGATGCAAGAGCTTGATATTCACCTCCGCCATCGAATAGATGGTTTTAATAGTAGTTTGAAAATAGTTCTCAACTAAGTTCTTAAATTTAGAGAATACAACAACGACATCGATTTTTGACGAAGAGGATAGAACCATGTATACTTCATAAAATAATCTACGAAGACAACATAGAATCTAAACTTGTCAAAGGAAACAACCGATGCAGGACCCCAAACATCAGTATAAATAACCTCAAATGGCTTAGAGCAAGAAAGAGAGGAAGTACTAAAAGGTAATTGATGACTTTTATTACTAAGACAGGCATTACAATGAGTAAGAACATTCTTTGGATTTAAAAACAGGAATAGAATAACGAGAAAGCAATTTTTGTTGAATAGAGTTTGAGGGATGACCAAGACGACGATGCCATATATCGACTGGAGCTGCAGTGGAAGTGTTTACTGTGGGCTGGGTGAGAAACACGGTAGACGACCATTCGTAGATGTTGTCTTTATTCGGGCCGCGAACTAGAGATGCCTCCGTGCTCAAGTCCTTAACAAGAAAATAATCAGGGAAGAACTCAATAGAAGTATGATTTTGTTGACAAAATTGAGAAACAAAAATAAGATTTCGCTTGATGTGAGGGGCACACAAAACATTATGAAGTGTAAAAGAGGAGTCGTTAGAATGTAATGTCTTAGAACCAACATGAGTAATAGGGATTCGATTACCATCACCAACGATGACATCTTCATGGCTGCCATAGCCATTATGGAGTGATAAATTCTGGAGATCAGAGGTGATATGGTGGGAAGCGCCAGAATCCACAATCCAGTTAGACGGACCTTCAGAAGAAGCAGTCAGGATATTTGCTTGAGGCCAAGTTGATGGTGCTGGAAGACGCAATCGACAAACTTTGGCAGTGTGACCGATTTTGTCACACAATTGACAGACAACCGATTCTGAGACATAGGTGGGGGGCGACGAGGTGAAAAGGAAACATTTGGACGAGAATTGATGGACGAAGGATATGGAGGAAGAAGTGATGGATGAAAACTCATAGTAGTGGGAGGTTGGGTGACTACACCTTTTGAAGTATTATTGTGGTATTTACGGTTGGGCTTTTTGAGTTTTTGGGTGAACTGAGCTGTGATGGGAGGTTCGACAAAGATCCCGATAGCTTGGTGTCCCGCTTTAAGTAAGCTTCATAATCCGTAAGCTTGTCATAAAGTTCTTCAAAGAGGATAGGAGAGTCACGCAAGAAGCGTGAGTTCTTTGTACTCAGGATTTAAGCCATTGAGCGTGTGAACCAGTATCTCTTCATCAGTAAGAAGATGACCTATCAAAGCCAGGTCATCGATAATGACTTTGATATTTTATAAATAATCAGCAATACAATTTCCCTCTTGCTTGAGAGTCATAAGATTGGAGAGTAGTCCAAGCATGCGAGTCCGAGAGCGGTTCGCCAGGGTAGTCTGTAACTTGTTCCATGCTTCCGCAGCAGTGGTACAAGAGGTCACAAGCGGAGCGATGGATCCAACAACAGAGGCCTGAATGGCTTGGAGGATTAGTCGATTCTGCCGAAGCCATAACTTGTAGGCGGTGGGTCTGGCTAGGGTCTCCTGGGACATGAATCATGGCTGGTGGACAACTAAGTGAACCGTCAACATAGCCCAATAAATCATAACCAATCAAGAGGTTAGAGAATTGAGCACGCCAAGAGGCATAATTACCATTTTTAGATAACTTAAAGGGGATTAAAGATGCAGCATTAATGGAAATAAGACCGGACGATGAAACAGAATTATTAGTAGGAAAAAGAGTAGGGACATCAGAAGTGGATGAGAAAGACATTAGGAAATCACAAAAGCCGTTGCACAGAGTTGAGAACAGTAACACAACTGGTGACCAAGAAAAGGAAAAGAAGAAAAGAAAAAGAAAAACAATTAATGGCTATAAAGTTGTAGGTAGTAGCATAGATCAGAAGGTGGCTAACAAAACTGAACTGAACAGAATAGTGTAGAAAACATCTGGTAGATACGGGAGTGAGTGGTGAATGAGAATATCCAACGGTAGTCCAATAGGTACAGGTGCAGCCGCAGATGGGAATCAAGCCTTCTTGTTGGAATCTGAGACCGAAAGAAGGCGGTGGTAGCGACGTCGGCACACGAGGAAAAGCGCTCCTGCATAGAGCTATAAACTGCTGTGGATCGGTTGGAGCTGTTTGCAGGTGATAGTAGATTTGAAAGATCCAGCAAGTAGCGTTGCCTCGGTAATGAGGTAGCAGTAGAGGAGTCAGCATGTAATGACAACTATTTTTCTATCGTTTGACAGAGAGAATAATTTCTCTTATGGCTCTGATACCATGTTAGAAATTGAAATGAGAGAATGAAAACTTGATATTATTGATAAATGCATTGTCTATTTATACACGGATGAGGAAAGATTTCCCTCAACTAATGAAGATTTCCCTCAACTAATGAACGAGATTTGGCGGTAGACTTAGTCAAAAGATTTCCCTCAACTAATGAGGATTTCCCTCAACTAATGAACGAGATTGGCTCGTTCAGTTATAGAGTTGGCGGTAGACTTAGTCAGCTAACACCTTGAAACTAATCAAATACGTCATCTATTTGGGAAAGGAGATATTTATTCTTTATGGTCACTTGGTTGAGATGTCTATAATCAATGCACAACTGCATTAATCCATCTTTCTTCTTCGTAAATAGGACAGGGGCACCCCAAGGTGATACATTAGGTCGAATAAAACTCTTATCAAAAAGCTCCTGGATCTATTTATTTAACTCCTCCAACTTAATCGGTGCCATTCTATAAGGAGATTTAAAAACAGGTGCAATGCCTGGTAGAAGTTTAATTGTAAATTCAATCTGCCTGTCTCGTGGTAGTCCAAGTAGATCTTCAGAAAAAAACATCTAGAAAATCCCTCATAATAGAGATATCTTTTAATACTGGCTTCTCAGATTCTACTCCAAAAATAAAAGCTAAGTACCATTGACATCATTTCAGCAATAGTTGAGTAGCACTCAAGGCAAAAATAATAGGAAGGAGTTGTTCTTGAATCCCAATAAATTGAAAATTGGTTGGTCTAAAGGTGAGAAAGTAATAATCTTTTGGAAACAATCTACACTTGCATGATATGTTGAAAGCAAGTCCATACCCAAGATAGCATCGAAATCTTAAAACTATAGCAAAATAAGGTCTAATGACGGATCATGATTTTCAATAGTAATAATACAACTCCTAAATATCTAGTCAACTATCAAAGAGTCTTCAACAGGTGTTACTACCATTAGCGCATTGTTCATTTTCTCAGGATTCTTATGTAGTTTCACAGCAAAATAAGGCAATATAAAATAATATGTAGAACTAGAATCTATAAGCATAGATATATGCATACCACAGAGTGTGATGATACCTTTAATAATAGATCCCGAGACTTTAGCATCTTGATGGGTCAGTGCATACACCCTCGCTTGTCCTCACTCTCTAGGTCCTGATTGTTGCTAACCAATGGTTTGAGGTGGAGTTCGACATTGGTATTGCTTCCATGGACAGTCCCTCGACATGTGCCCCAATTGTTGACAATAAAAGCATATACATTCTCCCATGGGACAAGAGGTAGAAGTATGATCTATTTTTCCACATAAATAACATCTTATGATAACTTGATTATTGGGAGCTCTAGTTTGTTGATGTTCGAATTGTCTGTCCTTGCCTTTCTTTGAGGGTCTATAGTATGGTCCCCCATATGAAGATGGTGTAGCACTAAAAGGTTGCTTCCGATCCTTTGCTTATTGTAGTTCATTATCTAATTTCTCCACTACTAGTGCTCGAATTAGCACTTCCGTATATGTTGGTAACATTAATATTGCAAAAGACTTTTTTATTGATGGACGAAGTCCCCTTTCAAAGTGATAAGCCCTTTGATTTTTATTAAAGACAATATGTGTAGAGAATTGGGCTAGCTCAGTAAAATAATAATCATATTCTATCATCATTCTACTTCCCTAGTGGATACTAAGAAATTCTTGTTGCTTCTCAAGATGAACTAAATAAGGAAAGAACTGTCCATAGAATACATATTTAAATTGCTCCCATGTCACAATATTACTTTTAGCCTCCAACATTCTCCTTTTTGATATCTACCAAGTGTTTGTCTTCCCTTCTAAAATGAAAGAAGCAAAAGACACATTTTGATTTTGCCTACATTCGATGGCTTCAAATGCCTTCTCCACTTGACGGATCCAACATTTAACAAAGACTGAATCTAGTTTACCCTAAAAAATAGGTTGTCTCAATCTCTTAAAGTGATCTAAAGTATTATTTTCACCTTGTGGAGTTCTATCCCGCTCATCTTAACATTCAAAGTATCCTCTAATAGCATTGAGTACTCCGTGTATATCATTTGGAGCATTAATAGATGTTGGAGTGTAAGGTGTATTCTGGGCGGTTGGCAAAGTTTGCATATAACCAGTAACAGGTGTATGTGAAGATTGAGTTTGTTGTATAATGTGTGGAACTTTAAATTTATTATTTCCACGAATGCCTCCCCGAGTGTGTCGGCCGATAGCATTACGACCACGAACATCCTGAGTGAGAGGAACATTGGTCTCTTGAATTAGCTCATTACTCCTATAATAAGTCAAAGACAATTATTGGTCAAGGCCAATTAAGGAACTTAAACACCTACAAGCCCTAGATTATGCTTTGATATTATAAAAGATGTCACGTTGTAGATCTTTCTTTTTTTTTTTGCAAGATCATATCTTTCATATATTCAGAGCTAAAATAAAATTACTTTATTTATAATTGTAAATATTTATTATAATTTATTATTCATCAAATTATAATTAAAAAATATATATTGAAGAATATAATAATTATCCAAGTGGCTATATCTAACGGTAGAGGAAAGTCAACTCTCTACTGGACCTCGAATTAGTACTAGTGGAAGGTTGCTCTAAAAATTAAAAATAAATAAAATTCAGCAACGCTGATTAGGAAACCGAAAAGTTAACTCAAAATGAATATAAAATCAAAATAAATTATCCTATTGGCATATATCAAACACCCGAAGAAGCACTCCCCCAACTGCGGATGGAGAGACTTTATCCTACGGGATGGGTTTGGGTTCTTCTAACTACGGATAGAGACAAACTCATATTGCACTCCCAACCGTAGATGGAGTGGTATCCCTCACCCGCCAAAGTAGGGACACGTTCCTCCCAACTACGGATAAAGGAACCATCTAACCGCCACATCTGACGACCCATTAATCTCCAAAGGGAATCGCCATACCTGGCCTCGACAGAAAAATAATACCATCTCATACTGGTCATATCATGATGTAAAAATACATCAAAATATCTTTTCTAATACTGTTCATACCAAGTATTATAATTTAGCCTTTAATTGACTTGAACCCTAGTTCAATCAGTCCAATTGAACTTGATTTAATTAGAACCTAGTTGAACCATTCTCTAATCCTCATTTACTGGTTTGGAATCATCCTAGGCTAGTATAATTTAGACTAGTTTAGGTTCAATCTAAGTTAAATAGACTTGAATTAGTCAACCAATTCGGAATCACCCTGCATCAATCTAACTAATCAAATCTAGTTTGATTCAATCAATGATTGAGCTCAAATCTAACAAATGTATAATATTGTACTATTTCGAATCAATGTTTATATAATTTTATGAACAACATATTTTCACCAAAGATTGTATCTAAAGAAAAACACTGAAGATAAAATTAGGAGATAAGGTTTAATACAATGAATAACTTCTTAAATTCAATAAGAATTAAAAATTATACTTTTAATATATGTCAACTCTCAACAAACTTAACCTTTCATTATAACACATTTCACGTAAAAGAATGTCCAAAAAATTTTAATCTAACATGAAAGTTTTATTCTAGATAAGACTAAAAGATAAATCATAGTATCAAAAATATTATGCATTACTATATAGAACATGTGAAATTTTAACATGTTTAACTCTAAAAATAATATGATCAATAAATATCTCAAAAACTACAAATGTAATATTTTAACCCAACAATAAAAATTTTCAAGATTTATAAATATTTTTGAACTATAAAAACTTAATATTTAATGAAAACAAAAGAAAACTTTTATTTTTCTAACAAAAGATAGTGAAACCTACATCTCTTCCATAGGATGCAACTTCTCGTTCCTCCCGTTGTTGAGCTTGGCTAGGTGAGGAACGAAAGAGAGGAATCCCTCTCCTTAAATAGGACGAGGTGAGCCTTTAATTAAAGGAAACTTTTCTTTAAAATTTTATAATTATTTAATATTAATTTTGATTTAATATATTAACAAATATAATCTACTCCTATTTGGAATGCTTAATATTCATTTCCTAATTTACAATGGTAAACAATGAAATATGAAGTAACATTTCATAAATCATAATGATAAATAAGGAAGTACATAATTAGAGCTTAATCAAATATTTGATTGATTACAAAATGCCTCGGGGTCGTCAATCCATGTTGACACTTGACACGACGTTGCCAACCTGTATTGTGTCAGTCGAGCTGACATAGTGCTAAACTGTCGATCACGAATCCAGCTGATCGAGGCTTCGGGAACCAGAGATGGTAGCACTTGGCGTGGGACCATACTTCCAAGCTAGCCGAGAGCACCGTCGACATTGATGGTCTCAGTACGGCCTCGCCTCGACCTGCATGTATAAATACTCGCACTATAGCCACTAGTGGGGAGAGGAACTCTGAAACTCTCTGACTCCCTCAATATCTCAGTTTTTAGCTTTCACACTCTGATAACTAACAGCCATCGGAGAGGCCACGTTGGGTACACACCATTCGACCGAGGCCTTTAGCAAGTCTCACCCGAGAATTCGAGAGGCACTCTGGTTGAAGTTCCAACTGAAGGTACCATCATAGAACGCTCCTCCAAACCTGACCGAGCTCCCCTGTCCTCTTAATCCGATGTAGATGATCTTACGTACATGGGTAGAACTGACTCGTGCTGACTCCTCGACCGTGGTATAAAATCCAGTAATATTTTTAGCACTAGAAGGAGAGCCCGATGTCAGAGGAACGCTCATTGTCTAGTAACCCTGGGGAAGAGGCCTCTACCGCCCAATAGGCTCTCAGGACCAGAGGATAGCCCTTCTTCCTCCTCTCCAGGGAAGGAAATTCGGTAGCGCATACCCCAAGACATTACTAGAGATTATTCAATGACTCGGTACATTCTCCCCCGATGCTTAATCTTGGGCTCATCGTCGTCTCTGTCGAAGTTTTCCTTGGGCTCACTTATTCGGTGTAAGCCCTGGTCAGGATGATCCAGACGATCATCTCTCACATTCCTCAGCTAGCACAACAAGCAGTAACCCAATAACAAACCTCCCCAGAAGCATAGTTGGAACCCCCCGCTCGAGAGGGACGACCCTTGATCGCAATGTAAACTTAATGTCGGGAGATAATGATGAGTTGAGATCCATAAAAATTAATTAATTAAAGGTGTACCTAAAAGGTCTCATTCGATACTTAAGCTAATATTAGAGACTCAACGGAAATAATAAAAAAAATTCTTGCTATTAGGGTCCAACGCTTTCTTTTAAGTAAAATAGCATACCTGACGTCTCTTATATTAGATATGATAATTATCGAAAAGATATAAGAGTTATTATCCACCCATTAAGGTCCCATCAACACAGACATTTGGATATGATACTCTAATGTCTGTGTGTTGTATCCTAATATGATATGTAGCATCAAATTATCCACCAATCAAAGGTCCCCTAACATTTTGCATTCATAATGATCCACTCAGCAAACTAAACTACCTCAAATGAGGGGGGGATTCCTTACGCATAATGTACACTATAAGCTACACAAATAAGGCAAAGTGTGTAGAGAGAGAAAACTCACTGTTATAGTAGGCAACGCTTCCCGAGAGCAAGCGAAGCGAGCGACAAGGAGGAGGCCATATCGGAGGGAGCCCGGCGTGGGTGGGATGAACCAGATCAAACAGATCCATGCCTTCACCCTCCGCAATGGCCTCGACGACATCCAAGCCCTCGTCCTGAAGCTGCTCCAAGTCCCCAACCTCCCCTACGCCCACGCCCTCCTCCTCTCCCATCCCCACCCCCCGCCCACCTTCCTCTACAACAAGCTCTTCCAGGCCTACGCCCGCGGTGCCGGGAACGCGTTCGAGCCCTGCGCCGCCCTCTTCGCCCGCATGCGTCGCCCCCCCAACCCCCACTCCTTCGTCTTCCTCTTCTCCGCCTGCGCCGCTTTCGCTCGCCCCGCTCACGGCCGCGCCCTTCACGCCCGCTTCCTCCTCTCCGGCCTCCCGTTCGACGCCTTCATCGCCACCTCTCTCCTCGACCTCTACACCAAGTCCTGCCTCCTCGACTCCGCCCGCCGCCTGTTCGACGAGTTGCCCTTCCGTGACGTCGCAATGTGGAACTCCTTGATCGGCGGGTACTCCAGGTGGGGCGAGCTGGACCAGGCCAGGGAGTTGTTCGAGACGATGCCCCTTAGAAACGTCGTCTCTTGGACGTCCATGATCTCCGGGTATGCCCAGAACGGGCGCTATGAGGAGGCCGTCCGTGTGTTCTCTAGGATGTGGGACGAAGCCGATGTGAAGCCTAACGAGGTCACGCTCGCGAGCGTGCTGCCGGCGTGCGCCCACCTTGGGGCGATGGAGCTGGGAGAGAAAATAGAGAACTATGCACGCCAGAAGGGATTGATGGGGAATGTGTTCGTTCGCAATGCTTTACTCGAGATGTATGGAAAGTGCGGGAACATTGATCGTGCAAGGAAGGTGTTCGATGAAATGGGTGCAAGAAGAAATTTGTGCTCTTGGAATTCGATGATAGTGGCATTGGCGGTGCATGGGATGTGGCGTCAGGGTCTTGACCTTTTCCATGAAATGAGGGTATGCCACTTCTACATTGCGTTATTCTAAAAGATATTCCATGTCTTTTTTTCAACTTAAAGCAGAAGAAAGTAAGATTGTGTGGTTCAGTGACATTTTAATTGGTCGTGTATTATTTCCTTTGTTGTTAATTTAATGAAGAATCAAATATCATTTAATTTGCCTTCCATTTGTTATAATATGTGCATTCAATGAGTTGTTTCACAAGGACACACAGCCAACTATATTGCTTTGGTTTTTTTTTTGTTTTTGTTTTTTTGAAGATATTAGTTTGTTTAGCTAGTAGAGACTTTGACAGCATATTGCAAGGTCTTAGGCTTGAATCCTACTTTCGCCACTTACCCTTTGTGAAAAAAATAAAAAACTATATTTCTATGGTAATATTCAGAGTTAAATCTCAACCGTCATAAATGTTAATGATATTAAAATGACTTGACCCTTACGTTATTTGAAGGAGTTCTATTAGTAACTTGTCAAACGTAGACATTATATGTTAGAGCAATAAAATAGTCTTCTTTTCTTGCTTTTCTAAAATGCATAAAAGAGAGTTCTTGGATGATTACTTTGTTGTTGCAGGTGTTATTCTGGTTTTATTTGGACCTCTGTTCAATGATCCCCTAACATGTTTATCATTGATGTTAGGAAAAAGGAATCTTGCCCGATGATATCACACTTGTAGGTGTTCTCTTGGCTTGCACTCATGGAGGACTGGTGGATGAGGGGCAGTATATCTTCAATTCCATGGAAAAGGACTTTCTCATCACCCCTAAACTGGAACATTATGGTTGCATGGTTGATCTATTAGGGCGTGCTGGACTAATAAAAGAAGCCTACAGTCTGATAACAAGTATGCCAATGGAGCCAGATTCAGTGATATGGGGTGCTCTGCTTGGTGCTTGCAGTTTTCATGGTGACATCCAATTGGCCAAAGTTGCTGCTGAGTTCCTATTTAAACTTGAACCATGGAATCCAGGAAACCTTGTGATTCTTTCCAATATATATGCGTCATCAGGGAGATGGAATTCTGTTGCTAAAATTTGGAAATTGATGAAAGGAAAACAACACAGAAAGTCAGCTGGATATAGCATAATTGAGTTAGATGGCAGTATGCATAAGTTCCTCGTGGGGGATAAATCCCATCCACGATTTGAAGAGATATATGACCTTCTGGACGAGATTACAATGAGACTTAGACTCATTGGTTACAAACCTAATATGAATCTCCAGATCGAATGCTAAGGGGATTAGGATATTCATAAGGTTGTGTTCCATTCAAGGACATAAATGAACAGAATCCTCCACAACCGTAAATGTGTTCCATTAGCAAATTTTAGAGCACAAGAAGCTGCATAGAAGGCTGTGGTCGTGGAGGTCTTGTTGTTTAGTGTCCGACTTAGTGGGTTGAAGAAAATAATGGAAGCAGCCAAACTTACTGCGAAGCAACTATTGATAAGCATTTTCAATCATTTTATTGAACCTCCTGAATATAAAAAGCAACAATGGTGTTCTGAATCTCCGATCAACAGTTGAAACTTTTGACAACTCTGCAGGATCTCGAGTTATCAGCTTTTTATAGAAGGCATTATAATCGAGTTGGATATAAGCTCATGGTTGCTCAAGAAATTGATTTGGTACCAGTTTTAATCAAAGTGGGGACGGAAACCTTTTGATGTGTAGCCATATGATATTAGCGTTTATCCAAGGAAAGAAAATTATTCTACTAATGGAGAAGTATAGAGGTTGAAATCAGGAAAATGTTGTCATGAATAGCACGTGAGACTCTCTATGAAGGTAAGTTGAATGATTACTTTTTCATGTCAGTTTAACTTTTTTTTATTGCAATAGTGATTTTACTACATGTTTTAAAATGTTAAACTTCGAAAAGAATCTCCATTATCAGACGAGTATTTTATGGGGTGGCGTGTCCTTTATGAGAAGAAAGTACTTCACTATATCAGCCAATTCAAATCACCATATTTCTGTCAGTATTAGGTAACACCAAGTCATTTTTGGTCAATTTCTTTATCTATAACTAATTAGATTCAGCTGGAGTCAGTCAATTTGGCCAATTTCAACATATTTAACAAGAACAGGAAACCAACTGCTACCACAGAAACCAACCATCCAAGGGGGAGGAACAGAAAAGAGATGTGGAAGAAGGTTAGGCATAAAAGATTAACTATAGCACTGAAGCAGAGGAGACATCACTACCATAGCATTCACGATCAGCTGTTATCAACTCCTTGTCACCATCCCAGTCACATTCTTCAACTGCCATTGCTGTCGTAACTTTGCTATCACACAAGCAGAGGAAAGGTTAAGGATAAAGGCATGAGATAATGGCTCCTTCTTGAGGGAATAAGGACAATATGATAGAAACAACATATAAGAATTAAACTAAAATGAGGAGAAGAAGCAACTCTTTACATTTGGAGGCAGTAGTGCCGACGTGACAGGGAAGATTCATGCCATGATTTCCAGAATTAATTCTGAATCTTGTGGTTTTTTTACTTTTTTTTTTCATTATCCAACTCCAGTTGCATGATAATTAGAGATGCATCTTTTCCACATTTTATAACTAATAAGATGTTGGATTGATATTTTGCTTGAATTGAATATGCACGAAAATGCTACTCACAAATTACAAAAGGCTAAAGAAAATGATACATATCACCACTGACAAAAGTCTTGGAGAAATAGTTTCAGGTCCTCATATGAGCTATTTGCAAACCTCAACCTTATTTATACCTTTATGCCAACCAACAACAAACTATCATTGTATAGGCATATAAAATCCTATGTTAAATATGATGTAGGATAAGAACTGTCAAGAGGTTTTGTCAAAAATTTGAGATATCAGTGGCTTCAAACAGCATTAGAAAAACTCTATGGATGCTGAAATTCATGGTTATGAGTTCTTTTAATTGTTTGATATTTTGTTTTAGAGACATATAAGTGGTTAGAAAATGATTTTGGATTGTGGTGGCAGCTTTCAATACTGGTTTGAAAACCAACATACAAAGATGAGAGGGTAGATATGATGACCACAACAAGAAAAGAGAGAGGAGAACAATACTTGAACTCACCCAAGTTTGTAGGAATCAAATATAGGATTTGGCTTCACGCGAATCATGCCTCACTGGCTCTTGGCAGAGCACTTCTCGATTTTGTTGCACCATTTTACCTTGTGACTCATCTTTGGTAAGTTTTGGTTTGGGTCAATTTATCTAATGTCCTCGTCTTCAATTTGTAGTTCAATACTTTTAGATACTGAAACTTTTGTAGTGTTGCTTCTCGTGATGTCCTCTTCTACAATTACATTTACATAGAAACATTAGCATTCATTTTTAATTCTTTTTGGCCTCTGACGTCGGTTGTTTTTAGCTTTATCTTGACTTCATATTCCCTCAGTAAGCATCAAATTAAAAATCTTCTAAGTGATGGCTCTTTGAACTCTTCCCAATCTAGGGTTGATGATTCTGCCTAATATAATAGTTGTCTATGTACATCTATTAACCACTGCTCTACTCTCTCTGAGCCTCGAAGCTTGCATGTACATCCTAAAGTAATCAAAAGTCCAAAATAATCTTCTAGATCACTTCTCCATGATAAATTCAAGTATGTCATGGTCATCTGTGTAAGAACTTTTACTGAAGTAGTACTCATCAATGTTTGTATTGTGATATGGCCTTGGAATTGCCATGTTCATCAAAATTAACATTTTTCCTAGAGTTTATTTGATTAGAAAAAAACATTAGGACTAATAGTGAGTAATAGTGCCATTGGTCCAATTAATATTTTGATTAATATTATCTGTTGACAATTAATTTTTTTAACATTGTAGGTCCCTCCATTGTTAGTTCTACATACATGCGATGAAGATACAATTTATCACTGATGATTAGGAAATTGTTAAAAAAATTTATTAATCTGGCTACTTCTGCCATGTTAATTTGCAGTCCCCGATAAAACAAAACTGATCCTGCTTATGCATACAAAATCTGAACTTGGATTTCATGTCGGGTTGATGATAATGTGGCATCATTGTGGTGCTTATGTGTTATACATGTTGACACTTGACATCACATGGCACATCAAAATATTAAAATGGAACTTGGTGGGCTACTATATCCCATGTGGATTGCCATGACATCACCAAGAATATCAAGAAATTCATGTGTACACTTGTGTCTATATGTAACATTTCCGAAGGAGAAAAGGTGGACAAATAGTCATAAAGATGGAGGGACCAAATATAGAAGTCGAAGATAAGATTGAACAAAAATTTGATACAGGGTCTAAATTGGCTATTGATATATAAAAAGGGGATTGATAATGTCATTAGTCCAAAACATTACCTTCATCAAGGTAACTCTTCAACATCGTTAGAACATCATCTTGGTTCATGGTTTATTTAATTTTGATTTTTTTTTTGGATAGTTGTAATGGTGAAAGGAAGAAAATTAATGTGGAAGTAAATGTCTAAACAGGTGCATAAATTACCTAATTTCTACATGGTGACCTTGTTCTGTAAATTATAGGTTTACAAGTTTGTTTCCAAAATAATGTTGAAAGCTCTGACAAATCAAAATGACAAATAGAATTTCTGTATTTGTGTAAAAAAATTGCTCATTGGCCACTTGTTTACTTCAGAATAGGAAGTGCTCAAAGTAATATAGGAAAACAGGCTTTTGATGTATTTACTTTCTTTGTAATTTTTGTTTTAGATATCGTATTTGGCTAAAGAAGTGTGAAGTTTCTTGACCTGTATTATTTTACCTCAGGTGTCAATTATCATGAGTGTACTTGCAAACGATCTCGATTTATTGGAACTTCACTATTTTAGATGGTATATCTGGATAAAGATACACTAGATGTGCAAGCCATGATCATGTGTTGCATGGGTTTTCACCAAACTTGCAAAGATTTCCAAAATCTGATGACATCAAACACATTATCTAGGGGCTCTGGCACATGATCCCCTTCAAATCCTACTTAACAAGTGCTTGCTGCTCTCTCCAATTCATGAAGGTTGTAAATCATCCTTTCTTTTCAGTATTTATTCAAACTAATTTCTTTGTTTTGCCAATTTTATGAGCACCTTTTCTTAAGTTCATTTTGTCTATGTCACCATTATGAATTATCATTTTTGAGTGTGGAGTTTTATTTGGTAGTATGCTATTAACCTCAACAGACTTACAGCCAACTCTAGGTGCTGTAGTAGTTTTAGGGTATATATATATATATATATATATATATATATATATATGTTTCTAAATGTGTTGAACTGTTTACTGAAATTAGGGATATTTTAGCTGAAGACAATAGAATCCGATATTTAGATGGTCTATGGATGAAGTCCCATTGAGTTTAAGCAATCGGCGACTCCAAAATAGAAGTACACCAGCATTTGCACGTTCTCTCATCTCCTTAGCTTAGTAATCCTATTCTCTCAGAATAGAGGAATTCTCCAATAATATAACATTTTGCTCGTCATGGTTACTAGTGTGTTAATAATTCATTTACTTTGGTTTTTACCATCTAAAATAAAAAGTTTCTCTCTTGCAGCCAACTCTAGTTGTTGTAGATTTTTATGGACCGAGTGACATATGTCGATTATGGATGATCCTGAGGTGATCCCTTATACAAATATTTTGCCCTTGTTATGGATAGAACATAAATCAAAATTATTGTGTCACCAGAATATTGAAACTTCAACCCGGGCATGTTAGGATGAGCAGTAGTAGTAATCAGGACACTACTTTTGAATTCTTCTTCTTCTTTTTTTTTTTTCCATTTCTCGAGATTAAAAAAAAAATCCAATATTGTTATCTTTTAATTATTATCTTTGTTTCCTTTTTGTCATTTCTCTATTAAAAGAAATTTTCAGTTTCCATTTTATTTAGCCAGAATGTTGTTTATCGATCCATATTTATATTTCAGTTATATGAACTAAACAATGGAAATAAATGGTGCCATATGATTTAGCTGTAATTTATTTAAATAAATTTAAAGTTTCCTTTTATAAGTGGATACGTGATAATATTTGGATTGTTTCTAAATCTCTTTTCCAGATTGAAAAAGAAAAAAAAAAAAAAAGGCAATCATTCTCAAGAAAGAAAGACATGAAGAACAAACGATTATTGGATGAAATAAATTTGAAATTTTATTTATCTTCTCCAAAGAGGGTAAAATATATAGATTAATCAATTAGCCTTGATATGATTATATTATCTTCTTTATTAGTTCTTTTTCCGGATATTTGAGGCCTGACATGATTATTATGTTTCTACATCGTGAGCGAGCTATGGGAGTCACAGAATGAATCTAGTAAAAGAATTGCTCGTTATTTGCACTATTTATTAGATACAACCACAGACATAGTTTCTTAATTTGGTCATCCTTGAGAAACCTTTAATTTCTTGACGATGAATATGTGAAGAGAGAAAAGAAGCCTTTTGCAGTAAAACACACACATACACATCTATTGTTTTATTTTATTTTTTTTTTATTGAAGCTCGCATTGTTCACATTCCAAACTAGTTGCAAGAACAAGACAGCCATAGTGTTCTAATCATCGAAGGTTAATAGCTACATGTATAAATTAAAATATCCCCCCCATTAAATGGTACTATCAAGAACAAAGTGTAACCATACTTACAGCTCAAATGTAGGATCGTGGCTCCTGCTGCGAAGAAAGCAAGAGAAATGGCAAGAAACATGCGTTAGACGCCAAAGACTAATTAGTGGTGCAACACCACCTCGGGAAACATCAACCAATTAATTACTCGCCTGCTCGAAAAGACATGCATAGTACTACGATTCCTTGGGTGGGGGAGGGGGCATACCCTAACTGCAAAAATCTAGCATAAACATTAGAGAACAAAAAACAAACACGGCAAATAAATTTGCAGCCATCGAAGGATATCTATCTGTTGTTGCTTTGGCACAAAAAAAAAAAAAAAAGCCTGTCCTGAAACACACGATTTGTAGAAGTTGATCCTGCAGTTCAACTTGCTCGCAACATTAGACCACAGTCTAAATACATCACCAAGATCGCCAAAAATAATTCCACATCTACAATCACTAGTTCTCAAAATGAAGCATTCTGAAAAGATGCATAGGATCACATCCCCAATTTGGTAGTTATTTAGCTAATTTGGTAAATGACAGAGCTTAATCAAGTGAACTACATATCAAATGACTCCCCATGTTTCATGCTCACCGGTATTATGTGAAGTCACCCACTTCTGTATTGTTAACAGATAAGATTTGATGAGATTTTAGTATAGATAAGATTTAGATGTTAATCTGTTATAAAAAAATCTTCATCTTGGAAGTGTATAAATTATGATGAATCATGAAAATAAAAGTAGCTTTTTTCTTCCCATCTTATTTTATCATGATACCATAGCTCCTCTAAGAGCGATTGCCCATCTACTCGCCGCAGCCGCCAGTCGTGCGATCTCTATTTCCATCGAATAAAAACATAGCAACAACACTCCCCTCCGATAGCGCACGCAGCAACAGCACCTGTTGCCTTACTTCTGTTGCTGGCCACACCCTTCTCTTCATCGCTCGTCGAGCATCACTCGACGCAGGAGGAGTACTGTGAGGGTCCGAAGATCTGAGTCTCGCCCTACGTCGGCACCCATGTCGCTATTTCTCCCTTCTTCATCCCTCCTTGGCCTCCAATGGTCTAGCAGCCCTCTCACTCAACCTCGTCGGCACCACCTGTGCCTCCCCAGCTCTCCGCGGTAATCGTCCAACCGTGCCCATCGCTGGTCGTGCCAGTCACCGTCGATCCATCGCTACAACCCACCCACGCCGCCTTCCTCTTCAACACACATAGAAGCATATGCAAAGAAAGGATCGCAGAATCGGTGATACCCATCAACACCGGGACGTTGCTGCCAAAGCCCGCCCCATCTTCACCCGCAACTATTGCACCCTACAACCGCAGCCAGACACATCTACCCTACCACTGCTGCCGCAACCGTCGATCCTTCACTACACAGCTGCCATCAGCGCCCTCCACCTCTCTTCTCGGTGAGGGCCTTCACATAGACCTAGGCTACTAGGATTGGAGTTCGACATCCAACACAAAGGCGTACTAGGACTCCACCTCTCTTCCTTGGTAGAGGTCTTCGCTACCTTAGCTGAACGCATGGGCACCTTCGGCATCGGCCTGGTTGTAGCACCCTTCGGCCTCACAGCTGCCAGCTTTGACTTTGGCTTCGTTTTCAACTTCGTGGGCATCGGAGCTTTTGACTTCCCCTTGCTTTTTGTCGTTGCTCTTATGGGTTTAGCCTGCGGCTTGGTAGGAGTCAAATTTCACCAAATTTCAATAGTGCTTCACCTCATATCGATATATTACTATGTCTTCATCATATAGCCTATTACACTCCCTATAAGAAACCATAGCACTTCTGCTACTCTAGGCCTCATCCCTATCAATGTCGCAACTCTCATCCTTTTCAAGTTATCCAAAAGTGGCAATTGTGCGTTGACAGTTTTCTCCATGCTCTATCGATGATGATCAACCTACTTGGTGCATCTAGTCCGGTACCAAATTTGGAGTATAAACTGTGGTTTCACTAGGATCGTCTCATTCTTTAAGCAATACAAGCTTCAGTCTCTACATCCCTTACTCCAGTCATCTCATGTAAGTATGGAGTAAGTTACAAATAACTCAATCTATTATCTAATCTCATGAACACAAAATAAGAGGATATTACTGTTGTTGATTATCTTCAAAATATAAAAATAATCATCAATAATTTAGCTTTGACCATTACCTCGATGACGAAGAAGTTATTGTTCACACTCTTAATGTTCTTGGGGCTAAATATAAAGAAATGACAGTAACAATATGGACACGCAACTCACCACTATCGTTTGAAAAACTCTACGACTATCTGTCTTTGGTTTTATCGCTTGTTGTTTTGTCTGGTTTAATAATATCGCTTATCCTAGTGAATTTTACAGACCTACCGGGCCAGAAGCTTCTCAAGCTCAAGCATTTACTTTTCTAGTCAGAGACCAACGTCTTGGAGCTAACGTGGGATCCGCTCAAGGACCTACTAGTTTAATTTAACTGAAGTGCGAGGATAAGGTATCAAGACCACCTATCATTGTTCAAGTCAGTCATAAGTCAAAAAGGAAGACCAATCAGTATATAATTCTATCACCAAGGGTTTAGGTCAAGTGTTGCCCACACCAGTCGGTATCAAACAAAACTCCCCTTATTTGTCTCACTATAATCAAGGTGGTCATTCAATTATCATTAGCCTTGGCGTCCGGCTCCTATAACTCAACAAATAATAGTTTGCCAACTGTGTAATAAGGTTGGTTACTTTACTAAAATTTGTCACTCTCGCCCTCGACCTTTGGCCTCCTCCAACTTACCCAAGCACAACTCACAACTACTTTGATTGCTAGTCAAAATCATTGGATTATGGACTCTGGCATCTCCCATCACATCACCACAAATATTCAGAATTTGTCCATTCACAATAATTATGATGGTCACAATGACATCATCATCAGTGATGGTAAGCATCTCCCTATTATTCATATTAGTTCTACGATGCTTAATTCGCATAACTTTATGTTTACACTCGATGGTGTATTGTGTGCTCCTTATATTAAGCGAAATCTTATCTCTATCTCTTAGTTTTATAAACAAAATAATACCTCCATTAAATTATTTCCTGACTCCTTTTTTATTAAAGATCTAAGCATAGGGACAGGGCTAGAGTAAAGACAATATCTACCAGTTGCCATCGGTCGTCTAACCCATTACATACTCCTTTATTGTTGCTCTAATGGATGCTTGTCTTAGTAATAAAAGTCATCGACTCCCCTTTGAAATTTCTTTTGTTTCTTACATAAAACCATTTGAAATTTTTTATACTAACGTTTGGGGTCCTACTCTAGTCACCTCCTTGGACAACTATAGATTTTATGTAGATTATTTTACTAAGTATACCTGGTTCTATCATCTTCATAAAAAGTCTGAGATTTTAGCAATCTTTCTTAACTTTAGAAAGATGGTCGAGAGCATTTTTTAATCTATAATTAAAACGGTTTATTCTAACATTGGGGGTGAATATCAAACACCCACATCATGTCTCTCAGCCTGTGATATTTAGTATCTCAAGTCTTCCCCTTACACTCCCCAATTAGTTCGCTCGGCCGAACAAAAATATCGACATATAGTTGAAACTGGTCTCACACTTCTCCATCACACCTCTATGTCATATACTTTCTGGTTTGCAGCCTTTTAGATGATAGTCTATCTCATTAATCGTAAGCTGACCTCAGTCCTCCATTATTAGTCGTCATTTAAAAATTATTTCATGAATCTCTAAATTTTTAAAAACTTAGGGTTTTCAGTTGTATATGTTATCCATGGCTACGCCCTTAAGCATCACATAAACTCAACCCAAGGTCTAAGCCTTGCATCTTCATCGAATACTCTCTTAAACACAATGCTTACGGATACTAGATCCTCTGACTCACGAAGTCTTTATATCCCCCCATGTTGTCTTCATAGAGTCATCTTTTCCATTTCATCATTTCAAGTCACCTATCATGTAAGCTACTCCAACAAATATACACCAATGGAATATGTCATCACTATCGTCCGACGAGTCTCCACTAAAATCACCCACTTCAGATATACACTCTGTTATTCCCCTGGTTCAACATCTTCCTTTTTCACAAGTATTACCTAATGCTGGCATTCGACCCTTGGAAACCTAGTCACTGTCTTTACCATCCTCTCAACCCAATAGCACTAATGTTCCTCAATCTGACCCACCCTGTGCCAGTGCTTCCCCGTCACCTATTCCATCACCACAACCTCAACCCCTTAGACATCCAATAACAACATGCTCTAAATGTGGTGTTTTCAAACCACGATACGTTTGTGATCTATATACTACTGTAACTTACTCCCCTAAGACCAGTGAACCCACTACGGTCACTCAAGCCCAAAAATCCTTTCACTGGTGTAAAGCAATGCATGAAGAATATGATGCCCTTCTTCATAACTCTACTTGGACACTAGTCTCATTTCATCCCACACAAAATGTTATCGGGTGTAAGTGGATTTTTCGAATTAAGCGAAACCTAGATGGGTCCATTGATTGGTATAAAGCACGCCTAGTGGCCAAAGGTTTTCATCAACGCCCTGGTGTCGACTTTATAGAGACATTTATTCCCGTTGTTAAACCAACAACAATTCGACTTATTATAAGTTTGGCTATCTCAAAAGGCTGGCATATGCGGCAACTTGATATAAACAATGCCTTTTTACAAGGGACCTTAACTGAAATATCTTCATGGAATAACCGCCTGATTTTCTTCATCCTCAGTATCCGAAGTATGTCTATAAACTCTGTAAAATAATTTATGGACTTCATTAGGCTCCACGAGCCTGATACACATAACTTAGGTCATTTTTGACGTCAATTAGCTTCATCAATTCAAACTCTGATGTCTCCTTATTTATCAGTCAACAACCTGGAAGTACAATATATCTTCTATTCTATGTGAATGATATTATTATGATGGGTAATAATTCTATAAAGATCACAACATTCCTCAAATAATTAGTTAACAAATTTCATCTTAAAGATCTCAGTATATTGAATTATTTTCTGGGTGTAGAAGCAACATATACTTCTTCGGGACTCTTTCTCTCACAATTAAAGTATATTCAAGACCTACAATCAAAGTTGAATATACAGGAGGCAAAAACTGTTTCAACTCCTCTCTCAACTAGTAAATCACTCAAGTTAAATGATGGAAGTTCTACTGCATATTCTACTCAATATCGATAAGTATTTGACTCTTTACAATACTTAGCTCTCACCCGACTAGATATCTCATTTGCGGTTAAGAAGTTATTACAATTCATGCATCGACCATCTACCACGCATTGGTTAGCGGTTAAGTGGGTCATATGATATCTTAATGGAACTCTCAACTATGGCATATTCTTCATAAACACTTCCCACTTCAACTTCATGCTTTTGTTGATGTTGATTGGGCTGGGAACTTTGATAATAAAACATCAACATCATGGCATATTGTCTTCCTTGGAGTCAATCCAATCATTTGGAGTTCTAAGAAATAAAAGATAATGAATCTGAATATCATTCCATTGCCACTACTACTATAGAATTTAATTAGATCATAAATCTGCTCAAGGAACTTAACATATGCTCCAATACTTCTCCTGCTATATACTGTGACAATATCGGTTTGCTACATATTTGTGTCAATCTAGTATCTCACTCTCGTATGAAGCATATAGCCATTGACTTTCACATCGTATGAGATCAAATTGTTAACCAAAAACTACATGTTTCTCATGTTCACATGACGGATCAACTGATAGATTCTCTCATGAAACCACTCACCCGCAAATTATTCTCATTGCATAGATCCAAGATCGGCATCTTTGACAGGAGCTCGCTTTTGTGGGGGCATGATAACAGACAAGATTAGATGAAATTTAGATAAGAATTTAGTATAAATAAGATTTAGATATTGTTAATCTTTTATGAAAAAAATCTTGATCATCAAGCTTTATTCTTCCCCTCTTGTTTTATCATGTATAACTCCTCTTTCGGCACACTCCCCGTTTCACTTATAGACATGAGCTGGAACTTGGAATAGCAGTCCAAGTGCACATACTCGAGCAACAAAACAGTTCATTAGGAAATGGAGGAAAAAACAAACTATTTCGTGGTTAGCATAACAAGAAAGAGACTCATTTCAGCGTCAACCAAAGATAGATAGCTACTTACCTACCTACCTGTGATCAACCTATCTTTGCAAGATAGACTAAGTGCCAGCAGAAGCAGATGTTTTTTTATGTTTGACCATCTCCAACAACAGTGTACTGTGGGGTTCTGCTCTCTAACCAAACTACCATGTGGTGGGTAAGTTGTCGTTGTGCACCATTTAACCACAACGTACGAGGTTGATGAAACAAGAAATTGTTGCCTAGATCAAACAACTGTAGTTAGGAAAACATAAGGTTGTCTCATGAGTGATTTAAGACAACAAAAGCATGAGAAAATATATAGCAGTTCACTCAACGAAAGCAGCATTTTATGTACAAGAGGATCCAAACCTGTAGTATCTATCCTTATAAAACCATATAAAGCAAGCACATGCACCGCCAACGTTTGTTCCAACGCACTTGTAACCTCAATGATGATTAGGTTCTTATAGGGATAACAGTGATTCCCCTCCTAAATTGGACGATGTGATCCAAGACCAACCGACAAAAAAGGATTAGGTTCCCGGACCCTGTCCTCTGACGCACACTAGTGACATGTCACAAACAGACAGACAAGCCTGAGGTCTGACAGCATCGGACACCATGCAGTCACCATAAAATCTCATAAGAACCTTGAGGGAACCATACGATAATAGGGCAGAAACAACACGTAATCGGCAGCACGTATAGTCGTCAGCGCTCTCGACGACATTAAACGAACTAGCAGAGAACACCAAAGGAATGATGAAGCCGAGACTTGACCGGTCGGTGACATAGAGGTATAAAATGTCACCCTAAAGTCTCTCTCAGGGTACCCTCACTCTCCCTCTCTACTTTAATTCAACAAGAGAAGAAGCTCTGGCGCTCAAGCAGGACGTCGAACTTCACCCTTTCAATCAATCATAACTTGATCATCGGAGGGACCTCCTTGGAAACCCACCCCCTGGGAGGTCTTGTCTTGACCTCGGATTGCCAATGTAGAGCGCCTCTCGTGCTAGTGGCTTAAACCTTGTTGTGCGAATCCACTGGAAGCAGTAGAAGACTCACAACATTTGGCACTAGAAGGAGGACCACCAATGTCACTAGAGTACTCGATGTCTATCAATCTTGGAGAAGATGTCCCTCCCGCAGCCTAACCAATCTCGGGAGAAGCCTATTGACCCCTACCTCCATTTCTTTCATTTGGAGATGGTAACATACCTTCCCACACCCAGGGGCGATACTGGAGTCTACTTAATGAACCTAGGCTAACTCCACCCCCGTCGAACCTAAGGAACCTGGTGGTAACTCCTGAGGCATTTCAAGGGCTTACCAACCAGGTCCAAGCTATTGCAAGAATGCTTTAAGCAATTATCTCATATATCCCGCAACTCGCCCAACAACCGAGCTCACGGCCCCCATCAACTCCCTTGCCTCAGACAAGAACAACACTGCCACTAAATGAGCCACCACCGATAACCTGCGCTGCAGACAACCCGCCCTATTTCTCCTTGGAGTCTGATCAGGCTCCCTCGGGAGACGCAACTAAGCAACCAGACCTCGCACCTAGCGCATCGGCCCACAACTTTTCTGACCCCAACACACTCTCCTCTGACTCCACTGGTTCCCTAAGGGAGCAACTATGCCTAGTGAATCAGAGGATTGACGATGTTCGAAGGACCTTAAGGATGAAAGATGAGCATGCCGAGGGTCCCCTCCATGGTTCTTCTTTTGTCCAGGAAATTCACGATGCACATATTTCATCACACTTCCGTCTCTCGATGCTGGAGGCATACGACGGTAGCTCCAATCCAATGGAGCATGTGGCTGCGTTCTATGCGCAGATGACTCTGTTTGGCACCTCAGATGCTATAATGACTCTCCGAGGAATCACTCGAGGATGGTCTAGCTGGTTACCGCCCTCCTCCATTCTCTCCTTTAATCAACTCGTAGGAGAGTTCGAGGGTAACTTCCTTTCTAGTGCCCAACTAAAGCTAACTATCGTATCCCTCCTCGGGATGAGACAGAAGGAGGAGGAACACCTCGGGCAATACCTCTCCTACTTCACAAACGAGGTCAGGGCCATTCTTGATGTGCATCCATCATTGGTCATCCATGCTTTTATGACCGAGATCAGGCCTTCTCGCCTTTTTTGGTCGCTTGTGGAGTGTCCCCCGTAATTATACCGGAGATGTTGTAGAGGGCCAACCAGTATGTCACTGCCGAGACTTTGGTGGTAGAGAAATGTGAAGATCAAAAGTGCCCCTGAGGTGAACCCTCTTGGGGTCCACCCTCTGGGTTCTCAAGGAGGAGGATGGAGAGAGGCGAACAGACCATGCCCCGGCCACCCAATGTTCTACTCAACTTCACTGGAACGAAGAACTTCCTCTAGATCCGAGAAAAGAGACTCTTAAAGACTCCCAACCCACCGAGGCCTCGAGTCAAGGGCCGAGACCTCCGACATTATTGTCGCTTCTATCATGACTACGGGCATGATACAGAGGAATGCTACAACTTAAAGATCCAGATCGAGGACCTTATCCACTATGGCCACCTTGACTGATACATAAGGAAGCCACGTGAGTCATCCCTTCATCTGAGGGGACTGATAGAATAGCATATCGATGCCATTATGGGCGACCGGGCCGCGGGAGGCCTGAGCTCCTCTACAAGGAAGGCATATGCCTGCACAGAAGTTTAGAAGAGGCCTCGACCCTGAGGTGATCCAAGATTCACCTTCGACTTCGAGAGCAAATACCTAGACCACGACGATACCTTGGTGATCATGGCCCACATTGGAAATGCATGTGTCAGATGCATCATGATAGACACAGGGAGCTCCGTCGACATATTATACCTTGATGCTTTCTATAAGCTCGGAATGACTAACCGGGACCTCACTCCCATGACTTTAACTCTGACAGGGTTCACTGGCGATGTGATAACTCTAGTAGGCATTGCAACCCTCCCCATGACTTTTGGCGACGAGCCAAGAACCAAGACCCTCATGGTTCATTTTATGGTGGTGTACCTCCCCTCAACTTACAACCCGTGAACCCTACATACCTGACACTCGACGCAAGCCCTCCGAACCAACACTGAAAGTGCCACTGGAAAAGGCTCACCCGGAGAGGACAATGCGGGTCGGGTCAGCTCTGCCCGAGGATTAACGCGTCTAGCCCATAGATTTTCTTGGACATCATTCTGATGTTTTCTCTTGGTCAACTAGTGACATGCTGGGCATACACCCCTGGATTGTGCAACATCAACTGAACACAACCCCGGGAGCTCGGTTAATGCAACAGAAACCAAGAAGGTTCACCCTAGATCGGCAGAAGGCCATTAAAGAAGAAGTAGATTGACTACTAGAGGTCGGGTTCATAACAAAGATTAGGTACTCGACCTGGCTATCTAATGTAGTTCTCGTGAAAAAGGCTACTGGAAAGTGGCACATGTGTGTTGATTACATCGATCTTAATCAAGCCTGCCTGAAGGATTGTTATCTGCTACCAAGGATTGATCAGCTGATAGACTCTACCTCAGGGCATGAGCTCCTTTCCTTCATGGATGTGTTCTCAAGATACAACCAGATCCGAATGGCCCCCCAAGATCAAGAGAAGACAACCTTCATCACACACTAAGGAACCTATTGTTATAGGGTGATGTTGTTCGAGTTAAAGAACGCGGGGGCTACATACCAGAGAATGGTCAACCAACTATCCAAGGACTAGCTAGGTAGAAACATGGAAGCCTATATTAACGACATGATTGTCAAGAGCAAGAAGGCTGAGACACATTGCATAGATCTCACCGAAACATTCCAAGGCCTTAAGAAGTTTAGAGTTAAGCTCAACCTCACCAAATGTGTTTTTGGCATAGAGTCAGAAAAATTCCTTGGCTTCCCTATTCACCAACGAGGAATAGACATCAACCCGAAGAAGATCAAGGCCATCACCGACATGAAATCACCCTAAACCATCAAGGAAGTCCAACGCCTCGTCGGGCAGTTGGCAGCTATAGGGCGGTTCATATCTTAGGCTGGTGACTGAAGTTATCCCATCCTACAGGTGCTAAGGTGTAACAAAGACTTCGACTGGGGCCCGAGTGCGAGCAAGCATTCCAAGAACTCAAGGCCCACCTCGCGACCTTACTTGGATGTCCTCGGTCGACCCAGGCGACCAGCTTGAGATATATCTCTCTGCCACGGAACGGGCCGTCAGCTTAGTTCTGATAAAGCTCAACGAGAATAAATAAATGACCTGTCTACTACACTAGCCACATCCTGTAAAGTGCGGAGGAGCGGTACCCTCTAATAGAAAAACTCACTCTCGCCCTGGTCCTCGCGGCCCAAAAGTTGAGGCCCTACTTCTGGACTCATACTATTAAGGTAGTCACCAACCAACCAATATGCCAAATTTTCTCTAAATTTGATGTTTCAAGACGGACGCTCAAGTGGTCGGTAGAACTCAGCAAATTTGACTTGGAGCATGCCCCGGGGAAGGCGATCAAAGCCCAAGCCATTGCTGACTTCTCCTCGGAGTTGATCGCCCCAAAACCCCCTCAGGAAAAACTTGCGTGGACCCTCCATGTTGATGGATCAACGAATTCCTCTAGGGGAGGAGTAGGAATAGTCCTGAGGGACCCTAGCGGGCAAATCTGGAAACATGTCACGTGGTTGGAATTTCCAACTACTAACAATGAAATAAGGTATGAAGCATTGTTGCTCGGATTACGACTAGTCGTCGAGCTACAAATCAAGCTCCTAGAAATATATACTGATTCCCAATTGGTCACTAGTCAAATCGATGGGAGTTTCGAGGCTCAAGAACCAAACATGGCTCACTATCTCTATAAGGCCCGTTGATTGATAGGTACAAACAAGTACTTCAAAATCTTCCAAATCCCTCACCTCGAGAATGCCAGAGCCGATGCCCTGGCCTAGGGGCCTTTGCCGACGTAACTGGCAAGTCGCCAACCATCCCCAGCCCCTACAAGTTGACAAGTCACCACAGTTGAGGCAGCCGCCATGGCTGCACACCCCGACTAGAGGGAGGAAATACTATGCTACAAGAACCGAAGCATAGTATACCATCGTCAATGGGTGCCTCTACAGAAGCATAGTATGCCATCGTCAATGGGTGCCTCTACAGAAGAGCTTTCAGCCAACCCTTGTTGCGATGCTTATCGAGACTTGAGGCTGACACAAAGCTTGTCGAGGTCCACCAGGGGATATGTGGTGAACATATTGAAGGGCGTATGTTGGCTTTCAAGATCCTTCGCCTCAGATACTATTGGCCAACCATGTAAGCAGATGCAAAATCCTATATCAAAAGATGCATAGAATGCCAGAAGCATGCTCACGTTCCTCACCACAGCCTTACTACTCTCCTCAACTTGCTGCGCTTGGCCCTTCGCATAATGGGGGATGGACCTTCTCAGCCCATTCCAACAAACGACTGGGTAGTGCAAGTTCCTAATTATTGGGGTGGATTATTTTACTAAGTGGGTTAAGGCTAAGCCCTTGGCCTCACTCACCGAGGACCAGATGGAGATTTTTGTTTGAAAAAATATCATAACAAGGTTCGACCTGCCAAAGGTCATAATCATAGACAACGGGATGCAGTTCAACAACCCTAAATTCAAGACTTTCTACGGAAACTACCAGATCCAACTGAAGTTTAGCTCAGTGGCTCACCCCCAAGCCAATGGATTGGCAAAAGTAACCAACAAAAGCATATTAGAAGGGGTGCGAAGACAAGTAGAGGGGACTCCAGCGACCTAGGTAGAGGAGCTCCTCAGCATCCTATGGGCTTTACGGATGACGCCAAAGACCCCCATGGGGGAGTCTCCCTACAGCCTGGCCTTCAGTACTGAAGCTGTCCTCCCTCCCAAGGTGGTCTTCGCAATGCTGAGAATTGAGAATTTCACTCCCGAAGCGTCATAAATAGGTCTTAGGAAAAATCTCGACATGGTCAAAGAACGTAGGGCCATGGAGCATTTGAAGAGTCTGCATTATCAAGGGGCAATTGCTCGACTCTATAACCGAAGGGTTCAACCCCGACCTATCGCGAAGGGAGACCTAGTCCTAAGGAGGGCTGAGGTCAGCGACCCAGGACATACCCGAGGAAAACTCGCCCCAATATGGGAGGGGTCGTATCGTGTTACCTAGGTTGTTCGGGACGGGACATACACCATATCAACAACAGAATGGGAAACACTCCCTCAGACCTGGCATATGTCAAACTTGAAGAAATTCTACGTTTAGCACAGCGATGTTAACTCAACATTCAAAGTCATTCAGATAAAGCAAAGTGTTCAAAGAGAAACTTTATTTGATAGTAGAAAGTTACATAATGGTTGGGCGACACAGTCGGAAGCAAATTCTCCAACACCCAACATTCCAAGAGAGAGAGAGAAGTATCTACAGGGTCGGCTACTTCTCTGAGGAGGTGTCGTCGTTGAAGGGCTGGTCGAGGCCCATCTCGACCTTGGCATCTTTTGGACACTCGGCGAAGGGGTCCAGCTCAATCATAATGTCTAAGTGCTTCTCTCGAAGTCGCTTGAGTGCCACTCGATACCTAAACTCATAGCTGACCCTCCCCATCTTCTCGAGGCTAGATTCAAATCCTCGGGTTACCTTGTAGGTGGCTACTACCCTCTGGCCCTCGACCTTCAGTTTGGCTTCGAGGAGGGCTACCGCCTCGGTCAGCGAAAGAGCGTCCCCCTCTAGACGAGCTTAGTCATTCCGAGCCCCATCCAAATTGGAGCATAGAAGCCCGACTTCCTGCTCCAATTCCCCTCGTCAACTTCTAAGGGACTCCAATTCAGTCCTTATCCTCTCTATCTCGGCCACCAGCTCTTTCGCTCGCCGCTCAGCACCCACGGCTAACTCCTGGCCAACGCTAGCCTTTAACTCCTTGTTCGTAGCCCGAAGAATCAGAATCTTCTTATGCTAACTCCGAACCAGTCAGCCAACATCATGAACCCGATCGATAAGGGCACTGATGAAGTGAAGCCCCTGCAAGCAGACAAAAGTTATGTTTGAAAAAACAAGAGGCAAAGAAAAGGGAGTTTTGGCATAGGTCCTTACCCAAACAGCCGACTTGCTAGCCCGATTCATGAGCTCCTCAGAGGAGCACTCATACACTTGCTTTGCCAAGGTGGGGTGTAGAGCTTCCCGCAAGTATTCCCCGGACAATGGCCCCTCACTCCAGAACAAACTGGACCCGGAGATGGTAGACCACCAAGGGGTTCTCACCCTCGACGCATTTCAGTCACGTCATGATAGAGGCGAAGTACCTATCTGCCCCTGCTCGGTCTTCGATCTTGCACAACTCCCTCATGGTGTACCCCTGCTCGGGGATCTCCTCGAGTTTCGTCATCCCTTTGCCCTTGTCAATAGAGGTCCTTGCAGTGCTCCCAGAAGTGTCCACGGGTTGTTCAATGGTCACCTTCCGAAGGCATTTTCTCAAACCCTCCTCTGCGCCAGAGCTAGGGTGCTTCTCAACCGTGGACACCCCATCCCCTGCTGCAAGCGTGCTGGCTGTCGACGGAACCACCGAACCGCTACCTACTCCACTACTGGATTTCATCTTGCCGAGGTTAAACATCTCTGCATAATAAAAGGTATGATTAGGAAAAAAATCCAATCCAATCTAAAAATAAAAAAGACATACCCCCAGGGGCAGGGCTGAGACTCGCTTCGGCCAATCAGGCCTCGTTCATGTCCATCACCCCCCCTTCAAACAAAAAGGATCCCCTGGAGGATCTTGACCAGTTCGATCTCATCAGCCAATAATGTCGGTATGGAGCTACTCACCGCCCGAGAGGTCCACTCGATCAGGAAGCTCTAGCCCTAGCGGTAGGAAATGAAGAAAAAATACGACTTCTAGCCTTTTTTGCTGGAAGGCACACTGCTCACTCAGAATCCACTATGAGCGGCCAAGTAATACCCGGCTTGCCCTTGACTTAGTGGAAGCAAGCCGTAAACAACTCTTGGGTAGCCCTTATACCTGACACATGACACTCCCACAGAAAAACCACTAGATATCGCCATGAGTTGGGCGCCATATGGGAAGGAGAAATCCTCCATTGCTCAAGGCATGCCTCGATCACAAGGTGCGACAGGAATCTTAATCCCGCCTCAAGGGCATCGGTTGATATACCAAAGCCATATGAAAAAGCATCATAAGGATGCTCCCACGATAGAGGGATGTAGAGTTTATACTCCGGAGGAATGAAATAGTTCTTCCTCACCTCTACCAACCGATGAGTTTTCACGGTCAAGTCTACATTGAAGAAAGACCGCATCGCTGCCAAGGCGTCAGTGATCCCTAAGTCGCCTAGAGCATTGGTCGACGGGACAACCGCCACTAACACAAAGTCCCCGGAGGGACGACTCAAAACCCTAGACCTATGGGTCGAAAGTTCGACCGACCAAGACTCGGAGTGGGAGGAGGCAGAAGACATCCGACCTGCTCAAGAAACCATCAGGGGAAAAAGAAGGGGATGAAGGTCAAAGATGTTGGTGTAGCCAGCGCCAAAGACGACGAAGAAACAGTAGCAACAACGAAGTAAAAGTGCATAGTGTAAGAGAAGGCTATAGAATAATAAGGGCAGGGGGACTAATACCTCGCCCCTGCACCCGTTGGTGCTTTGCCTTCCCCAAAAAGGTATGATAGCTCATCATGATGCCTCACGCTCCATGCCCGATGAGTTACCATGTGTGACACGCATCACCCCACGA
This sequence comes from Ensete glaucum, assembly GCA_021527575.1. Lineage (NCBI taxonomy): Eukaryota > Viridiplantae > Streptophyta > Magnoliopsida > Zingiberales > Musaceae > Ensete > Ensete glaucum. The sequence continues at coordinate 54,317,309 of CM038551.1, forward strand.
GTGATTCTGATCAACAAACAAATCTTTCTCAATCCCAAAGAGAATATCCTCGACTATCTACAAACGAGCTCTCAACCTCGCATAAGGGCTTTCAGTCCGGACTATCTACAAGCGAGCTCTCAGCCTCGCCCAAGGGCTTTCAGTCCCAACAATCTACAAGCGAGCTCTCAGCCTCGCCCAAGAGCTTTCAATCCCGACTGTCTACAAGCGAGCTCTTAACCTCACCCAAGGGCTTTTAGTCCCGACTATCTACAAGCGAGCTCTTAGCCTCACCCAAGGGCTTTCAGTCCCGACTATCTACAAGCGAGCTCTCAGCCTCGCCCAAGGGCTTTCAGACCCGACTATTTACAATAGAACTCTCAGCCTCGCCCAAGGGCTTTCAGTCTCGACTATCTACAAGCGAGCCCTCAGCCTCGCCTAAGGGCTTTCAATCTTGACTATCTATAAGCGAGTTCTCAACCTCGCCCAAGGGCTTTTAGTCCCGACTATCTAAAAGCGAGCTCTCGGCCCTGCCCCTGGGCTTACAGTCCCGACACTTATTCAAAGGCTCTCGGACCCAACTACTCGATGCAACACTAGACCTCACCCAACTACTCGTAACACGGGCCAACCTGGCGATACAACCTTAAGCGCATATATATCCCTCCGTCGTACAAACCCCGTGCCTGAAAGATCTCCCCCTTGCCTTCTAAAAGGCTTCAATGGAGCCTCATTCTCGGGGGGTGGGGGGGAGAATGATAGGGATAATGATAGAGATAATAGTGGTCCCCCTCCCAAATCAGACGACGTAGCCCAAGGCCAACTGACATGGAAGGATGGGGTCGGATGATCAATTTCCCGGACCCTGTCCTCTGATGCTAAGAACAAGTATAGAATTGATTTGTCTTCTCCTAAGAATATATATATATATATGTGTGTGTGTGTGTAAATCAACATTGTCAACAGTTTCGGGTAAGATATATAGATCATTTATCTGTATAAAACAATATCTTTAGTTAAGTAAGAATATCTTAATCCTTTATTTATAGACTTATAAATTCTTTTTCGGTCCAGTTCATTTCTTTTAGTATCACTAATATTCTTTATCTTAGCCCGTTGTCTATGGTATCTTAAACAATTATCTCTTATTTTATCCTTCAAAAATTATATTTAATTATTCATAAAATAAAAAAATATATAATTATGTTTGCATGTCGAACCTACTCCGCTTTTCATGTTATAATTTATATATTAAGTTAATTCTTTCTTAATGAGTTAAATTATAAAATTATTGATTGTCCAATCCAAAATTTTATGAAGGTGTAGTAGTAGTATTCTGGTAAATCTATGGCTCTCTCCTTGAATCGGACACAAAGTCATGATGGTCTATGGCATCTCGATATATATACATACATACACTAAATTAATTAATATTATTCTTCTTATTAGAATCATGTTCTGGTAAGGGATTAGTGTTGGTCACTTCACCTTGTAGCCATTGCATGCGATGGAGTTCATCATATCTTTGATTGATTTTGACTAAATGTCATGGAAGTCATCACAAGTCATGGATAAACCCTAGAGAATTAATTATTCATGGGGATGAAGGGCAGTGAACCCCATGAAATCCCTAAAAGTAGCAAGGATTGATGGGAATGGAAGTTGAATTGCAACTATACATCACCCTTTCAAGAAGCATGAAACAAAAAGCCTCGGATATCCCACGAATTATACTTGATTAGGTCACATTCGATCGAGACGACAAGTTTAGATCTTATTAGTGAATTTTAGTTGGATCGGTATTTGATGGGAATGGAAGGATTGATGGGATGAAGTGCAGTGAACCCCATGAAATCCCTAAAAGTAGCAAGGATTGATGGGAATGGAAGTTGAATTGCTCCGATACATCACCCTTTCAAGAAGCACGAAACAAAAAGCCTCGGATATCTCACGAATTATATTTGATTAGGTCACATTCGATCGAGACGACAAGTTTAGATCTTATTAGTGAATTTAGTTGGATTGGTATTTGAAAACTTGATTGTAACACCCCATACTGATGAAAAAGAAAATAATGACAGTTTATACGATCAAACATGACTGTCTCACATGATTTTTTATGAAATAAATATCAACATTAGTATTAAAGTGAGTCAATTTATTCGGACATTTCTAGTATTTTAGGATTTTATAATTATTAATCGTCCCAATCATAATATTTTTTATCATGATACCAAAGAAGATCATACAGTATCTATTCTTTTTTCCGAGTTTATATCCTGCTGCATCATACGTTATGTATTGATTCTTTTGCTAATATTATAATTATTTAAGATTATTTATTAATCGTGGAAGTCCTACATCTATTTTTCTTCCCTCCTATGTTTAATTAAAAAATATATTATATATAATATATATATATATTCTTTATTTAGGTTCGCATATAATATATGGATGGAGTGATTTCATAATAATAGTACAAACTTCGTATTGATCACTGAGATGTGTATCGAGGGCGAATTGGTAGAGTGTGAATAGCGGCGTCTCCGTCCCCATTCAACTCGAGATTCACTCGGTGGCAATGAATCGGCCAACGGATGCATGCATGCCGGAGGGGCATTTAATCGGTGGCGCATTGACAGAGAAACTAAACGAAGCGAGATCTGAGAGAAGAGAGGCAGCGAAGTCAAAGAGGCGAGCGAGGGCCTCGCGAGAGCCACATGTTCGTCGGACTCCGTCGACCAAGGAAGAAGGGGACGAGAAGCGATGATGCAGTTGTTGGGACCAAAAAGATCACTCCATGCATGTAATAGTGAATTCTCTCTCTCTCCCTCTACACTTAGTCTTGTTTGTGTAGCTTAATAGAGTAGTAGTAGTACATTATGCATTGGGAATCCCCCCTCATTCGAGGATTGCTGAGTGGATCATTATGAATGCAAAATGTTAGGGTTGATGGGGACCTTTAATGGGTGGATAATTTGACGAAGACTACGGCACAGATGTTGATTCTGGGAATTGATGACGAGCTACGGGCGCAAATGGCGAGTGAGACATGAAACGCATGGCAAGGCAACGCCCTTAAATGGCCGCACTGCACTGCACTGCAACGTAGGCGATGATGCAGCAGCGCCCGCGGTATGGCGGACAGAAGCGGAGATTGATGCAGATGAATCGTTCGACGAAATGTGCATGCACACTAACGCGCGGTGAGTTCAATAAACTGTCACAGACAAAGGCGGGTTTGCTCCTCCAGCGAAGACGCGCACCGCCCCAGCATCAACAGCTCTCACCACCGCCTCGGAGCCGTTTCCGAACCCGCAATTAACTCGGCCCTCCTCCTCGGTCCTAAACCCGGTCCGAACCCACACGCCACAGCCATCGGATCTCGATCAGAGGGATGCCATGTCGTTCGAGTGGTCCTGTGACCGGAGCGAGGGGTGATACCATCATTTCGGCTTCTTCCCTTCGTTGACTTATATAGACCCCCTCCATCCCTGTTCGCCCCCTCCATTTCCCCCTTGCCTTCTATCGCTGCGATCCTTTTCTTCCCCTCAGCAGGACGCCAACGTAATACTATTTATAAGACACACACACACAGAGAGAGAGAGAGAGAGGGAGCTTTTCTCTTTTACTGCTGTTATTTCAAGGTAAAATTAATTGTTCGACGTTGAAGGTTGATACAGGAAAAAAAATCGGAGGGCTTCGATTCGGAACTATTATATGTCCAAGGTCCAATATTGAAATCATTTCAGAGGTTTTCCCTTACTTTGTCCGTGTCAACAAACAATTTGAAATACCTCGACTTTTTTAGAACAGGTCCGAGTCAAATAACAATGATTCTAAGCACTTCTTTTTACATTACACTATTTCGGAAACCTAAGGACTCGACCGTATGGATATGTAAAATACATGATTTCCAATCCTAGCAGGAAAAGGAGGGAAACGGATACTCAATTTAAAATGAGTAAACAGAATTCCATACTCGATCTCATAGATACATATAGAATTATGTGGAAAGCCATATACTTCTTTCCTAGAAGTAAAGGAAAGAAGTTGACTGTAATGTATTGAATAGATATTTTCTTTTTTATTCATCATTCGGGTCAGTGAGTTAAACCAGATAGTCATATGAGTGAAACAAAACAACTTAGAAGTTTGCAGTAAGAAGATAAAATCTCATTTCATATGTACAAGAATAAAGTTGAAGTAAACATAAGCAGTGTAAACTGTTTACCCCAAGATTAAGATTCTTTCATTAGTCATCATATCTTGAAGCGGGTGTAAAAGATCAACTGTATGGAGTTTCTCGGGGTGAGGGGAAGGGGGGAGAGGGGTTTTGCGCCGCGGAATGGATGAACCATATCAAACAGATCCATGCCTTCAACCTCCGCAACGACCTCGACAACATCAAAGCCCTCCGATTATGTATCAACCTTCAACGCCTAACAACTAATTTTACTTTGAAAGAACAACAGTAAAAGAGAAACGATAGATAGATTACAGATCTTTGGATTCTCTCTCTCTCTCTCTCTTATAAATAGTATTACGTTGGCGTCATCCCCTAGCTTTAATGGTTTTGGTATGATCTCCCCTTGACCCACAGGTATAAATACGTCTACTGTAGCCACTAGTGGGGAGAGGAACTCTGAAACTCTGACTCCCTCAATACCTTGATTTTTAGCTTTCATACTTCGATAGTTGACTTAGCCATCGGATGGGCCACGTAAGGCACACATCATCTCGATCGAGACCTTTTGCAGGTCCCACCTGAAAATCTGAGAGGCACTTCGGCTGAAGTTTCGACCCAAGGTACCATCATAGTATGCTCCTCCAATCCCGATCGAGCTCCCTTGTCCTCTCAATCCGACATTGACGATCTTGCGCATGTGGGCAGAACCGAGCCGTGATGACGCCTCGGTCATGACATAAAATCCAGCAACCAGTTTGATAATTATCAAATAGATATAAGAGTTATTATCATGAATCGTGGAACATAAATCAGACATGAAGGATCACTCCAATCTTAAGGTGTCGCAATCGTATGTTATATGGATCACGTTGGAGTAACGAGACATTTCACATGAGAATGCGGTTGGTGTGGATGTGATACTCTAATGTCTATGTGTTGTATCTTGATAGGGCAAGTTGTGGGCCGACCCAACAACCGGTCTGGCACCAACTCGGCAGTCACAGTACTTGAACAAGTTGGCACAATGTTGATCGGGCTACCACGACAGCAGAAGCTGAGCTGGAACATTCATAAATGCAGGATGGTGCACATGTCCTCACTCCACACTGACCAAACGCACGGTGGTATGGATGCTCGGGTAGATTGCATGTCTGCTTTACCCAGCACATCAAAGGTAAGGGCGAGAGTATGGTTGATCAGATGCCTAGTAAGTATAAAAAGCCCTTATGGAAATAAGAACATGGGATCTCTCTCTCTCTCTCTCTCTCTCTCTCTCTCTCTCTTGCTTCCTCATCTTCTTGGACTCTCGTTGTTCCTTTTAAATCCTTAAGATCATCTTAGCCGGGGCACTGACTTGATCATCAGAGGAGTCACATCGGGCACCCTCACCCCGATGACGCTTTTGTGCAGGACCCGTTGACAAATCTCGAGAAGGAGGAGCCTAAGACGCATTACCGAGTTACCTAGCCGAGGCACGTTCACGAGCAAGCCTAACGATCTCTTTTGAGCTTCTCGGCCTCTCATGATCATGAGTTGCATGAGTTTTCACCAAACTTACAAAGATTTCCAAAATCTGACGACATCAAACACATTATCTAGGGGCTCTGGTACCTGATTCCCTTCAAATCCTACTTAAGAAAGTGCTTGCTTGTCTCTCCAATTCATGAAGGTTGTAAATAATCCTTTCTTTTCAGTATTTATTCAAACTAATTACTTTGTTTTGCCAATTTTATGAGCACCTTTTCTTAAGTTCATTTTGTCTATGTCACCATTATGAATTGTCATTTTTGGGTGTGGAGTTTTGTTTGATAGTATGCAATTAACCTCAACAGACTTACAGCCAACTCTGGGTGTTGTAGTAGTTTTAGGGATATATATATATATATATATATATATATATATATATATATATATATATATATATATATATATATATATATATTAATGTTTCTAAATGTGTTGAACAGTTACTGAAATTAGGGATATTTTAGCTGAAGAAAATAGAATCCGATATTTAGATGGTATACCGATGAAGTCCCATTGAGTTTAAGCAATCGGTGACTCCAAAATAGAAGTACACCAGCGTTTGCACATCAAACTTTATAGTATCTAGCACTTTGGACCTCTTTAAAAAAAAAAAAAAATGTGTCATTTCTGTACAGTTAATTTTGTTCTTGTCACTTTGCATTATATCTGATACTTCACCTGCATGGAAATTCATTGCTGTGGATAAACGTTTGAGTTTCTTAGTGATTTTATGATAAATATATAATAACTATTTTCTAATGATTCTCTTTTAATTTCATATATTCTTAAAAGGTTGTGCATTAGATGTATAAGAAGTTCTCAACATTAAATTTTATATTATTTTTCATGATAATATGCTAATTCTTCTATATTTTTTTATATTTAAATTTTAAATTATTTCTCCATTTAAGTAAGTTTAATCTCATTGATCCAATCAGATCAATCTTACAAATTATGGTTTGTAATCATCCTAGCTAATTTTTTGTTTTATTTTTATAGGGTTTATGTTTGATACTTCGCCTATCAAAAGGAATCACGTTATGGAATATGTCCGCTTTGGGATATGAGATAGAAGGTAAATAAATATGGTTTGTCCAATAACTAGAATTAAGGACTGAATCAATCCTCAACAAGGGAGAACAAAAGCAAGGATCTTACATCCGCGGTTCCAGGGTTTGTTTACACATCAACTCTCAGACCACATACCTGGGAAGACCATCATGCATTTCATAGCACCATAAAAAAACTAATATCCATAATTCAAAAGAATTATTACTATTGAAAACATTCACACAAACCCACACAGATGTATGTATATACAAGCATAATTCATGAAATTTAAACTGTATATGTAGTAATCTGTCCAGATGCTACCATAAAAATCTAAAAGGAATCGGAAATAAAGTTACCGATGTGTTGGGGGGTGGGGGTGGGTGGGGTGTGTGGTGGGGGAGGGTGGCGGGGGGTTGGGGCTGGGGAAGAACCAGATTACATATATCCATGCCTTCACCCTGCACAATCTCCTCGACGACATCGAAGAAAAGGAGCGACTGATGACGAACAGGGAGGGAGGGAGGGAGGTGAGACGGCGAGAGGGAGGAGGAGGGGTCTATATAAGTTACGGAAACGGCTCCGACGCGGTGCAGTGCAGTGCAGTGCTGGTGTTTAATAAACTCAGCGTTGGCGGCGGAGAGTTTAGTGAACTCACCGCACGTTGGTGTGCATATATATATATATATATATATATATATATATATATATATATATCAGCTGGGTTATAGTCGGATCTCGATACTGGCGTGAACTACTAGTTCCTAATGTGCATGCACACCAAGCGCAGTGAGTTCATTAAACTCTCCGCCGCCAACGCTGAGTTCATTAAACACCATCACTGCACTGCACCGCGTCGGAGCCGTTACCGTAACTTATATAGACCCCTTCCCTGTTCGTCCCCTCCATTTCCCCTCTCGCCGTCTCACCCTCCCTCCCTCCCTCCCTGTTCGTCATCAGTCGCTCCTTTTCTTCGATGTCGTCGAGGAGATTGTGCAGGGTGAAGGCATGGATATATGTAATCTGGTTCTTCCCTTCCCCCCCCCCCACAGGAGGCGAGGCTTCTGTGACGAAGACGCTTAGATAATCCATGAAGAATCCAGTTCATTAAAGATAATTACCACCAACCTTTTGTTTGATACTCGATATTGGTGACTTGACGGGTTATTATATGGTCATGTAAACTTTTTCATCTGATATATGATTTGAGTTCGTCTTCAATTTTATCATCTAATCAATCAGTCAGTGACATACGCATATGTTGGGAAATATTGTTCCGGATGTGTGCCCACAGTGGTAACTTTATTTCTGATTCCTTTTTAGATTTTTATGATAGCATCTGGACAGATTACTACATTTACAGTTTAAATTTCATGAATTATGCTTGTATATACATGCATCTATGTGAATGTTTTCAATAGTAATAATTCTTTTGAATTATGGATATTATTTTTTTTATGGTGCTATGAAATGCATGATGGTCTTCTCAGGTACACCTGCCTGGAGTCCTGCTAAAATTAGTTAGTGTCACTTGAGTTTTGATTGATTTTAGTTTATTATGGCTTGATGCTGTCCACCACCGATTCTTGTGAGATATTGTCCGCATTTAATAATAGGCTTTTGTATTTGGATGTGGATCTCAACAAGGTGTCTCGAGAAGAGGGAATGGAAACCATTTCTTTTTTGAGGTCTTTGGTTCTCCAGTTCTAACCAAAAGTGAGGCCAAATGCCATCTCACTGGATTAATAGTACAAACAACGAGCAATTCTTTTTACTAGATTCATTCTGTGACTCCCATAACTCGCTCACAATGTGGAAAAGAAGTCGATGATTCTCATGATGTTATTATAATTCTTTTTTATAGGCCTCGCCTCAAATATAAGAAAAAAAAATTTATAAGGTCATGTCAGGCCTCAAATATCCGGAAAAAGAACTAATAAAGAAGATAATATAATCATATCAAGGCTAATTGATTAATCTATATATTTTACCCTCTTTGGAGAAGATAAATAAAATTTCAAATTTATTTCATCAAATAATCGTTTGTTCTTCATGTCTTTCTTTCTTGAGAGTGATTGCCTTTTTTTTTTTTTTCAATCTGGAAAAGAGATTTAGAAACATTCCAAATATTATCATGTATCCACTTATAAAAGGAAACTTTAAATTTATTTAAATAAATTACAGCTAAATCATATGGCACCATTTATTTCCATTGTTTAGTTCATATAACTGAAATATAAATATGGATCGATAAACAACATTCTGGCTAAATAAAATGGAAACTGAAAATTTCTTTTAATAGAGAAATGACAAAAAGGAAACAAAGATAATAATTAAAAGATAACAATATTGGATTTTTTTTTTAATCTCGAGAAATGGAAAAAAAAAAAAAAAGAAGAAGAAGAAGAATTCAAAAGTAGTGTCCTGATTACTACTACTGCTCATCCTAACATGCCCGGGTTGAAGTTTCAATATTCTGGTGACACAATAATTTTGATTTATGTTCTATCCATAACAAGGGCAAAATATTTGTATAAGGGGTCACCTCAGCATCATCCATAATCGACATATGTCACTCGGTCCATAAAAATCTACAACACCTAGAGTTGGCTGCAAGAGAGAAACTTTTTATTTTAGATGGTAAAAACCAAAGTAAACGAATTATTAACACACTAGTAACCATGACGAGCAAAATGTTATATTATTGGAGAATTCCTCTATTGTGAGAGAATAGGATTACTAAGCTAAAGAGATGAAAGAACGTGCAAATGCTGGTGTACTTCTATTTTGGAGTCACCGATTGCTTAAACTCAATGGGACTTCATCGGTATACCATCTAAATATCGGATTCTATTGTCTTCAGCTAAAATATCCCTCATTTCAGTAACAGTTCAACACCTTTAAAAGAAACATTAATATATATTTATTTATTTATTTATCCCTAAAACTACTACAACACTACAAAAGTTTCAGTATCTAAAAGTATTGAACTACAAATTGAAGACGAGGACATTAGATAAATTGACCCAAACCAAAACTTACCAAAGATGAGTCACAAGGTAAAATGGTGCAACAAAATCGAGAAGTGCTCTGTCAAGATACTAATCTAATTTAGATGAGATTCAGATTTATTAACATGTGATAGATTTTTTAGTATTTTATAAAATCTGTATTATGTCATATATATATATATATATATATATATATATATATATATATATATATATAGTATGACACGAATATTCTATTTTTTAGTCAATATAAATAGATGATTTATTTTAAAAAAAACTGTAGACTGTAGATTGAAAGTAATATTCGTGTCATACTATATATATATTTATATTTATATTTATATACATACGCACGGTGAGTTCATTATAAACTCTCTACCGCCAACGCTGAGTTTATTAAACACCAGCACTGCACTGCACTGCATGAAAAAATGTGCATGCACGCCAACGTGCGGTAAGTTCATTAAACTCTCCGCCCGCGAACATTGAGTTCATTAAACAACAGCACTGCACTGCACTGCGTCGGAGCTGTTTTCGAACCCGCAATTAACTCGGCCCTCATCCTCATCCTAAACCCGAGCCGATCCAACTCGCCACAGTCTTCGGATCTCGATCAGAGGGATGCCATGTCGTTCGAGTGATCCTGAGACCGAAGTGAGGGGTGATACCATCATTTCGACTCTCCCTCTGTAACTTATATAGATCCCCTCCCTCCCTGTTCGCCCCCTCCGTTTCCCACTCACTTTCTCACTCTAGCGTTCTCGATCTCAGTGAAGTCGTCATCATTTGCTATCCTTTTCTTGGATGTCGTCGAGGCCATTGTGGAGGGCGAAGGCATGGATCTGTTAGATGTGGTTCATCCCTTCCCCCGCCTCAACACCCCATCACCCCTTTCCTATCTAAGATTATGTGATTTTTTATTAATTAAATAAGATATATTATAGATTAATTATCCGACAGACGGTGTTCTTGAAGATCTAGTTGGATCTCAATCAGATGACATCTAAAGTTACGCATCGTAAACAGATCTAATATTATTTGATTTCAATCCTGGCATAACAGTTTTTTTCCGCATAATAGTTTGCATAATTATAGTTTTTATGCCAACAATTAATATCAGAGCCTAGGTTTTGAGATCAAAAATATTAGATATATTATTTTTGTTTACGATCCATGGATCTGAATATCTTATTGATCTATTTTCCTATCTGTTAATTTTAATCGTTTGTTTGCGAACGATGTTGATGGTTGTTGTGTGTAAAAGACGCAATATCGTTTTTTGCGGATCCTGCGACGATCGAGTATGCATACAGATCGGTATTGGCGACGCCGGCAAGCGGACATTGGTCGGACTCGTAGGCGGCCGCGCATGGGCCACATGGAGGCAACCGCATCAATGACGACGTGGAGCAGCTGCGTGCGATGCAACAAGTGACCTCACATGCCACCGGGCGCACGGAGGCGATGCGCAAGAAAGGTAAGCACTACCAGATGATGTAGCGCGGGTGTCACGGAGTCAACCACTCATTGGCACTGTAGCCATAGCCGTGTGGCCGCCATAACGAAGAAGTTAGGGTTTTTTTCTTAGGAAAATTACAGTTTTGCCATTAAGTGTAAAATTACGATTTTACCATTATGCTCAAATTACAGTTTTGTCATTCGTCGAAATTATAGTTTTACCCTTCGATTAAATAGAATTATTTATAGTTTTACCCTTATGATTTATTAATCCTATAATCTTTTAAAAAAATTTTGTAATTCTTTTTTTTAGAATTATAGTTCTGTCATTATAAAATTGAGAAATTATTATTTATTTTATCAATTATAAAATTGATCAATATATAATCTCATAAAATTTAATTATGATTATATTTTGATTATTCATTGATTATATTTTATTTTGATCAATTTATTTAATTAGACTTATGGGCTTCTTCAATTAAATAAAATTAATTAGTTTAATTAAAAAATTATAAATTATTGTTTCTTTATAGTTTTCTCATATGAATTATTAATTGCATGTGTTAAATCCAATTATTAGTTTTTGAATATTTATTTAGTTATTCACATATAAATATTAGTAATTGTGAAATGATATTTATTTTTCACATGAATGCATGATTTATGTATTATCATGATTACAGTTATAATATGAGTTTTTTTCTGCTGATTAAGTGTTCAATAATTATTATGGTTATTATCCTATTATTGAATTGTCTCAGCATAAATTAGGTTAAATGAACTTGATGAATATTATTTGTAGTTCATCTCCTTAAGTTATGCTTAACCGGTAGCTACCAAAGTAGCCTGGGATGGAAGACTTATAGGATATGAAATATAATTAAAGTCTTGTCATTCATAGGATAATTTAATTTATATTTTATATTACTGCATTGGTCTTGTAGTCACCAAAGTGGAGATCAATGATTTATAAAATTATATTAATGAACAAGTCCTCAATGACATTAAGGAAATAATATTCAAAATTACATACATAATTAGGAGATTTAGATAATCCCAAAGGATAATCTATTTCAAATAATTATGTGATGGGGTAGGATGATATTATTTTAGATATCCTTGCAGTTTAGAATTGTATACCCAAAGGTAGCAAAACTATTCCACAAGGATCATATCAATCCTTCATAAATAATCTTATGTGAACTATTGATAGCATTAATGTTATTTTATATTTTGCAATGGTATTCACATCCATACATTCTTATGCTTCTAGTGTCCCTGTACTCTCTGGATCAAATTATTCAGAATGGTTAGAGCACATGCAATTTACATTGGGCTTATTAGATCTCGATTTGGCATTGCTTGTTGAAAAGCCCGTAGAACTAACTGATAAAAGTACTGTGAAACAAGTTAATAAAATGAAGGCTTGGAAAAGATCTGATAGGCTTAGTTTAATGTTCATAAGGATGACAATTGTAAATAATATAAAGACTTCATTACCGGTTGCATCTAGCCCACGTGAATATTTAAAGGTTATTGAAAACACATTTAAATCTACTGATAATTCATTGGCTGACACATTAATGAAAGAACTGACTACAACTCAGTATGATGGTACTCAAGGAATTCAAGATCACATCCTCAATATGGCTGACAAAGCTGCAAAACTTAAGGCGTTGGGAATGAATGTTGATGAATCTTTCTTTATGCAGTTCATTCTTAATTCTCTTCCTTCTCAGTTTGGCCCATTCAAGATTGACTATAATACAAATAAGGATAAGTGAGACTTGAATGAGTTAACTAGTATATGTGTTCAGGAAGAATTAAGATTAAAGCAGGAAAGTTCATATAATATACTGACAACTACTCAAGGAGTTAATAACAAGAAAAGAAAATCGGAGCATCATCCATCGAAGAAATTTGTTGGGTCTGGAAATGTTAGACAGACTATTGAAAAGAAAGCTATTATAATAAAGTGCTCCTTCTGTGGCAAGAAAGGACATGTAAAGAAGGATTGCATTAAATGTAGGACTTGGTTCGAAAAAAAAGGTATAAACTCAACCTTTATATGTTTTGAATCAAACGTTGCAGAAGTTCCTTCTAATACATGGTGGATTGATTCTGGCGCTTCAACTCATATTACTAATAATATGTAGTGATTCCTTTCAATCCGAAAACCAAAAGAACATGAAAGATTCATAATTATAGGAAATCGTCTCAAAGCAAGAGTGGTATCAGTAGGGACTTATCACTTACGCCTAGAGATGGGTCATCTGATGGATCTGAAAGACACATGTTTTGTTCCTACAATTTTTAGAAATTTAATTTCTATGTCTAGAATTGATGAGTTAGGATATTGTGTTTCTTTTGGTAATGGTAAACTTATTATATTTTATAATTCAATAAAAGTTGATTCTCGAATTCTGTTTGATGGTTTGTACAGAATTAATTTGAATCTTGAGTTTGCAAATACATTATTGACCCTGCAATCAAGTATTGGAATGAAATGCAATTCCAATAATGAAAGATCTTCTATATTGTGGCATAGACGTTTTGGGCATATCTCCAAAGAAAGAATTAAAAGATTAGTGAAGGATAATATTTTAAAAAATTTAGACTTCACTGATTTTGATGTTTGCATAGATTGCATTAGGAAAGCAAACTAAGCATATAAAGAAAAATGTTACAAGAAGTAAAGAACCTCTTGAAATTATTCATACTGATATCTGCGGACTATTCCATGTTTTAGTAGAGAAAGGTATTTCATCACATTTATAGATAACTTGTCCAGATATTGTTATGTTTATCTAATACATAAAAAGTCTCACGCCGTTGACATTCTTGGAGTGTATATAAATGATATCTGCGCATATAAAGAAAAATGTTAAAATTATCATGGAAAGCAAACTAAGCATATAAAGAAAAATGTTACAAGAAGTAAAGAACCTCTTGAAATTATTCATACTGATATCTGCGGACTATTCCATGTTTTAGTAGAGAAAGGTATTTCATCACATTTATAGATAACTTGTCCAGATATTGTTATGTTTATCTAATACATAAAAAGTCTCACGCCGTTGACATTCTTGGAGTGTATATAAATGAGGTCGAGAGACAATTAAATAAAAAAGTTAAAATTATCCGATCTGATAGGGGTGGTGAATTTTATGGCAGATATGATAAATCCAGCCAAAATATTGGTCCTTTTGCTAGACTCCTAGAACAAAAAGGTATTTATGCTCAATATGCATTACCAGGTGTGTCACAACAGAACGGTATTGCTGAAAGGTGAAATCGTACTCTTGTGGATATGGTTAGGAGCATAATGAGTTATTGCTCTGTACCTGGGTTAATGTGGGGTGATGCTCTTAGGACAGCTATATATATCCTGAACAGGGTTCCTAGTAAATCAGTTCCATCAACTCCATTTGAGTTATGGACTGGTAGGAAACCCAATTTGAGACATTTACATATTTGGGAGTGTCCTGCAGAAATAAGAGTATTCAATCCACATGAAAAGAAATTGGATCCAAGAATAATTTTTGAATATTTTATTAGTTGCCCAAAAAGATCCAAAAGATACAGATTTTATTGCCTTAATCATAATATGAGGATAGTAAAATCTGGTAATGCAAAATTCCTAGAAAATGGCGAAATCAGTGGGAGTCAAAAGTATCGAAGGATTAATTTTGATATTGAGGAGATTCATGCTTCTTCTCCTATATTATCCCCTATTCGAGAAATTATCATTCCTCAAATCAATAAGAGAATTGATGAGGGTGAACAATAAAATAACATTGATAAATTCTTACATGATGTTGATATCGCCACTGATAGTCTTGTAGAACAATCACAATTGGCAAATTTGAGAAGATCTCAAAGAAAAAGGAAACATGTCATTTCTGATGATTATGTGGTATATCTGCAAGAATTAGATTTTGATATAGGAATAAAAAGAGACCCCTTATCATTTTCACAAGCCATAGAAAGTAATGATTCTGAAAAATGATATGATGCAATAAAAGACGAGTTAAAATCAATGGACCAGACTGGTATTTGGGAACTCATTGAATTGTTTAATAATTGTAAAAGAGTCGGTTGTAAATGGATCTTTAAGACTAAACGTGACTCGGTAGGCAATATCGAACGATATAAAGCCAGACTTGTGGCCAAAGATTTTTCTCAGAAAAAATGCATTGACTACCTTTTCTCCAGTTTCTCGAAAAGACTCATTAAGAATCATCATGGCTCATTATGATCTTGAGTTACATCAGATTGATGTCAAAATAGCATTTCTGAATGGGAATCTAGATGAGGAAATCTATATGAAATAACTTGAAGGATTCATAAAAAAGGAAAAGGAAAGTTGGGCTTGTAAACTTAAGAAATCAATTTATGACCTTAAACAAGCTTCCAGACAATGATATATAAAGTTTTATGATACCAATATTTCCTTCGAATTTAAGAAAAATACTGTTGATCAGTGTATATATCTAAAGGTTAGTGGGAGTAAGTTTATTATATTGGTCTTATATGTAGATGATATATTGCTTGCTAGTAGTGATCTTGGTTTGTTGCACGAAACCAACATATTTCTCAACAAGAACTTTAAGATGGTTGATATGAATGAGGCATCCTATGTTATTGGCATTGAGATATTCAAGGACGGATCTCAAGATTTGTATCTTGGAAAGATTGAATATGCAGCTTTGTAAGGCCAATGATACACCTATTACTAGAGGTGAAAAATTCAGCCAAAACCAGTGCCTAGAAAATGACTTAGAAATGGATCAAATGAAGAATATTCTTTATGGGTGCGCAATTGAAAGTCTATTATATGCTCAAACATGTATAAGACTAGATATCATTTTTGTAGTGGCAATGCTGAGTAGATACCAGAGTAACCCAGGAATGAAACATTGGAAAGCTGCAAAGAAAGTAATGAGATATATATAAGGGACAAAAGATTATATGCTCACATATAGGAAATCAGATCAGCTTGAATTAACGGGATATTCAGATGTTGATTTTGTAAATTACCTCGATAGCAGGAAATCCACTTTAAGATTTGTGTTCATGCTAGCTGGTGGGGCAATTTCTCAGAAAAGTGTAAAATAATCACTTATTGCATCATCTACGATGTAAGTTGAATTTGTGGCATGCTTTGAGGCCACAAATCAAGCTTTATGACTATAGAATTTTATCTCATGATTTGGTGTGGTCGACTTAATTGCCAAGCCGCTAAAGATATTTTATAATAATACTGTAGTAATTTTCTTCTCTAAGAATGGCAAGTACTCTAGTGGTTCCAAGCACATTGAGATAAAGTACTTGGTAGTTAGAGAAAGAGTCTAGAAACAATAAGTGTCAATTGAAAATCTGAGTACCACTATGATGATTGTTGATCTATTTACTAAAGTTTTACAGTGCAAAATATTTAAAAAATATTTTCTTAGAATGGGGCTTGTGAGCAAGCCATAAAGGATATGGTGATGCATATTTAAGTGGATGATATTATTGACATTTTTTTGCATAATTAAAGTTATTTGTTTCTGTTATCCTGTTTGTATTTATGTTTATGCATATTATGGTTGAATGCAAGAAATAGGATTGTCTTGACAAGACAAATTACAGGGGTCATTATAGATTATATAAGGAAAGACTAATAGTGTTGTAGTACATAGAAGGAAGTGTGGCATTGATGACATACAACCATTATGATTCACATTGGTAGTTGGACTAAATATAGTATTATTATGCTTATTGGACTTATTGGCTTATTTTTAAAAATCATGGCTATGTATAAAATGCTTTTCAAAATTTTCAGAATCTAATTATATAAAAATTATTTTTAAATAAATTTTATTTTATTTATTTTAATTTTAGATATCTTTTATATCTTATCAATTAATGGGCCAAGTGAGAGAATATAAGATTATGTGGTCCTTTATTAATTAAATAAGATATATTATGGATTAATTGGATTCTGATAAAATATATTAGCTAATATTAAATAAAGTCCATATTATATTGAGATATTTTAGGGAATGCCCTTAATGGAAGGAACTCTCCTAATAACTTATCCTAGACCCTTTGATCTCGCCTATAAATGGATATGACCTACTATAAACCCAATACACGGCACAACACAGAACAACAAAGGGGTGAATGAAACAAGAGATTACGGCTACTCTCTTGATCTCCCAAAACCATCAATTAAGGTGGTCTTGTGAAAGGATAGAAAGAGAGAAGAAGGGGTCTAGATCTATTCTAGTTCCTCTTGCAGATCGATATCTCGACATTATTCAGATCCGACAAGAGATGCTCTTAAAGATCTAGTTAGATTTCATTCAGATGACATCTAAAAGTACGCATCGTAAACAGATCTAATATTATTTGATTTCAATCCTGGCATAATAAATTTTTTTTCGCATAATAGTTTGCATGATTATAGTTTTTATGCCAACCCTCCTAACAGGTGACATACAAAATCTAAGTTTTACTATATCCGTAAGATATGCTCAAGAAAAACGTTGTTTTGTTGCGATCTGAACTTGAACTCAATTATTATTTTCTGATCATTTTCTTATAGGTTTTGTCAATACTGGAGGCTTCTACGACGAGACGCTTAGATAATCCATCTTTAGTGTCCAGTTCGTTAAAATAATTATTATAATAGTCATAACGAGATGCATAGTTATAAAGTCGTGCTCAATTTCACTGCCCGCATAAGTTTGCTTATATATATTCAAAGGTGATTAATTACAGGCCATGGGACTAAGTTACAATTATTATTATCAATTAGTACTATGGGAGGAGTGAATCAGTATAAGAATAATAGTGATCAATTCAAAATCCTTTGTTTATCGAATGTAAAGAAAGAAAAGCAAAAACTCATCTTTATGTTATGTAAGAACCGATTAAAATTGATTAAGAGAAGTAGAGAGATTGAAGCTCGTATCTAACTATAAATTAATTAAGAGTAATCACATGTAGAAAATAAAGCAATTAGAAACACTCAAAATTATAGTGGTTGTACTCTTCTCTGAGGCTCACCAGGCGGGTTCGGACCGGGTTTAGGACGAGGAGGACGGCCGAGTTAATTGCGGGTTCGGAAATAGCTCCCACGCGGTGGTGAGAGTCGTGATGCTACGCGGTACGCGCATCCGCTGGAGGAGCAAAACGCCTGTGAGAGTTTAATGAACTCACCGCGCGTTCGTGTGCATGCACATTTCGTCGAACGATTCGTCTGCATCAATCTCCGGCTTCTGTCCGCCATACCGCGAGCGCTGCCTCATCGCGTGCGTTGCAGTGCAGTGCAGTGCTGCCATTTCAGGGCGTTGCCTTGCCATGCGTTTGCTGTCTCGCCATTTGCGCCCGTAGTTCGTCATCAATTCCCAGAATCAACATCTGTGCCGTAGTCTTCGTCAAATGATTGCTTTATTTTTGTCGCTAGCATCACTGATCGATGTGATCGCATGCGCATGATTCCTCTGCAATCCACTCCATTATTATGGATGTCGTGGAAATCAAGACTAAATAAATAAATTCCGTAGAAAAATCGCTCTTTTTGTATTTTTCTATAGATTTCTCCCTTCACAAAAACACCATTTTGTCTGTAGTTCGCAGGGGATCTTAATATTATTGAAAAAAGTGAGATTAATTACTTAATTTTACGCACATATTGAGCTTAAATTACTAGTGGTGGTTATTAGATAAATAAATTCCTTAGAAAAATTTTTCTCTGTGTGTGTATATATATATATATATATAACCTTTTATAGAAAAATTGTTTCGTTTGTAGTTTGTGGGGGAATTTTAATATTACAATTAGTTAATTGCATGGAGAAATTGAGCTTCAATTGCTTGTGGTGTTTATTAGAAAAGAACCCAATTAAGGGAATCATAATTAGGAACTAGTTGATATTGTTTTTGATGCCCTATTACCATAGGATTTCAGGATTTTTGGATGAAGAATTGTATTCCTGATGAATTAATTAATGCTCATCTGGTTATTATTGAAGATGAATTAATATTTTCCTGTCTAAATTTGTTTTTATCATATTGAATAGTGACTTCACAATCATAATAATAGTTCTAATTTCGATGTCATATCTTGCTTACTTCAATGATGCATCCCAGCAATCACAATCTTTAATTGCATCTCTATTTCTCATTCTTAATTGCATTAATATAAGTATACAAATCATGTAGAAAAAGGACATGAAAACTGTTTTCTTCACATCTATTGAAACCTAATAATTATGCGAATGAATTAGTATAAGTGTAAATATTTTTTCTATATGACATCTTTTTGATTAAAACAAGATAGTAAAGCTTTTCATTCTTAGTGAAATGATTGAGTGAATTAAGAAAAGTTACTAAGATAATAATCAATCCGAAAAGATAAGCAACATTTGAGGGAAAGAATTTATCGTGAAAACCTTGTTTTCTCATAGTTGAGATAAATAGAAATCTTCAATATAAGAATTATGTAATCAATGAAATCAAAAAATTACTCATAATTTTTATAGTAGTTTGGCGCCAAATAACTACATCCACTGTCGAGTCTTTCTTCTTAGGGTACACTGGCATCTATTACCGATTTTCTTTGGATGAAGAATAAACCCTTAAAGAACAAACCCTTAAACTTGAGCTTACAAGAAAGATTTTGAAAAAATTTCTAAATCTAGGCTCTCTCCCCTACCCATTTTCTTTTTCCTGCAATTCTCACACAATATTTTCTTAGAATATAATCCCAAAATTATTGTCTTGAATGTAAGAAAACTTGGGGTATTTATAGGCCCCAAATTGACTTAAAAATCCGGGTACGGGTGACAAGCGATTCACCCGCTGGCTTGGGCAGCTCAACCGCCCGAACACCTAGGTATGGATGGTTTACTCGCCAGCACTAGGCAGGTCAACCGCCCAAAGTACCCAGATTCCTGGGTACGTGTGGTTCCACCACCCAACCTAGGCGGGTCAATTACTTGAAAGCTTGGGCGACGGTGGTACACCTGTCGCTCACTGGCGGTTTACCCATCGGAGTTTCCACAAAAGTGGTTCCCTCCACTTTTCAAATTTCGGCTTGAACTTGATGTTGACCAACCCTTTGGTCAACCAATTAAGCTCAACTTGAGCTCAATCAAACACCAATAGTGGACCCCAATAGTGAGCTCCAATTTTATCTCAAACTATGAATTATTCATTTGCTTCCAATTTTATCTCCCTCTTTGTTAATATAAAAAAGAAATATGATTGCATAATTTTTTCTTAACATCTATATTCAAATTACACCAAAAAATACCAGAGTATAATGTCATTAAAAATAAAATCAATTTTTTAATATCAAAAGACATGATTTTGTTTAATAAATTTATTTCCCCTTTTTATAAATAATAAAAATTAGTCTTAAGACATAATCTCAATTCATCCAAGATAAATCTTTTTAATCAAAAAGAAGAATGATCTTGATAAAAAATTTAATTATTATTGTTAAGATCATAAATATCATTTTATTAAAAAATAAAAAATCATAGAGATCAATAGCGTGATTCTCATAATGTAAAAAATCAAATCAAGAAATTAAGGGAATATTAATGATAATACAAATCTCTTTTAATTTTTAACTTATCACATATTTAATAAATACTAATTTTGGTGATAAGTTATGTTATTCATGAGTTTTAAAATAAATCATGTCAAGAAAGATATTGATATGAAAATACATTCATAATACCAAAATACATGATTTAAGTTAATAAATTTGTCCCTCCTTATTGTTTGTAAATTTTAACATAAGTAATCAAAAAATCTTATATATTCAAAATTCTAAATAAAATAGAAATCCAATCATGTAAAATCTCATGTATTTAAAATTCATAATTTTAATTTTGGCAAATCATTCCTCATTCAACAAAGATTTTTCATAATTAAAGTATTTATGTAAAGATTTAAAGTTTTATTTTCTAAACTTACCAAAAATAATGATAATAATTTATCCAAGTTAAAATCATCAAAATCGCAGAGATTCATAAAGGATAACATAATCGATTCATTAATCTCTTTTTGAAATATTTATATGATAAAAAAAATTTCAAATAAAAATATATTTCCTTTATTTCATACATGCATGTATTTATCTTTTAAGCCAAATAAAAACATGTATCTTCGTTTATAACCAAAAAGAGCTTTCATTATGACAATGATCAATAATCCATAAATCATAAAGATCATCATACATAATTTTAAAATATAAGCTCATTAAGCATAATCACTATCAAGCATGGTTTCATAAAACATCTTCAATCAAAATTCAACCGATCTAAATTTCAACTTTTAACCCTTTTGCACGTCCAAGGAGTTGATAAACTCATTTCCAAATTTTTATTTATTTTATGTTTGAATTCAAAGGTAATCATCATACATTCAATCTTAACATACAACTATTTAACTATCAAATATTCATTTCAATAATAGCCTTTCCAAATATTCAGACCAATGATTTTGAACTTATTATTCAATCATCATCAAAATCTCATTTGTGTAAATTTTAACATATTTTTCAATAAATAAGGTTCTTTGGTTTTAGTTTATTTTAATACTTATATGTTCTAGTTATGTATCATCAAGATTAATTGTATAATGATGAATCATTAAAAGATTTAATATCAATAATTTTAATTCTAATAATTTTCTTATTACTACTAGTAAGCTTAAAAGTGTTAGATCTCAAGTAATATGACTTGAGCATCTACTTTCAAAATATTTTTATCGCTCCTAGCCTTGTTATGAAATAATTTTATATTATAGAAGGTTTTGATTTAGTTACTCATTTAACATTGGGTCTTTCATGACATATTCTTCTCAATTTTTTTCAATGGCATAAAGTTGTTTATGGTTTCTTTAGGAACCCAAATTAATTTATGTGGACTATAATTTTTAAATGAACATTTATAGACTTAATATCATAATCTCTCACACAAATTATATTTATTTTTAGATGACAAATTTAATGTATATACTTTTGTAAAGATGGTTGGCTTTAGTTGAACATTATCAACAAAGCCTATGTCATTTCTATTATTAATATGACCCTTATTAGAAGGATCATATTTAGGAATTTATTCTATATCTCAAATTTCTCTAGTGTTGTTGTAAGCATGCAATTCTCTTCATTAACATTATCTAACATATCACATTTAGAACATGATTTATGTGATGCTAAGGAGTCATGCATTTCGTAAGTCTTTTAACTAATAAATCATGATCAACTTTAAGTAGTTTAAAAGACTTAAGTTTTCTAAACTCATTGAATAAATCATAAAACATGCTTGATAATTCTGAAAATAAAATATTTAAAGGCTTTCTAACCTCATCTTCGATCATCATTAAAGCAAGGTTCTCCATATTTTGGTTGAGCATTTGATCTTTGGAGCTCCTTGGCTTATTGCATCAGAGCAAGAGTTTTTGTCAATCTTTAGATGATTTTTAAGGTTCAAGTTCATTAATTTTTCGGGTTCATTTGTCAAAAGTTTAAGGTCCTCATCACTCGAGATTTCACTCAAGGAGTCATATGTTCTCAGTTCAAATTCTTTCCTGTTCTTCGGAAGGTGTTCTTCAAGTTCATTTTTGTAAGACATTTTATTAATTAATTTATTTACATTAATTATGATTTCATGTGTTATTTTTAAAGTATGTAAAATATCGAAAGCCAAATCACAAGTGGAAACACGATTAAACTCATTCTTATCAAGATTACAAAGCAAGACATTCATAACCTTTACATTTAAAGAGAAATTCTTCTTCTCCAAATCATTCCAATTATTCATTGGAAGACAATACTTGTCAAATCTATTTTCAACAATAGTCCATAAATCAAGGTCTAAAAAAAGCAAGAAAACTTTCATCCGAGTTTTCCAGTAAGTGTAGTTCGTGCAATTGAATATGGGAGGATGAACGATAGAAAAGCACTCTTGAAAGTCAATAAGAGCCATTTCTCTTGAGTGTTAAACAAAATGAGAAAAATCGAGGCTCTGATACTAATTGTTAGAATCAATTGGCACTAAGAGGGGGGGTGAGGGGGTGAATTAGTGAAAGTGTAAATATTTTTTTTAAATGCAATCTTTTCGATTAAAACAAGATAGGGTAACCGAAGCTTTTCGTTCTTAGTGAAATGATTAAGTGAATTAAGAAAAGTTGCTAAGATAATAATCAATCCGGAAAGACAAGCAACATTTGAAGGAAAGAACTTATCGTGAAAACTTTGCTTTCTAAGAGTTGAGATAAACTGGAAACTTCAATACAAGAATTATGTAATCAATAACAGCAAAGAACTACTCACAATTTTTATAATGGTTCGGCGCCAAGAGCCTACGTCCACTCCCAAACCCTCTTTCTTAAGGCACACCGACGTCTACTACGATCTTCTTTAGGTGAAGAACAAACTCTTACACTTGAGCTTACAAGGGAGACTTTGATAAAAATTTTAACTCTAAGCTCTCTCCCTTACCCCTTCTCTTCTTCTTACAATTCTCACACAATATTTTCTCAGAATATAATCCCCAAAATTATTGTCTTGAATGTAAGAAAACTTATGGTATTTATAGGCCCCAAATTGGCTTCAAAACAAGAGCCAAAATCTAATCGTATCTAGAAATCTGGATATGGGCGGTTCATCTGCTGGCCTGGGCGGCTCAATCGCCCGAACACCTAGGTATGGGCGGTTTACCTGTCGACCCTAGGTGGGTCAACCGCCCAAAGTATCCAGATTCATGGGTACGGGCAGTTAAACCACCTAGCTTGGGCGAGTCAGCCACCGTCAGCCACCTGAAAGCCTAGGTGGCGAATGTACACCCGTCGAAATTTCTGCAAAAGTGGTTCCTTCCACTTTTTGAATTCCGGCTTGAACCTGATGTTGACCAACCCTTTGGTCAACCAATTGAGCTCAACCTGAGCTCAATTAAACCCTAATAGTGGACCCAATTATCTTATTAAGTTGATTTGGATTCCTTCTAAATCCAACTCAATTTGGACTCAAACCCTAACTATGACAATGATTACAACACTTAATGACCAACAAGCTAAACAAGACCAAACTCTTGCTAATCCGACAGCCTCCGATATTCTTACGGTAAGTCTTTCGGTCTTCTTCCGACGATCTCCCGGCATGTTCCTAATTAGCTTCCCAATTCCTTCGACGAATCTCCTAGCAAACTTCGACGAGATCTCACTATATCGTCTGAACCCCGGCCCGATGCTCAAGCTTGATCTTGGCCCATCATCTAGTTGTAACTTCATTGCTCCTGTCATAGTTAGTCCTGTACGATGCTAATTACGACTTAATTAAATAAAATCATAATTACCAAACATCCATTAAAAGATTATCCCAACTCTCGGTAAGCTTTTCGGCTACCCCCGATAATCTTCCAATGAGTCTCAGTCTTTTTTGGCAAACTCCTCCCGATACCCTCGGCGAGCTCCCGACGGACTCATAATGAGTTCCCAATTGCATCTACCCAATGCACGAACTTGACCTTGGCCTGATTGTAATAATTATTCTATCATAATTAATCTCGCATTAATCAATTCTAACCATCGTGTTATATCAATAACTCGTCAATTGATTTCATCATTAAAATTCGACATTCATTAACTCTTATTTGACTTTACTTAATCATTTTAGTGCAAATATTATCTTTTAATTATTGTTTAGTGAGAATGTACAACCCCTATCCAATATTCTTATCATTTAATTATTATCTTTGTTTCTTTTTTTGTCATTTCTCTATTAAAAGAAATTTTGAGTTTCCTTTTTATTTAGGCAAAATGTTATTTATAGATCCATAATTATATTTAAGTTATATGAACTAAACAATGGAAACAAAATTTAGCTGTAATTTATTTAAATAAAATTTATTAATTTAAAGTTCCCTTTATAAATTTTATAAGTCGATACATAATAATATTTGGAGTGTTTCTAAATCTCTTTTCCAGATTGAAAAACAAATCAATCATCCGCCGCAAGAAAGAAAGACATAAAGAACAACGACTATTTGATGAAATAAATTTGAAAATTTGTCTTCTCCAAAGAGGGTAAAATATCGATTAATTAATTAGCCTTGGTAAGAGTTTATTTTCTTTTTTATTAGTTCTTTTTCCGGATATTTGAGGCTTGACATGATTATTATGTTTCTACTTTATTTTTTTAATATTTGAGGCCTATAAAAAAATTTATCATAACATGAGAATCAACTACTCTTCCACATCGCTTTGGGAGTCGCAGAATGAATATAGTAAAAAAAATTGCTCGTTATTTGTACTATTAGACATAATTTTTTAATTTGGTCAGCCTTGAGAAACCCTAATTTCTTGACGATGAATATATGAAGAAAGAAAAGACGCCTTTTCCAATGAAACACAGACACACACACACACACATCTATTGTTTTATTTTTTTTATTGAAGCTCACATTAGTCACATTCCAAACTAGTTGCAATAACAAGACAGCCATAGTGTTCTAATCATCGAAGGTAAGCTACATGTATAAATTAAAATATCCCCCATTAAATGGTGCTTTCAAGAACAAAGTGCAACCATACTTACAGCTCAAATGTAGGATCTTAGCTCCTGCTGCGAAGATGACAAGAGAAATGTTAAGAAACACGAGTTAGAAGCCAAAGACTAATTACTCGTGCAAGAAACCTCGGGAAACATCAACCAATTAATTACTCGCCTGTTCGCAAGACATGCGTACTACTACGATTCCTTGGGGGGGGAGGGGGCATAGCCTAACTGCAAAAATCTAGCATAAAAATTAGAGAACAAAAACCAAACACCACAAATAAATTTGCAGCCATCGAAGATATCTATCTGTTGCCTTGGCACAAAAAAGTCTGTCCTCAAACACACGATTTGTAGAAGTTGATCCTGCAGTTCAACTTTTGCCTCAAAAGGAAAAAAAGATAATAAAAGCTGATGAAAATTGTTACTACAAGGATAGATAGATTCAGAAACAGCAGACCAATGCCATTAAAAACACAAAAGCAAATACATTCCCAAACAAAATCACAATTGCTGGACGCCCTAATTATCCAGCAAACATTAGACAACTGTTTGCTCACAATCATGCTTGCAGATTGGGCACTTGCTCGCAACATTAGACCACAGTTCTAAATACATCACAAAGATCACCAAAACTAATTCCACATCTATAATCACTAGGCTTCTCAAAAGGAAGCATTCTGAAAAGATACATAGGATCACATCCTCAATTCGGCAGTTATTTAGCTAATTTGGTAAATAACAGAGCTTAATCAAGTGAACCACATATCAAATGCCTCCCCATGTTTCATGCCCGATGTAACCACCGGTATTCTGTGAAATCACCAACTTCTGCATAACTCCTCTTTCGACACACTCCCCCGCTACACTTATAGACATGAGCTGGAACTTGGAATAGCAGTCCAAGAGCACATATTCAAGCAACAAACTATTTCATGGTTAGCAAAACAAGAGACTCATTTCCTGGTTTTTTTTACCCAAAGATAGTTACCTATGATCAACCTATCTTGCAAGACTTAAAAAGTGCCAGCAGAAGCAGATGTATTATGTTTGATCATCTCCAACAGTGTAGGATGGATTCTGCTCTCTAACCAAACTACCATGTGGGTAAGTTGTCGTTGTGCACCATTTAACCACAGCATACGAGGTTGATGAAACAAGAAATTGTCTAGATCAAGCAACTGTATTTAGGAAAATATAAGGTTGTCTCATGAATGATTTAAGACAAAAAGCATGAGAAAATATAGCAGCTCAATGAAAGCATTTTATGTACAAGAAGATGGACCATGTCACAGTAAGAACCGACACTAAAGGATCCAAACCTGTAGTATCCTTACTGAAACATATAAAGCAAGCACATGCACCACCAATGTCTGTTCCAACACTTCTAACCTCAATGATTAGGTTCTATTCAAGGTTCCCTGCTAGCTCAATTCATGACCTTAAGCCAAGCACACCCATTTCTAACCTCAATGACTGATATTGGCATATTTCTTGATCTAACTGGAAATTGGTCAAGATTACTCCCACATTGATCAGAATGTTGGAAAATCAAAGGCCTCGAAGAACCAACTTGACTCTTTCCCTCAAGGTGCATTCCACAAAGCATTTAACACCTCATGCACCACGAGGCTTGAATTGGTAATGGACCTCATCAGATGGTGGCTCATGCAGGTTCGAGATGCATTTGGCTCCCCAAATGGGGGCTCCAGTGAGATGGCATTTGGTCTCACTTTTGGTTAGAATTGGAGAACCAAGACCTCAAGAAAGAATTGATTTCATCTCCAGACAATACACCAAAAGAAGATAAGGATGGAAGGAAATGAAATCAAAGTGGAAGAAAGGCAAAAAGAACCATATTACTGTCATAGTGAGAAATTTTTCATACATTTTAATTTCATATATTCTTAAAAGGTTGTGCATTAGATGTATAACAATTTTTCAACATTAAATTTTATATTATTTTTCATGATAATATGCTAATTCTATATTTTTTATACTTTAATTTTAAATTATTTTTCCATTTAAGTTTAATCTCATGGATCCAATAAGATCAATCTTACAAATTATGGTTTGTAATCAGCCTAGCTATTTTTTTTAAAAGGGTTTATGTTTGATACTTTGCCTATTAAAAGGAATCACTTTATGGAATATGTCCGCTTTGGGATATGAGATAGAAGGTAACTACATATGGTTTGTGCAATAACTAGAATTAAGCACTGAATCTTCAACAAGGGAGAACAAAAGCAAAGGATCTTACATCCGGTTCCAGGGTTTACACATCAAGTCTCAGACCACAATGGGTACCTGAGAAGACCATGCATTTCATATCACCATAAAAAACTAATATCCCTAATTCAAAAAAATTATTACTCTTGAAACATTCACACAAACCCACACAGATGTATATACACCCATAATTCATGAAAAAAACTGTAAATTTAGTAATCTGTCCAGGAATCAGAATAAAGTTACCACTGTGGCACGCATCCGGGACAATATTTCCCAACATATGCATATGTCACTGATTAGATGATAAAAGTGAAGACGAACTCAAATCATATATCAGATGAAAAAGTTTACATAACCATATAATAACCCGTCAAGTCACCAATATCGAGTATCAAACAGAAGGTTGGCGTTCGAAGTACCCTAAAAATAATCTAACTTAGTCCATGGCCTGTAATCACCGTTGAACACATACAAGCAAACTTAGGCGGGCAGTGAAATTGGAGCACGGCTTTATAACTATGCCAGTTATGACTATTATAATAATTATTTTAACGAACTGGACACTGAAGATGGATTATCTAAGCGTCTCGTCACAGAAGCCTCCTGTATTGACAGAACCTACAAGAAAATGACCGGAAAATAATAATTGAGTTCAGGTTTAGATCGCAACAAAACAACGCTTTTCTTGAGCACATCTTACGGATATAGTAAAACTTAGATTTCGCATGTCACCTGGAAAAGGAAATCCCATTATCAATGTTGCCTGCCACGAGGCCCACCAAATGACCTCGGACCAGGAAAGCGAGCGAACTGCAGCCTCAAGTTGGCTGATTTTCGATCATTTTCGTCAAATCTATAACCTGCAAAATCGAGCCGTGACTACTTTACGCTGTGGACGGGGCTATACGTTAACGGAAGATAAACGGATTGCCGTAGAATGGAAAATTACAGGGTAACACTAGAAAGAATGTGATGAAGGTGCATAACCAATGAAGACAAAACATAGGCACTAATGCATCGTAAGTTCTTCAATATCTGACGACCCTCAAGGCTGTTTCATCACTAACAATCGGTTGGACATCTTACAAACTAAGGTTTGACTTACCGATCTGTATTGATGTACCAAGATTATCTCGATACCGGTATAGTACCAGTACCGGGTGGTATGCACTGTGCATACCACCCGATATAATATAATATAATATTATATTATATTATATTATATATAATATTAAAAATATTAATATATCAAAAAAGAAAAAGAAAAGGGGCAACATCGCCTCGCATGGGAGACAAAGCACCCACAGGCGAGGGTGGCGATGGCACGCGAGCAAGGACGTCGCATGGAAAATAAGTTATTCTCCTCTTCTTCTTTTTTTTTTCTTTTCCTCTTCTTCTTCTTCCCCTTTTCTCCCTCAATTGACCGCCGACGATCGATTTCTCCCTCAATCGGCTGTCGATGATAGATTTCTCCCTCAATCGGCTGCCAACGGCCAAAATCGACCGTTGACGACCGAAATCGACCGTCAACGGTCGATTTTGACGATACCACCCGGTAGCGAGCGGTCCACGTACAATAAACCTGACAGACCAGTATGTACTGCCCGTACCGGGCAGTACAGATCGAAATTACAAACCTTGTTACAAACTACTTTTGAATGTCTCTTCCAGTTTTACCCAAAATCTGAAACAATCATATTTCCTTCTGTTCATCAAAAGATATGAGAGGCAACTGCTGTTAGCCTCAGTTCAAAATGAACAATCAATTGATGATAGTCACACAGTTTCAACTCCAATGCGTTAGCTTAAAACATTCTCAGACATACTGGACATGACGACGCATGTTACTAATTAGCAGAAAAGGATGGTCTGTTGCACAAGGCAGCCAACATTGTCACCTAAATGACAGAGGAGCAACCTTTTAGCTTAAAGCGTACTCTGACATGCTAGACATGACAGTGCATTAAGTGCTTTTATTAGCTGGTAGAAAAGGATGGTTGAACAAGGCTGCCAACATTGTCACCTGAATGATAGAGGAGCAACCTTACCATGATGTCAACCCCTCACCGTCTGAACCTTTAGCATTGGTTATTAGAAAATCAAACACGTCAGAAAACAAAGTAATGAGAAGTTTAATTCTAGCATGCACTTGAGGCTCCTCTCTGTCCCATGAATAATAAAAACGCAAATCTGAGATGATGGGTACAAACAGCTGTAATAAAATCAACCCATCTAAATAAAAGAATTTCTAGTGATCATCGAGACTACACCAAAAATTGCATTTATCACCCAGCATCAACAAAGGTGTTTTCTTGCATTGCAATGTGTAACTAACAATTCAAAATAGTGATCAGTACAATGATCTGGACGCTCACAATTGTGAAATATATATATAATTTATGGTCAGAAAAGATGATAATAGCATTAATCTACTCCAGAAAAGGAATGACAGCTGTTATTCAATTCCAATATCGGTTGACCACATTCCCTGATCTTTGTATGATAGAGGGAAGTGAGTCGGCAATCTAACATATAAAACAATCATGTCAAACACTGCCCACACAGGTTATGATGTCATCTTCTTTACAACCTCATCATATCAAAAGTTCCTCACAGATAAGTTGATAAATAAAAGGCCAATAAGATTTGAGTACCACAAGTAGTCAGGATGTTTTGTGCCAATCCTACATATTTAAGGCCATTGTGTTGCACTTACTGCAACTGAAACACCCAAAGATCAACAGATACGAGAATATTTTCTCCTATTTGCACAATCTAAAAAATACTTAAAAACCATAAAGTAGACAGGTCAATGAAATACTAGACATGATTGACCAACCAAACAGAAAAGGGGACATTGAAGCAACACTATACTGCAAAAACAGTACCTCATGCAACACTGCAGAAGACCATAGCAGTAATATATTATAATAAACTGGGAAGAGTAATAAGGACAAGAAATCAAGCATAGGCGTAATCAAACCACGCAAGTTATCAAAGTATTAAGCATGTATTTGTCACCTTGCAGAGCTTCCAGTGCAATTGCAGCCTGTGCTGCAGTAGTGAAATCAACAAAGCACAGGATAATTGGATCGCCTCTAGGCTGCAATAACATTGAACAAAAAGAAATGAGGCTTCTCATGCTTGATGTTGAGTAACAAAGACCTGACTCCCCGATAAGAAGTTAAGAGACATACCTGTCTGGATTCCTTGTTCACAAGTCTCACCTCTTCAAACCCTACAAAAGGACGGAAAATATCTGCAAAGGGAAGTGAAGGAATAGCAAAAACCTAAAACATGATGGCAGATAAGACAGAATTAGCCAAAAGGATACGAGAGACTTCCCGGCGTGTACAGTCAGCAGGGAGGCCTTCCACAAATAGTGTATTTGAGGCATCTGGAGGAAGGGGAGGTTCAGGCCTTCTGCCACCCTGACCATCCAAGGCCCCAATGGTCATCATTCGTCGGTCATCAACAGGTTGACTACTAATTCCCCCACCCACAGGCCTAACAGGCTGTCCCACAGCGTAAGAAGAAATCTGGAGGAAAATTTCAAGTTAGCCTACAACAAAACGGTAACACATGCACAAAAAATGATCACATCCATGAAAGTTACCCCATCGCGTAAGTAGCGATCATATGAAGCCCCAAGCGATTCAGTATCTCTGATTGCACGATTCACAGTTCTTTCATCCTCAAGCACGTAATAACCAAGCATGTCCGAACCACTAGGTATATCTTTAAGTCAAATAAAATCAGTCCAATAAGAACATTAAATATCAATTATAATAGATATAGCTCCATATCACTCAAGGTGCAGATTGTACTAGTAGAACAAATGTCAAGTACAACTCTTTACGTTAGGTAAGATTACATGAAATTCATTCTTGTTCATTATGATTGCAAATCTGTAAAAAACAGAAATGATGTCTATATGTTAAAAGTTCATCTGGTGGAACTAAAGAACCATGTTTAAGTGACACTGTTCTTTCATTGCCCTTTTGCTGCCAGAATATGAGGGTTCGTTGAGTACAATCTAGGGGTTAAGCTTGAAGTGCCTATTTCTTAGGAAAAGGGGGCCTAGATGGGTGAACCATTTAGAAGCCCTTATGCTTCTGCTTCTGTAGTTAAAGCTATTGTTCCTACATGCCTTTGGTTAATTTGGCAAGATAGAACAAATAGAATCTTCAATGGAGCCAACCATACTCCTAATATTATTGCGCATAAAGCTTTTACTTATACTCAAATGAAGCACCATATACCCCA
This sequence comes from Ensete glaucum, assembly GCA_021527575.1. Lineage (NCBI taxonomy): Eukaryota > Viridiplantae > Streptophyta > Magnoliopsida > Zingiberales > Musaceae > Ensete > Ensete glaucum. The sequence continues at coordinate 54,349,587 of CM038551.1, forward strand.
TCTCTGAAGGCACCCATGAGATACGCCAATTCTCAGTTAGTTGGGAAAAACCATGGCTGGTTTAATCTTTAACTCAATGACTAGGATTCACAATTAACAACGATGAAGGCAGCTGCATATTTTCTGGATGTAGGTACTTTGTTGAATAGGGGCACTCTTTACTGTGAGGGTGACGTATACAATGGACTTAACCATGCTCTACAGGAAGGAATTAAAGTTATTATGGTGGAATCTGATTCTAAATTTTGGTGGACATTTTGAACAGAAAAATAACCCCTCCATGGCCTATTCTAAATGTAACCAAAATTTGTTTCTGTTTGCTTCAAATTTTTGTACCGTTGTCAATAAAGATGTTTATAGGAAGGGTAACAGAACTGCAAATTGGCTAGCTTGCCGAAACCAACAAGCTTGATGCCTGTCGGTGAGAATCTTGGCCATCAGTGCTTACTTAGTCTGCTCATTAACTCTGATCTTATGGGGACTATATGTGCTCATTTTTGTAATACATAGTGTTTCTTCTCATGGAAAAAAGTGACATTTTTTTTGTGTTGTGAGATTAACATCAGTGCTTAATGTGCATAATCCCAAACAACTTTACATAGAAAACAGATCTGTAGACAGAAATCTCCATGGTATATACAAAAAAATAAAAAAAGATCCTGCACAATAAAAAATGAACCAATGGACAGCCCAGTAATGAATTTGCTAGATTCCCTTTTCTGGAAAATTTTGTCTTGGCGCAAAGTGATTAGATTTAATTTGTCATCTTTGGTAGTCAGAAATTTGAATAACCAATACCAGAAAGAATCTAAGCAAGTGGGAAATCAAGCAATTTGCGGACAAATTGTGCAGTGAAAATTTGCATTCGTCTCACTATGCTGACCTACAGGAAGTAATTCAACCTCGTACGGAACCCTAACCACAAAATTACTTCGGCACAGGTGTCCGTGCTAACTTGTTAATTTTCAAAAATGTTCCCCGATCCATGAGAAACAACGCAAGATAGTAGCTAAATAAGGCATCTTCTCACAGCAACACATTTCTACAGATCACGAAATCTCAAACCCTAGTTTCAATAACCACGGCGACCTCATGAATCATCGCCAAACATGACCCTCAAAGGCACAGCAGGGTTGATCTCTACACACCCTCCTTCGATGTGGCTAAATCACAAACGGAGGAGCCCTAACGAGGGCAAGCAAACGGAACCCTAACCGATCGCATACGATAGCGTAGGTAAAACATCAAAAGAAGAAAAATCGAAAGAAAAGAAAAGAGGAGAGCCGGGAGAAGAGACTCACCGTGGTAGTCCAGGCGCGGTCGCTTAAGGGTGGCGGCTGGGGGGGGCATGGCCGCTGCCACCGCCTGTTGGCGCGCGTCGCCGTACCTCCAGTATGCGTCGGCCATCGTCGCGGAGGCGGCGGGTGAGAGGAGGAGACAAGCCTAGGGTTCGCCCAAGGGAGGAAGAAAGGCAGTTGCTCGGAATGAGACGGACGGACGGACGGACGGACGGAGGCGTGCGCTCCAACAACACTACGGAATCTCGTTGTTTACTGAGGCCCGCTTATATAGTTGTAGGGTTTGACCGCATACAATATTGCGTGGTGCGGGGGGGCGCATATCTTCTAAGATGGCGTACGCTCGGCCACCATGAGCTCGCACAGCGATCCTTTAAAGATGATGCCTGCCCTTGGGGGGCATAAAGCCGAGCCGATGGGAAGTTCTCATAACCTGTTCGATCCCAAACCCTACATTGGAGCTCACCATCTTTCACCCCGACCTGATAAGCGAATGCCCGCCTTCAACCGGAGCTGATGGGGAGTGCATAACAGGTGTTCGACCCCAAACCCGGCGGTCGAGCCCACCATCTTGCACCGCAACCCGACCTGATAAGAGGATGCCCACCTTCCACCGGAGACGGTGGGGCGTGCAGATCACCTGTTCGACCCCCAAACCCCAGCGATTTCCAGTCCGGTCTTGCAAAGGCGGGTTGCCGATCTCTCACCGCGCCGTCTGTGTCGGCGGAGCCATCAATCCTCTTCGTGGATCCGACGTTAAGCCTGGATGATGCAGCAGGAAGGAGCAAGGAAGTGTGGCGAGTGCCAAATGGTCGATGAGTTGGGTCGCAATGTTGGCTTTGAGGGCCATACGCTCGCTATTTAAATCCAATTCAAGCTGATGGAGTAGTAGAGCGATGATCTAAAAAAGCCAAAGTATCATTCATAAAATGTTATGGAGTTGTATGAGATGGATTCCATATCAATTTTTTAAATTCTTTTAGGATAAATGTGACTGTGGGATCTCACCGTAGCATATTCTTAATGTACGTTTATGATCTTTGCCAATCAAACTATTTCTCACATTCAAAAAAAAAAAATTATGGGTTCAATCTCAAAATCTAATTATAATATTAATTATTGATGTGTTTTTCAACTAAATTTATATTATTATGCATAAACCATTAGTTTTAGCGATAGTACACTTAACTCTCATCTAATGAATCCATATAAATTTTAAATCTCAGTGCTCGTAAAAAATCATGATTTTTTATAACAAGTTTTTTTTGGATCAGTTCTTGTCTTTGCTACTTCCTTTGACAAAAGGTGTATATATATATATATATATATATATGCCTCGATCTAGTAATAATTTTCTCAAAATCAAAAAAGTATATGTCTTTTGTTCTCAATCTATCCAAGGATATATGTAGCAAAACTACTCTAATGGTTAATTAAAGGCTCATTCATCATCATAAGTGAAAAAAAAAAAATACTCACAATAATTCGAGTGTTTAGTCCTCATTTGGTAAATTTAAAATAATAACATACATAGAGGTGCTTTTTTATATAATATTATTTTGTGATTATTATTGGTCATGAAAGATTATATGTCAGGGAATATTTTTAATTTATAAATTTATAAAGTTTAACATTAAGATAAATTTATAAAGTTCAACATTAAGGTAAGGATTTATAAGTACCCAAGGATAATGTCTATTATAGATTTTGGATAACTATTACCTACATTAAAAACAAATGATTAGATGGTACTCTAAATATTTATATTGTTCTTGAGTGCATCAAGTATGTAAAATGTCTTCATCGTGTGTTTTGGATACTTTTATCCTATGTAGATGCATTATATGAATGAGACGCTTTCAGTCCTACATGGATGCATCGCACCTAAGTAAACATCTTAGTCGTATTAATCACATTAGGCGTTTTGATACTCATGTTTTGTACAAACACATTTAGTAAATATTCTTTTTACCTGATCAGTACACATCAAGTGTCTCGATGCTAATAGACTCAGTCAGCATCATGCATGATGAGATATTTTGTACAATTATGATACATTATGCATTTTAATATTTTATGTTATAGTTGGATGTAATATGCGTGGGAGATATCAAATTGCATCGATGCATACGCCCGAAGTGGATACATCTAAACTCAAATCATTGTGCATAGCCAAAGATGGATCAAACATTCAATGACGAGGGACATTTTAGGCTTCACAAAGATGGTTGGTTCTATTCCAAGCGACACAACTCGCAAGTCCGCTCTTACAACCGAGCGAAGTGAAGAAGCCTCACCGCTATCGTCCACAATTTCTCATCAGGAAGCTATCATTTCGGAAGTGATCAAAAGGTATATTGTTGGACTGTTTGCTTAGTCAAGATTATTTAACTGCATCGGTTCGAGTAGATTTTGGTCCAAATAATCATTTTTTAAAAAAAAATTATTTTTTTTAAAATAAAAATTATATATATATGTGAGAGTTGTGAACTATTAGTTTGAACCGGAAGTGGAACTGTTTCCAAATTATGATGTATCAAGAGTTTTGATATTAAAGCCTTGTACGTGATGAGATGCTTTGGGCAATTATAACATCATGTGTTCTAATGCTTATGTCATATAAGGATGAATTATTTATGCATGAGAAGATGCTTTACATAATTTAATATTATCAACCACTTAAAAGATAGTGATGAGGTGGTGGTTGAATATCTTTTATCTTATATTCATATTTTATATCACTTAATATTTATATCTTGAGTGAATCTACTGCGTGTAATAAGATATTTTGTCTATTAAATATAAATTAGACATTTTGATACTAATGTATTGGATGACCATATAATGATAATGTTAATTTAATTGAGTAAATTGGATAGCCTGTCTTACCATAGTAGAACATATGCTTTAACTACACAAGCCTAACCCAAACATTTTTACTCAGAGAGGGTGGATCAACTATTTTTGAGGCAACAAAAATATATTAGATTTTTTTTCATAAAAAAATAGATTAAATAATTTTTATGTATACCTTTATAGATCCGTGTTATTAAACTAGTCAAAGCTAATATTTATTGGATTAGATATCAATTTCATGGAAAACCTTAAGATTTAAATTAGGATTTATTGAACTATTCTAATCTTAGTTATATGAGATTATTCCCTTAGTTAGTTTTTTGGTTGATAGTCTTTCTCTTACTCATAAGGGTTCAAATTTAATTTATAATTTTTTCATATACCACTAGAATATTTACTCATTTTTTACCCGTCTTCTCTAGTTGTCAAGTAAATATCTTTTTATTAAGAACCGTAATTTAGTATTACTTGGGGAGTATAGGATAAAATATAGATAGCTGTTGTTTTATATAGTATTATTTTGTGGCCATCATCAAATGCAAAACTTGATTACTTTAATAAGCGAATATTCTTTTTAGGTATTGTCAGCATTCAGTTGATCTAACTATGCTTACCAAATCTTAATTTACCAAAATGAGTGACCATATCAATATATTCCCATTCCCTCAAAATGTCAATTTGACAACATTGAATCTAAAGGTTCTCTGTATCAAATGTCTAAAACTTCGGTACATGACAGCTTCATGTGGTTCCATATTCGTCGTAACAGTGGCTCTACAGCCACTAATAGTTACCATTTGCCATAAATGTGCTCTGCGATAAATCCATCTAATTGGTTAATTATTGATATCAAATATTCTCGTGTGGAGATTCGAACCCACTAAGCGGAGAAGTGACGGCCCACGTAAATATAACCGTCATACGGTGCCGTACCCGCATCCATTTCCGAATGACGATCCCCTCCAAGTCACGTCTCATGACCAAAGCGATTTGAATGGTCGAGATGCAAGCGCATGGCAGTGGACGGTGTAGATGGCCTTTTGGAGGTTTCCGGTTCCCTGTGGGAACTGGAAAAGATCCCCGTTGTCGTCACTTCACAGCTGGACGGAACAGCGCGAGAAAGGTATGAATACAGAACAACATTTTGTACACCAGAGGAGATACCCGCCTTTCGTACCCTTTTTTGATTGGGTATAGATACATGGAACCCGCTATCGTGTCCGGATAACGCTCCATGGGTAGGAAGAAGAGTTTTCACATGGAGTAACGGACCCCGCTCAACCTGGCCACTGCCGGTGTCCGTTACTCCGCGAGTGCAATCATGTTTATCCTCTCTCACACTTGCCCATAAAGGCCTCGGCCTTTGCCTCCCTCGATACGTGCGTCGCTGCTTCCTCTCGATCCCCTCTCCCATGGAGCAGAGTCAGCAGCAGCAGCAGCAAAGGAGCGTCCTCGTTACGGGAGGCGCTGGTTTCATCGGGACGCACACCGTGCTCCAGCTCCTCAAGGAGGGTTTCCTCGTCACCATCATCGACAACCTCGACAACTCTGTCCCTGAGGCCGTCGACCGCGTCCGCCTCCTCGCAGGCCCCAAGCTCTCCCTGAACCTCCGCTTCTTCATCGTAATCTTTCTTTTTTTTTCTTTTATTCCCCCGTCCTCTCTATCTGCCGCTCGTGTTCTAACTTCGGTTTGCACCCTGGTTTTGCGAACAGGGAGATCTGAGGAACAACGAAGACTTGGAGAAAGTTTTCTCCGACACCAAGTGGGCATCTTTTACTCTTTTTTGCACATTTCGAGCCCTACTTTCTTTATGCTGTTGCCTATAACTATTATTACTGTACATGTTTCTTTCTTGATGATTCTCGAATGGGGCTTCCAAGTGATTCCTGTTTCATTTACCGATCCGGAGCTTAGCAACAATCTGTCTACGAGTACGTTGGTTTGTTGTGTATTGGAAGGCAAGTAACAATCATGGTGAAGATAGATTTTTGGAAAGAAAAAGATATATTGCGTGCACACAGATGCATGCATATACAAGGATAAGTTTGTAATCTGAACATCAAAATTAAGGTAGTTCATGTATCCGTAAGATGTGAAGGATCACAGGATTTGTGGCCTTGTCATACCACGTCTCCTCATATGACGAGGGACACTTCACAAGTGATTAGCAAATTTTCTAAAGCTTAGGCCTTTGAATTGATCTATATGTAGAAGAAACTTGGTATACTTGCATCTGCAATTCATATGTTGGTGTATTTTGCATTTGAGGGTTCTTATTCCAAGGTGCTGTTTGGTTATTTTGCATTACCATTTTAGCAGCTACTGGTTGCTTGCAAATCTCTTTAATTTCTTTGCATAAATTATGACTGTTTTGCAGATACGATGCGGTGATCCATTTTGCTGGATTAAAGGCTGTCGGTGAGAGTGTGGCAAAGCCTAGCCTCTATTACAACAACAATTTGATTGGCACAATAAATTTGTATGAGCACATGGCGAAGTATGGTTGTAAAAAGGTTTGGTTATTAACTTATTGGTCTTTTCCAGTACCTTTTTAGCAGTAGGTGATATCGACTAAGTGTTTGTTAGAATAGTTCTTCTGTATTTGAAGGACTATACTTGATAAGGTCTCGTTTCTATTCTGGTGCCTACCTTTTACATATGAACCATGCTGAAATCTGGATGGATTATTCTGGATTTTTCCAGTATAAGTCAATTTCTAATTTTATCTTGACACTTTAACTTCTTGCTTTTCTCAGTCTTTTGCTTTCTCAGGCCTTTCTTCTTTTGCTCCGACTTGATTCCATCGTAATTTACCACCTCACTTCCAAGCGATATGCTTTATCATGTCGTATATGTGATACAAAAACTTTCGAAAACTCGTGGCTTGGTTCTTGTATACAAATTTTAAATTTCATTTTTTGGTTTTTAGGTATTAAGATTTGACTTATATAATTAAGTTTTGTGATCTGTACTTTTACTAATTTAACTCTGTTCATATGTTGCATCTTTGATTTTTCATTGATGTAAGCTGAACTATTTATTGCGACTAGGTGGTATTTTCATCGTCTGCTACTGTCTATGGTCAACCTGAAAAAATACCATGCGTTGAGGATTTTGAACCAAGAGCAATGAATCCATATGGTAGGACTAAGGTAACTGGCAATTGTTTGGGAGTGGTACAATCAGATAACTAGTGTTCTAACAGTTGGATGTCCGAGACTTATGAATGTAAATTATTTGCTCCTGTCGATGGTTAAAACTTCTGACTTAGCATTACTATTTTGTGTGATAGCTTTATCTTGAAGAGATAGCTCGTGATATTCAAAAGGCTGACCCAGAGTGGAGAATCATACTGTTGAGATATTTCAACCCTGTGGGTGCTCATGAGAGTGGCCAAATTGGTGAAGATCCCATCGGTATACCAAATAATTTAATGCCTTACATCCAGCAAGTTGCTGTAGGAAGGTTGCCTGAACTAAATGTATATGGTTATGATTATCCAACAAAAGACGGCAGTGCAGTAAGTGCATTTGTTTCTGGCATTATATTACCTTATATTTTTCAACTTATGTTCACAGTAAAACAATACCCTCACTACCGCTCAGCTTTATTTTGTGTAGCATTTCTGGCAATGGCTATGATAATTATTACCGAAGATCATGCATCAATGACAACAATATCCGTATTATAGTTGCACACACATGTAGTTTATCAATCACAATTATTTTGACAGATCTGTGAAATGGAAATAAATATCTGGTGATCCCTACAAATCTTTCTTAAAGCATACAGTAAAAGGTCATTGATGACTGCCATAATCCTGATTTACATAAGTGATGCTTATATGACAGTTTGCATGCTGGTTTTTAAAAAGTTTATAGTGCAAAATTACTCAATTCCCTGTGAGTTGTTTTTGTTATTTTTCCAAATGAGGTATTTACTTTTAAAGTCTTTATCTCTGTAAGTCAACAGGTCTTCAAATATTATTATTTTATCCTTTTCTTAGGTTCATGGATATTAACACTAGCTCTGATCAGACATGCTCTTTCCCCATGCCACAAACTACTTGCAATCTACAGAATTCTATTTCGAGCATTAATCTGGTTGTTTATGCCTTATTTTTGGACTGTTAGAAGTTGTCTTAAAAGAAAACTGGAACTATGCATGTTACACATTGAATTGAGATATCAACTTATCATTCACTCTTATCATGAAAGATCAGCCCGTCCAGATCTGATATGTATGCTCTCAGTTTATGAATTTTTGGTAACTGCATACTTGTATTGTCATTGAATTCGTCACTGTATATAATTTTCCCTCATTTAACTTTTTTGGAGGCGAGAACTATTTTTATCCATCGGCCATCAAATTCATTTCCCTAATGTAGCTATTGTCCTCTCCTCTATGCATTATTGAGCATTTGGTTTTCGAAGGTTTGGTTAATATTTTTGTTGTTTTGGTTCTCATTGTTTGATATTGATACAAGAAATTCTCTGAGAAACTTGAATTGATAGTTTTGTGAATGTTCTCCACAACAGATTCGTGATTACATTCACGTCATGGATTTAGCTGACGGTCATATAGCAGCGCTTCAGAAGCTTTTTGCCACGGAGGATATTGGCTGTGTTGCTTACAACCTGGGAACCGGATATGGAACATCTGTTCTTGAAATGGTTGCAGCATTTGAAAAGGCATCTGGAAAGGTTTGTTCTGGCATATTTTTCCTGTGAACAATCAAACAACACAGCTGACCCTTCTGTTTACTATCTGCATAATCTTCAGAAAATACCGGTAAAGTTATGCCCTCGGAGATCAGGTGATGCTACTGCTGTCTTCGCATCGACAGAGAGAGCGAAAAAAGAACTAGGTTGGAGGTATGTGTGAATGATATCGCATTTCAGGAGTTCTTGCGTTCATCTTCCTGCACAACTCATTGTGCAAGTGTTGCTTGCAGTGCAAAGTATGGCGTAGAAGAAATGTGCAGGGATCAATGGAAGTGGGCGAGCACTAATCCTTATGGTTATCGGCGTCGATCTTGAATTCTGAGACATCTAAAACTGTTCATTAGTCCAGCTTTGGTCGGCTTACTTTTTATCGGTAGAGCCATTTGACATGTTTAGTGCTAATAATTCAAGTGTTATCGGTTAATAAAAATGTGCACCGACAATGTAAAATGTTCTCAGTTATACAATATGAATGGATCATTGATTTCAATTTATAATAGTATGGTGATTTTAGAGGATTAATTATATATTACCTCTCTTATAATTAGTTATCTTTATCATCTTAGTTCTTATATATATTCTTTAAATTATATTGGGTTCTTATTATACATAGAGAGGGGAGAATTTGATTGAAATAAGGGAACTAACTATTTTAATTTTTTTAAATATAAAAAATTTAATATGATATTTAAAAATATAAATGTTAAATATAATTGCACTGTTTGTTTGGTCCATGCCCTTCCCTTGGACGGCATCCCTCTCCTCTTCTTCGTCGATCCCCGGATTCCCCACCGTTACTGTGATGGATTCTCAACCGTACAAATAATATACCCACACGAAAATTGACGCACTCATTCTCCTCCGGGATCTTCCAGAATCCCATCATCCGTTCGTCCAACCCGAAAGCTTCGTTCCCGGCGATGGCACCATCCCCATTGCCTCCGGCCCGCGGAGAAGCCCGGCCAATCGACGGCGGGGTCGCTTCCCACGCCCTTCCAGATTAAAACGTATCAGGTGGTGGCCGACGTGATGTCGTGGAACGCGGACGTGTGGCGGTCCGCCGAGTTCGATCGGCACCTCCTCCCCTGGGTACTTCTAAGCACAAAAATTTCCTCAGCTTCGTCCGCGTCTTCGATCTTATTTCCGGAATTTGATTTTTGGGAATTCTCGATAGGGGTTTCGGTAGATGATGGTGCCCGCAGAGGCGAAAAGCGCCTCCTTTGCTGCAGGAAGGAAGCGGGAGGAAGAGATGGTGAAGCTAACTTCCATAACTTATGAGGAAGAGAAGAAGATAATGATAAAAGGATACTAGATTATTTATTTATATTGATTAAAAAGATAGAATATATATATTTTTAAAATATTAACAAATTTATTATATCTTAATAAATCTCATCCTCATTTAAACTAAGTTCATCACCATCTAAACTAAATTAGATCTAAATTTTTATCTTTTATTTTATCTAATCTTAACTCTTTAAATCAATCTTAACTAATTGAATTATTTTTAATATACCCCCTTAATTATAATTTATAATTATTTTTTAAAAATATTTTCTTTGACAAAATTTTTTGTGAAGACGTCAACGAGTTGATCTTCGATGTTGTAGCGATTGTCTTGTTCTTCTGTTTAGGTCTATAATTTGAACTTTTTCTCTTTGATATCCATCTCTGATGATTTAATGGCGATTTTGTATTTATAAGGTTGAATCACTTTGAATACAGAAGGTTCATTTTTATTTTCTTTCTCTGTATATTTACATTCATTGTTGCTCTTGGAGTCTAAGATCTCATCCTTTTCGTGTGAATATATTTTATCAGTTGTAATCTCCAAATTATCATGACATGCACCATATGAGATAGTTTGTATAGATCTATAAAATTTTAGATAATCATAACTTATTTTCTATAATATTTTTATTATAAAAATAATATAATATCATTTTCTCATTAGTTGTCCTATACTAATGAGATTTTATTTTAAATCAGAAATAAATAACATATCATCAATATTTATTTTATAAGACTTTGTGTTCACAACAATCCTTTTCTTTTTACTTGAACCTTTTTATTATTTCCCATCTGTATAGTAGATTTGACCGAGTCATCAAGTTTCTGAAACAAACTTTTATCCCCTGTCATATGATTACTACATCCACTATCCAAAAACTAAAAAGATCTAGAATATTTTTCATCAGATGCTATAAAGAAAATGTTCTCTACATCTCTTTTGTCATCATTATTTTCCTTATGATAGTTTATTTGATTTTTATTCTAACAATCTTTTTCAAGATGTCCATATTTTTCATAATAAGAACATAGAGTAACATTTAGATTTTTATTTTTGTACTAACAATCTTTTTCAATATGCCATTTTTTCGCAACAAAAATATTTTCAAATTTCTTTGTTACCTTCATTTGATTGGCCTCGTCCTTTGTCATTTTGATCTCTCCCTTAAGATCTGGTTTCTGAATTTTTTTTCTATTCCTTTTTATGATCTATCTTCTTGGAGAGCATGTTCTGAAACCTTATCTGAAGATCTGTTCACTTTTTTTTTATGAACTAAAAGAGAATCGATCAATTCATCAATATACGATGCACTTGTATCTTTAGCTTCTTCTATAGCGACAGAGATCATATCAAATTTTAAAGATAAACTTAATAAATCTTTTTCTACTATAACTTGATCTTTTAGATTTTCACCATAAGATCTCATTTGATTTACAATAGAAGAAACTTTTGAGAAGAAATCAACAATTGATTCTGAATCTTTCATCATGAGAGTCTCAAATTCAAGTCGAATAATTTGAAGCTTTGAAATTTTTACTTTTTTTGTGCCTCCAAATACACTTTTTAGTATCTTTCATACTTTTGTTGATATTAATACTATCATGATTCGGGGAAATAATGAATCATCTATTGATTGTTGTAGTATATAGAGGGTTTTTGCATCTTTTTACATATTTTCATTCATCTGATACTTTTAATCCTTAGTAATCTTAGGATCATGTAGATCATACTCAATAAAACTATTTTCTACCCACTTCCACAATCCTTATAAAATAAGCAGGATTTTTATTTTAATAGCCCAAAACTGATAATTATCATCTTTGAGGATAGGAAAAAATTGATTAGGAATAATTACTGTAAGGTACGCCATCTTCCTTGTTTTCTTTTTTTTTTTGATCTACTAGTATTTCGTTTATTTTGACTGATGTACTCCTTTTGATTTTATTTGAATCAGGTCTTGATACTACTATTGACTTTTCTACAAAACCTCAACTTTTATACTAATAGTAATTTCAATCTTTAGTGTGCATTACTTTAGAATGATCCAAGAGCAATTATTTATATTGATTAAAAGATAAAATATAAATATTTTAAAATACTAAAAAATCTATCACATCTTAATAAATCTCACCCTCGTTTAAATTTATCTCATTAATTAGATTATTTCTAAAAACACACTCTCTCTATCTATGAGCACTCGTGCAAAAAAAGCATTCACGCTTGATCCGATGGTCAACGTACCCGTCAATTAAATGGGTTGGGCCAAACTTGCTTACTCTCAACCAAATCAACACCCAAAAATACCACATCATCCGCAAGACACTGCTGTTCGAATTGTGATGTGTTTGTCTCGTTTCCAGCGTACTATATATACATATATCCTGCCTAACCCCAAGGCAAGTTGATCCGATCCAATTCTTCTTCGTTTTAGTGTTTGTCCGTCCTGGAAGAAGACCAGCGACGTACTTAAGTCCTACCAAATATATACACATAGTCAACCAGAAACACCCTCTTTTTCTTTAATGAGAGTTGGCTTCTTGTTTGATCGCAGGAGTGGGGAACGACGGCTGCTGCTTTGATCCAACGCAAGAACGGTGGAGTCGAGGCGTTGATGGATGATGACTCATCCGGCTGTCAAAAGTATGACCGGAGCGTGACGGGCTTTCCCACGTCAACTACGTACTCGTTGCATGGCTTTTGATGCATGGCATGTGAGCGGTGGATGGGCAGTAGTCTCACGTGAAATCGCCACGGCAACGATCACATGCCTCTCGTGCATGCGGTGAAGCTGCTTTACTTCGGAGGGTGTGATGATGAGTTTTGGGAATCACAAAGATCAACTCATTCGGCGACGAGGGTATGATCGTGGAGCGATGGGCAACTGCTTCGATGACATGGATATGAACGGTGACGATAATTATTGCATTTTGATTTGCTGGTGATGCGACAATTGAGCTGACCATGATTGATTTTACTTTACCATAATGGTGCTGTGGATTGTTTTTTTTTTTACCTCCAAGCGTTGATGTTTGATTGGATGTCGAGTTCTAATTAATGGTAGTATAGAAGCACAGCTATACCCTTAATTGTTGATTTCAGGAATGCGTTGAGATAGGGCAACGATCCATTCCGTGGTCCATGAGAGAAGCAAAGAAGGTAGGGACGTGATCCATTAAAGTGTTCGCCAACGCTTCTCACAGACACTCCACGGCTGTATGTCTTCTCCGTGCCATGGCAGCTGACCTCCCCACAGTAATCCAGCAAAGAAGGCAACAAAGAACTCCTCGCCCGAGCAGACTACCGTCGTGAACAGCATTAAATTGGAGCAGGCCTGCAGACCGAGGCATTAATGCGCTCCGCTGGCTGCCAGCATCCATCCACCTCTCTCTCTCTCTCTCTCTCTCGCTGTGCGTGGCATGGCCAAGCATAGATGGGCCATCGTCTCCAGCGGAGCAACACGCAGGAGAGGGCAAAGATAGCGCAGGGATCGAGCATGGAAATGTTGTTGTTAGGCCGCAGAAACAAGTAATACTGAGTCGGTGATGGGCAGGCAATTCTACTTGAGTCGCTCGATGACGACGACGACAACATATAATATACCAAAGCACTACAGGATTACAGGGTACAACACATATATGTCACCACAATGTGTGCGGAGGCGGCTGTTGATCCTTGGACACAGATTTGGGGACGGAGTCAATGCCCGAACCACCACCGTTGCACGGTGTTAAAGACAGACAGACCTGATGGGTGTGATTACTTCATCTTCTATCACATAGCAAAGGATGGATGGGCCACACACGCACGCGCGGTTCGTTCTTGACTCGGCCTCTGTTTATTATTTCTCCCGTCTCTCTTTACGGTTTGTACACGGGGGTGGGGGAGATTCCGTCGTCGGAGTGGAGTGCAGCCTTGATCTTCTGGACGGTGCAGGAGATGAGGCCGTTGACGGTCTCCACCGACTCCATCGTCAGCTTCGCCGTCGGCTGGTTGTTCACCAGGATCTGGAACCCCACGGTCAGCAGCGACCCGAGGCTGCCGCTGGTCTGGTGCGGCTCGACGGCACCGTCGGGGAAGATGGCGAAGCCGGAGGGGAGGAGGGCGACGTAGGCGGAGTCGCCGCCGCTCATTACGAGGTGCATGGCTGGGATGTCCACCGGCGCGTACACCACCATGGCGCCGGACACGTCGGTGCAGGTCTCCTGCAGTATGAGCATGCTGGTTTGGTTGGAGTTCGCGGCCTGCGCGTCAGGCAGTATCATCAATCAGCACGGTGTGAAGGTCGAGGAGGGTTAAGGGTGGGGAGGAAGAGGGAGGGAGGGGAGTGTCGTACGCTGGCGCGGAGGAGGGAGACGGCGTTGCCTGCGTCCTGGCCTTTGGCGATGTGCGCCATCTCGTACATCGGCCCGCCGTTGGAGAGGATGTCCCACTTGCTGCGGAAGCTGGCCTCGCGAAGGAAGTCGAAGAGCCGCTTGGGGGGCACGGGCATCCACACCGACGTCGCCGCGCTCAGCACCACGCCCGCCGGCTCCCCCGGCTCGTTCACGCTCATCCTCGTCATCACCCGCACCTCCTCCCCCACGTTATCCGTCGCCAGCTTGCTCCAATCCTGCGCGGACGACGCGCACACCCCGGCGCAGAAGGCGTTAGTCATCCGCTGGGCCAGCTTCAGCATGCTCCTCCTCCCGCTCGCCGTGATCGTCTCTATCCAGATGGAATCAAACAAACCGTCCGTGAGGATGAATGAATGGATGAATCCAATTAAGCATCAGAGATGAAATGAATGACCCATTACCAGTCTCGTCGCGGGCGGTGATGGCGGAGGACATGAGGATGGCGAGGCCCTCGCACTGGCGCTGGAGGGTGGCTACCCAGCGTCCGGCACCGAACGCCAGACCGGAGCGGAGCAGCGGGCGATACAGCTGATGCACTTGGCCCTCCTCGTACTCCGCGTGTTCCACCCAAGTCACCTACACACCACAGCCGTTCCAAAACAATGAGAGCTCCGCCATCCTCGCCGCCCTGCTTAATCATGCACATCGTGTACCTTCCTCAGTCCATCATGTTAATTCGTCAGGAGGTGGGGATACCATCTTAATATATCTATTGCTTTCATAATTCTCATTTATGGACTTCGCGCATTCATACATCGAAAAGTACGTAACTTCGCATCTAAGATGGAGGATATTATTTGGACTCGGAGAAACCAAACAGCAAGAACAGTGCTAAAACTCTCGCTCGCGAACAAGTCCAGAGGGATATGCAGCATCCAAACTAATAGTATTCTGAAGGAATACACACCAAATTATAACCTAGAGAGAGAGAGAGAGAGAGAGAGGGTTACCTTGGAGTAACCACTGGGCATGTCTTGCACCACACAGCCAGAAGGCAGCCTCCTGCAGCTCGCAGAAGAGAGGCTTTCTCTGATGTTGTCCACGGAGACGTCAACCACAGCCCAAACGCCCTCAGCGTGTTGCTTGCAGAACCTGAGGAAGTACACTTCCCGGACTGCAACCAACGGCGAGAGAATCTGCAACTCCGCGTGCATCTGAACCAGGTGCAAAACCTTGACATCAGAAACCAATGGCTCTTTTGTATCAGAATCCATCAAACTAGTAAGGGTTAGGCTTTTCGGCTCACAAGCTGAAGAGCGCCGTCTCTGGTTCCACCCACGCCATCGGATATTACTTCCGTCGTCGTGGCTTTTGCGATGATACATGGGAACATGTCAGCCCAGCGATGCTGCGAGAAAGATCAATGGTTTCAGGTTTCGGTGGCACGAAGCGTCCATTTACTTGGATGAGAAGAAGGTCATGCTTACGGCGTCCATAAGCGTCTCGACAAGGGCGAGGCTGTTGATGATCACCACCCCTTTCTGCCTTGAGGCCTCGGAAGCGTACCCCACCGGCGGCATCCCCGTCCCCGAGATCCTGCGAAAGTTGCGGAGGTACTGCTCATGGTTCAGTGTTTCCGTGCCGCCATCCGAGCTCGGAACCCAAAGCGGCTCCTCCATCTGCGCCATGTTCACGAGCTCCTCCATCGCAACCAGTGCTAGCTCCAAATGCATGCTCCTCTCGCTCCCCAGCAGCGCGTCCAAGTTCTTACCCAGTGGGTTGTCGATCCCCGGCAGGAAATCGGGCACCGCGGAGATGGAAGGAGCCACCGAGCCGAACCCAAGGAAGCCGTTGTTCCCGACTCCGAGCTCCAAGACCGAGCTCGGCATGGTCGGAGAGATGGGTTCGGACAAGGAAGAGATGGACTTGCCCAGGAACTTGCCGGCGAGAGCACAGACCCGGTCGAGCTCTTCTTTGAGACGGGCGTTCTCGATTCTAAGCTGCTGTTCTTCCATGGAGATGTCTGCCAGCATCGCCGGGCCGCCGCAGCTGTTGCAAACCGGGTTCCTCGCCGCTTCCCGGATCGCCATGTTCTCCGCCCTCAGCTTATCGTTCTCTTGCCGGAGGATCGAATTCTCGTGACGCTCGAGTTGTGTCTACAACTCATCAAAACAGCGAACTCAAAACGAGAGCAGAATCCCACGATCCAAACGAAAATTCCGTGGCATCAGAGGGTTGCTACCTTCATTTGGGTGCGCCTGTTCTGGAACCAGAACTTGACCTGTCGGGTCTCCAAGTTGAGCCTCTGGCTGAGCTCCAGCCTTTGCTTCTCGTCCGGGTGAGGACACTCCTTGAACAAGCTACATCACGCAAAGTGCAACCAAATTGAGGCGACAAGGAGAAAGACAAAGCAACAGAAGAGATCACGGAAGGATTCAGGGATCGGACTTACGCTTCGAGTTCCTGGATCTGTTGCGGGGTATGTCGATGGTATCGCTTCTTCTTGCGAGGATTCACCTGATCGGTGTCGTCGCCGGATATCGCTTCCAAGTTGTCGCTCTCCGATCTGCTATCGTTCTCGTCCTCCTTGTTCCTTTTGGCCGAATCCACGTCACTGCCACCGCCGACGGCTGCCATCCGGCTCGTATCGCTCTGTCCATCCACGGTCGGTCCGACGACGCAAAGAAAGGGAAGTGAGGAACGAAAGCCGACGGGAAGCAACATGGTACAGGGATCGGTCTTCTTTACCAGGCCGAGGGAGAGGCCAGGAGACACGAAGGTGGGTTTAGAGAGCCTCTGGGACATGAATTCCGGCGGAGATAACTCTCCGGCAGTCATGGCAGCCTTGCCGTAGGGTAGGGCGCCCGATCTGCCGTCTGATAAGCCCCCAAAGCTCATCAAAGATCCTTCCTTTTTCTCGTTGCGTGTGTCCCTCCAGAGTCGATCCTCCTTGCTTGTCTGTGCTCTCATAATCTTCTCTGTGTGATCAGATCTTTCGCCTTCTCCGCCCAGAATCAAACTTTTTTCTGGGGAATTCAATCAATTTCAATTATGCAGCAATATCGAGTATGGTAAAAGAAGGAGAAAAGACAGACATAATGAATACACTGTACGAAATAAAGGAAAGCATCGCAAATGGAGAGAAAGAGATCAGAGAAGGCAAAACGGCACAGGCTTTACGGCGAAAGAATGCCGCCTCCCTCTTTCCCGATAAAGGGAAGAAGGAAAGAGAAGGAAGCGAAGCCTTTCTTTGCGCTGTATCGATTCTTTCTCTTCCGCTCCTACGATCACCCTAACAACCCTGACTCACTCCAATGATTACAATCCCAACCTCAAGATCCCATTTTTAACGTAAAAAAAGGGCGAAAAATTGAATCTTTGGCTCTCCCCCTGCATGTCCTTAGAGGCAGAAGAAGGACACAATACCAGGGAAGCAAACCCGGAAGGGCTTCAGAAATGTCAGCAGCGGAGACGACGACCCCAATGTAAAAACCGGAAATGTGGACTCTACGGCACCTCACAAACACAATACCAACTACAGCAATTCATTCATTTGACCCCCACATCTGTCTCTCTCTCTATTTATCTATCTATCTATCTCATCATCGTAAAAGATCAAAAGAAAAGCAAGTCCAAAACCGACACCAGGATTAAAACAGAAGAGAAGCGCCTGTACGCACTAAAACCGAGAGAGAGGGACAGAGAGAGAGAGAGAGAGAGAGCACGTACTGCAACGAAGGAGATAAAAAAAAAAGGGTTTGACTTTGTTGGGGACGACACCCGAGTCTGCAGTCAAAAGTGAGTCCTCCGATTCTGTATCAACCTTCAACACCGAACAATTAATTTTACCTTGAAAGAACCGCAGTAAAAGAGAAGCGATAGATAAATTACAGATGTTTGAATCCAAGTTACCTCTCTCTCTCTCTCTCTCTCTCTCTCTCTCTCTCTTATAAATAGTATTACGTTAGCGTCCTGCTCAGGGGAAGAAAAGGATCGCAGCGGGGAGCCCGGATAGCGACTGATGACGACTTCACCAAGATCGAGAACGCCAGAGCGAGAAGAAGAGAAGGCGAGGGGGAAATGGAGGGGACGAACAGCGAGGGAGGGGGTCTATAAAGTCACGGAGGGAGAGCCGAAATGACGGTATCACCCCTCACTCCGGTCACAGGATCACTCGAACGGCATGATGGCATCCCTCTGATCGAGATCCGACGGCTGTGGCGGGCGGGTTTAGGACGAGGAGGAGGGCCGAGTTAATTGCGGGGTTCGGAAACGGCTCCGATCGCGGTGGTGAGAGCTGTGATGCTGCGCGGTGCGCGTGTGCGCTGGAGGAGCAAATGAGAGTTTAATGAACTCACCGCGGCGTCGGTGTGCATGCACATTTCGTCGAACGATTCGTCTGCATCGATCTCCGCTTTCTGTCCGCCATACCGCGAGCGCTGGACGTGTGCACTGCACCTGAAGCAGGCGCTGCCTCATCGCCTGCGCTGCAGTGCAGTGCTGCCATTTCAGGGCGTTGCCTTGCCGTGCGTTTGCCGTCTCTCACTCGCCATTTGCGCCCGTAGTTCGTCATCAATTCCCAGAATCAAACATCTGTGCCGTAGTCTTCGTCGTGTTGGATAAGAATGTGGGTCAAAAGATTTTGCTTGTTGGATGTCATTGATGAATGATTGCTTTATTTTTGTCGGTAGCATCACTGATCGATGTGATCGCATGCCCATGATTCCTATGCAATCCACTCCATTATTATGCATGTCGTGGAAATCAAGAATAAATGAATAAATTCCTCAGAGAAATCCCTCTTTTTGTATCTTTCTGTAGATTTCTCCCTTCACAAAAACACCATTTTGTCTGTAGTTTTGAGGGGGATTTTAATATTATTGAAAAAAGTGAGATTAATTACTTAATTTTACGGACAAATTGAGCTTAGATTACTAGCGATGGTTATTAGATAATTAATTAATTAATTAATTAAATTGTTTCGTTTTGTAGTTTGTGGGGGATTTTTAATATTACACTTAGTTAATTGCTTGGACAAAATTGAGCTTAAATTGCTTGTGGTGTTTATTAGAAAAGAACTCAGTTAAGGGAATCATAATTAAGAACTAGTTGATATTGTTTTTGATGCCCTATTACCATAAGATTTCAGGATTTTTGGATGAAGAGTTGTATTCCTGATGAATTAATCAATGCTCATCTGGTTATTATTGAAGATGAATTAATATTTTCCTGTCTAAATTTGTTTTTATCATATTGAATAGTGACTTCACAATCATAATAAATAGTTCTAATTTCGATGTCATATCTTGCTTACTTCAATGATGCATCCCAGCAATCACAATCTTTAATTGCATCTCTATTTCTCATTCTTAATTGCATTAATAGAAGTAACAAAATCATGGAGAAAAAGGACATGAAAACTGTTTTTTTTTTCACATCTATTGAAACCTAATAAATATGCTAATGGACAACCCCTTAACCATCATCATAATTGTGCACCATGATAACATTTTTGCAGAATTTGTATAGTAAATGTTACTCTTATTTGCCTTTAGGTAACCTTTTTAGTGCAAATACATTGCGATGTCCAGCTTCATCATTGTGGATTCATGCATCTACACAGACCAATTCTAGCATTTGCATCTACATTAATGGTTGCTAAAATAGAGCATTCAAATACTAGGGGAACCTAATCTCCCAAATAGTTAGTGTCCTTAATACCTACCACCAAAAATTAGTGAATCTAATAATGAATCATAGGGAATCTTGATCTAATGCATGTTGTCTTTAGCAAATAATTAATTAATCATTTTGTTCAGAAAAAATGTATGTGCATTATTCTTTATCCATCTTTTAATGTGTTTCATTATAGATGTGCTTGCCTTCTTAGGAGCACTGACATATATCAGAGAATGGTATTATTTATGTGCACAAGCAACCAAAAAATATAATATTCCCATCACAGAATGGATCATGGGAGTATAAATAGTCATTGGAGCATTGTATTTGTCTTTGTAGTATATGTCTAAAGATAAGATGAGATTGACTCATGAGGAAGAATCAAGTATAGAATTGATTTGTCTTCTCCTATGAACAACTCAGTAGTTTCTCTAAAGGAACTTTATAGCCACTTGCACTTGCAACATATATATATATATATATATATGTAAATCAACAAGTTGTATTGTCTCAACTGTTTCGGGTAAGATATATAGATCGTTTATATGTATAAAACAATATCTTTAGTTAAGTTAGAATATCTTAAACCTTTATTTATAGACTTCTAAATTCTTTTTTGGTCCGTATTGATTTCTTTTAGTATCACTAATATTCTTTATCTTACCTCTTTGCAAATTATCTCTTATTTAAACAATTATCTCTTATTTTATCCTTCACAAATTATATTTAATTATTCATGAAGATAAATAAATAAATTTATACTATATATATATATATATGTATATATAATTAAGTTTGCATGTCAAACCTACTCCGCGTTGCATATAATGAAAGGATGTAATAATTTATATATTAAGTTAATTTTTGTTGATAAGTTCAGTTTTAAAATTATCAATCATCCAATCCAAAAATTTTAAGAAGGTGTAGTAGTATTCTCAATGTTGGTAAATCTATGGCTCTCTCCTTGATTCGGACACAAAGTCATGATGGTATATAGCATATCGATATATATATACATACATACATACACTAAATTATCTAATATTATTCTTCTTATCAGAATCATATTCTAAGTACATAGTAAGGAATTAGTGTTGGTCACTTCACCTTGTAGCCATCGCATGCGTTGGAATTCATATCTTTGGTTGACTAAAATGTCATGGAAGTCATCATAAGTCATCGATAAACCCTAGAGAATTGTTCATGGGGATGAAGCGCGGTCAGCCCCATGAAATCCCTAAAAGTAGCAAGGATTGATGGGAATGGAGGTTGAATTGCTCCAATACATCACCCTTTCAAGAAGCATGAAACAAAAGCCTCGACCAAGTAAACCAAGAATTATAACTTGGTTAGGTCACATTCGATGGAGACGACAAATTTAGATTTTATTGGTGGAATTTTAGTTGGATCGGTATTTGAGAACTTGATTGTAAGAAGAAAAAAATAATAATAATGGAGAAAACAGTTTATATGATCAAACATGACTTTCTCACATGATTTTTTATGAAAGAAATATCAACATTAGTATTAAAGTGAGTAAATTTATTAGGACATACATAGTATTTATTTTAGGATTTTAGAATTACTAATCGTCCCAATCATAAAATTTATCATGATATCAAAGAAGATCATTCTGCATCTATTTTTCCTTTCGAGTTTATATCCTGCATCTATTTTTCCTTCTCTCCTATGTTTAATTTTTTTTTAAAAAAAAATTATATATGAATTCTTTATTAAGGTTCGCATATAATATATGGATGGAGTGGTTTCCTAATAGTACAAACTTCCTATCGATGACTGAGATGTGTATCGAGGGTGAATCGGTAAGAGTGTGAATAGCGGCGTCTGCATCCCCATTCAACTCGAGCGTCACTCGGTGGCAATGAATCGGCCAACGCATGCATGCCGGAGGGCATTGAATCGGTGGCATTGATAGAGAAACTAAACGAAGCCTTCTTCCGCAGTCGGTAAAGACTTGAAAAGGACGTCGCAGCGACAGAAGAGAGAGAAGAGAGGCAGCGAAGTCAAAGAGGCGAGCGTGGGCCTCGCGAGAGCCACATGTTCGTCGGACTCCGTCGACCAAGGAAGAAGGGGACGAGAAGCGATGTGCACGTCGTGGCGGATGATGACAACCTCCCCCCGCCCCCGCCCCCGCCCCCCCGGTGAAATGGATTCTACCTGGAATCCAGCCATCGCTTGCTTCCTTCCTTCCTTCACTTCACTTCACTTCACTTTCCCCCACCCTCCCTCGTTACTTAAAAACTTCCCCATCAAAGGAACATTCATTCATTCTTGTCGCCGTCGGAAGGTCCATGACAAGAAGAGGGAGGGGGGGACATGTCGCCCCACGCGTCGCTGAGGCCGCGACGTGTGGGTAGCTGCTGAGTCTGAACGCGGGAAAGATAATTGATGTGGGGGGGGAGCAGCTGAGTCGCTCCTCGATTCTTCCCCCTCTTCATCGATACTTTGGGACGGAGGAGTTGACA
The DNA here is from genome assembly GCA_021527575.1 of Ensete glaucum. Taxonomy (NCBI): domain Eukaryota; kingdom Viridiplantae; phylum Streptophyta; class Magnoliopsida; order Zingiberales; family Musaceae; genus Ensete; species Ensete glaucum. Next base: position 54,372,256 of record CM038551.1, read on the forward strand.
CCATCCTCTTCTTGTCCTGTTATGACTCCCAAGCCGGAGGAGGAAGACGGAAAGCGGGGAGGGAGGCCTAAGGAAAGGGTGCTCTTGTCCTGTTAGCAATAGGCGCTGCTGCCTGCCTGCCTCCCCACCTTATCTTCTTTCTCATAAAAGTCGTTTCGTTGACTTTATCAGTGATCGAAGGATCAATACTGAGACGATGACGTTGAGAGCTTAAAATCTCATCCCATAAAATTTAGGCGTATAAGCAAAAATGTTAGATGGCAATGGATCCACTTTCTTTTCCATTGGTCCATCATCGTTACCATCCATACATACCATCAATGCCATGACAGTCATATCGCTACTTGCCCTCTTCCAACGCGTTGTCATCCTCCTCTTCTATCTCATCATCGAGTGACAGCTTTAACCATTCTTCCTTTGCAGGTGTACAAAATATAGCAATTTATATATATATCCCCAAACTCATTACTCTTAGCTATATTCCAGGATATATATATATATATATATCAACAACTTTCTTGTGACCACAAGTACAATCTCTCTTTATTTTTTTTCTATCCAGAGTACAACCTTGTGATCACAAACATAGCAATGAGTCAACAAATTGATGAACAAAAAAGCTACAGCCATCATTCGGCTGCCATGTCAGATCTGACATAAACAAGCATGGACCATCCTCTCAAGTGTTTGGTCTCCACGAAGAAAGAGAAAAAAAAACATACATTTCGGTAAGAAAATGAGACAACAAAGGAATCCTGCTCGGAGCTTTAACCAACTCCTGATGTTTTTTACTCTTGGGTCATATCAGTGAAATGTTCTTTGATTTTTTTTAGCATATTGGGCTCATTCACATATTTTCTAATAACCAAGATGCTATCTTAGAAAGTCTACCGAGATGAACCATGAAAACAATACAATTTGATAAACTATCAAACAATTCAATTTGATAAACCATGAAAAGCCTTCCTTGTGGACAGTCTGGTCCATGGCTGACAAGCAGACAAACTACTAATTTAGTTGAACCATGATCACGACCTTGGAACCATTCAGTCAAGAGAACACCAAGAACAACAGTCTCCTTTGAACACCGTATGCCAATTTTTCCGCATTTCACACTTCTTGTGTGCCAGAGCAGATCAAAGGTGCTGTATGTATTCAGACCAATTTCCTTTTCCATATATGTATATAGAGTACCACCTGTTTCAAGCAGTAAATCATGAGTATATTGCTACCAAGGAGGAATCATCAACCAGTGGAAAGCCACCCGGATGCGCCTCCAACTGTCCAGCTAGTTGGAAGGTAGTTGAATTGACCAACTTTATCTCCTCCCCCTTTGACGGCCGCTGCCGTGACCACATCACGCTCTACCACCTTGCTTTCCCAAAGCATAAAACTCTGATCTACTTGGCTTCAATCCTAGGGACTGAATTCCCCTCATTTTTCCCTCTTCAGGCTGCTCAACTTTCTGTCTCTTTGAGCTTTGGGAGATGAAAGAGATTTGCTGTGAGCCACCAGGTCCAAAATTCACACCATTCAGAGTACCAACTCCTAGTTTTTTTCTTAAGAGCAGCAATCCTCTCTCCAAGTGGAAGGGCATCCTCCTTGGCCACAGAGACACTCCTTAAAAATGCTTTGGCATGGCATTCATCCTTCACCTCATATATCCTAAAAGAAATCATTACGTTAGAATCTAGATAAAACATATTTGGTATCTTCCATATCTTGTGCAAAATATTGTCTCAGTGGACCTCTAAAGTGTCGTCTCAGCAGGAAATAGTGTTGGAATTTTATGTAGGTACAATGTCAAAAATCTTTTCACACGGTTAGACATTTTAAACTATACCTTAACAGAGTTTCATAGATAATACAAAAGAAAATTCTCTTATTGCAATTTAGGTCCCTTATAATCTCTACCAGCAAGTGTTCAGACTCTACCCTGGCCCCAGCTAAAACTGACTCAACTACAAACATGTGTAAAAAAGCTAAAATACTCCTGCATATCATACTGCACCGGTGGACATTATCTGCATGTTACGAGTGGGAAGGCACATGGGCAGCACAGAGCACCTTAAATGCAAGCATCCATATGCAGACAATATGTCCAACCAGCACTATGTTAATTATCACTGATTTGAACAGTCCTACATTGACCTCGGAAAGAGAACAGTACTGTACAATGGCCCTATCATCAGAAAGAAGATATCACTTTAGATGGTTAAAAAAAAAATTCTCATCATAGTTTAGTGATTGCCCAATGTAAAAAAACAAATCTAAATTTTATATATGGATACAGTAAGAATTCTCTATAAGCGTAAAGAAAAAAGGAATTGCATGAAATAGCTTAGGTGGGTAAAAGACAAAAAAAGGAGCACATAGCTAAGTTATCCATTAATTCAATGTATGTTGCCTGATTACTTCATACAAAAACATAGAACAGCCCCGTGAACAAGGCTCCACCCATGCAGGTTTTGGAAAACATTATTGCAAGAAAAGAGGATGTTTCAGTGACTCAAGCACTGATCACCTAAATAGATGTATTAGCCAAAAACCAAATAACAACTTTAATGATGCTTAAGTATGACACCTAACTCATCTTACTAATCAATGGAATGTAAGTGCGGTTATATCATGTTCTTGATTTGTTTGTAAATTGTGAGAAAAGCAAATGGCATAGTTTCAGTGACGAAACTAAGACTAACAGTTCCAACTTGGTTTAAATATGTGCCACAAAACTGTCAAAGGAAGAACGGTACACATTAAAGTACCCAATACCATTATGCCATACAAATAAAAACAACATTATAATCATAAAGAATCCCAGGGGTTCACCTCATGCCCTTCTACTTCTTAACTTCATTCTCATCTGTGTCAAGCTCATCTTCGGATTCCTGTGAAGCTATTGAAGCATCAGAATCACTGGTCCCCTGCTCTTCCCAATCCTCCTTTACAGGCTCAAAATGTTCCTCAATCAGGGAGGGCTGTTTCTTAAAGGATTGGGGATGAAGCGACAGAAATTCCTGTGACAGTTCATCCACTTCAAAAGTCCTGAAAAGTATAGGCCAATCATGCAAAAATTAGAAGACACTACTACAAGACATGCAAAGAACAAGCATAAAAAATGGATCGCAAAACTAAAAAGAACCAATTTTTTTAGAAAGCTAAAGAAACTTAATTTTGCATATTCAGAATAATGGAAATTGGAAACCATATGAGCACATAAGCAATGATAAACAATATTCTAGGAGCTGAATATTTTGGTTGCTTTAAACATTTGTAGATACTTGAATACTGCTATGACAAATCAGTGCTTTTTGGAAAGAACAGCGTTCAGGATCGCATGGATAATAAGGTCCAAGAAAGCTAACAGCAAGATATATTAATGACAGTTTGTGTAGAAAAGTTAACAGATTATTATTCATACATGTTGGTTCATGTATTTATAGAGATGTTAAAATTAACCTTTTCTGTGTTCAGGATAGCAGTTACATTGTTGTAAACATCACTTTTAGCACTTCATTCTTCTTTTATAGGAAGATAATGATGTTGAAAATGAACTTTCAGGTCACAGTGCCATCCTCTTATAATTTCATACAAGTATGAACCCTTAATCAGGAGGTATAACAAGCCATGATCAAATATAAGTGGAACAAGCTAAGTATTTGATTCAATGACAAAATACTAGTAGGTGTACGAAACAAAGATCAACACATGAACCTAACAATTAACAGCCACCTCAATTCAATTAAGAAGCAAATCCAGTGAACCTAAATATATAATTTATGAGGTAGAAAAGATATTCAGATTGTGTGAGCCAATTGGTGGTCAGAAGACTCATTAAACTATTTATTGGTTTAAATGCTTAAGAAACATTATGGAATACTATGTTTCTACCAAGGATATTATAAATCTTTGAATATTCATCACTATTAGATGACCATAATAGACGAAAATTGTGTTCTAGATCTTCTAGGAAAAGAAATGCCTATGGTGTTTGTCAGCATGTATGCTGCATATACCTTATTCTCAAACATTGCTGCAAAACAAGTATCTCTAAGGATCTCACTAGTTAATCCTCTGTTTTTCTTTGATTTCTTTTTTGCAACTGTATCATCCATAGTCTCCATTTCACTTTCTTCTGCAATATGCAAGCAAGCTGCAAGGAGACTGTTTACTTTAGGCAAACTTTTCTGTATCTGCAATACCGAACAGGAATCTTTCACTAAGTGGACGCAGCAGAAAAGCAAACCAAAGAAGAGAAAGCAAATCATGAGGCTCGCTTAGCCTCCATCTTCTCTTTCTTCTGTTTCTCTCTGTATTCATCATATGCAAAAGGATCCACCAAAGCCTTTGCCTGCATGATCAAAATTTCAGTGAAAAGAAGGCATCAGAAGGAATGAAATTGGTGGCTACTGATTTTATAAGATTTTTCTGAAAGAAAAGTCCAAGAAGTTAACAGATTCTTTCAATTCTTTTCTTTTTAAAGAAAAAGTCAAAAGCATCATTACCTTTTTATATGGACGATGATCAATAAAGAAACCCTGCATGTAGGCCCTAAAGAGATTGGTGCCAATCAAATTGGTAAGTTTCAGACATTCACCCTCTTCTTTAGTCAAAAATTTGAAATCATCATAAATGACCGTTTGTGACCCTTCCTCCATTTCTTCATATAAGAAAGTAGATATGACAATGGGCTTCAGCACATAAAGGCACCATAAGAATTTGAATTTTTAGAAAAGAAGCCACAATAGGTAAGCTATAACACTGTCACGTCTGGATTTATAGGTACGAAGTACCACTGCAGGGCCAAGAGCAGGTAAATAGGCTGGTATCTGGCTGCTGTCCAAAGCCAGTAACATCAAGCCACTCATTAAAAATGCATATATCATTGATAGCTCCAGAGATCAGTTCTATGCTGGTCGTATTCTCACCCTGTTAAAGAATGGTTAAGCCAACAAGCATGTCAGAGTTTGTTAGTAAATTTTGGAAGTGTTTTCATGTTCATTCATCATATCCATATTATCCAAAAAAGTCAGCTGCAGTCTGTTTTCCACAGTATAACAAGAGCTTATTAAAGCCTGTGTGCGACCAAAGGATGACAAGCTTGGCAAAAATATGAAAACCAAGTCAGTAATAACACAGGCGTGCAATAATTCAACATATGCAGCTTCTTGTGTGTTATCACATTTCATAAAAGCCAAAGCTACCTCAAGTTAAAACCTCAAAGGATGAATATATGCATGTGGCAATCTTAAAACTGTGTGAACCTAGGACACCTTGCATAACAGTAATTTTGACGAGTTTCATAATGATAGCACCAGGAGAATAACCAAAACAGTGATACTAAAAATAATCAGTTGCAAAATAATATTCAACTTTTTATGCAGGCTTCAAAGCAATATCATTACACTAATTGTTTTTGAGACCATCAACATGACAAGAATAATGAGCAGATGAAACATAGATCTAAAATATGAAAATTGCATGAAAAAATTTAATACAAAAATAATTCATTCATACGTATTTTGGTTTTACATCAAGAACTTGATGCAGGACCATTCTGTTGTATTCCTCATTCAAAATTTTGGGGTATTTTGTAAATCACAAATTGAAACATGGCAACATCCACTATAATCCTATATTAGTTATCAAGATTGGAATAAATTCTTCAACAATTGCTGCACCTACACACCATCAGCTCTTAATATTGAGTAATACCTGACTCCATATCATTTGGTGGGTTAAGCCAATAACAACCTGCTTAAACCCCCTTAACCCAGAACTACACGCAGTCTTAAGATTATTATAGTTAAATCTCTCTCTACACAGAAACGTGTACTTATATGTATTATATGCGCACATACATGAATATGAGTATATATCTATATAATATATGTACGTCGGATCTTCAACATTCTTTATGCAGTTTAACATAAGATCAACAAGAAAGAAGTCACCTAAAATATAATGCTTCACAAATATAGAAAGAAAACAAAAACTTGTTAAGAGAGGTCCAGTAAATCATCAATTCAGCTTCATTAACCAATTCATCTTCATTAACAATTATGTGTTCAATATAAATGAGATTAAATATCCTATTCAAAATCATATATCCATCTTATCCATCATCAATAGATCAACATTAAATAAAAAAATTAGTAATTCCAAAAGAGAACCACAAAATTTCCCTCAAGTATGTCAAGACCAATTAGATTTCAATGACAATTTAATGGTTAATTAGGAATTAAATAATTTGAGAAAATATTCGAAGTTAAATAGGACCACAAAGTAAATGCCATAATAACCACACAATTTAATGGTTAATTAGGAATTAAATAATTTGAGAAAATATTCGAAGTTAAATAGGACCACAAAGTAAATGCCATAATAACCACAATATGATTTTTTTTCTGACAGAATAAAGAGGGAGAGAAAAGGGGAAGGGGGTCCACCCTATAGTAACCCAAGTGGATGCCAATATATGAATAAACAATCAAGTAACAAATGATAATGCAGCTGCTAGCTACAGTTGGTCCAGATTACTGCAAGGAAGGGAATTAACATATCGTGATTTAACCTCCTTCAAAAGGAAGGACAAAGATTTTATCTCCTTCCAATATTAAAAAATTAACAAGTCACCAAACATAAGCTTCATGAGGTTTTCTTTAGAATATCTTTTGTAATATTATTATCATACTCAATTGTTCTCCTTACTAGGTTTTAACGTGTTTGTCAGTTTTAGGTGGAATATAAAGACAACCCTCTATATGTTTTCTCAACTTTTCTGCCAGATCATAAATGAGATACCATTGTACAGACGAATAATAAATTTAAAACTTTAATCCAAACACGAGATATCATTACATATGCAAGATGATTACAAACACCAAATCAGAATGTGTGTAGCCATCTATAGAGCACTCAAGTAACAAAATATTCAAACATCTACCAGTCCAACAAATCTAATGATCATGATCATCATCCAAGTTCACATCTGCTCCATCACTTGTTTTATGTACATCACTATTATTTTGTTTCAACAAAATCAACTTCCTCCACTTCTACATCTACTACCCTTGAACTTGATGCTTTTGCACGTCTTTAGTCTCGCTCGTCGTCTAAAGTATGACACTGGTGACTTTACTATGACACCCATGTCAAATTGTCACTTTGGAACCCATCTCCCCAACTAGGGATGCTGGATGCAAGGAAAGGAGGAGAGGGCGAGAGGAAGGGTGAATAGAGGCAATGGCAACGGAGCATCCACAAATAGAAGGGTGAAAGAAGAGGGAAGAAAAGAGAGGACCCACCAGCGAGCACAGATGATAGAGGAGGCCACTGATGGATGAATCCCTTGACCATAAATCCTAAGGCACAAGCCCTAGATCTTGAATACTTATTGCCTTGGGTCAGATCCTACTGCTGATAACAGTAATTGGCAGACAACCACAAGGGCCATAAGAATACTTGATAAAATAAATAAAGCATATACCAGCAACATCATAGTATAAAATAGTTACCATCCAATTTGGCAAAGAGACATAAGTAAAGAAAATAAATTTTTATCAGTCTGCTGACGAGCCGTGGAATCCTTAAGCTATGGTGATTACCATATTTTGCATGGATCGGCACACAGAAAAGAAATTTTCTGTTCAAAATTTCCTCTTACTTCATGCAGAAATATTTAATGATAAAGATGAAAACAACAAAATATATCATATGGAACCAATCTAATAGCTGCATGCATAGAATAAGAACTATGACTAAGTAGTCGAATCCATCTTATGAAACCAACCAACAGACACCGCACAAAGCATTAGAAGAAGAGCTACAACAACAGAAATCATCCAAATGTAACAAGTTGGTAGATATATATATATATATATAGGCATTTTCTGGAAAATTGAGCATGACACAATATGGACTGTACATCATCATCTAATGTCTAGTCTCAGCTTCTTTTCAGGAAAGCCCAACTGACAATTCTCTTAATATTTTATTTTAGTCCGTATGTTGTATGTTTCAACCTTACAAAAGATGTTTGTCATTTCAAACTCACAATTCAAATGGTTGACTTAGCCTACGACAAAATCTAACTTTACCTACAATATTGACTTAGAGCCTTAGTTGCATCACTTGGTCACAGAAACCGAACTTACAACATATTGAACTAAGACTTTAAAAAACTATCTATTTGGTAACTTCAATCGATTCCAAAGCCTTCTAAATTTGAGATTTTTATAAAGGACTTCAAAATTTGGCACAGCCATCAATCGACTGACTGCTCATGTGACAGACATTATTCAAACTCAACCTGAACTTGGAAACAACTGAGAGAGGGTATCCTAAAATATTTTCAATTATTTAAACCTTGAAACATACTCGAGTACAAATTTATTCTGCCTACATCTGATTTAGCAACAATTAACCCAAAACTCCAAAACCGACCCAAATAATGGTCTGGAACTCATTCTAACACAGTTGCAGTACAGTGGCTCTCTGCTGGTCCACTATGATATGTATCTTGGCTCTGACATATATATCAATTTAGTAAAGAAGCTAACTGACCATGCAATTAAATACAAACAATTAAAGAATCACCAAATGAAGAAGGTAAACATTTAGAAGATTAACCCCAAAGAATGCAAAATATGACCTCTCTGTCACATTAGTAAAATTATATATGCCTAGAAAACCTGAGTTGCAGAGAACACATAGAAGTAAAGCTAGTAAAATACCTGAAAATAAATAATTTCTGAAACAATGTGCCTTTCAAACTTCAATGACAATTCTCCCAGCTCAAACATTTTAACTTCAGGAGAATAAAAACCTAACATCAGAATTTACTGCATATAATAAGCATATAGAGATCCAAACAGTGAATAAGACAAGTGTGCTACAGACCTTTATATATGTTAAATCAAGTGATATCATAGAATGATGTAAATGATGTGACAAGAATGACCTCAGATATGGATTGGGTCTAATGATCATGGACAACAAGACAGGCTGAATTGGCATTAGTCATAGTGATGCTTGTATTGGCGAAAAAAAGGCTTTCCAATCAAAAGGTAAAAGTCAAGTAAAAGAAACAAACTATTCAATTCTTCTTTGATTTTCTTCACCTTATTCAACTGACAAGGATAGGTTAAAGAATAGCAATCCATATTGTCTCAACTCCAATACTGGCTTATGGCTCACAGAAAAAAAAAATCAACATTAACATGCATAAATAAGGCCACCAATATGTGGGGCCAGATCTACAGGAAGGTAAATCCGCATATCCAAACACTAAAGCATCTCTAATAGGCTTCATTTCTCACTCATGAACTTCAAACTCACCTTCATAAATATTAGCATAACATGTTTTAAAATAGTCAGAAACACAATGTAGAGGAAGGAGCAAGAACAAAAATAAATAACATGTTTAGACAATCCATCATGGGCATGTATGCATGTATTCAAATATGAGTGCATAAGCAGACACACACATACAGAAAGGCAAAACAAACAGAAATCTAAGAGAAAATATATTTATACCTAAAAGTTATCAACACATGTTAATTTAGCTACTCATGCCTGATGCAATGACATAGTCACCATCAGGAGACACCATTAATTTGGTAGTTGCAGTCTCAAATCTCAAATCTTGAATTAAGTCCACTCTCTGCAGGTAGTCTAATTGTTGATTTATGAAAAATCTTAATCAAATAAGCTCAGCAAATTTGTCAGACAAATATAGAAAACACGATATGCGACTTGTATAAAATAAGAATAAAGAACACATCTTTATTAATGAATCTTAAATTTGTCCAACAATGTCTTTGATGTTTATGCAATTACTAAAAATTTTTTAAATAAAAGAAAAAAGGATTTGCATTGAGTTGAAATATAAAATGTAATATAAAATGTCACATAGTAAGGTAATGAGCTGAAAATCCAACCTTGACTTGGTCAAGAAAGAAAAAATCTTTTTACTTATTATTTGATTTCCCAAAACAGTAAAAGTATCAATGTTGCTATAAGTGACAAATAAGTTAAAGAGCCAAATGTTAGGACCCTAGCTAAGTCGGGTCCATCTATTCAAATTGAGTCATGTTAGCCAAAGTCAGTTATAGGTCGAGTGAATCTTATCAAGTCAGTTATGAGTGAATTGAGTAGTTTTTATCTTCAATTGAGATTGAGTTAGTTATTATTTTCAGTTAAGAGTTTATCAAGTTAGTTAAGAGTCAAAGATTAGTGGGACTCTTGGTAGAGCCCAATAAATAAGGTTGTAAACTCTTTTTCAATCAATGAAGAAGTATTAGTCTTAGCCAAAGACAAAACCCTAGGAGGCAGATCCCCTCGAAGTGATCTAGGAGGCCCGATCCCCTCGAAGAGATCGTTTATCCTCCTTTCCACCTTCTTCCCCCGTGATAGAACCCTAGGGTTCTATCACCAAACAAGAAAACGGTAACATCGAAACAGCTAAAATGTAATATTAAGCTATAGAAGTCAATACAGTTTGAACATATGTAACATGAATGACAAATTTATATACACATCTGAAAAGTGCATGCTGGAGGGAGCAACAAGTCATATGTCAAAAGACGAGAGCTTATCATGTACTTCTATCATGTAGCAATCAATCAATGAGAAAATATGGTAGCGATCGATGAAGCAATTTTCACTATTATCTAAAGATTTGTAGCTAAATTGGGATTAATCTATTGTGTCCGGGACACAGTAGGTATCATGTTTAGAGAATTTGATAAACATAGCATGGAGCAATTGCTCAAAGTTATTCTGATAACTTAATTAATTTAATATGCTCTTCTTCACTATATATCAAATTTCACATAAGGTGTATTTATCAGGGGATAAAAGGAAAATCTAACTCAGATATAATCAAGGTCATTTTACTCACCAAATCAGTACAATTGCAACCATCACTAGTCATCTTCCCTCAAACGTATTGATCCTTGCCTTAAGGGGAAACAATAGCTGTCTCTCGCAATGCATATGTCATCCACAATTTATATGTTTCTCCACTGACACTAGTGGCTCCATCCCTTTGCTCTCCAAGTTACCCTCTGCTTCCCTCACCATCCCTTCTCCATTCTCTCGGCACCACTAATTGACACCATGGTAGAGAGAACCGTCCGTAGCAGCTCTTGAGGCTAAACCCAAGGCCAAACTGCCCTCATACAACAACAAGGAGTACCTCAACACCAACATATAGAAGTGCATCAACATAGCAGACGACAATGTACCTAAAACTCAAAAAAAAAAACCCATCGAGTGTTTTCGTTTGCCTTTGTTCCAAGATATCCTATTTCTAAATCATACAGTAAATCTTAATACGACGGGCCACAAGTTCAGAACAAGTCGAATTGTTTTCGCTAAAAAATAGAAAGGTGTTTTTGATCGGAAATTCTCTTACGAACGCCAGCGGCAAACATAATTCCAATGTTAACTGCAACGTCCGAAGCCTTCTACCAAGAAGAAGGCGAACATAATATCAAAAAGGAGAGAGACGATGTAAGAGAAGAAACCTTTGTCTTTGGAAAGGGCTCTGAGCTTCTTGGGAGGAAGCCAAGTCGCCACGCAGCGCTGGCCCGAGAGGAAGTAGAGCTTTTCGCCATTGATGGAGGTGGACCTGATGTTCCCTCCTCCTTTGGCCGCCATCACTGCACGAGAACCCTAGGGTTTCTCTTTTCTCCGTCGGTGGCATACAAGACGGTTTAGGGAGGCACCGGCCCGTACACATATGAGTATGGAACCGGACCGGACGGGTCCGTCGAACCAAAATATGGAACGAGATTTAAGTATCGAATCGGACTGAACCGTCGAACCAAAATATGGAACCCGATATAAGTATTGAATCGGACAGGGCCGTCGAATCAAAATATCGGAATCAGGATGCTTACCTGTCCGAATCAATTAAAAGACCAAATAATGCTAACTCGTATCTCATGCTTTCAAAAAGTTGAGAATGTCGACCACTATCAAAAAATTTTGACTGAGCCCAAATAATAAAATTTACATACTGATCTCAGTTTATCATTCTTCTGAAATAAACTTCTAAAAAATTTTATTTAATGAATTGTATAAAATTTCTACGATTACCTAATTAATCATTCTCCTGAAATAGTACCTATTATATTGTATGTATCATATCACTGTGCTTGAATTCCCACTATTCTCTTAACAGTAACTATAGATTTTGTGATTAAAAAAATAATTATGCCAATAATCTAAAATAAAAATATAAAATCAAATAGTTTATTTAAAAATTGGTACAGGCGAAAAAAAAATGGTGTTTCCCTTATAAGCATTCACCACGACTTTTTTTTTTTTATGGTTTATCCAATTACAAGCTACATGCTCTTATATTTTTGAGTTTATTGTGATGTTTAGATGATTCGATCTGCCCATGATATGTCTCCATTGTCCGTGAGCATCATCTTCGCATTTTATTATACTCAGTCTCTCCTTCTCCTCCGTTACCTTTTTAATGTGGCATTCTTCCGCTTCCCTTAACTATCAATCATATATTCAAAATTGGCACATTTTTTTAAACATAATACTAAAAACGGGTGTAAGGACAAATACTTTTTGTTTTATCATGTACTTTAAAGATATAGAGACGACAATATCATAATATTAAATGTATAATTAACAATTTTTATTGTTAATATATGGATATTTATATTAAAATTTATCATACTTTTAATAAAATTCTAAATATGAGTTTAAAATTGTTCACTTATAAGTGCAAGAGTATAGATATTGTTAGGGTTATATATATATATATATATGGAAAGAAGTTTATATTGAGTAACTATCCGAATTTAAGAATTTTTTTTTTTCAAATCAGTTATCTCTCTATGGATTAAATCATTTATCTCAAAATATAAATGGTGAAGATGAGATTCGATCTAATGACTTTGCGATGATCTATTCAACCTCTTTATCATTTAAGTTGGCCAGCATATTCATTAGTATATTTTGGAGCATGAAAATGAGTATACCAACATTAATTATTAGTGTAATTATATATAATATTTATTTATTTTAACTTAGAACTTAATAAATAAAAAGTAATATTTAAACAGTAAATGTATGGTTTTAATTTTTTTAATGTGATAATAAGGACATTCATATTCAAAATTTAACATATATGTAGAAAGATTCTAAAATAGAGCATAGTAGTGCCACATGTGACTACAACAATATCTTACATCAAACTTTCACAAACGAGAAACAACAAAATCACAACGGTAAAATATATATTTATCATTTTTTATATGAATTTACTTGATATTTAGACTGAATTTTAATTTATTCGTTGCATGCTATAAAAATTGGTGTAACCATGTTAATGTGTATGTAATGACATAAATGTTATCCAATCTATACAGTTTAAACTAATTTTATGAAATGTAATGATATTTATTCTTTAATTTTTAATATGTTTTAATATGATATAATAATTAATGTAAAGATATTCATGTATGAGTATAATGAAGACGAGGGGTTAGAGTTTTTTTGTTTTAGAAAATTAAACATATTTGAGTGCCCCAATTAATTTTAAAAAACTGGGAGCTTCATAAAAAAAACCCATAAGTGTTTTTTGGAATAAATAGTTTATTTATTTATCTTAAAAGATATGATCAACAAATAAAGTAAACAGAAAAATTATTTACACTGAGAATTTCGCTTTTTTACATCTATTGTAAGAAAAAAAAGCATATTTGTTAGTAAATAATTAAAAGAAAATTCTTCTTTCCCCTGTGATTGCGACCGTTCGTTTCACCGATTCGGTGTAATCTCAACCGTCAGTCTCTTTCTACCTTGGAACGCGTCGCTGCTCTTTTAAGGGGAAACAGCCGCCGTCTCCTAAGTCGGCCGAGATTTACATGCTCCTTTGCCGCTTTCGCCGGTGCTTATCTCCCTTCGCTCCTCGATCTTCCGTCTGCCGCCCTCGCCGCCTCTCCTCCATCTTTCCGTCGCCGCCGGTTGCCGACATGGGAAAGAGCGTCGCCCGTGGCGGTTCTTCCGAAGCTAAACCCAAGGAAAGACCCTCCCCACTCTCCTCCCACAAAGACGAGGCCTACCTTGACGCCGTCATCCAGAAGCGCGTCCACCTTTTCGAGACCATCCAAGCCCAGCAGAAGGCGGAGCGCCTCAATCTCGACGGGGAATCCATTAAGTACGTGTTCTGTCCCCTTAGTTTAAGGTTATTTTTTTTTCGGTTCTTGATGTTTTCTAATTCTAAAGGCATACTGGACATTCTTGACACGATCAACTAGAAGCCTAGAACAGTATTAATTGTTTCAACACGATTTTCAAGGAGGTTATCGATGAGAACTGCTCAAGGGTTTAATAAAGTAATCCAGGATTCAAGAAAGTCAAACAATGTATTTATGCTTTATAGTTCCTATATTATAAAAAAGTATTTGTGACGATTTGCCGTTGGAAGCCTTAACTGTAATTGCCCTTTATTGTTGTTACAGGGATTGTTTTAACTTTTTTCATAGGAATTAAATCTAATATACTAAAATAAGATGTCTCAAGGGTACCTTTTTGATAAATAAAACTACTAAACACATTATATATTTTTGACGGTATAAAAGTAGTGCATGATGACATGTCAATGTTTTCAGATTCTGAAGCTTCTTATACTAAAATTTGGGGTTCTGACACTTAACACAGTGATCATGAATTGATTCTCCTTTGCATGTAAATTCGTTCAAACTTGTGATTTCTAATACATTGCTTTACTTTGCTATTTGTTGTTTTCTAGAGTAACATTGCCTGATGGTACAATCAAAGAAGGGAAGAAGTGGCTAACATCACCCATGGATATTGCTAAGGAGATTTCGAGTGGGTTGGCAGCGAGTGCATTAATAGCTCAAGTAAATTTTCATTTTTGTCCTCATGATCATCTTTAACAGTAATGCCTTTCTCGTTACTTTTTCAATTTTAACCTTTTTTTTAATGCCCAAAGTACTCTATGGAAATCTAAAGACAAAATACAAGTTGATTATGACCCCTTGCAGTGACCTACTAACACGATCATTTTATTTCAATTTTTATTCTCTTCTATTTGCATCAACCTGCCAGCAGGATAATCTTATTTCATTATTTATTATCTGATTCTTTAAGGCTGTGGTGATAAATGCGATATTGTTTTTAATTCTTTCCAATACGTCATTTGGGCCAATACTTTATAGCAAGGATCACTGTTTCAGATATTGAACCCATGACAGTGACTGGTATGTACCGGTTGATACCAGCGCACTGAAACATGGTACACTGATATGCAAGGTTTGCAGTACCGATTGATGCCGCTCGTATCGGGTGGTATGTACCTGTCTGCTAGCAGGCCGGTATGCGGACCGCTCGCTATCGGGCGATATCGCCGATTAGGCGATTTATTACCAAAATCGGCTAGTAACAGTTGATTTCAACTGTTGCCGACTGTTGTCGGGCCGTAACAGTCGATTTTGATTGTCGGCGGCCGATTTCGGATGGTACCAGAAGAAGACGGAGAAGAAAAGGGAGAACTTAGAGTCCAACGCTGTTCTCTCGATCCTGATCCGTTGTCTGCTGGCGATTTCTTCACCCGTGCGATCCATCGCCCGTGGTCCGTTGCCCATGTGATCCGTCTCCCGTGGGTGATTTCTTCTCCCCGCGTGGGGAGAAGGAATGAGGCGCCGTCGCCCTTTTTTATTTCTAACTTTATTATATATGTGTGTGTGTGTATTTGTGTGTTGAGCGGTATGCCTAGGCGTACCATTCGGTACCACTGGCCTGAGCTTGGTATACCAGTACGGTATGGTTTGGCGAACCTTGTTGATATGTATTGTTGAGTTGAAGAGGAATAAGACAAAGGAGGAGGAAGGGGCGGTGGAGGAAAAGGAGAAGGAAGAAAGCCGAAGGAAGAACACGAGGCGCTGGGGAGGAGGAGGAAGTGGAAGGAGGAGGAGAAAGGAAGAATAGAAAACAAGAAAGAAGAGGACGATGAGGAGGAAGAGGAGGAAGCGTACTCGTTGGTGGCGCATGATGGGGGGCAGTGGTAGGATGTGAAACACACAGAGGGCTCGTGTTCGGGTGAAGATGGCTCGCAAACGTGAGCCCTAAAAGTTTTAATTAATTTTTTTAACGGGTCAGAGCAGATTGTCTGAACGAAGGTGGTCTGTGTACTCATTCATGTTCACGCTTGGGCCTTGGTTGATACATACTGTGTCTGATTTCTCATATCTTCTATCAACATTACTTTATCTGTTTGATCATGCATCTAGTCTAGCAGGGAACATCAAGGTCTTTTGCTGAGGATTTAAATGAGACTCATGGTTCCTTATTTTATCTTGGCCCCTTTGGTCATGCGTCACTCCATCTGATACTTAATTACTTTAGGTCTTTGTGTAGCAAATTTTCTGTTTAATTATTTTACAAAAACTTGGTGTTTGGGTGATTGCCACAGTTTAATTTACTACTAGCAGTGTGTTCTTTGTTTAAAGTTAATTTCTTTGAATTATGTTCTTTGTTTAAAGTTAATTTCTTGAATTACCTAATTAAAACATTGAGCAAGGTTTTGTTGCTAAGGAGCTTTAGACACTTTAATAAATGGGTGCCTAGGGCCTGCCTGTGGCAACTATGAGTACTCGGAATATGTATTTTATTTGTTATCTGGAAGCTGATGTCTTAGTCATTCAACCATGCAAATCAGAGTTATATTAAGTATTAACATCTCTAAGTGAACGAAAATCTCTTATTGTGCAATTGATGGGTGGATGACAAACTTTTATATTAAGGAAGAATGATTTCACAGAGCACAACTCTAGGTTTCACTATCAGTATCTTGGTTAATCTGTTTATTTTGTCCTTTTCCACTAGGCATCATGTTGTCTGTCCACGCTCTGTCATGATCAATAACATTATTTTTCCCTTAAAATGAGTATAGGAGCCTATTGACTCTCCTTTCTTGTGGATAGAGCTCTTCATGTTAGATCGGGAGTAATTTATTCTAAGATTTTTATTGATGAATAACACAGATTCTAACCGGGGATAAAGCAACAGTCCTATGTCTTGCCATTTGGCCATGTATTTGTGTGCAACTTTGAATATGAAATTATAGGTTTCTAGATCTGCACTAATTAGCATATGCTGTTTAGCGTTATGTTGTTTCCACTGTTCAGTGATGGCACCTTTGTTTGAGCTTCTTATGTTGATATCAAATGATTTTTTTACAATTGCTTTTTTATTTCATCTAAGCTATTGTAGCTACCTGTTTCCTCTTCCACAGTGTAAGAACATAACTTATGTTGCATGATTATGATAATCATTTCCTCCATCTACATATCTTTACAGGCCTAATGTACATTAGAGAGGAAACCAACAGGAACAGGCATCCTTTTTATAATTTTTTTTGTATTCTTTAAAATATTCTCTTTTATGTAATGACTTAATTTTACACTCTAGGCTAATGATTCCTAGCAAACCATTTATAATGTTTCAACATGATCTTTAATCTTTTTTTTGTTTTCATCGGTTGAAATGTAAATGGAACTCTCTGAGCAGGCATCCTTTTTTTTACAATTTTTTGTATTTTTTAAATATTCTCCTTTATGTAATGACTTAATTTTACACTCTAGGCTAATGATACCCTAGCAAACCATTTATAATGCTTCAACATGATCTTTAATATTTTTTTTGTTTTCATCGGTTGAAAGGTAAATGGAACTCTCTGAGCAGGCGTTCTTTTAATAATTTTTTTTGTATTTTAAATATTCTTCTTTATGTAATGACTTAATTTTACACTCTAGTTAGATTCCCTAGTGAACCATTTACAATGCTTCAACATGATATTTAATCCTTCTTTTTTCATTGGTTGAAAAGTAAATGGATCTCTTTGAGCAGGCATCCTTCTTATATTTTTTAAATATTCTCCTTCACGTAATGACTTAATTTTACACTCTAGGCTAGTGGTTCCCTAGTGAACCATCTACAATGCTTCAACATGATCTTTAATCTTTTTTTTTTGTTTCCATGGGTTGAAAGGTAAATGGAACTCTCTGGGATATGACGAGACCTCTTGAGGGTGACTCAGACCTTAAGTTGTTTAAGTTTGATGATGCTGAAGGGCGTGACACCTTCTGGCATTCTAGTGCTCATATCCTTGGACAGGTGCTATCATGCTCAGATTTCATTTCTTTGCTTCATATTTAAAAATCAATAAATTCATATGATGTACAATTATGCTTGTGCTATCTTCACATCTCTTTATATCTGTTACCATACCCTTGGGACTCTTCTTCATTAACAAAAATTTGGTTGTTGTTTTTGTAATTTCAGTCCCTTGAGATGGAGTATGGGTGCAAGCTATGCATTGGGCCATGTACTACACGAGGGGAGGTGCTTACATGATTGTTTGGTCTACTTCTCTGTCTTTGCAGCTCTTTTGGGATGCTAATGACTGCTTTGCAATTCTAGTTTTTGTGGCTTTTCCTTCTCTTATTGGTTAAAAAGGATATGCAACAATGATTAGTAATGAGGTAACTTAATCTTTTCCGATATATGGGCATGTGCTGCAGTAGGTAAAGATCTTGCTGGTGCATTAAGTTAGATTGAGGAGGCTACAACATGTTGCTATATGATTGTAAATTCTTGGATACAAAACTATCACACATGGGGTACCACTATTGAGCTTGAACAAGTAATATGCATTGATGGCAATTGACAACTTGAAGGTGATATTATTCATGGGAAAAATAAACCTTTGTTTGTGTTGTCAATATAAGACCAGACCAGAGACATTATATTATTTATGCAATTAAAGATTTGTATATTCCTTAACATGTATTCAACTTATCTGTATGATTAGTTATAGATGTTGCCATAGAAAATAAATATAGTTTTTTGGTGTTAGTAAGTGCTTCATATGAGTTGAATATGCAAAATACATGCAGTACAGTAATTTTCTAGATGTGTAGAATGATCTATTGGTTTAGAGAAGTACAAGTCAAAATTATGTTAACTTTGATTCCTCTACATTTATTCTGAACCTGTATTGTTGCCTTCTATTTTGTTGTTGCATTACTGCTGCTGCGTCTTTTGCATTTTGTTTTTGTATTGTTATAATAGCTTTCTTTCTTTTTCTTACAAGGTGTCAATATCATCTTCATGTTTATGTATTTTACAATGAACACAATTCTCTAACATGTCTGCTAATAAGCCCAACAATATTTTTTTGTTGCATCTCATAGTCTGATGTTATTTTCTAAATCATAGTTTAATAGTTGTCCTTCAAAGGTTTCTTGCTTCATTGATGCATGTGCCTTGCCTGGTGTTTTGTTCCTATGCTTCAATAGCATCTAATGCTTTAATGCATCTTGAGAGTTGAGCTTCTGATAACTTTCATTCTTCCCATAAGCTCTGGCTGCTGAATTGCTTATTAATCAAGGCAAAACAAACTGAAACCAAAAGTTTATGAAAAGGAATCTAACCTACTCTTATGGTAAGTGATCAGCTTCCACTATATAATCTAAATAAGATTCATCAAGTCAATTTGTGCCACTCAATCGAACAACTGAAGTTAAAATACTTGTGAACTTTATTCAACAAGTTCTTTTTACTTGTGCTTTAGATATTAGCTCATAACTCTTTTGCAAAATACACGTCTAATGGTATTTGAAATATCTTCAATTTAAATGCTTGCTAAACATCTTGTCCAGTGGTCCGTTTGATGGCATTTTATAGAGTAATGATGCTGCGGTAAGTGATTCAGTTGTAGTTAAGAAAGCATATGCTGCATTTAATCTCTTCTACATGTTGTATAGGTGTTTTAGTATTCATAGCAACACACTATGTTTTATTGTTATTTAAGCTTGATGTTGCAAATTTTATCTTGGTGATGAGTTGTATATTTATTTCATTGTAGGGTTTCTACTATGATGCATTCTATGATGAGTTGACATTGAATGAGGAACATTTTAAACAAATTCAGTCTCGGGCAAGCAAAGCTGTTGGAGTATGATCTTTTTCTTTTTCTACTTTTTAATTATTTTCACCCTGTGTTGTCTGATGCAAGGTTTGCAATACCGTATCGTACCGCTTGGTATGCTCGGTACGTATCGGTCCGATAGAGGACCGATATGCTTGGTACAACTCGGTATCTTGGTGTATCATGTGTTGGTACGTTCGGTACAGCTTAGTACATATTGTGCCGACAGCTGATCGATACGTTGGTATGGTATGAGATTGCCAACTTTGGTTTGATGTTTGAAATATAAAATTTGTAGTGTAGATATTTTATATTTTGATTGATGGATTTTGTTTGTATAAAAATATCTTTTGTTTTTAAGATAAGGAGAAATTCAAAAATTATTTGATGATGTTGAGGCTCAAGAAATGCTTGAGGCATGTTCATGTAGCTCACTAATCATATTTTTCACTACTTAGGGATGGATCATGTCAGAAAAAAAGATGCAATAATTGATTGCTGGCAAGAACTTATTTTAGTAGTCCTATTGTTGAAGTTTTTAGGACCAGGCTTCCCCTCAGAGAAGTTCCTTTTCTCTGTACCTATATTACATTGTTAACTGGTCCAGGTGGAGCTTCCTCATGGAAAAGCATGTGGGCTGCTGGGTCTTTATGGGCCACATGTTGATAATGTTGTAATGGTAAGCATATCCATGGTTGAGAGTTAGGAAGGAATACACGAAAGTGGAAGTTTAAGTAATCTAGAAACTCAAAGATATTATGTCTTCATACAGAGATAAATACAAATGTTCAATGTACGTTCTATTATGTGTGTATATACGTGTAAATTATTATACTTACACCTTCACTCTTTGCTCCTTAGAAGAGTATCTATTATATTTTCTCATTATTTTCATATAACTATATAATGAAAAGATGTTTGGTTCAATATGACTGTCTTGGAGGAGGATAACAAAAAAAATTTATAACCTTTATATCTCAATTCTTTTGGAACGATCCATCTTAGCCATTCGTCAATACATTCCATAGTTAAAAAGTTGAGAGAATAATATAACTTCTAGCAGTTTCCATTGCCTGCAGGCATGTTTATTTGCATCTCTGTTTGTACATGTAAAACATCAGCCAAGGCTAACATGTCATCTCCCTGAGAGAAAGTGGATGATCGTCGATCTTTTTAAGAAGTCATTCAGTTTGCTTTCCAGTGCAACATTTTTCTTTACTTTGCAACTTCTGCCACTTTTCTGGGTTGCCTCTCCTATGTATGCCACATATGGTATATAATACATACAGTACAATTCTGATAATGTTTCCTTTAAATTTCTGATTTAGGAAAAGCAACCATTTGAGCGAATTGAGGTGTCCAGGGAACAAGCTCTTGAAATGTTTGCTGAAAACAAATTCAAGGTAACTGATACTTTCTAGTGGTTTCTTTGGGATGACGTAGATGCTTTACAAGAAGTTCAGTGTTTTTAATTTTAAAATTGAAGCGTTAAAATATTGTACTATTTTTTTTCTTAAAGGTCAAACATATTAGGTATTAAACTACTGCTTATTTATTGTACAAAATAGTTTTCTCTTGCACAACTCTTTTATCTGCTAATATAGCCATGCTCTTTCTTTGCAAGTTATCAATGCATATTGAGTTTACTAAATACATGCAGGTCGAAATCATCAATGAATTGCCCGAGGACAAGACAATTACTGTTTACAGATGTGGTCCTCTAGTTGATCTTTGTCGTGGGCCACATATTCCCAATACATCTTTTGTTAAAGCAATTGCTTGTCTAAAGGTATCCTTCATGCTTTAGAATTTGTTGTTGGATTTATAATGTGATAATATAAGATTAAAATATAGGCTTCATCTTCGTATTGGAGAGGGAAATCTGATCGCGAGAGCCTCCAAAGAGTTTATGGTATATCTTTTCCAGATTCGAAACGTCTCAAGGTGTGGCCTCTCATTCAACTTTGAATGTTGGTATTATCAACTGGTCACTTTTCTATCTTGTAGTACTATTTTTCTGTTTCATTTTACACTGGATAACAAATTATTGAATTCACTTTATGAACTTATATTTAAATTGTTTACATCTCGGTTGAATATTGGTTTTGGCAAGTGGTCAAGCCAATATTGATTTGTTATACCAGGTTGCATACTGATCTGTAATGTCTGGTTATCACCAGAAGGAATCATAAAAATGGTCAAATACCAAGCAGTTCCAACCTATATGGCCCAATATTGAGGTTTGGTTGGATCGGTAATTATTGATCTGTATGTACTGGTTTGATTGATATAGTGATTTAAAAAGCGCTGGGCTCGGGGGAGCGCCCAGGCGGCGCCTCTTTGGAGCGTGCCTCCTGGAGATTGAGCGAGGTGCTCGGGCCTCGCCTCGCCTCCCCTCACTTGAGCGCTTAGGCAAGAGCTTGAGCGCCTTTTGCAATCACTAGATTGATATTTGAAACCACAATCTGTATATTATCGTTTTCAAAGTCATTCAACTCTAAAAGTCTTCATGCTAATTTGAAAGAGTCTTTTTTTAACTCATTGGAACTATGTTTAGTTTTGAATTTCACATCTATCCAATTTTAAATGAAGTGTCTCCATGTGGTCACTACAATTGCTAGCCACTGTGGTGGTTGTCGGTGTTGCTTTCATGAACTTTGAAAAAATACTTGACCATGTGGCAAATTATTAGTATATGTTTAAATTTGGATGTCTTGCTAGAGTTACACAAAAATTCCTTGTAAGATTGATTGAAGCAACACTTTTGTACTGTGAGTCAAAGCTTGGATTCATGACTTCCCATTTCCCCTTACTGAGCGGTAAGGCCCTATACCCCCCGGTCAATACCGGTCCGACAGCTGATCGATACGCGAACCGATCGCTATCGGGCGGTACCGCTAAAATCAGTCGTCGATGATCGATTTCGATCGTTGGCAATCGATTGATGAAGAAATCGATCGTCGACGGTCGATTGAAGAAGAAAAAGGGAAAAGAATAAGAGGAAAAGAAAGAAGAAGTACCTCATCGTTGTCCTCGTCTGCGCGTTGCCTGCGTGCCCTAACTGCCTGCGGGTCGCTCACATGCCCTAGCCGCTCGCGGGTCGCCCGCATGCCCTCATCGCGAGGCGTGGTCGTCGCGCCGCGGCGACTATTGTCCCCGCGAGGAGACGAAACGTCTTCCCACATTGGGAGAGAGATCGAGGCGACGTCGCCCATTTATTTCTTTTTAAAATAATTTTTAATATAATACAATATTATATAATATTATAACAATTTAATAATGGTATGCGTGCATACCGCCATCAGTCTGCGTCATCGTATCAACAACATGTTGGGTACACCGGTACGGATCGATAAGTAAAATGTTGGTTTTGACTATGTTGCCAAAAACTTGATTGCGAATCAATTTGTACGTGGTAATCCAGTTGGCCTCTTTCTATTTGATCCTATTATTCCATCTGCATCTCACCCTATGTTGGGGTTACCAGATGTAGTGGCTGTCGGGAAATCTTCGATTGACATTTTATGTGTAGCGGAAAACAAAACAAAAGTCAGATTTCCCAAAGTTAAGTATTTAGTCGTTGTGTGATGATTGGTGCGTGAAAAATGTGTAAAACCTGAAAAATTGCACAAATCATGAGATATGTGATACCTAGGGAGATCGTATATCCCTGAAAATTTTCAGATCCGATAGAGAAGATGGAGTACTCACGTGCTCCTCTCTAACGGTGATCTACACGGTGGACGTGGCGACAAGGCTCCTCAGCTACGGGATCAGCCTCTCCACAAAAGCCAGAAGGCTCTCAAGCCAAGGAGGAGGAGAAAGAGACTGAGGAGAAATAGGAGGGCAAGCTTCTGTAGCTCTAGCCTATGAACCAAGGAGTCCCTTTTATTTATAGAGGTGAATGAGTATATTCCTGAATGGATTTCGTTCACATTGGGTATTGGATCTCTATCCAATTACCAAATTCTATTGGATCTCATCTATAGGATCCAAACCAGGAGCTCCACGGACATCTCATATCTGCACCTCTTCTCGTCGTAACATCCACTATATGTGTGTGATCCTCTATGCCCGATACCGAGCTGGCCATGAGTCACTCTCATCAGAACTCCTTCTAATATAGTGAATTATTATCCCTATAATAATTCACTCGACTCATCGACTATGGACGTACTAGGCCACTAAACCATAGTCCCCAGACGGTATAGGGGAATCAAATTCATCGGACCTATCTGTCTACAATTATCGTATATTTATAGTCCCTCATCCATCTAAATCCCAAAGATCGTATATTGGCCATAGATACTGTCAGGCCTCGTACGAAATCCATCCGAGGCCCGATCTAATCAGATTCTCCCAGAGAACTCCTCTCAATCTGAACGATCCTGGCCAGAGATTTTGTCTGAGCAAGCACACACGAGATATTCCTCTCGTGATATCGAGAGTGGATGATCCTTTGTTGACACTCAGTTGCGTTCGTATGATTGGCTACCAATTTTGATAACCGGTTGTACCAGATTTGGGACGTTCCAGACCTGTAAGTCCGACGTTAAAGAAAGGAGTACTCATACAAGGCATCCTTGGTGTCTCAAGTCTAAGAACCAGATACACAACTGGGACTACGGAATTGTTGTCTGACATTAGGTATTATTATTCATTCAACATTCCGTAAGCGGATTAATCAGTGAACTCATTCTCTAATGAGCACTTGTAGTGTACCTCTAGTGTCCCCACACAAGCGACTATGAGACCAGCCGCCTCCATCATATGAACGAGTATACAGTACACTGGTCTCTCCGGTTATCTAAATGTCGCTCTCGAGTAACCTATGATCAGGATGATTTAGGATCTGTGTTTAAAGGCGAATCGGTCTCATTATCATGATCTTATCATGATTCGATCCCCATTGTACAGATCCAGGGACATCACAATATAAATCTAGAAAAATATATAATGTGAAAAAAATGCCAGTAATGATAAGCAAAGAGATTACTGCAACGTATCACAGGTGCTATCTCTCACGTGATTGACTTATAGGGCACCTATAACTAGCATTGGCCACTATTTGTGCCCTCTTAGCAACCTCCTTGCCCAAATCATTTACCCACAAGTGGATTCCATCTCTAATGATCCTTTTTGTTCAGTGTTAGTTTCTATATTCATAGTCCTGTGCCTAACCTGCATATTTCGTCTCCTCATCAAAGGTCGTCCATATTTCATCAGTCTCTGTAGGTGGTCAACTGAAAAGTGGCAGGTTTGTTGCCTTTTCTTTTGGTGTTCTTTAAAATTAGAAAAGTGCTGTTCTGTTTTTGGGTTTTTGAACTTTTGGTGTTATCTTAACTCCAACTTGAATTTCAAATGCTAGCCACTTAATGTGTTGAACAAGCTGGTTTTCCATTTTTGGTCCTGGAATTTTTTTGAGTACAATTTTTTTAAAATTATTAAGATATTGAAAAATTTTAAATTAATCAAAAAAGAGAAAAACCCACTGATATAATTTTATCTCATTTTGCAGAAGAAGAATTATGTCTAACTAATATTTAAACTAGTTAACTCACCTCTTATAGTTTAAATGACCTATGATTATTTGGATCAGTTCTGTTCTTTTTTATTTTGAATTAGTTGGAACTTACAGTAACCCCCAAGGATTGCCTTATCGAGCGATAAGGCTCGTCTCAAGCGGTATGTCGTAAGCCCGATCGCAGCGGACCGCCGCTTTTAGGCGATCGCCGAAATCAACCATCGGCGATCGATTTCGGCCATCGATGATCGATTGAGAGAGAAAGAAGAAGAGGGAGAAAAATACCTCGTGCGTGTTGCTCTTCCTCGGTTCCCTCGCGCGGTTCGTCGCCCACGGGCGAAGAATTACCCGCGTGATCTGTCGCCCGCGGTCGATTCTATCTCCCCGTGAGGGGAGAAGGAACGAGGCGACGTCGCCTCCTTTTTGTTTTTTAATATATATTATATTAATATTATATTAATATTATATTAATATTATATTATATTATAATATTTTGAGTGGTATGCACTGTGCATACTGCTCAGTTCCGGGTACTGTATTGTACTGAGATAAACTCAGTATATTATACAGACCGGTACGGTGAACCTTGGTAACCTTTATCTTCCGCACAAGGTGAATCTTCTCTTCTGCTCTTTGGGTCTGTCATCGTATTTGACTTTTTTTTCTGAATTTAGTATTTATTTATGTTCTTGAGTGGAACTTAAAGTCACTTGAGAACGTTTAGCTTTCATTTTGGTTGGGTTATTATTGAATTAATGGGCTTCGACTTAGTACATTGAAACTCCCTAGATCCCATGTTGGTAGAAGCCTTTTTTCACTGTATCACTGTACCATGCTTTTATAATTATTTTCAAATGTTAGTTATTTGAGTGACTTTACCACTCCTTCGTCTGAGCCAATACTTTACTTTTCGAGTAATTTTATAGCCCTGGTTCTACAGTTTGAATTTTGGAAATCAGCAATCTGATTGAAGTTTGTCAAAAGATGCTTCCAAGGTTGTAGTGTCACTGAAAAGGCATTCCATTTGGGGTGATATGCATTACAAGAAATGCAAGGTCAGTGGTGATTTGTTCTATAACAACAAGAAAAGGACCACCACCAAATGTTTTTCACAGTTTTTAACCTGTAGTTCTTGATGCCTAGATTTAATTTATTGCATAATTTCAGTTGTATCTGACTGGTCTGTCAATTTTGTTCTATCCAAGTTTTTATTTAAGCATAGTTTAACTTGGCGGTGAATTATTTGTGTGATAATTGCTGCATGATTGACAGCAGAGTCATCATCTGATGATTGCCGTTAACTTGTCTGGATGAGCATTTCTACACTATGCTTTGAAGTTTGAACAATCAGTTACAAGTGTGTTAACACTGAAGATACTTTAATTTCTGTTCTGTGTCCTTTCAATATGTTGCTATTGCTTTCCCTGTGAGGAGAGGATTCAGACTTCTGAAAATGCTGTTTCTATAATCTGTTTTGTCTTTTGTTAACCTTCGTCCTTTTATTATGTTTGCTAGTGCTTATCATTTGACATTTTTGTTTGTAGGAATACTTAACCCTGCTAGAGGAAGCAAAGAAACGTGATCACAGGATATTGGGACAGAATCAAGAGCTTTTCTTTTTCCACCCACTTAGGTTATTTCTGACATAGTGCCTCATACTTCTGTTTTGACGACTGCCTGCTGGTGGCATAAAAACTGATTTTTTTCGCTTAATATTCAGTCCTGGAAGCTGCTTCTTTCTTCCACATGGGACTCGAATTTACAACAAGTTAATTGAGTTCTTGCGAGTACAATACAGGGATAGGGGTTATCAGGAGGTTACTTTCTTTCTAGAGTTCATTTGTGTATTCATTTGCAGCATAGATGTCCATTCCCAGACTTTAGATGTCTCTTTTTTGTTGTCCATTTGACGTGTTCTGATCTTCAGGTTCTGTCACCAAATATCTACAATATGCAACTATGGGAAACCTCAGGACACGCTGCAAATTATAAGGACAACATGTTTGTGTTTGAGGTGATTTTGCATTGGTGTTTTAACGAACATTGTATGCAGAAAAATTACTAGTTGCTTTGTCAGCTGTCTTTGTACTTCCACATGTTATTTTTGTTATCATAACCATCTTGAGTGCAGATAGAGAAGCAAGAATTTGGATTGAAGCCAATGAATTGTCCTGGTCACTGCTTAATGTTTGAGCACAGAGTTCGTTCGTATAGAGGTGAGCTAATTTCTAGGTAATAACAAGAAACCAAATACGGGTTGGTGCGGTGCATATCAACTGGTATTTTCTGGTCCGACCAAGAACTGGCATCGGACCATATAGCCAGTAACAATTGGTGTTGTTATTTCATTGTTTTATTTCAATACTAGGCGATACGGTTTGGTATATCATCCATATCTGTATGTTATCTATCCCAACCGGTTACTGATAATCAAACTGAGTTTTTAATCTTGGTTTATACTTGATATCATAATACTATTTTGTTTAAGCAAATGCAACTGTAAGTCTAAATATTTAGATCATTGCTATGCCAGTGCTGAGCAGTGGCTAGCATTGAGTAGAATGTGCTTGATTCAGGTCACTCGCTTGGCACTAATAGACACTCCAAATCATTTTTTTCTGGAGGAGGGAGTTCAAGAATTTCTGCATTTGTGTGTTCTTTTGCACCAGAGAGCAATGGTTAAACCTAGTTTGATATCAGCAAATTGTTGATGGCTATCTGCCATACCTAAGTACTCACCATTCTTTTAACTATCTGTGCACAATGGTTGGATAACTCTAACTGATAAACAAGTGGCTGTGATGTTAACATCTTCTTGGTGCTAGTATGGAATTTAATACTTTAACAGTGCATGGACTGTATGATATGCTAAGAAAGAGAGGGGAAGAAGAAAAGCAAATGAAAGATAAGGAGGAAAGTAAACTTAGTGTCCTTCTGCTTGTCCCAAATTCAGTGTCAGCACTTTTCTTTCTTCTTCTCTTTCCATCCACTTGTTTGCAATAATTTGATACCCTTAGTGTGAGTAGTGAGATAGATTGTGCTGTAAATATAGTTGGTCGGTCCATTGATTCTTTAAAAAAAACTGGTTTCCCTTTTTCATTAAACAGCCTGATTAAAGAGGTCATCTGGTTTATTGCCAAGCTACTTATCCGTTTGCTTGGATGTAAAACTTGTGATCTGATGATTATGGCCCTAGACAAGGTGTTGAAAGTGACTGTGCCACATAAGGTGCCCATCTAAAATTGATTTAGTCGAACATGTTTTGTCGAAATATGATTAAGAGCACAAATCAAATAAAATGAAAAAAATCTTGTTACCCAGACTCTGTAGGGTATGGCTAAGATAAAAACCAGTGTTATGTTAATCAATGATTAAATAGCTAAGTTTTGCCATATCTCAGTTGAGACTTGGAACTACTGGTTTCAAAAGCCGATGTGGTCGTGGTTCAGACATATTGTGTGGTAATTTCATGGCAAAACTGGATGGAAATCCTTTGCCTTGACTGGTCAATGTGGCAACATTTTTGACTGCATTGAATTGTTCTTGCAGAATTGCCTCTTCGGTTGGCTGATTTTGGTGTTCTGCACAGAAATGAGCTTAGCGGTGCACTTACTGGTTTGACACGTGTGAGAAGGTTTCAACAAGTAATCACCATCATCATCACAAATTGGATTCAACATTTGACGTTGCATTATTATTTATGGGATTTTGTTAGTTCTGGATTTTTTTTTAAATAAGATACTCTTATTATTTTACAGGATGATGCTCACATATTTTGCAGGGAGAACCAGGTATATCCATATTGATTTTATGTTTCAAAAATTTGAATGATTAATTGTTTTTATGTCCATCGCATCCACTCTGTAATAGAAAAGCTTGACAATTTTATAGTTTTTCTAAAATCCTTACGTTAAACACATCATCATGGAGAATGGTTAGAAAAGTAGCCAGTGTTTTTTAATGAAAAAAAGCCAATGATATTTTCAGTTTCCATCATCTTATTTTTTATCCATCAATTATATTGAAGTGTTGGGACACTATGACTTGTTGTTTGTCCTAGTTTTCTTGAAGCTTAGCATGTTTAAATTTTCCTTTATAAGAACGAGAAACTACAAAGCTGAATTCTTTAAATGTCAAATAAATATGCCAAGTCCTTTTTTGAAGATGTTTTAGACATCACAAAGGTTAGGATTATTTCATTGCCCTTGCTTTTAGTTGCCCTCTTGTTATCTGGGTTTTTAGTATCAAATAGGTCTGAATCTTGTTATGCTTTTTGTCCCCCTTGTCCACCAATTTAATTGCGGATTCTGTTCTTGAGGTTGCAGTGGGTCCACATTATTTAGTGTATGATGTCAATAGGACTGTTTTTCTTCACCTGATAGACCGATTCCTATGGACAGTATCGTGTATAAAAGATTTTAAATGGGTTTGTACAACACTAGTGCTGCTTATTTGTGCCAGAAGAAGTGCCTTTAGCTTTTGCAATTTTGATGAATAGCATGCACAAGTTTGACATGACAAACTTGGAATGAATTTATGGTTTTAACATTGATACTACAGCATATTTATAGAGGCTATTTCCATTTTCCAATCTGTCTGGATTATGCTGATAAAAGCCTTGATGGTACTTTTTCCTGTGTTAATTTTTAACTAATATGCTTATCTTTATGTTCTTATATATTTTTATTAAATTTACGCACTGTCAGAAGACTCAGAACTACTATGTACACTTAGTATACTCAATTTCACATGCATCTTTAGTGTTTTCTTGTCATGGCTAAAGTTAAAAGCAGAATACATTTGAGATAAAATGGTGGAAACTAGATTACCTTTTTTATTTTTGTTTTATTCTTGCCTTTTCTCTATTTTTGTACACAAATAAAAGAATATTGACACTTCTTTTAGCAAAAATTGTCTCTCATCTTGATACATCTTGTTTCTTTGACTACAGATTAAAGAGGAAGTCAAGAACGTTTTGGATTTCATTAGTTATACCTATGGTATATTTGGATTTACATTTGAGCTGGAATTGTCAACGGTATGGTACTTTGCCTTAGCTTGTGCATTGTCCATTTATCTTTGAAATTAACTGAGGCAATGGATTTATTGGTTGAAGTTTTGGTTTCCTCTGTGTTAGTTGGTGGTTTGACTGAACCTGGGTTCTCATGTCATTTTGAAATTGTTGACCTGGTAGTAATTCATTTATGGTTCTTTTGTGATTTATTAAACACTCCGGCTTTCATAGTGTTTATTGTTCCTTCTGAGGGCTGGTGGGAAAAACTACTCAAGAGATTCATGCTTTCTTGCAGAAAATGATGTTGTTAGGAGGAAAACCTGGAAAGAATAATACTGAATAAATTTATGAAGTAGATTGATGGATGTATGTCTAAATTCACTACCTAAATCGTTGCAAATTATTATCCAAGCTATTGTACCTAAAAATAAAACTAATAGCCTAGTATATCTGAAAATTTTCAATACAAGAAACCTTTTAAAAAAAGAACATTACATTTGTGCCAAACCAAAGCTGAGGTAACCATGCTTGGAAAAGCATTATTTATATATTTATTTAGTTATACTGGGTGGCCTGAAGTCTTTATCAGCCGCTATCTTAACTTTTGATCTATTTTATATGCAACATGGCGGTCTATAAAACAACAAATAAAGGTCTATTAAACATATGAAAGAAACATTGAGGGAGAGAATGGTGATTTGGAAGAAGAATTGAAGATAGAAGCTGGAAGAAAGAGCTAAAGGGGAAGAAGAAGATCTGACAAATCATTTCATTTATGTGTCACAAGCAGTTGACCTTTGTTTATCTTAAACAAATCACAACCTTTTTACTTAAGAAAAAATAAGCTTGCAGCTATTTTGGTATTTCTCAGCATTATGTCACTTCAATCAGTCCTCACCATGAAGCCATTAACTATGTTGAGCTTTACCATTAGCTCAATCCTATACCATATGAAACTGCCAGAACAAATATGGAATCTGACAAAAACTTGACTCTTCCTCTACTGGTTAAAGAGTGTTTTCTTCTTATTTGAATCCAAGTAGAACTCTTTATTAGAGAAAACCCTTTAGGTAAACAATCTGATGATCCTAAGAAAAATCTTGCTCAAGAAATCTAATTGCAACAATTTTTGCCATGGATAGTGCCATGAACATAACAAAACTAATGAAAATAGATAAATGTAGCTTAGACATGTTATAACTTATGCTGAACCTTTTCTGTCCCATATTCTATTTGGACTTCTTTGTATGATTTTGGCTGTATCAGTTATTATATTTGTGGTGCTCACTGTTATATTCCTATGAAGTTGCAGCTGATATAGTTACTTATTATTATGACAGCGTCTACCTTTTCTTCCTTCCGTAATATTGATCAAATAAGATCATAAGATAATATGCATCATTGTGTCAAAATAAGAGAACATTTATTGAATTTGTTAATCTGAGATTTTAAATGTGCTGCATTTCTTGTCTTTCACCAGATATCTGTTTAATTATGCCCATGTTTGAGCATTGCTTAAAATAAAATTTTGGAGATTCATTTTATGTTTGGTTATTCATGTTATATATTATATAGTAACTCTTGTCTTGATGTTTTGATGATGACTTGATGGATATTCATTTTTGGTATGGGTTGTATTGTCTCTACCATCAAATCATATTTAAAATTGTAAAATTGAAATATTAATCTACTGTTATCTATCTAGCTTCATTAGCTGAAGGTGTAATGATTTATAATAATATATTAATCAAATAATCATTTGGTTTTAAAACATGTGAATTGAAGCATTGGTGATTGTCAAAGTATTTCATTAATTGAGTAGTGAATTATTCACTTTCCATTTATACTTCACTAATTGAAGTAATAAAGATTGTATTAGTTAATTGCCTTGATTTAATTATTTATTAATCGTTGTCTTAAATTCTTAAGGATTATAACTTATGTTATTTGATTTCTGTGCATGAAGGCTTCTTGTATTTTTTGATGGTCTGATACTTGCGTATTTGTATGTTGTATCATCATTTTTCATAGGCTACCACCTTATAGAGCCTTTAATATGATTTGTATAGTTGAGCTTTCTTATTTCCATTTATAAAAAGGAATTTGTTGTAGTCAAAACTCAAAAGCCTCGAAATTAAAAGGTTTTAATGTGGTTCTGAACTGGTATATCATATGCTGACCCATCTTGACCCATAGTGGATTCTGTTACTGGACATAGTATACATTATTAGCCATCACAGTGCAGGAAAGATGCACTCAGCTGCTTGTAGTTTGTGCTTTGCATCACCTGTTTTGTGTCTAACATGTTGAAATTTGATATGCTGCTGTGTACTGGCATGTCAATCCTCTCCTTGAAGCTGGTAAAAGCCTAGATCTTAACTAGTTTGACAGTCTTGATGATATTCGATTACTTCAGTTGCAGCCTAAATGTACATAATCATTTGTCTTGTAACCAAAGATCAAAATTTTCTCAGATCATGATTTTCTTTGATAACTGAGTCATGTAGTTGGTTATTTTGGATATGTTTTTATGTTGATTTGTGCAACTTGTAGCTCTGTTGGCATGGTCATTGTGGTTGATAATTTTAGTTCTTATGCTGGTTTACCTTTTCCCACTTTTATCATGTTCTTGGAAAATGCAGCGTCCTGAAAAGTACTTGGGAGACATAGAAACATGGGATAAAGCTGAGGCTGCTCTCTCAGAAGCTCTAAATGAATTTGGGAGGCCATGGCAGGTACTTAAGTTTGAAGGTCATGCTGATATCGTAACTGAAATTGATATTTTGAAATCCTTAACACTCTAAAGCTGATTGACAATCTGCTCCAAATAATTATTGTGAACACGATTAAGGCATTGGAATGTGCTACTTGCAATGCTTTCTATTTTGAAAGATTGTCATTCTGTACTCATGCTACAATCATTACGGATTTTTTATGCATTTATTGATTCAAATACTGGAACATACTAATAATTCTGACTGGTGTGTATTGGCACGGATTAAAATTAAGGTGTCTCTGGCTATGGATGGTCCATACTGCTGCATTTGTGAACTAGATCATAGATTGCTTGGTACAAGGTGAAATGTTCTGAACCATCAATTTGTTAATTATTGACTCAGACCAGTTGTTCCCGTAGGTAAATGTGTAGCAAATCCTTCAAATCCGGTAGGAAAAGAGAGAGATACAAATCTAGTTTCTCGAGAAATAAGTTTTGCACAAATCAAATTTTCCAACAGAGAGTTATAAGTAATTTAGTGACAGAAGGTCAGAAGCTGTTATCTCTATTTTACAGATTTCATAGGATCAATTGAAACAAATGTTTGGGCAGGCTATTGAACTCCAAAATTTTCAAATTTAGTGTCAAAAGAAAGGTCTAAAAGTCTAAATTCTAATGAATCAAGTTTGGCATAAATTAGAGACTCCAACAGGGAGTTGTACATAATTCAGTGACAACAGGTTTGCGAGGGTGGGTGTTGTAGGGGAGGGAGCTTTTTAAAGGAGTGATGGAATATGTTGTTGGTTTCTCATCAGAGGGAGTTGTACATAATTCAGTGACAACAGGTTTGCGAGGGTGGGTGTTGTAGGGGAGGGAGCTTTTTAAAGGAGTGATGGAATATGTTGTTGGTTTCTCATCAGAAAGTTTTTGTGGATGTCTGTTTGCTGTTTTGCACTCATGATTAAAAATTTTATGATACAATTATTAATTTAGCATGATGTATTTGATGGACGCACTCATTGATTACTAGCTTGTCATGTTTTCATTAGGTTCAATCTTTTCTTTTATTTCAATAGTGCAGCATATAGGAGTCAATTTCGATTCAGCATGATGTATTTGATGGACTCTTTAATTGCCCTTAAACCCTATTTATCTGGTCATCAAAGTTCTGTTTTCAAGGGTTCTTCTCTAGGTAAATGGATGAGTAGTTTCAGATATCTGCTTTGTTACTATAATGTTATATTTTTTTTTACTTCTTATGCCAAAAATATGCTAGCATCTTCATATTGGTTCAGCAGGTCCTGATGTTTTGACTGGAATCCAAGACTCATAGTTTAAATGCATTACTGGTTTAAGCATTTTTGTAGTATATGAAGATTAATTACTTTCTATATATAAATTTAACAAAAAAGTCAGTTATTACACAACCAGCCCTTGCAAATGCCTGTAAGTGTTTTATGAGACTTAATTATGTTCTTTAATATTGTAAGCAGAGCACACGGCAAGCCTGTCTTCTCAGTTGTTGTGTGTTTGTGCCCTATGATTTTGAAACTATTTTCCTTCATGTTGTTTCTGTAATGTGCTTGTTTTTTTTCTTATTCAGTAGTTGTGCACATTATATACATGATTAACTTTAAGAAATAGAAATCAATAGCAAACTTTGAAAAAAGATTTGAAAGAATTATTGAAACCTAATACTACTTTGTACCATTGTCCTAAGGCAGATGTTAACTTTTAAACAAAATCTGTTTTATTTAGCGTGCAAAGGTTTTCTACAGGTCAACGAAGGAGATGGTGCATTCTATGGTCCAAAGATCGATATTGGTGTTTTTGATGCATTAAAGAGAAAATTTCAATGTGCAACTCTACAGGTTATGCATTGAAAAATGTACAAAATGTTTTACAACAAAAAATACCTCATTTTTCCTAACTTGTGGATATGTTGCCGCAGTTGGACTTTCAACTTCCTCTTCGCTTCAAATTGTCTTACTCAGCAGAAGATGAAGCTAAACTTGAAAGACCTGTGATGATTCACAGGGCTATCTTAGGCTCTGTTGAACGAATGTTTGCCATTCTTTTGGAACACTACAAAGGAAAGTGGCCCTTCTGGCTTAGCCCTCGTCAAGCCATTGTCTGCCCTGTATCAGAAAAATCTCAAAGTTATGCCCAACAAGTAAGAAGCTTCCAAATAAATGCTTGTTTATTCTTGTATTTTTCAACAAAAGAATCACATATTTGGTTTCGCCCTTGTCCAGCTATTGAATCAAGTATGTTTCAGTGATGATTCTGTAATTCTTGTATGAACAGGCTTAGTTGACTTATTATCCATATCTCATATCAACTACTTAAAACGACTTGTGAAGTTGAACTAATACTCTATTGATTTCAAGTTTCATTTTCTTGCCAACTTAACCTTTTAGCACTGGATTAGTTTTGCTTATGGTATGCAATTCTTGTTTTGCTCTAACTTGCTAATGGAGATTAGTTCTTTGAATTTTTTTTCAACTGAGGGTATGCCACATCCTGTAAATTTGCAACTTGTTCCTGGGGAAATTAGCTTTGGGTGGCTTGTTTATCATGCTAAATAACAATCTTCCTGAAATAAACATGAGTTATATGACATCCAGATCTCTTTTGGTACAGTATAAACATATAGAATTACAAAGATCAAAGAGGCTGCAGACAATCTTCCCATTCCAGATCTCTTTTGCACCATGTCATTCACAAGGCTCTATACATGGGCACATTTCATGGACAATTGGGCATACATCTCTATATTTTGATTTTGCTGATACAATACTTATCAGTCAGTACTTGCACAATTTGGCAGATAGATCTTTGCCATGAATATTCCTAATTTCTTATACATTTATCTGTGTGCCGTGTAATGGTTTTTTTATGATTATCCAATTCTTTAATGTTACTTCAGGTACATGATAAGATACACCAAGCTGGTTATTATGTTGATGCTGACCTAACAGACAGAAAGATACAGAAAAAGGTACATTCTTGTTCTTGATGTTGGATGACTGATTCTTGGTACGTTCTACATGCATGTTGTTCTATCATCACTTTCATGATAGGCAAATTTTGAGGATGTTCTCAGATGTCTAGAAATTCAGTAATTATGAACATGTATATGCTGTAGAAGCTTTTAGTAGTAATGATCAATAACATTATTTTCTGATTATTGATGTACAATTTTGATATTTGAGCTATTTGTGCAATGTTTGTGTTACAAGAACATCTGATGCAGTGAGTTAATGCCCTTGTAGTGTTGGGCTATTATCGACAGGGAACAAGGCAAGGAAAGTTCTTATTATGGATTTAAAGAATATGCAGTTTGCTTCAGTATGGCTATTATGCAACTTGAAATATTAAAACAGATTTAACTCATATGTGGTGAATGATATATGCAATATCCACATTATGATGTGTTGCTTGATAGTTTGTTGGTCCCTGATCGGCATTTAGTGCTTAAAGATTTTATCTACTTAATAGATGTATGTTTGATAGTCATTGAATCCTTGTTCAGTTTTCCTTTTGATAACCTTTGATTTGTGATTATAAGGAGTCACTTTGATCTTTCATGCCTGATCTGTATGATATCTTTGTGTTTGAATTTGTTCAAATTTGCTATCCATTGCATGCCTCAATCATTCTTTAGGAGAGTCACTTTTATCTTTTATGCCTAATCTGTATGATATCTGTGTTTAAATCTGTTAAAATTTGGTAAATTTGCATGCATCGATCATTCTTTACTTTAAATGAAACTTGAATTGTATAAATGTGTACAGAATCTGTTATAAACTAGCTGTCTTATAGCCCTCGAGATGAAGAACTGGATTGCAGCTGAATAAATATCAACAAATACCCTGCACACAAAGTTGGAAAATGAATCTTCCTGATATAAATGTCTCGCATGATCTTTTTTGATATGGTTTCGACTTCAACTACGAGTCACTTTTCATCTTTTTATGCTTTACGTGTACATCATCTTTGTTCGTGTTTTAATTTGTTCATTTTTTGTGGCATTACATTTGGGAGGAAAGGATTTTTGCAAGGGAAAAAAATTGATGCCTTATTGTCTGTGTTTATGTTTCTCTATATTTCGTCCAAGAAACCTTGATTTTTCAGAAAAAAAAGCATTTGATTTATTGTTTATTGCAGGTACGTGAGGCTCAATTGGCACAATACAATTACATATTGGTGGTGGGCGAGGAAGAAGCCAAGACGGGACAGGTTCAATCTTTCATTTTCCATTTGGATAATATCACGAGATACACCGAGTTAGTTAGTATAAAGAAACTGATCAACGAAAGCTCGTCTGGCAGACTAATTGACATGCTTCTTCCCGCCGCTTTTTTTATGCAGGTAAGCGTCCGCGTCAGAGATGGATCAGATCATTCTGTAATGAGTCTGGAGGCTCTTCTAGAACATTTCAAGGAGGAAGTTGCAGCCTTCCATTAAATGGTTCAGAAATATTTTTGGTGCCAAAGTCTTTTTCATACTTTTTGGGTTAAAGATTTCAACAGTGAAAACCATTCGCATGTGTGCTCTATTGGTTCCTAGTTTGAAGTTGACGGCTGCTATTTATAGGTTGTCTTATTTTGTATTTCCATAGCATTGTCTTTGTACTATGAATATGAACCACTACTCTGGCCAGATGAAGTGACGGTGGATTTGCTTCATTTGTAAGAATCGAGTAGCGCAATTCTTTTCCAGTCTCGTGTCTAAAGATAAATAAATATAAACATAGGCTAATAGATTCCACTTTCTTCGATAATTAATTCTTGATAAGTTGGTTCGGAGATGAATCAGCCACAAAGCTGTGTTCTAAAGAAAACAAGGATGGTGCATTTTTGTATTGACTTGGGGGGAGTCATATCGGTAGGCTTTGAAGATTATTAGGTGTCGATTATGATTGTCTGATGTCACTAAATAAATAATATGGTCGGTATTTAAAAGTGATCACGTTTGCTTAATCTGATGGTTTTGCGTTATAACTGGTGATGAGGACGTTGATTAAGCAAGTTGGAGTCAGGCTACAGTGAGAACGGTGATGTCGGGCCCACTCTCCGCCCGCTTTTAAACTAGGAAGGGGCGCGGGCAGGCAGTTGCCACCCACGACGATTCCTCTCTCTCTCTCTCCCGATTGATGAAGCGGCAGCGACGATGGTCCCCGGCGATTACTCTGCTCTTCCGCCTCTGCCTCGCCGTCCTCCTCACCGCCCGCGCGCCCCTTCCTTTTGCTACTGTGGCCGTAGAGATACTTTCTAAATCCAAGCTCGAGAGGTGCATCAAGGTGTCCGGCTCCGATAGTGTCGACTGCGAGAAGAAGATCGTCCTCAACATGGCCGTCCCCAGCGGATCGGTAAACGCCCACCCCTCTTTTCCGCTCCCGTTAAGTTCAGTTAAATTGTGTGCAAAGTGTGATTTGGGTTGTCTTGCTTATTCCAGAGCGGAGGGGAGGCTTCAATCGTTGCAGAATTGGTGGAGGTGGAGGAGAATGGTACACAACACATGCAGACCATTAGGTCGCCACCGATCGTCACGATCAAGAAATCGGCTGCATATGCAGTCTATGAATTAATATACATCAGGGTATGGACTTTATCCGCTGTCACTTACTGTGGATATTCATTAGCATGACGGACTTGATTGCTCTATCATGATGTAAAGTATTTGGTGGAGCCTATGTTTTTTACTTGGTTTGCATCAGTTGCCTGTTCTGACAAATCTATTCTACTGCTTATCTTTTCTCTTGGATAGCCAATGGGCATGACTATGGAGAACCAGTTCCTCATGCGTAGAAAAATTGGATATGCTCATCCATTTGATTGACTTAAAATTGACTAGGTTTAGAATGATGGCAATATACTTTACTCGGTGTATTTTTAATTTAACAAAAACCATTCAATCCATGAAAACATTGTTTTTATTTCGTTTTATTTCGAGTTAAAATAAGACACATCAAATTGGAACATTGACTGTAGGCAAATATCAAAATGTTGAAACATACATCCTACGAGTGTTAGTTGGATAACAAACTCTTTTGGTATCTTCTTTAGATTTTCGAAATGAATTTACAAGTTGTTGGTAGGTAGATAGGATACAAATGAAAAGCTTGATCGATACAAATTGGTATTGTATTGAATTAGGAATTTGGTTTATGGTTCTGATTTTGGGTCAGTCATGGTATTGATTCAGTTTAGGAAAGGCTTTTAGTATGTTTGTAGTTAAACCAAATCATATGTGCAATAATTACTTAAATTAGTATATTCTGAGACTTGTTCTTCAAGTATTGTAATTGGTTTAGGCTGGCTTTATACAACTGTAAACCACAGATCTGAATTTGCATGTGTTCTCATTTACGATTTATTAGTACAAATTTATTCTCATTGTGGATTCCATGTTAACCTAGTGTTCTCTAAGACCAAGAATTATGACTTAGAATTAACATATTAGTCTAATATGTTAACCCAGTGTTCTCTAACCTAGTGTTCGTTTCCATTATTGATATTAGAGGAGCTTTTAGGAATTATGACTTAGGATTAATCTAATAGGAGCTGCTG
The DNA here is from genome assembly GCA_021527575.1 of Ensete glaucum. Taxonomy (NCBI): domain Eukaryota; kingdom Viridiplantae; phylum Streptophyta; class Magnoliopsida; order Zingiberales; family Musaceae; genus Ensete; species Ensete glaucum. The sequence continues at coordinate 54,412,072 of CM038551.1, forward strand.
TATCGTTTATTTTGAAGTAATTCAAATCTTTACCTTGATTGCTACATTGATTTGTTACTTGTTTTAATATATTTCTTTTTTGTTGTGTAGCTTAAATCTTTAATTTCATTGATACACTATTTTATTTTGTTACTTGTTTTGATTTATTTCTACTTAGTTGTGCTATTCATTTATAATTTGTTGTTTAAACTCATGGACTTGGTTCTGTAACTAATAGACAGGGCTCACATGATGGGTGAAATGGGATTGCAGCTTTTAGAAGAACAAATATGTTTCTTATGTGAACATAAAATATTATTTGAAATTGTTGCCTTCATGAAGGATAACAATAAGGAGGAAAATAAAGAAAATAATACTGAGCAATTTTCCTTGCTTTCTGCTTGTACATGCCAGAAGGAATGCTATTACAATGATCATGAAGCAAGAGAAAAGATAATTGAGAGATGGAGAAAGGAGAGAAGAGATTGTGGTAAAAGAATATTTCAGATAACTAAGCTAGCCCTGAAAATCAGGTATTGTTAGTCAAGATCATGATGCCTGTTTTCTCCACAAAAACTGATATTTTAGCAAGGATTAAATCTTGACCAAATGAATAACTTTTTATATAATCTACCAAACCAGCATGGATTCGATATACGGGGAGGTCTACTGATTAGTGCTACCTAGTATCCCTCAAAATAAAGGACCACTGTTTGAATACATGATTCCTAGAACTATTCTATATGATCTTTTGTCTACACATTCGAGGGCCTAACTAGATGATGCTTTTCTATTTAAATCATAAGGAGTTTAGATCAATAATATCAAATGCTGGTTAGGACATTATATTGCCATCATTGACCTATATTTCTACGTAGAATGTTCCATTCAGGATTCATTGAATAATGAAGGAAAAAATCTCCTGCTCTTCTTCTCCTCCTCTTCCTTGTTCTACCTTTTTGTTTTTCCTTCTCCTAGCAACTTCTATCCAGCAGATGGATGCCTCATTTGTGTTATTGCTAGCATCATAGGGGCTGTTATTGTCTTCTACTTCCAAAACTAGGAAGAAGATGCAGGTATTGGTAGCATGATGCATTCGCAAAGAAGAAGCCTCAGGCATGAAAATATTTGTCCTCAAAAGAAAAAAAAAAGGATTGGTCTAGGGTTTTTCTGGACATGTGGGAACAGAGTTATCCATGACATAGATTTACCCTTGCAAAAAAAATGAGGGTTTTCTGCAGTCCATACGAATCTTATTGCCAGATATTTTAGACAGTGACACTGTTTTGTCTCTACTTTATTTAAGAACTCTAATTAAATGGCTAAATTAATTTGCTTCCCCTGCAACAAACCTTGCCCTTGATATCAATGTTCTTATTTATTTCGGTTCAAATCTAATCCAAATACTAAAGAAAAAAATAAAATGATAATAACCAATTTTGGAGCTTCCTGTGGATTCAAACTTTCTGGAACTTGTATGATAATAACCAGGTTGGGAGAGGTCTGATGTGGCATAATTCAAGTACATGTAAGAACAAGAGGATTAAATCCCATCTATTTTCTCTTAATTTATGATAGGCCTTTTCTGTGCAATGCACTATGTGAACATTGGACCTAAAATGAATGTCCCAGAGAATGACGTTATGATATCTGGTAAGTTATTGACTACTGATTCTAATTTTGTCATTCTCAGCCAAAAATTTATATTGTATGAGAAGTGAGTGTTCTTGGATACATACTAGTAGATTGAAATGTTTACTCTAAAGTCAAGTGATTTCACATGATTATAATGTAGGATATCATGCTAAAGTTGATACAATTCAACTGGCTTCATGTAAACCTGAGGGCTGTATTTTTTTTTTTTTTCTCTTCTAGGATGTTCCTTATAAACCAGAAGAATTCTATGTCAAAACACGTAAATGCAAACCAGATGCTAGTGCAAAAGTCGTTAAATTTTGTGAAAGGTGAGCAGTCAAATTCTTTATTTAATGGTATACTGTATGCCTTGTTGATCATGTAAGTGCATAATTATTATTTTTTTTAAAGATTGTATGCACTAATTGAGCAAGACCAGTCATCTAATATTTTATCACATTTATTTTTGTTCATCCTTATTGGTTGGATATTGTCTTGATCACATTGGAAAAAAAATTGCTTCATGATTTTTTGTTTTTATGATATATTTTTTAAAATATGTATTTGTTGTTATTATGATCTAAGGTTTTTCCATCAACATGGGATAATTACAGCTGTGCTTGGTGTTTAAACAAACTTTTATCATCAGTTATGAACTAGTGCTGTAGTGCCAACTGTATAAGATTGGTGCCATTAGGTTAGTTGAACATGCCTAAAAAGTCCTTTGAAATTACAGTTTACATTGTCCCAAAGTTTGTTTCATGTGATTGCTTATGTGGATATGGCCATGTGACTTTGTTGCACAAGGTCTATGCAGCCTCAGCATGGACTCTCACTCTCTTAACTTCAAATCTAAATTTCCTTTTTCTTGTGCAAGTTTGGTTTTAATTAATTTAAATTGTCCTATATTTTATTTGTTACATAGCACAGTGCTGCAGGATGAATAATACCCATGAACAATAATTTTTTTAACAAATTCCAATGGTATACAACACAAAAAATAAGTAAAATTAGAACCAGTATAGCATAACAATTGACTTATTTTGAGCATGGATCTTATTAGTGTAATTTTAGCACCATTGTAACTTTATCATTTGTGAATTGGACGACTAGTCTTTGAGTCACTAGAACTGCCTCTCTGCTTGCAAGAATGGTAAGTCTGCATGTATTGATCTCCTTAAACGTTGGTAAGAGCCTCCTGCACTGGGCTGCTCTATCTTTGACAGCCAGCACAGTATTATTTTGCAGATCCCTAATGATTCCGACTCTTTGCTACTAACAAATCTCCTAACTTAGGATATTTAGTTAGTTACCTCAATTGGTATTCTTTTTTCTTTTGGGTACTATAGATTGATAATTATTGTATTTACTATATTTGTAGGTTACGGGATCAAAATGGTCATATTATCGAGCATACTCAGGTCAGGCATCATTCTCTCATCTCTTAACTATTTGTTGATAAAATATTATTTCACTTTAGTGCAAGCTTAATCATAAAAAATTGACATTGCCCATTAGATAGATAACTAACAGAGGAAATCATTCATCTATTAGGTAGGCAATGAACAAAAGAAATGGGCCACTTTAGTAGCAGCATTTTTAAGCAACTTTATATTAACAGATGAAATGAACCATTGATTGTTTAATTAATTGCTTCAAAAGTTGATAGATAGTGTGTTCACATAATGGTGGTCTTAATATAGACTAGAATTTCATTACAATATATGTGAATTTCACATCGAGAGATGGTTTTATTTTAACTGTCATGAGCACCTGATACACCTACGTTGTGATAGCCCCATCACATTGAGAGAAAATATGGTTTTGTATTTGGATTTAAGACTAATTAATTGATTACTATTAGTTTGGGCAATTAGCTATTTGGTTGAGTCACAGGAGATGTGGTTATGAATATGTGGATTGATTAATCTTGAAGGAAATGTCTATCCATTATTAGTGCAATGGGTATGCCATGATGTGGTTGCCATAGCTGCATCAAGATTTTTTAGTCCTGAATGCTAAGATGCATTGATGCACTATGAAGTATAAACTCTGCCATGACAAAGGCATCAGGCCTTGTAGTGTGGGAGCTTGTGATAAGCCATTCCACAGTGACTGGGAGATGATGTTATCATAACACTAGATGGGTCTATTAGTAACTTGCACCAAGCATTTTGAGCTATGTGGTAGATGCCAACTTTAGTATATTGTCTGTTTTTATCTTGTAAGTCTTTGGGTTAGATTGTGAAGGCATAACACGTCTAATAATTGTTGTGATATGCAATAGAAGCAACATAAGATGTTCTCTGAGTTGATGGTGATGCTATCCTTGTCTGTGTGAGTAAGAAATAATATGGTACCATTGAGACTTGAGAGTAACTATTTTGCTTTGGCATGTGATATACAGGGACAGTATTGAGGTGTGGCTGCATATGCTCATTTCATGCTGGCCCTATGGTAGCTTATAATCCTTTTTTCTTAATATGTGGTAACTTGTAGTCCCTTTTTGTAATACATCCACCTCCTGGAAGTTCAGGGGCACTTGTGCTAGGAATGCAAATTGATAAGTGGATATTCTGTTGCCAAAGAGGTGCAACTGCTTGTAGGTATACTATCAAGTCATTTAGACATGTTGGTTGCAAAGTCATATAAAGAGGTTCTAAAGTAAGAAACCTTTTCCTATACTGGTCAAGTGCTTGACACTTTTTTTATATAGTACATTTATGATCATGATCTTCTAAGGTCCTACATGACTGATTTCATCTTCATAAGGAAATTGTCTTTCTTGCTTTTGAATTTTCTTCCCCTGTGATAAATTTGAAGTTTGAACTAGTTCATAATTTGAATTAGCCACCATCATTGTTTCCCATGTTCATCCATGCATAGTGACATTTGCCTCATGTTTTGTCTGGATTTTTTAAATTTACATATATAATCCAATCTATATGTTGCCCTGATAGATTCTTGTTCATTTCAAGAATATATTAATTTCCCTTGAAGTTTACACACAATTTGTGCCTAATTTCTATCTATCATATTGATTAATATAATACTGCAAAGAACTGCCTTTTATGAATTTGTTCTCTTTTGTGATAGCCAATTTGTTGTCCATGTGGACCGCAACATCGTGTTCCATCCTCTTGTGGGAACTTATGTAAGTACTGCAATATGTGGCACTTCTCCATTTAGTTTATGTTGGTTGCTATTGACAGTGCTTTGACATCTTTGAACAGTTGATAAGTTGATGAAAGGAAAGGCCAACACTGCTCACTGTCTTCGGTTCCTAGGTGATTGGTATGCCTACTGAAGCTTTTTTTTTATATTATATTTAGACCTTGATACACCCTTGATATCTTTAGATTATATGTAGCATGTTTTGGATATTAAAATTATCAGGGATTAACTTTAAAGCAAGGTTTGTCCTACCTATTTGAACCGATATACCGGTTGACCAACGATATGGGACGTACCACTCCTTATTGACATATCGTGTATCGGTGTAGTAGGGCATACCGACGACATGGACAAATGGTTGAAAATAACTTAAAAATTTTTTAAAAATAGAAAAAAGTTAGATTAGGGTTTTTGTTAGAAATAAATATAAATTTAGTATAATATTAGGAAAACAATCTAAATTAAGAAAAAATAGTGGCACATATCTTTTTTGGGCTTTGTGTTACATTTCAGATCGTCCTTCCATTGATATTAAATTATCTACAAAGAAATGATTTGAATTATCAGATTATTTGTTAAAAAACTTAAACTTTAAGATTCAAACGAATTAAGTAATCGATCGATGGATATACCTGGTTCTACCACCAAAAAGAATGACGGGACCTCACGGGCGGTGGACCAAGATTCTTAATCCTATGTATCTGTATATCAATTTAATATGTTTGTTAGACCCAATCTTGAAATCAATTTCACAACATAATATATTGATACACCATGTGCTATTGGTGATAAGATTTGAGTAACTAGTTGAATGACCTCCTCTTGAGGATCCTTTTCATTAAATAAGAATTGTTGTATAATCTATTTTAGGTAAGAATATATATACATAGCTAATACACTAATTATGATAGAATAAATCTCTTGATTTCAGCCATAATTTTTGTCATTGATAAACATTAATTATGGTAGAATAAATCTTTTGATCTCAGTCATAATTTTTACCATAATATTCTGCAATAATCTTTGTCATCGACAATTTGTATATCAATATGGTGATGGTTGTAGTCTGATCGTTGTGAACCACACATGTTCGAGGTGGCTCTTGAGACAAGTACAAATGTGGCATGTATTAGTGCAGAGCATAGATAATGTCGGAAATTCTACTTTCGCCATCGATCTGTTGCTTTATATCATAAGACCGATCACTGTACTACTATTTGGAGAAGAATGACCAACTATCACGGCGAACTTTATGATCTAATCTTGGGTGGCATATATAAAATACTGCTCTTCAATCCATGCACCACCCTCAAATTTGTAGATGAGACTATCGACTCCCTAGCATCGTTGTTATCGTTGGTCAAGGCATTATTGTCTACGTCGCTACCATATCTTTGGACCAAGCAAGTTGTTGAATGCTATTGAGAACCTGTCTATATACCTTTGATTGGAGAGTTCTTCCTCTAATTAGCCTCCCAAGATTGATCCAATTCACAAATTGTAAATTTGTGAAATTTTAGGAGAGTGCAATTGTGAGTGAGAAATAGATTGAAAGAGTATAAGAGTTAAGAGAGTGAAAGGGGGTGAAAGAGGGAGAGGAAAGGGTTTAAAAACCCATTCAAATAGATCTGAATGTTAGACTTAGAAGAGGTCAAATCCGAGTTGTTTGTCGATAATAATCGAAATCCGATCGTTACCAAGTAGTACAAGTTCATATCTTATGATACAGAGCCTTTAGTATATACCATTCAGTACAAGGTTGTCCGCATATTGGTCCCCTACCAGACCAATATGTACCACCCATATCGGGCAGTATACCATAGTACGACAACCCTGCTTTAAAGTACTATTATAACTTCTAGTTGTAAAAGGAAAAATATTAAAACTGTCATGGATTAACCTGAAAGTACTATAATGACTTGTCCTAGTGGTAAAAAGAAAAAAAAAACTTGTCCTAGTGATTTATAACACCAAGTTTCCATGCCTTTGGTGAAAGATATAAGACCACAGACCTAGCTGTCAAATAAACAAATTGTCAGGAGTCAGGACAATTGCTTCATGCTACTTATGATTCATTTGACATAAAATAGGAAACTTGAAGGTCAACTTATAAATGGATAACTTATCGCAGAGGGTTTGATTTACCCCATTTTGCAATGTTCAATGTCTAACTCCAAATAAAACAATTTTCCTGCAAGGTTTCATATTTTTGGCATTGGGAAGAGATCACTCGGCTTTAGTATTCGTATTGAAGTTAAGAAAGGTTCTTCACTTTCGGTGGGTTCCTCAAGAGCACCTTCTACTGGTTTGGTGATTAATGCTTACATTATTTTGGCACATTCCTTACACAGTTGTATTTCATTCTTTGGTGCTCTTTTACATTTCTGTGCATGTAATTCAACATGATGCTGTTATGTGTTATTGTGTGCTGAAATATGTGTTGGTAATTTTTTAACTTTTCAACAAATATGATCATATTTAGTTCTACAATGGTCATAAAGATTAGTTATTAAGAAGTAACATATGAAAATTTCATCAGTAAGTGCTCAATGAAGAACCATTTCTGATTCATATTTCATAGTGCACCCTCACCATTTTATGATGTACCATTCAACTTTCCTTGAGGAGATTGTAAATAAGACCGATATATTGAAAAGTGAAACTTAAAGGCATTATTCAGAATTTTAGCATTATGGACTGAAAATAGGATATTATATAACATAATTTTGCTATTTAATGTTATGCTAAGGACTGCAATGCGTAGACCTGATAATTTTGGCTGTTTAATAAATCTGATCAGGTGTAATCTTTATTTGGGTAATGCTAAGATTTCTGTGTGCTGCGGCTTGACCCAACTTCGCAAACCCTGCTTAGTTTAGCATAAATAGTTCTTAGCGATCTTAATAGTTTGTCCAAGCAAAACTTTTTTAGGTAGTGATTAGTAAGACACATTTTATTATTCCTTTTATTATTCCCTAATAACTTATCAGAATTGATAGTTGTTCTTAAATATGTTTTGAACAGTTTGTGAGTTACAATTTATTTATTGGAAGAGTGGTAATGTTTGAACTAGTAAGAGGTGTTGAAATATCTCAATGAGGCAAATAATAATTTGGAGAGGTGTTTGTTAAATCTTAGAAATATCATTAGTCTAGTCTATGAGCTTTGTGCAGGTCGTTGTTAAACCATTATGAACGCACATGTTTGCAATCAAACAATGCAAACATGAACATTTTTAGGTAACAAATTAATGTATATTGGAACAATGAAAATAAGTCCAAGGGATGATGGTGTTGCTGTTGTTTTTTGTGATTGGGAAATAAATTTTGCCAAAGAGAGCAGCTTTTTTTTTTTAAGTGGGTTGTACTTAAAAGTTAATTTTGGACATGTCTTAGTTAATTGTGGTCACCTATTTAAAACAATTATCCACATTTATAAAAAGGTGACCTTTTTAGGTCGCCTACATGGACTTTTTCCAGTGTTGAGTTCGTTTTAAGGTAGTATACTATCCTTTGTTAAGTTAAGAGCAGTTGAATCTCTTTGCTTGTTTTTAATAAAGATTTCCTAGTTCTCCTTGCACTTAATTGTTCACAAATGAAAACATTTCTCATTTTATTCTTTCTAGAAACTCACACATACTCAACATTCTCATCTTTATTATTTAACATTTTATACATGTTATTTCTTAATTGTCCAATATTTTGATCCGTATTGGATCGCTAAATTTACAATGTCTTATAAAATTTTCTTTTGACCTAAGAGGCAAATTCCAATTATATGGAACTCTCAATGTGATTTTAACTTTAAGTACCCTGCTTTTATTATGTGAACAAATATCTTTATCAATCTCACCTTGTTGAATAATAGATCGAATATTCCTATTCTTATTCATCCATTCAATTATGCCCTTGGTTCTCTTGTCATACTTCAACCGTATTTCATTATTTATCACAAGGTTTTCCTTATTGAGCGGTAGGCCCGTCCGCCTACTAGTCGAGTTGACGCAGCGGACCGTCGTTACCAGCAGATCGCGAAAATCGATCGTCGACGGTTGATTTCGGCTGTCGGCAGTCGATTTCGACAGTCGGTGATCGATTTCGGCCGTCGGCGGTCGATTGACGAAGAAATCGACCATTGGCGGTCAATTGAAGAAGAAAAAGGGAGAAGTACCTGGCTCACCTCTCGCCTGTGCGCTGCCCGCGTGCCCTCGCCCGCGTGTCGACCGCAAGCCGTTGCCACCCTCGCCGATTGCGGGTCGCCCGCGCGACGTCATCTCGGCGACGTCGCCCAGTTATTTCTTTTTTAAATATTTTTAAATATAATATAATATAATATAATATTATATTATATAATATTATTATAATTTAATAATACTGGGCGGTATGCACTGTGCATACCGCCGCGGTTCCGGTACTAACAAAATGTCGGTACGCCGGTATGGACCGGTAAGTAAAACGTTGATTTATCGTACACCTACTTAGGCTAAAAACGTTACTTTTTAAAGTTTGTATGAGTATAAATAATTAAAACAATATCTGAGCAAAAATATACAACATTGCAACATAAAGATCTTATATATGATTAGTAATTTCATGCATTAATAATGTGATAATAATGAAATTTGGTCCTTGGTGAATTTTATGGTTATGGGAAACTTGTTAAACCATTCTTACATGCAAGGTTTGCAATTTCGACATGTACCGGGCAGTACATACTGGTCTGCTAGGTTGCCGGTATGTGGACCGTCCACTACTGGGCGGTTCCGCCAGTCGTCGGTGGTCGATTGAAGGGAGAAATCAACCACCGACGATTGATTGAGGGAGAAATCGACCGTCGGCGGTCGATTGAGCGAGAAAAAGGAAAGAAGAAGAAAAAGAGGAAAAGAAGAAAAAAGAAGGAGAAGAAAGAATACCTAGCGCCCGCGCGCGGTCTTCGCCCGTGCGCCATCACCGCTTGCGCACCGTCGTCACCCGCGGGTCGCGTGCACTTTTTCTCCCGCGTGGGGAGAAAGATCGAGGCAATGTCGCCTTGGCGACGTTGCCCCTTTTCTCTTTTTTTTATTTTAATATATTAATATTATATTATATAATATTATATTATAAAAATATTTATATTATATTTTAATATATTGGGCAGTATGCACTGTACATACCGCCCGGTACTGAGATGAACTCGGTACACTGGTACGAACTGGTAAGTCAAACCTTGCTTACATGATCTTTAAAGATGACTCTTGTTTACTGATTTTTAATGCACTGGCAATGTAATTAACCAATAGGTATCACTTATCTTTGCTTAAAAGAGAACAATGAATCTAACATGTTCCCTGAAATATATTTGGATTCCATTGCTTGAATTAATAAATGAATTAAGCATTGCTATTTGGGGGTATTAGGTTCTGTCAATACATTTCTGAATGCATTGATTCGGTGATGTGCTAGTTCCTATGCTCATGTAACAGGCAACAGACCAAGAATTGGCTTAGCTATATAGCTATAGATATCAACTGGTACGTACTGGTTAGACCAAGTCACTGATACAGGTCTGAAACAGCATTCCTTGGTTGGTAGCATCTGCATGGGTTGACATGGCATATGTTAATACCCTTTTGACAGGACATGTTTCCATTTGTGTTGGCATGTGCCGATTGGCTCTGCGATCTTTGAAGGGTACAGACCCATCTAGGATACACTAATTTCCTAGGAGACCATTTTCCTGATCTCAAACATCAATGCTTGTATGGGATGACCATATTTTTCATCTCTAACACTTTGCTTACACCATTAATTAGCAGAAATGTGGAACACCAACAATGATATTTTTATGATCCATCAAAGTTATCCTGCATGCCTGGTTGGATAAGATATATTAATTTTCCTACCCCTCAAAATTGATATCACATAAATCTGATCGTTTTAAACTTTTTATTAAATTTATAGTCTAAAATTTTTAATACAGAATTATCAACAATAGGGAATTTGATGAATTTTTTCATTTTTAACTACTTCAATATAGGATTTCATAATATTTTTAGTTGTCTTGAAATTTTTTGATACTTTTAGGTGTCTGATTTAATGCTGTACTGTTGAGTTCTGAATAAAAATGTGTAATCTTTACCACTTTAAGGAATTAAGTGTAGTTTATTAGCTACAAGTTGAGGTTAAATTGTATATTGGTGTTTTTGCAGGAAGTGATTGTTGGTCCTGAAAATAGAACTGTACTATCTAATGACAAGTTTTTGAGAGTAAATCTAATTGGTGATTTTGTTGGATATACAAGTCTCCCATCATTTGAGGACTTCTATCTTGTGATACCAAGATCGGTATGTGATAAATGTCATGAATTATGTTCACTGTATGGTTATTGATATCTTGTACATCAGGTTCAGTTTCAGAGAAAAGAAGTGACTACAAGTTTTACATAAGCACCTGTTTGCACTTGAATCTTTCTCATCCTTTTTCTTATTCCATCTAACTTCAACTTCTTTATTCACCATTTTATGCCTCCATTCTCGTCATCATCATTTTAAATTGTGAGTTCAATAATAGATGAGAGCAAATAATACGTGCCATTGCACTTTGAAGTAAACATGGTATCACAAAACACCTTGCTGTCCCAGTGGCACTTCACAAAAAACATGGTGTCACAAAAAACCTTGCTGCCCCAGTGGCATGGTATCATTGCAGCAGTGAGCAGAGCAAACTGCAGAGAGAGCAGCAGAAGCATGCGAAGTTAAAGGCAAAGAAGGTTGAAGCAGAAGACAAGATAAGTAAAGAGAGCACAGAGGACATGATTCCCAGATTCCAACTCAAACTGATCCCGACTTTTTTCTTGGCTAGACTTAGGGTTTCAAATATGCAATGCAGGGAAAGAGGAGGCACCTATGGAGTGAGTGGGGTATCTTTGAAGCTTTGGTGGACTTTGTCATCATTGGGTGAATTCATTTTATGGAGTTATATTTTTGCCAGCTGGCACAGATACAGAATGTGGAAGGAGATTTGTTGATGTCATGTGTATATCTGTGAGAGCTCAGACAAAGGAAGAGTGCATTAGATAATCGATGTGAAACTATATGGCAACAAGTATGGAAACAGAATTTAGTAGGCATGCCAAGGAGTACTAACGTAAAGCTCTTCTGTGCTCTTCAAATATGCTTTACATCTAAGTTCCAGAGCTTTTACTTGTCCAACATGGATAACCATACTTATTCTAAATTGTTGTATATTATCATAATAGACATGAGTCTGGAATTTGTTCCTGACTATCACAGTTATATTTGAATTGTTGTACACTATGATAATATAAATGATCCTGGTAATTGTTTCTTTATCATCACAATCAAAAGAATATGTATCTGTAACAGACATATACTTTGATATCTTATTCTGCAATGTTTACCTTATTTGCTTGCTATAAGTTTTTTCATATTGCTAGGGTCCTCCTGGTCAACCAGAAAATCTTGGACAGAACTTCTCAAGGTGGATGTTATTGGAGAGAGTGAGGTTCTCATTAGATGGTCTGGATTGCAATAAAATTGGTGTTAGTTATGAAGCTTACAGGAACCAGCCTAACTTTTGCTCATCCCCATATTGGAGTTGCTTGCATAATCAACTGTGGCATTTTTGGGAAGTAGGTGATGTTGAATTATATGCACTACTATTTCTTTAAAATGGTTGGTTATATGTTTGAACTCTGAAGAATACAACTCTTGTTCACTAATTTCTAGAAATTGGGATAATTATTTGCTCATGATGCTTTAAGTATATGTTTAGTTTATTGTTAAAGAACTATATCTTTTAGGCATCCTTTTGTGGTGGTCATTTAAGTTGTTTCCCACATTTTGGATGTCACAGTGGGAAAATCCTCTCTCATTCATTCCTTCCTTTTCTTCTCCCGTTACTGTTTTTTCTTTTTTTCTTTTTTCTCCATGCTAATTGGCTATTTCTACCTGTCCAATCTTTAGCCCAATCTTTCTCATATGTAATCAACAGACCTTAAGTTTCCGCTATCCTGTCATCTGCATATTGCACCACAAAGCTTTTCATTCTTGCTTTATAGGATCTTAACCAGGAAACCGATAGTCCTAACTACCAATAAGGCAATAACAACAGCTTTTACTTCTTGCTTCATAGCATTGAGTGCCTGTCAAAACATGCTGAGATCCTGCTGCCTTTTCAGCCTCTTATCATCTCTTTTTGACACTATTGGTTTCCTGGTTTACAATACAATTTTCCTCTTTAATTGTACCGCCTTTCTTTGTTTTTTGAGCCATCTGACAAACTCCAAATGGCCACCATATTCAAATGACTGTAGCCAATGCATGCAACACATGCCCAACCCTCTTTTATTCCTATCTAGTTCTGGTCAGTAATGTTAATTGCTATTTGGAGCTTTAGTTCGACCATTGTTCCACCTTATTGAACCATCTAAGCAAGCTTCCAACTATGTGATGAGTATTTGTGGGTCTAGAAATGCTTCATAGTAAGCTCAAGGGCAATGACAATGTTCAATTATTTTAGCTACATTCTCCTGCATGATTTTGTTGTCAAAATCCTTTCTGATAATTGCACTTACTTTGCATATAAAGTCTTTCATCTTTATCTATTATGGACTTAACCATGCCAAGTGATATGGATACTGTTATTATCTCGATCTGATGGACAATGTTTATATGCGGATTCATGAATCTGAAGATTAATGGTTATCTTATTATAACAGGCTGACCAAAACAGGATAGGAAGAAACCAACCACCTCAGTATATGGTTGAACGGAGGTTTGAAAGGATAAATCAACATCCAGTTATGATTATTTTTCTTGTTGATTTGGATATTCTTCTTTTCCTAATTAATCACTTACTATTCTCTTGACATTCTATAATCTACTTCGTGCAGAATGCTGGGACACATACATTCTCGGTTGGCATAACTGAGGTTCTCAACACCAATTTATTGATAGAACTGAGTGCTGATGATATTGAATATGTTTATCAAAGGTACCTGTTGCCTATTGATGCTCTTATTTGTTCAGTGTGTATATCTGTAAAAACTGCATGCATAATTTTATTCTACTTAATGATGCTTATGGTCTCTGCTGCCATTACATGATATAGAACAAGTTAAATCAATCATTCTTTGTAATTAAGGATTTGTTAATGATTCAATATAGTTATGCTGTGGATGACTTTTGATTTATTAAATTACTCCTCATAGTAGAAACAATCATACATTGTGCTTGAGAAAGCTAGAAGCTGAAAATGAGCTGGTAAAGTTTGCATGTTGTGAATCAGATGGTTCCAATTGATGGTAAATTATTGAGAACTCACCTGTGGCTCAGGACTTCAAGTCTAGAAATAACCTTATCAGTCAGTGCACCTTGTATGAGAGAGATGTTGGTCCAAATTAGATTTTCAGGCGGGAAATGCTCATGGACCCTCCTGTTCCCACACCCCATATAGGCAACAGCTTTGTGTGCTGGTCTACCCTGTAGGTGAAGAAGATAAAAGAGCAAGAAGAGATGGTCAGAAACACTGAAAGAAAAAGGACATGATGACCCTTGGACTATATGGCGCATAAAGAGAACTATATGTCAAAAATATGTATGCATCCAGCTAAATACTTTACGATATAAAAATGTTCATTGCACCTTGTTCCATATAGATGTATTGCTAAATTAGATTACAGTTTTAAGGATACATCCCTGCATGTTTCCAGCACTGAAAGAAATGTAGTGCATGGAAGATATTATGATATAAGGATACATCCCTGCATGTTTCTAGCACTGGAAAAATTGAAGCGCATGGAAAAAATGTCAAAAGATGTATGTATCCAGCTAAATAATTTATGATATAAAAATGTTTATTGTACCTTGTTTCATATGTGCATGGAAGATATTACTTTTTTACTCAAAGGATCAACCTAGAATTAAGTAGTAAAGGTAAATGAAAATTCTTCTCGAGTAAAAAGGAATAGAAGTTTACCCTTCTAGATTTCTAATTTCATTGAGAAGTCCATAGGAAATCACTAGGAAAGTGGAGAATGGTGTGGGTACTGGAAGCTACAGATCAAATAAGTAATGGAACTTGTCATCATAGATTGAAGCGAACACCTAATATTAAGCTAAAAGAGGAATAGCTTTTTGTACTCTTTAGCATTACTAATTTGGTTGAGGTTAATCTGTTCTCTCCTTCAAATGATTCAGGAAACAGCAGTGAAAAGCTCATCTACAGTTGATGAATAGCTCGTAATTAAGTTGTCTTGTTCCTTAATCTTATCTTGCATTATATAAGTTAAGAGTAGGTTAGAGATGCATTTTTGTTTAATCACTTTAACAATTTAGTGGAGCAAACGGATGCAGCTTGCAGGCGATTGATGTTCTGTAAGGTTACTTATATATAGAACAACCTATGAAATTTTTTGGGCATAGTACTTCCAAATGGAGGTAATTGTTGATTCCAAGCCACATAAGAAGTTATGACCTTAGTGGTTTCTGGTAAGGACTAATTGATTGAGATTGGTCCTCTGATGGATCATTACATTCCCGATACACCCCATACCCCGTGTTGAGGCTGAACATGGAATTAGGCCAGATCCTCATGAATCTGGGCCGAATTGTAGCTGATCTAGCTTGCATTGAAGTTGATCTATGTGAAGTACACATGACGTTGAAGCTTAATTGAACAAATTTGAAGCTTTGAAACAAAAAATTGTCTTTGTTTAATCCAAAACTCATTGTTAAACATAGGAACTAATTGATTTATTTGATATGGGAGAAATACCAAGTTAGTTCTCGAGAAATTCACACAGTAGTAAGAGAGTAAGCTCCAGATACTTTAGGAATTCTAAGCAGAATGGGAGTTATATGAAGGAGAACCAAAGAAAAAAATCAAGAGAAGAAAGAAACAAGGCTGCTTGAGGTGGAGATAAGAAAGGGGTCTGTTGAGAGATATGAAGAGTAGGACAAATTGGGTCAGCCTATCACCTGGTATTTATCAGCTAGTTACCAGGCTGACTGCCTGACAAGTTTACCAGGTGGTATGCCTGGTACCTAATTGAATTGGGTGAATGTTCGTTGTCCGCATATTAGGCACCTGTCAGGCTAGTAACTACCATACTGGCATATATGAGCAAAATCTAAATCCATGGTTCTCGTATATAGAATGATCATCCATATTCTTAAGGATGTGATAGTTTGTGACCTCCAAAATGCACAATCAAAACATAGTTTATTTTTAGTTTTACATATTTATATTTATGTTTACAACTTTACTGTATCATGCTGACTTTTACTTTATTTGTATCATGGTAGAATGCAGATAATACAATAAAAAATGGTGTGGTATTTAGTTGTTCTCTGAGTTATGAAAAATGGTGCCCTTGCACCCTACCTAGACTTCTAGTGGGGTAGCCTTGTGCACTGAGCCATCTTATGTATATTTCGAGTCATTCTTAGCACTTATTGTACCGATAATTAGAACTCTAAAACCTGAGATAACACATAGACACTGGTCTAATTAAATAATTAAACTATAAATGTTTTTGTTATATATTTTTACCTATGACTTGTGTTTTGTTCTTATTATGTATAGCAAGTTTGACACTGCTACGATGTTTGATAGTTGCTCGATGTCCTACCAACAGAAACAAGTAAACTTAAAAGATGTCAAGCACTGTTACAACAGAGTTACTTGGCTGTATCCATGAGTCTGGTAGAAACTGAAAAATACTACTATTAGCTGACCAAAAGATTTTTGCTCTGTGCAATAATGGTGTGGTTATGGATCCTGTTGAACACTTTATATGTGCTATATAAAGTTGAGCTAGCAACATGTTATATGAAAGGATAGGTTTGTTTTGGGGACTCAACCTTGTTTTTGGATGGATATATCATGTAGAAGTAGTTTAAGTTCATTATATTGAAATAAAATGATGAAAAATATTGTGAAGAAATCTTGAGGAGTTGCCAACAATTTCATGCATGTTGTTTTTTGAGGGGCAAGCTCTCAACATTTTGTTACTTCTAATGCATGTATTCTATGGAGAATAAAGTTTTAGCATTTGGCATAAATAACTTATGACTAGTATTTTTAGTGATGCATTTGCTTGCCTTGAGACTGTAAAGGTATTAACTAGGATTATGGTTATGTAATTCCTTTAATATAATTAGGATTTAGGAATCCTAATTTTGTCGATTATGTTATTTGTCTTTGTCCATGTTTACAGTAGTTACATTCCATATCAAATTTCTGTGTTTGGTGTATGGTTTTGAAAAAAGTACATTTATAATTAATAGCATTATTGTTTTCTTTCAGGAGCCCTGGAAAGATTTTAAGCATAAAAATCCCCACTTTTGAAGCCCTATCACAATTTGGCACAGCGACAATAACAACTAAGAACATTGGTGAACTAGAAGCATCTTATAGTTTAACAGTATGTTTGTTGAATCTCAACCCTTTGGCATCAATTGGTAGATAACAACACTTGTTTCTTAAGAAAAAAATCTCTCTTAAGAGTATTTGATCTGAGAGACTTCTGACGTATTGTATAGTAGATAAATTTGAGTTTGGAAGTTCATAAATTTGAACATGTTGAGTACAATTAAAAAAGCGCCTATAGGATTACTTTAAGTTGACCTCTACTTTGCAAGTAGCAAGTTCAATTTACGGTGCTTTCTTTTAGCATAAATCTAAATTTTGACTATTTATTATCTTGCAGTTTCACTGTCCAAGTGGTGTAAGTTACATGGCAGTAAGTTTATTTTGCTCATTCCTTCATGTTTACAAACTACATTGTCATACTTGTGCTACTCTTGCAGATTTGTTACTAAAAAACTTTAAAACAACTATCCTGAAGAAGTGAAAAGCTTTGCATTTGTCCATGTAAACCACTAAATAAAATTGGAAAGTATATATGTTATCAAACTAAAATTTGAACTGTATGGTATCTTATCTTTTGAAAAATTTAGAGAATCTTTCATTTACTTTTTATGTTAGATAAATTTTGCATGTGAATTAAATATTTTAATCATTCTAGCCTACTATATTCTTCCAAAAGGATTGATTCTTTGCAAGCTTTTTCTGTTTATAGAGCATCAATGCCATATTGGAGTTGCTTTGTTGCAACCTGAGTGATCAGATTTTGAGTCAGAAATACAATCTTTCACTATTTCTTTTTTTCCTACTTATAGATCTCTTTAGCTAGTTTTTTACTATGATGCCTAACTATATCAACAAGCCATAATGTTCCATCTATTTAGGGTTGGCTATATGTATTTTTTTTTCCACTACTGAATTCTATATATGGCAATTCCTTATAAATTAAGAGTAGCCAAATTTATTTTTATTCGCACAACTAATTCTATTTTAAACTGCCTCTTTCAACAGGGTTTTATATATCTACTTTGAATATGTCTATACAAGTGTAACACTTTGTCTTCCTTTTAAATTGTTTTATCTTTATTGGTCAAATATTTATCTTTTCCAAATGGTTTGGATTGATCTGTCTAATGCATGCAGGAACAATTTTTTATAATGAAACCAGAAGAAGAGGTTACTCAATCATTTTACATATATCCAAACACAGATCAAGCTGCAAGATATCAGTGTGCAGGTATGTTGTAAGTGTCCAATTTGAAAGGGACCAACATATTTACATTTGCTTCATTTACTGTCTGTAAATTGTTTTTTTTTCTTTTATCATTATTTTTAATGATTTTTTAAAGAAAATTTCTTCTCATGTGCAGCTATACTTAAGGGTTCTGATTTTAGTGTACTTGATCAAGCAGAATGCCAGTTTACTACCACAGCTACTGTTCTAGAAAATGGATCACAGGTGTTCTTAGTCCTTGAAGTTTATCTTATTTTGACATATTTATCACTGAAGATATCAATTTTTTAGTTTCTGATAATCAGCAGTGAAGTTGGTTTTGTGGGATCATCAGTCTCTACTTGTGTCATGAGATTTATTTTTTGCTCTTGAAAAAATAAGCTAATTATATGCATAATTAGATTTAAAATCTTAGTGTGAAATTATGATCTTTATACAGATGAAAACAGATTTTAGGAGGTTGATTTGATGACCCAAAGGTAAATTTTGATCATCACAAAATATCATATTATTTTCTCCTGGTAACATATAATCTGAAAGAATGTTGATTGCAGTTATTAATTGCATACGTCAATTATGTTTCTTTAAGAAGTATTGCATTTATCACATGCATATGTTTGTGTTGTTAGTTTTAGTTATTGAACTTCAGAAGTTCAATTTGCTTGTATGTAAGACATCGGAAGAAACAAAATTGTAGTTATCTTAGCTTCATATATAAATGGGATATCCTTATAGAATGCATCCATAACCTGTTTACTAGACATGTAGCATACTGAAACCTTACCCATGTTTATCAGGAAAGTTCAACTGAAAAATTTTGGGACCAAAATAGTTAACTAGGACTTGAATATGTCTGATTGGGTTGAATGGGGAGGAAGCCCAATATTTATCACCATAAGGAGAGGATAGCAGTGCAGTTTCACATATTCTTTCTGCACTTGGAAGTTAAATAAAAGTTTCAATCATGTTGTACTATTAGAGCTGATTAACTGTACATGCAAGAGCATCATCTGCTCTGAACATCCTCAAACAAATCTATTATGGAGCAAATCAAAGTAAGGAAATTACACCTCATATCTCATAAACTAGTAGTATATGTTGCAGAAAACTACAAAAAGTGTTATCCTTTTTGTTATTTTTTAAGTTCTAAGCTGGAAAAAGGTACGGACTGTGACAGATTATGCCTGCTTCAGTGCTATTCTGCCTTATTGTCGTGGTAGGTTGTAGTAGGCCAGCATTACACTCCTGTTCATATATATCACAGGTAGTCGATAACTTTGTTTCTTATATTCTAATGAAGTACTGACCACTTGACTGTGCATAATAATGCACAAACTCTGTGATGTTCACTTGGAGACATCCAACCTTTTCAATACCTGTCTTATGTTGAATTTTGAGATATCTACCCCACTCTCTTTTCCTTTTTCCTTATCTCGTACTTCATCTCTCTTCTTTCACTTTCCTATTTGCAATGTGCAATTGACAGCATCTTTTGGTTGCTATAAGTAGTTTGATATGATTCTTTTTTGCATTCAATATATTTCTTTCACACCAATGCCAGAATTTATACCTCAATTCTTTCTCACATGAAGGCGATAAGGATTTAAAAATTGTCATCTTGGAGATAGGAATATCCAGTTTCTAATCTGTTTTAGCCATCAAACAATATGAAACTTCAAATTTGTTTGTGTAACCTATTTAACATGACTCCTCATTCTCTTTTATAGTTGTGCTAAATCCTTCCAATTACTTTAACAAGGTAACAATTTTGTGTTGACAATATATTACATAGGAATTAACTCTAGTCAACTATTTAACAAGCAGATCTTTCTATATGCAGCCTTGATGGTATCTCAAATAAAGTGAATTTGTATAGAAACTAGAAAGTTCATATATGACACACCATATTGCAGTTTGTCTGGTTAGTTGCATACTTGGTACATACTGCGTAATGTACTGTGTTATTCTATGTTCTGATACTAGCGCTTAACCAAAATTTGTGCTAAAAAAGCTGCTGGCATGCTCCATGATGCATGTTAGTTCGGTACCAACATGGCAGGTACTGTGATATATACTAATAAGTCAAAATTAAATTGAGAAGGTGATTGGAAACAGAACATTGGTTTCTTTTTTATATTATATGATGGCTAAAACATGATATAAACTGTAGAGTATTTACTAAATAGCAAATACCACCTAAAAGTATTTACTTTTGTACAGAATATGATGTAAACTGTAGAGTTGGTTTCTGAATGTGTTTTTTGAGCAACTTTTGATATGTGATTTAGTGTTTTTATTTGTTAGTGTCTTTTTGATGTCAAATATGGTAGCACCTTCTAGTTTGAGCACAGTTCAACATGATTTTATTTTTCTTGTATTTGTTGGTAATTGCTCAACTGATTTTAAATTTAAATGTTCTATCTAGATCTTGAACGTTGTAGGAGAACATATTTTATTTACAAATATTGTATTCCAAACTAGATCTATAGCCTAAAATATTTATCCTGGTTGCCTATTGTCTTCTATAAGCGATGGTAGCATATCAATTCAGCTAATTTTAATCTCTCTCAAGATGCTGATAAGATGTTATTTTAGTTATCTTTATCATATACCAAATCTTCATTATTCAACAACCTTCTTTGAGCTCATTTGTTAAGAATGTTGCAGATAGTTCCTGCTGATGAATTGAAAAAGAACGAGATAAATAGTTTCTTTGAAGCTATTAAGGGGGCTTGGAGTATGATGTGGAGTGGTTTGGTGGACTTTTTTACTGGGAGAACATGTAGGTGTGTAACCTACATAATATATAAATCATATTATGTAGGACTTTTTTAATTCTAAAATCAAATTAAAAATCTGTCTTAAGCATAATATATGAATCATAATATATGAGTCGCTTTAGTCCATAATTAAAGATCTGTCTTAAGCATAATATATGAATCATATACATGCATTACTCACAACATTTGGTTTTACTCCATATAGTTGATGAGACGATCAGTGTTTGCAGCAACACATGCAAGATATTGTGCCTTGTTGAAAGTTCAGTCTTAATTGGTAAATCCGCTAGGTTAGAATTAGAGAATCATTTTTTAGTACGTGCACAAGGATATGATGAACCCATTATGGCAGAGGATTTTCTGGTCTGCCCAGTTTTGTATCTACACACATTTGGTGAGATATATCAGTTTGATGAATTAATACTTTTATGGGAGATATATTTTTGGGGCATATAATTTTTCTCAAGAAAAATCTTGGATTGGCTAAGAACTCAGCACCCTGGATGCGACCTTGGTAAAACCTCGTACTTGCCACCTTGACATTAGAAAGGGCTCCTTCCCTTTGTTCACACTTCATACTGTGTAGCTCTAGTTTTTGTTGCCTATGGTAACCAATCTATGCTTAAGAGCCAGTAACTCTTATCTAGTTAGCTAAGCTAGTAAATGCCTATAATAGCAAGGTCTTGGTATCATATCCTGTTTTCGCTCCCTACCCTTTGCACAAAAAAAAAAAAAAAATCCTCTCGTCTATTCTTATAAATCCAGATTCCACCATTCCAACTTATTTATGCTACTCTTTCCCTTTGCCCTTAAAAACTTCGGTGCTTATAGGACCTCTTTGGACTGTCATCTTTTTACCCTTGATATTATTAGATAAAAAATAGTTATTGTGATTTTGATTAGTTGGCAGCAGCTTGAGCTAAGAAACAGATGTAATAGGCAGAAAAGCAATAAGAAATTGGTTGGGGCCAACGAAGTATACCGTGTCTAATAATAACTTGTCATGGAAACAACATGGAAGAAAGGGTATTGGAGGAGCAGAAGCAAGGGTGGGTAAAGTAGGTGCATTGACATTGATAAGTTGGTAGAATCAAGGATTTTGCATTGAATTTGCTGTAGCAGGAGACACTAAATATGGAACAAACATATGATAGTATATCTTCATGTTTAACAGTAAAGAAATCTCTTGCTAGTTAGACCTTGTTGGTGGCACAGGCTGAGAAAATGACTGCAAATGGTTCTCAGTCACTATGATAAAAAAAATGGTTCACCTGTGATAATTTTTAGTTGAATATAGTAGACGCCTGCTAGACCACAAGAGGTGAACAATTTAATTACTCAGGCTGCCCACCAAGTTTTTATTTTGTAAAAGCATAGAGAAATATGCTTTATCATAGCCTCAGGAGTCGTTTTTTTTTTTTTTTCCTTTTACCTTTGATAAATCACTTCAGCCTCTTGTAGCATACCTCAAAGCACAGTAGTTTTGGTGTAGTATATGTTTATCCCTGATATCCTCTTATTCTATCATCAGAAAGTGCTTATTTACGTCATCTAGAGGCACATATAAGCTGTGATTCATCTACGGCATGCTACAGTATAGAAATAACTATGTCCACCATAATCATGACATGTCTGCATTTATCTACTTGTATACATGAGCGCAACCATAAAAAATGATTTCAATGAAGGTCAGCCATTTTCCTATTGCAGGCATATAAAGCAAGCAACATCAGTCAACATCTTCTTTGTATGACAAATTTAACATATATTGCAGATTAATGAATGAAACCAGATAATTTAGTTTTGCAGTACATGATTAGCAACATGCTTCACTGTATCTTATCCTAATCGGTGCCAAGTATGACTCCGAAATCTTTCATTTGGCGCAGAAGTAAATGTCAAAGTTTCTTCGATTTCAGTTGCCACATACAATATGTCTGTGTGAGTTGGATAGTGATGTTTGGACTACTGCTTGCATCTCTCCCAACAGGTATGTTTCCTTTGTAGTGGCTGCTCATTTTCTATACACAGTTCTGAACATGTTTGGAAAGTAACACATCTAGAGTTGCAGGTACTGTGCTCCTCTGGCTTCTGCATCAAAAAGGATTTTTTGATCCAATCTATGATTGGTGGGATGATCGACTTAAAGGCACAAAGCAAAGGAATAGAATCAATTCAAAGCACCCAAAAGACGTTAAGAAGCCTGGGCTTAGACATCAGAAAGAAAAAGCCAGGGATGTGCACCACAAGCACACCCCAATTCCCTCGCATGATGGAAAGAAGCCAAAAAGCAGTCACAGTCATCGTGTCCCCCACAAACATATCCATCATGGCTTGGCAGAAAATGATCGGTATCACCTCAAACATGACTCTCATCTCCATCTTGATAAAGTGAAGCACAAGCACAAACATAGCCAAAGCTACCTTGCTCAAAGCCACAAGTCCAACAGAAACCGGCCGGTATCCATGGAGATGGGAGATATGAAGCACAAGATAACCAGATGCAGCGATGAGAAAGATTCGAGGCACAAACATGTCTATCATCAGCTGTATGGAGCAAACTCGCATGAGAAGGATCCTCGGAGCTAACTGTAGCTGGTTTCTTTCTTGCATTAGGTATTCACAATGTTAACTCCTTTCGTTTGGCGAAGAAGCTATTGAAATCAAATTGTCTAAGCCATGAACCTATTTTTGTTTTGTCAGGATAGCAAGCACAAGTTCTATCTCCTATAATCTATACTCCGTCGCTCCTTCAAGGAAAACATGGCTTCGTACGAATACAGAACCCTAGTTTTGGACTTCCCTTCAGCTGAACCATCTCCAACCATGGCACACCGTTAACCACCCCAACCCGACGCGGGAAATTCCACGCGTCAGGCATCCATTTCATCTCGGAATGCTCGACAGTAGGGCCCCCCCCGCAGCTGATCCTTCGGGGATCGCACGTCCACCGGCTGATCACATGCGACCCACGCGCAGGCCTAAGAAGCTTCCTCCCCGGGTGCGGTCACCCGCCTCGATTCGTTCCGTGCACTGCCCCCTGATTCCCAAACGGTACACTAAAAAAGCGTTACTGCCGCCCGCCACCCCCCCAACGGTCGAGTCGATCCCAGCCCACCCCTGTCCGATGGAGATCCGACGGCCCGCGATCCGCAACTGGACCGTCCGGGGAATCATACCCCTTCCCTACGATTCAGCGTTTTTCCCATGGCCTAACGGCCTGCCCTCCGTAGCAGCAGCCATCGCCCGGCAGGCACGCAGCAGCAGCAGCAGCTAGAGGGGATGGAATGATGGAAGGAGCGGCGAAGGAGCACACCTAATCCCTCTCTTCTTAAATCTTCCCGTTGTTCTTCGTGCGCGAACCACCGACAGATGTCTTTACACAGCGAATCCCTCTTTCCCCCCCCTGTAGTTTTGCTCGTCTGATCATGGAGGCGGCGGCGATCCCTGGTGGCCGGTCAGAGGTTTCTCCGACAACCAGGGAACCCGCACGAGCTTCGCTGTGGAATGCCCATGGCTTCGTGCTTACCTCCCCTCGGTAATGTCTTCGAATCAAGATCGTTCTTTTTTTCGTTTTTTTCTTTTCTTCTAACAATTCTTTGATTCTTTCATACAGCCTTTTCCTCCTGAAACAAAAACTTTCATACATTGTTTCCCCTAAGTTCTTTAACCACATATTACTTCCCCTCTCTTCTTGAACTTGAATTGCAACACCTGAAAGAAACACATAGGCAGCTCCTCGAGCACAGATAGGAAAGGATTTTTTTTGTGTTGAATTATTTGCATTTCTTTTCTTCTACTGATAAAGATAGGAAGAAGAAGAAGAAGAATAGATACACTCACTGATTACAAGGAGGAAAGAATTATTTGCGTTTTCAATCTTCGCTTTTTTTTTTTTTTTTTTTTTGTGTCTGTGTGTGGTTGTAATAAGAAGAAAAATTGGAAGAGGAGTAGAGGATGTTGGCTGGGTGCCCATTGACGCTGCCATCGCCGGGGATTGACGCTTCTGTGCAGTTGCAACCTTACCATTTCCAGCTGCAGGAGAAGAAGCATTGCCCTGCGCAGCAGACGATGGGCACCCAGCGGCTTGACCTGCCCTGCGGCTTCTCCTCCCGGATGGACCCACTGCGGGCCGCCCTCTCCGGCGAGACGCCCTCGGGCGAGGCCCCCGGGACTAGTTGCTCCTTTAGGCAACACCCAGTAACACACTCTTCGTCGTCGTCGTCCTTGGTGGCCCAGGCTGCTGCCCCTTGGGGAAGAACGGTGGAGGCCATTGATGGCCGCAGCGGCGGGCCGTGGGATCAGAGGAGGAGCTCGAAGCGACTGCACGACAGGATCTCGTGCGGTGACTACCGCGCAAAGAGGACGAGGACGGTCGACGTCGTAGCCGATGCATGGCCGTCTCCGTCCACCGAAGAGCCTCCGCTGGTGGAGACGGAGGAGGAGGAGGAGGAGGAGGAGGAGAGGGTCTTTCTGGTGCCCAATGCAGCAAGCTTTCCACTTCCGGCGTTCTCCGGCAATGACAGATCGCGGTCGGAGTCGAGTTCCTCGTCCGGCGCATTCATCTGTTCTGGCAATACGACTTCATCGGATGGGCGTCGTCTTCCTCCTGCCTCTGGTTTTGCTGGTTTAGGAGGTGAAGGAGAGGGTATCCAGACGGAGCAGCAGGGTCTCGAGCTCGTGAGCTTGCTCACCTCCTGCACGCAGTCCATGATCTCGTCAAACTACGAAGCCATGAGCTTCTTCTTAGCTCGACTCGGAGAGATGGCCACCCCATTCGGGACCCCTCTCCACCGGGTGGTCGCCTACTTCACCGAGGCCTTAGCACTTCGAGCCGCAAAGCTCTTGCCGCACATCTTCTCTGTCGCTCCACCAAAGGCCATCACCGACGCGACCGAGGACGACGACGATGATGCGATCGCACTGCGTCTCCTCGATTCCGTCAGCCCCATTCCCAAATTTCTCCACTTCACCCTGAACGAGAGATTGCTGAAGGCGTTCGAAGGAAAAGACAGAGTGCACATCATAGATTTCGACGTCAAGCAAGGACTCCAGTGGCCGGCTCTGTTCCAGAGCTTAGCTTCCAGGCCGAACCCTCCCGGCCATGTGCGGATCACCGGCGTCGGGGAGTGCGGACCGCATCTCCAGCGGGCAGGAGTTCGGCTCGCGAGGATCGCAGAATCCCTCAACCTTCCCTTCGAGTTCCATCCGGTGGTGGACAGGTTGGAAGACATCAGGCTTTGGATGCTTCACGTGAAGAGGGGGGAAGAGTGCGTGGCGGTGAACTGTGCTCTAACGATGCACAAGACGCTCTACGACGAGAGAGGGAAGGCGTTGACGGACCTGTTGAGTCTGATAAGGAGCACAAGCCCGGAGATCGTCGTCATGGCAGAGCAGGAAGCGAAGCACCACAACGAGCCTAACTGGGAGACGAGGCTCGCCGGATCGCTCAACTACTACGCTTCCATCTTTGATTCCATGGAACATGCTCTGCCTGTGGCCAGCCGGGCCAGGATCAAGATTGAAGAAGCCTTCGCTAAAGAGATCAGGAACATAGTCGCGCGTGAAGGAAGTGAGAGGACGGAGAGGCACGAGAGCTTCGATAGGTGGAGGAAGCTGATGCAGGACGGTGGGTTCCGATGCCTGGGCATCGGAGAGGGAGAGCAGAGCCGCATGATACCAAGGATGTACTCCTGTGAGAACTACAGCATCCATGAGCAAGGAGAAGGTGATGGCCTCACCCTCCAGTGGCTGGACCAG
Source organism: Ensete glaucum (assembly GCA_021527575.1). NCBI lineage: Eukaryota > Viridiplantae > Streptophyta > Magnoliopsida > Zingiberales > Musaceae > Ensete > Ensete glaucum. The sequence continues at coordinate 54,439,002 of CM038551.1, forward strand.
CCTCTGTACACAGTCTCTGCATGGGCTCCGACGGATGTCACGGGCGGCTCCTCCCCCACCTCCCACCCAAGCTAGGTGACGTCTGCATCTCATCTTTCTTCTCTCTCTCTCTCTCTCGCTCTCTCTCTCTTTCATCAGCTTTCTTTTGCTCCTCGAATCCATAAGGTTTGGTCTTTTCGATCCACAACATACAACATACAACATACAAAACTCTTTTGGTAATTCTTTTATATTTCACTCGTTACAGAAGTCCAAAACGATTGTAATTTAGTTCTTCAGCAGAAAATTGTTGTCTAATAAAATTTTATTCTTTGATTACTTCCTTCGCCGATATTTATGACTGAATACTATAATTTGTTTCATACTCCACTCTTTTCATCAGCCTTAAGCCAAACCCTTTTTGAGCTTATTCTGCTGATTCAGCACACGTGTGTAATTTTCAAAGCTAAATGACACCTACAATTGGAGAAAGAATTGTTGAATCAAAATCCAATAACATAAATCTGAATCAAATTAGAGAGAATAATATAATACATGTATCTCTTCATGCATTCTAACATCTATCGTCTATTACAAAGTCTAACATCTATCGTCTATTACAAACTCTGCTACATCTATAGTCTATTACAAACTCGTGCTAATATCATATTACATAAAAGTTATATTAAGATTTTTAAAATATTTAACGCTTCAACAAAACCTCTTGCTTAATTTTTAACCCTATGAATTTATCCTTTTAATCAAGATCTCAGTGTTTCACTTTCATAAATATAAAAATTTTAATATAATCAGTTATCTCTAAAGATAACTAATTATAGAAGATAATATATGATTAGACTTACAAAATTTCTTTATTATTGTAAAGGAATTTTTGGCTCCTAAATCCAATAGCATTAATTTGTGCCTTTCTACTCTCTAAATCAAATGCATCTATCTGATGACAAATTCTATTTCTTTAACCCAACATATAATTAATTTAGTTAATTAATTCATCCGAAACAAAAATAACATTCTAACTCTTCCACGTGCGTTGTGACACGAGCAAAGCACGTGCAGATGTATCCAACGCAATTGACGGCGGAACCAAAAATGCACTCACCCGTTGATCTACATGGCATCCACGACCCAACTCTACACCCGTTTCGGTCGCCGCCACGTCACCTCAAACCATGGGCGTTTTAAACGCGTATCCTTTTGTGTTCTCGACGCGCTGCGCCGGAGACAGTCGTAACCGTGGGTCCCACTCGCCCCCTAAAAGGGTTCAGTGTCACCGTTGTTCGTACCCCGCGATGTACCCAACATAATGCCGGAAGGCGGCAGCACGTAATTAACGTCACCTCTCGACTCGTACGTGTCGGCGCGGGTATGTTGCTAGAGAGCGAGACAACCCACCGGTGGCTAACGGGATCCACGAGCGTGGCCACGGAAGCTGCAACGAACGACTCGATTCTCGTATGGCCGAGATCGGGGGTTCCGCCCGTGGGTAAGTGCACCGGTGTCCCTTGCAGGTTCAAACACTACATCACCCTATATCAAGGGTATAAATGCAATAATGTAATTTACAATTCGTGCGCAACATTGCACGGACGGTCCTGATTGCATATGACTCGGCTCCTTGTCTAGTAATACAAGTAACTTCGTATTGTTTACGGACCCACTGTTCAAATTTGCCCCCTTCGCCGCTATGACAAAACCCTCCTCCTTCGACGGCTCTCTCGCGCTCGATCCCATGGCAACGGCGGCGGTCGAGATCTTCATCCCCATCTTCCTTCGGCGACTCCGTCAACCTCCAATTTATCATGCCCATGGTCATGGGCTACGCCGCCATGCTCCTCCTCCAGCGCTACGCCGGCATCATCACCTTCTTCACTGGCTTCGATTATCTCATCGCATGGTAATACATCCAACCCATCGATGCTCGATTCGAATTTTTGCATGATTGGGAAGATTAGGGTGTTTAGGTCCCACAAAAGTTCGTATGTTAGTTGAGGGAAATCCTCATATCTTCAATTATATAAATTGACGATGTATCAATGAATCAATTGAGTATTTTCATTAATTCTTATTATTTCCAATATGGCATCAGAGTCCCTCTCTTTATAAGAGAGATTATCTATAATTTATATCTCTTCTTCCTGTCAAACGATAAACTCTTGCTTACATCAAAGCCACTCTTCACGATTTCTGGTGCGTCGGGTTACTTTTTTTATCCGGTGTCAAATGACAGCTTCTATGACTGTTTGTCCGCGACGGCTCTTCTTTTCCGTCGGCTTTCTCATTCCTCTACTGAGACGTCTTTATGCATGAGACCATCTTCGTCGTGCACCACCACTATCGCATCAGCTCCAACGAGCAACGACACCTTCCCTACCCCCATCTGCAGCAAATGACGGTTTCTACATCTGCTCGTCGGCGGCGTCCCTCCTGAAGCCTCTGCTGCTCTGTTCTTTTTCTCTACCGAGAGCACCTGTAAGGGTCACCGCCCATTGTCTCTCGATGCTCTACGGCAAGGGCGTCTGCTACCAGCATCAACCTTGTTGTGACCGCCGCCCTCGTTTCCTCTTCCTGAGTAGAGATCGGCCGGGTAGCCGCACGTCCGCCTCTCCGTGCCACCCGACACCATAGTTCATCTCCTCCGTCGCTCGATGAGGAGCTGCTACTGCGGTCACTTTCAGCCATGCCCTCTACCAGTTGCAACCCACCCACGCCGCCTTCCTCTGCCGCTGCCACCGCAGCCCTCGATCCTTCGTTGCACCGTTGCCATCGGCGCCCTCCTCCACCTCTCTTTCCGGTGAGGGCCCTCGCATAGACTTGGGCTGCTAGGATTGGAGTTCGGCCTCCAATAGAGAGGCGTACAAGGACTCCAACTCTCTTCCTTGGCAAAGGTCTTCGCTGGCTTAGTTGACCGTGTGGGCACCTTCGGCATCGGACTGGTTGCAGCACCCTTCGGCCTCACAACTGCAAGCCTCGACTTTGGCTTCGTTTTCCCGTGGGCACCGAACTTTTGGCTTCCCTTGCTTTTGCGACATCACCGTCAAAGTCAACCACCGTCAGGTCTTCATCGCGGTTGACAACACAGCAACTTCCTTCCTTCAGTTTCATTGACATCGATTCAAGATCGACATCCTTAGTTCAAGATCGGCGTCCTTACAGGAGCTCGATCTTGCGTGGGCATGATAGATAGAAGATAGGATTCGATCTTGCGGGGGCATGATAGAAGATAGGATTTAGTTAGGATTTAGATATGATTTTCCCAACTGAATGAGGAAATCTCGTATGTTAGTTGAGGGAAATCCTCCTTTTCATTATGTATAAATAAACGATGATGAATCAATGAATCAATTAGGTATTTTTATTACTTCTTTCTATTTCCAACAGATGTTATAATAAAGGATTGTGTCCCGTCAATAAATTCTTGTTCTGTGTCAGCGTTAAGAGTAAATCTTTTAAATGCAGCTATATTTTTCTACTTTGCTGTCAAAAATCCATTTGCTATGCTGCTGGGCTTACCAAGTCTCTAATTTCTTATGCTAATACGATTCTTGCATTACTTGATGTGGAAGTTTATTATTTTTATACACGGGAATTGGATAATAGTGTCCAAAATTCACAGATATAAAAAAAAAAAAATTGATTAGTTCGTCACTTTTCGGAGGGCCTGTATATGAAATAAAGGATTATATTAAATCGATGGAACACAAAGGGGTATGTGCAGCATGTTATTTTCCTTCACATCCTTTTCGTAGGCTGGACGTTTTCGGGTTAACAATTTTTTAAACTTCATGCAGATAAGTGCTCCTTCCATTAACAGCCCATTGCCATCACCTCTTCGTGCAACATTATGTGCTCTACTTCAAGCTGAAGCATGTATGATCTTATACTTGCAATCGGTACCACATTTCCAACTTTCTCGGGTTGATGAGCCGATATACTAGGTATGGGGTCTCTGACAAAGGCTGTTTTATCAATTACATGTCTGGATTTAGTGCCCGTTGGAGGTACTACTTTATCCGGTCAATCTCAGAAGCTTCTATTATCGTATCTGGTTTGGGGTTTAGTGGCTGGTCAGATTCCTCTCCTCTAAAACCACTATGGGACCATGCAGAAAATGTTGATATTGTTTGTGTAGAGTTTGCTTCTAGTGCAGTTCAACATACAAGTCAGCACTTGGCTACGACACTAAGGATTTTTTTTTTAAGAAAAAAAAACTTTCCTTTTAGATGGATTTGGTTATTGTATCATGTAGTCACAAGTTAGATTCAGGTCCAGAAAGCTTGACATTTGCCTCTATATAGGTACATGTCTATGTTGGTCTGGTTAGGGTGGTTGCCTTTATGAATCATGCTGCATTTGGCTGCCCTGCCTTGAGAGCAGCCTTTTTGGGTGTAGGTGGATATGAAATGTGCATATGGATCCATTTAGCCTTCTCTTAATGCATGCATGTATTGGTTTATGTAAATGCTTTGCCGATGTGAATGTCTAAATGCAATGTAGTTGAGACTGGAGAGGTTGACATTTGCCATTACAACCACTTGTCATCTTTTGAAGTACAGAAGTAGGTGAATCGTTAAGCACATGTATAACAACTTGAATGCAACTATCAACTCAATTACATTGAAAAAATTCAATGTAATAGAAACTCAATTATTTGGCTGAATTTTTACCTGAATTTTCTTGAGTTAGGTGGTCATGTTGAGTACTAGTTTAATTGTAATCTAATATATGGATGCCAATTTTTTACTATTGCATAATACCTGAAATGCTAAATTTGAACTGATTATTACTGATACTTATTTTGCCACACTCTCCTTCTAGTTTCACAAGTTTGTACTGATTAATCTGCCGGGAAAGTAAGATATTTTGTTAAGCGGACCATGTAATCTGAGAGGCCATGTCGTTGCGGATGTATACAAAAAAAACTCATTGAGAAAGGGAAGAAACCAGGATTCTTCCGGTTGCCGGCTACACAGACTGACAGCCCAGTTTGGCATGTAAGTTATAGATTAGCTTTTGTTGGTAATAGCATGAATGTTGTAGTGAGGTGTTTCATCTGGCAATTTTACCAGTTTTTGGGGTGCAAGTTTTATCCTTGATTTCTAGGTGAGGTTGCAAGCGAAGTATTATCCTAATGAGGTTTTTTAGTGTTTCTTTTCTCCATGGTTTACAAGGTCTATTTTGTGAGCCAACTTCTAATTATTTTTAAATATATTTATCTATGATATCTTGAACTTTATTTTCTGTATTGCAATACAATCTATAAATCCATCAAAGTCCAGGAAGGCAGTTATTCTGGTATCTTTCTGCATATAGATAGATCCATGAGTTCAATAAAGAGCTTTTTTTTTTTTATGTCAGTATAAAAGAGTACATAGGACTGCAGAATGATCTTAGATTAAGCTTCTCTTTTTCTTTTTTTCTGGGAGAAACTTGCAAATTAACTTCATCAATCTAATCCAGATTACTACTGTCCCTGGATATATTATATTCTTTCCTCAATCATTCCTTGTTTTGAAGGTTCTGAGCCTGTAAGAGACTCTCCTCGCAGCTTACCGTAGTGTGTACATTTCGTCGCCACCATTCTTCCTCTCACATTTTAATCCTTCTCGGTTGCATCATCAAACCGGCGACGGCTCTCTCTTTTTACCTTACCGGGAGAAGAGGCGAACGAATCCGCCTGTCGTTGTCCTCCCCCCTGGGTGCCTAATTATTTCTTGATGGCCTACCACATCCCTCGATGGGCCCCGCCTGGTTATGTGACAGACCCCGTTGATTTCGCCGTTGACGCCCATCGACGGCTCTCCCAATCGCCACGTGGCCTGTTCCAGATCAAGGACTGTCGGTGGTCGTGCGACCCCCTTCGCCTCGCCTCGCTATATATATATATATATATATATATTACACAGGCCGATATGAGTCGGGCGACGGATAGTTACCACGTTCGATTCACCGTGCTCGGTTACCCGCGGGAGACGACGTGCGGGTCCCGGGTGGGTCGTTTCTGTTTCCAGTCACGTGGCGTGTAAGTATGCGGGGGCACAACGCCAGCGGTGTCGGGACACAACGGCTACGTCATAATCGCCGCATCCGTATGGTTCCTGTAGCGTTTCCACGAAGTAACGAACATACGAAGAAGGCAAAAAAAAAAAAAAAAGTGGAAGAAGATAAGGGCGTTTCTCTTTGGTGATGGCGACAGAAAGTAGTCACGTTGCGGTCAAAGGGCGGCCGTCGGAGGCCTCCGGGGCTGCAACAGCAGCAGCGGCGGCGGTGGCGGCGCGGCAGCGGAGTTCGGCCCCATGAAGGAGTGGGAGGTCAGGCCGGGCGGGTTGCTCGTTCAGAAGCGCGTCCCTGAGGCCGACCCCTCGGCCGCTCCGGTCCCCCCCGTGGTCTGCGTCAAGGTCAAGCACGGCGCCGCGAACCACGAGATCCGCATCAGCTCCCAGGCCACCTTCGGTGAGGACCCCAACCGATCCCCCGGCCTTGTTTTGGTTGCTCCACCCAAAGGTGCTCGATGAATTGCTTGAACGACTCGCAGGGGAGCTGAAGAAGGTGCTGTCGGCCAGAACGGGATTGCACCCGTTGGACATGAAGCTGGTGTATCGAGACAAGGCCAAGGAGTGGAATGAGTTCCTCGACACCACCGGCGTGAAGGACAAGTCCAAGGTCGTGTTAGCGGAAGACCCCGTGGCGCAGGCCAAGCGCCTACGCGAGATGCGCAAGTCCGACATGATGGAGAAGGCCGCCAGGTCCGTATCCACCGTCGCCCTCGACGTCGATCGGCTCGCCACCAATGTAAAAATATCTCCCGCTCGACACCATTGACCTCCCTTCCCATGCCTGATCTCAAGATTAAATCTCTGACTCGCCATCGATCGAATCAGGCGTCGGCGTTGGAGGCGATTGTCAACAGCGGTGGGAGGGTGGCGGAGAATGATGTCACCGATCTCGTCGACGCTTTAATGAATGAGCTGATCAAGTTGGACGCCATCGCCGCCGATGGGGACGCGAAGCTGCAGACGACAATGCAGGTGAAATCAAACAACTGGACTTTTGCCGATAAAGCAACCCATTCGCCTGCTCATCCCGAGCTCAAATGTCCATTCGATTGATTCTTCGCCAAGAACAGATGCAGAGAGTGCACAAGTACGTCGAAACATTGGATGCCATCAAGATCAAGAACTCGTTGCCGAGAGCAAACGGTCAATCAAGCCAGCAGCAACATCATCGGATTCAGCCTCGGTATCAAGAACAAATGCAACAGGAGAGGGACTCGCAGCAAACACATCCACGATCCCAGCAGCAGCCGGTGGTGGTGACAAAGGACCGGGAAACATTCGATTCCCCTCTCGCGCAACAATCCGCCTCGGCCACCACCACGGCACCCTCAGCCGCTCCTCATGCAAGCTTCGACTGGGAGCTATTCTGAGCATCCGATGCACTGCACTGCCATTTCTGGTTAGATCATCTCGAACCACACTTCCTTCTGCTCTGCCTACTACTATTCATCGTGTGCATATCTCCTCCTTGGAGGTGTTCGATTCAGATTCACGTGGAATAAATGGACTTGCGAGGCCTCCATCACCGGTGGCTCGGGCTGCTTGTTAAGCATTCTCGACTAACCAATGATTCAGACTCAACAACAAGTTTGAATGTTTATTATTTCATCTGTGTTTACATCAACTTTGGTTGATTCCAGCCAAACGCAGGTGATACAGACTTCCATTCTCTCCATTGAAATGCTCACCTAATACCATCGGCCCATTTGTTGCATTACTTAATAGCCATTAAATTGGGCTCCGATGGAAACTTACGCTCATCTATTGTACTGCCGCAGTGCTGTCAGCGGTGACATCGATAGATGAGCTGCCACCCTAAACATGCAAAAAGAAGCTGTACTGCTTTCATCACGACTCGGGAATCAGCCCCGACGCACGAATATCGTCGCATGGGGTTCAGTGAAATCAAGCCGGTAATTGGGCCACATGTTTGGCCCAATCGAGCGGCACTCAACTATACCCCACCAAAACAAAACAAAACAAAAAAACATTATCTTTCTCCGTTGGAGGAAAGTCAACTCTATCGAAGGTGCATTAAGTCACGGATGGATGCATGGTCAACCTGCACATTAGAGGTTTCCGTGGCTTGTGTGCACTGCAAAATACGTAACATGCAGTGAAGGAAGGCTTCAGCAATCGGCCAAAAGATAAAACATGCTCTTATCATGTTTACATGTGCTTGCTTAGGCACGCGTGTGCAGGGTGATCCACGCATGCTTCCGAGGAGATTCCTCTGCTCGCATATCTGTTTGGTCGAGCCATCGAACAGGACAGCAAGCATTTGCATTGGTCACGGCCTTGGGATCCACGAGACCCAACCGATGGGAAGTCGCAGTTCGCTGGTCTGTGCCTCGTTCTGCGCACTCGATATCAAATTAATCGAAGCGTTTGGGACATCCATCTCCGGTGGGACGTTCCACGTGGTGGATGATATCGCATATACATCATCCGCTCTACACGACACCTCAGTTGCCCCGATTGATCTGACTTGGATGTACCGAAGCTAACGTGGCATAACGAGCGAACTCAACGACCTAAATTTAAAATAAGATAGTCGCCTGTCACTTCGACGATCCTTCATACTGACTCTGCTCGAGAATGTACGGGTGGCACAGTCTTGTACCAAGCTACTCGGGAGCGTCCAACAAACTAATACCAGGTAAGTTAGATGATGTATGTACCTAACGTACCGATCAATCGTGTGGGGGCGTTGGAGGGCATTAAACATCTGCATCTGTCATGAACTTAGCTGATTTTACCTAAATCATGCAGTACCTTTGTGTGTCCGTCCGTAAAGGTTAACCTCCCCAAAACCTCTTAGAGTCCGTCCCTTAAGACCTATAAAAGAAAATGAGTTAGAAGAAGCATTTCCCATTGGATCCACAAGCAACCACTTTAGAAAATACTTTATATAGCCAATACAAATTACAACTATGGACTTTACAACATCTAAACAGTTGCACACAAAGGATCAATGTCCATTACACACCGAAGTCCCCATAAGTGCATACATGACATAACTTAGATTTATAAGCCAAAATTGGTCATGAAAGCTAATCAAACTAGGACTGCCAAGCCTATTGCAAGCCCGCTACTTACTGTACAAAGTATATACAAAAATCAAAGAACACAGACAAACATAAGCATTATGTCAAACACTTGTTTATATTTTTGTCCGTGACATTCTCCGTCACTTATTCCTTTGACGTCCTCATCGAAGCCACTGTAGACAATGCATCTCCTCGCCTTTTGCTGAATCTTTAATATTATGCTTTAGCTGCAACATGCCCCTTAGCTCCCAGATGCTCTCTACCGCTGTTGTTAAGTAGTCGAACTCTGATATGTCATGCTGCTTCAACTCACCAATGACTCACTCTTGTGTGGGGTTAGCTAAGCTATGTTGATCCTTGTTAATTTCTGTGAATCCTTCTAGTAAAAACAAGACCTTTCTTGTTATGCGCTAGTATTGCAATAGTCTCATGTTGCTTAAACTGGATAGATGCTTGTTGAAGCTTTAACGAGCATCACTTTGCAGACTTTGAAGTTTTTGAGGTCCTTCCTTCACAAGATTTGCTCATTAATCCTTCTTCAACTTTAGTTGTAACTTCCAAGTAGGTTCGCATCACTCCTGTTATCGACTGGTATTCTATTGAGAAATGAAGCGAACAATCTACTATCAGAAGTATTGATCACCAACGGTGAAAAATTGATAACTATTATCTTTCATAAGCTTTCCTCGAATGGTCACTAAACTTATGCAGAGTTCCTCTGTTAGATAAATAAGAGAATCGAGGTACTAAGTTTTGCCCTTTCTCTTTAAGTTGAGAAGATAAATGTTACTTGATTTCGCCTACTTCTTTGAGGTACGAGAACTGGGGTACTCGGTTTCGCTCACTCTCTTGAGTTAAGAAGGCAAAAGTTACTTGATTTCACTCGTCTCCTTGAGGTTGTACTTCATGCATCGAGTTGGTTACTAATTTTTTGTCTGTTATTTGCTCACACTTCCGAAGCACTCGAAGTATTTACACTCATTGCGTTGAGTTAGCTACTGTAATTCGTCTTCCCACTGCTATCGAACTTTCAGAATACAAGAAGTTTGGCCCAAAAAAAGTAAAATTTTACCCCAACTTAGAGTCCCCTAACTTGGAATAAGTCTTTGATAGTTCTAGTCGCCTCTAGGATAGTATCGTCTTCTCCATCATCTTTGTCGCCTACTCCTTTGAGTAGAAAAGGTACAACACCACATACTACCTACTTCATTTCTTGGTCGAGCACTCCTGCATCAACCTGAAGTCTCCACTTTCGGCTATCTTGATGAGAAGCTCGCTGACACTGGTCTTATGAAGTTTCTTGGCCTCTACCCTTCTGCCTTGTCCTGATACTTAGAGTTTGCCTCTGTATTCTCCACCTCCTCGGCCCCTTTCATGACCAACGCTCTCCCTCTATGAGAACGAGGATCGATGACTCCACGGAAGCCCCGCCTCTATGGTACCATAGCCTATTATCTGTTGCTTTACATCTGCATCCTTTTTTCTATGATTAGTAGATCTGATTTTGTAGCTCTATGGCACTCCTTTGAATTCACCTTATTTCTGATCGACACTTTGCGTTTTGGGTAGCTGAGCCCCTCTGGACTCGTCGTCGCTTCCTCACCCCTTTCGACCACCTGCTTTAACACCCTTGTATTCTCTAAGTAGTTTCCCTTGGTCGATGGAAAGATAGACTGTAACTCTCATGTATGACCTCTGCCATCTTATTGTAGGGTTTGCACCGATTCTATTATCCTTAGCTTTCTTGGTAGATATGTTTGCTTACTTGGCCTTGTCCTCTGACTTGCCAAGCTCCCTTAAGCGAATATAAGTACTGAAATAGTCTAACTCTCTAATCTCTCCAATCATATCTATATATGATCAAGTCTCATCCATGGGACTTACTGATACTTGCAATTTAACTTCTCCCTCGGTGGTACACAGCCCCCATATGCTGATGTCCAAGGCTTTCATCTGATGAAAGAATCAATGTGCACACATGGAAGACAACACCTCTGTTGTACCATGATATTCACTACTTGAATCCATAATCATTCTTATCGTTGTATTGTTCACTGAAGTGGGCCTCCCAATAGCTCCTGATCATACCTCTGCATGATCATGTTCCTCATGGGACATCTCCACATATGTTGTATTATCGGGAACTATTCCACCACGATCTGTTGCACCATGTCGCCTCCTAGTGACATCTCCATTGCATTCAGATTCTTATATGATGAACTCAGACTATGATCTCTCTATGTGTGGCCTCTGTCAGCATATCATAGGGCCTCCACCACCTCTGATTGTGTTCGCTCCTTTAGTAATTCACATTCACTCATCCATTCTCGGGTCACTCCTGGACAAAGCATTGCTCTATGATAGTCTGTTCCCTAGTAGCTCTTGAAGTCCCCATACTTTGCTAGAATTAGTGCATCATTGTCTAGATCCTGTGCCTCTATCCCCTACCAGTATAATCTCCGCTACGCACCACTTCATGACAACTCGAATGATAGCACTGTGGCATATTTTTCAAGAATACCCGCTTATGCGTCCTCTTACCTCATGCTAAGACCTTCTGATCCCAACTTTACCTCTACAAGTTAAATCACCTTAGTTTCTCCGTCAAATATATATCTAAGGTAAGGTATATGTGTTAGGATAAATTGGCATTGGGGGTGTGTGAGGGGTGAATTAGTGCAAGTATAAATTTTTCGTTTTAAACAAAAATATTTCGGTTTAAGGACGATAGGAAGATTCAAAGTTTGTTGTTTAAATAAAGCAAGTGAATAATAACAAGATTGTTAAGTTAATTGCTTACTAATTACTTAAGAAAGAGCAAGAAAATCCGAAAGATAAGAAATATTATAAGTGAAATGTTTGCTTTCAAATAGTAAACAAGATCGAAAGCGTTAATAAGGAAAGCAAAAGATGAACTCACAATTTTTATAGTGGTTCAGCACCAACGGCCTACATCCACTCCTGAGTCCTCATTCTTGAGGCACACCGACGTCCATTACCATTCTTCTTCGGGTGAAGATCAAATCCTTACACTTTGCTTACAAGGGAGACAAGATTACACTCTTTGATCACTCCCTTACCCCTTTTCTTTTTATTATAATTCTCACACAATATTTTCTTATAATATAATCTCCAAAATTATTGTTTATAATGTAAGAAAACATAAGGTATTTATAGGCCCTAAATTGACTTCAAAATCGGAACCAAAATCTAATCATATCTGAAAAATTCAGGTATGGGTGGTTCACCTACCGGCCTGGGCAGGAAAACCGCTGAAAGTACCCAGATTCCTGGTTATGGGTAATTTAATCGCCCAACCTAAGCGACAGCGATACACCCACCAAAATTTCCATAAAAGTGGTTCCCTTCACTTTTCAAATTTCGGCTTGAACCTGATATTAACCAACCCTCTGGTCAACTAATTGAGCTCAACCTGAGCTCAATCAAACCCTAATAGTGGATCCGGTTGCCTTATTGAGTTGATTTAGATTTCATCCAAATCCAACTCAATTAAGACTCACTTCTAAGTATGACTCAACGATTACAATGCTTAAAGACCACAAGCTTAAACTAAGACCCAACTTCCGCCAATCTGGTAACCTCTGGCATTATTGTGATAAGTCATCTGATCTTCTTCCGATGATCTCTCGGCATGCTCCCAATAAGCTTCCCAATCCCTTCGGTGAAATAGCGAACTCCGATGGGATCTCACTACCTCGTTCGAATCCCGGCCCAATGCTCAAGCTTGATCTTGGCTCATAATCTGGTTGTAACTCCATTGCTCCTGTCATAGTTAGTCTTGCACGATACTAATTACTACTTAATTAAATATAATTATAATTGCCAAACATCCATTATAAGACCATCCTAACTCCCAACAAGCTTTTCGGCTACCCTTGATAATCTTTCAATGAGTCCCGATCTTCTTCTAGCGAACTCCTTTGCACTATCCTGGAAAACTCTCGATACCCTCGGTGAGTTCCTGACGTACTCCTGGCAAGTTCCCAACCACATTGACCCGATGCATGGACTTAACCTTGGCTAATTCTGATTATAATAGTTATTCTGTCATAATTAATCCTACATCAATCAATTTCTAACAATCCATGTTATATCAATAACCCATTAATTGATTTTATCATCAAAATCCGAGATTCAACAACATGTGCCTCGAAACTCCATTCATCTTTAGCACCATGCAAAATGAGTCCGCCCTATCAGAATTAAGAGCCCATGGAACGATATGATCCTGCTCTTGCCACTACAAGGGTTCATGTCCTTGACCTCTATCCAAGGAAAGCTCTATGCATCCATTTCATGTTTCCTCTTCCATATCAACTCCCTTTATGCGGCTTGGATGCTTCACCAAGTTCTACTCATTACTCCACCTCTTGATTTGCATTGAGTTGATGGTGGCCTCGCGCCTACTATTCTACAGGTCAGTCCTCCATTGAGTTCGATTTTCATATTGACTCTAAGTTATTAGGATCAATTGGCACTAAGAGGGGAAGTTGAATTAGTGCAAGTGTAAGTTTTTCATTTTAAACAAAAACTTTTCCCTTAAAACAAGATATAAAATTTAAAACTTTTCATTCAAGTAAAACAAGTGAGAGCAAATCCAAAAGATTAGCAACGTTGAAGGAAAGTGCTTGATGTGAGAAGTTTACTTTCAAAAAGTGAATTCAATTCGAAGCGTCAAGATAAAATTATTAAGCAATGAAAGCAAGGAAAGAACTCATAAGTTTTATTGTTGTTCGATACCAATGGCCTATGTCTAATCCCGAGTCCTCCTTCTTGAGGCACACCGGCGTCTATTACCGATCTTCTTTGGGTAAAGATCAAACCTTTACACTTGAGTTTACAAGGGAGACTTTTTCTAACTCTAAGTTCTCTCTCTCTCTCTCTCTCTCTCTCTCTCTCTCTCTCTCTCTCTCTCTCTCTTCTCATTTTTTTCTTACAAATCACACACAATTTTATCACAGAATATAATCCCAAAAATTTATATTATATGAAGTGCAAGAAAATTTGGGGTATTTATAAGCCCCAAGTGACTTCGGATTTTTGGAGATAAAAATCAAACTTACCCGAAAAAATCGGATACAAACGGTTTACCCGCTGACCCGAGCGGTTTATCCATTGTCAGTCATCCGGAAACCAGGTACGGATGATTCACCTGCTTGTCCTGGGTGGTTCAATCGTCCAATTTCTAGGGTACGAGCGGTTTACCCATCGACAGCGTCGCCACCCTATTTCCAGGGTACGAGCGGTCCAATTGTCAATTACCGATGGCTTACCCACCAGAATCTCTAGAAAAGTGGTTCCCTCCACTTTTCTAATTCTGGCTTGAACCTGATGTTGTCCAACTCTTTGGTTAACTGATTAGTCTCAACTTGAGCTCAATCAAACCCCATAGTGGACCCGATTGCCTCATTGAGTTGATTTATATTCTTTCAAATCTAACTCAATTAGAACTCAAACCTAACTATGACTCAATGATTATAACATTTAATGACCAATAAGCTTAAACAAGACCTAACTCCTGCATAATCCGATAGCCTTCGGCATTCTTGTGGTGAGTCCTATGGTCTTCTTCTGGCGATCTCCTGGCGTGTTCCCAGTGAGCTTCTTGATCCCTTCGACGCATCTCCTAGTGAACTCCCCGCGAGGTTCCATCACATCATTTGAACCCGGCATGATGCCCAAGCTTGATTTTGGCCCATCATCTGGTTATAACTCCATTGCTCCTATCATAGTTAGACTTACAATTTTTCCTCTAACACACATGTTAGATAAACACTTATCAATTGATCTCATCATCAAAATTCAAGATTCAACAATCTCCCCTTTTTTTATGATGATAATTAATTTATGACATGAGTTAATCCTAACTCCCCATAATCCTAACTCCCCCTAAATTCATGCTATAATAAATATGACTTAAATTCAAGAGAATCACTCACTCCTGAATTCAAATGAATCAAGACAATCAATATTTCATGCAAATCATATTTCAAGGATTGTAATTAGACATATATATATATATATATATATATATCAATAATAATTTACTTTTAAAGTATCAACACATCAAGGATTTTTATAAATTTTAAATATTTAAAAATTTTCTCTTAAGTTATTACATAAGTCATCAGCATCCATTTAATTACATAAGTCATCAACATCCATTTCTCCCCCTTTCTTATCAACAAAAAGATAAAATATAGGATTAAATATTTTAAGACATACGAGTTTCTGCTCCCCCTTTTTAAAATACGATATGAATCATTAAAATTTTTTTTACTCTTGTGAAAAAGAAAAAAAGAAAATAAGGGAGGAGAGTAGTAAATCATCATTAAATATAGCTCTCAATTTTGTAGAGGTAAAATTTCAAAAATAGATTAAAAATCTAAGATATTCAAGGAGATTTAAAG
This sequence comes from Ensete glaucum, assembly GCA_021527575.1. Lineage (NCBI taxonomy): Eukaryota > Viridiplantae > Streptophyta > Magnoliopsida > Zingiberales > Musaceae > Ensete > Ensete glaucum. The sequence goes on from CM038551.1 coordinate 54,454,536, forward strand.
ATTTAAGAGCTACTCATACATTTAAAATTATCTCACGTTATTTCAAGCAAATGTAGAAAATAAATCCGTAAAATAATAAAATTATAAATTTTCTCTCCTTTCTGTGAATAATAAGATAAACATATCATGGGAACAATAAAATATTATCACAAAAAAATAGCTCATTCTCATAAAATCAAGTAATTGATATATTTTCATGATTTAGTATTCTAAGTTCTCTTTAAGAAAATCAAATTATTCTTCATTTAAAAGTTTTATAAAAATATCTGCTAATTGATACTTAGAGTCAATAAATTTAAAAGAGATATCTTGATAATTTATATAATCCCTTATAAAATTATATCTAATATCAATATATTTGGTTATTGAATATTGAATAGGATTTTTAGTCAAACATATAGCACTTGTATTATCACACTTTATGAGAATATTTTTAAACTTTATTTCATAATCTTCTAATGTATTTTTTATCCAAATGACTTAGGCACAACATGCACTAGCTGTAATGTATTCTGCTTCTGCAATAGATAAAGCTACTGAATTTTGTTTCTTGGAAGTCTCAGAAACAAGTGCATGCCCCAAAAATTGACATGTTTCGGTAGTATTCTTTTTATCTATTCTACATCCACCAAAATCAGCATCATAATAAACAATCAAATCAAAGTTTTTGATTTTGAATATCATAATCCTAGTTCAGATATTCCTTTCAAGTATCTAAGCTTTCAAATGAGAGAGTTTTGGGTTAGATTGATACATTACACACAATCTAACACTAAACATAGTATTTGGTCTAGTAGCAATTAAGTATAATAAACTTATTATCATACCTCTATAAGTTTTTTTATTAAAGTTTTCTCCTTCATTATCTAAGTCCAAATTTATATAAGTGCTCATTGGAGTGTTTAATGCTTTAGCATTTTTCATCCCAAACCGTTTTATCAAGTTTAGAGTGTATTTAGTTTGACAAATAAAAATATCATCATCTAGTGGTTTTATTTGTAATCATAAGAAGAATGTTAACTCACCCATTAGACTCATTTCAAAATATTGCTCATTTCTTTAGCAAATGACTCTCATAAGGATTCATTTGTAGATCCAAAAATGATATCATCAACATAAATTTGAATAACAAGAAGATCATTTTCAAAATACTTAAAAATAATATGATATCAACCTTGCCTTTAGAAAAATTATTTGAAATAAGAAAAGAACTAAGTCTTTCACACCAAGCCCGAGCGACTTGTTTTAATCCATAAAGAGCTTTTGTAAGTATAAAAACATGATTAGAAGAAGATTATTTTCAAAATGGGGGGTTATTCAACATATACTTATTTGGATATGAAACCGTTTAGAAAAGTAATTTTAACATATATTTGAAATAACTTATAATTTTTAAAAGATGCAAAGGCAATGAGAATCCTTAAAGCTTCAAGTCTAGCCACGGGAGCAAATGTTTCATCATCATTGATTTCTTCTTCTTGGTTGAAACCTTTGGCTAGTAATCTAATCTTGTTTCTAACCATGATACCATTTTTATTTTACTTATTTCTAAATATTCATTTAGTACTAATCACTAAATGGTCAATAGGTCTAGGAACAGGCTCTCATATCTCATTTCTCTTAAATTGATTAAGCTTTTCATGCATTGCATTGACTCAAGAATCATCTCTTAGGGTCTCATCAATATATTTTAGCTCGATTTGAGAAAGAAATATGGTATTCGTACAAAAATCTCTAAAATAAGACCAAGTTTTAATTTCTTTTGATGTTTCTCCTATTATAAGTTCCTTACGATGATCATTCACATATTTCCATTCCTTGGTAAGGTATTGAAATTAGATACATCCAAGTTACTTTTAGGAGTATTATCATTTAAATTCACAATATTAAGATCAATTTCATTATCAAAATAAATCTTTTTAAGTTTGAAAAACTCATTAAAAATAATATGAATAGATTATTATATTAGTAATGTTCTTTTATTGAAAATACGATAATCTTTTGAAATATAAGAGTAATATAGAAAAATATCTTCATCAAATTTTACATCAAATTTTCTTAAAGCAACTTTATTATTTAAAATAAAACATTTGTAACCAAATATCTTAAAATAAGAAATATTGGGTTTTTTACTATTTCATAATTTATAAGGAGTTTTAGTGATTAATGGTCTTACAAGAACCCTATTTAAAATATAGCATATTATATTAATAGTTTTGGCACAAAAATGTTTAGGTAGTCTATGTTCATTCAATATTATTCTAGCTATTTCTTGTAAGCTCTTATTTTTTTTTCTACTACTCTATTTTGTTGTGGATTTTGTGGAGTAGAGAAATTATGGATATGCTCATTTAAATCATAAAAAATTTAAAAATTATTATTTTAAAATTCTCCACCATGATCACTTCGTATTGAAGAAATCATACATCATTTTTCATTTTGAACAATTTTACAAAACTTTGTAAAGTATTTAAATGTATCACTTTTATGTGGTAAGAAATAGGTCCAAGTATATCTACTAAAGTCATCCACTAAAACAAATGCATATTTACTACCACCTAAACTTGTAATGTCAATTGGTCCAAATAGATTCATATAGATCAATTGAAATGGTCTAGAGGTGCTTATTTGATTTTTAAACTTAAAACTACTCATTATTTGTTTTTCTAATTGACAGATATCATATACTTTTTTTTTTATAAAATTAAGATTAGGTAAGCCTCTTACTAGTTCCTTAGAAGAAATTTGATTTAAAAGTTTCATGCTAGCATGACTTAGTCTTTTATGCCAAATCCAAGTATTATCACTCAAAGCTGAAAAACAAGTTTCATCATAAAATTTTTTAATATCTTTGGTGTATACATTATTGTTTCTTAAAATAATCAATGATTTATTTTTGTGTGATAATTCAATTATTGAAGCATTATGTTATAATTTAACCACATATCATTTATCACATAATTGGCTAAAGCTAAGCAATTTATGTTTCAAGCCATCAACTTACAACACATCTTTAATCAAGAGTTTTGATGTGTTACCTATTATTCCTTTTATAATAATTTTACCCTTGTTGTTGTCTCCGAAGGTAACAACTGCTTCACTTAAGCTAGTGAGCTTAGAAAAATAAGATGGATCTCCGGTCATATGTCTTGAGCATCCACTATTAAGATATCATTTGATGCTCTATCCGAGAGGATACAGTGATATAGTAGTAAAAATAAGAAGAATAATCATACAGTAGAATAGGAATGAAAGCTAGCAGCGGAGGTTTGTTTGTCGGTATTATTAGAATAAGTATTGATAGCGCTAGTTTTGAATTTGAAAGCATGGGGAGTTCCCCCATGGTGAAGTTTGATCGGTATGAGTTGAATTGCTATTAGCATTGATTAAAGTCTTAGGGGCAGTAGTCACATCCTGGGTTCTCCTAGGTGAATTCCCTACAAGGGTGTTGTGTTGTCATTGTTTCTAGTAGTAGGTGAAGTCTTGTTTGCAGTACAGGGATTCCAGTTTATGTTAATAGTTGGTAGTTGATGAATAAGATAAAGTAGCATCAGGTTTAGAGCAAAGAAGGGCAGGGTAGGCGATCTCTTATGTGTTGGCCGACTAGCTTAAGTTTTGAAGATAAATTTAAATGAAAGATATTTTTGGTTTAGGTACCCATTTTATATTGGCTCCTTCATAAAGAGTTTTATCTTTTTTTTAATTATTTATTATTATATGAAGTTGTCTTGGGAACCCATGCAAGTTGATGTGGACTACATCTTCTAAATAGGTATTTGTTTGCATTATGTCATAATTTAACATAAAAATTATACTTGATTTTTGGTGTCACATTTAATGTAGATCCTCTTACAAAGATGGTTGGTTTTTGGTGAATATTACTAATAAAGCTTATGTTATTTCTATTATTAATATGATCCTTATTGGTAAGGATCATATTTAGGGATTTATTCCCTATTTCAAATTTCTCTAGTGTTGTTTTAAGCATGCAATTCTCTTCTTTAACATTATCTAGCATATCATATTTAGAACATGATTTATATGATACTAATGAATCATGCATTCCATCAAGTTTTTTAATTAACAAATCATGATCAACTTTAAGCAATTTAAAAGACTTGCTAAGTTTTTTAAACTTATTGAACAAATCATAAAACATATTTAATAATTCTGAAAACAAAATATTTAAAGCCTCACTAACTTCATCTTCGATCACCATTAAAGCATAGTTAGCCACTTCTTCTTTGGAGTTATCTTCTTTATCCGAAGAGCTCGAATTATCTCAAGTAGCCAAAAGTACTTTTTTTTGTGTGTATTGGCTTCTTATTCAAATGAGATCATTTATTTTTAAAATATCCTAATTTTTTATATTCATAGCATATGACATTGTCCTTCTTTGGTTCTTTTTTATTTTTATAGTTTTTGTTTCTTTTTATAAATTTTTTAAATTTTCTTGATAACAAAGTAATATCATGGTCCTCACCATTCGAAGTTTCACTCGAGTAGTCATTTGTTGTCTGAAGTGCTACATTCTTCCTGTTCTTTGGAAGGGGTTCATCAAGCCCATCATGAGCTTTACAATTCAGTTCATATGTCATAAGTGAGCCAATCAGTTCTTCAAGTGCCAAGTTATTTAAATCTTTAGCCTCTTGAATAACGGTTAATTTAGGATTCGAATTTTTAGGTAAAGATCTTAAAATTTTACTAACTAATTCAAAACTCAAAAAATATTTTTCAAGTGCTTTTAGGCCATTGATGACATCCGTGAAACAGGTGTATATGTCTCCAATGGACTCACTTAGTTTCATTTGAAACAACTCATATTTATGAACTAAAATATTTATCTTGGATTTTTTTACTTTATTAGTCCCCTCGTGTATGATTTTTAGAGTGTGATAAATATCAAAGATCGATTCATAAATGGAAACACGATTAAACTCATTCTTATCAAGAGCACAAAACAAGACATTCATAACCTTTACATTTAATGAAAAATTATTCCTTTCTAAATCATTTAGCTCATTCATTGGCTTAGAAGATTTTTTAAATTCATTCTCAACAATACTCCATAGATCAAGATCCAAAGAGATAAGAAAAATACGCATCCTTATCTTCCAATACGTATAAGCTGTCTCATTCAACATGAGAGGACATAAGATGGAATGTCCTTCATTCATGCTAAAATAAGTAATTTACTCAAGTGTGTGTTAATCCAAAGAGTAAGTATCTTGCTCTGATACCAATTGGCACTAAGAGGGGGGGTGAATTAGTGCAAGTGTAAGTTTTTTATTTAAATAAAAGCTTTTCACTTAAAGCAAGATAGGAAATCCGAAGCTTTTCGTTCAAGTAAAACAAGTAAGAAAATTGCTAAGTTAATAAGCAAATCCGAAAGATTAGCAATGTTGAAGGAAAGTGCTTGATGTAAAAACTTTACTTTCAAAGAGTGAATTCAATCTGAAGTGTCAATACAAAATTTGTAAGTAATGAAAGCAGGGAAAGAACTCATAAGTTTATAGTGGTTCAGTGCCAACAACCTATGTCCACTCCTGAGTCCTCCTTCTTGAGGCATGCCGACGTTCACTACCGATCTTCTTTGAGTGAAGACCAAACCCTTAACTTGAGCATACAAGGGATACTTTATAATTTTTTAACTCTAAGCTCCCTCACTTCCCCTTTTTTTCCTTACAAATCACATAATTTTATCATAGAATGTAATCTCAAAATTTGTGTTGTATGGAGTGCAATAAAACTTGGGATATTTATAGGCCCCAAGTGGCTTCAGATTTTTACAGCCAAAAATTAAACTTACCTAGAAAAATCGAGTATGGGTGGTTTACCCATTGACTTGGGCGGTTTACCCGTCATTAGTTGCCTGGAAACTAGGTACAAGTTATGTACCCGCCTATCTTGGGTGGTTCGATCGCCCAGTTTCCAAGGTATGGGTGGTTTACCCACCAGGACTCGATGGTTTACCCATTGGCAGTTACTGGTCGTCACCCTATTTCCAGGGTACAGGTGGTCTAATCATCGCTCACCGGTGGTTTACCCGTCGGAATCTCTAGAAAAGTGGTTCCCTTCACTTTTCTAATTTTGGCTTGAACCTAATGTTGACCAACTCTTTGGTCAATTGATTAAACTTAACCTGAGCTCAATCAAACCCCATAATGGACCTGGTTACCTCATTGAGTTGATTTGGATTCCTTCCAAATCCAACTCAATTAGGACTCAAATCATAACTACGACTCAATGATTACAACACTTAATGACCAATAAGCTTAAACAAGACTTAACTCTCTCCTAATCCGATAGCCTCTAGCATTCTTGCGGCGAGTCCTATGGTCTTCTTCTAGCGATCTCCTGGCATGTTCCCAATGAGCTTCTTGATCCCTTCGGCGAATCTCCTAGCAAACTCCCAGCGAGGTTCCACCGCATCGTCTGATCCAGGCCTGATTGCCAATCTTGATCTTGGCTCATCATCTGGTTGTAACTCCATTGGTCATGTCATAGTTAGACCTGTAATTTTTTCCCTAACACATATGTTAGGTAAACACTCATCAATTGATCTCATCTTCAAAATCAAAGATTCAACATAAGTGTACATTCGTATGATGTTGTCATGGTTGCTCCCCCACTTGATCTCATAATGCATCCACCAATACATTACTTCATTCGAGATCATATAATGACTCATCGCTGCTTGCTCGATCCATCAAACTTAATAGAGATATTGTACTCTTCCTCAACATGTGTAGTCCGCTACACACGATTCTCCCTCTAGAGAAACAGGACCCATCCCTCCTGAATATATGTTATGTTGGAGTAACTTTCCTCATTGCATTCTTCTCTTTGGAAGTTTCGGAGACCACCATCCCCTTAGACTACTTTGTCTTACTAAACAATTTGTGCATTGTTCTTCCCTTGCAAATGCGCTTGTTAGATCATGACTCTTCACTAATACAACTATTGCTACACCCTTTAAGGTCTAGCAACATGCTGAATTTATTGCACACTTCAATCTCCTATGAACATATCTATTCTATGCCGAAGAGAAAGTTTTAGTGCTCCATGGCATTGAGTTCCGATCACCTTGGGATGGCCACGAACCGTCTGTATACAAGCAACATATCCCACTTTGCAATTCCCCTTATCTTTGTGAGCTTTATATAACTCTTTCGATCGTTGAGCAACACATTCCACTTTACATATTCTTATCTTTTGCCAAGCGCCTCACTTACCTTAAGCACTATCAAATTTGATTGCCAACGTTGAGCCATAGCTCGAACTCAGTTATCCTAACCTTTGTGCACTACACATTCTTTATAGCTCGCTTGTTCTCGTGGTGCCTCTCATGCAAAGGATTAGTCATTCCTCTGAATGCCAATCAAGGATGTCTGCTTCTCTAAACGACTCCTTTTCTCTATATCTTCATATTCATTTTGTAAGATTATATGGCCCTTTATTAATTAAATAAGATATATTATGGATTATTTGGATCCTGATAAAAGATATTAGTCAATATTAAATAAAGTCCATATTATATTGGGATATTTTAGGGGATGCCCTTGATGGAAGGAACTCTTATAATAACTTACCCTAGACCCTTTGCTCTCGCCTATAAATAGACATGACCTACTATAAACCCAATGCATGGAAAGGCACAGAATAGCAAAAGGGGTGAATAGATCAAGAGATTATGGTTATCCTCTTGATCTCCCAAAACCATCAATTAAGGTGGTCCTGTGAAAGAATAGGAAGAGAGGAGAAGGGGTCTAGATCCATTCTGGTTCCTCTTGCAGATCGATATTCGACGTTATTCAGATCTAACGGGCGGTGCTCTTGAAGATCTAATTAGATCTCAATCAGATGGCATCTAAAAGTACGCATCGTAAACAGATCTAATATTATTTGATTTCAATCCTGACATAATAGTTTTTTCCACATAGTAGTTTGCATGATTATAATTTTTATGCCAACAATTGGTATTAGAGCCTAAGTTTTGAGATAAAAAAATATTAGATCTATTATTTTTGTTTACGATGCATTGATCTGAATATCTTATTGATCTATTTTCCTATCTGTTAATTTTAATCGTTTGCTTGCGAACGATTCTTGATGGTTGTTGTGCATCATGGAAAAGACGCAACAATCTTGCTACATTTTTTTTCGGATGCACTGCGGCGGCCAAGTATCGTCTGGATCAATAGTGTCGACACTATCAGCACTAGTCGGCGAAGGCGATCGCATCAAGCGGCGACGCGTGAGGCGACCACATGCGGCGAGGCCACGCGTAGACCTCGTATGCCAAACGATCGCGCGAGGCGATCACGTTAGCTGCAGTCGGCGTTAGCGGCAGCCTGGCCGTGGCCGTAGCGTTGGCGGCCGCATAGGAGGCGACGATGACAGAAGAGGTTAGGTTTTTTTTCCTTAAGAAAATTACAATTTTACCATTGAATCAGAAATTATAGTTTTGCTATTAAATATAAAATTACGATTTTACCGTTCTGCTCAAATTATAGTTCTGTCATTTATCAAAATTATAATTTTACCCTTCGACTGAATAGCATTCTTTATAGTTTTAACCTTGAGATTTATTAATCATATAATCTTTTAAAAAATCTGTAATTCTTTTATTTTTTTAGAATTACAGTTCTGTCATTATAAATTAAAAAATTTTGGTTATTTTTAAATTATAAAATTGATCAATATATAATCTAATAAGATTTAATTATAATTATATTTTCGATTATTCAATGATTATATTTTATTTTTAATCAATTTATTTAATTAGACTTATGGGCTTCTCCAATTAAATAAAATTAATTAGTTAAAAAATTATAAATTATTATTTCTTTATATTTTTCTCATATGAATTATTAATTGTATGTGTTAAATCTAATTATTAGTTTTTGGATATTTATTCAGTTATTTATATGTAAATATTAGTAATTATGAAATAATATTTATTTTTTACATAAATGCATGATTTATGTATTATCATGATTACACTTATCATATGAGTTTTTTACTACTGATTAAGTGTTCAATAATTATTATGGTTGTTATCCTATTATTGAATTATCTCAGCATAAATTAGTTTAAATGAACTTGATGAATATTATTTATAGTTCATCTCCTTAAGTTATACCTGACCGGTAGCTATCAAAGTAGCCTGGGATGGTAGGCTTATAGAATATAAAATATAATTAAAGTCTTATCATTCATAGGATAATTTAATTTATATTTTATATTACTACATTTGTCTTGTAGTCACTAAAGTGACTTAGATCAATGATTTATAAAATTACATTAAGGAACAAGTACTCAATGACATTAAGGAAATAATATTCAAAATTGTATGCATAATTAGGAGATTTAGATAATCTCAATGGATAATCTATTTCAAATAATTATGTGATGGGATAGGATGATACTGTTTTGGATATCTTTGCAGTTTAGAATTATATACTCAAAGGTAGCAAAACTATTCCAAAAGGATGATATAAGTCCTCCATAAATGATCATGTGTGAACACTAGATATGTCAATATTTTTACCCAAAGGTTAAATATTGATGATATCAATAGTTCATCATATTTTAGTAAAACTCAAAGCATTAATGTTATTTTATATTCTGCAGTGGTATTCCCATCTATACATTCTCATGCTTCTAGTGTCCCTGTACTCTTTGGATAAAATTATTCAGAATGGTTAGAGCACGTGCAATTTACATTGGGCATATTAGATCTCGATTTGGCATTACTTGTTGAAAAACCCGCATAATTAACTGATAAAAGTACTGTGGAATAAGTCAATGAAATGAAGGCTTGGGAAAGATCTGATAGGCTCAGTTTAATGTTCATAAGGATGATAATTACAAATAATATGAAGAATTCATTACCGGTTACATCTAGTGCATGTGAATATTTAAAGGTTATTGAAGATAGATTTAAATCTGCTAATAAGTAATTGGTTGACACATTAATGAAAGAACTGACTACAGCTCAATATGATGGTACTCAAAGAATTCAGGATCACATCCTCAATATGGCTAACAAAGCTACCAAACTTAAGGCATTGAGAATAAATTTTGATGAATCCTTCCTTGTGCAGTTCATTCTTAATTATTTTCCTTCTCAGTTTGGCTCATTCAAGATTCACTACAATACAAATAAGGATAAGTGAGACTTGAATGAGTTAACTAGTATGTGTGTTCAAGAAGAATTAAGATTAAAGCAGAAAAGTTCATATAATGTATTGACAACTACTCAATGAGTTGGTAACAAGAAAAGAAAATCGAAGCATCATCCATCGAAGAAATTTGCCGAGTCTGGAAGTGTTAGATAAACTATTGAGAAGAAAACTATTACAGTAAAGTGATTCTTTTATGATAAGAAAGGACATATAAAGAAGGATTGCATTAAACATAGGACTTGGTTTGAAAAGAAAGGTATAAACTCAACCTTTGTATGTTTTGAATCAAACATTGTAAGTGTTCCTTCTAATACATGGTGGATTGATTCTGGCGCTTTAACTCATGTTATTAATAATATACAGGGATTCCTTTTAATCCGAAAATCAAAATAACATGAAAGATTCATAATTATGGGAAATCGTCTCAAAGCAAAAGTGGCATCAGTAGAGACTTATTGCTTACACTTAGAGACAAGTCATCTGATGGATCTGAAAGACACATATTTTATTCCTACAATTTCTAAAAATTTAACTTCTCTATCTAGAATTGATGAGTTAGGATATTGTGTTTCTTTTGGTAATGATAAACTCAGCATATTTTATGATTCAATAAAAGTTGGTTCTGGAATTCTCTATGATGGTTTATACAGAATTAATTTGAATCTTGAGTTTGCGAATACATTATTGACCCTGAAATCAAGTATTGGAATGAAACGTAATTCCAATAATGAAAGATCTTCTATATTGTGGCATGGACGTTTGGGGCATATCTCCAATGAAAGAATTGAAATATTAATGAAGGATAATATTTTGAAAAATTTAGACTTCACTGATTTTGATGTTTCCATAGATTGCATTAAAGAAAAGCAAACTAAACATATAAAGAAAAATGCCACAAGAAGTAAATAACTTCTTGAAATAATTCATACTGATATCTGCGGACCACTCCATATTCTTTGTTTTAGTAGAAAAAGGTATTTCATCACATTTATAGATGACCTGTCCATATATGACTATGTTTATCCTGAACAGGATTCCTAGTAAATCAGTTCCATCAACTTCATTTGAGTTAGGGACTGGTACGAAACCCAGTTTGAGACATTTACATATTTGGGGGTGTCTTGCAGAGATAAGAGTATTCAATCCACATGAAAAGAAATTGGATCTAAGAATAATTTTTGGATATTTTATTGGTTACCTAGAAAGATCTAAGGGATACAGATTTTATTACCCTAATCATAATATGAGGATAGTAGAATCTGGTAATGCAAAATTCCTAGAAAATAGCAAAATCAGTGTGAGTCAAAAGTCTCAAATGATTAATTTTGATATTGAGGAGATTCAGGCTTCTTCTCCTATATTATCCCCTATTTGAGAAATTATTATTCCTCAAATTAATGAGAGAATTGATGAGGGTGAACAACAAAATAATATTGATGAATTCTCACATGATGTTGATGTCACTACTGATAGTCTTGTAGAACAATCATAATTGGCAGATTTGAGGAGATCTCAAAGAAAAAAAAATACACCATTTTTGATGATTATGTGGTATATCTACAAGAATCAGATTTTAATATAGGAATAAAAAGAAACCCATTATCATTTTCATAAACCATAGAAAGTAATGATTCTGAAAAATGGTATGATGCAATGAAAGACGAGTTAAAATCAATGGACCAAAATGGTGTTTAGGAACTCGTTGAATTGCTCAATAATTGCAAAAGAGTCCGTTATAAATGGGTCTTTAAGATTAAACATGACTCGGTGGGTAATATTGAATGATATAAAGCCAGACTTATGGCCAAAGGTTTTTCTCAGAAAAAGGGCATTGACTACCATGAGACCTTCTCTCCAGTTTCTCGAAAGGACTCATTGAGAATCATCATGGCATTAGTAGCTCATTATGATCTTGAGTTACATCAGATGGATATGAAAATAACATTTCTGAATGGGGATCTAGATGAGAAAATTTATATGGAACAACCTGAAGGATTCATAAAAAAGGGAAAGGAAAGTTGGGCTTGAAAACTTAAGAAATCCATTTATGGCCTTAAACAAGCTTCTATACAATGGTATATAAAGCTTCATAACACCATTACTTCCTTCGGATTTAAGAAAAATACTGTTGATCAGTGTATATATCTGAAGGTTACTGGGAGTAAGTTTATTATATTGATCTTATATGTGGATGATATATTACTTGCCAGTAGTGATCTTGGTTTGTTGCATTAAACTAAGACATTTCTCAACAAGAACTTTAAGATGGTTGATATGAATGAGGCATTCTATGTTATTGGCATTGAGATATTCAGGGACAGATCTCAAGGTTTGTTAGGATTGTCTCAGAAAGATTATATTAATCGTATCTTGTAAAGGTTTAATATGTAGCTTTATAAAGCCAATGATACACCTATTACTAGAGGTAAAAAATTCAGCCAAACCTAGTACCCGAAGAATGACTTAGAAATGGATCAAATGAAGAATATTCCTTATGGGTGCGCAATTGTAAGTCTATTATATGCTCAAACATGTACAAGGCCAGATATCAATTTTGCAGGGGCAATGCTGGGTAGATACTAGAGTAACATAGGAGTGGAACATTAGAAAGCTGCAAAGAAAGTAATGAGATATCTGCAAGGGACAAAAGATTATATACTCACATATAGGAAGTCAGATTAGCATGAAGTAACGGGATATTTAGATACTGATTTTGCAAATTACCTCGATAGTAAGAAATCCACTTTAGGATTTGTGTTCATACTGGTTGGTGGGGCAATTTCTTGAAAAAGTGTAAAACAATAGCTTATTACATTATCTACGATGGAAGCTGAATTTGTGGCATGCTTTGAGGCCATAAATCAAGCTTTATAGTTGTGAAATTTAATCTCAGGACTTGGTATGGTCGACTAAATTGTCAAGTCGCTAAAGATATTTTATGATAATACTGCAGCAGTTTTCTTCTCTAAGAATGGCAAGTACTCTAATGGTTCCAAGCATATTGAGATAAAGTACTTGGTGGTTAGAGAAAGAGTCCAAAAACAACAAGTGTCAATTGAAAATTTTAGCACCAGTATAATGATTACTAATCCATTTACTAAAGCTTTGCAGTGTAAAACATTTAAAGAACATGCTCTTAAAATGGTGCTTATGAGCAAGCCATAAAGGATATGGTGATGCATGTTTAAGTGGATGTTATTATTGATATTTCTTTTTACATAATTAAAGTTATTTGTTTCTGCTATCCTGTTTGTGTTTATGTTTATGCATATTATGGTTTAATGCAAGAAACCAAATTGTCTTGACAAGATAAATTATAAGGGTCATTATAGACTATATAAGGAAAGACTAATAGTGTTGTAGTACATAGAAGGAAGTGTGACATTGATGATATACAACCGCTATGACTCACATTGATAGTTGGACTGAATATAGTATTATTATGCTTATTAGACTTATTGGCTTATTTTTAAAATCATGGTCATTTATAAAATATTTTTCAAAATTTTTAAAATCTAATTATATAAAATTATTTTTAAATAAATTTTATTTTGTTTATTTTGATTTTGGATATCTTTTATATTTTATCAATTAATGGGCCAAGTGGGAGAATGTAAGATTATATGGTCCTTTATTAATTGAATAAGATATATTATGGATTATTTGGATTCTGATAAAAGATATTAGTCAATATTAAATAAAATCTATATTATATTGGGATATTTTAGGGGATGCCCTTGATGGAAGGAACTCTTCTAATAACTTACCTTAGACCCTCTGCTCTCACCTATAAATAGACATGACCTACTATAAACCCAATGCATGGAAAGTCATATAACGGTAAAAGGGATGAATAGATCAAGAGATTAAGATTATCCTCTTGATCTCCCAAAACCATCAATTAAGGTGGCCCTGTGAAAGAATAGGAAGAGAGGAGAAGGGGTCTAGATCCATTCTGGTTCCTTATATTCGACGTTATTCAGATTCAACTAGGGTGCTCTTGAAGATGTAATTGGATTTCAATCAAATGGCATCTAAAGGTACATATCGTAAATAGATCTAGTATTATTTGATTTCAATCCTGGCATAATAATTTTTTTCGCATAATAGCTTGCATGATTATAGTTTTTATGCCAACACGTTTCTCTCAAGCGATTGCGCGTGTTGGTTGATCTCCACATAGCCCAGCTAGGTCTCCTACGTTTGCATGATAAGTGTTTCTGCATGTGCTTGTTCCACTCTGATACTAAAATATTATGAACTCAGCTGGTTTTGCCTAAATTATGTAGTACCCTTGCGTGTCCGTCCGTAAAGGTCAGCCTTCCCGAAACCTCTTAGGGTCCCTTAATACCTACAAAAGAAAAAACAATTTAGAGGAATCATTTCTTATAGGATCCACAAGCAACCACTTTAGAAAACATTTTATATCGCCAATACGAATTAAAACATATACTTTACAAGCTATGAATGATTACACATAAAGGATCAAGGTCTATTTACAAACCGAAGTCCTCATAAGTGCCTATATAACACAACTCGGATTTACAAGCCAAAACTGACCATGAAAGCTAACCAAATTAGGGCTGCCAAAGGACACGAACAAATATGAGTATTACGTCGAGCACCTTGTTTATATTTTTCTCCATGATAATACGGTGATATTGGCGATCATTAAACAACTACGTACGTAACACAAGACAACAGGTATAAAAGCCCCCTTTATGAACAATATCAAGACGTCGGACCTCTTAGACTCATTCACTGTAACTCTCCTAACTCTAGCTTTTACTAACTTAAGCATCGGAAAAATAAAATCGGGAAAATCCCCTCTAGTCTCTGACCCCTCAATCCCAACATCAGTTCAACCGCCCCAATTTAAAAACTACGCTAGTAATCTTATACACTCGGGATGGAGCAAACCGTTGGTCACGATATTAAGTTACAAAACAGTCTACATATGGAATGTCCAAAAATCATCTGAGTCATTAAAATATCCTCTATACAATATATGTCGTACTATTACTAATAATTATTATTATTATTACTATTTAGCTCTAGATTTGATTAATCGAACATGACAAAAGCATATCCACTTAGATTAGAAGCTTTTGGACAAGACAAAGGGGGGGGAGAGAGAAGAAGGAGAGGTACATGACAAGGCGATTCATGTGAGATTGCAGTTGACAGGTCCGTCCATCTGTCTTGTTTTGTTTAACTCTTAACGAGCGTGATCCATAAACATGGTGGAAGTTTTGGATGTCTTTGTACAAGAAACATAGTTTTATATATATATATATATATATATATATATATATATATATATATATATATATAATCAAGGGTTGTTTTATATGTCATGCGTTTTCGGTGCGACTTGAGCTGACATGCTTTTTCCAAAATAATAATAATAATAATAATTATTATTATTATTATTATAATTATTATTATTATATTTGAATTCTAAACCCAAAAAAAAAAAAAAAGAGTTGGACTCTGAATTCAAAACTTTCCACTCGAGCTTTCGATGTTACAAGTGCCAACTCGAATGATAATATCGAATCCTGACTTAAGATCTTTATTTGGATTTCCTTTACCTAAGTGCTGTACCATTTCAATGTTCAGAGGGAGGGCGTAAATGGTACCTATAGAGATATCTATTTGTAGCACCATATGATTAGAAGAGATATGTATATTATATACATATGTAAAAATGTATATAATATTCAAATATAGATTTAAACTTTAAATTGATCACTTTACATAATAATGTATTGATCAATTCAGATGCCTTTACGTAGATAAATTATAAGCGCTTTACATGATAAAATTATGTGTCAACATCTTCTGATTTCATTTAGTTGTTGATGTTTTTTGTTTGGTTGTGTAATTATTTTACTGAAATTTTTTTGATGTAACGAAGCTTGCTGGCTTTGTTCCCTAATGTTTGATAACCGTAAGAAACATTTGGCATGATGATCACTTGGACAACATGAGAAAACGAGGGAGGAAAAAAAAAAAAAAAGTGTAAAAAACACTTATGAAACATTTTGCATGATTGATTACTTGGATAACATGAGAAACTGAGGGAGATCATGTCAATTGTAATGTACTTTCGTGGATTCTCCGCATAAGATTCGTGTCTTCATCGAAAGGTGGTGATCACCTAATTGCGTAATACACTTCACTAACTCATTCCCTTGGCTTTTCTGATTTTTATAATTCTCAATCTGTTATTTATTTTACTCAAAATAATTAATAGGATTTATGTTTTTGTGGTGTGGATGATTCTTCCTATCGTTCTCTAACATCATTAGATTTTTGGAGTTTGATGTTTATCAAATCGAGTTACTATTTCAAAGATGTTTAAATGTTACAATTAAATATACCTTCCGATTGATTCAAAACTCTTAAGCTCATTCGAAAAGACAAAACAAAACACAAAAAAAAAAATTAAATTTATTTATTTATTCCAATTAGTATTATCTTTATTTATTTTATTTATTTTTTTATTCCTAAGAAGCTATTCGTGTAATGTTAATTGAAAAAATAAAAGTTCAGATATTAGAATACGATATGGTAAAAGCACGACTTCCGATTTGTCAAAATAAAAAATTTCGAACTATATTAAATGACAAAAAAAAATAAAAACCTCACATTTGTTTCATATATGCTTTGAGAATCATTGTGGAGAAGTACAAAATCAATGCCCCCAAAAGACTTATAGAGACTTCATTGATCTAATTCTTATAGAGACTTCCATGGCTCATGATTGAGTGGGGAGGCGAGCCTACACTCTTCGTGTGTTGTGTTGATTGATGTTTGACGTGCATAAAACTTGTCCTTCCTATGTGGGAAAAAGAAAAAGAAAAGAAAAGAGAATTAAAGAAGTGAGGTTTTAAAGTTAGATTGACTACGACAAGCAATTGCCGAGGTAGATGAAGAACTTTTCCTCATGTTACATATGTGCCGACTCCGTCCCGTCGTTTATTTTGTTGGACCACAGCAAATTAATGATTAGTTTTTAGATTAATATAATATGAATCGATATTGTTTTACTATGATTATCTATAATAATATTTTTTTTAATAATTTCTTGATCGTGGTATTACCTCCATAGAGAGAACTATATAATGTTATAAAGAGAACCACTTTGACTCGTATGATATGTTCCATTCTTTTTATTTTGAATCGATGTCTCTTACTTATCATAAAAAATATTATTAAGCATCATTTATTGAGATTTATGTTAATCATATTTTATATAACTTAATACCGTAATATTGGTCTCAAATTATAAAAATACTGATGGCTATATTAGCTCACCAGCAATCAATGTAAAATTATATCAAATCTCATGAACATGCATATTTTAATATAGACCTAAAAGTGACCCGAGATATCTTTACTAGTTAAGTATCTTGAATTATAAACTATGGACTAAAAAGATCACTAAAAAAGAATAGTCCATTATATTAATTTACGAATATGGTGCCAAGTAAGCAAGAGTTCTCTCATTCTCTTGGACAAATGAGAGTAAAGAATTTAGTCTGCACACAAATGATTAGGTTAGCAACTTGAAAGTTAAGAATAATAAATATTATTTATTGAATGGTCAAACCAAAATAAAATTTTGAAAAAACTTGGATGATATCATTTACAAAAAAAAATACTTATAATCGGAAGAAATTTTAAGGATGATAATATAATACTTTTAATAATAAGATAGAAAGGGAGGCTATTTAGGGCTTAGATAAGAATAATATTAATATTATTTGGATTATGGTACTATGAGAAAGTTCAAACACTATTTTTTTACTAAAAAAATATATTTTAAAGTTTGATAAAATTATTAAAAAAACTTAAAAGATATAAAGAATCTAATAAAAGAGGTTAAAAAATGATTATATGATAAGATATAAAACTTATGATAATTTTTATAATAAATTAGACACTAAAGATAATGAAAAGATATATATTGAATTGCTAAAACTAAGAAATAAAAGTGTAGTGGTTTAGATTATATTAGACGTATTAAAAATGAAGATAAACAAATACCTATTAATAATAAATAGATTAAAAAATAAAAATAATAAATTATTTAATGGATATTCCATATAGAATTTAGATTTAACGATAAATAATAGTGGTTGATAAATAATCATATATTTATTCATAAAATTAAAACTAATGAAGTAGAAGATGCATTAAAGAAATGAAAGAGTATGGAGTTTGATGGTATACTTATTGACATCTGAAAAAGTTTAGGGGAAAAGGGAGTAATATGATTAACCATATTATTTAATAAAGTCATAAAATTCAAAAGGATGTCTATGAGTTTTTTAATATCAATTTATAAAAATAAGAGTGATGTACAAACTTATTTAAATTATAAAAAAATAAAATCACGAACCATTAACTTTATGAAAAAATTATTTAAGTATGATAAGACTACAAACTTTATGAAACAAATATATATTAAAAAATAACTTAATTTTATGCTTAAAAAATAAGGCATACAAGGTATTTATTTATTAAGATAACTAATGAAAAATTATAAAGAGAAAAAAAAAGATTTACATATGATTTTTTATTGACTTAGAGAAACTAGTTCCTAGAGATTTATTTTTATGGTGTGTTTTAGAATTAAAATAATTATCCATTAATTACAATGATATTATAGGGAGTGTATCTAGTGAGTTTCCTATTAGGATATGATTACACCAAAGATCTGTATTAAATCCATCTATCTTCCTATTGATAATGAATGAACCTACTAATCACTTAGATGATAGATCTTTTTTATGCATGTTATTTGCTAATAATATTATATTAGTTGGAGAGAGCTTATGTGGAATAAACTATAAACTTTAGCTATGGTGTCCAAACCTTATAAACAAAAGTCCATTTAAGTAAAAATTCAGGTATCTTAGATGAATTATTCATCAAGATGAAAAGATCGATGAAAATATTATTCATATAGTAAAAATATGACAATTAAAACGTTGACAAGCAAGAGTTTGTGTCATTATCTTGTATCTTTGAGATTGAAAATTAATTTTATAAGATAATTATGAGATCAATAATACTTTATGAATCTGTGTTCAATAATTAAGAAAAAATATATAAAAAAATTATGTTATCAATATAATAATGTTAAGATGGATATATTGAATCAATAAGAAAAATAAAAAAAATACTTGGTAAATAATTATATATCACATCCAAAAAAATACGAAAAAATTATTTAAAATGAGATGAGCATAGAAAGCTTCTGGTAGTGTAAAATAATAATATTAATAGTACAATAAGAGATAGAAGAATACTTAATTTTTTAATAAAAACTATAAATAAATATTTAAATATTTTGAATCAAAATTAAATATATTATAATTTACATATATTAATAACGACAAAAGATAAATATAGTTGATTCCAATAATTACGATTTACTACCTCATTATTTTTATATATTTTATGTATTTTATAATTTCATTCCTATTTTAGCCATCACCACCAAAATATATTATAAGTTAAAAAACTAAACCCAACAATTAAATCAGCGACAACAGAAAATTAATCTCTTTTTGACTCTTTAAACAGATTGATGATTATGAAATTAATGTTTTTTTTCCTTCTGCATGCATTTCCTGACTTTACTAGCTAGGTCTAAAATAGGCGAATCTGCAAGGTGAATTTAAATATTGAAGCATTATAATATTTGTGACGGGAAAAATGTTATCAAACATGTCTCGATCAGTGAATCACGTGTTTCGAATCTTTATCCTACCCACCCTCCATGAGAGGTGGTCCGCATAGGGATGGATGGCAACGGATCACATTACCACCACTATTACTATCACCATCATCACATCATCATCATCATCATCCTTATCAGCATCATCATCATCAGTTCTATCCCCAATTATTTAATTCAGTTTTCAACACCGTTTATCATATTTTTAAATAAGTTCTGATAGAAAAATATATATATCTAAATATAATTTTTTAATAATTATAGACAGAAGATTAAGCATTTAAAATCAGCTCCGAAGGCTTCTTAAGTAATTTTGTTTTGTATAAGCTAAATAGGAAAATAGAAACTAGAATCAGATCCAAATGCCAATTCAGGTGAAATTTATCAGCGCTTTTTCCATCGCCACCATTATCAAATCATACATAAACAAATTAAAAAATTATTTTTCGAAACTAATAATTGAAACTGTGGTGGCTAATTAAGACATTTTCTCTTTCATTAATCAATTCGAATAGGACAACTGTTGTCTGATGTCTGTCTATCATAACCACACATATCAACCCCATCGGAGTCAATTTTGTTGTGCATATCTTTCATATCATTAATTACCGCCCGATCTATATCTATAATATTATATAATATTATGTAATATAAGTAATAATAAATATACGAGCATATAATATATATATATATATTATATAGTAATTATGTTCGTATATATAACCTACCCACCGCCTTTATAGACCAGAAAGAGCTCGCCTCCTCATCATCTCTGCTGCGTCGACGCCTTCTGGAGGAGAAGATCGGACGAATCCAGCGCTCGGTGCCTCGGTTCGCGCTTTCGCTTGGGGCAATCTTTGGGTCGTCCTCTTTTCTCCGTAGCTTGCCTCTTAATCTTGGTATTCTCGTGCTGCCTTTTCTGTTCTTGTTATCTATGTGGCACGTATTTGGAATCGGCGGCGTGTTGTTGGCGTTCTTGTTTCGTCGTTCCCGGTGGTCGGAAAGAGGGGTTTCTTTTTGTTGCCTTTTTCATTTGGGCCTTCTTTCGAGTTTTCGAGAATCTCGTCCTTCGGTCGCGGACTCTTTCGAGTCGAATCAGAGGCGGCGTCTTCTGATCTGCGAGTGCATAGAGAAGAGTCTTCTTGTTTTATTGTCGTTGTGTGTGCGTATTGCTATATGTGGGTTATAGGATTCTTGATGTGGTTTTGTTTTCCATGGTAACAGGGTTGCACTGGTAACTGTTTTAGAAATGGCATCAAGATTTGATTTAGATCGGACATCATGGCATCTTGTCGTACCAAGATTTGATTATTACCGGTGGGAGAAGTGCTTGGACTCATTGTTGGGAGGTAAAAAGGATTGATAAGGAATTGATTGCTTCCCCCCGGTGGTAGCAGGGGTTTGATGATGCATACACTAAGGACTTCGTATCTCATGCTGATGAGTAAAAAGAGAACGTATAGTTTTTGAGACAGAGACGTGTTGGGGAGTAGAAGGCTCCCCTGAGGATCAAGAAGCCCAGCTGTTGAATTTTAAAGCCGACGCTAGTGGTTCTGCTCTTTTGTATTTGACTTGTTTGACGGCGAAATCTTCTATTGCTTAGAAAGAAAAGTGGGACAAGCCCAAAATGGTTGCCTCTTATAAAAAGGCATGTGATGACCTCTGCTGATTGTGAATTTGTTGGCTAAACAAATACTGAGTGTGAGGCTTGTAGAAGTCTATTGGTAGTGGAGTGTTAAACTGTATACTCGTCTCTGGAAGGAAAACTTTCCACAGCTGCAACTTATTCTGCTATCAGGGGAGGGGATGGGGGTTCCTTTTAGAGGAATTAAAGTGAGACGAAAAGGGGTACCATCCCACGATAGTTTTTGAAGTGTTTGATAGAGAATCACACACTACAAGTTTTTTGGCTTTTCTTTCCCGTTCCCGTCCCTTTTTCCAGCCAGGTTATGATAGCATACTGCAGCATGGTGTAATCTTTCAATGTGTTTCAGCTAAGAGAGAGAGAGAGAGAGAGAGAGAGAGAGAGAGAGAAACCCTGTTTTTGACTAAATCTGTTTACTGAACGTAAATTAATAGTTTGCTGTCATTATTATGATTGTATCTTTTTCCACCAAGATGGGCTTTGCTACCTAAATCTTAAATAGAAGGAATTTTGTAATACGTTAACAGTGTAATCTAATGCCCTGTGAACTTATGCTTTATTTAGTTGAACTTTTTGTGGTCAAAATAGTTCATTTTTGACCAATTCCTTTTTTATCTTATATAACAGACTCTTACAGGGTGAATTCATTTGCTCTCTGTCAAAATGGTTAATTTTGGGAAGAAATTGACAGCTCATCAAGTTCAAGAATGGGAACGGTATGCTTTATTTTTTAAGTGTTTATATTTAGGTGCAGTGTTGCTTTCAGGAATAATACTGATACATTGTTTGAATATGGATGATCTCCTGTCAAAAGGAAAAAAAGTAAGAGAGAAATAAGCAAATTAAGGCCAATATTATTATTTTCTTCTTCTTAGGTTCATGCTTGCTTTTGTTTACTTGCACCATCCTTATTTTTAGGACACCAAGGAGCATAAGCCTGTCATGTCAAATGTTTTTTAGCTCTAGGTTTTTTTACTTTTTGATTGTGGTCTATCATGACCTGAACATTTGTTCTGTACTTGTGACAGCAAACTATCAATTTAGATCTATGTGACTAAGGGTTGCTAGTTTGTTAGATGTAATTTGAATGTAAACAGTTCGTGGTATGCATCACTTAAATTTGCACGTATAACAAAATAAATATTCCATGAGAAGTGCAGAACATAAGTACACAAATACAATGAATTGGAACTTATGGCTTATTCTATTTTGTTAGCCTTGATTGTGGCCATAAAATGGTGGAGAGCCCCTAACCCTTTCATCTGTTGTCATAATTTTAGTATGTTGTGTCGTATTCTTTAGCTCATGTCATTGATTATGCTCATTGTGATCATGAAATTTTGCATGTATGATCTCCATCTAATGGTTTCTTGAGTTTAAACTCTCTTGGTCTTGTTTAGCTTGAAAAGCTACAATGATTCTTTTATATCCATAGTTCGTGAAAACTCTTTACTAGGTCTTGGAAATTTACACATTGGATTTGGACTCACTTGAATGCTTTCTCCTTGGTTGTAAAGAGCTGGAACTGAGTTTTTGCCTGGGGTCTTGATCTGCTTTAGTTTTCATGTTTCTCAATAAAGTTGTAGATAATCACATGATTCGTCTTACTGGTCCATACCGGTGTACCAACCGATTGTTGGTATGGTATGTAACGATGTGCTGACATATGGTACGATACGATAGGGCATATCGACATACTGATATGTGTCATCATACCGGTCCCCTATTGGATTGATACATACCGCCCATACCGTGCTGTACGTCATCAAATATTTGTCTTTCCAACTGGTACATGTTATTTCTGCAGTTTCTGTTATAATTATATTTTGCATGTTTGATTATGAGATAACTCTCTAGTTTAGTATCTTCTAGATGATTTGAGTCAGTCACTTGGGTCAACTAGGATGTAATTGGAGAAAAATAATATCATTGATATTGTGGAACTTGTGTATGTTTTTCTGTCACTTCTCATTTTTTTCACTTGTAACTTCCTTTCTTTACTTCACAAACTTGCATCTTACATATTGCTAAGGTTGTAAAGTAAATTCCTTACTTGTGGTAACCTGGTTGGAAGCAAAATAAGTGTACCATACCAATAGGGAAAATTGATGCTATCAATCCGAAATTGCTCTTGGTTATTCCATGACTCATTGGGTTGTAGGGCTGAACATATGCAGACAAGGGATAACAAAACAGCAGATTACTAAACATTTCTTGTATCTCATATTAAATACCTGCACTAGTACCATTGTTATGAAAATGATAGCGCTAATACTATCTGGCATCTTGGAACTTCTTCATGGTGCATTCTTATTCTGAGAGTTTTTTACATGATTGCACTTCAGTGGGAGATTCCATGTTTCATGTTTCACTTCTCTTGGCATCTAACTTTTAATGGTCGGATTTTATTATCAGGAAAAACACTTGAATTTTTCTTGCAGGGTTGGACCTGCCACATGGTATGAATGAACAAAGAATCATGCTGAATTAGATGTCACATATTTGTGGTCCTGATTATTTTTTGCTTAATAGTTTAAGTTTAGTGGAATTTTTCTTATTCATGCTTTTGTAGTCTCATATGAGCAACTTGTGTTATCATTGTTTCCTTATGCTAAGTTTTGTTTTCTATGCTTGTAAGTTCAGATTACCCGCTTGCCATTTTATAGATAAGTTTTATATGAACCATTTATTCCTACTGTTTCTAGATATTATATCAACTACAAGTTGATGAAGAAGAAAGTTAAGCAGTTTGCTCAACAAATCCAAGAAGGAGGACAAGATCGTCGTCGTGTTCTAAAAGAATTTTCAAGAATGCTAGATGACCAAGTATGTATATATTCTATCAGATTATATTTGTAGCTTATTTTGTTTAAAATTACTTTTCATCTGTATCTGTGTGCTTGGTGCACCTTTTATCTGAAATCTCCAATTTAAGCTACATTTTGGTTTGGACCTTAAAGTTCCAGAACTCTTGTTCATCGGACATTGTTTGTTTGCCTGGAGGTCACCTTTATCGAGCTTCCAGTTAGTTAAATTATTTATGGAATTCAAATCAAGGATGCTTTAGTTAAAATCAGATTTGTTTTTGTCAGAAGCTAGCTTTTTTTAAGAGGTCAATGATGGTGGATCAGAGAATTGGATAGGCTGCCTATTTAAGGTTCTTATCATCTTGTGTTGTATTAGGTCAAGTTCAAGTAATTTATGTTGGATTAATCTGGCAAAACCAATTCACTGCGCTGATACCTCTTTCATGCTTTGCTAGAGTTTCCAGGACTGAACTTTAGTTGCTACCAACATTCAAGAAGTAATAAGAACAGTAGGAGTTTGACACTTTTGGACAAACACAACTCATGGGCTGTCACTTCAGTTAAAATGCATACCCAGTGAAAGTAATCATGCCTTGCACGTAGATTTGCATACGCATATTGTTAAGGCCAGTTAGCAAGACCTGGGTGTTGCATTCCTCTGTTAACTGGAAGTGTGATTGCTCGTGATAGCTATGTCTGTTTTCATGTTATACGGCCACAAGCGACTGCTTCTCTGAGTGCACACAAGAAAAGGTTTGTGCTGTATCTGTTCAACTTTGTTTGTAGTTCTCGTAGATATATACAATATAATTTTCACACCCCTTTAGTCATTAATGTTTTGAATGAGCTGATCAATTAGATACTGAAGGGGGAATTATTCTGTAGCATAACATATGATGGAAGTGTAGAGCCTAACTAGTTGTTCATGCTTCCCAAATGAAATATGATTGGAGTGCAGAATAAAACTAGTTATTCATGCCTCCCGAACTTTTTGTTATTTTGCTACCTATTGACTTTCACTAAAAATGTTTGGGTTCTTTTCTACTTGAATACTCATCTAATTGACATTCTCTACTTCAATGAACCCTGCACTGAAGAGCTTGCTTGGAAGTTCTGAACGCTTGAATGTGGTACAAACCTGAGACATCTTGGCACATTCTTGGCGCAACACAAAACACCATGTTGCCACTGTGCTTGTACCGTACATTTTGGATGACACAATGGCATGGATTGCACTTGAATTTATGTGAGGTTGCATGATAAAACAGGGGTAAATCATCAACTAGGCCTTCACTTGTTATTGCACCAACGTGAAATGAGTTAACTGATGTTGATGATGCTGAGGAATACCAGAGAAGAACCGATAATGATCATTGGGTATCATAATATATAGAATTTGTGGCTCTTGAATAATCTTGTGATGAAACCGTATCAATCGCTAAATGACTGTAAAAGGTTAAGGTTCTGCAAACACAGAAATTCCATGGTGGAACTGTTAGGAGAATTACTAATAATAGGGTTCTTTCATGCTTTAGAAGTCTCATTCGTTCTATTAATTCTGGTCTCTTATAACTCAAGGATTCTGATTTCTTATTTTTATATATGAATGTTGAACCTTAAAAAGCTTTTCTATGTTTCTATGGTTTTAACACTAGGATCGGAAAAATTGGAACTTAATGACAGACCAATTGTATATTATAAGAAAATTTTATTCATAAAGGTCTTATGCTAATTCATGCAATGGGTCTGCTCGTACTGTGCCAAGATACTGAGCAGTATGTCAACTTGTATTTCCTGGTAATTCCTAAAAAAAAAAAAAAGAATACTGAGTGGTACTAAGCTTATGGTTCTATTGTTGCTTCTTGGTTGGACTGGTTAACATTGGTCAGAATGCAATGGTCCAACCAGTATTTTAAATTTTAAACAGTTTTCTTAATTTTATCACTTGATTTATTACTATGTAAAGTAACAAAATTTCACTAGTTTTCTTCTTTGTAATGCAATTATGATTGGGTTAGTACTTGAGTTCTTTAGTTCGAAATTTTTACATTAACCAAAATGTCTCCTATTGTCATTTATTATCTCAGATCTAAAAATGCAGATTTGGTAGGAAATTCTTGAATGCATTTTTTCTCATTGTGAACTTGGATTCTTATTAGGTTTTCTTCACTATTATATGCAGATTGAAAAGACTGTTCTCTTTTTTTTGGAGCAACAAGGGATCATTGCACATAGGATTCAAGAGTTGGGAGAACAGCGCACGATACTTCTTGAGCAGCCAGATATATCTAAGATATCTGAACTACGAGAAGCATACACAACAGTTGGACAGGATCTTCTAAAGCTTCTCAGATTTGTAGATTTAAATGCTACTGGTATTCGTAAAATCTTGAAGAAATTTGATAAACGCTTTGGTTACAAATTTACGGACTACTATTTAAGTACTAGATCAAATCATCCTTATTCTCAGCTGCAGCAAGTCTTCAAGCATGTGGTAATCTATCCACTTTGATCTTAGTACAGTGTATTAGTATTCCTCAGGATGACTTTCATCCTTCTTATCCTTGGTATTCTTTCATCTAGTTCATGTAGTGACTATTTCTATTGAAAGGTGTCTTACA
Source organism: Ensete glaucum (assembly GCA_021527575.1). Lineage (NCBI taxonomy): Eukaryota > Viridiplantae > Streptophyta > Magnoliopsida > Zingiberales > Musaceae > Ensete > Ensete glaucum. The sequence continues at coordinate 54,481,553 of CM038551.1, forward strand.
TCGAAGTTTGAATAACCAGGGAGTAGCAGCTGTTGTAGGAGCCTTGTCTCGGAATCTTGCAGATCTTCAAGAGCGTCAAGGAAGCTATTTATCCATTTATGATCAGCCTTCAACAGCTTTAACGGTATATCAATGTTCAGTATATCTTCATTAATTTATTTAGATGGATGGCCAAGTCATTGTGATAGATAATTGTAGACCAAGAATATTAGGGTTAAATAAAAGAGAGAATTCGGTTTGTTATGCAGTTTGGACAAAGTTGATATGTTATTCATAAACTAAGGTTAACAAACTTGAATTTAGCTTCTTGGTGTAACTAAAACTGGATAAAATTGAGGATAACCATGTTGTAGTCCAAACATAAGATAGCATAGGATACAGTAATCACAGAATTTAAGCAATATGAATCAATCAAAATGTTAATCTGCATTGCTGTTTGTTTAGAAATCAGTAAATGACAGACATATTAAAGAATATGATGAAACAGTTTAAGAATAGCAAAGACGAGAAGAGTTTAAATAAAGTGAAGAAATAGACACGGTTTCTGTCTTTGTGAACCATCTCTCAGTTAATAACAATAATATGCATTGATCTATTTGGTCTCAGCATGTTGAGATGGAAATTTTAAATATTCTCATTGAATCAAATATTACAAAAGGATTGTGCTGGCACACACTGATTTGATGACATATGGATTAAACATACCAAGAGTGTCAGTATAATAACCTATACAATCGCATGACTGGAAAAGAAATAGTAAAACAGAAAAATCTGTTACTGGTGCTTGGTTGGACAGTTTAACACGGGTCAGTAAGTAAAACCATGATTCAATCATCCAAAGCATTTTATTGTCATAGATCAAGAGAGAAAGTTGATGGCTAGTATAATGAGTTTAGTGTAATGAGTTGGAGAGAGGTCATGAATCCAAGGCCTGCTGGTAATTCTTATTCTTCTTTTAGTATATCTATTATTCTGGTTAATTATCTTTTCCTTCATTTATCCGCTTTTTCCCTCCTTAAGTTATCCCTTATTATCTTCATATTTATCTAATGAATCCGTTAGTTGCTTTGTGGATTTTTAGTTTGAACTTTCTTTTGCTAAGTCTCTTGCTGATTATTTCTGCATGTTTCCTCTGACTTCAATTGTTAAATATCTGGGTTATTTATATAACTAAGAGTCTAAGACACATCCTAGTTACCTTAGGATTAACTAGTGTAGATAGGCATTATGATCCTAAGAAAAGCCAAATTACTCAATCGTTTTCTCTGCATGACAAGTAATTCAAAATATCTAGGTCCTTATAATTTTATTTTTTATTTGTCTTTGCTTCAGGTGCAAGACCCTGTCATTTATCTAATACATGCATCAGTAGACAAGCTAACTCGTTCGACAAATTTCCTTCAATATTTGGGACAACATGCCCTTATTGTCCAAGAAGATGTAGCCAGTTCAGAGGAGGATCAAGTTGATGACAAAAGATATCATTTTATGTCTCTTCTCTTGAACTTGGCTAATACCTATCTTTATATGGTCAACACTTATATTATTGTACCAACTGCTGATGACTACTCAATGAGCCTTGGAGCCGCTGCAACAGTATGTGGAGTTATTATTGGGTCTATGGCTGTTGCACAGGTTTTCTCTTCTGTTTATTTTAGTGCATGGTCCAATAGATCATACTTCAAACCTCTTGTATTTAGCAGCATTGTGCTCTTCTTGGGCAATACTCTATATGCATTGGCTTATGATCTTGACTCCCTGGCAATTCTTCTCATTGGTCGTCTCTTATGTGGGTAAGCTAAACTTTTTAGCTTATTTCGCTATGATGATTATTCGACGGATTCATTACCACATTCTAGTTTTAGTTTCCTGTCCACGCTCATACAATTCTTAAATATGTCTGCCTATAACAGCTTAGTTGCACCTCTTGCACAAAATGTTACTGTTGCTGTTGATTTTACCACTCTGTATTTTTTTGTGTTCCAATACTTAATCCTGTAGTATTGGGAGTATAAGCAGATCTTTTTTGCTTACTTGCTTTAATTTTGCAAAATAACTTGAGATGTTTGCAACTTAACTCTGGGGATTGCAATGAGATAGGTAACTGAGTTTTTCTAGTACTGTATGGTTGCGTATGATATGTATATTAAATCCATAAAGATGAATTCATACATCCATTTGAACAACATATGTCTGATCTACGTTGTGGAATTCCAAGTGATGTTTGCAGATAGCTGTCTTTGTGAATGTTCCCCAAGTGTTAGAACAAACACCACCACAAATACAGATTATTTAGCTTCTCAGTGTAATCTAACTGCCCTTTCTGACTGGAGCAACTATTAACCTGGCATGATCAAGCTGCTTCTAGCTGCAAACGTTTCCAATTTTTAGGCATGAAAACAAGATTCTTGGGAAATCCAGCCTATGTGAGATTGTGAGAACACCATTTAATTTCAGGATGTTATTGCCTTTATGTACATCACTGTCCTAGAGAGCCTACTATTGGTATCTCATTGGTCAGACTCCCTTCAGTTTAATTAAGTGAATTTTTTTAAGATGATTTACCTTGGTTGCATTCTAGCATTATGTTTCTGGTGCCAGACTAGTCCCTTATGTTTGGTTAAGTCTGTAATGCACCACCAAGTTTGCTTTATTGCAAAATCCTTTTGCGACAGGAAATGGTTTGTATGATGATCTTTACACGGTTACAGGCATGTGTGGCAGTAGACCTTTTTACTTGCCAAAGCATTATCATTGTTTGCATTTAAGTCAAAACTGTCATACATAAGATTTGAGTATTTTTTTTATTACCTATTCAGAACATGATCTCCACGTATTATTCTTCCATGATGAATGTTCTCAAATGCAGGCTGGGTTCTGCCAGAGCTGTTAATCGTCGTTACATCAGCGATTGTGTTCCTCTTAAAATTCGTATGCAAGCTTCTGCTGGTTTTGTCAGTGCCAGTGCTCTTGGGATGGCTTGTGGTCCTGCTCTTGCTGGCTTGCTTCAAATTAATTTCAAGATATATGCCCTAACAATTAATCAAGATACTTTACCTGGTTGGGTTATGGCATTTGCTTGGTTAGCATACTTGATTTGGTTGTGGATTTCATTCAAAGAGCCAGTTCGTGACACTGAAGTGAAACATTCCTCTCCGGATGTGGATGCTGGTGAGTTATGCTTAAAATCATTTTGAGAAGTGTATTCATCTGTACTTTGTTTATGACCGCTAGTACATGTTAACTTATGTGTCTTATGTGATTGTTAACATAAAAATAGTAGCCATAGCACCTTTGCTTTTTGGGTTTATAGATGGAAAGGTAAGACTCTCTTCAATTTTTTGCTCTAATTACTTGAAGTTTGTTGGTCTGATCTCTTTTAAAACCTTGGCTGCATGAATTTAAACTTATGTTTAGTTCCTTGAACTTCTATTCTTCGAGGGGCTATTATACTTCTGTTCCCTCATTGCTTTGGTAATCTTTACTAATATTTTTACCTGTCCAAAGCTAGTTAAATTAATATCAGCCTGCTGAACTTTTAATTTGATAACTCCTAGCTTCATTCAACGTACTGAGCATGCTTTTCAGGTTTCATACAGCACTAGATTTATGAGACAAAATAGCGACCACAGAAAATGAAATAAAAATTAAGGAGCACTGTACAACTGACAGTTGCATAGTGGAAGATACACCAACCAAATTTGGCATGAGCATACTATTTGCCTTTATATGTCCATATCTGCAGAGTGTATTTAGAAGCATGTCATTTCTAATTTTGCTGGTTGTCATTGAGGATATCATCATTTATGTGACTTTGCCCACTTACTAATTTATTCTAGATATAGTTTGACTTTGAAATAGATATTATTGTATCAAACTAAGATTGCAAGGTTAAACGCTTAGCAGAGAGTTTAAGGTTGTAGTCCTTTTTTTTTGTTTTTGCTTCCAGCATTTTGCTAATCTATTGAATAGAAGTAAGCAATCAAGAAATTCCCTTGTTGAAAAATGTTTTTTAGTTGTAATAATTGCTCGATACTTTTTTGCTCAAAAACAGGACATGATGAAAATGAAGCATTAGAAAGTGGTCTTGTGCAACATTTGCTGCCAAGTTCAGAGCAGAAGCAAAATGAAGATGGTGACGATGAGTGTAACGACAGTGAAGATGCTTCAGAAGATTCTCACAGACCTGCAACTTCAGTTGCTTCAGCCTATAGATTACTTACTCCATCAGTCAAGGTTACGAATTTCTTAGTAGCATCAGTGGCAAGAGATTTCTAGAATTTTTTTTTTGTATACTAATTCACACTGGTTTTATTCCTTATCTGATATCATACAGAGAGAATATGTAAATACTATAGCTCCGGATATCATACAGAGAGAATAGTATAGCATGCAGATGGTTAGATTCTCATTGTCAATGCTCACTCATTGGCACAAGTAATAGAATCTAAAAGTATAACCCTGAAACAAAGGATTAAAAATTCAAAACCTTTTGGTGAAGCTGGCTGCTCTTCTGTGTTGGCAATCGGTGACTAGAAACTACGATCATGAACTGTAAATACAGGGGCCAACACATATGTTAGTAGTAGGTGGTTTGTCTCAATTGTCTATCTTTCGGCATGTTTGGCCAATGATCAGTTTGGAACCACTAAGAGACCAGGTGTAAACTGAATTAAGAATTTAACAGGAACTAGTTCAGTTGGCTTGGTTCAGTATGAGGTGTATAGGTGATTAGTCTCAAGTTTCTTCTTTCATGGAATGATTTGTGTTATGGGATATTACGTATATGTCCAATACTTGAAACGTTGGGCTAACACTGTGATATTGTAGTTGTACTATTTTGATATCATATTCTGTACCATGGATATTGTGTATTTGTGGTACATCTAAGATCATATTATGTACCATGGATATTGTGTATTTGTGGTACATTTTAACTTTGAAGCACTTGTTTTGTATTTAACAACTATGAGTTGGGCAGAGTTAAAAAACTCTATGATGGTGGCACAAAGTCTCTTTTCCTGTAAATGAAAAGTGAATCATTGCTTTTTGTCGTCTACTGTAATCTTTGGATTAATAATTTTACTTGAAAACTCTTTCTTGAATAAAGTATCGTGTCTTTATTTTTGTTAGGTTGGTTGTATTAGAGTTATTAGATCCACTCATGTTGTTGCTCTTTCATAACTGGTTGCAATTACCAAATTATGTACAACAATTTATGAACCAACTTGTCACCTTTTTATAGGTCCAGTTGTTGATATATTTCATGCTCAAATATGCCATGGAGATATTACTCTCTGAATCAAGTGTCATTACCAGTTACTACTTTGGATGGTCCACAAGTTCAGTAGCAATATTTCTTGCAACCCTGGGGCTTACAGTTCTTCCAGTTAATGCCGTTGTTGGAACGTACATAAGTAACATGTTTGAAGACAGGTATGCTGTGTGTTTTGCCAGCTCATAGATTACTACAGTCCTAAGTCTTCAGGGATTCCATTTTAACATTGAATTTTGATAATTAGTTAAATTAATGTCCTTAGCAATTAAATCATCCTAGGTAATTAATTGTAAATAAAATTACTTAGTGGTTCCAACTCAAGGTGCAGCTTTTTTTTGGTATTCTCCTCATGTTAACCTACTTTTTTTTTTTTTGTTTGTTTCTTTCTTTGTGCAGGCAACTCTTGTTAGGATCTCAAATTTTGGTGTTATTAGGAATTGTACTAAGCTTCCAATTCACAACCTCATACACGGTGCCGCAATATGTTTGCTCAGCATTGATCACGTTTGTGGCTGCCGAAGTTCTTGAAGGTAAGTATTATGCTCACTGAAATCAAAAAATATTTACCAAATTATCATATTTTTCTGTTATATATATATATATATATATATATATATACACACACATTGACATGCAACTCAGTAAGGATATTGCATGTATTGTTTTTGGAAAGCATAAACTGGACTTTAACGAGAGCAATTATAGCCTAAAAGGACCAGAAAATTGATCATTTTGGCATTGAAATAATAACTCAGGGAAGGGATAGGGTTGGCTGAGATACTCGGAGGAGGCTAATGGGGATTAATGGGATTGATGCAGGTGTCAATCTATCGCTCCTGTCTCAAGTTATGTCATCCCGCTTGGCACGAGGAACTTACAATGGTGGGCTGCTATCGACAGAAGCAGGGACTTTGGCTCGGGTGGTTGCTGATGCCACTATTACGCTGGCAGGCTATTTAGGCGAAAGCAAGCTCCTCAACATCACCTTGTTCCCCTCCCTATTAATCTGCGGAGCGTCCATTGCTGCCACCATCCGCACCTACAATTCTCTCTTCTGAGTAGCTGCATCAACTATTATTGCCGCTTAGTTCTTATTCCTTTATTTGCTTGCATAAGCTGTACAGTTGGTTGACCAGCTCAATTCAATTTATTCATGTCCATTGAAGACTAGGAGTCTTCCTTGGACTGCCATGTTTCAGAAAAGCCATTGTGTTTGCAATAAAATGTCAGGCTTCTTCTGTAACGCAGGAGATGGAACGAAAGAAATTTTCAATCCCTCTCGTGGTTGCGAGTGCCTGTGGGGGGATATATTCATGTATTTTATTTTTATTTTTATTTTTTATTTTGTGATGTTTGCTTGTGTAATTTTTAGTTGCCAGTCATGTTTAGAGTTTTTTTTTTTTTATGGATGTCGTACTATTAGTTATGTGGGTTTGGTCTCTTTCCTTTTTTTCTTATTCAATAAACAATTATTGTAATTCGAGAGCTAGATATGAGGCTCCTACCAATTATAAATGCATGTTTAACATTTATATATAGGGATTATTATTATTATTTTTTTGTCTCTCATCTAATGTTGCAAAGGAGAAAACTTGAACGTCTCGTACTTTCTCAAAGCACACAGAGATATGGGTGATGGATGTCAGGATCATGTGAGAGATTGGACAGACTGTTCTTGTGCATGATGCACATCTCCATGATCCCCGGCGCCGGTCCTTTTCTCGTGCATGATGTTGTTGGTGAAGTGCAACGCATGGAAGTTAGTGACGGGAAGATATCAAAATTGACCGTCCGGCACGGAAGGTGCAGTACCGCTGAGATTATCTGACAAAATCTATGATGACCCTCAAACGGGTGTATGAGGCGACACATCGAGTGAGTAAGACTCGATTGACGTCGTAAATGTACGCTCAACAAAGCGCAGCATCGGACTGTGCGTGAACATCGTTTCATTGTCCACCGTGACTAGAGAGGCCTCGCCTGCTATTGACCGAAGCGATGAGACCCAATCACATTGGTTGACGCGCATCAACGACAGAATCCGCCCAATCGTTCCTCGATTTCTTAAATACCATCCGCGAAACGTGACGCAAGAGATGATCAAGTGTAAAACCGCATTCCCTGCCTCCGTCTAGGCAAGGGATGAGGATCAAGTGTAAAACCGCATTCTCTGCCTCCGCCTAGGCAAGGGTTGAGGACGACTACCCCCAATTCTGACGCACCTCTGACGCAAGAGATGATCAAGTGTAAAACCACATTCCTTGCCTCCGCCTAGGCAAGGAATGAGGACGACTACCCCAAATTCCGACGCACCTCCGACGAAGAAACTGGTGTAAAATAGAGGAGAAATTTTGGTAATTTTAGAGCCAACCTAACCCCCGTAATGCAGGTTCCCACCCGTGGTGGTCCCATCACCAACCGATGCCTCCAAGGCGGTGGACCCTTCTCCGCATCGGACGACCCACCACGGAGCAGTGACGGGGGCGGTGGTCGTACCGCCTCAAACAGCCGTCCGATCCACTCACACCGGGCTCACACGAAACGTGTAAATAAAAGGATGGGTGGGCTCACCTCGCAGGGCTTTGCTCTCTCTCCTCCCAGTCCCACATCCACACCCGCACTGAGACTTGCGTTTCCGCCATGGATTCGTCGCCGAAGGGAGAGGACGGCGGCGGCGGCATCCACGGAGCGAGCCGTGGAGGAAGAGGAGTCGTCGACGGCTCAGCTGTTGGAAACCTGGCGATAACGGTCCACCGGCGGATCGCCCCGAAGCCGGAGCCCATGGAGTTGCGGGGGATAGGCGCGATGCCGATCCTGCGGCGGCCCTCAGCGAGGACGAAGGACAGGCACACCAAGGTGGAGGGACGAGGCCGGCGCATCCGAATGCCGGCGGCGTGCGCTGCACGGATCTTCCAGCTCACCCGCGAGCTTGGTCACAAGTCGGACGGGGAGACCATCCGCTGGCTCCTCCAGCATGCGGAGCCAGCGATCATCGAAGCCACGGGAACCGGCACCGTTCCGGCCATCGCCACCGTGGTCGACGGCGCGATCAAGATCCCTACCGAAGCAGCCTCCTCCTCCGCACCGCTGACCTCCACCTCCGGAGAGGAGGAGTCCGCCGCAAAGAGGCGGAAGAAGCTCTCGCCAATGCGAGCGACGGCGGGGATCGCTGGCGGCGACACGGTCACGGCGTTCTACCCGGTTCAAGATCGCATGTCCGTGTCGACGGAACTGGCGCCGATCGCTCCGACGGGGTTTGTGCCGATGTGGGCGGTGGGGGGCGGCGCCGACGCTTCCAGCGTTGCGAGAGTGTTGCCACCGGGGGCGCTGTGGATGCTGCCGCAGCCAACCGCAGCGGCTGAGCCGTCGGGTCAGGCGCAGATATGGGCGTTCCCGGCCGGATCGCAGATCATCAATCTCGCTGGCCCGGACCCCGTGACGGCGGCGGCAGCCGTGTATCCGGGCGCCATGCCGGCCGTCGGCGTCGCCGCTGCCGCAGGCTGTAGCGAGGCGAGGCTGGGAGAACAAGCGGTTACTTTTACAGAGGGAAAGAAGCAGGAGCTACAACTAATGGGAGGCGCCGGGAACGACGACGACGACGACGATGACGATGACGAGGAGGAGCCGCTGACGGAGTCCGAAGACGAAGATTAGGTTTCTTTGACGCCTCTTCCTTTTTCGCAACTCTATTTTCTTTTGTTATTATTATTAGGAGAGGGAGGGAGCCAAAAAAGGTAGAATTTGACATGAATATGCTTTTTTTCTCTCTTTTTCTCTGCCGATCTTTCTGGCTAACAGGGAGGCGTGCACGTGCGCACGTGAAGGATACTGTCTTTTAACTCTTGAGATATTTTAGTCCCCCTCTTCTAACCCGAGTCTGATGGATGACGGATCGGTGGTGGTCCCTCCCCCGTGTGTGTGTGCGCGCGCGCGCGCGCGTGGGGGAGGGCTGTGGTGGAATTCTGGTCAAAATGGCCTCCGTGGACCGTGCTCGCGGGCCACCATCTTGTCCGTCGTGTGGGGAATAGGAGTGGCGACGGCGGTGGCCCCAAGATGGTGACAAGTAAGCACCACTCGATAAAAGACACGTGTCTAGTGTTAACTGACTCAGAACAAGGATCATTTCCGTGAGACGATGGATGCATACCTTTCCAAGTGGTGCCTTCACCCACCATCGTCGGAATCCACGATGACTGCATTTGCATGGGATGGGTTTCACCTGAATGAAATGTAGATCGACCCTCAGCATTTTCCATATCATTGTTCATATATAAGCAATTGAATCTGGACAATAAGCCTAATAGATATATCCTTCTAAAATATCTCCAAGGTAATATTGTAGCAGGTAAAAAAAATTTACACCTGTTGTTTGACCTCATGATTGATCTTAGGGCACAAAACATCATGATAGAAGCAGAGCGTACCTGCGCAGTAAGAACAGTCTGAGAGTTTTGTAGCATAGAATTCCTGGAATCCAAGAAAATGGAGGCTAAACACTCTCCTTTGCGAATACAGTTGCTGGAATCTTACAGGTAAGCATAAGAGACATAACAAGCTGCAGATGTTAAATGTAGATGTCAAGTAGAAATTACATAAAATGCGAGTTCTTGATCTCATGCAACAAAGTGCCACTTCGACACTATCATTGTTTGACATGGATTCCTACTCTATTACCAGAAATAAGATTCATTATGGTGCTACACTGCAGCAATACCTCCCGAAACAAGCAACTGCAGTCCAATAAAAAAAATTGTGTGATCTTTTACAAAGACAAAAAATCAACTGATTCTTTTCCAATTTCAGTGTGTGATGGTTGCGGAAAGGTTCTCTAAACAATGCATACATGTGTTCTTGGACTCTAGAATAACAGATGTAGTATTTTTAGGTTGTGATTAGACTAATTGTTTTGTAGTACGTAAATTCAGATTATTAGTTGTTAGCCTGCATCAAGTTAAATTTGTGGATAATACATCTAGGTTTTAGAAAATAACCTACTTCCTTCAGTAAGCAATAGGAAGATGGCCTTAAAACAAAGAAGCAGGCACCTCATGTAATTAGCATGCAGTCTTGAGTGCTCCTGATGTTAACAACAATTTTTTTGTTTTTTCTTATCCTTCCACTTAGTCAATGGTTATGGTGGCCATAATTCTCCTGTGAAAATTCTGAAAATATAAAGAATTGCAAACGAAGAAGGCAGGAGAGTCCTTCAAATGGCTTATTAGTTTTTCACTTTTGAACCTGTTGGTATGCATTTTAAATAAGCTCTGTTCCAACAATCTCAATTTGCAATTACCTTCACCTATGTTGATCTTTTAGTCTTGAACAATTTTGAAAGGAAGTGTTTAAGTACACCTACTAGAAAAATGAACGATCAGACCTACTTAGATGTCTGGTTGGCTTCCAAGACAAAAAGAACAGAGTTCTCAGCAACAAACATAATCTAATGTCTCATGCAAGCTTTTGTAACTAAACCAAGATTATACTTATAAATGCATAAAATATTTAATGAGTCAAAGTATCAGTTTTTAAGTTATACTTACAAACATGAGAAATCCAAAAACTTTTTCCACATATATATAGCACACACATGACAGCAAGTAAAAGAATACACAGGAAAAAGGATGAGAACTTCATTGTCAAATCACATGTCTACTGTCGCTTTAGATGCATCTGCAATTCTTTGGTGATATGTAGATTATGGACTGCAATCGAGAGATTTTTGGATCAAGCGACAGTACATGCAAGGAAATCAGCCTCTTTTCAGGAAATTATGCCTCATCATGCAACTCTAGAAAGCAAAGCAAGACCAGGTAAATAAAAACAACTAAGATTCAGCATGGAATACCTGCAAGCAAATGTTTCCCTTGGTTTCTAACACTTGATCACAAGATGAACAAAAGATCACACTACCTGAATGCAAACTTGTCCTGCCGACGTTTGGCCCCCCAGCTAAAACCCTGTTCGCTCCGCACATTCTTCAACGGCTGCTTGAAGAAAGCAGAATTGGTAGCATGCCTGCGATCAGAGATTTCTGGTCAAACGAAACATCCTAATGTTTAGGAAGAATACGATACGAGCTAGGGTTGGGGACCAATAACAGGTACAAGCACCGTGCGAATCTTACTCGAAACGGATGCTGCACCCGAGGATCAAATCGAAGACGCTGGCGAGGCGATGCCTGATCCGATCGTGACCGGCTCGCGATTGAGGGAAGAGCCGGAGACGAGAACGAGGGATTCCCGCCCGGGGGAAGGCGGAGAGGAGATGAGGCTGCGTCGATGTGGACAAACCGGAACGCCCATCCCTCCCTTTGTGACTCAGCCCAGTCGCTGCTCAACAAACACATCTAAAATATTATTCTCATGATGATATATAATTTTTTTACCTTTTTCTCTTTCTTATTATATTCATATTTAAATCTACATTTTTTTTGTCTGTTATAAGCGGCCACCAACAAACGAGGCTTTGTTATTTATGTTATACCAACCCTATATAAATCTTTATTTGATTTATATAATTTTTATACAAAAATTAAAATATAGAAGTATATATAATTTTTAAAATAATAAAAAAATAAAATTACAGAACCAATGAATTTGATTTTTTAAACCTAGAAATCGAAACGAATCATCCGAAAGCCAATTGGGTAGAGGCCAATTTGATTTCAATTCGAAACGAATCGTGACCCGGTCTATTTATGAAAAAAAAAAGAGATGGAAAAATTTTACTCAAAGAAATTATCGTATAACATAGTGATATTTATGATGATCCTATGGCCCATTAAATGGTCCCAATACCTTAAAAGAAAACACACACGTCTCATAGTGACATGTGTTAGCTAGATATTGTGCATCACAAAAATCAGGAAATGAATCCAAGACAATACTGTTTCGATCACATGTCACGTATCATAGTGACAGGTGTTAGCTAGATGTAGTGACATGTGTTAGCTAGTAGTTCCAATCAGAATTGACATGCCACTGGTACTCCTACCACACACACCTCACCCATGATTTGATAGCATATCTGTGACAATATTATTTTTCCGTGACATATATATAATTATTTCCATAATAGTATCTATCTATTTCCATAAATTATCGATAGTAATTTATGAGGCAAGATAGGTTCGAGAAAGGGATTAGTGATACCGTTCCGGCCTTATTCCAATCCCATTCTCAAGTCATCTTTCTATCGATCCATAAAATCTGATCGGATTGGGTCCGATTGGTCCAAATCTTATCTTGAATAAGGCTTGGATTGATATATTTTAGGGTTAAATTTTATTTTAACCAATATAATTTTTTTATTTTGGATCAATTAAGTTTTTATGATTTATTTGTATCTAAAAATATAATATATAAGTTACTCTTATCAAATCTAAAGTAACAAACATTAAAGTTTACTTATGTGACATATTAACTCATAATTAATTATTAATATAATGATATATAATTTAAGTTAAAAGAATATATTCATCTTAGGTCATATAATATTTAAGTTTTTATAATTTTACTTGTATCTAAAATAGCTCATATATCTTTAAAAATGTACTATATAAGTCCCTTTTGGTAAGTATGAATTGACAAACTTTTATTTACATGACATACTTACTCACAATAATTTATTAATATAATAACATATGTAACTTAAGTTTTTAAAAAAGATATATCTTATCGAGGAAAAAGAAGCGATGGAGATCATAGTAATAAATAGAGGTGAAGAGATAGGGATAGAAGAGACCGGAGGCTAAGGTGAGGAATAGCTATATCATGATGTCATATGCATGATGAATGAGGGTACAAGAGCGGATGAAGTGGGAAGTGGGAAGTGGTAGGGAAGAAAATGCCCATGAGGAAGAAGAACAAAGAAATCATTAGGTGCTTAACGTCATAATGGTCAACACATATCCATCAGAAGTGGATTAGATATCATAATGGTCACTAGCACGAGATAAGCTATATGCATATGACACTCTATTATATAGTAATAACTCGGTGATACGGTTGGTGATCTCTTCCACGATGATTCCTTATTCCATCATTGATGATAGTCTCATTAATTATTTATTATGAGTTTATGTAATTAAATTCTAACATATGTTAACTTAGATTTATCAATAGAAGTTTATATATTTTATTTTTAAAAATATAATAGTTATTTTAAATACGAGCAAACCCATAAAAACTTAAATGGTTCATAACTAAAATAATAGGGTAAAAATAGTTTTTATAAAAATTAAATTATATATTATTATATTAATAATTTATTATGAGTTAGGATAGATAAGCATATTCTAATATCTATTAACTCATAAGAGGAATTTATATATTAAGATTTTAAAAATATAATATTATTTTAATATAAGAAAATCATAAAGTTTTGTTCGAAATGTATCGTGTTGATTGATGATACCTGAGTTTTGTTCTAATATTTGGAATAAAATAATGATTATTTGAAGGGGAAGAAATGTTCAAAACAAATCCATATATCCTTTCTCTCTCTCTCTCTCCCTGTGACACGTAAACAGACTCCAACCCCTGCCCCTACCCCTACCTCAGGATAAACAAAGCGCCTGTGCTTGCCTTTGGGCCGTAAGCCAATACGCGGCCGCCGCCGCCCGCCGACGAGACGGCTGGGATCCGTGGGCAAGAGGAGGAAGGACCAGGAGGAGGGGGACAGTCGCACGCCGGCGATCGATTAAGGCAGCCATGCGCGTCATAGTGCCCCTACAGGCCGTGGTGCAGGGGAGGGGCGGCCTCGTCCTCGGTTCCCTCATCCCCTGCGCCCTCTTCTACTTCCTCCAGTTCTACCTCCGCCGTAACCGCCCCTCCTCCTCGCCCCCGCCGCCCCCTTCCTCTGCCTCGGGCTCCAACCTGCCCGAGCTCGCCTCCATCCATCGGTCGCTCTCGAGGAGCCTCCTCTCTCCCCGGGGCTCCTATGGCCCCGCACGCCTCTCCTCGCGCGGCACCGCCGTCGCCAGGGACGACGACAACCCCTACTACGTTGGGCTGAAGAGGTGCGCCGATGATCCCTACAATCGCTCGACCAATCCCCAGGGCTTCCTTCTGCTTGGGCTGGCAGAGAATAGGGTAGGTGATCCTCCCTCCCTTTGCTTCCTGCTATGCCAATGGGCGATATAAAATATTTGGTGCTTGTTTTTGGTACACAGTTGTCGTTGGATATAATTCAAAATTGGTTGGCCAAGAATTGGAAGGAATCATTGCTGTTGGATGACGAGGAGGGAGAGTTGAGTATACAGGGACTGGCAACGTATCAGCCTTATGATGGATCAATGGATTTGAAGACGGTGAGTGAAACTTTCTCCTTTTTGTTTATTACATCTTTCAAATCTCATTTGTTGGTGCACGCTTTTAGAGTCTGTATTGCCACTGGTTCGGAATAAAATTTGAACAAGATTTATGATGCAAATACCAACAGGAGAAGGAATTTAGAACGCTTCAATATATAACTTGTCTATGATTCATTTTCATGCCCATCAATTTAGTCCTCATCAAGACTTCCTTGTTTTGTTATTATGTGTACAAAAAAAAAAAAAAAACTAGATACAAATTTATGCCCTAATGTATATGTGGCATGGCATCTACGGATGGTTCTGATGATATTGTCCTTCTTCTCCAGCTTAATCGTGGTTTTGTCTGTTCAATTTTGTGCACCTCTTGTGCTTATGAAGTCTGCCTGCCTATTTGTTGTACAAGAAGCTGATTTTGGGTGTGTGCAGGTTTATCCATTTTGATCTTTTGGAGACACTTTCACTGACAGATACATTATGTTGATTCTTGTTTTGTATTATATTTTACTTTTTATTAACCTGATGATGCTTAATGTGTGGAAATCGTAATTATAAGGCAAAATAGCTTTTAGATGTGGTAGCCTATAACTGCATGTTAGATGCTTCAAATCTATTTCCAAATTGACATTTCTTATTTTGTCGCATGGATCTTTCATACCTTCCATTTCATTAGTTTCATAACAGAGAAAATACTATTATCATATCCGCTTCTGATTTTTTTAACACCATAAGAAGGGTTGAAGTTTTTTTGACGTTAGCTTGGAAATAATGGTCCTTGTATTTTGCACTTACAAATTCAAGCAAGAAAATTGCAAATTTATATGTAACTATGACTTACAAATTTTAATTAATTTACCTTGTATTTTAATTTCAAATGCACTTCTGGCATTGGTGGAAAATAATTATGGATTTGGTAGTTTCCTGTGATTAATTGGTGAATATATTTGTTACAAGAACGAAAAAACCATTGTCCTCAGGTTCCTCATTCAAGTTCTTCTATGTCCAAAGTTGCTCATCTTTTTATGTGGAACATCAAGTTTGAGTACAAAGCTATGCTGTTCTCACAAGGTTACATCTTGAATTTTCCTCTTTGGAAATCTTGACTATAATTCTGGAGGTTACTAAAACTATAGCTGAAAGAAAATCAGCCTGCATGATCTTCATTGTTCATCTATCATTTCATCTTCAAGAAGTGTGATATTATCTTGTATTATAGACTGAAATATTCTTGTATTTAGGCTTATATATTGAGATTTAGTTGATAATTTTTTACTTTCTTGAGAGACATTTCCTCCCATGGAGAACATTTGTGAGATAACTTAATAAAAATGCATTCTGTGCATAACATATCCTTGTCCATTATGGTGATTCATAGGTTTTTCTGCTTCTTCTTAAGTAATGTGCCATGCTGGTTCCTTGCATGTGGAATTTGCTCAAGCTATACACTCATGTCTTAGATAAGTGGCATGCGTTACTAATTCCTTCAGTTTACTGAGATTTTTTCCCGATTCTACTCCAGTTTGCAAGAGCACCACTTTGTTTGATTTCATTTCTGACTTGAAATTATATTTTAGTTTTTAATTATGTGATGATCTGCTAATCTGATTTGTTTTATTTACTGTCATATAAATTCAAAAGCACCTCAATGTTCTTCATTGCTTTTTCAACAGGCTGTTGCTGAATTCATGGGTCAAGTCATGCAGGGGTCAGTTTCATTCAATCCGTCGCACGTTGTATTAACTGCAGGTGCCACTCCGGCTGTCGAGACACTAAGCTTCTGTCTGGCCGACCCTGGAGATGCTTTTCTTGTTCCATCACCTTATTACCCTGGGTGACTATTAGTCTTTACTCTAACCGAGTGATCGATTTTTTAGGAGTCAAGATAGTATACAAAATTAACAAGCACCCAATGCAGGTGGGACAGGGATATCAAGTGGCGAACTGGTGTAGAGCTTATTCCTGTTCCATGCCGAAGCACCGATAACTTTAGCATAAGTATTGCTGCCCTCGAACTAGCATACAACCAAGTAAAGAAGCGAGGCATGAAGGTTCGTGCTGTTCTTGTTTCTAACCCCTCCAACCCAGTTGGTAGTCTTATAGATCGGGAGACACTATGTGGCCTTCTGGACTTTGTTATGGAAAAAAATATACATCTGATTTCTGATGAAATATTTGCTGGATCGACGTATGGGAGTGATAAGTTTGTAAGTGTGGCCGAGGTTCTAGATTCAGAAAGCTTTGACAAGAGCAGGGTCCATATAATATATGGACTGTCAAAAGACCTTTCTGTTCCAGGCTTTAGGGTTGGAGTCATCTACTCTTACAATGAAAATGTCCTGGCTGCTGCATCAAAGCTGGCAAGGTTTTCATCCATTTCAGCTCCTACCCAACGGTTGCTTATCTCAATGCTCTCAGATAGAAAATTCATCGCCGAATATCTCACAGTGAACAGAGCAAGACTGCATGACATGCATGCCGTATTTGTTGATGGACTGAAACAGTTGGGTATCAAGTGTGCTAGCAGCAGTGGTGGATTCTATTGTTGGGCAGACATGAGCATGTTTATTCGACCATATAGTGAGAAAGGGGAGCTTAAGCTCTGGGATAATCTGCTGAATGTGGCCAAGGTCAATGTAACACCTGGGTCATCATGCCACTGTATCGAACCTGGATGGTTCAGATGTTGCTTCACGACATTGACAGAGAAAGATGTTCCTACAGTTCTGGAAAGAATACAGAAAATTACCAAAAGCAACTAAGTTACTGATGTTTCAAAACTCACATCTTCAGCCATCATTTTTAATAACTTTTTAAGTGACTTCAAGTGTTTTATGTAGTGTAAGGACGCTGTAGTTCGACAGTCAAGCATGTCACCTCTGGACTTCAACAGGCATTCGTAGTTAGGACACTGTCACAAGAATCAAACTTGGAGAGGTGGAGATAAAGGGTAGTGTCAAAATACTAAGGACAGTATTGAAATATGCAGTTTGATGCGGCTTTTAACCTCCCTGGCTTGCTGGTGCAACAATCTTCCTTGCCATAGGTATTAGCGGATGAGCTGCAGATGTGGATTCAAGATTTTGGTTTCCACTTGTAGGATGGGGGATGTTCATTGACATATAATCATTTTTGCTCTTGTTATGATATTGTTTAGTTTATAAGCCTTTGACACTGCTTCATGTCACTTCTAATCTGAAAATATGCATGTGTATGACAAAATTCTGGTTTTGAACGCCACATATTGTTTAGTTTCTACTTGTAGGATGGGGGATGTTCATTGACATATAATCATTTTCGGTCTTGTTATGATATTGTTTAGTTTATAAGCCTTCAACACTGCTTCATGTCAATTCTAAGCAGAAAATATGCATGTGTATGATAAAATTCTGGTTTTGAACGCCACATATTGTTGAGTTTCTTACCTATTGGCAACATGTACTGAAACTACAGCATGGTTTTGGCATGAAGGTAGGGAACAAAAAAAAAAAAAAAGAATAATGGATTGAGAAGAAACAGAGAAATAGCTTTTGCCGCATGATCAAACTTTCTGCAGATGTTATCAAACTGTTCTCAGATTGCAGCGTATGATCAAACTTTCTGCAGATGTTATGTTGTTATCAAACTGTTCTCAGATTGCAGCTTAAAAGATTTGCTCTCATTTATATCATTAGGACCAGAGATTTTTCCTATATAGTTTTTCACCAACTAGGCTAGTTGACATTTTTATAACTTTTTTGGTTTTAATGAATTATTATATGTTCTCATATTTGAGTCTTAGTAGAAACCTCAATTTTTTTAGGTTTGAGTAGGGATATCTAAGGAGCTAATTGGATTTGGGTGTTGATAGAATTAAATTTAGGGCCTCATTAGTTATATTTGGACCCATTAGTTATATCTGGGCCCACTTAAAATCTCTTGGATAAAAAGACCATAAACAAGTAAGAAGGAAATAGAATTCGATATAAGACCACATCCCAAATTAAGGGCCAACGGTTCTCAGACTGGAGCTGCAATGGCCACAGCCATGTCGATAGCGTACCATAAACCCCCTTCTTCTTCTTCTTCTTCTTCTTCACCATGGTCATCATCACTAATTCCTGCACCACGTGGTGGCTCCTCCTCTACTTCTTCGGCGGCGTCGCCGCCTACCAGGCGTGAGGTGCGGCGGACCTTGCCCACAGCGGCGGTGGCGGCGGCCTTGGTCGCGTGCGGAACCGCATCCCTTGCCATGGCGGCGTCGGCGCAGGCGCTGCCGGTCGACGCTCCCATCTTGGCTTTTGCCGCCCTCCAGGAGCCCGAGAACGCGCTCTCGTTGCCCACCTGGGCCATCCACGTTTCCAGCGTCATCGAATGGTGACTTCCTCCCTCGATCCCCACTGTTCTTTCCCTGATCTTGATCTTGATCTTGGTGTTCCGTGGTTTCTCTTGTCGGAAGGGTCACCGCGATGGCGTTGGTGTGGCAGTACGGGGAGAAATCCGGTTTCCAGACCTGGAAAGGTCTCACCTGGGGAATGGTAAGCAAAAGATCTGGCTTTGGCTTATACTTGTGAGGATTTCACAGTTCTATTTTACCCTTGAGAAATCCCTAATCTTGATGATAGGCTTTTACATACATGGTTCGATAGGCTGATTGGTGTGTGTTGTCGCAGTTCCTCCTGCTTCATTGGATTAATATGCTACCTATAGATGTAGTGCAGAAGATAGTTTGCCCAACAGCAATATATATTAGGGGGTGATGATTATACAATCAATCTACATAATTTTCCCACTCAATATTTACTAGACAATTGATGAGGTCCATGTTTGTCTTTTCAATGGCCCAATATGTCGAACCCCATTTCCAAGTAAGATCTGTTGTTACTATTCTTTGAGCCCAATGTGCGAAATGTCTCGTATTCATGTAAAACTGGTGTTGGGGATGTACCCGAGAAGGTCCGTCCGATGCTCGAGTTAGAAGTAACTCGAGATGTTGAATATCCGACTCTCAAGTTAGAATCGACCCAAGATGCCGAATTAATAAGTGTTTTATGTAGCAAGAGAGAGTATTTGTTTGTAACTAGAGAGGTAATCCATTTATATAATCTCTTGGCCTTAACTGCATTAGTTAGAGCAAAGTCATCGGGATTCCAGTGATCTGGGGTTCACATATGACCATATGATTGGTGTGAAATATTTCTCATATCGACAAAGGTTGTAGACATCTGCAAAGATATTTTGCCCTTTTTAAGTTTTAATGTCATTATCTGTTGGCTAGTTAGGGATGTCATATTAGGCGACTCTGCACCCGCGTTGATCATAATGTGTGGCAAGACCGGGAGAAAAGAGTTAAAACTGGGGTAGCACGAACCAGAGAGCCTAGGAATTATATAAACTATCCAACCAGATGGAACTGACCATGTCAACACCCCTCCTAGCTAAGAACAACAAAAGCTTCCTTCAAGTTTTGCACTGTGCTATGACATTTCAAGGTTTTGCCTGTTTTCTTTACTCTATGCTCATGATTAATCATCTGTCTGCATCAGATTGGAGAGGCAACACCAAATGAGACCTCTTGCTGCCTTTCAGGTTAAAAGAACTGGTAAAGGCAGCAGGCAGGAGGTACTCTAGGATTTTTGGTAGACTTGTGCGTTGTGTTGGTTCTGGTTATTTTGTTGGAAATATCATCAATAATTGCTAGGTCTCATAAGCCGTGAGATTAATTTAGGATATTAGAAACTTTGGGTATGAGTTGAAACTGACTTAACCATGTTATCCAGGTTCCACCTCTTGGAGGAGCACTTTGTGCATGCACATGGCATTTCTTTTATAATGCAGAGTCCCTTGAGGTATGATCATTTTGCTAACATAATATCGCAGCTCTAATGACGTAAGATCTTTTAATTATATTCTTACAGAAGTAATTATTAATAAGGACTTTAATCTCTTTGTAGCATGTGAAAATAACATTTCAAATTCAGGAATCACTTTTCAAAGATCCATCATATATTTTACCTAATTTTATATTATAGTCCAGATGCATGTACCAGATATCCCTCCCAAACTCATCTATATGGCTCTCGTAGATCGACCCCTAGGAAGCGTAATTAAAGGATGTAAATGATAATTAAAATTTTGTTTGTCGCATACTTTAAATGAGTGCTTAAACAGTTTCTCCCATCAACATGACTTGTGTTCTGATGATATATTTGATGTTTGTGTCACATTCATGTGTTAAAAAAGGATGCTTATGATGGAATAGTCAGAGTTGCAGATGTGTTCTAAAACATGATATTTCTTATTAAATATTCATCATATGCCTATAGTTTATTATATTTTACCTGATTCTATTTTATAGCGCAGATACATGTAAACAGATCTGACCCTTAGGGAATGTTTGCCATGGTTATAATGCTGGAATAGTCATAGCATCCTGGATGTGATCCAAACATGTTCACAAATAATCACTAAACCCCATCTTGAATGCTCTCTAAAATGCATAAAACATTGGTATGCAAACACATGTTTCTTATTTTGAGGAGGCCTATTTATTCTATTTCATGATCAGATTGAGCTCCTTGCAGGTACTGGTGGCTCTTCAATCTGCATTGACAGTTCTTGGCAACATGACCATGTGTTTTGCTGCATTTCGAATATATAAAGCATCTCAAGAAGGCTCAAAAAGTTCCTAAGTATATTACTCTCCATGATCGTATGAAAGGTAACATTTTCTTATTTCCTTTCTCGATATGCCACAGAAGGCTGTCTCTACTCCCCAATGAAGAAGGCCTGTTTCTAAGTGTATTATGTCACGTATTTCTCTATAGTCAGGCTAGCAAATGAAAAAAAAAAAACATTTATAACTCATATTTTTTTTACTATCAATATCGATTTGATTGCCAACAAGGTAAGAATTCAAATATTAGTGTTGAGGGAAAGTACCATCTGGAATCAGCCTGGTTTGGTCCAGATCCAAAGGCGCAGGAACGTCCGAGGTCCTCTCTAGACTGCCTCGAGGTATCCGAGGTAGTTTTGAGATGCCCTTGAGATGGCTCCAAGGTAGAGGGGTTCGACTTCTCAGGAACCTCCTATGTAAAGACCAGTGTTGGGAGGAGTGCCCCCCCCCCACCCCCCCCCCCGGCCCTTGGTGTTTTGTCCACAGGGGCGACAAAGGAGGGACAAGCATCAACGACCTCTAGTGGATTGTTGATTGTTGTTTATGGGTGCTGAGAAGCAATAATCACCAATGACTGGAGGAGGATCGATACTCTTTCTTTCACGTCGACACCCCTTGGGGTGATTAGTTGATAAGTCGAGATTGGTTATTAAAATATCTTTTATCAATTAGTTTGGTACTATTATTATTAATCTTGATATTTAATCTGGGACGAGTCAACTTGATTCTTTTTTATTCCAAATGGAGAAGTTGGTTTTCCTTTACTTCGGCTTGTGACTTTTTACATCAGAAGCTATAACTCGATCTTTCAATGTGATTAATGTTAGGATCAATAGGCACTAAGAGGGGGAGGAATTAATCAAGTGTAAAATTTAGTTTAGATAAAAACTTGTGGATTAAAACAAGATAGGAAATCCGAATCTTTTCGTTCTTAGTGAAACGAGTGAGTGATTGAAATAAAATTATCAAGTAAATCGGAAAGATAAATAACTTTTGAAGGAAATAACTTATTGTGGAAATTTTGCTTTTAAGGAGTTGAGTTAAATCTGAAGCGTCAATAACAAAATATGTAAACAATGAAAGAAAGGAAACACTCACAATTTTTATAGTGGTTAAACGCCAATGACCTATCTCCACTCCCGAGTCCTCCTTCTTGAGGTACATCGGTGTCCATTACCGATCTTCCTTGAGTGAAGATCAAATCCCTTATACTTTGCTTACAACGCAGATAAGATTACATTCTTTGATCACTCTCTTATCCTTTTTCTTTTTTTTTATAATTTTCACACAATATTTTCTCATAATATAACCTTTATACTTTGCTTAGAAGGGAGATAAGATTACACTCTTTGATCACTCTCTTATCTTTTTTCTTTTTCTTACAATTCTCACACAATATTTTTTTAGAATATAATCTCTAAAAAATATTGTTTAGAATGCAAGAAAACTTGGGGTATTTATAGGCCCCAAGTGCTTCAGATTTTTGGAGCCAAAAATTAAACATACCCGAAAAAATTAGGTACGGGCGATTTATCCCCCGACCTAGGTAGCTCAGTCGCCCGAACATCAGTGTACGGGCAGTTTACCCGTCAGCCTTGGGCGGGTCAGCCATCACCAATCGATCGAAAGCCTGGGCAACGGCGGTACACCCACCGCTCACTAGCGGTTTACCCGTTGAAATTTTTACAAAAATGGTTCCCTCCATTTTTCGAATTTCGACTTAAACCATCAGTTGACCATTCCCTTGGTCAATTAATTGAGCCCAACCTGAGTTCAACTAAACCCTATAGTGGACCGGATTGCCTTATTGAGTTGATTTAGATTTCATCAAAAAAAATCTAACTCAATTAGGGCTCAATTATTAACTACGACTCAATGATTACCACTTAATGACTAACAAGCTAAACCAAGACCTAACTCCTGTCAATCCAGTAGCCTCCGGCATTCTTGCGGTGAGTCCGATGGTTTTCTAGCAATCTCCGACATGTTCTGATCCCTTCGGCGAATCTCCTAGTGAACTCTGGCGAGATCCCACTACATCATTCAAACCCCGGCTCGATGCTCAAGCTTGATCTTGGCCCATCATCTGGTTGTAACTCCATTGCTCCTGTCATAGTTAGTCCTGCATGATGCTAATTATGATTTAATTAAATATAATTATAATTGTCAAGCATCCATTACAATATCATCCTAACTCCCGACAAGCTTTTCGGCTACCCCCGATAATCTTCCAGCGAGTCTCGGTCTTCTTCTGATGAACTCCCTTGCGCCATCCTGACAAACTCCCGATACCCTTGGCGAGCTCCCGACGCACTCTTGGCGAGTTCCCAACCGTATCGACCCGATGTATGGACTTAACCTTGGCCAATCCTGATTATAATAATAATTCTATCGTAATTAATCTTGTATCAATCAATTTCTAACAATCCATGTTAGATCAATAATCCATTAATTGATTTTATCATCAAAATCCGAGATTTAATAATCTATCCCTTTTTGATGATAACAATCAATTGATGACAGTAGTTAATCCTAACTCCTTAAATCAATACCACTTAAATTTAAGAAAAGCACACAATATTAAATTCAAGCAATCAACATTCTATGCATTTTATACAAATTTCAACATAAATTTGCATAAAGTCATCAACTCATGAGTAAAAATGAATTAAGCATCTATATCCAAGATGTCCAATTCATATTCTTATCCAAGATATTCATGTATTTCAATAAGATCATGTGTCATCAATGTATTCATCATGTGTCATCAATATATATTTCTCCCCCTTTGTCATCAACAAAAAAGTGAAATATAGCTAATAATTTCAAAGCACATGATGACATTCCTTTCCTTAGTATATGCATTATAAAATTTTCTTTCTCTTTAATAAGGAGAGAAATGAGGGAGGTGTTGTTGAATCATTTCATTATAGAAAAAAGCTCTTAATAAATTTTAAAAGCAATACTAAGTAAGATGAGCTCAAAATTTCAAGAGATTTAAAGATTACTTATGTATTTCAAATGTAGCAAAAGTCATCTCTTAATATTAAAAATTACCTTTTGGAAATTTCAAATGTGACACATCTTCATGCAATTTTTTTTTTTTTGAAAACAATAAGATAAAATCATGAAGAAAGTTTTTTTTAAAAAATATTATCAAAAAAGAGTTTCATTTCATGAAATCTATATTAGTCATTTATATATTTTCATGATTTAACATTTATAAGTTTCAACCTCAATCTTGTATATATAAAATTTCAAATATGAGCTCAACAAATTTTTCTCATGTAAATTTCAAGAAAATGTAACAAATAAATCCGAATAATAACAAATCTTTGTCTCTAGGTAGATTTTTAAAATCATCATTACATGCATGATCATCATATATAATTTCACATCATTATATCTTCTCATTCTTTGTCATCAACAAAATGAGAAGTGCAATTAGCAAGTTTTTGATATATGAAAGCTTAGCAATTTAACAAATTTTTCATTACTTTAGAACATGTAAGCTAGTGAATTTATTCTTCTCTTTTGAGAAGTGCAAGCTAGCAAATATTTGCTTCCTTTGCATTGTTAAAGCTAGTAATTTTATAAGCTAACAAGTTTTGCTCCCTCTTTGTCATTATCGAAAAGAAGGGATGATTTGAATATTGTAAAAATTTTTCATTACATCATTTTTCAATAAATAGATAAAAAAATATACTAATTATCATATGAAATATATCAAGAAAATTAACATAGTGATGAGATATTTAATTTATAAAAACAAATTATGAATATCAAGACACAAGTCATAGGAGAAACAAATAAAATCTCTTAATTTATCCATAAGAAATCTTAAGTTGTCAAGTTCATGATTTGTATAAAAATCTCCTTTTAAATAATACGAAGACACATAATAAATGATTTGAATTCATAAAAAGATTTCAAATTATAATTTCAAGAAATCAAAACCACGATATAGATAAATCACTCATTCAATTTCAAAATTACTTCCAAGAGATTCAAAATGTAATTAGTAAACTTATTAGTCTTTTGAAATACTAGTGGTTTTCTTTCTCTACATGTGTGAGCAAGAAGGTATAATCAAGGTAGAGAAATGAAAAATATTATATCACAAAAATACTCAATTTTAAAAATATAAATTTTATAGATGTAAATTTTATAGATGTGAATTTCGAAACTAAGTTCAAAACTTCAAGATATTCGAGGATATTCAAAAGTTTAAGAGCTACTCGTGCATTTAAAATCATTCATGTAATTTCAAGTATAGTAAAAAATAATCTATTGTAAATTTTGATAAAGAACATCAAGAATTTCATAAGAAGTCATGATAGTAAATCAAGTTCAAATTGTAAATAAATTATTTTGCATGTATTTAGAAAATTCTAAATTTTCTTCCAAGCAAATTATTTTTCATTCAAGATTATCATATCCAATTTACTTCTAATCATATTAATAATTTTATCTCTTTCTTTTTTTTGTTATTGTGAAGAAACAAATATGATAACATAATTTATTCTTAGCATTCATATTTAAATTACACAAAAAAGTACAATGAGATCATGTCATTAAAGTCAAAATCAAAGTTTTGAATATCAAAAGACATGATTTCGTTTAATAAGTATTTTTTTGAATAATAAAATAAGTTATAGTAGATAATCTCAATTCATCCAAGATAAATTTTTTAATAAAGAAGAATGATCTTGATAATAATTTCAATTAATATTGTTAATATCATAAATTATATTTTTATTTAAAAGAAAAAATTATAGAGATTAATAATGTGATTCTCATCAAGTCAAGAAATTAAGGAAATATTTATGATAATATAAATCTTTTTTAATTTTAAACTTATCATAAATTTAAGAAATACTAAT